>OW121719.1:32500-4995000 GCA_933228805.2 Hipparchia semele
CCAAACCTAACCCAAACCTAACCCAAACCTAACCCAAACCTAACCCAAACCTAACCCAAACCTAACCCAAACCTAACCCAAACCTAACCCAAACCTAACCCAAACCTAACCCAAACCTAACCCAAACCTAACCCAAACCTAACCCAAACCTAACCCAAACCTAACCCAAACCTAACCCAAACCTAACCCAAACCTAACCCAAACCTAACCCAAACCTAACCCAAACCTAACCCAAACCTAACCCAAACCTAACCCAAACCTAACCCAAACCTAACCCAAACCTAACCCAAACCTAACCCAAACCTAACCCAAACCTAACCCAAACCTAACCCAAACCTAACCCAAACCTAACCCAAACCTAACCCAAACCTAACCCAAACCTAACCCAAACCTAACCCAAACCTAACCCAAACCTAACCCAAACCTAACCCAAACCTAACCCAAACCTAACCCAAACCTAACCCAAACCTAACCCAAACCTAACCCAAACCTAACCCAAACCTAACCCAAACCTAACCCAAACCTAACCCAAACCTAACCCAAACCTAACCCAAACCTAACCCAAACCTAACCCAAACCTAACCCAAACCTAACCCAAACCTAACCCAAACCTAACCCAAACCTAACCCAAACCTAACCCAAACCTAACCCAAACCTAACCCAAACCTAACCCAAACCTAACCCAAACCTAACCCAAACCTAACCCAAACCTAACCCAAACCTAACCCAAACCTAACCCAAACCTAACCCAAACCTAACCCAAACCTAACCCAAACCTAACCCAAACCTAACCCAAACCTAACCCAAACCTAACCCAAACCTAACCCAAACCTAACCCAAACCTAACCCAAACCTAACCCAAACCTAACCCAAACCTAACCCAAACCTAACCCAAACCTAACCCAAACCTAACCCAAACCTAACCCAAACCTAACCCAAACCTAACCCAAACCTAACCCAAACCTAACCCAAACCTAACCCAAACCTAACCCAAACCTAACCCAAACCTAACCCAAACCTAACCCAAACCTAACCCAAACCTAACCCAAACCTAACCCAAACCTAACCCAAACCTAACCCAAACCTAACCCAAACCTAACCCAAACCTAACCCAAACCTAACCCAAACCTAACCCAAACCTAACCCAAACCTAACCCAAACCTAACCCAAACCTAACCCAAACCTAACCCAAACCTAACCCAAACCTAACCCAAACCTAACCCAAACCTAACCCAAACCTAACCCAAACCTAACCCAAACCTAACCCAAACCTAACCCAAACCTAACCCAAACCTAACCCAAACCTAACCCAAACCTAACCCAAACCTAACCCAAACCTAACCCAAACCTAACCCAAACCTAACCCAAACCTAACCCAAACCTAACCCAAACCTAACCCAAACCTAACCCAAACCTAACCCAAACCTAACCCAAACCTAACCCAAACCTAACCCAAACCTAACCCAAACCTAACCCAAACCTAACCCAAACCTAACCCAAACCTAACCCAAACCTAACCCAAACCTAACCCAAACCTAACCCAAACCTAACCCAAACCTAACCCAAACCTAACCCAAACCTAACCCAAACCTAACCCAAACCTAACCCAAACCTAACCCAAACCTAACCCAAACCTAACCCAAACCTAACCCAAACCTAACCCAAACCTAACCCAAACCTAACCCAAACCTAACCCAAACCTAACCCAAACCTAACCCAAACCTAACCCAAACCTAACCCAAACCTAACCCAAACCTAACCCAAACCTAACCCAAACCTAACCCAAACCTAACCCAAACCTAACCCAAACCTAACCCAAACCTAACCCAAACCTAACCCAAACCTAACCCAAACCTAACCCAAACCTAACCCAAACCTAACCCAAACCTAACCCAAACCTAACCCAAACCTAACCCAAACCTAACCCAAACCTAACCCAAACCTAACCCAAACCTAACCCAAACCTAACCCAAACCTAACCCAAACCTAACCCAAACCTAACCCAAACCTAACCCAAACCTAACCCAAACCTAACCCAAACCTAACCCAAACCTAACCCAAACCTAACCCAAACCTAACCCAAACCTAACCCAAACCTAACCCAAACCTAACCCAAACCTAACCCAAACCTAACCCAAACCTAACCCAAACCTAACCCAAACCTAACCCAAACCTAACCCAAACCTAACCCAAACCTAACCCAAACCTAACCCAAACCTAACCCAAACCTAACCCAAACCTAACCCAAACCTAACCCAAACCTAACCCAAACCTAACCCAAACCTAACCCAAACCTAACCCAAACCTAACCCAAACCTAACCCAAACCTAACCCAAACCTAACCCAAACCTAACCCAAACCTAACCCAAACCTAACCCAAACCTAACCCAAACCTAACCCAAACCTAACCCAAACCTAACCCAAACCTAACCCAAACCTAACCCAAACCTAACCCAAACCTAACCCAAACCTAACCCAAACCTAACCCAAACCTAACCCAAACCTAACCCAAACCTAACCCAAACCTAACCCAAACCTAACCCAAACCTAACCCAAACCTAACCCAAACCTAACCCAAACCTAACCCAAACCTAACCCAAACCTAACCCAAACCTAACCCAAACCTAACCCAAACCTAACCCAAACCTAACCCAAACCTAACCCAAACCTAACCCAAACCTAACCCAAACCTAACCCAAACCTAACCCAAACCTAACCCAAACCTAACCCAAACCTAACCCAAACCTAACCCAAACCTAACCCAAACCTAACCCAAACCTAACCCAAACCTAACCCAAACCTAACCCAAACCTAACCCAAACCTAACCCAAACCTAACCCAAACCTAACCCAAACCTAACCCAAACCTAACCCAAACCTAACCCAAACCTAACCCAAACCTAACCCAAACCTAACCCAAACCTAACCCAAACCTAACCCAAACCTAACCCAAACCTAACCCAAACCTAACCCAAACCTAACCCAAACCTAACCCAAACCTAACCCAAACCTAACCCAAACCTAACCCAAACCTAACCCAAACCTAACCCAAACCTAACCCAAACCTAACCCAAACCTAACCCAAACCTAACCCAAACCTAACCCAAACCTAACCCAAACCTAACCCAAACCTAACCCAAACCTAACCCAAACCTAACCCAAACCTAACCCAAACCTAACCCAAACCTAACCCAAACCTAACCCAAACCTAACCCAAACCTAACCCAAACCTAACCCAAACCTAACCCAAACCTAACCCAAACCTAACCCAAACCTAACCCAAACCTAACCCAAACCTAACCCAAACCTAACCCAAACCTAACCCAAACCTAACCCAAACCTAACCCAAACCTAACCCAAACCTAACCCAAACCTAACCCAAACCTAACCCAAACCTAACCCAAACCTAACCCAAACCTAACCCAAACCTAACCCAAACCTAACCCAAACCTAACCCAAACCTAACCCAAACCTAACCCAAACCTAACCCAAACCTAACCCAAACCTAACCCAAACCTAACCCAAACCTAACCCAAACCTAACCCAAACCTAACCCAAACCTAACCCAAACCTAACCCAAACCTAACCCAAACCTAACCCAAACCTAACCCAAACCTAACCCAAACCTAACCCAAACCTAACCCAAACCTAACCCAAACCTAACCCAAACCTAACCCAAACCTAACCCAAACCTAACCCAAACCTAACCCAAACCTAACGGTTTCATAGTGTCAGTAAGTTTACAAACTTACTGCTGCTATCGTTCTTCATACGATTTGCTTACAAAAACATTTATTTCATTACACGTTATGTTGGTCGCTTGTATCTTTTAAGATATATACTTTATGTAAGTTTTTAATATTTCTACTTTCTATCTGATTCGTTGAGCGTTTAATTTCGTTATTATTATTTTTTTTGCTTCAATATTTCATGAGTTATATGGGGAATAACTTTAAATGACCCGTTAAACTTTTTGCGTAAACGATGGAAATTGTTTTATTACTGTGTGTAGCGTTGCCAGGCGTCCGGATAAAGCCGGACATAGGTAGGCTTTTTGATTGTGTGTCCGGCCAAAATGAACGGTGTCCGTCTTGTCCGGCTTTTGTTAGGCTTTTCACATTTCGCAAACAAGCGAGCGCCGAGCGTGGCCTAGCGCACCTGCGCAGGCGACTTGATTGAAACTTGATTTTACATACAATTTTTTTGTCGTACCTATTAATACTGAGACAAAATCCTCAATAATATAGGGTGTCCGGCTTTTTTACCCAAATGTCCGGCCAAACTGGCTGGTCTGTCCGGATATTAGGTTTGGCGACCTGGCAACCCTAACTGTGTGGGATTTTAATCATTATATTTTTATAGTAAGCAAATGCTTATATTATTGTGTACGTAACTGATCAGTCTGCGGTTATGCCAAATTGCCTTTCCATCGGAATATGAGAATTTAGACGTTACGTAATTACATAATTATTATTAGTACGTTGAATGAGTTGAATTGTATGACAATATGTTGTTGTATCTATTTGATTAAAGTGTATGTCGGTCGTTAATATTTCAAAGGTATGTATATATTTTTTTTGGTATTACGGTTTTCATTTTCAAGGCGAGATTGTGTTATTTTTTTATTTTTTCCAGTTTTTCAGTTCAGTTTTTCAGAAGTTGTAGAACTTTGAGAGACATCGAATATTTTCGAAAACGATTTTGTCGATCTAATATATTTTGTATTACTTAACGGATCTGGTTCGGATTTGCTTAGAATTAGCTCAGCTCAAGTCCAGTCAGACCCGCTAAGGTAGGTTTTATCATCATCATCATCATCATCATGGTCGCCGGACGGTCACGGGTGCTCGCGCAGGATCCGGACTGAGACCCCTCCAATAGGAGACCGCAGGTTTAATCACTGCTCGGTTAGCTTTTATTGATTTAAATAATATATTATACTGAGCGACAATCTTTTATTAGTTAAAGTTCAAGTAGAGCAACTGATCTTCAAGTCGTAGGCCCACCGCGGCGGCTGCGCGGAGTAGCCGCGCGCCTCGGCTTCCGGCTGCACCGCGTACGGGGTTCGCATCACGCGCATTAAAAACTGTATCTGTAATAATATAATGAGATCAGCTTTCCGCGCACTACACTCGGAGCGGTCGTCGTCGCCGACACACACCTCCTCGAAGTCGTCGCTCTCCGCGGCGAGCGCGGCGCGGTGCAGCAGCCACGTGCGCGGCACGTACGCGGGGTTGACGGCGCGCATGCGGCGCCGCCGCTCCGCCTCCGACAGCCCCGCGCCCGCGCCCTCCGCGCCGCCCGCCACGTTCGCTTCCACTTCAACACATATATATCGATTTGATTACTTATTTTAAGTAAGCGAGAGACTAGAACGCCGCGCAACGCGTAAGACACTTCACCTCACCGGGCTCCTTGTCGAGGCGCTCGCGGTACTGCTCGAGCCAGCAGCCCCACGACGCGTGCGACGACAGCCGGCGCAGCGCCCACTGCTCCGCGAGCTTGCTCTCGCTTGTCATGTCGGACGGTTCCATCTGAACACATCAAATCTTAGCTCGATCATGTGCGCTACGTGCGACCGGGCGAGTGTTGCAGAAAAGCTGAGCTTAGCTCGACTGCTACATAGAAACAGACAAAACGGTGAGTACAGACGTAGTAAATTATAGCTCGTCGAGTATGGAGTCGCAGCGTTCCTCACCTCGGCGAGCTGGCGGAACGTGGCGGTGAAGTCGGCACCGGTGTGCTGCATCATGTCCAGCAGCTTCTCCACCAGCTCCTCGTCGCCCCAACGCTCCTTCTTCAGGCCGATCTTCAGCAGAAACGTCTCCCTGCAAACGGCGCCGAGAGGTGAACGTTCGCGTCCCACGGAGCGCACGGCACCGGCGCCGGCGGCGGCGTACTCACAGGATCTTGTTCTTGGCGTAGGCGTCGAGCGTGTCGAGGACGTGCGCCAGCTGCGCCCGCTGCGCGCCCGACAGCAGCGGCCGCAGCGCCGCTCCCAGCTGCGCCACGCTCCACAGCACCACCTGCGGCACGGGCGCGTCAGTCGCGGGCGGGGGCGCGGGGCGCGGGGCGCGGGGGAAGCGGCGCGGGCGGGCCACTCACCGCCGGCTGCTTGGCGAGGGCGTAGCGTCCCTCGGCGTCGCAGCAGTTGGCGACGAAGCCGCCGTCGTACGAGTCCACGAAGGCGAAGGGCCCGTAGTCCAGCGTCACGCCCAGCAGGCTCAGGTTGTCCGTGTTCAGGAGCCCGTGTGCGAAGCCAAGACCTGCGGGCGAGAGGCTTCCGACTCTTTAACGGCCAAACAATCGACGGCCATTACATAAATATACCTATACCATTATATAATTACATTGCACACTTTTGTATACGAGTACCTACCAGTATTTAATGGCGAGATAAGAGGAATAATCTATACTCTTTTTAATTTTTTATTGAAGTGTTAACCTACACTTAAAGGAAATAACCTAATAGACCCATACTCTATACATATAAGTAACTAAAATCAGGATGTCGGGGAAGTGCGAGTAAGCGACAATCACTGGCCTTGCCACTTGGCGACGAGGTCGAGGCTGCGGCGCGCGACGGCGGCCAGCAGCCGCACCACGCGCTCCTCGTCGTCGGGGCGGATGTCGGGGAAGTGCGAGTAAGCGACAATCACTGGCCTTGCCACTTGGCGACGAGGTCGAGGCTGCGGCGCGCGACGGCGGCCAGCAGCCGCACCACGCGCTCCTCGTCGTCGGGGCGGATGTCGGGGAAGTGCGAGTAAGCGACAATCACTGGCCTTGCCACTTGGCGACGAGGTCGAGGCTGCGGCGCGCGACGGCGGCCAGCAGCCGCACCACGCGCTCCTCGTCGTCGGGGCGGATGTCGGGGAAGTGCGAGTAAGCGACAATCACTGGCCTTGCCACTTGGCGACGAGGTCGAGGCTGCGGCGCGCGACGGCGGCCAGCAGCCGCACCACGCGCTCCTCGTCGTCGGGGCGGATGTCGGGGAAGTGCGAGTAAGCGACAATCACTGGCCTTGCCACTTGGCGACGAGGTCGAGGCTGCGGCGCGCGACGGCGGCCAGCAGCCGCACCACGCGCTCCTCGTCGTCGGGGCGGATGTCGGGGAAGTGCGAGTAAGCGACAATCACTGGCCTTGCCACTTGGCGACGAGGTCGAGGCTGCGGCGCGCGACGGCGGCCAGCAGCCGCACCACGCGCTCCTCGTCGTCGGGGCGGATGTCGGGGAAGTGCGAGTAAGCGACAATCACTGGCCTTGCCACTTGGCGACGAGGTCGAGGCTGCGGCGCGCGACGGCGGCCAGCAGCCGCACCACGCGCTCCTCGTCGTCGGGGCGGATGTCGGGGAAGTGCGAGTAAGCGACAATCACTGGCCTTGCCACTTGGCGACGAGGTCGAGGCTGCGGCGCGCGACGGCGGCCAGCAGCCGCACCACGCG
Organism: Hipparchia semele; assembly: GCA_933228805.2. Classification (NCBI taxonomy): domain Eukaryota; kingdom Metazoa; phylum Arthropoda; class Insecta; order Lepidoptera; family Nymphalidae; genus Hipparchia; species Hipparchia semele. The sequence goes on from OW121719.1 coordinate 39,941, forward strand.
CTCCTCGTCGTCGGGGCGGATGTCGGGGAAGTGCGAGTAAGCGACAATCACTGGCCTTGCCACTTGGCGACGAGGTCGAGGCTGCGGCGCGCGACGGCGGCCAGCAGCCGCACCACGCGCTCCTCGTCGTCGGGGCGGATGTCGGGGAAGTGCTCCTGTCGCGTGTGAAACAATCATCTTCTAAATATTAAGTTTTACCACCTAACCGTTCACTCCAAGTTGGCCGTTGTCACCCGTTACAAAATGACATTCTAGCATCGTTGTAAATAAAATAAAAACTGTATATTTTACTGTAACCACGACTGTGACGGATATTTTTTTTCTGGCAATGCTTTTAAAAATTAAGGCTCCCCTTGCGAGCCGTTTTTTTTCGATGTTTCTTTGGTACGGAACACTTCGTATGCGAGTCCGACTCGCAGTTGACCGAACGACACGCGAACGATATTAATTAACCAAACAAAAATAAATAACTAATTAACAAATGTATTATACATTTAAAACGTAACAATAACAAAAACTTTAAAAAACACGGGCTACCGTGTTTTTTGTTTCGCTCGTGGCTTGCGGTTGTGTGTGTCGTATCTATATAAATTTGAGCGAGAGTTTGCTCGCGCCTGGGCGCTCCCACCTAGGCTACAGGCACGCACATTTACGCAATGTAACCACAAGTAAAGCGCCCGTTACTTCGTGAACCGCATCATAGCCTCATACCTATGCTTCTCATATAACTTTTTGTAATCGTTAACTGGCAAACCCGCATTTGCACTTTTGCTCATACGCATGACGGTTTGCCTGTTATTGGGTGCACACCTGAAATGTATCATAGATGTAGTACCTACAATATTTTGTAATTCTTGTGTGAGTTCCTGTCGGTAAACCAATAATAATAATAAATAAACGTACTATACCTGTATAACGAAGTCGGTGAGCTGCCGCAGCACGGGCACGTCGCCCGCGCGCGCCAGGATCTCCAGCGAGCCGAAGCGGAACCAGCTCGGCGCCAGGCGCAGCAGCACGGCGGCGCGCTCGCGGCGCGCGCGGCCCGAGTGGAACACGTCGCGCACCACGCGCTCGTCGCTCACTGCGCAGAGGGCGGTGTATTACACGATACAGCGTCGCGGCGGGCCGACGTACAGAGAGATGCCTCACCGACGAGCGCCGCGGCCCGCGCCGTGGGCACGCCCAGGTGGAACATGGCCTCGCTGGCGAGCAGCTCGCGCACGCCGGCGCGCAGCACGGCGCGCCCGTCGAACGCGCGCGAGTACGGCGTCGGCCCCGAGCCCTTCAGCTGCAGCTGCCAGCGCTCGCCGCGCCTGCGACAACGAGCGAGCCCGTCACGTCGGCCGACGGTGACGGCCGTCGCGAGAGCGGGCGTGAGTGGCGCAGTTACCCGTTCACGTACTCCCCGATGGTGTGCGCCCTGCCGTCGCCGAGCTGGCCGACCCACAGCCCGTACTGGTGGCCGCCGTACCTGCGGGCAGACGCGTTATTGTGTGGCCGAGCTGCATGCGATGTGTCGTGTCGTGTGTCGTGTCGGCTGACCGATGCGCGACCGGCAGCGCGCCCGGCGGCAGGCGGCGGCCGGCCACGAGGTCGAGGAAGGCCTGCGAGTGCGCGACGCCGGGCTCCAGGTCCAGCACGCCGGCCAGCGCGGCGGCCGAGCTGCACACGAGCCGCGCGCGCCTCTCCAGCGGCCGCGGCGTCACCTGCGCAGCGGACCGGCCCGTTACCTCCGTACTCAAACGAGGCGGGACGTGACCCCTTTCAGTGTAATTATTATGGTAAATGAAAGGAATCACCGCCGTCAACAGAGGAATACCTACGACCCAGAGATTGTCCTTAAGAACGCCGTGGAATTCTAAAATCTTCCACGTCTGTCTCGACTTATCACCTTAGCCGAGATCTCATACGGTAAATTACGCAAGTAGGTCTATAACGTTATTTTAAAACCGGTATTTCTAGGTGTCTATACCTTAACCGAGCTGTAACTTGGCTTGAACTTGAAGCAGAGCAAAGACTACAGTATTAATACTAAAGCAGAGTAACGAGACAAAAGCAAATAAATCCGTCTCATTTTAACTCTCTCATAAAAGCGAAGCAGAGCAAAAGTGCGATCTTAATATATCAGCCTTAGAGACGCCTAAAACTTCACTATTATTTTGTTTTCAAATAGACCTAGTGGACATTCTCAAGAGTTCTCAGTTTTCAAGCCCCCGACTGTTCTATAAAAGTTTACCTACCTACGTGCACTGCGCACACTTAACCTAACGACGAAGGGAGATAAGGAAAAAGAAGCCTGCGGGTGTAGGGTCACGGGATGGCCGAGTTGTCGGGCAGCTCTCGGGCGCGAAGTAATTAGGTATACTCTCTTGGGTCGGGCGCTCTTCCGCAGAGTGGAGGTAGAAGCAGCACCTGAGAATACACGACAGTTTTAATGTTCCTCTTGTCGTGGTCGCGATTATCGTCGATAGGAAGTAGAACGTATCTTGGATACAAGCATAGTCTCCACTCTGTTAAATTTGCCTTTAGTGATACGGATTCTCCCTCCATTTTGTTAGCGACTGAAGAAAAATACTCTAAAATCTGTGGAAAAATACAACAATTATTTAGTGTTGTTTTTTGAATTAATTTTATAATTATAAAATGCACAAAATTGCATTCTATGCAGATTCTATGCTAAAACGGAGTGATTACATTCTCTTGATGCTAAAACGGAGTGATTATATTTTCTTGGTTCTATGCATTACATTCTCTTTGTTTTCTGCAGTGACTACCCAAGAGATTAATGTAATCACTCCGTTTTAACCTAGTACTACTCGTACAATTAAAGAATGTGATTGAAAATGGCGTCGCTTCTGTTCACCTCTCACTCGCACACTGTCGCTATCTATACTCACACTCGCCGGTACGGACAACAACAATAAACTGATAAAATGACCGCCTTTATTTATTTATTTATTGGTAATCAACAGCGTGTACAACATAATTTTACAAGATTATTTTAATCACAACACACTAATATTATAAAGGTGAAAGTTTGTACGTGTATGTGTGTGTGTACGTGTGTATGTTTGTTACTCCTCTGCGCCACAACGCATGAACCCATTTGGCTGAAATTTGGAATGGAGATAGCTCATTCCCAGGATTAAAACATAGGCTACTTTTTATCCCGGAAAATTAAAGAGTTCCCGCGGGAATCAAAAAACCTTTTTCCGCGCGGACGAAGTCGCGGGCATCATCTAGTTCTTAAATAAAACCAAAAATGATTACATTATTTGAATTAAAAAATATATATATCGTTTATATTATTTACTAGTATATTATAATTTATTGATTATTATTAGCAGATTGTTGCTCGCTATAGATCCCGTGTATGCTGACAGTACCGGCATAATGAGCCGCCATTTCTAAAACCATTCTTTAACTGTACGGATATATACAAGTTATCCACGTCCACCACTGGCCTGTATCTTTAATCTATGAATCGACAAGCTGCTATGATTTCTTTTTTGGACCTACCTACTCGATTGGCGCCATTTTGGATTTTATTAGCGCCATTTCGGATTTTATCTCTTTGTTTTCTGCAGTGACTACCCAAGAGATTAATGTAATCACTCCGTTTTAACCTAGTACCTATATACAAGTTATCCACGTCCACCACTGGCCTGTATCTTTAATCTATGAATCGACAAGCTGCTATGATTTCTTTTTTGGACCTACCTACTCGATTGGCGCCATTTTGGATTTTATTAGCGCCATTTCGGATTTTATTGACACTACTTTGGCGCTGTAAGCATAGTGAGTATTGACTACCGGTACATTCAAGTGTTGAAGTGTTTGTACGAAAACGCCACTATGTCAGTACGTATACAGGCCCAGACTACAAGGCCAATCCAATTGCAGCGTGGAGTGCGGCAGGGAGACGTAATCTCCCCGAAGCTCTTTACCGCTGCGTTGGAGGACGTCTTTAAGCTTCTGGATTGGAACGGACTTGGCATCAACATAAACGGCGAGTACATCACTCACCTTCGATTTGCCGATGACATAGTCATTATGGCAGAGACTCTGGGAGACCTCAATACAATGCTCAATGACCTCAGCAGGGTTTCTCAACAGGTGGGCCTTAAAATGAACATGAGCAAGACGAAAATCATGTCTAATGCTCATGCTCCGCTCCACCCAGTAATCGTGGAGAACTCTGCACTCGAAATTGTAGACGAGTATATATACCTGGGACACACAGTCCAGCTAGGTAGGTCCAATTTCGAGAAAGAGATCAACCGCCGAATCCAACTCGGCTGGGCAGCGTTCGGGAAGCTTAGAGATGTCTTTTCGTCCAAAATTCCTCAGTGCCTGAAGACTAAAGTCTTCGAACAGTGCGTGTTGCCAGTGATTACTTACGGATCCGAAACATGGTCGCTAACTATGGGCCTCATAAGAAGGCTCAGGATCACTCAGCGGGCGATGGAGAGAGCTATGCTCGGAGTATCCCTGCAAGATCAAATCAGAAATGAGGAGATCCGTAGGAGAACCAAAGTCACCGACATAGAAAGAAAGAAAGAAAGAAAGAAAGAAACGTTTATTTTATGAATTGTGCCACACATCACCCAATAGGTATACCTAGATTAGGTTGTCCCGGCGCCTCCACCGAACAATAAAGACAAAAGTCGTCAAGCAGAAGAAGCGCCGGAACAACTAAGTCATGTGTGGCACAACCCGGAAAAAAGGTCCTAACTCAGCAAAATGCTGTATGCTTTGCGCATGCACAAGAGCATACAACGCTGATTTTCAGCCAGAACCCTGATTCGGGTGGCGCCACGGAATTCTACATCGTAGCTGTACAGCTATATTACGTAACTTATCTATAACTAAACTATCTACAAATGAACTTAAATAAAAGTGCACTTTACAATATGTCTAAACAACTACTATATAAAATATCAACCAGTACAGTATATTCTAACAATATTACGAGTATTAAGTAGGTATATAATAATTACATTTATTTCGTATATATATATATATTTATATAAATGGTATATATATTAATTATATAGCTAATTTATATTAAATTAATGTACATAAATTACAAATTACAAGAAATCAACGCCGAAAATTATTTTACTTTTTTACAAAAAAGAGTACTCCTGAACATGGTCTTCAAATTCCACTTGTTTATTCAAAAGATATTTTTTTAAATTAACTTTGAATGAGAATTTACTACTTAAATTTTTTATTGGTGGAGGAATATTATTCCAACATTTAGTGGCGGAGTACGTAAAAGAACCTCTAAATGCAGCAGTGCGATGAAGTGGAATACGGAGCTGATTACGACAGCTACGAAGACGGCCTGGTTCACCATCGCCTGCCCAATTTAGTTTATCAGCGAGGTACATAGGCTTACTCAGCTTAACAACACCAAAGAGCAAACCCGCGAGATGCAGCTTCCTCCTTGATCTCATCTTTAATAGTCGATGACTGTTCAGAAAAGGGGTAACATGATTTCGCGGGGGAATGTCAAAACTGAAACGCGCACATGCATTCTGTACGCGTTGAATTAGGCGTTTCGTCCTACATAACAGCCGCGGTCCATATACAATATCTGCATAATTCAGCTTTGAAAGCACCAAAGCCTCTACCAACTGGATACGCAGTTCTTGAGAAAGATATTTACGAACTTTATAAAGTATCTTCAGTCGATAGAAACAATTACGAACCTTCTCCGCTATATGTTCTTCAAATCTCAAATTTGAATCCATCATCAAGCCTAAATTACGTGCCAGAAAAACTCTCTCTAAGGCGTTACCTCTTATATTTATATTAGTACCACTACTGTTAATTTTGCCTAGCTGTTTCTTAGTTCCAAATAAAATAAATTTAGACTTTACAGGGTTAAGGACATAGCTCTGCGGGTTGCGAAACTGAAGTGGAAATGGGCGGGGCACATAGTTCGAAGAGCTGATGGTCGATGGGGTCCCAAGGTGCTGGAGTGGCGACCTCGCACCGGGAAGCGCAGTGTTGGCAGACCCCCCACTAGGTGGACAGACGACATCAAGCGAGTCGCAGGGAGCCGCTGGATTCAGGCGGCGCAAGACCGAGGCTTGTGGAGGTCCATGCAGGAGACTTATGTCCAGCAGTGGACGTCCATTAGTTGAAGAAGAAGAAGAAGAAGAAGAAGCATAGTGAGTGCACAAGGAACTAAAAGGTTCCAACAAGGTTGAAAAACCAAACCATAAACTTTTTCATTAACCGACTTCCAAAAAGGAGGAGGTTATTTTTATTTTCTTTCTTTGTACTTTCTAAACACGTCTACGTTTTACGTACGTAACGTTTCTAGAAGTTCACGAAATAAATATGGTGACGCTACCCTTGTTGTTGTTGTTGTTGTTTTTGCTTTCTGGCTTTAGCTAGTGCCAGTTCAGCACAATGCACTTCGCCAATGTCACGTTGAATAGAAGAGCCACACAGGGGAGGTTCAAAAGTTGGCAAAAAAAATAATAATTTTATACTTGCAGTAGCAGGAGAATCTTGTTAGTCACAATATCTACAACAGAACAAAAAAAAAAAACACAGATAAATACAGAATTATATACAAATATATAAAACCTATTGCATATTAAATTCTGATTTTGTTAGTATGTACATATTTACAGACAAACTTAACATAACGACTAAAAACTAGCATTAAGAAAGACTCAACATTTATAGGACGGGGAATGTCAAGAGGGAGAACGTCATAAAGTTTATATAGGAGTTTTGGGCAAGAGAAAAGGATATGAGTAACCGACCCCTCGTCAAGACCGCACTCGCACAATGAGTTGTCTCTGATTCTTAATTTAGCAAGATGAACAGGGGTACATGCGTGACCAATACGAAGGCGGCATATCACTGAAGAAACCCTGCGATCTGTGTTTCGGTAAAGAAAGAACCATGGACGACGTGGAATGTCAGGCTGAATCGCCCCATAAAACTTACCCTTAACTGATTTTGATGCAAACCACAAAGAATTCCACGAGTTACTAAGGTCAGTTCTGGCGAGAGACCGTAGGTCCTGGGTGTGATTCTTGCAGTGAACTAGAGCACCCGACTCGATCGCAAGTTTAGCATACGCATCTGCCGACTCATTACCTTTTATACCCATGTGGCCTGGTACCCAAGCTAGGGTAATGGATAGGCCTTTCTGATGACAGGTGTATAGGGCTTCTCTGATCTGAAAGATGATGGAAATAGGGGGTTTACTACGGAAAGGGTTTGCCTTAAGGGCTTGAAGACAACTTAAAGAGTCAGTTAGTATAATAGTACGTTCAACGTTATGGGCTTCAACAAAAAGGATAGCTTCAAGAATAGCTATAGACTCTCCTGTAAATACCGATGATTCTGGCGGACACTTGAATTGCAGAGAAATTTTATATTTAGGTATCCAACAAGCAGCACCAACGAAGGATTCTACAGACAGTTTTGATGCATCTGTGTATATTGCCAAGTGTTCAGAAAGACCTTTATTGTACATAATATGATTAAATTTGACATTTGCTTCAACAGACTCCTTACTAATACCCAAATTAATTATATTGGGTTTAATAATGAGGCTCTCAAAACTAAAGGAAAATAAAGGGAGGATGGGTGAAGAGAGAATAGAATGAGGGAGGCGAGTAAATTTAAAGTAACTTTTTAAGAGGCAAGTAGGGTTCTGATTGGGCCGCAAAGATATTGAAAGTTGCCCAAGTTTGTCTAAAAGAGGATGGGTGGAAAGTTGCAAAGTTTTACAAACAAATCGATCACTAAGATACTGGCTACGGAGAAGGATTGGAGGATCAACACACTCCACTTGAAGTGCATTAGTAGGGGAGGATTTCATAGCGCCAAGTATGATCCTTAAACATTTATATTGGATTTTATTAAGTTTATCAATAGCTGACTTGTTGATAGGGTCTAAAACAAAAAGGCCGTAGTCCATATGACTACGTATTATAGCATTGTACAGCAGTTTTTGAGTATATGGGTGGGCACCCCACCACACCCCTGATAAAGCTCGAAGAACATTAATATTTTTTTCACATTTTTTAATAACGTATTCTATATGGGAAACACCGTTTAATCTACCATCTAGAAAAACACCAAGAAATTTAACTTTACTAACAAGTGGAATAGGCTGATCCTCAAATACTATATTGGGGAGGGGAATTTGTCTTTTTCTAGTAAATATGACAGCCTTGCACTTAGCGACTGAAAGAGAGAGACCATGTTCGGATAACCACTGACCTAGATAATACAAAGCAGAGTTCAAATTAATACAAATTTCATTCATGGAGTTAGAGCTGGAGTAAAGAACTACATCATCAGCATACTGTAATATATTACAGAAGTTGTTGACAGACAATTCGAGATCGTGAGTATAAATACTGTATAGAAGAGGACTGAGTACAGAGCCCTGAGGGAGACCTTTCCAGATTACTCTGGGGGGAAGGCTTAATGAGTTAGTTTTCACCAGAATAGTTCTGGATGAAAGAAGGTTGCATATGATTCGCGTTAGTCTCGGCGGGACACTCAGCTGTTGCAATTTTTGCCTGAGTACCGGGAGTAAAACGTTATCATAAGCAGCTGCTACATCCAAGAAAACACCCACAAGGAACTCTCCTCTGGCTAGGGCAATACGGATGTCTGTCGAAATCACTCCAAGGTTATCTAATGTACCAAGCCCCTTTCTGAAGCCAAACTGGGACTTAGCCAGAGAACTTCTGCTTTCCATTATCCATTCCAAGCGATTTTTAATCAAGTGCTCCATAATTTTGGCTAACGTAGAGGATAATGCAATAGGGCGATAGGAATTAGGATCTAAGGGGTCCTTGCCAGGTTTCCTAATAGGAATTATAATTTGAGTCTTCCAAGGTTCCGGGATGATTCCTGATTCAAGAAACCTGTTGACCATATCTAGGTAGCACTGCTTCGCCTTATCGCTGAGATTTACTAGAAAAGAGTACGGAATACCATCTTCACCAGGTGAAGAATCTTTTAAGTCTGATAGGACACACTGTAATTCAGGGAAAGAAAAAGGAGAGTCCATTCGGTCAGAGCTGGGTACAGGAGAAGGAGATGGGAGACAATCCTCGGTAGGGACAGAAGGCGGGGCCAATTTGTCTGCAAATGCTTCAAGCCAAACAGACACATCATTTGATAAGAGATCATTGTATGCCACAGAGCGGCGGAACTTTTTAATCCTATCCCATACCAAACTGGAAGGAAAACGAGGATCTAAAGATTCACAGAATTTAGTCCAACCCTGTTTTTTCTTCTTAGACAATAATCTCTTATACTTGGCATTAGTACGTTGGTAGTCGATAAAATTCTCCCGAGACATACAAATTTTGTAATTAGTCTCCGCATCCTTACGTTTAATTACCATGTTGGTACACTCTTGATCCCACCATGGAGGAGAAACCATAAAATCCCGTTCAGCCTTTTTGAGCGGTATATGGAGGTCAGCAGAAAATTTTATAATACTAACAAAATTACTATAGTAAGAGATAATATTTCCATCATCATTCATCTCTGGTAGAGTATCCGTGAGACAGTCAACAGATTCTGCAAAAGCAGACCAGTTAGCTTTATTAACTTTATGTTTCAGGAGAGGATTGGGCTTTGAAACAGGAGAGGAACTCTGAGCAATAGAAAGAAGGATAGGATAATGATCACTACCATAGGAGCTAGGGAGAGTATTCCAGGTAATGAGGGAAGCAAGAGAAGGAGAGCAAAGAGATAAATCAACAGCAGTTTTAGGGTTTTGATGGGGAAATACTCTTCTGGTTGGTGATCCATCGTTTAGGATGCATATATTAATTTCATCAAAGAGTTCCAAAAGAAGAGTAGCAAACCCATCACAAGAATGAGAACCCCAAGATGAGTGATGAGCATTAAAGTCTCCCATCACTAAAACAGGAGGGGGAAGAGAAGTAAGGATTAATTTCAATTCAGGAATCATTGAGGAATGAGGGTGAGGAATATAGATTGAAATGAAGGAGATGTTGAAGGATCTCACAGCTACAGCGTTAAACTGCTGACTGTGAGGGGGAAGAGAGATAGAAGAATATGCAAGGGAGCGCTTGATCAAGATAGCACTCCCCGCATACCCATCATCCCTGTCATCCCTCAAGCAGGCATAGCCCGGAACCCGAAATTGGGACCCAGGCAACAGCCATGACTCAGAGATGGCAAATATGATGGGTTTAAATTCGTTAATAAGGGAGAGTATTTCAGGTTTTTTTGGTCTGACACTGTTACAGTTCCATTGAAGGAGCTGAGCCGAGGCCATTGTTAAGTTCTGACGCGATTTTGACAAATATTTGAGCAACGTTGGGCGGTATAACATTTTTATTCAGCAATTCAATAATAGAGTTAAAGGATTTGGTAAGGTTTGAGACAAGGTTATCATTTGATGAGGAAGCATAGGAGTGTTCACTGTTGAGGGCACAACCATTGCCCAGGGAGGAGGGAACATTGCGAGTGATATTGTGGTGGGCCTGCTTATCGAATCCCTTTGCTAACGGGGTTTTTGGCCGGGGAGAACGAAACACAGTTTGCCTATAGGACTTGGATGGAGTTGTTGGAGAAGAAATGTAGTTAGGAATGGTCCTGGTTGAATATGAGGGAGGAGTGAACATTTCCTTAGCCATTTCGGCATAGGAACGACGTACGGGAGGGAAACGAGAGGAGGCTTCCTGGTAGGAAAGGTTCTCATCTGACATAATAATTTTGATTGATTGCTGTCGGGCATGTTCTGGACAAGTTTTATCAGAGGCTTGATGCTTACCAGAGCATAATACACAAGCCCACAAATCTACGCTCACAGTACAAGTATCACCTGAATGTGATTGCGCACACTTAAAACAACGTGGGGAAGATCTGCACTGAGCTTTTACGTGTCCAAAACGGCAGCAGTTAACACACTGGATAGTAGGCAAACGGTACGTCTCAACCGGCAGAGAGGTGTGGTAGGAAAAAACTCTAGATGGTAGGATTTGACCACGGAATGTGATGACAACAGATTGGGTAGGTACCCAGGACACTCCACTTTCGTTCACCTGCTTACGATTCAAGCGTCTAGCTTTAAGAACCTCCCCACAACCAGAGGGAAGTACAAGCGACGCAACAAATTCATCCAGATGCCAATCACTAGGAACACCTCTTACTAGACCCATGCGAGTTATATTGAAAGTTGGAACATAAGCCTTAAAATTGGATTTTTCCAAGACTTTGTTCTCCAAAAAGTCATTGGCCGACTTGTAGTCCAAAAACTCGACGGATATCTTGTTGCGTCCTGCGTTTTTTACACCATCATTTAGAATTGATGAAATCTTGTGTTTGTGTAAGAACTGCCCGAAGGAAATTGCACGAATACTGGTACCTGCCGACGGGTCGGCCACTTCGCGGGAAACATGAATGATAAAGGGCCCTTTGTCAACTGCTAAATACTTTTTGGGTGCTTCAGATAGGGAAGGGTGCAGATATAGTGACTGGATAGAAGGAGCGGACGAGGCTGGGTCACTAATTTGCTTTTTAGGAGCCGTATCCGAAATATTACTATCCCCGCCACGCTTGCGTGGAGTGGGATTTTCATCCATTTGAGGCCCTTGAGGGCTAGGTGAGTTGGGAATTGTCACATTTTCACTAGGGTCCGGGGGCCCCGGATCCACCTCTACCTCCATCTTCACTTACCCCACCACCAACACACACAATAAAAACACCAACTAATGCAAGAAATAAAGACTAAACACTGAAAATTAAAATTAAAACACTCCGAATCCCACTAACACGTGGGTCCCCCAAACAAACGCAGAGCGAAGTACCGACGCTACCCTTTTGGTTATTGTTATTTGGATTGACGTTATATGTCAAATAATTACCCATCTACCCTCCATTTCCCTTCGTGCACTAAAATGACGTTCGTGGCGTCAAAATTGCGACGCCATGACACATAAGTCAGTACGAACTTTCGTCTCCGCGAGAGCAACCACCTTACTCTTATATGTTTGTGGCAACCACAAATTGTGTCGCCCGTCCTTCAAACCCAACCCAAAAAGTGTGGGTGTGTGTAACGACTTCGCTGCCCAGCTGCCGCCGACGTGTTCCGGAGTGGCCGTGATAGTGGAGGACCTGGCTCCAGTTCCGGGGACTTTGCAAGGTTAGTGCATGGAGATCCCGCTATTCCTTCATTTGCCCTTAACCTGGAACGTCTAAATTCTTTCATACAGTCCACAAGCTCTGGCTGTCGAAGGTGGACAGTGGCGTCCTTTTCTACACCAGAATATTAATTATGAAGAAATAAGTAGTGTTACAATACAACTCGCAATTATGTTGGGAAAAAAACAATAAAAACAAGCACTAAAATTAAAAAGATGTTGGCAGATAGTTGAGAGTTGCGATTTTCTAGCAACCACCTAGCAAGTAGCAACACGTTACGATCTGTTTCGTGTACCTACTTGTAACAGGCAATACGAATCTCCTGTCCCACTTCCCCTCAAGGGGAAAAATCACAAACATATAAGAGTAAAGGAAAAATCAAACGGCTTACGTATACTTTGTACTGGCATGCGAGTTACTGGCAGACCCTCGATACACATGCGAGTAACTCGATTTTGCTTGTAACTGGCATGCTTTTGTGCGAGTAACTAGCATGTGTATCACGCGCTTAAAACTTTGCCACCTTTTTCACTGACCTCTATATTAATTAATTTATGATTTCATAGATTAGGTAAGTACCTAGGTAATTGGGTAGGTACCTAATTATAGAGGTATGATTTCATAGATTAATTATAGAGGTCGGTGCGCCATTTACAATATAATTATTAGTTCCACACACAAACATATGTTCCACACTATACTATGTTTGTGGTTCCACAGCATCCACGGTACAAAATAGGTAGGTACCGCGATCACTATGCTCATTGCTCAGTCTTTGGTCCTTCTCAAATGACATAGGTAGGTAGGTAGTTTGACAATTGACAATTGACATTGTCTTTTGTGATTTGTCTGTGAACTAACCTCTAAACCTCTGAACTTTCCGTGAACTTTCACTTTCATTTGCTTTCATTGATTACTTACTTGTTTAAAGTTCAAGCTAAATTGTTCAAGCTAAAAGTTGAATGAGTTTATTCTAACGTTAACGAATATGGTGTACACGGAACAGTATCTAAAGGAAAAGCTTATCAAGGAATTAGACGCCGTTTACGTCGTAAGTACGAACTGTCAAAAATCAAAATAGCTATTTTTACGTGCGCACAACCCCGCACAACCATCCAAATTATGAAATGAAACGAATGCAATAGTTAATCTGTGCCCAGAGTTGGGTACTACCGAGTACCGAGTACCGAGTCGGTAGTGTTGTGGTGCTGTGTTCACAATGGGCAAGAGAGCGGAGTCGGACAAGTTCACGGTGACAAAGTACGCGCTGCTGCCGGGGCTGTGCCTCGCGCTGCTGGTGCGGTGGTGTGTGGCCGCATACCCATACTCCGGGCAGCGCCGCCCGCCCATGCACGGCGACTACGAGGCGCAGCGCCACTGGCAGGAAGTGACGGTGCACACGCCGGCGCGCCAGTGGTACCGCAACACCACGCAGAACGACCTGCAGTACTGGGGGCTCGACTACCCGCCGCTCAGCGCCTACCACAGCCTGCTGCTGGGGCTCGTGGCCGACTGGCTCGACCCGGAGTCCGTGCGCCTGTTCGCGTCGCGCGGCTACGAGAGCGACGCGCACAAGACGTTCATGCGCTGGACCGTGTTCCTCAGTGACCTGTACTTCTACGTGAGCGCCGTGCTGTGCATCTGCATCGACGCGCAGCGCGTCGTGCCGCGCGACAAGCTGACGGTGTTCCGGCGCACGGACATCGCTACCGTGCTGTGCCTGCTGTATCCGGGCCTGATCCTCGTCGACCACGGCCACTTCCAGTACAACTGCGTGTCTCTTGGCCTGTTCCTGTGGGCTACTTTCTTCGTGGTGGCCATAGAGAACGACACACTCGCCACTATATTCTTCGTGTTGGCCCTGAACTACAAGCAGATGGAGCTGTATCATGCGCTGCCTTTCTTCATCTATCTACTCAGGAAGTGTTTCACGTGTCTGCCGCACAAGGGCCGCGTGTCCCACGTCATCCACCGCTTCAACAAGCTAGCCATTGCAGTAATCGCCAGTTTTATCATAATCTGGTATCCACTGCTCCACTCTTGGGATGATGTGTTGCAAGTGCTGCACAGGCTGTTCCCTGTGAAGCGAGGTGTGTTTGAAGACAAGGTTTCCAATGTGTGGTGCTTTGCCAATGTGTTTATAAAACTGAAGTACGTGTACAACAATGAGGAGATGGTGCGCATGTGCATCCTGTGCACGCTGGTGGCTTGCCTGCCCGCCTGCTTAGACCTTTTCTTCAGAATCAATAGAAAGAAGTTTGTTCCATGTTTAATAAATGTATCATTAGCGTTCTTTCTATTCTCGTACCAAGTGCACGAGAAGTCTATTCTGCTGGTGGCCGTGCCGGTGGCGCTGCACCTGCCGGACGACCCCTTCATGTGCTTCTGGTTCCTGCTGGTGTCCACGTTCAGCATGCTGCCGCTGCTGCTGAAGGACGGGCTGCTGGTGCCGCTGCTGTGCAGCAGCGCGATCTACGTGTGCTTCTACAGCATCGCCCTGCACCTGTCGGGGCGCGGGCCCGGCGTGCTCGGGCTGTTCAGCGCGGGCGCGGTGTACGCGGTGGCGGACGCGGGCGAGCGCGGCGGCCGCGTGCTGCTGAAGCTGCTCAGCACGGCGTTCTTCTGCTCGCTGCAGGGCATGTGCTGGCTGCTGCTGGGCGCGCTGCTGGTGGCGCCGCCGCCGCGCTACCCCGACCTGTTCCCGCTGTTGGTGTCGGTGTTCTCGTGCCTGCACTTCGTCTTCTTCCTGGTGTACTTCACCCGTCGGCAACTGTTGATGCCCGAGTGTTTGCCGCAACCGGTAAAGGTCAAGAACAATTAGTTGTAACCGTTCTTTGCTTGGCTGTTAAATGTAAACATTCCAATTAAAGTTGTACTGTGTTTATTGCTTTTTTATTCTTTCAAATTCCTACAATGATCTTTTTAATCACTGGTTACTGCTGCCACTTTGTTTCTCTCTTAGGTTTGAACTGTTAAGTCCATATATTTTAGGAAATAAATCAAATCTTTTTTTATCAAGATGCAAAGCTATTATAATCTCTGCCAAGTGTCAGCAAAATTGGATGAACACTTATTGTTCACTTGCTTTTGCCTGCACCTTTGCTCACGTGAAGTTTGATTTTTCAAACTCTATTTAAGCTCCTTAGGGTTTTTTTCTCTCTTCAATCTGCGATCAGTCCGTGAACTATGAGCAGATCTGGGTGTTCTTTAATCACACAAATTCTTTCTTAGTGGATGTCTACATCACGATATTTATATGTATGCCAAACAGACCGATCCGTCCAGCAGTTACAGCTGTGCGTTGATAGATCAGTCAGTCACCGTTGCCTTTTATAATTATTTAGATAAAGGACAAACAAACAGACTTGTGTCCGAGTATATTTAACAACTAGTTTTGTCTGTAATATTTATTGCCTGTTGGGACAGTGAGTGGAGTATAAAGGTTATAAATCCTGAGCCTTTGTTTTCCCTGAACAAAAAGTATCATTTATAATTCTCTAGGTCCATGTGAAGAAAGTCAATCAGTTCCTTTGTTGCTGCTATTGATGAATAATGAATGAGTGAATTTCTGTCAATTATCTACCAGAACTTTATATCTCCTGAATAAATGAACACGGTTACTTCAAATTCACAAATATACTGTAGAACTATGGCCTATGGTATTGTTTAAGGAATAGCATAATACATATTATAGCAAATTTATTATTCATAGAAACAAAAAAAATTACTTTTCAAAAGCATATTGGGCTAGTCATACCCTGTAAACAAATCAGCCAATTTATTGTTATTAAACAAAACACACATCCAAACTACAGGTCCCAACCCGATGTGCTTTAGAAAACAAAATCCTAGGTAATATAAAAGCAACGGAGAATGATACGGCGTTTACGAGCTCCTTAAAAAGCGATTATCAACACTGCAAATTACAAGACTACAAATTCATTGACACGATTTCCCTGAAGGTCACTGCTAATCTTCTATCTCGCTTTAAAATGCTAATTTACTGAAGCTACTTATAATTATTATGATCAGTCGGTAGGTAACTAGGCTCTCGACGCAGTGTGCGCTGACGAGTGCCGCTAGCAGTGCCGGCCGTCTGCGAAGCGAATACTTACATCGCAGGTACACACACAGGCACAGCGTGTATGTTTATTTTATTTATTTATTTAAGGACTTAAATAAAGTGAACACAATTTACACCGTAATTTATAGACCAAAGCATTAGACTAAAACTTGAGGCTGGTGATTGCAACTGGCAGCCCAGTTAGATCGTAGCCTGTGCTAAAGCTGTCCATATATTCACGGCCCGATTGTATTAAAAATTTTTAAGTTTTGATCTAATTTCGTTCGTTTCGATCTAGTTTCGTTCTAATGTTCGTGAAGATTCCTATAAAAAAGTTTTCACTGTCTCAATTCTCGGTGAATGATTATCCGAGTGTAAGTTTATACTAGGTACCTGCAGCGAGGGCGTAAAGACGCGATTAAACGGCGCGCTATAACACGAGCCGAGCCTAGCTCGGCGCGTGGCTCGGCGCGCCACGCGCCGTGTAAACAACTACGCTCGCCGCGGCTCGGCAAACTTTGCCCAATAAACGAGCAGGCTTGCGTCCGCATTAAGCCGAGCCGCGCCTACACGGATGGTGCGGCGCGGCGCGGCTTGTGTTATAGCGCGCCGTTTAACCGCACCATAACATCCTTCGCGATGGCGATGCGCCGGTAGGTAGGTGTCAACTGTCAATGTGTATGTAATAATGTAGAGCTTTGTTTATTTACTTACAATTCTTATGCCATACACATTCGTGATCCTAGAATATCGTTCGAGACGGGAGTTGCGGTCGTAACCCGAGCGTTGATCCGCAGGAGGTGAGGGACGAGAGCGACGGCTGCGGCGGGAAGTTCTCCGCGCTCATCGTGTCCGACAAGTTCCAGGGCGCGCCGCTCCTACAGAGACACAGGTCGGTGCGCGAGTTGCGGTCGGAACGCGAGCGACGGTTCGCAGGAGGCGAGGGACGAGAGCGACGGCTGCGGCGGGAAGTTCTCCGCGCTCATCGCGGCGCGACAAGTTCCAAGGCGCGCCGCTCCTACAGAGACACAGGTCGGTGCGCGAGTTGCGGCGGCGAATTCTCCGCGCTCATCTCGGCGCAGCACTGTTTGACGTTCGTGCTTCACATTTTTGTAAATATCTACTTATAACGACCTTTTTTTTCTTTTGGTATGAAATGACAGCACCGTCACGGAGAGATACAACGCCGATCCCCGTTCAGTGGAGTTGAAATTCCTTAGCATTTGCAATTTTTCTAAAGAATTTCAACTCCGATGACAAAATGAGTTCCACCAGAGTCTCCACTCTGGCGCTAGAAGAAGCTAAGTCGTCGAGTCGAGAACTCTTCGCGGGCCGCCGTTCGGGCCGACGCTCGTTATAAAGCGTGGTGTTCGCAGGCTGGTGAACTCCGCGCTGCGCGAGGAGCTGCGGTCCATCCACGCGTTCACGCAGAAGACGCTCACCGTCGCGCAGTGGGCCGCGGAGTCGCAGGCCGCGCCGCCGCGCCCCTAGCGCCATGGCGGGCCCGGCGCACCGCGTCGAGGCGTCGGCGCCCGGCAAGGTGATCCTGCTCGGCGAGCACGCGGTCGTGTTCGGGCAGCCGGCGCTCGCCGCCAGCCTCGGCCTGCGCACCGCGATCGCCGTGCAGGAGGAGGAGCCGGCGGACGAGCCGCTGCTGCGGCTGCGGCTGCCGTGCGTCGGCCTGGAGGCGGCCGTGTCGCTGCGCGGCGTCGAGCAGCGCGTGTGCGCGGCCACGCGCGGCGCGCGCGCCTGGGCCGAGCCGCGCCGCGTGCGGCACGAGAGCGTGCTGGGCGCCGTGGACGAGTTCCTGGCGGCGTGCGTGTCGGACGCGGCGGCGTGGAGCGGCGCGCAGCGCGACGCCGTGCGCGCGCTGCTGTACCTGTGGGCGGGCGTGCTGGGCGACGAGCGCGCGGCGCGGCGCTGTGTGCGCGTGCACGTGAGCAGCGAGCTGGCGGTGGGCGCGGGCGCGGGCAGCTCCGCGTCGTTCGCCGTGTGCGCGGCGGCCGCGCTGCTGCAGCTGCGGCGGCTGCGCGGCGGCGAGCGCGCGCCCGCCCTCGACGACGAGGAGCGCGCGCTCGTCTCGGCGTGGGCCTTCAACTGCGAGCGCATCGCGCACGGCGCGCCCTCCGGTGAGCGAGCCGCGCCCGCGCACGCGTCCCGCGGCGGCGAGCGCGCGCTGAGCTCGGGTGTGTGCAGGTGTGGACAACGCGACGTGCACGTTCGGCGGGGTGGTGAGCTTCAGGCGCGGCGCGGAGGCGCGCGCGCTGCGGCTGCGGGCGCGGCTGCGCGTGCTGCTGGTGGACTCGCGCGTCAGCCGGCAGACCAGCGCGCTGACGCAGCGCGTGGCGACGCTGCGCGCGCGGCGACCGCGCGTCGTGGACTGCGTGGTGGAAGCGTGCGGGCACGTGGTCGAAGAAGCGGCGCAGGTACCGCGCCCCACTTGTACGACGTCACATGTGACGCTATTACGTCCCCAACCCCGACGTTAAACTTTTTCTCGTTGCAGATCTTGGAGCAGCTGCCGGGTGACGGTGACGGTGACGGTGACGGTGACGGTGACGGTGACGGTGACGGTGACGGTGACGGTGACGGTGACGGCGGCGCGGACGCGGACGAGCTCTACCGGCGGCTGGCCGTGAGTAGCGACCGTTACGTACAATTCACGCACAGGCACCGCCACCGAGCGCGTATTGTAATTTATTTATTTATTGGTTTGCCAACAGGAAATCACATAACAATTACATAAAATTATACTACATCTATAGAAACATTTCAGATGTGCACCCAATTACAGGCAAACCGACATGCGTATAAGCAAAAGTGCAGGTGCGGGTTTGCCAGTTAACAATTACACAAGGTTAATTTAATGTCTACAAATGAACCAAAGAGTAAATAAATACATAGGGCAGATTGAACTATGAGAAGCATATGAGGCTATGATGTGATATACATCTATAATGACATTAGTTTTTAAAAAGCTTGTTGTGCTCACGACAAATTCGAAGTAACACATTGTTAGCTCCCATATGTGTTCTACAACCATTGATGACAAATGGTTTGTACCTGGAAAGCCTTAAGTTGTTTCGAGGCACAGAAAAATTAATTTAAGACAAAAGACTTGGACAGTCAATGTTTAGTTTGTGCCTCTAAAGAGTTTATTAGCAAATACTTTTTTATTTTAATGTCAAATGTTTAAGAAAAACAAACGTGTCAATTTAAAATGTAATAGAAGAAAATATATATTATTTTTCTTGGTGCAGAAAAAATGTAGTATTATTTAAAATTAAACTATATTTCAGTTTATCTAACATAAAAATGGTCCTTCGAGCCGGATTTGAACCAGTGACCTATGCCGGCCCCCAAAAACAATGTTTTTTTCCTTCAGAACTAATCTATAGATAAATTAATACAGAATATTATTAAGTGTAATCATAACGAACATGAAAATAAATTAAAATTACATAACATTTAACTTCCTTAACCTTATACATCTTAAATATGTTAAATAATTGTAAAATAAATACGTAAACTATAACTTAATCATTCCTGTTATTTAAAATGACATATACTTTCTAATAAAAACATCATAAACATGCTAATTTCCTATATTCTTAACAGTCTTCTTTTTCTATCGGTAGTTCAAACAACCGCGATATTGATCGTTTAATAATTTTGCCATTACATCTTATACTATAAACTCTGCAAACATTGTCTAATCTGGCATAATACAGTAGTCATTTCTTCAAAATTTAATTGTTCAGTCAATTTCATTAAGTATTTATAATTTTGAAGAGAAGCACCTGGTCAGACACCCAACGACGGACTTCGAGTGATGTAAATTTAAAATAACTTAAGAGTGCGTTTCCGCATATCGGGTGACTTTCGGTACATATTGTGACTAAGTTAAACCAAATAAGATGGAAATAAAAATTGCTACACATAGATTGGTCCTTAATCTCCAAATCTTGGGAGTTGATTTTGTTCAAAATCTCAATTTTTAGTACTATAAAAATTATTTTCCGTCACCTCTTCACACAAAATTCACGATTTTGGGGTGACTTTAGGTACATTTCTTGTATATAATATACCCGTTTTATGTAATTAAAAAATACTATCTGTTAGCAGATATGTTCAACTCAAAATCTTGGAGAGAAAAATATCAAAAATATTACAAATAGTATAAAAAATAAAATATAGCATCGCGTGTACTTTTTTCACATATTTTCGTTTAAACCGAACCTTAAAATAGTGTGCAATAAGGCTTATTTTGATTTTACTCGGTCTCTGGTTTGATTTCATTTCAAAATTCGAAATTCAAATATCAATCAGTCGGCGTTTGACCGCCTTTCTGAGTGGAGGCTGCGCTGGTTGTAAGCAGATGCGGGTATCGAAAAACATCGCTGTACGAACACGAAATAGTTCATAGCAAACCAAATTGATACTTTATATATTTTGAAAAGAAAGGTAAGTAACTAAGTACTAGGTACCTGTGGTACCTTCAATATAATAGCATTATTTTATTATTTGATAGAATTTCGAAATTTCTTGCAAAGTTATATTCCCCGAATGTAGTACTGACCTGCATGTATACCTCGAAAACTTCTATTGGAACTCCTAGATCTTTAGAGTTAATTGTATCGAGTTTGGGCTCGTTTTGTAAGTTATGATGAGATCTTACCACTGGACTTGTTGGAGTGACCTGATGGTATACTTCGAAGACTACTACTGGATCTTCTAGACGGCTACAGCTAGTTATATCGAGTTTGGGCTCGTTTTGTAAGTAATGATGAGATCTTACCACTTGACTTGTTGGAGTGACCTGATGGTATACTTCGAAGACTACTACTGGATCTTCTAGACGGCTACAGCTAGTTATAGCGAGTTTGGGCTCGTTTTGTAAGTAATGATGAGATCTTACCACTGGACTTGTTGGAGTGACCTGATGGTATACTTCGAAGACTACTACTGGATCTTCTAGACGGCTACAGCTAGTTATATCGAGTTTGGGCTCGTTTTATAAGTAATGATGAGATCTTACCACTGGAATTGTTGGAGCGACTTGGTGGTATACCTCGAAGACTTCTATTGGAACTCCTAGATCTTTACAGCTAGTTATATCGAGTTTGGGCTCGTTTTGTAAGTAATGATGAGATCTTACCACTGGACTTGTTGGAGTGACTTGGTGGTATACCTCGAAGACTTCTATTGGAACTCCTAGATCTTCAGAGTTAGTTGTATCGAGTTTGGGCTCGTTTTGAAAGTTACGATGAGATCTTACCACTGGACTTGTTGGAGTGACCTGATGGTATACTTCGAAGACTACTACTGGATCTTCTAGACGGCTACAGCTAGTTATAGCGAGTTTGGGCTCGTTTTGTAAGTAATGATGAGATCTTACCACTGGACTTGTTAGAGTGACCTGATGGTATACTTCGAAGACTACTACTGGATCTTCTAGACGGCTACAGCTAGTTATATCGAGTTTGGGCTCGTTTTGTAAGTAATGATGAGATCTTACCACTGGACTTGTTGGAGTGACCTGATGGTATACCTCAAAGACTTCTATTGGAACTCCTAGATCTTCAGAGTTAGTTGTATCGAGTTTGGGCTCGTTTTGAAAGTTACGATGAGATCTTACCACTGGACTTGTTGGAGTGACCTGATGGTATACTTCGAAGACTACTACTGGATCTTCTAGACGGCTACAGCTAGTTATATCGAGTTTGGGCTCGTTTTGTAAGTAATGATGAGATCTTACCACTGGACTTGTTGGAGTGACTTGGTGGTATACCTCGAAGACTTCTATTGGAACTCCTAGATCTTCAGAGTTAGTTGTATCGAGTTTGGGCTCGTTTTGAAAGTTACGATGAGATCTTACCACTGGACTTGTTGGAGTGACCTGATGGTATACTTCGAAGACTACTACTGGATCTTCTAGACGGCTACAGCTAGTTATAGCGAGTTTGGGCTCGTTTTGTAAGTAATGATGAGATCTTACCACTGGACTTGTTGGAGTGACCTGATGGTATACTTCGAAGACTACTACTGGATCTTCTAGACGGCTACAGCTAGTTATAGCGAGTTTGGGCTCGTTTTGTAAGTAATGATGAGATCTTACCACTGGACTTGTTGGAGTGACCTGATGGTATACTGCGAAGACTACTACTGGATCTTCTAGACGGCTACAGCTAGTTATATCGAGTTTGGGCTCGTTTTGTAAGTAATGATGAGATCTTACCACTGGACTTGTTGGAGTGACCTGATGGTATACTTTGAAGACTTCTATTGGAACTCCTAGATCTTTACAGTTAGTTATATAGAGTTTGGGCTCGATTTGTAAGTAATGATGAGGTCTTACCACTGGACTTGTTGGAGTGACTTGGTGGTATACCTCGAAGACTTCTATTGCAACTCCTAGATCTTTACAGCTAGTTGTATCGAGTTTGGGCTCGTTTTGTAAGTTATGATGAGATCTTACCACTGGACTTGTTGGAGTGACTTGGTGGTATACCTCGAAGACTTCTATTGGAACTCCTAGATCTTTACAACTAGTTATATCGAATTTGGGCTCGTTTTGTAAGTTATGATGAGATCTTACCACTGGACTTGTTGGAGTGACCTGATGGTATACTTAGAAGACTACTACTTGATCTTCTAGACGGCTACAGCTAGTTATATCGAGTTTGGGCTCGTTTTGTAAGTAATGATGAGATCTTACCACTGGACTTGTTGGAGTGACCTGATGGTATACTTCGAAGACTACTACTGGATCTTCTAGACGGCTACAGCTAGTTATATCGAGTTTGGGCTCGTTTTGTAAGTTATGATGAGATCTTACCACTGGACTTGTTGGAGTGACCTGATGGTATACTTTGAAGACTACTACTGGATCTTCCAGACGGCTACAGCTAGTTATATCGAGTTTGGGCTCGTTTTGTAAGTAATGATGAGATCTTACCACTGGACTTGTTGGAGTGACTTGGTGGTATACCTCGAAGACTTCTATTGGAACTCCTAGATCTTTACAGCTAGTTATATCGAGTTTGGGCTCGTTTTGTAAGTTATGATGAGATCTTACCACTGGACTTGTTGGAGTGACCTGATGGTATACTTCGAAGACTACTACTGGATCTTCTAGACGGCTACAGCTAGTTATATCGAGTTTGGGCTCGTTTTGTAAGTAATGATGAGATCTTACCACTAGACTTGTTGGAGTGATCTGATGGTATACTTCGAAGACTACTACTGGATCTTCTAGACGGCTACAGCTAGTTATATCGAGTTTGGGCTCGTTTTGTAAGTAATGATGAGATCTTACCACTGGACTTGTTGGAGTGACCTGATGGTATACTTCGAAGACTACTACTGGATCTTCTAGACGGCTACAGCTAGTTATATCGAATTTGGGCTCGTTTTGTAAGTAACGATGAGATCTTACCACTGGACTTGTTGGAGTGACTTGGTGGTATACCTCGAAGACTTCTATTGGAACTCCTAGATCTTTACAGCTAGTTATATCGAGTTTGGGCTCGTTTTGTAAGTTATGATGAGATCTTACCACTGGACTTGTTGGAGTGACCTGATGGTATACCTCGAAGACTTCTATTGGAACTCCTAGATCTTTAGAGTTAGTTGTATTGAGTTTGGGCTCGTTTTGTAAGTTATGAAGATTAGATCTTGGAGTTCCAATAGAAGTCTTCGAGATATACCATCAGGTCACTCCAACAAGTCCAGTGGTAAGATCTCATCATTACTTACAAAACGAGCCCAAACTCGATATAACTAGCTGTAGCCGTCTAGAAGATCCAGTAGTAGTCTTCGAAGTATACCATCAGGTCACTCCAATAAGGCCAGTGGTAAGATCTCATCATAACTTACAAAACGAGCCCAAACTCAATACAACTAACTCTAAAGATCTAGGAGTTCCAATAGAAGTTTTCGAGGTATACATGCAGGTCAGTACTACATTCGGGGAATGTAACTTTGCAAGAAATTTCGAAATTCTATCAAATAATAAAATAATGCTATTATATTGAAGGTACCATAGGTACCTAGTACTTAGTTTCTTCTTTTCAAAATATATTATCAATTTGGTTTGCTCAACTTAGACTTAGATTTAGAATTAAACTTAGACTTAGACTAAGTCTGAGTTCAAATCTAAGCCTAAGTCTAACACTAAGACTAAGTCTTAGACTAATACTAAGTCTAAGTCTATATCTTAGTCTTAGTGTTAGACTTAGACTTAGCTTAGACTTAGACTCAGACTTAAAGAGACTTAGTCTTAGTCTAAGTCTAAGACTAAGTCTAAGTCTTAGTCTTAGTGTTAGACTTAGGCTTAGACTTAAAGAGACTTAGTCTTAGTCTAATGCATTTCCCAGTGGCTTAAAAAAGTCTAAATCTAAGTCTAAGACTAAGACTAAATCTAAGTCTAACTTAGTGTACAGCAAGTCCGGACGAAAATAAAAAATAAAAAAATAAAACATAAACAATTTATATCCAAGTATCAAAACAAGTTAATTCACTCATTTTTAACGCAGCTCGCCCGCGCCTGTGTGTGCGTGTGAACGGTGCATGTGTAGAAGTGCGTTTTTATACCTACTCTTTGCGAAATCCCGTCCTTAATCTTTGTTTATATGAGGTTAATTCTCTCTTTTTGTTTTGGTGGACAGTCAACAAGAAGAAAAATCGATTTTGGATTCTTTCGATTCTTTGTGTAGGATCTTTGTCGAACGGATTCCAAACGTTGGAGCCGTATTCTAATAAGCTACGAATTAAAGCAAAATATACTATTTTAAGAGCCGAACAAGATTTGAAGGATTTGCAATTTCGCCATATAAAACCCAATAGTTTATAACATTTACTAATTAATCCATCAACGTGTGCATCGAAGGATAGGTTCTTATCTATAATAATGCCTAAATCTCTAATCACGTCAACCTCATCCAACGGAAGATTATTACTAATGAATAAATAAATGCGCGTGTGCATCAGGAGCTGTGGGACACGAACCACTGCCTGCTGGCGGCGCTGGGCGTGTCGCACGCCGCGCTCGAGGACATCCGCCGCAGCGCGGCCCAGCACCAGCTCGCGGCCAAGCTGACCGGCGCCGGCGGCGGCGGGTGAGCGACCTCGCGCCGCGGGCCCCGAGCCCGCCCGCCGGCGGCGCCGGGCGCGTCGACATGATGCCGTGTGTCGCTGCAGGAACGCGATCGTGCTGCTGCCGCCGTCGGCCGCGGAGCACGCGGTGCGCGCGCTGAGCGACGCGCTGCGCGGCGCGGGCTACGGCGTGCGCGACGCGCAGCTGGGCGGCGACGGCGTGCGCGTGCACCGCGCCGAGCGGAGCGAGCCTCATAGCCGCTAAGCGAGGGGCGGCGGGAGCGCGTGTCGACGGCGACCCGCCTCTGATTATCACGGGAGTATGGTATTAATACTAATAATAATCTATTTAGTAATTGTATTTTGTATCGGTCGATCATTAAAATATTTCAGGTAAAAATGTTTTCTTTATAATTATGATTCCCAAAAGAGACCTATAGTTATACTATAAAGAAAAACCGATTATTAAAATAAAATTACTGTGAGACTACCTCCGCTCATGCCTACTCGAGCCTACTTCCGCTCATACCAAGTCGAGACTACTTCCACTCATGCCTACTCGAGACCACCTTCGCTCATGCCGTCTCGAGATTACTTCCACTCATGCCAAGTCAAGACCACCTCCGCTCATGACTCGAGATTACCGCCGCTCTGCCTACTCGAAACTTCCTCCGTTCCGGTCCTAAACGCTTCCGTCGAGAAGAGCCGGCAAAGACGGTAAAAGAACTTTCTATTATGTGGGTGTGGGGTGTTATCCCTACTGATAAATGATAATTGATAGTTGATATTATTGATTGATTTTAGTGGACTGTATTATTTAATTAATGATATTGATATTATGATATTTATTGATATGGTAAACTTAATGATATTAATACTAGTGGTTCGCCCCGAACTGAGACCTCGCGGTATCCCATAATTCCCAAAAGATAGTTTTAATTATATATTGTAATAATTAACTTTTAACATTAGACGCAATAAAAAATAATAATAGTTGACGCAAAACTGTTTTACTGATACAGCGCCATCTATTAGCATTATTGTGAAGCTATTAGCATTAAAAATTAAATAATTTCGTTTCTTTATAATATTTATCTAATTTTAGTATTTGTTGTTCAAGTACAGGATAAAACTGAATTTTCAACAAAGTTTCAGGTTCTAATATGCAATACTTTTTGACATATGGCTCAAATTAAATCTCCACTTAAAAGTTAAATAATTTCGTTTCTTTATAATATTTATCTAATTTTAGTATTTGTTGTTCAAGTACAAGATATAACTGAATTTACCACTAAGTTTCAAGTTCTAATATCTTGTCATTCTTGACATATGGCTCAAATTAAAATCTCCACTTTGAAAGCCCCCCATTTCGTCAATTTTAAGGGAAAAATTAAAAAAAAAATATTTTTGTACTCTAGTCAAAGTCGTCTTTAAAAAGATATATCGCAAGTCTATGTAACGCAACAAACAAAATACTTCAAACCCGCTTCTATGAGAGCCCCCCTGAAATAAAGCTTTTTATATTTTTTTATACAATGTTCGGCTGAAGGCCATCAGTTTACATATTATATTTAAATTTGAAGTAATTACATTCAGTAATTCAGAAGTTATAGGGCTCTGACAGACATACTTCTCTGTCCAGTACAGACAAGCGCAAATTCACCCTAGTTGACTGAGAACTCGCTTCGCGCGTTCAATAATGATGTTGAGCGCGTCGTAGGGCAGCCCGCGGTGCACGCGCTGTCAATAACTGACGCGCGGCCCGACGACGGCGTCAACTGCTGACGGTGCAGTGTTCGGGGGCACGCAGTGTCCCGAACAGTGGGTAAATAAAAGGCGAAATCAATTTGGAAGGTTTTTAATTTGATTAGATTCATAAATTAAAATAAGACAAAATAAAACGTTTAAAGATTCAATCGCAATAAAATACAATATTAATACTGAGCGGATCAAGATCACAACAAAACTAACCAGAAATCGCATTCGGTAAAACTCGTTTATCAGAAAAATAATTAGTTAATTAGCTGTACAAATGTGGTCCTTTACATCTGTAGCGTAAGCACGAACATTAGTTAGTTATTTAACTTTCGAATAGTAAACAACAAACAAACACACTTTCGCATTTATAATATTAGCGAGGATGACGGGAGCGCTCCTGTCACTTTCGTACAAACTTGCCGACGTTAACTTCACCTTTACTATTCGAAAGTTAAAATGTTCGTGCTTAGGCTACTGTACGTTTATCGCATTCGCGACTGCCACTCGGCGGTACGTACTACCTCAGCACCGGTTTGATACCGGAGCCACCAATGAAGCTGTTTCGTCCGAGTCGGCAATCGCTAGTCGACACCGGTGCCGGTCTATATCCTACGGAATGAACGCCGCGCGAAATGTCACGAGGGGATGATCACAGCTGCCGTTTGCATTAGTAATTATTATTGCCTATTTATTAATATACTATCTTATAAAAAGCACAAGGCCTCGAGCGCCGCTACCGAGACGTCCTACTCCTATGCGAGGCGCATTGCGACTGCTGGCGTAGTCGCATCGGCCGCGTGCTCGTACTACCCACATACGGATACGTGCAGCGCAGCGCGAAGTGTATAAACTACAAAAAATAATAAATTGCTGCAAGTAATTCGTGCTTTTATAGCTTGCCTTTACCCCCTTATATAATACTTTTCAATATATTCACTAGTAACGTGAGTCTTATTAGAGTATTGTCAAAACTGTATACTTGTACACTTTACTTACTCGCCGCACATCTAATATAATATAAGAGTTGCCACTCATTAACCACGAAGTCTCAGCCTCCCTTGCCATATTACAAACGTGTTGTCTCTTTCTGCGATCGATAACGCTAAAACAGTTCCCAGCTCCCAAAGATTTTTTATCACGTTTCCCATCTGAAAGGAAAGGACGTGCGACGACCCGTCTGTAATGTGGCAAGGGCGGCTAGCACTATAAAGTTTTCAAGTTCCAAGGTCGTGGGCCTTGAAACTTGAGAACTAAGTTCTCTCTAGGCCATAGACGACATGAAAGAAACAACATTTAGGTTAGCAGATTTAAATAATAAAATCCTCTATAAGTGCTTAATCTTAGAAAATTATCTACCTCTTGGGAGTGGTCAAATCGGGGACGAAATTATCAAAAATTAAAAATACATGCAAATTGCGATTGCGGTAGGACTTTAGTCTATGGGCCTCTATCTTATTATAATCTCAGAAATTCTACGCGGGCGAAGTCGCGTAGAATTTCTGAGAGGCGAGGGTGATTGCAAGAATTGATAATTTTGTTACAACTTTGAATTGCTTTTAATAGATGGTGGGAACGAAGCCGCGGGAAAAGCTTGTGTTCGATAAAAAATATTAATAGAAGACTGCCTGCGATAGCCGTAAAATAGTTTCACAATACAGTTGGTGCAACAACGTAGAATAATGTTTACAAATCTGTATTTGAAATTGAACGCGTAACTAGGTATATATACTTTATGTATAAAATCTATTCGTATATATTCAGGGTACACGATCGATGCTCATATTTTTTGTATTTCCTTGTTTTACCTATTGATTAAACCCTGACTGACTATTGATTAAACCCTGCGCCGCGGCTGTTCGCTACACATTACCTACAACTGCGAAGTACTCGGCGCACTCGCCGCGTGCACGGCCGCGTCGCCGCAAACACTGCAGACAGTCGACAGCCGCGGCGTCGAGGCGACCAATGCGTTCGATCCGACCGACGGACCGATTCAACTTATATCTAACACGTGTTCACAAAACAAGTGCCTACGGAACACTCCTCGCAGGACCTGCAGTATCACAGTCGTAACGTATCCTCATTCCGCACACTTGAATGAGTGAAACTAATACGTCTCCCGTAAGTATCTAAGTGAAGCTAAACTAGGAAGAAATTCGACGTGAATATTTATAATAATCTCTATACTCACCGACTACTCGTTCGCGTTACATAATAATTATTATCAATTTTAATTCTTCGCCCGAGCTGCGACGTTTTATTTTAACATAATTAGGTACATAGGTACTCGACTACGATATCGTCACTCACGTTAACAAACGTAACAAACACGTGGCAACTACGAGAGAAATCTGATCGCACAGTTCCACAGTGCGCTCTTCGCCGAGGGGTCACCCCTCGGCGAAGAGCGCACGCGCGCAGTGCGGCTGGGCGCGGGCGCGCGGCGTCGGGCGGAAAGGCACACTCCGGAGTCC
Organism: Hipparchia semele; assembly: GCA_933228805.2. Lineage (NCBI taxonomy): Eukaryota > Metazoa > Arthropoda > Insecta > Lepidoptera > Nymphalidae > Hipparchia > Hipparchia semele. The sequence continues at coordinate 69,509 of OW121719.1, forward strand.
CCTCGCGAGGACGCGCCCCACAGCTGGTCGCCGGCGCGCAGGTGCCGGCCCTCGGGCTCCGCGGGGGCGCGTGCGTGCGGGCGCGCGGCGTCGGGCGGAAAGGCACACTCCGGAGTCCCCTCGCGAGGACGCGCCCTACAGCTGGTCGCCGGCGCGCAGGTGCCGGCCCTCGGGCTCCGCGGGGGCGCGTGCGTGCGGGCGCGCGGCGTCGGGCGGAAAGGCACACTCCGGAGTCCCCTCGCGAGGACGCGCCCCACAGCTGGTCGCCGGCGCGCAGGTGCCGGCCCTCGGGCTCCGCGGGGGCGCGTGCGTGCGGGCGCGCGGCGTCGGGCGGAAAGGCACACTCCGGAGTCCCCTCGCGAGGACGCGCCCCACAGCTGGTCGCCGGCGCGCAGGTGCCGGCCCTCGGGCTCCGCGGGGGCGCGTGCGTGCGGGCGCGCGGCGTCGGGCGGAAAGGCACACTCCGGAGTCCCCTCGCGAGGACGCGCCCTACAGCTGGTCGCCGGCGCGCAGGTGCCGGCCCTCGGGCTCCGCGGGGGCGCGTGCGTGCGGGCGCGCGGCGTCGGGCGGAAAGGCACACTCCGGAGTCCCCTCGCGAGGACGCGCCCTACAGCTGGTCGCCGGCGCGCAGGTGCCGGCCCTCGGGCTCCGCGGGGGCGCGTGCGTGCGGGCGCGCGGCGTCGGGCGGAAAGGCACACTCCGGAGTCCCCTCGCGAGGACGCGCCCTACAGCTGGTCGCCGGCGCGCAGGTGCCGGCCCTCGGGCTCCGCGGGGGCGCGTGCGTGCGGGCGCGCGGCGTCGGGCGGAAAGGCACACTCCGGAGTCCCCTCGCGAGGACGCGCCCCACAGCTGGTCGCCGGCGCGCAGGTGCCGGCCCTCGGGCTCCGCGGGGGCGCGTGCGTGCGGGCGCGCGGCGTCGGGCGGAAAGGCACACTCCGGAGTCCCCTCGCGAGGACGCGCCCCACAGCTGGTCGCCGGCGCGCAGGTGCCGGCCCTCGGGCTCCGCGGGGGCGCGTGCGTGCGGGCGCGCGGCGTCGGGCGGAAAGGCACACTCCGGAGTCCCCTCGCGAGGACGCGCCCTACAGCTGGTCGCCGGCGCGCAGGTGCCGGCCCTCGGGCTCCGCGGGGGCGCGTGCGTGCGGGCGCGCGGCGTCGGGCGGAAAGGCACACTCCGGAGTCCCCTCGCGAGGACGCGCCCTACAGCTGGTCGCCGGCGCGCAGGTGCCGGCCCTCGGGCTCCGCGGGGGCGCGTGCGTGCGGGCGCGCGGCGTCGGGCGGAAAGGCACACTCCGGAGTCCCCTCGCGAGGACGCGCCCTACAGCTGGTCGCCGGCGCGCAGGTGCCGGCCCTCGGGCTCCGCGGGGGCGCGTGCGTGCGGGCGCGCGGCGTCGGGCGGAAAGGCACACTCCGGAGTCCCCTCGCGAGGACGCGCCCTACAGCTGGTCGCCGGCGCGCAGGTGCCGGCCCTCGGGCTCCGCGGCGGCGGGCGGCGGCGCGTCGCCGGCCGCCGAGGGGGGCGCATCTGTAACAGTCGCTCGTGTGCATCGCGGGCTCTCCCGAGCTTCGCTCGTCGCGTCGCCCCGGCCGACAGGCGCGGCGGGGCGGCGCGGCGGACGCGGAGGACGCGGGGGGGTCGGCGCGCTCACCGTCGCCGTCGTCGTCCTCGGCGAGCCACTTCTGGATCTCGGCGTGGTACATCCTGCGCTGCAGCACCTCTTTCGTGCGCGGCCGAGTGCCGATGAACGTCACCTCCATCTGGAATGAATATTTTCTTTACTCCTCTTGAATCGTGCTGCGAAGACTGATGAGGCGCGCCAGCCCGCGCCCGAGCGGGAAATCGGAGCAGAGGTGACTGCGATGTGGCAGGAGCGGTGGTCGGCGGAGATCTGGGGCGATGAGTTGCGACGCTTCTTCCCAGACCTGTCGGGCAGGCTCGAGGCAACTTGGGTCGCGCCTGACTACGAGACCTCGCAGATCCTCATCGGACACGGCTGTTTCCGGGCGCGCGTGTATGAAATGACGTTGTGCGAGAGTCCGGCGTGCGAGTGTGGAGCAGACGCGGAGGATAGGCACCATGCACTGTGGGAATGCCCCCTCTATAAGGACCTACGGGATAAGATGCTGGATGGGGTTGTTCGCGCGGAAGCGGGACCAGTTTTCTACATGGATCTCGTTGCATCGGCGGAGAACTACAACCGGCTGCGGGAGTTCGCGCACCATTGGCACCAGAGGCGGAGTGGTTCGGAGCGAGCAGGGACCGGGTACGGCGCCGCGGAAGAGGCGAGCGAGGAGCTGTGTGCTAGTGACGTCCAGCCCCAGAATGGGGAGAGTGACGCAGGGACACGGAGGTTAGAGGAATGATAAAAATAACTTGTAGGGAGTCAAGAAAGCGCCCCGGGAAACACGCCAAGAGCGAGTACCGGGGGCTCTCCCAAAGCTTCGGCCCATATAACCGCGAGGTTGGAGGGGCCATGGGTGGTGGCGGCGACGGCAGGCGGAGCGCTCACCCCCGGCGGCAGGTGCGCGCGCAGCTCGTCGGCCAGCGCGCCGGCCGCGCCCAGCCGCTGCGCCTCCTCCCAGCTCGTGTGCACCTCCTCGTGCAGCAGCTTCTCCTCTGCAGAAGGCGCACGCGTTACGTCGCCGCCCACGCTCACGCACGCGGCGCGTGGGCGTGGGCGCGCTCACCGTCTCGCTTGCTGGTGCTGCGCTTGTACTGGATGCGGAAGCGGAAGGCCTCCAGCACGCTCGCCACCACGATGGTCAGCACCACCATCGTGAACAGGTAGAACACCTGCCGGGGAACGGCACTGGATCACTGCACGTATTGTATGCATCTCGATCGTCAAAAACATATCTGGCGTAGCCTCGGTAAATGTATATAAACAATGTGCAATCGAACATGGAGAAACTCGAAAAAAAAAAATTTAAATTTTGGGTGTACAGTGAGGTACACTGTTGCACTAACTATACAAATTTTTTTTAAACACTAGCGGACGCCCGCGACTTTGTCAGCTTCAATTCACATTCGATACCCCTGCAGCCCTGCAGCTATAGAATTGAGGGGATTGAAACTCGAAGTTTGTCGAGCGGCGCGGCGCGGCGTGTGGGTGTTTCGAAAATCTATTTATTTATTTATTTATTGGTTTGCCAACAGGAAATCACATTAACAAATTACATAAAATTATACTACATCTATAGAAACATTTCAGATGTGCACCCAATTACAGACAAACCGACATGCGTATAAGCAAAAGTGCAAATGCGGGTTTGCCAGTTAACAATTACACAAAGTTAATTTAATGTATACAATTGAACCAAAGAGTAAATATATACATATTCTATCGAATGAAATGAGGCGTGTGAATACATACTGCTATGATTCCCGATGATACCGTGCAGCGGACGTACCATGAAGTAGATCCTGCTGAACTGGCCCACGACGGAGGCGTAGGCGTTCATGAGGATGAACCAGTTGTTGACGACGGTGAGCTCGAACAGCGTCACGCCGCTGGTGAGCAGGTTCTCGAAGTTGTTGAGGTAGTAGTAGCCCAGCGCCGTCGAGCCGTTCAGCGAGAACTTGTAGAAGTCCTCCACCGTCGTGTTCCTGCGGAGAACGCGTCAGCGCCGTCGTCAGCGCCGCCGTCACCGCCGCCGTCGCCGCTGCGGCCCTCGTCAACCGACAGACGCCGCGACTCGGCTCTCGTGCGGACTCCGGCGGCCGCGGCGCCTCGGGAGCCCGTCGCCGCGGTGCGGCCCTCGGCAACCGACAGACGCCGCGACTCGGCTCTCGTGCGGACTCCGGCGGCCGCGGCGCCTCGGGAGCCCGTCGCCGCTGCGGCCCTCGTCAACCGACAGACGCCGCGACTCGGCTCTCGTGCGGACTCCGGCGGCCGCGGCGCCTCGGGAGCCCGTCGCCGCTGCGGCCCTCGTCAACCGACAGACGCCGCGACTCGGCTCTCGTGCGGACTCCGGCGGCCGCGGCGCCTCGGGAGCCCGTCGCCGCTGCGGCCCTCGTCAACCGACAGACGCCGCGACTCGGCTCTCGTGCGGACTCCGGCGGCCGCGGCGCCTCGGGAGCCCGTCGCCGCGGTGCGGCCCTCGGCAACCGACAGACGCCGCGACTCGGCTCTCGTGCGGACTCCGGCGGCCGCGGCGCCTCGGGAGCCCGTCGCCGCGGTGCGGCCCTCGGCAACCGACAGACGCCGCGACTCGGCTCTCGTGCGGACTCCGGCGGCCGCGGCGCCTCGGGAGCCCGTCGCCGCTGCGGCGCTGTACGTCTCCCGAGGGGCCGTTCGTTTCAGCCGGAGCCGAGCGTGACTCTGAGCTTTCTTTAGGGAATTTTGGACGAGAAGACGTTCGGAAGAGTCCCGAACGTCGCCGAGTCGACGATTTCTCGACGCGGCCCTACCTAGCGGGAAACGGTTTTCGACGGACGTAATTATATAAAGAGATCTCACACGCAGCAGTTCCTGAGGTCGGCGCCCGCGAACAGCTCCATGCCGACGATGGCGAAGAAGTAGTACACGACCAGCATGACGCAGCCCGCCGACGACATGAGCGGCGACAGCAGCACCAGCGTGCCGAACACGTCGCGGTAGCGCTTCTTCAGCTTGTACAGCCGCATCAGCCTGCGGGCGGAGCGCACGTGTACCGCACCGGCCGGCGCCGCGGCGCGGGGCGGCGCAGCGCCGGGCGGGCGGCGCTCACCTCAGCGGGCGGAACACGACCACGACGAACAGGTCCGGCGCCGCGCTCAGCAGCACGGCGCCCAGCAGCGCCAGCAGCGTGGCGCTCAGGTCGAACACGTTCCAGCCGCTCGCCAGGTAGCGCGCCCAGCCCGCCGCCAGCACGCGCACGCCCGCCTCCAGCAGGAACACTGCCACGAAGAGCCACGTGTCCCACGACGCGCACAGCAGGCGCGCGCCGTCGCGCAGCCCGCCCGCCGCCTCGCACACGCGCAGCAGCATGGCCACGCCGTTGCCGACGATCAGCGCGTCTGCCGACACAGGGCGCGGGTCAGGCGGGGTGGGGCGCGGGTGGGGCGCGGGTGGGGCGCGGCGGGGACGCGACACTCACACACGAGGTGCTCGAAGTAGGGCCAGCGCACGGCGGCGGCGGCGGCGCGGCCCAGCGGCTCGAGCGCGCCGTCGGCGTACCACGGCGCGCGCGCGGCCTGCGGCGCCCAGCGCAGCGACAGCGCGTCGTACAGCGCCGCGAACTGCGCGCGGGACAGCGCGCCCGCGCCGCCGCGGTCCAGCTGCTTGAACATCAGGAACACGTCCAGCGCGCCTGCCGACAAGCGCGAACGATCGGGGGCGCCCGCCAGAGCGCGGGAGAAACGGAACTGGCGGGTTTCACTCGTGGATGTGTATCATTTTTTTCATTTAATTTTTTGATAGTTCACTCGGAAGTTACTTTTTAGAAGTCGAAAAACCAGCGTAAGATCCTCCCGATCTCAAACATCTCAAGCGAACGAATATTTTTTTACAACAGCGACAACTCTTTAGAACCGACACAACTTCGAAAAACTAGTTTAGCCCTCGTAATTTTTGCAACAGTATAAAAGATTATCGTATCAATATATTGTAACCGCATCATAGCCTCATGTGCTTCTCACACTTACTCTTACACTTACTTACGCATGTCAATTGCCTGTAATCGGGTGCACACCTGAAATGTTTCTCTAGATGTAGTATATTTTTTTATACTTCTCGTGGAGTTCCTGTTGGCAAACCGATAAAATAAAATGAAGTAATCCCTCTTGCACGATACGACTCCGTGCAACAGCCGCGCGGTCGGCGCGGGGCAGGGGGCAGGGGGCAGGCCGGCGGCGCGGGGCAGGGGGCAGGCCGGCGGCGCGGGGCAGGGGGCAGGGGGCAGGCCGGCGGCGCGGGGCAGGGGGCAGGCCGGCGGCGCGGGGCAGGGGGCAGGCCGGCGGCGCGGCGGCTCACCGAGGTGCGGCGCGTAGTGGCGCAGCAGGCCGGCGAAGTGGCGCAGGCGCACGGCGCGCGGCGCGCGGCGCGACACCAGCAGGCGGAAGGCGCGCCGCGCGGCGCCGCGCCGGTGCAGCAGCAGCGCGCGGCACTTGTCGCGCTCGATGCGCGTGAACGTCTCGTACACCACGGCCAGCATCTGGCGCACGACAACACGGGGTGAGACACGCGAGCGCCCGCAGCCCCACCCAGCCCAGACGCGGGACCCACCAGGTTCATGAGCACGTAGAGCACGGTGATGACGTAGAGGATGAAGAACACGGCGTACCACTTGGACTTGGCGTACGACGGCATCATCACGTCCGGGAAGCTGCGGGCAGACGGCGCGCGCTTCAGAAAATGATACCAGCCATCTTAACTAGCATTTGACACAAAAACTTAACCTCAAAATTATCTTAAGAAAGAATCGGATATTTCCTACGGAAGACTCGTTTGAGCCGAGTATAACATTGTACCCAACTAAAAATATAATACTTATATGGTAATCAGCAATTTATATGGCAAAATATATTGATGACTTTCCGTTCAACCAAGTTCACCTTAGGCAAAGAAAACAAAGAAGTTCAGTTCCCAGTTTTTATTGGACCGATGTCGTTCAAAATCGATATTTAGGGTTTCCTGGGGCCACGAAAGAGGAAATCGTTGCCAAAATTTCAAAAAGTCATATTCCATATTATCGGCGCAGGTTACGGTCTAATTGGGCCAGTTACAATCACCGGCCTCAGGTTTTTGTCTAATGCTTTGGCTATAAATTATGGTGTAAATTGTTTTCCATTTTTTGTTAAGTCTTTAAATAAACAGATCTTGACGTGTACGGCCTGTACATGTAGTAGCTGTGACGGGCAAGGCTGCCGACTCACTTGGCCGTCGTGAGCAGGACGAACATGCTGACGAAGGAGTCGCTGAGGGTCCGGAAGTGGCCGTTGTCCACGTGCTCGGAGAACAAGTAGTAGCCCAGCAGCGAGTACGTCGCCACGAAGAACATCAGCAGACCTGCGACGGACCCGCCACCACCCACGCGATGCGGCAGGGCAAAGAACAGTGAAAAAAAGAATCGTTAAAACCACTCATCGAATGAAATTGGTCTACTCATATGTCGCCAGTTTGAGGAGAGTTCGTCATCTAAAGCTTTGCCAATTGAAGTAATTCTAATGGTTGCTGATCTGGGCGTACCTAGCATGTCGATGATGGGCGGCAGCGACTGCAGGATCTGCCGTATGAAGCGCCGCACGCCGCCGCAGTGGCGCGTGTCCACCAGGAAGATAGGGCGGAGAGCGCGCGTCACGCGGAAGTGCGACGACTGGCGGCACAGCACCACCGCCGCCTCTAGAGCCGTGGTCGGGCGTACCTAGCATGTCGATGATGGGCGGCAGCGACTGCAGGATCTGCCGTATGAAGCGCCGCACGCCGCCGCAGTGGCGCGTGTCCACCAGGAAGATAGGGCGGAGAGCGCGCGTCACGCGGAAGTGCGACGACTGGCGGCACAGCACCACCGCCGCCTCTAGAGCCGTGGTCGGGCGTACCTAGCATGTCGATGATGGGCGGCAGCGACTGCAGGATCTGCCGTATGAAGCGCCGCACGCCGCCGCAGTGGCGCGTGTCCACCAGGAAGATAGGGCGGAGAGCGCGCGTCACGCGGAAGTGCGACGACTGGCGGCACAGCACCACCGCCGCCTCTAGAGCCGTGGTCGGGCGTACCTAGCATGTCGATGATGGGCGGCAGCGACTGCAGGATCTGCCGTATGAAGCGCCGCACGCCGCCGCAGTGGCGCGTGTCCACCAGGAAGATAGGGCGGAGAGCGCGCGTCACGCGGAAGTGCGACGACTGGCGGCACAGCACCACCGCCGCCTCTAGAGCCGTGGTCGGGCGTACCTAGCATGTCGATGATGGGCGGCAGCGACTGCAGGATCTGCCGTATGAAGCGCCGCACGCCGCCGCAGTGGCGCGTGTCCACCAGGAAGATAGGGCGGAGAGCGCGCGTCACGCGGAAGTGCGACGACTGGCGGCACAGCACCACCGCCGCCTCTAGAGCCGTGGTCGGGCGTACCTAGCATGTCGATGATGGGCGGCAGCGACTGCAGGATCTGCCGTATGAAGCGCCGCACGCCGCCGCAGTGGCGCGTGTCCACCAGGAAGATAGGGCGGAGAGCGCGCGTCACGCGGAAGTGCGACGACTGGCGGCACAGCACCACCGCCGCCTCTAGAGCCGTGGTCGGGCGTACCTAGCATGTCGATGATGGGCGGCAGCGACTGCAGGATCTGCCGTATGAAGCGCCGCACGCCGCCGCAGTGGCGCGTGTCCACCAGGAAGATAGGGCGGAGAGCGCGCGTCACGCGGAAGTGCGACGACTGGCGGCACAGCACCACCGCCGCCTCTAGAGCCGTGGTCGGGCGTACCTAGCATGTCGATGATGGGCGGCAGCGACTGCAGGATCTGCCGTATGAAGCGCCGCACGCCGCCGCAGTGGCGCGTGTCCACCAGGAAGATAGGGCGGAGAGCGCGCGTCACGCGGAAGTGCGACGACTGGCGGCACAGCACCACCGCCGCCTCTAGAGCCGTGGTCGGGCGTACCTAGCATGTCGATGATGGGCGGCAGCGACTGCAGGATCTGCCGTATGAAGCGCCGCACGCCGCCGCAGTGGCGCGTGTCCACCAGGAAGATAGGGCGGAGAGCGCGCGTCACGCGGAAGTGCGACGACTGGCGGCACAGCACCACCGCCGCCTCTAGAGCCGTGGTCGGGCGTACCTAGCATGTCGATGATGGGCGGCAGCGACTGCAGGATCTGCCGTATGAAGCGCCGCACGCCGCCGCAGTGGCGCGTGTCCACCAGGAAGATAGGGCGGAGAGCGCGCGTCACGCGGAAGTGCGACGACTGGCGGCACAGCACCACCGCCGCCTCTAGAGCCGTGGTCGGGCGTACCTAGCATGTCGATGATGGGCGGCAGCGACTGCAGGATCTGCCGTATGAAGCGCCGCACGCCGCCGCAGTGGCGCGTGTCCACCAGGAAGATAGGGCGGAGAGCGCGCGTCACGCGGAAGTGCGACGACTGGCGGCACAGCACCACCGCCGCCTCTAGAGCCGTGGTCGGGCGTACCTAGCATGTCGATGATGGGCGGCAGCGACTGCAGGATCTGCCGTATGAAGCGCCGCACGCCGCCGCAGTGGCGCGTGTCCACCAGGAAGATAGGGCGGAGAGCGCGCGTCACGCGGAAGTGCGACGACTGGCGGCACAGCACCACCGCCGCCTCTAGAGCCGTGGTCGGGCGTACCTAGCATGTCGATGATGGGCGGCAGCGACTGCAGGATCTGCCGTATGAAGCGCCGCACGCCGCCGCAGTGGCGCGTGTCCACCAGGAAGATAGGGCGGAGAGCGCGCGTCACGCGGAAGTGCGACGACTGGCGGCACAGCACCACCGCCGCCTCTAGAGCCGTGGTCGGGCGTACCTAGCATGTCGATGATGGGCGGCAGCGACTGCAGGATCTGCCGTATGAAGCGCCGCACGCCGCCGCAGTGGCGCGTGTCCACCAGGAAGATAGGGCGGAGAGCGCGCGTCACGCGGAAGTGCGACGACTGGCGGCACAGCACCACCGCCGCCTCTAGAGCCGTGGTCGGGCGTACCTAGCATGTCGATGATGGGCGGCAGCGACTGCAGGATCTGCCGTATGAAGCGCCGCACGCCGCCGCAGTGGCGCGTGTCCACCAGGAAGATAGGGCGGAGAGCGCGCGTCACGCGGAAGTGCGACGACTGGCGGCACAGCACCACCGCCGCCTCTAGAGCCGTGGTCGGGCGTACCTAGCATGTCGATGATGGGCGGCAGCGACTGCAGGATCTGCCGTATGAAGCGCCGCACGCCGCCGCAGTGGCGCGTGTCCACCAGGAAGATAGGGCGGAGAGCGCGCGTCACGCGGAAGTGCGACGACTGGCGGCACAGCACCACCGCCGCCTCTAGAGCCGTGGTCGGGCGTACCTAGCATGTCGATGATGGGCGGCAGCGACTGCAGGATCTGCCGTATGAAGCGCCGCACGCCGCCGCAGTGGCGCGTGTCCACCAGGAAGATAGGGCGGAGAGCGCGCGTCACGCGGAAGTGCGACGACTGGCGGCACAGCACCACCGCCGCCTCTAGAGCCGTGGTCGGGCGTACCTAGCATGTCGATGATGGGCGGCAGCGACTGCAGGATCTGCCGTATGAAGCGCCGCACGCCGCCGCAGTGGCGCGTGTCCACCAGGAAGATAGGGCGGAGAGCGCGCGTCACGCGGAAGTGCGACGACTGGCGGCACAGCACCACCGCCGCCTCTAGAGCCGTGGTCGGGCGTACCTAGCATGTCGATGATGGGCGGCAGCGACTGCAGGATCTGCCGTATGAAGCGCCGCACGCCGCCGCAGTGGCGCGTGTCCACCAGGAAGATAGGGCGGAGAGCGCGCGTCACGCGGAAGTGCGACGACTGGCGGCACAGCACCACCGCCGCCTCTAGAGCCGTGGTCGGGCGTACCTAGCATGTCGATGATGGGCGGCAGCGACTGCAGGATCTGCCGTATGAAGCGCCGCACGCCGCCGCAGTGGCGCGTGTCCACCAGGAAGATAGGGCGGAGAGCGCGCGTCACGCGGAAGTGCGACGACTGGCGGCACAGCACCACCGCCGCCTCTAGAGCCGTGGTCGGGCGTACCTAGCATGTCGATGATGGGCGGCAGCGACTGCAGGATCTGCCGTATGAAGCGCCGCACGCCGCCGCAGTGGCGCGTGTCCACCAGGAAGATAGGGCGGAGAGCGCGCGTCACGCGGAAGTGCGACGACTGGCGGCACAGCACCACCGCCGCCTCTAGAGCCGTGGTCGGGCGTACCTAGCATGTCGATGATGGGCGGCAGCGACTGCAGGATCTGCCGTATGAAGCGCCGCACGCCGCCGCAGTGGCGCGTGTCCACCAGGAAGATAGGGCGGAGAGCGCGCGTCACGCGGAAGTGCGACGACTGGCGGCACAGCACCACCGCCGCCTCTAGAGCCGTGGTCGGGTGTACCTAGCATGTCGATGATGGGCGGCAGCGACTGCAGGATCTGCCGTATGAAGCGCCGCACGCCGCCGCAGTGGCGCGTGTCCACCAGGAAGATAGGGCGGAGAGCGCGCGTCACGCGGAAGTGCGACGACTGGCGGCACAGCACCACCGCCGCCTCTAGAACCATGATCAGGAGGGTTATCCCCTGCAAAACCAAAACAGTCACGTCAGATTTGTAAACGTCTTACATAGATTGAGTTTGTAAAACGATATACGGTGGAACAACTGAAATGTTTTTCTAGACAGAACTAGTTTGAATTTTTCTAATTCTTGCCTGTTGGCAAGCCAATAAATAAGTAAAAACCCGAGGGGAAGGCGACAATACGGTCACACCCTGGTCTCGGTAGAGTGTGAGGCGTCATTCAGGCGTTAAGTACCATTTTACTTTGATCAGAATACAAAGCTTTTATCAGCCGTTTTAACGTTCGACTCGATATACCTTTTCTGGAATTTAGATTGGGTAGAGACGTCAATAAGCGTGAATTGAATACTACTAATCGGAACGGATACCTACCTCCACATTGGAAAGAAGGGGCAAACGACTCGGTAGGTACGGAGCTCTGCCTCACACGAGAGTATAAACTCGTGAAGTGACCGGTGTTCTCACCTTGATCATTGTCCTCTTATGCTTGAGGATGGTGCTCCAGCCGATCCACTTCAGCTTGAGCTGCAGCTCCACGCCGATCACGGCCAGCGCCAGCAGCTCCACGGAGCCGTGCGCCCACACCGGCAGCTGGAACACGGCCGCACCGACTGACAAACTGGCGGCTAAACTGCTGCACGGATGCAGCTAGCGGGGCAGCTTGAACTTCGGCAAAGGATGAAGAGGAATAAACTAAACTAGTACAAAATCTAGGACATGAGCCCCAAAGACACCCCTCGAGCTGATTATGGGAGAAAATTGTCTCGGATGCCCAACGTCAGAATTAAGAACTTTTCTTTCTAGTTTCTAGTTGACTATTTTTTTTTTGGACGACAACGCGAGTGCACGTCGAACCGATAGCGACTATGTACAGCGTGTGATCGTCGAGAAGCGACGAAATAATTCTTTTTAACCGAAAAATAGATAAACGATAGTAACTTTGAAGGCGGGCACGGCGGGGTCCTCGGCGAAGGCGAGCAGGATGAGCACGAGCGAGGCGACGAGGTCGAGGCCGTGGTACCAGGGGTTGTGCACGCGCAGGTAGGCCGGCAGCTGCTCCGGGCTGGACGGGTGCGAGTCGAACTTCTCGTTGTTGAGCCCCTCCTGCGAGCGCAGACATGTAACAGGTGAGTCCGAACACGCCTCGCCTTGCCTTCTTTTATTGCTCGAGTTCGTACGTATGTAATGAAACTTTGTAAACGAGGAGAGCGGTACCTCCAGGTAGATGGCCGCCTCGTGGTAGTTCATCTCCCAGTGCTCGTCCTCGGTCATGGGCAGGCCGCCGTGCAGCGACGAGCGGCTGCCCAGCTCCAGCGTGCCGTCGGCGCCCGCGCCCGCGCCCGCGCCCGCGCCCGCGCCCGCGCCCGCGCCCGCGCCCTCGCCCGCCTCCGCCGTCGCCGCCGCTCTGCTGTCTGCGGCAGACGTGGCGCTGTACCGCACGCCGAGCCGAGAGCCACACGCTTGTGACCGACCACAACAACTAACACGTAGAGCTGGCTACCAGCTGGTATTCGGCTCGGCTTGCGCAGGCTTGCAAGCGCTTTTTGCCGATGCGTTTACCACAAGCGGGTAGACTTAGCACCAAAGCTAAGTCTAAATTACGTAAGTACAATTGGTAACTAGGTACGGATAGGTACTACTTATTAGGTATTCTGTGGTATAGGTAGGTATGTAGGCATATCAACAACTTTCAGATTCTTTAAAGTTGAGTTAATTGTTTTACGAATCTTCACGCATCGTAGGTACCTAGGTACCTACGATGCGTGAAAATGGTATTTCAACCATTTTCAATGTTTGCGCCGACTCTACCAGAAGACCAGTAGGAACAATTACTCGGTACACGTAAATATTTACGGTATACCTAAGCAAAACGCAGTCTTAATGAATAGTTAGCTATTATAGTTAAACACATCTATACAAATAAAATTGAAGTACCTATCTGTCAATGATTTAGAAATACCACACTGAAATCGCGATGCTCATGTCCCTTCCAATTTGCCCGCTACCATCGCCACCGTCTCACACTGCATTATCATTTACCATCAGATGAGATCGCATCGATATAGCAATTAACTAAATAAGCAAAACGGTTTCAAAAAATAAGCTTTTTGCTCCTAAATTTAAATAGGCGCGTTTCCTGTCAAGCGTATCTCTATCCATAGTAGTTACCTACGTACACTCAGTACGCACTTTCATTCAGCTTTGAACCCATGGATAACCCGATTCTGATAAACCTAAAGGTTGAGTTTAAATTGACTAAATTATAGTGATAAATGTAGATACATAATATATCTTCTATCTTCTATCTTTCTAAATATATAAAAGGTAAAGGTGACTGATTGACTGATTGACTGACTGACTGACTGATCTATCAACGCACAGCCCTAACCACTGGACGGATCGGGCTGAATTTGGCATCCAGACAGCTATTATGGCGTAGGCATCCGCTAAGAAAGGATTTTTGAAAATTCAACCCCTAAGGGGGTAAAATAGGGGTTTAAAAAATCGAATTTAACGTGTGCGAAGCCGCGAGCAAAAGCTAGTTTTAAGCTATACGTCAGAAGGTAAGTTAGGTCACGCGGTAATGAGATCAATTAATATTCATTTGTTCGCTTGCAAATTATTCTGCTGCCTCTCACGAGTTACGAACTAACTCATTTGAATAAAACTGATTATTTTAAAAATAGTAATAATTCATAATATTCTTTATCTCGTTGGGAGTAGTAAGTATATATGTTCCTTGCTCTTTATTAGCTACCCGACTATGCGACAGCAAATTCAGGGTTATTTTTCAGCCTATCTGGGTAGGTGACTGCGACTTATACCCTCGAAGGATGCCGACGGCTGTATGGATTATAATTTATAATGAGGATTGAAGTATTTACAGACCGTGGATTCGTGTTTGTGAACAAAAATTAACCTAAGTAGGTACCTAGCTACTAAATAATAAAAACTTACACGATTTGAGCGTATACCAATAATCCCGTAACGAGTCGTACATTATATCGGGAATTCGCACGAGTTTCGTCATTTTGTTGTCACTTGATACATTTAACAATTATTGAACAACACTGGAGAGTAAAAGATGTCTTCTGATATCTTTCGCCGAATAGATAAGTAGATAAGAGATAAACGATAACGAATGATTCATCTCTTTCGGGACTCCATTCCCAGCGTCAACCGCTACTCGCGAATACCTCGCACGGACCGACTGCAATATATGCTTGGCAGACACATTTTATTCAAATACCCACATACATAAAATTGTAGTATTAACTATGTTAATACTACAATTTTACATACTGTAAAATATGTACCCGATGTCATGTGGGTCCAAAGGTGCTGGAGTGCAGAATTCGGACCTGAAGTTTTGGCACACAGATGACATCAGACAAGCCGTGGGTACCATACAGGTGGCACACGACCGAGAGATTTGAAAGTCCATACAAGAGACCTATATGCAGCACTGGTTGTCTATCAGTTGATAAAGCGGCATTTATTATGTACTAATACTGAATGAATAGGTCGGTAAATAGTGTAGGTACCTAACTTAGCAATGATAATGTGATTGCAGATTGAGGACACAGTAAATTACCACTGTGGACTCGTTACATATATATAAATATCCCACATTATATCTATACTTTAGTGTGTGATTGTGAACCAATAAAGCCTTTACCTACCATACATAGCAAGAATTCCGATACAATGTCTTATTATGCTTACCTTTTCACATATTAAATATCAAATAAGTAGGCACATTTAAAAATAGGTTTACTTACATGAACATTGTGCAAAATAGTTTTACCATTAATTTATACCTTAACGTTTAACACCTGTAGTAGTAGGTAGGTACACAAAATATACATAGTATAAGTTGCAGTATGAGAAGGAAATTAAATGAATAACCATTCAGTAGATACCTATAGCAGTAGCATGTTGGATGGTCTAGTGTTAGTTCAGAGGAGTCGTTGGTACCTAGATATAGTGAAATTAGCTACTTTATTATTTTATAAAGCATTGTCAGTCCCATGGATAGTGCTACTGACCTTTAAAGAGAGGTAATCATTATTTTTACACATACAATAATTAGCAGGAGAGCTCAGGAGCTTACACTTGGAGAAAATTCAGTGCGAACATAGATTTTCTTGTGTTGCCTTGCCTAGAGGCAGTCACCCTGCAAAATCACTCTGTACCAGAAAATCTCATTTTTATTTACATGACTCCCTACAGTAATTTGCATATTGCTTTTGCTAATAACAATTATATCACAAGCCTTGATGTCCTGCCTACCGTCTATGGGATCTACTATTAATAGCTCTACAGAAATAAAGCAACCACATCAGCTTTGACTCAACTCAGACAACCAGAACCAATGGAAAAGGAGACTTTATTATAGTACAGGAGGGCCAGGAGCTTATTATTTATGAATGTTATGAGTTGTCTATTGTGCTTGTTATTATGCATTTGTGTGCTGAGGCTATGTGCAAATCTAGAGCATACGGGTAAGCAGCTACACATGCATACGCAGCTCTGTTTGTTAAGCCGCTCGAGGAATTAGGTCGGCCGTTATAGCTTAGAACAATGTTGATAACAGCCAGGTTCATGACTCATAGGCTGCCTACGTCATTAGCCCCAAGAAGGCACTGAACAGATCACTCTCGCAACGATGAGATCAGAGAAATATTAAAATCGAGGTAAGAAATTAAACAAATGTTTGATTATGCATTAGAAATGTATTGTTAACAACAAAAGCGTATACATTTAGCGGCAACTACTGTGCGGTGAAAAATGTGAGCTTCTCTTTTACTTGTGACATTGGAGCCGTAATTGTTGATGCTGGTGTTTGCGAAATCATCACTGAACCTTTTGTAGCCGTCCGAAGGTGAAGACGGGCTCCGCAAGGAAGCCATTCCGATTACTGATAATGATTAGTAATTTTGCTGTTTGCACTTTTCACTTTTAATATACTAATCTGTGTAGGTAGGTATCAGAGACCACGAACACTAGATATCTCAAGGAATGTCACCAAGTGTCACTGTCACCTACCAATACAAACATATGTTTGTGACAAACATTAACTAACCATAGAGAAGGATGTGATACTTAAGCGCGTGATACACATGCTAGTGGATGGCATACTAGGTGCTGGTAAACTGGCTCGCCAGGTACTGACAGAATGTCAGGTGGTCAGCGCGTGATACACATGCCAGTGAATGGTATACCAGTTTCAAAAATCGTAGACCCTTTCTACTTCCATGCACGGACCTGTATAACCACGCACAGCGGAGGGAACTTCAAATCTTGTGTTCAAATCCAGGAAAATAAAATGAGACGATTTGAAAATATTTCAACTTTATATCTTTTACATTCTTTTACATAATAAAAATGAATTGATTGACATACTTCATAATTAGCAAAGAGAATGTAATCACTCCGTTATAATTAGCGAAAAAATTCTAAGTCTATGGACTAAACTATGCTTGCTATTATTTTTTGTAAATATTTATAAATTCATTAAGTTGTGTCTTTTATTACATTTTTATTTTAACTTTCAACCCCAGCATTATAATCTGATAGCGATGGATAATTAATTTTATATTCAATCTACTCTGTGTTTTTCGTATCTCATAAGCATATACCATACACCTACATTGCTATTTGCTGTAGAAATCGTTTCTAGGCGAACCGTTAGATCGATACGGATTACCTACCTTACAAATTAATATAATTAAACTTGATTAAATTTTAAATAATTGAAATGGCAAGTCCGAATTCCGAATCCGATTCAGCTTCTATTTTCATGCAAAGAGGTGACAGCAAAAGGATAAAAAGCCCAACGACAAGATCCGAGTCGGCGTCCGGGAGAAGTTCCCTCGCGAAGCCCGGCTCGCCGGCCGAGGTGATCACTGTCAAAGATTTCTTCGACTTTATGAAGACTGCCTACCAAGTATACGAGCACTTGGAGGGCGACGAGGACGAGGGCTCGAAGATAAATTGGGAGGAGCTGACGAAGCTGACGGTGTTGAACCACGTCATCGATCAGCAGGAGCGCGAGCTGCTGCAGCAGACGGCGAGCAGCGCGCAGCGCGCCGGCGCCAGCAAGAGCGACGCCGCGCTCGGCGGCGGAGGCGCGGCCGGCCGCCTCGAGCCGCGGCACAGCTGCAGTGACATCGAGGGCAAGTGAACACAGACTTTTTAATTTCCATTTGTGTTCAGTGCTCACAGTTCGTTAAAGCAGAATGTTGCAATTTGCACCCATGTTTTAAACTACCCTCCCTCGCGCCGCAAGAGAGGAGAGGTTTCCAGTTCTATCCTTACCGAGGAAGTTTTCGTTAATTAAATAGGGAGTGCTTTCAATGATTTGTGTTTGTCGTTTATTTCAAGCGTGTGATCCCCGTAGTCGTCGCTTACAGGAAAAGTTCGCCGCCGCTCGTCGCCGCCCGAAGCGCGCGTGGAGATGCTCGGCGTGTGGACCGAAGCCAATCTCAACTGCAAGCTGAACGACGTAGGTGTACTGACGTGTAGCCTTAGCGCGCGGGGGCGTAACTATAGGGTGGCAAGACGGCAAAATGCCACGGGCCCCAGCCGGAAGGGGCCCCGGTCAGAGGGCCAGAAGCACAAAATGGTCCTAATATTTATAGCCATTCCTGTAGCTACGGCTAGCCGTAGTCGGCACTCGTACCGAGCGATCATTTCAGCCAAAAGGCTGAGTTGACTGGAGCCTAGGGCAGCAGATTTTAGAGGCGGTAGATTTGGGGCCAAAATTTTTAGTTATGTCTTACAGAAATTAAAAAGATAGGTACATATTTGTATGGGCACCTAAATGTCATTAGGTCCATAAACACATATTTTAAAATTTTATAAAATATCTAATTAATTACCGAATATAGGTACCCCAATAACAATAGCTAAATAGTTTGAAAGGCCGACTTTACCTGCGATGCCGGGTGTACGGCGCATACAAGCGCAGGGTCTCAAGCGCCAAAAGTACAGGGCTAGATATGGCGTAGTGCAAAATAAAATACGTTGCTATTGTAGGTGCCAATAATAATGGACTACTAAGTACCGTAATGCAGTCATAAAAAATTTCGCGCTCGCTTCGCTCGTGAAAATGTCACTTTTACTTTTCTATTGTAGGCGTCACGTATGGAATACTAAGTGCCGTAACGCAATCGTAAAAAAGTCGCGCTCGCTTCGCTCGCGAAAATGTCGCTTTTACGTTGCTATTGTATGTACCTACTTCACGTAGTGATTTATTATCAAATAAAAAAATGCTATCTCATTGGTTGCTTCTAGCTTCTTTATATTGGGGGAGGGAGGGCCGATGAATTTGCCACGGGCCTCAAACGGTATAGTTACGCCACTGTTAGCGCGTGAAACGTAGTGTCGACGTACAATTTAACAATTAATAGGTACTTCTAATCTCTATTTTTATTTTAGGTAATAAACGAAGGAATACTCGATTCCATCCTGCCCTATTTAGTGGGCTATAAGAAACCGTCCAAGACGACGAGTGTGTACGCGCCTATCATAAAGAAGACTCCGTCTAACTCGTCCACGGACGTCAAAAAGCCCGCTAGCTTCGGAGGTACTGCTGCCGTGTGCACACTAATAAAATAATTTTATCGTCTAAAATAAAATAAATTAAATAAGTAGTTTTTCTCTTTCCAAGGATTCGTGAATGAAAAAGAATCAAGAGATCGTCTCGGAAGACGCAAGTCGTCAGTCGCAGCGAATCAGGAGCGCATCAACCAGAAGCAAGAGTAAATGTTTTCATCACCTATCATCATCATCATCATCATCATCGGCAACCCGCCCACGGCTCGTTACCGAGCGTGGACTCAGATATCAGTATTTTTTATTTTCATCTCAGCATTCGTATCCAATATTACGGTGTAGCGGCCGAGATAGACCACTCTCACCCGGGAGGCTCGGGTTCGATTTCCGCTTTCGGTAGTTTTCTGCAAGAGGTACTAATAATTTTTTGGCATGTCTGTGTTCAGCGGCGACGTGGAGATCCACGTGTGCGACGAAGTGAAGGGCCTGAAGAAGGATTTCCGCTGCCCTCAGAAGCTGCTGGTGTCCAAGATGGGCTACTTCGCCGACGTGACGGCCGGCCAGCGCCTCGAGGACATGGACATCTCCGTGCACTGCGACATACAGGCAATCTCGCGAACGCGAACTGTTCCAAGACTTAGCCTCCGGGCAACGAGAGATCTCGAATAAACTTTGTGAATGCTCTTTGAAATTGGCTCGTGAACTCTCAGGAAAGTCCAAAAGACGTTTGCGCGCGTGACGTTCTATAATTTTCCGGTTTCTCTCACCACGAAGTTTCTTGTGGCTTCTCTTTCATTGAAAAGGAAACCAAAATCCCATTCCAGACCAAAATTGGATGTGGAAAATTAGGATCTTTGGCTAAAGATTTTCAGGCTCGGATGGTTGCCACCGTTCTCTTTTAGAGCCCGCGACTTCAATCGCGATTAAGATTTCTGATTCCCGCGGGAACTCTAATTCTTCGGAATAAAAAGTATAGCCTACGTGTTAAATCTGCGTTATATAAGCTATCTCCATACAAAATTTCAGCCAAATCTGTCTATTGCCCAGTAGTTTTTGAACACACACGCACGCACTTTATAATATAACTAGCCGATTCCCGCGACTTCGTCCGCGTGGAAAAAGTTTAGAGTGACTTGCTACTATCTGCGAGAAGTTGTCATCTATCTCGGATATATTAGTAGATCTTCACCAAAATTGGTTATTTTATAACAAAAAAAGAATTATCAAATTCGGTCTAGATTTGACAAAGTTATGGAGCAAAATGAACAAAAACTTTCATCCCCTATCCCGGATACACCTTATTGTGTATCAGGATAAAAAGTATACTATATACATTGATTAAAATTTTCAAAATATATTATTTTAATGTACAGAATTCGTCCCGTTATAGTTTTATTACGAGTATAGATAGTTTGATGGTAGGAAGGAACCTGTGCATTACTAAACAGCGGTAGATCCTCTCGGATATTCAAATGCATTCTGTATAGGTTTAACTATTCGATATTTACAAAACAGATCTTCGAGTGGCTGATGCGCTGGGTGAAGCGCGACTCCATCCTCGTGGCGGACTGGCCGCTGCTGGACGCGCACAACGTGGTGCCCGTGCTGGTGTCCGCCTCCTTCCTGCAGGTGCCTCTGGCGCAGCTCGGCTTCCTTCAGCCAATGCCACTCCTCACATAGACTGACTCGGGTGTGTCCGCCAGATGGAGCCGCTGCTGCACGACTGCCTCATGTACTGCCACGCGCACATGAGCGACATCGTGAAGACTTCCACCAACCTGGCTTGCTTGAGCGATGCCTTACTCACTAGGTATGGGACAATCTCTTAGCGGAAACGTACGCGGTACACAATGTAGTGTGATTAGTGTGATACTGAGCCCAAAACAATTTTTTTGAATTTTTTGTCTGTCTGTCTATCTGAGCGCGCATCACGCGAAAACTACTGAACGGATTTGAATCAAATTTCGTAACGTGGTAGTTGATACTTCGGGTCAATATATAGGATACTTTTTATCCTGATAAACCATAAGGTTTATCCGGCATAGGGCATGAAAGAACTTCGTCAAATCTAAACCGAATTTGATAATTCTCTTTTTATTATAAATATACTATTATAAATATTTTATCCAATTTCGGTGAAGATTATTATCCGAGATAATGACATAATTCTCGCGGGAATCGGCTAGTATTTTAATAAGATTAAGTTTTTTTGAATATTCCGGGCGAGAAACAGCAAAGCACAGCTGAAATTACAATCGATGGACGCGATTTGGATTTCCCAACGCCGGCGCCGGCCTACCGACGCTTCAGTGATAGCTAATAGCCGATCGGAATATTCGCAGGCTAGCGGCGATGTACACCAACGCGGAGCTGGAGGCGGTCCGCGACCGCAAGGACAAGATCCAGTCGCGGCTGTACTGCAAGCTGATCCTGTCGCTGGCCGAGCCCGTGCCCGAGACGCTGCGCGGCCACCACGCCTCGCTCGCCACGCTCTTCAAGTGCACCAAGTAACGAGCGCTCGCGCCCCGCACGCTCGGCGAACAAACACGAACAAACACGGCTGTAGCGCGCTCTGTCGGCAGGTGCGGCAAGCTGCTGGGGCGGCACATCGCGGAGCAGGTGCCGTGCCAGCCCGCCAGCATGCGCATCGACCGGCGCGGCAACGTCGTCTCGTCGCACTGCAAGTACGCACCGACCACAATACCGACCGCCGATTCATTCATCAGAGAACAAGACGTGTGGCACTCGGGGACTGCCGCGGTAAAGCTATTGCATAGCATTTTTTATCAACGCCATCTAGCGGTGAGAGA
The DNA here is from genome assembly GCA_933228805.2 of Hipparchia semele. Classification (NCBI taxonomy): domain Eukaryota; kingdom Metazoa; phylum Arthropoda; class Insecta; order Lepidoptera; family Nymphalidae; genus Hipparchia; species Hipparchia semele. The sequence continues at coordinate 91,073 of OW121719.1, forward strand.
AGTTCCGTGTCAGGTTATTTTCGTTACGGAATTTCTGGATTCGGTCTCCACGCTCAAGGCCCGCGAAAGAAGCTATGCAATAGCTTAAAAACATAAAAGAAACAAAAATCAAAATAGTCGCTGTAGGCACACATATTTGTATAGTACATACAATAATACAAAGAGTTAATCGCATTGCATTTTGACATGCATAATTGTGATCCCGACGCAAGGGACGCGTCGTGGAGCCTCAACGAGTACATCGCGTGGCTGTACGGCGAGCTGCGCTCGTGGCGGCGCGTGTACTGGCGCCTGTGGGCCGACTGCCACTTCCTGCGCTGCCAGCTCTGCGACTCCTTGTTCCCGGCCTACCAGGTACCTACCGGCCGTCGCGCGCTTCGCGGCCCCCTCCCGTCTCGCCGCTGCGGGCCGACTGCCACTTCCTGCGCTGCCAGCTCTGCGACTCCTTGTTCCCGGCCTACCAGGTACCTACCGGCCGTCGCGCGCTTCGCGGCCCCCTCCCGTCTCGCCGCTGCGGGCCGACTGCCACTTCCTGCGCTGCCAGCTCTGCGACTCCTTGTTCCCGGCCTACCAGGTACCTACCGGCCGTCGCGCGCTTCGCGGCCCCCTCCCGTCTCGCCGCTGCGGGCCGACTGCCACTTCCTGCGCTGCCAGCTCTGCGACTCCTTGTTCCCGGCCTACCAGGTACCTACCGGCCGTCGCGCGCTTCGCGGCCCCCTCCCGTCTCGCCGCTGCGGGCCGACTGCCACTTCCTGCGCTGCCAGCTCTGCGACTCCTTGTTCCCGGCCTACCAGGTACCTACCGGCCGTCGCGCGCTTCGCGGCCCCCTCCCGTCTCGCCGCTGCGGGCCGACTGCCACTTCCTGCGCTGCCAGCTCTGCGACTCCTTGTTCCCGGCCTACCAGGTACCTACCGGCCGTCGCGCGCTTCGCGGCCCCCTCCCGTCTCGCCGCTGCGGGCCGACTGCCACTTCCTGCGCTGCCAGCTCTGCGACTCCTTGTTCCCGGCCTACCAGGTACCTACCGGCCGTCGCGCGCTTCGCGGCCCCCTCCCGTCTCGCCGCTGCGGGCCGACTGCCACTTCCTGCGCTGCCAGCTCTGCGACTCCTTGTTCCCGGCCTACCAGGTACCTACCGGCCGTCGCGCGCTTCGCGGCCCCCTCCCGTCTCGCCGCCTGAGAGCGCAAAGCTTCACACTTTCCCGAATTGCTCGAATGAATAAATAAAATATTCTTTGAAAAACAACTCTCGGAAGCCAGTCCAATCTAGTAGAAATATGGGGATTCACAAAAAACATTACGTATGCAATAGCAGTTTCTGCAGTGAACGTTTGGTGATGCAGATGGAGTGGTGCTCGCACCACGAGCAGGGCCCGCACATGTTCTCGCGCGAGGGCCGCGAGGGCCGCGAGGGCCGCGCGCCGCTCGCCGCCGGGCGCCACGCCTGCTGCGGCGAGCGCGCCTACCGCTTCGAGACGCTCACCAGGAACACGGTAACCGACGAACCTCTCGTGAGTTGTGACCCGACTCGACGTCCACCGCGCGGTAGTGTAGCTCCGTGTTCCGCCGGCAGGGCTGCCAGTTCCGCGAGCACTTGCCGGACGAGCGGCTGGCCGGCGACGCGGCCGTGCTGGAGCTGTACCACAGCTTCCGCGACGTCATCGCCATGCGCCCGCCGCAGCTCATGTTCCCGGAGCGGCTCACCAGGCTCGTGCCGAGAGGTCGGGCGACGCGGCCGTGCGCGACGGCTCCGTCGGCCGGCGCGGTGCGATGGGAACGTTTTGTGTGCTCAGAGTCGGGCGACGAGGGCGGCGCGCGGCTGCAGTGCAAGGAGGTGTTCTGGTGGGAGGGCATCCGCCTGGCGCCGCCGCGGCAGCCGCTGGGCCTGCTCGGGCAGCTCTACACCAGCAACGAAAAGTTCAACCGTGAGCCCGCCGCCATGCTGCACCTCCCCCGGCCTCCCCCCGCTCCCCCCTTTACCGCGAGGAAACCAGGCGACTTGCTATTGTTGTTCGGCCGTCGATGCTTTGTTCTCAATACAGAAGAGGAATATATCTAACCGAGAGAAGAAATTCTTTAAATGCAGTATCTAAGTACCATCAAGGGTTTCTACTTGTTGTAACCTTAGGTATACCTACCTAGGTATCAAACGGTTACAAGTAGGTATATCATTATTGAAACCATTGTTATTTTTAATGATCGTAGTCATAAGAAATAAAAAGAGAGGGCATATCGTGCTACGGAATGTATCCCCTTGTTACGAGTCGTCCGCTGCGAACGTGGTTCACGCACCATGCGCCCGCAGTGCCCACTAACAACGATAGCATGTCGTCTCTGCCACCGGCTATGTAAACTGTGAAATATCAATGACTACAAAAAGAAAACGCTGTAAATACGCTCTCCACATCGGTAAACCTATATTCATCCAATGCGAGGTCTTTCTTTACGACGCGCGCTCCGTCTCTACTCGAAGTCATCGCAGGATTCCCTCCGATCTCGCACGATCATACTGCACGTTATCGCTCGGAGGGAAGTCTACTTTGAACGACGCCCGTCTCCGGTTACGAGTAGACACCGACGAGTTTGTTTTTTCGCTTCAAATGTTAGGCTCGTAAAAAAATACCTCGTCGATTAATCGGCTTTCAAAAAATGTTCACACACGGAGATCGCAGCGTTCGCACGTGCCTAGGCATTTCCCGGTGAGCACCGCGCGGGGGCTCCTCGCCGACTATCGCGACAACGCTTCGCCGCGCAGCCGTCGGCCACTGCCACCCTACGATACCGATAGCCGCAAAGCGCAAATGCAAAATACACATAGTTACATTCTCGCGGCGAAACCGTGCATCCCGTGAAAATGGCCACGTGCACAGCGAACGCGCGGCCGGGCTCGCCCGCGCCGGGCGCCGCGCGCGCCTCGGCGCACTCGCTGGCCGGCGACGCGTCCCCGGAGCGCCGCGACGCGCGCCCGCGCCGAGACGACCCGCCGCGACCCGAGGTGAGTGCGCCGATGCCGCTCCAAGGATCCTCGACTGTACATCTATTTCAAAATAAATATAAGTTCATAGTTTAAAAAATGCTATATGTATGCTAGCGTTGTGGTTTTGTTTCGTATGCGTGTATTATAACAATATCTATACCTAATGTCAAATCTCTTTAGTCTGTTAGTGAATAGTTGCGTATTGCGTTGGATCGCTGGTCGTTCTCGTACCTATTTCCGCTAATTAGATAGTTTGTTTAGTTAGGCTCATTGTAGGAGCACGCACGGTTGACAGTAGTCGTACACTAGAACGGTAGATCGCGCCTCACCGCTCACCGGTCGGCGGCGCTGACATTCAACACGTGGGCTTGTGTGCCAAGCAAGGTGCCGGCGGCTGCGCGGGCGGCTGCGCGGGCGGCGAGAGCGGCGAGGCCGCGCGCTCCGACTCCGAGCGCAGCGACCAGAGCTCGGACAGCGGCGCCAGCGACGAGGACGCGCCGCGGCCGGCGCGCGCGCGCCCCCGGCCGCCGCCGCAGCCCGCCAGGCCGCAGCGGCGCGGCGCGCGCGCGGGCGGGCGCGTGTGGCTCGCGGCGCAGTCGGCGCGCAGCAACCAGGACGGGCAGCGCCGCTTCGAGGAGCGCGCCGCGGCGCACATGCGAGCCGCGCTCACGCGGCGCCACCACCACGCGCCCAGGCCGCGCGCGCAGCCGGGTCAGTACGCTGAGCTGCACTGTCACTGCACCGTACACGATTACATAACGACTTCTCCGGACTGGTCACCTCGGCTTGTAAAAGGGCGAAGTACACCTACGGATCGTAGTGGCACTGAACTCATCTTTGAATGTTTTTTATTTTATTTTATTGAAGTGTTAACCTACACTTAAAAGAAATATCCTAATAGATTTATAAATACATATCAAAAATTCCGAGGCCGGCGGGATTCGAACCCACATCTCTCTGGGAATCGCGCCCTAAGTATGTTAACCGTTACGCCACGGCCGAACCACACGTCAGCCACGAAATTAGTAATATGTATCTACTTTTCCAATCAGTTTTATAGCAACTGATTGGAAAAGTAGATAGTAGGTAGGTAGGTATATAAACTTTTTTAAGAACAAAGCAACTCAACCGATAAAATTAAAAAAAAAACTGTATAACTCACTAGTGAATAATAGTAATGAAAAAGTCACAGTTTGATTATAGGTGTCATTATGTGACTAATTGCGGTGAAATGGGAGCCACTTTATGAGCAAGTGTGTTGAAAAAGAATATTAGTCTTGCTGAACGTATCTTACTTTCCCGAACTTTCGGTTTTACCTACGACCAGGGCCTGATTAACCCTTAGGCTAATTAGGCTACAGCCTAGGGCGCGAGGATCAGGGGGGGGCGCGCTGTAATCGTGTCTTCGCATGCCCTAATCTAGCATCATTGCAGATCGATTGAAAACTTTTATAGGTAGTAAAAACCATGTTAAAATTTTCACACTACTACTCTACTCACTTACTACTTTGTAGGCCGTCAGTAACACACCTGGTGGGGGCGCGTCCTAATAATTAGCCTAGGGCGGTCAGAACTCTTGATCAGTCGCTGCCTACGACTCGGCTTAGAAACGCAGACATCGGACAGTCTTGCCTCTCTTGCCTTCAATTGCTACCGCCTCTTCGTTGTCGGCAGGCGGCGTGTTCCCGCGCCTGGAGGCGGAGTGGCGCGAGCGGCACGGCGCGGGCGCGGGCGCGGGCGGCGCGGGCGCGCTGCGTCGCGGGGCCGCCGCCGCGCCGAGACGCCACGCGCCGCTCAAGTACAAGTGAACGCCGCCGCGGCCAGGACCAATACACCCACTGCGCTAGCATACGAGTTTTATTTCGACCTTTGCCCTCAGACCCCGTGCCTATCGAGCGATCGAACCTTCTCCGTGTAGGTACTTATTAAATTTAAAATGTCACGAGCCTTCAACGTTATTTTAATTTTAATTTTATGTAGGCTCGCTCTATCGCATCCTCTACAAAAGAAAACGGCACTAGCCCTATTGTATGCAATTTGTCAACTAGGTCATAGATAAACAGAAAATACAAGGTAAATCATCGGCAACCCATAGAGGAGTCAACTCGGCTCACTGGCGAGCCGGTTTGCTGTCAGAGCCACGGTCCGCCGCGCCGCGCCGATCCGATGCGACTTCTCACACCTTTGACATTATGGAGACGACTTTTACACACTGCATCCGACGGATCGCGCCGCCCGCGCCACCGCCACTGGACGATCGGCTCAGAATCGGATCGAACACAGTGCGCAAGTAATTTTGCATTTAATTTAGTGAACTGCGAATTGCTGCGTATTAGATACTCTCGGATTCGGAAAATGAAATTAAATCTACTGCGCAATCCTTCATACAAAATACAAATAAAACAAAATCTTCGGATCGCGAATTCTCGGATTCGGATCGGATGCAGCGCGAAGTCCCAGGCGTGCCGGTTTTCCTCGCAATTGTAACGATGTTCTCCGTTGCCGTCGAAATGAACTACATCAGCAGCGGTTATCGCCAGTAGTTCTTTTGACGGATTCCGGGTAGTTGTCAGCGAAACTACTAGCAATAACCGATCAGCGGGACTAGGTCACAGGTGGAAGCGGCACCGAGTCTAACAAATAAAGAAAAGTTCGTCTCTTCAATTCTAAAGTATCCCCAAACGCCAAATTTTAGAAATTCGGCAATCATAATTTTATTAAAATAAGCCTTTTTCAAAATATAAAAAAACAAAAGTATTCTGCCAGGTAAATATACGTATAATCTTGAGGTATAAATTTTTGTCAAAAATTATTAGAAAATTTTATCTACCTAATTAAGTCTAAAATTAACGGAATTAAAAACGCTCTCCTACACATTTTGTAACTTGGCGTTTGGGGTGGTCGGGCGGCGGGGGGTGGGGTGAATGAAACAGCGGCACGGTTGTACGGACGCGTGTATTAGTCTAGTCTAGAAGCGCAGGCGGTGCGGGTAGTGGCTGGAGCGCAGGCCGAAGGCGGCGCGCAGGTAGCCGCGCAGCAGCTTGCGGTCGGGGCGCGCGCCGATGGCCGCCACCACCGCGTCGTCCACCAGCTTCTGGTCCGCCTTGCGCTGCTCCGACGGCGCGTACTTCTGCAACACGCACCCGCAGCGTCACACGCTAAACCAAACACTGAGTTGGCCGTCGCCGACACTGACACGGCAGTTTGTGCCCAGGGATTCACTGCTCAAAATGAGCAAGCATCTATTGTTCAATTTAATATTATCCCAACTAACAAAATGCTCTTAATATAAGTCATATAAGAGTTGTGTAAACGTTTTTGAAAAACTGAATGGCATGAAAATAAGTCATACAAACCCTTATACAACGCGATTTTGGCGCAGTTACTATTTCTATAAAGTCGTATTGCTGTCATTCAAAAGTCATAATCGAGAACAGAGTAGTGTTGTAATATTATCATTGGTATGAGTATTTAGTCGTATAGTTACCATAGCATTCATAGCGCAGACGTTTATCGAACCAATGAATCTATTTGATGCAGTATTGAAGCGCTTTCAATTATAAATAATAGAATTTAACTATTAATAAATTCTGCATATGTGCAGACTATATTTTTATACTTTTATACTATAAGTGTAATCAAATTATTTACAAGTTTGAAATGGGATGTGTTTATGTTTAAGTTTGGAAAACTTAATGCGAATATTACTTTAGGGACCAACTTTTTAGGTTTATTAATAAATTTTAAATGCCCCCTTTATTTATTGTGTATTTAATTATTATTTTTTAAATAAAAAAGAAATTATTATGCCATTATGACTTACGAAATACTTATATACCATGAATACTGCTGTGTTAAGAGTTAAAACTCTTAAAGAACACCTTCATCGTGCCATTATAAGTTACAAAATACTTGTATACGATGAATACTGCTGTGTTAAGAGTTATAAACTCTTGAAGAACATGGCGTTCTTTCATTACGAACCTATCAGAGTTCCCTAAAACATTTTAGTAAACCGTTATTTGTCATTCCAAAAAATACTCGTAGTTTTTTACATTAACATAACATTTTAGAGACCATAAGTTTTTTGGGAATGCGGCAAAAAACATATTTTGTCAACGTCGAAAAATGACATAATTGTCGGTTCCCAACTTTATCCGGGGACTAGGGACCGTTGTGTTGTGTCGTTAACCATGGGGTAGGTATGGCCATAATGACTTTATTGACATGATTAAGGTTTCTTTAGTTATCAGGGATAAAATGTAGCCTATGTGCTAATCCTGGGTATGAGCTATCTCCATTCCAAATTTCAGCCAAATCAGTAACATAAGAGACATCGATTTTCAACAGAAAAAAAAAGATACCGGCCGAATTGATAACCTCCTCCTTTTTGGAAGTCGGTTAAAAAATAGGTACGGAACCATCACTCTCTGTCGCGTTTATTGGGCTTGGCTGGTTTACATTACTGCGAATATATTTAAAATGTCATGTTCACATGCATAGTCTTATAGCAGCGTTATTAAGGTTGTAATACCAGCCAAAATGTCCCGCCTAAAACGTTTGTATGACTGTTTATTTTCTACGATTAAATTGCTTTATAGCTATTTCATACAAACGTTTGTACAACGACTTTTATTACCAAATTGCATTGAAACTTAAATGCAATACACATGATGCCTGTACAACGTCACATTTTAAAACTTGCTTATATACGACACCTATGTGACGAAATAATCATAAAAGCTTAAAATCTTATGACCATTTTGTTAGTTGGGATAGTAATCGTAGAATAAAATACATAAAGCCTTTGTCATCACACTACCACATCACATCACACTATCACACTATTAATAATATTATAATATTATTATATTATAAAGCCGAATGTTTGTATGTGGGTGTGTATGTTTGTTACTCCTTCACGCCACAACGAATGAACCGATTTGGCTGAAAGTTGGAATGGAGATAGCTCATACGCAGGATTAAAACATAGGCTACATTTTATCCCGGAAAATTACAAAGTTCCCATGGGAATTGAAAAACCTTTGATCCACGCGGACGAATTCGCGGGCATCGTCTAGTATTTCATAATATTTTTCTGAAAGTGAATAATTTTGATTCAATTCCATTTTATAGTTGACTCACATTGTTTGAAAAGAATAGAATAGAACTGATTTGGAATGCTGTACCAACCGAAAAGAACCAGCAAGAAACTCGGCGGAGTTTTGCTCTTTTTTTAAAAAAAAAGTTTCTAATGTTACCTGCCGGCCATCATATAGATATCCGAAAACAGAGTAAAATAGCTAGTTTTACACTGGCCCAGTACAATATCGACACTAGAGGTCTCGGATGTGAGCCTAACCTCTTTCTTGGTGGCGAAGATGTCCTCGCCCTCCTTGCGCTTGACCTGGCGCTTGGCGGAGCGCTTGTTCTTCTTGAAGTAGTTGTCGTCGAGGTGCGGCGGCAGCGCCCACGCGCCCAGCTCCAGCCGCGTGCTGGTGCCGATCACGTAGCGCTGCGGGATGCGCCGCAGCGGACACGAGTTGTACTGCAACACGCCGAGCGCGCACGCTTTATAATGTAGGTATACACAATCGGCGGAGGCTCAGACTGAATTGTTTGAATATAACATGTGGGTAGAAAAAAATATGAAAAAGTAATATTTATGTTGTTAAGGCTCAGCCGGAACTAAACGAGGAACACTCACAGCGAAAGGTCCCGTGACGAGCAGCAGGCCACTGGGCAGCACGCCCAGCAGCACGACGCGCTTGCCCGCGTGCCGCCCGGCCAGCAGGATGCAGATGGTGCCCGGCGTGAGGTTGGGCCGCGTCCGGCGCACGTGCTTGCTGAATGTCTTGTGGTGCGGCTGCGAGCGGATCCTGCGAACAGAGCCACAGATACCACACCTGCATGGACAATGGCAGGACGAGTTACAGCCGAGGAGTCACCGGTCAGGCGCCATAAGACCACGACCACCACCACCACGGTGGGCTTCGTCCTGCGACTTACGAGCTACGTGCACTCACTTGTCCTGCGTGGGGTAGAAGGATCTGCGGCGCGTCAGCAGCACGGTGCGCGTGCCGCCGTTCTTCTCGCCGCCGATGGGCTTCACCACCACGGTGGGCTTCTTGTCCTGTGGCGCCTTGGGGTGCTTCTTGCCTATGAACTTGTACTTGGCCTGCAAGGTGCACAAACAAGTCACATCCACTGCTACTACAATTACTTTAATTAGATTTATAATACAAATTATATATTGATAGCATAATATATGAAATATTTGGGTTGAGAAGTCACAAGGTAATTTTATTCATTTGTAAAGTTGTTTATAAACAGTCAACATAAACTTTTAAAAAATAATTATTTTATTCACTTTTAGCTAATCTTGAATGGAATTTCTTTCCTTCAGCTTTTTGTTGTGGCCATTGCTGATTAACCCACTTTGGCTTTGGCCAGAAATCAGAAAATTTCCCATACAAGATTGGCCCACCCTATCGTTCAGTGGTCCTATGGTATGGTATATTGGAAGTTGTACAATTCTGATTTTCCACTTTATTGCTATTAAAAACGGAGATTATAATTACTATTAATAAAGTAAGTACCTATATATGTAGTAGTATTTTTGTTTTAATTATACTGCCAAAAAAATTCGCTCACCTTCTTGTGGAACATTTTGGTTTTCGAGAACCTCACGACACCATTGCCCAAGTCGTAATTTCTGGGTTTGCCGAGCTTGGCCTTCTGCACGCCGCCGACGGGCGCCGCGGAGGCCTTCGCCGCCGCCTTGGGCTGAGTGGGAGCCATTCTACAACAAAAACAAACCTCGAACTGACCACCACCTGACTGTTCAGGTTATACTCCGACGGGTTCCATCCTAGTGCACGACGTAATTGAATAAACGAAAGTTTTACGATATTATTCACTTGATGCAATAAAAACACAAAAATCTCAATATTGAAAATAATTATTCATTCCAAAAACCCTCAACATTTTCGCACATCAATTTGAACTATAAAATATCACTCTCTTTATATCGAATAATAGAAATAGAGCATAATGCCACTTAAATTTGAATTAAATATTAATATTCATACATGGAAAAGTCTTAATCTTTAGTAATTAAACTTATTTTCATGGATTTATTTTGAAAAATACACAATATCATCAACTCACTTGCCGGAATCGAGAAAAAGGAAAACGAACACAAAAAAAATAGACTTGTCAACACCTTGTCAAGTTGAAGTTGACCACAGAAGTTGACGTTGAATTTCACAGATTAGGTACCTACCACAGATTTAGAGAGTATACTCTCTAAATCTGTGGTAGGTACTATATTAGGGGGCCCTTACACGGTCAAACGTGCTTGTCAAACACCACAAACATATAAGAGTAAGTTACTCTTATATGTTTGTGTCAAACACGTAACATTTTTACGTGTATTTAATAGTCTTTGGTTGTGTTTGTCAAACACGTACCTACCTATAGTCTGATTTTTAATTACGTGGAATTCTGACGTATCTTAATAATACCAGAGATACAAAAAATCCCACAAAAAAAGGTAATTTTAAACGTATAAAAATAAAAATCAATTGCCGCACATAGATATACGACAAATGCCTGACAGATAGTTTGAGGTAAAATCTTGAAGGATATAGGGTAAAATCGAACTACAGGTGGTAATCCTGTTTTTCATACAAATAACTCACTCTATTTACAAAATAACAAGTGTCAGAATTCCACCGAATTAAAAATCAGACTTTAGTTTGTTAAACTACGTGTTTGACAATCACAAACGGAGTGTTTGATTGGGTGCGCTGGTGTTTGATGACCTTGTTCAAACAAAACCGTAACAAAAACACGTAAAAATTTTACGTGTTTGACAAACATGTTTGACCGTGTATGGGGCCCTCTTCTGTTGAATTTGTTCTGTAACTCAGTGCCTATCAACGACGATAGGCATTTTTATCCCTTTAAGGTTTGAAGAGAAATGTCATTTACTATTTCATAGTAAACCTTCAATGAATATAAAATATAATATGTCAGTGGTTTTCATTTTTTGATAGGCACTGAGTTACAGAATGAACCCTCTGATTTTGTATAGAGGCCCGTGAACGGTCAAACATGTTTGTCAAATTATTTAATAGTTTACGGTCGTGTTTGACGCGTTTGTTAAACAAACTATGTGTTTGGCAAACTGAAACGAACGGAGTTTGAATGGTGTTTGATCGTGTGCGCTGGTGTTTGAAGACCTTGTTCAAACAAAACCGTAACAAATCGTATCCGTGACAAATATGTTTGACCATGTACGGGCCCTATAACTCAGTGCCTTGACGTTGAGTCAATCGTCTGTGTAGGGGTGTCCACATAGAAAATACAATGTTATGCACGTAGACAGAGAAGGCAATAGACCAAGGTACTGTGTAACCGCGACTGAAATAGAGATAACATGACGTAACGATGACGTCACATGACAAGTTCGAGTTTAATGTTGCCACAATAACTGCACTCCCCTAGTACCCCAAATTAGATGGAAAATTCTTCCCAGGATTTTTAAATAAAACGACAAAACAGATGCTGAACTGTTTTATTTTTTAAATAACATACCTACACATATAAGGTTGTCTGGGAGAGACATACCTATTAGGGTAAGCTTCTATTTTTTACATATATCTTAATATTGTGTGCAATAAATAATTTATTATTCTCTATTGCACACAATATTAACTTCAACCACCACTTAAAAGTATAAAATAATTTTAGTTTGTACACGTAAGTCGGTTTTTTAAAAATATTTTTTTTTATACTAAAGTTTTTTAATGTAGTTTCATAGGACCAATTCACTAGATAATTATTTGCTCCTTAAAAAAAATATTGAAATGCCGAATAGAAATTTAGCATATGTGAGTCACTTTGAAAAATTGAGATGTATGTGACACAAAGGAAAATTTTTTTTCGTTACTAGTAAGAATGTTACACAAAATAATTTGTAATGAACAGTTAAAATTTTCCTTCGATCGAGTAATGCTATTGAATTAAAAGCAACAAAAATTGTATATTTAGTCATCAAAATCATCATTAATGAAATTAACAGTATATTCCTTTTTTCAGGCAGTCGTATAAAACTGCAACTCTTCATAGTTTAAGTTAATAATTATTTAAAAAAACATTAAAAGTCTGCCTCTAGCTATTTAAAAATGGCTTTAAAAATTAAGAACTTTGTAAATAAAATAATTCTTAAGATCGCCAACAGTTCTCGACTGGTTGTTGGACATTCGAACGAAACTTCAGGATGATTCAGAACAGTAACCGACACTATCTAACTGAATACACTTTAATCATCGCCGACATATATTATATTCTAGTATCCATCATCTTTCTTTTCTTTTCTCATAATATTCATTTCTTCCATCACGACTTTATTTTGTTTCAACAAAAATTAAAAAAAAAATTGAAAAAGTAGCCAAAGTAACCCGCCGTTACGGTATGTCAGAGGACATTACTAAAAAAAACCTATCTCCGTGCCAAATTTCAGCCATATCGGTTTAGTGTGGCGTATTGAGTAACAAACATCCATATGTTTGTTACTCAATCACGCCACACTAAACCGATATGGCTGAAATTTGGATGTATGTATGGATGGCCCTACATACATTCAAACTTTCACATTTATAATATAAGTAGGATAGGGAAAATCGGGACATTGTGTAGGTACCTAAAGCTGGCAACACACATTTTCTTATTAACTGTCAGTTTGTTTCGCACAAAAGTGTGTCGACCTTGAAAAAAACTGGTTACACGATGAGGGACAAAAAATTGGGTAGCTGCGTCTCTGTTTATCACATTAATAACTTTATTTCTGCTCTCTTTTTAGTGTGAGTGAGAAAGAAATCGTCACTGGCTCTATGTCTTCTCTCTCTACGGTTATGCATCGATATTTTCCGGGCATGCATGCATCGGGTAAAAACATTGATGTTTTCTCGACATCGAATACTTTTTAAGCTATTGCAAAGCTTCTATCGCGGGCCTTGAGCGTGGAGACCGAATCCAGAAATTCCGTAACGAAAATAACCTGACACGAGACTCCTCTCACCGCTAGATGGCGTTGATAAAAATGCTATGCAATAGCTTTACCGCGGCAGTCCCCGAGTGCCTCACGTCTTTTTTTAATACTGCATCTGATGATAGGTACATCAGTCTCATGGTTGCTAGCGAAAAAAAAGGTCATAACTTGTCGATGTTTTCTCAACATCGAGTACTTTTTTAACACTGCATCTAATGATACATCGATACATCGAGTAAATCAACAATTTTTCAAAACCTCGGATCGATTCAATGCATCGATGTATTATATCGAATATCCCTACGATTGTTAGTACAATGACCTTCTACACATATAGGTACCTATAGTCTGATTTTTAATTCGGTGGAATTCTGACAGTTGTCATTTTATAAATCGAGCGAGTTATTTGTATGAAAAACAGTATTACCACCTGTAGTTCGATTTTACCCCAAACTATCTGTCAGGCATTTGTCATAAATATCTATGTGCGGCAATTGATATTTATTTTTCTAAGTTTAAATTTGATATCTTTTTTTGGGGATTCTTTAAATCTCTGGTAACATTAAGATACGTCAGAATTCCACGCAATTAAAAATCAGACTTTAATATATATATTTTTGTACAGAAGGTTAGTATTAGAGTTGTTCAAAAATGCTATAAATCAATATCATGCTACTGACTATAAACTATAAAATTTTAGCATGCTATAAAAATGCTATGCTATAGCAAACTGTAATTAGGAAGCTTGTGGGCGGCCGGCGCGCGCGCTATGTCTTGCAACACGCTAAATCACATAATAGCATGTTTATTGCGAGTTGCGATAAATCCATCTGCTAAGCATAGCGCGCACGCGATGACTGGCAACAGTGCCCGACTTCCCGGCCGCCTCAGTGCCGCTGCTACGTGCAGTGTGCTACACCGCCTACAGCGCGTGATATTTATAGCATCGTAGCACCACAGCGCCTACGTATGTAGCATTTGCTGTGTGCTATGGAAATATGTTGCTAAGTGCTATATTAATCACCTCTAGTTAGTATCTATAGTACAACTACCTACTTAATCTGTGTTATACTGTGATCTGTGTCTGTGATTGTCGATTTGTCTTGTCTTTTTGATATGTCATATCAAGGTTTCATTTATTGTGTATTGTTGAAAAAGTAATTTAATATGTCTCTAACTGTATTTTATTATGGAAAGCGCCCGAGCCGAACATGACAAGAACGGATCGGTCGCTGACACGTTCTGGAGGACTCCACAGAGGGCTGTACCGGGCAGGCCCCGCCAGAGGGTCGAGCGGGACGAGGTTATGTCGGGCTCGTCCTACCAGCAGTTCCAGGCGTCCGTGAACGACGCCTGGGACCTCGGCGACGACGACGTCATCTCCGGCATCGCGGACGCTAAGATATCGAGGGCCATATCGCAGACGGCCGCCCTGAACGTGATCAATTCCCATCGGAATAGCAATAAGAATGTAAACAAGAACGAGGTCAAAGCGGATAGCGAGACCGCGAAGCCGGCGGCGGCCGCGGCCGCGGTGAGGGCGGGCGAGGCGCGCAGGCCGGGCGCCGGGGCGGTGCTGCGCCACTACCCGGGGCGCCCGAGGCCCGTGCGGCTGTCGGCGCTGGCGTCGCGCGAGGAAAGCAGTGAGAGTAAGCTGGAGCGGTTCCAGCAGCTGCTGGAGAGCGCCGTACTGGATCTGGATGAACTCAAGCAGCTCAGTTGGTCCGGAATACCGACTAAGGCTAGTGTTCTATGTGTTTAGCATGTTCCAACGGGAGTCACAGCGGTGCCTTGTTGTTGAGCTGTTCCATGCTGTATTCCAATATCTATCCATAATTCTTAGCTTTAGTTTCCATCAAGCATAGAAACTAGTGTGTGACTGACTATTGATTGTGTATGTGTGTCAATATTTGTTCCTTTGTATGGAGATAGCTAATAGGTACTGTGCTAATACACTGCGACAGTGCATAATGCACTGTCGCCAGTGAATGTGTTGGCTCAAACTTATCTTGGCACACTGCACAGTGTCAGTTTTGTGTATTAAGAGCAAGTTTGAAGCTGTGATTTGGTGAATTTAACCTGTAGCAGTTCAGTATGAGTGAACCACAAAGTATACTATACAAAAGCTTTTGTTTGTTGAATTGGGCAGCAATAGAGCAAAATACTAACTAATTTTTTGCATGGTTATAGTTCAAGATGTGGATGACAATGACACACAATATTCTTTTTAAACAGTTGGGGGCAACAGCTAGTGTTTCATATTCACATTTATTATTATTAGTGCAAACCTCTTTTATAGGGATTTTAGGGAAGTCTGTATTGTTTATGTTCATATTATGTTGATTCATCTTTTCCAAAATATTATAAATAGTTAAATACTATACATTTTTTTTACAAAACTGACTGACTGACTTCAAGTGCCACAACAAGGTATAAAATAATTTTAGTTTGTACATGTTTTTTGAAGTCAGGTGAGCCTAAATAGAACTACTAATCTACATTCTCTGATTGATTTTATTTATTGAGGAGTTCCATCAAATAAAAAAATTTATTGAAATCAATTGACAGATCTGATGGAGTTATGGAGTAACATAAGCAAAAAAATACCCATCAAATTGAAAACCTTTTTTTAAGTCAGTTAAGATAAAAAACCTCAGAAATGTAAAAATAATACTAACAAAGTGAAAAGTTTAGGGGTTTTATCAAAGAGGCAAATGTACCCTGTGGAAGTGGGCACTGTTCAGTGTGTTGTATTTAGCCTCACAGTGCCTGTGTTCACTCAGACTTGAGTTAAATTGGTAAGCTTGTGTGCTTTAATTCAATTACTGCAACGCTGAATCAACAATTTTCTAAATGAATAATGAATAAAAATAAAAATAGCCTTTATTCTTTGATTCTTGTTATATATACTACTTACTAAAATAACATAATATTAATTGATTCATTTTTCTTATACATAACTTATCCTAGAAAATCATAACCCCAGCATTTCAGATCAGGTTGTCCTTTGACAGAGGCCTCTAGAATTTTCTATTTATCCATATTGTGTGCTAGTCTGCGCCACCCCTGTGGCGTCATCCTCCTGTCTTCTCTTGGCCGACCTCTTGCTCTGCTCCCACCTCTGGGGTACCAGTACATGACTTCTTTAGTCCACTTTTCTCTGGGATGAATTATGAATACTTATGCTTTAAGAACAAATGTGTTGAAATGTATGCATCACACGTATTGTTCGGTCTGTCCAGGCCCGGGCGGTGACGTGGCGGCTGCTGGCCGGCTACCTGCCCGCCAACGCGGAGCGGCGCGCCGAGACGCTGGAGCGCAAGCGGGCGGACTACAAGCACCTGGTGCGGCAGTACTACGAGGCCGACCGCGAGGAGGACACCTACCGCCAGATCCACATCGACATCCCGCGCATGAGCCCGCTGGTGGCGCTGTTCCAGCAGACCACCGTGCAGGTGAGCGGGCAGCGCTGCGGTCAGGGGGCTGCCGATCCGGGCTTGCAGACATCGAATCCACACTCCCGATCATCAGAATTTTCAGAAGAAGTCATTTTTACACCCGGGAAGAAAAATAAAACGGTTGCAAAAAACATTTCTTGTAAAGTCTACCTCCATTTTTAAAAGTTTCAGTTCATATTTGGATAACCCTAGCACAGTCGGTATGGTCTAATTGGGCTGCCACTTGCAATCACCGGCCTCGATTTTAGTCTAATGCTTTGCTCTATAAATTATGATATAAATTGTGTTAACTTTTTTGAATCTAAATAAATAAAGGAGGTGGGTTGATAAGGCAACAAAATCCGCCCCTCATACACTCGAAAAAAAAAGTTCCAGATTTCGACAAATTGTAAATGTATTTATATACTTGAAGATATAAACTTTATTTTAATATAAAATTTAGGTGATAAAAAAAATAGTAAGTTACAGAAAATATTACCCAAAAAGAGAGTGTTTCTTTTACTTTTCTTACATTTTCATACATTTTAGTCGTTTTTTAAGCTTTGATTTAATATTTTAGAATGAGGCGCTCCATGAACCATGGTAAACGTAACTGATAATGATGCTCCTTTTTATAAGCTTTTATATGAGTATTAATTTATTTTGGTTCATGGAGCGCCTCATTCTAAAATATTAAATCAAAGCTTAAAAAACGACTAAATTGTATGAAAATGTAAGAAAAGTAAAAGAAACACTCTCTTTTTGGGTAATATTTTCTGTAACTTACTATTTTTTTTATCACCTAAACTTTATATTAGAATAAAGTTTATATCTTCAAGTATATAAATACATTTACAATTTGTCGGAATCTGGAACTTTTTTTTTCGAGCGTATGAGGGGCGGATTTTGGGCCTTATCAACCCACCTCCTTTATTTATTAATGGTAATACTACAGTATAATATAGCACAGTCGGATGGCACTGTGCCCGATATGACAGTCTGTTTGGCAGGTGATGTTCGAGCGCATCCTGTACATCTGGGCCATCCGCCACCCCGCGTCGGGCTACGTGCAGGGCATCAACGACCTGGTCACGCCCTTCTTCATGGTGTTCCTGCAGGAGGCGGCGCCGGGCCAGGAGCTGGACAGCTTCCCGCTCGACAGCCTGGCGCCGCGCCAGCGCGACGTCATCGAGGCCGACTCCTTCTGGTGCCTGTCCAAGTTCCTCGACAGCATCCAGGACAACTACATCTTCGCGCAGCTCGGCATACAGTACAAGGTGAGCCGCGCTGTCCGTATACGACACGGCCGCCCGGGCAACAGGGCACTATAACCGTCACCGCCTTCCGGCCCGCAGGTGAACCAGCTGAAGGAGCTGATCGCGCGGATCGACCTGGCGCTGCACGAGCACCTGCAGCGGCACGGCGTGGACTACCTGCAGTTCTCGTTCCGCTGGATGAACAACCTGCTGACGCGCGAGATCCCCCTGGCCTGCAGCATCCGCCTGTGGGACACCTACCTCGCCGAGTCGGACGGCTTCGCCACCTTCCAGCTGTACGTGTGCGCCGCCTTCCTGCTGCACTGGCGCGAGCGCCTGCTGCTGGAGAGGGACTTCCAGGGCCTGATGCTGCTGCTGCAGAACGTGCCCACGCACAACTGGTCCGACTCGCACATCGGCGTGCTGGTGGCCGAGGCCTACCGCCTCAAGTTCGCGTTCGCGGACGCGCCCAGCCACCTCACGCGGCCTCCTCCGCACGCGCCCGCCGCGCCGCAGCGCAGCTGACCGCCGCGCCCGCCGCACTCGCCGCACTGACCGCGCACCACATCGCTGTTCGCGGAACTTGTATATAATATTATAATTCTCTGGGATTAGTATTTCAATAGCGCGATTCAGGATCGCTTGTCTTGTACGGTTTGACGCCGTACGGTAATCGCGTGGCACCATCTGTTGGGAGTTGCTGCGTTTGCAAGAAATCCTGTGTGAGCAGAGGGGGGGAGGGTGTGTTGGTTGTTTCAGAGAAATACAAGCTCGAGCAACGCAATAAAGAGGAATTTTTGGTCCCCCCCCCCCTTGCTTGTAAGGGCCCCCTCCCTCTCCCCCCGCTCGGCTGCCCCTTTCAAAACCTAGTAAGTGTGATTGACAAAATTTTACAGGAGACCAAAAAAACATATTTGTGGTAGCCCTTCTGAACTCTGAACTCTTCAGTATCTGTTGGTGAATTAATGTTTCTTAAATAAACTACTTTGAAAGCTTTTATATTGGATATATTTATTACTTCGCTAAGCCATCTACACAGACATGGTTTTTGGCCCCTGTAAAATTTTGTCAATCACACTAGGTTTTGAAATGGGGCAGCCGCGCTGCCGCGACGTCACGCCCTCCCTCCCCCCGCTGCCGCGACGCCACGCCCTCCCTCCCCCCGCTGCCGCGACGCCACGCCCTCCCTCCCCCCGCTACCGCGACGCCACGCCCTCCCTCCCCCCGCTGCCGCGACGTCGCCCGGCCGAGATATGAACTGATATTAGTTGTGTAGGTGTTGTGTTGTGACGTCACAGATCATGTACAGATGTACTCGTACCTAGTGCTCGCATTGAGCAGAAGGAAGGCAAGGAGAGAGATTAAATTTTTAGTATTTGGTTTGTAATTTTTTAATTTTATTTTATTACAGAAGATTATGCTTACAGCTTAATGTCAAAGCGCATAGCAAGTTCAACTAATGACTTAAACTTTTCATAATAACAGATATTCTTACAACTACTTGTGATCTGTACATGAAATAAGTCTATTTATGTTTGTTTAAATACGTCCAGGCTCTGGTGTTAGCAATCAGCTCATTTAGCACAAAGTGCGCGGAAGGTTGGCGCACTCTCAGCATACCGCGCACGGAACGAGTCCAGCGCTCGCTGTCGCCACCGCGACAATGTGTCCGATTTTCCACCTTTCCAAAGGTAGTAGTGAATGAGAATAGCTCTCTTTCGTCTTAACTCCAGAGAGTCCAGACCCACCATACCCGAAACGAACAATGAATGGTACAGATATAGATAATAACCGTACATTTGTTTTATACAACCCACGCGCGAATATTCGCTGAACCCTCTCAAGTATATGATTAGCACCGAGTGGACTCCAGAGTCCGGACTACTGAGTTGTTCTCCTACGTGCTGCGGACATGAGCATTGGATAAGGTAACAAATACTCGCGGACTGGTGAAGTGCTCTGTCGCATGACAAATCCTTATGATAGGCCTCTTTGCATATTTTGTTTATGATTTTGGATATGTGAAGTTCTACCCTGACACTCCAAACTGCGTTGGATAAATAATAGTTTTTTTTTTTTTTTTTTTTATATTTTTAGCGAGCAAACGAGCAGGCGGGTCACCTGATGTTAAGTGATTACCGCCGCCCATGAACACTTGTAGCACCAGAGGCACCACCAATGCGTTGCCGGCCTTTCAGGAATTTGTTGGTCCGCCCCTTGAATAACCCCATGTTGTAATTCAGTGGAAACACCGTCGCAGGAAGTTTGATCTATAACTAATTGTACATATTGTCGTCTGTTCTCAAATATACCTACTACCTTTTGCCCGCGACTTTTACGTCGAGTTAAGTTTTTAAAAATCTAGCGGGAATCTCGAGTCTCCCTGATACGCGCTGGCCGGTCAACCGAAGGTCGACGAGGTGCCGCGCGACGCCGAACCGACGCCCGATGATATCGAGACGCGAACTCCGGCTGAATACTTATGTAAAAAGATATTCGATTATATTGAAAGTTGATTTTGATTTTATTTTAATGTAAACGTTTCTTATAATTGTAGCACTATTTGTAAATGTATGCCTTATGAATAAATAAATATAAAAATATTGTATTTCAGTTCTTTCTTGTATTAGTACTCTTACCTACCGATTACCACAAAACAGAAATCATCTGTACACAACGGATCGCATAGCAAGACAGCAATTGATATAAATTAGGTACTTATTGGAACTTCTGTCGAACAGGTTTAGCAAGATAATCCTTCCATCCTTTTAGAATATTGATTTCTTAATAAACCTCAATAGCGCAACGGTTAAGACACGGACTGGAAACCGAAAGGTCAACATTCAAACTCCACCCGGTGCACTATTCCGTAGTCACTCCTAAAGTCCTAACACTTGCTGTAAGCTTAGTTGGAGGGAAAGGAGAATGTTCACCGTGCCAAAAAAATTATTTAAACTATAATAAGGAGGGGATAGGAGAGTATTAGTCAACTTCGTCTTGGCTAATATTCTTTTTAAAAATAAAAAAAAATGACATTAGCGATTGACTACGAAACCTTGTTAAGCACAACAAGAAATATAAGAAAAGAAAAACAATTCAAATTATTTATTTTACCTATTCCGAAATCCAAAGTTTTCCCTACTGTAAACGAAACGGTGCAGTCTATCAAGGAACGATTTGCTATTGGATTGCATCGGGCGCCCACGTGGTAACACCGACCCGCGCCCGCACCTGCGCGCGGCCCGCGGCCTTGACCCGCGCCGCCGAGCCCCGCCGCGGCCGCCCGCCAGCTGACCGCGTAAACAAATCCTGCTGCGGAAGCGGACTCGCACAAAGCTGTTCTCACTTCTCATGTTTCAACACTAAACTCCTGCCTTCGGCCGAGCTGTGGTTTTTTGTTCGATGAATACGATGTAAAGATCGATCCGGCGACGGGTCCCCGAGCGCCACCGGAGCGACCTTGAACTTGTAAGTGATTACCTGTTTCTCAGTCGAACATTTGCTGACCTCGATTTCGGCTAAGATACAAATGCAGCACTAACTTCTTCGACGTCTAATGCTCCTGAATCCCAGTTTGCAGTTTATATCTACCCATATGATATTACACAGCCTCGTAGGTAAGTCATCGTCTGCATTAAGTACCTAGGTAGGTACCTGTCTATATGTAGTTATAGGTAAGTTTTTGACGACGACTGGTAACTTGTAGAGAGAAGTGGACAGAATAGGTACCATCGATATGTCAATGACAATATAAGTAGGTACGTAAGTACATATTTTATGTCCTACTTACTAACTACTTACTAAATAGCGTAAGTCCAAGTGGATGTACCTAACTACATACTTTAGAAAATATTTTCTGTATAACTACTTATTACTTAACTACTTACAGACTGGAATGCCTCTCTTCTCGAAATGAGCAAAATCCGTACTTATTCGGTTATTATTTACGTGCATACCGAATAATTTGCTCCGTTTGCACGTTATCGTTATTTTAATAGGTAAACTTTTAATAAACCTGACAACATAACTAATAAATAAAATTATATTTATAAAGCTGTCGTCATCGACCAGAAAATGCGTAAAATGTTGAGGAAAACCGCAACACCAGGACGTTTTAAGAACTGGGGAACAAACAATTGATTAGGATTGCTCTGAAGTCTGAACTACTTACCTACCTACCTACTTTTAAAAATTATATTTTGTTTTTACAATGATTTTGGCATCTACTTTATTAAGCACTATAAACGATAGATGCCCACTGTTGGACGTAGGTCTCTTGTATATCTTACTTCCACGTGCCATGGTCTTGCGGTCCCTGTATGCAGCAGTTACCCGAGACCAGTTATCAATAATGATAAAATAACGTCTGATGAGGAAGTTGCAAGTACTTTCGAAAACTATTTCCAGAACATTCCTATTCTGCTAACTAATTCCTTAAACTCTTCACCTACTGTAGCTCAGGATTTATTGAGGGGCAACGTTAAAGAGTGCAATGTTTTGTTTGAATTCGAACCAATCACTGCATCTGAGGTAGTTAAAAATTTTAAGATGTTAAAAATGAAAAAAACTGGTGATCTGTGGGGTATGTCTGTGAAGATTATATCTAACATAATCAACGACATTGCTCCTTACTTAGCCGTAATTTTTAATGAATGTGTTGCCTCGGGTATCTTTCCTAATTTGATGAAACATGGTAAGCTAATACCTCTATTTAAGTCAGGCAATAAAACCGACCTTAATAATTACAGACCTGTTTCAATCTTGCCGACTCTTAGTAAGATATTTGAAAAAATTATACTCAATCAATTGATGAAACATTTTAATGAAAATAATTTACTACATCCCGAACAATACGGCTTCACAAAAGGTCGTAGCACAACTGATGCAGGTGCTAAACTTCTAAATCATATTTACGACGCTTGGAATCATTCGCAAAATGCTATTGGGATCTTTTGCGACCTATCCAAGGCATTCGATTGCGTTGAGCACCAAACTCTTTTACTGAAACTTAGCCACTATGGCATCAAAAACGTTGCACTTGATCTCATTGCCTCTTACCTTAGTGATCGTACTCAAAGTGTATGCGTAGGTGACGTGAAATCGCGGGGTTCATCTGCTCTGTTGGGTGTTCCACAAGGCTCGATCTTGGGTCCTTTTTTGTTTTTGGTCTATATTAATGATTTACCATATCATGTTCGCGATTCTTGTGATATTGTGCTGTTTGCAGATGATACTTCTCTTATATTTAAAACTGACAGGAAGAAAGTAAATTTTGACGATATAAACAGTACGTTATCACAAATATCGCTCTGGTTTACTGCTAATAACTTGCTTTTAAACGCAAAAAAAACTAAATGTTTAGAATTTGCTTTACCAAATGTAAGAAAAATTGATAAAACAATAAAAATAAACGGAGAAGGACTTAAGATTGAGAACTCCACAGTTTTTCTGGGGGTGACCTTGGATGACAAGCTTCAGTGGGACGCTCACATAGAGACACTAGCAGGCAAACTAAGTTCAGCTGCCTATGCTGTTAGGAAAATTAGGCAGTTTACCGATGAGGAAACTGCTAGACTTGTGTACTTCGCCTACTTCCATAGTGTGATGTCTTATGGAATCTTGTTGTGGGGCGGAGCAGCTAATATTGAAACTATTTTTATATTGCAAAAAAGAGCCATCCGTTCAATTTACAATCTCGGATCGCGCCAATCTCTACGTGAAAAATTTAAAGAGATTGGTATACTTACGGTAGCTTCACAGTATATTTATAATAATATTGTCCTTGTGAGACAAAACATTCATCTTCATAAACAAAGAGGAGATACACACAGTCGACTTCTTAGAAACCGTCATAAACTAGAAACGCCGTGGTGTCGCCTGCGCAAAGTTCAGAAATCCTTTGTGGGGTTGAGTGTACGCTTATATAATATGGTCCCGAAGGAATTACTGGATTTTCCATTGCACAGATTTAAACAATGCGTAAAGAAACATTTGTTAAGTCGTGGTTATTACAAAGTTAGTGATTTTCTCAATGATAAAGTTGCATGGAATCAATCGGCTTGGCATCCAGCTACCCAATAGATAGTGTAATAAGTTATTACATTGTAATTTATATTTGTGAGAATGGGCGTGACAGTCTACAATGGAATTCCACAGTCGATCTTAGACTTGCATCTACACAAGTTTAAGAAATCTATTAAATCTGCTCTCATGGAAAAAACATATTATACAATAATTGAAGACTATATAATGATAAAAAAAAGCGTGAATATAATTCGCTCCATTCATGAGACAGTAATAACTATCCTGTGTAACATGATTCTATTGTATTCTGTTCTACAGTGTTTCCACTTTATTTGTGTCTCAGTTATGTCTTAAAATGAGTATCTTAATATTAATATTTAATTCGATGCCTTAACATGGGTAGCCTAAGTATGTCATGCTCACTTAAACATTTCTGTGGTGGTGTCGTGTGGTGCGGGTTGTTACGTTCCCTCAAATATGGTTGAGCGAGGCAATGGCTGGATCATGCGTCATGCTCGTGAACGGGTGCCGCCAACGGGAATGGGTCTGCTTTGTGTCTGCCCATGTTAACATGTCATTGGTTGCGGTAGGCGTACATTTTTGAAACTTCTGTGTGGAAACATTGTGTGCATAGCCTAGTTCTTTTTAACAATTGTAAAAAAAAATTTTTTTAAAAAGAGCAACTGCTGAGTTTCTTGCCGGCTCTTCTCAGCAGAATCTGCATTCCGAACCGGTGGTAGATTTTTGACGTTTCATAAGAGCTACAAGTTGGCCTACATGAAATAAATAAATTTTGATTTTGATTTTGATTTTGACCCGTCTGATGTCCTCGCCGGTGCACCAAGGGAGGGGTCTACCAACACTGTGTTTTCCGATGCGAAGTTTCTCTCGAAGACTTGAATTATAGTTAAATACTAGATAATACCCACGTGGTTTTAATTATTTTTAACTTTATTTTTAGGAACGAGACTTGAATGAATGTCAACGATGAAGTCTATATTGACTGCATATGATGGGTAACCAAACCCTCTCGCTTTAGGAGTGCAGCATCGGGGTTGAGGATTTGGGAGCTGAACTTCAATGATGAAGTCTTTAGTTACTTGGTATATTCAATATCAATTAAGTGGGCAGTTTCGTCGGGAGCACGGGAGTATCAGGATTGCGGAAATTGCAAAATTTTCCATCTCGCAAACTTTCTAAATATATCGACAAAACAATAAATAAGTAGGTAGGTAGTTAATTAGTTAGGTACCTACTCTATTCAGTCAAGAAGCCTCGGAGAAATCGTTGTACGTCTCAACCGTTAGATTTGAACTGCTGCTCCTCAGAACACGATCTTATGCCGCATGTATCCAGTTCCTGCCAGCGACTCACTTGAGATTGTGCGTCCAACTAGTTAGGGTCTTAAAACTCTGCGTTTCCAAGGTATCGAGAGTCGAGACTCGAGCGTTTTCGGTCGTTGGCGCTATGAGGCCTTTGCTTTACTAACTCAGTCACGTCAGTTCGGTAGCGACGGTAGCTCATCTCCATGAGCGCTATCGGAAGTTCTGTGGCTGAGCTCCTACGCATCTCTTCATTTCTTATTTGTTCAGGTCACTCCGAGCATATCTCGCTCGACCATCGCCGGCCGATGATCTCACGAGGCTCGTACGGTTAGCGATCATGTTTCAGGTTTCGTCTTTTGCGACGGAAGAAAGCTTCGTAAGGAAGTTTTTGTATTACCTAGTGCATATTATCGCGGGAACGATTTAATTATTAAAGAAAATATTTATTCCTATAGTGGGAGCAGCATAGTGAGTTGGAGGCGTGCAGAGATGCCTCGCCCGGCCGCAGCAGCGCCGCTGCGCGTATCGGCGGCGGCGCCCTTCCGGCGAGGTTTCCTGCGGCTCGCGATAACGACTAACAATTATTATATTTTGTTGGGACTCTAGTGATGTCGCAGTGTTTATTAATCAAATTAACTAATAGGTAAACCCTGGTAAACATTATTGTTTTCATTTCGCTCATACGATTGTTGCGTTTTCTAGGGTGGTAAGTTTCGCCATAAAGCATCTTCTTCTAAAGCCATTTCTGCATTTCTACCATTATTTCAAGCTGAGGGTATGTTCTGTGTTCAGATGGTAGATAAACATCAACACTGCCGTTACCAAGAGCTTTTTTTATCAAGCTAGGCTTGCGCTTGACGACAGTCAGTAATGGAAAGCACCGATGAGGTCTAAATTGAAGCGCGCTCGCCTAAATTATGCTTATTCACTCTTGTCTTGAAAGTAGGTACCTACCTACTCAAAAACGTGGCCGGAAACGTTGGAAGTGCGTTCCCCAGGAGAGCGGTTCGTTTCGAAAACGTTGAACTAAAGCGTTTCATACGAGTAGGTCGGATTTCAACCACGCGAAGGAGCCATCGATCACAATTTTTATAAACTCAGCTCATTAGCGAGTGAGCGCACTCTCCAAAGTGTATCCGATAGAAGACCCTGTCGGTCTTCTATCAGATGATTGCGTCGACATGACAGATGACGTTGCGTCGGTGCTGGAAACTCGTGACCGAAGTTTTGTCACCGCCTGAGATTAAAGTTCAACCGAAACCCTGACAGGGGCGGCGCACATCCCTAGCGCGCTATCTGTGCGCGGCGGCCGGCTGCCCGAGCGCGGCCGCAGCGGCGGCCAATTAGTGCGTGTTAATGTGCGACTCCGCGGCTTTCCTGCTAGATAATACCGACTTATAACGCGCCGCGCCGCCCTGCGCCCACACTGCCCCGCGCAACGGCCGCACTGAGCTCCTGTGCACCATTTGCTTCGAGAACTGCAGGGCACCGCCGGCACCGGGCGCGACGGGCGCCGAACCGACGAGCCGAGGTGAGTTAGTCTGCTAAAATATAGTGCCCATTGTATAAGCATCTAACTTACTGGACGAGTACTTATTTTTGCCAACCGACTGTTACCTTCGATTATGTTTACTATACGAACATATTAGAGACTGATAGAGACTGATTGAAATGGTCGGAAGACAATGTCAAACAAAGAGAAGAGAATAGAATTTGTAACAGCTTACTAATTCCTAGATTCTAATTAGAGTAGTTGACGTTATGTGAAGGAACCCAACCAGACAAGAAGACATAAGAAGCAAAGAAGAGAAAAAGAAGACATGACTCGTGTTAGTTGCGGCTCATCGTAAGGCAGTTTGCTTGTGGTTCGCCAGCTGCCTAGCGAAGGGCAACAAGTTACAGAGTTCATCGACGGAGCGGCCGAGCGACCTGCGACAACACGGCGCGACAACCCAGCTGTGGGATTGTCTGATAATTATTGCATCAGTGCAACGATTGGCTAAATATCGCATTCTCGCTGCATCAATTAAGCAAATAGCGAGTGAGTGCCAGCCATCGGAGGGCATTGCAGTCGTCAAACTGATGCAATAATTAGACAACCCCCCAACAGCGTCCATCGAGCTCATTTGCATTGTAACAGCCAAGGAACATAAGTACTCTCTACGCTGCTGTAGTCGTGCCAGGGTTACACACAACATAGAGTACAGATAGGACTGGCCGTTGAAGATTTTTGTCGATTTTGAAGATTTTTGATGTTGACTGGCAATTATTGGTTACTGCCTGTGAAGGTGCAGGGATGTAATGTAGATTGTGAATTGTGATAAACTTTAGCTCCCTATTTTAATTACAGCTGTTTGAATCGGCATAAAACATACAAACATCATAAGAATCCGCCGGTATTTCGTGCACAGCGTGTACAGCAAACTTGTAGGTATAAATTAATAAAGGTCAGCGCTGCGCAGAGATGTGTGAATGGTAAAATCAAGCGAATGGCTACACGACACGTCACACGAGGCACCCGCGCGATGACGACTGGGCCAGGTGCGCGGCGCGGCGGCGGCGGCGGCGGCGGCGCGGCGGCGGGTTCCGCGGGTGCGTCTGTAGCTGTGACTTGTAATTACTGGCAGTCGCGGGTGCCGCGGGTGGCCTCGCGAGGCGGGCGCCGGACGGCACGCGGCTCCGCGCGCTGGCAGACAGGTACCTATTGTTAACTAACTGTAAACTAACGGTCTAACAGTTTGATATTTTTCCCAAGCCGGGAATAGAATTCAGGACTTGCCGCTTCTGACCACGCACGATTAAGGCACTAGACCGATGACGCAGTTTGCTCCAGTTTTGTACATAATACAAATAAGTAGACAGGTACCGTACTCCCAATAAGTTATTATAAAGTAAGAATGTAAGCTATAATTCTGTGGCTATAATATTGTACAACACAAACAGCACGTTAGTAGGTATAGTAGTGGCGTCTCGTGGGCGTCTCTGTGCCAAACAGCCAAATCGGCCCAGTCATTGCGGTTGATTGAGTAACAAACATCCACTCATCAGTCATCCATCCAAACTTTCGCATTTATAATATTAGTAGGATATGCAGGTATTTTATCGGGTTAAAATTAAATTAGTACTAAGTAGTTATAGAGTATTCATTTTGATACGGTTACCTTTGGGTCGTGCATTAGGTATTCTGAGGTACAGAGCATCGCGCGCCGGCCGCGCTCGAGGACAGCGGGCGACGGTCCGTGGTCAACGACCAACGCTCACTGCCAAGGGCCAATGCCATCTCATCTCAGACGCAGGAAAATAACTGATACACACTGTACTTATTTTACAACTCGAATGAATTTAAATGTTAAGTATACCTACCTACTCTACAGTTAGGGGTATATATTTCCACCTAAAACTAAAAACCAAAAGTAAGACCGCCGTGTGGGCTGGTGGAAGGCCAGCGGTGCTTGCTCGGTGGTGGTTCGACTCGCTGATAAAATAAGTTGAAACAATGATTCCCATGTCGGCCTCGATCCGCCCAGCGCTAGAGCCCGGGCTAATGTAGTAGGTACCTATTATATACTGACTTGGTCCAAATAACAGAGAAAACAATATTTGAAAACACCGCCAACTTTAACACATGCACTAATCTTACATCATTGCAGATCGATCTGAAAACTTTTATAGGTAGTATGAACCATGTTAAAATTTTCACACGACTACTCTACTCACTTACTATCTACTTTTTAAGCCGTCCGTGACACACCTGGCGGGGACTCGTCCTTATAATTAACCTAGGGCGGTCAGAACTCTTGACCAGTCGCTGACTGTAAAGTGTAGTAAGTGGGTACCTAACTATAATCAAAGCGGAACTAAACGTCTATCCTTTCTCTTATACCTATATATGTATATTATATAGTATAAAGACATTTAAGTATTATGTACATACCTCCTCATGCGGTGCAAGTGTAAATATTTAAATCACATCCTCGTGAATACATACGTCTTTATTTTAGACGGTGATGTAGCGTTATATAAAGTGCGTTACGTATGGTAGGTCGCGGTTCACACCGTAAACCGTTACATGTTATGTAAAGCGACCGCGGCTCCTGTTTATCGATTCGTGGATCCGTTAGTCGTTGGCCGCGGCGGACACCAGCGCTGGAGGCGCGCCAACACTCTTGTGCGAACACGAGGTACTCGTATATCCCTCCTCGAAGTCCTCCTCTAGTCTCTACACACAGCGATCTAGCGTTCCGGGACCGACTTGTTACACTTGGGCAGAGAGTAGAGACAAAACTTGGGGTATATAATATGGGTATTGGATACTAATCGATTAGTTAGATTAGGGGTATGGGTAATCAAAGGGTATGGGTTTAATTAGGCGTGGTTTTTTAAAAACTATCCTGCCCCCTTCCAAGTTAGCCCCGTTACCATCTTAGATTGCACCATCACAAAAAACAAACAGGTGCTATTCAGAAATATAACGGAAAGACTTCTTTTGAGGGATCCATCGATGTGAAAAATTAAAATGGGTACCTACTCATTCTACTCAATATACAATGCAACACTAACAACATTACTTAATAATATTATAAATACGAAAGTGTGTTTGTTTGTTGCTTTGTCCTTCAATCACATCCCAAGAAAGCATCGGATAGATGTTATTTTTTGCATGGGTATAGTTGAGAGCCGGGGAATGACATAGGCTACTTTTTATCCCGGAAAATTAAAGAGTTCCCGTGGGATTTTAAAAAATAAATCCACGCGAACGAAGCCGCGGGCATCAACTAGTAAAATAATAAATTTTGTCGCGGGCGACTGCTGATAGTATCATATAATATTTTATTTAATTATGTTCCAAAGTTATGCATGTTTCAAAGCTAAATGTGTTCGTAGGAGGAAATAAACCGAAACTATTGTTCTTTGCCTTCATATTGTAGCGACTAATTGTAATTAGGTGCTAATTACCTATTTAATTCAAAATAACTACCTATTCCTTCTTATTTTTTCTTATGATTATTATCAATTATTATTAGAGTTAAGTAATTCTGAAGTCAGGCAACTGACAACTTGGTATCCGCCAGAATGCTAAAACAACAACAACAACAACAACAACAACAACAACTTGGTATCTACAATATTAATCCTCACGATTTAGGAGTAGGTACAGTAGGTAGGTACCTTGCAGAACCAGCTTTGAAGAGTTAGGATAGGACCTGCAGTTTAATTAAATTTTATAGTTACTTAGTTATAGATTCAAATTCAACATTCAAGTTCAGAATTATTTGTTTCATGTAGCGCCATCCTGTGGGTCATACGACAGGTCGAGACTAGTGCTACTGGTTCGAAAAGCTAGAAATTTTGCTAAATTTATGGTTAAATATCAACCATCCAACATTTATATATGTATAAATAATATCAGAAATCATAAAATACATAGGTACATACCGTAACATACCTATAATATTAGTAGTGGATTAAATGATATAAAAATATGTAAGATGCTCAGCTGTATGTAGAAAAATCATTTTCTCATTGATTCATCGTTTATGCGTTTTTGTACAAGTTACTTATATGAAACCTATGTAAATTCCTATTTAGTATAGGTAAATAACTAGTTATTTATTATTATCAATAATTAAGGAAGAATTTATTGTCTCAAGGAGAGGGAATGTTCGATGCGAGTGGCGCAGCAGACGAAACGTCCGTTTCGCGAGGATTAAGTCCGAGGTTTATTCTCAGCACGCTACGCGTCTAGGTACGTTGTAAGTACGTATGTAAGATCTTTGTGAGCTTGTGAGCTGCTCTAGCTCCGACATCTAACGAGGAACTTTTAGCGCCTTGAAGCACATTATTTTACATTTATTATTATGTCCTTATTTCGTTGTATTTTTTACAGAGATAGACGATTACGACGAAAGTAGAAAGTGCCCGATGTTAGGTACAACTATTTAAGTATCTGTTTTTGGTGCAGGTACATACTCGTATTACTATAATTAACTGCGCTTGTGGGGAGCAGTTAAACCTCAAAGTTTGGCAGAAAATATTTCTCGCGTATCCATACAATCCGTCCGATACAAGAATGAATACATGTGACTTATAACGTTTAATGTTCTCTATATGTATATACTCTATGCCTGAATCCATAACCTACCATTGGCAGGTTAGTTTTGCGTAGGTATTAGGTAACGCATTTACGCATATTTTTAACAACACATATTATTGACTCAACCCAAGTAGGTATGTTATATGAGTAGGTCGGCAAGATAAGTATTATTATAGGCATTTATTCTTTATTTGCTGATATACCTAATTGTGGATTCCAAAGCGATTGCTTTGCGTAGACTTATGATAATTCGAAGTAAGTAATTATGAATTAGGTATCTTGAATCTCCATTGTCATGACTAGATGTCATGTACGAGCACGGGTAGGTAGAGGTGTACCTACGGCTGGTCTCCTTCGGACATTGTTCAGTGGGAAAATAGCTTCAAGATCATTCTTAAACATTCGATAGTTCAGAAGCCCACGTCAAAAATCGTTCTACATCACTAACAAAATTATTATGGAGTAGGCTTTGTCCGCGAATTTGTGCGCGTGCAATAATTTTTTTTTAATCCCGCGGGAACGCTTCATTTTTCCGGGATGAAAAGTAGCTTACGTCACTATCAGGGTTCTCAACTACAAGCGCATGATCTGCCGCTCCGTCGCAGCGTGATTGATGAACAAACCAACAAACAAACACTTTCACTTTTATAATTAATTAGCTGATGCCCGTTACTTCGTCCGCGTGGTTCTTTAATTTCCGCGGAACTTTTATTTTGCGGGATACGGTAATTAATAATTATAAAACTATTATCACACAGCTATTACCGTATGGGCTCTCGGTGTAATTGATTTTAGACCAACGAAGTGCTCAGCAAACAGCCGCCGGGCCTCAGTCAGAACACGGCGCCCGACCAAATATCACCTCTACAGCCTTGTCACATAACGTCTTACCGAACTTTCTTTTTTTTTCTATTTGCCTAGATAATTACATAAAAAACACGACTCGTCGTTTCTCGAGTCGACGCGATCTTTTCTTTAACTATCGGCCTCGGAAGGATCTCGTTTCGTAGGTAACAATCCTGTGATAGTCGTCGCCGGTGCCGGCGGTGACAGGCGACAGCTACCAGCGGTGGGTCGGCGGCAGCAGGCACCGGGCGCAGGGCTAGGTGTCCTAGGCCGTTATAAGCGGCGCGCGGCCGCCCCGCGCCACACGCGCCACACGCGCCACACGCCGCACCGCACGGGCCCGCACCGTCCAGACATGTACCGGTTAGTAGCCTCTTTTATTGCAAAAATAAATGATACGTAAATACGCCGACGCGAGTGCAACCGAGGGCGAGGCCTTCGTTAATTAACAAAACCGATTTTATTGTTATTCAGCTATAGTAAGGAACATTTTTTTCATTTCGCGGTTTTTTCTAACTTGTTTATTGAACCCAGAGATCGTTTTGTTTGCACGTAACAAAATTCGGTGTCTGATAAAATGAAATAAATAAATTCTTACTAATATCATAGAATAAGGATATCTCCTTTGTGCTAATATTATAAAGGCAAGTGTGTTATAGACCGCAACAGAAATTAGGATTGACGTGATTTTTTGCAAGAATAAAGATGAGAAGAAAATTGACGGACTATATTTTATTTTAAAAAATCCCACCGAATTTTTACAATCTGAGTCCGCGCTAACGAAGTCTTTACGCAGGCAGAAGCTTCGTATTCTAATAAATATACTTAATTAATACTAGCGCATTTACAAAGTCCTGTCCTGGCCTCATACCTATCTTTTAAGGTTAAATTATGAACATGAAAACAAATATTTAAATCACAGATCGGTGAGCCTGTTTAAACTGTGTATAAATTATAATAAATGATAAATGAGGACCTTGTAGTCAAATAGTTATTAATAACCTTCAAAACATTCGACTTTTGGCTTATCAGGCATCAATCCGCTGATAGAATATTTAGGTATAGACATAGGTACACGAAAACTCTAAGATCGCAGGTCCCTCTACCGTAGTATCCCTAGATCATAGAACTATCTTCTTGGACTATCGTTGCACAGCTGCCCTCTTCTTGCCTCAAACTTTGAAAGGGATTCCTACCCTTTACTAAAGTGAAGTTCATACCTACATGAACTCCTATATAAAAGTGTAACTTTTATACACTTAGGTATCTACATTTTTTGTAAAATTCCTAAACTGCAATGTGTTCCGATAAATTCCTGTCGTGACAAGCATCCCCTGAGATTATCTCCACCGTCGTGTAATTGCTAATTAGATACAATAACTCATTTGATAAAAATAAATGAAATTTACTAATTACCGTGTAGTTAGCACTTAGCAGTTAAACTCCGCTAGTCGTTAGCTCTTTATATTTGTATGATCGTGAAAAGTACAAATCGCGTGTCGAAGTAGCAGCCGTGACGAAGCCAGGAGCCCAGGATATCACTAGCCGATACCCCGGGCTCTTGTGGTAGCAGTACAAACGGCTGCCGAAAGTAATTGCTATTGTGGTCATCCTCTCTCGCTTTTGGCTAAAATGCAGTAATGCAGCAAGAACGTCATAAATTCAGCCAATCACACAATTGCTACAGTCTAGCAATGATTGCAGCGGGTGCAAGTTGCGGCGTGCCGTGCCTGTGCGCCTCACGCCCGGTGCCACTCCGCTCCGCCCGTGGCCGCGCCGCTGCAACGTGCATGTGCCATGGTTGCGAGTGTCGCGTGCGGGCGTGCGGCGCTCGACACAATGGCAGACTTTTTTTGCTAATGTTGCGTTTACTATTCACGGCACTGCGTTGCCGCGGCCGGTCATGAATATTGAATGATTTTAAGGTTTTATGTTATGACATATTATAGTCTACCTGCTCCTGGATAGGCAAAATATCGGACTTTACGACGCCGTTAGAGAATGATATCATTTACCGTTTGCACAGATCAGTGATTATTTTACAAATATTAATTTTGTCGGACTCCCCTTGCGGCGGCGTGCTCTCCTCGCGAGATTCCCGTCGCGCGTTGTAAAGAAAACTTGACGCGACTGAACAGGATATTCGAAACAGTGGGGATCTACGCAGTCAAGCGCCCGTTTTGTAAAATAAGTATTTTCAGTCACGGACAGCAAACGAAGTAGACAACCTTATCGTTTTAATAATAGGTCCCTAGGCAACACACGTGTATAGTGTATACCTACTAGTTATTCAGAATCATTTAAGAAACTATGTCGTTTGAATACTTAAAAAGGTCAGAGGTGTTAAGAATATCGTAGGAAAATTTCACCGATTATTTTTTGCTTCGCTCATTAGAAGCCACATCTACATAACTACATTATAATAATGCGCAATAGACGTGCCGTCCGTTTGTTGTTCGCGAATCACGGCCGGACCGATGGACCAATACCTACCTATTGATGAAACACGCCATCCGCCGCTCTCTCCGACCGCGCCATGTTACAGCTAACTAACCTAAGCTTCTGCTCAGCTGAAGTAACACCTGATCGGAGTTACGTATGTTAGTATTGACTATCCGTTGTTTTAACGGCGAGGGAAAACATCGAGATGTGTTGGTAGTCTGCCAATCCGCACTCGGCCAGGGTAGACTGCGATGAGTAAAGAAATAAACATATCTTGGTTTATAGTATAATAGCAAATTGATTAGATTGTTTTAACTTCCAGGTTAATATTTTCGCTGCTGCTGTGCGCGGCCGCAACGCGCGGCGCGCCGCAGGAATCCGGCGTCGACTCACGACGTGCGGCGTACGACCAACGAGCCAACGCCACTAACGAACAGGGAATCGCCGAAAATACGCCCTCCGCTAAAGTGGACGCCGCTGCGCCGGCAGACGGCGAGCTCGTCCGCCGCGCGCGCCAGGACGACTTCACCGCGGACGAAGCTGAAGACGTCGCGGACACGGCGGAGCCGGGGGAGAGACTCACGTCGCCGAGGATCGCCACCGCGTCGCCTCGCGCCTTCGGCCGGCCGCGCCCCACGCCGCCCGGCGCGAGGTCCATATCCAAGCTCGGCTACGCGGACAAGTCGGGCGCGGCGGGCGGCGCGGCCACCAACCTCCTGGAGAACCAGGGCAAGGACGGCCGCATTATGTTCGAGAGCAGCTGCAGGTGCGAGAAGATCTGGAACTGCCCCAAGCTGCAGATCACGACGCCGCGCTGCCCCAACGAGTACTTCCTGTGCTGTTTCGCCTAGAGCCGTGCGCCGCCCGGGCTCGAGCGGGGCCGGGACTGCAGCGCGCGGTGTGCGCCGCACGGTTGCCTCGAGCCCATTGCGACATTATGGTTACAAGGTGGCGGCAGCTTCGTGCTATTCTAGCGCACTTGTAGCGTATTGTTTTGAAAACGGTCAGTGAGGTGACGAACTGTTAAAGAGAGGAATTTGGTCCAAGGAACCATGGTTTCAATAAAACAACTGCATTTAATATTCAAAAAATATTAGTGAAAGCATTGACCGTCGTCATTGTTGGATTTTTTGCATCAAATAGATGTACGTAGTTGAAGTTAGTTTCCAAATAGAAAAAAAAAAATTCTTTTACCCTTTTGCGAGTTTTAATTTTATTCACAATCGACGACATGGTTCCTTAGGCAAATCCTATTTTAATTAGTGAGTACTCTAAAAGTAACGATCCGTATGTATGTAATATCCGTACAATAGTTGAATAGCCCGGCTCGAGCGTATCCCACCGACTTGCATTATTCACTGCCTTAAGTAAACTTAACAAAATGATTTAACATTATTTAAAAGCAGTTTATCATTTAGCAAATATAAAAAAGTTACTAAAATAGTTAAAAATTTTCTCGATTCGATCGAATTTTTATGATTCGATCGCGATTATATACCTAGGTACCCCAAGGACGATCGAACATGGACTAGCCGTATGTAATGCCGAATAATTAATAAATAATATTTCGCATGTCATTTTTGACGGAACGTGTTTGGATCTACCTAATAACATTGTGACATGTATTTTGTACAATGTTTTTTTCTAAATAAACAATTTATTTTTTTGAAGATAAAACCTTCGGAACTTTTAAAATTCATCTTTGTAATCAGAGTAGGTAATTCTTAGTTATTTACAATTTTTAAGTTTTTTGCAGTAAAATATCCCTGTTTTTATATAATTTATGCTGTTAGTAAGTAAATAAAAGTCATTATCGTATGAATTATTCTCATTTATTAATAAAAAATACAAAATAGTTAAAGGCAATAATTAATTTTGTTTACAAGAATATACGCATTTATAACATCTCCCTACAGCTAACATCAGTATACAAATATTTATCTTCACCGGAGCCCTGTATGTACGAGGATCTTCGATAATAATAAGAATATAATAGGATTCAATCACAATCATTAATATTAAAATAATACTTTGATATATCTTATTCCTAAGCTCCTACAAAAAGGCCATGGAAAAAGGCGCAGTGTAACAATGTTAAGGATTTCGAGGTGTGGTAATATTACATTACTCCTAAATTAGTGAACTAACTAGTCTACACGTAAGGCCGCAGTCCACTAACGACACTAGCACGGAAGATCTGTTAGTTTTTCTTGTACAATATTTCCGATTCTATATCTACAATGATTTTTTATATGAATTGAATATTAAGCGTATTGTTCAGCGTTCGCGGTCGAGTCAGCTGCGACGCCGTACATTCAGCCAATCACCGATCCTCTTTGACATCCCACAGCCACGCTTACCGACTAACATTCGATTTATCTATCTACTTCTTTATCTAACATCAAATAAGGCCGATCGAACACGGAGCGTTCAACGCGTCCGGTCGCGACGGCAATTTTTCATCGAATATAAAAATAATTCATTTAATCTTTCAACTCTACATCCTCGTTTAGGTATTTACTAGCTAATCCCGCAACTTCGTCGGCGTTTTCAATTTTACAAAAATCTCGCGAACAGTTTGATGATAAAATTATTTTTTCTTCATCGTTTTAATCAGAAATAAATAGGTAATAGACAGACGAACATATTTCTTAAAAAAAATAATTCGAGTTAAATTCATATACACATTTTCCCTGTGGTAAAATCCCGCACACATACATCGCTGCTCGCTCCCGGCGGGCCGGGCCGCCGCACTGGCGTCCGGAGTCGCGCGCCATGTCGCGAGTGGCGCGCGTCGGTGTCGCGAGTCGCGCACCGACTGTCGCGTCGGCGTCGCGTCAGTCGGGGAACAGCAGGTTGGCGTCGCGGCCGCAGCGCTCCTGCAGACAGCGGCACGGTATAGCTACATCGCTTGCGGCTCACGTTTACGATATGTAAGAATACCTATTCGTGGCAATAGAATATTAAAATATTCTATTTTAATTATTTATATAATATATGATTATTAAAATATTTACTATTAGTGAAATATAAATCTCCAAGTATATAAATGAGTTTAGGCAATAAGAAACCGGGAAGTGATAGTTTCAGTTCACAAAATTATAAAATAAATTTTATATTTTATTCCAAAGTTTTCTTGATGCTACGAATATGCGGAACGCTCTAAACGATAACCCCGCACGACACCGCGTCATCGTGTCGTATAGGTACAGGGTATTTTAGACACTATTGTGGAAATATATAAATACATTATTTAATCATTTAGTATCTTTGTCTTCGGGGGATCGGGAGTTCACTAACTCCTCGGAGCTGCGATGTGGGAACGTGCGTTACGGCACGACGCGGCACGCACCTGGTGATCGTTGATGAGGTAGAGCGGCAGCGGCTCCGTGCAGAACTCGCACGGGATGACGGGCGCGGGGGACGCGGCGCGGGACGAGCCGCGGGACTCCGGGCGGGACGCGGCGCGGGACTCCGGGCGCGACGCGGGCCGGGACCGCGGGCGGGACGCGGGCCGGTACTGCGCCAGGTCCGGCCGGCAGCCCGTCTACATCCAATAATTTCAATATTAGAGTCATCCTCCGACCGAGCGCGAGATGTTGAAGTTAACCGCGCGCACCGCTACACTACAATATTGCCTGCCTCGTGTCCGACCGTCGGAGAACGACTGCGACGCCGGGGTGAAGCTGACGCAACCGCTTCCCAACTCGGGGCGCCTATTGACAATTCCTCCACAGTCACGCACTAACCTGATGTTGCACCAGGTCGTCGGCCGCAACGGGCGCGCCGCAGAACTCGCACGGCAGCCGCACCTCCCCGCCGCCGCCGCCGCCGAGGGTGTACGGCGCGGTGACCTGCGACAGGGGAGCTCGTTGAAAACCATTAAACTTACTTTCTTGCTATTATGAATAACGCGAAAGTGCTCTGACGGACGGACGGACAAGTGCAAATTCACTGAGGTAGACTCGGAGACCTCGCTTCGCTCGGTCAGTAAAAAGTCGCAGGTCCGAATCCCCCGCTTCACTACTGTCGCACCTACTCCTAGCACGAGCAAAGCGCAGAAACTTGTCGAACTGCGTCACCTCGTTGAGCCCCCGCCGCAGCTCGCGCAGCGACGACTTGATCTGGCTGAAGCGGTCCGCGGGCGCGGCGGGCGGCGCGGCGGGCGGCGCGGCGGCGGCTGTCGCACCTACTCCTAGCACGAGCAAAGCGCAGAAACTTGTCGAACTGCGTCACCTCGTTGAGCCCCCGCCGCAGCTCGCGCAGCGACGACTTGATCTGGCTGAAGCGGTCCGCGGGCGCGGCGGGCGGCGCGGCGGGCGGCGCGGCGGCGGCGGGGTCGCGCAGCTCGCCGCAGCGGCGCGCGAACTGCTCGGCCGACATGGGCTTCAGGTCGCGCAGGCCGAGCCGGCGCCGCTCCGCCTCCGCCTCTGCAACGGGAGCCCGCCCGGCGAGAGTGTAGCCACCGTCATACGTGGCACGAATTACTTCAACAATATAACGAATTCGCAGCTAAATTATTGCAAAAAATATACAAATATACAAAATGTTATACCACATTATACAATATTATGTGAAAAGGTTTTTATCGGTGTAGACGTGTAACACTCACCGGCCGGGGGGTCGCGCGGCGGCCGCTCCCCGCGCGGCTCGGCGGCGGCGGGCGGCTGGGGCGCGGGCGGCTGGGGCGCCGGCCGCTTCTTGACCGCGCCGCGCGCCGCCCTGCGACAACACACACTGCAGCAGCCGCACGCGCGGCGCCCGCTCACACTGCGCCGCGCGAAACAAATCCAGTGAAACCAATCTTTACGAGTCACACGAAAGAAGCGCAAACGAGAAAGCCCCATCACCTGCGACGCGCGATGTTATTCTTTTTGTGCGCGGTCGACCGTCAGTTTTTTGAACTATGTGTCCCCGCCCGTCGCCCCGGGCCGGCCCGGCGGAAGCGAGTAGTTCCATTCGACGCGACCTCACTGCGATAGTTCCACCTGCGCCGAGTCGCTCACCACAGCTCCTTGTCGACCTTGTCGGGCGGCGCGGCGCACGCGTTGAGCTGCGGCTGGTGGTTGCTGCGCTTGGCGCGCGGCCGGCTGGGCGCGTCGGCGGCGCCGGGGGCGGCGGCCGGCCCGCTCGCCGGCCTGCTGGTGCCGGGTTCCGCGCTCGATCCATTTATTTGCCTCTTCGTCACTAAATTGGCTACCGAACCGTTTGTTTGGGGTTTTGAGGACGATACGTTCTGGGGTTTGGTGTGAGGAATGGATGCCGGCTCGTTTCTGTGAGACGGAGATGTAGGAATCCGCGTCCCCTCGAGTGGACGGTGCGCGTCGTGACTGTTGGGAAAGCGATAATCGGGTAGGACGGACGCGTTGTTGGAAGACAAGGGTTTTGGCGCATTCGTTTTCTTGATGGCGCTTTCGTTCGGCTCTGGATCTGAAATATAACAAAAAAATGAGTTTCATTAACTACTTAGACAAATAGATACAATTAATAGAAAGAATTTTTTCCAACATAGCCTAGTTTAAGGAGGTTGGACGTTGGTGCATTTTTGTGTGTTTGGCAGCCCGCTGCAGTAGCGCTCGTGCGGCGGCAGCGAGCCGCGCCACAGCTCCAGCGCGCAAAACCTGCACGTGCAAATGTGCGGCGAGCCGCGCCACAGCTCCAGCGCGCAAAACCTGCACGTGCAAATGTGCGGCGAGCCGCGCCACAGCTCCAGCGCGCAAAACCTGCACGTGCAAATGTGCGGCGAGCCGCGCCACAGCTCCAGCGCGCAAAACCTGCACGTGCAAATGTGCGGCGAGCCGCGCCACAGCTCCAGCGCGCAAAACCTGCACGCGCAAAAGTGCGGCGAGCCGCGCCACAGCTCCAGCGCGCAAAACCTGCACGTGCAAATGTTCAGCGAGCCGCGCCACAGCTCCAGCGCGCAAAATCTGCACGCGCAAAAGTGCGGCGAGCCGCGCCACAGCTCCAGCGCGCAAAACCTGCACGTGCAAATGTGCATTTCGCAGCGGCCAGTGCGGGGCCGGGCTCACCGTCGGTCAGGCGGACGAACCCGTGGTTGGAGTCGAGGTGCAGCGCGCGGTACTTGTGCATGACCCACTCGCCGCAGTCGGCGCAGCGCTCGGTGCGCGCGCCGCAGTAGCGCTCGTGCGGCGGCAGCGAGCCGCGCCGCAGTTCCAGCGCGCAAAACCTGCACGTGTAAATGTGCATCTTGTTACATACACAATTACACGAGTGGTAAGTAATATTAACATTTTTTTTAATAGTAAAATAAAATTACATATTACAATATTACATAACATTTTTTAATAAAAAAATAAAAATAAGAGTAGTGCTGACCGGCAAGTCTTCAAGGTGTGCGCGCACGAGTCCCGCACGTGGTCCTCGAGGTCGGTGCCGCACACGCCCTCGCCGCACTGCTGGCACGGCGCTGCGGACATACCACACTCACTGACGCTTCTAAACATCTACAGCCAACACACAACACATCTCCTACATGAAAAATATTGAAAAATAATCATGACTCAATGCAGTGGTGTCTGACATGATTTTCGTTTGTCATCAATAATTTAAAAGTTTCACTAATGTAACCATAATTAATAGGCACCGTCATATTACCGACGCATTCATATCGCCCATTCTCGTTACTCGATGAGAGCTACTCCGATAAAATAAATATTATTTCAAACCATCCAGTAATTTCAATCTGTGATTTTAGGGTTGGCTTATTACAATTGCTTTAATGTATTAACATATTGCATGTATGGTATATTTTCATTATTTAAGCATATTTTCTAAGAAACAGACAGGTTGCCACCTCCCAATGTTGGGGCCCTTGCTGTCAACCGGGCCCAACGAGAGTAACAAAAGTAACAAGTGTGTGCAGCGTGCAGTCCTCACATAGCTTGTGCATGGCGTCATGGTGCTGCTGCAGCTGCGCGAGCTGCACGGGCTCCTTGCAGACGGGGCACACGCCGATGTTG
This sequence comes from Hipparchia semele, assembly GCA_933228805.2. Classification (NCBI taxonomy): domain Eukaryota; kingdom Metazoa; phylum Arthropoda; class Insecta; order Lepidoptera; family Nymphalidae; genus Hipparchia; species Hipparchia semele. The sequence continues at coordinate 132,507 of OW121719.1, forward strand.
CGCGCGCAGTGCACCGCGTGGATGGTGAAGTTCACCGCGGGGATCTCCCTCTTGCTGACAACACAGTTATTTCATTTAAGCCAACCTGTGGCTCTTAAAACAAGTCAACACTGTTCTACATACTAATACCAGTGTGGAGGATTTTCAAAAAAGAAAATCTGCAACAATAATGCTGAGTCGGTACCTTTTCCTATGCGACATATGGGTGCAAAAGCCTATTTCAAAATTGTTTATTTTTATATTTTAATCTTTTTCAGTGTCCTTTGAATCAAATGAAATAAATAAACCTTCTAGATTCTTTTTCTTCAATTTTTTTCTGCAAGGGTAAAAGTTATACAGCAGCTGCGAGAGCTACAAGCAACTGCATGCAACTCCGCAGCACGAGAAGCAACAGCCACCTAATGTTCAACTGAAGGGCAAGCTTTCACATTTATCTTTGGTTTATTAAGGAGTTTACAAATCTCAAGTTGAGATTGCTGCCCACCTCAAATTATAACGTGTTGACCAACATTTGGCCAAATACAATTTTTTAATCTTACTTACAATTAATTCTCTATCGATCAACCATCAAAGTGGTATCTCTTTAATGCTGTAGTTTTTGATATAGCAATATAAAAAAATGGCATGTAATTAAACGAGCTTCTATTTAATACCATTATTGGCTTCTAAATTACTAAGTCAGCTTCAACTAGTGAGCCTCTAAAAAATATAATTTTAGCATCTATATTTATAACTTAGCTTCAAACCGTGAACTCCTAAAATACTTAAATATTAGCATCAAATAATACACCAAATCTTCAACCACATTTTTAATTTTTTTTTTGTGAGAAAAATGAAATAAAAAAATGTTTCTAACTAAATAAAAAAACGTTTTTTTTTTTGATAAAATGAAATTAAAAAAATGATTGTTTTTAAATTTAACTCAAGATAAATACCTACACATAACATTATAACATTTTTGAAAAAAAAAAAAAACAAATTTTTTTTCAACTTTTTTTTTAGTTTTAGGTAGGTTTACGATCCCAACAGAATCTAAGTGCCCGGCCTTCGGCCGGGCACCAGAATATTCATGTATAACCCTAACCTAACCTAACTTTAGTTTAAAGAAAAAATTATGTACAAACATAATTGCAATATTAACACACTAACAACAGAACAACAAAAAAAACAAATGCATGTTTTGAATGGCGCTCTCACCAATCAGGTGCAAATAGCCATAACCAACGAGATCGTGCAAATTGGCAGTCGCATCCGTCTCACTCGCACCAACGAGATCGTGCAAATGGCCAGTCGTATCCATCTCACTCGCACCAAATCGTGCAGTGGCAGTGGACAATAATAAAAATAGTGGCTCTTTATTTGATGCTTTCTTTGGAATATTTTGTGGCCATTGTGAAGAAGCCGAGTTAGTATATTAGAAGCTTCATCATTTTCCCGTTGCTGAGTTATTAAATTAGAAGCTAGGTTTTGATGCCAAAAAATAAATTTTGTTGGTCGACTTATTATATCCCTAAAAAAATTACATATTTTAGTTATCAAATGTTTATTTCTTTTATAGAATGCTGCTTTTTGGATCATAGCTTAAAATATGGTTTTGGTTGCTAACATTTTAGCTTTAGGACAGCAGATCGAATAATGTAAAGGAAAAGATATTAAAAAGCAGCCCATAACATAGTCATAACTTTTTAGAGTATCTGCTGTTGCTAGCTGTCTCTTAGCAAAAGCTAGTCCATCAAAAGCAGCAAAAGCCTAGTAGACATTCTCACACAAAAGTCGTCACACAAATGTGTTGGCTTACAGGAGATAAATAATTAAATATACGTTATAATTTTTATTGGTCTCAAGGGCTCATTTAAATACTTTACTATTCTTACATTAGGTACAAAGTTTTCAAACACAGAAAAGTGAGTCATAAATATAAAGGCCAGTATAATTTCATACTGTGACTAAAATCCAAAATTGTGATCAACAGGGTACAGCAATGATAAGCATGAACTTGTTCTCTTGTTCTTATCAACAGCTTTTATTTCTAGAGCATTTCTAGAGGATGTTAAACTAGGAATCTTTCTGTTCAGTAAAGGTAATCTAGGGAGGGAACCTATAACAAGGGAGTTCAAAAAACTTTGTCCCAATTAACTGAACAAATGAAATGCCTTGGACTATTGACCTTTATTCAGGCAGTGCCAAGAAACTGTTAAGATAATTGCATAACTTTTACTAAATCTATCTCTACTTAACTTTAGCAAATGAGACCAAGAAAGTATATCTTTATTAATAAATTAATATAATATTCAAAATGAGGGTAGATTTTTTTTACAAACAGAAAAATAAATTTGAAAATCGAGTAAATGCCGGAAGGGGAATGGACGGCGAAACTTTTCGATGAAGAGGTAAACAACCGACCGGACAGCGTATAACACATGTAATTTGCTCCATTTATCCTAAAATAAACTCACATCGTATGTATCTAAAAATAGTGCAATTATTGACACAACATCGTGCTGCACTGCGCCGCAGCTCCACTCACCAGTTTTCGCAAGTCTTCGTCTCGCCCTCGTCCATTCTGCAGCAGGAAATGCAATTACAACAATTCGCGTTCTTCGAAACAATCTTACAACATACTTTGCTTTGCTGCTAAAGTAGCTTTCGGAGATATAGGTACCTGTCGCGTACACACTCCTGTGATGTCGATCTGCACACTGGCGCACGATATCCAGTGTTACAAAACAAATGATTCAAACCATTCAAGAACTATTACTATTTAAATAATTATCACTACTATTAAATAATTAAATTAAATCGGTAAATCCCGCAGTTTTTTGCATAGACAAAAAAATAATAATTTAGGCCACAGAGTAGTACTTGGGCCACAGACAGATTTCGGATTTCGGCCAGAGATTTGACGTAAACCACAGACTAGACCTTAAAGAACGTAGACAGAGAAGGCAATAGACCAAGGTACTGTGTAACCGCGACTGAAATAGAGATAACATGACGTAACAATGACGTCACATGACAAGTTCGAGTTTAATGTTGCCACAATAACTGCACTCCCCTAGTACCCCAAATTAGATGGAAAATTCTTCCCAGGATTTTTAAATAAAACGACAAAACAGATGCTGAACTGTTTTATTTTTTAAATAACATACCTACACATATAAGGTTGTCTGGGAGAGACATAGCTATTAGGGTAAGCTCCTATTTTTTTACATATATCTTAATATTGTGTGCAATAAAGAATTTATTATTCTTTATTGCACACAATATTAACTTCAACCACCACTTAAAAGTATAAAATAATTTTAGTTTGTACACGTAAGTCGGTTTTTTAAAAATATTTTTTTTTATACTAAAGTTTTTTAATGTAGTTTCATAGGACCAATTCACTAGATAATTATTTGCTCCTTAAAAAAAATATTGAAATGCCGAATAGAAATTTAGCATATGTGAGTCACTTTGAAAAAAGATGTATGTAACACAAAGGAAAATTTTTTTTCGTTACTAGTAAGAATGTTACACAAAATAATTTTTAATGAACAGTTAAAATTTTCCTTCGATCGAGTAATGCTATTGAATTAAAAGCAACAAAAATTGTATATTTAGTCATCAAAATCATCATTAATGAAATTAACAGTATATTCCTTTTTTCAGGCAGTCGTATAAAACTGCAACTCTTCATAGTTTAAGTTAATAATTATTTAAAAAACATTAAAAGTCTGCCTCTAGCTATTTAAAAATGGCTTTAAAAAATTAAGAACTTTGTAAATAAAATAATTCTTAAGATCGCCAACAGTTCTCGACTGGTCGTTGGACATTCGAACGAAACTTCAGGATGATTCAGAATAGTAACCGACACTATCTAACTGAATACACTTTAATCATCGCCGACATAATATATTATATTCTAGTATCCATCATCTTTCTTTTCTTTTCTCATAATATTCATTTCTTCCATCACGACTTTATTTTGTTTCAACAAAAATTAAAAAAAAAATTGAAAAAGTAGCCAAAGTAACCCGCCGTTACGGTATGTCAGAGGACATTACTAAAAAAACCTATCTCCGTGCCAAATTTCAGCCATATCGGTTTAGTGTGGCGTATTGAGTAACAAACATCCATATGTTTGTTACTCAATCACGCCACACTAAACCGATATGGCTGAAATTTGGATGTATGTATAGATGGCCATACATACATTCAAACTTTCACATTTATAATATAAGTAGGATAGGGAAAATCGGGACATTGTATAGGTACCTAAAGCTGGCAACACACATAGATACTAAATTTTCTTATTAACTGTCAGTTTGTTTCGCACAAAAGTGTGTCGACCTTGAAAAAACTGGTTACACGATGAGGGACAAAAAATTGGGTAGCTGCGTCTCTGTTTATCACATTAATAACTTTATTTCTGCTCTCTTTTTAGTGTGAGTGAGAAAGAAATCGTCACTGGCTCTATGTCTTCTCTCTCTACGTTAAAGAACAGGCACAGGGCACAGCTTAGATATACCTACGTAGTATCTACAGTAATCTGTGGCTTAAATTAAAATCACATTAAAATGTACTACCATAGGTAGGTAGGTATTGTTGTTTTGAACAATCTAGGAGATGGGACAAATGTGAATTATTCATTCGAATGAACAGTTTGCTCCTCAGTGTACAAATAATTCGATCACTGCCCGTAGAGACTAAAATTCTGTAATGAATCCCAATAGGCATATTTTGAAAGTCTGTTCGAAACAGAGACATACCTAATACAAAAGATATTGTCTTTGGTATGAAGTTAGCACAAACATATAGTTTGTGGAAGTTAGAAACACAAACATATACTTACTCTTATATGTTTGTGGTTAGAAATTAGCACCACAAACGTAGACAGAGAAGGCAATAGACCAAGGTACTGTGTAACCGCGACTGAAATAGAGATAACATGACGTAACGATGACGTCACATGACAAGTTCGAGTTTAATGTTGCCACAATAACTGCACTCCCCTAGTACCCCAAATTAGATGGAAAATTCTTCCCAGGATTTTTAAATAAAACGACAAAACAGATGCTGAACTGTTTTATTTTTTAAATAACATACCTACACATATAAGGTTGTCTGGGAGAGACATACCTATTAGGGTAAGCTTCTATTTTTTACATATATCTTAATATTGTGTGCAATAAAGAATTTATTATTCTTTATTGCACACAATATTAACTTCAACCACCACTTAAAAGTATAAAATAATTTTAGTTTGTACACGTAAGTCGGTTTTTTAAAAATATTTTTTTTTTATATTAAAGTTTTTTAATGTAGTTTCATAGGACCAATTCACTAGATAATTATTTGCTCCTTAAAAAAAATATTGAAATGCCGAATAGAAATTTAGCATATGTGAGTCACTTTGAAAAAAGATGTATGTAACACAAAGGAAAATTTTTTTTCGTTACTAGTAAGAATGTTACACAAAATAATTTTTAATGAACAGTTAAAATTTTCCTTCGATCGAGTAATGCTATTGAATTAAAAGCAACAAAAATTGTATATTTAGTCATCAAAATCATCATTAATGAAATTAACAGTATATTCCTTTTTTCAGGCAGTCGTATAAAACTGCAACTCTTCATAGTTTAAGTTAATAATTATTTAAAAAAAACATTAAAAGTCTGCCTCTAGCTATTTAAAAATGGCTTTAAAAATTAAGAACTTTGTAAATAAAATAATTCTTAAGATCGCCAACAGTTCTCGACTGGTCGTTGGACATTCGAACGAAACTTCAGGATGATTCAGAACAGAAACCGACACTATCTAACTGAATACACTTTAATCATCGCCGACATATATTATATTCTAGTATCCATCATCTTTCTTTTCTTTTCTCATAATATTCATTTCTTTCATCACGACTTTATTTTGTTTCAACAAAAATTAAAAAAAAAATTGAAAAAGTAGCCAAAGTAACCCGTCGTTACGGTATGTCAGAGTACATTACTAAAAAAACCTATCTCCGTGCCAAATTTCAGCCATATCGGTTTAGTGTGGCGTATTGAGTAACAAACATCCATATGTTTGTTACTCAATCACGCCACACTAAACCGATATGGCTGAAATTTGGATGTATGTATGGATGGCCATACATACATTCAAACTTTCACATTTATAATATAAGTAGGATAGGGAAAATCGGGACATTGTATAGGTACCTAAAGCTGGCAACACACATAGATACTAAATTTTCTTATTAACTGTCAGTTTGTTTCGCACAAAAGTGTGTCGACCTTGAAAAAAACTGGTTACACGATGAGGGACAAAAAATTGGGTAGCTGCGTCTCTGTTTATCACATTAATAACTTTATTTCTGCTCTCTTTTTAGTGTGAGTGAGAAAGAAATCGTCACTGGCTCTATGTCTTCTCTCTCTACGACCACAAACCAAGATTAGCACCAACATTACAAAGTAGGTAGGTAATGATTTATGTTTTTATGCTGCTTCATAGCATTGCTGCCAACTTAATTAATTAAAAAGAGATGGCTGCACACAGTAGATTTTTATCGATATCGATAAATATTTAAGGAATGACTCATGCTTTGCGAGTCATCTTTTTTAACGTTGCTTAGTAACTTACTAGAGATTACCGATAGATTGAAAGTTATAAATAACCGACCAAATTAGGTATTTATGCATTTTGATAGATTGCCAATACAATACATGTGTCAAATTAATACCTTCACGGTCAAAACGCCAATTTTACTTTATAAGTTGTACTTTATGCTCGAACCAGCAACGAAAAATAAAACTAAGTTTGTTTTAGTAATAATAATATTTATTTTTTTGTTTCATACGAAGCAAATGTAGTGAACGTTGCCGTTAAGAAAAATGAGAGATACCTAACGAGTAAACTTACCAACTATAGGAAAACAAAGTACCGACTAGCAACGGTCACTACCATTACTTATTTATCAATCTCGAGAGCTTATATCACACATAGCACAAGGTGAAAACTTTCCAAAGTCTCTAAGTTTTTTTTTTGCAAGGTGAAAACTAATCTATACCGTCTTGAGTCTAAAATTGACAAAATCCATCTCAGTTTTCGACATGTGCAACTCGTCATTTAAACCCAGATTTATATAATACAGTGATATAAAGAAAACATGAATACTTCTTTATGATGATACACCTATTTTTATACAGTACAAATATACCTATTTACAAACTAAGTCACTTATCGAGTGAGGGAGACATTATCGTTAGTCATTTTATATAAAATTTGGATATCACACAAAGTCTAAATTATCTTAAACAACTAGAAAAAGTTCAAATAACTTATCATTACAACTAGGTAAGAAATAGTCGGACTTTTGACTGAAGCAACTAGCTAGCATGTCGAATTCTTTAATACACACTTCGCCTACTTACGATCCCGATGGATCCATTCTTGGTTAGTTTCGAATAATTCCCGTTGGAAGCCCGCGCCATGAGACGTTCAGTAAAAGGGACATCAGTAAAATGGACATTAGTTGCGTGACCCTACCATGAGTTTGTATAAGAAAACGAAATTCAAAACTGTAATGTGACGCTACTAGATGTCGCTAACAGTTGCTATAATAACTAGATACATATCACTAATTTCGTGGCTGACGTGTGGTTCGGCCGTGGTGTAACGGTTAACAAACTCGGGCGCGATTCCCAGAGAGATGTGGGTTAGAATCCCGCCGGCCTCGGAATTTTTGATATGTATTTATAAACCTATTACGTTATTCCCTTTAAGTGTAGGTTAGGTTCAAGTGCAAAGTTCAAACACACTTCAATAAAAAAAAAATTAAAAAAAAACGAAATTCAATATCTATTACACTATATTATGTTTACAGCTACTCTGCTTTTAATTGGTAGAAATTATTGTATACAATAGGGCTTTGGGTGAATTTTAGTCTGGTATTTTAAATTATGGAACTTTGCGAAAACAATAAAAATTTTCAGCATGTGTTTAGCTCACTGCACATGAGGCCGCGGATAGTAATCAGTTCTATCCGTTTCCCCGCCGGTGGGGTGCGCCACGTCGTACTGCGCATGCATGCCCTGGAATAGCTCTTGCCGTTTCTTGATGCAAGTCGGTGCACACTACCCGATACTGCGCCCGTATGTATGCATGGCTTTAGTCCTAGAAGCTCCTCCCGCTGGAAGCCCAGCTTCACGCCGCGCACGGTGCGCGTAGTGGCGCGCTCCACATCGCACTGCGCCTGCATAGCCTGGAATAGCTCCTGCTGCCTCTCGATGCACGTCGGTGGCGCACACCACACGGCGCTGCGCCCGCGCGCCGCAGCTCTAGAAGTTCCCCCGCTGGAAGCCCAGCCCCACGCCGCGCATGGTGTGCGTGGTGGCGCGCGCCACCTCGTACTGCGCCTGCATGGCCTGGAACAGCTCCTCCTGCTTCTTGTTGGGGTCCTGCGTCGCGTCCACGGTGTCCGTTTTCACCGCCGCTGAGGGAAAGTTCATGGCTTATTAAATATTACAATCTAAAGACTGGCTAAACATTTAATAAATAATCTCGCTGAACCAGAAATAAATTGAAATTAATTCTAACCCTGAACGCCACACATGCAATTAATTTATTGGTCAATATTTGTGAGGGAGTGTATGTATAACGGGAGAGTGCATGCGGTGGAGAGGGAGGAGCGGTCACCTGGGTCCTTGATGCCCATGAGGCGCATGAACTTGGAGACCTGCTTGCCGTCCGCGTCCTGCGCGAAGCGCGCGCCGCTCCACTTGGCGGCCTCCGCCTCCGCCGTGCCCTTGTTGCCCCACAGCAGCTTGCGCTTCTGCACCTGCGGATGCAGCCGTGGAACAGGTTTCAAATTTATTGCGGTTTCCTTATCGCACCAACGGCTACAATAAATAAATAATTTGCAAGACATCATCGATCGCCAGTCTCCCTTCAGAAATCAACCCACGCTCACGATCGGCAAATCTGTTTGTCGGTTTGAAGTCAATTATAAAATACGTAATATTAGTTTATCAGCGTGTGTGTGACCTGGTCGAGCGCGCGGTGCGACTGCAGCGCGTAGGCGGCGGGCGCGCCGGCGGGCTGCGCGGCCGCGCGCAGCTGCCGCGCCGTCGCCATCGAGCCGTCGGGGGTCTTGATCTGCAGCCCTGCGGTAACACCTACTCGTACATACTTTATCGCTAACTAGCCGATTGACTATCATTTTAATTCTCTATTATTCCCAACTTTAATGCAACATAGATAAAGGTCGAAGCCGAAGATGTGAACTCACCCATTTTCTCCATGACCTCTAGCTTCTTGTTGACCTTGTAGGAGGAGGGGCGGTAGTCTCCCGAGGGCGGCGAGCCGCGCCGCTCGCGCTCGCTCGGCCTGCGACCGATGACACAACGGCGATATGAAAACGAGCGATTGAAAAGCTGGGGGACTATTTGTGATGCATCCGAGATCCCGGAGCCGAGCGAGCCGCGCTCGACTCCCGGACTCGCCTCTACATCGACTACGGAAAATCGGATTTAACATCACCACAATACGGGTGTGACAATAGTGCTGTGGGTGGGGACCGAACCGTCGACCTTTCAGTTTTTTGTCCGCACCTTTAACCGTTGGGCTATCGAGGCTTAAAATATTTTAGCAAATGAACTGACCCCGCGTGCTGCGGCGGCGGGAAGGCGGCGCCGCGCGGGCGCTCGCGCGGCGCCGCACTGCTGCCGGGCGCGCCGCTGCCGCCGCCGCCGCCGGCCGACCTGCGCCGCACACGATCAAGTAAACACACACAACCAACAAGACACAATATATATTAATTTCGTTGTTAAAACTTTACTATCGACATTTGAGTCGGACAATTGGCAAATTCAAAATAGTGGCGGTATTTGCATGTTATTTTTGACATAGATACATTTCAGTGCAAAACGCGTCCTTCGCACACTAGCGGTCAGCACGAGGTCCGCTCTGCCCAGTTCAAGAGAGCAATAGTAAAATCGCCATATAATACTGACCGCCTCTCCTCGCAGCGCGGGGCGGGCCGGTTGTCGCGGTCCCGCTCGCGCTCGCGCTCTCTGTCGCGCCGATCGCGCTGCTCTATAAACCTGCAAAGATCATTATTTTATTTTTCTGCACGGACAATTGTTCATTCTCAGAAAAATTTATTATCGCATTGGGGTCGTTAAGCAGTTTTCAAACGACTCAAAACCATTCAGCATACAATATGCAAAATGGATTCACCGAGCGAAGGGTATAAGTAGGTAGGTACTCGTATACGCAGTGACATCGCCGATCGGCAGGTTTGTGATTGTTAGCACGCGACAGCACGCACCTGGGCGAGACGGCGTCGCGGGCGTCGGGCGCGCGCGCCGCGCCGGCCGCGGGCTGGCGGGGCGGCGGCTGCGGCGGCGGCGGGTGCGGCGCGCCCTGTACACACGCACGGACAGATACATTACTACAATGGGATTTGGCACACAGACAATATAACTCCATCTTTTTGGTAATACATGCTGAGTTAACTCGATAGTTAAACTCTAAATCTGAACATTTTTACATCAGATAGAGCATACCTGTCGAGTGATATTGGATTCATGTTCGGTTAGGTTGGGGATAGATAATATTAGTCCCCGATCTAACTGACCATGCTTTTGAACTATATAACCAATGGAAAACCGAAGCGCCACGCCAGCGTGACGTAAATCAGCGTATGATTGTGTGGTTCTCACCCTGGGGTCGGGCCGCTCGTCGGGGCGGTCCCCCAGCAAGCCGCGGCGCGGGGCGCGGTGCCGCTCGTCCCTGCGCGGCGAGCGGCGCTCGCGCGAGCTGCGGTCGCGGTCGCGGTCGCGGTCACGGTCGCGGTCACGGTCGCGGTCGCGCGGCCGGTCTCGCGAGCGGTCCCGCTCCTGGTCTCGACGCCTGTCGCGCCGGTCCGCCGAGCGCGAGCGATCGCGTTCTCGGCTGTCATCTGACAATTACAATTCAATTGTCCGTATTAATATACCTATACAATCTGGCGAGAACACTTCATCCATTAAACTTAATAACCACCGACCACAAGGAGTCCTACCAGATCCCATTGAAGTGTCAAGAATCAAGATCATGGAAACATATTGTTTAGGGCATACAATAGCAAATCTCTCGATTATGGCGAGCGCAAAATAGACTTTTCTTTGAGTATGAATCTTTTGTTAGGGTCCAAAGCTGCCGGAGTGGCGATCTTGCGCCGGAAAACGCAAGATCCGTAGACCTCCCATTAGGTGGACCCAAGACATCAGACGAGTCACAGGGAGCCGCTGGACGAAGGCGGCGCAAGACCGAGTCATGTGCGGTGGACATCTATCGGTTCATAAAGAAGGGGAGTCCTATTCAAAAGCGAGAATACTCACTCGAGTGTCGCCTGTCGTGCGCGTCGTGCGCGTCGTGCGCGTCGTGCGCGGCGGCGAGGGGCGCAGGCGGCGCGGCGGGCGGCAGCTCGGGCTCCGACTCGGCGCCCTGCGACTCCTGCGACAACGCATTCACAGCTACACTCGCGACCGTGCCGCGGGGACGTACGAGCCGCCTCGCATGTGCCGTCTCATATATTGTGGTCCCGTGGACTCATCCGACGGGCAGTCGTTATATCACTTCTCAATGTAATGAATTGTGATTCACTGATTATTCCGTTGATACCATTAATTTCACATTACTTGTCGGTCCGTATATCGCAGGATCCAAACTTCCGCGGCCCACGCTAACATACTGTATATTTATATCGTGTCGGTAAGTGGAAGCCCAGTAGCTAAGTAGTAAGTTAATGTCATCATCTAGTAACAAAGATTCATGGGAGCGATCGGCGCGGCGCCCGGCCGCCCCCGACACACTGCAATGATAACTTATTACACCACTAATTGTACCTCCATAATAACAATTTGTTTTGAAAATAGCAAATGCCGGCTATTCTCAGCAGTATCTGGTTCCGAACCGTTGGTAGATTCTTGAATTATTATAAGAGCATAATTTTAAATTTTAATTTATAGAGCTCAAATAATATTTAGTAAATATTTATACTAGTTAACTAGTTTTAGTATACATAACAGCTATTATTTTTTTTTTATTCAAATAAACGATATTTGTATGTTACTTGAGGCCGGTTTCTGTCGCCCAAGTTACTATTTATAATACAGCCTGCGCGGTACACCGCGAAGTAGCACCAATTTATCCAATATTTGGGTCCTATCGCCACAATAAAGCACTTGAAATAATAACTAACTTCATGCCTGTGGATTCAGCATTTAAAAACTGTTTCTTCAGACAAAATAACCACTTTTTAATCTTGTAGCCCTTTAAGGCGTCAAGGAATGGACGAAAAGTCTTTCTTCGTTACTCAAGGAATATCTTCTCCAAACAAATGTAAATGTTTATTTAGATTTTTATAGATATATAATTATTAATATATTTATAGTAAAGCAAAGAAAATAAATTTCAAAACCACAATCTAGAAATATTGTGTATAATAGATAGGCTTAGATACTACGTTACTGACCCAATCATATATCTAATCCAAATAGAAGGAAAAGTGAAAGATTTTAGCAATGAAAAACAAAATTGCACCGAAACTGCAATACTTGCAGGACTTTGTAGTCCAATTGATTGAAAAAACTGTATTTTAGGTAGGGACAATTGTACATTGGTTTCATATTGTTAGTGCAATTGTTTTTCATGCTGCAGCAGGGATTGTAACGGCTTGGATACACTCCTAGAAGTAACGCTTTCAACATGTCCTATAGCAGTCCTGTTACAGACTGCAGCACTTAACTTGTGAAACATCACATCATGACCATCACAATCTTTGTTTTCCAACAATGGAGAAGTTTCCATTTCATTTTGCATTAAGTAAAACAAAAATATAACAATAAAAAAAAATATATAACAGAATCAAAAAATATATGTATATAACAGAATATAAAATATGCTTTTGGGTCTTTGAAATTACGCTTGCAAGAATAGTTTCAGCAAATTCATTGATATGCAGTCACTTTCGTTTGTGTCGTGTTTTGTTTACAAGATGGCTGAGATTAAACAATAAGTCTATCACTGGGTATATATCAATTTAAAGGCAAATTGGGCATTGTGCATCAGAAATTCTGCAGTAACAAACTTTAAGTAATCTACTACAGTTATAATATTGACAGGTTTAACTGTAATTTATTATTAGTTTTGATCTATATTTTAATTCCATCACATTAAATAAAATAGTATTAGCAACATCATAAAACTTCTCCATTGGGAAGCAGACAGTTAGCAACACAAAACGATCTCGATAGGTTGCTCGCTAGTTTTCTGTCATTGAGATGTGACTGTGATCATCAGTGCTGGGGTCTCCGAGTGATCAGATATTTTAATTATAAATAATTTATTAATAATATTAGTAATTTGCAGTTGATGATAAATGTAGACATTAGTTACCTCTCCGGCACATAGCACAAAATACAGATTGAAACATTTTGTCCGTAACAGGTAACATCTTAAAGCTACGTACTCACATGCTAGCAGTAAGGGTGGGCGGCATCGGGCGCGCGTCGGGACACCACAGCGGGCAGTATTTGACTTTTGTATTGTGTCAATTTACAAATGGGTAACATATAAAATAATAAAAGTGTTAATATCATCGTTGAAAACAGATTTTTCATTTGAACTATTTTAAGATGATCATTTTTCATATGATTTTGCATTACTCGCTCATGTAAATTGTTTCAAATAAGTATTTAATTATAGATAGAGGCCCGCCTTATAATAATATACTTTGTTAAAATAGAAGTATGATAATATAAGTTCCTACAGAGTCATGTATCTATGGACTAGAAGGGATTTAAATTACGAAAATATGCTATAAATATCCCAGATTATAAATAGGTACGCTGGTCTATATCCTTGTCACAAAGAAACACAAGTCCAATTTAGTAGCAGGCATAAAATAATTGACCAGAGTGAAAAAACTAACCACACAGATTACAACATGTTGTCTTTTTCTACCATTAGTAATGCTAAAGCAGGGGCTCCCAGATTTTTTTTATCGCACGTCCTATCCTTTGAAAATTTGACACAGTAGAGTATGTAAGTTATACATACAAATACATTAGTTGTGTTTCATTCAAAATTCAAAGTATTAATGACTTTACGGGCATTTTTTTTTTTTAACAGAAAATAGGTAGAGCTAAAAGTCAATATTAGTGAACACATTCCATTATCTGCCTGTGAGCAATGCTTAATGTAATATGTACCACAACAATACAGAAGTGTGAGGTTTTAGTGTCAGTTCTTAACAATTGCTGTATGGACAAAATGCAAAAAAAAACATCTTTAAATGTAGGATTTTCTTAAATTTAAAAGTGCTTTTCAATATTAAAGATTAAGATCGTCTCTGCTGTGACAAGGATATATCCCCCATGCTACACACAAGTTAGCCTTAATGAGTACACTATGAGTGCTAGTCTACAGTCTACACTGAGTCAGGGAGTAACAGGCATCAACTCACCTCACTCATGTCCATGTTGACGGCGTCGTAGTTGTCGCAGTTGGGGTCGTCGTCGCGGCGGCGGGCGCCGGCACCGCCTCCCTAGAATACCAGGCTATTGTCAAGCAGAGAACACTGATTAATATCTGTTTCTTACTTGTTGCACTCATTATTATATACAGTATACAGTTTACTTTTCTACAAGGTAGCCCTTGACAGCTATCTCACCCTACTGGCTATTCTCTATCTCAGTGGCTATCAGTGAGTGGTATTTTTTATTTTTCCTTTGGTTGGGTTTGGTGTACTGAATTGTGTTACTTCTATAAACATTTCTAAATGATTAAAACATATGATTATAAACTTAAATATGTATGGTTCCTATGGCATTTAGCAGCTAACAACGGTCAAATTTGCATTTTGTATGATGAAATATGACACAGTTCTTGGCACTAGCAACCGTTGTTTTCCACAGCCACTGAGATAAGAGAATATCCCCTCTGGAGGTAAGTGTTGATACAATTAAAGATAAAAGCAGAGCAACCTAGGTATGGCAGTTTTAATTAAACCTGTAACCCTATCAGTTTCTACATGGCATTATATCTGATATACATAAAGCTTAATTAAAGTTATCCAATAGAACTATCAATAGCTGAAGCCTACCAGAGACAATTTAGAAAGTCCCAAGCAGTCCCTGCTAGGAATCGAACGCGAGACCTCCTACTCATGAGACCAGAGTGCTGAAACTGTGTCAGCGTGCTATTACAATAATGGTCAAATTACAAGTGATAACCGACCAGCCATACATTTTTGCTCAAGCTAGATAAACACAAATCATAATATAGCACTCCTTCTGGGCGGAACTTCTACAGTTAAAACTCCTTTAGCAAATACAAAAATGCTGCCTATTTCTCATGAAACATTAAGTAAGTAGACTTAAATTTGGGGCGACTTATCTAAATGTTAGCCAACGATTTCAGAAACAAAGCTCATAATATACTCGGGTTACTTACCGATGGCTGATATCCGTAGCGACCAGGGGCCCAAGTCTGCTATTGCAATTGTAGTTACATTGCCTATCAATGACATCCCAATTGCTACTTTTAGCAATTTTGGTAGTCTACTAATTCAATGGCGTCACAATTGTTTACCGATGGTTTGCCACTGACACATCTAGCTTTAAATCTAGCTTAAATAAACGTTTTTAATATGTAGTTTTTTTTGAAACTCATTTCGGGAAATGCTTTTTAAGCTAATTCCAATACCGAGGTATCATTAAATTACAATCTAATTATAAGAAATCGAACGACCATTGTGAATTTAGTAGACTACGAAATTTTGGACCAATGATAATTGTATTGTAATTGTATTGCGGATCAATGACAATGACATGTAAAATAGCAGACTTGGGGCCCAGATTCTCCCTCGTCGTCGCTTCCGTAGCCAACTAAGGAATCCATAATTGAAAGAGCTTTTCAATTCTTAAATGTTATTTGTTAGTACAAAATAAATAATCTGGATATTACACAACACCAATTAATTACTCGATATGTAACAAATAGGTAGGTAACAAATTCGCCATGAATTCACCAGCACATTTCTCAAAAAATTATTTGTTGACACAGAGATAGTTTTTATTTAATAACTGGTTTTACGGCTCTGGGTTCTAGCCCTTTTAAGCCTGTCCTATACAAAGTACCCACAGATTATACTATGGATAAGAGTACTGTGCAAAGTATCTACTCTGTGCCACAGACTGCAAAATTTGAGGTGGCCTGGGGGCTAATCACAGGGGCTAATTCTGTAACTCAGTGCCTATCAAAACATGAAAGCCATTTAAAAAGATTTTGACAGATTTTTGTGCTTGTTTTGTTAGTTTTTTGCCTAATATAATCGCGAGTTGTATTGAAATACTATTTATTTCTTCATTAATAGGTATTCATTTCGTGATCTCTCAATCAACTCGCACACCATTGGCAACGTAGTTACGAAATTTGTTTTTTTAGGTTTTTTTATAAACTGGTATGGGTCAGGCCGTAGATTTTGCCACTTTTTTTCCTTCCCTCTTGTCTTCTTAAGTTTTTACGATTTTTATGATCGGTACATGGATTTAAATAATAAAGATCCATGAATTATTGTATAGGTACTCGAGACCATAAAGTTCTTCCACGTTTTAATAGTAAATTAATAAGAAAAAAATATTTATATAATCCAAAAGGAGCTTTTTGCAAATAATCACTATGTCCTTTGTAGGGGTGGCATAGCATTTCTTCATGCTGTATCGTATTTATTGCGTTTACAATTTATATAATTTCTTCCTTATAATCTTTATGAAATTGGCTTACATCTAGTGACAATTTTATTTGCTTTAATTATTTTTTTATATATATTATTGAAATTTTTAATTTTGGTAAGAAATCCGATATTTATGTAACTTTTTGTATGTAACGCTTCATAGCCGTTTGTTTTTAACTAATCATTTAATTAGAAACATTTTTCTATTTCGCAACATAGCCGTAGAATATCATGTGGTTGTCCAAACAACTACGACTATTTTGTTAAATTTAGTCGAATTTTTTCGTAGATAGAGTGACACGGTCACATCGTTACGGAGGTTGTTTTTGAAGATTTAAACGTAAGTACTCAACTTTTTACCAATATTTTATCAGAAATTAGTTTTGCGGTCGTAAGTTATTAACCAGTCCAAATTTCAATTGGAAATATTGCATTTATAATGAGTTATCACCGATAAGATACCAGAAGTTCATGCTTATGTAACGTTTATGTAACGCTTATCTAACGTGTTACATTTAATTTTATGTAACGTTACATAAAATACCCTTTAAGCTTAGTGTAGGTGAGAGACGAGGACTTGCCATTTAGGTAAGCACTTTTTTCACGAAAATAATTAGTAGTTAGTAGCTATGTCTAATAGGTAGATACCAATCTACGCTACTATTATAAAGAGGAAAGATTTGTATTTTTGTGTGTATGTTTGTAATGAATAAACTCAAAAACTGGACAGATTTGGCTGAAATTTAAAATTAAGATAGATTATACCTTAGATTAAAACATAGGCTACTTTTTATCCCGAAAAAAGTATAATTCCCGCGGGATCTTGAAAACTAAATTCAATATATAAACAAAATAAATAATTATTTGTTCACAGATGCCTCCAAAATCAGTTCAGAGCCTTACAGTTATTATAACAGAATAAAAACTATTTCTTTATTTTACTGTTGTGTTTTTGTTCACAGTTCTGTTCTTAGCTTTACAATTTTAGGTAACGTTTTTATGTAACGATTATGTTATTGTTACATAAAATCTGTATAACAGTTTATGTCACTAAGTGGCAAAATCTACGGCCTGACCCGTATACCATTCACAAACATGCTTATCACACGCTGATAATTCTGTCAGTAGGTAGGTACCTAACTGGCGTGCCAGCTTACCAGCACATGACCAGCACCTAAGATACCATTATGCTCGTGATATACCTACATGCTTGTTACTCGCACAAAAGCATGCCAGTCACAAGCAAAAATAAGTTACTCGCACAAGTAGATCGCAATCAAACGGCTTGCGATCTAACTACTCGAATGCTTTGTACTGGCACGTGAGTTACTGATAGAATCTCGATACACTTGCGAGTAGTTCATTTTTGCTTGTGACTGGCATGCTTTTGTACGAGTAACAAGCATTTGTATCACGGGCATTAGCTTGTGTATCACGGGCTATCGTATCACCCGTATCACGAATGCACACTGATGAAATCGCAGGCACTGGGAATCTTTTTTCTTACGTTCGATTACCTCAAAATAGAATCGATATCTCACAGATCGATAGTACCTGTTCGGAACGAAAAATCGAGAACTTTGACTTTTCTTTCTTTTTGTCAAAATCATGAATCGATGTTTGAGCAATAGGCATGCGCAGTAAACAATGTTTCGGTTACATTGACTATGATAATTCAGTTCTGAACTTATGATTTAGGTTAAATCTTAAAATCTTACCTTTAAAGATGTTATAATATTATTAAATTTAACTAGTTGAACAGTAACTCTCACATTCGTTGTTCAAATGTTCAAGAAAAATGATTTATTGTATACTGGTTGAATAATTTTTGGTGATATATTTCGAAGTGAAGGAAGTAATCGAACGGCAACACTATTTTAGTCTCATTCTTTCTCTTTTGAACGTTTAACATTTTTAATATGGCGGAAGAATTGACTGCCGTCAGGTCGTCTAGTTTTTATCAAGTGCAAAATAATAAGTTTTGCAGTTTTGTGCACGCGTGTGATGTTATTGTGAAGATTTATTAATTGTCAATAATTAAACATTAATAAACTGTCGCTAATTACTCTGCTGAACCTAATTCAAGGATAAAAATGGTAATGATAGTTTTTTGTTTTGATACTTTTTAAGTAACTTATCATTGTTCAACTTTATATTTTTCATTGATTATAGTAGCCTAATATATGTTTTTTACAATAAAAAAGGTTTACTGAATAAAGCTCATAGTGTATTTTATAAAAGGCACTAATTTTTAGTCGATTTTTTCATTGTTTTTATGATTTCTAACCAAAAAAAGCGTCATGAGGTAATGACAGTCCCACATGTGATAATATTTTTGTGTTTTATTCCAAAAATTGGTATGTCTTAGATTGCGTTAGCATTTAATTATGCAAGTTGGGTGTGGCTGTATTGATTTTCTTGGAAGGTTCTAGGTCTAGACTTAGAATACGGCCTTAGAAATGCACTTTACTTAAACACATTACACTTGTGTTTTGCAGTATACAGATTCAATTTCGCTAACTTCTGACTACATTTAGACTCGCATAATGATTTTGAAAGATAAACGAAATGCATTATGTTATATTACATGAAATTTAGTTGAAGTAGGACCAATTATTTAATTTGAAAAATTGTTAGATTGCACTGTTTAGTAAGGAACTCAATTCAGTGAACTTGTGAGTATGTTTCGAGCTGGGTTTCTGCTGTGTGTATGTTAGTATATTGTTTTATGCTTAGAAAAGAATACAATGGTATTAAATTGCGATATAAACCTGTGTTATCAGTTATATAAGTACACTGCAAACTTGTGCAGTTGCCAGATGCAGAACCATTGAAATTGAAAACACTTAGGTGCCAAACCATTGATTTTTATTGCCCTATTCATTGCAATATGTTTATATACCTACTGTAGCCTATTTTATGATGAAATATTTTTTTTACAAACTTACAATATTGTTGTTTCATGATTTTTATGATTGCACTGATAATTTTTATGTTATTGATATTTTCTTTCAAATAATATGAGCTAATGTTTCCACCATATTTGTTACAACTTTTTTTTTTTTAAATCATGTTGAAATATGACCATTAAAAATTGTATTAAAACATTTGAAGCAATGAAGGGGCATTTAATATTTGTCTGTTATTTATGGTGTAAATGTGCTAAGTAAAAAAATGGAATTATACATACTTGGATAGAAGCAGGCGTTACTTGAATTCCATGGTAATACTGAAAGAAAAGTAATAGCTGTAATAATGTAAGTTGCAAAGACTTTGCAATTGTGCATTGTTGAGTCAACATCTAATGATGTTCCGGTGTCGGAGCGAAACGTAGGTAAAGTGTGTTTTGAAGGATTTTGTGTGGCGCTACGTGTTGGTACTGTGTTGTTTCCATGTTTGTTCTATTCTGGGGAAGCAACGGTGTAAGGCGCGGGAAACGCGTGTTGCTATATGGATTTTTTCTGTTTGGGGATTACAGCAAAATATTACTTTTTCTTTCAGTATTATATATACCTTGCAAATATTTAAAACCTGAGTTGCAGGCAAGATTTTCAATTGTCAAAAAGTTTTCAAAGTAAGCATCAATCAGTTGTACTGTTGTACATTTTCTTCTGAAGTGACTTCATTGGCAAGTGACTTCTCATGACCTAGACATATCCACTGTCTAACTGGTTTGTGAATATTTTAATATAATATTGTGGTATCTGTGTTGTTAATATTATAAGTTGCTGATGTGTACAAGTAACAACTACTATTTTTGTGTAACTAATGTGTATGGTGTTTCAGTCAAAACGGCAAGCCTTCGGGGACCACGACCCCTCAGACGACGACTCAGACTTTGATGATGACGAGGATCCAGACAATTTGGAGGTCCCGGGTGTGTAGCTCATTGCTTTATGAAATTAAATATATTATCTACAGAGACAACATAATTGTGATTATCCAAAGTGATTGTGTTTTGTTTGTGCATTATTTTGAAACCACCACCTGACTATGATATTGTGACTACCAGTCGTATCTGGTTGTCATCACTGTAACCTCGGTTCTTTCGACTGATGTGGAGAGCCTCTAGGTTTCACTCACCAATGAAGGTCTCAGACAGTTTTGCCCTTTATTTGAATCCTAAAAGCCCTAATTGTAAGTTTGTGGTGGCAGGTGGAGGCAAGACCCTGGCGGCGGCGGCGCGCATGGGCGACAAGGCGAAGCCCCAACACACCGTGATGCCCGTCACTGTCAGAGCCACCACCAACCCGCTGGCGGGTAAGTGCAGCCCACTGTGTTGGTCTTGTTTTATTGTTAACTTTGTTTGCATGGAGTTAAGTTTGTAAATCCCGTGGGAAACATTTGTTTTTGCGGGATAAAAAGTAGCCTATGTCACTCCCTAGGTCCTCAATTATAGGCAAAAAATCATGTTGATCCGTTGCTGCGTGATTGAAATAAACCAACAAACAAATACACTTTCGCATTTATAATATTAGTAAGGAAGTAATGATTATGTCCAGTGGGGCATAGTAGCCTAGAAAAGTTAATTCTTGGGGATTCAAGTTTCATGTTTCAGTAACAGAGAGAAAGACTGGTCTAATTGAGCATATTCATCAGATCTTCACCAAATTTAAATGGGACCAATCTGACAGTACGTCCTTTCAAATAAAAAAAAATATTGAAATCGGTCCATATTTGACGGAGTTATGGAGTAACATCGCCAAAAAAAAAAAAATACGCGTTGAATTGAGAACCTTTTGAAGTTGGTTAAAAAGCTAAGTCTATTGATATAGACTCTCAAAGTCCTCAAGAAAAAATCGCGTCGATCCGTTGCTGCATGATTGAAGGACAAACTAACAATGTATATGTTTCGTTATACATAACATATTGGTAAGGACACAGATAGCATTAGTTAGTGCTATTAGACTTGAACAAAAAACAATGCAAGCGACGCGGCGCGGAAAAAATCTACTCCTCCGTGTCAATGTTCCTTGTTGTCCAGATATTTTAAATGTCGGATGTCTGATAAGTTTTGGCCGATGTAACGAACCTTCACAGCATCCCTACATTGCACACCGTACTAAGCTACGCGATGCGACCGATGTGTGCACAGCCTTAGTCACGTTTACAGTACAGTTTGTATATTGGCAAAATTTTGAAAAGAAAGCCTTCGTATACTTGATGGGATATTTGCCAACGTTTGTGCGACCCGCGTGAATAATAGGAAGCCTGTGAAGCAGTAAACAACTTTCAATGAAAGCTTTAGCGGGGCCACGGCTCCTATTCGAGCGAAGCTGAATGTCGAACAAAAAATGAATATTTTGTCTTGTTTGTGAGAGTTTACGAGGGAAGAAGGCGAATTTTTTTTTCATTTGCTATGGTCGCCCGCGGTCGAACGCAGCGACGAGGTCGATTATTCGACGCGGTCGTGGCCCGGCAGGTGTATATTTTCGTCTCGGGTGGAAAATTACCGGGAAAGGGGGTGTACTGTGTGGGGTGTTGAAAGTTCGAGCTCCCGACTCCCACCTTCCGAGAATACGCGCCTCGCGGCACGTTGCGGCGGATGCACTTCGAGGATGATGCAAAACGGGAACTCATAGTATGACTAGTTTTGCGACTTCGTCCGTTTTTTGAACGACATGCTGCCCGAGCGCGACACCGACGCGCGCCTCGCGCTGTTGAACGTCTTCATCGACGTGGCATTTAATTCAAAAACGCACATAACACCGGACCCCTCGAGCTCAGAAGTGTTAACTAGTCTCTCCACTCATACTTGCTGAATTCAGCAAGTATGTAGTTAAAGTAAAGTACCTCCACGATCGGGCATTTCATCTTTAAGACATGATGAAGTTAGTTTTGCGTATGAACAATTGAACATTGCTGCAGGCCGGTAATAGTGCGACATGTTTGCTGCATCCGAAGTATCGTCGGGTGGGCGTCGGGAAGAGGCCAAGCCATTTTAGTTACGGATCAATATGTAGGCCACCGCCGCTACTCACTCCTACGTTGATTTCAGGAGCACTACCTTAGCTTTTACACTTAATTATTTGAATTTAAATTCATGGAAAGGAAACCGTTGGAGCACCGATAAATTAATTTTCTAGGTATATAATACTTAGTTTTATTCTCCGAGGGAAATCTAGATCCATTTCTGGAAAGAAATTTAACGTAGAGGATGAAAATCGTTCTAGGAATTATCTGCTACGACGTGACATTTTGAAATGTTAAAGGGGAGCGCCAAAACTGCGCGAGTTAAAACCTCGTTGTCGTCTCGAGCGATAGACGTCCACAGCCACCGCTGGACACGGTCCCGCGCTAAACTCGCCAACCTGGCTGCCAACGACTCGCTTGCGATCGGCGTTCACCCAGCGGAGTCTTCCAACTTCCAAGGTCGCTGCTCGACTTTCTTGGGGCACCGATTCCCATCGGTTCTTCGAACTGTGTGGTGTGTTGTTTCGATTCGATAAGCTGTAGGTCATTCTGATTCTCTCATTTATGATCCGAGGGGCCCACTGAGTGACGTTCGATCGAGGCTTAAGTTTAATAATGAACTTGTGTTTGTTCGCAGCGCCCTCCGGCGTGGCGTTCGGGCAGGCGACCAACGTGAAGCCGATCAAGATAGCCGCCAGCTCGCTCACCAAGCCCGCGGGGCTCGGCCTCGGCAGAGGAAGTAAGTGCTCGTTGTTGTAACGACGGCCTCCCGCTCGGAGGTCGTGATGGACATTGCGGTGCGTTGCGTCCTAATTCCTGCGCACTAAACTTGACTGTCGCCGCACTCGCACTCGACTGATGTATGTATTTATATCCTGGCAGTCTTTACGAATGTAAAGCTTATCATCTATCACACGATCGTGATTGAATCTAGGAGCTTTTTGTTTCAGTTGTTAGTAAGTTAGTGACATCATCGTGAGGCGTTAATAAAATATGTAGTAACATCGTCATAAGTCTAAAAATTAAATAAAATTGAACTGAAATTGGTCCTTATTTATCTGTAACTGTAGGTAATTTAGTAATTTTCCGTCCATCGATCCGGTTCGCTGCACAGTTTGATACCGTCGATGTGAGCTTCTACTATTGAAATAAATAAGTCGAGATGTGGATGTAAAGAAATGAAACTGGATCATTAGTAAATAGCAAAGGGTAGTCATTAAACGATCGATCGGATAATAGCATTATTACGTAAATAATAAATCATTATCCCATCTCATGAAGGTTCGACAAAAACTGATTTCGATTGATTCGGTTGTAAGTTTTAAGGCTTCCCTTAGACGAGAGTGCTATTGCATCCTGCGGTATTGCGATGTCTCTCGTAGCTACGGAGCCAATGCGACGGACGAGCGTCGCCACGTCGCCGCTGCGTCAGAACATGCCTCTGTCCCTTTCCGCTGCTACGGTTCCATCGGCACTTGTTGTTTAGAGTGGGATATAATGATAGTTATAGAATCCTTTCTAATTTGAAGTGAAATCGCAATAGAGGATTAGATAATTTAGCACACGGTGCATATACGGTCGCGCTAGGCGGCAGGCGCTAAGCGAGCCTCTCGTGTTGTAGCGCTGGCGGCGCGGGGCGCGCTGCCGCCGCCCGCCCCCGGCTCGTCGGCGTTCAGCGCGGCCTCGCTCCTCGCGCAGAGTGAGTACCGACCCCCTCCGGCTCCCACACAACAGTTATTGTTGTATACAAACAAGAAAATCTCGAAACTAACAAATTACAAATTATCATTTTTGTGGTAAAATAAAAGTTGTTTTGGCAGCAGCGTGGGTTACGAAAAGTATGAAATTCATACTTTTTGAATAGGTTCGCACCAGTATAACTGCGATATTTTTTCTTCCAACTTAGAAAACATAAAATAAAAGCTAATCCAACTCCTCTTTCATTTTTTTCTTTAAGTAGCTTCAGGCATCGGGACTAATGGGCACAAAATGTTATACGTTGTTATAGAACATGTTAGGATTTTGCCGGTGTAGATGTGTAAAATCAAATCGAAAGTAACAACAAATGTTTTTTATTTATTTATTCTTATTTATGTTATGTTAGAGAATGTTATAACATTCTCATTATTCATGTTATATAACTGCTGTGTGGATGCTCCATAATTTACACGTATTAGCTTCGCGGCTTGACAATGGCGTCGCGCGGCCCCCGCGCCGCTCGCGCCGGGCTGTAGAGACCAGTGACACTACACAATACAATAGTTCACGAGATCACATTTGGCGGGAAATAGAGTTGACGGCTGCGTGATATGCCCTGGGCTACCAGTGCGCCGATCGTGGCGCAGACTGAGGGCGTGTCCACCTTCCTATATAAAAAATACTTAAAAAATCCACTTTTGAAAAAGGAGTAATGTGGCGAAGTTGTGCATTTCAGGATGCACCCTAAAGCCACACTTTAAAAAATTCAACTTCAGAAGAGAAGAAGAAGAAAGACTAAAGTCCGACTGGCCCTATGACCAGTTCCACGTAATAAGTTTGACCACCAAAAAACTGACACGATTCGCCCAGGAATTTTTGTAAATATATTTAAAAAAATGAGCCTTAACGTCAGCCGCAAGTAATACGAGCACTGACTTGTGCAGTCTGCTTGTTTTTATGCCGCCCGAGCGGCAAAACTCACTGCTGAGTGGGTGCTGGAAAATGAAGATTTTTTTACGCTATACCCTAGATCTGTACAATTTGATGCATAAACTGTAAAAACATGAACAAAATCATCTTTTTGGAATGTTCCTTATAGCGACGCCATTGTGAAGAGTATTTTTAGCTATAATAGTTAACTTATTATTAGCAGCAATTTTTCCTTGCAATGTGCATTAATTTTCAATAGCTCGTGGATATCGCGCGCTGAATTGCTTGTTAAAACCTAATTTCACGCCAGTTAGATGTTTGATGTCTTCCACAGGTTATCTCGTAAGCTTAGTGTGTTGAGATGCGATTGAGATAATTTGTAAACCGATGCACTGTAAATAGAAACAAGTAGATTAACTCAGTTTTGTAATTGTAAAACTACTACAAATAGTCCTCTTTACGATTTTAATAACAATGGCGCTAATTCTGTTTCACTCAACATGTAAACTAAACTAAACGGACAGCTTACTTTAATGCTGTCCTTTGACGCAGGGAACATTATCTCTATTTTTGACCTGTCAACTTAAGACGCGATTAAACGGCGCGCTATAACACGAGCCGAGCCTAGCTCGGCGCGTGGCTCGGCGCGCCACGCGCCGTGTAAACAACTACGCTCGGTGCGGCTCGGCAAACTTTGCCCAATAAACGAGCAGGCTTGCGTCCGCATTAAGCCGAGCCGCGCCTACACGGATGGTGCGGCGCGGCGCGGCTCGTGTTATAGCGCGCCGTTTAACCGCACCATTAGAGATTGCACAACAACAGAATCAGTACCATCGACATGGCTATCATACCGTCTTAGCTCAAAAGGCCATCGATCCAAATTCACTCGTTACTTCGAAGTGAGTCGAACCTTTTCGGGGTGGAATCTTATTTATTGGGTATAACATCATTAACATCTAAGGTTACATACAATGTTTTGCTACAAAGCTTTGCTACCTGACAGGTTTCCTCACTAATGAAAAAATAATTCAGTCTGACTGCTTACCTGTGTATCTACAAGGTTTTTACCCTAGCTCGCCTCCTCCTTTTGTATAGTGATGACAAAATACTTCTCGGTCATTTAATGCCGAAACGAATGCCTTTTCCGCGAGGACCTTTCGAGTTTGTTTAGACATCGTTCACTTAAGAATTGCAACCATCGCATTACATTCGAACGCACGCGTCCTGACGGTCCCTCTGTCCGCAGTGGAGATGGTGGGCATGCAGAACATGAACTCGTACCTGCTGCAGAACCTCAACCAGATCCTGGCGTCGGGCATGGGCGGCCCGCTGGCCGGCATGCTGGGGCAGTTCGCGCAGGTGCCGCCCTGGGCGCAGAAGGGCGCGTGGCCCCAGGACAAGGTACCGACTGTGGGCTCGTGGCTCGTAGACGGGCACAGTTCGACAGACGAGCGGTGATGTAACGAAGCTAACTTGCAGATGCCCGGCGAGGAGGAGGAGGTGGACGACGAGGAGATGGGCGTCGCCGAGACGTACGCGGACTACATGCCGCCCAAACGTGAGATATTAAATAACCAATAAGTGAAAGTTGTTTCAGTTCAAGTTTTGTATTTGACTTTTTCGACCTTCTGTATTCAAAATTTGACATGTGGAGTGTGTCGCAGTGAAGCTGGGCCGCAAGCACCCCGACCCGGTGGTGGAGACGGCGTCGCTGTCGTCGGTGGAGCCGGTGGACGTGACGTACTCGCTGACGCTGCCCGACGAGACGGTGCGCGGCGGGCTGCTGTCCGCGCTGCAGCTGGAGGCCGTGGTGTACGCGTCGCAGGCGCACGAGCACATGCTGCCCGACGGCACCCGCGCCGGCTTCCTCATAGGTGCGTACCGCGTCGACTGAAGCTCACCCCGACCCGGTGGTGGAGACGGCGTCGCTGTCGTCGGTGGAGCCGGTGGACGTGACGTACTCGCTGACGCTGCCCGACGAGACGGTGCGCGGCGGGCTGCTGTCCGCGCTGCAGCTGGAGGCCGTGGTGTACGCGTCGCAGGCGCACGAGCACATGCTGCCCGACGGCACCCGCGCCGGCTTCCTCATAGGTGCGTACCGCGTCGACTGAAGCTCACCCCGACCCGGTGGTGGAGACGGCGTCGCTGTCGTCGGTGGAGCCGGTGGACGTGACGTACTCGCTGACGCTGCCCGACGAGACGGTGCGCGGCGGGCTGCTGTCCGCGCTGCAGCTGGAGGCCGTGGTGTACGCGTCGCAGGCGCACGAGCACATGCTGCCCGACGGCACCCGCGCCGGCTTCCTCATAGGTGCGTACCGCGTCGACTGAAGCTCACCCCGACCCGGTGGTGGAGACGGCGTCGCTGTCGTCGGTGGAGCCGGTGGACGTGACGTACTCGCTGACGCTGCCCGACGAGACGGTGCGCGGCGGGCTGCTGTCCGCGCTGCAGCTGGAGGCCGTGGTGTACGCGTCGCAGGCGCACGAGCACATGCTGCCCGACGGCACCCGCGCCGGCTTCCTCATAGGTGCGTACCGCGTCGACTGAAGCTCACCCCGACCCGGTGGTGGAGACGGCGTCGCTGTCGTCGGTGGAGCCGGTGGACGTGACGTACTCGCTGACGCTGCCCGACGAGACGGTGCGCGGCGGGCTGCTGTCCGCGCTGCAGCTGGAGGCCGTGGTGTACGCGTCGCAGGCGCACGAGCACATGCTGCCCGACGGCACCCGCGCCGGCTTCCTCATAGGTGCGTACCGCGTCGACTGAAGCTCACCCCGACCCGGTGGTGGAGACGGCGTCGCTGTCGTCGGTGGAGCCGGTGGACGTGACGTACTCGCTGACGCTGCCCGACGAGACGGTGCGCGGCGGGCTGCTGTCCGCGCTGCAGCTGGAGGCCGTGGTGTACGCGTCGCAGGCGCACGAGCACATGCTGCCCGACGGCACCCGCGCCGGCTTCCTCATAGGTGCGTACCGCGTCGACTGAAGCTCACCCCGACCCGGTGGTGGAGACGGCGTCGCTGTCGTCGGTGGAGCCGGTGGACGTGACGTACTCGCTGACGCTGCCCGACGAGACGGTGCGCGGCGGGCTGCTGTCCGCGCTGCAGCTGGAGGCCGTGGTGTACGCGTCGCAGGCGCACGAGCACATGCTGCCCGACGGCACCCGCGCCGGCTTCCTCATAGGTGCGTACCGCGTCGACTGAAGCTCACCCCGACCCGGTGGTGGAGACGGCGTCGCTGTCGTCGGTGGAGCCGGTGGACGTGACGTACTCGCTGACGCTGCCCGACGAGACGGTGCGCGGCGGGCTGCTGTCCGCGCTGCAGCTGGAGGCCGTGGTGTACGCGTCGCAGGCGCACGAGCACATGCTGCCCGACGGCACCCGCGCCGGCTTCCTCATAGGTGCGTACCGCGTCGACTGAAGCTCACCCCGACCCGGTGGTGGAGACGGCGTCGCTGTCGTCGGTGGAGCCGGTGGACGTGACGTACTCGCTGACGCTGCCCGACGAGACGGTGCGCGGCGGGCTGCTGTCCGCGCTGCAGCTGGAGGCCGTGGTGTACGCGTCGCAGGCGCACGAGCACATGCTGCCCGACGGCACCCGCGCCGGCTTCCTCATAGGTGCGTACCGCGTCACCCCGACCCGTGCCGTGTGGCCATTGCCACAGATTGGGGTATTTTTTAGTTTTTAATTCGACTGTTCCGCAGAACAAAGACTCATCTGCTAAATTCATAACTGGAGATTTGAGCCTTCATTGTTGTTTTTACTTTTTCCTGGTTGATGTATATTTTGAATTAATGAGTCATAAATACTTTGAACTTTATTTACATCTATGCTGTGTTGTGTTGGTTGAGCTACGTTTAATAGTAAGTTTGGTATTTTGTAACCTGTTGGTCGTCTATAAATAAATAAATAAAGAAATGAAAAATCTAATTGATCTCGTTTCCGGCCAGGGGACGGCGCCGGGGTGGGCAAGGGCCGCACCATCGCGGGCATAATCTTCGAGAACCACCTGCGCGGCCGCAAGCGCGCGCTGTGGGTGTCCGTGTCCAACGACCTCAAGTACGACGCGGAGCGCGACCTGCGCGACATCGGCGCCGGCAAGATCGAGGTGCACTCGCTCAGCAAGGTGAGGCACTGCCCACAGCGTTTGTTGTTCCTACTCACATATCTTCCGGGGGAAATCCAAATCTCTTCATCCTAGGCGATGAATTGGACTATATAATAACGCATGACCGCAGATATGTTCCGAGAGCTCGCTGTCATTTCCAGTGGCGTGCAGTACGAAGAGGCATAAAAGCAGTGCCTACCTTTATAATAATTAAAGACATTAAAATTAAAGACTTGCAATAGGCCAATTCAAATATTTACTTATTTAGCGCTCGGCATAAACAATTGGCTATCTACGCCATCTATCGCTACAGACTAGCAACTGTATAGGTTAGTCGTGCAACCGAAAATCAGCAGCTTCGAATGCCTATAAACTCACACAACCTTGCTCACACAGATAGTATATTATACAACTCAACACAAGTAAATCGTGTAGATTGGTTTAGATGTGTTGTGATTACATGGAAGATTTTGTCCAATAACGTGAATTATGACGCGATACAAAGGCAGAGCCTATGGCTTGTGATTGGTCGCAAAGGGTAATTAATAAGGGTCATAATCGCGCGTGTTCTAAGGTGAAAACAAACGAACTTTTTATTTTCTGTAATCCAAATAAGTAGCTAATCTATTATAATTATAAACTTATTATTAATTAAATTTATTTATTCAGATTCTTTCCGTAAATTTAAAGACGGTTTCAGAAAATATTAACATCGAAAAAAAATTTCAAAGTAATTTTTGACTCCAGTTTTTAGATTATCTTTTCTAATTCTACGCAACAAGGACCAAGGCCAGGGCCATTTTGTTTTCTTATAATTGTTTACTTTCGTATGAGTGCATATTGTGTGTAATTTGTGTAAAGTTTTTGCGGGCATAAGTAAATAAAAACTTATAGGATTTGTGACTTTCTTGACAATGGAACTTATTTTATCATAGAAAAAAGTGAGAAAGTACTTAACACGAGTATTTAACGTTAGTGGTTGTGTACACACAAATAGTTTGTTTTGTTTTCCTTGCATCTTATTTTGTAATTAGCCGTACGGTATGGAATGATAGGATATTCTGAACAGGTATGTGCTTTTATTTTAACTGGCTTCTGCCCGCGACTTCGTCTGCGTGAGGGGGGTTTTTAAAACGCCTGCGCTAACCCTCTACTTTACAGGGAACCCAGCTCACATCTTGGACCTATGTAGATATGTGACTTGACTTAAATTTTCATTTTACCTATAATGACGTACCTATACATATACGTGTGTGTCCTAATATATGCCTACCCTAAGCCCAAACCCTGTGCACGCCACTGGTCATTTCTATTATCGTGTGAGCTGCGAGGCCAGATGTTTCGAACACTATTTAATAAAAGTAAAAGATGACTTCGAAATGTATCGTTCTGGTCCCTTTTAGCTGAAGTACGCGAAGATCTCTTCGGGCGTGAACGGCAACCTGAAGAAGGGCGTGATCTTCAGCACGTACAGCGCGCTCATCGGCGAGACGCAGGCCAACACCAAGTACCGCTCGCGCCTCAAGCAGCTGCTGCAGTGGTGCGGCGAGGACTTCGACGGCGTCGTATCCTTTGACAACCGTGCGGCGCGTGCCACTGGGCGGGTACACAGCTCAGAGAACCGATAGGTGTCGAGATCCCATGGGCTCGAATAACTATTCATCTTCATTTTCCTGGGAATTCCGCAATTAGGCGATAGTCGCCCGTTTTGCGTGATTCCGCCGGGACGGCTCCCCTCCAGATCACTCCGGAACCTGAGCAGCAGAGAACTGTTGCCGGAGAGGCAATGTATCCGTGTCGTTGATCGGATACACCTCTGCATTTAAGCAGGACGTGCTCCGGTGTATTGCCACAAATTGTAACAATGCCACATCGCCAGACGTAACTACAGACAGAAGCACTCCGAAGCGTTCCTCAACTCAGGGCTCAGATCGTGTTCGACGAGTGCCACAAGGCCAAGAACCTGTGCCCCGTGGGGTCGGGCAAGGCCACGAAGACGGGGCTGACGGCGCTGGAGCTGCAGAACAAGCTGCCCAAGGCGCGCGTGGTGTACGCGTCGGCCACGGGCGCCTCGGAGCCGCGCAACATGGCCTACATGGTGCGCCTCGGCATCTGGGGCGAGGGCACGCCCTTCCCCACCTTCATGGACTTCATCAACGCCGTCGAGAAGAGGTAACCCGCTCGCCCGACCGCCTGTGCCGCGATAGGGAACTGATGCTGAATGTGAGCTCCGTGTGCAGGGGCGTGGGCGCCATGGAGATCGTGGCCATGGACATGAAGCTGCGGGGCATGTACATCGCGCGCCAGCTCTCCTTCCACGGCGTGTCCTTCAAGATCGAGGAGGTGCCGCTCTCCGACTCGTTCCGCGACGTGTACGACAAGTCCGTCGCGCTGGTGAGTTCACCGCGCGCTGCCGCGCGTCGTGATAGTTTAGAGCGAGATGAGAAGACGCGTCGTCTCACTCTAAAGCTATTTCGAAAGTACTCTGTAAAAGTTTATTGGAATAAAAAGTTTGACGAGATTGCCGAAAATTAAAATTCCCCTCCACGGTGACGGAGTGATTTGACCCGTGCGTGTCGCTCGCTCGCAGTGGGTGGAGGCCATGCAGCGCTTCACGGAGGCGGCGGAGCTGATCGACGCGGAGCCGCGCATGAAGAAGACCATGTGGGGGCAGTTCTGGTCGGCGCACCAGCGCTTCTTCAAGTACCTCTGCATCGCCGCCAAGGTGAGTGATGTGACGAGGCGTGCGGGAGGGGTGCGGGAGGTGTGTGCAGGCGCTGTACCGTGGGCGTGTCGGCAGGTGAACCAGGCGGTGGTGCTGGCGCGCGAGGCGGTCAAGTGCGGCAAGTGCGTGGTGATCGGGCTGCAGAGCACGGGCGAGGCGCGCACGCTGGACCAGCTCGAGCGCGACGACGGCGAGCTCTCCGACTTCGTGTCCACCGCCAAGTGAGACGCGACACACGCAGACACTCGCATACACGTGCGCAGGAACGTGACGCACTTACCGATCGATCGGTTCTGTCCGTAGGGGTGTATTCCAAACCCTGGTGGAGAAACACTTCCCGGCGCCGGACCGGGAGCGGATCAACCGGCTGCTGGGGCTGGAGGCCAAGACGAAGGTCGTCGTGCCCGTGCCGGTGGCCGCGCCGCTCAACGGCAAGAACGGCCTCGACGACGCCAACGCCGCCAAGAGGAAACGTGAGTGCCTCCCTCCGGCCCTCGTCCCGCCCTCGTCCCGCCCACAACGCGACCGCGTCTAATCCGAACCCGTCCGCAGTGACCGCGCGGCAGCAGGCGAACGCCGCGGCCAAGCGCATGCGCGGCGGCTCCTCCTCCGACGAGTTCATCCGCTCCGACGACGAGCTCGACGCCGAGCTGGAGGGCGAGGCCGAGGGCGACTCGGACAGGGACGAGCGCCGCTCCGACTCGGACCTCAGCGACTTCAACCCGTTCCGCGCCGGCAGCGACAGTGATGACGGTGAGTCTGTCTGACTATTTAACTTGTGATGCCTTATCGGGTACGGCAGAAAGTGAAGTTCTGAAGCTCCGCGCCGCGCACGCGTGGAATAGAACAGAGCAGCGGCGACTTCGGTCCCTAGTTTTATTGACCTTTAAAAATGAACGAGAAGCACGAAACGGAACTTTTCAGTATACATAAATGTTAAGTATTGTTTTCCAGAGCCGTGGGTGGGACGCAAGAAAAAAGTGTCAAAAAAGAAAAAGACGTCCGCGGCGAAGAAAAAGGCGAGCACCCAGGACAAGATCGAGACGATGTTCACGCGCAAGAGCCTCGCGCCGCCCGCGCCCGCCGTCACCGTGACGGCGGCCGGCCGCAGCCTCACGGGCACGCCCGTCGGCACCAACGGCCTCTACCTCGGTGAGCGCGCCCCGCTGGTGTGGAGTGGGAACGACAATAGTGCAACGAGTGGGGATCGAACCTGCGACCTTTCAGTTTTTAGTCCGCATCTTAACCGTTGAGTTATTGAATTACTAGCGGTCTTTGGTAAAGTAAAAAAATAATAGCTGAAATTCGAACATCTAAATCACTCTCTATCTTTAAACATAATCTGAAAAATCGTCTCTTCTTTGAACTACTATTTGAATTACTATTACAGTTGGTATTGGTCGGTATATCCTTTCCACACAGGGGGGTTGCCTGGAAGAGATCACTTCTCCGATAAAGTCACCTTTGCACCCTTTACTACTTTTCTTTTTCTTGTTAATTTTATTGTAATTTTTGTTCGATAGGTCCATCTCGGCCCGTGGCGCCGGCGCGGTCGGCCATCGAGCGCGCGTGCAGCATGAAGGAGCAGCTGCTGGCCGCCGTGGAGAGGCTCGGCCGGCGCCTGCCGCCCAACACGCTGGACCAGCTCGTCGACGAGCTCGGCGGCACCGACAACGTTGCAGAGGTACGCACTGACCCCTGCACACGAGCACACTGTATGCTCATAGTGGAACCGAATGGGCTAATACTGCGTTACGCCTGTACATTTGTGCATTGCCATCTTGTACAGAAAACTCCGCGATGGTATATGTCTACCTCTTATGGATATCCCACAATAACGTTTTTTTGTCATTTACTTTTTACGACAAATAATGGCTAATTTTCGAAGTGATTTTAACCAATACAGCATTAATCCTTATCTAATTAAATACCTTAAATACATTGTTGATTTAATATAGATCTATATGCATATGATTTAAATGAATATTTTCGAAGATATTACAGATTTAAAAATTGCGGGACATAGCGTTTGCGGCGGTTCCAGCTGGCCGGGGCGGCGGGAGCGTGCCTATAAAGATAAACTGTTTTACTCTAAAAACGCGTGCGGGCCACGAGCAGTAATGAGTAAATCAAAACTACAGTATCGATTTTAATCATTTTTTCAGTGAATGACATGGGCTATATATTTTATACCCGTGCGAAGCCGGAGCGGGCCATAGTCACTTATAATATAAAAAATGCCTGCCAAAGGCATATTCACATTTATTCCAGTTAATTCAAAAATTAGGAAGTC
The DNA here is from genome assembly GCA_933228805.2 of Hipparchia semele. Lineage (NCBI taxonomy): Eukaryota > Metazoa > Arthropoda > Insecta > Lepidoptera > Nymphalidae > Hipparchia > Hipparchia semele. The sequence continues at coordinate 166,923 of OW121719.1, forward strand.
CTGAAGTAAAATACATGGATGGGGTCATTCTCGGTAAGCGCGTCTGATTGATAATTTCGTTTGCAGATGACCGGCAGGAAGGGCAGAGTGGTGCAGACGGAGGACGGCCAGATCCTGTACGAGAGCCGCTCGGAGGCCGACGTGCCGCTCGAGACGCTCAACCTGACGGAGAAGCAGCGCTTCATGGACGGCGAGAAGGACGTGGCCATCATCTCCGAGGCGGCCTCCAGCGGCATCTCGCTGCAGAGCGACCGCAGGTCGGTGCCGACTCCTTCCGGCGCGCGACACCGGCCACCGGCCTCTGTGCGCGGATCGCATCCGCGGCGCCGCGTCGACGGACACGGGCACGATGGAGATTAAGAACTTTCAATATGTTTCAGAGCACGAAATCAGAGGCGGAGAGTTCACATCACGCTGGAGTTGCCGTGGTCGGCGGACAGAGCTATACAACAGTTCGGTGAGTTTTCGTCGTCTCATCGTTAGATTTGTAACTTTCTTTCTATCGACGCAATTGGGAACGGAGTTGTGACCGGCCGCGACTGCCCGCAGGCCGCACGCACCGCTCCAACCAAGTGAACGCGCCGGAGTACATCTTCCTGATCTCGGACCTGGCGGGCGAGCGGCGCTTCGCGTCCACCGTGGCCAAGCGGCTGGAGTCGCTGGGCGCGCTCACGCACGGCGACCGGCGCGCCACCGAGACGCGCGACCTCAGCCAGTTCAACATCGACAACAAATACGGTATGATGCGATAGCTCGGAGGCGGAGGCGGCGTCGTCTCCGACTCGAATCACTTTGATTCAAGTCGGAGACGACGCCGATTTTTCGGACGTCAAAATTGACGCGCCTCTAGTTTGCGCGCTCCTAATGCTTGTGTTTAGGGTTCCGTAGTAAAACTACTATAAGTCCGTCCGACTGCCCGTCTGTTTTTTTAAAGGAGCACCTGCTAAGTTTTTCGGCTGTTCTCGGCAGATTCTGCTCTCCGAATCAGCGGTAGTCTCGCTCTGTCACAAGAGCCGCAAGTTGGCCTTTTTTTGAATTTTCCTGGTGTGACGGTGTAATCGCTGGTCGCAGGGCGCACCGCGCTGGAGGCGGTGATGAAGGCGATCATGAAGTACGACACGCCGCTGGTGCCGCCGCCCGCCGACTACTCGGGCGACTTCTTCCAGGACGTGGCGTCGGCGCTCGTGGGCGTCGGCCTCATCGTCAACAGCGAGGCCGCGCCCGGCATGCTGGCGCTCGACAAGGTACCGTTGAACGATCGTTCCGTTCTGATCACTTCATACTCTATTTATCATTAGATATTTTAATCTTAAAATTGCAGAAAACGTAAGTCGATTAAGAGTTCGTTTTTTCACTCGTAGCACAGTTTCATGGTCAGTGTGCGGTGGGAACGTACCGTGCGCTGCGCGTAGCGCGTCGCTTACGCATTACTGCGAGACAAAACTCGTTTATTGTTTAACACGATAAAGGAAAAATAGATTGTAGGTCCAGTTTTAAATGGAATCCACAATAAAGGAACTCTTCCTTTATTATGGAACAGATTTGAGAAAACTGTGAAGAACATTGTCACAAACGGCAATGGACGGTCATACCAAACTAGCTAATAAATAATCATAAATCGTCGGCTCCATTAGTGAAACACGTCGACGGGTGTATCAGCGTGATCTGTCGTTGCAGGACTACAACAACATGTCAAAGTTCCTGAACAGGATACTGGGCATGCCCGTGGACCTCCAGAACAGGCTGTTCAAGTACTTCACCGACACGCTCGCCGCCGTCATGGAGCAGGGTACGTGTTGCGTGTTGTGTTGCGTGTTGTGTTGTTGCGGTGTAGTGTTGTCGCGCAGTGCTCACACCCAGCTCGCGTGTCGTGTGCAGCTCGGCGCAGCGGGCGGTTCGACCTGGGCATCCTGGACCTGGGCAGCGCGGGCGAGAGCGTGCGGCGCGTGCGCTGCGTGCGCTTCCTGCGCCGCCACGCCACCGGCCAGGCGCCCGTGGAGCTGCACACGGTGCACTCGGAGCGCGGGCTGGAGTGGGCGGCGGCGCTGGACAAGCTGTCGGAGGCCAGCTCGCCGGAGGAGGGCTTCTACGTGTCGGCGACGCCGCGCAACGGCAAGCTGACCGCCGTGCTGTGCCTCGCGCACGCGCCGCCGCGCCCCGAGCGCCGCGACCGCCTCGCCAAGAAGGAGCGCATGTTCCAGATATACAAGTGAGCGATAGCCATTTACATTGTGCGGAACAAAACATTTTATATATGTTGGAGGTTTTTGTGAAAGAATACACGGTGGATCGAACTACCGTTTTCCTGGATCGTCCTGTGGAACGAAATGATCTCCCGCGTTTACTTCCCACGCCTTAAGGGGGTTTTCACTGGAGCGCTTTAAATCGTGTCGTGCGCGTCGCAGGGCCAACACGGGGCTGCAGCTGCGGCTGGAGTCGCTGGCGGAGATCGAGAAGAAGTACAAGCGCGCGGAGCCCGACGAGGCGGAGAGCGCGTGGCGCGCGCAGCACGCGGCGTCGCTGCGCACGTGCGCGCACGCGTACTGGCGCGCCACGTGCCGCGACCCGCACTGCGAGGTGGGGCTGCGGCGCCGCACGCACCACGTGCTGGCCGGCTCGCTGCTGGCCGTGTGGGCGCGCGTGGAGCAGGCGCTGGCGGCGCGCTCGGCCGGCAAGATGCAGGTGGTGCGCCTCAAGACCGACGACGGCCTCAAGATCGTCGGTGAGTAGCCGCGCACCGCACACCCGCACACACCACACACCACACATACACACCACTTGGATTGTGAATCCTCTCGTAGATATTAAATTCTGATTGAAATATGAATGCTTTCAAGGTACGCTCATTCCAAAGAACTGCGTAGAGACGCTCAAGGAGACGCTGTCGTCGGACGCCGTGTCCGTCAGCGAGCAGACCTTCGAGTCGGAGCGCTAGAGGCGCGCACCGCCCGCAGACGCCGCCCGCCACCGACGGCCCTTCGCGTGGCTATTCGAGACTCGTTGCAGAGATGTCGCTAAAATTGTTGGTACTAATATACCTTCGAATGAAGCGACTCGCATAATATCGATCGAACTTCACCCGAGAAGGTCGATCACACAGGCTATACCTATCGATTGAAACCTCTTTTACAGTTACTTTGTGCTTATCCAAAAAGCTGAGGTTTCTACGTGTATCCCAATTATTATTCTCTTCGGGGTATGCTTATTTCCATCAGATTTGAATGATATTTATATTGTTTTGAAGACTAAATGTGGCCACGGCAATAAATATTACCCGGAGAGTTTACTCGGCTTTTTTGATTTCCACGAATTACTTAACTCCTAATTCGCCGACCGGCTGCTATACTCTGTACTTTTAGCATTTCCAGTGGCCACAGAAATCAATGGATGGCCCCCGCAGCCAATACTCGTTGCGAGAGTGTCTCGAGTGTCGAGGAGTGTGCGAGTGAAATGTTCCTCTCCGTGCCGCGGCGCACGGCGCGCCCGATGAATGTAGTATATTACTATACTTTATTTATTTTACTGTAATCTACGAGTAAGTCTCCGCTTACGAACTTGCGCGCCGCTCTGAAGTTCAACCGAACTTCGAAAAAAATTACTTTCTTGAATGGAAACGACGCGCATGTTCGAACTTGGAGTCCTAGCGTAAGACGTACCACCAATGGTTTAGTTTTTATAATTTTATCTCAACTTCGCCTGATTAGTTCTGTAGAAATTTGTATACGAATTAAAGTTTTGTACAAAATATGTATGTAGTTCGTGCTCACATCGGCGTTTGATTCGTTGCTGAAAGTTCTTTGTTTAAATAAAACATAAAATATAACAAAAAAAATATTATTTAAGATTTTCTAAAGGTGATCTAGTAGTGATCCGTTAATAAATATTGAATCGTGCGATTTGTATATATCTATGATAAGACACCAAGATTGATTATTTTGTCAAGCCAAAAAGGAGGTAACTAAAAAATGTACTACTTTTTATCATTTTATTAGAGTGATATGTAAAGCGATGGTGACTTTAGACTGTGTAGACTATGTGTCGTATGATGGAAGCGACACGCGCGGCGTTCAGCGCGTCACCAGCGAGCGCGCGCGGCGGACGAGCGCGCGTGTGTGAAGCGAGACTTGTACGATCTTAAACTAAATTGTCTAAATCTAGTGCTATCCTCTTCCACAGGGAGCATATGAAAAGGATAGCACGAGATTTAGTGCCTATTTCACCACCTTCAAGTAAACTTTAACTGACGAATAAATTTGACGTTTTGACAGATTGCCCATACAAAAACTGTCAAAACGTCATTTTTATTCGTCGGTTAAAGTTTACTTGAAGGTCGTGAAATAGGCCCTTAGTGCTGTCAAATCAGTTTACAGATTGTGTTCAACAGCATTAGCTAGCGGCCCGCGCGCCCGTCGCGCGATGCGAACCTACGCTGTAACCATAATGGAACGTTGCGCTTGTTCAACTTTGGTGACGTAACTGTAACGTTAAGTTCACTGTGATTATATTATAAGTGCAATAAAAGTATTACGAGGAAAGTTACAAATTGGTCAAAAAAAAAATTAGTTTTCTCGTTCTCTTGTTTTACATTCTATTTATATTTATCATTTACGAAGTGTATTCACAGTCATACACAATTACACATCATAGATAAAATAGATGATAAATATAAATAGAAATACATAATTGCATATAGATACATAAATTGATTGTATGGTGAAAGATTCTGTACCAACTTAGAAAAGTTATTTTGTAGCATTAATTTCAAATTGATTCGATATTATATACTTAAAGTATATTATGACAGCGATACAATTAATTTTATTTTAAAAAACAATGGTATAGGGTGATTCAATCATAAAATAGCATTCCTGTAGCTGTGAATGCTCACTTTATAGATTCAATAGCATCGGTACTATTGTTTATGTAGATTTGTGTACAGCGGTACACAATCTTTTAACTAACTTTAATTTACAGATGAGAAAAAGATCGAAGTCTATTTAGAGCTGTCAATTTAGATTAGTTAGAGATTGTGTACAACAGAATTAGCACCATTGACAAAAATAGGTAAAAATAAAACTGTTATTACTTAAGCACATTTTGCGGTGTTAGAAAATGTAAGTAAATTGACATTAAGTTAATGTGTTAGTCATCACATGTAGCGCTGCGCGTGCAAGTCGCCCGCGCCGCGCCGCGCCGCGCCGGACGCATGTCTTTGTACAAAGACAAATAAATGTACATAATTGAAATACGATTGTTTTATTGAATGCTCTGGTTTTTAAGTACCTAATTTTATTTAACAAATCTGAAACCAATGTCACGAAATGCAAAATGCTATGTGACGTCATCGTAAATTCAATATGGCGGATGACGTAGAACGAGAAGGTTGCAACATTCATTGTTCTAGTCACCACAAGTGGCATCCAAAGGAAATATACCTACAATAGGTATCTATATAGTATGGAAGAGACAGCTGAAAAATAAAATTAAATGCGTGAAAAATGTTTTGCGGATGCTCCAATCAGACCAAATAATTAGCGGGGGAGCTGATGAGTGATACTAATGACACTAAAACTCACTGAAAGAACTGTCAGAATAATCGAAAACTGAAAAAAGCAAGACTGCACAAATAACTTTATGCAAGAATGGTGTCTGCGGTATTGGGGTGGGGACTCTCGCATACCACATATGTTTGTGTCGCATAGTCACAAACATATACATATCTACAGTACCACAGGGCACAGTACATACATAATATTACCACCATTAAGTGCAAACTTCATTTGATCTTTAAAAATATCTTACCGGAAGTGTCTGGCACAGCGGGCTATGAGCATGCACTTCGGCGTTTCCGCATGCTCCTACGGGGTCCTCCTACATGACACGTCCTGCTGCTTCACTACTGAGAATCCCATCAAGAACAAAAAGCTAGAACCTAGAATTAAAAAAGTTAAAAATAATCTAAATGTCAAGATAAGCTATCGATCACTTGATGGATGAAGGTATTAAATTTAGGAAAATAAGAGAGTTCCCGCGGGAATTAAGAACCTTAATCCACGCAAATCCATAGTTCGAAGAGCTGATGGTAGATTAGGTCCCAAGTTGCTGGCACGGAGTGATTACATTCTCTTGGGTTGCTGAAATTAAGAAGCGGGAATTAAGAACCCCGCACTGAAAAGCGCAGTGTTGGCAGAGCCCCCAGTAGGTGGACCGACGACATCAAATGAGTCGCAGGGAGCCGCTGGATTCAGGCGGCGCAAGACCTAGAGGTCCATGCAAGAGACCTATGTCCAGCTGTGGACGACTATCGGTTGATAAAGAAGAAGAATCCACGCGAAGAAGTCGGGGACATAAGCCAGTGTTTTCGTAAATGTTTGATTACTGTTTCACTTCTTATCGATGTCGATAATTTAGAAAGCATTTCCCTAATGGGCGGCCATTTTATGCGACAGTATTCTGTTGGGAGAGTATCTCCATATACTTCCTACCTACTGTGATTTGCTGTGAAATGAAATGTTTGCAACATTTGATGTCAATGTCATTTTCGAATTTTTGACTTTGGAGGATAGGAAACGTTGTCTATTCTTGCTCTTTTGACAGGAAAAATATGGGAAAAATAAAATTGTGAGGAAAATGGTTGAACGATGTGCTCAATTTTTTGTATTTTTTTTAGTAAATTTCAATTAAAAAACTATTAAGTGTTGGCAAAGATGACTGAAAAAGAGATCACAATGGAACAATTGGAAGAAACCGTAAGTTTATGGCGTACATACTGTATTAATTTGAAGAAAATTAACGGGACCCGTATTTAGGTCATTCGGCCGCTCTTGTTTAATTTATTATATACAGGATCAGTGGTAGAAGCGCTCGTGCTAGACATTAGCGAACGCTAGACAAACCCATCTCAAGCTTCGAATAGCGCTTCACTATTCAGTTCAGTTACCTGACCTACGTAATTACGTATCTACTATATTGTTTACGAAGCGGGCGCGGCACAATTGATACCTCGATCTAGGAGTTAACCCAAGTTAAACAGAGATGATTCGCTTTTAGTACTATTACGTTTGTAGTACTTACACGAGTTGTACCTCGAACAAATTCCCTTAACAAAATTAAGTATAAGATTTTTTAGGCAGAGTAGCATTTTCGGTTTCATAAACTTAAAGAGGTACGAACTTATCACAGTATTACCGAACCGCACCGAATGCATCCCACCACCAGTCTGTCCCCCGCAGGACAGGCGAGTCGGCCCTCCAGCCCCAGCTACCCTTGACCAACCTTTATAAAGTTGTCTGATGATCTGGATGTTAGAATGTTACACTGATGACTCCAATTATTATTATTAGTATACAGAGTCATGACTATACTAAAAGAGTAACACTAACAAGCAACCTAATTCAATTATTATTACTCACAATTTGAAATCTAACACCAGTACTGCACTGACACAGTTGTTTTCCTGCTAATTAAATGACTCAGAGTAAATGTATGTTGTGTAATGTAACTAGGTGAAGCGCACGGATGAGCAGCTGGACCTGATGGGCTGGAAGATGGATGCTGTGGAGAAGCAGATGGTGGAGCCGCTGCACAGCCAGGACGTGTGCATCATCAACTTGCTCAAGTCCGTCTCCGAGGTGAGTGCCACACTTCACACAGACTCGTTTCTTATTACTTACTTTTTTGCCCAATTATTAAATAATAAAAAGAGAACATTTGTTTAAATGGAACTTCTTAAAGTTTATATTATCAATTGTAATATCTACATACTTAATAGAGTTTTATGTGAGGCTTACACTAAAAACTAAACATAAGAGGGTGGATTAGGGCCTCACACGACATGTTGGTTATATTATATTATACCCGTCATATTATAGACCTTAAAAATTGAACACATAGACCCTCTTTCACAATTCACCTTCCTACCTCCTACCTTTCATTAATTTATAAATAGATATCATTTCAATTTAAAATTTTAAATAATTATTGATAAGTATTTAAAGAGATCACAATGTTTATTTTTCAGCCCCTTCCATATTAGTGTTGAGAAAGGTCAGAAAAATATTATTAGTGTACCTACTACTGTTGTCATGTTGCTCTCAACTTGTTATTTCTCCTCATAATTATGTAATATTTACTATTTTTTATTTATTTACATTAACTTTATTGAAGACTTGAAAACAATGGAAATTAGATTGCCTCGCTTTTGTTCAAGGAACACACTACTCTCTTCACTTTGGTAAACTACACATTAAATGATCACATTCATATTTGTTACTTTTAATCAATTTAGGAATACGTGATAACTATAATGTTTAATACTCATATTTGTAAGTGAATTATTACTACAAGAAATGTGTTTTTGTTTTTTTTATTATTATTTTTTAATTAACTGAACGAGAAATGGCAAGTTGCGGCTATCGTGCTTGTTTTAGTTAGGAGAGGCTCACCCGCGGTGCAGTCTGAGCCACGCAACTCCCCCAGAACAGGGCCGGCATTCCATCAACTAGGCTTTGACTCGACACTTGCAGGTCGCGCACTTGCGATCCTTGACAACTGTCGATTATAGTTTTTTGAATAGATGTTTATACATAAAATATAATGTATTTTGTTATCAAAATGTTGGTGTGTGCGTCATAGTAGCTGAATATTTTACTGAATCCCACCACTCTACCGTTAAAAGTAACAAGCGGTCAAATGATTAGTTTTGAAGGTAGTTAAACTACTTTAAGAGCTCAGCTACTACGACAGATTTTTTTTTATAAGCTTCAAACATCTAAAGATAGTAACGATAAAATTTTCAACCTTCATTTTCACCCGATACTTCCGATGGGCGACCATTTCATCTCATTGTAAATGTTCTGTCTCATTTTTTTCTAAGCGATTTGTCTACTTCAGTGCATAACCGATTTCTAGTCTTCTCTGTTTTTGAAACTACAAAACTGTGCGAAGGAAATAGAGGGCTAGAAATATCGCTTCATATTTTATTGTCCTTTTGGAGCTGCGCACTGCATCGCTGTAAACATATACCGTGGAGGCCCCGCAGACCGCAAGCGTCGTATTGGCCGATAGTCGTCGCTGCGCGCCGGTGTGTGCGCGTTTGACAAATCCAGCCGGACGATAGTCTTTTTGGTGGCCGATCGGTGCGTACAAAAAGTGGCGAGTTTCGGCGTTCACAGATTCAATCTGCCAGGCCATTACAATTTATCAATAGATAGAAATCGGCCGGCCCGACGAATAGTCTATCGTCTGGTATTTTAATTTGCACATTCCCCGACTCGTTCGAGCGATGAGCCAATCGAAGCCTTGCGATCGGCGACGGCCTCGGGCGGCGCGGTGCGCGGTGCGCGGCAGTATACGTGCGGTGGTACAGGTGCGCTCCGACTACCGACAGCTGCGCCAGGAGCTGGTGGAGGTGCAGGCGCTGCAGCGCGAGCTGTCCACGCGCCTGCGCACGCAGCTGCGCCTCGTGCACGGCAAGTTCGCGCGCCTGCGCCAGCGCATCGCCGCCGCCTCGCCGCCGCGCTAGCGCCAGCGCCATCCGCCAGCGCCATCCGCCGGGTTGTCCGCCATTATCCTTAGTATAAATTAATCGGATCACAGTGCACCAGATATCAGTAATACCCAAAGCACTACAGACTTCTTTCAGTTCAGTCGATAGCCCGGCACCCTGATTACGTAAAAATTTGCAACAGCAACAGCAATAGCAACGCGACAGCGATCGGTCGCAAAATGTCACTAAAAATCGTATTACGGAAGCCAATCGCACGTCTATTGCTCACGTGTCGATACTAGCGCCACTCGCGATAGGACGGCAATAGATGTAAACAAAATACACAGTTTTTATCGTCGTCAGCGGTTGAATTGTTATATTTTTTATTTGTTTTGTGTTGTGGTCTGTGGTAAAACCCTCTCGAAGTATTTGACTTCCTTTCTTCTCCATCAAGCATCTCTAAAGAAGAAAAGTACATTTTGCGATAGGCGCGCGATTGGCTTGCGTAATACGAATTTTAGTGACATTTTGCAACCGATCGCGTAGTGATTGCTGTCGTGTTGCTACTGCTGTCACTACTGAAATTTGACGTTTGAGAAGTGACGTTTGACAGCAGAAGTGACGTTTGACAGCAACGATTGCGCAATTTACGCCTGTCGCGAACCTGTCGCGAGATACGTAATAACCCTGCGGTTCGCTGCTATGGCGCGTTCGCAGCGCGTGTTTTCGCAGACGACCGTTTTTAGATAATTTTTACTTACTGTAATCAAAGCCGAGCAAAAGTCTGATATGCGAGAAATCTGTAGGTGTGATTCCATGAACAAAATAAGTTACTTTCAAGCTTTGTGAACCATTTTTAAATTACTGTTTTGAGATATGTCTTGTTTAGGTTCGGGCGAAAAGGCAAAAGGTATCACGTCGTAGTCAACCTGATATCTTTTCCTACTTTATAATATTTTGCATGCACGTATTCTGTGTTGTTTATTTGAATTATCGAATCGAAAATGATGAGTTTTGGTTAATAATTGTTTTTCTAATCGATCTGAAGTCTTAATATAAATATCAATTTTGAAGCTAATTAGTCTTAATAAATATTGATTGCGGTAACTTAACATAAAAATATTATATCCGATACCTACAGTACATTGTGTGCCAATATTTAGCTAGTTCCGTAAAATAGATATTATAGCTTAGTAAAACACACCTAGCATTATATGCAATTCATTGAATATCCTTCACGTTGTCGTTAGGTAACTATCTCGTTGATAGTTTCGAGAATCTTTAAATAAAACATAAGCAATCTACATTTTGTGACGAGATTTAACGCATTTTACCTAGAAGTAATTTCTAAATTGTTTCATATAATATGTACTTACATGTATATACGGGGTCCTACACGTAGATTCCCAACTAGTCTGTATAGGTCTGTTCTATGGGTTGTACCTAATAATATCTAGTTATTATGTAGTACCTATTGTTTTATGTAAATATCGAAAGTTGGTGCTACGCTACAAGCATGGGTGGGGGTTCGACGTCGTAAAATGTTCAAAGCGACGGCGACACTGGCTCCTTGCGGTCAGTGCACGCCGCGGAAGTTGCCAGGGCGGGGCGGGGACGCAGTCGGCCGGTTCTGTGTGCGAGTTGGCATCCTACGGAGTTGAAGGGATACGAGTCATTCTTACCTCGCTTCCATCGTGTTCTAAACAAAAAAAAAAACGAAAAAGAAAAAGAAAGTTGGAACTTCCGCGGCGAGAGCTGAACGCTTTGCTGCCACGAATGCTTACTTTAAACGAATGACGTTTAAATCTGCTAAATAATTAAATAATCGGGCTAAAATCGGGAAGTAGAACAAAAATTATACTATGGATTGGTGTTGCAAATCTAGGGCTGCGTTCAGACTTAGGTATTCATTGGATGAAGTTTGCACACCGGTTGTCGTCCACTCTTCGTACTGAACTCGGCCTTAGGTGGTGAAACCCTGACTTAAAGAGTTTAGTAGACTTGTCTCTAGTTAATTATACCCATTAGTTAGTAGTTTATGTCCTTCAACTGCATTTATTTTGTTGCATTTTACATATTTTAGATAAATTATAGCTAGTGTTATAGTATGAACTACGAGTGTATTAAGATGCATACAACTCTGTGAGTCGTCGCGCAGAGGCTGCGGAGTCCGACGTGACGCTCGAGCGATCTGAGCGCGCCGAGAGCCGCTGCGACACGAGGACTAGTACTCGTATCGTCTTCACGAGTACATGACCAGTTTTCCTTGGCTCCTCGCAGTTATATGGGCCGAAGCATTGGGAGAGCGCCCGGTACTTGCTCTTGGCGTGTTTCCCGCGGCGCCTTCTTGACTCTTCTGTCGCGTCTGTCCGTGGCCACGAGGCTGTTCTCGGCTTGCATTCTGTCGTACTCTGCATGCGCCACTTCATTATATTCTATTTTCGTTCTTCGAAATTAATTAGCAAAAAGAGAGCTGCAGTTACTAAATCAGATAGACTAAAATAAAGATGCATTCATAAAACTTATTTTTTGAAAGCATCTTTATTTGTTTTTGTAGGCCGAAGCAAAAGCGCGTTGGCATAATTTTTGATGAGAACGTCGAGTAGGCTATGACCTGAAAGCGAAGGCCGAGCGCTACATAGCTTTTGAACCGAAACATCTCGTTCAGTATGCACAAAGCGAAACTGCTAAGCTTATGGATACGAACTCGTGGAAATCGTGAATGCCGCACTCGCGAAGGTATTCGTATCAAAGCATGATTTAAGCACGCCGGAGCTATTTAGGTACGGCGAGTAAGAAGTAAACTTTGGATATCTTTTTGTTCTTTATCTACATATATGTTATTTTGATTTATTAGATTTTTTGAATTTGCAAATGACATCCTGTACTTTACCTCTTAAAGATATCGTTACAAACAAAGTTACAAATAAACGCTACCCGTTCTTGACTCACTGAAGGAGCAGCAATGTCGGTCGAAGTGCTCTCCGGCCGCCATTACGGACATCCACAGCGCCAGGCCGATTCAGCGTGCAGCGTGATCGCTCAGCAGTAAACAATTTTTATACTTTAATGATGTACTTAATACATTTTAATTTCATGTGGCTTGTACGGGAGCATGTTGTGTACGGGCTCAACCGCTGTAATATTAGAAATATCTTCCTCCGGGGTGGTTCACTATTTGCATATTTTATTTTATTTTTATTTTGGAAAACCAACAGCTTATAATATTACATAAACTTAAAATTAGACGACTAATAGCTAATAATAGGTTTTCACAGATATTAGTAAAATATGTTTTAAAAAGCCGTCTGGAATTACTGTAGCGCGTTTGTGCTTTGGACATTATCGTCGACCGTGTCGTAAAGCGCCATCTAACTAGTTCCATCGTTGTGAGTTTTTGCATGCTTCAATGTGGATTAGCCACATCGCTTTTGCAACGCGGCCGCGGCCCCCGGAGTCCTGAGTCCAGCTTGCTGCAGCTCGCATCGCACGTCTTGTACCTTGTAGTATAGTGTTAAGAAAAATACATGTCTGAAACTATGTCTAAGTCATAAGTCTAAATTACCACGTATACCTGATTGCGTAGGCTAGGTTAGCGGTTAATCGATATCCTCGATCAATTTTGATGTGGTTTACTTTTTATACGTGCGAACTTTCCGCTTTATGGTTTTGTGGGTTTGAGGAGTGTGAGAGTTTGTTTGTGATCATGCGAAAGTCTGCAAGTAGGTACTTATATTATGCCTAGTTGTAGATATTGTTCTCTTCGTAGGTCCTACGATTTATCAAATAGGCCCGTTCAATGATGTAGATACCTCGTTGGTTATAGTTACGAGAGCGGTCAGTGAGGAAACTATTACAGACGAACATATTATTGAGAAACGACGAGAAAATAAAAATTGCTAGTTCAAATTTTTTTCTCACTGACCCCTCCCAAAAGACCAATTGTACTATACATAAAATTACCTATGACTCAGTATATGTAACTGTAATAACTACTCAATATTTTATTAAAAAAATATGTAAAAGCGTCCTAGTGCTACTTCATTATATGTCTACTGTTTATGTATTTTAATATAGTTCAAACGCGCACATACACACACATTTTTCATTAATAAGTAGGTATATAGACTGATATGAGCATGGATTTGATTAGGTTTTAAATCAAAACTACGATTTCAATCTAATAATAGAGTAGTGTTGCAGCACGTCCATATTTATAGCACATAGATAGGCAGATCAATATTATAATCAATAATCATCCCGTCAGTTTGGTGCACAATTGAAATTGTTTATGCATTGTACACCGAAATATTGATATATTTTTACCTACTTATAAACATCGTAAGTACTTTTCTCGAATTATAATGGCTACGCCTTTTATTGTAATATAGGCAGATATATTTAATCACTAATTCACAATTTTTTTTTTCGTGCTATAAAACTATTTTGTCTCATTTCATTAAATTAAGATAGTTCAAAGATATCATCGACTAGTGCCAAATGTTAATTAAAATATAGGTATCTCCTGCGGAACTCGACCCTGTTGTCCAAAACTGACAATATCTAAGCACTCTCCTATTTATAAGTAGTTACTTTCTACGTTTCCGTCAATTTGGAGTATGTATTTAAAATATTTGCGTTCACGAGTACTGACCTACATCATGATGGTGTAGCCGTGCCGTGTAATGGAGCAGTTGGAGATATATTCATAGTATACCCTATCGTTTAGACCCGTTTAAGTTTTTTGAATAAATTATATTTTACGGTTATCACTATTCTTTTATTTACCAATAAGTAATGCCACCACGGAGTAATTACATTCTCTTTGTAATGCCACTATCTACTCTTATCTGTAAACTGACTTCAGTTTATTTTCGGAAAACGTGATCCAGTAATGCTCTCCAAGACGAGTGATCTGCCAATTTGAACTAGGCCAGTGTGCCGGCCTATGGGCCTATAATAATTCTGCGAGAGAGCGCTCAGCACTGAGATGTTTTTTCGTTTTGGTAGTGAGTAAATGAAAGATATACGTGTAAAATTAAGTATAGATAGTTATGAAATTGTAATCGCTTAAGCAAAACTATGTGTACTGTGGATATAAGGCTGACTGGTAGCTGCAGAGTAGCTCCATTCCTGCCAAGATATCGGCAGGCTTATTACGTAAAATTTAGCGATCAGCGAAAATCGCGCAGTCATTGCGCAATAGACGCGCGATCGATCGCTCGATGTCAAAAAATATCGTATTACCTAAGCGATCGCTTGCTGATCGCTCGCTATGCAGTTTTTGCGACGAAACTAGCGCCAATAACAATTTCGTAGCAATAATTGGAACTAAAGAAATGTTATTTTGTATTTTGTAAACAGATCACAGATTAATAGGATAGGTACGTTTGTTTTTATCAAAAAGTGAAGTGGAACTACAGGAATTTCATTTAAAATGTGTTCCTACTTAAATCTTGTGGGCGTCCTACAAAAAATTAAAAATGTGACCCTAAGATACTCTCGTTTACATGCACCTAGAGTGGTTTTACTTTTTATGTTGTTGAAAAATTACCAATTCAACCCCAAAAAAAAAAGGTTTTGAGTGGCCCTGCAAATCATTTTAACGTTTTGTTCAACTTTCGAGACAAACTCTCAGCTTTAGTACTCATTCTTATCCTAAGCGTGAAACGATTCTCTCGTGTTTCCCTTACTTAAAGAATAAAGTTTTATTTACTTCCTAAATGGCTAATAGAGTGTCAAACGATCAACTAGAAGAACTCTTAGACTTCCTTGCCGAGCATCCCGCTTTAGCTAAAGGAGTTGGGCTTGGAGCAAGGTCTAAAGAAACTGTTGAAAAGCAATGGGACAGTCTTGCCACAAAGCTCAACTCCTATGGTTCTGGGTCATCGAAATCTGGTGAACGATGGAAGAAGGTAAGCTCTAATAATGTGTAAAAAATGTATCTTTAACTTTTGTTTCTTTATGGTCAGTAGATAAATTGAAAACTTGCATGTCAATCACATTTAATGAGATAGTGTGAGTCATTTTAATTTTTAGTTAAGTATGTACCTACTTTCTTGTTATAGTACTGGGCCGACATTAAACATAAAACTAAATCAAGACTAGCAAAGCGGCGAAGGGATGCTTTCGGTACTGGAGGGGGTCCAAGTAGTCAAGAGGACCTGTCAGAGATAGACAAAAAAATCTTGGCTATCATAGGGGAGCAGGCTGTATTTGGTGACAGTGAGCACAAAATTCCATTCGTAAGATTTTTTTAAATGGCTTTTTTTATGTTTTTCATTATTTATGAATATTACCTCCTAAATAGTTTTTTTTTTTTTTAGATGAGTACAATTGAGTTTCCAGGACAAGGGATCTCCCAGGAAATATTTATAACTGGTAAGCTATTCTATATGTGTAATGTAAATGATATACTTATTTAAAAATAACTTAACAAATATGTTCATATTAATAATAATTTATTTCAAATATTTTAAGGCTACATGAAAAATACAATAAATTTCATAAAATTTTCAGTGTTATAGATATGCAAATTTTATAGTCAAAATAATTAAAACTAATGCAATAAGTTGAATGAATAGTGGACGGATTTGTACTTATGTCATGATTTTAAATGATTAGATACTTAACAGATTTTACTATGCATTTAACACAACTTTCATTTTAGGCAATGTAGCTGAGAATGCTCCTGTTACTGTGGTCTCACCCTCCACAAGAGGACAAACCTGCAGACTATGTAAGTGTTAAGATAATTATCATAATAACTCTTAAACCTCAGATGAAAAATAATGTCTGTTTGTTAGTACCTAACTTTTTAAATTTTTCATAGAATATTCAGGTTAATAATACTCTCAATGTACTCAATATTAAAAAATTAAATTTTATTTGCTCTAACAATATACTTTGGTTATTCACAGACACTTCAGAAATTCCAAAGAGTGGTTCCCCATCAAGAAAAAAGGTCTCAGAAACGAGTTTACCTGAGCCACTTGAGATACCACTGACTGGTACCTACTTATATGTATTTACAAAAAAAAAATAGTTTCCTTATTTAAATACATAAAGCTTTTAACTAAAATCATATTATTTTACAGGATTAGAGAGTCCTGTGGCTCGACCACAGATCGATCGTCCACAAAAACGTAAACGACCTCATATATCCAATACTACTGGTAAGATCACTGTCAACTTTTGGAGCTTTATATAAACATTATTATTTTACTGTAATGAATATAATTAAACTTTGTTATATTTCAGTTCAATCAAGAATTGACCCCGAATGGGTCAAAGACTTAGAGAGCCGTAGGGTAGAGTCGGAGGCCAAGCTTGCTGAGGCTGCTCTTATCATGGCAGAGTCTTCTCGCACACAAGCTGAGGTAGCCAAGGTGCAAGCAGACATAATGCGAACACTTGTGGACCTTATTCGTGTGCAGAACCAAGATGTGCGTGCATTGATGGAGTTGACACGACAGCAAGCTGGCATATCCTCTCGAAACTCTGAATAACCTAGGGAGTAACCTAGGTACTACAATTAAGTTTAGCATTTAGATTTATGTACTGTTTTATTTAATTTAGTTCTTAGTGCTGTATATAAATGTTTAAACTATTGGTAAATCAAATAAAATAAATAAAAAGTATATAGTAAATTATTTTTCAAAATTTGGTTTTTAAATACCTGTCACATGGAAACACTTGCTTAAACAATCTATTTAGCAATTTGAAATATTGCTAACTTTTTATTGCTACTCAATTAAGAGGCAAAAAGACAACTAATTATTATTATAATATATCTTACATCCTATTAATTCCTATTATCCTATTATATTATAAATGCGAAAGTTTGTATGTTTGTTACTCTATCACATTGCAACAATTGAACCCATTTTGGTTGAAATTTGGCACAGAGATAGATTGTGGTCTGGAATAGAACATAGGCTACTTTTTATCCTGGGAAATAAGTTTCAGCGGGAACAGAAAAACCTCTATCCACGCGAACGAAGTCGCGGGTATCAGCTAGTGTGTAATAAATATCTTTATAGGAATATGCCTGATGAAAAATGTTTTACTTATACAGTAAAACATAATTTTTTCAAGTGATTAATAAAATTGTTATCTTCCTTTTATCTTCAAAACTTCTTACAAAATATTTTCTTATTCAATTAACAAACAAAAAGAAAAATTAACATAATACACATTTAAGAGACTAAATAGACAATCTTACATTTATATAATATACCTTATTTTTAGTTATCTGATTATTTTATTTACACAATACGTACACCATAACTTATACAAGTTATTAGTAAATGTTATCTTCAAAGTGTTTTACATTTTTTATTACTATTTAATATTCAAACAAAAAAGCAAATATAATACTATAACTAAATAAAAATCTTACATAATTACCTAATAAAAAGCAAATTTTAGTTACACAATACAGAAAGTACAACGTAAGTATATTAAATTATTAAATATTATCTTTAAAATATTATACAATTTTTTTATTACTACATATCAATATTATCTTGGAGCTGACCACAATCGTTGCACAATTCTGTTTCTTTGTTGTCGTCCACTGGCCAAGAGCTGTTGTTCTGTATCAGAACCCACAGCCAGAGGTGTTCGTGGAACTTGTTGATTCAAATCCTGTTCAGTGTCAGCTTGTGGCAAATGTGGTATTGGTAGTCGATGTCTATTGCAAATGTTATGCAAAACAGCACAGGCATTAATGATCATAGCCACCATGTGGTGGTCATAATGCAATACCCTGTGTGCCAATAGACATCTCCAACGTGCTTTTAGAACTCCAATGCAACACTCCACTGTATTTCTGGTACGACAGTGAACATTTGTGTAATGCTCATCTGGACTACCAGGTTCTGCATTCACAATTGGAGTTAAAAGCCACGGCCTCAGTGGATATCCAGAGTCACCTGTAAATTACTGACACTTAATAAATTTATTCCTTTTTTTATTATTTTCATAGTATTAGTATAATACATACCAAGCAACCAGACATTTTCTCCACTACTATGAAGCTCTTGGAGATGACTTTGTATTTGCCCATTTCTCCAAATGTATGCATCATGAGTAGCTCCGCCAAATGATGCATCAATATTTAAAATATTTAAATCACTATCACATATCTGGAAAAAATACATTTATGTAGATAGATTATATACTGTAAGGGATTTAAATTACTGTAATAGAAATTAAATTAATTATATGTATTTATCACTTACTATTTGAACATTTCTTGAATGGTAATGTTTCCTATTAAAAAATCTCTCCTCATGCTCTGTTGGTTTAACCAGGGCTACATGGGTACCATCTATACAACCCAAGCAGCCAGGAAAACCAAATTTGTTTGAAAAGCTAAAATAAAATGAATCAGTTGTCAAAAGTTAACTAATAATTACAATTATTTTGTTCTTTCCATCTAGTTCTTACCCATTAATTATTGACTGTCTTTCTTGCTGAGAATGAGGGAAATGAATATACTTTGTAAGTATACTGTGACTATTCAATGCCCTAGTCACTTCTTTTACTGCATTAGAGACACTAGCTTGACTGAGGCCATGTAAGAAGCTCATGCCAACAGGCTTCTGATAAGAGCCTGTGGCATAGAATGAGAGCGCTGTGAGCACCTGCAACATTATTAATTATTATTAATATTTGTTTATATAATTAGTAAGAATACAGGCCAATCACACTAGTTATTATTAATACACTACTAAATAAAACATTTAAAGTGTCAATAAAGGACAAAACTAAACACCTAATGATAGTATTAATAATAATTTACTTACTTTACATTCTACAGAGATTTTTGTTCTCCTCCTAGACCGAGCCATGAATGGCTTTACTTCTGAGCACAAATCTTTAAACAACTCTTTAGTAAGCCTATAGTTTGCTTTAAAGTCTGTGTCGGAAAGTGCCAAAGCCTTGGCTTGGTCTCGAAGGCTACGTCTCAGTCTTGCTGTATTGCGGCTATGCTGCCTTTGGCTCTCGACGCTCTCACCTTCTAGTGCTTCAAGCAATAGAAACGCACGAGCCATCTCGAATCCAAATGTACTTATCTAATAAATCTTAATGTTTTGGCACCAAAAAGTAACCTAGCTACACTTTACACTAATTACAACTTAAATAATTACACTTAACTTCACTTTTTGTATAAAATACGCGGACTATTTAACAATAAATTATAAAACAATACAAAACTATCGGTAGCAATCAGTAAGAAATCACCTAAAAGTTAATCGCAACCTGACAGTTTAATTTGCTAGTTAATTGCTATCGCGTCGCTGTCAAATGTCATACGTAATACGAAAACTTCGTAAGCTCATACGCCGAAGATGCAGATTTAGTTCACCGATTGCTCTACAGAGGCAGCACTGTCGCTTGTTTGCTGTGGCTTCGCAATCGTCTATACATAATACGAATTTGCGATTAAACAGCAAATATTGTGCGATTTTTGCTATCGCGAATCGTTTGCACGATACGTAATCAGCCTGCGGAGTTCGAAGTATTCGTCAGGTTTTCACATATCCAAGGTAAGCTTTCAATGGAACTCATCTCATGGGGTCCTATGTAGAATTTTGCCTAAGTAAAATTCTTTAAACTCTATACAAACTACCAGTTTTTTTAATAACTTCAGGTCTTGATATGCCAGAAGTCCCCACACTACCACCAGAATCAAAATGCATATCTAGTTTTCCAGAATTCTGCAGGTGCTCTCAAGTTTATGAAGATGAGAGAGTAAGACAAATAAAAGTCAATGTAGTTATTGAATATATTCCTTTACTCTGTACTAACGAACAACTAAAGATGTCTGAATTTCATCTGAAGGAGTAATTACAGTTTGTTATTCAGACGTTATTATTATCGCGAGGATCGCCACAATCGTGCGACTTACGAGAAACTACAACATAATACTTGTTATTGCGACATTGACAAACATAATGTTAAAGGTATCACAGACAAAGTACAATATGAGTACGAGTTTCGGCCGCCACAGCCGTGCGGCGCCCCCGCCGGCCCCGGCCGGCTGGCTGGATCATGTTCATGGTACAATCTATAGTTTCATTGTTAAGCATTCCCATTGAACAATTTTGAACGATTGAATGATGGGCGAATGAGCTTTGTTACAATTTTTTTAACAAATTTTCCGGACGAAAAACAGGCGTCACAAAAGTGCAAATAATGCATGACAATAAAAAAAATCTAATTTTGTACAGCACCTTAAAACTGCACTTTAAGTAGCGTGCAGAATTAAAAAAAAAACACTCAGTGATTTTTTGTCAATCGAAACTGAGTGTAAGTTTTCAAGTCAACGTCAGTAAACCTGTCCGTGAGGTGCTACCTCTTGGAGAAATGTGATTTGACTTCTCCACACTAAAATGTCAGATTTACGCAGAGTTAACGATATCTTGAAAAAATACCCTCGAGCCTCTGTATCTAACTAAATGGTAAAGACTTAATAAAAACGAATTACAAAATGGCACCCTGTGTCACAATATCAGCCTTCACTTGTTTAAAAAATAGCAACTTATTCTATAATTATATGTTAATAAATTAATAGAGTTAATTACCCAATTGAATGTAAAAATATCATAAAAAATTAAAAATATACTTAAGCAAATCTTTATAAAACTACAAACGCTTCGAGCACGTCAGATTGTGTTAAAGTAATTTTATATGGCAAAGAAACCCTAGCCTAATAATAATCTTAACCTAAAATAAAGCATATCAGATCGGTTTGCATATACAAGAAACAAAAATGTTTGTTACCAAAATGAAAATTATAAGTACTTACTTATTTTATTTTGCTTGGTACAGGATTTCATCTATTCTCGTGTTATTTTATAAAATTTATAGCCATATTTAAAACTTCATAGTTTAGTATAAAAGGTACCAAAGCTTCCAAGCTAAACAGTTTTTATTGCGCAACACCACCGTTTAATCAGTATTTTACTATTTTATTCAGTTATAAATATAAATAATAAAAAAATAATATATAAATGATAACTGAGTGCGAAAAATAGAAAATAGGTCGAATTCCTTTTTTCTATTTTTTCCTTTTCAAATGAATTCAATGGACCACACGCATTTCGCGAAGGGCCTTGACTCTATGATATTGAAATATTAAGTACATACGTTACAAATTCTTAATGTGATCACTTGCACTTGTGTGTATGCGGGAATCGTGAAAGACATCTTCACACTAAACTGTCAAGATACGGTGGATTTCGTGAATAGTTTCAATGTCATGAAGAATCAAAGCCGAACTCTATAACTACTTAATTTGTACAGAGTAGAAATATACTCGTATCCTAGAAATGGCGTATAAAACGGTAAACTGCTCGACGCTAACGGTATCACAACTTGGTAAATAATGGCAACAACGGACAACACTCGAAAACACTCAACATTTTTATAACTTTTACATAATACATTAGTAATACTTGTGAGACGGGCGAATATTTCCTATAACATTTAATGAACATATATTTTGGCATCAGCATTTGTACAAACAATGTCAAGAATGAAGCATGATATAATACTCATATTTTAAACTTTTTTTTTATATAAAAGTCAATAAAATTTTAGATTAGATCATATTATATACTTACTTATAAACTTGCTTAGAAAAGTAAAATCGAATGAGAAGTTATTTATTATGCTATACAATATATCTTAAATACAGTGGATGGAACTAAATTAATCAAATACAGCACCAGGCACAGCGCCACAACCTTTTTGCGATTTTGGTACATAAAAAAAATAATAGTAACTCTATGGCCGCAAAATGCGCGACGAATCATGACCTAAGTTCTGTACACTTTGTTTTATCACCAAGCTGCCGCTCATACGCTAAGGTTATGGCCCCGTTCTGATTACATACCTTTTACTAACATTTAACACAGTACCTAGAAGCATTTACTAAAATTCATTAATATTTAGATAGATATTAATAGTTATTCCGTTAGTAAAGCAAACCGAGCATACTAAGGACAACAGTCCAACAATTGTACATAACTTATTTTTATTATTTATTAACTTGGCAAGAGTCGTGAATCGACAGTCTACATAATATCGTAAGCTCTATAAACTTTTCAAAGAAATCCAGTTCCACTTCCTTTATTAGTTCTTCGTCAGTAACAAAGCTACCCTTGCAAGCGAACTAATCAAATTCGCAAGTGTAGTAACACCTTGTTGCGTCAAACAACGCTATTCACCGTTAAAGAGGAAACGGGGTCCTCACTTGTCCGAGACAAACTCACGAATTACCAGTGACGCTAGCGGAGGTCCTGCCGCGGCCGGTAGTAACACATTAATTTAAAACTAAGATGTACTTCTTACGTATATCTTCTTTACTAGACTGCAGCTGTTTATATTACTAAGGCACAGTCGTTACGTCGTATACAACTTATAACAACAATTTGGAACTTTGAATCGTAATATTGAAAACGTTGCCTACGTTTTATAATTGTAATAATATGATAAAGGTAACGCTTAATTTTTTCATAGTAAACTTCGGGTTTGAACGCAAACATTACCTACACATTTTTCCGCCGAAATGCCCAAATATCATGTCCGCTGTGAAATCCCAAATCGTTTTCCTCGAGACATGTCTCTAACGCTGATTTTTGTCGACGGACTAAATGGAATGTAGACGCTTATAAGACTTATTTTTTGAATGTGAACGACCACGCGGTGCAAGAATCGGAAGTGGTCGCACGCCCAGTTCGGTACGTGGGTCCGTGGGCTCGATTCACCAGCTATCTGTCGGTGTAATGCCTAGTTCGCATTATTTTAGTATTTTAGTCGAGTAGCGAGTAATTTAGTAGCTAAACGTGTCTGACCTAACACTACTTTAATCGAGTAGGTTTGTAAGTAATCAAGTCGAGAGAGTCGAGCCCCTCTCACCAAGCTTCACCAACTAAACAAGTCCGAACTTGTCGATTTCGTTGTTGAGTTCATTAGTTGCCGCAAAAATGTCGTTTCGCTGGAGCGATGATACAAATTTAAAATTTATTTAAAATCTCTTCTATCGATCCATTTTCGCACACAGCTTCTTTTTATTAATCACACACATTTTCTCATCCACCTCTTTTAAAATAGTCATTATGATTAGCTTAATTGTTTATTTAATTTATTACGTTGATCATTCAAAGTACGAACGATTTTTGGGCATTAGCAAGAATTTTTGCTACTAAATTACTCGCTACTCGACTAAATACTAAAGTAGTCCGAATAAGGCTTAAAGGCTATTTTAAGAATTTAGCAGACTAGATTATCTGCAAAAATGCTACACGAATGCATTTACCGACATTTGAAGAGCAATTATGGACTAATCGATGCCGAAATGACGCCCGCAGCTAGTCCGCTAAATGACCCTCTCGCCGGGCGCGTGGGGCGCGGCGGGCGCGAGGGGCGCGGCGGGCGCGCGTCGGCCGCTCTGCGCGAGTTCCTTGCCGATCCGCAAGTTGGCGATGTTCACGTAGTTGCTTCGAGAAATGCCGATCTCCCTTTTCTTCGGCGGCCCCTTCTCGTCCTTGTCCCGGTCGGCCGGCTTGTCTCTCTTCTCGAGCACCGGCGTCAGCGCCGCGGCGGCCGGCGGGCCGCGCCCGAGCTGCGTCAGCTTCTTCTCGACCGCTCCCGCGGGGCCGGCCTTGAGCTGCGCCTTGGGCTCGAACCGCCGCTCCCTGCAGCTGTAGCGCACGTCGGCGCAGTCGGAGGGCAGCCGCCGCCGGAACACGGGGGTCATCGGCTTGCCCATGCTGGCGAGTTTGACGTCGCTCTTCAGGACGCTCCGGCTCAAGTTCGGCCTCTGCTCCCCTTCGACGGGTCGGACCCGGTACGCCGAGCGCGCCGGGCCGGGGGAGGTCGGGCGTTGGATGAAAAATTTGCTCCTGGATTTGTCCTCCCTATCGTCGACTTCCGATTTGCGGCCGACTTCGGCCGCGTTCGGTTTGAACAGCTGACTGAGCTTGGGAGACAGGAGTGTTTTGGCGAAGAAGTTGGGTTTTTCCGGTTTGGGTTCGAGCGGGGCGGGCGCGGCGGGCGGGGAGGCGCGGTCGCGGTCGACGTCGTAGCTGGCCCTCTGCGCGAGCAGCGCGCCGCCGCGCCGCACCACGCCGGCGAGCGGCGCGCAGGCGGCGTCGTCGTCGGACGAGGAGTCGGAGGCGGCGCCGCGCGGCGCGTCCGCCGACTGGATGCGCAGGAAGGCGGGCGGGCGCTGCAGGCGGCGCGCCTTGTGCTCGCCCAGCAGGCTGTCGAGGTGCGCGGCGGGGCTGCTGCGCTTAAGCGCGGGCGGCTCCAGCCACTCGGAGATGTCGTCCACCTGCACGATCGACGATCGGCCATCATTACGGGTATGTTTTTTTACCGTTGTTTTATCGAATGCCATACCAGATTTAGGCCAAAAATCCTCACCCTGGTGATGTTGATGGCGTCGCCGTCGGCGCGCAGGATGTAGCCGGGCGCCAGCGCGTGCGTGCTGCGCGACAGGCGCGCGGGCGCGGGCGTCAGCGTGACGCGGCGCGGCGCCAGGTGGCTGGCCGACACGCACTTGCCGAGCGCGCGGCCCCGCCCCCCGCCCTCGTCCGAGCGGAGCGACGGATCGCAATCCAACGTCGCGTTGGACCGGGACTGTGAGAGCACAAGCGACACGATATTGTAATACGAAGTACACGACACGTAAGAGGTCGGGTGACGACGAGGGCTACCTTGACGACGCCCGGCGCGGCCCGGTCGGCGCCGGCGCGGCTGGGCACGCGGCGCAGCTCGCACTGGCAGCACGCGGCGTCGTTGACGCAGAAGATGCCGTTGTCGGGCGCGTGCGCGCAGCACTCGGGCGTGGCGTGGCCGCGGCCGGCGGCGCCGTGCGCGTACTGCAGGATGTCGGCCAGCAGCGTGCGCGGCAGCGGCGCGGGGCTCGCCAGGTGCATCACCAGGGCCTGCAGCCAGATCTCGATCACCTCGAACGGGGGCCTGCGATCGATACGAGTCGAGCTTGTGAGCTAATCTACGTGATGTCCATTAAAATTGTTCCTTAATGGCCCTAAACGTAACGTACCTGGCATCGGGGTCCAGGTGGCAGGCTAGGAAAGCGAGGCGGTAGAAGGGTTCGGGGCAAGAGTCACAAAACTTCTCCAAGAAGACGCGCTCGTTTAAGCCGAAGTCCGACCGACGTGGAAGGAAATCCGGGTCCGCTGACACGCGACCTATGATCTAAATACGTGACAACGTAAGACTTGAGTTAACACAAGTTTAAACATTTTGAAAAGTTTAAGCCGACCATCAAAATGGAATGCCGCGTGTAGTGACTACAGATAAAGGGACCCAGTTCACTTTCGTAGAATTTCACAACCTATGAAACTTACGGCATGTAATCATAAAGCGATATTTTTACTAACTTTGCTTTTGGACTTATCTTGACACATGTTGTACCACATCTTGTTATGCAACAAAATATAAAGGTGCTGGAGAGGCGACCGAGCATGTTGGTGTTCATTCAACAGACCTTTGTTCAACAGTGGACATTTATCGATTGTTAAAGAAGAAGAAAGGTGCAGCACGGTACTGACCTCGCACAAGATGATGCCGAAGGAGAAGACGTCCACTTTCTCGTCGTAGACGTTGCCGTTCATCATCTCGGGCGCCATCCAGTAGGGGTTGCCCACCACGGTGTAGCGCTTGCGGCGC
The DNA here is from genome assembly GCA_933228805.2 of Hipparchia semele. Taxonomy (NCBI): domain Eukaryota; kingdom Metazoa; phylum Arthropoda; class Insecta; order Lepidoptera; family Nymphalidae; genus Hipparchia; species Hipparchia semele. The sequence goes on from OW121719.1 coordinate 193,123, forward strand.
AGCGCGGCGTGCGGCGGCGCGCTGCTGGCCGTGCGCTGCACGATGCGCGCCAGCCCGAAGTCCGCCACCACCACGCTGAGCTCCTGCGAGTGTCGACACTTCATCCACTACGTATGCTGTACATGTTTTTAGGGAATAAAGCAGAAAGAAGCCGGTTCCGTGTTACCGAACCTCGAGTATCCTTCACTAAAGTTTTCGAGGATTCGTATGTATCCCTATCGTATTCCTCAGAGCGAACTCACCTCCCCCGGTCGAATGAGACAGTTGTGCGAGTTGAGGTCTCGATGGATGACATTCATGCGATGCAGGTAGCCGACGCCGGCCGCCACGTCCCGCGCCAGGCGCACGCGCTCGCACCAGCTCAGCGCGCGCTCGCCGTCCTGCAGCAGCGCGTGCAGCGTGCCGCCGGCCACGTACTCCGTGACGAGGTGCAGGCGCCGGTCGCGGTACAGCACGCCCGCGAAGCGCAGCACGCAGCGGTGGCGCAGCGAGCGCAGCACGGCCACCTCCTTGAGGAAGTTGCGCTGCGCCTCCTCGTCCACGCGGTACAGCTGCTTCAGCACCATCTCCTCGCCCGTGGCGCGCACCGTCACCTTGTACGCCTGCCCGAAGAAGCCCGTGCCCAGCAGCTCGCCCTGCCGCGCGCACACCGCCGCGTTAATATCGTACAAGACATCGCCATTGCGGCAATCCACAAACTAACGTTAACGGAATAACAGGGGCAGTACAGGAATTACTCTCGAATTGAAACAGGATTATCGATCTTTTACATTTTCAAAGTGGACTTGTTAAACGAATGTATCGAGTGAGAGGGACCTGGATCAGGTCGGACGCTCGGAACACCTTCTGGCCCGGCGCGGGCTCGGCGCGGAAGGAGCGCGCTCTGCTGAGGTCGCCCAGCACTCCGCCGGGCTCTTCGCCGTCCACGCTGGAACAAACAACCGACCGTATTTTCCGGCGCGATCCTGAATTCGGCGGACGTTTACCGATCGACAACGTCCACTTTCCCTTTTTTGAATGGAAAGGAGAATATTTTCACGACAGACCCCATTTTTATTTCAAGAGAATTTCATTTAATTAAAACCACACTCACACGTCCAGCAATTTGGACATACTGCTGCTCCTCTCCTTTTCACCCAGTAGAGGAGACAGGGGCACCTGTCGCTTCTTGATCACTCGCGTTCTGCCCCCGTCGTCCCCTTTCCTCTTGAACAGTCTCTCTCTCCTCACCACCAGCTCCTCCTTGCTCCTCTCGTCATTGGAATGTGCGTCGGGAATGTGTTTGTTCGCGTCTCGGTCGAGCGGCGCCGCGGCCTCGCGCTCGGGCCGCCCGCCCGAGGCGCGCGCGTGGGCGTCTGAAGTGCCGCGTTTAGCGTTTATTGTGTCCGGATTGTGCTCTATAGTCAACTAGAAACATAAAATAGTTATTTGAATACGAGTACAACACAACCAGATAAACTCCAAGTAAGTACGCACATCATGTAACGTGGCCAGAGGCGTAACTATACCGTTTGAGGCCCGTGGCAAATTCATCGGATGGGGCCCTCCCTCCCCCAATATAAAGAAGCTCACCCAATGAGATAGTATTTTTTATTTTTTCATAAATCACTACGTGAAGTAGGTACATACAAAGTTACAAACGCAATTACAATTACTTGATTTTCTAATAACCTTTAAGTCGGCGCGTATTGTATTTATACTAAGTGCCGTAAAGTAATATTACGGCACTTAGTAGTCCGTTCTTAGCACCTACAATAGCAACGTAAAAGCGACATTTTCGCGAGCGAAGCGAGCGCGAAATTTTTTATGATTGCATTACGGCACTTAGTAGTCCATTCTTGGCATTTACAATAGCAACATAAAAATGACATTTTCGCGAGCGAAGCGAGCGTGAAATTTTTATGATTGCATTACGGTACTTAGTAGTCCATTCTTGGCACCTACAACAGCAACGTAAAAGCGACGAAATTTTTTGTGATTACATTACGGCACTTAGTAGTCTATTCTTGGCACCTACAATAGCAACATAAAAGTGACATTTTCGTGAGTGAAACGAGCGCGAAATTTTTTATGAATACATTACGGTACTTAGTAGTTCATTCTTGGTACCTACAATAGCAACGTAAAAGCGACATTTTTGCGAGTGAAGCGAGCGCGAAATTTTTTATGATTGCATTACGGCACTTAGTAGTCCATTCTTGGCATTTACAATAGCAACATAAAAATGACATTTTCGCGAGCGAAGTGAGCGTAAAATTTTTTATGATTGCATTACGGTACTTAGTAGTCCATTCTTGGCACCTACAATAGCAACGTAAAAGCGACGAAATTTTTTGTGATTACATTACGGCACTTAGTAGTCTATTCTTGGCACCTACAATAGCAACATAAAAGTAACATTTTCGCAAGCGAAGCGAGCGCAAAATTTTTTATGAATACATTACAGCACTTAGTAGTTCATTCTTGGCACCTACAATAGCAACGTAAAAGCGACATTTTCACGAACGAAGTGAGCGCGAAATTTTTTATTCTGCACTACACCATATCTAGTCCTGTACTTTTGGCGCTTGAGACACTACGCTTGTATGCGCCGCACACTCGGCATCGTAGGTAAAGTCGGCCCTACCAACTATTTAGTTATTGTTATTGGGGTTATTTTAAAATGTGTTTGTGGACCTAATGACATTTAGGTATTACAAATTTATGTATCTTTTTATAATTTCTGTAAGACAAAAATAAAAATTTTGGCCCCAAATTCGCCGCCCCTAAAATCTGCTGCCCTAGGCTCCAGTCAAATCAGCCATTTGGTAAATTTACCACTGTGCGTAACCTTTCTTGTCCCAAAGAGTTTAGTTTACTTATATCAATTTTTATTTTGAAAATGATCGCTCGGCACTAGCCGTAGTCACAGGAATGTCTATAAATGTTATGATCATCTTGAGCTTCCGGCCCTCTCTGACCAGGGGCCCCTGCCGGCTGGGGCCCGTGGCATTTTGCCGTCATGCCACCCTATAGTTACGCCTCTGAACGTGGCAGAAAGTTGGTTCTTCTGGGAAACAAACCTGTAACATTGTTTGCTATTAGATGGCTTATCTAATGTTCGGATGCTAGTTCTTATTTTTTACATCTCAAATCTCAATCCAACCCTGATTTTTAGCATGGACACTTGACAGAGATTGTGCACTTTTTGCCAAGTCGCTGTAGCTACATTCCAGTGCAGCGACGTACCTGTACGATCTCGGGCCTGGCCAGCGCGCGCTCTATGTCGGCCAGCGGGCGGCTGGCGACGGGCGCGCCGTTCACCTCCAGCACCTTGTCGCCGATGCGCAGCGCCAGCGGCCCGCAGCTCGAGTCGATCCTGACACAGACATCCCGCCCTTGTACTAGTGTCTACCTAGTACACCGGGCTCGGGCCTGGCGAAACTAGCTAGGCACGCAAATACACAAGTTGAATTGAATTTTTCAAAGAATTTTCATGAACATAAAAAATGATAGAATTCATATTTTTTATTATTTGTTATTTTCAAAGGATGTAAATACCGATATATTTTATACATGCACAATACGTATGACCACAATCAAAACGCAAACAAAACACAAAAACAAAGTTTTGATATTGGTGAAAGGAAACTAGCCATCGTGAGTTACAAACCATGCTATGATATAATCAAAACTAAAAACAAAATTATATCAATGACGGAAGTAAAAGACAAGGCATAAGTTAATTATTCAATGATCTAGGTCTCATACCAATCTTGCGACTTGTTTGTTATATATTTAAAAATGTTGTAAACTCTAACAATCTAATAAAACAGCACACTTCAAATACAAACAAAACCCAAAAAACCTTATTTTTTGCACAATTTTATTTTATTAAGCGTCAGCAACTACGTAAATCTCCCTTTAAACCAAGTAAGGATTAGATGAATTAAAACAATGCAACCCAAGGCCCAACAAAGCGAGTACGGTAGCCGGCGGCGGCGCGCACCTGCGGCAGGCCAGCTGCAGACACGCCCGCAGCGCCGCCCGCAGCGCGCGCGCCGCGCCGCCCGCGCCCGCGCCGCGCCCGCTGCCAACCCACACAGTTACTGCCCGATCAGAGCGACCGACACCCGCCACGCCGCGCGGCCTGCCCTACCGGCCGCGGCGTGACGTCGTGTTATTATCAACGAGCCCAGATTAGAACTAAAAATGTCAAACAGCATGGTAACACTCCAGTAAAGTATAGTTGCATGCAAATGCGGAAAGATCTGTTGTTCAGCATCTTTATGAAGTCAATCTTTGATTTTTCTATTTAATGCAATGCGATGATTCATATTAGTGAATAAGTTGATTTTAGTAATTTAATGTTGAAATATGGTGAATGAAAAAATGAGATTCGAATACATGAACAAGTTTATGCTAGTGTACTTATTAACACTAATGATGTTGAGGAATTTAATTGTTAAACTTCCTAACATTATCTATAACGGTTATAGACCTACCCGTCTTTAGTTATTTTTTATAGATAAGTCAAATACTGTTTAATTATGGGCACAATGACTCACTGGTGAACGAGCAGCGCGCCGCAACGCGCGGGCGCGAGGCGCAGCGCGTGCGCGGGCGCGCGTAGCACGCGTATGGCGTGCGCGTCGCGGTGCGTGCGGCCCGCACCGCCGCTCTCGTAACACGCACCGCTATCAAAAAAGGGATTATTTTTACTCGGTCGTTTTTTTTGTATGTGGTAATTTGATAATATCGCGTTCACTTTTAATGGCTTCTTGACTTCCATCGCTCCGTCGCCGGCTCGAGATAAACGCGCTCCAGCTCAACCTATATCAATTCCTATCAGATGAGATTTCAGTTCAACGCTATTTCAGTCGCAGACGTACAAAAACAGAGCTTTGAAATGAGCAAAGTTCGACGAAACAGATGAAGCGCGGCAAGCGGCTCGTTCCGAGCGCACACTACAGGCTCACCAGTACAGCTCGCAGCGATCCAGCAGCGCGTAGGGCTCGGTGTCCTCGAGGTGCGCGCCGCACGCCGTGCACGCGAAGCACTCCGGGTGGAAGCGGTGCTCGCCCGCCGCCATCACCGGGCCCGTGATCACCTGCGCGACCATGGGATATTGTTTAATTTTACTTTCAAAACATGTTATCTACGACTATTTTTGTGTTTATTTCAATTCAATAACTCCGATAGATAGTTTAACAGTTATTGCTGTTTAATGCATAAGGAGAAATTAAAAAAAAAAATTAACGATAACGAGCCTAGTTCTCGTTTTTTGTTTGTGCACTTTATGAATGGGCATTATAGTGCAGTAAGCAAGCGCAACGCTCGCTGAATATCCTCGAAAATTATTTTTAAAATAAATAATTTGTAGGTTAGCGCAAGCAAGCGCAGCGATCCAGGAAATTTCTGATTTGCGCCCCCCTGGGCCAAAGGCTGGGTACACCCACGCAAGCAAGCACGAGCTGCAGCGTCCGACTCACCTGCCTGCAGTGCTGACAATTTTCGCCGAAGCGCGCCCAGTAGTCGGCCTGGCAGAACAACATGCCGTCCTTCTCGAAGTACCACGTGCTCAGCTGCGCGTCGCAGTCCGAGCACCTGGCGATTACATGCACCTCGCTATTAGCTTATACAACAAGATTTACACTAGAGTAGTGGCTAATTAACTGCCACCAGAGCAACCATCGAGGAGACTATCGTAACTTACCAATAATTCTAAATGACTTTGTTTAAAAATATTGATTAGTTTTGCAAAAAACAATGGGTTTAAACCACATGGGTTTAAAATAACACATATAACGATGATAGATAGGCGCTAAACACGGTAACTACACAGTACCTAATTTTTTTTTTCTTAAAAATCGACCGTCCGATTAAAATTATACGACACGGTGAGAGCGTTAACGTATAAACGAAGGTTCCCTACTTTAGGGCAAAACTTTTTTAAGACGGAAGGATATATCACGAGCACACTCCGTCGGGAGACCGCGGCCAGTGTGGAGCCAGGCCGCAGGCGACAAAAACTCAAGCTATAAAGCCCCCGCTTATTTTCGATGTGTGCTCCAAAAGTTAGGTACATGAACTTCCATAAATTAAGCTGAATGGGAGCTTAGTCCGTTGCCCTTATTTGTTGCGTAAGTTGTCTGGAGCATTGCGGGAAGAAAAGATCGAGGTCGAGCAAGGTTGACGACCCGACGAGATCCATTGAAATACGTAATAAAAAATTATAGGATAAATACATTTTTTTCTTCTTTCCCTTACCTACTACCGGCCGCATATTAGGTATAGCCAATACGAGTACACAGTGAATTTTTATTTTCCCAAGTGGAATAATTACATGGTTGTCTTGTCTGGCTAAAACTCAAAAACAATAAGACCAATTGGAATATTTTTTGTTTTATTTGCAATAATAGAGAAGTAGTTTAAAAACAAACCAAATTAAGGTAAACCCCTATTGGTCATTTTGTATAAGAGTCACCCACTTTGAATTACTTTTATTTACCTAATTAATTAATAAAAGTATTTTTTGTGTGGTTTTTTTTTAAAATATATAGATTATCGCTTGACTTCTATCTCACCTGATGGTAAGTGAAGATGCAGCCTAAGATGATGCATGCTTGCTGAGAAGATGTCTATTCACTCTTGATTGAAAGATATCCTAGTTTTAGTTATATAAAGAAGAAGGTAACCTAACTAGCAGGCAGGCCAAGGTTGGAGCACTTGCATGCACAAAGCCTTACCTAAAGCAGTCCCTGTGCCAGTCCTGGCCGAGTGCTGACACGTAGTCCTCATCGCCAATGTCATTGAGGCAACTTGCACAACTTATAATGTCTGCAAAATAATACAACATTACAGTGGTAAACAAACACAAACTGTGTCTCTTAATAACGAAGCAATTTTTTTTAGAGTGACAGAACTAGCTAACTACTTAGTTTAGTTCACAAGCTTTTGCTTAATACTACATATGTGGAGTCAGATTTTTTAAAAAAACCCATGGCTATTCCTTGTTTTTCTTGGATAAAAACATTATTTCTCTAAATTTACTAGCTACTACTTAGTGAGCTTAGTTTACTAGCATTTGCTTACAACTACCTATGTGTGGAGTCCAATTTTTTCCAAATCCCATGACTACCCATTGTTTTTCTGGGATAAAAAGTAATGTTACTCCAGGTTGTCATCTATATGCAATATGCATGCATAAACTTCATCAATCCATTGCTCTAATGATTTATAATTGAATGAAAACTTAACACATTTACACATTCATAATATTAGTAAAGATAATCTCATTTATTTAGTTTATTTTAAGACCTTAGAAGAATCATAAAAAAACTATATCATGTAAAATATAGAGACTCTGGTTTCACTATTTTATGTGATTTCATAGACATTATGTGGGTAAAATAAAAGGATTATCTTATGACTGACTCATAGGTGTTTACCAGTGAGTCAATAGTGTGTTTTCACTTTAACCTTTTCATGGTATCTATGAAAAACCTGACTCTACCCAACAATACATTTAAATATATCATTATTTAGTGATTTATATTCAATGATTTCAAAATTTACCATTAAAACTTAACAATATTCTTAAAACAACTATAGATACTTGTGCAACATTTATGTAATATTGAGGAAAATACTATGTGAATTTTACTATTACTACTAAATTAACCGTTCTTTATCGTGAAGATTGCAAATTATACTTAAAAACATTAAAAATTAAAATATTGAGATAGGTAAAGTAACAAAAATAAACAAAATATAATTGAGTCATTAGGCTAACAATAAGTTCTAACTGAGATTGCAGTTCACTTTATATCGTGCGTAATAATCTAATAGGAATTTATAGCTATTGTAATTATGCGGAAGTTAAACCAACAAAGTTTAAACATTCTCACAAGTTTTATCGATTATGACATATTGAACATTTATAAGAATTATATTCTCGATATCATACATAAATTTTAGTAACATAAACCCGACAAACAAAAGATATTTAATAAAAAAACAAGTTTCGTTTCGCCCACTCATTAATTCAATGACAAAAACACACTATAATAAATACTTAGCCTACGTAAATAGCTCTCAATTGAAGCGAGAATAAATGAAGAATACTCACCTTTTGATTTCTGATCCTCCATTTCATTGCGAATTGCACTTTTATTAGGAAATATTACAAAAATTGTGGAATGTAATGAATTGAATCTAACATAAGTCCATAAGACCTACCTATAATACATATGTTCCTTGCTTAGTTCACTTCACATTGACTTGTATATTCTTTGACATTGACATTTGGTTTTGATTAAGCCCGTGATACACATGCTAGTGGATGGTAACGGTAGCTGGTAAGCTGGCATGCCTGCAGGTACTAACAGAATATCACCGCGTGATATAGGTATTATAATGGTATACGTACGCTTGTGAATGGTATGCCAGTTCCTCAAAAAGATTCCGATTGAATCGAATGTTCCGATTTTAATACCTAATTTATTTCAAAATTATATACCTAATAAATAATTATAAACTACCCTACGTCTAGCTTTTGATTGATTTAAATTCATGACAACAAATGTGAAATAAAAGTATTTTAATCGGCATAATATTATTTAATCTTTTTATAAGACATGCAATACAAATGTCACTTAAATATTATTCTACGAGTACTTCTTTATTATTCCTGCCTCGTTTAGTCAGCCTGACAACAACTCCCACTTTCACTTCTAATCTCTTGAGCAGTTCTGACAGCTCTGGGTCATCTTCTTCATCACTATCGTCTTCTGGAGCAGGGGTAGAAGTAGGAGGAGTAGGTGTAGTAGTAGAGATAGTCATATTAGGAGTAGTTAAAGTAGTAGAATCGGGTGTTGTCGTAGAAGGTATAATGGGGGTAGTAAGGGTAGGGTAAGTTATATTAGAAGTAGTTATTGTTGGTGTTGTGATCGTTATAATAGGGGTGGTCATGGTTATATTTGGAGTAGTCATTGTTATATTAGGGGTTGTCATTGTTATATTAGGTGTGGTCATTGTTATATTAGGGGTGGTCATTGTTATATTAGGGGTTGTCATTGTTATATTAGGGGTTGTCATTGTTATATTAGGGGTGGTCATTGTTATATTAGGGGTCGTCATTGTTGGGGTGGTCATTGTTATATTAGGAGTGGTCATTGTTATATTAGGGGTGGTCATTGTTATATTAGGGGTTGTCATTGTGATATTAGGGGTGGTTATTGTGGGGGTCGTCATTGTTATATTAGGGGTGGTCATTGTTACATTAGGGGTGGTTAATGTAGGGGTTGTCATTGTAGTGGTGGTCGTGTTAGGCGGGAGGGCAGTAGTAGTAGTTGTTGTAGTAGTTGTGGTAGTAGTAGTAGTAGTAGTGTCATCTTCTTCGTTTAGATTTTCAAAATCGAGTCCAGTAACTATCTTATACCAGCTGTGGAACGGTCCGGGGCGGGCGAAACCTGTCATGTATAAAAAATGCACGTGTTAGCAACGCGAGTAGAACTTATTTACAACTACTGCCACGACATCACAAAGTATTAAAGTTATTTTGTACGAATAAGAAGTTAATAGAATGTGGGTAGTTACCGCTGGGCATGCCGGAGTGGCAGCCGAAGGGCTCGCCGGCCACGAACGAGCTGACGCCCACCAGCGTGGGCGCGCCGCGCGCGTCCGCGTGCACCAGCGGCCCGCCGCTGTCGCCCTGCGCCGCGAGAACACACAGTTAGCAGCTCATCCTGCAGTGCACTGCGGTCTACGCTGTACTGTGGTCATCGCAATCACCTCTGATTGGCCGGTACTCCGACGCCATTGGATGAAATGCATTGATGCAGCAAGGAAATTCAGCCAATGAGAGCTGGTTGCGATCGTCACAGCGATCATTCGTAGACGATTCCGATTCACAGCAGGTCCACACAGCAGGATATAGCACTTAAGGTGAAGCGAAATCGAACTCCGTGCAGCGCAATCTAGTTCATAATGTGAATGCTGCTACTCATTGTTATGGGATCTAATATACTTACTGTATAATTGCCGGCAAACTTCTTGAGCAGAAAGTGGCGTAGTGGGGGTAAGTTGGCGCTTTTGGACACCCCGCTTACTTACCACAAATGAGACCTCAAGTTCGCTCGTGCGCAGCCAAGGTCATTTACTCCAGAAGTTTGCCGGTAACTATACCTAGGTACTGAATTTAACACCAGACCGAGACCTTAGGTCCACGTCGAACGGCGCGGCCTCAATCTCAATACTACAAGCAAGGCAAGGGGGCTGCCCGCCGGAGTTCGTTTCGTCTAGAAGACACCACAAGAACAAATCCACTGCCGTCGTGGCGACTCGCCTGGCACACCGACTGCGACGTCACGTTGTAGTAGCGCGCGCACAGCGTGTTGGCCGTGATGATGCGCGCGCCGAACACGCGCTCGCAGGTCGGGTTGGACACGGCGCGCAGGTACGTCCAGCGCAGCACCTCCGTCGTGGGCCCTGCGGCGAACACCACACGGGGTCAGTGTCGAGGAGTGGCCGCGGGGCGTCCAAGCCAACGAGCGCAACTAATCTGATTCTTTGAATTTAGTCTGTCAGTGTAGGTACACTGACAGACTAAATTACGTGTTTATAATATAATTGTTTTATTAATGTTTCGTTACACATAGTTTGACTTTTTCTAATTCTTGTGCGAGTGGCTGTTAGCAAACAAATAAAATTAATAAATGTGTAACATCAACGGAGTACTAACATGTACATACCTTTTTTCATTCACGCATACCTACATCAATACACACGTGGTCATCGTGCACCAATGAGAGCCATAAATTTCCACGCATCTACTTACGTAATCTGACACATTGCACGTTGGAAAGGTGGGAACTATATAGATGCATTTTCATTTCATAAACCTTTACCATAACTTCATTTTATTTTCTTTGCGTTCAACGCTGAGGTCGTGACACCTTCCACTAATTACTTTCTTATGGAAGATGTCGCGCCACTGCAAGCTTTTATTTTTTATAGGTAGGTATGTACTATGTTTACGATATTTACCGTTAGTCCACGTGCGGCCGAAACCACTCGCATAGACGACCTCGTTCTCGTAGTTCCGGTGAGCATCTGCCCGTGGCTGGATGCGGATCGGTCGAAGATTGCCTGGAGCGGAGAAATTCTATTAGTTAAGACACATCGATTCGGAACTCGGCTCCTCACTCCTCAGATGGTTTACATCGCCTGGAACTCTGTTAGAGAAGGCACACTGCAAAAATAACTTCACCAAAGCTATGATTTAGGTACCTAGTTACTCGTACCTACTACTTAAATCTTGGAGATTAATTAGGTTTTTTTAAGTTATGCCATACCAATAAACAAAGCATTCTTTCACGCTAACAGACTTGAAACACTCTGTATTATATTAGAATAATTAGGGACTAGTTAAGTATACGGAAAACAAAATGATTGTTTTTTTTTAAATTAGCTATATCTCGAAGATAGTTTCATTGAAAGAAGAAAATATCGTGTGTAGAATGTCGCGTGTCATTCAGTGGAAAATTAGCGGATAAATTCTGTTTGTCGGTTTATTATTGCAAGTAACTATAGGTCGCCGTCGTACTGGAGTAGGTGAGGCGGACGGGCAGCTTGACGAGCGCGATGTCGTCGGGCTGCACCACGCCGGGCCGGCTCGCGTCGAACGTGGGGTAGATGTAGTACACCGACGACTCCGCCACCGCCTCCGCCCGCGCCAGCGCGACCAGCCCCGCGCGGACCGTCACCGTGATGCGTCTGCGGGACAGAGTACATGGGTGCTGCCGATCAACACGAACGTCTTACATAGGTGGGTTCAGTAATAATCCTGTATCTCGTCGGGAACGGAGCTTACGTGGCGACGCAGTGCGCGGACGTGATGACCCACTCGCGCGCCACCACGCTGCCGCCGCAGCTGCTGACCGAGCCCAGCAGGTTCACCATGCGCAGCGCGGCTTGGTGCGGGTGCTGCCCGGCGACCGCCTCCCAGCCGGACACGATGCGGCTCTGCCCCGCGTCTGCGCCGGAATCGAGTCATATTTATTTCATACAGGTCAACTTTTGGCTCTCGATTTTGACGAGCCTACTGCCGGTAGGTTTGTGAGTGTGGATTTGATTAAAAAAGGTTGCTATAACGTGACGGTTGCTTTCACCTTTGAACGGCCGGTACTCTCACGGTGTTGGTTAAAATGCATCGATGTATCAGGAACGCCGTGACGAAGCCCATCAGAGATCATTCGCCAAACCTTATAGCAACCGCTTTTAGAAAATTTCACGGCAGAGAAACCAAAAGTTGAAAACCATAAGACAACGCACCTAGGCTGTTTAAATTTTCCACGAAATCCACGGGAACGTAGTCATCCCCTGCCACCTGAAACGTTTAAACCATTTTACATTTAACAGAGCCAAATAAAGTATTAGTCTAGTCAAGCTATAAGGCATAATTATTGTTTGCGTTAAAAGTAGAGTTGTGGAAAAGAGGAAAAAGTATCCCGAGCAAAACACAAAATCCATCGCCGTGGGCATAGCTGGGTGGGGGGGGAATCAGTAAGCTGAACCAATCACCAATGAACTTTTAAGGAAACACCTAAACCAGTTAGGTTAGTAAGACTTAACGAATTAGCTCAAATTGTGCAACATTCATGGGATTAAAAAGCTATCGAGTCTACATACCTACACTTAGGTGGCTATGTTGCATACAAAAATCAGAAGATAGAAGAGAACTTACCACCTGGCTAATCGCCAACGCGAGCACGCAGAGCGCCGGTATCCTCAACATGGTTCCTGGCACTGGTCGCTACAACTGCCGACCACAGGAAAGACACCCAAGCCGATAAACGTTATCCACATCAAATCACAGTACCTAATTATAATAATTCTATCTGACATGATAACGTTCCGATTAATTAATCCTCCATTATAGTGTTAGAATTATTTTGATTTATAGATTCAAATCTATCGAGTGCGTGAGTCAACTAGATTAGAAGACCTAGAAGCCGCGCCAGTCTAGTGGTTTTATTGCATGGAACTGAACTGATAAGGACGCCGGTACGACTTTGGAATCTCGTTTTCAATGATTCTAATGCAAAAAAAGCAGGGGCATTTTATGCAAAGTATTCAAGAGAATTATACAAAGGTTCGAAAGTGTCTGGTTTGTTACTCTTTTTTGAGCCTCGTTCCCGCGGGTATTACGAAAACTTGAATCCACATGAAACTATTAGAAAATCCCCACGAAAGAACATTTTCAGAATCTGCAAAACGAAGACTCTAAAATAATTTTTAGAGTCTTTTTGACTTGTTTTATTTTTTTACTCGTTTCGGCAAATAAGCAATTGAATTGATTTTTATCAAGTCATTTTTGGTTCATCACCTCGGCTGCGACGCGCAGAACGAAGCCGTTAAGTATAATGCGTAGTTTGAGAGTTATAAAGTGACATACACACGTACATACACACTGCTAAATTCAACTCTTTCGTAGTCAGTTCCATAAGTCACACATACTTAATCATTAATTATTATTTATTGTTTATCTGCGTAAAAACCATTTTCTATCAGAAAGTTACATCTACGATAAAATTATAATTTTCTATGTAAGTAACAACATGTCAAACATAAGAAGTGCCGTGTCGATTAGGAGAAATCTAGGGATTGCCCAAGGTAAGCCCTGATTAACATCTTAAGCAGATAAACGAAGAACCATTTGCGATACGAGTCATTTGCTTCGCAGTTACTGAAACATTGTTAATTAACGATGTTGTAACAAACTTGGGTGACAGTCGGTGTTCAAGGGCTGTGGCGAAAATAGGTGCCTACCTACTCTCTGAAAAACTTTAACTACGGAAATTCTTCACTGATTACGCAAGTTTTGATTTAGCAGTGCGTATTAACTTTTACGTACGATGTTACGTCATAACTCCCAAACTACGCATTATACGTAGGTATAACCACTAGTGGTTGGCTTCGTTCTGCGCGTCGTAATAGTAAATAGAGATGCCATTACGTAATTTCCTTACAAAAAGTGGCGGCCATGTACAGGCGATTTCCGCCATTTCTCAAGTATACTTTTTTGTGTAAATGTAGTGTTAAATTAATACGTAGAATTCAAAATAGTGACGAAAACATTATAATGTAATCACTTGCCAGAAGGTAGGTTTTGACGGAGTGGAAGCGATGCAAAGCGTTCAGATCGTTGATACCATGGAGCTATGGTGGGGTCCAACCATGGTCCAACGGTCAAATTAAAGCACTGACTGGTGGTTATCAAGAGTTTACTTTCAAGCCCTATAGGAATGGAGACGCGTTGTGTCGCTTCCACTCAGCCGTGTTTTGAGCCTGGTTAGGTAGCTACTGAATAGGAATAGAAAAAGCACACGCGTTTACAGCACTTCCATAATATATTAATGAACAACCAGTTCAAATATTCATTGTACAAGTTTCAAATGACAATAAATTCACAATGAAGACAACAAATATTGTAACTCTTATATCGACATACAAGCTTAATGCGTCTCTATTGGGTATTTAATTTTGAGTGTTTGTGCGACTGAAAGATATTACACAAAATTGCAGATGGCGCCACTATCGCTGGTATTTGTCAGTTACGTCTAAAGTATCAAAGCAGTCTATGGCCATTTGTGATTAGCGTATGTGATGTTATGAAGTCATAAGCTTTTTCTAGTGAGAGTATTGTTACACTGCAAGCACGAGAGGTATTTACGAGGAATTGTTAATAAAATGTAAATAATTTGACACTATTTGACAGCTAAATACATGTCAATGTCTGTGACGACACCAGCGACGGCACACCTAAATATCGCTTAACGATAGTTACCTGGAAATACCTAAGAAGTAGGTAAGTACTACCCAATTCCGCATCACAATTATTGAGGGCAAATAAGCTATATGTCGACACAGTTCGCTCACTGGTACACTACTCTAATCCGGTGTTAGTGGTGTAACACTCGAGCTAGAGCGATGTCATATTACTAGAGGAGCAAGTTTGTTACATCAAGCGTCAAATATATTAACACATATTCTTTATGTTGTTCCGGACGCGCCGCCCCCTGATACTGTAACTCAGTGCCTATCAACGACGATAGGAATTTTCTATCCATTGAAGGTTTGAAGAGAAAAGTCATTTACTATCTCATAGTAAACCTTCAATGGATAAAAATATATGTCAGTGGCTTTCATTTTTTGATACGTACCGAGTTACAGAATCACCAGGCTGGTCTTATACATCGCCGAGTTAGTGACGTTTGACTCTATCACTTGTTACACTAACCAATAGGTGCGACATATATCAAATTTTTTTTTGTCCGAAATAGGCTCGCGCTTGACGACAATCAATACTGGATAGCACTGATGAGGTCTAGCTTGGAGCGCGCTTGCCTAGATGCCTATTCACTCTTGCCCTGAAGGTACTCAAATTACAGGTGGCAGGAAACACGGATGCTGGAAGAGAGTTCCACACCTTAGCAGTTCCTATTCAAATCTATAAGGATGCCAACGGTCACTACTTCTCGCGGAAGGTAACGGTGCGAGGATTAGTTGCTGGCTCATCCCAGCAGAATCTGCTTCCGAAGCGCTGGCAGACATTTGAGTTATATCGTAAGAGTCACGAGTTCGTCTACGATCTATATGAAATAAATAGTTTTGGATTTTTTTAATATTTCGCGGATTATACCACGCTCTAGTAATATGGCTCCCTCTGCTTCAAACAATATAATAAGCTCTGAAACAAATTATTCTAATGTAAGCTCGTTCAATCATCATACAGTAACACGTTACGTATACACTACAGTAGGTATATTCCATAATAACTGATAATTTTTAGTACTTGTTAGAAAAGTAACTTTGGCATTACTTAAGGAAGTAAATGTCAGCGGAAGAAACCTAATGTTCATGTTTATAATAAAAATAATGTACAACAGATAAGTGCCTACGCATTTTACACAATGTTAACTTTTTACGGGTTATTGTATTCCTAAACTATATAACACAATATTTGTACAAGCCGTTGTCTATCTAAAATAAATAATACTGTTATTTATAGAAATCAATTGTAAACGTGTATATAAGTTTAAAAGAAATGCAAAGTATGGAAGTATATTATGTAGATTAGGCCAAATATAATTTTATCTATATACTTATTATTTATATTCAACGAGAAAAGAGTCATGTATGTATTCGAAAATCATTCACAATTCTTTGTTATATATAAGAGATGGCCTAGGAAATAAAATGTTATTGTTTTTCAATTTAATAATAATAATCTACGTGCATAAGTAATTGTTAACGCATAATAACATTGATCACATTACACTATATATTTAATACACAACATTCACACTAGTGTAAGTTTACAATGAGTTTTCGAAACGTTTACTTTACGATGGGGGCAAACCAACATCTCGCCATCGGTGGTCAATAACATCAGAAACGTCAGAGTTACTCCAACAATGGTCCTAAGTTCTGGATAACTATTATATATAGATATAATGTTAAGAATTTCTTGGAGAGACCGCGTACGAAATAGCACTGTGTTACAAAGAATGAAGAAGGTCACAGAGATACTTGAAGAGGAAATTGGAGTATTTTGGGCACGTGATGCGTAACACCGGCAAATATGAACTCCTTCAACTGATCATGCAGGGGAAAGTGGCAGGTGATAGTTCGTAGCTAAAAAAATTGCGCCAATGGTTCGGGAAGAGCACAAGAGCACTGTTTAGAGCAGCGGTCTCAAAAGTTGAAATCGCCCTCATGATTGCCAACCTTCGCAAGGAGACGGCACATTAAGAAGAAGATAGATATAATGGTGGACTTTAAGCCTAAAAACTGCCTAAAAACAAAGCAATAAAGATCCATCCATGATACATATCTCGAATTCGAAACAATTCCAAACTCGAAATCCGTCAACGTTGTCGAGATGTATTCGCGTATACTAAGCCGTTTGCCACCGTCTAGACCAATCAGAGCGTTGCGCAATTGAAGTCTCAGCAGTGACTACCTTTGCGCACGCGCATCCAACTGACATGTTCTACAAAACTCACAGTAATCTTACTGAACGATGAATTTAATCCTAGATCATTAAATAACTTTTAATGGTGATATTCTGTACAAGTTAACAATAGACTCGACCTCGCGCTCTCGACGTGACAGCACACGCATGGTGTTTTGGATATACACAACCGTTTGAAATTACTTTTACGAATATACGGTTTTTCGAAAACGTTATGCTTGTTATACAATAAGCAAAAGTTAATTTTCACTTTATGTGAGTTGAAGAAAAAAATTCGCGCGGTATGGTATTTTAAAATTACCATCGCAAAAGTAGGTATGAAATATTCCTTTAAATCAAGAAAAAATATGCACATGCAAGTGCACTCCATCTTCACCTACTGTCAGTCAATATATACCTATATAAACTAGCCCTAGAAAAAAAAATTAAGAAATTATCACCGCGACGATATATTCGTAAATATAATATCGACTTAATTGAACAGATCTGCGGCATCGGTTGTACGTGTGTGTGCCCCCTAGATGTCACAAACTTGAGCTGATAGGCCAGTCCCGTTACATTTAGAGCCATATCTCATTAGGATGCCGCGGCAGCGACGCCAGCGGCGCTTCCGTGGCTACCCTCGGCGTGGCCTCGACGCCAAGCCGTCGCCAAGTGAGGTGTTAGGGTACGTTGCAATAAAATTTAACACCTTTTGATTGGCGGCGCTGCCGGCGTCGTTGCCATGAAATCCTAATGAGATAGGACCCTTAAATCCCATTTCCTAGGTTCCTATTTTGTTATAATTAAATAACTACGTGACTACCTTTATAAGAGTCTGTGAGAAGCACCATTCAAAACTTTACAATTACAATATTACATCAATATTAAATAATAATTTTGATATCGACTATGCAAACTCCAATATTACATATTTTGTTAATATATTATACATTATACATTTACGGTTACCGTTTATGATAATATCACAAAATTAAAAAAAAAAAACAAAAGAATTTTGTGTTCATCCTTCGGATGTACTTTGTATTAGTTTTAATTAATTAGAGATTAAGGCTTCATATGGAATAGTTCAGAAAAATGCAACAGAAATGCAGGGTCAGACCGGAAAAAAAATTACTAATAACCTCTTGCCACAATAATGAACAACTCAAGTTCCACGACTTTTTGTAAAACTAACTAACTAACTTTTTTAAACTAACTTTTTTTGTACTAACAAATTATGGACAACACTTAGTCTGAAATAAAGATTTATATATTATTATTATATTAATCCCGGACCCTGGCTTAAGCCGGGACAAACGCTAGGAGGAAGAAGAAGATATTATTATTATATTATTAAAACTGTAAAATGTCGAGTGTGACACCATTTGTATTCTACCCTCCCCGTGCGATTCGAAGCGGCTGTCCCTGCCTTCAATCGATAAGAAATGCAAGTTATTGATCAGATCAGACGGACATTCCTACAACAATCTACATACGCACTAAAAAATCGCGGACCAAAAGTAGTTCAGTACGTTGTAAAGAAGTTACCTTAAGTATACAATATAATTCACATTGTCAATTTATTTTTAAGACAAGAGAATCATATTATTTGCAACTTAATTTACGAAACATGCGTAAAAAGAAGCCGCCCAAAGCAGTGATATGTTTGCATACTTTTATTCAAATTATGGAAACTTTTATGGAGATAAATATGGAACGGCTTTAATTAAGATTTTAATAGGTGTTTTTTTTTTGTGCGTTATTCTATTATTTCTGCGGTTATTATATTTTATCTAAGAATACATAATTAATTATATTATTATTATTAAATTGGCTATTGTGCACAATCTCTCGTGTCAATCCGGATTCTCTTTGGTATCAAGCATAATATCGAACATCTCAAGTTTAATTCTTGACAACCAGTGACAAAATTAATAAATAAAAACGTACGTCCAGAACAAGTAACGAAACCTTCATAGCAAACGACGTCCGCACTGTTTAACATCGTCATAAAACTTGTCGCGTTATTTGGTCTGGACGCACCTTGTAATTAAATAAACATAGATAATTTACACACACTCCCTCAATTCACTGGGCGCACTAAGCATAAGCGTCACAAACTGTGTCAAAATTTACGGGCAAGCAAGCAGTCATTAAAAAGTCTAAAAGAATCCTCGAGCATTGAAAAAATTATTGACCAAATTCCATCCCTAAATGGGTGAAAATGGGTGGCACTGTTTGTATGAAAACATTGTTTTAAACCCTAAATCTGTATCTGTTATTAACAACTTTATCAATTAGGTCATCAACAGTTAGCCCGATTTGGTTTTCACCATCAATTGAGGGATACTTAAACGAATGAAGAATCGATTTAGGTGCATCTTAAGCTAAGGGATTCTTATACCACTGAAAAAATGGGCATAAGTTACAAATTCACGTTTTTTTCATTCAAATGCAAAGGGGCGTGACTTGTTAGCAATTTATGGGGATATGTGAGAATGAGGTGATAAATCTGACGATAAGCCAGTGTGCCCTAACGAATTTAGCGTTCAGGACTGCTAAGCAACAAGGAGTGGACAAAATATACATATACATCAGATTCAGCCTCACCATACAAACTAAAGCATCAACAAAACAATACACTCGTATAGTATACTGAATCAAAAGCGTCTCAAATCCATTACAGGCTTTAAGCGAAGCGCAACTTTAATTCAGTTCGAACTTCGAAGCTAACTCGAGCGGTAAAGATGCGACTCGTTGCCGCCCGTTTACTAAAAAAAAAACTCGTTGACCTGTTTTGAAAAATTGCTCGGCAACTCTCACAAGGTCCGTTCGCATTGACGATTATTTTATTCTACAGTTTTACGTTAAGGTTTACGTTTAAATGGTTACGTTTAAGTCGATTCACGCCGGCGGGCGCACACTGCCCGAGCGTCTCGCTTTTCGAGCGGTCGCAGTCTAAAACAGATGCTCAAGCTTCTCTTCGGCAGCTACCAAATACTCAAATGCCTCCGACAGATCGGGTATCGAAGAACTACTGAAAAGATATTGCTACTATTGTAGGCAATAGGCTTTCACCCAAGCTGCTAAAGAAGCTGTTGTAAGACGCGACCGCTCAGGCAGCAGTAAACAATGGGTGCCCGACCGTATCCGGAACCATCACACTAAAGATCACACATAAATCGATTACTGGCAACAAACAAAAAACATCAGCGCAACGACACCGTTCGCAGTCCCGGGGTTTGCGGCACACAAAATCCACTTTCCGCTTAAGCTAGCGAATGATTCAAACTATTTGCATACAATTTAGATACGTTACACGTATCTAAATCGTATAAAAATAGTTTGAATGTATATTTACGTTCAGGCACTAAAGCGGCGAGTGTTTTTGTCCACGGCCCTTCACCCGCGGGACGTTAAATATGCAAGTATAACATTTTTGTCATTTAGCGAGTCGCACAAAATTTGCGATTTGTCATATTTTGTTACAAAATTGTCGGGTAAAGGTAAGCGCACATTAGGACTGGACCTATTATATGAAGCCGGGCCGCAATGCATCGGGTCGCAGCGCAAAAATCCGTCTAAATCATTACTATACAATTTATATGAACTACCTCATAAGTCGCCGCGGCCCGTCCTAATGCGCGCACCTCTAACAAACAATCGCTATCACCCGGGTGTTGCTAAACGTCGAACCCTTCCAAAACGAGCCCGCAGCACTACGAGCTCCGCCCGCGCCGCCGGCGTCTCCATCAACTGCGCTTGTGCGCGTCGCCGGCGCACAGCGCGCCCGCCCCGCCCCCCGCGCCGTCCGCCCCGCCCACCGCCCCGCCCACCGCCCCGCCCTTGCCGCGCGGCGCCACGCCCAGGAACACCTTGACGGCGCCCACCGACATGAGGTAGAACCAGTACAGCTGCGGCACGAGCAGGATGCAGATGGATATCTTGCAGCCCGTCGGCAGGGACTTGATGGCCTGCAAAGTGTGAAATTAACACTTACGGTTACTTGTCACGAACGTACGATATAATCGTGCGCGGAGCTCGGGGGTGGAGTAGCAAATAGAAATTTAAATAACATTATTTAAAATTGGGTGAGCAAAACGTTTCATACGCACGTAGTTATTCTACCGCGCGATATATGGGGTAAAACTTTAGGTCGCAAGTCGAAGGGTCTTAAGTGCGGTATTAATTAACAGTCGTTAATGTCGCGGACGTTGGATATAGGTACTTGAAATCGAGCATCAGTAAATCGACCCGGTTACACAATGGATACTAGCGACGCGATGGCGACGGCGACGGCTCACCTCCAGGTAGGGCAGGCCGACCACGCGGCTGTACATGAGGCACACGTAGGGCAGCGACAGCACGCGGCACACGAGGAAGGCCAGCAGCATGGCCAGGCCGTTGAGCAGGTAGGCGCGCGAGCTCTTGAGCCGCAGCCGCGACAGCACGCCGCGCAGCGACACGAACGGCGTCGACAGCTCCATGAGGTACACGAAGCCGAACACGCAGTCGCCCAGCCCGCCGCGCAGGTACTGCGGGCACCAGACACGGACCAACATAGAGACTCGGCTCCTTCGCATCGTTCTGTTGTAACGATGTGAAACAGCAGTAAACTCACGACGATGACGAGAAAGCCGAAGCCGCCGATGAACAGATGGTGCATCAGGATGACGGGCTCGTGGCGGCAGTACGCCAGGAAGGACGGCTTCTGTGCGGCCGCCGCGCCGTCGCCGGCCGACAGCGCGGCGTCGGGCTTGGAGGCGCGCCGCAGCTTTGTCTTGAAGTAGTCCAGGTTGGTGGTCATGTACACGTGCACCTGGGGCGGGGAATGTTTAGTATCACACTGAGCGATCGGATCGGCCTCTCTCGTCTACGTCTATTTCTTGTGAACGAAAAGACGGTTCACCCTACGAGGAAGAGCCGCCGGCTGAGAGGATATGTAGACGCCACTCACCATATACATGGACCAGATGTCGTAGAAGAAGTAGGCGGCGCCGAACCACGCGTAGGCCTCGGACATGAAGTGCGACGACTTCATGAGGTCGCGCGTGCACGACCACGCGCACACCACCGCGCCCGTCACGCACGAGAACGCCGCTTGCACGGCCGACACCAGCCTGCGCGCACAGGTAGCGGTCAACATTGTAAAGCTAAGCCATAACAATAGACTCCCTGAGAGAGTACTTCATGCAGCAGGTCTGCCACGAAGTACACGAGCTCCACGCGACGGCGGAACACTCACTTGTTGCTGATGTCCAGCACTTCCCCGCAGCTGAGGCGGTACTTGTGGCGGAAGCGCGCGCCCGCGGCCGTCAGCAGCGCCGCCACGTTGAACAGCTCGAACAGCGTCACGAAGTACACCAGCCCCAACGCCGTCAGCGCCGCGCCGCGCCACACTGAGATTCTGGTGACGCACAGAGAGGAGACTCGAGTTCTTATCAAATTATTGCAAGGAGACTCATAGTCACCAGCTGCCCAATTATTAAGAAAATTATTGATATAAGCATAAGAATTGAAAAGTCAAAAGTCATTTATTGCATTATACATTGCCTCTTCGGGCGTGCAACATACATAAATACAGGAAAAAATATAAATTAACAATATCTAAATGAGTCCTAAATTACATGTAAAATCAAAAATATCTAAGTTGAAAATATTTATTGGCCGAAAAAAGGTTACTTAATTTGCTACTTTGGGTCCGGTGATGTTTTGAATGTCGGGAGCCAAGACTGGCGTGACTCAGTGCATCGGTGATTGCTCTGCTCTATACTCAGACCGCAGCAATCGCCGATTTCGCGAGTTTGGATACTTTAGATTAGTGTTTCTTTAAATCAATCAACCCCCGCGCCGTACGCTACATCCGGGAAGTGCGGGTGAGAGGACTTTGCTAGAGATAACTATGCTTGCAAATTCCACCGCGGCAATGGACCAGAGTACCATTTCATGACATTTCGCAACAGGACTATCGAGACATTTCTATAAATTATTATTTATATACTATCACACTCGTTTGAATCTCGTACGACGAAAACATCACAGTGTGCGTGTAACGGTGACCTTTCACCGCGCTATTGCCGCGAAGTGCGTCGATGCGGACCGCTGTAAACAACCACTCTGCGCTTATCGCCTGATTAATGACCACGCAGACTCCTCTGTCGCAAAAAGATTCACAATCTTATTTGTCTCGAAACTTCCCGGCCAGTGTTGATTGTTGCTTTTTTTAAAACTAAACTACAACATGGGTTGGGGTGGACCAACAAGTTCCTAAAAAGCCGGCAACGCATTGATGGTGCCTCAGGAGCTACGAATGTTCATGGGCGGCGATTATCATTTAACATCAGGTGACCCGCCTGCTCGTTTGCTCGCTAAAAATATAAAAAAAAAACAATTAATATTATTCGAATAACAAGTTAACGCTTTAGTTCAACGTTTCTGTACCGCTAAAGTGTTCATCAGTGCTTCTATTACTGATTTAATATTTTATCTAGAATTTAGCTTAGAAGTTAGAACTAGTACGCATATTGATGGTTCGCGGCCAATTTTTAGATGAGCCAGAAACGTAAGATAAAGGGAATTTTATCGCAAATGATAAATTCATGAGCATCTATCTTAGGAATTTTTATACAAATAGTTTACTATTTTTTTTAGTTTAATAGTTTTAAATTTACTAGTTATCGTAGGTATTGTATGTTCGTGACTTTGTCCACGAGGCAAATTCACACGGACAAAGTCACGAACGTCAGCTTTAGCTAGTATATTTGTTAGTCGGTCGACAATTACAGTTTGAATGCATTCACGCGATGGTTAAGTTGAGGTGAAGACTGTGGAGGAAAAACACGATTATACTAATAGCAACACTAAATTAATACAATGACCTTGCGGTTTGGCAATACCCACATCGTTAGCTGCTGCAATGATATGGAACGCTGTTTATGTAATACACGCTTATCGCACCTATAAACAAAGAGATAAAGATTCGGCATAGAGAGCCTTAAGGGTGCCTGTCCATTGAAGCGAAGCGAAGACGTGCGAAGACCAATCAGGTCATTGATAGATGAAACGATAATTTTATCATGTCATCACTCAACAATATCATTGGTCCACCGAAGACACCTTCACTCCTCTCCGCTTCAATAGACTAGCACCCTTATATTTTAATACTTCGCAAACAAAACCTGAGCTTGAGATAAGTTGAAATCAAGCGTGACGATTTCATCTAATAATAATTCAAAGAAAATCAGCCTACACATATTATTGTGTTAACAGTTATACCGAAAATGTACGAATAAGGAAAGTGTTTTATTCAAATAAACTTTTACAGAAAATTACAAATCTTTTAGTGAACCTGAAACCGGAAGAACCACCCAGAAACTAAGTACTTAGTTCTTTTTTGAAAAAAAAAAACAAATATATGTTACAATTACAGTTAGTTATACAAATACAATATTATGTTATGCACATAATTATTAGTTAATTGCCATCTCGCGCATAGCTTGAGCGACTACGCCACCACGATATACTATGATTATTTATGTAATCTTCAGTTGTGTAATATGCATTTTTAAGTATATTTATAAGAGATTACATAAGCTTGTGTTAAGGAAAGTCTAAAATAAGATTGTGGAATTTTACTATGCATCGAGCGTGACGCTCGTTACAGCATCATGCTATCTCTCGCCACACCCGCAGGCCGCAGGTGAGCATGGCCAGGGGACATATTATCCAAGGGGAAAGGATACAGTGTTTATCCCCTCGCTCAGTTTTATCCACCTGTAGCGGATCCTTATTGTTTAGCGAAACGGTGGAAATAATATCCACAGTGGATTAACTTATAGAAATATACTTCTCTGTCGCCATGCTTTAGCATATGGAGCAGATAATTTTATCCCTTGTCAGTGGATAAAATCAGGGATAAAACTTTCGTCTCCTGCCCGTGCGCACCCTGCAGGCGTCAAAAAACCTATACATCGTAATGGCAAAATACAAAATCACACTGGAATACAAAATGATAATACAATTTGTATTCCATTGTGATTTTCCAGTACACTAAATCGCTTGGCAAACATCTTTGCCAGGAAGTTGTCAACTAGTCATGGACGAAACCAGAAAAGAATTTAGTAAGTTCTTAAAATGCTGCTGCTGGGAAACAAACCAGGCTGTTGTACATAAACTAAATTAAATTAACGGGTCTTTTAATATCATGTTCTCTCTATCATAATGCTTCCTGTGGACAAGGATGGCATTACATTTAGACCTGTCAATTTAGTTTAGTACCTTTTGGTACAGCAGAGTCAATCATATTTTTTTAATATTTAGACTAGCGCTTGATTGCAATCACACATGATGGTAAGTGAAGACACAGACTAAGATAGAGCACACTTGGCTAGAAGATGCCTATTCTCTTTTGATTATGTTATAGTTGGATGAAAAAAAAGCCAGAAGGGCATTCCTTTCCTACTTAGAAGACCTTGAGTTTGTGAGAATGTTGTGTCTGGTATAACGGGGCGGTTACCTGTCCTCTGGCTCCAGCACGACGACGAGGTTGATGGCGGCGGCCAGCGAGCTGGCGTTGCACGCCGTCAGCACGCACAGCATCACGCGGTGATGCCGCATCTGCGACAGGTGATGCTCAAGCTAATTGGTGATACATTAATGTACACAATATCTGGTGGGAGCCTTTGGCCGTGGTTAGTTGCCTCTCCCTCTACATTCCTCATTGCTGAGCATCGTGACCTCTTTCCATTACTCATAATGGTAGGAGTTTTCCTGATAATGTAGTGCGATAGTGAATATATAGGCGGGCTGCAGTGCAGCACATTGGCTGATTAATTATTAGGCTCTACATTATGCATAGAGCACATTTATGCAGTGTGACATGCTGCAGCAAATAATTTACGCAAACTTGAAATGTACTATCATGTGTCATAACTACATTACATGATATTAAAGGGTAAGTCCAAAATTCAATTTATTTGTAGACTGCAGGTTGAGATTATCAGTTTAATAATAAACAGGAAATTAAAACACACTCAAAATGAAAATATGCATTATTAGGTATGTCTATATATTATACTAATACATATTTAGGCTGGATTAGGCTACATTAGTCATATGAAAATCTCCAAGCTATGACTATGTTTCAATGTTCAAATGTTCCAAGAAGAGTTGTTTTTTCTTTTTTCAATGGTTATTTAATTACATATTAACGAAATGATGAGAGTTTAAACGGATACCTAAAATATAACATAATTTAATTTTTCAGTGTTATTGTAGATAAAAGTTAGGAAGTAATTTGTAAGTATTGCAGTAATGACTAAATAAATCATCATGATCTTGTTTTGACAACTTGAATAAAATACCTTTGAAATCGTAAGTTCCATTCCAATGACGCACTTTAACTGTAGAGGTTTTAGAACATCCTTTGAAGCGAATCTTTGAAATAAATTAATTAATTGCCGGATAACTATAAATATATTTTTTCTTAACACCACTCCGATACCACGAAAAAAATTTACCAAATGATGTAAAAAATAAAAATTCATATGTCAACTGTCAATTTTATTATTGTCAATATTGACAGTCGGTCAATGACAAACGTCACGCATTTGACAATAAGGTGGATTGCGATGAAGCTGCATCAGTCACTGGCAGTTACAATCACAAATTGCTAGTAGGTACCTACCTAAGCTTTCGGCTAGTGGGCTAATCAAACTAATGGAAAGTTGCTTAAGAATCTATAGGTATCTATACTGTTGAACCCATAGGCTTAGAAGAGCTTAGCGAAAAAATTCTAAGTCTATGGTTGAACCCGCATTTCATTTCGTAAAACATAGTTAATACGAAATAGAAACCTAAAAGCGCGAACCTAAGCGAAACCTATGAGTTTCAGTGGAGTTTCAGTGTGGTTTCATTTTCATGATAGGCTGTGATCGTAGACAGAGAAGGCAATTGTCTTCTCTGTCTACGGCTGTGATGGTAGGTATCTAGGTACTTGGCCTTAGACAGAGAAGACAATTGCCTTCTCTGTCTACGTACTTGGCCTACAGTGTAGGCAAAGGTGTAGGCCCTACACCTTTGCCTATATAGGTACCTATTATACACGCTACACCACAAACATATAAGAGTAAGCAGACCTAACATAAGAAAAAATTGGCGTTCCAATTACGCCTACATACAAATCTCACGCACACATTGACAGTAAACAGAGCCGGACTTCGAAAAGCGAGGTTCAGCGAGGTTGAAGGGACTGGAGAGTATTTAATATCTGTAATTTGAAATAATATGGAAACTACGGAAAGTTGCCATCAAATTGTAGGTTAAACCCTTATTTTACATTCTGTAAACTTAATTCTATAAATTAATTCTTAATTATGAAAATGGATTCTAATGTGCTAAGTTTCGCGGTTTTGTAATCAAACAAGTAATAATGTTACAAAATAATATTTAATAAAATCAAAACAAAACATGATTTACAAAATCTACCCAAAAGATATATCTATTAGATAAATAAAACAAAATCAAAAAGCAACTTTTTCTCTAATATATTTTAGAAATACAAACATTGACAATACGATAACATCAACAGTAGTTTAATTAACTCTTACATTCTATTCAGCCTGTATCACTCATTTCAATAACCTTATTAGAATAGTATTACACATTTTAAACTTATAAAAATAACAAAATAAACCATATGTCTCAGTCTTTTCAATAACGTAATAAGGAATAGTATTACTCTATACTCTTTATTAATAGTATTACTAGGCTGTAAATTTTGCAAGTCCATCAAAACTTGATCTCCAGCAGCTTTTCTTTCTACTGGACCTTTTACTGATGATGTAGACATATGCTAAAAACAAGAGTAATAAATTATCAGTTGTCTAGTATTAACAATTTAATAGGTAATACAAATAGGTACACAGCTATATATGTATGGGTATAGCTGTCAATATTTACGTTTAAATGGCAAGATGTTTTGGGTTGGTACCTAAATATAAGAACAACTAGAAACTTACTTGTAATGATGAATCAAAAATCATTGGGATTGCATTAGAAGTAAGGACGGTACGAAAACCACTGCAATCCACTAAATGTGCTTCAAAATGTTCAGAACATAGCACACTCGATGTTTTGTGCTGCCAATTTTTTTTATTCGTCTGCATCAACCAGGCATTTTTTATATTTTCATCCTTTGGAAAGCTGAAAAATGATTTAATTTTATAATTTATCCTTACTTTTATAGAAATAGAAATAGAAATATTTTATTTCAAATAAACTTTCACAAGCACTTTTGAATCGTCAATGAATCTACCACTGGTTCGGAATGCCTTTCCCGCCGAGAAGAGCCAGCAAGAAACTCGGCGGTCGCTCTTTTCAAAAAAAAGTAAAAATTTTACAATATTTAATGAAACTATGCTATGTATTGCTTCCACGATTAATTTTCCTAAGTCCAATATAATACAAATAAAAATTAATACAATCCAATACATCTTAAAACAGGCAGGCAAAAACAGACTAATTATTTAATCAAAATATACCCACTAAACAAAACTTGCGCCTGAATACGGCCCTGTCAAATTGTACAAGTATATGAAACGACAAACAAGATCCTGATATTAATTAATTGATAAATATTGCAACAGGAATATACTAGAACCAAAATTACTATAACTGTCTACGAGTTTTGCGTATATAATAATTAGGGACTGCTTCTAAAATGCCGAACGATTATTAATAATCACACAGTAAGCATATAACCAAATTACGAGTCTATAGCACATCAAAACTTACCGATGAAAAGTAATTGCAGGTGTTTTCCTATACGGAGAATTGCCACACAGAGGTGCACAACACTTCACCATTTTATTTCAGAATTTTTGATTCTTTAGACTCGATTTTAAAGCAAATTTAAAAGAATAAACAACTCGCAGGTTATGTTGTTGTTTTTGACAAATTGACATATTGCACCATACTGCTCTTATTTGTAGCTTACGAATTGCCTCAAGCTCAATTATGTCTATGAGTGCGTAAGTGTTGCAACAACAGAAGTAAAAGAGATAGAATCATATATTTTTTGTTGGAGAGAAGCAAGCGAAGATATTATTTATTCGTTTAGATGTAGTTGTGAAAATTATGTTAGGTCTGCTTACTCTTATATGTTTGTGCGCTACACGCAGATTATAGCCACAGATAGAAAATAGTTTCACGGAGGTAACCTACCTTAGATCACTTGAATCAAGCTCCATGAATGATAACCAAAAACTAGAGCCGGCGGAGGAATCTTTTATTATTTCTACCTACCCTCTTTTTTATATTTTTTATACACATCAAAAGAGTTCTACCCTGCTTTTTATTTAGCCTAGCAAATTGAAAATTTGAAATTAATTTACTGTTAATTTACCATCAAGCATTTATGTCAAATGTAAGGACAACGTTTTTAAAGATTTCTGTTTGTGCTTGTGGATAAGTTGTGGTACATATTATGTGTGTTTTTTTGTAACGAATTCGAAATTAATATTTCAATCATTTGTATTTTCCAATTAACTTGGAATTACAGGCAGTACATTCAAAAATTGTCCCAATAATATTGTTACAATGGAAGTTGACGGAGCCAAGGTAAGAAAATTAAAGAAGTTAGTGTGATTTAAAACAATTTTTAAATTATTCCCTAGTATACAGTATAACGTTTTCTGACTAATAGGAGATCAAGAGACATGGCAGCTTCAACCATCGCACAAATCGCTCTTTAATATCTAAAAGAGTAGGAAGAGAACGCTGTCACACTTATCACAATTATTGTGACGACACTAAAGAAGCCCCAGCCCCAAAAGTAAGATTTATTTTTTATTTTTAGACCTCTTGTTTTAAGAAGTTACTACGTATGTATCTCTGGACTGCTTTACATATCACTTGCTGGTGATGCTGCAGTCTACGATGAAAAGTGTCTATCCTGGAAGGGGTAACTTTCATTTTTTAAACATTTTAATAGGTAATGAAAAAAAGGGCAAACAATAAACAAAATTCAAAATGGCTAATTAACTATTCAAGTACCTGTGTATGTACGCCGCGAAATTATTTTTTATTACTTCAAAGAATAACCTTACAGAATACAGAGCTTTATTTCCAACAAAATGCCCACGAATTAGTTTTACGGGTCATGGATGAATGGACTGTAGTAAATTAGCTGTAACAGAAAGATGGATTATGTAGGGAATAGGGACTTCAACATTGATGTAAAGCAAATATGGGAAATATTTAGCTGGGTAGATTTTGAAACGGTTATTTGAATCATAATTAATCATGAGAATTTTAATATTCAATTGCGATTAGGTATGTATGGAATCTTAATAATATTAAAATTATACCTATGTTTTGCTTAAGGGTGGATTATACATGCTATGTAGTAGTACGTTTACAAAAGCATGCTAATTTCAAGCATAATATGCTACTTACAATTAGCACGTGTGTATGAATAGAGTATGCTTTTGAAGTAGCACGCTACATAATCGCAAATCGATAAATTTTTTCATGCTTGCTAGCAAGGTGGAGGCGCGTGTGCTTAAAAGCAAGACAGAACGTGTAAATATTTGTAAGCAAGCTACGAACTTGATTTTTTATTAAAATAAAACGTAATGATTATATACTTAGTGGCACTGAGGATATAATCACTTTGTTTACTAGTGAGAGCAAATCACGATGTCTCGATGGGGCAAAGAAAAAACTTTAAATTTCGAGAGAAAATGCGTATCAGTTTCCTATAAAATCTTTTTATCAATTGCATTGCAAGTAATAATTTAATGGAATTTAATTTGTTCTGCAAATATCTGTTCATTCTAAATAATGAACACGGAGCAAGGAATTAGGATAAGGATTATTAAGTTCAAAGTGATTATATACTCAGTGGTAATTATAATACTAAAGATTGAGCATGTATATCTCAGACGTGCTAGAAATAGAAAGGAGTATGCCTATGCTTGCCAGAGCAAATGTACATACTCGGAGTGCATGCTGTAAATGAGCATATTTGTTTGCTACTAAATAGTATGTAGTAGCAAACAAGTATGCTTTTTTAAAAGCATGTCTATTCCGCCTTTAGAATGCCTTCGCTCTTAGATTAGAATCTTGTTAACAGTTTTGTCTATGATCTGTGTGTACTGCAAAATTTGAACGCGACATATTTTAATAGCAGTTTGACGTTTCCGAAATGCGTTCAAAATAATGAAATAGTTTTCAATTTTAAACTTGAATTTTAATGCATATACCACCAAAATCTAGTAGAAAATATAGTTTTAATTAAAAAATAATTCAAATAAAATCTATCAGTAACAGTGGAGACCGTTTCTCCTTAAATAAAATAATCAGTAAATGCAGTGGCTGTAAGCATTACCAAATATGGAGTTCGCTCGTTTTCCCAACCGTCCTCCCTTCGAACCTTAGCAGATTTCAATTTTATTTAAAATAAATTACATGAGCAATTTTCAAATGAATTCATTGATATATTTGGTGTAAATAATATAATTTGTTCTTGTATATAAACGTGAGTTGAAATTCAATAGTCTTTATTGCTAATGTCAATATAGGTCAGACTAGTATTGACGTATAGGTTATGTTTTAGATGGAATTATTTGGATAAATCGCAGTGTTTGTTTGTAAGAGCCCGTGTTTCGGTTTACAGATGTCGTTTAGAGTGGTTCGTAGTTCAAAGTTCCGCCACGTTTACGGGCAGGCCCTGAAAAGGGAGCAGTGTTATGATAACATCCGAGTGTCCAAGAGTTCGTGGGACTCGACGTTCTGTGCAGTGAACCCCAAGTTTCTGGCTATCATCGTCGAGTCGGCCGGCGGAGGTGCCTTCATAGTCCTGCCCCATAACAAGGTGAGTCCCGCAAACGTTATAAACCACTTGTAAACAGCAGGTTGAAAGGAGAGCCTGTTTATCTCTCCTTAAATATAATATTTACCTTGCACTTACTTATACACAAAGCAAAGTATTACTCAGGAACCAGAATTGCGGTCACTTGTCTAAACTAAACAAGCTTTTATTTGAAGGCTTGATTCATATTGACTGTTGATGTGTGTGGAGAGTGTCCAAGCTGAAGATTTATCAATCTTTACTGATAGATAATTTTAAAATGTATGTATACTTTATCCCAACTTTTTGATATTCATTATCTTTAGTTTTCGGTTGAGGCTTGTGTAAACTCTTAAATTATGATAGATTGTAAATATACTTACTTCATGTGTTTTAATTTATTAGTTGTAAGAGTTTGAGATGACGGTGTTTTCTCAGATAAGTATTGCTTCATTTGGAATAGCTCCGCAAGTGTGATAATACATGCACAATCTCCAAGCACCTCAAATTGGAATCAAGCATGACTCTTAAATGTTGTATGCCCACAATGTTACATATGGAGCCCCACTGCGCTGATTCTTATGCTTGATAAATGAAATGCACCTTCTTACTAATTATTCAAATTTTCTCACAACATGGGATTAAATATTTGTGAATGTGTGTTTTTAAAATGTAACAAGCAAACAATGTTTGCTGTGCCTGCTCTGTAAACTGTGATTACAATGAATACCATGGTTCTGATGGATTGACAGCGGTCTGCTATTGGCTGTTGCTTTTAGTAAATTTTAACTGCAGTACCACAAATGCAGCCAAATTATTACAATACAGTAGTCACAAGTTTGATACTTATCAAATACCACACTTATCAAAATAAACAATGGTTTTTGAGGTATCTGTGCTTTCCAAATAGGGTTTTATAAAATAATTTAAAGATTTAATTATTATTCTTCTATCATGTAGTAATTCTTCTATAGCTTAGTATTGTTATTTATATTATTACTAATTTACATAATGGTCAAAAAGAAGAGAAGCTAGTTTTCTAAACAAAATAATTTTTTCATTGTGTCGTTATTGCTTGTATGTATATTTTCATTGTGATAACGTGTACAATTTAGTCATCTTTCGTCTCATGTGTAATTCATATAATTGTCATAGATAATGACTCCACATATAGGACTATGCACTTATAAATATTTGGATGCAATAACAATACTGATAAAACTAACTTGCCCTTTGAACTCTGAATAAAAACAATAGTTTTAACTCCTGACCATTGAAAGTGACCTTCTATTCAATTTTGTTAAAAAAGAACTTATCTTCCTGCAGGAAGCATGTAATGCAGTATTTGTTAAACAAAATGAAGTTATTATGTTGTTTTGTTGAAATACTACACTCAGTACTTACCACATTTTATGTACAATTAAACTATAAACTGATATATGTTAGACTAGAAGATGTCTGTGACTTTGTTTGTGTGGATTTAAAGATTTTCAAAATCCTGTTGAATTTCTTTAATTGCAAAACATAAAATGCTTTTCAAATACAGATTTAAAATTCCAATACAAAGTCAGACAAGTTTAGGTTTTGTTGTTTGTTTTTGCTCATATAACTTTTTAGCATCAGAATTGAGGAGTTGGAAGTGGGACATGAGGGCCTACCATCAATGTTAAAAGTAGTATTATTTCAAGATTGTTTTATCATTAATGAGCATAATAATATTTTGTAATCACAAACAGATACTTCAATTTCATTTATTTTTAAAGATAAAGTTTATTTCTGACTACACCATTGTCCATTATATATTATTAGATTATTACAATATTCATTATTCATTTACATTACTATAGAGAAATCTTAAAAATAAAAATTAGTCATACCCCTAATTCTTTTTGTAATCTAACTTCTAAAAACTACTAAAGTGGAAAAATAATTTTCTGTTTGCACAAAGTGTGTTTTCATTTTGACCTCAGGCTGAGTTGGCATAAATCACTGACTTTTTGATATAAATTTGTTAAAAATGGAGGAAGATCATACAAAACTGTTTATTCTGTATCTCTTTAGGCCAGTAGAGAGCTGTTTTAATCGCGATCTCTTAAACAAATGGCGCACCCTGTACAGTAATGACATTGTGCATCAGATATGGGACAATAGGGCCGGGCAGTGACAATGGGCAAGATATCGCCTATCACATTCTGGGAATGTTTACTAACTTTTTGTTCTTCGTGTGGATTCCTGGCAGTGTGTCGTAATATCGTAATCGATAGTATACGCAACGTGAGTGCATAAGCGATTATCCCGTGTACCTACTTATTGCGCATATATACCTACTTAGAATATGGGTTCCTTCACATTATAAGGGCAGAAATTTTCATTTTCGAAGGAACTGAATTCGAAACTTTGAACGTTCTATTTCAAAGGCTACAAGTTAAAATCTCACATGACGATTTTAATCACACTAATATTATAAAGGCGAAAGTTTATATGTGTGTGTGTATGTTTGTTACTCTTTCACGCAAAAACTACTGGACGGATTTGGCTGAAATTTGGATGGAGAGCTCATACCCGGGATTAACACAAAGGCACATTTTATCCCGGAAAATGAAAGAGTTCTTGAGGAAATGAAAAAAACCTTCTCCTTGCGGACGAAGTCGCGGGCATCATCTAGCTTGTCATAAAATAATGTAATACCACCTCTGCATCGTCAACCTCATCACTGAGGGTCGTGGTCATTGGGGCGGGTCGCCGTCTCACGTACGATGTTTTCCGTTTTGATCTATCTTCAATATTGTATAGAGCAGCGTGGAAATATGTACTGAGAGCATAAGTTGCTAAGTTGTAGTTAGTTGGGAAACGGAAGTCGGAAGGGCATTCCTAGCGGTGCGTATCGCGTAAGGCAGCAAAGCGCTTCGTAGCATGTTGACCACGTAGCGGTGCAGACCTACTCAGTGCCTCGTGTTCCGATGGTGGAATGAGATTCTTCGGGATTTATAAATAAACGAATGCGGAATTCGTTAAAACGTGCCGGTTAACCAGTATAGGTACCTGGGATAAGTGGGTATTGTTAATTCGGATACATATTTACAGAATAGTTTATCCGGTTATTTATACAGGCGGTTGGGTAATAATTCGCGGCTGGAGGCGAGATCGAGGGCCCGCCCACGCGCCTTTCGGGGCGAGCGGCGCGCCCGTGTGCAACGCCGTGCTACAATTCCCCGTGCTGACATGTGGGAACTGAAACCACGAGGAAACTGAGAAATGCCTGAACGGTTACGAGTACTCTTCTAAGGAGATCTGAAGAAGAAACGATTAACAGAGCACAATGAGTTGCGGGAAGTTATGGCGATGGACAGGCCACATGTTACGGCTGTGGGATTTTCTAAAAATGATTTGAGAGAGTAACAGCCAATCAGACGTCAACGTCACTCTGTAGTCATCGCTTTTAGACATTCCCACAGCTGATGAACGTTTTCGTGGTGCTTCGGAAATAGCAGTATTAGCAGAGCCCCGAGACAGACTGACGATGTCCAACACCAACAACTCGCAGGGTGACACCTGTGCATGGCGTCAGTTACACATCAAGAGTTTGAGACTATCCTATGCGAAAACTTTCCGATACAATATTCGCCCGCGATTATACATTACATTATTTATGACGAAAATTCGTATCAGTTAAGCAACGTTCGAATATGAGTGCCGAAAACGCTCGCATTCGAGAAACTACTAATCGTAATGAACCCTCGACATCGGTTATGGCGATCATATCGTCGTTATATCATTGACCTAGGCTACAGTTTAAAGTTCATGGGTTTGGTACTAGTTACCACCGCCGAGAGCGTTCTGGTACGATGCCGTTATTTGGGTTTGGATTAAGCTGCAATATCTACACACCGCATCTGAACAGTTCGAATCTCATAATTTGTTCGCGTCATGAGGGTATCAAGGCAATTTATTAATCATATAGTTCGTACGTCGAGTCTATTTCCAACTTCAAGATGCGTGTCATCAAGAGATATTCGCATCACGGTCTATATATAGCTCGCTATTTAAGGACGCCATTTATCACTCCCGACAGAGATCACACCGGACCGAATGACCAACTGACCAACCGCCGCGATTTCTCACGAGATGATGCAGTCAATGCGACTGGCAGCTGTTAACGCATCGTGTGTGGATGATGCGGATCGGTGATGCTCAATTGCATTGCGTGATTTGTAATAATCCTTCCTAAGATTAAAAATGCGAAAGTTTGTCCTTCAATCCTTGTTGATTTGTCCTTCAATCACAGAGCAACGGATCGACCTGATTATTTGCATGGGTATAATTAAGGACTTGGACTTTGACGCAATTCCACGCAGACGAAGTCGCGGTCACAATATATTTACATATCATTTAACTTTGCATTCTATGATTAAAAATTTTTGAAAAGAGATACAAGTATTGGAATATTGTGTAATTATTTTAAAACAATATTTCATTTTCCAACTTCATCCTGTCAGAATAAAATTAAGATGATAAAAACTAGTAGGTACTACAATAGATTTCATCTGTAGAAGACCAATTGGCTAAGTGGAAAAAAGGGTCTTTAATTCTGAATCACGCTTGCACCAGCGCGGCGTTCGAAGTGTACATAAAATTGTTTAAGTACCTACTCCGTCATGTACACGGACACAAAAGCAATGTATCAAGACATTACTTTTGTGTCAGTGTACATATATTAACTGTACGCATGGGCGGCGGGGAGACCTCAAAATTACATCCAGGTGTCATCGCTCCGTGTAGCCGGAGGGCGCCATACGCTCTGGGATGATGGATGATGGATCGCTGGAGAATGCACTTTGCCGATGGTGATGATAACACATCTGACGGCTAAAGGTATGTGTTTTGTTATCTCTAATGGTCAGAAACTCCATCGCCGTTCATCCATAAAGAAGTTTCCTCGCTCGTCTCATTTCGTCAGTCCATTCAGAGTTTGTTTCAACGTGAGTCATTTGGGCTTCCGTCGAGTATTATGTTATAAGCCAGCGAAGGCGACAGGTGACACAGCGCTGCGCTATGTGGCATGGTGTTTAGTTGGCGAGGCGCCATGGCGCGCTCCGAATGCTCATAAAGCTGTAAATACAGCTGCTGAGCCGGATTGGGGCTGTTCTCGGACATGATTAGCTTTTAATCCGACTATCGAATGAGGGCATACTTATTGTTTGGGAAATAGGTGTGAACGTGTGGCAATTCCCTCAAATATTTGACAGACTGAGCATACAATTTTCATAAATGGAATATCGTTGGCCTTAGCGATCATAGGAGGAGCGAGAATAATAGGCGTAATAGGCAGTTATGACGTCATGACAAATTCAATGTGGTAGATGTGACGAACAAAACTATGTCTACAACAACAAAAAAATAAATAAAGTTACACTTAAGTCTTACTGTGTTGATTTGCAATGGCCGAAGTCTACACAATCTATTGATCCTGCAACATCTTTTATTATAAAAATTCAAATTGCATGCAGTGCATTTGACCTTTACGATGCAGCACCGATATCGTATTGAACTGAAATAGTGCGCCGGAACATAATGCCTGTCCCAGTTACTGAAGTGTGATCCCATTAAGTCATTACGCGAGGAACAGATGCCTGCACGCCTCTCCCGCGCCGCGCCGCCAACCTGTCTGTACTTCCCTGTTTGTTTGTGCTATCATATCAACCCTTTCCGCTACAATGGGTGTAAAGACCTTCATCGAGCGATAGGCGTACACTGTTGGACTAACGTCTCTTGTATAGACTTCCACGCGCTTCACTCTTGCGTCGCCTGTATCCAGCAGCTCCATGCGACTCGTCTGATGCCGTCGGTTTAAACAAGCTTCTTGGATAGAAGAAAAATAGGAACAGCGCAACACCACACACACACACCTTCCGATTTTGATAAAACAATTACCTTATTTTTATTTTTTAACGACTTCAAAAAAAACTTCGAGCTAGCGTTTCTATTTAGGCCCAACCGACTTCAACATTATGTGCACAAACTAATATTATTTTATGCTTCGGAGTGGCGTTTGAAGTCGGATTTTAAAAAGATTTTTTTTATATTACTATATGTATAGGTACAGTAAATAAACAATCTTGGGTATCGCAATTCGATATCCTGCGGGTAAAACGATACCACGTGTGTCAAGTTTAACTGTATTGATTAGTAATTAATTATTACGAAGGGTGTAACATAATAGTGTAATAGACTACTACAAAGCATTTTATTAGTAGATTGTTACACAAGGGACGTAAGTAAGCTATTACAGAACAAGATCCAATTTCGAGTTCGAGGGTGTAATAGCTACTTGCAACCGAGGTAAGCATTCTACTTTATATCATTCTTGCGAGGTAACTTTGGACTTATCCGGCAAAAGCGTTCTGCTTCAAGCAAACAAAAATCAGGCTCTCCTCCTTTTTCATCATCTGATGAAGTGCTTGACATTGTTGTAAATAACTTAAATCCCTTTACGAACAAACTTCACAAACTTTCAGATCAAATGAAATGCCGCCATTTCCATTTTTTTTTTTCGTAAATAGTTTTCCATTTTTTTTTTTACAGCTCTAAGTTCCAAGGAGTTTTGCATAGTTTGAAATGTATGGAAATTAAATGCCGCCATGTTCAGTGTTTTTTTTTTTTCAGTAAAAAGTTTTCTTACCATTTTATAAGAAAAGAGATTGTTTACCAAAGAGTTTTGCATAGCTTGAACTGTAATGTTAACATTACAATTCAAGCATAGTGCGACGTAATGTTGCCTTGAATTGCAAACACCAACTTACAAGGAGACTTTCCACCATAGTAATCCCTAGTTACTGAGCAAGTATGATATAAATATTTTTTATTCTAATTTTAAAGAGCTACATTGTAATATGTGGCGCGTTTGAAAAGCAGATCTGTCGATTAAACTGATTGAAAGTAAATAAAATATTACTAATTTTATAGGAGAGAGAAAATATTACTAATTTCATAGGAGATAAAAAAAACTTGAACCAAAAAGCCGTGCTTTAGTGGTTCAAGTTTATTTTATCTCCATGACACCATCTCCGTGCCAAACAGCGAGAAATATCAGTGTTTAAGCTGTTAAAAGGAAACAGGGAAGCGGACGCATTCTATGCAGTGGAGCATCTTTTTATTTGTGACGAGATAGCCCTTTGCTAGGATCTTCGCAGATGGTAACGAAGGGAATGCAGTCTAAGATGCAGCGGGTTCACCATTGACAACATTGTACGCAACACACAATGAACACGACATTTACTTACTCCATTATTTTTTTGAATGTGCAAGACAGTAGAACGAAAGTTACTTTCAGAACACTCAAAATAATTGAGTGAAAGTGGTGATTACAGGCAATTATAGGAGTATGTTGCTCACCTTTGGCGCACCGGCGGCGGCGCGGCGTGGACTCCTGCCAACAATATATTCAGAATATTTGGGTCACCGCGAAAAACGCGAAAGCGGTCACACATTACGTGAAACTACGGAATATTTATAATTGTTAACTTGACATACTTAATTTGTCTGCTCTAAAAATGATTGCTTCGGCGTGACGATCGCAATAGCCTGTCATTGGCTGAGTTTATGGCGTTGTTGCTGCGCCGAGGCGTTTTAACCACTAGCGAGACAGTGATCATCACATTCGACGCAATCAACTTTAGACAATCCCACGGTTGAAATCAAAAATTGCGACTTTAAGGTTCAGGTAGTACTAGTCACATACTTAAATCGTCTTATGAGTTATGAGAAATTCTTAGTTACTGATGAAATCGGCTTATGAGTTATGAGAAATTCTTAGTTACTGATGAAATCGGCTTATGAGTTATGAGAAATTCTTAGTTACTGATGAAATCGTCTTATGAGTTATGAGAAATTCTTAGTTACTGATGAAATCGTCTTATGAGTTATGAGAAATTCTTAGTTACTGATGAAATCGTCTTATGAGTTATGAGAAATTCTTAGTTACTGATGAAATCGTCTTATGAGTTATGAGAAATTCTTAGTTACTGATTTTTTTTTAATCTATCCGAGTAGCCGCTTACTACCCCTTACAGGGATTTCCGTCTTAAAACATATGGCTTCAAAATAAACCTGTTTTCAAATACTAAAACTTGTCATGGACTCAGTTTTTTAAAGAAAACCCTATCTTCAAATAAACATAAATTTATTTATTTATTTATTTATTTAGGACGACCAACAGGTTACAATAAATTAAAAACTAAGAAAATTACAAGATGAAAAAATTATTATGCAGTAATGTACACCTACTTACAGGTAGCCACAACATGCTTAAAGTTTAGTACCTACTACTTGAGAAAATGTTGAGCAAACAAATACAACTACGAACAATTAAATAAAGTACCTACATAAAAATTACATAAAAATTAAGAAGAGGAAGAATATGAAGATAGAAAGTGGCTAAAACTGACATAAAGCTTGTGTCAGAAGCGAAAATAGTGCAATTGTTATGGATTAAATCGAGGACCTTTCAATTTTCTATCCGCGTCTTTACCCGTTTGGCTATTGAGGTACAGAGACTGAGTGATAGTTCATTATAATTTACAACAAATCAATTAAAATACCACTCGTTCCAGGTGGGGCGCATACCCGCAGACCACCCCCTGGTGGGCGGCCACAAAGGGCCCGTGCTGGACATCGCGTGGTGCCCTCACAACGACAATGTCATCGCGAGCGGCTCGGAGGATTGCGTCGTCAAGGTGAGGGCTCTCTAGCTTCTATGTCTGCAGGGCCTCCCCAACTACGTCTAAAGAAAGTCTTGTGCAAATGGGCGTGATCTTTACACAAAAAGAAAAAAAAAAAAAAAAAAAGAAAAGAAATCTATTAATAATATGGTCATGAAAAAAGTGTGGATATGTCTTGCTCCAGCAATTTATGAGACAGCAATAACTGTAAACTGTACATTGGTTCGGATATTTTACACCAGTGCAGTGGTAGATTAACTGGACGATTCCAAAGCACTTTGCAAATGATTCTACTGTAACGGTTCGCAGGTGTGGCAGATCCCGGACGGCGGGCTGTCGCGCACGCTGACGGAGCCGGTGGTGGACCTGGTGTACCACCAGCGGCGCGTCGGGCTCGTGCTGTGGCACCCCACCGCGCAGAACGTGCTGCTCACCGCGGGCTCCGACAACCAGGTGAGAGCCTGGCTAGCAGCCGCTTGTATCATACAAACGCTGACCGTGGGAAACTTAAGCGAGAACGATTGGACTTCAAAATAAACAAGCTTCTGGTTGTTTCCGGAACTGACTGACGCCTATCACTTTATAAATTACTAGATGATTTGACAATATTGCAAGTTTTTGCAAAAGCATTTGCATCTACATCAGCCGAGGTGGTATATTGGATAAATTCTGAAAAATGTATTGTTGACCTGCCAGATAGCGATATGGAACGTGGGCACGGGCGAGGTGCTGCTCAGCCTGGACTGCCACCCCGACCTCATCTACTCGGCCTGCTGGAACTGGACCGGCTCCAAGCTGCTCACCACTTGCCGAGACAAGAAGATCAGGTATACCCACAATCCATATACTCTTCAACAGCAACCTGCCTTTAGATTTCCTACGGATTTCCTCAATTCAGATTTGATCCCGCTGGAAGACTCTGAGCATAGTTTCCTCGCCGAACGATCTTGAACTTTCTTATAAGACCGACAGTACCTAAAATTCACGGACTGTTCGACTTTAGTAGAATAGAATAGAATAGAATAGAAATATTTTTTATTCAAATAAACTTTTTACAAGCACTTTTGAATCGTCAATGAATCTACCACTGGTTCGGAATGCCTTTCCTGCCGAGAAGAGCCAGCAAGAAACTCGGCGGTTGCTCTTTTCAAAAAAATAAAAATTTTACAATTGTTATTGAAACTATGCTATG
Organism: Hipparchia semele; assembly: GCA_933228805.2. Classification (NCBI taxonomy): domain Eukaryota; kingdom Metazoa; phylum Arthropoda; class Insecta; order Lepidoptera; family Nymphalidae; genus Hipparchia; species Hipparchia semele. Next base: position 234,885 of record OW121719.1, read on the forward strand.
TATTCAGTGCTTCCACGATGAATTTTCCTGAGTACAATACAAGTAAAAATAAATACAATACAAATACAAATAAATACAATTCAAGTGCTACGTATTCGCTTTTAAAACTATGTGCTTTGGTTTCAGGATCATCGACCCGCGTAAAGGCGAGGTGGAGTCCGAAGCGATCGCTCACGAGGGCAGCAAGGCGTCTCGCGCCATCTTCCTCAAGCATGGCCTCGTATTCACGACGGGGTAACGCGACTTAATATGATTTTTAATTTTTTTCAATTTTTGCAATATTCAATGACTAAATAGCCCTTGATTGCGATCTTACCTGATGTTAAGAGACGGTACATTCAGATGATAGCAGGCAAATTTGGAAGGGGGTATAGTAAATTTTAATTGGTGACGATGACGTCACAAGTATAAACCGCCGGGGTGTACGTGACTCAAGCGCGCACGCCGCGGTGGTCCGATGCCGCCAGCAGCCGATGGGAGACGTCCACATATCACTCCACACAGACACGTACTTTAGGGGCGATAGGGGCTAGGGTGGTAGTTGGCACGTCCAGTCTCCCAGTGGGCTGTACGAGCTCGTGCTGTGCGCAGGTTCAGCCGCATGTCGGAGCGGCAGTACACGCTGCGCACGCCGGACGAGCTGAGCGAGCCCATCGTGACGGTGGAGATCGACACCAGCAACGGCGTCATGTTCCCGCTCTACGACCCCGACACCAACCTCATCTACCTCTGCGGCAAGGGCGACTCCGTCATACGCTACTTCGAGGTGAGTCCTCCAGCGGCCCGCGCCACTGAAACTGAAACTATATATAATAGTAAGAAAGAAAGAAAAAGCATTTATTTGAGACACACAGCACAGTTAATAACAGAAAGAGATACAAAACAAAAAAAAATAAATAAATATGTGTGGTCCCAAAATGGACTCCACTCAGCATATGCTATCCCTGTGGGAAAAGCACAGGCATAGCGCTGGTCTTCCGTGGATCCAAAGGTTTCGGATGACTGTTAGTCACGATAAATAGTACTATGTAGCAAATAGTTAACATAATAAATAATAAAAATAAAAAATAGTGGTGCATAGGAAATAGTTACCTAATATAATAAATAGTAGTACGTAGAATATAGTTAATATAATAAGTTAGTATATAATATAATAAGTTAGTATAATAGGCCTATTTGAAAAAAAATTTTTTTTTTTGCAACCAGTGGTAGATTCTTGACTTGTCATAAGTATCGCAAGTTTTTTTTTATTATTTTTTTAATTCCTTTATTTCCCTGCGGGTTTTTATCAATATTCACAATGTCACCCCCGTAAATTCAACAATAAATAATATCTAAACTAAAAAAAGAAATCTAAACTACCCTTAAGTAAGGAGAAGTGTCACAAGTTGCATAAATGATCGTGATTTATTTAGTGTAAGTTATAAAATCAATTTGTCATTAATCGGTACAATAAATGTATTCTAGGTGACTCCGGAGCCGCCCTTCGTGCACTACATCAACACGTTCCAAACGCCCGACCCCCAAAGAGGTATTGCTTTTTTGTTTGTTCACAATTGAACTAGTACATCTTTACTAATATTATAAGTGCAAAAATTTGTTTATTTTTTTTGTTTAATTGTTTGTCCTTCAGTCACGCAGCAATTGACTTGAATATTTGCATGCGTGTAGTTCAAGACTTAGGGAGTGGCGTTGGCTAAATCTATATATTATAATAAAGAGAGAGCGCGAATTTTGTGAGTTTGTATGTATGTCCGGAGCAAACTTTGGAACCACCGCACCTATTACAATAATTTTTTTACCATTTCAAAGGTACATTATTCCAGATGGTTATAGGCTATAATTATGTTAATAAATGTATTATGGCTAGATATTATGTGGAAATTTGTTAAAGAAGTCGGAATTTTTTTTGACTCTTAAACGTTTTCAAGGCGTGCGCTGGGTCATATACTGTTATTGGATGGAAATGATGTATAGGTGAATTGTTCCTCTTAAAGAGTTCTAAAAAAAAGTCCGCGATAGCATATGTCTATATTCTAAGGATAACTTACAGTAACCATTTCTATCTTTCAAATTTTGATTAAAAATAATGAATTATTTTCGAAGCTTTTTTAACCGATCTATATCTAAATAAATATGTTTATTATCGTAAGTATTTAATTTAGAACATATTTGCCCTTTACACTATACAATTTAAATTAATATCTTAGGAGTTATCGGAAAATTAATTTTTCCGCGCGACAAAATAATAAGATGGTGCCGGCTGGCGCGGCGGGGCACGGTGGCGGGTATCGGTGCGGGATATTCGTGTGGTTCCTGTGGTGATCTTATTGACAATCGTCTCCTATAAGAAGCTCACAAGAACAAATATTTAATTTTCAACCCGGACGAAGTCGGCGCGGGCTTCTAGTAATAAATAAAAAAATAAAAATAACTTTACCAAAAACCTATTAAATAAGTACAAATTTTGTCGTTGGTCCTCACACTATTTTCTATTCCGGAAAAACAGAAACTACCCGCATTTTTAAAAACCTGACTAGGCAAAAAGTGAATGTTGTTTGTTTTTCCTCGCAAAAAATTGTTATAGTTCGTGTTCCACCGCAGGTATCGGCATGATGCCGAAGCGCGGCTGCGACGTGGCCACGTGCGAGATCGCCAAGTTCTACCGCCTCAACAACTCGGGCCTGTGTCAGGTTTGATGCTAATTATTTTGTAACTACCTTCATGTCGCATACTAATTTAATAGCTGACAATCTCAGTGGTAACGTGCACAATCAACCTCCCCTAACAAAATCATGAATTTCATTGCATAAAAGATGATTCTTGATATTTCCTTAAAATCAGAAATGAAATTCGTAGCAGAACCAAGGTTACCGAAATTGTACAAAGTCGTGAAGCTGAAATGAGCACGGCACATAGTTCAAAGAACTCTTGGTTGTCGAAGTCCCACAGTGCTCCAGTTGCCGGGAGCTGCTGGACTTAGACCGAGATCTGTGGAAGTTTATGCAAGGGGCCTCGGTCCAGCCGTGGACCTCTTCATTGATAGCAAAAAAGTTAAGGACCTAGAGAGTGGTAGAGGATACTTTTATCTCTGGAAAACAAAGAGTTCCTGTGGGATTTTAAAAGATTCTGATCGAAGTGGTGGGACATCATGTGAAACACATCAACGGCTCTCTATCTTTCAGAGAAAGGTTATAGGCCACCCTGGCCCAATTCAAATTGGCAGATTTCGCACACCTTTTGAAAACATTAGGCAGAACTCGGGCGTGCCGGTTTCCTCGCGATGTTTTCCCTCACCCGTGGTAGTGGTAGCTCGTGTGACCCGGTGGTGCGATGGTGGTGCTCGCAGGTGGTGTCGATGACGGTGCCGCGCAAGTCGGAGCTGTTCCAGGAGGACCTGTACCCCGACACGCTCAGCGACGAGGCCTCGCTCACGGCCGACGAGTGGCTCGCGGGCGAGGACGCCGAGCCCTGCACCATGTCGCTCAAGGTACGCCTCCTCTCCCGCCCCTCCCACCCCTCCCACCCGCGCACTCGGCTACCCTCACTCTGGCCATCGCCAAAGGTCCCGTATCCAAAGGGTACCAACAGGACCCTATACTAAGCCTCTGCTGTCCCTCCATCCGTCCGTCAGTCAGTCAGTCAGCGGGCTATATCTCAACCATAATAGGTAGATACTTGAAATTTTCACAGAAAGTGTGGTATCTGATGCCGCTACAACAACAAATAATAAAAATAAAATTAAAAATAAAGGGGGGTTCCCATACAAGAAACGTGATTTTTTCGGTGCCTTTTACTCAACAATCGCTGTTACGATGGCACGGAACCCTCCGTGCGCATGCCCACTTGACCGGTATATTTTGAAAATATTAGTCAAACTGAACTTACGTTCTCCTCTCCCCTCCAAATAAGCGGAAAGCTTGTGTTAGGAGGGGGTACGACACTAGTGCGACGGGTGTGGATCAACTGTCGACCTTTCAATTTTCACGGCACCTTTAACCGTTGGGCTATTGAGGCTGTAATACCTTAATTCAGACAAGTCTAAATGGAATCCATTTTACAAGTTAATTGCGTGACTACGCAAGGTCTATAAGAGATACAGGAAAATGCCTTCTAGAAAAGGTTTAAATCCTTCTTATAGATGTCAAGGCCACAATGATTATCCTACTAATAGATACATAATATAAATGCGAAAGATTTAATGTATGGATGATGTTTGCTACTCAATCACACCGCAACGACTGAACCGATTTGAATGAAACTTGGCACAGATATAGATTATAATCTGGAATTTCCCTTTCCCCTCTTACTTTTTTTTTAAGAATATCAGCCAAGCTGAACTTGCCTAATATTCTCCTCGATAACTGTGGATCCTGTCGATACCTGGCAACCTTGTTATTTGTCAGAAATTGCAAGAACTTTTTTGACAAGTAACCACGTTGTTAGGTAACTTTCTGACAGATATTTAAGATTTCTGATAGATTGAATATAGCCGGGCGTTAATTTATCAGATTCCTTTCATAAATCACGGATGAACTATTGTTTGAAGTAAATATAGATTGACAATCTTTATGATGTCGTCTTATTTCATAAGATTATAGTTTTTTTATTGTTGTATTTTGTACAAATTGTAAATATGTGTTAAATAAGATTTTCTGTGTGTTGTTCCTGCATTAACATATTCTATCTATTGAATAAATGTAATTGCAGGTTTACATTAATGTAGTGACCAGCAACAATTTTAATGTAACCCTGCACTACAATTTTTTCGTTGTAGCATGAGTGACAGATCAATAGAACATTTAGAAGTTATTTCGTACCGTATTGTTGCAGTCGTAAGGTTCAAATTACGAAAACTTCAAATTTTCTGAAGAAGAATTTTCTCAATAGCTTTTAATGATGTGAATTTGAACCTTATGCTTGAAAGAATATGGTACAAAATCAGTAGTCTGTTGACCTGTCACCCCCGCACCATGCTACCACAAAAACACTAAGCATAGCATGATTTGTGTACCTATAAATTGTTGTTACTCTTCGTCTAACAAATACAGGTAAGTATAATCTTGGCGGCTGTCAGTTAAAAGTTTTATAATATATGATCGCATCGGGATCACATTTTGAACTGGTTTTCAGGAATAAAAAAACACACCGAGCTTTGAAAAAAAAAAATGGTCGTGTTAGTTATATCGCTGAACACCCGAAAGGAGATTGGGGAAGAGTGGACCCAGACACAAAGTTCATTATATTATTGGACTATTTCGGTATTTATTGCTCTTATACAGTAGTTTAATAAATCCTAAGACTACATGTCTAAGTTCAGTTTGAGAATAAACATAGTCGACCCTTAGGTTAATAGTTTAATCTAAGGTTAGATTAATGAAATATTGTTAGGAAAAATCTTCTAACGAACATATCTCTTTGCTCCAAGTGAATTCAGACATGCCGTCTTAGGATTAATTGAATTATTCCATTGAGCAACAAAAGCCGACATAGTTCATAATGCTACAATGTTGGGTGCGCTCATGCTTCGCTCATTTGCTGCTGCACTGTTTTATCTCAAAAATCGATTTTTCCAAAAAAGCGTCTGAACATATTAAGTTTAAAAATTTTCAAATTCTTAGTTTTTGAAAATTTTATACTTAGAAGTTTTCTGTGAATTTGCTTTTTAACTGATGTATTTTTACCTGGCAAATTTTTTTCTATATCACTAGTTAAAATCGAGTTAGTTTTCGAGATATAACGTCGTAGCAGCCAACGAGCGAGCTTGACCGGAGTGTGGCCCGCGGCGACGGTTTGCGCATCTGTTGTGAGGAGTGTTTCTGTTGGCTTGCCTCTAACGATGTATTTTGGTTGAATGTGTTGCGTGTGGATCCGTGTATTTTGATATTTCGGTGTTTACTAACTTTGGGCTTTCTCAAATAACCCCTGTGAGTTTCTGATGTTTTCAATCAATGAACGATGACATGTTGTGTTGTAATTCATTTTGAATACTAGTTTGAAAATTTTTATGATTTGGTAAAACATATTGTCCCTTTTTTGTTACTTTTGAAAAACCTTGTTAGTTGATAAACTTTTCATTTCGATTTGCGATCCGAGAAGCATCGCGTTTATAAATTTTAAAAATCTTATAAATCCGTATGCGTCCGGAGGGCCTTGTACCGAGTCCTCCCTCCCCCTGGCACTCGTGCCACGGCAGCCAGCAGGAACGTTGTCAGACAGATGCTATAGGCTAGGGGTCCCTAACCAAACTCCAGGAGCGCGCGGTGCTTGTGCAGGGCGGGTACGTGTCGGGGCGCGCCACGCAGCTCACGGTCACCAAGCGCAACGCGCTGGCCACGCCGCGCGACCGCGAGCGCGACAAGGACGAGCGCTCGCCCACGCCCGCGCAGCGCGACAGCCAGGCGCCCACGCCCGCCGCCGCCACGCCGCCGCCCGCCTTCACCGCCATGGTGGTGAGTACGCCGCACCACACCACGCCACACCACACCACACCACGCCGCGCGACCGCGAGCGCGACAAGGACGAGCGCTCGCCCACGCCCGCGCAGCGCGACAGCCAGGCGCCCACGCCCGCCGCCGCCACGCCGCCGCCCGCCTTCACCGCCATGGTGGTGAGTACGCCGCACCACACCACGCCACACCACACCACACCACGCCGCGCGACCGCGAGCGCGACAAGGACGAGCGCTCGCCCACGCCCGCGCAGCGCGACAGCCAGGCGCCCACGCCCGCCGCCGCCACGCCGCCGCCCGCCTTCACCGCCATGGTGGTGAGTACGCCGCACCACACCACGCCACACCACACCACACCACGCCGCGCGACCGCGAGCGCGACAAGGACGAGCGCTCGCCCACGCCCGCGCAGCGCGACAGCCAGGCGCCCACGCCCGCCGCCGCCACGCCGCCGCCCGCCTTCACCGCCATGGTGGTGAGTACGCCGCACCACACCACGCCACACCACACCACACCACGCCGCGCGACCGCGAGCGCGACAAGGACGAGCGCTCGCCCACGCCCGCGCAGCGCGACAGCCAGGCGCCCACGCCCGCCGCCGCCACGCCGCCGCCCGCCTTCACCGCCATGGTGGTGAGTACGCCGCACCACACCACGCCACACCACACCACACCACGCCGCGCGACCGCGAGCGCGACAAGGACGAGCGCTCGCCCACGCCCGCGCAGCGCGACAGCCAGGCGCCCACGCCCGCCGCCGCCACGCCGCCGCCCGCCTTCACCGCCATGGTGGTGAGTACGCCGCACCACACCACGCCACACCACACCACACCACGCCGCGCGACCGCGAGCGCGACAAGGACGAGCGCTCGCCCACGCCCGCGCAGCGCGACAGCCAGGCGCCCACGCCCGCCGCCGCCACGCCGCCGCCCGCCTTCACCGCCATGGTGGTGAGTACGCCGCACCACACCACGCCACACCACACCACACCACGCCGCGCGACCGCGAGCGCGACAAGGACGAGCGCTCGCCCACGCCCGCGCAGCGCGACAGCCAGGCGCCCACGCCCGCCGCCGCCACGCCGCCGCCCGCCTTCACCGCCATGGTGGTGAGTACGCCGCACCACACCACGCCACACCACACCACACCACGCCGCGCGACCGCGAGCGCGACAAGGACGAGCGCTCGCCCACGCCCGCGCAGCGCGACAGCCAGGCGCCCACGCCCGCCGCCGCCACTCCGCCGCCCGCCTTCACCGCCATGGTGGTGAGTACGCCGCACCACACCACACTACTGTTTTGTGAAGCTCAAAAAATAGTACATACTCCTTTTATTCCCGATTTCTGGAGTATGGATGAATAAAAATGCACAAGTCTGGTGTGACAGAAATCCATAGTAAAAAAATATGTGCAGATCTCGTATATAATACGAATTCCTTTTTCGAATTTTTAAAATCCATCTGTATAAAGTTGGTTTGATTTTTTTAAACCTAAATGCACGCAAACGAAATCCGAGACAGTTAGACGAAAATGTAACTACAATCGATCCCCACAAATCCAAATTTTTTCAGGAGAAGCAATTGTCCGACCTGATGGACGAGATCCGCAAGCTGAAGTCCGTCATCGTGAAGCAAGAGAACCGCATCCGCACGCTCGAGGCCACCGTGAAGACGTCGCTGGCGCCCGCCGCGCCCGCACCCGCACCCGCGCCCGTACCCGCACCCGCACCCGCACCCGCGCCGTCGCCGCCCGCCAACCACGACGACGACGACGACATGGCGCCTGACGAGGTGTGACGCGGCCGCGCGGACCGGGCGGGGACGATCGAACCAATTGTAGCGAGCGCGGGGCCACCCACAACACCACGCCCAGACATAGAGGTAGGGATGGATACTGACGCCGCCATCTTTGTTTTGAATTTTTAAAAAAACTTGCGAAGGGAAAACGGAAATACTGAAATTAAAAAATGCCTCAAACTATTGTCGTATTCGACACTTGCGGACTAAAACGAGCTCAATTTGTTAAAACCCCGTATATCCACTGTACTATCGCTATACAGTGGCATTTTGTATTTAATTGTGAGATTTTAAAATTTTAAGCTTAATGTAAACCAGACAGAAAACCAAAATTTATTCTCTTTTAAATTGTTTTTAATGCTCGGTGCAAACCTGGTTACACTTGTTTATTTAGTATTAAAAAAGTAATTAGCTTTTTTTAAAAATTGTGAACTGTGATTGTTTGTCCGTTTGTATTGAATCGACCGCAGGTTCGGAATATTGACATTTGGAACTTCTTAACGTTTTTCGTGCAATTGGTTTGATCTGAACAACTAGTATACAAAAGAACTGAGATGCACTTCCATCACTGTTCATATTCTAAGTTATAGTCTGCTATTTAAACGTTTTAATTATTACTTATCGAAGGGAAGACGAGTTACTATCGACCACATTTTAACTGGGCCGAGACTTCTTAACACATGGAAATCCCGAGAAGTGCACTTTTGACACTTCTTTGTAAAAGTCCCTTTAATTGAACCATAAAATGCTAATTAGTATTGTAATGAGAATTAAGTGGAAAGTAATGGCCCTGGTATTAAAATGTTCATAGTTTCCTATTATTGGTTCAACATTGGTCATAAAATAATGATAATTACATTTTTTTAACGATAAAATGTAGTTAATTAAAGTGCGTCACGAAAGTTGAAATAATTGAATGGTTGACGTCTCAAAATTTGGTCCAGTAAGGTTTGTGTATTGTAATTTTTGTGACCGTAACTGTATAAGATTTAGACATGTCGTAAAAATGTTACGCACAATGAAAAATATTTATTTCCTTTTCTTATGTTAAATTGACGGGAAATAACAATACTTATTGTGACTAAACTTTACGACATCGCGTCGCCCCGACGCGGCGACAGCAGACAACCATTTTGCGAAATAAAAATTAAATTATTTATTTTTTAAGTTTAAAGAATATTGATTATATATTAATTTTAAATATCAGCTATTTTTAAAGTCAATATTTGTCGCAGTTCGTCTGATTTTATCATTTATATTTTATGTATATTTATAAATAAATGTTACATAACTTACCGACATTAAATAACGAGTTATTTTTCACACGCTCTTTTCTGTGCGGCATCCTAACTCAAACGAAAGTATGGATTATAACGTTGTGTACTTTTTTGGTATTTAAATGTTTGAGTGAGCTGTAATGATAGATCAGACGCTTCTCGCAGAGATCCTCTACATAATAGGTATGTTTAACAGTGTCTATATTTCGATTGAGCTTTGAATCGTCTCAATAACATTGGAACGATACTATCTATCTTTTCTGTCAACGATGTTTAATGTCAGTAGTTATTTATCTTATTGTAAAGGCCAGCCCGCACTGCGAATAAAATCTTCGTAATTCTGTAACACTTGGACTAACCGTCATACCCGCACTTGCGATTTTAAAACCGCGTGAAAGTATCAAAATACAGACTTTTTTACCGCGCGTATTTTTTCCGCAGTGCAGGCTAGGTCTAATATTTAGGTGTTCTGTATTTTTGTGACCTTCTGGAAATGACGGATCAAGCTGAATTTCACAAAAATAACAGAATGAGCCGCTTCTTTATCTATTTAACATTGTAAATAATAATGTATGTTTACTTTTAGCGAGTGATAACTATAGTGCCTTATATATGACGCAGGAAAGTCTCAAAATCGGATTTGTAATTGGTGATGTAGATTGTACAAGTATTGCATTTAGTCATTACCTACAAGAGATTGATGTTCATTTTAAATTCTATTAAGATTATCGGTTATATGTGCGTGCATACTTATTCTTTGATTGTAAAGAATTATTATAATATTTAATTGTAATTGTATTAACTGTTTTTTGTAATAATAGCTCAAAGACTTAGAAGCTGGGCTGACATTACGTCCGAAGTTCCTACGTTCAAATTCCTATATTGACAACCTGCTCTTTACGATAGCTTAACAGAAATATTTTCGCAACTTTAAAATTAAAAAATACTACTAATCGTTGATAAGTGTGCAAGCACATAAATATAAATTAATAATAAAAATGTGCTTCTAGCTTTTATAATAATAATAACTGAATACAGCAATAGTTTAATACTAAATAATTTATTTAATTATTTATTGAACTATGTAATGATATGTAATCACGTTGACTAGTTCAATCCAGGTGCAAATATGGAACAAGTTGGCGTTTTTGATTTATTTATCGGTTTTTTATGATTTGGAATATTTTTTCTTACTTTTTGAGTTTTAAGGTCACAACTTTAAAGTCATCTTGTTTCGCATTTGCATATAGATAATATTTTTTTCGTGCAAAGAGAATTCTTCATTTATCACTATTTATTATAACGTAACAGTCATTTTAATTTTAGTTCATTGTTAATATTGTGGACATTTTTATAACGACGTATTGTATTCCCTGTATGATGATGTTCGCACATCTGTCAGCACGCGTCACATGTAGTGTTCCTCTTCCTTCCTGGAACTTTGAGCTTACAGTGTTACCAGACGTCTGATAAAAAAAAAACTTAAAACGTTGAGATTTAACAACTGCACACTTTACAGATTAATGCAATGCCTTGTGCCTGTATTCATAAATCATTTTTAAATAATTACCTAAGTTGGAGAACGTAGGTAGAGTAGCACAGATCAGGAAATAAGATGTTCCTTAAAGTGCCTTAGCTGAGGTAGTCCCTAAAATTCAGGGGAGCGTTCGTGAAAATCATTATACTCTGAAGACTACAAGTGTGTCACGTCCTCATAGATGTGCGATCAGGTTTAGATGTAAGATTCCCGGAACGTGGTGCTTTTTAATCATTTGAATTCCGCTTACGATTAAAAAATATAATGATTGTCGCTATCGGTATCTATCAATTTATATTACTTATTTATCTTTACACTTTATAGTACTTATTACTAACTCTTTTCTGCGCCGATTTATTATTACACTGAGCAAAATCAAATTTACCTTAATATTGTTTATATAAAATATTTAATACTATTTCATTACACAAATGACAATCACATACTCGTAACTCGAAAAGTTAACAAAGCCGTAAGTTTTCAAATAAACGCTTGCGTGTCGCGAAAATATCATGGTTTGACATTTCCACAGCAAGTGACAGATTGATTCGTTCCTGTTCACCAAAGAAAAGAAGAAAAACGTTTACATAAAAAGTGACGGTAGAGCTTGAAAATAATTTATTGAGTGTGTTATCGTTTATCTTTGTTTCACATTATAGACCTGGCAATATTATGCTCTGTGTAATTCAAAATCGGCCAATAGCTAGTTCTCACTAGTAGTGTTATCTCGCTCACACTCGGATGTGACTAACATTTCATTAGCTATTTTTGGTTAGAAGCAAATGGAGAATATTTTTAGATTCATTTCGCGTTTAATGCTGGAACAGACGAAGACTATGTGGTCCGGTAAACATTTTTTAATACAAGAAACTGTATGAAGCTCATGACGGAATGAATTGGCCTCGTATTTTAAAAAATGGGTGCCGCGTTGGTCTCGCTCTGTACTTCAGGCTTTAGTTTATTATTTACGTAAAACGCGAAGCTATGGCAGGTAAAATTGATTGGTACGGAAAGGTCGCAAGATGCGATAAGTTTAATCGGCATCATAGCTTAGCGGTTTGGACAGCTAGTCACGTCACAAGAAATTAACATTTGACAGTCCTCCTAGCATTAAACCGGTGGTAATGACGAGGCGACGATCGCTATCGGCTGAATTGACGGTAGTCTGTTAAAACATTTTTCGGCGAGAGTGCTAAACGGCGATAGCGATTGTCGCATCGCTCGTTGTCTGGTGCTAGGGGTACGTAAGTTATGCTGTCTCGCTTCGGACAGCAAGTATTATAGTTTATATAAATAGTATTATTCTTACGATGATTATCCTTTTTTCTCTTGTAATTTTAAGATGGCGTAATTTTAGATGTTCGTATTTTAAGATCATGACAAGGCAGTGTATGTCGCGGTCAGCGCCCTGCTGCACTGCATTGGAGTCGTAATTATGTATGCGGGAAACCATCGAGAAACGCACGTGATGTCAAATTGACACCTCTTCCAGAGCTGTCAGCTGTCAAGTTTGGCGCCATTTGCTATTGCGAGTGTGTTACAATTCAAATGTCATAGTACATAGAGGCCTTGTATGAGATGCATATACCCTTCGATGGTTTATGTAAATTATTTCTTTTGTATTTTGTATGTGGACCTTAGTTTTTGTATTTTTCTTTTTTTGAGTTTTGTTAAGCCTAATCGTGTATGTAACGCAGGAATAACGAGCTAATGTACTTATTGTGAAGATTTATTCGCGGCAATAATAATAATTGATGGCGCTATTCATTAGGCGACGTTTTAAAAGCTTTTCAAGTGCTAGACTATCACTATTGTGAGAATGTGCCAAATTACAGGTATCCTGTGCTCAAAATTCAAATTAGCTAAAAAATTGTTATAATAAATTAATGTTGCCAGTTAAAATAAATTCGACCGCAGCCTGTCGCTTTAGTACTAAATGTTTTAAAGTTTTCACTGTTCCTCCTTTCGAGTGAATATCGTGTCTTGTAAATAAGCTCAGTTGACAAAAAAAGCTGGGACTGAAATTGAAAATAGTAAAATAATAGCGCACAATGTTTTAGCAACGATTTGAAAAGATTTTTTTAAATCTTGAGGCCTTTGAAATGTCGTGTGTAGGAATGCTTTTTAAACTCGATATTTATATTTTTATTAATTAACTGATTGTTTACTGTTTGTTGAATTTGAATATAACAGTCTTGTAATATACTTTCACTAGCAAAAGCTATTTGAATTGTTAATCAATAATTTTCACGATGTAACTACATAATATAAATTCTACCATTTATAAACCGGTGCTAGTATCGACCAAGTGCTAAATAATAATTGCCTTATAGACCACATGAATTTGTATTACAATATTATATACGTAGTGTCCATTGTATTATATAAATTTGACAATAATAAACAAGTCGAAATATTTTAGTCTCGTAATTTTTTATGAATGGAAGTTTATACCTATTATATCAATGATGCAATAATAATTAAGAAATGCTGTTAATGTAATAATTGTTATTTATAAAACGCGATCCCGACTTAATGTAATGAAACTAACGAACATAAAGTAAGGTAAAGGTGATAAGAGGTTTGCCGCGCGCCGTGCACTGGGGCGGTGCGGGCGCGCGGCGCTCGCGAGATGCTCGGGTCAGATGTTGCAATTACGAAAGTTGAACAGAAATAAATGTCTATTTTACTATTTTCATTGTTCGTATTATTTTACCCGTTCCTGTCGTCTCGACCTTGTATCGTCATAACTACAGCCCTAGCCATACAAACGTGTCGTCTCTTTCTACGATCGCTCACGCTAAAGCCGGGGCCTTCCAAAGTTTTTTATCACGCTTTTGAAAAGATAGGACGTGCGATAAAAATCCTTTGGGGTCCTTTAGCGTGAGTGATCGTAGAGAGACGATACGTTTGTAATATGGCTAGGGCGGCTGCAAAAATGCGAATCTGCTGCAAAAGATGCATTTTACAGGATAGCATTTTGAAAGTGTTTTTAGTCTATGATGACCTTTATGAATACCTACTTATTGGATTTGAGAATATGGCTACATATTCGAAAAGATAAAAGCTAAAGAAGTGATATAATAAATTGGGCCTATAATGCTATAGTTCTGCAGAAAGCAGCCATAATATGGCACTTTTTGCAAAAATGAGTAATATACATGTATAATTTATCTATGTTAACACAGATCTACTATTTTTCACGAAGTGATTACATTCTCTTGGCTATTTTTGACACGCTGCATTGGAAGTTAGACAAAATATTTTTGTCATAATTTTTATTATTTATTTACAGGAAATATAATTTATTTACAATAAAGAACGAAAATAGATATAATAATATTATATCTCGATAAATATTTATTTATCGAGATCAAAAGCTTTATCAAACTGTTCATCGGAAATCTTTCGTTTCTTCAACTTCTTGATGAGTGCGACATCGGCTGCCAGTTCATCAAGTTCTTCTTGAGTCACCGCTCTTCTCTTCTTTCCCTTGCCTTCTGCGTGATTTTTCTTCTTCAACTCTTTCCGTTTTTTTCTTTTCTCTTTTTTCTCTACTTTATTTTGTTTCGCCTGCTCCCAAGGTTGCGTTTGGGCCTGGAAGTTAGATTTGATTCCTAAATCTACTAATACACAAGAGTGTGTTTATATTATTAAATTACAAATAGTCACTTAGTTCATTTTGTTTTGTCATCAATTCGGAGTTACTTAGTCTGGGAATTGAAATAATAGAGGATGATATTATAACCCTACAGCGTAGATGGAGAACCCTATAGGCACTGGGAAATATCACCGTTGATGCCCTTCGATTGAAAATCTTATTCATGAATTTACTGAAGGGTAATTAGGATTGGTAGTATCACGGGCAATAAACGAATGTGTTTATGTAGACTGTGTACAATACAAATTGTCATTGGTAACGAGTTAAAATTAGGCAGAAACAATAAGTCGTGGATCCATACTTCTAAGCGCGGAATACATACTATAAAGTTGGCGCGTGAGGTTTCACGCGCTCTTGTCTATGGATAAATCTGTTATTGTTTGTTAATTAATTAATATTTGGCAATATTCCCTTGCTTCATTTAAGTCAAACTATTTGAAAGCATACCTACCTACATGGTTGAATGTGTTTGATTTACTAACCATTTTCTTTATCTTCTTGGATGGCCAAACTCCAGTTTTCTTATACTCTTCTAGCTTTTGCAGTCTACTGGCCTCCTTCTGCTTGTCTATGTAGGGGATGCTGTTAAAGTCTATCTCGTCTGTGGGCCCCACGAACTGTTGTCTATGCTCCTGTTTGATCTCTGGCATGAGCGGCAGCTTGAGGAGGCCGTAGCTGGTGGCTATGTGGCCCAGGGGCAGTTCCTTCAGCTGTAACAGCAGGTTGCATTCGTGCTTAGAGTACGCCTGTATGTGGGAGACGAATGCGCGCTGGCCCTTGTCGAGGACGGCTTTGTCTCGCTTCTGTTGCTCGTGGAGGATCGATAGCACCTGTAATCAAACTATATAATAATAATAAAATTACATAAAGAACAGAAGAGCAGCTCAAATCAAGCGTGGATCGATCTATCCGTAGAGATGACGCGGACGATAATAAATAGTCAGGAGGTTTTGTTATAAAACCTAACTTGATAAATTATGTGTCATTTTAAACTACTGTCATGATTAGTTACAATTCTACCGTCATAGGTGTACCGCCACGCGAATTAATTCAAATTAAATGGCCACACCACTTGAGTTAACACACTTCCATCTTAGACTCTCATCGTTCTTATCACCAGATGAAACAGCAACCAGGGGCCAACCACTGAGGTTATTATCAATTGAGTTAGACTACAAAAAATGGGCTCGGATGATGAATTACAAGACTCGACTAAATACTACAGGACTCCAAGAATAGAATAGAATATTTTTTTATTGAAATTAACTTTTACAAAGTGCTTTCGAATTGTCAAATGAATCTACCACTGGTTCAAGAATTGAGAACTAGTCTCTACAAGCGCTGGAGTCCTTTTTTACGCATCGAGCTGTAATCTTAAACTCAGATAAAGATAGTTGCCGGCGGCAGCAGCTCACCTTGTCCCTCAGCTTGCGCGTGACGGTGAGCTTGTCGCGGGAGCGCGCCCAGTCCTGCAGCTCCACCTTCTGGTTGGCGTGGATGAAGGGCACGTAGGCCTCCTCCGAGGGCAGCAGCGGCAGCAGCGAGCAGCCCGCCGCGCCGGCCCGCGCCGCGCGCCCCACGCGGTGCACCAGCGCCGCGGGGCTGCGGGGCGGCTCCCACTGCAGCACCCACTCCACCGCCGGGATGTCCAGGCCCCTGACAACATGGCCACCCGTCATCATCAGTGACCTACTGAACGCAGGCCTCGTCGCAGGACTGGATTATGTAGGCCGTAGCCCACCACGCTGGCCCATTGCAAATTGTCAGACTTCACACACCTTTGAGAACATTGAAGAACTCTCAGGAGTGTAGGTTCCCTCACAAAGTTTTCCTTCACCGTTTTTCGTGATAGGAATTTTTCGAGATTCAGTTCCTAAGGGGATGAAATAAGTATGACGACTAAGTCATCTTTCAAGTTATATGCAGGAAAATTGGTTTTTGGATTTTCGATAAAAAAATTAAGAAATTTTGATTGGACGTTATACTTTTACATATTATGTTCGTCATCTTTCAAGTAATGAATAAATTGCCTACCTTGCCATTAAATCAGTGCATAGCAAAATCGCATTCTCCGCCACTCTAAAACTCTCCAATATCTTATTTCTCTTTTGCTTCATTTTTCCGTGAATGGCAAATATCTTGATGTCCGGCAACAGCGCCGGCAGCGCGTGCGCCCAGTAGTCGACGCAAGCGCACGTCGGAAGGAAGAACAAGCCTTTCAAAATCTTACGATTCCTTATAAAGTTTAATAGGAACAGGAATTTATCTTGTGGTTCAACTATGACATAGTAGTTTTCTAGCAGCATAGGTGTGCTTATAGAAGCTTTTTCTTTGACACTGATCAGCACAGGGTTTCTTAAACCCGCTCGGACTAGATCTTGGAGCTCTTTAGTCTGCGTTGCCGAGAAGAGGCCGGTGCGACGCTGGCGGGGGAGGTATTGGAGTATCGTGTTGAGTGTCAATGAGAAACCAAGGTCGAGCAAGCGATCTGCTTCGTCTAGGACTAGGAATTCCTGTAGAAAACATATTTAAGAATTTGAAAAATTTAAGGAAGAAAGAAGATATAAGACAATTCAAAACTAAACCCTGCCTGCCTGTAAATCTCATACTTTGAATTTGGTTTAAGTCAATCTAATTTGACCTCGTGAAATTAATCTTACCCTGCAACTGTATTTGATTGCTTTGTGTAACTGTTCCTGTTGTGTAATCTAAATATATAAAAGGCAAAGGTGACTGACTGAATGACTGACTGACTGACTGATCTATCATCGCACAGCTCTAACCACTGGACCGATCGAGCTGAAATTTGGTATACAGGTAGCTGTTAGGACGTAGACATCCGCTAAGAAAGGATTTTGGAAAATTTCAACCCCAAGAGGGTTAAATAGGGGGTTAAAAATCGAACCTAACGTGAGCGAAGCCGCGGGTTAAAGCTAGTTTTAAATATAAAAAAAATACCAAAATTAGGTACCATTTGTGTTTTAGACTGTGCAATCTAACTTTTGCGTCTCGAATAAACAGCTTTAGAAAACAGTATAAAGTGGACAAAAACTTTTTTTGAAAATATTTTTACTCTTTTCTTGACTATAGATATTTTAGATGATAGTGCAAATAATTTACTAAAATATTGTGACTAGTTGCTGACCAACTTAGACCATACATACTTTACTTAACAGTTTAGATTCTTAAGAGTATAGTTTTCTTACCAGATCTTTTACTCGGCCCGGCAGATTGAGGTGCTTCCTTTCAGCCAACAAGTCCTGGAACCGCCCCGGGGTGCACACAGCTATCTGAGCCCCTCTCTGCATGCTCTCCGCATCTGCTTCTATGCTCCTACCCCCCACTAGCAGGGCTAAGGTCATGTGATTCAATTCAGGCTCTTGAAGAAATTCCTCTATCACCTATGGCCAAAAGAAGAATGGTTCTCTAGTATGGCAGTGGTGGGAAGGGATTGATGGTAGTGCAAAAGGAAGGCCTTCTCTGCAAACCAAGTGGATATCAAAATCACAGATTAACACTTCAATTTTATTTATTACTTTAGATAAGATGAAATGTTTGTATATTACCGAAAGGAGATTGGGCAATTCGAGGCATTTTATTTCTTAATTGTACACTAATGAATATATTACCAAAAATCTTTATCTAAATAAAGGTGACCTAATGCAAAGTTTTAGCAATTTTGTTACTGTCTGCAAGATGTACAATTTTTAAAAAATTCAGTTTGATTTTATTTACTTTGGCCTGGGAAGGCATCTTAATTTCCAAAACAGTACCTAACGTAAGTTTTTACTGTAAGGAATTTATTTTATAAACCTTACTCCCTCTTTATGTTTAAATCTGCTTATTTTATTTTAAAACTATATACTTTTTAATTACTAAAAACAAACAGAAAGTCAATTTATTTTGCTCAGATATAGAATTCAGTATGGAAATAAAAGAAATAAAATATTCTTAAAAGTACTAAAAATAAGAAATATCCTTGTTCATTTGGTCAATGTACAAAAATTTTAAGCTTGTCCCCAAGCTCCATACAAAATCGCCCAATCTCCTTTGTGTATACGCACAACATACACACACAAGGAAAATTACGTGAACCACAATAAGTGCTGCATTTCTTTATTACTTTATAATGAAAACTAGCTTTTGCCCGCGGCTCCGCTCACGTCGTGACGTAAATTTCGATTTTTCAACACACTTTAACCCTCTTGGGGTTGAAATTTTCAAAAATTATTTCTTAGCGGATGCCTACATCATAATAGCTATCTGTGTGACGAATTTCAGCCCTATCCATCCAGTGGTTAGGGCTGTGCGTTGATAGATCAGTCAGTCACCTTTGCCTTTTATATATTTAGATAAATGGATACCTTAAATATTTGCATGGCTAACTCTCTAGTAGGTGAAATGATAACCGCATACACAAAGTCCTTCCTGAGAGGAGTCTCCTTCGCTCTCTTCATTAACAGTTCGAGCATGGGAACCACGAAAGCCAGGGTTTTGCCAGACCCGGTCACCGCTTCCGCCACCACGTCCTTGCACGAGAGAATAAGTGGAATTACCGCAGCTTGTATGGGAGTCATAGCTTTAAAACCTTGTTTGTTGATGCAATTCAACACAGGTTGCGAAAGCGCAGGTGTCACTTTGGTCCAATCTTTGATCACCATTTTCGGTTTAAACATAAATAGTTATAATTCTTGAACAATATCAAGGGACTTGTAAAAAACTATATTCAGTATTATTTCTGAATTCAATTTCTTCTTCTTCTTTCCTTTGGTGAATGGCTTTTTCCAGTGCCAAGCCAGCACAATGCACTTCGCCAATGTCAAGTAGTTTGAAAGAGGCACAAAGGAGATTGGCCGGTGAAAAAGTGCCGGTTTTTATTAATCTGTAATAGAAGGGGTTAGAATAATATAATTATTGTTAGTCACAAACACGATAACACACACAAAAAAAAAAAAAAAAAATTTTCCAAGGAATCAAATACATGTAAAAATTATAATTTAAGTTTGTTAATTTTAAAAAACTTACATAAATACTTAACATAGGGAGTAAAAACTAACATTAACACACATGAAACGTTTAAGGGACGGGAAACTTTTAAAGGAAGGACATCATACAATTTATAGGGGAGTTTGGGACAGGAGAATAGTATATGAGAGGCTGATCCTTCGTCCAGACCACACTCACATAGGGAATGATCACGCACTCTTAATTTGAATAAATGAACAGGGGTGCAGGCGTGACCAATTCGAAGACGACTGATAGAAGAGATTATCCAGCGAACCGATTTTTTATGAAAGAAGAACCAAGGTCGTCGAGGTATATCAGGTTGGACAGAAGCATAGTGCTTGCCCTTTACAGAAATCGATTCAGTATAAAATGAGTTCCAAGAGCTCTCCATGTCTGTTTTGGCTAGGGAACGGAGGTCTTGAGGATAATTTATATAGTGGGACAAAGAACCAGATTCAACCGCAAGTTTGGCACAAGCATCGGCAGTCTCATTTCCACTTATACCGGAATGACCAGGGATCCAGGCCAAGACAACGTTTAAACCTTTCTGTCGGCATGAATACAACACCTCCCTGATCCTGAACATAACAGGTATTCTCAACCTACTACGGAATGGGCTATCTTTAAGAGCTTGTACACAGCTCAAAGAGTCAGTTAGTAGCAAAGCATGACTTATATTATGGGCTTCAACAAAAAGAGCAGCTTCTAAGATTCCTATAGACTCTCCTGTGAATACAGATGTTTCTGGGGGGCACTTAAATTGTAAACTAATTTTGTATTTTGGGATCCAGCATGCTACTCCGACGCAACCATTCTGAGATATTTTGGAAGCATCAGTATATATTGTGAGATAATCAGGCCAGTTGTTTTGAATTATCTCATTAAATTTGTGATTGGCTTCAATTGAATCTTTATGAATACCTAGTGAAACAGTCAGGGGATTACATACCAAACTTTTATAGGGAGTAGAAAAAAGGGTAAGCTTGGGAGATGAACTAACCGGGTGAGGGAGGGATGTAAACTTCAAGAAACTTTTTAAAAGACAGGGTTTTTCTTGGTTGGCTCGGATAACAGAAGACAGCTGTCGAAGGCTGTTCAGTATTGGATGTGAGGAGGATTGCAGAACCTTGCAGACAAAGCGGTCACATAAATACTGACATCTTATGTGAATTGGAGGATCAACACATTCCGCCTGTAACGTGTTTGTAGGGGAAGACTTCATAGCTCCAAGAATAATTCTCAGGCTTTTGTACTGAACTTTATTTAGTTTTTCCAAAGCTGTTTTGTTAATGGGGTCAAGAACAAACAATCCATAATCGATGTGACTACGCACTATGGCATTGTACAAAAGTTTTTGTGAGTAGGGATGGGAGCCCCACCACACCCCTGATAGTGCACGGAGGATGTTAATGTTATTCTCACATTTTCGACTCACATGTTGAGCATGAGCTGCACCATTGAGTCTCGAATCAAGAATAACACCCAAAAACTTAGCTCTATTTTCAAGAGAAATGTGTTGATCATTATAAATAATGTTAGGGTCTGGGATGATTCTTTTTCTTGAGAAAATAACAGCCTTGCATTTTTCGATAGACAGGGACAGACCATGATCAGATAACCACTGGCCTAGATAGTGCAAAGCAGAATTTAGACGATTAGAAATAGTCTCCATGGAGTTTGAACTAACATAGAGAGCAATGTCGTCAGCGTATTGGAGGATATTACAAAAGCTTACGACAGACAATTCGAGATCTTGGGTGTAAATGCTATAAAGCAAAGGACTAAGGACAGAGCCCTGAGGGAGACCCTTCCAGATGGTTCTGGGGGGAAGAGAAGAGGAGGGAGTTCTCACCAGAATACTTCTCTCTGAGAGTAGATTGCAAATGACAAGTGTTAGTCTCGGCGGAATATTCAGCTGATGCAGTTTATGCCTAAGTACCGGGAGAAGAACATTATCATATGCCGACGCTATATCCAGGAAAACACCCACGAGGTACTCACCTTTCGCCAGGGCTGTTCGAATATCTGTCGTAAGGACACCAACGCTGTCCATTGTACCAAGACCCTTTCTGAAGCCAAATTGGGACTTGGCCAATAGATCTCTACTTTCCACTATCCATTCCAGTCGGTTTTTTATCAAATGCTCCATAACTTTGGCCAAAGTAGAAGACAGGGCTATGGGACGATATGACATGGCATCTAGGGGATTTTTGCCAGGTTTCAGTATTGGAATTATAACCTGCGTTTTCCAAGGTTCCGGGATGATTCCTGTTAATAGAAACCTGTTGATCATACCAAGATAGCAGTATTTCGCTTTATCATTCAGGTTCACCAAAAATGAGTATGGAATACCATCATTCCCTGGAGCAGAGTCCTTCAGTCCGGAGAAGACTCCCTGAAGTTCTTCAAAGGAAAACGGGGCATCCATTTCATCAGAAGAGGATATGAGTGATGAAGTAGAGAAGCTACTTTCACAAGGAACGTAGGGAGGGGCAAGTTTATCTGCAAATGCATCCAACCAAGAACTTGAATCATTGGATGAGGGGCTACTAGACAACTGAGAATTTCGGAATCTTTTTATTTTATTCCAGACAGAAGATGAAGGAGAACCAGGATCTAATGTTTCACAGTAAGATATCCAACCTGCCTTTTTCTTTTTAGACATAAGTCTCTTGGTTTTAGCAGCAACACGCTGATATTCCAGAAAATTATTATGAGACATATCCATCGTGTAGGAAACTTCTGCCTCTTTGCGTCGGTTTATCATATCTAAACACTCATCATCCCACCAAGGTGGTGATGAGTAAAAATCTCGTTCAGTTTTCTTGATAGCAAAATGGAGGTCAGCCGATGATTTTAAAATCTTGACAAAATTCTCATAGTAAATTTGACAATCACCATCACCTTCTAAACCAGGGAGAGATCCAATAAACCTGTCAACAGAATCAGCAAAAGCAGGCCATCGTGATTTATTGAGCTTGTACTTAAGTAGAGGGTTATGGGTAACGAGAGGGATAGACCTTCGAGCTAAAGACAGGAGGATGGGAAAATGATCACTACCATGACTACTTGGGAGAGTTTGCCAGGAAACCAGCGAGGCTAAGGTGGGAGAGCAGAGGGATAGATCTATGGCAGATTTAGGATTTTGATCCGGGTATACTCTCCTCGTTGGGGAACCATTGTTCAGGATGCATACATTAAGCTCATCAAAAAGTTCCAACAAGAGAATAGCAAACCCATCACAAGAATGGGAACCCCAAACCGTATGGTGAGAGTTAAAATCCCCCATCACAACAACTGGGGAAGGGAGAGATGAGATAATGGACCTTAGTTCTTGAATGAGCGATGAATGAGGATGTGGGATATAGACAGAAAGAAAGGAAGTGTCAAGAACTCTCACAGCTACAGCATTAACTTGTTGACTGTGAGGAGGAAGGGGAATAGAAGAGTAGACGAGAGAGCGCCGAATGAGAAGGGCACTTCCCGCATACCCATCATCCCTGTCATCCCTGAGGCACGCAAAGCCTGGAACCCTAAAATGAGAACCCGGCTTGAGCCAAGACTCAGTGATGGCAAGAATAACAGGTTTGTATTCATTTATTAAAAGGACTAATTCATGTTTTCTACTGCGCAGGCTTTTACAGTTCCATTGAACTATTTGGACTAGATCCATTATGGAAGAGTTTAGAAGCAAATTTCATGAAAATTTGAGCTGCGTTGGACGGTAAAGGTTGATTACTAAGTTTATCTAAGATATTAAGTAAAAGAGGAATTAAATTCTCAATGTCATTAGGGATAGAGGAATATGCGTGGTCATTATTAATAGCACAGCCATTACCGAGGGAGGAGGAACAGTTACCAGTGATATTTTGATGAGCTTGCCTATCGTATCCCTTTGCTACAGGAGCTCTGGGGCGAGGGCTACGGAAAATAGTTTCTTTGTAGGACCTAGAAGGGGCAGGCTTACGTTGAAAAGACGATTTAGGACTTGGGCTAGGGGAATAAGTAGGAGGAGTAAACATTTCTTTGGCCATTTCTGCATAAGAGGGGCGGCTAGATGGAAAACGGGAGGAGGCTTCAATGTAGGAGATGTTATCTTGGGACATGGCTTGCTTAATTGCTTGCTGACGAGAGTGTTCAGGGCAGCTTTTGTCCGTAGCCAAATGCTTTCCTGAACAAAGCACACAAGTTGCACTGTCTGGGGTGGAGTTGCATGAATCACCTGAGTGATCCTGTGAGCACTTAAAGCACCTGGGTTTAGACCGGCATTGAGCTTTAATATGCCCAAAACGGCAGCAGTTCAAGCATTGTATCGTAGGGAAAAGGTATGTTTCCACTGGAAGAGAAGTATGGTAGGAATAAATTCTCAAAGGAAGTACTTGCCCTCTAAATGTCACCACGACTGACTGGGTCGGGATCCAGGTCACTACACCATCAACTATTTGCTTTCTGTTTAATCTTCTGGCCTTGAGAACTTCCCCACAACCAGAAGGGAGTACAAGGGAGTCCACAAATTCATCAAGGTGCCAGTCAACAGGGACACCTCTTACCATACCCATTCGAGTTACGTTAAAAGATGGAATATATGCTTTGAACTCCGCCTCTACTAAGATCTTATTAATCAGAAAGCTATTTGCTGCACCTGCACTAGCAAACTCAACCGACACTTTGTTCCTGCCAACGCTTTTAACTCCATCGTTAACAATATCTTGCACTTTATTTTTGTGGAGAAATTGACCGAATTTGATTGCTCTGATTGAAACGCCTGCCGAAGGATCAGCCACTTCTCTGGATACATATACAATAAAAGGACCGGAGTCTGCATCTAGATACTTCTTGGGGGCATCAGAGAAGGAGGGACTGGTATAAACAGATTGAACGGAGGGGTTAGAACGTTCAGGATCAGACGGTTTCTTTGTGGACGAGGGTGTATTCTCGTCCAAAGGCCGTTTACGACCAGGTTGGGGGGCAGGACGTGACGGCGAGGTTTCCGGAATTTCAACGAATTCCCCAGGATCAGGGGGAACCCGTGGCGGGTCGATCTCCATGATCAAACAGCCTGAGGACTACCTGGACAGACACAAATACAAGCACTTACCAACACCAAACACTTACCAACACCAAACACTTAGCAACACCAACTATTACACCCAAAAAAAAGCACAAAACTACGCCAAAACTCCCACTAACACGTGCGTCAATCAAAGCTACAGGCGAAGTCCGAATTCAATTTCGCTGTCGCTAACCACTAACCAAAACAAAACACACATGTGTTTGACAGCACTATTTTTGGTCTGTGGACACCACTTTGACCAAAGACTACAGTACCTATGAATACTTGACTTTGACTGATCACAGATGGTAGGTACCCGTAGAGAGAGAAGACATAGAGTCAGTAACGATTTCTTTCTCACTCACACTAAAAAGAGAGCAGAAATAAAGTTATTAATGTGATAAACAGAGACGCAGCTACCCAATTTTTTGTCCCTCATCGTGTAACCAGTTTTTTTCAAGGTCGACACACTTTTGTGCGAAACAAACTGACAGTTAATAAGAAAATTTAGTATCTATGTGTGTTGCCAGCTTTAGGTACCTATACAATGTCCCGATTTTCCCTATCCTACTTTTATTATAAATGTGAAAGTTTGAATGTATGTATGGCCATCCATACATACATCCAAATTTCAGCCATATCGGTTTAGTGTGGCGTGATTTAGTAACAAACATATGGATGTTTGTTACTCAATACGCCACACTAAACCGATATGGCTGAAATTTGGCACGGAGATAGGTTTTTTTAGTAATGTCCTCTGACATACCGTAACGACGGGTTACTTTGGCTACTTTTTCAATTTTTTTTTTAATTTTTGTTGAAACAAAATAAAGTCGTGATGGAAGAAATGAATATTATGAGAAAAGAAAAGAAAGATGATGGATACTAGAATATAATATATGTCGGTGATGATTAAAGTGTATTCAGTTAGATAGTGTCGGTTTCTGTTCTGAATCTTCCTGAAGTTTCGTTCGAATGTCCAACGACCAGTCGAGAACTGTTAGCGATCTTAAGAATTATTTTATTTACAAAGTTCTTAATTTTTAAAGCCATTTTTAAATAGCTAGAGGCAGACTTTTAATGTTTTTTTTAAATAATTATTAACTTAAACTATGAAGAGTTGCAGTTTTATACGACTGCCTGAAAAAAGGAATATACTGTTAATTTCATTAATGATGATTTTGATGACTAAATATACAATTTTTGTTGCTTTTAATTCAATAGCATTACTCGATCGAAGGAAAATTTTAACTGTTCATTAAAAATTATTTTGTGTAACATTCTTACTAGTAACGAAAAAAAATTTTCCTTTGTGTTACATACATCTTTTTTCAAAGTGACTCACATATGCTAAATTTCTATTCGGCATTTCAATATTTTTTTTAAGGAGCAAATAATTATCTAGTGAATTGGTCCTATGAAACTACATTAAAAAACTTTAGTATAAAAAAAATATTTTTAAAAAACCGACTTACGTGTACAAACTAAAATTATTTTATACTTTTAAGTGGTGGTTGAAGTTAATATTGTGTGCAATAAAGAATAATAAATTCTTTATTGCACACAATATTAAGATATATGTAAAAAATAGAAGCTTACCCTAATAGGTATGTCTCTCCCAGACAACCTTATATGTGTAGGTATGTTATTTAAAAAATAAAACAGTTCAGCATCTGTTTTGTCGTTTTATTTAAAAATCCTGGGAAGAATTTTCCATCTAATTTGGGGTACTAGGGGAGTGCAGTTATTGTGGCAACATTAAACTCGAACTTGTCATGTGACGTCATCGTTACGTCATGTTATCTCTATTTCAGTCGCGGTTACACAGTACCTTGGTCTATTGCCTTCTCTGTCTACGTAGGTACCTATCTTAAGGCAGTCAACCACAGAGTACCTACCTACATCTACTTTTGTATAACTTATCAGTTGTCAAACAAATGTCAACAATAACACGTGTTCAGTGTTTATTTAAAATCCTTTAGGATTTAAATAATAAGGTAATTTAACATTGAAAAATAAATAAAAATGCCTAAAATACGTAATTTAGAAAAGCTCAAACATCCCAACAGCAGAAAAACCATATCGTTAGCGAAGAAAATGCTTAAAAATGAGAAGAAAAACAACAACAAAATTGGAACTCATATCAAACAGAATTTAATCGGTGAAAAAATCCTATGGTTTAAAGAGAGAATACCGAAAGATTGTCTATCCTTGGATAAGGAGCAGACTTTGAAGTTGATCGAGTCATATTTGGCGCGTTTTGATGAAGAGCTAGAACAGATAAGTTTAAAGAATTCAATCGGTAAAAGGAAAAGTAGACAACATGCAAGTAGAGAAGATGTCATCAATATAACAAAGAAGAGAGAGTGTGAGGAATTCGCGACGTGCGGCCTGGAGATGCCTGACCTGATGGACGTTGAGCAGATGGAGGTGCTCAAGAACTGGAATGGTGAACTTAGATTTTTACAGCACTTTAAGCTGAAAAGAGTAGCTAGAAAACATTTGATATAATGTAGTAGGCAGTTAGAAATTATTTATAAAAGGACTTATTTTAAAATGATACTTATATGTAATTGATTTGTAGAGCGGAATAAATTACTGTACTGCAATTTTTATTAAAGTTCTTATCTGCCATCCTTAAGCTAAAATGCAAACTACCAAGAGCATATTTCGAGCTATGATCCAAAAAGCGGCAGTTTATAAAGAAATGACGCCATTTGATAACTGAAAAACTGTTTTTTATATTACTATATCACAAACTACAGAATTAAGGAGAAATCCGCTACGATGGATTGATAAAGAATTAACTATAAGAGAACATTAAAAAATCATATTTGGCCAAATGTTGGTTAACAGCATTATAGTTTGAGGAGGGCAGTTATTTACTGTTTCCATATTTAAAATAAAACCTTTAAGCCCTGCTGGAACTTTGAACCTTTATAACTGAAATTAAATTTAATTTCTTAGACTTTTATGATGTTTACCTCTATATTCCTACCAACTAATTTGGCTAAAAACTAAAAGGGATAGGAAGATTTTGCATGTTTTACATATAATAATACAAGATGATGCCTGCGACTTTGTCCACTTGGATTGTTTCTTTTATTGCTGCAGGAAATCCTTAATTTTCTAGGATAAAAAATAGCCTATGAGTTAACCCTGGGTAAGAGCTATCTCCATTCCAAATTTCAGTTAAATCGGTTCGTTCATTGTGGTATGAAGGAGTAAAACATACATACAACCTTTCACCTTTATATTATTAAGTCTGATTACATATCTATATAGCATTTACAATTCAATTTTTGTGTATTCATAAAATACAAACAACAGCAAAAGTTTAAACTATTTATTTATTAAATTAATATTTACAACTTTTAATGAAAGTAGTCTCAAACCTGTAATAAAACAATTTGTTAATGTTTACGAAAATGTAAAATCCACAACTTCAATCACTCTATCAATTAAACACTACATTGTCAGTATAAAAAATAATAAAAAATGTCACAACAGCTTGGGTAATAAACTTCATTGTTACAAAATAATTATTACTATATACCTTACAAATGATTTAATAAAAGACTTTTTTTAAAGGTGAAAATGAAGGAGACATTTTCATAAATTATAACATACATATACAGTATGTCAAAATTATGTTTCTAAGCTGCCTGACTAGCTTTTGCCTACTTCTTTGTCTATGTGGAGTTAAGGTTCCTTCCTCCTCTCTGGGAACCCTTTGTTTCTAGATGTGAAGGCTCACATCTAGAAACGAAGGGTCACTCGTGTCACTCTTCAGTTTCTCAATTATACCCATCCAAATAATCATGTTGATCCATTGCTGCATGATTAAAGGACAAACAAACATAATTTCACAATGATAAAATAATAAGGAAGTAGGAATTATACTACAAAATAATCTGTGCTTTAACTATTTGAGATACAGAGATACAAAGAGCATGATGTTAATTCAAGGGAAGAGAAAAACATTGAAAAAATTATATTCAAATATTTGTATCAGTTTATATTGATGGGTTAGGTTACAGCATATATGTATAATTATGCTCTCAGTTCATGATAAGTTTTTTCAGTTAAAAGCATCACTACAGAATATTCACTTGTTACATAGTGTTATGTTTGGTGCTTACATTCATTCGATTCAAATTAGTCATTTAGGCAAAATGAACACATGAAAAATGACTAGTTCTTCCAGAGTAACTTTTTTCCATGTATTTCAGTAAAATAATTGATTACAGTTCTTAATTATTATTTTTTGAGACCAATGAAAACAGTTAATAGTGAAAGAGTTATGTGTGCACTTAAACACTCGTTTTTTTCTATTATTTTAAAATATATTTAGTATACTTACACATAATTTTTATCTGACAAAATAGATACCTACTTACCTAAAGATTCTAATTAAAACTTTTACATACCAAGAAGTTCTAATATGCATAATTTATTTTTTACTTTAAAAATAAAAAAAATTAGAGATCAATAAACTAGGTTCTCTTATTTGTACAGATATTTTAATTCCAAAGTAGATATAATAATGAAAGTATAAATTGATTCATTTTAAAAGCTAGACTTTTAAATAAAATTTATTTTAAAATTAATATAAATAGGCACTTTAAATTTTTATTAAGTATAATCAGAATATTTTTCCTAAGTTTTAAATAATATTTCAATGGATTTTGTAATGACCAACCATGTGATGTTTTAAGAAAAAAGTATTAAATTGACAACTTAAAACATATATTAAATATATGAATTGATAAATTAAACCTTAATATGTTCGAAGCTATCAAATGAACATTGTTTTTTTACAACATCACACAGCAAGTTTTGTTATCTATAATAACCTCAGAGAAATTGTAAGTATTTTTTATACATTATACATTATTTTTGTATAAGTAAGTATATACTTAGTGATTATAGTTAAATTAAATGCTTTTATCAAACATAGTTCAAAGATTTTAATTTTCCTCTCATATAAATAAGACAATCACTTTATTTTTCAAGATGTATGGCCGTTTCTCATGAAGAGCAGAACAGTAATGCTGCTATTTGAACCCGCGTGCAGCAACATAAGATTAATCAATGCAACAAAGAAGCAGTACCATTCTGCTAACTACTCTGTCTCGCTCATTCTAATCTCGCGGGAAACTGCCATTAAGTTATGTATACCATCATATTGTTTTTAGGTTACAAAGTATAGAGAGCAAGTCACCATCCATTCTTTAGTTTGATCATTATCATTCACTCAATCAGCCCCTATATTGCCAAACTTAAATGCATGCAATATTTGCAATTCTTCCCTTTACATTCCCATATTACTGCCTGCTAAAGTGTAGTTTTATAAGTAACTAAAGTATCATAAAAGCATACACTTATAACCCATTGAAAATATCTAGGTATACATTTTTTGCAGCTTCAACAATCTGTTTTTTTTTCCTCAGATTAACTTTTAAGATTAAAATAAAAAATGCCATCACTCACACCATATTTTCGGTTAGATATTTCCGATGGGTTATACTAGAATTGCAATGGTTGTCACAAGTTTCGCAATATAACTGCTGACGAAACTCAACATTTACATTTCTATTGCTTAAAGATAAAACAAATAAAACAGGGAGACAAATCAGGTGAATAATGGGAGGTGATAAAAGTCGTAACCTCTTTGCCCCCTCGCAGCGAGCCATATGTAGACCACGTGATAAGCGCCGGGTACGAAACAGATCATACCTGCTACAAAGAACACTGCACCCTGTAAGCCGTTTTCCGGTTCGGCGACGGCGAACACGCCCATTCCAATAAGCCCGACTCCAACTAAAAGGAGTATGACAGCTGCACAGACAGTTTTCCAGTTCTCGCGTACTTTAGGGTGGTTCCAACAGTACATAGATTGTGAGGCCTCTACATACTCGTGAATGAGAGAGTCAGAATCTCGCGATGTGGTATCCTCCGTACATTTGTAGGTTTTGCTGTAAAAGACAATAAACATTGGAATAATTATTGAATATCAATATCCATGGGAACAATAACCAGGCAAGAACAATAACAAGAACCATAATAGTCCATCAATTTTAGGAAAATAATTCACTTTTTTGGGTGGTAAATTAAGATGAATTTGTGTCTATTAAATACAAACGATATGTCTTTAAGTCAGAGCAGTGATAGTCTAGTGGTTAGGACTGCAGTCTCCTTTTCCGAGGCTGAGGTTCAATCCCAAGCACGCACCTCTGACTGTTCAGAGTTATGTGCATTTTAATAACACTTGCTTCAAGGATGAAGGAAAACATGGCGAGGAAACCTGCACAACAAAGAGTTCTCCATAATGTTCTCAAAGTTGTGTGAAATCTGCCAATGTGCATTGGGCCATTGTGGTGGACTGTGGGCCTTTTCGGTGAAGGGCACTTAGGAGTAAACCATTGATGGGTTGCTAATGATAATGAATACAAAAGAATCTTAAAATCAGTAAACAATTGGCGTAATATTGCGTAACATAAAACTCTTAATTTACTTTCTTAAAGTTAGTTGAAAACTTAACATTGTGATCATGATACAAATTAATATGGCTTTGTGTATAGGTAGATTGTAAAGATTAAATGAGAATTTATAGTAAACAGCTAAACCTGTTTTGCTGTGGCTTTAAGATTATCATAGATAAGCATTTTTTACATTACATTTGTGAGCTTGTGATTTGCAAGTTATAGTGCTGTAACTGAAAAACACAATGTTAGCATGAAGTGTAAATACTGCTGTTAATCCTTAAGAGGGGAATTTGATAAACTGTTATAAGTACAGGCTTATCTTATTTGACAGAGTATTGTCTATACAGTTGTTTAGAGTGACAATGGTAAATAATAATTATGTAATATATTTGTTTTGACTTTTGACACAACATTATTAACACACAATGAGTTAAATATAAAACATACCACACACAAACAGAACAAACACAGTGTTTAAGAGGATCATAAAGTAGAAATTGATATAAAATAGATTAAACAGCAGAGCAGCTTGAATCACAACTGCTATGCCAAAGTTGATAGAGGTGAGTTTAAATTGTTATCAAAAAAAGATGCTATGTCTAAAAGGTCTACTTCACTCTGTTTGAGTGGACTGAAACTTAAGTAATAAATTCCTATTTCCATGAACAAATATCCGTGGCATTTAGAATATGTTAATCTGATCTAAAATTGGAATGTCTCAAGGCCTTGTTGGTTGAGGTTTATATTTAAATTAAACTAGCTTTTGCTCACGGTTTTACTCACATTAAGTTCGATTTTCAAACCCCTTTTTTACCCCCCTTAGGGGTTGAATTTTCAAAAATCCTTGACCGCCACCTTATCGTAAGCGAAGTTTTTACCTAAATTGTGTTTTTGTTATAAATTATATACAGGATTAGGTCACATCTACATTTCCTAGGAAAATTACATATAATTTGAAATTAATGTGTTATAGTCCCGGGAAAAATTTATGTAATACATAACATAATACTTAATTAATTTTATCAAAACCCCAATTGTAAATACATCATGTGACAAAATTAGAATATATTAAAAACATGTATATTAATGATCCTACTAATACTATACAGACATTGTACTGTACTTTAAAATTAGAAACACGCTTGTATTCTATATTTATCAAAGCATGGCATGCATTATTAATAAGGCTTCATATGTGCGTCACCAAGTCCATATCAAGGTTTGAATAACTTAGTTTCTATTTCTCAATGAACTTCATGCAGAAACCGTTGCCATAGTGTCTTATGTGATATTCATATTTGGGATAACAAGCTTAGTCAGTTAATTCATCAGATGTGAGGACAATTCTTCATCAGTTGTAGATTAATTTTCAGACTTTATTCCTCAAATCAAGAGAAAACATTTTTTTGGCTAAGTGTTATCTTATTTGATAAATTAAATGACTTTAATATTAATCCAAAAACCAGAATCATACAGAATGAGTAGGTATAATTGTGGCACGCAAATACAATAATTACTGTTAAACAAACTGCACCCATTACTGGTTGATGAACTAGTTCCATTCAGCAATCGTTTAGCGCAATTAGCGCTTCATCAAGACGCGAACCGGGTCTCCCGAGCGTCATCAATGTTGAGCCAACAACAGTTCAAGCGCCTTTGCCCCACTAATATCTACTACATGACTCATTTAAGGTCATGAACAGCATGTTGATTACATGCTTAGCTTTGTTCTAAGTATAAACTTCGAAATCTATACATATAATTACTAAAAAAAAAAAGCAAAGCGTAAATGAACAATGAAACATTACTCACCCAGAAAGGTAATCACCTCCATTCTTGAATTTATTTTGTAAAGGGGAGCGACCGCCCGTTGCGCCGTACACTTTGATCGCCTCGTCGGTCTCCTCCTCGAAGGCATCGTCGATAGAAAAACGTTTATCACTGTTGCCGAACGGCCTAGTCATTTTTAAACTTTGTTTCTATCTAGCTGGAGATGCAAAAGATACATTACAAGTTTACAACGCAACGTACGTCGTACGCGTACAACGAAAAAAAACAGCTGTCAATTTATCACATCAACATGCGCCATATTGATTTTAATACCCAAGAGCATGGATCACGCATATCCAAATGTATAATGTAGTGTTCGTCCATGTTCGGTCTGTGGTGTACTAGAGGTAATATACTCTTTGGTTTAATTATGGAGCTATAAGATAGGTAGGTATATACCTACAGAAGAAGAAGAAGCGGACTACCTACTGATAAAAAGTTAACCATTTTTGTACCTAGATAGGTACTATGTTAGATGATTTTAACGCCAACGCTGTGTTTTAACGTTAATTTAGGTAGGTACGTACATACCTACTTCATATTTCCATTTCCATGGATTTTCCTTGTACAAATAGATAGGTAGGTATTTACCTACCCTACTGTGATGTCAAATGTGTGAATTCATAGACGAAATTAATTTGTTCTTTGTTCACAATTTCTTAATTATTCGTCTGTGATTATTCGTGTGTCTGTAAATTGTTTATGAGCTGTAAATGTAAACAAGGAACTTTTACTTTCAAAAATAAAATTTTATTAGATAACGATTCTATCGTATTCCTGTAACTTTAATTGTATTTTATTAAAGTTACGGATCTCATGTTTATATAAATATTTTTATGGTATTATTATTTAAAAAGTGACAAATTTACACCGCAACAATGATACGTCGGCCAATGCCCGGTGAAGACGAAGAGGAAATTCTACGCATGCAGCGAGAATTCCTTGAGGACAAAAACCTCCAACCTGCAGCGCAAGTGGTTAACTTACGTAAAACAGAACATCAGACTACCAAAAGAACCAATTCGTCTACTTCTGATCGCAAACCTTCTAAATATGCTCAGTCCAAGGGCCTTGTTGAAAAACGACCCCGTATGGATAAAGGCACAGGGTCAGTTTTAGGCGCTATATTAGAAAAGAATTTACCTGAAGAACAAGATTCTCCTGAATCTGATAATGGTAAAAACATTGCAGAAACAAGTGAACCTGATGAACTTGATGATGATAAGGTATACTACCCTAAAGTTATACCTTCAATTCTTGGTGATATAGTAGAGAAAAGTTGTGATGGTGATTTCAACTTAGAATTTAAAGTAATGCCCTCAAAAGGGTTCCCCGTTGTAACCAAACGTGACTCCAGTATAAAACCTGGTTCTAAGAGTATCTTTGCACAACGTAATGAGAAAGTAAATGAACAGAAAGAAAATAATATGGATATTGATACAGAGCAGCCCTCGAGCTCCACACAAGTAGTCAAAGAAAAATGCGAAGGTTTGAATATTCCATCACAGAGCTATATTTTGTCAAGCAATGATGCTGAAGACATCCACAAAGAAAACCTTAACATATTAACAAAAATGTCTGAACAAGATATTTTACAAGAACAACAAAAACTACTTTCAAGTTTAGATCCTAAATTAATTGAATTTATTAGAACTAAGAAAAAAGAACCCAATTCACATAAACCAACTTTTAATTTACAAATTGAAAATGTAGAAGTAAATGATTGTGAAATGAACAATGTAACCGGTGAACTGGCAACCAAAAATGAAAGAAGTCATGCTGAAGGAAATGATTATCTGTGGGATAATGATGTCCTATCCCACCCCCAAGTCAACAAGTGGATGCATTTTGAAAATTTGGAAAAAGAAAAGCTTGAGTGGATAAAGGGTATTGAAGACTGTAAGGGTAAATCCGATGAACCTTATGAAGCAAGATTTGATTTCAATGGGTACCTGCTTCCATACACTATGGAGTATACAGAGAAAACAAAAACATTATACCACCATGGAGAAGAACCACACAGGCCTGGGTACTCTATCACAGAACTAATAGAACTGTCCCGGTCAACAGTAACACAACAAAGGGTAATGGCTCTGAATACTATAGCTGGAATTCTTGAATACTATATGGCAGGGATATACAAAGATGTCATAGAAATACCATTGAGTAAAATATTCTTTGTGATAAGAATAGCAATGGATGAAAATAAACTTATATTGCTAGAGCCTGCGCTAAAAGCTATGAGGAATTTACTGTTTAACAGAATTGATGAAGCAAGTCTTGATGCATTATTGGGCTTTGAGGAAGGATGCTATCAACCTTGCCTTGAGAATGATAAATCAGAAATTGAAGAGATGGACTCTAAGGAAACAGATTTGAACGATTACCATTTAGCAGAAATTGATCTTATATCAGCTGCATTGAGAACTGATATTTTGCAGAGACTTTATTATATTTTAAATACAGTGAAGCCCAGTTATAATTGTGTTCAGTATTCAGTGCAAATCCTGATCAGACTTTCTAGAGATTCAATAGAAACTGCTAATTGGATTGCCCAAACTGATCATTTAATGAAGACTATTAAGGAGAATTTTATTCCAAGTGTAAGCATTAACTTTGCTCTGGATCCTAAATCTGTATACAACGGGAAACCTGTTTTAGTAGCTCTGAAGTTGATGAGAATTTTATCTTTACAGTCTAAAGAAATTGGTGAAACTTTAATATCAAAGTATGGTATATTAGAGCCGATATCAGTTTATATAAGTTCTGGAATAGATGGTACATATGGGTTGAGATTGCAGATAGAAGCTTTCTGTATACTATCTAACTTGCTTAGTTATGGACTGGCTACAGACAATGCCTTGTCATTGTGTCCGTTGATAGTTACAACACTTTATAAACATGTGCATGGCACAGATATTTTTATTGATTGCTCTGTACTGTCAGCCACTCATGCTGCAGTGGTACTTCAGTTTGCCAATAGGCTATTGAACTGTAACATGCTTGATTTAGATAGTTACAAGCATCAAATATACCCTCTTTTGAAAGAAGGAATACAAAAATGGTTGCTGCAAACAGCATGTATTGATAACTATACTTGTGGCCATCTGAGGTTACTATGTTCAGCATTGGATTGTTGTAAAACAGTTTTGATAAATGAGAAGCTTACACTGAAGTTTTTAAATGATACCTTGCGAAAATTTTCCTCATCAAAAGGATTTGAAATTATAATAAAGAACATAGTGCCGAGCTCAAATCTTCTCTCCGATATTGGTGATGGAGAAATACTGTATAACAAAAACCTTGTGAGTATTGGAGCAGCTATTGTTGATTCAACCCTGAGAGTACTACCAATATTGAATGTAACATCCCCTATACCACTTTTGGTATCATTGTTTAAGTTGCTAAGCATAATTGATGATAAAGAACTAGCAACACATTTTATCAAGAAAGTTTTGAGCTACTTGCAACAAATATCAAAGCAACATTTGAGTCTCAGTAACAATTGGTTCACAAGAATGGAAGTGGAATTTTTATTTAGCATTGTTAAGCTATCAATTCAAAGTGAGATATCTGAGTCCACAAAAGATGTTATTTATGTGGTGGCCAATAGATTATGCTATATTTTGAGAATGGACAAACAATATGAATTACACTATCTTTTCAATGCTGTGATTTTTAATAAGTATTGGTTTACAGCTGATAGATTGTTCAACTTAATCTCATTGACAGAAGCGGACAGTCTCACTGCTCTGACAAATGTAGAAGAGATAAAACAATGTTACAGTCAAGTTGTGAGCGTGAACAAAATAGCATTGAATGGAAACATTGTATTGAAAAAGTGGCAGGAGCCTGTTATACCTAGAGATTGGATATATTTGCCAATTCTATCTTTGTACAGCGTCAGTCAAGAAGTGAAATTAAGTGCACCGGCGTCAAGTAGTAACGCTAATGAAATAGCACAAAAGCAAGAAACTGAAAAGCAGGTCATCATAAGATGCAGTTTGGAATGGATTTTATTCAATGAAATCACTTTTCCAGATCTTTTGTGTGATATAGAAGTGACTGATAGGTTTTGCAGGCTCATGTGTGTCTTTCTCTGCGACAGCTCATTATTTTTGGATAAAAAAATTAATGTTTTACTATGGAAATGCATTCAAATTCTTTATAAAAATGGTGAGAAGTTTAATTTTGATATGCAATTAACAGGCCTTAGTAATTTTCAAGGTTTCTACACACAGATATTAGAGCAGTTTCAGTCTGTGAGCTATGGTGACCACACCTTCGCCTCTTGTGTGCTGGTCCCCTTAGCACAGAAACATAATGTGAAATGGCGGAAACTCTTATGGTCAGAATATGCTGGTTGTTTAAGAGCTCTAGATTGTCCAGAAAACTACTTGTGTTATGATTTAAATAAATATTACTATCCAGAAGAAACAGATGAGTCTCTTTTGAAGTCATATTCCAGAGCCCTGTCAAGTAATTTATTAAGGCCTGGTACAATTGTGTATAAAATAGCTTTGCACCATGTTGAGTGTTATAAACAGCGCAAAATTGTTAAATAGTATTTTTTAAGATTAAAGTGGTACCTAATATAAACCCATTTTGTTTTCATTGTGGCAAGTATTTTGCTCTTCTTTTATGACTTATGAGGTTAATATACCCAGAACTAAATCGGTTATGTCTTGGATGAAGGGTTAAGTAAAACTAGACGATGCCCGCGACTTCGTCCGCGTGGATCAAGGTTTTTTTCAATTCCCATGGGAACTATGTATTTTTCCGGAATAAAATGTAGCCTATGTTTTAATCCTGGGTATAAGCTATCTCCATTCCAAATTTCAGCCAAATCGGTTCATTTGTTGTGGCGTGAAGCAGTAACAAACATACACATACAAACTTTCTCCATTATAATATTAAGTGTGATGTGATGTGATAGTTAAAAACTTAATTTGAAATACGCGGGCATAGTTCGTAAGAAATAAGAGTGACGTCACATAAGATTCAAGATGGCAGACTAATAAGACGAAGCTGCCTATTCAGAGACAAGCTAGATTCATAAAGGTGATTTAGTATAATTAATAGGGTGACCAACCCAATAGCTAGCACTGCACCAGTTTATTCGCACTTTGGCAAAAAAGATTAAAATATAAGTTTCTGATTGTGGTTTTTAAATTTTCAGATTAAAAATATTTAGGGGAATTCATATTTTTCACAATCGAAACCTTTCTAAACTGGAAAGTTTTAAAATGACGTCAGTATCGTAGTTGAAAGATATCTTTCTGGAGTTCCCGAAGTTTTTCGGCCATTTTGACTCATCGACGTTAAGGGTCAGTACTTACTTAATAATGATTTAACTGTGGATTTATTTGAGTTTTAATAATATAATTGTTTTCAATTGATTTTCTAAGTATTATTAGTTACTAATTCAAAAAGTAAATGAAACTTTCCCGTTATTTCATTGCAAAACAAGGGGTGTCAGTATCTGGTTATAAAATTTGGAGATTTTCCTGTTTATTAACACTCCGAAGCGATTCGATTCCCTAGCAGACTGGGAGTCTGTAGATGATCTTAACAAGTGTGTGTAAACTGTCCATACTCTGGAGTCTAAATTCTTTAAGACCCATCACACGAAAAGGACCAAGAAGTTATCTGACCTTACTCTCAAACTGATGGAAGACAGACAAGAGATGAGATTTCAGTCGTCAGCAGACGCGGATGCCTACTGGTAGGTTAATAGGCAGATCTCTAAGAAAAGAACTCGCGACCTGCGGGCCTTGAATACCAAGTGTATTAAAGATACCATCTAGTGGAACAGAAGTTCCATTCCAAAGTGTCCGTGAGAGATCTATCTATCGGACAGAGCCAGCTGACGCGGCTGAAAACTGACGAAGGCTGTCACGTTTCTTCTCCACCTGAGGTATGGAGAGAGGTTGAGAAGTTCTATGGGCAGTTATTTATCACGAAACAAAAATCATTCAGCGAACGATGGAGAGAGCTATGCTTGGAGTATCCCTGCGAGATCATATCAGAAATGAGGATATCTGTAAGAGAATCAAAGTCACGGACATAGCTAAGCGAAACTGAAGTGGAAATGGGTGGGCATATAGTTCGAAGAGCGGATGCTCGATGGGATCCCATGGTGTTGGAGTAACGATTCCGTACCAGGAAGCTAGGTGGACCGACGACATCAAACGAGTCGCAGAGAGCCGCTGGATTCAGGTAGCGTAAGACCGAGACCTGTGGAAGTCCATAGACCTTTGTCCAGCTGTGGACGTCTGTCGTTTGATAAAGACTATGTTTACGTTTTCTTATTAAATATGTAAGGGTGTTTGTTTTAAATATAATAAATATTAAAAAATTAAGTCACCTACAGTTACTATAAGAATTTCCGTATATTATTTCGTAATAAAATCTATATTCTAAAAGACTTCCGTAGGTAGCCTAGCGTTATATCTCCCTTAAACTCTATTAAAATCTGAGTGTTGATAATTGGATAATTTTGTGCCCATAACTGGTAACAAATGTGCGAATAATTGGGGACTGGGTAATTTTTCAATCTTATTTAAAATTCTAGTTGATTTAAACAAAAAAATTTCAATATCTTCTTTAATTATATATTTTATTAAACAAGTAACCTTATGAACACAGTGATTTATAGAATTTGGTTAAATTTATACTTAAAAAACATATTTGAAATAAGATAAACTCTTAAAGTGCCCATAATTGGGTCTGCCACCCTAGGTACCTAAATAAAATTAAATGCCCAAAAAACTTGACGTCACCCCAACCCCGCAACTCGAGGAATGCAAAGGTATAAATTTGGCGGGAAAATTCTGACAAGTAGATAAACTTTGAAAGTGACATTTGAAGTTGAAGAACACTTTTGTTCGTACTCATAGGTTTGTCAATTTTTTTCGATTTCGGCAGGTGTTTTTCAAAAAAGTAATTTTTAATAAAGCATGTTTTCGTTCAAAATAGTCTCGTTTTAACACCGAGAACACCTAAAATGTTTATAGAGGATATCAGGAATGACTTTTACAACGTTCTTCTTGGTAACGTAAGTACTTTTCTTTGATTACAACCGGCAACAAGTTTACCTTATTTAACTTTTTAGTTTCGATTTCTTATTAAAAATAAGTTCACTTGTTTCAGCGAGTGCTGTTATTAGTTCACTACGACGTCGACGCAATATGCGCGTGTAAGATTCTACAGGACCTGTTCAAATGTGACAACATTTCGTACACACTAGTGCCTGTGGGTGGTATATCGGAGTTAAAGAGTGCTTATGACGAGAACAACGAAGAGGTGAAGTACGTGGTGCTGGTGAACTGCGGCGGGACCGTGGACTTGGTTAATATTCTACAGCCCGAGGAGCATGTTGTGTTCTTTGTGTTGGACTCGCACAAGCCCACTGATATCTGCAATGTTTATAGTGACGGACAGGTAAATGTGATCTGAAACCTATCATCTACAGCTCACTACTCAGCATAGGCCTCCTCAGTGAAGGGTTATAAGCATATTCTTCCACTCCTTTGAAAACATTGAGTGCATGTTAAATTGCAATGTTTTTCGTCACTATTGAAACATGTGATACTTAAATGCACATAACTTCAAAATGTCAGAGGTACATGCTCATCTTCTCATTTAGGGGATTGCAGCAGGATCTGATCTGCTGCAACCCCCTAAATAGGACACCATAGGCCATTGGGATAGTACTAAGATCTATAGTAGCATCTTATATGATAACATGCTAGTTGCTATCCCCCAATACTTCCTTACAACCAGTGGCGTGCACAGGATGTACTACAGGGTAGGCAGATGATACAAAATGGAAAAAATCTTCGGTGCGAATTAAAAAAAACTTAAGGGTAGGCATTGTACAAATTATAAAAAGCCTACCCTTAAGTTTCTATAACTCGTACTGGCGATTTTCTCCATTTTATATCATTTTTCCGCATTATGCCTACCCTCTGTGCACGCCACTGCTTACAACCCTTTGTTATGTAGGGCTTGTCTTCTACAATATTGTCCACTGTTTAAAAAAATGAACTGTCCCTAGCTTCTCTATGTCAAGAAGTAATCCAAACATCCTTTTCTGAGTTTTTTCTTTTATCTTCTTTCTTGTGTGTGTGTGGTGTGTATCCAGTTTATCATTCAATGCAGAAATTACTTTATTTACTCCTGAATTCTCAAGAAAGCTGCAAAATGTTCTTTCATACTCAATTTAATTAAAATTTATTAAAAGTTTAGTTGTGAAAATTAATAATTAATATACATAAAAAAAAAACAAAGTAATGAACATAAATGTAGTTTTTTATGTTTCTTACAAACTTTATTTATTATATAATAAAGAATCAGAGCCATTATAATATGATGTTGTAGGTGAGACTGGTACATAGGGATGAAGAGGAGAATATTCCCAACTTTGATGACATCTTCCGTGATGATGAAGATGATGAAGTAAGTATATTATATTTGTATTCATTTGAATGGATTTTAAATAAACTCATACAGCAAATCCTGTTCTACAATATGCCAGCATGCATCATAGGGTAGTAACTAGCCAACAAAGTCATTTGTGGGAATGGGCATGATGTTTTCCACTGAAACTAGTTGGTGCCTGTGACTTCGTACACATGGACTAAGGGTTTTAATTTCTGCATTCTTACTTGTTAGAATTACGGCAGAATTGCAAAATAAATGCTAACTGTGTGTGGGACACAATGTACTAACAACATCTTTTAGTTCATGTCTAATCACTAATGTTCATTCATCAGTCCTTTGTCAGTCAATTATCAGAAAATCTGCAATGTTGAGCCATCAGTCCCTTGTCTAAAAGGAAAAGGTGACTGATCTATCTACGCACAGCTCTAACTGCTGGATGGATCAAGCTGAAATTTGGCATACAGATAGCTATTATGACATAGGCATCCATTAAGAAAGAATTTTTGAAGTTAGTAAATTAATGATAAAAATATATTTTTTTCATTTATTATAAATAATTATATAATATCGCTCAAATATGGTTGAGCGAAGCAATGGCTGGATCATGCGTCATGCTCGTGAACGGGTGCCACCAACGGGAATGGGTCTGCTTTGGCTGCCCGTCTTGACATGCGTTGGATTGGTGTACCTACGTATGCATTTTTGCATTTTTGAAGCTTTATTGTGGAAGCACGGTATACATAGCATAGCTTTCATTAACTATTGTAAAATTTTTATTTTTATTTTTTTGAAAAGAGCAACCGCCGAGTTTCTTGCTGGCTCTTCTCGGCAGGAAAGGCATTCCGAACCAGTGGTAGATTCATTGACGATTCAAAAGTGCTTGTAAAGTTTATTTGAATAAAAAATATTTCTATTCTAATTATTTTTTTTTAAAGAAAGAGCAACCACCAAGTTTCTTAC
The DNA here is from genome assembly GCA_933228805.2 of Hipparchia semele. NCBI lineage: Eukaryota > Metazoa > Arthropoda > Insecta > Lepidoptera > Nymphalidae > Hipparchia > Hipparchia semele. Next base: position 277,388 of record OW121719.1, read on the forward strand.
TGTTTCTTTTCTATTGGAACAGCATTCCGAAACAGTATTAGATTCACTTGATGACCCAAAAGCCTTTTTGAATAAGAAACTATTCTATTTTATGGCTAACCTATCAGAAACTAAAATTGATTTGAATTAAAACTTTTCATTTCTATTTCTGTTGTAGGTAGAGGAGCTAGAGGAGTCCGGGGCGCGGCCGGGCCTCGAGGCGGTGGTGGAGCGGCGGCGCGCGCGCAAGGCATGGGAGGAGCGCCGTCACACGCTCATGTTCAACTACACACAGTTCTCCTATCGCGGCACCCCAGTATGTAATGGAGGAACTTTCAAATGTCTTTACTTCATGTTATTATGGCGTAGGTATCTACTAAGAAAGGATTTTTTAAAATTTAACCCCTAAGGTCATAAAATACGGGTTTGAAATATCGAATTTAACGTGAGCAAAGTTGCGGGAAAAAGCTGCTTTATGTACGTTTTATTATGATGATATAAAATTATGTTTTCAATCTGCTATACTGGAGAGAGTACCCCTGTTAGAGCCAGGGCACTGACCCTGGTGTGTTGTCTTACTTTGTTTGTCTGTCCTTGATTTGTTGTATCTAAAGCGTCAGCTACACCACCGCTTCTACCGTCGGTTTGTGTTCAGAGCGCGTGCGTGGCGCTGGAGCTGGCGGTGCGCGCCAGCCGCTGCACGGTGCCCGCGCTGTGGAGCGGCGCCGTGGCGTGCGCGTCGCACGAGGCGCTGCACTGCCGCTCGCCCGCGCGCTGCCTGCTGGACGCGGAGCCGCTGCACCGCTACGTCGCCGCCGCGCAGAGGAAGACCACCGACGATGATATACATCAGGTATTCAAAACATTTCCTAGCTTTTGGTTAGGTTTTTAAAATCATGAGGGACTGTTCACTCCCTAAATAAATTATTTAACTGTAACTATGCAAAAAAATCAAGTCAACTCTTACTCTGTTGCTGTGTGATTAAGACATAATTTAACAAACTAACACATTCATAGGTAGTGGATGATTAAAACAAGAATGTTCACAGTATTAATACACGAATACGGTTGTGGTACACTTTGGCCGGCGATGAGTTGGGATGAGGAGATGGTATAAAGTGAGCGCGGTGTTGGCGGTGTTGGCAGGCGGCGCGCGTGGTGGTGGAGAAGGACGCGTGGCTGCCGCTGTACCGCTGGTGGTCGGTGGAGGGCGCGCTCAGCCACTCGCCCAGCCTGGCGCCCAAGCTGCGCCTGCACGCGCGCTCCGGCGCCGCGCGCCTCCGCCAGCTCTTAGCGGACATGGGGTGAGTCTCGTGCGAGCGCAGTGACCATCACTTTTCTATACCAATAATAGTGCCATGACTGCATCACAACACAGCATATTGCCCTATTTTACTACTGAATTATTTTATTTATTTACTGGTAACTTGTAACCGTTCGGCTATCGTTATTTTTCCAGGTTCCCCCTACAGCAAGCGCGGCAGGCCTACCGGTCCATGGACGTGGACCTCCGGCGGTCGCTGCTGAGCGCCCTGGAGGCCGCGGCCCCCAAGCACAAGTTGCCCGTCCCCACCCGGGCCACGTTCCTGCTGCAGCGGCCGCACGCGCCGCCCCTGGCCGCGCTGGACGCAGTGTACGCTGTCATGGGCCTCATCGAGAATGTGAACTTCAAATCATTACAATTCAAAACGCGAAACGTTTATTGACCGACTAGCTTTTGCCCGCGGCTTCGCTCTCACGTTCATTTCGATTTTTCAAACCCCTTTTTTACCCCTTTAGTACTCTTATACTTTTCCGAAATCCTTTCTTAGTGTACGCCTTTGCCTACGTCATAATAGATATAACCGTATTACTTTAGATATAGAAATAGATGAATCAGTCACCTTTTCATTTTAGACAAGGGACTGATGGGATAACATTAGTGATTACACATTTTCTGATTATTGACTGACAAAGGACTGATGGAAGAACACTAGACATAAACTAAAAGGTGTTATTAATGCAGTGTGTCCCACACACGGTCAATATTTATTTTGCGAGTCTGCCTCTATTCTAACGACCATCATGGATTGATTTAATCTAGAATGAACTGTTTGCAGGAGACAATGTCCCGAGCGGAGGGCTTCCAGCACGCGCTGGCGGCGCTGTCGGTGAGCGGAGAGAACGAGAGCCTGAAGCGCGGCGTGACGGCGGCGCGGCGCTGCCTCGAGGCCGTGGCACGGACCGCGCACAGTACCCTGTCGGCGCGGGGACTGATGCTGGCCGGCCCTTTCAACTACTTCATCGTGCAAGAGGTGTGTACTCCAGAATACTATGAGATGCTTAAGTTTTATTTTTAAGAAGTATAAATAAAAGAATTGATCCAGAAAAAAAAATTCAATTTACTTCATGTAGGCCCTGCACAGATTAAGTAGGTATATTAAAAGGTCCTGTGGCTTTTATCACGAGCACAGGTTTTAAAAGCAGATTCTGCTGAGAACAGCCGGCAATAAATTCAATAAGTGCTACTTTTAAAACAAAACTGATTAATTATTATTAACTGACAATAATTATTACTAAATCTTATCAACATTAGTGAATATACATTAGTTTCTACTTTTTTTTTTTTTTTCAAAAAAGAATATTAGTCATCGGGCTATTGAGACGATTGCTACATGAAAGTTACTAGTTATGAATGACGATTTCTAGTTGTAGGTATGCATGTTTCTAGTAGTTGTTAAGTTAGTAAAAGGTAATGTTCCAGGGCACGCCCGAGGCCGCAGCGCTGCGCGGGCCGCTGTGGCTGTCGGAGGCCGCGCGGTGGGTCGCCGGCGCCCACGCCCACGCGCCGCGCCCACTGCTGGCCAGCGCGCCCACCGCCCACGGAGACTGCTTATTGCTAGGCCTACCGCCGCGCTTCGACCAGGAGCCCAGGAAGTGAGTAGCCAGCATTATTGTCATGTTATGTTTATTTTATTTTATTTTATTTTACAGGAAAACTTACAGCTTATTAGAAAATTAAGAACTAGTTAATAAATACAAAAGAACAATTAAAGCTAATTACAAGTTTTCACAGATAGAAATCACATATGAGAAAGAAAAAAAAAAACACTCAACTGGGAGAAGGAAAAATAAAAAGAAATACAGGGGGAACAAAAACCGAAAAAAAAAATGTAAAGAATAATCAATCAATCAAAAAAAAATTATACAATGTGGGGTAAAAAAAAAGCAAAATTTTAGAAGTGGCCAACGAATTTCTTAACGAGGTTTACGAATTATTTATAAGCGTTAAAGAATTCGTTTGCCAGCGTTTTGCGAATGGTGGTGGCATTGATGCAAAAAAGGTCTAGATTTTTATTATTTTTACAAATTTTGTTAAAAGATAAGGGCAGATCTGAGCATATATGAGTTTTTTCGAAAATTGGTATGTGAAGGTGGTGTGTGTAGAATAGAAAAGTTACGAGGATGTGCATTGATGGGGACTTTAAAGAATAACTTCTCAAGAAGCTGCGAACAATCAACTGTGTTGTTTACAATATTGATGAGGTAGGATATGTCACTTATATTTCTTCGAATGTTAAGTGGCAGTAGATGCAACTGGGCACATAGACCTTCATATTTCTTGTCAGATTTCAGTTTAAATTTAAATTTAAGAAATCGAGTAAATTTTTTCTGGATTTTTGTCTTACTACTACATTCTCCAGAACTATTTTTTTTAAATGGCAATTTTAACGAAACATTAGTTATTATTAGTTCTAGAAAACTTAATTTTTTTTGTAAACAAAATGAACTCTGCCCGCGACTTCGGTTTTTAACAATTCTCTGTTTTCGGGATAGAAGAGAGTCTATATCACTCGCAGTCCTTTTCCCATGTAAAAATTCATGTCGACCCGTTGCTTCGTTACTGCATGATTAGCACGTAAAGCTGTCGGTCCTACGTCTGATCTCCCTCCGGTCGTGTCGGATTTCCGTCCCATCGGACTATGAGAGTGAGGGAATAAAGAGTGCACCTGTGTTTGCGCACACACTTTTGCACTATAATATCTCTCGCGCAGATGGCTAATCTCTGTTGAGATTGGCCGCCGTGGCCGGATTCGGCCGAGAGGACATTATTACTGCGTCATTAAAGGATAAGTATAGATGGAACTAGCTTTTGCCCCCGCGACTTCGTCCGCGTGGAATTAGATTTTGGGGTGGAATTTTCAAAAACTGTGACACACGTACTTCTTTATTTTTAACTGAAAGCTCAAATACCAACTTTGATGGAAACAGCTTGAAAAATGACGGACTTTCATATAAACTTCCATCCCCTATTTAAACCCCTTAGGGGTGGAATTTCCAATAATCCTTTCTTAGTGTGCGCCTACGTCATAAAAGGAACCAACTGTAAAAATTTCAAGTTTCTAACTTCAGTAGTTTAGGCTGTGCGTTGATATCTCAGTCAGTCAATCAGTCAGTCAGGACTTTGAATTTTATATATATAGATGACTAGCTGATGCCCGCGACTTCGTCCGCGTGAATTTAGTTTTTATAATCCCGCGGGAACTCTTTGATTTTCCGGGATAAAATGTAGCCAATCCAAGGTATAATCTATCTCCATTTTAAATTTCAGCCAAATCGGTCCAGTAGTTTTTGCGTGAAAGAGTAACAAACATACACACACACACACACACACACACATACAAACTTTCGGCTTTATAATATTAGTGTGATTAGTGTGAAGTGTGATGTGATGTGATGTGAAGTGTGATAGTGTGAAGAGTGTGATAGTGTGATTAGTGTGAAGTGTGATGTGATAGTGTGATGTGATAGTGTGATGTGATGTGATGTGATGTGAAGTGTGAAGTGTGATGTGATGTGATTAGTGTGATGTGATGACAATAGTACATTATTGCAAAGGCAGTGAAGTAGGCAATTGCAGGTCGAGTATGAGTTTGAAGGCCGAGCCGTAGGCGAGGACTTCACTAAATACGAGACAGGCAATTGCCATTTCCCGCCGAGGCATATATAGTGCTTTTCTCAAAAGAATGCAGGGAAATAAAACACTTTATATTATACATCCAAATCCATCCGCCATTTTGGTTTAAATCTGGTAGAGTAGCAGTGGCGTAACTATACCGTTTGAGGCCCGTGGCAAATTCATCGTATGGGGCCCTCCCTCCCCCACTATGTTCAAGTTCAACCAATGAGATAGTATTTTTTTTTTAGATAGGGCTGGGGCCCGTGGCATTTTGCCGTCTTGCCACCCTATAGTTACGCCACTGTAGAGTAGGTACAATCAATCTCCATTTCACTCTCTGAACCGTTGGAACTCATTTTGATTATTATTAAATTTATATTTATTAAGTAGGTATGTAAATAACAAATCAAGACGAATTTTCAGCTTTACCGCCAATTTTTTTTTTATTATCTGTGCCGACAGGCAAACGCATTTATTTATGGCTATACAGCCACTTAAACGCAATTTGTACTAAGAAAGAGACTATGGTATGCCAAGAATGACAAAAGAGATCCGATCAAAGAGTATTTAGTAACCTTTTAAATGATGACAAAGCTCCTGCAATATTTAAAAAAAAAACAAAAACTGTTTCGCGGAGCGTTGTAATGTTCCAAATTCAAAAAACGCTCCTGCAATGGATTTGATTTTCTTTGTCCAACAATTCGATAATTCGCGTGTTCTTTTTTCGAAAATAATGGCAATATTTCCATGCATGTTTGAGAAAAATATATTATTTAAGTATTCGGTATTCGGCCGAATAATATGTAAATATTCGGTATTCGGCCGAATATAATAAAAGCAGCCGAATAGGCCGAATACCGAATAGTAACCGAATATTTGTTGCAAGTCTACTAATGGTATGTCATTAGCGGCATGTCATCACTAATGGCATGGCATGTCATTAGTGGCATGTTATTAATGGCATGTCATTAGTGGCATGTCATTAGTGGCATGTCATTAGAGGCATGTCATTAGCGGCATGTCATAAGCGGCATGTCATTAGCGTCATGTCATTAGCGTCATGTCATTAGCGGCATGTCATTAGTGGCATGTCATTAGTGGCATGTCATTAGTGGCATGTCATTAGTGGCATGTCATTAGTGGCATGTCATTAGTGGCATGTCATTAGTGGCATGTCATTAGTGGCATGTCATTAGTGGCATGTCATTAGTGGCATGTCATTAGTGGCATGTCATTAGTGGCATGTCATTAGTGGCATGTCATTAGTGGCATGTAATTAGTGGCATGTCATTAGTGGCAGGTCATTAGTGGCATGTCATTAGTGGCATGTCATTAGTGGCATGTCATTAGTGGCAGGTCATTAGTGGCATGTCATTAGTGGCTAGTCATTAGTGGCATGTCAATAGTGGCATGTGTCATTAGCGGCATGTCATTAGCGCCATGTCTGTCATTAGCGGCATGTCATTAATGGCATGTCATCACTAATGGTATGTCATTAGCGGCATGTCATCACTAATGGCATGTCATTAGCGTCATGTCATCACTAATGGCATGTCATTAGCGTCATGTCATCACTAATAGCATGTCATTAGCGGCATGTCATTAGCGGCATGTCATAAGTGGCAGGTCATTAGTGGCTAGTCATTAGTGGCATGTCATGAGTGGCATGCCATTAGTGGCATGTCATTAGTGGCATGTCATTAGTGGCATGTCATTAGTGGCATGTCATTAGTGGCAGGTCATTAGTGGCATGTCATTAGTGGTAGGTCATTAGTGGCATGTCATTAGTGGCATGTCATTAGTGGCATGTCATTAGTGGCATGTCATTAGTGGCATGTCATTAGTGGCTAGTCATTAGTGGCATGTCATTAGTGGCTAGTCATTAGTGGCATGTCATTAGTGGCATGTGTCATTAGCGGCATGTCATTAGCGCCATGTCTGTCATTAGCGGCATGTCATTAATGGCATGTCATCACTAATGGCATGTCATTAGCGGCATGTCATCACTAATGGCATGTCATTAGCGTCATGTCATCACTAATGGCATGTCATTAGTGGCATGTCATTAGTGGCATGTCATTAGTGGCATGTCATTAGTGGCATGTCATTAGTGGCATGTCATTAGTAGCATGATTAGTGGCATGTCATTAGTGGCATGTCATTAGTGGCATGTCATTATTGGCATGTCATTAGTGGCATGTCATTAGTGGCAGGTCATTAGTGGCATGTCATTAGTGGCATGTCATTAGTGGCATGTGTCATTAGCGGCATGTCATTAGCGCCATGTCTGTCATTAGCGGCATGTCATTAATGGCATGTCATCACTAATGGTATGTCATTAGCGGCATGTCATCACTGATGGCATGTCATTAGTGGCATGTCATTAGTGGCATGTCATTAGTAGCATGATTAGTGGCATGTCATTAGTGGCATGTCATTAGTGGCATGTCATTAGTGGCAGGTCATTAGTGGCATGTCATTAGTGGCATGTCATTAGTGGCATGTCATTAGTGGCATGTCATTAGTGGCAGGTCATTAGTGGCATGTCATTAGTGGCTAGTCATTAGTGGCATGTCATTAGTGGCATGTCATTAGAGGCATGTCATTAGCGGCATGTCATTAGCGCCATGTCTGTCATTAGCGGCATGTCATTATTGGCATGTCATCACAGATGGTATGTCATTAGCGGCATGTCATCACTAATGGCATGTCATTAGCGTCATGTCATCACTAATGGCATGTCATTAGCGTCATGTCATCACTAATGGCATGTCATTAGTGGCAGGTCATTAGTGGCATGTCATTAGTGGCTAGTCATTAGTGGCATGTCATTAGTGGCATGTGTCATTAGCGGCATGTCATTAGCGTCATGTCATTAGCGTCATGTCATTAGCGTCATGTCATTAGCGTCATGTCATTAGCGCCATGTCTGTCATTAGCGGCATGTCATTAATGGCATGTCATCACTAATGGTATGTAATTAGCGGCATGTCATCACTGATGGCATGTCATTAGTGGCATGTCATTAGTAGCATGATTAGTGGCATGTCATTAGTGGCATGTCATTAGTGGCATGTCATTAGTGGCAGGTCATTAGTGGCATGTCATTAGTGGCATGTCATTAGTGGCATGTCATTAGTGGCTAGTCATTAGTGGCATGTCATTAGTGGCATGTGTCATTAGCGGCATGTCATTAGCGTCATGGCATTAGCGTCATGTCATTAGCGGCATGTCATTAGCGGCATGTCATTAGCGGCATGTCATTAGCGGCATGTCATTAGTGGCATGTGTCATTAGCGGCATGTAATTAGCGCCATGTCTGTCATTAGCGGCATGTCATTAATGGCATGTCATCACTATTGGTATGTCATTAGCGGCATGTCATCACTAATGGCATGGCATTAGCGTCATGTCATCACTAATGGCATGTCATAAATGGCATGTCATTAGTGGCATGTCATTAGTGGCAGACATTAGAGGCATGTCATTAGCGGCATGTCATTAGCGGCATGTCATTAGTGGCATGTCATTAGCGGCATGTCATTAATGGCTTGTCATTAATGGCATGTCTGTCATTAGCGGCATGTCATTATTGGCATGTCATCACAGATGGTATGTCATTAGCGGCATGTCATCACTAATGGCATGTCATTAGCGTCATGTCATCACTAATGGCATGTCATTAGTGGCATGTCATTAGTGGCATGTCATTAGAGGCATGTCATTAGCGGCATGCCATTAGCGGCATGTCATTAGCGTCATGTCATTAGCGTCATGTCATTAGTGGCATGTCATTAGTGGCATGTCATTAGTGGCATGTCATTATTGGCATGTCATTAGTGGCATGTCATTAGTGGCAGGTCATTAGTGGCATGTCATTAGTGGCAGGTCATTAGTGGCATGTCATTAGTGGCATGTCATTAGTGGCATGTCATTAGTGGCTAGTCATTAGTGGCATGTCATTAGTGGCATGTGTCATTAGCGGCATGTCATTAGCGTCATGGCATTAGCGTCATGTCATTAGCGGCATGTCATTAGCGGCATGTCATTAGCGGCATGTCATTAGCGGCATGTCATTAGCGGCATGTCATTAGTGGCATGTGTCATTAGCGGCATGTCATTAGCGCCATGTCTGTCATTAGCGGCATGTCATTAATGGCATGTCATCACTAATGGTATGTCATTAGCGGCATGTCATCACTAATGGCATGGCATTAGCGTCATGTCATCACTAATGGCATGTCATTAGTGGCATGTCATAAATGGCATGTCATTAGTGGCATGTCATTAGTGGCAGGCATTAGAGGCATGTCATTAGCGGCATGTCATTAGCGGCATGTCATTAGCGGCATGTCATTAGTGGCATGTCATTAGCGGCATGTCATTAATGGCATGTCATCACTAATGGTATGTCATTAGCGGCATTTCATCACTGATGGCATGTCATTAGTGGCATGTCATTAGTGGCATGTCATTAGTAGCATGATTAGTGGCATGTCATTAGTGGCATGTCATTAGTGGCATGTCATTAGTGGCATGTCATTAGTGGCATGTCATTATTGGCATGTCATTAGCGTCATGTCATTAGCGTCATGTCATTAGTGGCATGTCATCACTAATGGCATGTCATTAGTGGCATGTCATTATTGGCATGTCATTAGTGGCATGTCATTAGTGGCAGGTCATTAGTGGCATGTCATTAGTGGCAGGTCATTAGTGGCTTGTCATTAGTGGCATGTTATTAGTGGCATGTGTCATTAGCGGCATGTCATTAGCGCCATGTCTGTCATTAGCGGCATGTCATTAATGGCATGTCATCACTAATGGTATGTCATTAGCGGCATGTCATCACTAATGGCATGGCATTAGCGTCATGTCATCACTAATGGCATGTCATTAGTGGCATGTCATTAGTGGCTAGTCATTAGTGGCATGTGTCATTAGCGGCATGTCATTAGCGTCATGGCATTAGCGTCATGTCATTAGCGGCATGTCATTAGCGGCATGTCATTAGCGGCATGTTTTTAGCGGCATGTCATTAGCGGCATGTCATTAGCGGCATGTCATTAGTGGCATGTGTCATTAGCGGCATGTCATTAGCGCCATGTCTGTCATTAGCGGCATGTCATTAATGGCATGTCATCACTAATGGTATGTCATTAGCGGCATGTCATCACTAATGGCATGGCATTAGCGTCATGTCATCACTAATGGCATGTCATTAGTGGCATGTCATTAGTGGCTAGTCATTAGTGGCATGTCATTAGTGGCATGTGTCATTAGCGGCATGTCATTAGCGTCATGGCATTAGCGTCATGTCATTAGCGGCATGTCATTAGCGGCATGTCATTAGCGGCATGTTTTTAGCGGCATGTCATTAGCGGCATGTCATTAGTGGCATGTCATTAGTGGCATGTGTCATTAGCGGCATGTCATTAGCGCCATGTCTGTCATTAGCGGCATGTCATTAATGGCATGTCATCACTAATGGTATGTCATTAGCGGCATGTCATCACTAATGACATGGCATTAGCGTCATGTCATCACTAATGGCATGTCATTAGTGGCATGTCATAAATGGCATGTCATTAGTGGCATGTCATTAGTGGCAGGCATTGGAGGCATGTCATTAGCGGCATGTCATTAGCGGCATGTCATTAGTGGCATGTCATTAGCGGCATGTCATTAATGGCATGTCATCACTAATGGTATGTCATTAGCGGCATGTCATCACTGATGGCATGTCATTAGTGGCATGTCATTAGTGGCATGTCATTAGTAGCATGATTAGTGGCATGTCATTAGTGGCATGTCATTATTGGCATGTCATTAGCGTCATGTCATTAGCGTCATGTCATTAGTGGCATGTCATCACTAATGGCATGTCATTAGTGGCATGTCATTATTGGCATGTCATTAGTGGCATGTCATTAGTGGCAGGTCATTAGTGGCATGTCATTAGTGGCAGGTCATTAGTGGCATGTCATTAGTGGCATGTCATTAGTGGCATGTCATTAGTGGCTAGTCATTAGTGGCATGTCATTAGTGGCATGTGTCATTAGCGGCATGTCATTAGCGTCATGGCATTAGCGTCATGTCATTAGCGGCATGTCATTAGCGGCATGTCATTAGCGGCATGTCATTAGCGGCATGTCATTAGCGGCATGTCATTAGCGGCATGTGTCATTAGTGGCATGTGTCATTAGCGGCATGTCATTAGCGCCATGTCTGTCATTAGCGGCATGTCATTAATGGCATGTCATCACTAATGGTATGTCATTAGCGGCATGTCATCACTAATGGCATGGCATTAGCGTCATGTCATCACTAATGGCATGTCATTAGTGGCATGTCATAAATGGCATGTCATTAGTGGCATGTCATTAGTGGCAGGCATTAGAGGCATGTCATTAGCGTCATGTCATTAGCGTCATGTCATTAGTGGCATATCATTAGTGGCATGTCATTAGTGGCATGTCATTAGTGGCATGTGTCATTAGCGGCATGTCATTAGCGCCATGTCTGTCATTAGCGGCATGTCATTATTGGCATGTCATCACAGATGGTATGTCATAAGCGGCATGTCATCACTAATGGCATGTCATTAGCGTCATGTCATCACTAATGGCATGTCATTAGCGTCATGTCATCACTAATGGCATGTCATTAGCGTCATGTCATCACTAATGGCATGTCATTAGTGGCAGGTCATTAGTGGCATGTCATTAGTGGCTAGTCATTAGTGGCATGTGTCATTAGCGCCATGTCTGTCATTAGCGGCATGTCATTAATGGCATGTCATCACTAATGGTATGTCATTAGCGGCATGTCATCACTGATGGCATGTCATTAGCGTCATGTCATCACTAATGGCATGTCATTAGCGTCATGTCATCACTAATGGCATGTCATTAGTGGCATGTCATTATTGGCATGTCATTAGTGGCATGTCATTATTGGCATGTCATTAGTGGCATGTCATTAGTGGCAGGTCATTAGTGGCATGTCATTAGTGGCATGTCATTAGTGGCAGGTCATTAGTGGCATGTCATTAGTGGCATGTGTCATTAGCGTCATGTCATTAGCGGCATGTCATTAGCGGCATGTCATTAGCGGCATGTCATTAGCGGCATGTCATTAGTGGCATGTCATTAGTGGCATGTGTCATTAGCGGCATGTCATTAATGGCATGTCATCACTAATGGTATGTCATTAGCGGCATGTCATCACTGATGGCATGTCATTAGCGTCATGTCATCACTAATGGCATGTCATTAGCGTCATGTCATCACTAATGGCATGTCATTAGTGGCAGGTCATTAGTGGCATGTCATTAGTGGCATGTGTCATTAGCGCCATGTCTGTCATTAGCGGCATGTCATTAATGGCATGTCATCACTAATGGTATGTCATTAGCGGCATGTCATCACTGATGGCATGTCATTAGCGTCATGTCATCACTAATGGCATGTCATTAGCGGCATGTCATTAGCGTCATGTCATTAGCGTCATGTCATTAGTGGCATGTCATTAGTGGCATGTCATTAGTGGCATGTCATTATTGGCATGTCATTAGTGGCATGTCATTAGTGGCAGGTCATTAGTGGCATGTCATTAGTGGCAGGTCATTAGTGGCATGTCATTAGTGGCATGTCATTAGTGGCTAGTCATTAGTGGCATGTCATTAGTGGCATGTGTCATTAGCGGCATGTCATTAGCGTCATGGCATTAGCGTCATGTCATTAGCGGCATGTCATTAGCGGCATGTCATTAGCGGCATGTCATTAGCGGCATGTCATTAGCGGCATGTCATTAGTGGCATGTGTCATTAGTGGCAGGCATTAGAGGCATGTCATTAGCGCCATGTCTGTCATTAGCGGCATGTCATTAATGGCATGTCATCACTAATGGTATGTCATTAGCGGCATGTCATCACTGATGGCATGTCATTAGCGTCATGTCATCACTAATGGCATGTCATTAGCGGCATGTCATTAGCGTCATGTCATTAGCGTCATGTCATTAGTGGCATGTCATTAGTGGCATGTCATTAGTGGCATGTCATTATTGGCATGTCATTAGTGGCATGTCATTAGTGGCAGGTCATTAGTGGCATGTCATTAGTGGCAGGTCATTAGTGGCATGTCATTAGTGGCATGTCATTAGTGGCATGTGTCATTAGCGCCATGTCTGTCATTAGCGGCATGTCATTAATGGCATGTCATCACTAATGGTATGTCATTAGCGGCATGTCATCACTGATGGCATGTCATTAGCGTCATGTCATCACTAATGGCATGTCATTAGCGGCATGTCATTAGCGTCATGTCATTAGCGTCATGTCATTAGTGGCATGTCATTAGTGGCATGTCATTAGTGGCATGTCATTATTGGCATGTCATTAGTGGCATGTCATTAGTGGCAGGTCATTAGTGGCATGTCATTAGTGGCAGGTCATTAGTGGCATGTCATTAGTGGCATGTCATTAGTGGCATGTGTCATTAGCGCCATGTCTGTCATTAGCGGCATGTCATTAATGGCATGTCATCACTAATGGTATGTCATTAGCGGCATGTCATCACTGATGGCATGTCATTAGCGTCATGTCATCACTAATGGCATGTCATTAGCGGCATGTCATTAGCGTCATGTCATTAGCGTCATGTCATTAGTGGCATGTCATTAGTGGCATGTCATTAGTGGCATGTCATTATTGGCATGTCATTAGTGGCATGTCATTAGTGGCATGGCATTAGCGTCATGTCATCACTAATGGCATGTCATTAGTGGCATGTTATTAATGGCATGTCATTAGTGGCATGTCATTAGTGGCATGTCATTAGAGGCATGTCATTAGCGGCATGTCATAAGCGGCATGTCATTAGCGTCATGTCATTAGCGTCATGTCATTAGCGGCATGTCATTAGTGGCATGTCATTAGTGGCATGTCATTAGCGGCATGTCATTAATGGCATGTCATCACTAATGGTATGTCATTAGCGGCATGTCATCACTGATGGCATGTCATTAGTGGCATGTCATTAGTGGCATGTCATTAGTAGCATGATTAGTGGCATGTCATTAGTGGCATGTCATTAGTGGCATGTCATTATTGGCATGTCATTAGCGTCATGTCATTAGCGTCATGTCATTAGTGGCATGTCATCACTAATGGCATGTCATTAGTGGCATGTCATTAGCGTCATGTCATTAGCGGCATGTCATTAGCGGCATGTCATTAGCGGCATGTCATTAGCGGCATGTCATTAGCGGCATGTCATTAGTGGCATGTGTCATTAGCGGCATGTCATTAGCGCCATGTCTGTCATTAGCGGCATGTCATTAATGGCATGTCATCACTAATGGTATGTCATTAGCGGCATGTCATCACTAATGGCATGGCATTAGCGTCATGTCATCACTAATGGCATGTCATTAGTGGCATGTCATAAATGGCATGTCATTAGTGGCATGTCATTAGTGGCAGGCATTAGAGGCATGTCATTAGCGTCATGTCATTAGCGTCATGTCATTAGTGGCATATCATTAGTGGCATGTCATTAGTGGCATGTCATTAGTGGCATGTGTCATTAGCGGCATGTCATTAGCGCCATGTCTGTCATTAGCGGCATGTCATTATTGGCATGTCATCACAGATGGTATGTCATAAGCGGCATGTCATCACTAATGGCATGTCATTAGCGTCATGTCATCACTAATGGCATGTCATTAGCGTCATGTCATCACTAATGGCATGTCATTAGCGTCATGTCATCACTAATGGCATGTCATTAGTGGCAGGTCATTAGTGGCATGTCATTAGTGGCTAGTCATTAGTGGCATGTGTCATTAGCGCCATGTCTGTCATTAGCGGCATGTCATTAATGGCATGTCATCACTAATGGTATGTCATTAGCGGCATGTCATCACTGATGGCATGTCATTAGCGTCATGTCATCACTAATGGCATGTCATTAGCGTCATGTCATCACTAATGGCATGTCATTAGTGGCATGTCATTATTGGCATGTCATTAGTGGCATGTCATTAGTGGCAGGTCATTAGTGGCATGTCATTAGTGGCAGGTCATTAGTGGCATGTCATTAGTGGCATGTTTTTAGCGGCATGTCATTAGCGGCATGTCATTAGCGGCATGTCATTAGTGGCATGTGTCATTAGCGGCATGTCATTAGCGCCATGTCTGTCATTAGCGGCATGTCATTAATGGCATGTCATCACTAATGGTATGTCATTAGCGGCATGTCATCACTAATGACATGGCATTAGCGTCATGTCATCACTAATGGCATGTCATTAGTGGCATGTCATAAATGGCATGTCATTAGTGGCATGTCATTAGTGGCAGGCATTAGAGGCATGTCATTAGCGGCATGTCATTAGCGGCATGTCATTAGTGGCATGTCATTAGCGGCATGTCATTAATGGCATGTCATCACTAATGGTATGTCATTAGCGGCATTTCATCACTGATGGCATGTCATTAGTGGCATGTCATTAGTGGCATGTCATTAGTAGCATGATTAGTGGCATGTCATTAGTGGCATGTCATTAGTGGCATGTCATTATTGGCATGTCATTAGCGTCATGTCATTAGCGTCATGTCATTAGTGGCATGTCATCACTAATGGCATGTCATTAGTGGCATGTCATTATTGGCATGTCATTAGTGGCATGTCATTAGTGGCAGGTCATTAGTGGCATGTCATTAGTGGCATGTTATTAGTGGCATGTGTCATTAGCGGCATGTCATTAGCGCCATGTCTGTCATTAGCGGCATGTCATTAATGGCATGTCATCACTAATGGTATGTCATTAGCGGCATGTCATCACTAATGGCATGGCATTAGCGTCATGTCATCACTAATGGCATGTCATTAGTGATGACATGACATGATGTGATCATGCGCAAACGTGCAGCATCCACGATGCGCAGGCTTATAGGCAGCCCTAACACCCTTCTCAGCACATTGGCCGCTAAAAAAGACAGCCCTCTCTGGAGGATCTGGAGTAGTGTGCACACCAGCACTAGGGCTCAGGGTCCTCGATGGTGGCCCTAATTAGGTTAAGGTAGTTTATAAGGACTAACGTAGAATAAGTAATTGTTACTAACACATTCAGTACTAACATAGATTTAAGTTAATATTGTACTAACAAATTATGGACAATACTTAGTCTGAAATAAAGATTTATTATTATTATTATTATTATTATTATTAGTGGCATGTCATTAGTGGCTAGTCATTAGTGGCATGTCATTAGTGGCATGTGTCATTAGCGGCATGTCATTAGCGTCATGGCATTAGCGTCATGTCATTAGCGGCATGTCATTAGCGGCATGTCATTAGCGGCATGTTTTTAGCGGCATGTCATTAGCGGCATGTCATTAGCGGCATGTCATTAGTGGCATGTGTCATTAGCGGCATGTCATTAGCGCCATGTCTGTCATTAGCGGCATGTCATTAATGGCATGTCATCACTAATGGTATGTCATTAGCGGCATGTCATCACTAATGACATGGCATTAGCGTCATGTCATCACTAATGGCATGTCATTAGTGGCATGTCATAAATGGCATGTCATTAGTGGCATGTCATTAGTGGCAGGCATTAGAGGCATGTCATTAGCGGCATGTCATTAGCGGCATGTCATTAGTGGCATGTCATTAGCGGCATGTCATTAATGGCATGTCATCACTAATGGTATGTCATTAGCGGCATGTCATCACTGATGGCATGTCATTAGTGGCATGTCATTAGTGGCATGTCATTAGTAGCATGATTAGTGGCATGTCATTAGTGGCATGTCATTAGTGGCATGTCATTATTGGCATGTCATTAGCGTCATGTCATTAGCGTCATGTCATTAGTGGCATGTCATCACTAATGGCATGTCATTAGTGGCATGTCATTATTGGCATGTCATTAGTGGCATGTCATTAGTGGCAGGTCATTAGTGGCATGTCATTAGTGGCAGGTCATTAGTGGCATGTCATTAGTGGCATGTCATTAGTGGCATGTCATTAGTGGCTAGTCATTAGCGGCATGTCATTAGCGGCATGTCATTAGCGTCATGGCATTAGCGTCATGTCATTAGCGGCATGTCATTAGCGGCATGTCATTAGCGGCATGTCATTAGCGGCATGTCATTAGCGGCATGTGTCATTAGTGGCATGTGTCATTAGCGGCATGTCATTAGCGCCATGTCTGTCATTAGCGGCATGTCATTAATGGCATGTCATCACTAATGGTATGTCATTAGCGGCATGTCATCACTAATGGCATGGCATTAGCGTCATGTCATCACTAATGGCATGTCATTAGTGGCATGTCATAAATGGCATGTCATTAGTGGCATGTCATTAGTGGCAGGCATTAGAGGCATGTCATTAGCGTCATGTCATTAGCGTCATGTCATTAGTGGCATATCATTAGTGGCATGTCATTAGTGGCATGTCATTAGTGGCATGTGTCATTAGCGGCATGTCATTAGCGCCATGTCTGTCATTAGCGGCATGTCATTATTGGCATGTCATCACAGATGGTATGTCATAAGCGGCATGTCATCACTAATGGCATGTCATTAGCGTCATGTCATCACTAATGGCATGTCATTAGCGTCATGTCATCACTAATGGCATGTCATTAGCGTCATGTCATCACTAATGGCATGTCATTAGTGGCTAGTCATTAGTGGCATGTGTCATTAGCGCCATGTCTGTCATTAGCGGCATGTCATTAATGGCATGTCATCACTAATGGTATGTCATTAGCGGCATGTCATCACTGATGGCATGTCATTAGCGTCATGTCATCACTAATGGCATGTCATTAGCGTCATGTCATCACTAATGGCATGTCATTAGTGGCATGTCATTATTGGCATGTCATTAGTGGCATGTCATTAGTGGCAGGTCATTAGTGGCATGTCATTAGTGGCAGGTCATTAGTGGCATGTCATTAGTGGCATGTGTCATTAGCGGCATGTCATTAGCGTCATGGCATTAGCGTCATGTCATTAGCGGCATGTCATTAGCGGCATGTCATTAGCGGCATGTCATTAGCGGCATGTCATTAGTGGCATGTCATTAGTGGCATGTGTCATTAGCGGCATGTCATTAGCGCCATGTCTGTCATTAGCGGCATGTCATTAATGGCATGTCATCACTAATGGTATGTCATTAGTGGCATGTCATCACTAATGGCATGGCATTAGCGTCATGTCATCACTAATGGCATGTCATTAGTGGCATGTCATAAATGGCATGTCATTAGTGGCATGTCATTAGTGGCAGGCATTAGAGGCATGTCATTAGCGTCATGTCATTAGTGGCATATCATTAGTGGCATGTCATTAGTGGCATGTCATTAGTGGCATGTGTCATTAGCGGCATGTCATTAGCGCCATGTCTGTCATTAGCGGCATGTCATTATTGGCATGTCATCACAGATGGTATGTCATAAGCGGCATGTCATCACTAATGGCATGTCATTAGCGTCATGTCATCACTAATGGCATGTCATTAGCGTCATGTCATCACTAATGGCATGTCATTAGCGTCATGTCATCACTAATGGCATGTCATTAGTGGCAGGTCATTAGTGGCATGTCATTAGTGGCATGTGTCATTAGCGCCATGTCTGTCATTAGCGGCATGTCATTAATGGCATGTCATCACTAATGGTATGTCATTAGCGGCATGTCATCACTGATGGCATGTCATTAGCGTCATGTCATCACTAATGGCATGTCATTAGCGTCATGTCATCACTAATGGCATGTCATTAGTGGCATGTCATTATTGGCATGTCATTAGTGGCATGTCATTAGTGGCAGGTCATTAGTGGCATGTCATTAGTGGCAGGTCATTAGTGGCATGTCATTAGTGGCATGTGTCATTAGCGGCATGTCATTAGCGTCATGGCATTAGCGTCATGTCATTAGCGGCATGTCATTAGCGGCATGTCATTAGCGGCATGTCATTAGCGGCATGTCATTAGTGGCATGTCATTAGTGGCATGTGTCATTAGCGGCATGTCATTAGCGCCATGTCTGTCATTAGCGGCATGTCATTAATGGCATGTCATCACTAATGGTATGTCATTAGCGGCATGTCATCACTAATGGCATGGCATTAGCGTCATGTCATCACTAATGGCATGTCATTAGTGGCATGTCATAAATGGCATGTCATTAGTGGCATGTCATTAGTGGCATGTCATTAGTGGCATGTCATTAGTGGCAGGTCATTAGTGGCATGTCATTAGTGGCTAGTCATTAGTGGCGTGTCATTAGAGGCATGTCATTAGCGGCATCTCATTAGCGGCATGTCATTAGCGGCATGTCATTAGCGGCATGTCATTAGCGGCATGTCATTAGTGGCATGTCATTAGTGGCATGTCATTAGTGGCATGTGTCATTAGCGGCATGTCATTAGCGCCATGTCTGTCATTAGCGGCATGTCATTAATGGCATGTCATCACTAATGGTATGTCATTAGCGGCATGTCATCACTAATGGCATGGCATTAGCGTCATGTCATCACTAATGGCATGTCATTAGTGGCATGTCATAAATGGCATGTCATTAGTGGCATGTCATTAGTGGCAGGCATTAGAGGCATGTCATTAGCGGCATGTCATTAGCGGCATGTCATTAGTGGCATGTCTTTAGCGGCATGTCATTAATGGCATGTCATCACTAATGGTATGTCATTAGCGGCATGTCATCACTGATGGCATGTCATTAGTGGCATGTCATTAGTGGCATGTCATTAGTAGCATGATTAGTGGCATGTCATTAGTGGCATGTCATTAGTGGCATGTCATTATTGGCATGTCATTAGCGTCATGTCATTAGCGTCATGTCATTAGTGGCATGTCATTAGTGGCATGTGTCATTAGCGGCATGTCATTAGCGTCATGGCATTAGTGGCTAGTCATTAGCGGCATGTCATTAGCGGCATGTCATTAGGGGCATGTCATTAGCGGCATGTCATTAGTGGCATGTCATTAGTGGCATGTCATTAGTGGCATGTCATTAGTGGCATGTGTCATTAGCGGCATGTCATTAGCGCCATATCTGTCATCAGCGGCATGTCATTAATGGCATGTCATCACTAATGGTATGTCATTAGCGGCATGTCATCACTGATGGCATGTCATTAGTGGCATGTCATTAGTGGCATGTCATTAGTGGCATGTCATTAGTAGCATGATTAGTGGCATGTCATTAGTGGCATGTCATTAGTGGCATGTCATTAGTGGCATGTCATTATTGGCATGTCATTAGTGGCATGTCATTAGTGGCAGGTCATTAGTGGCATGTCATTAGTGGCATGTCATTAGTGGCATGTGTCATTAGCGGCATGTCATTAGCGCCATGTCTGTCATTAGCGGCATGTCATTAATGGCATGTCATCACTAATGGTATGTCATTAGCGGCATGTCATCACTGATGGCATGTCATTAGTGGCATGTCATTAGTGGCATGTCATTAGTGGCATGTCATTAGTGGCATGTCATTAGTAGCATGATTAGTGGCATGTCATTAGTGGCATGTCATTAGTGGCATGTCATTAGTGGCAGGTCATTAGTGGCATGTCATTAGTGGCATGTCATTAGTGGCATGTCATTAGTGGCATGTCATTAGTGGCAGGTCATTAGTGGCATGTCATTAGTGGCTAGTCATTAGTGGCATGTCATTAGTGGCATGTGTCATTAGCGGCATCTCATTAGCGGCATGTCATTAATGGCATGTCATTACTAATGGTATGTCATTAGCGGCATGTCATCACTAATGGCATGTCATTAGCGTCATGTCATCACTAATGGCATGTCATTAGTGGCATGTCATTAATGGCATGTCATTAGTGGCATGTCATTAGTGGCATGTCATTAGAGGCATGTCATTAGCGGCATGTCATCACTAATGGCATGTCATTAGCGGCATGTCATTAGCGGCATGTCATTAGCGACATGTCATTAGTGGCAGGTCATTAGTGGCTAGTCATTAGTGGCATGTCATTAGTGGCATGTGTCATTAGCGGCATGTCATTAGCGCCATGTCTGTCATTAGCGGCATGTCATTAATGGCATGTCATCACTAATGGTATTCACTCCTTATTAAAACATTCAGTATTATCATCAAAGTTGGTGTGTCAAACAAAATTATTTATTTATGAGTTTATACATTTCCAATATCGCAGTCTGTGATCGCAGTTTATAAGTGACTAGCTGTCCCCTCGCGACTTCGTCCGCGTGGAATTAGGTTCTTTGAAAATCCCGTGCGGACTCCTGATTTTGTCCGAATAAAAGTAACCTATAACACACTGTCTGCAACCATACCCATCAAAGAATCACCGTTGCTCGATATTAACTTGAAAAATTATGGATTTTCATACAAACATTCAACCCCCATTCAACCCCTTTGGGAGTAGAATTTTTGAAAACCGTGAAACACGTCCTTTTTTATTTTCAATTTAAAGCCTAAGTACCGAATTTTATGGGTATAGCTTGAAAAATAACGGAGTTTCATACAAACTTTAACCCCCCTTTTTACCCCCTTGGGGGGAGAATTTTCGAAAAATGTAAAATACGTAATTCTTTATTTTTGATCAAGAGCCAAAATATCAAGTTTCATAAACATAACTTGAAAAATAACTTGAAGAACGAAGGACTATCATACAAACATTCAACCCCTATTTAACCCCTTAGGGGGTAGAATTTTTTAAAAGTGTGAAACACTTACTTTTTTGTTTTCAATTTAAAGCCTAAATACCGAATTTTATGGGTATAGCTTGAAAAATGACGGAGTTTCATACAAACTTTAACCCCCCTTTTTACCCCCTTGGGGGGAGAAATTAAAAAAAAATGTAAAATACGTAATTCTTTATTTTTAATCAAGAGCCAAAATATCAAGTTTCATAAACGTAACTTGAAAAATAACTTGAAGAACGAAGGACTATTATACAAACATTCAACCCCTATTTAACCCCTTAGGGGGTAGAATTTTTAAAAACTGTGAAACACGTACTTTTTTGTTTTCAATTTAAAGCCTAAATACCGAATTTCATGAGTATAACTCGAAAAATGACGGAGTTTCATACAAACTTTAACCCCCCTTTTTACCCCCTTGGGGGGCGAATTTCGAAAAATCCTTTCTTAGTGCTCGCCTACGTCATAAAAGGAACCAACTGTAAAAATTTCAAGTTTCTAACTTCAGTAGTTTAGGCTGTGCGTTGATATCTCAGTCAGTCAATCAGTCAGTCAGGACTTTGAATTTAATATATATAGATGATTGTATTGAAAGTTATAGTTGACACTGGCTCATATATTACGTGGTGTTGTTTCAGTCTGTTCGGCGCAGCTTTCGAGCAGGCAGCGAGCAAGAGCGGCGCGTCCGTGTCGCTGGAGTTCGTGGACTCGTCCGTCATCCGGCTGCCCGCCTCGCAGCGCGCGCAGTTCCTCGACGCGCTCACGGCGCTGATGGCGTGACGCACCCAACCCACCGACGAGCGTAGACTTAGGCTAAGCGTATGCTGAGGCGCAGGTGACAGTTCCACGCAGGGCCTATTAGTCAAATTCAAAAGGAGATTGGGCAAATTTGTATGGCAGTATGACCCAGCGCGGCCACTGATGAAACTTAGTGTTTTAGTCTCGTCTTGAACGCTATAACCTACAGATGAAATATTTTTTATTTTTTTGTTAGTGAAAAATGTGTATGCATGGTGCGGTGGCCGGCCAGCCTTTGCAAGCGGCGGTGCGGCCGACGCATGATTAAAGAAAACTGACATTAGTTATGACACCAATTTATGTGTAATAATAATACGTGTATTACAATTAATTAAATTGAATATATTTCGTTGATGGCCGCAAAAACATCGTGGCCGGGTCATTTTTGCCCAATCTCCTTTATTTATTTCATGTAGGCCAACTTGTAGCTCTTATAAAGTTATGACACGTCATAAATCTACCACCGGTTCGGAATGCAGATTCTGCTGAGAAGAGCCGGTAAGAAACTCGGCAGTTGCTCTTTTAAAAAAAAAATTTTTACAATAGGTAACAAAACTATGCTATGTATACAGTGCTTCCACAATGAAGCTTCAGAAATGTATACGTAGATACACAATCCAACGCATGTTAAGACGGGCAGACGAAATAGACCCATTCCCGTTGGTGGCACCCGTTCACGAGCATGACGCATGATCCAGCCGTTGCTTCGCTCAATCATATTTGACCACCTATACCACCATTACTGTACTAGTATCATTTCATTATTGTCGATCTCTCTAAGGTTGTCATTATATGATATCTCAAAACAATATTGAAATAGTACTACTTTAAGCGTTGGCAGTAGGCCCCAAATTTTGTAATGCATGTTATAGAAATTGTTAGCTGTGAACCTTGTTTAATTAGATTGCGCCCCTGTTTTAATCGAAAACTGTCTATTAACTATGACGCGAATGAACATATGTGTCATTTAGCTGGGACCTTGCTGGGAGGCTAATGGGTATGCCTCGCGGCCTGTCTGGGTCAAATGCCCTGCCTTGCAAATCTGTACTATGCCGTGCTGCGTCATATGCATCTCAGCATATGCTTAGCCTTAAAAGCCCCCATGGGACTTTACCATTGAGGCATGTTACTCCTAAACTATTGATGTAAGTGAAAGTGTTATTTGCGAATTATAAGCTGATAAACTGTAAGATATAATTCAATTCCGATCTATAACTATCATCACATAGAAATGAAATGTAGATTTTTGGCAAACTTAAAATGCTTCATATTAATTTTAATATGCAGCATTTTTCTTACACTTTTTTATGGGCAAGTGTAAAATAGACTAAGTATAATAAAATTTTACTATTTAAGGTCACGCCCATTCCTACAAACGACCGTCGGACATTCTTGACGCATATAGAGGAATCGCAAAGCTATTAATCAGACTGTTAACATGTCACATTGACATGCATGTTTTTTACTATCCATGTACGATACATTGGGCTTTAACATGGAATGTATGACCCCATTCCTTCCCCTGTTGCCTACTGGTAGTGACAAGGCACAGTAAATTATATAAATTAATGACTATTTTAATAAATTGAACCAGTCTTGATGAAATTCACACGTTTTTTTTAAATTTCTTATTAAATAAAAAAAGATTTATTGATCAATGTTAATTTATAAAAGTATTCCTTGATTTTCTTTTTTCATTTAATTCAATATTAATTGGTAATTGACCTATTTAAAAATAAACACTATAAATTCAGATAAATAGTTGCATGAAGTCAGGTGTCCATATTAGTTGTATTTGTTCTTATTTGTAAAGTAGAAAATAAATAATTTTAATGTAGGTTAACTAGTTATTAAATAGACTTAGTTTGTGAGCATTTAAAATGTTATTTATTAGTATGATGGAAATAAAATCAACCTTACAACACTATTTATTATATTTTATAATTTACCATTTCATCGATATTTCAATCTCTTGTCATAGTGCAAAGATTCAGTGTGGTCTGAAAACTGAAATGTTTGAACTATTGTTATACTCACTTTTAGCATAATGGCTGCCCCATTTCAATAGTGTGATTGACAAAATTTTACAGGGGCCAAAAAAACATGTTTTCATGTTTTGTAGATGGATTAGCGAAGTAATAAATATATCCAATAAAAGCTTTCAAAGTAGTTTATTTACGAAACATTAATTTACCAACGGATACTGAAGAGTTCAGAGTTCAGAAGGGCTACCACAAATATGTTTTTTGGTCTCCTTTAAAATTTTGTCAATCACACTTACTAGGTTTTAAAATGGAATAGTACATTATTGCAAAGGCAGGGAAGTAGGCAATTGCCATTTCCCGCCGAGGCATATATAGTGCTTTTCTCAAAAGAATGCAGGGAAATAAAACACTTTTTATATTATACATCCAAATCCATCCGCCATTTTGGTTTAAATCTGGTGGAGTACAATCAATCTCCATTTCACTCTCTGAACCGTTGGAACTCATTTTAATTATTATTAAATATATATTTATTAAGCAGGTATGTAAATAACAAATCAAGACGAATTTTCAGCTTTGCCGCCAATTTTTTTTTAATAATCTGTGCCGACAGGCAAACGCATTTATGGCTATACAGCCACGTAAACGCAATTTGTACTAAGCAAAGAGACTATGGTATGCCAAGAATGACAAAAGAGATCCGATCAAAGAGTATTTAGTAACCCCAGCACGCCGTTTCATACTGTTGCATGAAACGGCATTACATTACAACGCTCCTGCAATATTAAAAAAAAAAAAAAAATGTTTTGCTGTAATGTTCCAAATTTAAAACTTTATGTTTGTTGTAATGTTCCAAATTTAAAAAACGCTCCTGCAATGGATTTGATTTTCCTTGTCCGACAATTCGATACTTCGCATGTTCTTTTTTCGAAAATAATGACAATATTTCCAAGCATGTTTGAGAAAACATTATTACTAACACACTAACAATCTATGGATGTTTTAATCTGAAATGGGGCAGCCGATAAGCTTTACTTAGAGAGGAAATGGGAATATTAATAATGTTACATAATGGTGCTTTATGGTAGGGGGGGGGGGAAATGTTATTAGAATGTGTTCTTTAAAAAATGTGTGATCATATCTAAAGCCCATTTGGGTTGGTCATGTGGCACCATGTGGCCCGCATTCCTGACTAGCACCTCAGTCAGATTACCAGCCTTCTTCATATAGCCCGCTATTTCACCATCTACCCTCCAAATGTGTCTAGAAGCCATCTTATACTCATTTGCTGATGTAAAGTTTAAATGACGCAGAAAGTTCTCAGTCAGTGGATATGCTACTATTATATCCAACTGGCCGTTATAAAATAAAAGACGATAATGAGATAGTAATTCTGATATGACCGATGCAACAGACTTCTGAATATCATATGCTAAATGTTTCTCCACTTTCTTGGCTGAGTGAAAAAAGAGCAATCCACCAACATGTATGCTCTGCCTGATTCTGTCATTATCCAAAAGACCTATATAAATTTTCGTGTTAGAGTAAGAATTATCAGTTGGATCTAAAAAGTTATAGTAGTTTTGGAATCCTGAAAAGTTTTTGAAGTAGTCCAATACTTGGTTCGTGAGAATGTCTGCTTGGAGCCAATTCTCTTTATGTATCTCTTTTGCTATTGCTGACTGCATTTTAAGGAATAATTTCTTTTGTTCTAAATCTATCAAACCATGTTGATACAGATAGTTTCCATAATCCAACTGATTGATTGGATCACAGTACGCATTGCCTAATGCTAATCCTCTGAGGTTTATTTTCAGTTCACCCTGGGAGTTTCCTTGATGAATCTTCATTCCTATGGATGGAATATATTTCCCCGCATAAGATTCTCCTGTTATGTAAAACTCGTTATTCCTCAAAGAGGGAAACATTATGAAGAATTGTTGTAAGCTATTGTACAATCCATCTGCTACACATTTTTCATCAGTGCAGTAACCCTTCTCATCATCTGTGAAGCTAAATCCAGTACCAACTGGATTATCGATGAAAATTAAGTGGTTCTTAAGTGCCCAGTGATACTTCCTGATTGAAAATCCACCTTTTCTGGCTATTAAAGGTCCATTTTCATTAAATAATCCAAATAAAGAACTTATTCCGGGACCTCCTTGCAGCCATAGAACGACTGGAGCAGCTTTGTTTCCAGAGAAGGCCGGAAAATACCAGAAGTATAAATTGGAGTTGTATTTGATGTCCACAGTGAAAAAACCTGCATGACTTGTAAAACCTAATTTTTCAGTAAAAGATACACGAGAAATATTTCGTGCGAGTTCCACATCGCCGCTATCTACGTACGGTGTGAGTATGAGGGGATCGCCAGCAGCGCCGTTAGGCTTAGATTCAAGTTTCACTTGCGGATACACATGAGGGAAAAATGTTAAACAAAAATTACTAAGGTTACAAATTAAAAAAAAGGTTAACACAAAGGCATACTGGCTAGTAACGCTCATTGTTAATGAATACCTATAAAATTGTAACCGCCATAGCAAAGTTTTACTTACTTTTCTGAATCATTCTGAATTCTGTGTTTTATACTTGAATTAACTAGGTCGGCTGCCCCATTTCAAAACCTAGTAAGCATAGACCAGGAACAACTAGATAGACAGCCAATGTCCATAGACACGAGTGTGCCTAGTAACGACTATAGAAACCTACCGTGATATATAGAGAAAAATCAATATCTACCTATACCTTAAAAATCATTCATAAATGATCTTCTTTCTCACTCGCTCTTAGGGTGATTCATTCATAAATTCCTCGTACATTTAATTTCTCTTTCTTTCAATTCTATAGATGTTAACGAAAATGAATGGGCAATGACGTCACAGCCGAGCCGTAGCGTAGTAATTTTAGGGATGCGCTTCATTACCGATTGTCGGAAAACGAATCGCAATTAGTGTTGTACTTTAACCGAAAAATACCGATTTTTCATCGAAAAAATTATCGATTCTTCGTTCTTAGAAATTCGTTTTTAGGCATAAAAATTAAAACAAAAAATTGAGTTAAAATAAATTTATTTAAATTGGTTTATTTTATTTTTTTAAGAGATTAGGAGGTTTGATAAGAGATGGTGATAATTCTTAATACGGCAACTTAAAACTTTCTGCGCGCCAAAAAAATATCATAAAAAATGTGAATAAGATTTCAAAGGTATAGGGTACTGTATACCCAACCCTTTAACAAGTTACAACAGATACAGCATGGTTCTGCTCATTAACATAATATCATTGAGATGTTAGATAAATGATGATTAAAGATCAAGGAAGATGATTTGATCATTTGTTGACAGTATTATATATATATAGTTCGGCTATGGATTTCCCATGTCAGGGGAGTTCTAAATTAATTTACACTTGTTATTATCACCATCTCTCAGTCACACTTAAAACTAGGCAGAGCAATTCATTCATAAGGTTTATTTATCACAGATAAAGTATGTTTAAAACTTTTATTTCAGAAAACGTCTTCTAAATAACATATCTCGAGATTATGACCTTTGAATGAATTACTAATTAATGTAGTCTTCCGACAAATTTTGCTAGCATGCAGCATCGCGGTGGATCTAAGAAGTCCATATACGCATTTTAGACAAAACTAAATGCATACATAAATTACAATTACAGAGAATATAAATTTAGTTGATATAGAAAACGCAGTATTTAACTAAACAATTTACAATAATGATAAGTATTAAGATGAGAGATGTGGGTTCGAATCCCGCCGGCCTCGGAATTTTCGATATGTATTTATAAATCTATTAGGTTATTTCCTTTAAGTGTAGGTTAACACTTCAATAAAAAATCGAAAATAAAGCTATCCTTTTTGAGCTTGTAGCATAGAATTTCATTGATTCTGACTTTTCGTAGTTTATTCAAAAATGGTATATAGCATAAAAATAATCCTTACAGTAATTATACTTAATTTAAAGAAAAACACCTTACTTATTAATAAATATTATTATAAATAATAAAGAATAATTACTAATAATAATTACTTATTAATGAATATTATAAATGCGAAAGAGAGCCATTTCTCATATTTCTATGAACCATAGATGTACGATCATATAAATATGATAATGTAATAGTTTTTCAATCACACAGTAACATAGCAACTTTTTTAATTGAGATTTTTTGCATTAAAGTGACATAGGCTACTTTCTACTTTGAAATAGGTAATCAAAAATCAAAGTGTTCACGATTTTAAAAACTAAATTCACTTTTCGCTAATGTAATTGTTGTAACTGTAAGTGATTAGAAAGATTAACAATTTACGTAATTACATAAACCCCTATATATTGAATTCTTGTACCAACAAAAATTGTACAAATATTGAATAAAAACAGTAAGATATTAAAATTCTTAACATATGTACATACAACGTACATACAACTTATGTACATAGTAAAAAAATGTGAACTTTTAAAATGCTTAAAATCAGAAGTGTGCATGAATTTAATATTCAAATAACTAATATGTACTCAGTTGATACAGAAAACAAGTCAAATACATTTTTTCAGCTTAAATTACAGTTAATGAAAGCGAAAATTTTAAGTAGGTATTTAAGATTGTAGTTACAAACGAAAATTTATTTAATATTATATTGATGCCTGCGACATCGTTCGCGTGGATTGTGGTTTTTCCCCTGCAGGAACTCTTTATTTTCTGTGATAAAAAATAGCCTATGTGTGTATATAATCTATCTTTGTGGCAAATTTCAGTCAAATCTCTTGTCGTTGCGGCGTGATTGAGTAACAAATATCCATCCATCCATAGCTACATCCAAACTTTCGCATTCATAATATTAGTACGATATAAAATATCAGTTATATCAATGTCCATTACTTTTTTCCTGATTCAACATTATGAATTCTTATAATGAAGTCTTAGACAATTGCTTAACCTAATTCTAATCATATTCACAATAAACTGTTTAAATATTGTGTATGAAATTTTACAACAAAGAGGCTTATTTTCTCCCGAATCTGTACCATTGAATTTCATCGACTCATACAGTAATCATGAATAGATAGAATGTCCTTAAATATTTTCATCTGCAGTGTTACGTTGATGTCCACTTCTCTGCTGAACACTTGTACACCATACTTCACCTGAAAAGTTAATGAAATTTCATCTAAATTAATCATTATACTACTCATCTCATACTATTTTGTATTTTTAACTATAAGCAGTGATAGCCTAGTGGTAAAAACGTCATATTTTTCCTGTTATTGTGGTATGAATCTTTAAACAGTCTTAGATTTTGATTTATATTAAAGTAATGGTATGATATCTTTACTTGAAATAAATTAATGAATGAAATAAATATTATCTATTGCATACTAAAGAAGGAAAACAACATACATAACTTGAAAATTAACAAAACAGAGTACAATAGGCGCCCTCATTAGCAAGAAGCAATCTCTTCAGGACAACCTATGGTTGGAGGAAAGAAAATTAAAACAAAACACAGGTTAGGGTGGTACTTGCCTTCATCTTTTCAAATTGGGGTTAAAGTGTTTATGCATGTAACCCATCTACAGCATACAGTTTTTCAATGAACTCCCACTTAGCACACCAACTTCCGAAGTCCTTTACCTGAAAGTTAATTTAAGTAGATTTCATACATCACACATAACATATCAATCACTGCTAACATGAAGCAGATCTGCATATGCATCCTATGATGCATGATTCCTACAAACACTTCAAGTAGCAGTTAAGATTTCTGAAGTTGGTGGTGTTACAACCTTAAAGAGCTTAAAAAGCATGTTGGTCCTGCTTGATTACACTCCATTTGTGTCTGATGCCTCTTATTGGACTATGAGAACGAGGGAGTATAGAGTGCACTTATATCTGTGAACACTCTTGTAAACTATTATATCTAGAAGTTAGCTGTCATACTCGAAATTCGGTCAGGAGAACCTTGGTGCTAACTGATAATGAGGTTGCACAAAATGTCTTAACTTCAGAGCTCTAGATGTAATGTTATCATCTTCCATATTGAAAGTTTTTAGAAGCATAGCATTATTTTTAAAGCTATCCATTTAATTTAGTTAAGAGATTGTGTAAAACAGAATTAGTGTTATCATGATACTCACCCAGTATCTCAGTATTCTTTTTCGTCAATATCCTTGAGAAAGATTCATGATCTCCTATTTCTTCTATGTGAAAAGGATCGCTGGTTGCTCTTTGTTGACCAGTACTGTAGTGCTGATAGCCTCAATAGCTCAACAGTTAGAAGGAGTACTGAAATTCATAAGATCCTCAAATCAATTACAACATAATATTGTTGTACCTACTCCAAGTGCAAAAATTAAAATTAGTGGAGCGGTATTGTGGATATGAGTCATGTTTAAAATATTTCTTAGAATTACTTAAGCAGATATATTGTGTATAGTACATGATTGCAAAATATATAGTAATGGTTTCTACTAGTTAGCCAACAAGGGCTACTGCATAACCTACGTACCTTATTATATTATAACTTGCATAAGTTATTTATTTCTCCCATTTCAATATTAAAAATTAAGTAAATGCACTCAAGTACCTTTAGGGTATTAGCTATCCTGAAGGTACAATTTTCAATTCAATTGGTAGGCTCTACGGTACCTACCCGTTGAAGTGAAAATGTCTTGAGCAGATCAAACAGACAAACGCAAACATCAAAGCATGCACATATCTCTCTGCTTTAAGGTCAGGCACTTATAATACTTTTTCTGTAACAATTTTCTCCCACTTATTTCAAAGTCTCCAAATGATAAATAACTTCTTTATAAGGGCTGTGCACTTTTGAATGTAACTGATGAGGGTGTTTTTTGATACTGTAGCAGTTAATAGCAAGACTATCCACAACACTTTGACTTGTATTTTTGTCCTTACTAAAATACGTGTTACTAAAGTACTGAACTCACTTGATCAACTTTTTGGTTTAAATCATATATAAAAACAAATGATCTGATGATGGAGGAACTGGTAACAGACATAACATTAACAAGGGTAATTCAATTTCAAGAAAGTTCAGTCGAAGAGAACTCTCAGGTAAAAGAAATATACTTTTACTTTGTTAGGTTATCCATAAATATAAGGACATATTTCAAGATATTTTTATTGGTCAAAGGCTTCGATGGTCGAAGGTCAAAGGTAAAACAGTTTCTAGCATAGATTTATTTGGCAAATTCAACGAAAGAACTATTCGAAGTACTTACATACCAAGTTATAATATGCGCAAGTATTTCGGTTAAGTGCCAGCTGCCAGGGAATAAATGAACATTATAAATCTTAACATAGGTACCTTCCAACGAGATGAGTGCATGTAAAGCAGGTCCATTTCCTCGTCGCTGATACAACTTGCACTATTGCTTGCACTACATGAAACTTAAATCAAAATAAACCGACACAACGCACGTTGAACAACTCCAAACCAAGTACAGATCACCACTTTATCTCTAAATTAAAGGATAATACAAACGTAAACACAAAGAATACAAAGAAATTACAATAAAAAAAAAAGTATCTGGATGATTATTATGATTCAATTAGCAAATTATTGAATTTTGGGCAACGGGCAATATGGCGCATGATTTTGAAAAGTAAAAAATAATAATAATTAAATAAGGAATAGGGTGTGTTGCCAACTTTTGTTCTTTCTTACCCTCGGAAGACTTGTTCTTGTTTTGTTAAATAGCTTTTATCATGCCAACACGAATCACTTCACCAATTTCACTTAGCTTGAAAAAAACATAAAGGAGGAGAAAACATTTTAAAATCTAACTGAAATCTCCCAAAGTGACATTGCATCACAGTGTGCGGTCAATCTAAATAAAATTATTTTTTAAACTCCAGCATCACGAAACTAATAAACTTATGAAAATGGGAACTGGGTATAATGTTAAATGAATGTGTTTCCCAAATAATAACTCTCGTCACATAATTTTCCCCAAATTAAGGGTGAAATTTCTATGCTGGCCCCACATTTTATGACGCTATTTCACATAACTATACTAGATATAGTAATAAGAACTGTAAAAGTGTGCGTAAATTGTGATTGTGTTAAAAGAGCGAGAATAAAATGTACGGGTCATTCGACTATGACCCTTGTTACAATGGAATACAGTGCCCACCTTCATTAGACAGAAGATATGTACTTGCTATGTACTTTTAGCACGAATTGATACTTTAGCTGACTAGGCCCTGCTAGTAAGTGTGATTGACAAAATTTTAAAGGAGACCAAAAAAACATATTTGTGGTAGGTAGCCCTTCTGAACTCTGAATTCTTCAGTATCTGTTGGTAAATGTTTCGTAAATAAATTACTACTTTGAAAGCTTTTTAACCGACTTCCAAAAAGGAGGAGGTTATCAATTCGGCCGGTATCTTTTTTTTTCTATGTATGTTCACCGATTACTCCGAGGTTTCTGGACCGATTCACGAGATTTTTTTTAATCGACAGAGGAAGCTCGCGAAATGGTCCCATAAAAATATTTACCTTCAACTCCTGATGCCTGATGCTGCAGGGGTATTTCCCCCTTAAATTATGGGACTTTAGGAACCGTCGTTTACGAATTGGTATGCTTGGCCTAAGCATATACTAGATCATAGAGCTCTAAGTCCTACTCTTCAATCCTGATGCTGCAGGGTTCTGCCTACCTAAATTATAGGGATGTAGGAACTGCTAATCATGAATTGTTATTGTATGTAATAAGCATATACCACACCATCAAGGTCTAGGTTCTAGCTCCTCAATCCTGATGCGGCAGGGTACTGCCCACCTAAATTATAGAGATTTAGGAACTGCTAATCATGAATTGTTATTGTATGTAATAAGCATATACTACTCCATCGATGTCTAGGTTCTAGCTCCTCAATCCTGATGCTGCAGGGTACTGCCCACTTAAACTGTGAGGATTTAGGAACTTTCGCTTGCGAATTGATATTGTTAGTATCAAGCATATTCTACATCGTGGAATTCAAGGTCCTCGCTCTTCAATACTGGTGCTGCAGGGGTACTGCCTACCTAAACTGTGAGGATTTAGGAACTGCCGTTTACGAATTGATATTGTTGGTACCAAGCATATACTACAACATAATGGTCAAGGTTCTAGCTCCTCAATCCTGATGCTGCAGAGTTGGAGGAATTACGAACTGACGCTTTCGAATTGATATTGATTATTGTTGGTACCAACCATGGACTACATCATGGAGCTCCTAGTCCTAACTCTTGTGTATTGTTAATAAGTACTGTAGGTACCAAGTGTAGAACTACATTAGTACCGTAGCGTTGGAGGGAAGGGAGAAAGAGAGCAGGAACAAGCTACCTACACTGAAAAGCTTAAAATAAAAATTCTTTTCAAAAAACCGACTTCAAACGCCACTACAAAGTATAAAAATAATTTTATTTTGTACACGTTTGTTGAAGTCGGGCGGGCTTAACTAGAAACGATGAAATCGATGCGCGACGCTTATCTTATGGTGATATATAAGAGACACGTTTATTGAAATCGGGCGAGCATCGCGTATCGGTTTCATCGTTTCTATTTAAGCCGCCCGACTTCAACAAACGTGTACAAAATAAAATTATTTTTATACTTTGTAGTGGCGTTTGAAGTCGGTT
Source organism: Hipparchia semele (assembly GCA_933228805.2). Lineage (NCBI taxonomy): Eukaryota > Metazoa > Arthropoda > Insecta > Lepidoptera > Nymphalidae > Hipparchia > Hipparchia semele. Next base: position 311,488 of record OW121719.1, read on the forward strand.
TTTTGAAAAGAATTTTTATATTGGATATATTTATTACTTCGCTTAGCCCATCTACAAGACATGTTTTTTGGCCCCTGTAAAATTTTGTCAATCACACTTACTAGGTTTTGAAATGGGGCAGCCGTGGTACCCATCAAAATTCAAAACATTACCCATTAGTGGTTGCACCGAGCGGAATTTCGAGCACCGGTGAAAATCACCGGTGATTTGTCATTCTCCGGAGATTCACCGGAGATCTCCGGTGAATTCGAATACAGATTTAGCATCAATTAAAATGTTTTTAAGTGTTACTGTTCTAGTACAATGCAATGGAATTTTAAGCGCATTCGATATTGTGTGAACTAAAAATGTTATTAGATGTATTGTAAAGGTTTTAAAAAAAATATTAAGAAAAAAATATTTTACTTTATTGTGATAATTATTTATTATTTAAGGAGGTAGGAAATAATGATAAAGTAACTGTATTTGAATAAATGTTATTAAATAACGAACAATGTTGATCAACAAACTTCTTTTTATTTAAATAAAACTACTTGAGTTATGATTCAATAATAACCGGAGAATCACCGATCACTGCTCCGGTGCAAACCACTAGTACTGACGATAGGTATCTAGAATGTAGAATCTAGATTCTAGGCACATTCTAGGCCAGTTATAACAATTATAATTTATAACTACATAATATGCCAATATGTAATTTTAATATTTTTACACTTTTTTTTAGTCGATGACAAGATAGACCTTGACTGCGATGGTAAGTGACGATACAGTCTAAGATGGTAGCGGGCTAACTTGGAAGGGGTATAGCATAGTAAATTTAACCCATACCCCCTAATCGGTTTCTACATGCCATCGTGCCGGAACGCTAAATCGCTTGGCGGCACGTCTTTGACGGTAGGGTGATAATAACTAGTCACGGCCAAAGCCTCCCACCAGACCAGAGACAATTTAGAAATTATAAATTCCTAAATTGCCCCCGCCGGGAATCGAACCCGAAACCTCCCAGTTATAAGACCACAGCGCTCACCACTGCGCCAGGGAGGTCGTCAAACTTGCTCATAAAGTGGCTCCAATTTCACCGCAATTACCTAGGTACATAATGACGGCATTATGACACCATATTCAAATCATATAATCAAACTGACTTTTTCATTTACAATTGTTCACAAGTGAGTTATAGAGTTTTTTTATTTTATTGGTCGAGTTGCTTTATTCTTAAAAAAGTTTCTATACAAAAAAGATCGTGTTCAATATTGTGGTTCAATCACGGTTCAATACACGTTCAATAGTACGTGAATAGTACAAATAAATTATTGCTTACCTACTCATTTCATGCAACTTCGTATTTAAATAGATAATTTCAACTTGTACGTGTTTAATAAATAAAACTTTCACTCAAATATAACTTTTGTTTTTTCTGTAATAAAGAAAACTTGAAATTCCCCATTTTGATTTTGTACGTGGCTAAGGCTAAAACGCTATCCGCGAAAAGCCAAAAAAAAAGAAACCTCATTCTTCTAGGTTATGGCCGATCGCCAATGTAAGCCCGTCGTCAAACCCAAAGAGAATGTAAAACCCTCGTCAAACACGTACGCGGTCAAACATGTTTGTCAAACACGTAATTATGTGAAATTTTACGTTTTTGTAACGGTTTTGTTTGAACAAGGCAACGATTGAAAATAATATTCATTCGCTGGAACAAGGCCATCAAACACCAGCGCACACGATCAAACTCCATCCGTTTCTGTTTGCCAAACACGGAGTTTGTTTGACAAACACGTTTTACCGTGTACGGGCCCTAATAAGATGCGAATAAGAAAACTGATTAATTATTTCCGCCATTGCGAAAAATTTTTAATAACTCGCTTTCACTGTTTTGTACCATAATGTACTAATTTTATTTGGTATTATTTTTTCACAAGTGTGTTGAAAAACGTCGTATGATACACGCGTGTATTGATGATTACCGTTCTCGGCTATCTTAAGACCCTCACCTAATGGTTCGGGTCTCAATCGCGCCTCAGCGGTGATCACCAACATTGCACACTTGTACCATACTGTACTATTATACCCTCTTGGTTAAGGTCAAATGAACGGTTTATAAAATAAAATCAATTTATCATAAGTAAATAAATAATCATATATATTTTTTTAAATAAAGTATAACAAATTATATACATCCTATAATTTTCTATCCTACATGATACGGTTATATATGTGTATAGCCTGTATAATGAATCATCAAAATCAATTTGCAATCAGCCAATCCATATGCGTATGTTGATGATGTTATACACAACAATAAGGTTACCTTCTTTTTTGAAGTCCCTTCAAAGAATATTATAAAAACATAAAAAGATCACAAATACACTAGATACATGTAAAATCAACCAATAGAATTTTACTAAAGTTACATAATATCACAGAAAATTTATAACTAGTTAAGTAATCAATAATCATGTACCACCAAGAATTTTATTCTAATATAAGTCTAATAATATAAGCATTTGCCTAAATAAAATAGTGACTGGGTCCAGAACTGGATAGTGCCCCTGTAGACATCAATTTTTAAACCTTTTTAAGGATAACATTGCTCATTAGACCAGTTTTTCTTTATACATATAGTAAAAAATCTTTAGTATTAGTCTTCTTAAAATACCAAGTTGCTATATTATGAGATTTTCATGTTATTAGAATGTAAGTAGAAGTTTAAGTTAAAATACAATTACTCATTGGCCTATAGGCTAGATAGTAGTATAAAATAAAGCCACCGTTACATAATGGTGCTTTATGGTAGGGGGAAAAAAATGTTATTAGAATGTGTTCTTTAAAAAATGTGTGATCATATCTAAAGCCCATTTGGGTTGGTCATGTGGCACCATGTGGCCCGCATTCCTGACTAGCACCTCAGTCAGATTACCAGCCTTCTTCATATAGCCCGCTATTTCACCATCTACCCTCCAAATGTGTCTAGAAGCCATCTTATACTCATTTGCTGATGAAAAGTTTAAATTTCGCAGAAAGTTCTCAGTCAGTGGATATGCTACTATTATATCCAACTGGCCGTTATAAAATAGAAGACGATAATGAGATAGTAATTCTGATATGACCGATGCAACAGACTTCAGAACATCATATGCTAAATGTTCCTGCACTTTCTTGCCTGAGTGAAAGGGCAGTCCACCAACATGTACGCTTTGCCTGATTCTATCATTATTCAAAAGATCTATATAAATTTCCATGTTAGAGTCAGAATTATCAGTTGGATCTAAAAAGTTATAGTAGTTTTGGAATCCTGTAAAGTTTTTGAAATAGGAATAATTTGTTAATTCCCCATCCATTAGTTGGTCCATTAGAATGTCTGCTTGGGCCCAATTCTCTTTATGTATCTCTTTTGCTATTGCTGACTGCATTTTAAGGAATAATTTATTTTGTTCTAAATCTATCAAACCATGTTGATATAAATAGTTTCCATAATCCAACTGATTGATTGGATCACAGTACGCATTGCCTAATGCTAATCCTCTGAGGTTAATTTTCAGTTCACCCTGGGAGTTTCCTTGGTGAATCTTCATTGCTATGGATGGAATATATTTCCCTGCATAAGATTCTCCTGTTATGTAAAATTCTTTATTCCTCAAAGAGGGAAACATTATGAAGAATTGTTGTAAGCTATTGTACAATCCATCTGCTACACATTTTTCATCAGTGCAGTAACCCTTATCATCTGTGAAGCTAAATCCAGTACCAACTGGGTTATCGATGAAAATTAAGTGGTTTTTAAGTGCCCAATGATACTTCCTAATTGAAAATCCACCTTTTCTGGCGATTAAAGGTCCATTTTCAGTAAATAATCCAAATAAAGAACTTCCTCCGGGACCTCCTTGCAGCCATAGAACGACTGGAGCAGCTTTGTTTCCAGAGAAGGCCGGAAAATACCAGAAGTATAAATTGGAGTTGTATTTGATGTCCACAGTGAAAAAACCTGCATGACTTGTAAAACCTAATTTTTCAGTAAAAGATACACGAGAAATATTTCGTGCGAGTTCCACATCGCCGCTATCTATATATGGTGTGAGTATGAGGGGATCGCCAGCAGCGCCGTGAGGCTTAGCTTCCAGCTTCACTCGTGGATACACATGAGGGAAAAATGATGATAAACATAAATTACTAAGGTTACAAATTAAAAAAAAGGTTAACACAAAGCCATACTGGCTAGTAACGCTCATTGTTAATGAAAAAACCTATAAAATTATAACCAATAACCACCATAGCAAAGTTGTTAATTAATTATCAAAATTCAAAACATTTCCCATAGAGCACAGAGTTGAGACTTTGAAGTTTGAACATACTGACAGTAGGTATCTATAAAGAATCTAGATTCTAGGCTAGTTATAACAAAAAATTACCCAAGGAGGAATCAAAAAAAATTTGTACTATAGCTTCATGCAATTACCTTAAGGGCTGGTTACTATGGCTCTAGCGGGTAACTTTGGCTCAAAATAATAAAAAAATTAAAATTCCCGTCTCTTTGCTGAATTATAAATGAAAAGAGTTTTCAAGTTTTTGTTAAATTTCAGTAACAAGCATGAAGCTATAGCCAATTTTTTGATTCCTCCTTGGTAACAAGGCTGTTGGAATGTTTATTTTTGTTCGTTTTTAATTAAAGAAGTTTATATTATGTCAAAACGTTTATTATTTTATTATCTTTAATTTTAAAGGTTTCCTTTGGCCTTTTGTTTGGTTCTGTATAGATTCTGCGCCAAAAAAATTGGCGAGCGAAAGTAACCCTCTTCAAGGAACAACTTTGGCTCTTGTTTGGCTCAAATAAAAAAAACTGAACTGTTATATTTTTGATATAAAATAATTTATTAATGATAAAATAATTTATTAATGATTAGCTACTATCCTTATTTACCAAATACAACCATAATAACCCTTAATAGACGCCAATCATAGTCCTTACACCAGAGGTACTTCTAATAATACACGGAAAAAGTAACGCGCCGCGCCCTTACAAATGCCAATATGTAATTTTATTATTTTTATACCCTCTTGGTTAAGGCCAAATGAACGGTTTATCAACATTATTTTTATTTAACCAGTAGCTAATAGCTATAGGTACAAGTCGTCAAAGTTCAAACTAACTGATTAGAGTCTTATCTGTGGTACCTACCTATCTGAGCTTATTTTTTTCTGGACTGTCACTGACTGTAGTAGTCAGTAAATTTGTTGAAGTTGTTTGTTGTTATTTTTAAAACCACTGAATCATATTCTTAATCAAGGCAATATATCTATAATACCTACCGAGAGTTCTTAATCAAGCCTATAATATCAACAAGTTTAGCGTGATGTGGGCACATCGGGTTATTACTTTGTTAATGGTATTAAAAATAGTGTCGGTGCAGTGTTTGTTTCACCAATATCCGAAGTTAAACCTCGAAGTTACTGATGACGGAGACCCTGGGGAGCCACTCTTCCTTACTCCGTACATCGAGAGCGGCAACGTGACCGAAGGTAGGCGACTGGCGAGAGTACCGTTCACGGAAAGCCTACGCATCAAGAGTTATGCCGGCTATTTCACCGTCGACAAAAAATACGACTCTAACCAATTTTTTTGGTACTTCCCTGCCATGATATCTAAAAAGAAAGACGCGCCAGTTATTGTATGGTTACAGGGTGGTCCCGGGGCTTCCTCTCTCTACGGCCTCTTCACAGAAAATGGTCCCCTTCGAGTGCGCAAGAGCCGATTCGAGAGGAGGAAATACAACTGGGCCCTGAGCCATCACATCATATACATAGACAACCCTGTGGGTACAGGCTTCAGCTTTACCAAGGACCCGAAAGGATATTGCGTCAACCAGACACAGGTCGGAGAACAGCTCTACTCCACCCTCATTCAGTTCTTCCAGTTGTTCCCTGAGCTGCAAGGAAATAAGTTCTTTATCACTGGAGAGTCTTATGCTGGTAAATATGTCCCAGCTTTGGCCTACACTATATACAAGAAGAATCCGAGTGCAAAAATTAAAATCAATTTGAAAGCTCTGGCCATTGGAAACGGATTGAGTGATCCTGAACATCAATTAATATACAGCAAATACTTGTACCAAATTGGGCTGATTGACTGGAATCAAGCAAAAGTATTTGCAGATGCTGAGAGTGAGGCAATCCAGCTGATCCAAAAGCAGCAGTGGGACAAAGCATTTGAAGCCTTCGACACTTTACTGAATGGGGATTTAATAAATGGAAAAAGTGTTTTTTATAACATGACAGGCTTCGAATTCTATTTCAACTATTTGCACACTAAGGAATACATGCAGTTTGAGGATTTCGGACCTATGATACAAAAAAGTTATGTTAGGAAAGCTATTCATGTTGGAAACTTAACTTTTAATGTTGGCAAGGAAGTGGAGAATCATTTGAAGCAAGATGTCATGAAGTCTGTTGCACCGTGGATATCGGAACTTTTGGATCATTACTATGTTCTAATTTACAATGGGCAGCTGGACATCATTGTTGCATATCCCTTAACCCTGAATTACTTGAGAAACCTCAACTTTACTGGGTCCAGTGATTATAAGTCGGCTAAGAGGTACCAGTGGTATGTGGATGGTGAATTAGCAGGGTATGTCAAGCAAGGGGGGAAATTAGTGGAGATAATGGTGAGAAATGCAGGCCACATGGTGCCCGGAGACCAGCCCAAGTGGGCTCTTGATATGATCACAAGGTTGACTCACGAAAAGACCTTTACTCACAAAAAGAGGCACAGACTATAAGAAGGTAAATAAAAAAAATGTAAGGAATATGTACTCACTAATTGTCTGTACATACTACATGATAATGATATGACTTACCTATTCGAGAGATATCTATAAGAATTATTATAAGTGTAAAGTTACAATAAGGTCATTGATATTTTTGTATTGTATCTGCGATAACAATTTATTATTTCTTGCAAACTGAATAAATATTATCAAGTAAATATTTCTGAAAGAATGTAATAATGTTTTTTATTTCACATGTTTATTTTGAAAAATACACAGTATTTTATCCATTTTGTTTTCCAATTTTTGTGAAAATCTGTTAAATATTATATTGATATAGATAAAGGCAGAACTCCTCACGGATAGCAGCAAGTCACATGCATGGGATATAAAAATCTTAATCATTTTTAAAAGGAAGATTTTGGGAAGAAGAGATGGGATGTTACATAGGTGTATCATTAAACTCCTGTATGTTAGTGTAAGGAGCTGTGCAACTGAACTGTGATAGAGTGAAACTGACTGCCAGAGTTTATCACAATTCATACATGTACAAACAAAATTGTTTTTATACTTTCTGGTTGGAAGTTCTGTTCTTTACAGACTTCAAAAAAAGGAGGTTTTTGATTCATAGGAATCTTTATTTATGTTCCCCTATTAGTCAAGACACCTGGACCGATTTGGAAATTCTTTTGTTTGAAAGGGTACTTCCTAGGTGATCCCATGGTTATCAGGTCAGGATGATGATGGGATCCTGGAGAAATTGAGGGAACTGTTCAAATTTTATAGGCACTTGATATACCTACTTTGTAGTGATGTAGACAAAGTTGCGGACATCACCTAGTACACAATAACAATTCAATACTGCCATGATATAATATTGAACCATAACTATTAATATTATGTTAGTTTTTAAAATGGTGAGAATAAAAAGCAATGTTCACAATATCAAATTTTTTATTCAAGTCTTAAATCCTAAGTGCTTTATAATTGCGTCATGTCGCATAGTTTACTTGGACTGCATCCAAACTGACAAGACAAGCTCTGTATAACTGTGGGCTATACCAAAGCTCCACAACACAAATAGTGCTTGAATTGTCCAAATTATTTTGAGCTTATATTTGTTATAAAAAAATTAAAATTAACATTTAGTCCCAATTTTACTATTACTGACTAATGTTCATTTGCGGATTTGATGAGGAGAAAAACTCAGAATATTAAAAGTCCTCAAATAAGAACACTTATTAATTAGTTATTATAGCAACTCTGCTATGGAGAAATTGGGACTGAGCATAAATTTTTGCCAGTCTTGCTAGAATAATAAGAATTTGATAGCTTATACTTATTCTTATTTATTAGAATGATTAATGATATTAAAGCAATTTAAGTTAAAGCTGGATCTGAATTTTCTATGTATTTCAGCTGTCAGTCTGGATGAGGCCTAAATGACTACCTATATAAGGAAAAACTTTTAAAAGACAAAACTAAGTTTTTTCTTTTAAAAGTTTTTTCTATAACAAAATTTGTAGAAGAAAAACTTGATGATTTCTTAATAAACCACTATTAAAGATAAACCAACTGGTACTTTAAAGATAATTTTCTTAATTTATCGGCCTTCTATGTAAGTAGACAATTCAATTTCTTCAGGTAGCTCAGTTATATTGACATCGAAGCGGTCCTGTACCTCATTCAGGATTTTGGCATCATTCTCGTCGGACACCATAGTTATGGCCAAGCCCTTGGTACCAAATCTGCCAGCTCGGGCCACTCTGTGGAGGTAGGTATCTGAATCTTCAGGCATGTCATAGTTGAACACAATATTGACCCGCTCTATATCCATCCCTCTGCCGAACAAGTTAGTAGCTACTAATATCCTCTTCTGGAAATCCTTGAACTGTTGGTAGCGAGTCAGTCTCTCATCCTGGGACATGTTTCTGTGGATACCTATGGCCGGGAAATTCTGATCCGTTAGTAGTTGTGATAGAGCTATGCATCGTTGCACAGACTTCACAAATATCACAACCTGGTTAAATTCCAATACATCTAACAGCTCAAATAGTTTCTTGTTCTTTTCATTTTCTTTGAGTTTAACATAGTGTTGTTGTAAACCGTGAAGGGTTAATTTGGCTTCATCGTCCACATACACTTCCATGGGGTCTTGCATGAATTTCTTGCACACGGGCCGGATTTCCTTGCTCAGTGTAGCTGAGAACATCATAACTTGCTTTCCGTGAGGAGTGTTGCGGAATATTTCCTGAACATCTCGACGCATGTCCAATGATTCAAGCATCTTGTCACATTCGTCCAGAATGAAATGTTTCAAGTGCTTCAGATTCAGTTTCTTGCTATTGACTAAAGCTAAGATACGTCCTGGAGTCCCCACGACGATGTGCGGGCATGCTGTCTTGAGCACCTCCTCGTCCTTCTGGATCGGCATTCCGCCGAAGAAGACGGATACTCGCACGCCTGGCATGTACTTGGAGAAGCGCTCGTATTCCTTGCTGATCTGGAATGCCAGCTCTCTGGTGTGGCACATCACCAAGACGTATACGTGATTCTCGGAAGGCTCCAACTGCTGCAGAGTCGCCAGCACGAACACGGCCGTCTTCCCCATACCGGACTTTGCTTGACATAAGATGTCCATACCGAGTACTGCCTGCGGAATACATTCGTGTTGCACTTCGGACGGATGCTCGAAGCCACAGTCGACAATAGCACGCAGAATTTCAGGTTTAAGGAGGAAATCCCGAAAGCCGGAACTGTGTATTGATACATACGATCCTTTAACCTCTTTTTTTGGCGCCGCTTCGGTCACTCCGTCGGCGGTCTGTTGATCTGCTTGTTCTTCATCTTCGTAGTCGAGAAGATCGTCGTTGTCGGCCATTATTTAATGGTTAAGCGCAACTTAACACTTATTTAGTAATAAAGTCGGAAAAAGCACGTGAAAATTTACAATAAAAATTATTTTGCAATAATGGCGTCGGTTTAACCACAAGACCACAGACAATGAGAAAAACTATTTCATTTCTTCTATTGTTTTTGGACCAAGCTACATTCATAGATTACCTAGGTACCTACCTTTTCCCTTTCGGCGACACGCTTGGGATTCTAGAGGATTTAATTTAGGTAGGTACTCATTCTACGATTCATAGAAACAGGTAGGTATTGTGATTTGATTTGGGCTTGGAAGTAGAAGTAATAGAGTAGTATAGAGATGCTACTTTCGCTACTAAATATAGTAATATCTGTTGTTAGAATGAGAGAGAAAAAAATCAGTAAATAAATTGCGTCATACAAAGTTAATAACTGGTTATTGGTCAAAAACTTGAATTAATCTCATTCTAAGAAGTTCAAAAATCTAAGAACTTTAAATAGCATACGTTATTATGTCTCAAAGCTTCTTATAAAAATTATAACTGAGAAGTGAGATTCTCATCATTTCCCTATCTTGGCACAAAATGTAGCTCAACATTGTTACCGATGACTCTACACTCTGCGTACTCTATGTTTAGCATAGACTATAGGTTAGGTTCTGTCAGTGCTGCCACAACACAGAATTCATTCCCACTTTTCCCGCTATAATTTGAAAACAAAGATACGAGTTCCTATTTCCATTGTTTATTATTATTTTCAACTAGCTTTTCCCCGTGGCTTCACTCACGACATGTATTAAAAATAAACCGAAGTAGTGATTCTTCGGTTCTTCGGTTGATGATGTGCTGTTTTCTCACTATCAGCTTGAACAGGCGCTTAGGAACTAGTTAATTACCATACCATACTTAACATACTTACTCATTTTAATTACACGTCGCATAATTCGGATTTGAATCAGTGAAGTGCATTCCCCCTTTCAAACGACTTTGATAAGTCATAATTTAATGCATAGTTGGGTCTTGGCTTTAACATAAAGCTGACAAACTAAGACAAGAATAAATTAAACACATTTAATTTTTAACATATCTTTTTTATTACTTTATTTAAATGCATCGAGTGTTTTATTGTTAAAATAAAACAGATCACAGATACAAAAAATAAAATATAAAAGACTACAAAATTCTACATTCTTGGTTCTATATGATCTTAATTAAGGTCTGATTGATAGAACTTTCCATCCATGTATGCCAACAGACTAAACTTCGCTGAAAGTATCTAAGCTAATAATTAATAAAAAAAAAACATTGTATGTGTTACCTACTTATACATAATTATTATTGTTTAGAATGTTTTTCTATTGCTATTTATCTACTTACCTATATTGAAATCTTATAAGTATAATTTTATTTTCAAACCTTAATTAGGTTTTATCTATGTACGTGGTAGAAATTGCCTTTTTGTTTTTTGACGAAAATTACCTACTAAAAACCTTTTCTACTCAACCTCACTAAGGCCGTCATTACGCATCTATACTAATTCAAAAGTCGCAACTACTGCACTCCAACAAACCTTATCGAAACTGGCCTAGAGCTTTACAACTAATTGAGTATGTTAATTAAAAAGAACCTTTGCCATTGAATACTAACGTGATTTCTGATCATGTCAGTATCATCATTAAAATAATGCACTTATCATACTGTCAGCAACATCGTTCTCTATGTCTGATCATATTCAGGTCAGCAAGGCTACGCTTTCTCGACTGGAAACATACTTATGACACGCCTCTCGAAACACATATCAAAATGATACTTTCTATTATCATCAAAATCATCATAATCAATCTATTAACGGCTCAGTACTGAGCGCAGGTCTCTTTTATTAGGGAAGGGTTATAAGCCATAGTGCACCACGCTGGCCCAATGCAAATTGGTAGACTTCTTTGAGACCTTATAGAGAACTCTTAGATATACAGGTTTCCTCCCGGTGTTTTCAAGCATGTGATATTCCATTGCTTAAACGCACATACCTCCTAAAAGTCTGACGCGCGGGATCGAACCTATGACCCGCCGGTTAGAAAATTGTACTCATACCTCCTAACCACTATGCTAGCATTAAAGCATTGCTGGGTTAAGTCTATCTATAGGTTTTTTGTTGTTAGTTAGGTTTGCGCTTGACGACAATCAACAATGGAAAGCCTGAAGAGGTGTAGATCGGCGCGCTCGCCTAGAAGACACATCATTTGACGGCTACAAATTCGCTGGTCCACTTTATTTAACACTTCTTGCTATAAGGCTTGAGAGGCTTAAAGTCCGCATTGCCGCTCAGGAACGCGTCGACGAAGTTCTGCACCGAGTCCGTGGTGATCTCGTCGCCGTACTTCATGGTGACCATGCGCTGCTTGGGGAAGTCGATGGCCGTCAGCAGCGGCACGGCGTCGTCCAGGCCGATGTGCTCCCGGATCATGTCGGCGCTGTCGGTGCCGTCCACGCCGATGTAGAACATGACGTGCTTGAAGGGCTTCCTCTTCGCCCTGGAGTTGGGCTTGGTGCTGGTGGAGTAGTCGAAGTCCATGGTCTCGTCGTCGGAGGAGTTCTGGTAGGGGCAGAAGCCCGGGAACTGGATGCTACACTCCTCGTAGTACGACTCCGCCGACGGCGTGAGGACAGACTCCGAGAACTCGATTTCGGAGTCTTCGTCGTCTGAAAATGAAGGTTTTTTTATAATAGTATTATGTAATATGCACCAGGCAAAAAGCCTAGAATGTCTAAATCGAAATAAATTTTTAACGATGTAGAAAAACCAATTAGATGTAGGTAACTATAATCTCTGCTCCGAACCGGTGGTAGAGACTCGACGTGTCGTAAGAGCCACGAGTTGGCCCACATGAAATAAATAATTTTGAATTTTGATTTTTTTTTCTACAGGTAAAGTTCTTTTCTGGTCTATACCTACCTATAAAAAAGTTTGTATGGGTCTGTTTGTATCTAGGAAATACATAGGTAAATAGTAAAAGTTATAATAAGTAACAATAAAGTTACCGATGAAGAGCACGACCGCCGGGTGCCGCGCCATCTTCAGCAGCGCCTGCTCGTTCAGCACCGACACCGGCCGCTGCGCCCACGGGAAGTTCTGCAGCACCAAGACACATTCAGTTATCACCAATACCAATATACGTTTAGTTATAACTAGCTTTTGGCCGTAACTCTGCATAGATCTTTTGTTTAAATATATCCTGACTGCAATCTCAACTGATGGTAAGTGACGATGCAGTCGAACATGGTAGCGGATTAACTTGGAAGGGATATGGCAGTATACATTCAACCCATATCCGTAACGTGTTTCTACACGCCGGAACGCTAAATCGCTTGTCGGCACGTCTTTGACGGTAATGGTGGTCTCCCGTCGAATGGTCCGCCACGCTATCCAAGCGTAGATTCGCAGGCTTTCTCTCAATGTTTTCAGCAAGTGATACTTAATTGCATAGTCAACAATGTAACCAAAATCCAGTCCTGCTAAGAGGACAATCGGCCGCGCTGTCACGACGGCGGTTGCGCGCTGCAGTTATGCAAATGCTGTGTAAATGAGATTCTCCGACATCCAAACTACGAGTGGGATATGCCCGGTCCTATGAATTTCATGGATCTAAAGCAGCACTCTTGTTTCTGGCAGCGGCAAATAGCTGCTCGTTTAAAGATAATTCGTTCTAGCATGTGTTTAAATTACACGTTCATACCCTTTCCAAGTTACCCCGTTACAATCTTAGATTCGTCACTTCCCAACAAGCGAGATAAAAGTCGATGACTATCTTGTCAAGTTGTCAGCGAGAAATTGCTTTAAATCATAAAAAATTAACTCAATAAGAGGCACTTTATTTCGAAATCACAAACTGGTGTAGGTATATATTTATGATGTAATGGTAGTTTCTAGATATATGTTTACCAATCCAAGTGGATCAGCAGCCAGGTGCTGTCGCCCGTTGGCAGTGAGCACTTTGCCGGTCGCGTCGGTGATGACCAGCGCTGGTATGCCGGCGACGCCCAACGCCGCTGGCAGCGTGAGGCGAGCGTCGGCCGCCGACCAGGGGATGGCCAACGCATTGGCCGAAGATAATGATGCTAAGGTGCGCGCGTACGATTGCTCTGATCTGTAAACAAAATATATGTTTAGGTCTAGAAATAGAAACGTAAAACTTTTTCCTCTGTGTGCCAGAGATATAAAGGCGTTAGGAGTAGGTACTCCTAACTACTACTACTATTACTATTACTGGTACTATTTAGGTAAATATGCGAGAGTTAATTTCTTCCTTTTGAGGTCCGCCCGCCCACATAGGCGGGCGTTTACCATGACGGTAGATGATAATGAAAAGTGCAGACTTTGTTTACACCTACCAGCTGATGATCAGGACAGCGTAGCGTAGTGAAAAATATTCTTCATAAAATCTTTTCCAATCTATTTACTCTTTTTCCAAATCGAACAAGCAATATCTATTCCTGTATCTCTTTCAATAAGAGTAATTGACCCCTGGTTTCTTCTAATACGTAAACTGAGTAATATTAAGGGTATCCCAATAATTACTAAGCGTTAATAATTGTTCACATTACGTAATTATCGGATCATAAATTCCAGTAGCTGGACGTTAGGCAGCTAATGCGTGCGTTGAAGCAATAAAGCGGTGGTTTATGGGCTTTGTGCCACTACTTGAGACATAATTCCCTAATCCCTGTGGAGAACTATAGTACCTAAATTACTTGGCACAACGTTAGTACGAGTATCGAGAAGTCAAAATATTGGGACTAGGAAGGTATTTTATAGCATAAATGGGGTTTAGACCATTAAATCAATTTCAAACTTGTAATGTAGTTATGGATGAAAGAATTACAATAGTTTGCTGAAGTTTGCTGTTTTTCAAGTTTTGTCCTTGCGTAGGTACCTAGGTACTTACTTTTTTTGCTGTTAAGTATAGAGGCCAGCACTGGTAGCATGGGCGGGAGAAATTTTATCCCCGGGAAAAGGATAAAACGTTCATCCCCTCGCTTAGCTTTATCCACCCGTCGAGCATGGGCACAGCGGTGGAAATAACACTCAGTGGATATACTTATAGAAATATACATCACCTTTTCCTCTGTAGTCATGCTTTAGCATAGGGAAAAGATAATTTTATCCCCTGTCAGTGGATAAAATCGGGGGATAAAACTTTTATCTCCTGCCCATGCTACCGGTGCTGGAAGACATATTTTGTGGGAAATTCATCTGGTAGCCGATTTTAGCTGATTTTTATTATTGAAGCTTCAAATCCCTGTGACAGTCCGACGGACAGAAATAACGAACAGACATTGGAGGAGTAGGTACTAGGGTCAAGTTTGGTATAATTTGGGTACCTACGGAACTCAAAAAAGTTTGTCTGTTTGCGACAAGCTGAACTTTTATTTTTTGCGCTGAACTTTAGATTAAATCGATTTCGTACTGATTTTGTAGCTGGTGCAGTTAGAGATCAGGCTGAAACGTTTGTACTGAGTGATAAAAGTCGGCGATAGTAATGAGGGTTGTCGTGATTACAGGCGGCGTTGACGAGCGTTGGACTTTGTGGGCGTATTAATTGCACGTTTACGACGCGGGGGGTGCGCTATCTGCGACCTGCAAGGGGTCATCAACTGCCAAGGGTGAAATTTAAAAAATATTTTTGAAAAACCCATAAAAAGTTGTTTACATTTCGGTAGTCGGACAAAAAGAAAATACAATGTATAATAGTCGACTTGGTATTCAGTTTACAAAGTTAATTCAAGTAGATATTTTGGGTCTTCCATTATGATCTTAGACCTTCGTAATCCAGCTACTTTTCGCTACACACTTTATATAAATCGACTTCAAACGCCACTACAAAGTATATCAATTGTGCCTAAAAAAAGAATTTTCTATATCGGTCCAGGCGTCTTCGAGTAATCGGGGAACAATGAACATACATACTTAATTTTGTGAAGTCGCTTAAAAATGACGCGTAAAAGAAATTTCAAGGAGGTACTTCAATGGCCGAAGTAGCTGGGAACGTCTGACCCACTTATAACGCTACTTATTTTGTACAACGTCCCGCGCGCCGCCCGTCCTTATATTATATCAATAGAGCATTAAGCAAGTTGTTGCTCGCTAAGATAGCACAAAAAGTAGACAGTGGGATCGATACGGGGTCGCCAGCCCAAGGACCAACAAACCATTAGGCTAATATAATCTTCACTCGTAAATTTTGAACCCTCCGTGGGATTCGCGCTTAATATTATTGAGATGATTGCTGGCTGGCGACGTTTGTCTTCTTTGTAATTTATATTTTACTAGCTGATGTCCGCGACTTCGTTCGCGTGGATTTAGTTTTAAAAACCTCGAGGAAACTCTTTTTTCTTTTTGATAAAAAGGCTATAATACATAAGCCTATAGCTTCGTCCTCAACTATGCCCATGCAAAAAATCACGTCGATTCGTAGCTCTGTTGCGGCGCGGCGTGATAAAAGGACAAACCAATAAACAAACAAACAAACACTTTCACATTTATAATGTTAGTATTTTATATACTTTACTACTAGGTTTTGGCCGCGACTTCGTCCGTGGAAAATGCCGTGGAAGACCTCTATTTTTCGGCAGCCTAAGCTTATGTCACTCTTCTCACTATACCCATGCAAAAAATTATGTCGATCCGTTGCTCCGTTGCTGCGTGATTGAAGGACAACCCAATACACAAAAAACTTTCGCATTTCAGGACGTAGAGATTTTTCCTTAGCTGTTAAGTAGATTAGGTATTCTTACATGGATAGTTAGGTAACTTTTTCAGGTTGGAATTGCGTGATGAAATCAAAGAGGTACTAAGTCATCGATGTATCTAAATTCTAAATGATTAAATATGTGTTTATTTATTTTCACATACCTACTGTCCCAAATAACTATTGTTTGCACATTCTATTTTAGCGAATGAACCATAAGCTAATATTCGACTTTTTTCCAGAATTTTCGATATCTAACTTAAAATAAAATATCAGATCAAGCGGGAAAGGTAAAAGAAAAAGATTCTTTTCTCCTTCCTAGTAAGCAAAGGGTCATATTTAGAAGTAGATAAATCTAAATAAACAAACAGGGTGTTCCAGGATTTATCGTCCAAATAAACCGGCGTAGACCCCGTTTATTATACAGCGTCACCCGGAATCCGGATTATTGCGATGCCTATTACCTACCCCCTTCCAGTTTTATGACCGTATTTACCCCGCTTCCTACCCGGGCGGGGTAAATTGTGCTCACATCGGAATGAACTCAGTAACTCTCCATTCAAACTGAGTCATTGTTATATTTTATGTTGGTTACACAATAAATGTAAGCCGATTACCAGTGGAGAAATTAAATAGAAGCATAATAAAGTACTTATTATGGTGGATAACTATGCTCCCAATTAATGAAAAAAATCCGCTAGTGTGATTATATAAAAATTAAATAAATAAGAGAATACGTGTAAAAAAATCATGTATAATTATGTGTTAGAAATAAATGTAAAATATTTTACTTTCTAGTCAATATAAAACTTTTCCGAGGCTAAATTATTTAAGGTACTTATGAATTAAGGAATGTCTGTTACGTGTTGCTACGAGTACATTGATAACTTGATTATATTTTTACACGAGGTCAGTTTCTGCTAATGTATGTCAATGTGTTTAGCAAAGGCTTAGCAGCTTAGTCTGATGTTCTTTTTAGACCACCAGAGTGGACCACAGTGTAAATGATTGAACTATTTTCCGAATGAACCACACCGTACCTACAGAAGAAATTTTCCTCGGAAAGAAAAAGAAAGACTTTATTTGCTGGATTGTAAATATAAAGTACAATGGTTTAGGTAGGTACAGCGTATTGTATGTAGGTATACTATTCTGTAGAACCATGGATTATGATAGACAATAAAGCTTTGGGAGGATAAACACCCATCAGACTTTTTTATAGCTTAGGGAACCTCCGGGTAAGAGTGAACGAATATTTTTTAAATCTGTTGTCCCCATCGGGAAATACCTATCTTGCGAGATAAATAAACCGGAACGCCTTTAGTACCGAAAGTTGCCATAATCTTGGCGAGATAAACTTCATAGCTGACGGTTGACGCTACTTTCCTTTTATGGGGCACCTAATGGCACACGAAAGAATTATGCGCCTCAGGTGACGGTGCCAATTCTCCCAGCTTGCTACGGGACTGTCCCACTGTCTCCTCAGCAGATGCACAAGTCTTAGGCTGAAATCTATAGACCGCACTCTCACTCAGCTCAGACTCAAGATAGAGTTAAAACGAGACAGATTTATGACAGAGCATATTTTTGTCTCGTTTTAACTCTTATCTTGAGTCCGAGCTAGGTCAGCAAGAGCTAAGAGCAAGCTCTATAGACAGTTTATGGCTTAACAGCTTGCGTTGAAATCTGAGATTTTGATTGGCATTTATAATGCCACATGGCTCCTGCCCGCTCAGAGCACAAGCTTCACTCTTATTTAGACGGTCTTGGGAATTTTAAAAGGATATAATAGAATAGAAATTTTAAAAAGAATAGAATAGAATTGAAATTCTTTATTTGCATAAGATCCGTTGTGTGCTTGAAACAATTAAATATCACTCGCTTTAACGGCGAAGCACAACATCGTGAGGAAACCTGCATACCCGAGAATTCCTTGTAATGTTCTCAAACGTAGGTACCTATGTGAAATCTGGCGATCCGCTCTTGGCCAGCGTACGGCTTGCGTTGCCGAGTGTTCCGTTTCAGCGAAACAATGTTTGGTCACATTAGTTACATCAGGAAAAATTATATCCCATTACGACCGTTTTGGAACTTTCGCCAAGAATTAGTCAAAGAATTTTTCGTCAATTTTGAACACTTGAAGCCGCTTTCTTTTACAGGAAGTAGACGGTTAAAGACGATGAAGCTACTTTACTGAAAATGAGAAGAAATAATGATTACTGAGGAATTTCCTAGTTTTTCAACAATTTAAAAAGTATAAATTTTTCCATATCGTCCCGCACTAATACGAAAAATTCACGAGTGAGGGTTTATTGCAGTATTTGCAGTGAATAAAAATAGAAGAGAAAAGTTCAATCATTCGACAGCATCTTTTTTGACGCCGGCCTCATCCCCGAACAAAAGATACGCAAATAGTAGAGTAGAGGTAAGCTCCGTAGCGCCGCAGAACAGCCCTTTGAGGGTGAAATTAAAAATACAAAAAAAAAAAAACGCGTATCCGATAAAATGCCAGGGGTTCGAAATTGACGTTTGTACTGATGGCCTTGTTGGCAAACAGATATTTTAGAGATCTTGCGATACGAGTACTTACCTACTAATGATGCATGGGTACCTATCAAAAATGCCGCGCTGCGGTGATATCGATGAGGTTTTAGGTTTATATTAGTTTTAAATTTTTGAAATAGTTTTGTTATAGGTAACTAGCGGACGCCCGCGACTTCGTCCGCGTTCTTAAATTGTTGAAATTTTTCCTGAAATTTCCTCCATAAATCTCACGGAGCTCGAGACCTTTCCAACGAATGCAAAACCGTGGAAATCGGTTCGTGCGTTCTGGAGTTATAGCGTCAGGAAGGAAAACCCGACTTATTTTTATATAGTAGATAATAGCATTAGTAATAATTTAAATTATTGCTAATGCTGAATAATACTAATTATAATCAGACAAGTCATGGCGGGTTTTCAGCGATTTTGTTTCTATTTATAGGTTTTGGCCTATAGTGAGTAAAAAAAATTTTTCGCTTTCGAAAAATGAAAGTAGGGATTTCAGCCAATAGGAGCGACGATTGGTCGCATCCAAGTTTCGTAAAAAGGGGTTTGGTTATGAAGAAATGGGAACTAAAAGCGCCTTTGAAGAGGCATAAAGGAAGCCCAGTATCTACCAGTGTCAAAAGTCAACTCAGAGTCTATTATATTTCCCCTTCTCGGCTAAGTGCTTATTCAGACGGACCACACCACAACTACGCTACAGCGACAAAAATGTTGTCAGGCACTGGTCGTACGTGATGGCCTCGCTGCAGCTATCTGAAGTGCTGTTAATTGAAGTTGTGGCAGCCATAAATAACTAAGAATATAGACGATGATTGCCATGGGTAATGATTCACAAGTTGTCATAGAGTAGGTATTATGATCGCGATGTCGATGTTAATGTCCACATGTTACTCGTAGCGACAGACGTTCAATGCAATGGTTCAAGTAAGTAGTAGTATTGAGTAAAATTTTGTGGTCTTAAATTTTTTAAAGAATATGACCCATGTTGAACAGGATTAATATTCCTCTTTCCCGTTCAAGGAAGCCTGAAGTTTTTTTTAAGAGAAGAGACCTACTCTTTTTCTGGATCATCTACCTTGCTACATAATATTATTTTAACTTCGTATATGCGTTATAGTTTATACTATTGAGGTTTCAAAAATTTTTGTCCCTGTGGCTGTGACCAACGTAGCTGGTGTGGTGTTTGTGGCGGTGGCGCGTCTAAAAGGACCCTCAGTTCCAGCCAAAGTTCACAAAAGGCGAATTTTCAGCTCTGCCAAACGTCGGCGGCGCCGCGGACGAGATTCTTTGGGAGTTTCGCTTTGAACACAAAAACGTAGTGCGGTTTTTTGATGCTTTTGTGTACCGCGCTATCTGTTCCGCTACTTACTGACTGTAGTTGTTAGCTAATTATTTTTCCTTGCATTTAATTAGGAGTAGATATTTCTGCGCGAGCTGTTGCTTACCTACCTATGCATCTATCTCTCGAATATACCAATAGCCTCAAAGTAAATGAAGTGTTTTGTTTTTGTCCATAAAACCAAGAACAAAAATATATATTCTATCATTTATATTCTTCTCCCCTCCAAATAAGCGGAAATCTAGGGTTAGATTGAATTTTCAACTTTCAGTTTTCAATAGGTACGTATCTCGTATCTACCTACCGAGGACTGAGGCATTATTACCACATTCATTCCAACTTTTCTTATCCTTTTCTATAAAATTACTGGCCCGCAATATCGGAACAGAAGGTAGCCTATGTCACTCTACAGGTCCTTTACATATACACTTTCGCATTGAAAAAAAGAAATGAAAAATAAATACCTACTTACTTAATATAAAATTCTAATAAAAACAACTGGCGACACACTGTCTGTTGAGAGTGGAGACAAGCGAGGTGTACGGGGTAACTTTGAATGAGTCGTCAAATATTGATTGCAGTCTGGTCATACCGCCATCGCCAGTGCAATACCCTGTGAACCCGCTCGCTCGTTCCCCACACATCCACCTATCTATCTATACCTGCTGTTTACTTTGAACCTTTATTCAGTAGGTACACCTCTGTACCCCGTGTGAGAGGCCACAGAGACCTTTCAATGAGACCTAAACCCAAAGAGCATTGCTTTATAAACATTCCTGTTGGGCTAGTGTCTCGCATCGGTTTCATCGTTTCTATTTAGGCCCGCCCGACTTCAACCTACGCGTACAAACTACAAACATTTTATACTTTGCAGTGACGTTTGTAGTCGGTTTTTATATTATGATCTATTCTATTCACCCATGTTAACTGACTAATTGAACTGACTCTACTGTAATACCTATGCTTTGACGGTCTTGTTGTACTTACTGCTTGGCATGTTCGATTGCGAATCACGAGGTCCCGGGTTTGATTCTAGGGTCGGGTCAAAAAATGTATTGGGATTTCTGTCATGTTTTTGGTAGTTACAGTAAAGTAAGTACCTAGGCGTTAAGATTAGAGAAAGTAGGTGGATTGTCAGCTTCCTCTATCGATGCTCTCCTGTCTCAGTGAACATGTAAACTCCTCGCGTCTCGGTCCTGCGCCTGATCTCTCTGCGGTCGTGTCGAATTTCCGTCCCGTAGAAATATCGACCGTAGCAATTAACAGTGTCGGATCTACATTTTAACGATTTTCATTTTATTGCATTAAAGGTCTTAGAATAAAAATAGCAATGTCCCCACCAATTATGAAACTTTTAAAATCAACCAACCATCTTTGGTTTTTGCAAGTGCAAAAATTAGGTATATTGACTATTCTTCACTTTTCACATATTTGAAACTTTGAACGGCCGTACCCTAAAGTAGTGATTTTTCACATACGACTATGTTAATTGCTACGGTCGATATAAGAGTGAGGGAATAGAGAGTCCAGCTATGTTTGCGCACATACTTGTGCACTATAATATCTCCGCTGATGGCTAATCTCTAAAGATTGACCGCCGTACCGGACTCAGTTGGCAGGACATTTTTAATTGCGTACGGTATTTAAATCGATGCAGGTACAATAATAACAAACACATTTCCTTTTGCGTGGTCGCTCTTCAAAGTGTTATTCCAGACGGTATGAAATGAGACATCCCATTCAGGGGCGAGTGGAGGCGAGTGGAGGCGAGGCGAGGCGAGGCGCAGACGAGGCGCAGACGAGGCGAGGCGAGGCGCAGGGCCGGTGAAATGGCGCGGCGCTCGCGAGGGCAGCGAAAGCCAATTAGTCAAACAATGTTGCAACTTGTAGACGAGCCACGAGGATCCGCTCCGAAGTGTCGTTGACTTGCTGAGCAGAGTTCTACAACAAACTACGCGTTCGCTCGCACAATTACATTGCCTACATTTGAGAATCGGTATTAATTTATTGCGCCTTGGTCTGCGTGAAGTTAATTTTTGAAAATCTCGTGGCAAACCTCTGTCTTTACGGGATAAGAGATGGAACTTGTAAACTAAGGAAGTATCCAAAAGTCACGTCGATCCATTGCTCCGTTGCTGCGTGATTGAAGGACAAACCAGCAAATAATGGCACTTTCGGATTTTGTAAAATTCGTAAGGCATTCGTATGATATGATGACGAATCTAAATACGAAAGTTGTTAAAGTTGTGTAGATATTTCTGAGTGCATCTATGTAGGGAGTATTAAATAATATAATTAATTATATTAATAGTTTTAATTTTAGAAATAGTTTTGTTATAATTAAAACAAAAAAAAATATATCTAATGATTAAAGTAAATAAGTACGAATCTGTACGAATACGTAAAGCCTTCGGTGATGATCAAGTTCCTAATCACTTTCCGCTGGTGTCGGTATGCCGCCCCATTGGATTACGAGAGTGAGGGAACACAGTATCAACCAAAATAAAGTCGACAAGAAACATCGCGGTTACTACTGCTTGCTGAAAATTACGGGTAGGTGTATAAAATTATAAGTAAAAAGATTTTATAAAAGCCATGTTTTTTGGAGAACAATAGAACAATCCAATTTCGTACCTATTCATGAAGTTTAAATCAATAAAGAGGGTAAACAGTAGGAGCTTGGCTGGTTTTAAATCGCAGAGTGTGTAATTAATAAAGATAGACAAGTTTTTGCCGATAACGATGGAAATGTACCAATTAACCAATTAACTATGGAGGCCTGCTAATTGCCACGTCGCGCGTCGTATCTTCTTAGCCGTTTCATTGTAACAGACCCAGGGCCCCAAGTCTGCTATTTTACATGTTATTGTCATTGAACCGCAATACAATTACAATTCAATTATCTTTGGTCCAAAATTTCGTAGTCTACTAAATTCACAATGGTCGTTCGATTTCTTATAATTGGATTGTAATTCAATGATAACGCGGAATTGCCATTCGCTTAAAAAGCGTTTGCCGAAATGAGTTTCAAAAAAACTACATATTAAAAACGTTTATTTAAGCTAGATTCAAAGCTAGATATGTCAGTGGCAAACCATCGGAAAACAATTATGACGCCATTGAATTAGTAGACTACCAAAATTGCTAAAAGTAGCAATTGGAATGTCATTGATAGACAATTGAACTACAATTGCAATAGCAGACTTGGGCCCCATGTTAATATGCTAGCTGCTGTAGCTAGTATCGAAGTAGGTGTAGTATACAAGTGAAGGAGTTTTATAACTGTAACCGGACTACGGATAATTGGATTGGACTGCTAAAATCATAACCCTTCCTTTTGGCTTGGCCAAAGTCGGGTAAAGCGTACTCGTAGATACTAGTAGCACAATTATCAACTCTCGGTACAAAAGAAAAAAATACCTACACTTTTAATATGACTTTTGTGCAAAATCCTATTATTTATTAATATTATAAATTCGAAAGTTCTGATGTCTGGATGAATGGATGCATGTTTGTTACTCAATCACACCGCTACGACTGAACCGTACTGTTTGGCTGGGCACAGAGATAGGCATTTTTATTCCGGAAAATAAGAGAGTGCCCGCAGAAATCAAAAAAACTTAATCCACGCGAACGAAGGCGCGGGCATCAACTAGTTAAAAATAATAATAATAACTCCATTACATCAGGGTATTTTTGAAGTGAATAACTTTAGTGAAATCTTATGAAGTTACACACTTTAACAGTGGGTAGGTATATTGCTATAACTACGATGTATTTTCACTTCTGTCGGCAGTGCCCATGACTGCTCGAATGTTTTTTTTTCTAATTTACGAATCTAAATACGTAACAACAATTCGACCACAAAAACTGGGTCCCTCATTACATCGAGGCGGCATTCTGGACAACAATCTTCGCGCATTCAGACGGCACCACAAAAACATGACCACCCAAGTGGGTACCTCTGTGGTTCCATTTTAAGTACCTATCTACCTACTTGCACCGACGATTGAGAACAATAATTATTAGGTTCCTCCTTCTTCTTTATCAACTGATAAACGTCAATTGGTGAACAAAGGTCTCTTGCATGGACTTCCACAGGTTTTGCACCGACTGTACCTATCCAGCGGCTCCTTGCGGCTCGTCTGATGTCGTCGGGTCGGTCCATCTAGGGAGGGGAATTCATAATTATGTATACTATGTTTGACTTTTCATTTGTTTCATTTTATTGCGGTAAGAACGTTCTATTCGCTGTGGCCCGTGATCAGCAGTAGATATCGTTAATGCCTTCTGTATGAAATCGCTTGCTTTCCTTAGTTTGCTAAGGAAAAATTGACTATACCTCCTTCTGAACGTGCTAGTGAATTTTTAAAAAGACGAGATGTATGACGAGAAAATGTAATTACATTGTATATCTACAAGAGTCAATAAATCATAAAAATTATGCAGGAAAATGTCAGGGTGAAATTGAACAGTATTAATGATTGTAAAGACTGCGTTTCCTCTCAACCTTTTCAGCTCGCCACTCGGCGCGGCCGCCGCGTATCAACACTTGACACCGGTCTTTGAGACCACCTCGCTGCGAGCTCTCCGACATCAATAGCGACCATTATAGCTCGTATTGCTAAGCTTTAGAGGATAATTTCGTGGAAAATGTCGACGGCGTAGCGGGAAAACTAGATAACTGAGGCTCTCCGGCCTCCGCTACAGCTTCTTAGCTAGAGGAAATTAACTTTCGGGAAAAACTTTACATAGTCGACTGCCGGACGCAATGATTGTTTTGTTCGCATAACGAGAGATTCTCAGATTAAGGACAGGATAATTATAAGGATTATCTCGCGAATATTAAGATCTAGACATTTGAAAAGCACTCCGGCTGAGAAATTGCAGTTTTAGTGAAATTCTATAGCCGTTGACATGACAGCATCGTAATTTTGCAGTTCGTTCGTTTCCTGGGAATCTTTTCCACAAGTAGGCGTCGATTTGCCAATTTTGCAGTTATTGCCTCGACAAATTCGTGGAATTTTAGGTATAATAGGTATACTATCATGTATACGAGTAAGTATTCGTGAAACGTGAGTTCGATGAATTCCAGTAAAATAAATCAATCCAATGACTTCTCTTTAGATTTTTTTGCTTCGCTTCGAATATGATCCTGCTGCTGATGTTCTCATGCAAACTGCAAAATATTTTAGGAAGGTCCAGCCATGTTCACATTCACAGCTGCACAAAACTTTTTCATTTGCGAGAGGAAAATAAATGATTTGTCAGTTATTCAGTTCTCCCTCGTCTCCGTCTATCACTTGCTAACCCCTGCGCGTTTCAGATTACCCCCCCCCCCGGCCCGCTATTGTGCTTGGCGAGGGCAGGTGAGGGTAGCTTGTAATTATTTTGAAGGGAGTCCTCTCCAACGCAACATCTGAATGGTTCGCGTCATATTTTACGCACATTTTACGTGTTCTGCGTATTTATTGGCTTTTATACGCTTTTATAATTTGATTCCAAAAAAATTGATTGCCAGAAAAAATGTGTTGAGATACATTTACCTTAAAAAGTAGAGTTTATTACCTGAATTTTTTAGTGACAAAGTTACTTGGAAGTAATCGACTTTGCTTCAGCTGTCCACAAGATAGATAGGCTACATATTGTAACACTTTTGTTTTAAAAAGAGCACCAGCTGAGTTTCTTGCCGGTTCTTCTCAGCAGAATATGCTTTTCGAACCGGATGGTAGAGTCTTGACGTGTCATAAGAGTCAGAAGTTGGTCTACATGAAGTAAATAATTTTGCGTTTTGATTTTTATAAATTTTATAGTTTGTTATAATAACTCCATCCATATGAGAAGCATTGGGCGAATCGTCTTGACTTGAAGCAAATTGACTTCTAATAAAGTCAATTTGATTCAAGTCAAGAAACTAAAAACTATTGTTTTTAATTTCATATTTTACTGGAGTCCGGAAAAAACTCATTATAATAGAAGAGCCTAGATGAAAGTTAGTTTTAGAGAGCATTCAGCATTCAGTTAGTACACGTACAGGTGATCTACATAACAATGGCATTATACTCGTATCTCGTATATCCAACAATGCAGTGCAAGAATAGCGCATACAAATTACTACGTGGAAATATAACGTTTTCCATTATTCTAGTTACAAATTAATTGCTATGATTTTCTCTTTCTGATCTCAGCGATCAAATTGAACGGTTTTTTCTATCTAAGGCTTGACTAGATGTACGTTCTGTGGTATCATCGTCAAGATTAAACTTGCTATACTTTAGCAGAGCTTTAGTAGGTTGCATAAGTCAGTATTCGTATAATAGGTACCAAAGTTGTGAAACTCAATCTTATTTTATGTCAGAAATGATGATGTGAAATGTGACCTAAAAAAATTGAGTTTCATAACATTCGCTAACAAATGATTCAGAAAGACTTTTTTACGTCTAGGGAACAGAGACAGACCTTTTTTGAGTTGAATCTCTTAAGATCTATGTGTGCGATTTAAAAAAGAAAAAGTGACTAACTGACTGTGACTGAGCGACTGACAAACTGATCTATCAATGCACAGCTTTTAAATCACTGGACGAATCGGTCTAAAAGGTATACCTATAGCTATTATGACGTAGGCATCCGCTAAGAAAGTAGTTTTGAACTCCTGAAGGGGTAAACTAGGGGTTTGAAAAATGGCACTTAACGTGAGCAAAGCCGTGGTAACAGCTAGTTTTTTTACAAAATAAAACCACAAAACCGCAAATCGTGTGTCGAGCCCATTTGCTAAGTATCTATTTATATTCAACACGCACCAACACACAATGCGGCCCAAACCGAACGTACCGATTCAACGACGACCGATTTATTTACAACTTTCATTCGCTGAATTGAGTTTATGATAAAAAGTTAGTTCTCTCCTAGAGGAGAAGTTATGCGTCAAAATAATTTAGGATATTACCGGACCATTGGGACAAACAGGAACATTGGTAGTAACATCATCTGATCTGATCGATCTGAGGTTGGTATATCGTTAAATTGACATCTGAAATTGTCAGAGTGTATGGTGACAATTTTATTGAAGAAGGAATGAAACACTCGAGATTTTCAGAATACAGAAGAAGGGTGCTGCTTTTTTACTATTACGAAACATTTATTTTACCTGTGAAGTAAATGTTATGGTTTAGCTAGTTATAGTATTAACCAAGAATATGAATCAACTGGTGTTATTCTATTAATTTAACTTTAATTTAAATTGACTTTAACAGTTTTCGAATTTAGGTCTTACCCCAAACCATGCTATAAAGCTCTTAATTTTGTAAAGAACAAAACATTCGTTATGCGACTCACATTAAATTAACCACAAGTAAGTACTTGTGGTTAATTTAAGTGAGAATGTGAATTTACGTGTGGAGGAGAACGCTACCATTACGGATTTTTTATCTAGGTCGTCGCAGCAGCAGCACAGCGACACAGCACTGCCGTCCTTGCGAAAACTGCGATAACTAAGTGCAAAAATAATAGTGAGTTATTGCACTTTTTTCGTAAGGATGCGCCGGCAGAGCAGCGTCGTGACCTGGGGCGTCACCTCGGCGTGATGCTCAATGATTTACGAGGAATAAGTTTGGCCAAATCGAATTCCGTCGGATCGCTCGAGCAACACTGACTGAGGCTGACGTGGTTAGGACGCCTTCGCTCCGGTCTCCCTATCGTAATAAGTATAACGACCGTACCCGCTCTCTAACTTGTTTAAATTTTGTTTCACTTTTAAGCTCGCTGCATACATAACGTGCACGGGACGGGACGGGACGTGGACGGGACGGGACGTGGAGTTTTGGAAACATCGTTTCATAGAAAATGTAAGCGACTGTGCATACGTCACGGAGCACGGACGGGACGGGAACGTGCCACGCGCGGAACGGGAAAAATATCGTCGGCGACGATGTTTAGCAATTGAAGCCAATTCTTCAAATGAAAAATCCATCTTTCCTTGTTCACATCAATAGCACGTTAGTTCTGAGTTATTGCCACGTTGCGTATGCATTAAAAATCCCCGTCCGTGTTTACTAACCACGTTCGGCCCCGTCCCGTCCACGTCCCGTCCCGTCCCGTGCACGTTATGTATGCAGCGGCCTTTAGACTTTTGTATGATCCCAGTCACGGCTCTTTCCAATTGGTTGCTATGGACCATGCTGTTGAGGGTTCCGTACCTAAAGGGTGGCAACGGAATTCTGTTACTAATCGTCTGCTGTCAGTCCGACTGTCCATCTGTCAAGGGGCTGTATCTCATAAACCGTATAGTATAGATATAGTAGAACCTTAGTAAGTCGAACTTCGATGAGTTGAAAACCTCCAAAACTCAAAAACTTTAGCGAAGCAAGTCTTTTTTGTTGATTGTTAGAATTAACTCGACTAATGTATAATGTAAATAGGTGTGTGAGATGACCTCATAGCGCCTCTGGGAGGGTGACCTAATGCATTGCATTGTGACTCCAGCCAGACAGGTTTATTGGCGAGGCTACACATGCTGCTAGTGGGCGTCTTAAGTAGGTTAATCAAAAACCAAATCATGCAAATACGATTTTATGAATTACACTATCACATCGTGGCGGAACTTTGTATGTGTGTGTGTCTTTATAAAGCCGCGCACAGACTGAGTGTGTACAACCGACACAGCGAACAGTAGGGTAATCAGGTGACTAACCTGTCGCTGGACACGAGGATGAGCTGCGTGTTGGCGTACTTGGCCCTTCTCTTGCGGACTGCGGATAACGCCGCGCACAGACTGGGCGAGAACGACCGGCACGGCGGACACTGCGGACAAACACACACTATATCACAAGTCACATCGGCGGATAACCCAATCTATGAGTTTTTTATGGAACAGCACGCCGAAACTGAATACGCTCAATAATATAGTACATAATAATAAAAATAAAACATTTATTTAGCAGCACTAACATAATATAATGCTATCTTTTAACCTTGCGCACTTTAAAGGATACATTCCGCAAAATTCAAGATATTATACAGAATTTGTTTAAAAGTCAGATGCTGTCCTGCTCCGCAGGGAACATTGTGGAAGGGATATTGTATACAACGAAATTAGCATTAATTTGCCACTAATTACTTCGCCGAAATTGTATAGATCTTAAGACAAAAACTAGATGATTGCCGCAGCAAGAGCCACATGAGTCAACCGCATCCGACGCGCCAGAGTAATGAGGAACACATCCGCGTCAGCAGCAGTCTTTATGTATTCGACGCCGCTGATGCAGCCGACTCCGAACCGCGGCCATCATAGTACAGCTACTTAAATAATTATTTACTGTCCTGTCTAGACACTAACGTACACTTTTGCTGGCAAAACTTTCAATGCAACAAAATTCAACGCGAAAAATGCTCAAGTCACTCGTTAACGCTGATTAACTTACAATGGCATTACTCAGTTAAGTCTGGAATAAAGTCTATTTCGTAAACAAGGTTCTTAAAAGTTAAAATAAAGTAAAGCCTTCATTTTAAGACTGAAAACTAAGGATTTTTCCAAGAGGCTCTTAACTTTTTAAATACTGTAAGCCTCGGAGAAAAACCTGAAATAGCCATTATTTAAACGGAGTGAAAATAAAGGATATTCTGTATTTTACGGCATTTTTAGAAGCTGAATCGTATTTGCCGCATTATAGTGAACGACGTTGAAAAAAGATGGTGAAGTTTAACAGAGAGTATTCTTACTGTGGAGCATCGATGTATGTGAAGCTTATATGAAGTCGCTGACAGTGCTGACACCGTAAAGTCTATAGCGGCCGTTTTACAGCGTTGATTGGTGCTGATGCACTGACGTCCATTGACACAAGATGCAGGTGGTGAAATTTCACTAGGAAGTTTTTGGCAGCTTTATTATGCGTTGGAGTAGACGTGTTCCAAATGAAAACAAACCTTACCCAATGGGCAGCGAAGTAGAAGACCCTGACAGCATCAGGGGGCAACTCCTCATATTTCCTTTTCTCTTCTCCCTCCAGCTCCACTCCTCGCAACACCTCGTCTAAAGGGGGCGCTGGCCAAGGAAACCTCTCTCCTTTAGGGTCTTTGAGTAGGGCATCCCTGACTGCCTGACCCCTGATCACCAGGGTAGGGACCCCCACAGCGATGCTGTATTTCTGTGTGAGACGCCGCTGAAACAAAAATGGGCGAATAGTTAAAGTCTTTTCTCCAAATAACTATTCTTCCGAGATCACTGCCCAACTAACAAATTATCGTCGTACAATAGTTTAGTAAACGTTATCTTATTACCACAGCTAAGTCACACTAACGTTTTAATAACGTTTGCTAAACGCGAAAAGGGCCCCATTTATACGACGTACGTTGTTGTATTATCGTCATACAATAGTCATAAGATGACTTCGTTGAAGTCATTTAAAAGTCGTAAAAACATTAAGAAATTACCATTTTCGTCACATAGTGGTCATACAGGTGATTTGAATGACTAAAACGGTTTATTAGAATCAAGTAACAACACCTATATGACTGATTTATATTTCTTGATAGTGTCTTGCGTGTTCGTGGCTTTGAAGGTGCAAAATAAATAATTACAAGGAAATAAAAGCTGAGTGTTATTTAATTTTCATATCTTGCTAACTGCTGTTTCTAATTCCGTTTAGTTCGACTGGGAATTTAAGTTTTATCATAATATACCTATGTAAATACTATTCATATTTTCATGCCCCTTCATAGTTTTGTGTTTGAAACATTATATTATTATGAATAACAATAGTGTTTGTTTCTAAAAATGCAAGACATATTGCTTTTGTCGTACACTTATCTCTATGTGACGTTGTAAAGACAGTAAGTCATATTAAGGTTATTTCAAGACCTTGTATGGTCTTGAAATATGGCCGCCATACTAACGAAAAGTTACACACTTTTCGTTAATATGGCGGCCAAGTCGCTTAAAAGTAAAAACTTGTCTCAAATGCGACAACAAGGCTGGTTAAAGTCAGGACATGACCTTTAATCGACATCTTGTAATATAGAGATCATATTTAAGTCAAAAGTCATTCAAGTGTCTCAAGTTAACTGTTGTAAGACAAAATGGGGGATTGTTTTACAAACGTCATTTTCAAAACGTGTGTACAACTGCTTCATTATATAAATGTCACATACAGGTTTTTCTATCACCTAATTTGGTTAGTTGAAACCGTTTATTGGACTGTAACGTTAGTATGACTATTGCATTATCGTACTAACGTTATAGTTAAAACTGTAATATAACGTCGTGTAGTTTAGTCTTGCTGACGTTGCTATGACCAGTTTATTATGACATATAGTCGCACGACTAAGAAGTTAAATGGAAGACGTCTATAGGACCTAGTAGTCATCTCTTTACTATTGTAAGACTGCAATACAACTTAAAGTCGTACAAGCCTTGTCTTATATGACGTTTTTGTTTGTTGGGTGGTCAATGTGAGCATATATATTGTAACATCGGCTAGAGCTAAGTTAGGATTAGGTCAGGAGTGAGGATAGGCCTTAGTCAAAAGTCAAACCTCCGGTTGCTGATAGACGAATTTCTGGCCTATTCTAATTATTGTACCTAAATTAGTCCGAAATTTAATTTTGTCAAATCAGCTGCCATCAAATATTTATGAATGTATGAAGGCTCTATTATCCCCAAGTTGGAGATTCTTTAAAAATGATTACATCAGTGTAACGATTGCAATGGTCTCTTATTGGCTGAATTTATGGCGTTCTTGCTGCATGAATGCACTTTAAGCCAATCAGAGGTCATTGCGATTGTTACACTGACTCAAGCAAATTCTGATATACTGATTCTGGGATACGCGACGTGACCGCATTTTTCCTCATCGACGAAGCGGTAATCACGCTGCCACTGTAGGCTGGAGAATCCGAGGCTGAACAGGAGGCTTTTAGCTGATTGCCGCGAGAGAGCCATTGTGCGCGGTTCCCGACGACCTACTGATTACAGTGCACTTTCACCCAGATTTTTCATTTTGAAAATGTTTCCAGGTATTCTAAACTTACTACCGAAAATAAAAATCAATGCGTTGGTGGGTCTAGGTATAAAGCTACCTGCAGCTGCAGATCCTAATTTAGATACCCACTAGACAATGCCCATGACTTCGTCCACGTGGATTACGGTTTTGTAATTACCACGGGAATCGTTTAATCTTCCGGGATAAAGTGTCATCTATGTGTTGGCGATTCAGAAAATTTTTCTTTTGTTTGAAAGGGTATTCTTCCCAGGTGGTCCCATGATCTTCAGGTCAGGATCCGATGATGGGATCCTGGAGAAATCGAGGCAACTCTTCAAATTTTGTAGACACACTTGATATACCTACTTTGTAGTGGCGTTTGAAGACGGTTTTTTAAGAAGTAAGTATGTTTGTTTATGTTATTAAATGTAACTTTTGACTAACACTTGCTATTTGTAATAGCCTGTCCATTTCCCTCGCAGCAACAGCCACGAGCGGCACGCGAGGCGCCAGACGGGGCACACAGAAGGGCGCCGGCCCAGCGCCCCGGGCGACACCCTGCGCAGGGTGAACATGAAAAATTCACTCCGCTAATTCGCGCAAGTTGAATTTTAAACACAAATTAAGCGTCTCCTTCGTCAACTGCTGACGTGCAAGCTTAATTGGGTCATTAAAATTCTGTAATAGATACTTTGTCATGCTACCCTTTATAGGGTAGTTCCTATTTACTGAATAATTTACTTATTAATTACCTATGCATTTTGAATTTATTTAAATTAACTAAGATTAATTGGTATAGAATAGAAAAAGAACTCATACCTACTTAATTTATTACGTAGGTCGTCGTTGTCAAGATATACACGATCACAGTTTTACCTGTAAGTAGGTCCATAGGTATCTTGTAGGAATTGAGAAAATCGTAATTTTTGAAAGCATCATTTTTCATTTTGTGTCGGAATTTGATGAAATGTTAGAAAAGTATTCAAATAAAATTCGAAATTTTATTTGAATGCACGAGGACAGGGTCAGGCAGGAATCATAATAAGAATGATATTCATTGAATTTTTAATAAGCTTTGAAACAAAACATAGTAACAACGGACAAAACATACATATCTGCACTAAGTATAGACTAAGCACAGGCTAAGGTTCCACCCACGTTACTGCACTCTTGCTGACGATGTCATTGAGACATCCGTTTAATCTAGTAGGGTGATTTCGCCGGTTGGCGACCGATTAGCGGGATATTCAACTTTACGTCAATATTTAAGTATGTTGCACCCATAGCACATGTATTAAAGTTATATGACGGGGTCCTAGATATTGTCAAGTTATATTTAAAAGTAAAAAAATAAGAATTACAGTTGTGAAAACATTTTAAATTGAATAAATCTTAAAAACTATGTGAAATGCTAGTTGGCGACCACTTTTGCTAGTTGACGACTGCCCCCTTATCTAGTTGGCGACCTCTCGATTTGCTAGGGAAAACTAAATTTGATTAATTAAAAATAAAAAATATGAACGTGTTAATGTTTAAAAAATAATTATTATTCATGCTTTATTATTCATACATTTAATAAATTATTAAAACACATTTTTTCATGAGATCAAAGGTACACTTTAATATTCAAGCTTAAGCTTAAATGAATCTTAGCAAGTATAATACATTTTCCTACACAAGTACAAAATTAAAAATATCACTTTAAACAACAATTACAAAAGTTTAGAATCAAAGCATCAGATCATCAGATCTCGGGATGTTATACATTTTACATTTTTTTCTAATACCGTGTCCTCCTTCTCTTATATTTTTAAAGCACATTCCAGATCTCTTTGGGAATAAGCCGGTGTTATTTTCTAATACGGTTTGTGGAGGACATCTGTAATGAAAATTTTATATATATTAAACACCTACATTATGCAAAAAACAGATAAGATTATAAGTAGTGATTGCAAATGGTCGTAAACCCACATATTAATTTGCTCATTTTTAGTTGGCGACCACTTGATACCCATACATTTTAAGATGTTTTATAATAATAATTTGGTGGTCGTAAACTAAAAGATACACGGATAAAAATAAACAAATTAAATTGAAAGTGATTAAATTCCGAATTAGATTTGTAGTCTATAAAAAATAAAAATAAATGTTTTTCTTTCTAAATGTCTATTGGCGGCCAGGTGGTCGCCAACTGAAGTTATTGGATAATTCCAATTTCAGTTAGCGACCATTCAATTTTTTTACCTGATTTTGTATATTACATGTAATAAATGTACAAATAACGTAAAACATATATATATCCACTTAATAGAACATTAAAAAATTGACTCAAATAAATACATCACGATCTACTTACCTTGAACGCTTCACTTACTCACTATTTTTTTCGTTGTTTTGGGAACGTGTACGCGCCGAAAGTATGAGCGGCGGATTGAACTAAGATTTGTTTGCTTTCGGGTAAACACAAAGCTGCCAACTATTGTAGGTAAAACTAATAGGTCTATCCCCCTCTTTACTTAAGTGAATTTCATTTGGAAAAGAAGAATAGAATTCTTATTATTTTCGTTTTAATGCCGTAGGACCTGTTAGTGGTCGGCTAACTGACCCCGGTCGCGTAACCCCCGAAACCACCCTACATAGGTAAGTAACTAAATCAATACGTGCTCAAAATGTGGATTCGATCATACACTTGCACCCGCATTGAGGCATGTAAGGTATACGTTCCTGGGATCGAACCCTGGACTCTCCGCTCCAGACGTCTTAAGACGGTACTCTAGTCCCAAGGAATTTGAAAAATAGGTATTTGAAGAAAATATCGCCGTCGCGCTGCGCCCGACCAACAGGAGTTATCCATGTGTACGAGTAGTGTATTTGTGTGCGCGAGCCCTCGCCCCTCCCATGCCCGTAACATTCACCCGCCGGCCGCCTGCGGGTGAATAAATATATTTTGAAACTTTGAATCGGATGATGCTTTACTATTGATACTGAGCCCAAAACAATTTTTTTTTTTTAATTTTTCGTCTGTCTGTATCTTGGCCGCGCATCACACTGAAACTACTGGACGGATTTAAATGAAACTTGGCATGATTTAAGTTCATACTACGAGGTAAAATATAGGATACTTTTTATCCCGAAATTCAGCACGGTTCCCTTGGGAGAGGGGATGAAAGTGAAAATGTGTATTTCATTGTAATTCATTAACGTGTACTCCGATTTCATTCCACCGATTACTCCGGGGTTTCTGGAACGATTCACGCGATTTTTTTTTAATGGGCCCTTAAAAATTTTTACCTTCAACTCCTCAAACCTGATGCTGCAGGGGTACTTTCTCCCTAAAAGCTTTAGGAACTGTCGTTTACGAATTGGTATGCTTGCTACTAGATCATAGAGTTCCAGGTCATCCTCCTCAATCCTGTAGGGTGATATCATTTTTTTCTAAACTGAATAGTTTGCGCGAGAGACACTTCCAAAGTGGTAAAATGTGTGTCCCCCCCCCCCCTGTAACTTCTAAAATAAGAGAATGATAAAACTAAAAAAAATAAATGATGTACATTACCATGCAAACTTCCACCGAAAATTAGTTTGAACGAGATCTAGTAAGTAGTTTTTTTTAATACGTCATAAATCGTAAACCGCAATTGCTGCTACGGAACCCTTCACGGGCGAGTCCGACTCGCATTTGGCCGCTTTTTACTAACTGCATACGAAAGTAAATACGGTACTTATACCAAGACAACAATTTTTAAAATTGTTGTCTGTCTGTCTGTTTGTTGCCACTAAACTCGGGACTGGCCGAACCGATTTTGACGGGACTTTCACTGGTAGATAGCTGATGTTATCGGGCATCGTATAGGCTACTTTTTTAACGGACTTTCGAAAAAGGAGGAAGAGTTGTGTTTTTCTACCTCTGTATATCGATGTCTCCGTGATTTCTTAACCGATTTTTTTAATCGACACAAAAACTGCGAGATGGTCCCATAAGAACTTCGGGTTCCAACTCTTCAATCCTGATGCTGCAGGGGTACTGCTTCCCTAAACTGTGGGGATTTAGGAATTGTTGATTATTATGAATAGTTATTGTAGGGACCAAGTAAAGACATCGTTAAATTCCAGGATCCAACTCCTTAATCCTGATGCTGAAGGGGTTCTGCCAACCTAAACTGTGGTGATTTAGGAACGCAGATGAAGTCACGGGTGTCCGCTAGTAATAAATAAAATAATCATTGTATAGTGTAAATATCGACATCAGAGTACATCACTAGAGTTTCGATAAAAAATATCGACAATTGTCACTTCCCTATTAGTGTACATGTAAGCCTTACCCTCCCTCACCTCCACCCTACCCCCGTAAAGTATGAAAGGGACAACTGCAGCTCGGGCTGATTTTTACCTACAAAAACCTTGACCAAAAGACGTTTCGTATTCTGCTGTTTCCTTCTTCAAAACTGGACAAATCTCAAATATTCTTATATCAAAATTTAGAGGAAGAGTATATCTATGCTTCTATGTTTTTCTTTTTTGTTAAAAACTTATCAAATTTGTCTGATAGTCGTTTGAACATGGCGGTAAAATCGAGGGTTTTTTTCGGGTTTTTGGATTGTCATATTTTTTTTAATGCTAATGTTTTGGAAAAAAGAAAAACATAGAGGCACGTATTAATTAGACCTAGATTTTTTGGAAAAAAATCATTGCTCTAGAGGCATTATCCACGAAGAAAACAGCAGAATACGTTTGTATGGAGAAAGGCCCACTAGAGTACCCTCTTAAATACTTGTCTTGTAGGTTAGAATGACTTTTGCATAAGCTAAATATATAGGGGCAGGTTTGTCGATTATTCGAATTCCGCATACCATATTTCTTATCATTAGTTATATCAACTTGCAGATACCTAATATTCAAATTCAGTGCGAACGATCAGTATTCCAGCAAAGCTGTTTGTCAATATACTCGTAGCAATTCAGCTTATCGATAAAGTTATACTGAACAGTGTAGGCAATATTAATGTGAATTCGATGACAGATATCGGATACAGTGAGTAGTAGCGGTAAATTCTTGCACCCGACACTTACTCTACTCAAATAGCTTTGACGAAATCGAGTTGGTATGAAATTGGCGATAAAGCTTGACGGAGACTTGAAAATAAACAGATTAATTGGTAGCGGGCTAACTTCACCGACTTTTTTCCGGTTTATTCCATAGAGAAAGTTAGCTAGATGGCCCATAAAAATTTTGATTTTGCAGGGTTCTGCTCAGCTAAATTGTGGGGATTTAGGAACTGCGGGTTATAAATTGATGTTGTAACGTGTAGGTGCCAAATAAAGACTGAAATTCCGATTCAACTCCACAGCCCTGATGCTGCAAGGTATTGCGACTCTAAACCATAAGAATTTAAGAACTAGCGATTGTGAATTAATATTGAAATGATTTACTTAAGTTTTCTACTTTGTATTGGCTTTAAAATCGGTATTTTGAAAAGTATTTTTATATCTCGGAATATCAGAGTCCCCAGGAGATTTACAAAAAACACTTAAATCCACGCGGATGAAGTTGTGGTCTTCTAGTTTGTAAATAAAATCTACGTAATATCCTAAGTTTTCGAGAATGACACGGGTATTTCCCTGTCGGCGACGGCGGCGTCTGGTAAGTGAATCGCTTGGACTCTCGGGTAATCATCTAAAAGCCTCCGCCGATGTCGCCATTCATCTTCCAGTGTGAGCGCGGCTGCGAAGCAAAAATCGGAGCTTCGACATTTTATAAACGCGCCACATAAATAGAGGATTTAGTAAGCAGAGTTAGCCGTTTGGATTTTTACGTCATTCGAGTGAGAATTAATTTTCTTAAGATTGATGTTTGGCAGAATTGTTCTTGCCCAGTCATTAAAGCCAAAACCCGAAAGTAATTACAATTAGTAACTTGATAAAATTTTAGGGGGTTTTTAAAGAAGGTAAAATAACTTACCGTGTGATTTTGCAGCGTTGTGGGGTGTACGGAAAGGGCTGAAAAGGGGTGAAAAGGGGTTTTTGTTAATAATATTGCCAAAAAAATTAGTAACACGCTGCAAATTTATAATAAGGTTGTTCTTACCGTTTTGTAACGTTTATTAAATTTGCAGCGTTTTGCAACATACGGAACATTGTTTATTATTAAAAAACAATGAAATTTGTTAATAACAGTTAATAACAACTTAATTATAAATTTACAGCGTGTTACTACTTTTTTTACCCTTGTTAATAACAAATTTCATTATTTTTTAATAATAAACAATGTTCCGTATGTTGCAAAACGCTGCAAATTTAATAAACGTTACAAAACGGTAAGAACAACCTTATTATAAATTTGCAGCGTGTTACTAATTTTTTTGGCAATGTTATTAACAAAAAACCCTTTTCACCCCTTTTCAACCCTTTCCGTACACCCCACAACGCTGCAAAATCACACGGTTAGTTATTTTACCTTCTTTAAAAACCCCCTAGTTACTAATTACTTTCGGGTTTTGGCTTTAATGACTGGGCTATAACGTTTTCAAGATTTCATACGGAATTTTTAAGACCTTGGTACACGCACACGTTTGAATAAATCCTTGCTATACCCATTGTAAATGGACAAATGTGTTTATTTTTGTCCTTCAATCACCTAGTAATGGAGCGGCCGATCGACGTGATGTTTTGCATGGGTACAGTTGTGTCTTGTGAGTGTGACTTGTGTGCTGTGAGTGACATAGGCTTTCAGGGCTTATAGCGGACAATTAAAAGTTTCTTACGGGATTTTTAAAAACCTTACTCCATGCACTTAAGCTTGAAGCAGTCTCCCAAGCGATTCTCTCACAATGAAGACGAGAAAACAAAACAAACTGTACGATTGTTGTACTAGGTCAGTTTAACTGTTTTGACATCAAACGTTTGAACTGGTCCAAACATGTCCAAACATAAATAGCATCGCAAGCTTCCGGTGTTGCACCCTCGTGTTATTTATATCGCTGTTATTAACAAGCTATAATAGGAGCTGCCAGGTTGTTCTATTATTTGTTGATTTGTCAGCCCCTGATTTAGTGTAGATTTTTATTTGATAATAGAATGTTTTGGTGCTTATTTGGGTTAGCGGAAAAGCTGCAT
The DNA here is from genome assembly GCA_933228805.2 of Hipparchia semele. Taxonomy (NCBI): domain Eukaryota; kingdom Metazoa; phylum Arthropoda; class Insecta; order Lepidoptera; family Nymphalidae; genus Hipparchia; species Hipparchia semele. The sequence continues at coordinate 350,841 of OW121719.1, forward strand.
TAATCATTGTTAAAGTCCCAATTGTGGTGATTGGCTGAATTTATGTCACTCTTGCTGCAATAATGCAGTTTAGCTTATAACGAGAAAGTGTAGGCCAATTAGAGGTGATTACGATGTCACACCTGTTAGTAGCAATCAATTTACGACAATTCCGTGGCTATACGAACACCCATTTGTAAACATTAGGGCCGGCGCACATATGGCGGAGCGCAGCGCAGAGCATGCCCGCGAAGGTTTTATCGGCGTGACACATTACGCGAATTCCAACCAGAGAATGCGCGAGCACGCGCGGGAAAGCGTGGATGCTCTTAACGGGGCATTACGCCAAACACGCTCTCTGCTTACCATAGTTTAACCCAGTAAACAGATATATTTTCAAGAAAAAAAAATTTGTGTAGCTATTTCGATAGTTGAAGTTTATTCAACAACTTTATATATGACTAGTAGGGCGCGTGGGTGCGCGGCTCGCTAAAGCGAACCGCGGTTTTTCTGGCCACCAAGTAGACCTTCGGGTCTTGATTATCTTTTTCAAAAAAAAACTCTTCTATCTTTTATACTCTCTGAGATAGACACCGTCGAAATTTGTATGGCCGCCATCTTGAATCGGCCATTTTGAATTTTTTTCAGCTCCCTGCCAATTGGATGAGGTTTCGAGTGATTTTTGTTTGGGCACCCTCAACCTATCTTCAATACACTGACCGTGCTCCTCACCCGTCTCCGAAATCCTCAATCATCAGCTCCCTCCATATTTTTCATCCAAATGAATTTTTGTCCTCTATACGAAACCATCAGCGGAAAGGAACGTATCAAAGTCTTGCATACATTTTATATGAAAAAAAAAATTCGCCATCTTGAATTTTTTTCTATTCATCACGTTAACTACCGGGTCTTGATCACCTTTTTCCAAGAAATCACTCTTCCATCTTTTATAGTCTCCGAGATAGACACCGACGAAATTTGTATGGCCGCCATCTTGAATCCGCCATTTTGGAGATTTTTTTCAGCTCCCTGCCAATTGGATGAGGTTTCGAGTGACTTTTGTTTGAACACTCCCCACTTATCTTCGATACCCTGGCCGTGCTCCTCACCCGTCTCCGAAATCCTCAACCATCAGCTCTCTCCATATTTTTCCTCCAAATGAATTTTTGTCCTCTCTACGAAACCATCAGAAATTTTGAAAAGGAACCGTATTAAAGTCTTGCATATATTTTGTATGGAAAAAAATAAATTCCGCCATCTTGAATTTTTTTTCTGTTCACCAAGTGGACCTTCGGCTCCTGATCATCTTTTGCCAAGAAACCACTCTTCCATCTCTTATACTCTCCGAGATAGACACAAACAAAATTTGTATGGCCGCCATCTTGAATTCGCCATTTTGGAGTTTTTTTTCGGCTCTTTGCCAATTGGATGAGGTTTCGAGTGACATTTGGTCCAACACCCCCCACCTATCTTCGATACCCTGGCCGGTGCTCCTCAGCCGTCTCCGAAATCCTCACTCATCAGCTCTCTCCATATTTTTGTTCCGAATGAATTTTTGTCCTCTATACGAAACCGTGAGTGAAAAAAAATTTTTCCATACAAAATTTTACAGGAGAGGTGATCAATGAGTCAGTGAGTGAGTGAGTGAGTGAATCAGTGAATCAGCACGAGTAGCTATATATATATTAATACAAGTATAATACTTATTGAGAAAAAAAATTTCAAATATCACTAAGAACTCACTTTTACTAGAAAAACTACTTGTGGAATTCCTAAGAGCGTGAAATGTTCTACTGATATAAACCAGAAAAATAATTTCTTTTTCAAAAGTAAAGGAATCAAAGTATATTCAGCAATTTTTATTTTAGACTTACATCTTTTCATTATTTAATGAAAAATATAATCATAAAACTCTTCTACAAATTAGTATGGGGAGCGCTATAATAGACAGCGCCAGCCCTCCAATTTCATTCCCATTCGGGCTTTCAAGGAGGAAGGACGCTTCTCGGCGCAATTTTTTTTTCCAATTTATTTTACGCGCGAATTTGTATGTCGATAGTGGAATCCGTACAGTGCGTACCGAGGTAGGGTTATCAAAATCGAGGAGGAAGGTTTGTATTTTTTATAAAATGTTGACTTTGTTTTTTTCTTAGGTTTTTATGTATTATTATTATACTTACATAATAATATAATATGTAATACCTACCTATACATTTCTAGCGCATAGCGTAGCACCTGTGATGTGTGACGTTGTGATGTAGACGAGGTCCGAGGTTCGATTCTCGGGTCGGGTCACAAAATGTACCTACTTATTGGATTTTTCTGTCAAGAAATGTGCAGTCGGTAGGTACCTAGCTATTAGCCCGCAGTTTGAAAGTTGGCGGTGATCCACCGCCATGCCTCGAAGAACATGTAAAGCCGTCGGTCCTGCGCCTGATCTCTCTCCGGTCGTGTCAGATTTCCGTCCCATCGGGCTATGAGAGTGAGGGAATAGAGAGTACATCTGTGTTTGCGCACACACTTGTACACTATACCTATTATCTCTCGCGCAGAAGGCTAGCCTCTAAGGAAGCCACCATGATTGGATTCGGTCGGAAGGACATTATTAGGTAAGTATTACAAGTATAATTTGCTCAAATGTGTTCACTCTATACCATCAATTTTATACTTTTATTTGATGGTAATGTGACTTGAAAGAGATCAGGCGCAGGACCGACGGATTTATTACCGTACCGTACCTACCCACCTACCTACCTACCTACCTACCTACCTACCTAAGTACCTACCTGGTGTATACAGAGAGGATATAACCAATAGGTGTATATCACTGATAAAGATCGTACCTACCTACTTAGATTTTTTTTATATGAATAGCGGGCAAACGAGTTGGCGGGTCACCTGATGTAAAGTGATTACCGCCGCCCATGAACACTTGTAGTACCTACCAGAGCTACCAGAGGCACCAATTTCTTTACGAACTGTCATGGTCTACCTACTACCTACCCTGATCTGCCTGGTCTTAGTTTAAACACAGAATACCTAATAGTTTCTACCTAGTTTTAATTCGATTGATTGTATAAGAATTTGATGACATTAGTGTCAAAGTAAAATGAACCTAATTTGTAAAATGTTAAAGTCACAAATTCAGTACAACTGATTTTAATTTGGAACGTATAAGAATGCATACATGAATTTTTTTATTCGATGACAAGATAGCCCTTGACTGCCGTCTCACCTGATGGTAAGTGACGATGCAATCTAAGATGGTAGCGGGTTAACTTGGATGGGGTATTATAGCAGTGTAAATTCAACCCATACCCCTAATCGGTTTCATCACGCCGGAACGCTAAAACGCTTGGCGGCACGTCTTTGACGGTAGGATGGTAACAAGCCACGGTCAAAGGCTCCCACCAGACCAGACCAGAGACGATTTAGAAATTATAAATTCCTAAATTGCCCCCGCCGGGAATCGAACCCGAGACCTCCCAATTATAAGACCATAGACCATAGCATAGTCGGGCGAGCATCGTGTATCGGTTTCATTAAACGTATTTATTTGAACTGGGTAACTTGCACGTGCTCGCTTTATATTATACTTCGCATCTTTCCCGAAGATGATTATTGTTTACAAGCAGCAGATCGCGAGGTTATGCTGGAGAAACAGAATCAGATTTCGAGTTCTATGTCTATCTGTAATTGGCCAAGAAGTTATTAAAATACTAAGCGTTGGAGGGCGATTGCTGTAAGCAAACAAAAACAAGATGTATAAAATAGTAATTAAAATGCTATAAGGCCATTTCTACTTCTCAGAATTGAGATTTAACAGCGATAAACCAAATCAGCTGCGCTCTCAACCGAGTGTTTCGATTTGCAACCCGGAAACTCTAAACGCACGGGGGGCTCCGCGTCGAGACGCGATTATACTTGCACTAGTATCAGCATCCCCTATGGCGGGTACCACAAGCGTCTGAGTCTGCGCCATGCGAGTGGGACGGGACACTTTAGCGTTCGACCCTACGCGCAAACTCCAAAGGTCCTTTGTCACAGGTACAAAAAACAGAAAAATGTTTTGACCTATCGCTGGCAGACTGCAGTATTTTCATCATGACTGGGAATGATAAAATCATTTTGGATTATAAAAATTTTACCCTTATAACCTATAAAAATTAAAAGGTTTAAAAATTCCATTTCATAGTTCTAGAACATCAAACAATTAATAAATCTAAAATAGATCGTATTCTCTCAAAATCAGTGAATGCATTACGGAATTGTTATATTCAGGTTATATTTTGATTTGCCTTCTGGGTAAATTCATCACACAAATCTTTACAGTCCCTAAACCCTTGGTTTATGAAATTTAAAAGATTTTAATAATCTATGCCATTCACTTGAAAATTGATACGGCATTAATGTTGATCTATAAAATTTGCTTCATGGCCACTTTAGACAAAAAATGCATATTTTTTACTACCAGTGGCTACAAGTGATAGAATCTTCGATTTACATGAAGCAATCGACTGTATTCTACCCTCCTCAAGCTATAACGCCGTTAACCAACATTTGACCAAATACGATTTTTTTGTTTTTTATGCTATCTTACTTAAAAAATTCTCTATCAATCCATCTAATTGGCATTCTCTTTACTGCTGTAGTTTTTGATATAGCAATTTGAAAAACGCAATTTCTTAATAAATTGCAGCTTTTTGGATCATAGATCGAAATACGGTTTTGGTCGTTAACAACACTAGCTTTATTATTAACTGTATGAATTTAAAGTTTGATTGTTTTTCGGTTGTACTTTACTATCTCTTTTGTATATTACAAAAGATAAAGTTATTGAAACCTTTCCTCCGTCTTCAAGTTCGTTAGGTCACTTATCAATAATTCTTTTTTGACGATTTCTTGTGTATTGGAAATTTTTTACGCATAATGTAAAAACAATAATTTTACCAGTATTATTTTATTCAAAGATTCATAATGTATACAAATAAGGTTTTTTAACTAATTAAGAAAATAAAAAAAGTCAAACTTGGCCCACAGAAAAGATATTTATTTGTGGGTTTTAAATTTAAAAAGAAAAAATGTATAAGTACAACGTAACGTAAGAATGCGTACCCTTGAACTATCCAATATTGAAAAATGTACCTACCATCAGAAAACTAGCTAGTTATGTTGGTTTGCTGACGCTAGACAGCCCAGTGACTATGGATGGGTTGTTTATAAAAGGAGAATTTTTTGGCACTCAACTATTTTGACAATTATAACAAATAATATATAATATATATGACTCTTTCCGAACGTTTAACAGATGATTTCGTATGGCGGAAGGACTGGAAGGATTATATTGATTCTGCAGGTTCCTCATTTTAAGACTTTTCCCTAGTAGAATAATTCACAAAATACATATATCGCCTTCTTCTCGTCTCACCTTGCTTGTAGCCTTTAAAGTCTCAGTCATGCATCATGACTAAGTAATCGCAATATCTTATGAGGAATAGACAGCTATTGCCTATATCAATAAAATGGGCGCTATATTCTCGCATCTTGAATGAATTTACACTGCTATACCCCTTCCAAGTTAGCCCGCTACCATCTTAGACTGCATCGTCACTTACCATCAGGTGAGATCGCAGTCAAGGGCTACCTTGTCATCGAATAAAAAAAAAAAAACTTTCAAATAAATTTGGGTGCCTTCAAATCAAGAGTGAAAAGGTTCTGGGCAGGCGCGTTCCATCTTAGGCTGCATCTTCACTTACCATCATCGCAGCCAAGTGTTAAAAAAAAAAAATACCAACACAATCGCACGTAACATATGGCAATGGTGTGAAGAATCCAATTTATACTTTTATTGCGTCAGTCCAATACGAACCTAATCTCAGATTTTGAATCTCGTCAAACGGTTAATATAAACACTGAATAGATTACGCGTTTCGTCAGATACAGGAATTTTTTGATACACCTGATTTGGATTTATTTACCAATAATCAAAATTATGAATGTCAGAGATACGCTGCATGGAAATTAAGCTTAGTCTGAAATTATTGATGCATTCAACTTAAATTTTTATGTTTTTTTTTTTACAGATAAATCTAATTGCTACGCCACATTAAATGTGTCAAGGCAGAGGGCTTTGTCGTACTGCTATATTGGCACATTTAGCCTTGTGCCCGGTACAGATCAACCTGCGGGTTTCGAAACCACCTAACCTATATTAAAATCCTACTTATCTGCTCTTTCAAAGAGCATCGTCCTTTCCATGTTAATCTAACCCTAGTGGCAGGGAAATTATTAGACAGTCACTACTGAGGCGCGATGTCTCTAATGCATCGCTAGACATAGTAATGGTTTCATTCCTAGTACGATTAAGTCATGGTTGTTTTATGCAAGAACAAAGGTTTAAATTATTGTGGTTCTAATATTATATTTTTATTTCAGGAAAACAGTTATCAGTTCGCGCTATCTTTTTATCTGGCCAAATAAGCGAAATCTCTGGTCATAATACTACGGTATAAAGGTCTTTAAAGGTGTCTTGATTTCCTAATCTAGTATCTATTAAAGTATCTAAAGAATAATTTCCCTAATGAATTAATCTCGCAATGCAAGCATCCTTAGCCTTATAAATATTCAAAACATTTCCTTTTGAATCGGAAAATATTCGTATTAAAATAATATAAATTATTTGTATAAGATTTTAGAAAGGCTCAAAACCAAATAGTTTTTAACCGTTCATTGTTTTGCCATATACTTATTAAAGAAAATTTTAAAGTGTATCCAGTTCTCCCTTAAAACATTTTGAGATAAAACCTATTCCTTGCATCAGTAGGAAGGTTGTCTTTTGTCAGTTAAAAAAAAAATCTCCAATTTTATCTCATTGTGTTAAATCAATTTTGGATATGTGGCATTAATTACGTATAACATTAAACGGTGCCCCTAACACGTGACATGCGTCGAAGTTAACTGACCGCAAGGCAGGTGTTTCTAAAAGCAGCAAGTTAGTCTGAATCCTCATTTAATATATTTTAAAGTACTATTACAGTAGTACAATAAAACTTCTAAAAATCAGGTAAAACTGAATTCTTCGATACTTAATTTCAAAGTAAAATTATTATTCAACAAATAACTAATTTCTACCTTAATACAAGAATAATGTAGATGTTATTTAATGACTTATAGTTTGGTATGTAAATTATTTCTGTCGATTAATTTGTCAAGTATCAACGAACAAGAAATAATTTATGTAATGTTGTTGCATTTTTTCGATGCTCTAAACATCTGCTTGTAAACAATAATCATCTTCGGGAAAGATGCGAAGTATAATTAAGAATCAAACGAACTTACCTTGTGAAGTTTGATATCTTATTATACGAGTGTCTTGACCGAAGATGATTACAAACCCACCCACCCTAATTTTTTCAAAATCCCTCGACCTATCGAAAAAATACAGCTCTAACGAATGACACTAAGCGGGATTTCAAGCGGCCGGATGGTGTGTTTGGTGGGAGGTTAGTAATACTCAGTGGAAGTAAATAAGAAACTTTTTTATCATAATAAAATTTAAAAATAATAATAAAATTATATATTTTATATATATTAAATAGCTCTAAATGTGTGATAAGGACAGCATAATCTCGCGATCTGCTGCTTGTAAACAATAATCATCTTCGGTCAAGACACTCGTATAATTAGATATCAAACTTCACAAGGTAAGTTCGTTTGATTCTTAATTATTTCTGTCGATTAATTTGTCAAGTATCAACGAACAAGAAATAATTTATGTAATGTTGTTGCATTTTTTCGATGCTCTAACCATCTGCTTGTAAACAATAATCATCTTCGGGAAATATGCGAAGTATAATTAAGAATCAGTAGGTACCTACAATAAATACTTTAAATTATTATTTGTATAAGTATGTCATTTAATTTTAAAAGTGTATCTACAAATCTTAGTTTTAATTTATTAGGTGCTTGTTTCATTTACCGAGCATACCTGGACATGAGTAAAAACAGATAAAATGCCCACCATTTGAACAAATAAACTTGTATCGTCGTACCTACCTACCGACTCAGACTAACTTTTGTGTTTTATAAATTCCCGTGATTTCGTCCGCGATTTATTTTATGCTTATCATTATCATAACATTGTCACAATAATACTCCGATGTTGCAGGATCTAAGTCTAATCAGAATCTTAAAATATCCACTGTATCTATTACAATGAATTCAGAAGAGTCATTTTTGCATTAACCTTTGGTAGGTACCTACCTATATTACAGACACAAAGATAAATTTCTAAAAAGTCAGAGATGCGTGACCGGGATCGAACCCGCGACCTCCCGAATACCCCTAGGTAGTCTCCTAAGACTGCAGTCCTAAACATGGCTATCACAGCTTTACTAGCTAGTATACTTGTTTCATTACTATAGTATAAAAAGGAGCCTATGTAACTCTCCCGGTCCTCAACTATACCCATGTAAAAAATCACGTCGATCCGTTCGTTGCTTTGTTGTGGCGTGATTGAAGGACAAACCAACAAACAAACACACTTTCGCATTTATAATATTAGTAGGATATTTAGGATTTAGTTTAAATTTTTATTATTAAAAACATTATATGTTTATTTATTGTTATCATTATATATTTATTGTTTTTCAGTAGGTGGTTAAAATAAACTTTCGAAAACTTCAGTTTAGGTAGTTCACCTAGTTTTTCCAAACTTCGGAAAATGATAATAGTTTTATTATTTGTCAAGTCCCTGGTTTTGTACGAGTTCAATGCCCACTGTTCCTGCATATAGTGTGAGCGAGAAGGAGCGAGCGCGCCGACCGATTCTGTGCTGGCGCAAATATACCTAAAATCGACAACGAGCCGCGCCGTAATGAACCCTTAAGGATTTTTCTTGTGTTAATTGATTTTCGATATTATTTCAATAAGGACAATGTCGATAATATTTTGACAGTGAAAAATGCTCTGCGCTGCGCTCCGCTATATGTGCGCCGGCCCTAAGTGAATGCCGCGAACACAGGCCGCGATACGCGAATTCATAATTTAATATCAACTCACGCTTTTTATACATTCCTACAGCTGGGCAAAGACTTTTTCTTTCATTTCGTCACTTATGGAAAATTGGCGGTTTTTTGTTATTGGAAAAATCTACTTCCCCCGCGCGTTAAAGTTAAAAAGCTCTCATCAATCTCAATCTAGCTCTTCAATTTTACTTATTATCCATACAGGAACATAATTATTTAACTAAAACTAACTTATAGCTCTTGAAATCAATAATAATAATTCCTATAAAATTAGTCAAAATTAGTTGCGCGGTAATGTTCGATAAGCGACGATATCTTTTTACATTGGGCTGAACGGGGCCAAAGTGTTTCTTCATTTGTTAGATACAAATGAAATTCGTGTCTCTACTGAATTACAGGCTTTCCTTTCTGTTTTTCAAATGTATCGTTAACCAAGTCGAGGGCTTTTGCTCCATCTGATCTTGTTACAAAACCTACTTGCGTATTACATTCGTTAAAATCATTAGTCTCCAAATGACTTGCGTAATCCAGTAATCGTGGGTGGGTTAGGGTTGTAGTTATTTATCGCCAAATTGCCCACCATTGGGGTGGGCAGGCGAGCGGAACGGGAACCAAGGGTCCTTTGGTTACCATCCGCCTAAGCCCTTCCGCTTCGATCGCCACTTGCCCAATAGATACGCTGTTGTTGATAGTGCAACAAATTTTGAGTATACTGATGTTGTTCGAATACGGAAAAACTTTGATTTTAGTAGTCTAGAACTAATTTTTAGCAGTCTCTGGAACTAGATTCTAGTTTTAAGTTTGTTTTCCGGCATTCCAAACAGCAGTGGTTTCACTTGACGATTCAATAGTAGCTGAGTACTTTGTAAAAGATTATTTAAATAAAAAACTTTTCTATTCTTATTCTTTAGCTGTAGAAAGTAGCTTGCTGCTTGTAGGCTCACCAAAGTTTCCATTTCGCCTAAACGCTTCGGCTTCTATCGAAATTTTCTCAATAGGCAGTTGAACTTACTGAATCTCTACATAGATTTTTTTTTCAAATACGAAAGAATTTTAATTTCTACTCTACTCGTATTTTCTGCGTTGAATTCTAAGCAATGGTCATACACCGTTGCCCGTAGGGACAGAAAAGTTGCAGGCAGTCGAGCGGAACAGGGACAAAGGGAGCCCTTCCGCTACAATCGCCACTCGCTCCACACCATCCTCATTTTGATTGTTAGCTATATATTTGATACTGCAATCAGAAACTCAAGTTCATACACTAATTCTTTTTATTCTTCATCCACGTCATCATCAGCAACCCATAAACGGCTCACTACTGAGCGCAAATCTCCTCTCAGAGAATGGATATAGGTCATCGTCCACCACTCACTCAAATGCTGAGTCTCTTGCCGGCTCTTCTCAGCAGAATCAGTTTTCCGAACCGGTGGTAGAGTCTCGACTTGTCATAACAGCCACAAGTTGGCCTACATGTAATAAATAATTTTGAATTTGAATTTGAATGCAAATTGGCAGATTTCACACACCTTTGAAAACACTATGGAGAACTTCAGGCGTGCAGATCTCCTCACGATGTTTTCTTTCATAATTAAAGAGTTCAAAATTCATGTGCCTTTAAAAAATATTTCATTTTTTAAACGCACATAAATCCAAATATTTAATTCGCGTTAAATAGGAGATAACTGGCCTAACCACTACGCTATCACGGCTTTTACATTATACAGTAGTTTGTTAACATCGTGCTCTACTCGATTTTCTCTAGCTACGCTCATTAATCAATCGGTCTAGTAATTTTTGAATGATTATTATTATTTATCCGAATCGAAACATTACAACAAACTCTTACATTTTACCGAGCTATCTTCAGATTGTCTGCGCGTCTTTAAATTCATTTACAGTGAGATAAATTGTAGCCGCCCGGAAACCAATTTAAAAGTAATCACTTTTTATTCTTTAAGGACAATAAATGCAAGAAAATGCAACTCCGTGCTCTATGGTTGTAAAGGAGTACTAGTTTGCAACCTCAGGCTTGAATGCGTCAGCGAAAAATTCTCGTTAAGATATAAGGGGGAGGCCTGTTCTGGAGCAAACATATTTTGTTCATGCCATTTTATATCTTAAGTTTCATCGCGCTCTATTCAAAGTAAGTCTTTATGATGCACCTCATTATTTAAAAGCTTTGCTTACTTATAAGGACTCTAAGAAGTTTATTTGGTAACTAAAACCGTTCAAATGATTTCCCTCAAATATTATTTTTGATATCTATATTATTCTCCAAAAAAATACTTTGACTTTGCCTTTTCAGCGCTTAGATATATATTTCAAAGCTATTTACAAGTATATCTAGTTTCTGCCGCGTAAACTGATCATTGCTTATTTAATTTTAACGTAACTCCATTATTCTATGGGCCTTGTTCAACATCGCTACCTATACTTTAACACATTATCCAATACACAATACCATTAAAAAAGTCTTTTTTCGTCAATTAAATGCTATTCGGTGATTGTGAAATAGGTCCTAAATAAGGAATGTTAGTTTTTTGATATTTGACCAATGTTCGCTAGATGCAGTGCAGATGAGGTAGCAGGTACGTGTGATGGCAGTTTGCAAATTATTTCTAACTCAAATACTCTGCGATTTAGTTGTCCAACTTGAAATTGTAAGTCTGCGGGTACTCTAAGAAAGCACTTCATCAGTATCAGTACGTACGCAGTGAGACTGCGTACGTATAAGCTAGGTTTCAATGCTTCCAGCTTTTTACGCAAGGAGCAATACATCTACAAACTTCTAATTAAAAGTTAAGAAGGTAAGTTGAAAGTGAGGCGTACGAGTACACGGCGCAACATAATTAGGTTCCTTGCCTTGCCGAGTTGGAACAAGTTTTACACAAAATACGTCTTTAAGCTGAACCAACGTGAACCTCATTTGGCGGGCGTATTTCAGTAGATCCCGGAGATTGCAGGTTTAATTATGGGCGCATAAAAAGCGTGTTTAGCGAGCGAGGGCGATGAGGGCGCTGTAAACGAGCCGGCGAGAGGTCGCGGCGCGAGGGCCCTCCTGCAGACGTCAACCCAGCCAGGAGTGCTGCTGCATTAAACATTGCCGACGAGTGGGGACTTTTTGCATTTTCTCACCCAGATGTCTTCGAGTCTCGGAGAAATAGGTTTGAATGAAGTAGTTTCTAATCAATAAAGACTTTCAAGCCTCAGACTTTCTTATACTAACATTATTATTAATGTTACCTGTTACCATTTGATGTGAGCCGTATGCCAGATTACTTGTGGGCTTAATCTGCTTTTTCTGGTTCCCCCAAAATCATCAATCCAGCATGGTAGGACGACGCTGGCGTAATGAATTAGATTTTTCAGTTGAGTGGCCGAAGTACAGAATAAGGGGATGTGGAAAAATCGGAGGGAGGCTCTGGCCCAGTGATGGGACAGCTTAGTCTAACTCAGATTAGGAAGGTACCTATTTGTTTAAATAGACTAGAATGTGACGTTGGCCCGTTGGCGTTGGTCTTCTCATAGTAAACACGAAAGGCGTTTTACGATATCTACGATCTTGGCTGCAAGTCGCGCACTATTAAGCTTGCTTCGTGATTCATGACTTCGCCCTGATGTAGACTAGAAACCAACTTTAATTTTGGTTTATTCATGAATCTGAACAATACCTATTTGGAGGAGCAACAGAACTTATGAAACTTCTCAGTATATTTTTTACCCTGTTCTCTTTTGTCGTGACTCGTGTACTACTTTTGTTGTTATACCTTTTTTTTTAATACGAGGGGAAAATCGTCTTAAAAGATACCGGAAATCCTGGAGAATTTGAAATTCTGGAATGTAGGATTTTTAGCCACTAAAACCCCTTCGGTGGCCACCCTTAGGGCATATTGGAAGGCTCCGAGATTTCTTAAGAACACAACCGGAGTCACCCTTCCTTTGGGCTCGTCTCGGAGGAGGAAGCATCCCCCTTATTGTTATACCTAGACATCGAAGTCGTCGCCCGATAGACAACCATCGTTGGACTGCCACGTGTCGCAATCATGCTGGTTACAATTCAAATAAAGGAATATTTAAACTTAACCACTTTAGGAAGGTATACACGTTAGTGTATGAATGCTAATAACTGGGCATGTCATCGACATAGTGAACAGGACGAAGTCAATTAATCCCGCACGCTGCCTGCATAGCCGATATTAGACCGTTGCGAACGTGACGATATTGGCCTCGCTTACAGAGCACATATATATGGTACATTTCCTACGTCATAGACAAAAATCTTGACTAGCCTAGACCAAGGAATATAATACGCTGGTCTAGACTGATCTTATTCATCATCCAAAAGAAGAAAATCGTATCAACTCCAATAGAAGATAGGTTTTTACTGTTTTTTTATCTATCGATAACAATCTGCCGTCTTGAGTAGGTACCCATGCGATGATTGATGTTTGCATATTGGATAAAAGCTTCGGCGTTATTTTGCGGAATTACTTGATACTCAAGGAAAAGAAAATTCTTCTGCTATAATCTGTCAAACCAGAAAAAACTGCATATAAAATGTGCCGCTCGCGTTGTAAACTACAGCTCTCCCAGTAAAAAAAATCTTAAATAACTAGGCGACGTCTATTCAGTGCCGAAATGAGTGATATGTCTACTTTTAATGTCAGGGCTGACTGGCAGTTCGACGTTAATGTAAGCGAAGATTGAAAGGCCACACTCAGGCGCGATTCCTGAGAGATGTGTATTTATTTATTTGTAAGTGTATATTTACTTTACAGAAAAATATTCTTTACCACACCAATCAAAAAAGCTAAACTGGATCCCCAATCGAGAAGTCTCTGCCACTTGATAACACTACGATGGCTGCAACTAATGACTTCCAATTTGAAATGCTACCGAAAGAAATGAATAAGTTCGGGGGTCAGAAGCAGCAAGTACCCAGTTCATTACGAGTAAACGCTTTCATCGGAGGTCTTTGCCCCCGACACTTACCCAGCTTTACCCTTGGATTAAAATTAAGGTGGAACTTATTTTTACTTATTGCTGTGCTTAATTTAGCTTCGCCTTCGTGAATGCTGACGCTTGCGTCGCGGTGCAAGTACCATTCAGAGAAAAGGGTTCTTATAATAGGTATATTTATTTGATAGCATTTGTGATATTAAACCTATTAAATAGTATTTTCTTTAATATCGTTAACAGCCTCCTCCCTTTTTGCAACTTTTACGTTGAAGGAAAACATCGTGAGGAAATCTGCATTCCTGTGAGTTTCCACAATGTTCTCAAAGGTATGTGAAGTCTGCCAATCCCCAGTTGGCCTGCGTGGTGAACTATGGCCTAAACCTTTCGCGGGTAGAGCAAACAGAGTGGGCCAGTAATCGGCTGGGATTAATGAAAATGAATGATAATAACGAGCTTAATGTCTACTTCTTTTCATAAAGGAGATTCAAAATGTATAATTTCACTAAAGCAAACTCTATAATAACGGTCAAAGTTGATCAACACTGGAATTTAGTACGTAACACGTCGAAATTGAGCTGGAAATCAACTGAGGGTGTAATATTAATGTTGTTCGGGGGTAGTCAAAAATGCAAGTTATCGAGCGGTCTGTCATCAGCTCATGAAGCGTATACATAACGTGGCCAGGTTTTATCGGTGCAAAGCGGGACACTAGGTAGGGAAGCCTTTAGAGTCTAGATGAAGTAAGGGCGCGATCAGCTGTATGTGAAAAATCGGAAAAGCGAGAGCACATCTAATGCTATTTTTTCGATAATTGGAAGGGGGGCTAACTTGGAAGGGGTATAGCAGTGTAAATTCAACCCATACCCCCAATCGGTTTCTACACGCCATCGTGCCGGAACGCTAAATCGCTTTATCTAAAAAAAAGCGCCTAAAATACTACATTATTCGCTGAAAATAAGATAATGCATAACTGCATGATCAAGGTAAAAAGATCGGTGAAAATTAAAAACTATAACTAGGGAAGTTCAACGTTCTTTTTTTGGTGATCTTTAACTATAGTGACACTAAGTTGTTGTCTGAGTAATATTGCCAGGAATGTAATGACTCAAGCGAAATTCCCAATAGTCACCACCTTCGCCACCAGCAACCCATCATCACTACTGAGCGTGTTACAACAACGTTAAAAATATTTCCATAAAACAAAGGCACCGTTAAAAAAATGCCTTAAATCCCCATATACTCACAAATGCATGTCTCCTCTCCGAGAAGGGTTATAGGACATCGATTTTATAGGCCATAGTCCATTACAACCAAACATTCAAATTGGCAAACTTCACACACCTTTGAGAACTCGCAGGCGTGCAGGTTTTCAATAGCCAGCAAAGGATTAATTGGAGATTTTGTGTAGCTGCAAATGGGCAGTGAGGTTAGCTGTGTACCTTTGATGTGATTTAGGAACCTATCTATACAAAACGTGCCGTCGAAAGCGGGACGTGTGGTCACCGCATGCAGGAAGTTATTGTTCCAGTCGATGCACCGTATTGACTGCTGACGGACAATGTCGCTGTTCCTGCTGGCCGTAGTTGTTGGGAAAAATCTATAGTCTATATATTCGTACGAGAATGTTTTGTTCACTTTTCATTTCGAGCTGCAACTATGCAAGACATGTAAATGGAAAAGTATTGTTCGAAATTCTTCTTCCTTTTCTATGGTTGCTGTGGTTGTATATTACGAATAATTAATAATAAGTAATTGTATAGTATCGAAGGTCTGAAAAAAATTATTGATTACTCATGAATTGGGTATTTGACTAAAGTTTCTTACATTCTTAAAATAAACTCTTAAAAAAAATAAAGTTTTATAAATATTATTCTTACATGTTTCATTTTCGATTGTAATTAATGAATACCCACATTTTTATAAACAGTGAAATACCCAATTGGTTTAAAATTAACTTAGGAATGAGTGTTGCCATCTGCCTTCGTAGGTATAATTTTTTACGATTAAGGTTTAAAATAGATAATTTTGTCACTATTCGTGTTTAAAGAAGTAAAACAGGCCAAAATCAGAAAGCTCAATCAACTTTTAATAGGTTAAGTAGGTGACGGTAGAAAATAACTCCTTTAAAAGAGTTATTAAAACTGTGGATTAAAAGTAACAGGCGGCCATTGAATAATTACGTAGATACTAACGTCTCAATGTTGAAAACATCTGTCGCCTGCATTGAGTTAAAAAGCTTTTAATACTTGGGAAACTTTTGTTTGTACAAGTGTAAAATGCATAGCGTTACATTAAAGGCATGAAATTAAAGTTAAAAATACACTTCAATTTGTAATAGGTACGAGGATGTGTATCAGGCTTCAAATGCCGAAGGTATCAGGTGACAAAGCGACAGTTCCAAGTATTAAAACTCATAGGAACACCAAACGTAATTTTTGGAACACATAGAGAAGTTTTTTAAATGGCAGATTTTTATGTACTTGACTTTAAAACATTTAATTGCTATACTTTTAAACTTGTTTATCTTGTATCGGAGTTTGATTCTCAGGTAGGCACCTGTAACTTTCTGAAGCCGATTTGAGTTTTCCGTAATGTTCAAAGAATTTCCTTATCACGCTCTCTTTTGTATAAGTATATTAAATTGATAGCAAGATACAGCAGGACCATCTTATAGGTACTGACTGCATTTAGCTATCAATTAGTCTCTATCATATTACACTACTACAGCACGTAGAGGTGTACCTTTACGTACGAGGTTTACCTAATAACGTAATGTGTACATTACGTTATTATTTCAGCATGAAACATTAGCTAATCTTTCATGTTGTCAGCTAGGTAAATAGCAGTGCAAATTCAAACATTTACCAGGGTAAGGTAAGCGGCAGGCGGTACAGTACCTGGTGTAACAAATTAATGCACTTGCACTAAATAATTCTAGTGTTTGCACGGGGCCGCCGGCAGCGCGCTATCACGGTCTGTTTACTGCAACTATTTGCTGCATGAACCCCTCGCTACCAGGAAAACAAAGCTATTTCACTTGCTATTTATGCAACTAATGGACTAACTTCCTAATTTATCTATTCCTAACTTTTCGGACGTATGTGCGTTTTAGCAATTAAGTGCTTTAACGGTGAAGGAACAACATCGTGAGGAAACCTGCATGCGAGAGAGATCTTTATAATGTTCTCAAAGGTGTGTGAAGTCTGTCAACTAGCATTGGGCCAGCGTGGTAAGTGCAGGGCTGCAGGCTATGGCCTAAACAGCCTTTCTTTGAGATCAGACCTGCACTCAGCACTGAGCCGTTGATGAGTTACTGATGATGATTGATCACTAAACTTGTGACTATAAAATTTAGGATAACCTGCATGTCAGGTAATTAGGATTTTGTTAGATATTGGTAGGATTCTCTTTATGTTATACTTTTGCCCACTTAGTCCGATCTTGTGCATCCGATTTTTTTAGTTTTATAGCCTTTTTAGCCAGGGAATTGCTGGCTAGATTTCGTAAGCGCCGAGCTTACGAGATCTAGCCAGCAATCGCGAGTTTTATTTCCAGGGACGACGATGTTAAGACATCTGCTGTTACCGATGTAACTTTGTGGCTTCCGTGCTACAGGGCTTTACCATTTTAGACGGGTTTCTTGCAACTTTTCGCCGATGTCATAGACACTGAAGACTGAATGTACCACGGATGTGATGGTATAAAGTAAACCTTGGTCTTTGAGCTTATCCTATGAGCCATAATATGCGCCCTAAACTTCAAGCCTTAAGGCAAAAATGCATTTAGCCTCATAATAAAAAAAGCAAAGGAACATTTTCCAGATGAAATGCGATATTCTTTAGCAATGCGCAGTTGAAATTGCTCCAGTTCCAATTTAAGTATGCCATCATTCCCATTCATCCAGTGCATTAAACGAATGACCCGACTCAGCACTAGCCGGTGACTAATGGAATAACGTGGACGGAATCGTGAAAAATAATAAAATTGAGCTAGAGCCTTTAAATTCAAAGGTTTTAATTAAAATACTTTGTTGATGATGTGCCACTTGACTTGGCAAGCGTGGTAGACTATGGCCTAAACCCTTTTCATTCTGAGAGATAGATAGATAGATAGATAGATAAAAACTTTATTGCACACAAGAAAGAAACAAAAATTAAAACTACTTAAAACTACGCATGCAAAGGCGTGAGAGAATAGTAGTGGACCAGTGATGGGTTGAGCTGATGTTCGAATGCCGTAATTTACCAATTAATGTAAGATATACATAGTTCAAATACATTTTGTAATACTTGTTTTGCTTGTGAAAATCCAACTTCTAAAGGTGGATGAGCATTATGTCATACTGTCTTACAGTTTGCAGTATAATAAAGTCAAAAAACTTTACGAGTTTATATAGGTAGTAGGTAAACAACCTATATTTAGTTACACAAAGATAATTTGGATGCTTTTCGTCCATGTTCGAAGTTCAAAATTCTTAGTACTGAGAGTGATATGCACAGCTTTACATCATGCATTTATTTTTATGGCAGGGATTTTTTTTTCTAAAACCATTTTTTCCAGATTTTTTAGGTCATATTGAAATATTTTTGGGTAAACGGAAACTAGACAAAATTCAGATTTTTGTGTACAGACATCAGAAAAGGATAGTTCTTGCCACGAAAATAAAATTGATGATGAAGATGATGGTAGAAATAGATGAAAACCGGCTTCTTTTTGTGGATATTGGTTTTTATTTGTTGGGTTTCTGTACTTTTTCCGTAGTCTGCGGCACTAACAAAGAGTGGGAAAAACGAAGACTAGACAATATGCAGATGTCGAGCACTCGAGAATGATGACTGACGCTCGAGACAATGTGGCCGTCACAATTCACAATGGAGGGTAGGTACAATAATATCTGCTGTACCGGCTTCAATGATTTTTATTGACGACAGTTTATTCAACAGCGGATGAGGACGAGAGACATGATTTAATTTTTTTTTGAAGACTAGACGATGCCCGCGACTTCGTCCACGTATTAAGTTTTTTTGATTCCCGCAGGAACTCTTTAATTTTCCGGAATAAAAAGTAGCCTATGTTTTAATCCTAGGTATAATCTATCTCCATTTTAAATTTCAGCCAAATCGGTTCGGTAATTTTTGCGTGAAGGAGTAACAAACATACACACGCACAAACACATACACATGCAAACTTTCGCCTTTATAATATTAGTGAGATAGTGTGAAGTGTGATGTGATTTAACACCCCATCAATTTTTTTTTTAATTTTGCTAAGGATTCTAACGATACCTCATTCATCAAAATCGGTTCAGGCGTATAGAAGTTATGGTGGAATATAGAAACTCACATACATACATACATACCGGTTGAAATTTTAATGGTTGTACTCCCTGAAAGAGGTGAATGTGCTCATGAAACTGAACAACTTTCCCCAGGGAACATAGGTCAAAATATGAAAAAAAAAAATTGGACCCTCCATACAAACTTGACGATCAGCTGATTGATTTACTATTGGAGGTCCAAATTTTTTTTCATATTTCGACCTATGTTCCTTGGGGAAAGTTGTTCAGATTCATGAGCACATTCACCTCTTTCAGGGAGTACAACCAATGAAATTTCACCGTGTATATGAACCCTGAAAACAATATACTCCTTTTTTCAGGCGGTCGTATAACAATATTATGTTGAATATTTCGCACGTGCAGCGGGCGCCCGCGCCGGACACGTCAACTGTAATGTGTCGCTACTAGATGTCGCTAACAGTTGCTATAAAACTGATTGAAAAAGTAGATACATATCACTAATTTCGTGGTTGACGTGTGGTTCGCCGTGGTGTAACGGATAACACACTCGGGCGCGATTCCCAGAGAGATGTGGGTTCGAATCCCGCCGGCCTCGGAATTTTTGATATGTATTTATAAATCTATTAGGTTATTTCCTTTAAGTGTAGGTTAACACTTCAATAAAAAATTAAAAATTGTAACAAGCAATGTGGCATCTATAATTTCTTCAGAGCTCCATTGTAATATGGTGTCTTGGAAAAAAGTAGATCGACAACTGTAATGTGTCGCTACTAGATGTCGCTAACAGTTGCTATAAAACTGATTGAAAAAGTAGATACATATCACTAATTTCGTGGTTGACGTGTGGTTCGCCGTGGTGTAACGGCTAACACACTCGGGCGCGATTCCCAGAGAGATGTGGGTTCGAATCCCGCCGGCCTCGGAATTTTTGATATGTATTTATAAAGTGTTGTTATCGTGATATTAGAGTTGCTCATGATTCTTACAATTAATAGTGAACGAAATTCCGTAACTCAATTAGAGTTATGGAATTTCGTCCGCGTAGACTAAGTGGAATTCTATTAACGTGGGATGAAAAGCTTTTCAGGATGTAAGTTGCCTGTTAGCCCGATATCTAATTTTTTTTGTTGTATTTTTCAGTCAAAGATTTATTATAATTTTCTTCAGCTTGATCGCATTCTTCTAGTGAATGTCGTAGTGTTACCATAGTTTCAGTTTAAGGACGTTTATGCACTCATTCTTATTCGATACGTATTCGTATACATATTCGTATTCGTGAAAACAGGCTTAGAAGTGGTCGCCAATCGCCATACAAATTGTATGTGCGCTTGTGCATTCATTTGATTCGTGTTTTGACGGATCCACAAAAAATTTGTATGGAGACCACTTCGAATCGTGTTTTCACGAATACAAATACGAATCGAATACGAATGAGTGCCCAAACGCCCTTAGTGTGTTCATCATATTCGTTTGTTCATGGGAAATAACGGCAGGAGCCCATAATTTGAGCGTGTGCTGAAGGATACCAAGACTATATGGCACCCAGATTATTTAATTGAAAAGCATATCGACGTTAATATCTAAACCTAATACAGTATGTACGAGAGCCGCGCGCCGAACATTACGGGCTACGTCGGGACTGTGGCAACCGGCAGGATTATGACAATTTTATGGCTGCGTTCTAAAGTAGCTGTAAAGTAAACCACCCCTGGATAGGGTTACCACATCCGAATACAATAATGACAATTCCTGTCAGAAGCTTTCATAGAATAAATTGTACATATATACCTATTGACTCTACAAGTATCATGCATGGTTCTGTCAGAAAAGACAATTTCATGATAAGAAAAAAAGTTATGTGTAAGTTACACCTAAAAATACAACAAGGATACAACAGCCCAGTGAGCCTAGTGTTTTCCACTGTGTATGTCATTTATTGTGGACAACAAAAAGGATGGGTTTTCATCCATCCATACTAACTGACAGATTCATGTACAATTAACGTAAGTTTTAAAAGTTACACTAGGACTTCAAAAAGAGATATTCGGCCAGCCTCAGATTTGTATCTGAATATTTTTGACACTCATATTAAAATCCATGTGACATTTTGTCGCTTCGTGCGACAGAAAACGAAGCTGAAGCCATACAATACATAACAATGAATGTATTAATTGTCGAGTTATGAGCCCGTAAATGGGGTATACCATGTTAGATAATATAAATAATTAATGTGTAAAATTTACCATAAGGTAACACATCGTATACAACGTGGGCTTCCTACTAAATAAATAAGTATTTCATGTATTTTAGTGCATGTGTTTTAAAACGTGTTCCGGACATGTTGGGAAAATTCCTGTCGCCTGGTAGCCCTACCCCGGGTGAAAAGTAATTTTAGGGCGATACCCTCCCTCTCAGCCGTTATTACAGGGGGTTGTAGTGAAAGAAAACGAGTTAGTGTAAAGGAAACTAAGTGCAGGTGGATTCTGACGTTTATTCCCGAGCGTTCGCTTGATCTGCGCAATCGTAATATTTTCGGCTCTATATTTTGTGATGAACTGGCGTGTGATTGCGTAAGATTTTTTTTAAATTATCGTTTTCATTTGACATTTGTTTTCAGTACGGTTTCAGCTACCAAATATACATATCGACGGTTAACCACATGATTGTTAACCATCAAGAGCTCTGATATTTTTCGTCAAACTGCTGGTTTACTGATTTTCCAAAAAGAAGAAACCTATTTCACACTATAGACAATTCTCTTAGATAAAATTGACATTTTGAGTTAATAGGGGGTCTCGGCGGTTATCCATCGATATACGGTTAAAGTTTTAATCTGTCAAATGGGCTCATTCCCACTAGTACAATTTCGGAGGAAAAAAAATTTTGTGTTTGGGCTAAATACTTCAAGAGTACAATCGATTAGTTTAAAAGTTGAACAAAGACTTTACTCGTATCAGGCAGCGATGAAGGGAAATATCGTGAAGAAACCAGCATGCTGCAGTCTGGAGTTCCCCACAATGTTCGTAAAGGTCTGTGAAGTCTGAACATTCCGCTATGGGCCAAACCCTTCTCACTCGACGGGAAAGCTGTGCCCAGTAGTGGGACTAGTGGGCCAGTGATGGGTTGAGTTGAAAGAATGAATGGATCAGAAAACGCGCTACTTTATTCGCAAAATTCGCAAATGAAATAAACACCATTGCATTACGCAGAGCAGAACGAATAATTTTATTTCATTTCATAAGCCCGCTTCACGTTTATATTTCGCCATACAAAACGCATAAAAGCATTTTCAATAGCGCCTATCTGTTACGGTCGCGAGATGTGAAAATCACATTGAAATTTTAATAAACGAACACACGCACTCCGCCGCCGACGCGCGCTCCGTGCGCTTGTGATTTCAATACCATTATCCGGATGCTGCGAATTTAATGTGATTCATTTTACGCTAACATAATCAACTTTTCATACATTTTCTGCGATAGTTTAAGCCTCAAACACACAACTTTGCTTTATTATGCCGTAACGCGTTATATACCTACTATTTCAGTTCGAATGGACTTGATAGGAGGGTTGCCAACATTTCTTCGACAGATTATAATATTTTTTAGAATGCTGCCTCGATCTTGCTCTACCTGTATCCAGCGACTCCCTGCGATTAGTCTGATGTCATCAGTCCACCTAGTCTTTGAGCCTTAAAAGTCACAACAGCAAGGCTCAAATCTCAAGTTATGAATTTAGCAGATGAGACTTTGTTCTACGGGGGGGTCGACTTATTTGGTGATTTGCACCACCAGCGCAACTGCCTGTGTGTCGCCGGCTTTTGGGGAATTTGTTTATCCGTCCTTCCTTGAACAGTCCCATTTTGTAGTTTTGAGGAACACAGTTTACAGAACTCCTATGCTCTATGTTTCTATATACTTATTTAATCTATATGTTTCCGCCCTAGCTACCAACGTTCGTCTGTTACTCTGTTGTACGCGTTTCTCCAAAACGTTTTTTGCGACGACGTAAAAGTCTACCGTACCGTAAAAGGGTGAATATTCAAAGTAATGAAAATTACGTATTTTAGTGAATAAAAAATTGAAACTTAAGTTTAGACTCCATTTAATATACGTTTATCATGCACACCTACATACTTTATCGTGCACATGGTGTGTTTATTGAAATTTCTATGTAAATCACTTAGATTTTTAGTGAAAATAACATTAAAATTCATTACCGGCACCTGTTTCACTACTAGATATTATATATTTAATAATATTTAGTAAACCTAGCACAAAAATAATGTTAATTTGGCTACTGTGTCGAATAATTAAATAATTTTTTATTACTTCTTCATAATTTAAAATTTAGTTTACAAAGAAATATATGGTCAAATATGTTTTTAAAGTTTTGTTACGATGCAAAGTTCATTACCGGAACCCTCCGGAATCATCACGGGAAACATGTTTTTACGTGACAAAATCTTGCCGCTACATAGTGAGCTCTCGGCGTCCCGCACCTCAGACCTCAGTCGACCGGAAAACGTAGCAGAAGGAAGACGTACGCACGAACTCGCGCAAAAAATTACAACTGAAAGTGTATTATAATGTTTTGTCACAGTTTATGTTTCATTACCAGTCCGCTTATATTTTGATAAATATTTAAAATTGGAATTTTATTGCGATAACAATACATCAAGTTCTCGTCTAGTTTAATTTTTAAATGATTAGATAGCATATACTGCTTATAGAAAAATTAATAATAAATTAAAAGTGCATATTTGTCATTACCGTGTCCTTCATTACCGTCGTTTACCGTAACCTTTTTGAAGTTCATTTGATGATTTTTACTGAAACTACATTATATACAGGAATACTTTCGAAGGGAGATGATTCTACAATTTGGTAGTACATGGACAAAAAGATCTGGAGCACCTGATGGTCGAAGTGCTCCAGGCACCCAGGTGGTGGGGGTGAAATTGCGTTCGGTGGCGTGCGGTGCGGTTGTAAAAGTTAGAGGGCTCCCCGTTATATAGCCGATAGAGCACACAAAGCGAGCTTACATCTGCGGTGTTCCAAGCTTTCCAGCGAGTAGGTTAATTTGGGATTGTCCACAAGCCGAAGTGCCCTCTTTTGAATCCCAATGCTGTTGGTAGGAGTAAGGGAAGTGTTCTGAAAGAGAAGAGGCGTGGTAAAAGGGGCCTTTTTTGCGGTAAACGCACAAACTTGTGTTTTTGAAGGGTTAAATTGAAAAAGATTTTGTGAACCCCATACGGACACTTTCTAGAGAGAAGTCTCAATGTCCGACACAAGTTTGGCTCTATTCTCCTCCAGCACTGTGCGAGAGAACTGTGCATGGCCTTTGTAAAGGGCATCAGAAGTACTGTCATCCGCATAACAATATATGCTGCTGTTATGCAACATATCATTGATATGCACAATGAACAAAGTAGGCGATAGCACTGAGCCCTGTGGAATGCCAGCATTGATGGGCTTAGGTTGAGAGCAAAAACCGTCGACAGCGACCTTGATGCTGCGCCCATGAAGAAAGCTAGCAACCCAATGGCACAGCTTCGCAGGAAGTCCATAAGATAGCAGCTTCGATAGCCAAGCCCTATGCCAAACCCGATCAAAGGCTTTAGCGATGTTGAGGCTGACCGCTAGGGCTTCCTCCTTACTGTCAATATATCCCCAATGTACCCCGTATATCACGCAAGGAGTTTTGACACCGCGGGATGGTCAGCGGTGTTTTCCCACCATCATCAAGCGTAGAGTTGGCAGCAAAGAGAGTGCCCAGAATTTCGGCTTTCTCTTTGGCAGTGTAGGCCAGTGTATCATCCGGTTTGCTTAAAGGTGGAAACGAGGAACGACAGAAGTTGCCTTGTATGGCTTTCAACAGAAATCAGAAAGCACGGGAACCAGAAGGCAGTGAGACTAGTCTCTGCCCAATTCTGTCGATGTGCTCAAATTTTGCCCTGGCAATGGCATTTTTGTAGGCTCTGGACGCAATGTTAAAGATTTTCTTAACATTTGCAGCATTGGGATCATTGGTGCAATGTGCAGAGAGCCAGGACTGGTAGGAGTTTTGTTTAAGTATAGCAGCCTTATTACAGATCCCGTTGAACCATTTCTGCGCGCGCTTCCCAAAAGGTATGAGGGAGTTTGGAATATAGCAGTCCATACCTTGGAGTATGGCATCAGCAACTGCTTCAGCACAGGTGTTAAGGTCGTTTGTTGAAAAACAAAGCTGTGCCCACGGATATGAGGCTACCGGTATTACGCGTGCGAACAGAGGATGGAAGTGGCACGGAAGTCTGTACTAGGCAGGGGTTAAATGTTCCTAGGGGAGCATCGACTGTTACCTGGTAGCCGGTAGGGTGAGTGGTAAGGAAGAGGTCCAATATAGAGGGAGTCTATTAAGTTATGGAAGAACTGCTTGATATTTTGTTATTTGAAACGATCTTACTCCAAGCAGTGACGGGCCCAACAAGGTTCTCGGTCAACGAGTGAATTACCAATTCCCTGTGCACGGCTGGGCACTTGCTTTTATTCGTACAAGTTTATTCAAATAGAGAATTCATAAGAAATTCTGCCAAAAGTATACATAAAAATTCATTACCGTATACAGGGTTCATTACCGTAGCTTGACATAAATTTCTAGTGGCAATAACTCTTTGAATATTTGAAATATATACGTGCCTTTCACTTGTGTATTTAATGAAATAGCACCAAACATTATAATACTATCAAATATTAAAAAAAATGAAATTATGCTTGTTCCTAAAAAAATGCGCAAATATCGTCCAAACTGAATATTCACCCAAAACGTAGTCTACGGTAACGTATGCGATTTAAATTGTCGCGTTTTCTATCGGTAATTCGGTTAGGAGCTTCGATCACAGAAAAATAAGAGGATTCAGCACTTCATACTTCAACTATTATTCAAATGCATCATTGTTCCTTGACACTGAAATAACTGTTTCACGTCAATGTTCGATGACAGACTAGCTAGCGAAATGATCTGCACTCATATTGAGTGGTTACACAAATCGGACTAACATGCGAACGTATTGGTGGTTCTGCCTACCTTCGTGTCGACGTCGTGGAAGGGCACCGCCAGCCACGGCTTGCCGGTGAGCGCGCGCCGGAAGCCGGCCTCGCGCTCCGCCGGGCCCTCGGGCGTGCCCACGTGCGCCCACAGCACCACCTGCACCACCCGCAGCCGCGGCTGCACCCGCCGGTACACCTCCTCCAGGCGAACCCCGAAGTCGTCACTGGTATCGCTGATGTTCGCGAACGAGAAGTAGATCCCGCACACGGCGCCCTCCCCGTCCTCCACGCAGTCGGACAGAGCCTCCAAAGTCGGAACGTTCTCAAATTTTCCATTCTGAGTCCCAGGTGAGTCGCATTTCACGAGCACGCGACCGAAAAGTTTTTCGCGCCAATCCATTTTACTCGTTATCATTTAAAAATCCACAAACGGCTTACATTTTTTTTTATTCACGTTCGGTAACGGGTAAAGTTCGTTTGGAGTTTGTTTGCTTTTTGATGCCGCGCGACTGGTTTCGGTTTAAGTGTTTATTTTGTTCAGTTTAACACTAAAACGTGTCTAAAATACACAATCAGAAATCGCATCAGCGTTTAAATATAAAGTTCGATTGAGAATAATATCGATGAGTCATCGGCTTTATATTGTCTGTTACGGGCTTACGGGCGCGATTTATTATGAACGCGATGAGGCAAATAGGAATTATTTTTAAATTCGAAAAGCTCGCGGCGGCGCAGCGCGGAGCAACGGCCGGACGCCCTCGTAAACAAAGACCGACTGGAGGTGGAGGGAAAATGAGGGAACCCTCTCTCATAGAATAAACAAGTGAACACAGACATGTACAATTTATAAAAGAAACAAGAGGTAACTACAATACCTACATTTATTTGCTTAAATAATATGTAAATTACAGAGTCAACACATTAGCCGTAGCGGCATACAAATATCACTTTAATTATTCCAATTTTACAAAACCTACGTATTTATTTATTTATTTATTTATTTATTTATTTATTTACAGACAAAAAAAAAGTGACACAATTTACACCATAATTCATAGACCAAAGCACTAAAACTTGTGGCTGGTGATTGTAATTGGCAGCCCAATTAGGCCGTAGCCTGTGCTAGGGCTGTCCAAAAATACATCCTCCGCCCAATTGTATTAAAAAAATATACAGGATTATCATTTATTTAAAAAAATATCACACACATTTTTTTGTGTTATACTTGTTTTTGTGGTGTGCGATAAAGTGTAAGTATAATATAATAATAAGTAGATAAGTAATTACTTGGTGATACATCGTAGACTGCCAGAGCTTTATGATGCGTGATGTGATGTAAAGCTGATCGCTTCTGAAATCCTTAGGTACATGTTTACTCTATGCCCGTCCTCTCATATCTCACGTAGAGTTGAGATTGCTCGGCTTGAATTAATTCAGGCAGGTTGGAGACAATACCTCTCTGAGGGCGATGCGAGGGCAGCCATTAGGATTCCTTTTGATGCCCAACGTCTGGACACCATTCCGACCCTACATGCTAACTATCCCGCCTATCTTCGACAAGTTAAAAGAAATAATAAATAGAATATTAAAACGGTTTTTAATAAAATTCTGTTATAAAAGTTGATCTGTTTATTTGTGTTTGCGCACATTACTCTAAAACCCATTATTCAGTGCTAAACCATTGGATCAAATTGTAAAAGGCGCTAATAAAAATATGATTATAATCATACTCCTTATAGAATTTAGTTTGATCAAAATTGCGAGTTGAGCTCTAAATACCGAGGTAGAGTGAAAATCGAGTCCAAAGACCAACTGGCACCTTTCCGGAATATTTATCAAAACTTACCCCGCCAGGAATGAAAATCAGAACACTATATGTCATCAAAATCTAGGTGGTCGTAACAGACGTCCACAGCTGGACAAAGATTGGCTTATTGTAGGAAATTTCACACACCGCTATATCAAAGTCTATAGAAATAAAGAAATTTATATTCCAAAGACAATTTGTATCCCTGCTGCTATACCGTATCTCGGCATAAGCTACTTTTATCTTGGGAAATCATAGGGTTTCTACGGAACTTCTAATATCTATAAATCCACGCCAACGAAGTTACGATCATCATCTTATCTATTCAAATAAATAAAATTGTAGTGCCTGGAATAAAAAACATTTGCTATAGCAGCGTATAGGCATTAACGAAATCCAAATCGCGCGTGCCAACCTACAGCTAGCGCCATCTATTTTACCTTGCGACATTACGAATGGTACTGTTACATCTATTAAAAATGAAGTATCAGCTTGTTGCCGCTAATCTCGAGAATGGCTGAACCGATTTTGACGAGACTTTCATTGGTAGAGAGCTTATGTTATCGGCAGTAACATAGGCTACTTTTTTAACCGACTTTCGAAAACGGAGGAGAAGGAGTTTTCTACCTATTATTTCTAAACCCATTTGCTTGCGAGATATTCCTATAAAATGGGTTCCAACTCCTCAATCCTGATAGTGAAGGGGTAATACCCTCTAAACCTTTTGACGACCTCCCTGGCGCAGTGGTGAGCGCTGTGGTCTTATAACTGGGAGGTCTCGGGTTCGATTCCTTCGGGGGCAATTTAGTAATTTATTATTTCTAAATTGTCTCTGGTCTGGTCTGGTGGGAGGCTTTGGCCGTGGCTAGTTACCACCCTACCGTCAAAAACGTGCCGCCAAGCGATTTAGCGTTTCGGCACGATGGCGTGTAGAAACCGATTAGGGGTATGGGTTGAATTTACACTGCTATACCCCTTCCAAGTTAGCCCGCTACCATCTTAGACTGCATCGTCACTTACCATCAGGTGAGATCGCAGTCAAGGGCTATCTTGTCATAGAATAAAAAAAAAAAAAAATAGAACTGTGGGGATTTAGGAACTATCGATTGTGAATTAAAGAAGCGGACGATGTCGCGGGCGTCCGCTAGTTTTTATTATAATAATATTATTATGATTTACGCAAAGCTTTTGAACGCTCTTTCGCCACATATTCTATTTTAGTAAGTTTTTAGGATCAGAATAATATAATAAATGTATCGTGAAATGGACACGAACCGCGTGATTTATGTGACGGATTTATGCGAAATCAATAGGCGCGCGCTACCAATTTAGGAACATAGTTACCTAATTACTGCAAACGTTAGAAACGTTAGCGGGATTCACATCCGCTTTACCAGATGTTCAATTGAGGATTTGCGGCTATCAATAGTTTAATTTTTTTTTTTTAATATTTACCGTGTTGAACATGTTTATGTCTTTTTCCCGATAACCTAAGTTTTCGAGATGTTCGCTAGAAGTTGGGTTGGAAGTTGCAACGGAATTTGAAACATCGACCTTTCGGTTTTTAGTTTGCTGACGATTAACAACTAGGTACCTAGATGGTAATGAAATAGATAGCGCAACGAACGGTTCGAAATCTGAAATTCTGAAATTGAGCTACTTATCTCAATACTGCCGTCCACAAGCTTTAATGCCGTTAACTACCAAGACCATATTTCCTAATATAAATCCAAAACCATTTATTAAAAACAATTAGGGTTTATAATATTAGGAAATATGATTTTGGTAGTTAACGGCGTTATAGCTTGTGGACGGCAGAATAGAGTTAAGATAATCGTAATCGTAATAATTAATAAATCGTAGATTTTTCCTTAAATACATACGTTTACGTAAGGTTTACGTAGAAATACTTACCCTTTTACCTTATCTTTATGTGATAGAAAGTTTAAAAGCATTCTCGGGTAGTGCAGATATTATTTAATCCACGAGCATGAAATTAGGAAGTACCCTACTTATTTCTTAGGACTACAGATAAGGATTTACTAGCTCCATGGACACTGACCTCTACAATTAATCTATGATCAACGCTGGACTTGCTGCTGTGATTTCACGAGTGTCTCTGGAACTAATAGCTGGTACCTAACATTGCAAATAGCGCACCGCCTCTATAATAATTGATCTACAATTTCATTGTTGTATGATTTCATAGATTAAATATAGAGCTTGATGTGCCATTTGCAATATTATTAGTTCCAGAGACACTCGTATGTCAATTGTGGCGTCTCAAATTGATCCTAAAAAATGCTGTAACATTTTTGTATTGGGACGGCAAATCCAGTGTTAATTATAGATTAACCATAGAGATCAGTGCCCTAGAAAAAATGAACTGTCACCTAAATGTCTTGTCAAAAAACTTGTGACACTTGTGTCGGTTGGTGTCGGTGTTGTTTGTTGTTTTTTATTCGAATTTTGACAATCTTTTGTTTTTGTTTTGTTAAAACATTTAAAATTGTAATAATTAGATACTTAGTTTGATCATGAGTGTGAATACAATAGAACTAAGCTCTGATGATTCAGGCGACAGCTTTAGTAGTGATAAATATACTGTTTTACCAAAAACTGATGAAGATTTCGTGGGAAAAAATGTATACGGTAAACAATAACAACCTTGAAACTAATAATTTTAGTATCGAAAAGAGATCTAAATCAATAAGCATTTGCTTACATAAATGTTTGTTTTTTGACTGTCAATAATTCATTTTCAGAACAATATGTAGATTCAGAAGACAGTGTTTCTGCATCTGCCAGTGGGACTAGTAAAAGTTCACAATCTCAAGATAATGTTAAGAAAACAATCAGAAAAAAGAGAGCCGGTGAGTTGCAAAAAAAGTAGAAGATGTCGATGTATTTATTTAACTACAAAAGTTTAATCTAATTAAGTTTTTGGCTAGGTTTAAGTAATTTTATAATTGAAATTAATTATAAAAGTACTTGATTAATATTATTCAAATATGTTTTGGCGTGTTGTAAGCTCACATAAATACACACCAACATACATATTACATTACATACTGCATAAGTAATGAACATTAGAAGAAATAAGTTGAGAAGAGAGTCTTAATTTGCAGGAAGCACAGAAGGCGAGGTAAAGAAAACCACAGCAGCAGAGAGGCAAGCCTTGAAAAGGAAGTTGGCAGAGGAAAGAAAGGCTGCCAAAGATGCCAACAAGATATATAAACCTGGGGAGTGCATGAAGGTTTTAGTTACATTAATCTTTTTAATTTTGCAAACCACTAAAGAAAGGTGACAGGCACAACTTTTGGTGGTTAAAAAACGTTATTCTCTTTTAGAATTGAGGAACGTAAGTTCTAAAAAATATGAATAATTAGAATAATTTTTATTCAAATAAACTTTTCTAAACTGCTAAATAATATTTTTTGATAACAAAAAATAATGTTTCGTCATACAACTTTTATCATCACCAAAAGTGCATTCACTTTTAAGTTGTACCAATGTTGCCTATCCTCAACCTTTAATTTAAGTCATAAATTTTCCAGCACATGACAATAGAAATGCACCCAGTTCTGCTGGAGTCGTGGCACTGTGCAGACATAGTGCGAGAGGCCGCGGCCAGTGGAGTCAAAGTGCGGGCTTCGTCTGCGATTTGCGACCCTGCCCTCGTGCTGTGGACCAGATCCGTACCTGCTACCCTTATGAACAATCAAGGAATGGTAAGTTTTTATATAACTGTCCTTATTTATAGGGAACATATTTTGCTAACCTTGCTGGGTAGGAGACTGCTTGCTTTTTGTTTATCT
Organism: Hipparchia semele; assembly: GCA_933228805.2. Taxonomy (NCBI): domain Eukaryota; kingdom Metazoa; phylum Arthropoda; class Insecta; order Lepidoptera; family Nymphalidae; genus Hipparchia; species Hipparchia semele. Next base: position 382,760 of record OW121719.1, read on the forward strand.
ATGAACAGAATCTTCTTGCTTGGAAATAAATAATTTTGTATTATTCAATCAAATTTTTTTTAAATCATTATTTAAAATTTTAACTTTTATAAATTAAAGACAAAGCTAAATACAAAAAATATCAAGACTATTGAAACGGGGAAATGTATAAGTTAAGTTGATGTATTAGTTATGTCTTACCTGCGCACTGAGCGATTTATCGATCATATTGGTGGCTTGAAGGTATTCCAAAGAACCAAGATAAAGTAACTACAATAAAACAGTTTATACTTATTTATAAAAAAACAATGACCTAGTGCAACTGTGCACATCCCCTCCACTGTCCTACAGTGTTCTTTTTATGTGACGGGAACTATACACAGAATGGCTGTTACCCTGTTAAATGGCTGAACTTATAATCACAACCAGCTTTTCTGGTCACTAGTGGACTCAATGAGATGGGATAACAGATCCTTAAACAAGGGTTTAGCATCCTTGCCCTATCACACACACACACACACACACACAGTTTGTCTTTTTGTTATACAATTGTCCTTGTATACCTTGATCTAGACAATAAGTGCTAACGGTGTCATTTTTTGAGGGAAAGGGCTGGCTGTCCTTAACACAGATTGACAAAATCTAGCAAGGACAGCCAGTTCTGAACCTAATAATATAAGTGTTTTTGCATTTATTGTTGTTAGGTTAAGTCTAAGTTTGTAACTACCTTGATTATGAAATAAATATTATTATTATTATTATTTATCGACCCAGGGTGTAATTTTTTTTCATTTATTCCAATGTTAGTACAATGATTTTTAGAACTAGAGATCATTTTTTCCATTGGAACCCCGTTAAGGCACAGCAAATATTTGTTTAGTAGAGAGTGGGCGGGTTACTCATTAAGGAAGTCATTTGGCAGGTAGAGCTGACGCCGTCTAAAGTGCAGTGTGACCGGGGGCTGTACGTGTGTCCCGTGGTCGACGCGGCGGACCTCATCGCCCAGCGCAGCCTGGCCGCCACGGCGCAGAGCGCGTGCCAGCTGGCGGGCTGCAAGCTCACCCTCGTCTTGTACGGCATCAAGGATTACTTCAAGTGGGTTAAATATGGTTCATTTTAAAATACTGATAACCTTCCTTTTTGTGTTTCGTTGGGATTTTTTTTTAAGCTATTGCATAGCTTCTATCGCGGGCCTTGAGCGTGGAGACCGAATCCAGAAATTCCGTAACGAAAATAACCTGACACGGGACTCCTCTCACCGCTAGATGGCGTTGATAAAAAATGCTATGCAATAGCTTTACCGCGGCAGTCCCCGAGTGCCATACGTCTTTTTTTTTTATTTCTATCCATATATATATATCTGTGTACATATGTATCCGTGACTGCACTCATATAAGGTTCCCACTGCAAAGCAGCTTGTTGCAGCACGATGCTGAGTGGGGACCCTATTTGATCATATGCAAATATTTTTTCTTTCTCTTTATTTTACTTAAGAATTGTGTTGATCAAATAAAATCTATTTTCTTTCTTTTTTTCATGTGCTGTATTATTAACATACATATTTCGATGATCTTCCTGGTGCAGTGGTGAGCGCTGTGGTCTTATAACTGAGATGTCTCGGTTTCCATTCCTGGCGGGGTCAATTTGAGAATTTATAATTTTTGAATTGTCTCTGGTCTGATTTGGTGGGAAGATTTGGCCGTGACTTGAGACGTGCCGCCAAGCGATTTAGTGTGGCACGATGGCTACATATTGTGCCCAGTAATTAAATTGTGATGGTATAGCTGATGATTATTTTAAAATAATTCTCTTTTATTTTTTCTATCAGGACATCAGGTCGGAAAACAGCAAATAGCGGCAACAAACTTATAACCGAGATTGATTTGGAAAAAGCTATAACAGGTACAATCTGTATTTCTCATAATAATCTATCTAGGGTCGTTATCTATAAGCCTATGCTTGTGCTTAACGACAATCATTGCTGGAAAGCACTGATAAGGTCTAGGTTGGAGCGCGCCTGCCTGCGCGCAGAAGATGCCTATTCCCTCTTGCCTTGACGGTACTCATATAACAATTTCACATCTTAACGATTCGTTTTAGTAACATTGAACTAACGAGTTTGAAAGTCAACATTGGTGACATTGGCAACATCATTATTACAGACCTTCTGGTGAGCGCGGAGTGCGACGCGGTGGTCGCCAACACGCCCAACGAGCTGGCGCTCACCATCCTGCACTTCACCAAGGCCATCGCCGAGCATCCGCACAAGTGAGCTCAATGCACACTCATAAATTAGTAGAGGCTTCGGCCGTGGTTAGTTGTTACCACACTACTGTCAAAGACGTGCCGCCAAGCGATTTAACGTGCCTTCACAATGACGTGTAGAAACCGATTAGGGGTACTTATGTGGTTTTTAATTAAACCCATTCCAAGTTTGCTCGTTATTATCTTAGACTGCATCAACACTTATCATCAGACGAGGTCACAGTCGAGGGCTATCTTGTCATGAATGAAAAAATCTAAAAATTTTTTGTAACATGATTGCAAAAGAGTTTCTAGATTTACCATAACCCTGGAAAATATAATTATAGACCTGAAAATAGTGCGCGTATAGTAGTAGTGTTATCAGGCATGTTACGAGTTTATCAGAAGCGATGGTACAATGTGTATTCGCATACATCATTTGCAAATCCATTTCGTCCTTAAGAACTTTCTTAACTTTTAAAGAGTTTCACGGCGTTTTGCCAAACTTTTCTATTCTATAATTGTGATAAAATTATACGAGTATGTACCACGATAATTGTTTTAGTTGGAATTATCAATATTTCGATCCAGTTGCATGAACTGTGGTCACGATGGGACTGCGGAGTTGCGAGACGTCAAATTGAAGCTGTCATGGCAGAATCTAGTATATTCGTATAGTTTTATCACAATTATGTCATTAAACCATGAATCAAGTCTAAAATTTTTAATTTTCTGTTCTATGGACAATTGAACAATTGAAAACAATTGAAACTTTCCAACTGTTCAGGCAGGCTCGTCGGGAGGTGGACGAGCGGGCGGAGTTCTACATGCGCGGGGACAACAAGAAGTGCGTGGCGCTCGACAAACACGGTTAGACCAGTCGCCTCGCTCGTTTACTCACACTCTATACATACAAATTGAAGTGTCTGTCGTGATTTCGCTATAAATCTCTTTTTAGGGTTCCATACTAGAAGTAGAAATTTTCAGTGTGACATAATATTATCCAAGATGCTCGCAATATTGTCCCTTTGGATGGCCAAATTAATCCTTTGGCCAAAGTAGCTGCCAGCTCTTGTATCCCCTCGATGACCCTTTTTTGATAGTTCCACAAAAAGTGCTCGAGCCTCCAGGCTCCTCGTCCCCAGGGTCTCCTCACCAAAAGAAACTACTATCGATGTATCTACTGTTCGGCGCTAGTAGCAACTGCACTCGTCATAGAGGAGATAGCATCCCAAACAAGCGACCTTCCTGTTCTCCACAAGACGAACACCAATAAATATTTGCACAAACTGGTTTAGAACTGGCTATTGTGTACATCTCCCGGTGTGGTCGCAGGCAACGGGCTGGGTCGGCTGTGGCAGCAGATGGTCGCGGTGCTGCCGATGGCCAGCCTGGAGTCTGCGCGGGCTCTGTGCGCGCTCTACCCCTCCCCTCTCGCCATGTACGAGGTACGCGTTCATTAACTCTCCGCCCGTGAATAAATAGTACACATGTGCGCACACGCTTGTGCACTATAATATCTCCCGTGCAGATGACTACTATCTGTGAAGATTGGACGCTGTAGCCGGGTTCAGTGTTCATTATCAACCGGTAGACGTCCCTGCGGAATAAAACTCTTGCTTGGATCTTCATAGGATTCTGTCTTGCGCCGTCTGTATTCAGCGACTCTCTGCAACTCGTTCGATGTCGGTCCATCTAGTGGGGAGTCTGCCAACACTGCGCTTCCCGGTAAGGGTTCGCCACTCCAGCACTGGGATCCCAAGGACCATCACTCACCAGCTCTTCGAACTGTGTGCTCTACTCATTTCCACTTCAGCTATTCGACTCACTGAGCTATGTGGGTAACTTTGGTTCTTCTACAGATCTCCTCATTTCTGATAATTCCGCGATTTGATTTGGGTTCGGTTGGACATTACTGTTATTAGTTTTAAGTTTAGGAAGTTATCGTTCAATTCAGGCTCTGCTCAACCCCGGCGGCGTGGACGCCGTGGCCGACGTGGGCGTGGCGCGCGCCGCGCTGCCCGGCTCCAAGACGCGCCGCATCGGGCCCGAGTTCGCGCGCAAGCTGGAGTTGCTGTTCACGGCCACTGACGGCAACACGCTCATAGACTGATTTTAAAATGCTAGAATCTAGAGCTAAATAAAAAAAACTTAACATTAATTTGACAGCTCCAGCTCTAAATGTAAATTAGCATCCTTTTCCGCAGAGAACATTATGAAAAGGATGGCAAGTCTATTTTTAAATCTGCTAATTTAATTTAGAGGTTGTTTAGAAAAAACCAGTAGTTAATATTGAGTGAAAATTAAATAATTATTATATACGTACTTATAAGTTTGTTTTTTTTTGTTCATCTGGCGACATAGTTTTAAAACCGGTAGGTATTAAGTTTTTGTGAAAAAAAATAAATCAACTGAATAAGACTGAATACATGATAATCATTAATATAAACTACTCCTTTCACTATGGAGTGAAAGCAATACATAAATATTCTTTCAGCGCTTGGTGTTACTCATTATTTCCATGATGTTTCCATGCTTGCTACCTTGGGCGAAAAGATACCGGCCGAATTGATAACCTCCTCCTTTTTGGAAGTCGGTTAAAAACCATAAAGCTAGTTTTTGGTTGTGTTGCTGTGTCATGTTGGTATCTACTGTCACTGTCACTTCACGATGTCAAAGTCAAAAAACATTGTCAAAACAAAACTAAGAATAACCTCAAATGTTGTTTACGAGAATTGAGATTGCGAAACCTAAAAAATCACATAAAAATAACATTTTCTGGTCTTTGAATACTTTAAAATTTTCAATATGACTGTATTTATATCAAGATTTGCCATACCGACGCTCCGAACCGTTACAAACTGTAGATTTTTGTCTACTTGCCTCTCCGATATAAAACCGGCAAGAAATCAGTTTTTTCCTAAGAAGAATGAGTTGTTTCGTATTGGACAGCAGATCTTTAGAAACTATTCGCTTGATGCTATCCAACCTACCACAATGGCCCTGGATAATACAAGTTTACCGTTGAAAAAGAAGACTACATACAAAAAGGCAGTTTTGGAGGACTTGACCAAGAAAGAAGGGCATTATCTAACTTTAGCGTATGCTACAGCAAACTGTTATGATCTGAAAGCTTTGAGGGAGGGTCTGGTGCAGCAAAAGCTTTACGAACCGGGAACGTAAGGTTTTAAAACATTTATATAATAGTATACCTATACTGATATATGATGCAATCTTAAGAAATCAAATGACTTAAAGATTAGGCACCATACCAATATAGCAATAAGTTATAATACATAGGATTTGGAGAAGACTCAATGCCACTTCAAAATCTACCTCTGTGATAATATTTCCATCTAAACTTAAATTTGAATTTTGTACTGTGGGAGAAAATTTGTATAAAACAATGTTCCTCACAGATGAAATTATTAGTCACTTTCTTGAATAATTGTAATAATTAATTGCAGGCTAAAAACTCAAGAAGTAGGAGATGTGGTGGTGGCGAGTGCAGTGTACACGATAGGGGATGAGCCCAGAGAGATCATATTCTTCAAAGAGGGGGCTGTGGTGTTCTGGAACTGCACTGAGCTGGAAGCTAACAATGTACTGGATTTTATTAGGCCGTATGTGTACAGTACTTATTGCAACTTTTACAAATTATACCACTGTAGGTGTGCTGATGAAGAAACCTCAATGTTGCAATAGAATATTAACCTTGGAATCAAAACAATTGACATTTCTAATTCCATTCGCTGTTCTATTGTAAAATTCTTCAATGCATAAGCTTTATGCTTAGTTAGAGAAAGGGGGTGTATTAGTCATGTTCATTAGGATTATTCTTTAAAAAAATTGTTACCTTTTTTAGTCAGTATGGTTTTTTAGTCAGTATTATATTTAAGCCATCCATAATTACCATACCATACATACATTTGTATATAATTACCATTCATTTGTACTGAGAAGTGAAACATCTTCATTAATAAATACTTTGACCAGTGTAACTAATAGATAGACATAGATTATGCATAATATAATGCCTACGGTTACAGCTTAAACACTAAATTCTTTGTGCAGATATGAAATGGAAAGCTATCCCAGAGATGTGGTCACGAGGGAGAGAGAAATCATGACATATCAGTATAACCCTAATGCGTAAGTTATTTTACAACTTGTCACAGCTTCCATCATCATCATTGGCAGCCCCTCAGCCTCAACAGTTAACTGCCATACACAGTCCTCATCTCAAAGAAGGGTTATAGGCCATATTCTACCACATTTGGATTCACATACCTTTGAAAAGGTTATAGAGAAATCACAGACTTCAGATTTCCTCACAACATTTTCCTATATCAAAGCATGTGATATTCAACTGTTAAACACACATAACTTCAGAAATGTATGACTGGGATCTAACCTGCGATCGCCTGAACAAGAAACCATAGTCCTAACCAATAAGTTATCACTACTCTTGTCTTATGCTGTCACAATTTTTCTTAAGTTTATATCCAAAATAATGACCTAATTCACTTTATTTTTCAGGAAAAAGTGCTCTCTGCAAGAGTCATGTTTTGTCCTGGTGCCAAATTGTGATAACTCACTGGAGAGATATTCTTTCAGGTATCATAAGTGATGATTTATTCTAATGTTAATATGATTTTGTTTTTATACCAAGTACATTAACACGTTAACTGTCCAGACAACAGACACAATAGTTAAATAATAACCATGCGCACATGTGATTCATGGGAGAGGGAAAGGGTTAATATTCTTAATAGTTGAATGAACAAAAAATTGAATATTGACATAAGTATGCACAGATAACTGTCTTCTCAATGTTATTCCTGCTTCAACATTGCACCACAGAACTGCCATTGTACTAGAAGATATAATTTTAATACCATCATTGATTGCTGTGAAGTGCAATCTCTCACAATAAAAAACTATCAGTGAGAAAGTGTAATATTACACCTGTGATTTTGGTTCGCCAGTCACGCCATGGCGCAGTCGGCGCGGCTGGGCGCGTGGGAGGCGCGGCTCGAGGCGCTGGCGGCGTCGGTGCGCGCGCACACCGAGCTCATGGAGAAAGTGGGCGTAGCGCATGTGGAGAAGAAAGAGGTAGCGGAATTCTCCAGCAAAATGACCTCATAAAATTCTCTCCTTGGAAAGGAAAGGCCTTGGAAGTTGGGAAAAATTTCATATCAATTTGGATCATTAAAGCTGGTGTCGGAATCATATCAGATCCTTTGAGAGTGAAACCATTTCTAATTAGAATTTGCTCAATTTACCTAAATTAAATTTTCCTAGTGTTGAATTCAGTTCTTTTGCAATTGGTCCAAGAAAATGCCAATTGGTTCTAGTACACAAGTATGCTATGCAGGTCAAGGAATTGAAAGTCAGCGTGCATGCTTCGTATGCATTATAGAGGGATACTGCCATATGATATTCATTATGCATCTGTCTCAATTGCTTAGCTAATCTTGAGGAATTCTGGCTTGTGTCCTAGTTCTATTTTCACCTTAGAAAAAAGAGTTCCCATGGTATTTTAATAACATCTTTCCATGCGGTGAAAGTTGCTGTCAGTTTTTCTATATTTGTGCAGGTAGTACGCAAACTAGGGCAGCTGTTGTCTCTGCGGCACCGCATCAACGTGGAGTCGGATCTGCTGGACACGCCCGACTGCTACTGGGAGGAGGAGCGGCTGGAGATCCTGTACTCCAGCACCGTGGCCTATTTCACCATACCTAGGCGGACCAGGGTAAATCAAATATCCTTTATCTGATTGATTGATCTATCAATGCACAGCTCAAATCACTGGACGGATTGAGCTGAAACGCATACCTATACTATTGTAGCTATTATGACGTAGACATCAATATTAAGATTGCACCAGACGCAGAGTTCCACTAAATATATCCATCCATATGCTTGTTCCTGTATTTGTTTTACATTTGGAGATGCAGCAGTCTACAAGTTTTTTCTGGTTTGGCAGATTATAGCAAAAGAATTTTGTTTTTCTTTAGTAGTTACACCTGCTTCTGATCCATAATAGTTATTCACATTGTTCAGGTGCTGAACGAGCGGCTGTCGCACTGCGTGGAGCTGCTGGAACTGCTGTCGTCGTGGGCGGCGGACCGGCACCACGTGCGGCTGGAGTGGATGGTGATCGCGCTCATCCTGGCCGAGGTGCTGTTCGAGCTGCTGCACTGCTTCGAGCGCTACGCGTGGCCCGAGCGCAAGACCGAGCTCCGGCACTAGGCGACGCCGACCCGCATGCCGTGTACCGTATACGGGAGCCGCATCAACCATTGCTGCAGTTCCATTGCCGGCCCACTACTGGGAATAGGTCTCTCGAATGAAGAGGAGTTCGCAGTCCACCACGCTTGTGAAGTGCGGTTTGGCCATTCACCTCTATCTTTAATCTATGATTAACACTGGACTTGAATGACGCCATTTTGGATTTGATTGACGCCATCTTGACGTGGTAAGCTATTATTAATCTATGATTTCATAACTAGCCTCTTTATATTTTATAGAGGACAGAGGTCAGTGCGCCATTTGAAATATTATTAGTTCCAGAGACACTCGTATGTCAAATGTGGCGCTTCAAATTGATCCATAATTATGCTGTCATTTTTATAGGGACACGTCCAATGCTAAGCATAGACTAAAGATAGAAGTCAGCGGATTTGGCAGACTTCAAACACCTTTGAAAACTTTATGCAGAACTCTCAGGCGTGTAGGATTCCTCACGATGGGTTCCTGCATGGTTAAAGCAAGTGATTGACTGAACTCAGCGTTCTTGCTACAACAATGCATTTTTAACCGACTTCCAAAATAGGAGGAGGTTCTCAATTCGTCGGAATCTTTAGAATCTTTTTTTATTTTTTATGTATGTTCCTCGATTACTCGAAGACGCCTAGACTGATTTGGAAAATTCGTTTTCGTTTGAAAAGGTATACTATCCAGGTGGTCCCATTGCCATCAGGTCAGGATCTGATGATGGGGTTCTGGAGAAATCGAGGGAACTCTTCAAATTCTATAGGCACAATTGATATACTTTGTAGTGGCGTTTGAAGTCGGTTTTGTAAAAAGGATTTTTACGTTTATATTATAGCCAATAGCGAGACAGTGTCGGCCAATCAAAGGTGAGGCTGACACTGCCTCGCTATTTTCAGAAAAAAAAAAAAAAAAATTGCGATTGTCACGCTGTTGCTATTATTTGCCTCTAAGGCACTATGTTGATACAATTATGTTATATTTGTTTAATAACAGGTGAGTCTCGACTTATTTGCCATATTACTTTTGTAAATATTTTCCTTTAGGCTAGTTGCACATCACACGGTTAAAGTTCAATTTGACCATCAAAACAAGCAATCATTATATCATTGTAATTTTTGTAATATTTAATAGCAATACAGGCAGAGCAGACCTTTTGAATGCAATTTTGCACTCCATGCAAATATGGTAAAATGTGAGAAACTATACTCTAATATGTACTATACCACCATTGTATGTCTACTATTATTCTTTACTCACATTTGGCAAAAAAGTCATTTCATTTCAATTAAACGTTAAACTTAACTCGGCAACTCGCTTGCTTGTTTTAGGTGGGCAAGTTAAAACTAATGCACATTTTCACCAACATTCCCTAAATTTTACGAGCTACCTAAGCTAAGTTAGGTGGCACTTTCACAAACCTTTAGGGAACACCTAACGGTGGAAGTACCATTGGATAGGGATTTCATTTAGGGGCTACCTACGTAAAGAGACTCCCACTCAGAGTATGATTTAGGAAAGGTTGGCGAAAACTGGCATTATTAACTTTTCATTATAAGCCTGGCTGTCTGCCAATATGACATAGTTTAGATTTTAATGCCTTTCGACAATATTATAAAATGCCATTAGTACCTACCTAAGAAATATTATATATTTTGGTGTAAGCTGTAGGTTAAGTTATTGAAATGAATATAGTAATGTTCTATTAAATGTATTGCTTTTTATTGTTTTGCAACCTTACCTGGACCTTAGGACAAGAAAAATATTTAGGGGCAATAACTATAAACCTTTGTTAGATTAATATGATTTTTTTTTTAAAGACAAAAAAAAAGGGCTTTGATACTTTTATACAAGGACAGGCAGACGGACAACGGAGCTATCCTATAAGGTTTCCGGTTTTTTTAGGAAATCTAAAAACATAATATCTTCAAATGCTGTGGTGCTAGAATGATCCCCAGTAGGTGGCTAGTCGCTGGCAGCCGCTTGTTGCAGGCGACACAAGATCGTGCTCTGTGGCTATCATTTCAAGAGGCCAATGTCCAGCTGTGGACATCTATCCGCTGTTGATGATACTTTTGAAAATATACCGGCCACAAAAAACACGATATTGCCAGATTCGATACACGCAAGCCATGTCTATAAATAAATTCTACGTTATTAAAGTCATTTATTAAAGCTCTTACAATGGAAGCGAATTAAAAATTAAACATCTGTGACATCTCACGGCAGAAAAGTGCCCACTGAGGCTTGATTACGGTGTATTAACGAGGCGGCTTGCACCATATATCATTTTTTACCATCGCCTTCAAACGTGGCCACTATTGTTAAGTTCGGCAAATATAATTAAACAATGATCCAATCGAGTTTAACGAGCAAAAAGTGTTTTTACACTTGCGATAACAAACGGGCTGGTTCGAAACTTTCGTCGGACTTTGAGTTAAGTTGATCGCCCACCGAATAGACCACAGTTAAGTCTCAATAACCCAACGGTTAAAGGTGCGGACTGAAAACTGAAAGGTCGCAAGTTCGAACCGTACCCGTTGCACTATCGTCGTACCCACTCCTAGCACAAGCTTTCCGCTTATTTGGAGGTGAAATGGGATTATTACTCAACTTCAGTTCGGCTGATATCCATTTTTTTTTAAATCTAAAACTGTAACAGGTTGATTATCCTTTATTGTTTGAACAATAAAATACAAGGGATTACAATACAATAAAAAAGTATGCAAAGTAACACCACTGCCTGACTCCTAGCCTAAATTAGGATCTTTTATTTTGTTTCTGCTATTTCCAAGCGGTGACTGCTTTATCGACTTCGACCTCCTTTTCGAGGGGTCCCAGGATCGATCCCAGGCAGTCCAAGTTACTTCATCAGACACGCATCTCTGACTTAACGAAGTCATTTGCGTTTTATGAAATTCAATATCACTTGCTATAAAAGTGAAGGAAAACGTCGCGAGGAAACCTGGATGCCTGGGAGTTCTTCGCAATGCTCTCAAATGTGTGTGAACACTTATAACACTTCTCTTAGAGACTTTAGGGAGACTCTTAAGACCGCAGGTCTCCACCTGCGCTCAGTAGTGAGCCGTTTATGGGTTGCTGATGGTAGATTGGTCATGAGGTTTATTGAATCCGGTGGATAAACACCTTTATCAGTCAAGATTTCGCGAGATGTAATCGCGGAGATGTAGGCGATAAGGCAGGCGGCTTTTTCACCATTAATTGTTCGCAATCGATCATTAACGGTCGTTATTTTTAATTAAATCGCGCGGCCGCGTGTTGGCACGAGGTTGGGGCTGTTAGGGCTGCGCGCCGAACCTATTTACCCGCCTTCGCTATTATGAAAATACCTAGGTACCTACATGTAATTTTGGCTTCGACTACGCTTCAATTAAAAGTTGCTTTGTAGGTTGAGTATTAAGTATTAATTTTATCGATCATATTGCCGTTATTGTGACAAGGAAATAATTTAGAAACTGTAATCCAGTTAGGGAAAATTGGATATTAGGTATGTCATAATTAATTACCTATTTACATATAGATTTTATTCGTATGAAATGTCAGGAACTTGGACCATAATAACGAATCGAATGATACCTTTTTTTTAAATATTTTTAGCGAGCAAACGAGGAGGCGGGTCACCTGATGTTAAGTGATTACTGCCGCCCATGAACATTTGTAGCACCTGAGGCACCACCAATGCGTTGCCGGATTTCTAGGAATTTGTTGGTCCGCCCCTTGAATAACCCCATGTTGTAATTCAGTGGGAACACCGTCGCAGGAAGTTGGTTCCTGAGTTTCAAAGTACGTGGAAAAAAAGATCTGGCACACCGGATGGTTGAAGTGCTCCAGGCACCCAGGTGGTGAGGGTACCTCATTCATCAAAATCGGCTCAATAATTTGGACGCTACGGTGGAATAGATACACGGATGCATCCACTGAATAGGAACAAGCGACCCCTGGGTTCGCCGCTTAAAAGCTTATTATGAGGCAGTTGTTGCGAAATAATAGACAGACACAGTTTTACTTTATTCATATAGATTCTGAGATTCAAACCCACGATACTTCAATGCCTACGTTATACGTCTAGTGACCCTTTGAGATTCATAGAAGAAGGGTTCAGGCAATGCGTGTCTATGAGCCAACATACAAACAAACAATCGCTTAGAAACAAAAGCGAGTTAACCAACCATTGTCTTCAACTGAACACACTGCATGTTCTCGTGACTCTAGTGTCACGAACTACCTCGTACGCGATATAACCCCTATTTGCCTTAACTTAGGGGTTATTATCGCTTGGTAGTAGGTTGGTCGTGTGTGGCACCGGAAGTGGTGGATAGCTGTCAAGACGTCAAGTAGGTACCTAACAAGCGTATGGGACATGGGTGACCCATTTGAGGCGTGATCGTGCTAATTGTTATGTAGTGACCTACTTGGTATCTATTTACTAATTGACTCAATGGTCTAGTACTCTAGTGGTTAGCATGTTCGAATGCACATGACGATCTCCCTGGTTCGATTCCAGGGGCAAAAATGTATTGCGCTTTTGTGTAAAGAAATTCTCAGTATTAGCCCGGAGTTGGGAAGTTGGCAGTACGTCAGATCCGTGCCCCGGAGAGTACGTAAAGCTGTCGGTCCTGCGTTTGAACTCTCTCCGTTTGTGTAGGATTTCCGCTCCATCGGACTATGAGAGTAAGGGAATAGTGAGTGCACCGATGTTTGCACGCCCATTTGTGCACTAAGTAAACATATATTATCTCTGTGGAGATTTAGAATAGAATAGAATAATTTTTTATTCATATAGACTTTTATAAAGCGCCACTCCAGCACTTTGGAACCCCAGCGCCCGTAGGTTCTTCGAGCCATTTGCCAAATGAGCAGGTTTAACTTGATTTATGTGTATCTAATAACGTATTTTATTTTGATGACACTCTAGATTCGTAAAAAGCATGCGCTTTTCTCACGGCACTCATTGGAGTGCATTGTTAAATCGAGTGTGAAGGAATCGTTCGGTCCCTTCCGGAGGCATTGTAGGTCGCAGCATCTTTCATCTAAAATGCACGCAATATGATATCCATATCATTTGTGATGTTATTTGGGAAGCAGTTCTCCGTACTGGAATCCATCGATCCTGGTAATTAATATTAGCATATTAGTGATAAGCCATACAGATTCCAAAGACTTCACGTAGGAATATCGCGAGTATCGTGTCAGTCGCTGAGAGGAACCACTATTGTAGTTTGGCAATATCTTTTTAGAAATCAAGCGTATCGTGATCAAAAGTCGGGCACATGCTGGGATGACATTATACAGGGTGTCCCATAAAACCTCCCTCACCTCCTGGGTGCCTGGAGCACTTCGACCATCCGTTGCTCCAGTCCTTTTTTTCAACGTACTACCAAATTGTGGAATTATCTTCCTCCGATATTGCTCGCACTCAATTACAATATGGGGTTATTCAAGGGGCGGACCAATAAATTCCTGAAAAACGCATTGGCGGTGCCTCTGGTACTACAAGTGTTCATGGGCGGCGGTAATCACTTAACATCAGGTGACCCCCTGCACGTTTGCCCACTATTTATATTTAAAAAAAGTCCCGATCCCGTCGGGAAAGCTAGCCTATAACCTGTAGCACGTGGTATTAACGACCCGCATAACATTCGGTTGGTGTGGTATCTAAATCACTTGGCGATACGGTTGCGTAGATGACTCCTGTTGCAATAAAATAAATTTATCACCACCCCTATACACTATCGTAGCTATCGTAGCTGTTGTCCATTCGTGTAGCGTCGTCAAGCCCCCAGGGCGCATGTGCGGGGTATTCCGCAATGTTGTCCCTAGGTTTCCCCCAGTCAGCTGTCACGCGTCGAGGGTGGCCCTGGCCTCTGGCCTCTGCCACAATCCGCTGAGCCTCTAGACCGGTGAATAACAAAAAACCGAAAATGCCCCTTTAAAGTCCATCAATTTAAGGAGTTCTAAAGCTTTATCTGTCACAATCTGGTACTGGAAGTGTGTTGAATACAGTCTTTGGTAGTTAAATCCACATTATCTTGATTCGTCTATTGAATTAGTATTTTGATAATAATATGTGCAGTGATTATGTTGCGAAGATTCGAGATAGCTACGGAGAGATTCTTAGACTAAAAGGTATGTTTATTAAGTAAATAACTGTAACTGGCTTTAAGTAGTTAACTACATCCATAGGTACTTCTATACCTAACTACTTTATATTATAAATGCCAAAGAACATTCTATGATAAATGCTAAGTCTCTCTGTTACCTTTTCACGGCTTAATACTGAAATTAACCGTTCTTATGAAATACCTATGGGACAGGTACCTACTTAATAATTCAATGTGGCACAGAGATAGCTTGCATCTCTCTCAATAAGAAAAAAACGTTTTCCCGGGATATTTAGAAATCTTAAATCAGCACGCAGACGAAGTTGCGGGCAAAATTTATATTATGCGGTCCTCTGAGGGTGGCATGTTCATTATTATTGAACTAACCCTCGACCTTGCGAAATGTGATCTCACCTGATGGTAAGTGACGATGTAATCTAAGCGGGCTGATTTGGAAGACACATTGTTACGTAGGTGTACGTACCATAGTATACGTTTACATACGTTTCATAGTAGGTAATGGTATATATAACCGCTTTTCCAGTTTTCTTTTCAAGTGAAAATCATGAAAGAAAATTGTTCATAACGTCTAGACTCGAGAGAGAATTTCTCTCAAAGCGGTGCGAGCTTATTTGCATCACATAAAACCTTTTCATGAGAAACGAAATCTTTTGCACGAGTTTTATTTACCTTTGAGACTTATTTATAAAATAGCTGTCGTTTCTTCATGAACTGTTTGAGGAATAAATATTTATAAATCTTGGCCCATGCATGGGTAAAGCTGAGTAACTGGATTATTACCTTTTATCCTGGAAAAACAGAGGGATCCCGCGGGAATTTTTAAAAACATATTTCAACGCAGACTAAGTCGAGCAGAAGCTAGTCACATCACACTAATATTATAAAGCCGAAAGTTTGTATGTGTATGTGTGTGTGTGTGTGTATGTTTGTTACTCCTTCACGCCACAACGAAGGAACCGATTTGGCTGAAATTTGAAATGGAGATAGCTCATACCCAAGATTAAAACATAGGCAACTTTTTATCTCGGAAAATTACAGAGTTCCCGCGGGAATCAAAAAACCTTTATCCACGCTTACGAAGTCGCGGGCATCGTCTAGTCACATCACATCACACTAATATTATAAATCCGAATGTTTGTATGTGTGTGTGTGTGTGTGTGTGTGTGTGTGTGTGTGTGTGTGTGTGTGTGTGTGTGTGTGTGTGTATGTTTGTTACTCTTTCACGCAAAAACTATTGAACCGATTTGGCTGAAATTTAAAATGGAGATAGATTATAACTTGGATTAAAACATAGGCTACTTTTTATCCCGGAAATCCAAAGAATTCCCGCGGGATTTTAAAAACTAAATTCACGCGGATGAAGTCGCGGGCATCAGCTAGTGATGAATAAAAATGAAAAATACGAAAACAGTGATTTGCTCGACCCTGCCAGGATTCGAACCTGGAATCTTCTGATCCGTAGTCAGACGCGTTATCCGTTGCGCCACAGGGCCAGTTGCTAAAGAATCGAATTTGTAGATTTGTCACTTCGGAAAACCTGCGTTTTCAGAAATAAAATTTAATTTGTAAGAACAAGGTAGATCTACTATAATATAAAAATAAGTCGGGTTTTCCTTCCTGACGCTATAACTCAAGAACGCACGAACCGATTTTCACGGTTTTGCATTCGTTGGAAAGGTCTCGGGCTCCGTGAGGTTTATAGCAAAGAAAATTCAGGAAAAATTTCAACAATTTAAGAACGCGGACGAAGTCGCGGGCGTCCGCTAGTATGTTATAAAAAATCTAACACATTCCTGAAATATTAGAAAATACTTGGCTTACCCATCGTCATGACATGAGAAATTAAACCACAACTGCCCGTTTTAACGTAAAGATTTTACTATAAACATATATTTTTTTAGAAGTTTTACTTATAGTGTAATATTTATTCCACGCAAAAAGAGGCGAGACACTCTTAGCACACCTCCACCGAGAAATCGACGATAGTGCAACGGGTGAGGATTGAACCGACGACCTTTTATCTTTGCGTGGTATGTGGGTATAATTGGCGAGGGCACTGAAGAGGTCGGCACGCCACGTCTACGTCTAAGCTACGGGCTACGACTGTCTGGCTGTAACGATTTTTGTAATTCAGCTACAAATATGACGCATTCTATTTATTATACCAAAGGTTTTTATTGTATACTAGATTTTGCCCCCGCGACTTCGTCCGCGTGGAATTAGATTTCGGGGTGGAATTTTCAAAAACTGTGACACACGTACTTCTTTATTTTTAACTGAAAACTCAAATACCAACTTTGATGGAAACAGCTTGAAAAATGACGGAGTTTCATATAAACTTCCATCCCCTATTTAAACCCCTTAGGGGTGGAATTTCCAATAATCCTTTCTTAGTGGAGCCTAAGTCATAAAAGGAACCAACTGTAAAAATTTCAAGTTTCTAACTTCAGTAGTTTAGGCTGTGCGTTGATATCTCAGTTAGTCAGTCAGGACTTTGAATTTTATATATATAGATTATTTTCACAAGCGTGCTCGATTGCTTTGTTCATTCCATTCTATCCTACTAATATTATAAATGCGAAAGTTTATGGGGATGAATGGGTGTTTGTCTCCTTCGCGCCACAAAGGATGAATCGATTTGGCTGTTTGGATCGGAGATAGCTCGTACCCTGGTTTAACATATAATAGGATACATTTTATCCCGGAAGTTCCCGCGGGAATTAAAAAACCTTAATCCACGTGGACAAAGTTGCGGGCGTCATCTGGTATAGTTGCATATAATATTATGTTGTTTCCGTGGAAATGCCTCTTTTTTGAGATTAATTTCCAAGCTTTTATTTCTTTAATTAGGAATATTGTAATACGTAATATAGCATTTTTACGGGTTTTCATTTTTTGTTTAATTTGTAAATGATTGCACTAAGTAGCTTTGCTAAGTACTTATATACTTTCTGTCCGGTATTTCTGTTATAGTGCGTATCACAGAAATACTCTTACACCTACAAATTCTTCAAGTACCCTTACTTTAACTTACTTATCTCTTAAAAGATACTTCTTTCTTTCATCAAACTGGGCAGTTCTCCGTACACAAACCACTATGTCTGATGTAATTTATTTTATTGGTTTGCCAACTGGAACTCACACAAGAATTATAAAAAATTAAACTACATCTATAGAAACATAGGTGTGCACCCAATTACAGGCAAACCGACATGCGTATGAGCAAAAGTGCAAATATGAGTCAAAAGTTGACGACCTCCCTGGCGTAGTGGTGAGCGCTGTGGTCTTATAACTGGGAGGTCTCGGGTTCGATTCCTGGCGGGGGTATATTTCTAAATTTTCTCTGGTCTGGTCTGGTGGGAGGCTTTGGCCGTGGCTAGTTACCACCCTACCGTCAAAGACGTGCCGCCAAGCGATTTAGCGTTCCGGCACTATGGCGTGTAGAAACCGATTAGGGGTATGGGTTGAATTTACACTGCTATACCCCTTCCAAGTTAGTCCGCTACCATCTTAGACTGTATCGTCACTTACCATCAGGTGAGATCGCAGTCAAGGGCTTTCTTGCTATCGAATTAAAAAAAAAGTATGAGTCATATGTATATGTACTATTACTTGATAATATTATGTCGCGAATTGTACATACAATACTAGCGCCTATGTGCGGTTTTAATAATTAAAAGCTGTTTCAATGGCGGCGTCGGCTCCCCTCCGCGACGTTATCATTTATTTCTGTAATAACATTCGCATTGAAGGGGTTTTTACCCTTTTAATGACGATTACAAATACCTTCTCGTACATTTCTAGGCACGAGTAGATACTTCATGTGAACAGCTGGTAGGCATGTGAATATAAAGGAAAAACCGGCCAAGTGCGAGTCGGACTCTCACACGAAATGTTCCGTACCGTCGTACAAGGTTTAACACCAGCTATAGTCCAGTCAAAACAAGGTTTAACCTCTGGAAAATTGCGAAAGTTTTGAAACTTTGCACATCGAATTATGGGTACCTAGGGATGAATATACCAAAAGTCCTCATGCGTACGAGGCGAGCTCTAGCGGCAATTAGCGGAAACAGGACCCTTTTTTTGGTTTTTTGATAATATCTCGAGAACCTTTGGTCAGAGTTAAAAGTACACAACTACATAATTGAAGCTTATTAAATTTGCAACAATAATGATTATATACATTTTTCTTGAATTCCTAATAATTACCGAGTTTTAGGCCACTAAAAGATAGCTTTTTCGAAAAATCACGCTAGTAGCGCCCGGTACAATATGGCATTTGTAATAATATTTGTCAATCATGGTTTATCATTTTTTTTTGGGTACCAATTGGTACCCAAAAAAAAAATGATCAACCTTAAGGGTGATTCAGAAAATAAACTTCACAGTTATGTACAAAAAAAAAGACATATTGTTTATTAAACAACTAGCTTTTGCCCGCTGCTTCGCTCACGTTAAGTTAAATTTTTCAAACCCCTATTTTACCCGTTGTAACCCCTTAGGGGTCGAATTTTCAAAAATCCTTTCTTAGAGGATATCTACGGCCTAATAACCACCTGTATGCCAAATTTCAACCTGATCGGTTCAGTGGTTTAAGCTGTGCGTTGATAGATCAGTCAGTAAGTCTGTCACCTTTGCGTTTTAAATATTTAGATGAAATACAGTAACAATAAAAAATGCTATCAACGCACAGCTTAAACCACTGGACCGATCAGGTTGAAATTTGGCATACAGGTGGTTATTAGGCCGTAGACATCCTCTAATAAAGGATTTTTGAAAATTCGACCCCTAAGGGGTTACAACGGGTAAAATAGGGGTCTGAAAAATTTTACTTAACGTGAGCGAAGCAACGGGCAAAAGCTAGTTGTTTAATAAACAATATGTCTTTTTTTTGTACATAACTGTGAAGTTTATTTTCTGAATCACCCTTGGTACCCAAAAAAAAAATGATAAACCATGATTGACAAATATTATTACAAATGCCATATTGTACCGGGCGCTACTAGCGTGATTTTTCGAAAAAGCTATCTTTTAGTGGCCTAAAACTCGGTAATTATTAGGAATTCAAGAAAAATGTATATAATCATTATTGTTGCAAATTTAATAAGCTTCAATTATGTAGTTGTGTACTTTTAACTCTGACCAAAGGTTCTCGAGATATTATCAAAAAACCAAAAAAAGGGTCCTGTTTCCGCTAATTGCCGCTAGAGCTCGCCTCGTACGCATGAGGACTTTTGGTATATTCATCCCTAGGTACCCATAATTCGATGTGCAAAGTTTCAAAACTTTCGCAATTTTCCAGAGATTGAGTCATTTTTTGAGGTTTTTTGACTGGACTACTATTATTATTTTAGATCGAGCAAAAAAGTAGTTTATTGTATGAAGATGGAGACCCTCTTTAATTTTTTTTTTATCCTATTAATATTATAAATGCGAACGTTTGGATGTACCTATGGATGTTTGTTACTCAATCACGTCGCAACGGCTGAACCGAATTGGCTAAAATTTGGCACAGGAAATAAGACAGTTCCCTTAATCCACGCGAATGAAGTCGCGGGAATCAACTAGTTTGTTGATAAAGCGACAAAGAAATACACATTCTTTGAAAATTTCAAATACCTATCTAGTTTCTTTGTTTAAAAAATTCAAGTCGTTGTTATAGCAACTAAATGCAAACAAAATGAATGATTGCAATTATTCTAGCGTTAAAATTCGCATTAGGTCCCTACGTAAACTATGCTATGCACAAATTACTTTGCTTCTCTGCGGATTATTATTTACTAAGTACATATACATATATGATACCCGCGACTTCGTTCGCGTGGCTTGAGGTTTTTTTATACCCGCGGGAGCTCCCTTATTTCCCGGGATAAAAAGTAGCCTATTCCTAATGCAGTCTATAATCTATCTCTGTGCCAAATTTCAGCCAAATCGGTTCAGTCATTGCGACGTGATTGAGTAACAAAACAAACTTTCGCATTTATAATATTAAACTAGTGGTTCGCCCCGAACTGAGACCTCGCGATATCCCATAATTCCCAAAAGTTTTAATTATTTATTGTAATAATTAACTTTTAACATTAGACGCAATAAAAAAAATAATAGTTGACATAAAACTGTTTTACTGACACAGCGCCATCTATTAGCATTATTGTGAAGCTATTAGCATTTAAAATTAAATAAATTCGTTTCTTTATAACATTTATCTAATTTTAGTATTTGTTGTTCAAGTACAGGATATAACTGAATTTTCAACCAAGTTTCACGTTCTAATATTCAGTAATTCTGAAGTTATAGGGCTCTGACAGACAAATGTCTGTACGTGTACGTCCAAATGGACGTACACACTTCTCTGTCTAGTAGGCAAGCGCATTAGTTGACTCAGAGAACTCGCTTCGCTCGTTCAATTATTTATTTGTACCTAAGCACCTACTTAAATACCTCTAAAACTCTAACTAAACTAATGAAAACAAACAATGCTTAGAAATTTTACTACACGAACATTTAACTCGATCGAGTCTCCACAATGGCCGTGAAGCATCCTCGAAGACCCCTCTCTTCTAAATCAATTGCATGCTTCAATTGAACTAAACATTTCACTCAGGGCCCGGAGGACACTCTGTACCCAATAACGCGCCACACAAAAACATTTAAACTTTATAATAGGTACAGACGGGGCAAATCGACAGGGTCAAGAAAAAAGGCTAATTGGCTTGATTTTTTTTGTCCTTGAATGCATCTTACCTGATGGTAAGTGACGATGCAGTCTAAGATGGAAGGGGGTAACTTCGAAGCGATATAGCAGTGTTTTCACACCTTGCACCTTGACTTGCACTTGGCTAGTTTTATTCTTAAATATACATATATCCTATCACTTGACTGTGAGCACATCTGAATATGATAGGTGAAGATACAGCCAAGATGGGGTGCACTTTCCTATTGAGATGCCTCTTCGCTCTTCATTTGAAGGTACCCAATAGAGGGTCAGGAAAACGAATGCAGGAAGGGTGTGTGAATTTTGGCAGTGCGTATTAGGAACATAGGATCTCAACCACACAGAGATGCAGACCCGTGCGATGCTTTGCGTTTCGGTGGTAGAATAGTGATAATAAATAATAATCTTAACGGCAACACTAAGATGTTACAAGATATTACGAAATAGCTATTGACCAGAAATAGAATAGAGAAATAGTTCTTGACAGGGGCAGACTGAATTAGAAATTTTGTGAAACAATTTAAAATGACTTTTCCTGTTAAATTTTCCATGATTTTTAATGATTCCAATTCCATAATAATAGACGAATAATTTCGAAATAGTTATTTAAAGTCAAGCAATTTCTTTAGCCGCTCTATCTTTTTAATCTTATTGGGATAATTAAAAGTTATACGCGCAAATTTAATACCTACTACAATGGCGATAGAATCTGTTTTCGAGTGTACAGTTTTAATATAAAGGAAGTCCAGTTGAACTTAAACCGTCAATGAGTTGTTTATTGAAAAGTGAGTGCAGTAAATTGTCGATATCCCCTCCCGCTCCCGAGACAATAGTGCTGTGCCTAGCCGAGCCGGAGCGATGGAGTCAATCGAGCATTTCCTATAGGGATGTGCCGTGACGGTGGGATATCGATCGACTTACATATGAAAAAGAGACAGAGGAGACTCTGCTAATCTATATTCCAATGCTTTGGATGTTATCCAAGATTTCTGACTTAGAATAATATCTCACACTTTTTTTAAATAAAAGAATATTAACTAGGCTGAACTAGACTTATATATTCTTTTTTGCCTATTTAGGCACAAAAAATTCGCATAACTAATCTATATTTAACAATATTTTTAAGTAGCAAATTAAAGACTATCTCAAACAATCTTGGTCAGTTTTGTGGACAAAAAATATACTATGTGGCGTTAACTACTGGTTATTATTTAACCGGATAGTAACCATTACTTTAAAATGTTTAAGGAAGTGAAAAACTAATAAATTATTTAAATAAGCCACATGTCGATATTTATTGCCGAAATGTAAAGTGACAAGTGAATAGAGTGCTATAAATTTTGTTTTACAACTTCTTAATAAAATCATTTAGCTTATCAGCTGATTATCGCCTTTCACCGGGCAGTCAACAGGCAGTCAACAGGTATAATGTTCAAAAGATTGATGGGGGTCTACCACTACTGCTTAAAGCAGTACATATTATTTCAATATTGTTTTGACAAGTTATGAAATGCCAATTTTAAAGTTATGTTGGCGGAAAGTCGAATACATGAATCTTTATATTATGGTAGAAAATAGAAATGTACTATAATATAGTATATTTCTATTTCTGTCATCAATGTAATTTGGAAAATGTGTATGTTTGTCAGTTTGTCTTTCAATTACACATCAACAGAGCAACGGATCGACTTGATTTTTGCATTAATATAAAAAAACGCCTGTAGAATAACGAAGGATGCTTTTCGTTTCAGGAAAAGCAAATGGTTTCCTTTGTAAAATGAAGTCACCAGCAAAAGCTGGCAGAAAATATTTGTAAAGATATTTGCATAATGACTTGGCTTAGAATTCGATAGTCTTATCGACTCGTGTTATCGATAGGTGACAGCCACGTCACTGCACGGCAAGGGCGCGGCGGAAATGCGTTTACGATTGCAGTACTTGGCGCGCGCGCTGCAGTCGCCGACCGGATGGCGACCTTCCCAGTTGCTACATTACTACTTCGCTCTACGATGTTGATTGACGGTATTTGCGAAATTGCAAATCTGTACCAGATCGCGACAGTAGCATATAATGTAGTAAATAGATAGGTGTTGGTAAGATTTCAATCACAAGTGATGCTTCAAGCTGATTTCAGTATAGGTATACCTACTTGGCGCCACTTCTGAATACACATTACCTCAAGCAGCGCACTGTATGTAGGTACTAGGTATATACCCGTTCATCTCAAGTTGGCCGTCGTCGACCTTTACAAAATGTCGTCATACTGTACCGTTGACAAGAAAATAATAGTTGTATTTTTACTGTTACCACGACTGTGACGGAAGTTTTCCTCTCTGGTAATGCTTTTAATGGCAATGACATCTTGAATGTCGAAAGGCGTGATTTTTAATTTTTTTTTGCTAAAAGAAAGTCATTAATTAAAGTAAGAAATAGTCTGTGTTATGCAAAACTTTTCTTTTTGTACTCATCGTAGAAAACGACGCGTGAACATTAGTAATCAAAAAAAAAAAATTACTAATTCAAAGTTAACAAAAACTTTCAAAACATAACAATAACAAAACTTTGAAAAAATTTGGTAGAGACAATCGCGAACAGTATGTCGCTATCTATACTTAGCGGGTCAGACTTGAGGTGCGGTGCGGGGAAGCGCAACGATAGGTAGCGGCCAACTTGACGTGGACAGGTAGTACTTGTTTATCTTGGTAATTGCTAATCGATAGTAATTTGTATTTTATGTTTTTACGATAGCTGTTATCGGCTGTAGCGTCTCGGTGGACTACGTGATTTGCACCACATAGCCGCTGTAGGTCAATTGCTGAAATAATAACCAGCTCTTGGCGGCACGTCTTTAACGGTAAGGTAGTAACTAGCCACGGCCGAAGCCTCCCATCAGAACAGACCAAAGACAGATCAGAAATCATAAATTCTCAAATTGCCCCCGCCGGGAATCGAAGCCGAGACCTCCCAGTTGTAAAATCATAGCGCAATGTACAACGTTACGAGTTTTCTTCGAGAAAATTTAAAAGTGGAGAGCCGGGCTTTTGTTTAATTAAGGCGTAGATCGTTAACATAGTTATACCAAAAAAGTAGAGTTATTGCTTTTTGTACCGGTAAATTGTTTTTCAATAATAGAGATACGGCTGTAGGTATGCTGTGACGATTGTAATGAGAGATCACGTCGACAATTTATAGTTTACGATATGCTTTTTATCTTGTTGAATAAAGATGGTCACACATCTACAGGCCCGCTAGCCAGCAGCTTGAAGGAGATCGCAAGAGCCGCAGTAAAAGAAACCCATACCCACGACCATTAGAACCAATAGAAGAAGAACAGAAGTTAATAGGAATTATACAAAAAACAAAATTCTAATTTCTAATTATTTTGTAAGAGATAGTTTGAGTGAACAACAAAGACTATGTTATAAATCATAAAGCACTGAATCTGAGTAATTTACAAAAAAATAAATCAATTATTATTTTTGGCTTTATTCCACTGAGATTGCAATCTAATCAACGAATTTTAAAGTTCTTTTTATGAAATTATATGAACTTTGTGCACTGTGATGCTTTTGGGTCTGATTTTGTATGATTTTTATGCATAAAAAAACGAACGTAGGTACGTTGCTTGCGGCGCGTTTGGACAAATGTGAGATCACGCTAAAGAAGAAACTTTATAACAACAATTTATCAACAAAAATAAAATATTTCTTAATCGCTACCGATACTTTTTGTATTAAGCCCTTTAGCCATTTTAACATATCGAGTTACAGTTAATTGTGTCATTAAAATAATCGAAATGATTTGTATGTAATTAAAAGTAATAAGAAATCGCAAGTTAATAATATACGCCGATGTTTCCTGTAGGCACCTACCTACCGAGTTTTTGACATAGCTATCAATTCTATAATTAACATGGCTTTTTATGGTTAACTTCGTATTATAGGCAACAGTGATAAAACATTTTCTTTATTGGCGCATGTCGAAGGGTGTATAAGATTTTAACTTAATTTGATACCTACATTTAATTGGTACGTGTGATAAAAGTTACAGATTGTGTTAACATTTTTATTACTGCTCTTACAGAAACAGCATAGCAAAAGTACGTGCAGGATTTATGTAAAATCCTTACTAATATTATAAATGTGAAAGTATGTTTGTTTGTTTTGTTGGTTTCCTTCAATCACGCTGGAACCAAGCTACAGATTGATGTGATTTTTTACATGGGTATAGTTGAGGACCTGGAGAGCGATAGGTATAGGTTACTTTTATCCTGGAAAATCAAAGAGATGATACACATTCTCTGAAAGTTTCAACTCTATCTATTATGGATCATGAGTAGCGTTGCCAGACGTCCCGTATTTCCCGGGACATCCCGTATTTTAGGCATAGTTTAAAATGTCCCGGCGGGACTGACTCTGTCCCGTATTTGCGTTCGTAAAACGTATTCGTCTCGCTACTAACTTGCACTCGCAGCCCGCATCGACCAATGACAGTGTTAGTGTCAGAATGACAATGTTAAAACTGACTCGATCCTCGGAAAAATATAAAAAATAATAAAAAATGACACTAAATAACTTTGTTTTTTATTTGTCCCGGGTAAAAAGTGAAATCCCGTATTTTTTGCCCATTTAACCATTTGTCCCTTATAGGCTGAAAAAAAATCTGGTAACCCTAATCATGAGATACAGCCCGCTAACAGACAGACAGACGGACGGACGGACGGCCAGCAGAGGCTTAGTAATAGGGTCTCGTTGGTTACCCTTCGGGTACCGAACCCTAAAAAATTAAGAATAATTAGAAATTTATTTTTTTAAATCAGGATTTTTGAGATTAAGCGTTGTTGAAAACGAGCTATAGGTCCTGCAGCCTGCTATATATAGATTTACATGTCGGGGTTATAAATTTTTTAATATATCTTGTTGACAAAGGCTTCTTCGATAGCTTTGCATTTTTTTTTTCAGAAAAGATATTTTCGAAAATGTTTTCAACTGGTAATCGAACATGAAATTGAATAGAGTGATTATTACTATTATTATATATGTGTTATTACCTATTATGTATAATCGAAGTACCTAAATAATTCTGTTTTCACAATTTATAGTATATTTATAACAGTTAAGGTAAGACGTACATTATAGACGTATATTCTAAAGTAACATTCGCAAGGCCGTAGACCTGTCTTAACTCTCAGCAATTTGAATTCAGTATTGCTATATCGATTTTGATTATAATTAATGCACTATCTAATTTGCATTGACAGCTGGAATTGTTCGTGTTGCGTTGCGAAATAATTAGAATTTTGCGATCGAGCTTTATAATATACCTAAGTACTTAATTATAATGCTTAATTTATACCTGAGGTGTTGAATTGCTAAAATGTTCCTTTGACAGTTGTTTGAGCAATTCGACCAAGGATATAATATTAAGATAACAATCTAAACATATTTTGCCACTTCGATATCTAGGTATAAAGGTTGGTACCAAACGGAATTTGAATTGGAATACTAGGGTTGTAGATACGAATATGTTTTGATATATTTTATTGTGTTATCGATAAACAATTTCCTCTTCTAACAAACACGGTAATAATTTTTTTTAAATTGTAACCTGCTGACTAGAGAAAATTGGACAGGTATAACATACGTTGTATTGATTTTGTTCGTATATAATGTAGTCTAATATGAAAGCCAGACAATTTTTTTTCTATTCGATGAAAAATAGTCTTTGACTGCGATCTCACCTGATGGTAAGTGACGATGCAGTCTAAGATGCAGTCTAAGAAGTAGCGGGCTAACTTGCAAGGGGTATGGCAGTGTACATTCAACCCATACCCCTAATCTATTTCTACATGCCATCGTGCACGAACGCTAAATCGCTTGGCGGCACGTCTTTGACGGTAGGGTGGTAGTCTCGCCCAAGGCCTCAAACCAGACAATAATAACGAATCGATTGAACTTCATTCATCATAATCAGTTTAGTAGTTAGGAACTACGGTGGAGTATACATAAATACAAACATGCATACGTACATAGACTGCTAAAATCATAACCTTCCTTTTAACTTTGCTGTAGTCGGGCAAAAGTAAACAAATTAAGTAATAGGTGTTTTATCGAACAATACGCATTGAAATAATTTGTTCTCGTGTTTAGATTCATTTGACGATTCAAAAGCACTTTGTAAAAGTTTATTTGAAATAAAAAATTATTCTATTTCTATTGATAAAACGGAACTATTTATACACTTAATCCCCCGTATTGCTTGTTCAAGCTCGTATAGATATAAATACGCGGACGGACGGACGTACACAAAGAAACAATCGCTAGCATCTAGCGGCGGATGAAATGCGTCTATTTTCATACCAAGTTCATTAACGCGGCTAACGCTAGAGATGTACCTGCGATAAAAGCTGTCGATATTTTTTTTGATACGTGAAAGTTTTAGTATCTATTATTTTTAATGTAGTTTTTAGAATACCATGTCTAAAGGGTGCCAACGGGAATCAAGACTCTATCTGTCTGTCAGCGGGCTGTATCTCCGTAGGTAGATACTTTTTACAGAATGTATATTTTTATTGCCGCTATGACAACTAATAATAAAAAAATAAAAATAAATTAAAGTGATAACTTAATAGTTAATTAGCAATTACCTATTACTGGTGTTTTTTGTGCGATGGTCCGGAACCATTCGTGTATGGATCAGACTCGCACTTGGCTGTGTTTTTTATTTATTTATATCATAGACAGAAAAAATCAGTTGTCGAGAAAAATAAGAATTTTTGCTTTTTACTACAAACTAAATAACCTGTGATTGATCTAAAGGGAAATTTTATTTCTATATTCTGGTAGACTTACTCGAGAATTCAAAAGCACTTTGTAAAAGTTTATTTGAATAAAAAAACTTTTCTATTTATTCTATTTCATTTATATACTCTAACTTATCTCGTAGCTAGAACCTTTCACCTTGTAGGTTTCTATTTTTTAATGACTTTCTATTTTTTAATTTACTTTCAAAATTATTTGAAGTTTGCAGCATAGAAAAATACACCCGTGCAAATCCGGGGCAAAATCAACTACTTATTAATAAAAACGAAAAGACTGGTCCAACTTATACGATACTCATTCATTATAAATTATTATACTTTTTTTAGAGTACCTACACCCTTTAATCGATGTTATCTTACATTGAGTGATGTTCCATTTAGTGCGAAGTTCATTATCATTATCTTTGAAACGCACTAGTGACGTGCGTGGGATGTTATATCGATAGGATAATAGCGTGACGCACATGTGTATTGAGAGCCACTCAAGCAACAAAAGGTTTTAATTAGCTATTTTTTTCTCGTAATGAATAAATAATAAGTACTGACATTTTATTAACTTTAACGTAGGATAACGTGGCCGAATCATTCCAACAATCAGACAAACAGACATATTCGGCGTAGGTCCCCAAAAACATAATATATTTTAAAACAT
The DNA here is from genome assembly GCA_933228805.2 of Hipparchia semele. Lineage (NCBI taxonomy): Eukaryota > Metazoa > Arthropoda > Insecta > Lepidoptera > Nymphalidae > Hipparchia > Hipparchia semele. Next base: position 411,589 of record OW121719.1, read on the forward strand.
AGTATGTATAATTTGACCATTTCTCATACCAGAAGTTAGCAATCTGACTTTATAGGGACTCTTTAATAAGCCGAGATAAAAATCCAACGAGTTCATGTTTGCACAAAGGTTATAATAAGATTCAAAAAAATAAAAATATTAAGCGTATGTCAATGTTGTCCTTTGCTTTATTAAAACCGGACGCGGAAGCGGGTTCAGGAAGAAATGACTGACAAATAGGTTAATGAATGTTAATTATTATATATTCAACGTTTGACTGACGCAGCAACCGTGTGTCGGCACTTGGCACACGTGCCCTTACGGCTTAGTCATAATATCTTTATAATATACTTACATCTATTTATATAAAAGAAAATCCTAGGATATATAATAGAAAAAATTTCATTTTCTCATACATTTTGTATTGAACGGGTTTTTTGATGGCAAGGAAAGTGACTTTTTACCCCGGAAAAACAGTAAACTGAGTCATGCGGACGAAGCCGCGGGCAAAAGCCAGTATGATATATTATTTATGTAATTAGATACTAGTAAGCATTAAGGTACAAATGTTATAAAAAATGAATGTATACCTACTCTACAAATAGATATTTGTATTATATAAATATCGATGTTAAGTATCAAGGTACTTTATATTAAATAAATAAATAAATAAACATTTATTGTATTATATTGTAGCCTCATAAGACAAGTATCGTTATTGCTGCAACCGCATAAAGACATCCATCAATTTCATTAAAGAAAACAACCGACGCAATAAATAAGAAAACAAACTTATTTGCTTATCGATTGCACTTCGTACTTCAGTGGAATCTTACTTTACATCATTGTATTATAGCAAAATAGCCTTTATTATTTCAATAATAAGGATGATGAAGTAAGGTTTGACTTAACTACAGCCTACACAGCTTTCAAGATCTTGTTCAAGATGCATTCGCGTGCCGCAGAACCACTTGAAATGTCAGAACGACGCGCGACGCTGCGCCCAGACTTGAAAGAGCCTTTTGAATGATCACACATGATGTGCGAAAATTTTCAGAATGTTACTTTGATACTTAAGTGGGTAAGCGTCCGTAAGTACCTATTATCTGAAGCAGCTGAAAACCCTGTTACGGTTCATTTTATTTATCCAATTGAATAACCTCATATATCAAAGTATAGTGGGAACATCGTCGCGCGTCGCTTAAATCCATCAGGATTATGGTCCAATTGACGAGATTGTTGTTTGCGCAAAATCATTATTTCAGTAGGTATCGCTAGCTAACCGCAAATTATGTTGAAAAGTCTTTCTTATTGCATGTGTTTTGCATTACATTTTTGGGATAAAATCTAACATAGTTTAAAAATTATTGCATTTGCAACTGATTATGTAGGTTAGTGATTCTGAATAAATTATGTATTTCCATTTTTATTTTTTATTAAAGTATTAACCTACACTTAAAGCAAATATCCGAATAAATTTTTAAATACATATCAAAAATTCCGGCGGGATTCAATACCACATCTCTCGGGAATCGCGCCTTGAGTGTGTTGACCATTACACTACGGCCAAGTCGAACCACGCGTCAGCTACAAAATTAGTGTTATATTTACTTTTTCAATCAGTTTTTTAGCAACTGTTAGCGACATCTAGTAGCAACACATTACAGTTGTCGATCTACTTTTCCAAGGCCCCATATTACAGTGGAGCTCTTAAGAAACTAGTGATGCCACATTTCTTTTTAATTCAAATTACTTCCAGCTTTCTCACCAATGAAAAATAACTGCCTACGTTGATTACGTCGCATTATCACATTAGCCGATGTCTATATTTAGCGTCTGATTTGTTCATTTAAGAGAACCAAACAGTAATGTTGGTGTGACACGCACAAAACTTAATTTACCTTGCTTCCGAAGCATGTAACACGGGTAATGAGCAAAAACCGACCCAGTTACACTCCCACGCGACGTGGGAATGTTATCAAACATGACTTTTCCATTTGTTTCTACTCTATTTCTACCGTACACTTTGTATTGTAACTATTGAGTTATATTACGGAACAGGAAACCGTCTTGAAGTCAGGCGCCAAAAACGAAGGTTATAAAAATTGCTCGCTAAGCTTGGAAACTATAAAAAAAATTAAACACGATTTGCGGTCTTAGGTACTCCGAACATCTTTGGACTTGGCAGCTTTTATGAGTGTTGAAAATCTGTTAAATAACGTATTACGATTATAAGAAATAAATATTTAACGCTAGTTTTTAGGGTTCTGTACCCGAAGGGTAAATAATGGGACCCTATTACTAAGCCTCCGCTGTCCGTCCGTCCGTCTGTCTGTCAGCTGGCTGTATCTCATGATCCGTAATAGGTAGATAGTTGATTTTCAGAAAATGTGTATTTCTGTTGCCGCTATAATAACAAATAATAATAAAGGGGGCTCTTCTACTAGAAACGTGTTTCTTTTGGCATTTTTTGATACGGAACCCTTCGTCGCATGGGGGGGGGGGGGCACCCCCACTAGATAGACCAACGACATCAATCGGAGAGAGCCGCTGGATTCAGGCGCAAGAAATCTTTGTCCAGCAGGGGACGTCTATCGTTTGATATAGAAGAAGAAGAAGTCTAACGCAGACTTCTCTTTGCATCTATTTCATTCATTCTGCATTTACGGTTCGCGAGGGAGATGTGCTAAAGGCCTAAATGTGTCTCACATCATGCACAATGTAAGCTTCCGTAGTCATAAAGATGGAAACTTTATACCGTACACTAGACTAAACTCATGAATAAACAAAGAAACAAAGTTTTTGTGGAGTCAACTTTCTTCCGCTACTTGCCACTTCCATCAAAATCTCTAGCTAGTAGTGCTACGTGGTTTCTAAATAAAATGGATGAAACATATACATCGATAGGATAGGTACATACTACATACAAACATACCGGTGCTAAAAGGCTTCTTGACTTTGAACCGCGAAAAAGCTAAATGTACTTATAGAGAGCAGTTCTCTTGACATTTGAATTCCGGCGTCGTACGCCGATCGATCATTGTACACTACTCAAAATAATTTGCAATTCATATCTCAATTACATCGGTTGAAATGTCAAAGGACAGGTGTATAGTTGATTGCGGTTGAGAAATAAACGCTGCTAGCTTCTCGGAGGAACCACCTGGGTTTATTGAATGGAATATTAATATTCATTTACTTCACTAATTCATTTTGCTAGTTCAAGATATCACGAGTCCATTTATTTATATATATCATCCGCGTGGCTCTAGATTTTTTAAATATCTCGCAGGAACTCTTCGTTCTTCCAAGATAAAAGGCCTGTCACTTTTCAGATGCTCATCTATACATGGGTACAGAACATGGGGACCAAAATCACATCAAATGCGAGTCGTATCGTATTTTCGCATTAATTTTAATATTAGTCACGATTATTTTGGAAGTACATAGCGGAAAATATCACTGTAATTATTGAATTTAGTTCAAAACATATTCAGCGAACCACCAGCGAACCATTATTCACAAAATAATGTAAAATTCAATTAATTATATATTATACTAGCGGACCCGACAGACGTTGTCCTGTCTTAACTATGAATATTGAAACTCCCCTTTTTACCCCCTTGGGGAGAGAATTTTCAAAAAATGTAAAATACGTAATTCTTTATTTTTGATCAAGAGCCAAAATATCAAGTTTCATAAACATAACTTGAAAAATAACTTGAAGAACGAAGGACTATCATACAAACATTCAACCCCTATTTAATCCCTTAGGGGGTAGAATTTTTAAAAACTGTGAAACACCTACTTTTTTGTTTTCAATTTAAAGCCTAAGTACCGAATTTTATGGGTATAGCTTGAAAAATAATGGAGTTTCATACAAACTTTAACCCCCCTTTTTACCCCCTTGGGGGGAGAATTTAAAAAAAATGTAAAATACGTAATTCTTTATTTTTAATCAAGAGCCAAAATATCAAGTTTCATAAACGTAACTTGAAAAATAACTTGAAGAACGAAGGACTATTATACAAACATTCAACCCCTATTTAACCCCTTAGGGGGTAGAATTTTTAAAAACTGTGAAACACGTACTTTTTTGTTTTCAATTTAAAGCCTAAATACCGAATTTCATGAGTATAACTCGAAAAATGACGGAGTTTCATACAAACTTTAACCCCCCTTTTTACCCCCTTGGGGGGCGAATTTCGAAAAATCCTTTCTTAGTGCTCGCCTACGTCATAAAAGGAACCTACTGTCAAAATTTCAAGTTTCTAACTTCAGTAGTTTAGGCTGTGCGTTGATCGTCAGTCAGTCAGTCAGTCAGTCAGTCAGTCAGTCAGTCAGTCAGGACAAGCCTTTTTATATAATTATAGATTATAATATATAAAAATTATATTGATTAATAAACAAGAACAGAGTTAAATCAATCATAACATTGATAAGACAGAAGATAAGTTTTTATCGATATCTACTATAAATAGGTCACATCACTATCGATCTATGTTTGTTTGCGCGATGCGGGCCGGGCTGTCGTCGCCGTCGCGTCGCGTCGTTGCAGCGGATGACGTTGCTATGGAAACCAACAATATTCTGCTCGATATAGAAAGTACGTACTGCCCGTATGCGGTAAAGATGGTTACTACAGTTGGTCAAAATGCTCTAAGCTAACAATGTGACAATCGCATTAACCTCTGATTGGCTGGTACTCTCTCTATCGGTTAAAATTCATCGATACATAAATTAAGCCAATCAGTTCAATACGTGACTGGAATTTTACGCTATGACAGTGGTTTACCTACTCTATAAAACGGGTGCCCGCGGGATATGCGAAGGGTAGACGTCCACTTTTGAACACAGGTTTCTTGCATGAAGTTCTACAGGGTTCGGTCTTGCGCCACCTGCTTCCAGCGGCTTCTGCGACTCGTTTGATGTCCTCGTTCCACCTATATCTGCCAATTTTGCCCTTCCTGGTGCGAGGTCGCCACTCCAGCACCTTAGGACTCCATCGACCATCAGTTCTTCGAACTATGTGCCCCGCTCATTTCCACTTCAGTTTCGCGACTCGCTGAGCTATCTTGGTGACTTTGGTTCTCCTACGGATCTCCTCATTTCTAATTTGTACTCGCAGGGTTACTCCGAGCATAGCTTTCTCCATCGCCCGCTGAGTGACCCTGAGCCTTATTTTTTGGATACTGATCATAATTTACATACCTACTTATCAAGAATGTGAACCAAGTTATGCGGTGGCGCTCGCAGTGGTATTGATGTAATAGAGTTTATTGATCAATAGAGGGTATTGTTCGCCGGCGACAGGAATGTTATCTGATGATGCTGAGGTGAACGGCGTCTACTCTCTGTTGACATTGAGGTACTGTACAGGGTGCTCTGTTAGCATGAACGAAGATTAGAATGACAAGGTGAACTGAGTTTGTTTATAACCTATTGAGTTAGGATTATTTGTTCTCACTAGTCATAGGAATTTTTTCAGGAACTTTCAGGCATAATGTTATTATTGGATAGAAGCAGGCGCTACTTTGCGGAATTCCACATTAAAAGAAAAAGTAATAATTCTTTCCTATAACCCTTTGCGAAACGTGCGTCGAGTGTGTTTCGAAGAGTTTATGTGTGCTTTATGAGGCTCTATGTTGGTGTTTTGTTGTTTCTACGTTTTTCCTACACCTGGAGACTTCACTCTAGCTCTACTCAGACTCAAGACAGAGATAAAACCAGACAGATTTATGTCAAAGCATATTTGTGTCCCGTTTTGATTCTTATCTCAACTCTGAGCTAAGTCAGAGCACGCGCTATAGAATAGAATAGAATAGAAATATTTTTTATTCAAATAAACTTTTACAAGCACTTTTGAATCGTCAATGAATCTACCATAGATCTCAGCATTAGAGTAGCATTGACTGAGGGTTGAGATTGCGTGTTGACGCAGCACGGATGCATCTGTCGTGACTCACAGGCGCCCAACTTTATGACGGCCCGGAGTCCGGACGCTAAACAGAGGGCCCTGTTTGCGATCCTCGCTTGTTTACTCAATGAGAGCCGTGTAGTCGTCCGCGCTCATTGATGGCTGTTATCTGTTCGATGTAAAATAGCTGCGTTCTCGGAACAGTGTTTGAATGGACCGTGATCGCGACCTCCCGCGATGTCAATGGGAAGATGGAATGAAGTTTGTTTGAGTAGTACTTATCAGTTCTGTGATTGTCTAAACATGATTGCTACAGTGCGAACATTTCAATCGCCTCTGATTAGCCGATACTCGCTCGCTATAGTCCAGTCAAAAAACCTCAAAAAATGGCCCAACCTCTGGAAAATTGCGAAAGTTTTGAAACTTTGCACATCGAATTATGGGTCCCTAGGGATGAATATACCAAAAGTCCTCATGCGTACGAGGCGAGCTCTAGCGGTAATTAGCGGAAACAGGACCCTTTTTTTGGTTTTTTGTTAATATCTCGAGAACCTTTGGTCAGAGGTAAAAGTTTACTACTACATAATTAAAGCTTATTAAATTTTTAACAATAATGATTATATACATTTTTCTTGAATTCCTAATAATTACCGAGTTTTAGGCCACTAAAAGATAGCTTTTTCGAAAAATCACGCTAGCGGCGCCCGGTACAATATGGCATTTGTAATAATATTTGACAATCATGGTTTATCATTCTTTTTTGGATTCCAAGGGTGATTCAGAAAATAAACTTCACAGTTATGTAAAAAAAAAAGACATATTGTTTATTAAATAACTAGCTTTTGCCCTCGGCTTCGCTCACGTTAAGTTAAATTTTTCAAACCCCTATTTTACCCGTTGTACCCCCTTAGGGGTCGAATTTTCAAAAATCCTTTCGTAGAGGATGCCTACGGCCTAATAGCTACCTGTATGCCAAATTTCAGCCTGATCCGTCCAGTGGTTTAAGCTGTGCGTTGATAGCATTTTTTATTGTTTCTGTATTTCATCTAAATATTTAAAACGCAAAGGTGACAGACTTACTGACTGATCTATCCACGCACAGCTTAAACCACTGGACGGATCAGGCTGAAATTTGGCATACAGGTAGCTATTAGGCCGTAGGCATCCTCTACGAAAGGATTTTTGAAAATTCGACCCCTAAGGGGTACAATGGGTAAAATAGGAGTTTGAAAAATTTAACTTAACGTGAGCGAAGCCGCGGGCAAAAGCTAGTTGTTTAATAAACAATATGTCTTTTTTTTGTACATAACTGTGAAGTTTATTTTCTGAATCACCCTTGGTACCCAAAAAAAATGATAAACCATGATTGTCAAATATTATTACAAATGCCATATTGTACCGGGCGCCGCTAGCGTGATTTTTCGAAAAAGCTATCTTTTAGTGGCCTAAAACTCGGTAATTATTAGGAATTCAAGAAAAATGTATATAATCATTATTGTTGCAAATTTAATAAGCTTTAATTATGTAGTAGTAAACTTTTACCTCTGACCAAAGGTTCTCGAGATATTAACAAAAAACCAAAAAAAGAGTCCTGTTTCCGCTAATTGCCGCTAGAGCTCGCCTCGTACGCATGAGGACTTTTGGTATATTCATCCCTAGGTACCCATAATTCGATGTGCAAAGTTTCAAAACTTTCGCAATTTTCCAGAGGTTAAACCTTGTTTTGACTGGACTACTATTGGCTAAAATGCGTAAAATTCGTTTGGTGTTCAGAGCGCCACATACATATATAGATTGATAAACACATTACCCTCCTTTGCATGCTGCAATAGGGTAATAAATGAAGCCTATGTGAGTATGCAGTGTCTTTACGCTGGCATGGAGAACACGCCGCTGCGTCGGGTTTGGTTTGGTTTCGTAACGTTTGTTTACAGTACTAATTTATAAAGCGCATTAAAGGTTTAATATTCGTTCCCTTTTTTGAAGCCGTCGTAAATCCTTTTTTGGGGCAAACATCCTAGTTGAAATAACTATAGTAACTTTTAGTACGGATCTATTTTTTGCGTATACCTACTTAAGTTATTCACTGACTTAGGTTGTCTTTTTTTAATTATTTCTTGTCAGCAAACCCTTAATCTACCACAGCGTCAATAGCTTAACGGTTTATGGTGCAGACTGAAAATTGAAAGATCGACGGTTCAATCCCGTTGCACTATTGTCGTACTCACTCGTAACACAAGTTTTACGCTTATTTAGAAGGGGAAGCAAGGAAGAAGGAATTAGTCAAGTTCAGCTAAGATAATCGACTAAAGTCCTTTACTTTACAGAATTATTTACAGAAATCAATCGACAGGCTCGCGCATAAATAAAATAGTAACTAGGTACCTATTATCTAGTATCTACTTGGCTAAGAATTATAACTTAAATCGTTGCTTATTTATAGGATTTTCTTAACTAGTGAACAACAAGCGTTACTTAAGTAAATAGGTACTTTTACTTGAGAAAACGCTTTTACTTGTTTATAAAATTATGATATTAGAGTGGCTATTGAGTACACGTAGGTAAAGCAGTGATTACCCAGTGTACTACGCCATTCGTTTTATCATAATGCCATAACTTTGATGGTATGTGTCTAAGGTTGCATCACATGAACGGATGCAGTCAATAAACTGTACGCCATACAGAGACTGACGCCTGTATTTTCGCTCTTTTTGGACACCGCAGATGCCGGGAACAGGGCTGTCGACTTGTTACGATTGAAAAAAATTCAAAAAAAATAGAAAGGATTAAGTGGTACTTCCGAGGTGGTCCCATTGTCATCAGGATTGGATGATGGGATCCTGGAGAAATCGAGGGAACTCTTCTTTTATAGGCACAATTGATATTATACTTTGTAGTGGCGTTTGTAGTCGATTTTGTAAAAGGAATTTTTAACGTTTATATTATAATGCTTAATATCACTTTGTCACGTTTATTTCTTACTTTTACTTCATGATAAGAAATTTTTTTACTAGCGTGACTATAGAATCTTACCGCATGCGTGTTCTTAATCGGATGCGAAAATGCGTACTAAATGCGTATAAAGAAGAAAATTGACTTTAACCATTCTAAATTGGTTTCGACATAGTGTAGGAAAATAGCAAATTTTGTCTGGTGGGAGGCTTTGGCCGTGGCTAGTTACCACCCTACCGTCAAGACGTTCCGGCACAATGGCGACTAGAAACCTATTAGGGGTATGATGGGTTGAATGTATACTGCCATACCCCTTCCAAGTTAGCCCGCTACCATCTTAGATGGTATCGTCACTTACCATCAGGTGAGATCGCCGTCAAGGACTACCTTGTCATCGAATAAAATAAAAATATTAAATTCACAATTAGTTTTGGCGTTTACTATTGACAGCAAAACTTTTTCTCTAACGGAATTGATACAACCTATATTTTCGTCAGCCCTGCCAATATATCGGATTACGCAACATTAATGGCTTGCAGATGGCGCGGGGTATTTTAGGGTTAGACGGATCCGGGGGGCGGCGCGAGTCTGTACTCTGTGTGGACCATTGAAATAAAGTGCGCACCATGCGCGTACCATGGACTTTGTACCGTAATGGTGTGCATTAAGAATGAACTCGTATCTCACTTGCACTTAGTAGGAAGTTTGATGTACTATGCGGGTCAATCTCATGGGGTTCCATCGTTAGTTTGTTATAAAGATTATACTGTACTAGGTGATGCCCGCGGCTTGGCTCGTGTGGCTTTATTTTTTAAACATCCCGCGCGAACTCCTAGCCTATGTAACTCTCCCGGTCCTCAACTTTAGCCATGCAAAAAATCACGTCGATTCATTGCTTTGTTGCGGGGTGATTGAAGGACAAACGACAAGCAAACACGCTTTCGCATTTACAATATTAGTAAGGATAGTATAATATATACACAGTATATTACGTATAAATACACAGTATATATATTATAGGTATATGATCAATGTATAGATACGTATTTTACTACATTTCATTTGCTAATAAGACTGACTGGCAAGAAAAACAACGCATAACTTATGCATAACTTAGAGGAAATTCAAAGATATCTACGACCTATACGTGAAAGAAACCCTTTTTAAAAACGTAGACATGGGAGTCACCAATGGCAATAATAAGTTTTTTTAGAATTTTCACATTAATAAACCTCTAAGAAGTTATATATTTTACTTACATGTACAAACTAAACATAGACTGACACGCAAAATAAACCTTCCTTTGTTTCTCCATAGTCGATTGAAATAGAGGAGTTCATCATATTATTTTGAAGTCGATTCTAGGAAATGATTTTAGTGCGCCAATGAAACCGTATCTATCACATACAGATCACATACCAACCTAGTTGAGTAAACAAGCTACTTAAACAATGATCTACGGCGATAGAGATATGCACTCGATATGACTTGGCCGTTAACACATGAGCAAATTACCGAACAGAAGCTAAACTTCTAATGATCGTGCGCAATTTATACCTGCGCAGGAATTAGGTAAGAGATATGAAGGCAAATATCAATGTTTGTCTGTGTGTCCGTTTTTAAAAATCCCGCATTCGAGTTCTTTAAAATCGAGTTTTTTTTAATTTAATTTGATTTTCCTGGTAAAAAGTAAGAAAAAACCTATGTCACTCAATGTCCTTAACTTTGGCCATCCATCAGATTTGCATTGAGATGCATCAATACGTAGTTATGTTGTAATGTGATCGAAAGTCAAACCAATAAAAAACAAACAAATATATTTTTTCATTTATTATAATACATATTAACAGCTGAAAGGACAGCATATTTGTTAAAACCAACACATAGATAAGTGTTTTTTTGGAGATTCGTATAAGTGAATGTTCAAAAAACATTAAATGCTATGAAAATGCAGTACCGATATAGGAGGCAATCCTAAATGCTTCACTAGCGACTACGTCAACTGAATAGGCAATTGGTTGGTGGACTAAATCGATACCTCCTACATAAGTTGCGGTATCCCACAAAATTGTCATTTTAGGTTTTGTGCGCTAAATCATTTGTTTTCATCTATTTTATGTGTTCGTTATAAAAAAAAAAACAGCATTTTTTTGAAATACTTTCAAGACGTGTAAAGTTGTATCGTTATTAAAACGACGGCCTAAACCATTGTATTAACCTTTACAACAATTAAAGCGTCACGTAAGCGTTTTGGGGATACAACAACCTACGTAGGAGGCTTCGACCATTTAGCCGGGACGAGCCTTTACGCAGATTTAGTACTTGAATATATTCTGCCACTTTCTGCGGGAGGTGAGGTAATCACGTACAGCCTACGTACAGCACACATTTACTCACTTCTGCACAAAAAACTTGTGCAGAAGTGAGTAAAAAACTTAATATCTCTATAAACGCACACCAACTCTAAAGCTATCACACTTACAAGCTAACACGTATGTTTGTACATGTACTTCGGCAGAGGGGACTGCATGCGCTTGCCAAATCCTGGCTAAATGGTCGAATCGTAGGAGGTATCGAAATATGTATGAAGCTTTGTTTCTGTTCGGTTATTTAGTCATACCGTTTCTGAATGAATGGTTTAATTCAGAATTATTGGTGTGCAGGCCGGGGCGCAGGTTGACTCTAATTGATGTGACGATGCTGTGCACGGCACGAGGCGACGCTGTGATCATGCGCCAGAATATTATCACATGAGACACGAGCGAGATAAAGAGGTATAATAAGCAAGAAAAGGTTAGAGTTATTTTACGATTTAAGTTAGTGTTACTTACTCGTACTATTTCATAACAATTGTCATTAAACCACGAATCAAGTCTAAAATCTTTAGAGTTATTTTGCTATAATCCGCCAACAAAAAAAATCTGTATGGTAAAACATGCAGTTACAAGCTAAGCACCGCTTACCTTCCCAACCAAGCAAAAAAGCCAAGTTCCCAAGCAAGCAATGCCACCACCACTCACATGCACCACCACACAAGACTTATACTACTCTCGAAGTACGTTTCGCCCCGACACCGGAGAGGTATATTTAAGTACTTATAATACTTTTCATTCTACAATAAGGCGTCAGTTACACAAGTAGAGTTTTCGAGATGAGAGCGATTTCGCCCGCGATTATACATTACATTATATTATTATAATTTCACCCTCACCATCTGGGTGCTTGGCTGCACTTCGACCGTCCGATGTGCCAGACCTTTTTTTCCACGTACTCGTGGAAACTGTGGAACCAATTTCCTGCGACGGTATTCCAAGGTATAAAAGCCTAAAAGGAAAAATACCCCATGTCTTCTGGAGTAATGATATGCAGTTCCCTACCTACTGATGTATGGAAGTGCATAGCATTACTCCGTGCTGACCCTCTAGATCTCTCCTTTTTTCCTTTTTCCCTCTCTTCTCTTCTTATCATTATGGCCCTAATTTTTGGGGTTTCAACGTTAACATAATAAAGTTAAAAAACTTAGGTGCCTTTATAACTACTTACACAAGATGTAGGTACAAAAAAGTTGTGGAGAAAATAACGGCGATAGAATAGAATCGAACAATCGAATATTGATGCTAATCATTTCTATTGATTTTATGTATTTTTCAAGTAAAAAAACTAATCTATTCATAAACATACAATGGTTAGTGGTAACGAGTGAAGTGTGACATGGGAGACAGGGCATTGTGTTCAGGAACCTTTGTTATGGCCATAGCTCCCATAAAATAACAAACAGCTAAGTGTAGACAACCATAGTAAACTCCCATTCTCAGACTTTTTTTACAGCATTATCCTGAAAAGGTAAATAGTCACATTAGCGCAAAGGTTAAAGCGCAGACTAAAAATCGAAAGGTCGATGATTCAATTCCCATTAGTTGCCTTATTTTTATACCTAAGCTAACATACGTTACGCTTATTTGGAGGGGAAAAGAGAATATTAATCAAAACAAAACCAAACGACGTTAAAAATTATCTATTTTTTTTTTATTTTTCTCCTCTATCTCTTATTTCAAGCAAAGGTCTACAGGTATAGGTCTATCCAGAACATAAAAAATTAATTTTTACTAAATTTTAAAAAGGAAAGTAGTATAAAATCTCTTTTCTTCTAGAAAGTAGAGCGAGTCAGCGCTACATTGCTGGATGACAAAAAACTCCGAAAAAAACACGTTTCTAGTAGGGGAGCCCCCTTTAATTTTTAATTTATTTTTATTATTTGTTGTTATAGTGACATTCTACCTATTAGGGATCATGAGATACAGCCGATTGACAGACAGACGAATGAACAGATGGACGGACGGACAGCGGAGGCTTACTAATAGGGTCCCGTTGGCACCTTTTGGGCACGCAACCCAAAAAGTAACTTAAACTTCTTTCTATCCCGAAACTAATTAATGGTCTATGTATCAATCTAAACCGATATTTCACAAGCCACTACTCTAAAAACAATCTTTTACATAATAATTATTCAAATTAATGGCGCCAATAACAAGTCCTTACATAAACATTATAAAAATGAATAAAATGGATATAAAACCGCAAGGAATAAGTGCCAATAAATATGCATTACTTGCGGCGTAATTTGTTTCCACACAATTTGCGTTCTTATCGATCAATTGAGTGGTTTACAAGCTTTTAACCACTGTTAATAACTGTTAACGCGTGTAAATGAGTGCCATTGATTCATTCGGATGCACTCATTTATTTATTAGCACTCATTAAGGAAGACAATGCGCGCAACTTCTCATGTGACAACGGGCTAGTGTTGCCACCTTTTCTTTCAAATCTTGGGATCTTTTTAAAAACCGACTTCAAACGCTACTACTACAAAGTATAAAATAATTTTAGTTTGTATCCCTATAGTGAAGTCAGAGAAATCTTGTCTTCAAACTCAACGCAAAGAAATAAATATACCTACGAGTATGTCAAGTTAATGCATATTATAATCAAAACATGTTCAATATGGACAAGTGTTTTTATAAGCGGTTTGTTATAGACTATTAATTTACTGCCATAAAATATGTCTCCCAGCGATTTGCCATACCGCCCACGCGGCCATTTTGTTTTTTGCAAAACAATTACGTACAAAGCTCTGATTTATCATGAATTACGAGTGCGCTATTCATTACTGTAATGGCTTCCATGTACATGTATGTGCATGGACGCAATAGACTGACGTTTTTACTGTGTGAATATGTGGAAATTGTCTATATATTAAATCATATTGATGCTTTAGTTGGATAGACTTCTTAGTTCTATTTTTATTCAGACAGTAGGTGATCAGTCTACATGTACCGACTCAATGTCGCCTGTCTTTCCGACATCTATCGGATATACTTTGGCGAGTTCTCTAAGGAACTTCACAATCTCGCACCTCTTTCACCGTTCTACCATAGAACTGTGAGAAGTCGTGAGCATTGGCTTCCTTACGATGGCATAATAATGCATGGAACGCTTTCTATGGCGTCCGTGTTTCCTACCATATATAACTTAAGTACATTAGAGGCTAGAGTAAATAAGCATCTTTTAGGAAAGCGCGCTCCAACTTAGACCTCACCATTGATCTTACTTTTAGTTACGATTATCGTCAAGCGCAAGCCTTGTAATAGAAAAAGGGTGATGAAAATGTGCGTCAACTAAATGTTCACATCAAACCGGCGATTGGTACAATGTCGCCAACGTCTAGGCGCAGATCGCAGCACGCCCACCGCTGGTCACATTTCGCCGAGTGGGCGATGATGGCATTCTTAACTGTTTTGCAACTTATTAGATCTCTGTAGGGCCGTCTAACAGCCGCACTGCTCACTTGTTTTCATATTTGTTTTGCCGAAAGATTTCACCACCATCATTCTTCATCATCATTATCGTCATCAACTACTGCCTAAGGGTCTCCTCCCAGAATTAGAAGGGTTTAGAGTCTTTAGACCTTACTCTACCATGCTTGCCAAGTGTGGATTGGCAGATGTCACACACCCTTGAGAACATTATGCAGAACTCTAGGTACGCACACTTGGCTAGCGTGGTAAACTATGTGCTTAGCCTTTCTCATCCAAGAGGAGTCCTGTGCCCAGAAGTAAGCCGGTGGAGGTTGAGACTTGAGATGATTTAAATGACGCTTCTGACTGATTTTTATAGTTAGCTGATTTGGCCCATAAGCGACTGAAACATAGCCGATAATAAAATCCAAAGTTATAGAGTTTTAATTATTAGTTTAAGATATTAGTTAAAATGGGTAAAGTTTTTATAATACATAGGTAAAAAAAAAGTGATTTTGTTTGTCCTTCAATCATGCAACAACGGAGCAAGGGAACGGCGTGATATGAACTTGGGTATAAATGAGGACTCGAAGAGTGACGTAAGCTGTCTTTTATCCCGGAAAAACGGAGGGTTCCCGCGGGATTTTAAAAATCTAACTCCACGGGGACGAAGTCAAATAGAAGTAAGAGACAGCCCTTGATGTAGAGCCTAAATGTTAGTTGATAGACTAGTTAAATACTCGCCACGTGACGAAAGGACAAGTACCTCGAGCGACGACAGCTCGCGTATCGCGCAAAAACTAGTGTTCATTATTTTTTGTCACAACAACATAATTAAAATGTTAATATAATAAGTGGGTGGTCAAACATTGTAGCAAGGCTACTATACATTTTTTTGCTGTAGTAATTCTAAGTAATAGTAGAATAACAATGAAATAAAAAAATCGAAGTACCTACCTCTAAACTATCCTAGAACAATCGTTTGGTGATAGTGTGCATTTAAATTATCGTATTATTTTTTTCCGTCTACTTCTTCCAGCCATTCCTTCAACGCTTCATTATCACGTACTGTGGGATTGTCTAAAAAAAATATGATTGCATCAGTTGTAGGATCTTTCGCTATTGGCTAAAATGCATCGATGCAGCAAGAACGTCATAAATTCAGCCAATTAGATGTTGAGCAATCCCACAGCTGCTGTGTAGAAGGGCAGACCAGTAGAGGAAGAGTATGAACTGCTGGACGGTCTATATTTAAAAAAATAAATAGATATTCAGAACACGCATAGCGCGGTGCTATATTTTTTCTGTACTTCTCTATGGTGTAGAAGCTTGGACGCTGACAGAAACCCTGTCTAAAAAACTGGAAGCGTTCGAGATGTGGGTGTACAGACGTATGTTACGAATTTCTTGGAGAGACCGCGTACGAAATAGCACTGTGTTACAAAGAATGGGGAAGGTCACAGAGATACTTACAACCGTTAAGAAGAGGAAATTGGAGTATTTTGGGCACGTGATGCGTAACACCGGCAAATATGAACTCCTTCAACTGATCATGCAGGGGAAAGTGGCAAGTGGTTCGGGAAGAGCACAAGAGCACTATTTAGAGCAGCGGTCTCAAAAGTTGAAATCGCCCTAACGATTGCCAACCTTCGCAAGGAGATGGCACATTAAGAAGAAGAAATAGGTAGGTATTATTTATATTTGAAGAAAAAGGTCATTGGTATGCCAATGTATTTTAATTCTTGTGGACCAGTCCAGTTCTTCATATTTTGTCCTGCATAGTACTATAAAAAAATTCATTTTCTGTTTTTACAAATGCTATTCTTACATGTTGAATTTTCGAATGCAATTAATAAATATCCATATTTTACAACAGTCAAATACCAGATTAGAAAATCCCAGAGACCATTAGTGAGGAAGGAAGGTACTGGCCTGCTGGGTAGGGTACATGTAAACAGTATAATTGCGCAGTACGCTGTACCGCGAACAGAGCATGGTGCCCCCGAAAAGGAGCAGTTTTTATAGGTCACGCGCCATAACCGCCCACCCCCGCGCTGCTTATCTTAATAGCCATTCTCAGTTAAGGCGAATGCTCATGCTTGCCATGTAGTAATCGTCTTTTTCAAGTAATAAACGTTTTTTACATGGATTTCTCCAGGTCTCGGTCTTGCGCCGCTTGTATCCAGCGGCTCCGCGCAACTCGATGGATGTCGTCGGTCCACCTAGGGGGGGGGGGGGGGTTCTGCCATCACTGCGAATCCCGGTGCGTGGTTCCAGGGTCGCCAAACCGCAATAATAAGCACGTTCCCAACCAACTAATCAAACCGGTAAGTCTATGGAATAGACGTGTATGGAATTGAGAATAGGTGTGTAACTCTTTACTGTACACGTATGTTGAAGTCGGGCGGGCCTAAGTAGAAACGATGAAATCGATGCACGACGTTAGCCCGAAGTCGGCTAAAAATATCTAGTAGGTACCGTAAAAAAATACAATCCAAGCCATAACCTACGTTTTTGAAGTCGGTCAGAAAGCTCGTAAACACAGAGACGATTCGCTTTAAATAATTTGTGTTTTTTTTCGGCGACGGCACGTGGGCGCCGCCATATTTGAGCATAATAATGGCGTATAAAATTACATAATTTAGTTGTTTGCATTGTTCGGCCCTTCGACATTGAAGGGAACGAACGTTCCCAAATTGAAGGTTATCCTCGATTCTGGAAATTTTTTCGATAATCGGGTTTGAATATTACTCATTTCCTTTTTTTTACCCTACACAAAAGCCGAAAGGAAAGGTTATGATTATTGCAGTCGTGTATGTGTTTGTATGTGGGTAAGTGTTTATTAACGTATGTTCCACCGTAATGCCTAAACTGCCTGCAAAATAAAATAAGCTGCATGAGTACTTATGCGCTACAGAAACGTTGTAGATGGCGTTGAAGACAAGATTGTCTATCTCTAGCTACATATTGTAACATTTTTTTTTTGAAAAGAGCAGCTGCTGAGTTTCTTGCCGGCTCTTCTCAGCAGAATCAGTATTCCGAACCGGTGGTAGATTCTTGACTTGTCATAAGAGCCACAAGTTGGCCTAATAATTTTGAGTTTGAGTTTGAAGAAACACGTTTTTTTGGTAGGTCCAAAATTAAGTTTATATTTTCGGTTCTCGTAATTACTGTTTCCTCGTAAACAGTTAGGTAACCGAGTAAAGAATTTTCCTTCCAGCTAAATTGTGATGTCATTTTATTTTTATGGTAATTTGAATGGACACTTCTTATAAAACAACACAATCCTTGAAGCTTGATTGAGTATCAGGGGTAAACCTTGACCTGACAAACAACATCGCTGCAGCCTCAATAGCTCAACGGTTACAGGTGCAGGCTGAAACCCGAAGGGTTGACTGTTCAAATCCACTCCATGCACTATTGTTGTCTTCTTCTTTTTAATCGACTTCCAAAAAAGGAGGAGGTTCTCAATTTGTCGGAACCTTTTTTTTATGTATGTTCCCCGATTACTCGAAGACGCTTGGACCGATTGGGAAAATTCTTTTTTTTTATACTTTCCAGGTGGTCCCATTGTCATCAGGTCAGGATCTAATTATGGGATCCTGGAGAAATCGAGGGAACTCTTCTTTTATAGGCATAATTGACGTGCCTACTTTGTAGTGACAATCTAACCTAGACAATCAATGCCTACCTATAATAATCGATAAAAGTGAATATGTAATTAATCACTTTTACCAATTATCTTGGAATTATTAATAATGGTGTATAATTATTATTAATAATTTTAATTTATTACATAGGTACCGTAACAGATACATGACCAATAAAGATTATAAATTATGACCTAAGTCGTCAAGATACGTTGCAAATCGTGTAAGTAAATGATGTATGATACATAAATAGCGACCGAGCCCGAAAGTTGAGAAATAACATACATATTATTATAATATGCAGAATATAGATATTATGATAAGCCCTGACAGCTAAATATTATGTATAATTTGCCAGGCAGTTCGCAATCGCGATGCCATATAAGTAAAGTTTGTACACAGGTGTGGCATGCCATCATTGTTGTTGACTTATCTAATGGTAGTTCTAACTTCTAATTATCAACACTAAACCTGGAGTTCCAGCTCGATTTTCCAGTCACGACGACCTCCCCGGTGGCTGCTGAGCCGTGGAGTGGGGGGTCTCGGGTTTTATTCCCGGTGGAGATAATTTAGAATTTATTTTCTGAAATGTCTGGTGAGCGTTCATATTCTTAGCTAGTATAGTATTTTTTTATTTAATGAATAAAGATATGCCACCAAGCGATTTAGCGTTCCGGCACGATGGCGTGTAGAAACAGATTGGGTCTCAAAGAAATGTCTAAGTATGAGTTTAATAGTTTTGCTCATATTGTTGAGTTGCTTTGATATTGCTTATAACTAAATTATTTTTTATTATAGATGCTTTCATTTTAAGTTTTACAATAGCTCTACAGAGTTTCGCTTAAAACCTGAAATACAATCTTTAATTGAGAAGTTTAATGAAAAGTGCAAAACGTGTAATTCAAATGAAAATACCGCTAACAATAATGTCCTTTAAAGTTATAGGTATAAGTGTTAAGATCGCACGTTAACATAGGTAAGCGGTTCATGTAATGCTGTTGTCTGTATATCTGTCTATGAAAGGACAAAAAGCATTTTCTTTGTGAATGGTTTGCGAAATAATAGCTTGTTATGTGTAGTGCAACCAACTCCATGAGTTAAAAGCCAGGACAAGAGATAAAATCTTACATGTGGACTTTTGAGTTCTCTTTACGCAGACAAGTAGGTAGATGATCAGTGAAAGCACCAGAGTAACTGACATAGCGCGACGAATTACGAGACAAGTAATCGCCAGTACTCATTTTTAAAACTTTATATGTACCACGAACACCATTCTACCATCGAAACGCAAGGCACAGCAAGGTCTGCCCCTACGTGGTTGAAATCCCATGGATGCGTACTAAGCGCTTTAATACCTTGTTCCTGATATAAGCCTCGCAATTCGCGAGGGTGCATGGCTCATGGTTGTGTGTGTCTCGTATCTGTATAAGTGTGAGCGAGAGCTTGCTCGCACCTAAACGCTCCCACCTAGGCTTCGACAAGCACGCACACTTACGCAATGTGCATGTACACGTTGTATGTAACCACAAGTAAATCTAACGCACCCTCGTGAATTGCAAGAACTACAAGCACCGCTTTTTGGAATGCCCTTCCGCTTCCATTTTTCCAGATAACTACAATTTGGGTACCTACCTTCAAATCAAGAGTGAATTTTTTTTTTCACGGAAAATACGGAGAGCTTATTCGAAATTAGTGACCATTCTTAATTATGCTAGTAGCACCAACCCACACTTAATCACTATAACTGCATGCTGAATGTGTGGTGCAAAACCAAGCCATGTCCTAGTAAAACAGGATGTATGCCGACCTTACTTGGGATAGACAATGGGGCGTTGTTTTTGCATCTGTTTTGTTACTTCATTCATATCTCACAGAGCATTCGCCATTCATTCGCCATTCATTCGGCCGAGAGGGTTTCTTGTGTTTCACAATTACGTTTATTGTGCGTACACAAAACCTTGCGAAATCCTATTATTTAGAAGGTGTGGTTGAATTTTAATCAAAATCAAAATGTCTCAGCCTACCTTTCACACTAAAGGACAATGAACAATTTTAAGCATATATGAAAGGTTGGCTGAGGCCGTTCAAGTACGTATATATATCTAGTGGTGCAGTAAAACATTTTTACTCCAAATTTTTTGGATTTTAGGAGTTTCCTTCCTTCAGCGTTTGGGTTTAACTTTCTTTACATTATGCACCTAATTTTTCTTCTCATTCGAAAGGAAACCTATAAACAGGCGTGGGCCGATGATGACTTCAAATTCAGATGAATGATCAATGTTTAGGTACATTGATCATGCAATGATGCAAATAGGTGCACATAAAATATTAACTGACTTTGCTTTTGCACGCTACTTCGCCTGCGAGCATTAATTCCTGTGAAAATTAGGATTTTCCTCGGAATTTATATAAACTGTAAATCCACATAAGCTAGGAAATAATAAAATTAATAGCGAACATTCAAATAAAGCAACGCGCAATAAAATTATTATATAGTATATTAAAAATGATATTATAATTCCAACATAAACTGTGCAGTGCTTACTATGCTCTACAATTACGCGTCCTTATTTAGACGCTAACTAGGTGGTAATCAGTATAATTACATCACTAATAACCAGGGAATGTGTCGGGCATGGCAGGCATGTCACCTGAGGCCGCCCCTTGACCGCCACAAACGCTGGTCTCAGCCTGAGGTCGAGTGTCCTAGGTCATCTAGAAACCGGTAGAGCACTAGCTTATGGGGCGATGACTCAACCAAGTGGAGTTAGCCTTTTGTGTTCCTATTAGGTACCTGGTACCTAGTTAGGTATTTTATAAGACAAAAGCTTAGTGGCTTAGCTATTTACTCTGAAAGAAAAATAAACGGCTTTGTCTATGTTTGCTTATAACTGTATGAATTAATGAATAAATATACATTTATTGTATACCACAGAACAGAGCAACACAATAAATGTACCACTGTATACTACAATTTGGCGACCCTAACGCTATCTATACTATTATAATAAAGAGAGAGCGCGAATTTTGTGAGTTTGTATGTATGTCCGGAGCAAACTTTGGAACCACCACACCTATTACAATAATTCTTTTACCATTTCAAAGGTACATTATTCCAGATGGTTATAGGCTATAATTATGTTAATAAATGTATAATAATGGCTAGATATTATGTGCAAATTTGTTAAAGAAGTCGGAATTTTTTTTGACTCTAAAACGTTTTCAAGGCGTGCGCTGGGTCATATACTGTTATCGGATGAAAATGATGTATGGGTGAATTGTTCCTCTTAAAGAGTTCTAAAAAAAAGTCCGCGATAGCATATGTCTATATTCTAAGTATAACTTACAGTAACCATTTCTACCTTTCAAATTTTGATTAAAAATAATGAATTATTTTCGAAGCTTCTTTAACCGATGTGATGTCAATCTATATCTAATTTAATATGTTTATTATCGTAAGTATTTAATTTAGAACATATTTGCCCTTTACACTATACAATTTAAATAAATATCTCAGGAGTTATCAGAAAATTAATATTTCCGCGCGACAAAATAATAAAATGGTGCCGGCTGGCGCGGCGGGGCACGGTGGCGGGTATCGGTGCGGGATATTCGTGTGGTTCCTGTGGTGATCTTATTGACAATCGTCTCCTATAAGAAGCTCACAAGAACAAATATTTAATTTTCAACCCGGACGAAGTCGGCGCGGGCTTCTAGTCTAAGAATAAACATAACCAACAATCTTCTTACGATCATCCTATTAATATTATAAATGCGAAAATGTTTGTTACTCTTTCACGCAAAAGCTACTAAACGGATTTGACTGAAATTTGGCATGGAGATAGATTAAACCCTGGATTAACACATAAGCCACATTTTATTCCGGAAAATTCAAGGTTTTCCGCAGGAATCAAAAAACCTTGGTCCACGCCGACGAAGTCGCGGGCATCGTCTAGTAAGGATCATAAATTAATAGTTGACGACCTCCCTGGCGCAGTGGTGAGCGCTGTGGTCTTATAACTGGGAGATCTCGGGTTCGATTCCCGGCGGGGCAATTTGGGAATTTACAATTTCTAAATTGTCTCTAGTTTGGTCTTGTGGGAGTCTTTGGCCATGGCTAGTTACCATCCTCCCGCAAAGACGAGACGCCAAGCGATTTAGCGTTCCAGCACGATGACGTGTAGAAAGCGATTAGGAGTATGGGTTGAATCTACACTGCCATGCCTCATCCAAGTTAGTCCGCTACCATCTTAGACTGCATCGTCACTTACCATCGGGTGATATCGCAGTCAAGGATCATCTTGTCATCGAATAAAAAAAAATGATCTTATTACTGTGATCTTACCTGGTAGTTGTACAGTTTAAGGAGATACCCTTACTCTGTGCCGGTAGAGTACCTTATGTTGTAGGAAGATGAAAGCCATTCAACCTGGAAGTGTTGTGGTCTTACTTAACCGATTATACCTAAGCTATGAAACTATGAATATACCTATTACTTAGTGCTTAACTTAATCGCGAACTGCATAAATATAGAAAACTATGCGACTATGATGCAATAGAATAATATGTCTATGACGCCATAAACGAGCACAATAAAAGACAAGTGCTTCTTACTGTTACATTGTGCTTTATGCTTCTGTATATGTACATAAATTCTTCGCCATTATAATAATCATCGCAAAGACTCTTCCGCAGTTACACACAGACATACGAACGAACAGCTTATCTGGTGCGGGCGCCGGGAGGTATTTTATAAGCGACCCATTTACAAAGATAAACTTATTTATAGAGCCGATAAATAATTTAATATACAATGATAATATTGAACGAGCTTTTGTGTACGGTAAGGACTGGTCATTCTAGATAAATGTAATTATATTTATCGATAGAGAACAAGCAGGAGTATACAAAGCTGACTGCCCACCTTCTCTCGCGGATTATATTCGGCACTCGAAGAAGAAGAATCAATACTAAATCTAAAGATTATATATTTTTTTAAATATAGATTCTTGGAAAAATCAAGAAATATCAGGATTTAAAGTTTTATTGTTTAGCCCGATGCACGATTTTCCTAAAGGGATGCTAATCTGCAATTACAATTACAATTTACAGTAGTAAATAGGAAGTGTGTTTTATTGTTGTTTTGTTTTTCAATAATGCAGCAACTTTTGCTCGGCTAATTTTGAGAACCCAGAAAGTTGCATAGGCTACTTTTTTCTCCGGAAAAGATGCAAGAAAATTTTTTCGTCTTGTCACCATTCCAAAAAAACTGCGCCACTCGGGCCATTCAAATGATTTTGAAAGTTATTGAAAAATTGTCGAACGATTCTTATAGTCTCAGAAACTGAAGCCCTAAAAAGCAAGACCTAAAACAGTTTTGGAATTTGTTTTGAAATACCGTAATAATAAATTTACTATTCCATAGGAACATTTCAATTTATATTTTCATTTTGTTACCCGTGGGTTTAAAATTTTAAAGACATACACAATAGCTATATTTTCATGAACATCGTGTGACTTTCTTCATCCAATTATAATCTGTTTAAGTTTAACGAGCATCGCAGACGAGTACGGTCACTAAACCGACGAAATTAGTGACACAGAGGGTACTCAGATAGGGTTGGTGCTTTTATTATAATTATAATAATTTTTTATATTTTGGTATTTTTTTTTAATTACCCAGTCTGAACCATAAATAGGTGGATAAGAATATACCAAAAGAATCAAGGAGCCGCAATAGGGTGTGAAGAAGAAAAACATATACATTATTTATTGTTCTAAGTTAATAAACATAATACATTAATGAGTATTAATAATAATAAAAAAAAACTAAGAATTTAGACGAAAGGTGCACCGAATATTGAAGGCACGAATATTCTGATTATTATGTTGCTACAAATAAAAATATCTTTATCTTTATCTTTATCTTTATCAATTACGAATGTTTTGATTGGCTAAGTTTATTGATGATATTCTTGCTGGATTCGTGCATTTTAATCAGCAGTCAGAAAGTGTCAACTAATCAGAAGTGATTGCCAAACACTGTTGTTGTCAAAGTTCAGAAGTAGGCAAGCTTGAGTTTTTGACAATGTGAGTTTAAAATTAAGTTAGATATCCCTAATTTTTGATAACCCTGTGTCGATGCAAGCTGGGGGAGTTTTTGTAACATGTGTGTACACGTGCACTTATTCAAAGAATAAAGTTCTCGCATTGTTGTTCTAATTTAAACCTTAACCTTTTCTATCAAGGTTGAATTTCATTAGATTTTTGTGTCTATTTTTAGATGAATAGTTACGCAGTTAAGTTCTAATTCCATACTCCGGCGGGATAAAGCACAAAGCACTATTCAAGTCAACGTTCAATGTGTTATTATGTA
Source organism: Hipparchia semele (assembly GCA_933228805.2). Lineage (NCBI taxonomy): Eukaryota > Metazoa > Arthropoda > Insecta > Lepidoptera > Nymphalidae > Hipparchia > Hipparchia semele. The sequence goes on from OW121719.1 coordinate 436,258, forward strand.
TTTGTTTTTATCTTTAATGCTCTAGGGGATGCAGGGATGAAATTAAAATTTATAGACGAAATAACTTTGTACGGTTGAGGCTATGTATAATCCCATTTATTATAATGAAGGAAAAACTTAATTTAGTTATGATTTATTCATTTAATTTCATCTGTGCATTTCGTCATTAAAGTCCCTCTCTTTCTTTTACGTATTTGTGAGTTTATTGCTATTAAATTTTCAGGGATATGAAAACTTTTTCAAAGAAAATTCAGTACTCAAAACTATTAACCGTCTTTCAAAAAAGGAGGAGGTTTTCAATTCGTCGAAATCTTTTTTTTTATGTAGGTATGTTCCCCGATTACTCGAATACGCCTGGACCGATTTGGTAAATTCTTTTTTGTTTGAAAGGGTATACATTCCAGGTGATCCCGTTGTCATCTGGTTAGGATCTGATGATGGGATACTGGAGAAATCGAGGGAACTCTGCAAATATAGGCACAATTGATATACTTTGTAGTTTGAAGTCGGTTTTGTAAAAGAATTAGGCCAACTTATGGCTTTGATGACAAGTCAAGACTCTACCGCCGATTCGGTGCAGATTCTGCTGAGAAGAGCCGCCAAGACTGATGCATGTTTGGCAATGACAGAATATGTATTATGTATTGGATATAATTAGTATCCATTGTCGTAAGTTATGGTATGAGTAGAAATCTCGTTTTCTATTTCGTTCAATGTTTATACTTCAAATTTTATTAGCGTACACCATGCATGTAGCGTAGGTGTACGCTACATGCATGGTGTACATGTCATTGCTGTAGAACTCCCTCGTAATATTTATTTTATATGAGGTCGTTGACACTACACCTGTTATCTGATAAGGCAGATATCACAGCGTGACCTCATTCCACGCTCCCTTGATAAGGAAGTTTAGTTGTTAAATAAACGCTTGTGTTGCATTAGGTGGGATAACAAATGATATCTACAGATATTACTGAGAGAATAGGGATGTTGCCAAACTAATCAAACTAATAACTCTCTATCAAACGAAACGCTTGTATGAAACAGTGAAATGTGACGTCATAAACATTTGACATTTTGTTACTGTGATTTCATTGAAATAATAGGAATAATAATCACTTTAATGATGATTCCAAAGTGAACAGCATTCCGAACCAGTTGTAGGTAGATTCATTTGACGATTCGAAAGCACTTCGTAAAAGTTTATTTGAATAAAAAATTATTCTATTCTATTCTATTCTACCTCTATTTCGCCCCATTTGTGTAGAGTGGCTGTTAGCGGCCGCCGGATGCGGCGTCACGTCGCTGATCTGCCGTTAGGATCGGACAAAGGACCCCTTTATAAGGATGTGTGGACTTCATTTTTTCATTGACCCATCCCACTGATATGAGAAAACAAAGATGTACTGGTAAGTAAAGATGAAAGTAAAAAAACCTGTCAAGTGCCAGTTGGATTCGCACACGGATGGCTCCGTACCATCGTAACAGCGATTGTTAGCAAGAAACGCCGAAAAAATCACGTTTCTTATATCCCCTCTGTATTTTTTACTAGACGATGCCCGCGACTTCGTCCGCGTGGATCAAGGTTTTCCAATTCCCATGGGAACTCTGTAATTTTCCGGGATAAAATGTAGCCTATGTTTTAATCCTGGGTATGAACTATCTCCATTTTCAGCCAAATCGGTTCATTCGTTGTGGCGTGAAGGAGTAACAAACACACACACACACACACACACACATATAAACTTTCGCCTTTATAATATTAGTGTGATTTTATTTTTTATTGTTGTACCTACTTAGATATTGTAAAAATTTCAAGTATTCATCTGTCATATCACGGTTCATGAGATACAGCCCGCTGATAGAAGGACGGACGGACGGACAGCGGACGCTTAGTAATAGAATCCAATTGGCATCCTAATCCGGATGGATTAGGATGCAAAATTGGCATCCTAATCCAGGATGGATTAGGATGCCAAAAAGGGTACGGAACCCTAAAAAGCAGTGATAGCCTAGCGGTTAAGACTGCGTTTTCTTACTCGGAAGGTCGCGAGTTCGTACACATCTGACTTTTGTATGGAGTTAAATACGCATACCTATAACTTTTTTTCAGAGAAGACCGAACTCGTTTACTTTTTTCTGTGGTAAAACTATTATTTTACGTAGTGTATCCTTGCGAGTCTGTATCCTGTCTGTAGTATATCACTGAAAGATCCCCAGCGTCGATTCCCAAGATCTTTGTCCTCCCGTTATTGGGTCAAAGAGCAATGGATACATCCGATTGTAAACTGGATACTTTGGGGAGTCTGCTTTTCGTCATACCGGATTATAAACGAGGCTCAAGTACCAATTTAAATAGTTTGTTTTTTAAATTTTAACTTCTTTATCAGCATTAGAAGATGCAAAATGTACGCACAAATACTTGCAGCAGGGTGTTAATTATAAAATAGGAGGTTTTAAAGCTTTTTCTCCTCGTAAAGGTTTTTGACGACCTCCCTGGTGAAGTGATGAGCCCTGTGGTAATGAGTGGGATATCTCTGGTTCGATTCTCGGCAGGAGCAGTTTGGGAATTCATAATTAGGTGGCTATAGTTACTCGCCAAAAATATACCGTCAAACGAATTAGCGTTCCGGTACTACGAGTAAGATTGCGTGCAGAAATCCTTGAGGTAGAAATCGATTAGATGTATAGGATTTTATCTGCCATACCCCTTCCAATTAAACCCGCTACCATCAGGAGATAGCAGTCAGTGGCTATTTTGTCATTGAAAAAAAAATAACAGTTTAAAATAATACTATTATGCCCGTTTTCATCAACGTCCCCGGGCTATCTAAGCTAAGTATCGCTTTCTGCCAATTTCGTTTTCACGAACCTTTAGGGAACACCTAAAGGTAGAAATGACATTGGGTAAGGGATTGTGTTTAGGAGCTACTTACGTAAAGGATTCTTATTTGGGGAATGATTTAGGTATGTTTGGTGAACACAGGCATCACAGACAAAGTTAATCGATGTTACATAGTTTATTTAAGTAAGCGATATATTTTACGTTGAAACTCGTGGATGCCGGATTCAAGTCCACAGTCAGTCTGTTTGTCAACAAGATCGTCTGTATTTACTCTGCCATTGTTTGGTTAGCTTCGTGTAGAGTTATCGATCGTAATTGTAACATCGTGTCACACGTGACCTCATCGGCGATTTGTTGCTGTTAGGTGTTGTTCACGCTTATGTCAGCTTGCCTGTGGACTGGTCACCTACTGCTTTTTTTTGATAATTGATAACAATGTTGACCTTCGCAAGATTTATGTATGTTTAGGCTGCATCTTCACTTACCATCAGGTGAGATCGCAGTCAAGCGCTAGTCTATATATTTAAAAAAAAAAAAAAAAATCGAGTTACAGTGTCTTGTCGATGGAAATCTTCTTCTTATTGGAAAAACCTGTTCTTAGGAATTCAAACACTGAAAATTGCTGACAGGATTAGGTATTCCCTCCTAATATAAGCTTTATGTTTATTTGGATTGGAGAGAGGAATATTAGTCAAATTCAGTACGACTGATACTTTAAAAAAAAAAAAGTTTTGTTATCTTATTGTTAAACAAGGTCTTCTAACTGAGTCTCGTCTTACTTCCTTACCAAGTCGTTTAACGGTTGTCGCAGGTGCAAATTAGCTAAGAGCTTCAATTGTCATTGCGACTAGCAAATAAGTAACTGTTACTGTGTAGTGCTACTTACGAGGACCTGGGTACATAACTAAGGATATATTTATTTTGTACCCAAGTGTGATAATTCACAAATTAAAACACTGCATTATCACCTTTCGCTACGTCATGTTTGAAAATGTCCTTTTTTTAGTAGTAAATTTTTAAAATAAATGTTATAACTTTACTTTTGTAATTTTAATTGAAGACCTCGCAAGATAAAGTGTACAATATAGCATAGAGATGTCAATTGCATTAAAATGGCGTTGGCTTATACAAAATTAGCTAGGAGTAGAGAATAGAGAGTTATCTCTGTTAGATTTTTTGTTTCTTCAGAATAGAGTTCTTTATTTTTATTTATTTTTAAAGGGGGTCTATATAACTCTCCTCTGTAAGTTCTAAATACACCTTTGCAAAAAATTATGTTGATTCGTTGCTCCGTTGCTGCGTGGTTGAAGGACAAACCACCAAACAAATACACTTACACATTTATAATTTATTAGTAACATTTGATGCCCCATTTCCTCAAATTCTTAATTATTGTGTCACTATCATAATAATTTGAGATTATTAAAGACGAACCGAAGGAATGAAGCCTTTTATGTTAAAATTCGTAAAACCGTTAAGACTAGTGCCGAATGTGCCCAAGAAAAAGACATAGATATAAGGATACATAATCTAAATATATAAAAGGCAAAGGTAACTGACTGACTGACTGACTGACTGACTGATCTATCAACGCACATCTCTAACCACTGGACCGATCGAGCTGAAATTTGGTATACAGGTAGCTGTTAGGACGTAGACATCCGCTAAGAAAGGATTTTGGAAAATTTCAACCCCAAGAGGGTTAAATAGGGGGTTCAAAAATTGAACCTAACGTGAGCGAAGCCGCGGGTTAAAGCTACTTAGAATATACAATCGAAAGTATTGTCGTCTTTCGGCAGTGTGGTAAAAAACTCAATAACATTTTTGGCCCGACCCGGATACGAACCAGGGATCTCAAGTCTCAACGAATTCTCGCTAGGCTCTAAAACTTAAATAGGAGTGCATGCCATTCGATAGCGATACCAATATCTGCAATGCTAGAGGCAGTCATTTCACAAAATGGCACTTCGAGATTGATTGGACCCGCTGAGGCCCACGGCAGTGTCTACAGCGCGATAAAGATATCTTAGTTCCAGCCAAAATGAATAACCGATAATAACTCAGTTTTACAACCGTTTATATTGAGTGATAAATTGCTTTTATTGCAAGTCGTAAAAGATTTCGTGGACGAGATAAAGGCTTTGTTCAAAAACATTTACTAGTCTAAGCATTTAAGTCTATATAGGGAGGTAGGAAGTGTTGAATTAAATTTTGTTGAAATTAGAAAAAGTTTTTTTTTTCCAAAATTTAAAATTAATTTGCGCGGGATTGATGCCCGTTTTCACCAAATAACCTACCTAAATCATCCCCTAAGTAAGAGTTTCTTTGCGCGGGTAGCTCCTAATTACAATCTCTTGCCCAATGTCATTTCCACCTTTAGATGTTCAATAAAGGTTCGTGAAAACGAAATTGAAAGCATCACTTACGTAACATATAGCTTAGGTAGGCTGTAAACTTTAGGAAACATTGATGAAAACGGGCATAAGTATCCTATGTTATGCTTCTCTTATCTTAATTTTTAGCCCCCTAGGAATCTTTTGCCTTTACCAAGTGAGCATAAAAAAGCAAGTTTTCTTTTTATCTAGTAGATCGCAACAGCTGATATAATGAGGAAACTCATGAGGAAGAAATCCTGTATTTTCTTTACATTCTCATAAAAATAACGCGTGTTTTTACGTAAATGTGGTTTTGAACCCTTATGAAGTTTTCTTTCAATGCGAGAGATCTCCAAAAGAGCGTTTTAGAAAGGATCCCGCAAGCGTATGTCCTTGTCAACAATCAACATTGTATAAAACACGACAGCCCTACAAAGTTACCTACAGCGGAGTGTAGCGGTAGGAATTCGATCCCTTATTCTAAATGTGGTTAATTACATAACCGCGGGGCAATGACCTTACGGCGCCGGTGCCGTAAACTATGTTAGATATTTTGGCGGCCTGCCAGGTTAAACATGCTAATTTTGTGCTTTCCAGCTTAGAACGGAAACGGTTTGGCGAAAGGGATGATAACTTACATCTCATTCCTGACGTTCGTTGAATGCGAACACCGATTCCCATTACACATAATGGTTCGGGAGACGCTAACTTTAAATGAAAATATGTTGAATGAATTGATAGAACCTGATCCCACTTATGACGCCCAAAGATAACATTATCTTACATTTCATTATATACATAATGTAAGAATTATGTAATGTGTCGCTACTAGATGTCGCTAACAGTTGCTATAAAACTGATTGAAAAAGTAGATACATATCACTGATTTCGTGGCTGACGGGTGATTCGCCGTGGTGTAACGGATAACACACTCGGGCGCGATTCCCAGAGAGATGTGGGTTCGAATCCCGCCGGCCTCGGAATTTTTGATATGTATTTATAAATCTATTAGGTTATTTCCTTTAAGTGTAGGTTAACACTTCAATAAAAAATTAAAAAAAAAGATAACATTACTTTAAGTTATTGATAACAAATTAGTGTGTAAATACATCGACTTTATCTACATTCTACAGGAAAGTACACGATTTTTCGTAGAAAAATGTATCCAATAATTCATTAGCTCACCCATTATTTCATATTATCTTTGAAGTAGACTGGCTGGCCGGTGAAAACCCAGCAAAATCAATAGTACGAGCCGCTACGCCAGCTAGTTTTCACGTTAAACGAATAGCTGTGACACCTCTTTGAAATATTTATGTCGAACCACTACTTTTGGATTGCTTTGAGATTTTAAAACTTCGAGATTTTGCTTTGATTAATTATTATTGTTTTTTTTTTGCAATTAGTTTAGGTTTTTTTTCACATTATTGCACAACGTAGTAAGTACAAAAAGCAAACTTAATGCCAAAGTATTTTCTTCCTGTCTACCTTTCTAGCTTTGGACGTGCGACATCACCATACTTGAGTAAAATGAAATAAAGTATGTACGAAAGTTATAAGATTAAGACCAAAAATATTATTGTTAAACATTTACTTACATATTACATAGAGCAACATGTTTTAAGTTAATGCAAAGTTAAAACAGCAATCATTAATTGGCGGCAGATGTATGGATGCGCCAGAAATATAATATTAATTTCAAGGTTTTATCTTTGGCCCTTTATCGTCTTTCATCTTCATGAACCGATATACTTCCACTGCTAGACAAAGGTCTCTTATCTGAACTCACTCATACCTCTGGTGATGGTTCTCTTTTAATTGGTCAAAACTCACGGTGAATTCACTTCGCGGCTCGTTCATGACGATAAAGGCAAATGGTAACGCCTATTCGCACAAATGAGCCGGCGGCGCCGCTTCCGTGACTCAAATACTCGGCGGCGACTGAAAGCTGAAAACTGCACGAAAACTCATCATTACGTGTTGCAGCAAAGCGGTCGGAAACGCTTTGAATTTCTCTGAACACACCTTTTGATGCTCCACTCATATCGAGATCGAAAAATTTTCGTATTTGGCAAGAGTTGGTATTGCTAATCCTACTAATTCCTGCTATAGTTCTTGCAAATCACGAGGGCGCGTGAGCTTTACTTGTGGTTACGTCGTCGTTTACATGCATATTGCATAAGTGTGCGTGCCTGTCAGGAGCCTAGGTGGGAGCGGTCAGGCGCGAGCAAGCTCTCGCTCGCACTTATACAGATACGACACGCACACAACTATGAGCCACGCGCCCTCGTGAGATGACAGAACTGTAATAATATAAATGCGAAAGTTTGTGAGAATGGATGGATGTTATTCCTTCACGCCACAAAAAATGAACTGATTTTGCTGAAACTTTGGAACGGAGAAGCTCGAAAACTATGACGAAGGCTCTATGCATCCGCTAAGAAAGGATTGTGGAAAGTTCAAGTTCAATAATCCTTTCTTAGCGGATTCCCATCCAAGGGGATAAAATAGGGTTTGAAAAATCAAACTTAACCTGCGCGAATCTAGTCAATTACAAAAACCATAGCATGTTTTTATATTTAAAACTAGCTTTTCCCCGCGGCTTCGCTCACTTTAAGTTCGATTTTTCTAACCCCTATTTTATCCCTTTAGGGGTTGAATTTTCAAAAATCCTTTTTTAGCGGATGCCTACGTCATAATAGCTGTCTGTATGCCAAATTTCAGCCTGATCCGTCCAGTGGTTAGGGCTGTGCGTTGATAGATCAGTCAGTCAGTCAGTCAGTCAATCAGTCACCTTTGCCTTTTATATATTTAGATGTAATCCAATTTGTATGAGAAAGTGAAATTAACGACTCGTCAATAAATTAACCGTGGGTTATTAAAACTGAAAGTGAAGTGAAATGAAGTGAAGGCATCAGACGTTGGAACAATTCAACTGCAGGTCTGCATGATGTTCACACGTGGGGGGTTTCTAATCGCTTACAATGGTAAAAGCGAATCACTGGGAACTTTATTCGGAGCGAAAAATGCGCATTATTATTTTTATTCTTAAGGGCGAAACACATCTGATGGAATTTCCGTCGCTGATCTTCAGCTTCTACGCCCTATTCTTCTTTCAATACTTAATTCGTTCAAGTATTAGGTAGTGATTAGTGATCACACTCATCACATCACATCACATTAATATTATAGAGGCGATAATGTCTATGTGGGTGTATGTGTATGTTTGTTACACTTTGATGCCACAGCGAATGTACCGATTTGGTTGTTTGGAATGAAGATAGCTCATACCATTAACACATAGGCTATCGCTACGATCTCCGTATTTTTTATTCGATCTCTCGATATCTCGATACTCCGAGCATAGCTCGGTGTATCCCTTCGGTCGATAAAAAAAATATCAGTGTCACTTACTATGATGGAGAGCATCATAGTAAGTGACACTGATATTTTTTTAAAGAATATTAGCCAAGCTGACGTTGACTAATATCCTCCTATCCTCTCCAAATAAGCGGAAAGCTTGTGCTTGGCGTAGATACGACAATAGGGCAACGGGTGGGGTTCAAACCTGCGACCTTTCAGTTTTCAGTTCGCACCTTTAGCAATTGGGCTATTGAGGCTTTATGCTTTCTTAATATGTAATGCCCCTGTAGTTCTTTAGCGTTACGCTGGATGACGTCTCTAAGTTTCTGGATTGGAACGGACTTGGCATCGACATTAACGAAGATTACATCACTTGCCTGCGATTTACCGATCGATATAATTTATTAATGCTATTTTCCAAAAATTTATTCCTTTCTTCCTTCTGAAGTCTCAGTAATACTTCACATCTATCTAGTGTCTAAGATAAGTCTTCTACGAATTTCATCAATATAATTAAATCGACTTCTCCAAAAGCATAGTGTCACAAGAGGAATAGGTACCTATAGCCTACCTTTCCAGATTTTTCAAGAAAAATTAAAACCTAAAACCGAAATGTTGTGAATACGAAATGTTATTTTGGTATAAACTGACGATCACACACTCCATCCAGGTAGCTGCGACGTCGAAAAGGTGCGTATTTCTAAAACTTGTTTTGACTTTTGGTGGCAAAAAACTGCCAACTGTGAACGTAACACCTCGTGGAGAAGGGTTCTTTTGTTAGAATGTTCTACAATGCAAAACATTTCATTAGTTACCTATTATCTAGACAATTCCTAAATGGGAATTGGATTTAAAAATCATCGTGCTCTACAAAATAGTATTCTATTGCATTTAGCAAATTTAAGTCAATTTCTAGTAGGTAGGTAGGTAGATAACAATTATTTAATAAGAAAAGTATAATGCTACTGCGAAACATCTGAAAAACTTTTGTAGATTGCTGCACGTTTGTGGTAGTTGCTGATCTTTTGTAAGGTCTCTTTATGTTGAAGTTTTTTTTTTACCTATACTTACCTCCGTCCTCCGTATCTACCTGTTTGATCTTCATTTTTAAAATATAAGTTAACTTAAATAAAATTCTTAGAGAGATTCGACGCTCATAAACGCTGAATAGACCCGCAGCTATTAAATTATTAAAATATTTTGTTAGGGGTTCGTAAGTTTTCGGACACAGATCCCTAACAAAAAGACAACCGAGATAAATCTCGAAATTGCATTTCCAAGGTCACCTGAAGCGGACGGACGCCGCTGGAAGCGTGCGCGCATCGTATTCATACCTACTTATACTACGCGTTGAAGCCAAGTTACTGAATTTATCAACTTGAAGTTTAGTTTAGTCTTCGCTTGACTCTCCCCGCGAACGTTCGTGTCGCTTCGTCGATACTGATATTGTCCCGCGATTTATTCGATACTCGAGTGTTGTGTTTTTTTGTCGAAAAAGGATTTTTGTGTTGTGGGCCCGCTAGTTTCTTTATACCCAAAGGTAAGTTTGGGTGAATCAGGGATGAAATAGCAATTTCGGGGTTCTCTATTTAATGTTTTTCATATTCGGATGAATAATTTTAATTAATCATCAGTATTTATGTCATAACTTATATCTAATTCTGAAAGCGTTGTTTATTTTATATTGGATGTTTACTTGGTTAGCTTTAATTTCTTTATATTTTATGAAGTAACTAATTATCCTTCTGCAATAGTAGTTAATTGTTTCAGTAAAAAAATTAATATAGGTACTAGTAGTTACCCACATAGAACCGCTCCTTTGCTTTAGCAAACAGTGTTTTACACTGTTTTAGGTAATTCAAAAGTTCAAAATTTTCAAAAAATGTGTCTAAAATGAAAAATCTTAATTTTTTGATAAAGTAATTTTTTTTATACTTATTTCAGAAAAAAAATCTTTTTCAGTTATTACCATACGTATGATATTAAGCAAATCTTTTGTCAACCCTCATAGTAAAGCCGATACTATAACAAAAATTCTGTTTATCATGCAGATTTATAGATTTTTTGTTCGTCCATAGATCACAGAATTAATGCAATTTATAATAGATACCTAGGTCGGAATTTATGCATATTATGTTCCTGGTACCTACCTACTACTAGAAAAATAGATTGTAGCGAGGAATGTAGGTTCCTTATCCTATTCTGAGAAATCTGTACTTATTATTGAAAAGACTATGTCCTGACTGACTGACTGACTGATCTATGAACGCACAGCTTAAACCACTGGAGTCAGAAACCTGAAATTTTAACAGTAGGTTTCTTTTTATAACGTAGGCGTTCACCGAGGAATAATTTTTAAAATTCACCCCCAAGAGGGACAAATAGGGGGTGAAATTTTGTAAGAAAATCCGTTCTCTTTCAAGTTATAAACATGAAACTTGGTATTGGCTTTCGACTGAAAAAAAGGACATGGTTCACAATTTTTGAAAATTCTACCCCCGAAGGGCTTAAATAAGATTTGAATGTTTGTATGAAAGTATCATTTTCAAGTTATACACCCGAAACTTGGTATTTGAGCTAACGATTAAAAATAAATGAATACGTATTTCACAGTTTTTGAAATTTTCACCCCAGAACCTAATTTCATGTGGATAACGCCGCGGGGCAAAAGCTACCTAGTAGATATAGTAATAAAACCATACCACCTACTTGGCAGATATTTTTATGAGACTTCGTAATTTTATGCTCTTTTATTTGACCATAAAATAAATTTTCTTGGGGATTTTTATTTAAAATGCTTCTTGTAAGGTCGTCGATAACTTGTGGAAGTAGCGCGTTAGCGACTTACTTTTCCAGGGTTTATAGAAGCTCTAAAGGTTGATTTTTCATTTGCACATTTTCAAAATCGAGGCTGTTGGTTGGTTATCTAGTATTAAAACGCTTCGGTATTTTACCCCAAGCGACACTTTCCAAAGGAATATCGCGTTTCAAATAGGTAATCTCTTTAGTGCTGACCCCTTTCCCAGTAGCTATCCTATTAACATCAATTGGAACATTGCAGTAGGTATATTTTTTATTTAAAACTGGGGATCTTAGATTGATAAACGATATAACCAAGAATTTATATGAACAATAAGTTTTCACCCTTGGATGCGAACTTCTTTTCAGAGAGAAAGCTAATGTGAATACCTACAACATTTAGATACTGCAGTGTACTTTAAGTTGTTAAAATACCTACTTCTAGTACACAAGTGTTGGTTCAAAGAAGTTTTTGAATATTTATCATATGCGAATAATTTACAGATTTAGAAATGATAATTGTCAATTGAATTAGTCATTTTTAACTTAATAAATAAATGTGAATTTATAGAATTAACTTTTTAATAAAGATCTGACACTGATTCGGAATACTTTCCCGAAGAGACAAATTAGTAAGAAGCTCTCTCTATCGATTAAAAAAACTAAATAACTTAGATTCTAAAAAAATATTATAAAAATGATAAATGAAATATCATTATAGACATATGGGCGTCAGAAATCGCATTCAATTCCAATCACTAATAATGTTTTATGTTATCAATCCAATATGGCGGCGATAACCTCTCGATATCGAAGCACTTAATACGATAAGTGGGTATGGGAATTATCGCGAGGAGTCAATCGTGGACTTTGTATTGCTTTAATGAGTTCAATAAATATATTTTACAAGGTTTTACGTAACTTGCGAAATATTATGTTAAGTGCAGCATTAGTACAGGCTTAGAGCATTATCTGCTCTAAGAGAACAAGATTATTTAAAGTCCTCATTTAAAAAACGATAAAATCTGCAGATTTTATTGTATGTATAAAATTTCGTAACGTGTAAAGTTATACGAGATGATACCCGCGACATCATCCACGCGGATTAAGGTTTTTTGATTCCCGCGGGAATTATTTTCGAAAACTTCTTTTCTTTACAATTTTCCGGGTTAAAATGTAGCCTATAAGCTAATCCTGAGTATGAGCCATCAGAATTCTAAATTTCAGCCAAATCGGTTCATTCATTATGGTGTGAAGACGTAACAAACATCATCCATCCATTACCACAAACTTTCGCATGTACAATATTAGTTATAGGATTAGTAGGAAGTAAGAACGCCTTTGCCCATAAATACGTATGTCCGCGTGTATTTCGGTTTAACAAATCCCGGGCGAACTTTTTTTTTCCAGGAATAAAATGTATCATCTCATTCCCTGATTATGTCGATGCCAAAATTAAGTCGATCCGTTGCTCCCACCGCGTTTGCGCTCACACTGTTGAACTATAATATCTCCTGCTTAGTAGGCTAGTCTTCGAAACTGACTGCTGTGTCCGAAGCTCGTTAAGGAGACAATTATATTAATTTTTACATGTCACCATAAGGCAATGAACACCTCGTCAAGGCGTAACTCTCTCGGTTCACGAAGTATGAAGTGATTATCATTACTGTCCGCTATTATCGTAATTTCGGACACTTGTCTCTTCGGCCTTGCCGCCCGGAAGACTAGCCGTGCCCTCGGGCGGGCGCTGACATTTCATAAGACGTGTTATTTACTAAATTTTTGCGTTTTATATAATTTTTAATCCTACAAATATTAAAAAGGGAAAAGTATAAAGTATGTTTATATGTTGGTTTATCATTCAATCACACAGCAACTGTGAAACGAATCGATGTGATTTTTTCATGCGTGTAGTTAGGGACTTGCGAAGTGACATAGGCTACCTTTTATTTCGAAAAAATAGAGGGTTCTCGCGTAATTTTTGAAAACAGTACTCGACTCTACGCAAGCCTATACGTTTTCATGCATATGCATATAGTATATAATAATATACTATATGCATATGCATGAAAACGTCGATCCGTAGCTCCATTGCTAGGTGATTGAAGGAAAAATAAACAAACAAACATACTTTCGTATTTATATAACACTAGCAGCTTCACTCGCGTTAAGTTCGATTTTTCAAACGCCTATTTTATCCCCTTAGGGGTTGAATTTTCAAAAATCCTTTCTTAACGGATGCCGTCATAATAACTATCTGTATGCCAATTTTGAACGCGATCCATCAAGTGGTTTGAGATGTGCGTTGACAGATCAGTCAGTCAGTTAGTCACATTTTCCTTTTATCTATTTAGACGATTAATAACGTTAGGTTACTTACTACTAAGGACAAAGAACATAGAAAGTTTTCATCTATGCTAAGGATGAGTATTGATCTTTGTATTAGCCTATTATTTTATGTACCGTCAACAGCAGAGGATATAAATAATGAGGAACATAATGGGACATAACGATGAAATATAAAACTGCATTAACTTTAGCCAGTAGCTAAGCTAATGCGTGCGGAACTCTGTCGCGTATTTGTGTCGAGCGTTCACGCGGCGGACGCGCTGATGATTGCTAGCCTACTAAGGGTAGCGTCAGAAAAAAAAGTCAAAAAGTGATTATAAGAAAAAAACTGCTCAGCGAGAGCCTTTTGCGTAAGCTTACTTTAAAAGTACAAGTTGACTCACTCACTGCAATTGGCATGTTTTTTCCTTGAAGGTCTTTTCCAAATTTTTCCAAACATATATCTTGAATTCTATGTATTATTTGTCTCTATTATTGAATTATCTTTATTAGTGATCGATAGATAACTGCGAACTGGCTCGTTTGCGTTTGTTTCAAAAGCTCTTTAAAACATACTTCACTTGATATGTTAGTCTTGAAAATATAGTCTGAGGCACCATAAAGAGGAAACAATTTTTAACAGCTTTATTCTCGTCCGCGTTTTTATCCCGAAGGAACTGTTTGCTTTTCTGGGATAAAACGTTCTATGTCGCTCTCCAAGTTTTCAATTCAGCTTTGCTTCCTTGATCGAAGGACAAACCAACAACGTATACTAGCTACAATGATTCGTTGTATAATAGAGCAGATATTTTTGTAAAATCTTGAATATTATTCTGCTGACCGTACACGTGTGACAGCGGAAGTTAGCGGAGCGTGGCATTACGCAAGCGACTCGTGCGCGCTTTTGTCTTACATCGCTCGTCGCTTTAATGCGTGTGTGTAATACATTATTTGTAAATAACACAACACTAATATTATTAATAAATAAAATAATATTGAAAGAGTGAAACGTAAATTAACGTTAAACGTAAACGAAAGTAACCCATAGTTAGTTATTAACGATATAGTCAGACATTCCGGTAATTAGAGTTACCTACCTGAATGACTGAATAATAAATTATGTATTTCGAAAATTGTTGGGTTTTGAAAACATGGAGAAAATGTAGAGTCGGCCAAAAAATGGTTACACTTGTAGCGCCCGATACTCTATAATAGGTTTTAATAAATACCGGCAAAGTTCGAGTCGGACCTGCACACGAATGGTTCCGTATCATCGTACATGATTGTTATGTGCTGTAAAATAAAAGTAAGTAGGTAATATTTGATATTCATTCACTCATTCATATAATATCGTGTCTGAGTAGGTCAGTTAGTTACCCACAACGAGGATTTGATTGTCTGTTGATACAGATGTGCTTCCTCAACGCCTAAAATACTTACTCTCAAATATCCGTGAATCACTTGCGTTACTCAGAACACTTTATAGTGAACGAGCCTAAAAAGGAGGCTCAACAATAATTGCGCAAAAATGATTAATTCATCTGTTATTTGGTTTCAACAATTTTGCATCAACGTAATTTCCGAATACATGCGTCTGTTACTATTTTTAATGTTAGCTGTTGAGAGAAGTTGTGTGTCAGTGTCAATTAACAAATTTCTACCAATTGATTAATTGCGTGCTTGAAGACTGCGATTTAAAAGATAAAAAACAATGAGGGACCGGACAGTCATCCTTGTAAGACACCCGTAACTAATGATTTCAAATTGATGACTGACAGTTTTGGTCAATTAATTGGAAACAGTGGTTAAGTAGAACCAACAAGGTTCCCAGACAAGGGCAAATAAATTTTCCATGATAACAAGTGGCCACTTAATTACAAGAAGGCGACACTTCAATCCTAATAAACACCTACAACGCGTGGCACGAATCTCGTTACGTTAATAAGAATATATTAATAGGTTAATTTTCAAGGAAACCTTGATGTAAATGACGTATTTTAATGTGCTGCAAAAGCAATGACAGCAATTTAATATGAAATTGCATTACCTCATACTCCTCATAATATCACAATATTGTTTATCCCTAATAGGGAAAACTTTAAAATGACGAGGTTAAAATATTCTTTCTATATTTAAATATTGCAATTTTATTGTAAAAGTCATGATTAATGTTTAATAGTCCGATAATAATTGTCAATTCATGAATTTAAACTAATTAAAACAAACAAATATAATTATTATAATATTTTACCGTTGCATCTTCCTTGTGATTTGATTAATACTTTCGTACAGTAAAATAGTCATTGATTGCGTATCATGTTGATGTTTAAATTTTAACTTTAATCAATCCAACCCCAATACTATTTAGTTTTCTGTTTGTATATATTGTATAATATCTTATATATTATAAAATAATTTCTTCTCAGCTATTTCTAGTATAAAGACTAAATGACTCCATTTATTTCTTCCTTTGAATGCTTAATATAAGTGATGAAACTTTATATACCATGTTGATTACAATAAAATACATGACCTATTTTTACTAACGCCCGGTCATTGCTCTTAGTCTTAACGCAAATCTAGAGATTATGAATAATCATGTTAGACCAAACTTTGTTAATATCTTGTATACTTACTCTAAATGCTTTAAGTGTTACGTGTCGTAAACATGAATTGAATTTTGTAGGTGTAAGGATTTTGCCCTATTTGATCAATTTTTGTTATCATAATCGTATGATCACAACATCGCTATTCAGTTCATCTTATCTAATATGCTTGATAATATCAAAAATACATCGTGACCTTATTTTTGATAATCTCAGCCTAAACAAGAGCCTAAAATTTTGTTCCGTACTAATCAGTTATGACAAGGTTTTGACAGAGGCTTTTGATATGGTAAGGTAGTCAAGATTTTTTCTTGTCTGAGTGGAAGTTGACTAAATACATCAGCTTTCAGACAGACAGCATACAGCTATCATGAAAATAAGTCTTAATACTTCTCAAGATTCATTAAACACTTTTTATAATATGTCATTTTAAAAAGAGCTAAAATATCAAAAAGTTTTAAACAATTTAATTCAAATTTTCAAAAAAAGATATAGAACTTTATAAAAGTGAGTAGTATCTATCTCAGTACCTATGTTCCATCAATATGGAGATAATAACATTGCCTAATCTTGCATAAAGGCTATTAGCATTCAGCATGATCTAAGTGTACACGGGACTCACTTATTAGTCAGTGCTGAGTGAAGAAATGGTACCAAGGTTATCAATCTAATGATTAAATTGAAAGTATGCTGATCAGTAAACATTTATGCATAGCGCACGCATCGCCGCGTGCGATTATAGGTATTGCATGACTCGGATAAGCAATTACAATGCAATCTTTCGCGCTAAGAAATTATTGACGAATAAATTATATTTATTTATCTTCTGTGTGGCAGTATTTTGATGAGATTTTGATTGATATGTCCTAGGTAATTAAAGTAATTTAAAGTGATTGTAGACTCGCTTTCTAGTACCTGAAACTGAAACTAATACTTATAATGTTAAGCACTAAACACTAAAACAAAGCGTACGTAACTAACTGACGTACAAGTTTTAACGTTGACAACTAGAAATAACACAGAACTTATTTGGCATCTCGTTACTGCATGTTTACAATTAGTCGCGTGGATTCGCGACACCCACTAGGGCTACCCACACTAAATTGATGTTTTTTATTCATACATTCTAGTTTCCTATACGGGGTTCGCAGGTTCAATCCCGGGCACACACCTCTGAATTTTACCTTGCGACCCCGTTATAACAGAGTTATGTGTGTTTAAGTAATTAAATATCATTAAGGCTGAGATCTATAAAACATGCTCTGACTTGGCTTAGCCTTGAGGTAGAGCTAAAACGAGACACATTTATGTCCCTGACATAAACTTGTCTCGTTTAAACTCTGTCTTAAGTCTGAGCAGTCTATAGATCTCAGCCTAAGTTGTAATACACAGTACAGTAATAATTAAGTATCTCAAAGTTGTGAAAAGTCTCCCACTTGGCCAGCACGATGGCCTTTGCCGTTCTCATTGGAAATGAGACCTGTGCCTAGTAATGGGTTGAAAATTGAAATGAATGAATGAATTAAAAAGTTCTCACTCAAAAATCACTAAGAGTGCCAATAAATGTAATTTGATATTTCGACTTCATGGTTTAGTGGCAACCCTAGTGAAGCGGAAAGGGCAACGACCACACAAAACCCCGTGGTTTATGGGATGGCCATTCACGTTAAACGTCGGTTTAGGTAATGCTGACTCACTCACCTCTACGTACGTACATATGTTGTTTTTGCACGCAAGACTCTTGTTACTCGTCAAAATATTAATCCCATCTCACCCAATCCTATTGTAAGATTGGATGAACTGACAGCCGTAAGCGTAAATGCGCTCGCCGTAAGTGAACGAAAAAAAAAGAATGATGATCTTCGTCAAAAAAATAAAAATGAAACATTCATGCCGGTTTTCACGAACCATATCTAAATTATCCCCTAAGTAGCAGTCTCTAGGAGTTCTCTAAAGGTTCATGAAAACGAATTTGAAAGAACTAACTTCACGTCGGTACCCGTACGCCGCATCGTCATCCAACTTAGCTTAGGTAGCCCGTAAAAGTTAGGAAACATGGGTGATAACGGGACACGGGCAGAGAATTAAAATTAACTGTGCGTTAATCTGTCATTTAATTTGGACGAGAAAGGAACAGAAGACAAAATATAACCATGCTGATCATGACTAATAGGAATTCCAATCAAGCGGAAATCAGTCTTAGGAGTAGGCTCATTAATAAGGTTTGAAATGTTGACTTTTTAAGTTACCCGCGTGAATTTTGATTTAAAAAACCTGTGGAAACTCCTTTTATTTTCCGGGGTAAAAATTAAACCACTCACTCTTCTCGTCCTAAACTGTACCCATTCAAAAAATCATGTCTCAATTGCGGCATGATTGCAGGAGAAATACAAACCAACAAACAAACACACTTTCGCATTTGTAAGATTAACACAGTATAAGATATGAACTTTCCTTACTCTTTGATATTAGTAAGAATTTATTTAAGCCACAACAGCTTAACGGTTAAAGGTGCGGTCTGAGCTCTGTGCATGTCCAAGCCTTAGAACATGTGTGCACTGTGCATGTATGTTACAGATACAACATGTGCACATGCGAAACACCTGCTCGTGTGATACAGCAACGCGTGTAATCAGGGCATCGGCTCGGATTCTGCACATTGTCTCCACGCGCCATTGTTCCGCGCACATTGTGAGCTTTTGTGTGCAAAAGTAAGCCTATGGGGCAAGGCCTCCTCTCTCATGAACAGCCGCATACTAAACTTTGAATCACTGGCTTTTAAATTATAACTGGACTTTAACAAGAGAAAAGTTTAATAATTGGGTACCTATTTGACTAAATTTTTTATGTACATACTTAAAATAAAGATTTTTGGTATTTATAACACAATGTCGTTTTTCTTTTTTTAGTATCTCAACTAGTCTCGAAAATATAGAGCTTTTAAGTTTCCTGTTTGAAAAAAAAGAGAGCGCTATTGCAATATGACGTCACACCTAAATTTTATTCAAGACTTCTTCTACGTGGAATTAGATATTGTAAAAATCACGTGGGATACGAAATAGCTTATATTTCCAGGTATATCTATACGAAAAATCACATCGATCCGTAACTCCGTTGATGCGTGATTGAAAGACAAACCAACAAACAAACACTTTCGCATTTATAATATTTATAGGGATTTGTTTAAAACGTTTAAAACATAGGTGAGGGTCGTAAAATGCACGTTGACTGCATGAAGCAGCGAGTGTTTATAAATATAAATTATAGTATGTAATTAGCTAAATGTTAAAGTATTTTCTCGGGACTGATTATAAAACTCTATATTTAGGTAGTTTGTAGATTTAAATGCTCATCAAAATCATGATTCATAATGTACAAGGATGGGCAGACAAAAACTCGATTACTTATGTTATAACTTCTTGTAAATATTGTTTTATATGAATATAATTATCACGACTGTATTTGCAGTTTTATTGGCGTTATAAACTTATAAATATTGTTATGAATCATATTTTTTTGTTTGAGTTATTTTTAGATATTCTGCTATAACTCAAAATCTGAAGATTACCTGTACATATATATCGATGCCTGTACATTATTTCCTTGACTTGTTAAGTTAATAGAAAGTAAGTCAACTTAAGAAAAACTTGATCACTTAAAAGTAGCTGTAATTAAATACATTTCATTGCTTAACAGATTTTAACATAATACATATAGAGGTGTCATTAAAATCGTCATAATTGAAATAAAATAATAGCGTTTGCGAAAAAAAATTGAATTTAATATTTATTTGAAGTTATGTTCATATTTTAAACATATTTGTTAGTTTTAAAGTAACGAGTATTTTGCCCCAAATATCTTACATCAGTTTAAAGATATTGCCTTCGTGCGTTGTTGGTTTATGTGTATATTGATCAAAACGATCGTAATGTAAGCTATGTTGTAACATTTTGTAATAATTAAAGAAAATTAAAGTTGCTAATTCATTAATTAACCCACTTGCGAGAAGGCTACACAAATTAGTTTTTAACAAGCGTCAGATAATTACAGAGACTACAACATTAGTACGCGTTTCACAGTCTAGACATTTGAGACGGTTTCGATTCAGACAAATTAGCAATCTGGCCAACAAGTAGAGGATCAAATGGCTTCAAGGTAATCTTTCGGGGCTATCGTCGACGTCTCAGACGATATTTACCCGATTACCCACTACACGCTGACTAGTATTCCCCTTTTCCCTCCAACTAAGCGTAAATTTTGTCATAGGAGTGGGTACGAGACAACGCTCTACGTACCGGAACTGATGAAGCCGTCGACGTACATATTTATTATTTACCGTCGTATATTCTACAATATATTTGGGCCTGTGAAATATTCTTCGCATCTTTTTTGTTAACAAAATAAATAGACGAATGCTTCATCCACTTTTCCGTAGTTGGATAATAGTTATTAACTTTTTTCTTATTTTTAATTAGATTATTCATCCTATTAAACCACGCATGTAATTTGTTTGGTCAGCTATTAAATTAGTTTTCGTTGTTCCAGAACCAGTAATGTCCTACGCCTAAAAGCACAACATCAAAGATGGCGAGCGCAGGCGCAGTGCTGCTGGAGGCGCGGCCGTTCCGGCCCTTCAAGTCGTCGGAGGAGTACCTGTACGCGATGAAGGAGGACCTGGCCGAGTGGCTCACGGTGCTGTACCCCGAGCTGCGGATCAACGCGGACAACTTCCTGGACCGGCTGGACACCGGCGTCGCTCTGTGCAGGGTGAGTGGAGCTCGCTTGTTAGTCTTCGGCCTAGAAAGATGTCGCCTTTCTGGCCACGCGTAGTAAAGAGTTTAGAAGTCGTCTGCCACTACTCCTCCTGCTGCGGCTACTTATAGGGACTCGGCGAATATTCCCTTTATCGCGACAAGTGTGGCCGAGGAGTTCGTTGAATCGCAATGTATTCGGGCGGACACGAATATTTACCGCGGCCGGCACTGTCGGTAATGTCTCGTTTTAACTCTGTCTTGAGCTTGAGCTGAGGGAGATTGCGGTTTATAGATTTCAGGCTCAATCTTGAGTGATGAGAGCAAGCTTGAGTGTTCCAAGCAACTCTGCAACTGCAGACTCTGCAACTGCAGAGTTGCTTGGAAGCAATCTGCTTTGCTTCACATATATATGCTACACATTGCAGCATTTTTGTTTTGAAAAGAACACGTGCTGAGTTCCTCGCCGGCTCTTCTCAGCATTATCAGTACTCCGAACCATTTGGTATATTCTCAAATTGTCATTGAATTTGAATTTGATGTGGGTTCGATCCTCGCCGGCCCCACAATTATACCTCCTACTTAAAACTTAAAATTTTATTTATATTTTAATCTAAAGTGGGTTTAATTCCGCGAGTCGTTAACGGATAATCCGTAACGAATTAGTCGAGGTTGGGCGAACCGACTTCAAAGCGTTACCGATTTATATGCCGTGAAAAAGTGTTCCGGAAAATGTATCCACTTTGCTACTAAGTATACCACGGCGGACTGTGGCTCGTTCGTCAGGAATTTTAATTAGCAGGCAATTAATCAATCTTATTCCAAGAAAAAAGAAGTAAGCTGAGAACTATTAGTTTCCGATATTGGAAGGGAGGAACCGAAGTGAATTCATTATATTGATACCCGTAAATATATTTTGTTGTTAAACATTTCAAATTATTTATTTATTGGCTACTAATATCTTATTAAAGATTAAAACTAGGTTAGTAAGTATCACTGTATAAATCACCATGGTTGAACTTTACTTTGACTTGCATGTGTTAATATCCAAGTATTGTGTGGTTTTGGTTTCTTAGCCATTTGTTTATGTCGGGGGTGCTCGGTCATATTACATACAGTCGCTCCTGTCTATAGTACGGTCGCCGAACAGAAAGAATTTCGTACAATGACCTCTTTGCCTACTGACAGTGGTCACAAACATTTTTCTATTAAGTGCGGTTTATATAAAATATTTGAAGGAGAAAAAAAATTAGTAGCTTATTAAATAAATTATTTATTTTTAAACAGTTATTATAATCGAGTTATATTAACTTATTACATAGAAATAAAAAAATGAAAATTCAAAAATCAAAGTCCGATTTCTCTGTATCGGAGTAACTACTTTCCGACGACGTCTCGCCTGTCACAGTTATAACGAAATAATGTACAGTTTTGTCTACATTATGATCTAGACACCCTAAATTCAATTCACAAGCAAACAAAAACAAACCTTAGGTTTGCAAGTAAAAGGTTTACAATCCCCGAGGACGGCGGTCATTGCATTTGTGCGAGCGTGACGCATTATTTTAAAGCGGGAGTGACAGAGACAGGTAGTAACAGGTTAATGTACGAAATTCTTTCTGTTCGGCGACCGCACTATAGTTACAAAATAGCAGGATTTACAGCGCCTTTTCACTCGACCTTTAACTTTGAATCCAGCAATGGAGTTCATAATTGGCAGACAAGCAGGCAAAAGGTTATTTTTTGTTCCATTTTCGAACATGCTAAAATTAGCAGCGACTATTATGCTTTTAGGGATTTGTGTCCATAGGAAAGTTTTGGTTGCTGAAATAATTCTCTGCATTGTCTGTGAATCTTTGATCGCTAAGTAATGCGATTTACCTATGACATAAAAATCTTCTTAACTGATTTTTATTTAGGTAAGTACTTGCATTATATAAATAATTCACTATATTAATAATATAAATTAGTGAGAACAGCAAATTAGCTAATTTAATGATAAGTTAGCGATAGACCCTCAACATTGGAAATTAAATCCAATTAATTTGTTGAATTTTGTTGTTTCGTTAGTTTTGAATAACACTGTTGCTGGTAAAACTACTGAGGTAAAAACGAGACACAAATATGCTTTAACATAAATCTGTCTCGATTTAACTCTGTCTTGAGTCTGAGTTGAGTGAGAATGCGGTCTATAGATTTCAGCCTTAGTTAAGTGGTAGAGAGCAATCGGCTGCTATTTTCAGTCGGCTGCCTGACGTGTTTCATTTTCAACGTTTATTCCGCTATCTATATTTTCCGTTTAGTCTGTGACTATTACGTGCTATAATCGTTTTTATCAGGAATTTTAATGAGCAAGCAAGTTATCAATGTGCTCCAATAGAAGGAAGTCCCTACAGTTTTTGAATACTTCTATGGATTTCCTTGTTTGCAGTTTCTAAACGATTCCGCATACCTACTATTGTATTTTCTCTCGAACTTTCTCACTGTTTTTTTTTCAGCGACACAGCGAACCGATGGGAGGTTCAGTACTAACAATTAATAAGAAGTAAATATTTCATGTAGTGTAAATTTAGTGTAAAATGGTTGCTATAATACGTAATCTTTATTTACTTAAATTTATTCAACCGATAAAATAAATAAAGACGATATTTTTATATGAATTGCCACTTCAAAATAGAATCTCTTCATCATGATTCATGAATGTAATCTAGCTTCAATCAAACCCAATAAAAATATTAATGAATGAATGAAACAAAAATAAAATCAAAATTTTGGTCACGCATTGATGATTGTCAGTAACAATGGCGGATGCCTGAGCGGCCGCCGGGCAAAAAGTTTGTGACGTCATCAATACAATTGACGTCACTCTCAATCAATCACGTGGACTTATTTTCCTTCATTAATTTAGGTGCAACGCTTACTACCGGAGTGGAGCCGTAATAACTCAAACTAAAACTCAGCTTCATCAACCGACTTCCAAAAAGGAGGAGGTTATCAATTCGGCCGTTATCTTTTTTTTTGTATGTTGTATCCCTTCCTTTAACGGTTATTCGTAATTCATATATTTATTTGTGAATGCAGTAGATAAACGGTGATGCAAAATATCGTCTGGAAACTTACAAGCTTAAAAGTTCTCGATAATGTTCTCCATAATGAAGACCACAAGAGTGGCCAACCCTTCAGATTCTGAGTGATCTTCAGAAATGATGATGACAATTTAAACTAATGCTTGAAAATACTCCATTTTGAAAAATCGTAAAGGGTGAAAATTCAACACCACCAATACCATTAAATATGTACAATATATTACGTATGTGACAACAAAGAAAAGAAACAATTACTTAGCAATTTAAATACCTAGATAATCGTAAAAATATTTAAATCCTAATCGTTTGATAAACATTTTGCGTGGTTATATTT
Organism: Hipparchia semele; assembly: GCA_933228805.2. NCBI lineage: Eukaryota > Metazoa > Arthropoda > Insecta > Lepidoptera > Nymphalidae > Hipparchia > Hipparchia semele. Next base: position 460,745 of record OW121719.1, read on the forward strand.
AGATTTATCATTGTTATCTATAGAATACTTGTAATATAAAAAACTATTTTATTGTTCCTAGAATCCATATTCGAAAACAAAGTATTTGTCATAGATACCTACTTACATTAAATATTAAACGAACATCATCGATAAGAAGTTTCAAAATTTCAGACAAAAATCGATATATCAACTGATTTTGCTGAAATTTGGCACAGAGATAGATTATAGTCTGGAATAGCACATAGGCTACTTTTTATCCCGGGAAATAAGAGAGTTCCCGCGGGAATGAAAACGAACGAAGCGAATTAATTTACGCGAACGAAGTCGCGCGGGTATCATCTAGTCCTACTAATATTATAAATGTGAAAGTGTGGATGTTTGGATGTTTGGATGTTTGGATGTTTGTTACTCAATCACGCAAAAACGGCGGAACGGATTTAGATGAAATTTGGCATGCATGTAGCCTTTGACATGGAAAAGAACATAGGCTACTTTTTATCCCGATTCCTTAAGTAGTTCCCGAGGGAAAATTGAAAATTGTTTACGAGCTAAGCCGCAGGCAGACAGCTTTGAAATTTGGTATGCATGTCACCTATGCTATGGAAAAGGACATGTACTTTCTATACCGATCTCAAATAGTTCCCGGGGTAAGATATAAAAATTGTTAATGAGCGAAGCTTTAGACCCAATTCTGAAGTCCACGCAGACAAAGTCGCGGACAGAAGCTACTACTATGTACTACTAATTTTAATCCCGATCTCTCAAATTTTTTCCGTGGGAAAAGCATAAATAATTGCTGCACACCAATAATATGTTAATAATCCTACTTCCTACTAATATTATAAATGTGAAAGTGTGGATGTTTGGATGTTTGTTACTCAATCACGCAAAAACGGCTGAACGGATTTGGATGAAATTTGACCTAATAAAAAAAATTTAATGAAGTTAATAATAATATTATACACGCGAAAATTTGTAAGTTTGTTACTCAGTCACGTCGCAACGACTGAACCGATTTTACTGAAATTTGGCATAGAGGTAGATTATAGTCTGGAATAGCATATAGGCTACTTTTTATCCCGGGAAATAAGAGAGTTCCCGCGGGAATAAAAACGAACGAAGCGAATTAATTCACGCGAACGAAGTCGCGGGTATCATCTAGTAATAAATAATTAGTTGACTGTCGATATTTAAGTATTCCAAATTAATCAGAAACAGGTTTCGCAACGCCGCGTGACATTTCATTTGGAATGAGATTTATCTGTCCCGTCGCTTGTCACGCCGTTGCACAAACACATTACTATTTGGATCGTAGTTGCGTAAGTGAGGAATGTCGAGTGATAATGCAAAAGGGTCATTACTACTTAGTATTATTATAATTAGTACAGGCCGGGTGACCTTGACATTGTTTTGATAAGAAACGTTGAGATAAACACGTTTGTTCTGAAGAACTGAAGTTACTTATTGCGAGCTTGTATTACCGTCTTCAAATCCTAATAGACGCTGTTTGGCGCCTGCTGCGAACTTCACTCACAACTTCGGTATGTTATCAACATTGTTATATTAGTGGGTGAAGTTATCGGGAGATCTGGAGATGTGCAGCCGCAGCCATGCCATGAATACGGTAATAGCGATAAAAATGACATTAATAGTAATTATGCGATATTGGTTTATATGTATTATGTTCTGTGGGATATTTAATTTCGATGGCACGTAAATATTCGTATTTGTGCACAATACACATATTATTTCCAATGCACAAAATCAACAAGGATAAAATAATGTTTTCCTTGGAAAAGGTTAGGTTAGATTTAGGTTCAGTTTTATAATAATTCAATGTTTTAGTTCTGGATACCTAGTCGGAAAGGATAGAGCTATTTAGGAATTTATTATTTTATTAGTGTATTCAATATTGCTGGGGGCTTGGGGTCGCAAGGTGCTCGAACTGAGACCCCGCACTTGGAAGGTTAGCATTGGACGACCCCCACAAAGTGTACAGACGTTCTCAAGGGCTGCTTATACAGAATCAATACAAGATCGTATTTTCAGGCGATTCTTCCAAAATACCTGTCTCCAGCGATGATGATAATGAAATAAACCAGTCTTTCGTGGTATTTACCTAGTCGTAGTTCAATAAGCCAGAAATAGTTAGTATCCAGTCAGAACCGAGTCATATCCTTTGCAGCATACAGGGTGTAATGAACGTGGTACTTAAACCGTGTCATAAACTGCTTTGACCGTAAACAGCTGATCGTGCGTTCGCGCGTATATTATGGAAGTTTAAATGTACATTGTTGTAATTTTTTTTTTGTTCGATGACAAGATAGTCCTCGACTACGATCTCACATGATGGTAGTGCAGATAGATGATAAAACTATTAGTATGTAGATAGCTTACAGACTTAATATTCAGCAGTTTTGCAATAAAGATGTTGCTCGGGCTGGGCGTATAGTTTCAGAATTTTACAGTTAGCATGTATGTAACACCCTGTATACTCTTACATTAGGAAATACCGAGGAAACAAGATGAGTAAAACGTATTTGTGGGTGTGAAGTGCGTGACTCAATTTCTGAAAAACGCCTGAACGCTGATTCATAGCGATACACTTTTGCTTTCATAGTGCATTGAGCGTAGACTAATATTAATTTTCTTTGCGTAGTATTCCTCGTTGCTGAGGGTCGTGACCCGTTTTAATTGATCACACAATGGTAGGGGTTGTCTTGGTATAATAATGTGGTGGTATCCCAGTACAGACTCAACCAAACGTAAGGTTTTAGGTTTCCCGATCATTATCAGATGGTAGTGATCATACTTCGAGGCAAGGAGGAAACTAATGGGCTTAATGCAAATAACAGTCACAACGCAGGCTAATTACGTATCGATTACCCTGTTACAACATACCAGCTCTTTAGAAAATGTGTATGAATCCTATGAATTTAGCATTACAAACTTTATAACGTACATTTCCTGTTGATTTTAGGGATTATTTATAATATCTCGTAGGAATTTACAAGATGAATGATTACATATTATACTAGCTTTTACTCCCGCGACTTCGTCCGCGTGGAATTAGATTTTGGGGTGGAATTTTCAAAAACTGTGACACACGTAGGTACTTCTTTATTTTTAACTGAAAGCTCAAATACCAACTTTGATGGAAACAGCTTGAAAAATGACGGAGTTTCATATAAACTTCCATCCCCTATTTAAACCTTTGGAATTGGTGGAATTTTCAATAATCCTTTCTTAGTGTGCGCCTACGTCATAAAAGAAAGCAACTGTAAAAATTTCAAGTTTCTAACTTCAGTAGTTTAGGCTGTGCGTTGATATCTCAGTCAGTCAGGACTTTGAATTTTATATTATATATTATATATCCAATAACATAATATTATTTAAACTTGACGTTTCAATAGAACCTGTTTTTAGCTGGCCCCCTCGAATTTGAAACACGCAAGGGAAAATTCAAGTCTGTAATATGGTAATCAATTGAAAGTTTTAATTGTGTAGATTGGGATGTAACACGTAATGGATATTGGAAAACAATCAATTGTTCTTCCGTACAGGTGATGGTCCAACCGAGCAACCTTGTTATATAAGTCTGTTATCTTGATAAGTTAGTGTAAACAGTGCTGATGCTGAGATCTATAGAACGTGCTCTGACTTAAGATAGAGTTAAAACGAGACACAAATACGCTCTGACATAAGTCTGTCTCGTTTTAACACTGTCTTGAGTCTGAGCAAAGTAAGAGTCGAAGAGAGAATGTGGGCATCATATAGATATTCAAGTTTAATTAAAACTGATAGGTAGACTTGCATAGAGTGCTCTTAAAAGTTGTTCATATTACAAACGCAGTATTTTGTATCTATTGAATACAAAATATCCTACTCTGCCACTACCCGCGCCGGCGCCTCCGCCCTCGCTTGTACCAAACACCTGATCTGTTCTAAATACATACAGAAATAACCCTCAAAATCTACACGATAAGAGTCATTTTGGTATAAGCTTTCGTCAGTTGCCTACCGTACTTCCATATAAACTTTAAAACCATAAAGGCTACCAGATGATCATTTCGCACAACTTCCAGTCGCCTGCCGTACAGTCTTTATAACTATTTCAATAAGAGCTATTATCATGTGAGAAGTTTAAGCTATGTTGCCCATCGTACGCGTTGATCGAGAAGGACGATTATTCATACCGTTTAAGTTTATTGCAGTAATAAATACTGAATTTAGTTAATACTGAGTGACATAGTTAAGCGTGCCCACGCGGGCCTGTCGATCAATTAACCAAGTACAAGTTATAATTACTTGACTTGACTCGCTTGTAACACTTCACTAACAATAGCTTCGAATTTCAGTGCGCCTATTAACTTGGCTGTAAACCTTTTTTATCTATAAAGACCTATCATATTTAGAGCTCGGTATTGTAATTATGTAAGCAGTGATAGCATAGCAGTTAGGACGGTAGTCTCCTATACGAGCAATTAAATGTCACTTGCTTCAGCGATAAATTAAAACTTTGTGAAGAAACCTGCCCATCTGAGAGTTCCCCATAATTAGCAAGAAAAGGTTAGAGTTATTTTGCTATAATCCGCCAACAGAAAAAATCTGTATGGTCAAACATGCAGTTAAAAGCTAAGCACCGCTTACCTTCCCGACCAAGCAAAAAAGCCAAGTTTCCAAGCAAGCAATGCCACCACTCACATGCACCACCACACAAGACTTTTATACTACTCACGACGCACGTTTCGCCCCGACACCGGAGCACCCTCAGGAGATGTCGACTTTACAATGCTGTATTGTCTTGTCAAAAGTACCTAACTATCCTAAAAAAATATAACTACTCATAACTCATCGAATTGAGTCTACAAATATTCGTTGATTTCGATCAGAAAAAAAGGTATACTATATTTATGTAGCCCACTTACAAACAGCTCATTTATTTTTAAATCAGTTAAAGCTAATCTAATCAATGTTTACGCAAAGCAAGCACGTGAATCAGTTAGCGAGGGCGCAAAAATGAGCAAAAAACAATTGTTTCAAAACTATGTGTACAGCGGAGTTGCGCGGCGCTAACGAGACGAACACTCTTGACGACATACAAGGCCGCCGGTGGACGATGCTGCATGCTAATATGTTATAACCGTTTGTGTCAATCATTAATATCTTCAGTTTATAAATAATCACAAATTCAAATTCAAAATTTATTTATTTCATATAGGCTAACTTGTAGCTCTTATGACACGTCACAAATATACCACCGGTTCGGAATGCAGATTCTGCTGAGAAGAGCCGGCAAGAAACTCAGCAGTTGCTCTTTTCAAAAAAAAAATTTTTTTTTACAAAGCTATGGAAAGCGTTGGATTGGTGTACCTACGTAGCATATATATAGGTATATGCTACGTAGGTACACCAATCCAACGCATGTCAAGACGGGCAGTCAAACCAGACCCATTCCCGTTGATGGCACCCGTTCACGAGCATGACGCCATCCAGCCATTGCTACGCTCAACCATATTTGAGGGAACGTAGCAACCCGCACCACACGACACCACCACAGAAATGTTTAAAGAGAGCATGACTACTCATTTACACACACATTTACTATACTCCTATTAAGCCTCAACTAGCTTCGCCCACGTTTTAGTTTGATATTTCAAATCCCTATTTTACTCTCTTAGGGATTGAATTTTCAAAAATCCTTTCTTAATGGATGCCTATGCCATAATAGCTATCTGTATGCTTCAGCCCGACCTGTCCAGTGGTTTAAGCTGTGCGGTGAATGGTGATAGTTCAGTTAATGCGGACTGCGGACAACAGAAAGCTTGAAAGGTGTCGTTATTTTGTGGGAGAAAAGGAAATATTTGTCATGACATTTAATTTAAAAGAATATTAATTGGTGCAGGATTGATTAACCTTTCGTTGAAAAATGAAGTGTATATTTTTTTACAACTAATTTAGATTAGAACTGTCAAAACTTTAAAACAAAAATTGAAAAAATAATTTCAATTAAATATCAAATAATACTTAAAACAATATTCCTACTCGTTCGGATAAAATTAATTCCAACATTGAAGCATAATAATGACGGTAAACTTAATAAATAATTTAACTGTACTAGTAATTATTATCAGACCAATAAATAAGTAAGGCTTATTATAATTGAAAAGGCCTATTCGAATACGTGTAAATCAGGACAGTTTAAATTTTATATCGTGGCATACGAGTTTGCACGTTCACTTTGCACTAAATTCCAATTTAAATTCCGAAAAGACACATTCCAAGAAATTAACAATGCGCAATGTCAAAACAATCCAGCAGGCACTTCGTACTTCAGTTCAGTGTTCTATTAGGCGATCTAAATTCCAACTTGCGTAACTTTAGGGCGTGGAAACCAAATTCCAAGAATACCTTCCGGTAGCTAGCTGCCTGCTTACAATTTTTGAAGGTCATCCAGAGGTCATGTATGTTTCGTATACATACATTATATTAATTAACGTAAACATGGCCTTACATGGTAGATTTCGAGATAAAATTAAGTTAATTTATGCGCAAATGTCGCCGTAACCTACCTAGATATATTTATAATAAAAGTTTATTGACCCGTATATATTTTTTCGAGTATTTTTTTCCTGTTTGTTTTATTATTTATTACTATCTTTTGTCCAAACTTTCGCATAGAATTACAATTTTTGAAAACTCCGCGGGAATTCTTTGTTTTCCAGGATGAAAAGTAGCCTTTATCACTCTCCAGATCCTTCAACCATACTTAACCATGCAAAATATCACGTCGATCCGTAGCTCTGTTGCGGTGTGACTGAAGAATAAACCAACAAACAAACACACTTTCGCATACTTTATAATATCAGTAGGTTAGTAATCCTCAAATATTTTTTGTGTATTTTTCCAGCTGGGTTAATTATTTTTTGTATCGCAAATTGTCATCGCCTTTGCCTACGAGCTCGGATGGGTATGTATAATTTCCCACATAGATCTTAACGCGAATCGAATGGGACGGTCGCGGTCCCTGCAAAGTGTTGCGAGCCCAGCGCGGCGCCTTGAGTACGTCGTACTATTTTATTTATGAGCGCCCAAGCACGCCGAACTGATCGAAATCTTTATTGTTTTGTCGCAAGAAATAATACAATTTACAATTCGATAGGCATTATGCGTTTAAGGGAATAGATTCTAAATGCGATGTTTTATTCAGTATCTGTGGCAGCGCTTGGGAAACGGCGGAATTGCGAACCGATATGCGCACTTCGCGGACCGGGGCGGAATCGTAATGAGTTCGCGAAAACCCTATCGAATTCAGAAAGGCGAACGATCTGTTGTACTCAACGATCAACAAGCCAAACTCATAGAATTTTAAGTACTCGTAATCCTTCAATAGCCCAACGGTTAAAGGTGTGGACTGAAAACTGAAAGGTCGACGGTTCAATCCAAATTCGTTGCACTATTTTCTAACATAAGACGTACGTTTAGTTGGAGCGGGGAATGTTAGTCAAGTTCAGCATGGTATTTATATTCAGACAAGTTGCAGTCAAGGGCTATCCTCCGCTACTCCAACATCCTAGGATCCAGTGACCATCGGTCATTCGTGCTATATGAATATTATTGTCACTTCAGCTTTTGCGACTCAATGTGCCTTGTCGATAAGTCTGGTTCATCCAGGATTTCCTCATTTCTGATTTGGATACTCCGAGCACGGCTCTCTGAAACAATAATATTTAGAGGATATGAAAGATCAACTTCGATACTATTAGCCTGGTTTTCCCAAAAACAACGCTTGTGTCTTGAAGAAGAGATTTTTTAAAATATTTTTAGCGAGCAAACAAACACCTGATGTTAAGTGATTACCGCCGCCCATGAACATTTGTAGCACCTGAGGCACCACCATGCGTTGCTGGCTTTTTAGGAATTTGCTGGTCCGCCCCTTGAATAATCCCAAATTGTAATTTAGTGGGAACACGGAGTTAGATATTATCTCTAAAAAAATTTATTATTGCAAGTAAAAAGCCCAATAGCCCAACGGATAAAGTTGCGGATTGAAAACTGAAAAGTCGCAGGTTCGAACCCCACCCGTTGCACTATTGTCGTACCCTCTCCCAGCACAAGCTTTCCTCTTTTCCGCTCCGGCTAATATTCTTTAAAAAAAAAACAAACGCAGACAAACAAGATCATTAACAATTTATCAATGACTAATCAGCCACACAGGACTCTACGTTTAAGGTGTCGTTAGATCTTATCTCTAGTCACGACTATTAGCATTCGTATAAACTAAGACAAGTCGGAATCAACGGATTGACCCCGTGGCTGGGCGAGTAACAACAATATAACCGTTTATCGTGAGAACTGATCGGTGAACCAGCTCGAACAAAGATTACTAGACCGTAATGTCATTGTCAATGTTAATTTTTGAAAGTGTGGAAATCCGACAGGCGGATCTATAAGAATAACGGCTTGCGTGTAAATGTTGGAAGAAACTTTTCCCTAGAATTAAGTAGCAACATTCCGAATATACAGATCAGTATTTCAATCATCATCATCAATTTCCTATGGATGTTGGATTAATTAAGAGCTCTAGTCCGAAACCCATTTTTATTTGAAATTGGCTGTATTAAGTCGTTGCAAAAAGGGTCTAATTTTTCATACTACGCCGGCGATAGCGATATCCTTATCCGAGCGAGCAAGTTATACCTGCTGCTGTTTTTTTCACTCGTTTGTCTTTCTCTTCGTCAAAAGTTAGATAATAATCAATCTAACCCAACCTCCTCAATATCTCAAAGGTTAAAGGTGCGGTCTGAAAACTGAAAAGTCGACAGATCAAAACCAACCTGCTACTCTATTGCCGTATCTAATCATAATTCTACGATTAAGACGAAAGGAGAGGCATATTCATTTAAAAAAAACCACAGGCGAGTCAATAGGTGTAATATACTTTTGTAAGGACTGTTTTTTGTGGGATTTTAGTAAGTACTAGCTGATGCCCGCGACTTCGTCCGCGTGGATTTAGTTTTTTAATTCCCGCGGGAACTCTTTGATTTTTCGGGATAAAAAGTAGCCTATGTCACTCTCCGGCCCGTAAATTACCCCTATGCAAAAAATCACAGCAAGCCGTTGCTCTGTTGCTGCGTGATTGAAGGACAAACCAACAAACCAACAAACACACTTTCGCATTTATAATATTAGTAGGGAAGTAGGGATTCAGTTTTGTCGGTCCTTCGCGAAAACATGTCAATCAAGTTGATATGCAAGGAAGATGTATGTAGTGTTAGATATCCTGTCCACAGACGCTAGATCGCCACGCCCTTTCTATTTGGTCGATTGTTATCTGTATTATTAATATTCTGATCGTGACCGTGTATTTGTTGTGATAAATGTCGGCAAAGGTTGACTTTGTTTTTTGTTTACAATTGTCAAGTTAATTCTATTTCACACTAGCTTGCGACTGATATAATAATGACTTAGTTTTTTTTAAATTTCGGGGACCCTTTTTTATCTGGGAAATAATAGGATAAGTAAGCTTTACTTTTGTCACTCTCCAGTAGGGTTAGCATGCACGCCACGAGAAAAATTAGTCTAGCTATTTACTCGTGCCCTACAAGGTTTTATTACGTCCTTTCTATATTTAAATTTAGTTTTTAAGGTTATAATGTACAGAACACAGAAATAAACAAGGTTTTCAACTCATCCATCTAAAAATCATGTTGATCTGTTAATGCGTGATTGAATGAAAACTATACCTTTCGAATTTATAATGAACTAGTTTATCCCGCGGTGTCGCTCGCGTTAAGTTCGATTTTTTAAACCCCTATTTTACCCCGTTAATTTAGGGTTGAATTTTTCAAAAACCCTACAGGATGCCTACGTTGTACGTAGCTATCTGTATGCGGAATTTCAGCCCGATCCATCCACCGGTTTGAGCTGTGCACTGATAGATTAATCAGTCAATCAGTTACTTTTTCCTTTTATATTATTTAGATAAAGAAAAAAGAAAGAAAGGAAGTGCAGTGCATACACGAACAAAATCAATACGATGGATGTAAAATCTGCATAGTCGGGTTTCATTTTTTAAACTTTTTTCTTGCAACTATATCTTCGCGCGCCAGTAACAATGACGAATCAACCCTACCCTTTCTAAGATCATGACCCCACTTCCTGTAGGCAGCGGCGTGTCCTTTAATTACGTATTCCACATGAGCACCGTCACTACAAAAACGTAAAGTTCAAAGACAATTCGCTGCCATTATTCATCCGCTGACAGCTATTACGGTAAACGTAGATTATTCCGTTTCGGAAATAAACGACATGTCAATTAGCACCTAACCTTCAATCTGAGTTGAGGGGGACATGCCTCCCTTGAACCTTATATGATTTACTAGCTGATGCCCGCAACTTCCTACGCGTTGATTGAGGTTTTTTAATTCCTGCGGGAGCTCTCTTATTTTTCGAGATTAAAAGTAGTCTATGTATTATACCAGACTATAACATATTTTTTAAAACCTTTCCTCCTTAGGGATCCTGGGTGCTCAAGGAACAGAGGTATCCTTTGGATTATGAAGGACTGAGACTCTAATTTACTATGTTGGCCACCAAGTGGATTGGCAAACTTCACATACTAAATTATGGTAATTGGTAGACTCCTGGTAGAGTCAGTCAACGACAGAATATTATGCGTTACCTACTCTGTACGTTTTACGCATAAAAAAAAATTAAATATAAATGAGAAAGTGTGTTTGTTTGTTGGTTTGTCCTTTAATCACGCAGCAACGGAGCATCGGATTGACGTGATTTTTTGCATGGATATAGTTGAGGACCTGGACAGTGATAAAGGCTTTTTTATCCCGGAAAACCAAGAGTTCCCGAGGGATTTTGGAAACCTAACTCCACGCAGACGAAGTCTCGGGCATCAGTTTTTATTCTATTTATAATGGAACTTGCAAACTTGTTCCTACTTAGTTGAATTCTGAATGTTTTCTTAGCACCTTTTGGTTTTGAATTGGCGAAGGCGGTTTCCACCTGTCATATCTTCAGCTAGCATGTCATGCCATGTCATTTGTCGCTGTCTTTGCGTATTGTTGTCTCGGAACGAGGAACAGAATTATATTTATTATATCATTATGACATAATATGGCAGTAATATTGAAATTGATTGTGACAAGGAATTTGATAGATGGGTTGCTCCAAGCTTGATAATTTTTTTTGTAAAGAATATTAGCCTAGCCTTAATAGATTTATAAATACATATCAAAAATTCCGAGGCCGGCGGGATTCGAACCCACATCTCTCTGGGAATCGCGCCCGAGTGTGTGACGTGGCTGACGTGTGGTTCGCCGTGGTGTAACGGATAACACACTCGGGCGCGATTCCCAGAGAGATGTGGGTTCGAATCCCGCCGGCCTCGGAATTTTTGATATGTATTTATAAATCTATTAGGTTATTTCCTTTAAGTGTAGGTTAACACTTCAATAAAAAATTAAAAATAGCCTAGCCTTGACTAATATTCTTCTCTTCCCTCCAAATAAGGGGGAACCTTGTGCTAGGAGTGGGTCAGCGGTCCGTTCGAGGAATCGAATCGCCTATATCTTTTCAATGTTCAGTCCGCGCACCTTTAACCGTTGTTGGGAGACTGAGACTTACTTTAAAAGTTTAAATGTAGCATAGACAGAGCATAGACCCTCTTTTTAACCGACTTTCAAAAAGGAGGAGGTTATCAATTCGGCCGGTATCTTTTTTTTTATACATATAATTAATCTGTGGCATAAATGTGAACGATTCTGAATTCGAAAAGCATAGAGTAGTCAAGTAGCCCCATAACCTAAAAATCTTCGAGTTGTAATGAATCTACCACTGGTAAAAAACGACGACAACCGTCGGACCTTCAAAATAAAGTTGTAACGTCCTTTTTTAAAGTCGGAAGGTGTCTTAATTCACTCTTTAAGTATTTTTGACATGAACGCACTTCGATAAAGTTCCTTCGCCATGAATGGTGATTATTATTACTGAGTCACGTTTCATGTGTCACTGTCACGTCGCCGGTAGCCGGTTCGATTCCCTGTGAGTGTTATTGAGACGCCCTTAAACGGTATATTAACGTGAATGGAAAATGATTGATTTATTTCACTGAGCTTTTGTGGTTTTGTTGAGCTAATCTTTATTAATATTTTTTTTAAAGTTGCGAATTCGCGTTTTTTCTGAAAAAAAAAAAAAACAAAACTGTCAATAACTCAAAAACGAGCCATTTTCTACAACCCCCTCTACAACTCCTCAACGGGATTGTGACGTTTTAACAGACACCCTGAATACAATCTCGATTTTAGTGTAAAAATATTTCTAGTGGGTAACCCCACTCATCATACATATACATCAATCGAATTAAATCTAATGCGTTAGTATGATGAGATTTAATTCGATTGATGGTATTCGTATTCGAGGTCATTACCATTAGACTAATATGAACCTTAACTGCATTGATTGTAAGTCACAAATTCAGTACAACCGATTTTAATTAGGAGCGTATCTGTATACGTAAACGTATGAGAATGCGTGCACGAATTCAATGCTGCAATCGAATTAAATCTTATACTAACGCTAACGATAACTTATACTAACGCTAACGTATGACGAAAAGTAAAAATGTTCCGTGCTACGAAAACGTGAAAGTACAGACAGCGCTACGGAAAATTGAAAGTACCTACGCTCCTTGCTACGAAGAACTAAATATGCCTACGGCCCGTGCTTTTTTCATCTTACCCATGGAAATATAAACCATGGGTAGGTATTTCGATGATCTTACCTAACATATACATATTTTAAAACACTCTGTATGTATTGTATTTTTTACGCAAATGTCCTAAATATTAAAGTAATAAATGCTTTTATAATTTAAGTACTTACGTTTGTTTTTAATATCTGACATCGTAAAGGCATTAAAATTCCGTCGTAAAGATGAATATTTAGGTTTTTCAAATTACTTAAAAGTGTAAGGTAAATATATTACATGGGTTCCGTAGATAACCATATTTTTACTACAGTAATTAGTACATCTTGATGTATTGCTTGATGGACTGTCGGCTTGACGACTCGATGAGCTATTGTTAAGTCTGGTTCTCTTACGGATCTGCTCATCTCATTTTATCCCGCAGGATACTCCTACCACAGCTCTAGCTATCGCTCGCTGAGTGATTCTGACTCTTCTATAAGGCCTGGCCGTAAAGGGCTTGTTTCAAATTTTTCATTCTACGAAGAACTGAACTCTAATAAAATGTTCAAATCAATATTTGTGATTGTTTAATCAGGTTCTTTAATTGTTGTAATTTGATTGTTTTTTATATAACAGTTTATTTTTATTTCAGGTAAGTAAACAAAACCAATTCAGCGTGGCTTTGAGAAAATCGGTGCAAATAGCAGTAAGTTTTTTTAATGTTTTTATCTATATCACGTCGATCCGTTGTTCTGTTGCTGTGTGATTGAAGAACAAATAACAAAAAAAGCAAACATAATATTAAACATTTTGGACTTGATTTGTGACAAAATTGTGAGCTCTCCAATTAACTAACCTATACGAGTACGTACCACGACAATTCTTACAAAAATAATTACTGAATCTCACAATTAATACAATATTATCTCATTTATCACAATTAACATAATATTATATGTATATAATATTTTATGGATTTATGGATTATGTATTTGCATAACCCTAAAACTGTCACCGTATTAATACAGTGCGTCACAAAACTCATAACATTTCCATATTCGCCGCAATACAAATAATAATTTCATCAATTAGACTCCTCGTAAACATTGTGGAGCCAATTACGCCTTATATTGTGGCCATTAGGGTGTGTGAAGCTGCGCGCTCACCGGCCACGGTGGCACGTGCTGGACATTCGCGAACAAGTGTGGTCAAATCGGTAGAATTTCGATTGTAACCTCATAACTAAAATTTCCTCTTCCTAAAATGTAAAGGTTTTTGATTCCCGCGGGAATTCTTCAATTTTCCGGAATAAATAATAACAAATATTGAGTTATGCTTATACATCATAATTATACTAATAGTACTACATTAAATAGTGTTTAAAATCTGTCCAGTAGTTTTTGCGTGAAAGAGGAACAAACATCCATCCATACAGCCTCACAAACTTTCGCATTTATAATATTATAATAGTACGACAGTTAATTCATTTCAATATCGTAATACTTTTCGTATTTTATACAAAATAGCAATACCTACTCATAGAATTTGTAAAATTGTTTAATTGTAATCCTATTAATCCTATTATCCTATTAATGCGAAAGTTTGGATGTATGGATGAACTCAATCACGCCGCAATGACTGAACCGATTTGGCTGTAATTTGGCACAGAGATATTATTCTGGAATAACACATAGCCTACTTTTTACCCCGGAAAATAAGAGAGTTCCCGCGAGAATTAAATCAACGTAAACGAAGTCGCGGGCATAAACTAGTATTAAGTATATTCATTTTAACAATATCAAGAATCATAATATAGACAATGAGCGACTAGCTTATAGCAACAAGAGGTCCTTTACAAATCATGATCGGCGAGATGAAAAATTTATTTGAAAAAAAGTCGATATTTATGACACCATTGTGTTCGGGATCGTTTGTTGATTTAAAATAATTATTTTAATGTTAATGTTAAATACTCCTTAATGAAATGGAAGGTAATTTGCTTAATAAGTGGATGCTTTATATGACTACACTTATAATATGTGAGTAAAAAGCAACGCGGTCTCTTAAAAACAAGAAATACCTTTACCGCGTCGCCAAAGTACTGGGTCATTTGGTCAAAAATGTAGATTTCTTTTGGACCGCCAACAAGACTATTGCATTAAACTATCAGCTATTACATTAACTGCATTGCGTGCATTGTTTTAGATTTTCTATATGTATGGTGTATCATAGCGACGGGTTAATATGTATATTTTAATCAATATAAAAATGTACTTAATTGCGATATCCCATGGAATAAAAAATTTACACCGCATTTGTGACAGAGTTTTAGAAGTGATTTAGATGAGAAAAGTCTTCAGTGAGTTAAGCAAATTCACAGGTTTTGTTATCAGGCACCGTGGTTGATGCAAATTGTACAGTATAAATGTGCCATCGTGTCGTCGATCGAAAGATACTTCCAAACCAGCCATGCAGCTAGGCAAAGCAAGCAATTCAATTCAATTAGTTTCGTTTATTTGCTCGTAATAATATTTAAATTATATTTCTCATGTCATATCAACGTATCACATCCTATCCTACTAATATTATATCATATGCGAAAGTTTGTGAGGATGGATGTATGGATGGATGTTGGTAGTAACCAAAATCCATCGGTCGGTCTTTAGTTGTGCCGTGAATGAGTACATTTACGCCTCAACTAAATAACCGATTAGGATGAAATTTGGCATGGCGATAGTTTATATCCAGGATTAACACATTAGCTACATTTTATCTCGAAAAATTATAGAGTTGCCGCACGAATCAAAAACCCTTAATCCACGCGTATGAAGTCGCAGGTATCAGCTAGTAAATTAATAAATGGAAAAGATTGTTGCTAGCATCACATATAGCCACACTTCGGTGGTTCTTTCCAGATCGAGTTGTAAGTCTTCTCGCTCCGTGATACTCGATCGCGCGGCGACATGAAAGAATGCCGACACGTGCGATGAGAGTATCATAATTATGTAGTGTCGTTTTATGGTTTTGGCCGCTTCAGAAATACATTTTATCTTCATTTCGCACATGACACAGTTAATATAGTAGTGCCTTGAAACAATAGCATTAAAAAATAAACCGGTCAAATGCGAGTCGAACTCGGATATGAAGGGTTCCGTACCAAAAAACGCCGAAAAAGCATGATTCTAGTAGGGGAGCCTGATTTACTTTTTAATTTATTTTTATTTTTTATTACTTATTATAATATTATGATAACCATATTATGCGTCCCCATGCTCTAAATACATCGATGTCTAAACCTCATATAAATTCGGGAAACTACGGATCTCGCGGAACAAAATCGCTGCTTTTAAAATATAATCCTATTGTGATTTACATAAAGTGCTTTATACTATAAATGTTTATTATTTATTTCGTGCTACAAATATGGCATTCTAATCTATTCAATTTATCGTAACTAAACCTTAGTATTTTAAGCTTTATCCTGAAGTGAACAGATTTCATTTTGCATTGGATTTTGGAAATCGCGGTTAGGATTGTGAGTCGGATGTCCAGTTTGAGTAGGTACAGCCATATTATTTTATAAGTAAGGATACGGTCTAATAAACAGCGTTTTATGCTTCCGACTTGCTGATTTTATACTTAGGCTCGATTGTTTCAAACCGTTTGTTATGGCTACATACATTCGTTCAAATGGTTTTCTTTGACATTTTGTTCTGTAACGTGCAACAAGCCAGCAACAAGCGTGCAACGTAATGTTTAACTGTTACGTGTCTGTTATTTGCTGAAACAACCGTGCCTTAGTGTCGATTTCACCAACGTTGGGTGACGTTTTATCGAGGAATAAATTGGGCGTTCTGACAGTTTTTGTATTGAAAATGTGCCACAAACACTCAGATAAGAGTTATTTTACGTCGGTGAAATCGGCAAAGCCAGCTAGCTCAAGTTTAGCTTTCACAAATCCTTTTATCAAGTTAGATGTCCTTTTACCATCTTAGACTGCCTTGTCACTTACCATCAGGTGAGATCGCAGTCAAGGACTATTTTGTCATTGAATAATTGGATAATTAAAGATGTCAACCTGCTAAAGATAATTAAAAGCGTTTTATGTCGTATAGGGAAATCGCGTGTTGTTTGCCCGAGATTTAAGTAATCCACGCGGGCATGGCCGGCGCAAGTTGGCGTCAGGACGTGTGTTACGCGATTTGAATACTTATCCTGGCGTGGAGTTAGGGATTAGAGGGGCATGAGGTCGTTATGTTGTAGTTTAATTTACCGCTGATGCAGTGGCGCATGATTAAAAGTGTTTGAATAAATAAGAATAACTGTCATTAACCTAGTAAACTTTTAAATTGAGCAAAATTTACAAACATCAAAATGACTAAAAGAAAGGAGATTCTCCGCGATCCATACATTTTTGGGCTTAATCTGAAAGTGCCGGCCAAAAAAAAATTTTGCTGTATTTCGTTAGAACTTGTCCACCTAAACATTTTTTATTATGACACCGAAGCTGTAGAACCATTAACCTTGGTTTTATTTAAGTTTAAAAATCTGTATTTTCTCGAGTATATGAAGTGTTTCTTAGCCAATTTTTTTGCTTTTTTTGGAGTTTTGTTAAGTGCTACCTATCCGATCCTAACCACACACCCAAAAAATACCACACAAGCAATATCTATTGCATAATAATTGTGAAATAGACTGCATCTTGGCTGGAACTACCATGGAACCCCAGCCGTCTCAGATGGTGATCGAAGCTGACTGGAATTTGCACAATCGGGATGGTTTCAGTGGAATATGCCACATGCCAGAAACCTCGTGAGCCAGATCTAGATATTTCCGTTTTTCTCCGTCTCCACTCTCACGAGGTTTTCGTCATGTTTGATGGTGATCTCCACTAAAAACACCCTCGACAGTGCTTGATCCATCAGCACGATATCAGGCTTATTTGCCAGAATCGTACTACGGCACTCTTTCATTCAGGAGACCGTACTTTAGAGCAGGCTCTCGGTGAAGGATTTTGGCCGCTTGGTTATGCCTGTGGAGATACTCAGTGTTAGCAAAAAGCGTCCGTGCAACTTCTTCTCCTTCCGTATGCAGAGCGCATGCTCTCCCAGTCAGAGGTGCTTAGTAACACTGATTTCTGCCATTCGGTTTCAGCCAAAGATAAGGGAGTAAGTCCTTTACCACATTCTATGACGTCTCTATGCATTGGGCTCTCTCTCTTCGTCTCAATATAGGCTCTGAGGTTGGACATCTCCCAATTATGCAAGGTTTTGATGCTTAATACGCCTCGACCTTTTCAGGGGATATACATAACAGACGATTTCTTTGCAACCTGGATTGACAGCCCGTCTCATAACAGATGATTTCGGATGCTGCATGCGTATATAGAGAGTCATAGTCATGCGGATTTCTCTATCCAGGGCACCTAATTCGGTCTGAGTCCATCCGAGTACGCCAAAGGTGTACATGAGAACAGGATATGATCCAACAGTTATAAGCCCGGACCTTATTGACACCTGACAAATAGCTTTCACAGACTTTTACCAAGCGTCCAAAAAAGACCTCGCAAACTGATTGTTTCATGTCCATCTCCTTTACCTCTACGGATTGTGACATACCCAGAAACCGGTATGACTCAGCTTCAGAGAGGGTTCTGATGCATGTCAGCTCGAAATTGGTCTCGGCTCAATGAGTAACCTGTCCTCTCTCCACATTTAGGACCGCACACTTATCTAATCCAAGTTCCATCTTGATGGAATTACTGAACTCGGTGGTGATGTTCAGCAATTCCCTCAGCCTGGTGGAATTGGGTGCTAGCAGTTTGAAGTCATCCATGTGAGGCACTTTTGTTCCTGCTCTCAGAAACTGTAAGCCCGTCCCTAATCTCTTCAACAATGAGCTGAGCGGGTTCAGAGACAGACAAAACCAAAGTGGACTCAGACAATCGCCCTGGAAGATACCCCGCCGTATCCTTATCCGATCATCGGAAGCTGCCAACCGCTCATCATGAAGACAAAGGATCGTGCTCCATTGCCCCATACATTCTCCGAGAAAGTCTCGAACTGTCCTATTGACTTTGTACAGCTAAAGGACCCTCAAGAGCCATGAATGGGGCACCGAGTCGAATGTCTTCTTATTGTCAATCCAGACTGTGGAGAAATTCTGGCGACTTAGTTTGACCAGTTGGCCCAGGCTCAATGGATGTCAATGTCTTATAGATGGTAGTAAGATATGTGATGGGGTGGTACTTAGTCGGGTCAGCGGCTTCGGTGGACTTTGGACTAAATGAGTGATTCTGGTGTTGAAAAGACTCGGGAGTACCCTTTACTCGAGAGCTTCTTGGAATTGTTGGGCCAGATAGCATAGCAGAACGAAAAACCCTTCAGCCAGTAATGATGCAATCCATCGGATCCCGGAATTTTCCAGTTCGCGGCCCGGCGCACCGCACCAGGTACATCCTCCGGAGAGATGGCGACTGGGTTCATTAGCTCTATTGAGACACATGCTTTCTCTACCGCCGCAATCCAAGAGCCTTCCTCAAGCATCCATCCATCCATCTCTCATCATCCATCTCTCTTGACCACACACTTCGCCAAAAGGCGATCAGGTCAGCCGGGCTCGGCTGCTGAGAGGTAGAACAGACTGCTGGACACTCCAGTTTTTTATTATTATTATTAGAAACACTTCATATACTCGAGAAAATACAGATTTTTAAACTTAAATAAAACCAAGGTTAATGGTTCTACAGCTTCGGTGTCATAATAAAAAATGTTTAGGTGGACAAGTTCTAACGAGATACAGCAAAATTTTTTTTTGGCCGGCACTTTCAGATTAAACCCAAAATGGATGATGTCCTTTGATTAATTAGAGTAAGTTTTTAATTTGAGAACCGGGTAAAGGAAACTTAGAACTTAAATATTAAATTTTATTAACTTATCCTGCTATTAACTTAGACTGCATCGTCACTTACCATCAGGCGAGATCGCAGTCAAGAGCTATTTTGCCATGCATCAAAAACAGAATTAAATCAGGTATTTAAATTTTTTATGTATATTTTAATATTTAAAAGAAAGTAGATAATATGACATAATGCCACGTGAGTTGTGAGTTGTGACACAATATTATACTTATTAAGTTAATCTTGTATAGAAACTTGATCTGTATTTTCTAAATTTCTCTTCTAACAAATCTGGTTGATGCTCGTTTTGCATTTTTAGTTGCATCTTGCGTGACATTATTTTAATTTTTTTTTATGGTTTACTGTCATGACTCATGACTTAGGTAAAATATTTTCTGTTAGTAAATGATGATTTTAAATTAACTCAACGAAACCGGCTATTATATTATTTTTAAAGTGAAATTGTCAAAAGTTTTAAATTGTATATGTAAAATGTTTATTCTCTTTTCTATTCGATGACAAAGATAGCCCTTGACTGCTAATATAACGAACCTCTTTGTTTTCCCGGGATATCCCTATAAGGTAGTCTTTGTCACTCTGCAAGTTCTCAAATAATCACGTCGATTTGTTGCTGCGTGATTGAAGGACACACAAACAAACACATTTTCTTATATTTATTTCTAAGTAGTTTCTAAGTGAGTATGATGAATGATGTGACAGGCTCGCGTCAGCGGCGCTTTTTTAGCTTTTCAATAGACTGACGTGTCAGAGATCGCAACTGATAAGCCGTCGACGGTAGACGTGTCTATTTAACTGCTGGCATGCTGCTGGTATCACAAACGAGTACTTTACATAAACCTTGGCGATAACATTTAAATCCTATATCAAGTAGGCACTGCTATATCTAGTAGCTGCTTAAGTATATATTTCATTGCTTCATTTATTTCTTTAATCATCACTTAAAACATTAGGGCCAGGCATGATACCTACGTAAGAGATATTAAACACAGTTATTTGGGGTCATGTCTCCTTCCTTTTCGCTCGATCTTGGGTGGTCAATTCTGGCAATACAGCTTGCTTAAGATCTACTAATATTAAAAATATAAGGCTTACTATACTATAAAATATATACATAATAAATAATAATTCGATGGTGTTAGTGATGTTTTGTGATGATTGTTAGTGCCAAATTTCTCTTTTTTTAATTTTCTCTCCCTAGGGAGACAACGTTCCTGACGCTTGTCCGTTCAACCGCTGTCTAGATAAACATTGCCTATATTCCGCCTGGAGTTTCTTTGAGTTAATTCGCCCGCATAGATATCTGCCTCGTGATCTTTTGCCCTCTACGAAACAAACAAACGAATGCGAGTACAAAATAAATAGCAAAATAATATTTGAACAAATGAAACGTCTACAATTCAGACATCTAATAACATCGCAGAAAGCGGGACAATGATCTTTCCAATTGTTTTAAAACAATGCCCTCCCTATAAGGAACTGTGCCTTAAGCAAGACTCTAGCAATAACTTTGCCACTGTGACCTTTACTACTCACGAAATATGAGCTGAAATCGTTTGACAGATAAGCAAAGCCTATTTAACCATAGTCAAAATCACAGCTTTCTTTTAATACAGGACGAGATAGTTTAATTGTAGCTACTTGTTTCGGTGCGTCATGCTGTAACTTGTCTGTATTTTGTTTGTTAACTGTTTCCAGTTTTTAAATTATTCATCTCATTATATCTATCTAGACACACAGATTTGACTGTGGTACTTCTTTTGACCAATAATTGTATAATTATGTCAAATTACAGATCTCTACATGAGTCCAATTAATTTTGACGTCTTTATAAATAGTATTGAGTTAAATAACTTTTATAGCTGCTTAAAAAAGCCTTGTATATTACGAAGTTGAAATAACAATTTCATAACTATGCATTCACATACTTAGCAAAGCTTAAATTTTTAAACCATCTTTAAACATGCCAATATGTCGGCTTGCGAATAAAGATGGAAAGGAATTGCCTTGCTGAATTTTAAGAAGCGGACGTATTCGTACCTTGAATAAACTCATCATAATCAGGGGACGCACAAAATTAATTGTTATAAAGCTGAAGTGGCTGAAAAGTGAAGTGTAAAACGATATCATCAAGTTTGCTAGAGCAAGGCATCGAAAGAAGTTGCGCACACTATGTTCAAAGATGAACGAATTGAAGGCAAAGAAGAAGAGAAGATATCTAGCGATGGACGTCTGACGCTTGAAACTTGAAACGAAGACAAGCGGAAGATGGTTCTATATTACGTTGTTCAATAACTTCTCTGGTTGTGATCGTCAAATCTGACACTATAGAAGCTGCGTTTCGTGCTAATCGTCTCTTCCTTACTTGCTTCGTTCAATCAGTGATTCCTAAGCGTCTTTAAAGATTGTTTTGTTTGTTTTTCAGTTGGACAACGCAAGTATGCTATTCTTACAGCACGAACCTTTGCCATTCTGGCTGTTACAGCTGTCGGGTATTTCAAAATCGCTACGTCTACAGACGCTTTTATTTGGAAGGAGGCAATTAGAACATCGCAGATCGCACGGAACAGATTACAATCGCGATAATTACCTGCTGGCTGACGAAATTACCAAGAATTCAATAAAAATGAATGACTAGACGCCTCTATGCTATTTCTCATGGATGGCGATGTAATCTAACGTCAGATCTTTTAATTGTCGACTAAAGTTACACATTTCTTGATGATTATGATTATGAAATGGTCAAGTGTGAGTTAACGCTAATTTGACTTGAAGAAGGATATATTATATAGTTCCTGCCCAGCGTATTGCTGAGCATTGTGGTCAAAAATAGAGAATACGGCAGCAGGTCTCCTCTCTGAATGGTCCATAGTCCATCATGCTGCTCAAGAGCGGATTGAAAAACATCACACGCCTTCGAAATAGTTAAGGAGAACTCTCAGGCATGCCTTACGCTGTTTTTCCTTCATTGTAAAACAAAGGATACCTATTTCATTGTTTAAGAAGCACATCAAAAAGTTAGTAGTCCAAATCTGGAATTTTAAATCCGGTACCGGTATCTCAATAAAAGAAGTCCGAATCTTGTACATTAGTTTATCATCGCTCACACATTTAAATAATTATAGTCTAGTGATAATCTCAAAGATTTTGTAATTCTACCACGAAACTCTAAAAGCCATTTCGCATTCCATTATTGTGTTACGTTGTTTTCTCACAGTTCTTTACATTTTGATGAAATTGTGGATTTTATAATAACATCTTTGTCTTTGATTTAATGCTCGGTGATTGCACCCTTGGGGTTCTCTTGGGCCTAATCTTCACCGACTTTTAACAACTACCTACCTATGCAATACGGAAAATCCACATAAGAGTGTTTCGCAGTTCGCTTGCTTTAATGGTGAAGGAATAGATCGCGAGGAAAGCTGCATGCCTGAGTCCTCCATAATATTCTCAAAGGTGTGTGTAGTCTCAAGTCTGCCAATCCGCACTTGGCCAAATATGAACTGTCAAACCCACATTTCTTCTTTTTTTTATTCGATGAGGAGACAGTCCTCGACTGCGATCTCACCTGATAGTAGGTGACGATGCAGTCTAAGATGATATGGACGATGCAGGCGATGGACTGCGATGAGTACTGGAGTATTTTTGGCGTTGCGACATAGCTTGTAGTATGTGAGTATGTAAAAACGCTATTCACGATTTATTTTTTGTCGGAAACGATGATATTTGAGGTTAATTCACGTAGATGGTAGAAAATCTAGAAAGCAGTACGGAAGGAGGCTATAACACTAGTTATGATGTGTATTCCGCACACGTTTCTCGCTTTACTCGAACACGCTTAGGGAACCTAAACGCAGAGAGTTGTCGTCTGGCAGAGGAGGTGATGTTCCACAAAACGGCCTATACCTACTTGACTGGTGAGTGATGATCGAGGTAGTCGTGCCTTTTGTTATACAACCAATTGGTATGTCTCTTTAAAAAATATGTCTGTCTGTAATTTATTTTCTTTAGATGTCTTAAAAGATAAATAAAATGATTTTCTCTTGAGAGAGATACTTACCACATTGGTAATGAAATCGGAATGAAGGTTGCGAGTTTTTCCGAAACACCTTCCTCATAGTCGAATAAATTGCAGAAAATATACCTATAGTTGAATACATATTTATATTCAAGTTATGTATATTACATAAGTATTATTATTTATTTTTAAAAGAGCAACAGCAAAGGTTCTTGCTGGTTCTTCTCAGTTGGAACGGCATTCCGAACCGGTGGTAGATTCATGTGACGATTCGTAACCACTTTATAAAAGTTTATTTGAATAAAAAATTATTCTATTTCTATTTCTATTATAAAGTTTAGAAAAATAGATAGTGTCATACAAATGTTAATCGTACTGGAAAACGCAGTATTTGCTTGCCCCCTTTTAACTCATAGACGAAATCAAACAAATCGCAGGGTACCGCTGGATACAGCAATTACGGCACCGCAATGCGCCGTGTGACAGTGTCAGCCCTTGTCTTAGAGGCCCCCTTCGAATTAGGGCGCTTTTCTCGACGCTTTATGCAAGAGATCTGCACCTCTGTGCTCCACAACTCAATACGCGTATGAAACAATGCAGCATAGGTTATGTTACATAGGCAATTAGGTAATTAGTTACGCACACGGTGCACTAGGAAGCGTGATGCAACTCACAGGAATTCAATCAAAACCTGTGTAGGAAAAGTGGTAAATACTAAATTACATACTTGCCTAGCACTCAGATTTATGTTTATATTTATGTTCGGAATTTTATCAGATTAATTGTTGATTAAGTGTTATTATGGACATAATATGTACTGAACAAACAATGTTACTTAGATATAGTGATGTAATCTCTTGTAATTAGCTATAATATAAACGTAAAAATTCTTTTGACAAAACCGACTTCAAACGCCACTACAAAGTAATAAGTACTTTGTAGTGGCGTTTGAAGTCGGTTGATGAAATTGTGCCTATAAAATTTGAAGAGTTCCCTCGATTTCTCCAGGATCCCATCGTCAGATCCTGACCTGATGACATTGGGACCACCTGGAAAGTATACAATTGCAAACAAGAAAATAATTTTCCAAATCGGTCCAGGCGTCTTCGAGTAGATAATCGGAGAACATACATAAAAAATAAAATTAAAAAAAAAAGATTCCGATGACTTGAGAACCTCCTTCTTATTTGGAACTCGGTTAAAAATGTCAGCTTCAAGATATTTTACTCGATAAATAATAATCAATAGTATTGATTATTATTTATCGAGTAAAATGAAGGCTGTAATTTTAAAATTACTATTTGCGCAGCTCTGACTTAACAGCCGGGTAAATATACCAATAACCTGTCATTTACGGTCCTCGCATTGATTATGATACAGCAATAAAATTAAATTGCTTGTCTGTAATACGTATTACTTGCTTCAAAAAATAAAGGTCCACGACAAACTTAGCTAAAACATGGTTTAGCTTAGCTCGCATCGGATTGATTCTATAAATCTGACTAAAGTAGGAACGGTAGATGTAATTTTTGAATGGTTTAATTAAAACTTTTTTTTATTTATGTGTTTGGCGGAATAAACGAAAACTTATTCCGCCAAACTGTACATGCAATTTGTTGGCGAATTTGCGCACTAAGCAAAATTATAACTAACGTGCATAATAATTTAAAAACTCTACACATCTTACTAAATTATCTACAAAAAACATAATTATGTTATCTACTAATAGTTAAGCAGTTTAAGAGTCCTAAATAGTACTGATATACCTACCCCCTTCCAAGTTAGCCCGCTATCATCTTAGACTGCAGCGTCATTTAACACCACGTAGACTATAAAGGCTATCTTGTCCTGAAAAAAAAAAAACCTCATATCTGATTGGCATCGATCCCCATCGATTAGATCATTATTATTCTTAAAAGATGAGATCACAGCAAAGCGCTAATTTTTTATTGAATAAAAAAAATATGAACAACCAAAAAAATAAATACAAAAAGTAAGTAAACCCGTACACGATGATCTAGCTAATTTTTTTGCAGACGCCTGTAATTAGTGTACATCGAGGAGGAATATCAATCAGAATTATTGGCGATTTCATCTTAATAATAACATCAACTTGAGCACTTATTTTTAGCGTGTACCGACCACATAAAAAATGTTTAAAATATAGTTTATTCCGTTACAAAAAAAAAAAGGAAACTATTTATTTCATGTACCCTGTGGCTTTCATGACCAGTAAAGACTCTACCACTGGTTCGGAAATCAGATTTTGCTGAGAAGTGTTAGTTATAGTTCATATACTCGCACGAAACGTTTCTGAAACAAATCGCTAAGGTGTGAAACGTATTTCCGGCTACGTATAATTTAAGCACCTTCAAGGCAAGGGTGAATAAGCATTTTCTAGGCAAGCGCGCCCCAACTTAGACCTCATCAGCACTTTGATTATCATCAAGCGCAAGCCTATCTCGTAATAAAAAAATCGGGCTGCGGTTTTTTCTTGTTTGCTGTCCGTACCTTACTTGACAAAATCCATTAATCACAGGAATCAATAAGCAAAGGATCGTCGGTTCGAGGCCGGCCTCGACTCGGCTTCACCGCGATGAAGTAATTGCGGCCCGCATTGTTATTTTGCGGCTAATTGTTTACGGACGGAGCTTGTAATTAATATTAAATTGATTACACATATAAAGCATTAATTATAAAATTTACTATTAATCTGAATGAATATTTTAATTTTTATTGCCCTTATGTGGTTTGGATAGAATCAATTTACTTTTCAAAAATCCAAGATACAAAAAGTTTTTTTTATCTGATGACAAGATGAGAGTGCTCAAGAAGGCTCTTGACTGACGGAAGGAAGACGGCCTGTGTCCAATAGTGGATGTTCACCGATGATGATGTGATGATGATAATGATGAAGGTGAACATGATGATGATTACTACACTCGAGTAGTTTTTCCTTTAATTATGTGTTCTTACCATCAAAATAAGATCCAATAATTGCAAGTCCTCGAAATTAAATCGATAAACACAATTGATTGCACGGCAGCACAGATGTCGCAATCAGGAGACGTTATATCGTCAAAATCCATAACGACTCGACGTATTCGAAATTGCTTATTACAAGTTTTTACAGTAATTTTTGTTAATTATTCGGGTTTCGGAATGAACTTTAATGATGATTTCCGCGCCTTGTAGAGTCCATGTTCACCCATATGCCATTGTGTGTGATAGGCATCTTCGTGTGTTTTCTGACTTCTCTGGAACTTTTATACTCGTAGAGGCCTCTGATGATCAATTGATGATGGAAATTACGCGAAACGACCAAGCTACATATTTTGACTAAAATAGAGTTTGTGAAGTTAGGGCGTATAGAGTTAGAAGCTTGGCTCTACATGAGACCTGATAACTTTTTCACAGTGCGAGTCATATGGTCTCGTCTTGGCAACATTGTACATGAAAATGTCACCCCCATGCCTCGGAGAGTACGTAAAGCCGTCGGTCCTGCGCCTGATCTCTTTCCGGTCGTGTCGGATTTTAGGTCCCATCGGGTTATGAGAGTGAGGGAATAGAGAGTGCACCTGTGTTTGCGCACACTTGTGTACTATAATATCTCCCGCGCAGATGGCAATTCTCTGTGAAGATTGGCTGCCATGGCCGGATTCGGTCGGGAGGATATTATATTTTTTATATGAAAATGTTTTTCGTGGGGTAATATTATATAAAAATTGATTACGTCATACACATTAATCAAGTAGGTAAGAATCGTCCTCAGGGCATGATTCGAAGACGAGCAAAGGAGTCGAAAGGTTGATTCTTTCCTCTTCAATTCGCAAATCTCTTTTCAATAAACAATAAATAATTTCATAACCAACATACGCTTGGGGCGAACTTTCATCGCGATAAAATCTTTACGCGATAATTCTAACACAAAAACTGTTCACTTTCATTGAAGGTCGCCATTTTTGGAAGCGAAAGTGAAATTGTTATTTGCGTCTCATATTATATGGACGATTAATGAGGAGTTTGTAATGTGATAAAATTATTATTATCATTCCTAAATGACAATCATGTAGGTACATGAGGTGTCTGTATATTTTTTTAGGGTTCCGTACCCGAAAGGAACCCCACGGAACCCTATTGCTAAGCCTTTTCTGTCCGTCTGTCCATCCGTCCGTCCGTTGACATACGGCTAACTGTCTGTCAGCGGACTGATCGCGGATCTGTGAGTTGACATTTTCAGAGAATGTGTATTTCTGTTGCCGCTAGAAACAACAAATAATAATAAATTTATTTTTTTTCCTCTCTCTTCTATCTGCGATCAGTCCGTGAACTATGAGCAGATCTGGGGGGTAAAAATAAATTAAAAATGAATTGTTATTTTTATTATTTGTTTTTTGGTACGGAACCCTTTGTGTGCGAGTCCGACTCCTATTTGACCGGTTATTTGATAAGGTTTGATAAGCTTGAATGGGTGTTTCAAGAAATATTTTATTATTAAGTAAGTACATGGATTGGTGTACGTGCGATAATGGTACACTTATAATTATTACAAAAACAAAAATCATCAACAACCAAAAATTAAATTTCAACTAATATAGTTTTTATAGATCATGAGATGGCGATTTACTAGGTATCACTTTTTCGAGATAAAACTAACTACATAACGCTTAGAACAGAAGTTTCTAACAAAGTTCCAAACGTAAGCCTAAAACAACCAATGAATGTGTGTGAGTGCGATGTAGTTTTTTTATAGTTTTGATACATTTTGATGGTTACTATGATGAACCTTATATATAAGTACGTAATTTTTTAATAATTTTCTGCGTAGTCGGCCTTCAAAGGCTTGTATTATTTATTTTATTATTAGTCGACTATTGCACTTCTAGCGCTATATTTCGATGGACAAATCATTGTTGCAGCAATTCAACTGAGCGAATTATTTTGCGAAAGAAGAGAGGAATTCCAGAGGATATTGCATACAGACATTGTAAATGCAACCAATATATCTCCAAGACAAAACACCTTTGCCCTTAGGACCCACGACAAAACGGAGGTCAAACAGCTTGACCCGCGCGCTGTGTCGGGGCAAATTGCGAACTCACGACGAAGCCAAGAATCTCGTTTGCCGCGACCACCGATCAAAATATTATACTCATAACGCTTCCAAGGTAAATGAACGTCTATTTGATAGCAAAGGTGTGACCGCGGTCTCGAAATCGTCTGTTTAGCTGTTATTTATTTACCACCAGCAGGGTTAGCACAAGTGACAGTTGCCTATAGGTTTTTTTTCATTGACAAGATAGTCCTTGACTGCTATCTCACCTGATGATAGGTGATGTTGCAGTCTAAGATGGTAGCGGGCTAACTTGGAACGGGTATGGCAGTGTAGATTCAACTGTGGAACCAACTTCCTGCGACGGTGTTTCCACTGAATTACAACATGGGGTTATTCAAGGGGCGGACCAACAAATTCCTGAAAGGCCGGCAACGCATTGGTGGTGCCTCTGGTGCTACAAGTGTTCATGGGCGGCGGTAATCACTTAACATCAGGTGACCCGCCTGCTCGTTTGCTCGCTAAAATATATTTAAAAAAAAACCTATACCCCGCTAATCGCTTTCTACTCGCCATCGTGCTGGACGTTAAATCGCTTGATGATGAATTTGAAGTGAAAACAACGAACGCCTACCTCGCTTTAGGTACGGCAGTCTATGTCAGATGTCAGTGGCTTTTATTTTTTGATAGGCACTGAGTTATAGAATCAGGGGGCAGACCGGACCATGAACAAAATTATAAATTCTCAAATTGTCCCTCCGGGAATCGAAGCCGGCCCTCAGCTAAGAACGCAGCTTTTATCACCGCGCCATAGAGGCCGACATAGCCTCGAGTTTATTACCAAATTAGTGAATCGTAAGTAAACACTTATAAAAACATATATTCTCGATGCGATGAGCGATGTTATCTGCTGCGACGGCCGTGTGGTAACAGCCGTCCCCTACGGCGATAATTAATTTGTAAAAAAATCGAAAGCGCGACCAATAATGTTTCCGTTGAAATTGTACAGATATGTTATATATAATAATAAGATAGTGTTGTTTTTTTAGGCAAAGGGTCCCAACGGGATCCTATTGCTATGCTAATCCTACTTAATATTATAAATGCGAATGTTTGGATGCATAGATATTTGTTACTCAATCACGCTGCAACGGCAGAACCGATTTGGCTGAAATTTAGCACAATAGATTATAGTCTGGAATAGCACATAGGCTACTTTTTATCCCCGGAAATAAGAGAGTTCCCGCGGGAATAAAAATCTAATCCACGCAAACGAAGTCGCGGGCATCGTCTAATAGGTAGATATTTGAAATTTTCACAGAATGTGTATATATCTATTGCCGCTATAATATCAAATAACTCCATCTCCACACACAATAAACTTTTGTTGTTACTCGACCTTAATAATAGCTGGTATTAAATCTTATACAGTGGTACGGAGCCCTAGAAGAGTTCGTATGCGGGACCAACTCGCACTTGGCTAGTTTTTAGGGTTCCATTTTAAAACTACAAGGGATTATATCCTTATTATGTCCGAGAGCTACGTCGGTCACTTAGTTCCTTGACGAATAATTTCGTTTTGGATTTTATCCCTTAAAGAAATTCCGAGCATGGTTCTTTCCATAGCACACTGAGCGACAAAGTTCACTTGATAATGCAAAATTGCATTACTGAGTCAACGACTCCTGAGGATGCTCCGGTGTCGTACGAAATGTACGTAGAGTGTATTTCGAAGAATTTGTGTGGTGTTGCGTGTTGCGTTGTGATGCGTTGTACCTTCTATACCTGGAACAGCGCAAGCGAACGACACTTTGAAGTTTGTACCATAATTTTTTTTGTACCACAATTTTTTTTTGGTTTGCCAATCAGAGCAGTACGTCACATCACATCTATCTTCAAACTTTGACAAAATACTATGAAAAAACATAGAAGTGACGTCACGAACGACGCCTTGACACCTTCGAACGGTTTTTGCGTGAATTTTAAAATTTAAAATTGAAATGGCAATTTTATCTACAAACCTTTTATTGTCTGCTGAAACAAGATATTTTTTCTAAATAATAGATACTTCCGAACATTGTCCAACGGTTTTTCAAAATCGGTCCTCATGCCTATTATAACTCATCTGTAATAACTATGAATCTTTAATCGCGTTACATAAACAGCACATATTTTAGTAAAATTTTGTTTAAATTACCGAATCTGTCATCAATCAAACCAAATGACTTTGACATTTTTATAATTTACTAATTGGTTGTTGACGAATCGTTCTTGCAACCCAATTTGTTAATGAAAAATGATTTTTGCCGTTTTATTAGTTTGATCAATGAAGAGGATTTTATTAAACCTTCAAAGTAATGGAAAGCACCTTTGCTTTCCATCAGCGACGATTGAATTAAAGCGCAATACGTTATGCTATGAATGCGAAAGTGTAAGAATAAGAATTATTTATTAATTTAAAATAAAATTAAAAACTTAAATTACTACATACATTACAATTCTTATAAGGGCGGCGCATCCTCTTAATTTAATATTAAATTAATTCAATAAAGTAGCTCCTGAAACTAGGTAGCCCTGTGCTTCAGCTTTAGTGCCAAACATCCCTGGATGTTTATCTTAAAAAAAGTGTGTTTGTTTGTTAGTTTGTCATTCAGTTACGGATCAAGGTGATTTTTTTCATTTATGTATAGTTTAAGTTTGAGGGGGACAGGCTTTTTATGTTCAGAAAACAACCTAACTCCTTGTGCAACAAGTTGTGGGAAAATAAAAAAGGTATGCCTGATATAGACATGAAACTACGAACAAAAAACCGCGTAACGTGTGTGGTAGAGAATTCTGTACCAATATGCCCGTACCATTTGAGTGATTATTCGATACGGTACATTCTTTTAAATATCTTTATGGCATCTCGTTGTAAAAACGGAATTAAAAGGTTTGCGTTGAAATGTAAGAGGTGATTAAAAACAATTTATATGCAACAGCCAGACAATCAGATGAATTTCTTTTTTTTACAATGCATTGTGTGCAATCAATATAAATCCTTACTATACTAAAAATGCGAAAGTTTGTTTGTTGGTTTGTTGGTTTGGCCTTCAATAACGCTGCAATAGAGCTACTGATCGAGGTGATTTTTTGCATGGGTATAGTTAAGGACCTGGAGAGTGACATAGGGAGTATTACGACATTACCATTCTTTTTCGTTGTACAGTCGGATAAAAAATTAAATGTATAGTAGGTATACCAGTAGCTTTCCACAAGAAGTCGTATAAAATAATCCGCTTATTGAGAAGCAGTGGCACGTGGAATAAGCGAATACTTTCAAATGTCGCTGCGAATACGTTCACGTTATGCCTGCGTACTTGAACTATTGGTCAATAGAAAATTAACAAAAATGGCAAATATACCTATACACGACTAACCGATGCGATGGCCACAACTTCGTCCGTGTGAATTTAGTTTTAGAAAATGATTCTACATGAAAACTTTACTCTTAACACCCCTTTTTATCTTATCAAGGGTGGAAATTCAATAAATCCCATAAAGATTTACTTAAGTAAGTAATACTATGTTTCTGATACATTCTTAGTGCACGTACTATAACTTGGGTACCTAAAAAATATAAATTTCAAATGTGAATAGGCATCTACTAGGCAAGCGCGCTTCATTTTAGGCTGCATTTTCATCAGGTAAGATCCCAGTTAAGCGCTAGTCTGTATGTATGATTTAAAAAAGGCTACTCAAGAAATATATCTTTCCAAATATCTAGGTCCACGTCTACTTTCGTGTATTAAACTCAAAGACCGTCTATGTTAAAAAAAATTTACAAAAGGTTGCATAATTTTATCAATAAATCGTAATTTAAAAAGTAAATTGAACTAAATTATTAATTATAAGTTTATTGGACAACTTTCATCACCAATCCCGTGTTGGTTTAATTAAATTTTAACGACTATCAAGTGTTGCTTAGTTAGCATACTGGATTTATGGCGATATTAGTATACTGGATTTATCATGATACTAGCTTTTGCCCGCGGCTTCGCTCACGAAGTTCGATTTTTCAAACCTCTATTTTACCCTCTTAGAGATTTAATTTTCAAAAGTTTCTTAGTGTATGCCTTTTAGCTCGATTTGTCCAGTGAATTGAGCTGTATTTTGATAGATCAGTCAGACTTTTTCCTTTTATATATTTAGATTAGTATTAGTAGATATTATACAAAATTGTTACGCACGTGGGTCTGTCTGATAAACAACCCGAAGATTTTGAAAGGTTTTCACTTATAATTTAGAAAAAAATTCCGGAAGGTTACATACGTGTATCTACCTATTATAAATGTGAAAGTGTTTGAGCTATGTTTTGCCCCATGGGATATGAGATTCCCGGCATTAAAAATTAACTTTAAGTTCGTGGGATTTTCGATAAGTAAATTAAATAATTTTATGAAGTCGCTTTCATATTAAAAGCATCCTATTACCCGGATTCCGGGCATACCGAGACACCTGCTTATATTTTTCAAAAAAAAAAAAATAAGAGGCCGCTTCCATAATTTCAAAGAAAAAATCAACTTTATAAAATAAGCAGCCTAATAATCAATCCCTACCCAAAGGTAAGTAATATAAAAAGTACATATTATAATACCGTAATATTGCATCTAGATATATTCTCAAATAGCCATTAAAAATACTTTTTGTGCGGTTGTTTTACGCAGTTTGCTTCCGAGGCGTAGATACATTGTCAAGTGTATTATAAACAACGTTCTAAAGCTTAAGCCAGCAGGACAGCAGCCGGCCGAAGGTCGCCAGCGGCGTGGGTGGCGGTGGGCGCTGATACACTTTGTTTCACCATTTAACCATATTTCTATTAACTTAGACATTGATTCATAATATTTTTTTTTAATTTTCAACCAACTTCAAAAAGGAGGAGGTTCTCAATTCCGCTAATTGTGAATTGATTTTGATGATTCTTTTTGTTTGGTAGACCTTTATAAATTTTATAGAAGTTGAACAGCGGTTTTTGAAAAAATCGACAAAAGTTAAAAAAGAATTACACAGATGACGTTTCGGTTTTTTCTTTCAGCAAAAGTTTTGATGAGGACTTTTTACGATGTAGCGGCGTTTAAAGTTAGTTTTTAAAAAGAATTTTAATCATATATAATTTTTTTTTTACAAGCTTCTGTCCAGCCTCCTCGGGAAACCTCTATTTTTACAGGATAAAGGGTAGCCTGTGTCACTCTCCAGGTCATTCGTTGGTCCTTCAATCACGCAGCAACGAACCCACGTGATATTTTGCATGGGTATAGTTGAAGATTTGGAGAGTGGCACAGGCTTTTATCCCGGATAAACAGAGAGCGCCCGCGTTATTTTAAAAACTAACAACACGCGGACAAAGTCGCCGACAAAAGCTAGTAATGAATACCCGAACCATGTAATCGATTTTTAATTTATTTAATCAGTTTATTTCTTTAATTGTTACAGGTAAGTTAGCTGTGAATATTATCACCAGAATACTTCGCCTAAATTATAGTGTAAGGTAAGGTAAGGTAAGGTAACCTTAATAGAGTCCAAAGCAGAAAATACGAAACACGTGAAACCATGAAAGTGTAAAAAGTTATCGAACGCTATTCAGGCTAAGATCGTAAAATGTTCAATAAAAGTTATAACTTGTTAAGGGACGCGTATAGTTATAACTTTATAAGGTAGGTAGGTACGGTCCGTTTTAATGATTGTTACGTGACGTGAATTGATTACGGTTAGTGAAATGTTTTATTTTATGTAAAATTCGTAGGCTTTCTTTTGAAAACATAAAAAGTGGGTCAAATCAAAACAAACGTAATCACAGAAATCCAAATAATTTAAAATTTCTTGGGTTACTCACGTTCTGAGGGAAATCATTTTAAAACCGTGCTTATCAAATTCATGATCTTTTTTTGTTTTTGAAAACGAGTTACAATAAAACGAAAATAACCAACCAATATTAAAATATATCACTTGCTTTAACGGTAAAAGAAAACATTGTGTGATCTCTAAAACTCATGCCTTAGGAAATTTAAAAAAAAATATCGGGTCGGGGTGCACACACAGGTTATTAGCTGCTTCCTATTTATTTGCTACGTGTATATTGCCCTTGAAGTTTGGCGCCACGTCAAAGTGGGTTATCAAGTTGGATTAACCAATGATAAAAATAAGTTTTAAATAAGGTTGGTTGTACAGACAGTCTCGCCTCCTTCCGATTCCACGCGTCCTTTGTCAAAAATATACTCATTATTGTTATCTCTGTAATGGACTCAAGGTGCTGACATAATTTCAAAAAGTTAATACTCACTCGAGAAGATTACATTTGGAAACGTTTCCGCTGATAGCTGCAGCCTTCTTCCGATTACATTTTATATTATACGAGTACGTTGAGCACTGAGTCATCGACCTCGTCGGTACAATCGGTAACAGCTGTCATGACGTGTGTATTTAACTCAGATTCAATTCATTTATTTCATTACCTACTAGCGGACCCGACAGACGTTGTCCTGTCTTAACTATGAATATTGAAACTCTTTGACGAAATTGGCAGCACGCATTTTGTCAATGTTATGTCAAACGCCATAAGGTTACATCAAAAAAGTTTGAATTGTAAAAGCGGTTACATTAGAAATAATTTAATATGGTGGTTAAGTTTTCTTAAATTATCTAATTTTTTGCGCAATTTTCTTAATTTTTTATTTTATAAGAACCTTCTCCTGACAATAACAAACACAACAAAAAAAGAATTAGCGAAATCGGTCCAGCCGTTCACGCGTGATGCGATTACCAAGGAAATAGGGATTCATTTTTATATATATTACCTATATAGGCGCTTTTGGCCAATTACGAGTGGTCCATTCAGTAAAAGTTAATTTCTTATGTAAAAAGTAATGACTCTATCACCGATACGGAAAGTAAAGCCCTAATGTTAACCTTTCTTTACGTTAGCTGTGCATAAATCTGCCAACTAGTATGTATGGAAAAGTGATGGATAAAGTATCTCTTCCTTTCCCATTCATTATACTAACACTAATAAGGAAAGCTTGAGAAGTTACATACTTAGATACACTAGGAATTACAAGAAGAAAAAAGTTTTTTTTTCTTCTTCAAACAAACAATCAATCAATCAACGTGATTTTTTGCACGAATATAGTTGAAGATCTGGAAAGTGCATATGCTGCTTTTTATCCTAGAAAAACATAGAGTTCCTTTGAAATTTTTTGAGATGTGACAAACATTACTTCACGCAGAGCTAGTCGCAAGCTATAGTCATATAAAACACTTGAACACATCTTTTCACCGTTGGTAAAGATACGAAGTGTTTATGTTCGACTGTACGCTAGGGAACAAAAACCACACATTTGGTCACAATTAATGCGGCGATTGTCTGCGCTCGCCTTCCGAGCCACAACAATTCTTTTAATTGGATTTACTTCACGCTGGCTCTTGACTTTGACTTATATCAAAGTCATGGTTTAAGGGAACTGCCTTTCGACCGTAAAGGTCAGATAAATAAAATATTCTCACTAGCGACTAATTTTTGTGACTTATCAAATTCTTGAACCACTCAGTTAGTCCACAAAAACCAAATAGCTTTCCTTTTTTTAATAATTTTTTTGGGGTAAGTTTTGGGAAGCCGGCAACGTATTGGTGATGCCTAAGATGCTACAAATGTTCATGGGTGGCAGTAATCACTTAACATCGAGTGACCCACCTGCTCGTTTGCTCGCTAAAAATAAAAAAAATAAATAAAAAATATGGACTTAGATGAGTAGGCGTAGACATTTACTATAAGCGTTAGTATGAAGTAATTACAAACATTAAGCCAAGGTTAATATAAAGCAAAAATGAGCTAAGTTTTGTTTCGACATGGTTTCAAAGATGAAAATAAATAAACTTTGGTCACATGGTCGCAAAGTGCAATAGCACCAACTAATCAATATTATGGGTCTGACATTCAGAATCGATCTTTTACCTTCACATAAGTTTATGATATCAGCGACGTTAAGGCAGCAACATCACAGTGACAGCGCCGGTTCCCGTTTCCAATTCTATTCTACCACGTTCATAGCGCACACAGATGAATTAATGAATTCTATTTCAGAAAAAATATCATCTTTGTTTATAAAATCACTACTTTTTCTCGCTGTAGGATACGCTTATAACACTACTAGTGTCTCTTAAACATTATAACATAGAAAATACTACTGAACAATGTAAAAACTAAAAACATTTGCAAGAGTTTTCATTTCTTCTATGTGAATATAGTCGATATAGCACAAGTCTTTCATACTTCGGAAAAAAAATGTTGTATAGAGCCGGATTGAAACCGGCAGCCGTGATAAACTAATAACTGATAACGTAGCCTTAAACTTGGTAAAATGTGGGTTAACTGTGAACGCCTACGCAGCCCTTGCTCTATTATCTTTACCATCTGCCTGGACAGCTGAGCGACGCGCTTCTCACCTACGACTTTTACTGCTCTCGTATATTTTATTGACTAAATGATCGCATATTACGAGACGACCCGCAAGCGGCTGAAGAAAGACAATAAATAGCCTCTGCACGAAAAAAAAGAGAAGTAAAAGTGCGTAGGATCTATCTATTATCTATTTATTTATAGATATTCTATCTGTGAAAACTTGCAATTAGCTTTATTCGTCTTCTGTATTTATTGACTAATTTTTTTTCTAATAAGCTGTGTGTTTTCTTTTAAAATAAAATAAGATGTCGACAGTGAATGTGGCGCGATGGATGTCATCTGCATTTTTTAGCTCAACCGGTGCATTCTCTTTTCATTCGATCTCTCGGATATCATAATATTTCACTTATATGTATTAAAAATGCGCAATAAAGACATGCGACCCTTCAATTACACATCGACTGATAATTGCTTTGCTTTAAACTAAGTATATTATTTGCGAATATAGTATAACTTTATTATTAAGTAAAATTATAGACTTCCTTTTCCCCCCCTGATTTTTTTGCGATTTTTTTTGTGAATTAAATTTTAACGCTTCTCGATTGACTCGTTGCTAACACCATTTGGCAACTTACTTACTGCAAAATGCATCTCGTGCTGTCCACACGCCTTTTCAGTCAATCTCGATACGTTTGCGGATCGTCTGGTAATGTGCGACGAGCTTAACGCAGCGTGTTCTCACCTACGAGTTTTATTGCTCTCGTATATTTTATTAGCTATTTGTGATGTGTGAGTGTTCAATACAATGGCTCAATAATGAAGTTACGAAATGTACCCACACAGTTAGTTAACCTGCGATTTCGGCCAAGCACTTTTATAAATAGTTAGTGTACCAATCATAGAATCCTTGCTAATGTTTTAAATGCGTATCTGTGGTTGGTTGGTTTTTCCTTCAATCCCGCAGTAACTGAGCAACAGATAGAATGTAATTTGCATGGTTAGTTTAATAGTTTTCAAAAAATCTACTTCCTTACGAACGAAGTCGCTTAATATCAGATACCTAATAGAATTAATAGTATTTACTGCTTTGTCACGGATCAATGCATGGCGGGATTTAGAAATAATCCGAAAGCCAAAGCAATGCGAACGTGAATTTAACTGTAATTTCGTTCAAATACCTTTTAAAGTTTAAAAAGGTACTTAGATAGATATAAGCGGTAACAAAACAAAGTATTGGTAGGTGCAATACCTGTCTACTTCTGTACAGGAAACGCTCATAACTCGAGTAGCGGTGTGGCAATCGACAGGCACCTACATTGCATTTCCTCCGATTGTCACAACCGTTCTGCCAAGTTCTGACGGGAATTGAACCTTGAACCGCGGAAGTCATCAAAATCGTGTGGCAAGAAACAGAAGGTACCATCTAACCATCAGTCTTGTTTCCTCCAATTGGATATTTGACTGTTGTCAAAATGTGGATTTATTACAATCGAAAATGTCACATAAGACTAACATAAACAGAAAATAAATCGGTAAAAAAACAAATGAGTTACAAGCTGTCTTACTGCGACTTATCAGCCCCTTTCGAAAATGAAATTTTCTATGGTGAGTGTACGGAGCTACTTGATCGTGACGTCATGATTTAATAGCACTCTCTTTGTCTAACAGAAAACATAAATGTTCTATATTTTCGAAACCAGTTAAGATATTCAAAAAGAAAAATGGCATTGTGTTATAATATTAAAGACTTTTATTTTAAGCATATAAAATGTCAAATACCAAATTGTCTGTCCCTCTGTCACAGACCATCTACCAAGTAGGCAGCGTCAGTCAAGGGGATACTAAACGTTTATTATAACGTAGTACGGTGGACGAAAAACGTTCCAATGGCCGAAAATCTACGTGAAACCGAGACAAATTGGTGTTGATTTATGATGACAGAGTTAATTAGACTTCATTTCGTTATTGCGTTTGAAATTCTGGGCCCGTGCCGGTGCCGTCCGAATAAATTTTATTAAAAGGCCGTAAAGTAATAAAAGCTAGTGCGAAATAAAAATGGCATGTTTGTATTATCATAAATATGCATAACAACCTGAGTTTCTTGACGGTCTTCTCAGCAGAATCTGCATTCCAAACCGGTGGTAGAGTCATGACGTGTCATAAGAGCTACAAGTTGGCCTACATAAAATAAATAGTTTTGAATTTTGAACCATGAGTAGCTTTTGCCTAGAAGTTAAATTTTTTATCTCCTTGTTTATCAACTGATAGTTGTCTACTGCTGGAGAAAGGTCTCTTGCATGGACTTCCATAGGCCTCGGTCTTGCGCCGCCCGAATCCATCGGCTCCCTGTGATTTGATGTCGTCGGTCCACCTATATGATACTAATATATGATACATATGTGATAATTTTTCATAGTTTAAAGTAAATTACTTAGATTAAAAAAATATGTGTTGATTAACTGGATTTTTTGGTGGGCCAGCTACCACCCTAACTTCGAAGACATGATGGATTGTGGAAACTGGAAGCCGATTAGCAGTATAGGATTGATTTACCCTGCTATACCCCTTCCAAGTTAGACCGCTCTCTTCTTATACAGACTACAGTCTCATCACATATTGTACGATCCAGTCAAGAGCAAAATACTCTTCGAAATTCACTTGCTGATCACTGGCTAATCATCGAATACTTGCATAACTACCTACCATCAGGTGAGAGCGGCGTCAAGGACTATCTTGTCATCGAATTAAAAAAAAATGAAGGTATCTCGCCTGGTCGCCACGTGAATGAATTCGGCATATTAACATTCTGCGATTACTATGTGATTTAATAAATAGTAATAAATTAAATACTCTCAAACAAATTGTCAACATTTCTTATTCCTCCGCGTGTACCTACCTATAACCCCACGCATAAAGTAGCTTTACGAAATTCGTCTGTCATACTAGAGTCGGTGACTAGAGAACTAGTCTAAGCCTAACTTATTGCGCTGTCTTTTGACTTCCCCCGCACACAATTTCATTCCGTGATTGCATAAATATAAGTCCTTTTTAAGATTACTGATTTAAAACTGAAAGGTTCGAATCCCATCCGTTGCATTATAGTCGTACCCACTCCTAGCACAAGCTTTTCGCTTATTTGGAGAGGAGAAAAGGATATTAGTCAACTTCATCTTGGCTAATATTTAAAAAAAAAGTTGCTTCGCTTCGCATGATAAGATCTAATTTCGACTTTGCCGATTTTATGACAAATATGATAAATCGCGACTTTCGGTTTCCTATTCTTCGATACTGCAGAATTAGAGAGTCGAGAGTTCAAACAAAGAGAGAGAGAGAGAGAGAGAGCTTTTCAAAACAAAAATGTTACAACAAAAACAAAAATGGTATATGTATATTGTATAGGTTGAGCTGGTAATGAAAGTAGGTACTTAAATTAACCGTGAGGTTGAAAGACCCACCTTAAAAGATTTCCCGTTAAACTTATTAGGTACTAGCTTTAACCCGCGGCTTCGCTCACGTTAGGTTCGATTTTTTAAACTCCTATTTTACCTCCTTCGGGGTTGAATTTTGAAAAATCATTTCTTAGCGGATGACTACGTCATCATAGCTACCTGTATGCCAAATTTCAGCTCGATCGGTACAGTGGTTAGAGCTGTGCGTTGATAGATCAGTCAGTCAGTCAGTCAGTCAGTCAGTCAGTACCCTTTGCCTTTTATATATTTAGATTAAGTAATACAAAATCTATCTTGTTGCAAGGAAAAGCTATTTGACGCTATTCTATACACAAAAGAAACATTAATGTTAGCACTCGACAATACTTCTAGGAATTCTTGGATTCAGCATTCGAAGTGAATTCCGCCCGCCATTGTGTAATGTAATCCCGGGACACCGGTTAGCCTATTTCAGCTCCTAATTTCATAATGGTTGACTATTTGTTAATTTGAAACGGGCGACACCTGCGTTTTCCATGCATTTGCAGTTTGTACGAAAGTAAAGTGGAGTTTATACCAGACAAATAATGTAAATAACAGATATTATGAGTACAATGTTTCTTGTATTCTATAACAAGTTTTTGACTGCGATTTCACCTGATGGTAAGTGATAACGCAGACTGAGATGGTGGCGGCCTGACTTGAAAGGGGTCTGACAAAATGTCGCTTAAAATGTTTTAACCCATACTGCTAGGTATGTTAATACGTTTTTGTCTTCGCATTGCCACTTACCACCAGGTGAGACAAAGGTCATGCTATTTTCTAAAAAAAAATGTACAGATTCCTGAGTTTAATTAATTTTAAACTTATACAATCCATTTTTCCCTTTTCTCGTAGAAATGCGTAACCGACGCGCCAAGTGCAGCACATAAGACGTTCCTACCGCTCACTGACAATGCCTCAATAGACTAACGGTTAAAACTGAACTGAAAGGTCGGAGGTTCGCAGGTTCGATCTCCACCCGTGGCACTAATATTGTACATACTCCTAACAAAAATTTTCCACTTATTTGCAGGGCAGAGGAGAATATTAGGCAAATTCAGCTTGGCTAATATTCTTAAAAAATGAAACTGCTATAAGTGAAAAACCGAAAGGTTTTGCTGAAACGTTGTCTGCGGTTTGTTTAGGTGCTACCTTTTGTGAGAGCTAAGGAAAAATAGACTAGGTACAGATAGATAAAGTACCTATTGATCTACCCTATCCCTTATTGGTAGTGGAATCTATTAGATTTGTCGCTGTCTCGCTCGAGGCGGTTCATATTTCAACTCCGAAGCGCCATTAATCGACTCACAATGGATGCCACATTATATTCATACCGTGGCATTATATCCTTTGCCTCTATATTTTATGCCATCCGTGAGATACTACGCGGTATCGAGAAAATTATTATCAAACTAGCTTTTTACCCCGACTTCATCCGCGTGGAATCCGGTTCGAAAAGTAGATTCTGCTGAGAAGAGCTGGTAAAAAACTCAGCAGTTGGCTGCCCTTTTCAAATATGATGTCAACCCGACATGTATTTTCTAAATTAAAATAAAACTACGTTTGTATGGAACATCGAATTTAATTTACGTTTACGGGAAACTTAAGCTCTATACCTACATTATTTATTAGTGGTTGCGCCACCAGTGGGTGATATCAGCCGTCGCCACTAAATTGGTTACGAAACCAAACGGACACCAAATGCGTTAAAAAAAGGTAAGGTACCTATCCTATACAAAAGC
The DNA here is from genome assembly GCA_933228805.2 of Hipparchia semele. Taxonomy (NCBI): domain Eukaryota; kingdom Metazoa; phylum Arthropoda; class Insecta; order Lepidoptera; family Nymphalidae; genus Hipparchia; species Hipparchia semele. The sequence continues at coordinate 503,066 of OW121719.1, forward strand.
TGTAGGCATTTTGCTGGGGGCGCGACTGGATGCGCCACCACTGGTGTCCTAGATAGTGCACTTAAAGAAGCCGGGAGCCATACTGGTGTACGTAAGACGGGTAACTTGTCAAGTTAGGCGCCAGCGACTAACAAGCGTCAAGCGCAAAGGTCGCCGCGCCGTGGGAATGCATGCCAATTACATGAGGTCACAGGTTATCGACGACAACATGCCGCGAGGGGCGACCAAGAGTGTGCTGGAGGTTGGACTGTCAGAAAATGATTATAAAAAAAATTAAAGTAGTAATTAGGTGCTGTACGCAATTAAAGTGTTTTTTTTTTTAATTATTCTACTAATATTATAAATACGAAAGTTTGGATGGATGGATATTTGTTACTCAATCACGCTGCAACGACTCAACCGATTTGGTTGAAATTTGGTACAGACATAGATTATATAGTCTGGAATAACACATTGGCTACTTTTTGACAATGAAAGAAATTAAAAAACCTCAATCCACACAAACGAAGTCGCGCGCGTTTGAGTTTGAGTTTCCAAAACGAAAAGTAGCCTATGTCACTCTTTAGGTCTTTAACATTTGTTGCTCTGTTGCTGCGTGATTGAAGGACAAACCAACAAACACATCTTTTATATCTATTCGGAGCTGCATGTTTTATCGCTTGTTCAGCTCGGACCAGATTCTAGGAACCTTGTCCATCCCTGAATACAATGTTAGTTTGTCCTACACACTCCAAACCCGTGGTCGTGGTAGCAATCTCAGCGCTCACGATGTCCGGCGGCGATCTACAAAGCAATTGCGATGATGTGCGACTCAGCGGCACCGCAAGAATGCAGGGCTGCCAACACCTGAGTTTCGCGGTCCTAAGTGGAAAATCCTCGAAAATTGTTATAATTTTACTTTAGGTTACCAAGTTCTGGAACATTGACTACTAAGCAATAAAAAAAAGTTGTTTCAAAACCAAAAGCTTTTATACTCAGTTTTACTAAAATTGTGAATTCGTGGAAAATCTTTTAAAAATAAATAAAGAATTTTTCAAATCCGACTGGTAGATATATTAGCGTGCGAAAACAAACAAACTCTTCCGCTTTATGTTAATATCTAACTTATCTTTTTTTTAGATAACTATGCAGTTTGTGGCTGCCCTGAATAGTTGATTTACGTTTTAGGTGGTCCGTTGTAAATTAATTAGTTCATCCTCTAATGAACTTGCACTTCACTCTTCACGCTCGTGTAATCATTCATTATTTGAACGAGCGATTAGCACGACCTGTTAAAGAAGGCACGACCTAAAAATATGATAGTTTTATTTCACCTTAGCACCTCAGTATTATTACGTCTATGTACAAATATAAATAATATCGAATTAATTAAAAAAGGCCAAAAAAGAAATATGAAATGTACCTTACACAAAATATAACATACAAAATGTAAATAATATGAGTTTTTTTTTTATAAAAATGATTGTAAAGGTGAAAGGTTGTATTATTAATATTTTACTTTTAAACATCGTTCGACTAAGTTCTGATATTTCGCATCAAATATCAGAGGCGATGGTGGTGTAATGGTCAGCATAGTTGCCTTCCAAGCAGTTGATCCGGGTTCGATTCCCGGCCATCGCACTCTTTTTTCCCCTTTTTAGATTCCTTATTTAATTATTTTATTTTATATTTTTTTTTACATTTATTAATATATATATAGCTACTCGTGCTGATTCACTGACTGACTGACTGACTGACTCATTGATCACCTCTCCTGTAAAATTTTGTATGAAAAAAATTTTTTTCACTCGCGGTTTCCTATAGAGGACAAAAATTCATTCGGAACAAAAATATGGAGAGAGCTGATGATTGAGGATTTCGGAGACGGGTGAGGAGCACCGGCCAGGGTATCGAAGATAGGTGGGGGGTGTTCAACCAAATGTCACTCGAAACCTTATCCAATTGGCAGAGAGCCGAAAAAAACTTCAAAATGGCGGATTCAAGATGGCGGCCATACAAATTTCGTCGGTGTCTATCTCGGAAACTATAAAAGATGGAAGAGTGGTTTCTTGGAAAAGGGTGATCAGGACTCGAAGGTCTACTTGATGAATAGAAAAAAAATTCAAGATGGCGGAATAAAATTTTTTCCATACAAAATATATGCAAGACTTTAATAGGTTCCTGTTCAAAATTTCTAATGGTTTCGTATAGAGGACAGAAATTCATTTGGACAAAAAATATGGAGAGAGCTGATGGTTGAGGATTTCGGAGACGGGTGAGGAGCACGGCCAGGCTATTGAAGATAGGTGGAGGGTGTTCAAACAAAAGTCACTCGAAATTTCATGCAATTGGCAGAAAGTTGAAAAAAACTCCAAAATGGCGGATTCAAGATGGCGGCCATATAAATTTCTATGGTGTCTATCTCGGAGAGTATAAAAGATGGATCAATAGTTTTCCAGCAAAAACTAATCAGGACCCGAAGGTCTATTTGATGAATAGAAAAAAATTCAAGATGGCGGAATTCACATTTTTCATACAAAATATATGCAAGACTTTGATACAATCCTTTTCAAAATTTCTGATGGATTCGTATAGAGGACAAAAATTCATTCGGAGGAAAAATATGGAGGGAGCTGATGATTGAGGATTTCGAAGATGGGTGAGGAGCACGACCAGGATATTAAAGATAGGTGGGGGCTGCTCAAACAAAAGTCACTCGAAACCTCATCCAATTAGCAGTGAGCTTAAAAAAACACCAAAATGACGGATTCAAGATGGCGGCCATACAAATTTCGTCGGTGTCTATCTTGGAGATTACACAAGATGGTATAGTGGTTTTGGAAAAAGATGATCAAGACCCAATGATATACTTATAAAACAGAAAACACGCGGTTCGCTTTAGCGAGCCGCGCACCCACGCGCTCTACTAGTTTATTATATATACGATACCCACTTTTTTAGATTTTTTCTTAAATTTTATTTAGATAGGCAGTAGCAACCACTTTAGAGTATTTAGCCATAAATACTCAAAGCCTTTCTCTGACGACACGTTCTCGGCTCTCCCACCCATGTATAACCTCATCATCCGACCAGAGTATATCTAATTAGAAGTGCCATCAAGGCTTCAACTTAAGTTAGCCGTTGTTGAACAGACAAGTTGGCATGTGTCCAGATGGCTGTGCTGGCAATATATCACAAATCCTTCGACATATCGAGATGTTTAGCAGCAAACAGACAACCTGACAACAGTTCCTGTTCCGACTCACCTCGCTTCGCTTAAGAGGTAATGCTATTGTCAGAGTTTGACACGCATTATCGGTGTAACATGTCAAGACGTTACAATCAACCTTGCTTGGTTTTTCTATTATGATTTCTAATAACTCAATAGCAAACCTTACGAGATGAATATTATACAATTGAAATATTAAATTTTTAAAATAACTGAAACAAAAACCTAAAATAAGTACGTACCTATTTCTTTTATATCTCTTCTCTGTTATGGTTTTAGCAGTCGATTCCCCAGAACACAGAATTGTCTAATTACTGTATGTATGTGATCGTTTCTAATAGGCATTACAGTTACACCCAAAAGCTTGCTAAAAGTAGTCAACCGTTACGAACGCCGCAGCATTTTTTACATTCTTCATACAGTAAAACGCGGGTCCTGACCTTGGGAAATGTCATCAATAAAGCGTGCAACGAATTAAGTTGTATTCCAAATAATGACCAAAATTCATGACAAGGAACTCTCGGCACTCCTTGAAAAAAGGTTAAACCCCAAAACAGTCAGAATGTCAGAAACGTCAGCCAATTGAATGTACCTACTCGTGAGCATAATTACGGCGCGATTATCAAACCTTTAACTCACTAGGAACGCGTGCGACAAGGGCACAAGCAAGCACGTAAACAATTTCCTACTTGCCGGCAATAAATGTGAAAATTTAGATGCAATTATTGTGCCACGTGACCTGGAAGCCGGCGTGCGCAGGCGCGAGATCTTCCATATAAGGGCTGCAACACGCCGCCCCGCGTCAGCCGAGGCCGGGCAGCCGACACGCAAGGTCACACGCCTTCCTACTACCAGGGGTGACTGACTCATAAAAATTCACACTATCAACAGATTTACGGCTCCGATAACCCGAGACACGCGGAAGAGTACCCCTTAATGTGACTGCATGGTGATGAATGAAACGAATTAATGCGACATCGAATAATCTGAATTTATTTAGCCATCTTTGGCCTTATCGCCGCGGTGATCGCCGATAAAACGAATGTACAAAAACAATTTTGTACACGAATCGACCATTTGTCATTCCCATTTACTTATCTCGCCACACAGATAGTCGCCGTAGTTGCTCTTATCTTAGTAAAATACGTAAGGCTCATGTTTAAAATATGAGGCAAGAACTTAATTTAATAATAAACGACGTCGTTTCTCAGGACGCGCGAGTCTAATAGAGAGAGACCCGGATGCAGAATTAAATAATCCTGTTGCTACTACTATACTAACAAAGATAAAACTGGCCTAGTTTCGTGCTTGCGTTGACCCTGATCAGGTGTCGGGGCTTCTATAGTAGATTAAAGGGAATTACTGACTCAATATAAAAACACCATAACAAATGACATAATAGCAGCAACAACGCATAAACGCATAAGATTCTTATATGCAACCTTTAATACGACTGATACCTGGAATCTAAAAATGATTGCCACAACGCAGCGTGACAATTACAATCACCTCTGATTGCAGAACGCCATAAGTTCAGCTAATCTACAGGTGAGAATGTAGCAATAATTGATGCAGCTTTTCCGCAATTCCACCGGTAAACAAACAGTAACGAACAGTCATTTGGACTACAAAACTAACAATTCGATACGCTTTTAACCGTTATGCAAAATTATGTCAAGTCAAAGATGGCAATCTTTTTACAAATTAAGTCATATTACGTAAATTGAGTCGTGAGAATCTTTACGTTTGCTTTTGTTTCATAAAACTTATTAAATAACAGATGGGACTGTGCAACATAGAGATTTTATAAGTATTCAGAGAATCGACTTCTCGACTGACCCTGATTTATTAAAAGGTACAGCGACTGGATAGTTGTAGTAGCATTCATTGATCGTATTAGACTCACGTCATTCGTGTGCTATGTTGGTAAATCAATCTTTTAATTTACTCTGCAATAATATTAGTTTAAGATTGCTTTAAAATAAATAAGTCGTGAAAGCTTTGAATCAATTTTTTTGATTTCAATTCATATTTTTACAAACTGAAAAACAGATTCTATATCACTAATAAAAGTTTAGGGAAGAAAGTACTTTAAGATTTATATGATTTTCTTCTGTCTCCTTTCAAATTCTGGTAAAAGAGTTAAAGACAACATAGACACTTAAAAACAGTACATAGTAAAATCATATGTTTGCAAAATTAATATTTAATTTTGGAGATATTACCAATTTACCAACTAACAATTGAATTCATTGTAAGATGCCATATTTATGAAGGAACGATGCTACTATGAACTTATTAGACAGTAGTAAATCACGAAGAAGATCTAATTCTCCCATCAAATTCTGGTTATATCCCTTATACCTTATTAAACAGTAGTAAATCACGAAGGAGAGCTGGTTCTCCCATCAAATTCTGGTTATACCCTTATTAAACAGTAGTAAATCACGAAGGAGATCTAATTCTCCCATCAAATTCTGGTAAAAGGCTGTGACGGAACTCCGTGGCAGCCTCGAGCTATGACACCATGCCCATTTAGGGCGCGTATTGGCATTGCCTTGAGACGGAATCTCGATGGTTATGACCATTAGTTGATTATAGCTCACCGTATTTGGCGATTCCGTATTCGCCAACTGGTACGCCTGCTTGTCGTCGAGCAAGTGCGTTTAATTGGAGCTGGCAACTTCCTGATGCTATTAATAACCGGGTGCCCGTTTGCGATTTATAAAATCTGTAAAACTGGGAGTTCCCGTGGAATCGCCATAAACCGTCACAAATTACAAAACACCATGGTATCGCCTGCGTAAAGTTCAGAAATCCTTTGTGGGACCTAAGTGTACGCTTATATAATTGGATCCCGATTTCCTATTACACAAAAAAAAAATGCTTAAAAACACATTTATAAAGTCGGGGTTAATACAAAGTTAGTGACTTTCTTAATGACAAAATTGCATGGAAATAATCGGTTTGGCATCCAGCTACCCTTGTGGGTCTCTTGTGAGAGTGTAATAACTTGTTACATGATTATATATTGTAATATTTTGTTATGAAAAGAGCAACTGCTGAGTTTCTCAGCAAAATCTGCATTCCGAACCGGTGCAGTGGTAGAGTCTCGATGTGTCATAAGAGCTACGAGTTAGCCTACATGAAATGAATAATTTTGAATTGGGAAGATAATAGCGCTTCTTAATCATCCCAAAAATAACAAGATGAAATAAATCATGAAATACTTATTTTGTCTGCATTAAACGAATATAATCAGGTTGCAAACATATAAAACATTTAAAATATTGGGAGGGTGTTCTCCAGTAGGAAAGAAGCTCCAATGAATGGATACCGATGTCATAAGAAGGACTATAATATAGTGCTGTGTGGGTGGTAAGATACTTATATCTACAGCACAACTTCAATCATGCTGTTGGAAAAATACAAAAGGTCAAAAAGATTCAGACAGCTTAAAACAGCTCTTTACGTTTTATGTCTCTAGGGATATCAAAGGGGTCAATAAACTTTAATAGGATAGGTTAAACACAAAATTCAATGAAAAAATATGTTTATTCTGCAATACAAATAAAGGTACGATAATATCAGATCAATAGATTACAGAGAACAATACATAAACCATTAGATGTTCAGATGCCCATGGGACTTGTCAATCTTTGCGATCTTTACAATGATTTATTTGATGTCCAATTTGTGGTATCTATCATTTGTAACCATTGTCCGGATTTGAAATAAATGATGTGGTCTTGAGTCTTGCTACTCGGGTTTACTGATGACTTCTATCTTTTGTTGTTATCATGTTTCTGTAAAACTGTCATAATCACAAATCGATCACGAAATGTTTTATTGTCCTCTCATAGATGTTTCACAATCCTGCTTCCAAAGAATCAAGTGTGTTTTGCCGCAAAATTTCTGACTGCTATTATGGAATTAGAAGCAAGATTTCTATTGAGTATACGGTGTCATGAGTTACCTATAGTGATCGACTGCAACTTTCCGAAAATACTGCGCCAGGGAAGTGGTCAAAAGTTTTTACATTCGAACTTGAAGTGCACTTTAAACAAACACATAAACATGTTTACAATGATGATATACCTTATTAAAGGCATTAAGAAGGCAACGAACGGCAATAAAGTGGAGGCAAGTGATAAGATCACTTACGAACATCAACTTCCTGGTCGCGAGGTGCCATGTGTACTTTATTTAATTGTCCTTTATTAATTATTGATATTGATACCGGGGTAATGCTAACAGGTTTTATTTTTGGAGACACGTCTAGACTACGGAATGTTGTTGTTGACAAAGTGTTGGCTTTATTGAAGGAAAATTTTACAGATTTTCGGGAGTTTACATTTTGATTTTACTTTATATCCATTCTTCAAGGAAACTGAATAAATAAGGTATTGACCTTAATCCAGTACACAAAAATTCGTATCGTCAAACGAACCACTGATTTTCAATACACTTCTTACCAAGAATTCTTTTGTTAAACAAATACATATAAACAATAAATAAACAATCTTAAAAAAAATCTTAATTTGTATATATTATTATGACGAACCGGCGATTTTATGGCAAAATTATTCTTATTCTTAGTATCTAAGTATACTTTATCAATATATTTAGCGGACCCTGGCGTTAGCCGGAACAAACGCTAAGAAGAAGAAGACTATCAATATATTTGAACGAGCGAAGCGAGTTCTCTGAGTCAACTAGGGCGCTTGCCTACTAGACAGAGAAGTGTGTCCGTCTAAATGTCTGTCAGAGCCCTATAACTTCTGAATTACTGAATATTAGAACGTGAAACTTGGTTGAAAATTCAGTTATATCCTGTACTTGAACAACAAATACTAAAATTAGATAAATGTTATAAAGAAACGAAATTATTTAATTTTAATGCGCCATCTATTAGCATTATTGTGAAGCTAATAGCTTCACTATAATGCTAATAGATGGCGCTGTGTCAGTAAAACAGTTTTATGTCAACTATTATTTTTTTTATTGCGTCTAATGTTAAAAGTTAATTATTACAATATATAATTAAAACTTTTGGGAATTATGGGATATCGCGAGGTCTCAGTTCGGGGCGAACCATTAGTTAACTTCTCTGACAGCATTTTTGTGAAAATGCAAGATAACGGCCGCACCATCAAAGTCAAAGAACTCCTTGAAGCTTTTTTCGTGGTCATTTATCTTTAACGGAAACTTTTTTAACCGCCTGATGTGCAACTTGCTCTCGAAGCATTCTACCGATCAAAGTTTGATAATAGGGGTATTAGATGCGGGTTCGGTGTTCGTTTATTGCTTTTTGTTTTTTCTCCTGAATAAAAGTTATTTAATTGGCAGCGATCGATCGCCCTTGAACCGATGCGACGGCAGGTTTCGGCAGTTTCGGTTGTCGAACCCATGCGTGCGTGCGATACTGGCTTTCAGGACCGCTTTGGTACTTTGTCGTTAAGATAAAGCTTTATTTATGGAACAGGTGATTTTTTAAATTACTTTTTAATGAAAATTTTGTTGTTCTGCCACGCTGCAGATTGCTGAGGCTTAATTGAATCTGCCGTATTTTAACAGGTACAATAAAATTACGATCACAGTTTCCTCCCGGTTTTAGGACAGTGCACCACGCTTGTAGTAGTAGGCCAAGTTTGAAAGAATTCTGAAGATTGGCAGGCTTCATACAGCTTTGAGAATATTGTGGAGAACTTTCAGGCATGTATCTTTCTTCACGATTTTTTAAAGCAAGTGATATTTAATCGCTTAAAACCTTAGAGTAGATAAGTTATCTACTCTAAGCTTAAAACACCCATAATTCCAATCAGTATGAATAATAATATAATGAATGAAAAGTCAGATATTGAATCAAGGGCCTGGGATCGAACTCCGGACTCTCCGAAAGGTCTTTACCTAACATAGATACAGTGTAACGAAAAATGTTTTATAGATGAAGTTGTTATACTCGTTAAAACATTGATTCGCGACGACATAATGTAAACGGTAGTTCATTTCGAAAAGTTAATTTGTCTCGATGAAATGTCGTTTTACACTTACGATATAATATTTTGGTACCGGCGCGAGTGAGTGCACGGGAGCTGGATTTTGATTTATCGTCCGGTTTATACGAGTATTTATTAATATGCAACTTATTGCCGGTTGTATGACATTTTTTAAATAAATACCTACTTCCTGACAAAGGTAAGTCGCTTTTACGAGTAATCTACGTATAGTAGTTACTACAGAGGAATTATTTACGATTAATGTTAGCCTCAAGCCTAGCTAATTATTTTATTTTTATTAATTATTTCTTTTTATTCTTATGTTTAAGCTGTTTTTATTTGGGAAGTTAAGCAATAGGTTTCATGTTAAATTCGTATTGATAGTGTAGTAGCTAGTAAAAAACTTTTAGATAGTAACATGAAAAAATAAAATACCTTATAATACATAGGAACTAAACAGCAAATAACTCTACTAGGGTGCAAAGGTGACCTTATAATTATGTATATGAATACATAAGTAATAATTTGAGTTTCGGTTTAGGAGAGCCCTTTATAGCAAAGGAAATACTAGAACGTCTGTGCTAGAGAAAATAATTATTGAATTTGGTTTAATTAATACTGAGTTTTTATTTTGAATTGAAACTCAATTTTTTGTTCCACTAAATAATATTTTGTTTACCATCCAGCCGTAATCTGTAACCAATCGATTTGGCTTCGTTTCGCTAAATAATCGCACGCTAAACGCTCCGTGAGATATTAGACTCGACCTTGGGCTCGGTTTAGTGGTTTTCTAATTCCAGCTATAATTTCATACCAATTTGATACCTGCTAATCAATAGATGACAGGATCCATGAAATGGATCTTTTACTTGATTTTATTTTTTAACTGGCGATTTTTTACTCGGCTGCAGAGAAAACCAAATCGAGGATAATAATATAAGATGCTTGATCGATAAAATGTATGAATCTCTTCATTTAAGCAACAAACAATAACATACTAGACAAGATTGATGAAATATATTTTTATTATCATTTCAGTATATTTTTAGAGAGTTTTCAGCTATATCCTTTTTTTAATGTTATCTAATCAACCGTATGTAGGCGCGTCCTGGAAAATAGAAATGTTCTATAGTTTGTTAGATTTTCGTAAACATTTCTGTATTTTTCAACTGTTCAATTTACACGGACTCAAATATTTGCATACAAATCAGATTTTCTTGTTATCCGGTGTCCAGTCGTCTCACCAAGACAAAACAAATATAATATGTAGGTATATATATATACTCTCTTTGCTTTCCCTACATGTGACGCTAAGTAAAAGCGAGCAAAATAAGCTATTCAGAATAAATTCAGGAAACATTAGCATGGCATCCCTTTCATAACTTTTGCGAAAACATCTTTCATTATTTATGTGCGTCCCAAAGAAACATTTCAAGCAAGAGCGACGGCAGCTGTTGTTCGGTTGTTCGACAAACATATTATGCTAAATTTCACTGTATATGCATAATATAATATCCTGACCTGGCGCAGTAGCATTACCTATAGTAGCTAAGTGTAGCGTTCCAGTGCGATGGAGTAAGACGTTCTTTTTCACAAAATTACAAAATTTTCTACTTTTTTAAAACAGTTAGCGATTACAATACCCAACACAAAATAAATATGTGTATGTGTTTATGTGTGCATAAGTATGTAAAATTGCATATAGCACATTTTGTGAGTGACTTATCCAAAATTAAAATTTTAAATAGAAAATGATAATATAAAAAATACTTAAAAAAAATGACTTCAAACCCCACTGCAAAGTATAAAACAATTGCAGTTTGGATACGTATGTTGAAGTCGGGCAGACCTAGGTAGAAACGATGAAACTGATGCGAGACACTAACCTGACTTCTACACGCGCGTCGGCGAACATCAGAACCTGATGCGCTGCAGAATCGGGGCAGCCCCAACAGCATCCTGAACGCATTATTGTACTGTACCCGCAGGGCGTTATACTGCTCCTGCGTATGACCGATCCACAAGCTGTTCTTGTAAAAGGAAGTGCTGTATGCTCTGAAAAGAGTGAATTTGACCGCCACAGAACATCGAGCAAACTGCTGACAATCATGGTCGAATGATGATGAAATTATGTCTAAAAATCCTTACACTTCCCATGACGCCTTATCCCTTCTAGATTAACGCGTACCCGAGACTGCGTTGTTACTTATCGTCAAGTGCGATAGCAGTGTGGCGCGAACCTGTCGTATCAGCCTTCCTGGTTGCAGAATACTGAATTAATTGAACACGCGCGATACGCAATCGATTAATCGCGATTATAAACAATATATAATTATTGTAATCGATGTTGAGCGCGTACTTATGACGCCGACGGGCGCCGCCGGCGCACCGCTCTATTGAATCATAAAGTAGGTAGTGTAACTTATTTGATATATAATTATTTTGTAACTTTATCTATCCTATAGCTGATATTCGTAAGAAGGGTAAGATATTTTTAGCAAAATTTAAAGTATTTTCTTCAATGGAGGTCATTAATCGATTTCGCGGTTTGGCCATATCATGACCGAACGTGTGGTAGAGTCTTGAATTTTCATTAAAGATAAAGATACTTCAGACTTCTCAAGATTCATTGGCTTGATTTGACATATGCACATTTATATTTGACATATCCAAGCGCTGAATTCTGCATAGATTTGGCTATTAGGGCATGCATCCATGCATCTAACGCAAGTTGAGAGCGCACCAGTGCAGTTACAGACCTATTACTTGCTCCTTTTTCTATGCAGCTTCCTAACGATTAACTATAAAGGTCTTTTAAGAAAAAGAAAAAAAATAATATACATTTTTTGTTTGGTTGGCAGCGCTCACTACTGCGCCAGGGAGGTCGTCAATTAATAGTTAATAAGGCCTAAAATGGAAACAAACAAATTACATTACAATATAGCTTTGATTTAGTAGATGTTTAAAAATATTACTTACAGCATTTTTAGCAGAAAAGAGAAACATTTTTTTTCGCATTAGATAACTTAAAGACAACAAAGTTATGCTACACTTGTTGCGTATAATTGAATATTCAGTCGTGGTAATTATAGCTATTGCAGATAATGTGGCAGATTGTTACTTGTAGTTACTAGCGGATAATGTCAGTGCTCTATATAAAGACTACATTATCGTGATAATGGATCGAGGATATCATTCATTTGTGGGGGCGGGGACCCATGATTTGAGCTTGATTTTTAGGGTTCCGTATCCAAAGAGTAACCAATGAGACCCTATTACTAAACCTCAGCCAGCTTTACCTCATAATCCGTAACAGGTAGAGAGTTGAAATTTTCAGAGAATGTATATTTCTGTTGCCTCTATGACAACAAATAATAAAAATAAAGATGAATTAAAAAATTAAAGGGCTCCCCTACTAGAAACGTATTATTTTCGACGTTTTTTGGTACGGAACTCTTCGTATGCGAGTCCAATTCGCATTTTGTTTTTCTATTGCTTTCAAAAAACTTGTGATTTAACTTTTTTAATATTTTATTACTTATTACTACACAAATAAATACTTAAATAATCTCAAATCTCTCCTAAGTAAGGAAAATTTCGAAAGTAAGAGGCAAATATTACAGTTTTAATAGGTGCCCTTCTAGAATTTAACGACAGTCATTACTGGCTCAAAAAGTATACTGTTTAGGCCGAATTAGGCAGTTAATCACTAGCCAGAGATCTATAGTGGAAAGTTGAAACGAAAAAACTTCGTTAGAGTGCTACCAAGTTTGGTAGTTCATTACTAGCCGCTAATATGGCGGCACCGAATGCTTCTAGTGGCGCCATGACTTGGAAAATTGATTACAAGTTTTTGTCTACCTATCCATGATATCAATCTATATCTTTATAGTCTTATGGGTTCTACGGAAGCTTGAGTTTCCAAATAAAGAAGTTTGGTTTTATTTTAGAGCTACATGTCGGATTGATATGAAACTTTAACTTTGAGTATTGAGTCTAAAAATTGGTTTTTATTGTAAAAAAAAAAAAACCTCTGAAGTCCTACAAGCCTACAAACGACAAACAATTTTCTCGTTAATTTTTTTTTACAAAGAAAGCCAATTATTTGTGGCACGGGTCACCTAATTATATTTGCGATGTTTGGTATCAACTTGACAAGTCATTTCTAACTTTTAAATATTTAGAAAAACATGTAAACAAAAAACTTACCTATAGCTAGCCTTGTATTACTATGCAAGTCATGCCTGCATGGAACTGGCTGCATTTCCGAGTTATTAATTCAATAAAAGATCATGGTTATTTATAACCACGCTCCTTTATTGATTGAAAATTAAGATAATATACAGGGGCGTTCAGCGATTTTGATACGGGAAAATCTCGTGGGTTCGCGTCGCCGATATTATAATGTTAACAGAATATCTGTAGCTATTAGTATTACTATTTACTATTAGTAGACGTGTTGTTACTTCTGTCGGCAGTCTCCATGTTTTCTAAATGAGTCTCTAATTTATATAATTTCTCTTGTTACAGCACGCAAACGCGGTCCGCGAATCAGCCCGCCTCATCCTGGACTCACCAGCCCCAGAATCCGACGACGCCATGATCCTAGCCAGAGCCCTTCGCTCGAGACCAGCGGTCAACATGCTACCAGCTGCCAAAGCCGGCACATTTTTCGCTAGAGACAACCTATCCAACTTTATCGACTGGTGCCGAAAAGCGTTGGGCATCCTTGAGTGTCTGCTATTCGAAACTGACGATTTATGCCTGCGAAAGAACGAGAAACACGTCGTCTTATGCCTTCTAGAGGTTGCCAGAAAAGGAGCCGTGCTAGGAATGCCTGCGCCCCTTCTTGTTCAAATGGAAAAACAAATTGAGAGGGAGTTAGCCGGAGAAGAATTGAGACCGGATGACTCAGCGTTAGGTCTTGTCCCGTCTGGACCTCAGCCGCAATTGGTCACAAATGACTTGAGGAGTTTGGATGAAAGGGTCAGGGATCTGGTGGCAAGATGCTCATGTCCAACCCAGTTCCCGATGGTGCGTGTTTCTGAGGGGAAGTACAGGATTGGTGACACAAGGATGCTGATATTTGTCAGAGTAAGTGTTCACTTTTAATATAGATTGTTGTTGTTTTGTCTTGGATGTATCATGTAGCATAGAGAATGGATAACGGAAGAGCATCTCAAATCTTTTTTAGACAAGCGGAACTTGACTTGTATTCCCTTCTCTACTTCTACTAAGCGTAATGCTTGTAGAAGTGGGGATTAAGCCTTTCAGATTTCAGTTCGTTGGGACCATAACGGCCTGTGCCCATAGTGCCGTCAATGAGTGCAGGCCCAAGGATATCGTTCTGAACCCTTAGATGCGTCTCGATTCCACGTTAGTTAGGTGATAGAGAAATTGTGTAAAATATTACTTAGGCACATTCTCCGCTATAAAATCCAAAAATATAAAGAGTACAAATGAGTTACTCGTATTATACCTTTTCAAAATTTTTTTTAGAATTTAAACAAAAGTGTTAATGTTTAAAAAATACTGCCTTTTGCCCGCGCCTTCGCTCACGTTAAATTCGATTTTTCAAACCCTTATCTTACCCCCATGGGGGTTGAATTTTCAAAATTCCTTTCTTAGCTAGAATATGCCTATGTGAAATAAGTAGCTATCTGGACTTTTCAGTTTTCAGTCCAATTCGTCCAGTAATTTGAGCTGTGCGTTGATAGATCAGCCAGTCAGTCAGTCGATTACCTTTTCCTTTTATATATATTTAGAAGGTAAATTTTTGTAATGTATTGTTAATGCGACAAGGTTCAATGATAGCTGATAATGCTGCGGCAATTACACTAACAAGATGAATCATTTGTGATAATTAGTTTGTACTTGGTTCCATTGAACTGTCATGATTTTGCATAACAGTAAATTGAAATGATAGTGTTCGATTTACTATACAAAGTTCCGATAACAAAGCACAACTTCACATTGAAGGTTAGTTCAAAAATTACTGTTCCTAATAGGTCTTAACGGTATTGAATTAGTATCATAGTAAAGTACTATTAATTTATTTTGAACAGGTTTACAGTATCTTATAGATATGTAAATTCGTTATTTGAATTCTTTATACTAGAACATTGTTTTACTTGCTACAATAATTCTGCCTAGTCTCAACTCAAAAGTTAGGTCTGAGCAAAGTAAACTGCACTCAGCACTCAGGTATATACTTACTTTTTTTGCATTTATAGGAAAAGGCACTCTGTACTCAGGGCACTGAGCACACATTTCATTTATATCGGAAATTGTAATCAACATTTTGTAGGAAATTTCAATCAAAATTCAATCGCGGTAATTTTATAATTCGCGTATTAAATAAGGAAATTACTAATTATCTATGATTAATTATATTACTAAATCAACACGATTGGTAATTTCCTAATAGGTAATTTCAAACTTGGAAGTACATTAAGTAATGAAAGAGAATCCTTTTTTTTATCGACTTCCATAAAAAGAGGAGGTTCTTAATTCGGCCGGAATCTTTTTTTAATTCGGAGTTTGCAACCAATTTGCAACCCATAAATGGCTTTTTGAATTCGTATAGGGTTAGTTTTTTCATACCCACCTATACGTTGTCCAAGCCTTTATTTTCTTTTTGGCAGATCACGCCTATAAATTACCGTTTTTTTGTTTTCGGAATAATGACTAAAATAATGTCGTACTTTATTGACGTTTAGCGAAGTGCCCTTTGCATAACAAATAACCACAGACTAAAACAGAGTTCTTGAAAGACGATAAATCATTCACAATTATGATAAAAATAATTTGATTTTGTGTAAGTATTGTTTCTGTAAATTTAATAAAAAAAAGGAAATAAAAATAGTAACTATGACTCCAATATTGAATATTTGCAAGGAATTAAGTTGAAATCTTGGAATTTATGTTCAAACCAAGAGTAAAGAAATTTTTCTTTTTATTTATTTATTTTTTGACGGCTGCCTTAAAATGTAACTATGCACGCGTTAGTGAAGTGAGTTAACTTCAAAACGCGTGGTTAATAACGTCTCAACCAAGTTTAAATCAAGAGTTATGAGCAAATATACTTTGAAAATCACATACCTACCTACTTATTTATTTAACAAACTAGCTACGTAATTGGGTATACAAACGAAACAAGTAAAATTATTAAATACTAGCGGCTCGTCCTGGCTTCGCACGGCTGGACATTTATTTTTTAAACATTTTGGCATAAACGTACAGTAAATGCAGGACAAGTGACATCAACGCGTAATTTTTAAAAACATTTCACTGAGCAATTTTATTAAACTCGTAATATGTTTCGAATGGAATGTCCGATTTTAATAAACTAAAAAGTAATTCACAGGTATTTAAACTGCCTTGCTTGAGGAATCATTTATTTAGGTAAGGATTAAGGCAAAGGTATAAATAACTTGATCTGATTTATATACACTATACAATTTAAATTAATATCGGAGTTATCAGAAAATGAATATTTCCGCGTGATAAAATAATAAAATGGTGCCAGCCGGAGCGGCGGGTAACGGTGGCAGGTATCGGCGCGGAAGGTTCCTGCGGTGATCTTATTAACAATCGTTTCCTATAAGAAGCTCTGTGCGATCAGCCCCGTAAAAACAAATATTTAATATTTCAACCCAGACGAAGTCGGGGCAGGTCGCTAGTTAAACATATTTTGAAAGAAAACCTTAATTATTATTATTATCGATAAAGAACCCAAATCAACATATTATTTTTTTCTGTTTGTCTGTTACCGCAAACATTTGTCAAATTAATTTATCTAAGTGATTAAAAATATATAATAAAATATAAGTACGTTAAATCAAAATTAAAAAATATTTCATTAAATCGATTGAAAGTTCTTCTTAAATAAAATCGATTATTACTTCAAATCGAATCGGTAACGTGTGAAGGCGTCACTAAAGTCAAAATTTCTTGATCTGCCAAAAAGAAAATAAAGAATTGGACAATCTATATATTATTTCATTCATATCGAAGAATGCAATTAGAGACATCTAGTTTTGATACAAGAAAACTCAACCTGTGGACCTAAATAACTTTAAAACTTTACGAGTCAGAATTTTACAACTGCATTTATTGAATCGAGTTTAATATGTTTTATTACAAGTATATTATGATATAAAGGTGAACAGGAAGACAGAGTGACATTGATGGATTACTTTATTCAATTAACTTGATAAACTAGAATCTAGAATTGTGACTTGCGAGTGAATCACCTGATTATGTCTAATTAGTAGCAAATTAAACGTCAACATGTAAACACGTTAGGAATTGCATAGTAAAAGGATTGTTTACATTTGTTTACATCTCTTAATGATGTTGTTGATGAAACTGGTCAAGTCACAAGTGAGAATAGATGCAGTCAACTAATCAAATCAGCAACTCTATAACATCAAACGAAATCTGCCTTCCGAACCGGTGGTAGAGTCTTGACGTGTCAAGTTACGAGACGATCAGTTAGTTATCTTTAATTATCTTTAATATTTATAGTTATTATCTATTTATAGTTTAATTATCTTTAATATCTTTAGTTATCTTTAATATTTATAGTTGAGTCCTTAATATTTATGTTGGATACATATTTACAATTTGAGAAATATATATTAATAATTTTATTTTGGACCGAGACAGTTGTATTTTGACAATAGGTCACATAAACACATATAAGCACGAACGCGGACCAATCAGAAGGGAGAAATGAAAACTCCCATGGGCCTAAAAATTAAATTTTGCTCCCGCTATCCTCTGTAGCCAATATTAGTTTTTCGTATAATGAAAATATAATTACTGCAATCATGGAGAATACGATAAAACAAGTAAACATGAGATGAGATTCCTAAAAGCAAAAGATTGCTAACATCACATAATATCATTGACATCGTGGGAAAATTACTGAGACGTGCATGTTTCGATGTCACATATTATGTACATACAACACTATTAATTTATCCATTTAAATCCTTTGAATTTTGAACCCAACTCTTTAGAAAATAAAGTCTAAATGAGTTCATTGTAGTGTTTGTTTGTCCTCGTTTCACCAAAAGGCCTGAACCTTGCGACCCTCAATAAGGAGTGATTGACAGGAACCTATGTGCCAGTATAATGAGATCTGTACCATTGAAGATTCTATGTTTAGAAAAAGGTCTATTAATTGGTCCATACGGTATCTAAAAATAATTAATAATTTTTTGGTAAAGATAAAACTACTAGACAATTTAAGCTCATAATTTTAAAAAGGCGTAGCCCTTTGTCCGCTTGAATTTAGATTAATTTCGAATCCTGTGAGAACTCTAATTTTCTGGGATAAAAAGTTGATACCAAATCCTCTACTGGCCTCTGAAAGTCCCGTCAAAATCGGTTCACCTGTTTCGAAGATTAGCCCGAACCACAATTCCCGAACCTTATTTTTTTCCCGATTTCAAAAAAAGGAGGAGGTTCTCAATTTCATACCTTGTTAGGAATATATCAATCGCCCCTATTAACACTTTGTATTCTTAGCAGAATAATTTGTAACTTAGCAGTTAACTGAAAATAAAATAAGATACTAATCTCAAGCTGTTTCTGAGGAAAAAGGCCTTGATACATGGACCTAGAGAAGGACAACCAAGGATCTCAAAAGGGTTCCGTTTTTTTTTGTAACCATAAAAATATTTTTAAATACTCGTAGAAATGCCCTAATAAACTTACAATGTTGCGTTCAATTACAAATACCTAAGTCTTTAAATGCTATCCAAGTCTACCGAAAACAGGTTGGTGGACAGATTCCACCGGCCACGGATGAAGGTCAAGCTCCAAACGAACTGCTCTACACAATATCGACCGATTTGATTTGACCATACAAGGGAACGAACCGCCTATGATTCATCTACGCTTTAATGGACCTCGTATCCGCTTTTATAGACGAAAATAGACAGGACCGATTAGGACGTATGTCTATTTGCAGGTCTATAGGTCTCCATTAGTGAATTAATAACCATGTGCAGTTTTAAAGTCATGTTATCTGTGTGAGTGTTTGTTGATGAATCTTTTTTTGCGGCTAGTTCTTCAAATTATGCAATGGATTTTAAAACTTACCCGTATATCCATTCGCAATAAATGCATAATATCTTGTATTGTGGTACCTACATTCAAATTAATCATATAACATGTCATCAAACTAACTTCTCAAATAAAGTTCAATCTATATTAAGTACCTATATTAGTCGCTTCATTCGAAGATTAGTCTAAAACTAATCTATCTTTTTCAGATTCTCCGCTCCCACGTGATGGTTCGCGTTGGAGGAGGTTGGGACACATTGGCCCACTACTTGGACAAACACGACCCCTGCCGTTGCCGCGCCCAACACCGGACCTCCCTCTCTGCACGCTTAGCCCGCCCCAAGCACGACCTCGCCGGTGCCACCGTCACCTACGAACGTCCAGACCCTTGCCCGACATCTCTACCGTACAAAGAATCCACACCCCCGCAGTACAAGGAGCCAAAAACATACGAACCGATGTCGCTTCCATACACAAAAGTTTACAACGATGACCCAAGGTGTGGCCAATATTTGTCAAGCAATAAACTGGATGCGCCAACTAGTTTGCCATACATGGGAGATTTAGACAGAGCCGCGTCCCCGAGCAGGAAACATCTCGCTCCGAGGAATAACAGTCCCGGGAGAAATGCCAGGCATTCTTCCTCTCCTGACAGGCGAACTAAGATTGTGACGTCAAATCATTTAGTTCCGACCCCTCACTCAATTAGGAATAAGAGTCCGAGACCTGTCTCTCCCGCGCCGGCTGCAGAAAGTGCTTCGGATAACGGGTCAGAGGTTTCCGATGAAGGGTACAGGAGCTTGGGAGTAGTAGCTGGTTCCACCCAAGGTTCTCCTTCCACGAAGACTACGAACAGATATTCGCTGCACAGTCAGAATTCCATGGACGACGCTGATTTTAGTGGTAAGTTCCAATTTTTCTTTGTACCATAAGCAGCTCTTCCACAGATAAATGCTTGACAAGCATGCTCCATGTTGAGAATATCAGTTCTCAAGCATGGTTCCACATGTTAGTATTTGGTTGAATGAACTTAAATACAGTGTATTTACTTACCTCACGCATTTGGGTGGTGAAAAAGAGTTCAACGAGCTAAGAAATCGCTGCGAAAGCTATGAAAATCGCGCGATTTCTACACGTAGATACCTATCCCTTATCTCCACGCAACACAGCCTTGCCTTTCCCTGTCTAAAAAATTAGCATTAGCTTTCCCAATAATTTACACGGACATATTTAGTTTTAGCAGCAACTGATTCTGTTATAACCAACAAACTAAAAACACTTAGAACTATTGAGCATATAAAACTACCCGTATTTTTCTCTTGTTTCCGCTTGCTTCGCCATGATAAATATTATTTTAAAACTCTATCCGATCTGAGTGCCACCATAGCATGTGTTTGTGTCAATAAAACAAAATGCTAAATAATGGATGTAATAAATAACAGCTTTAGAAATAACAACAGAACACAGATTTAGTGATCGCAATTATTTACGTTTCGAGTTTCCCGTAGAAATAGGCAGTTCATAATAATTTAACTAACGCGTTGCAAGGCGGAAATTCTAAACCGATTTCGCACGGCAGCCGTTCCGTTCGGCCGGACCAGCGATTGTTTCCAGCCGACAAGTCTGCTGCAATGGCTGGTAATTAGTACTTATTTTGTAGAAATAGAAATTTCATAGATTGCGTCCAAATTGCCTGGCATACGTAACGGAATGCGTTTTGTGCTCCCGCTGACACGTTAACACACACAGTTACTTAGGTATCACACGATAATATTTTGTTGAGCCTGAACCTTTTTCAGATTCGATCTTTAAATTGTGCCACTCCTGACATTGTGTAATGTTAAGCGGTAGAGCCGATTTAGGATCCTCCCCACTTTTTCACCCGGCGTTTCTGTTGTTTGGAATTTTTAGCCTAAATGCTCAACGTTTTATGCAAAAGGAGGTACAAGCGCCGGGGTAATGTACCTATAGGTAGTGATGTGTAGTACAGATTTTAAATGAAATATGTTTTTTTTCTTTCCTTCCTTACATTGTCTTACAAAAGTAAGTAAGTAGAGAATCGACATACAGAGCGTCCTCAGGAGACATTGAGTCAACACGAAACTATTTTCTTAATTAAATAACTTTTTAAAACAATGACATTGCAAGAGTGTCGTAATAAAGTAAATATGTTGACCATATTAGTAGAAATCATATCAGAAACGGCGCAGGTGTGAGACCAACTAACATATTAGGTGAACGTGCTGTCATTGTTTACGATATTCACATATTTGAGCAATCGTTTCACTCACTTGAAAGCTGGGAGTATGTGACATGAATTTTGCAAGTAAACATTAAAATGTAGAGATCTACGGTAAATATGATTTTCTATAACTTTTTCTCAACTGGATAACATTGTGAGTCAGCTAGTAAAAGTCAAATCGTCAATTTTTAACATTTTGAAACTTTAAAAAAAAAAAACATTTTTTGGAAATCAACCTGATCATCTACAGTCGAACATGCAAGCACTAGTAAGTAGTAGACCAACAGTAGCAGTTTAGTAACGTCGTTATTTAATAAGGATTTGGCTTTGGATTTGGCTAGAAAATACCATACCTACTTGTCAGAATGAAATAAAAAAAACTCAAAAAAAAGGAAGGTATAGTCTTGATAAGAGCTTATGCAATAGATTCATTGTTCCCAGATCTTTCTAGGTGTTCTAAATACATTCCTATTTAAGAATTGTCAACTAATTTTCATAACTATAAATGATTCAAAACAAAGCTATAGCAAATCGCAATCATAGCAGTTAATCTGTCCGTCAATATGATTATGCATACATATATAATGATCGTCCGTGCGCAATTTATCTACACATGGTGTCATACGCGAGGCCTTAATTTGGAGTGCATGGAATTGTTTGGGGCATGTATGGATTCATTGTTGGATAGGCAACGCGGCTGTGTGTGACATTGCCTAAATTGTCTGAGGTGTGTGAATGATTCCGGTGACTTGAATTGAAGCGATGATAGTCCAGTGGTCACCTTCATTAAAAACTAGATGATACCGGCGTCTTCGTTCGCGTGGATTGAGTTTTTTTATTCCCGCGGGAACTCTCTTATTTCCCCTGATAAGAGGTAGCCTATGTCCTATTCCAGACTGTAATCTATCTCTGTGCCAAATTTCAGCCAAATCGGTTCAGTCGTTGCGATGAGTTCCCTTTTATTTTATTTGTTGTTATAGCGGCAAGAGAAATATACCTACATTCTCTGAAAATATTAACTGTCTAACTATTACGGATCATGAGATACAGCTCGCTGACAGACAGACGGACGGACAGGCGGACAACGGAGGCCTATAGTAATAGGGTCCCGTTGGTTATCCTTCGGGTACGTAACCCCTAAAAAACATTTTCAGCTTACCTCTGAGAAGTATAAGATAGAGTGGTTTTTATATCAGAAAATGTCAAATAAATCGTTTGCAGGTTATCCCAATTTTATCAATTTTCAATCGGCACTTAGAAACAATATTTAAAAACAACTACAAATCCCATACTTCAGAGCAACACAATCGGTATTTGAAATCGAAAATCAGACGCAAGTGAAAGGACTAAACGAATCGAAAGCAAAACTTAGGTCCTTGATGGGCACAATACCTCACAGATTTAGTATTCCAAACATTTCCGAGAAAATCGTCCTTACATCCTAAAACATAGGGTTCAAAATATGGTTCAGACACTTGAGAATGTGAACTCGTTCAGACGTGAGAGTATTTGAAAACAGTTGGAGGGTGAATCAACATTTTGCACGGAACAATGTGGCAGACCAAATATGAGTGCGTGTTAGTGCTTACTGCTTACTCAGGTGGCTTGCAACAGGGCTATATTTGCATCTAGCTGTGAACTCTACTGTGACTAATTCTGGGGCTGTAAATAAGAAGCGCTTAAAACAAGAGCCCTAATTTTGACCACTAAACGTAGACAGGCCAACTAGAGGCATAATTTTGACACCTAAACACAAGTCAATTTAGATTTGAGACTGATAAAACTGGAGTTCTCATTTTGACCACTAAACGCAAGTCAATTTATACAGACAAATTTATTATAGAGCATTTATTTTGAACACTAAACGTAGATCAATTTAGACAGATAAAACTAGAGCTCTAATTTTGACCACTAAACGCAGCCCAATTTAAGCAACTAAAACTAGAGTCATAATTTTGACCACTAAATGTAGGTCAATTTAGACAGCTAAAACTAGAGCCCTAATTTTGCCCACTAAACGTAGATCAATTTAGACAGATAAAATTATATCCCTAATTATGAGTACCTGCTAAAGGCAGCTCAATTAAGATGTAAAAATCTTGAGGCCTTATTTTGTCCACTAAACGCAGAAAGTTCTATTTAGAATATATCGACCGTAGCAATTAACATTGTCGGATCTACATTTTAGCGATTTTCATTTTATTGCATTAAAGGTCTTAGAATAAAAATAGCAATGCCCCCACCAATTATGAAACTTTTGCACTTGCAAAAACCAAAGATGGTTGGTTGATTTTAAAAGTTTCATAATTGGTGGGGGCATTGCTGTTTTTATTCTAAGACCTTTAATGCAATAAAATGAAAATCGTTAAAATGTAGATCCGACACTGTTAATTGCTACGGTCGATATGATATGGTAACAATGTTATCAACAGTTTTAATACACAAAACCTATTTTAAATATTACATGAATGTTGTTATAAATATACATAGCATGTTTTGTTTGAAATTTTTAAGGTTGTTATAATTATTATAAAGTACATAAACAACTTCAGTAACACTAATCGCAAAGAATAAAACCAAAAATCTTAGTTCAAGTTTTGGACTCACGAGTTACATGTGCCAACCTTGCATCACGACCTCAAAATGTATTTGGTGAAGGAATAAAGCCTCATAAGTCATAATAATCATAATAGAGCATACTACGTTTCGATCACACACTACGTGGGCGGGTATCGGCCGAACTTGTAGCTTGGCTGTTGCCTTTTACGATTCAGAGAATGTGTTCGAACCTCGCCGGACAAAAAGGGCTTAGGTTCTGGTTTTGAGCGAGACCAAAATAAATAGTTATACCTGGATTACGGATAAACTAGCAATACATTAAAAAATATGTGATTTCCACTGTCCATTAATATTTGCAGCACCAAAAGCCAAGTGTAGGATTTTTGATGTCCCTCATGTTTCCACGGAACTGTGAAGTCAGGGGCGGATCTACTTAAAGGCTTTTTGGGCTGCAGCCCAGGGCCCCGCGAATACAGAGGGCCCCCAACTGAACTGGGAGTCTACTCTAATTCAACGAAAAACGAAATATCGATCGAAATTTTGCGTATTTCCTACCACGGTTCGTTTTCGTTCCGCAACTTCGTTAGAACGAAAATGTTTGACGTTTAGATTTTCTAAACCTACTCTTATTCATAAATGTTGCGAACGAGAATTTGACAGATGATTGTTCGGAACTTAACTCCTGTACTTAACATATATTAATTACATATACCTACATCACTACAGAAAACAGTTTCTTGTCAAAATGGCAATTAGTTGAGTAATTAGGTAGGGCCCCTAAGCAGTATTAGCCCAGGGCCCCACAAATTCAAGATCCGCCCCTGTGTGAAGTGTATAACAAATACATTTAATAAGCAGTTTATTTAATTTATTCAACAAGAACATAAATCTTATTATGCAGCTGCATATTGTACCTATATTGATTCATCTCAATAATTCCCCATTATTAACTCGCTTAGAACTTATGTTCTCAGTTTCTCAACACTTTGCGCACGACACTATCCGCCACAATATAACATAAATGGCAATAACTATCAACTGGCCGATCCTGATATTAGCATATCAATATAATATTGATTATTCTCATAATTACATTTATGGATGATGTATGTACCAACTTGATGTAACGGCGTTCGCCTTAAAAGATCTTTGTTTACATAACTTGCACATACTTGTAATTTTTTAATGATTACTTTTAACAGCACTCTTTACTCTTTTTTTTTACTCTTTTCGATTTAAGGAGGTATTTAAGTCTTGAATTACAGCTAACTATGTTGTAGAAATATTTAAAGTAAACTATATTATAAACAAATCTAAATCTCGTGTTATCCTTTTCATAAGGATCCCTGAAAAAGATAGGTATTATCAAAATAAGACCTATTAATAGAGTTTCTTCACACCTTTCTTTGTACCATTTATGTCATTGGGTACAAAGCATGAACATCTCACTACCGGATACATTGTCATTGTGACATGGGAATAAAGACATGTAAAAAAAATACTTCTTGAATTCCACTTGGACAAACAGTTAAAACTGTATTTAATAACATTAAAACTTGTCCGTTTCAGAGCGTCTCGACCACGACGACGGCTGTCCCATAGACAAAAGCGACCGCGTCGACGACTACGTCAGCCTCACCACCGGCCTGCGCAAGACAGACTTCTCCGAGACCTTCTACGGCAGCAGGAAGAACAGCGCCGACGACAAGTCCAACCGCGCCAGCCCCGAGTGCATCGTCAGCCACGAGAGCAACGACTCCCCGAGCAAAAGCCTCCGACCAGTCCGGGAACCCACGCAGTCTCCAGTGAAAACCATCAGGAGTAGGCAAGTCTCCAGAATCCCACATTCCCCTGTCAGAAACAGAACGCCCAGTCGAGCCAACACTCCCAGCCCCAAACACACAGCGAACCAATCCTCACCAAAATTAGCACCTAAACTACCCCCCACGTCACGCAACACTTGGGGAGGTAGATCCGCACCGAACCAAGCAAAAACAAAAGCGAGACCCACGATCGGAGCGGACACTTTTGAAAACCCAAACAAATCACCCAAAGCGAAGGCAAAACCGACACCAACTAATGCTTTTCAAAGAAATTCTCCGCTCAGAGCGAGCAGTGCTACTCTAAGGTCTCCGACTCATCAAAAACAACTGAGTCCACTTCTAGAGCAAATTTTAAGATCTGCAGAATCGGCGAAAGATGACGCAACTGTTTTAGAAAAAATGAAGGAGATCATCAGATCCTATTCGAAAGGAGAAGATTCTATATCGAGGAGTAGTTCGAAAGATTCCGATTATGCTGATTTTACATCCGCCTGGGTGATGTCTGATGGAAAGTTGGAGAGATCGACGAGTACGAGGCAATTGGCTGCTCCTAGAAAGGATCCCAGGAACGGTCCTTCCAGGATCCCAGCTCCTGTGGCAATAGGATGCAGGCGTTCTACTTCTACGTCACAATTTCAATGACCTGATGAAGGTCAGCAGAAAAAGACTGGTACAAATCATATGATTGTTCGAATCAAAAGTGACACGTGATTGATTTAGTGAACGTGGATAATATTTAGGAAAGTGAGAAAAAGTCTGTGGTTTGGTAAATAATTACAGAAACAGCGTTGGATTTCTGAAGAATTTCTTAGGGCAGCCTTTTTACAATAAATGTATGAGATCCCTATTGAATAGAGTAAAAGAAAATATCTCTGTCATATCTTTTCAAAATTAGATGTTTATTTCTAAAATAAGAAAAAAAAACATCAAAAAAATTCGAATTACGATAGAAATTACTCTGTAGATTAGATTTCAATTATATTATTGTTATTCTATTTAGAGTAGATTTCACTAATATAGAAATGATGATTCATAGGTTCTAATCTATTTGATAAAAGGAAAATTATATAAAAAAGATAAAAAGAAAATGATAAGATGGATAAGATAAAAGGCAAGATGGTGCTAATTATTAGTTGGTTGTTTAATTAGATTATTATTTTATACTTTGCAATATATATAGCAATGGAAAAATAAAACTTAAGTTTGTCTACGTTAATTCAGTAATTGTATTTAAGAATATATTAATTAAATGTGTTTGGAATGTTTAATTAGTATATGCTTAGAAGTTTTATAGCTAGACTTATACTTGCAAGACAAGTTATGATAAAGTTTAATATAAAAAAATAAGTTATATTTCTAACAACACCCGGCTTTTTTATACAAATTGGCATTTTCAAGGACTATAAAGCAAGTAGCGCCGGGAGATTTGGCAATTATTATTTTTTTAGTAATCTCATTTCTCTAAAAGTAGGATATGACGGGTTAGAGCTTAATTTTTATAGCTGCACGATAAAAATAATTATCGTTAAATAAATATATAACTTAGCAATATTTAAAAATAATAAAATAAGACTAGGATGTCATTTTAAGTCTAAGTTGTTCAATAGTTTACAAATAAATCTGTGTTGATATAACTTCACACCTCAATAATTATTATTGGTATACGAAAATTACAGAAGCAATATAATTCATCGTACGTAACCATTTTAAAATGGCCGTCCAAATTGATCCCAAGTCGTTTCGTTCATTGTAAATGTATAATTTAATGTCAAATTAAATTAATGCTCGATTCGACTTAAATGGACAAATATAAAAACTAATTGCTTTATGATGTACTAAATTATAATAAACAAGTAAATTCATTTTACCACGAAACCTTGCGTTCAACATAATTATATAAAGTAAGTAGAATAAAATGATACCTAATAGTAGACACAGAATCAATATTTTTGTAACTTTGATATAATTATTATGAAGTAGCTTATTACACTTTTGGTCAAAATAACCCGGCGTTTCTTAAAAATTCTTTATGAAAATGAAGGTTGTGAAAGATATGAAAGTGATTCTTACGTAAAAGCCGATTATTTTTGACCAAAGGTGTATTTTCAAATTTGACCACGCATTTATTGCTGTAGAATAAAATTACTTTTATTCAGCTGAAAATAATTTTACTCTACATTAACCTTTCACTATGCCTGTACCTACTTGTATCTAAAGTTATATCACAGTCTTTTCGTAATTTTAGGTCCTTTTTTATTACCACCTTTTTTATTACCATTTACTTCTGTTGGTAATTATTTTATATGACTAGTGGGAATAAATGGTAATACTTTAAGCTTTTTAATTAGTAAAGCTTAAAACTTCTCTTCTTAAGCTTAAGTTGTTATTTCTGCTTGATTTCGGAATAAGACGGCTCTAAATTTGACGCGATTGTTTTCATAATCACGATGTTAGACATTTGCATTCTATAATGCTCTACCCAGTATACTTATTTTAAGGAAATTCTTTATTTTATTTTACTATATATTTAGTTCCAATCGGTAAAATATTTCAGGACCTTTAAGTACATTTTGTACCGATATTGGGAGTTAAACTTAACACCTTTTTATTACTACAAGTGCTTTTAGTGGAGAGGTAAAATAAACTTGCCAATATTTTATTTGTAATTGATTTGTTATTTTTATAAAGAGTTTCAATAAATCATGCATTTACTTGCATTGCAAGAAACAAAATTAACGACAGGTAATACTTATTCATGTATACAATAAAATTAAAGATAGCGTGAGTTGAATGAATAATTCAATTTATTGTCTAAAAATATTAACCTCTGCATTAAAAGTACTGGTAGATAACCGAAATATCATGAAATTGTCATGAAATAATTATTACATTCTCATGCTGCACTGTCATAATATTACCAAACGTCATATTTATTAATAAATGTATAATTTAAGTTATTTTATAGTTTTTTTAAGAAGATTTTGTATTGTTTAGCTTACGAGTAAGTATGGTAGTATTATGACAGAACGGCTGTCGCTTAGCAACTTAGAGGCTAAGTTTAAGTTAGTGTAAGTTACTGTTTCTTCTACGTACGTTACCAGTGACTATGCCATAGAAATTTGTTAATTCACTGAATAAAAGCATTAAGACATTAATGGATACATTGTTATTTTTATTTCCAAAGTCTTACCCATGTTTACCAATTTTACCTCGTCATGCCGTGTTAATAACATGGGCAGTGGGCACTTGCTGGTAAGGACAGCCCCAATGCACGTATGGACGACGTTTCAAACTTCAAACCTCATGCACTTTTTAACCGACTTCAAAAAAGGAGGAGGTTCTGTTGTATCCTCTCTTTTACGCTTACTTAAAGCAAAAATAGAAATATTAGAAATAATGATGATAGTGAAAGTATGGATATAATAATAATATTATCTTCCCGACCAGATCCAGATCTCCA
The DNA here is from genome assembly GCA_933228805.2 of Hipparchia semele. Classification (NCBI taxonomy): domain Eukaryota; kingdom Metazoa; phylum Arthropoda; class Insecta; order Lepidoptera; family Nymphalidae; genus Hipparchia; species Hipparchia semele. Next base: position 532,434 of record OW121719.1, read on the forward strand.
CAGAGATTAGCCATCTGCGTGGGATATATTATAGGGTACAAGTGTGTGCGCCAAAACAGGTGTACTGTATTCCCTCATTCTCATAGTCCGATGGGATGGAAATGCGATACGACCGGGGAGAGATCAGGGTAGGACCGACGGCTTTACGTACTCTCCGAGGCACGGGGATGACCGCCTAGCATTGAGAATTTCTTGACAGAAAATTGAATACAATTTTTGCCCCGTACAGGGAATCGAACTTGTCATCCGTAGTCAAACTTGCTACCCACTAGATCAACGACGAAGTATAGATAGATATTTTGTCTCGGAGCCTGCTATTATTATTAGCAATAGCGCAGTTCTACGCTGGGTGAGTATGAATTTGCGCAGGCAATGAGCTATCAATATTTTCTTATTGAAGAAATTACACAGATTCTCATAATAGCGCGTTTCACCTTTTCTATGGCTTAAACCCATATGGCCAAAACATTCAAGGAGCAATGCCCATGAGTGAACCAAAGATATTATAATTAACCTGTGGAATGAATCCTCAAGGTGTTGAGATCTTTGAGTATATAACCAACTTTGAGATGAATGTAGAGTCTGTTCAAAAAGAGAACTGTCATGGGCCAGGAATATACTACTCTCTACCGAGAGATCATGGGATTGGAGCTGATACGCTGCTGTGTTCAATTGTCTATTTTATTTAGCAGCCAATAAATAGCGTTATCTACTTCAGTTTTGGTTACGACAGTTCTCTTTTTGAACTTTACGTTTCGATTGAGGTTGCTAAAGCGAACGCAACACTGCGAGCCTCAAGAATTCATCGAAATATAGAAACTGTAACGTTAAGTGTCAAAAAGAAAGAATATTGAAAATTTGACAGAACCTGTGATCAAAACAGAGTCCAGCCCATATGATTTCTGTTTACGTAACTCTTCAATAACCAGCAATACAATGATTCATCCGAAACAGTGACACAGTAGAAGCCTTCTAGGGGTGGTGGTCTCAGAAGATGGGCGAACGGGTGCTGGTGGCACACTTCTGGGAGGCTATCTTCTTTCTGTTGATAATCTTCGCTGCGTTCCTGTCTGTGAGAGGACTATTTCGAGCCACGCGCCAGTCCAGGGTGCCTTGCTAGGTACTTACTTAAATTATTCTGGTATGTATGAACTTACATCAAAAACTGTTTAGAAACACCAGATCCAGTACTAGAAACACTAGATCCATGTCTATTATAGGTACTTGGACTTAAAATTCCTACAACTAGGTAAGTTTAGAACTTTTTTTGCTGCCAACAAGCATTACAATTCATACCATATAAGCACTGCGAACGCAGATATTCTTTTTTTAAATATATAGACTAGCGTTTGGCTGCAATCACACCTGATGGTAAGTGAAGACGCAGCCTAAGATGGAACGCGCTTGCTTAGAAAATGCCTATTCACTCTTGACTTGAAGGCACCCAAACTCAACATACAAGGTTCCATACAAAGTTGATATTTATCCCAAGCCAAGTTCTCAATATAGGCACCATTTGATTTAGGATTTGAATTAGGATGATGAACTGGTGTCGGAGCAAAACGTACCTACGTCGAGTGTGTGTGTGTGTGTGTGTGTGTTGTGAAGGAATTTGTGTGGTGCTACGTGTTGGTGTTGCGTTGTTCCTGAGTTTCTTATATTCTGGAGAAACGTTGGTGTAAAGCGCGGGCGGAGCCTGTTGCCATACAGTTTTTTTCTGATTTGGCGGATTCCAGCAAAATATTACTTATTCTTTTTCCAATATTTTTAGTAACACCTCCTTCCATAATATTGGATATTATAGGCACAATTTCTTTTTGGCAGTAAATAAAGTAATTGTAATCAATCGTCATCTTCTTTCTTTATCAATCGATCGAGAGATGTCCACTGCTAGACAAAGATCTCTTGTGTGGACTTCCACAGGCCTCGGTCTTGCGCTGCTTGTATCCAGCAGCGGTCTGATATCGTCGGCCCACCTAGTGCGGGATCTGCCAAGGGCCAATATTTAATATTAACTAGGCTTGCGCTTGACGAAAATCAATACTAGAAATCTGTGAGGTCTGGGTTGGAGAGCGCTTGCCTAGAAGATGCCTATTTATTCTTGCCTTGAAGGTACTCAAATTATAGGTGACAGGAAACACGGATGCTGGAAGAGCTTTCTGCTTTTAGGATGCTTAAAAATGTTTAGTTTTCAGATTGAATGATGGAGTGGGACGGTATAATCTTGGGTGCGATACTGTATCTGCTACTTCTCGGATTGTGTAAGTTCTTAATCTAAAGTAGGTAACGTTCTTAACAACCTATTATCTCCGGTAACTTAGGTATCCACCACGGGATATTATGTAGCTATACATTAATGTTGTAATATTTTGTTATGAAAAGAGCAACTGCTGAGTTTTTCGCCGGCTCTTCTCAAAAGAATTTGCATTCCAAACCGATGATAGAGTCTTGAGGTGTCATAAGAGCTACAAGTTGGTCTACATGAAATAGATAATTTTACGCTAAATAATAGGTACTTAGGTATATCTCGTAATAAGATATAATATCTGGTAAGTACCTGCTGCACCAATCTTCTCCTTTCCTGAATGCTTTGGCGGGTACCTGGCTACCTCAATGTCTAACTTTGTTAGCTTTTATTGAAAATCTAAAAGCAATTTTTTTTCCAGTGGTAACCATAAACGAAGCTTTCTGTAAAACAATCTGTTTGAAGAAAGCGAGACAAATTCAAGGCGCTGAGGTGCCTGATATTGAAATGAATGAAAGAGAGCCTAGAAAACCAGAAGCAAACGAGCAAGTTACATACAAATTTAATCGTGACAATCCGGGCTACGTAATTTAGTAATTAATTTACTGAAACTTCACCTAATTTGGTCGTTATTTCAAAGTTTAAATTACTCATTACTAGATGGCGCTATTTTAAAGCATCAACTACTCACCACTAGATGGCACGGTTGTAAATAATACATAGACATAAAATAATGCTGCCAATTCGATAGTACATAAACTATACTGACAAGTCTTAGCTTTATGCTTTTCAGAAAGATCCCTTTTGAAATGGATAACAATATATTAAATTTTTTTTAGACCTGTTGATTTTATTTTAGAGATCATGAGATCAACTCACTAGCAAAATTATTACTGTAATGAATTAAGTACACAAATGAAAGACATTTTCTTTTGTTGTTTTTATTTATAATCCTTACATATTTACATTAATAATTAATTAAAGCAGTTTCAATAAATACAGTTATTACTGCATTTTAAACCCAGTAATTATACTTATTCTTATAATCTAGTCTCTTTCTCTAGGTAACTCATTTCCACCATTACAGTTAATCTTAACATAATATTTGGGATCACAGTTCAGAGTTCTTCTTCGGGGAAGATCTTGTTCATCGGCACTTTGTCAAATATCTTGTTGGTGACGTCTTGGAACACGGAACTCAGGCTCTTTTCGTAGGATTCTTTCAACTCATTGAATACAAGGTCAGCGTTTTCGTTCAAGAATCTGAAATTAACGATAATTTTATTTTGTATTTTTTTTCATTCGATGAAAAGATAGTCCTCGATTGGGATCTCACGTGATAGTAAGTGACGATGCACTTTAAGATAGTAGCGGGTTAACTTGGAAAGGTTATGGCAGTGTTTTCAACCCATACGCCTAATCGCCACTGCATAGGCAGATTGCCATAGTTGCCAGGGACGGTACTTTAGTTGTTATTAATGTTATTAATGAATAGGTTTATAAACCTAATCACGGTGACACCAATTTGAATGTTAAAATTGATTTATGCGGTACTTTTCATATAAAACGGAACGGCATTCTGAACCAGTGGTAGATTCACTCGATGATTCAAAAGCACTTTGTAAAAGTTAATTTGAATGAAAATCTTTTCCCCTAACTGCTTCAATGCAGTTCATCATTCATGACTCGGTCTAAGTATTTACATCAAAGCCCAAATCACCGCTTGAGCGCAAAGCGTTTTGAACTATTGTGATCGCATTATTCACGATACATACCTACGTTCTCAAAAATTACTTCATTTACGATGGCGTATGTAATTTCAGTATTTGCATTAAATGTACCTATCTAACCTCTTCATAAAATTTCGTTACAATATCCTTAATACCCTGTGTGGCGGGCACCTGGCGTCAGCAGTTTCACAACATGACGCGCTGATCACGCCACGCCAGTTACTCTGCGCCCGTCACTTTGCCCACTTGTCTCTTTAGTTGTTAGAATGTAACACACCCTAACTGATATGTCATTGATGAATTATTATTAACTCACATATTCATCTGGTCACCTAGCCGCTTGTCACCATTAAACAGGTTGGAGAAGTGCAGGTACACCTTGCCAGGAATGAATTTCACTCGATAGTCCTTCATGTGCATGTACGTCTCACCATCTCTGACCACCGACTCGCCGATCAGATCGTGCTTCACTACGAGATTTACTGTAACCGAGAAGTCATGGTGTTGATATTGTAATATTTAGTCTCAAAAGAATAAAATATAGATCAAAAGTGACATATCCGTGCCAACACTTCTGTAATGCTTTTAGATCTTGTCTTATCCTATCGTTTTGATAATTTCAATACAAAACTGTCAGAACGTCCAATTTGAAAGTTTTTAAAATTCCTCGGTCCATTCGATATCAGCACTTAATCTTCTACAACTTCTACAAGAAACATCTACCTACCCCTAAGTTGTCACGATTTGTGTTAAACGATGCACTATATTTGTTATTGTATTATAAGAATTAAAACTATCATTTATTTATATACACATTTATCCTATTGTTTTTAAAAATGTATTATAAGTATATGAGTATTTCAACACTGTGGGTATGAAAAACTTTCGAATAAAGAAAATCGCATTCAGTTCATCTGTTAGAAAACATACAGCCAGACAAGAAAACTTTTAAAATTACAATTTAAATACTAATTTTCGTAAAGAAGTTTCCACGATCTACTCGTCACTAGATGGCGCTACTGGTTCGAATTTTGCTAACGCTCGGCTTTGCCTTTCATCAATACAAACCCATTGTGATGTTGGCGATGCCCTTCCCCTGTATGGGCAGCACGAGGATCCTGCCCTTCATCACGTAGTCGGCGATGAACTCCATCTTGGGAGTGATGGAATCCGTGCGCAGCCGGAAGCGCTTCAGGTCAGCCCTGAAATCATTGCAATTTTATAGAAAAACATTTTCCGTACCTAAAGGGTGCTAACACTGCTACTAAGGGTTACTAAGCCTCTGTTGCCCGTACCCTTTAAACGTATAGTGTTATTGAACAGCATGCATGCAGCAGCTCTTGCATGGACTTCCACAGGTTTTTCGGTCTTGAGGCGCCTTTATCCAGCTGCTCCTTGCGACTCGTCGATTACCACGAATGTAGATCTAATTTTCCGTAGTCCAGTGAAGTTGGTTCCACAGTTTCGTAGCACGTGGAAAAAAAGATCTCGCACAACGGATGGTCGAAGTTCTCCAGCCAGGTGGAGAAAAGAATAGAATAATTTTTTAATCAAATAAACTTTTACAAAGTGCTTTCAAATCGTCTAATGAATCTACCACTGGTTCTGGACTCTACCACGGGCGAGGGTGGTGGTCTTAAAAGGTCAACTCACTTGTAAGTGGTGAGCACGGAGTCGGTGAGGCCGTGGATCTTGATGGCCTTGTAGGTCTGCGTGATGACGACGGGCCCCGCGCCCGACTCGATGTTCATGCCCGACACCAGCAGCGGCTCCAGCGGCGGCACCGACAGTGCGGGGATGCCTGGAGGAAGGTCACATTTTAAGGAAGCCTTAGTAGGTGCTCTTTGAGGGACGTTGTAGGCTGTTGCCTAGTTCTGAAAGCGCATGTCAATCACGATTTTGCTGGCTAAGCAACATTGACCTCGATCTGTAACTGGAAGGGTGACCGATGTCGGCTGTATCCCCTCCGTGTCTCGGAAAGCACATTGGGCCGTCGGTCCCGGTTTTTATCACTAATATAGATATTTTGATAATAGCCGTGAAACCTAGTCCCCGTTTTCACCAACCGTTAGGAAACGTTGGTGTACACCGGCATAAATCTCAATCAATTGGCGGTGGAGTCATATGTCGTATCCGAAAGAATCCGGAAACCCATCGCATTATTATCCTAAGAAAACTCCTACCATTATAATATGAATAATGGAAAGGGGTCTGAGTCTCAACAATGAGGAATACGACGCAGAGAGAGAGCTGTGATCGCTGGAGTAGATATATAGATACCTACCTAACAGTCAATAATTCTAAGTAGGGTCGGTGGATGTACTTGTGGAATCTGAAGATTCTGAAATCGGGCTTAAATCGGTAAAAGTTTATTTGAGTAAATAACTTTTCTATTCTATTCAGAATGTGATAATAACGCAAACGGGTATTAAAAACACATAAATGGTTGTGTGCTAATATAAATAACGTAATGCGAAAACTTCCTTTAAAGAAAGGCGATCTATCATAATGTATATTATAGTCAATGAGCTAGCCCTTAAAACTATCTAGAACACCAGTGCAGTCTACAGCTAGATTAATGTCAGATTTACATAACAGAATGAACGAATAAAAAATATTGGAATTCGTTTAGGATATTAAACTCTTTAATCTCATTTGCCTAACTTTGACTATTGAATAACATTGTTCTGATTTTATAAAAAAATATTGCGACCGGTTTCTAAGTAGGGTAGACTGGGTACGGTTGTAACGGGGTACGGTTGAAACAACTCAAATATTTCCGAAACTATAAACAACACAGGAAAGGGTACAAGGAGAGAGACACGCGGATTTCAAGTGCCAACATGATTCAAAGTGTTGCGTCGCACTCTGCACACTTATAACGTTTAGAAGAAGGCCTATTGTGTTTTGGCAACCAAAAGTAAGTATTTTTGATGAATTTCTTCACGATATAGCGTGACTACTTATACGTGACTTCGCGAGGTGAAAGCGATATTGTACAAGAACGCCTATGATGAAATAAAACTTGGGGGCGTCTTTGAGGCAAGCTATAAAAAATAAAGTTCTACGTAAAATAAATTTAATTCTTGATTTCATTTTAAACTTAGATTTTATTGATTATTTAGTTTTGTTATATATAATAATTAGAGATTATGTTCGTTTGGTTGAGTACCGAAGTAGTTATAGCGGAAAAATTATCTATTTTTGTTAATTTATTTTTACTCTAAAATATTACCTAAATAACAGTTAAAAATGTGCTTAAGACATTGTGATACTAGTTAAAGTACATTTAAGCGTTTTTAAATAATAAAGCTGGTTTAAATACTTCAACTCTGTATTATTTCTGCTTGTTACAACTGTCCCCCATCACTGTTACAACCGCCCCTGGTATGGGGTCGATTGTAACAATCGCATGCACTCAATAAAATTATTCATATCTGCTAAATTATTTCACCTGTGCATGTGTTTTTGATATTAATTTGAAGAAAAATAACCTGGCTTTCATATCAAGGGCTATAATAGTTGTTTATAGCAATATTGGCAATGCTGTGGGTGTTCAAAGGGAAATTGTTACAACCGTACCCAGTCTACCCTACATATTTCTATTCACAAATATATCCTCTTCGACGTGGAATTTTAAACACAAAGAAATGGGTCTGTCCAAAAACTGAAATGACGTGCTGAGAATATTTGTCACAGAGCTGATAATTATATATCACAGAGCTATTCTGAGCTCAGTGGCTCTACCTACGTAAAAAAACTCTTATTTAGGGAATGATTTAGATAAGGTTGGTGAAATCGAGCTTAAGTTTCGTACTTTCAGAAGAAAATGATTAAACATTTATTGTTCATGGAATAGGCTGACCTAGCTAAATCATGATGTCATTGATTTAATCGATGTCAAATTCCGCATGTAATTTCTGTCATAGGAGGCAGTCTAGGTTAGGTAGGTAGGTATAATGGACGACCAACCACTTCATGATACAAGTTTTGCAAGAAATGTGGCTGTGATCTCTTAGACTACAGTAGATGGTTCATTGGTCGGCAGTATGCTATGTCGACACGGTGAAAGATATCTCGCTGTCAAGGACGACAACCTCTTTCATTCGCGCTGCCTGCTGTCATCTGTTCATGCAGCGCGAACAAATGATCACTACCCGCTCACGCTTTGTACCTTTGAGTATTTGACCAACCAAAGCTTTGTACGGATGGTAGACTTCATAAACATTATGGAGAACTGCCTGTCAGGTTTTTTTAGAATCATTTCCTTCACCTTATAGTTTACTAGCTGATGCCAACGACCTCGTTCGCGTGGAATTAGTTTTCAAAATTCCGCGGGAACTATACTTTTTTTCGAGATAAAAAGTAGCCTATGTTTTAATCTAGGTTATAATCTATCTTCATTTTAAATTTCGGTCCAGTACTTTTTGAGCCCATTCGTTACAGACATACTTACATACAAATCTTTGCTCTTTATTATATTAGTCTAGATTATCCGTTAAAGCATGTGACTTTTTTTAAATATTAACCAAGTTGAACTTGGCAACAAGTAATACTTAATTGCTTAAAATACACATCCTACTAATAGTATAAATGCGAAAGCTTTAAAGATTGAGTCACAAATATCCATCCATATTTGATGTATATGGATGGATATTTGTGACTCAATCACACCGCAACGAGTGAACCGATTTAGCTGAAAGGCACAGAGGTAGATTATAGTCTGGAATTACACATAGGCTTTTTTATCCCGGAAAATAAGAGAGTTCCCGCGAAAATTAATATACCTCAACCCTCGTGAACGACGTCGTGGGCATCAACTAGTAAATCATAACTCTGAAAAGTCGGAGCCAGGGACTGAACAACGGAGCCCCCGAAAAAGAAGCTGATTTTTGTAACCACTTAATTAATTTTTTTTTTCAACCCACTTAATTCGCACAGATTTCTTATAGCTCTTTGGAGAGGAAAAAAACATTGATCAGTGCGTAACGCACAGTAAACAGTACAAGTACATTTCTATAATTTTATTGTGCTATGTCCGCCATTTTGATTTTATCATGACGTCATTATAACAAGCGAGCGCTAAGTCGAAGCCGAAGAAAGTATTTCAATAGGTAATCGAGTGATTCCGACAAAATATGTACCCAATTCATTAGGGTGAAACTTTGACCTTCAATCTTTTGTATTTCCGCCTTACGATAGGAAGGTAGGTTCGATTAAATAAATAATGACCACAAAAGATGAAGTGCGTGCCAAGGATTCGTGTAGATATTATTGCACATCATTATATTATCTTCTCCTTATAAGGCGCTTCCGGGTTCTTGGACTCGGGAAGCGCCAATGGTGGCTTTTGACCTTTTATTGTTTACTTCCGATTATGACAATTCCTCATCAAGAAAATAATTGAAGTTGGTCGGTAAAAACGTTTTTTTGAAAGATCAATTTTCGAAAGAGTGAGTAGAATACGTCTATCGGTCGAGAAGATGATAGTGAAATAAGGTTTTAGGGCCGATTACACCAACGTAAAATAAGTCTTATCGTTTTGATATTTTGGCAGATTTTCAATACAAAAACTGTCAGAACTCCCAATTTACTTCTCGGATATATATATTGATGAAATCGGCTCTTAAGCGACAAACAAAAACTCCTAATGCTTATTCGATGACAAGATAGCCCTTGATTGCGGTCTCACCTGATGGTAAGTGACGAGTAGCCTAAGATGGTAGCGGACTTGAAAGATGTTTGGCAGTGTAGATTAAACCTTTCAGTTTCTACACGTACCGGAACATCAAATCGCTTGGCACGTCTTTGATGCTATTTTACAAATTGCCTCCACCGGGTTTCAAGCCGTAGACCTTAACCTTACAAGGGAACAGAGAAGTCATCAAAGCCTGGATATATTGATATCGTCTCGTACTGAAAATGATCATGAACGCCGGTAATTGGCTTGTCTTCTTAAATATATAAAACGCAAAGGTGACTGACTTACTGACTGATCTATCAACGCACAGCTCAAACCATTGAATGGATCAGGCTGTTTGGCATACAAATAGCTATTAGGACGTAGACATCCGCTATGTATTATGTAGGGCTTTAAAAAATTTAACGGTTAAAAGCGGTTAAAAGTATCTAATAAAGCATTAATTCTTTCTAACTCACCATCTTTCATCCTCCGGAGAGCGTCAGGAACGGCTTTTTTGAGACAGTCGTTGATTTTGGAATCTCTCTGTGGACACCGCAGGAAGTCACTCGCTGAAATTAAACAAAAGCAAATTCATTGAAATGTACATCACAGGGTGCCGAATAGGACTAATATTTTTTTTAAAGTAAGTATATCAGCCAAGTTAACTAATATCCTCGTATCCCCTCAAAATAAGCGGAAAGCTTGTGCTAGGAGCGGGTACGACAATAGTGCAACGGGTAGGGTTCGAACCTGCGACCTTTCAGTTTTCAGTCCGCACATTTAACCGTTGGGCTATTGAGGCTTTGTTTATTAGTTCTTACAATTGTGATTTCTCCTTTCTCTATCGTATTCTTCATTGCTTAATAAAGACGTGATAGACATGATCTATTAACTAGACACCGTCATAAACTAATAACAGCATCCTACAACTAGCAACAACACTCAGTTTCCCAATGGAATTCAGGAGGCTTAAACGCGCGTCCATATGGGACTTTACAGATTAAGACAGAAATACACAAGAGGTAGAGCCGTCATTGGATGGACAGCCTCCCATACCAACGAATCTTCCAAAGAATCTGCTTATAGCTGTTGAAGCTGATCGCATGATAGGACGAATACAAAACAAAAAAAAAAAAAATAACAGCATCCTGTCGTCTGCTTAAAGTGCAGAAGTCCTTTGCGGGATAGGGTATACGCTTTCATAAAATTGATTACAAAAAAATTGGTAGATATAACATTACAGACAGTGTGTAAAGAAACATTTAATTCAAATTCAAATTCAAAATTTATTTATTTTTAATAAGTAGAGCTTGGTATAGATACAGGTAGCTAATTTTGTATATAGTTAATTGTAATATTTTGTGTGTACCGATGGGGCTGACATAAAGGTCATCTTTAAAAGTCCCGTATTAAATAATGAGAATAAATAAAAAATAAGTAGAGGCATCACACAGTGAATACCAAGTTGCTTGATGGAAGCAATCTGCTTTGCTTCAGCTGTCCACAAGATAGATAAGCTACTTAATGTGACATTTATTGTTTTGAAAAGAGCAACTGCTGAGTTCCTTGCCGGCTCTTCTCAGCAGAATCAGCTTTCCGATGAGGTAAATAATTTTGAATTTGAATTCGAACTTTTCCTAAAGCATCCGAAATCGAAAGCAATGGAAAATAACAAGGGGTGTTTCATCACGGAACAGCCAGCACCGGCGCAATCCATATTTCATAGTTATACGACGGGCGGCGCCAGCCAAGGCCGCTGGCCGTTGGGCAACACGCCACCTACCACGGAAGATTTGTTGACGCAAACTTTTTGAAACAACGCGCCAATTTTTTCCCGCCGGCCGGCCCGCGCACGTGTTCACGTGTTGCTGAGGATCGGAATTTTTGTAACATTTGACATAATCAACAGCTCACAATAATCTATACTGAACTTGTGACTTGCTTGTGCATATCACTCAAACTGGTACGTTGCCAGACCCAGCGCTCAGGCTTTTGGTTCTTTGACATACATAGGTATAGAAAGAAAGACTATTCTGGTATCTGGTATGCAAATTCATTTATTTCATGTAGGCCAACTTGTGGCTCTTATGACAAGTCGAAAATCTATCACCAGTTCGGAATGCTGATTCTTCTGAGGAGAGCCGGCAAGAAACTCAGAAGTTGCAATAATAGGTACATTCCCAATTACTCGATTCTTTTATCTCATTACCAGATTTCACGCGTCAGATAGCAGACTATAGGTACTAACTATTATCTTTCTGATTTATAGCATTATCTCCTCTCGATGGATTGGTATAGCTTTCGGCAGCTTTCCTAGGTATCGACCCAAAAGTATCGATACTACTCAGGTATCGATCCTTTTTTCAAATCCCAAAGCATCATGCCGATCGTATGTGGCCTTCCTAATAAGTGTTTGCAACTAGACCGATTACTGAACCAGCTTGAGATGACGTTTACTTTCTTAGCAAACTATTGCATCTCGAAAATGTATGGTGATGCAAATCAAACATGTTTTACTGATATTGCACGTGATAAACAGACGAAATGTCAGCGCTCGGAACCAGTTCAAGGTTTGAGGAACGAAATGCAGACGCCTTTCACGAGTGTATTGTTAATGTCTTTTGTTACGAATTGCTATGTTATAGCGTGCGGCTGAGTATGCATAGGTACAAGTAAGTTGTAGCAGGTAATTAACTTGCTTACAGAGGCTTAATCTTTAGAACATACACTTACTCTGCTTAGACTCAAGGCAAAGTGGAAACGAGATGTATGTCAAGACATATTTGATCTCAATAATCTCAATGTTCACGCTGCCTTAAGTCTGAGCTACAGCACGTTCTATAGATGTCAGCCTAGGCGTAAGTTTAAGTTAACAAAATGTATGTAGAAATCTATCATTCTTTAATAATTAGCTTTTTCGCGTCCACGTGGTAAGTTCTCAAAAGGCCCCTTGGTAACCACCAAGGGGCCTAACTACGTGTAGTTTGGTTGTAGGTTCTTCAAAGAAACCCTTTGTTTTTCCGAAATAAAAAGAAGCCTCTGCCACTTTCTAGATCCTGAGCTGATTCATGCGAAAATGTATTTGTTTGGCGTCAAAATTCCAAATTATTTATTTGATGAATGTCAGCTTGTTTGGTGGTGATGGAGAAGTCAAGTCTCTAATACCAGTTTGTCTTTCTATAACATAATTTTGAACATAAGTATAGTGAAAGACCTGAAGGGTGTATGTTACAGGCTTTTATTATGGAAAAAACAAGAGGTTCCAGCGGAATTTTTGAATATTTTACGATTTACGAACTCTACGCAAATGAAATTGTAAGTGAAATCTAATACTCACTCTACGCAAATGAAATTACAAGGCGAAAGCTAGTACAGTACTCGTATTCAATAAGATAGAATATATTTTTATCCAAATAAACTTTTACACAGTGCTTTCGAATCGACAAATGAATCTAATAATCTATCTATAAAGCAAAGTAGTCAAACTAACTCATTATGTGGCCATTACTTTTACATTACATCGTATAAAATATGATAACAATTTGTTATGATTCGACTAAGCTGTAATGGTTCGTGTAAATTATACTTATCTCCGCAAGTAACCAAAAAATATCAACAACAACATTTTGAAAAAATTGACCTTCGCAAAATTTATCGGTTTTTTAGTAAAATGAGATATAATGACTTTTTTAATGGAGATTACAAATTAAATTGCCAATATGAAATTGATTACATTTATATGGAATCATTTTTATAATGTCTGAAATATTCTGCATCCTTAATTTTTCCTTATTGCAAAATGGGTTTCAAATCAATCTTCAACTTCAGATGCTTGTAAATAAATAATTTAATTTTTATGCGAGCAACGCCAAAGTTAAAAATTATCATCATTTATTTTTATTTTACCCTTTCTTATAAAAGTTCTACTTATACTATCTACTTATGTGTATTTTTTTTTGTTTTGCAAATTCCTTGGTCAATTGGTAGGTGCATACCTTCGTACAGGTACCTCATTATTCTTTGAAGCACTACCATTTTCAATTGAGGTCAATGATATTCTTACCATTGTTTTTTTATTATGGGTTATGATAGCGCTATGGCGGTTGTATGTACAGTAGTTATATGGTGATTAGGTAGTACGAGTATTTGAAGGATTACGGTATGAACGCGGGTCATGACGGTAGTATGTAATTGTAAAATAGTTAGGAAGAGTTTATGTAGTTAAAAGCTCTTTAGGTTTGTTTGTATCAAAATTTTTTCTTGTTTCGGCAGTAAAATTGTGAACTATTATCAAGACTACTGAAATTATCTGTTCCTCTATTACAAACAATTTTGAATAATTCAAATCAAAATATCAGTTTTATATCCATTGGGTTCTTGGTTACAAAACCAAAAAGTAGAAATATTTAGACTAGCCATAGGATAGATATAAATGCGAAAGTGTATTTGTTTATTCGTTTGTTGGTGTGTCCTTTAATTACGCCGCAACAACGTGATTTTTTGGATAGGTATAGTTGAGGACCGGGAGAGTGAGATAAGCTACTTTTATCCCGGAAAATCAAAGAGTTTCCGCGGAATTTCAAAAGCTAAATCCACGCGAGCGAAGCAGCGGGCATCAACTAGTTACTAATATTTCTTTCTCCCCTCCAAATAAGCGGAAAGCTTGTATCAGGAGTGGGTACGACAATAGTGCAACGTGTGGGGATTGAACCTGCGACCTTTCAGTTTTCAGTCCGCACCTTTAACCGTTGGACTATCGAGGCTTCAAAGGCTTGGACTGTAAAGTGTATTCTCACGAATCACGACCTAGCCTAACACCTCACTCCTCAGAGATTGTGGCGTAACATCGAAAGTGAATTGTGTAATGGGATATTGCACTCTGCACTTACGATTATGACGTTCGAAATTCATCCTTATTACGTTTCAAGTAAAGCTGCTATTTAGATAAACACTCACTACGACTTTGTAGGTGGGTACATCTTGTAAAGAATATATCGCACATAAATATCCAAGTACCTAAGGCTGAATGAGACTGTAATGCGCTATCTCGAAAATTATTTTACTTAACCCTGGACATATCCTGAGATCTATATAGCGGAAATACAATGAAATGGAATGTAATGGAATTTCAAAAAATCTTTTCTTAGGGGTGCCTACGTCGTAAAAAATCCAACTGTCAAAATTTCAACCTTCTAAGTTCTAACTCCAATGGTTTAGGCTGTGTTTTGATATACAAGTCAATCAGTCAGTCAGTTAGGACTTAGAATTTTATATATTTAGACTAGCTTTTGCCCCACGACTTCGTCCGCGTGGAATTAAGTTTTGGGGTGGAATTTCCAAAAACTGTGACACATGTACTTTTTTATTTTTAACTGAAAGCTCAAATACCAACTTTGATGGAAACAGCTTGAAAAATGACGGTGTTTCATATAAACTTCCATCCCCTATTTAAACCCCTTAGGGGTGGAATTTCCAATAATCCTTTCTTAGTGTGCGCCTACGTCATAAAAGGAAACAACTGTAAAAATTTCAAGTTTCTAACTTCAGTAGTTTAGGCTGTGCGTTGATATCTCAGTCAGTCAGTCAGTCAGTCAGTCAGGACTTAGAATTGTATATATTTAGATTATAATATAATCATCTAAATCGTCTAGTTGGACACGGCACGTTGAGGCGGTTGAGGCTATACGGCGGTGCCTCGTCCTTGCAAGCTGGCGGGCGGAATGTAAATGCGTGCATTGTCGATTGTTTGAATGCTATTGTCGTGCCTTAAATGCTCGACCTTCAAAGGTTATCGGTTTAGGCGTGGTTTGTTAAGGTTGAACTCTTTCCTAGGTCAGCTTTTTGACGATTGAAACAAATGGCCCAGCTGACTCTGTACGGGACAAAACTGACAAAATTCTTAATTAAAACTTACTATTTTAATTTACCTAGAAAGGTTTTATTTTTTACAGATGTGTCACAAATTACACAGATAATAATCGCACTATAGATCGTACATCTATGATGATGCTTAGAGACGACTAGCTAATGCCCGCGACTTCGTTCGCGTGTATTGAGGTTTATTAGTTTCCACTCAAATACTAGACTCTATTTATAAAACAAGAATAGCTCAAGGAGCTGGTCTAGAGAAACTAGAAAGGGCTGAAAACAATGACATCTATTATAAGCCTAATCGCTTTTAACAATATTCTAAATTCAAAATTTATATTTCATGTAGTGGCTAACCTGTGGCTTTTATGACATGTCAAGATCTGCCGGTTCATTTAAAAAAGTAAGTTACGTCGGTTTTGGAGTTGTTTTTATTTTTATTCGATGACAAGTTAGTCCTTGACTGCGATCTCACCTGATGGTAAGTGACGATGAAGTCTAAGATGGTAGCGGGCCAACTTGGAAGGAGTTTGACGGCACGTCTTTGACGATAGGGTGGTAACTAGGCACGGCCAAAGCCTCCCACCAGACCAAAGCCTCTCACCAGTTGGGAGTAAAATGTGCCCATGCATTCTAGAGAAATGCCTACCAAATATGATTGTGTTGTGTGTAAATACAACTAGACAGCTGATTTGCAATAACACCGGTTTTGACCTTCGCACATACGCACCAAGTGTGAGGCAACAACGCATTGGGTCGCGAAACATGTACCTTAACGGACAGGCATAAGGATAATTTTTATTCGGCATTCTCATAGCAACCGGCCGGTGAAAATGGCGAAATTTTTTTAAACAACCATCCATTTAATTAAAGGCAATCTGCTAGGAAAGACCCCAAAATTTTCTTCTCGAACCGTAGGTACTCACATAATTAACTGACTGGTAAAACTTATGGTTTGTATGACAAGTCATAACTCCACCATCGGAAAGCAGATTTTGAGTAGAGCCGGCAAGAAATTCAAAACAAAATGTTACACGATCATTATGTAGTTATTACGATGTAAAAGTAATTGCACTATCTTGTTGGAAGCTGAAGCAATCAAGATGTGACATCGCTCTAAACAATGGACAAAGACATGCAAAAAATGTAGTAGGCAAGTTGTTATAACTTAACAATATAATCGCTTTCGTAACAGGCTTCGCAGGTGTTTGTAGGCTATCACTACAACCTAGTGGGTTGAACTATGGTCTCCTATTGGAGGGTCGCGCGTTCGATTCCGGGAACGTTTTTCTAACTTTTCAGAGTTATGTGACATCTTGATTTGATTAATAAAATGACTCTACTTCTACTGTGAAGAAAACATCGGGAGGATACCTGAATGCTTGAGAGTTATCCATAATTTTCAGATTTAGATTATCATCGAATAAAAATTTTATGTCATAATTTTCTGACTCGTTACTTAATTTATTCAATAATGTTGTGTACAAATATTACGGGTTGTGACTTGGTTCTTGATAAGCTGTATATTTATATTTTGTGCACTTTTTACCTTCAACCTGTTTTGTGTGCCTCATTAATAAATAAATTATAAAAAAATGTAAATCAACATGCACCACATATGCACCGCCCATTATCGTTATAGAGTTTGTACATTTAAATTGTATTTATATTTAAGGAAACGTAATATATATGCAGAGATAGAGCCTTTAATAGAGCAATAATGTAAATAAGATTGACTAACACAGTCCACGTTCCTACTTAAAATACGGAAGCTTAAATGTGGGTGACTTAAGATTCTCGCGCATGGCTTCCGTGAAATGGGACGTTTCAATCATTGTTATTCTTATGACAGACTCTTTGACATAACGGTGTGAATATTTAAGTCCTGGGTTCGATTTCTTTGGATCAATTCGTATGCATCATCATGTCAATTCATTTTCGGCCCACTATTGGCTATAGGTCTCCTCCCAAAGGACAACGTTTTAAGCCATAGTCCACCACATGGGCCCAATGCGAGTTGGCGGACTTTACATACCTTCGAGAACATTATAGAGAACTCAAGCGTACAGTTTTCATCACGTTTTGGCGACCTCCCTGGCGCAGTGGAGGTCTCGGGTTCGATTCCGGTGGGGGTAATTTGGGAATTTATAATTTCTAAACTGTCTCCGGTCTGGTCTGGTGGGAGGCTTTGGCCGTGGCTAGTTACCACCCTACCGTCAAAGACGTGCCGCCAAGCGATTCAGCGTTCCGGCACGATGGCGTGTAGAAACCGATTAGGGGTATGGGTTGAATCTACACTGTAATAACCCTTCCAAGTTAGCCCGCTTCTAAGACTGCATCGTCACTTACTATCAGGTGAGATCGCAGTCAAGGACTATCTTGTCATCGAATACAAAAAAGATGTTTTCACCGTTGAAACATGTGATATTTATATAGTTGGTTAAACGCACATAACTCTGAAAAGTCTGAGATGGCCGGGAAAGAACCTGTGACCTTGCGAATTCCTAAATTTGGGGGGTCACAGGACCACGCCCTTAACCATTAGGCTTAACATTCCTTTTAAATTCCAATTTTTACATAAAACTAACAAGTAATTTTTCAAGTAAATTTTCCTCAATTTGTGGTTTGTCTTAAAATACGTAAATCATTGTTTTCCTTCGCTATGGTGGCCGTTTAATTTATGATCGCGGAGTCAATGGGTGATCTAATATTTGCATGTTCTTCTTTAAAAGCATGTTTTATTATTTATTATTTGCCATATTTTGTATATGCACTCTATGAGGTACTTAGCTATAGTAGGTAAATAAATATTTACCTACTATAAATATGATCATAAGGCCGGCCGTATACTCCTTTAAAACATGTTTTATTATTTATTATTTGCCATATTTTATATATCTATAAGGTACTTAGCTATAGTGGGTAAATATGTGCGCATGATCGGCCGGCTGTATACGTCCGGAATCAGGTTCTGAATCCCTCCTATGTTGCTTAGGTAAAGGCTTTTTGCCTCAAATTAAGGGCGATTGTATGAAGAATGGGCTCATTTGGGCCATGCATAAAATAACTATATCCCCACCAAACTAACCTGACCAAAACTAGTGAAAAAGACAAAATGAAAAGTAATCTCAATCATGTTATTATCGTCATATTATTATCTCACATTTCAAAGGTAAATTAAATACATAAATTTGAATATAATAAATAACATTTGAGTAGGTACAAAGCTTTTTTGGGGTTTTTAACTAAGACGTAATTTGCGAACTGTTGCATTAAGGCTTATTTTTATTTATTTTATTTTTATTTTGTATGTACATATAAGGATTTACAAGACAACATATATTAGAAGAAGTAGACATAGGTGAGGCTTATTTCATCTTATTCATAAAAGTAATTAGGTATTCTTTGAGGAGGACCTTTGCGTATCTGTTTTCCGAATGTTTACGGCCAGCCTAAGCAGTCTCTACCTTAGTCTATGCTAACATTTAAATAGCTTAGAAGCCTCAATAGCGCAACGGTTAAAAATGCGGAGTGGAAACTGAAATATCGCAAGTTCGAATCCCATCCGTTGCACTATTGTCGTACCCACTCCTAGCACAAGCTTTTCGCTTTATTGGGAGGGGAGAGGATTAAGATATAGGTCAAGTTCAGCTTTGCTAAACTTCTTTAAAAGAAGGTCTAAGGGCTAACATACACGTACCGATTAAAATTTTACACATTGCTAATAGACAGATAGATAGACAGTTGAAGTTGGCGAACAAATTACAATAAGTTTATACTTATACACACACCTAAAATCATAAGTCCAAATTAAAGTGAAATACGCAGGCTTAAATGCAATCATATTCCTATTAAAATTATACATGCGAAAGTTTGGATGTATGGATGGATATTTGTTACTCAATCACGCCGTAAAGACTGAACCAATTTGGCTGAAATTTGGCACAGAGATAGATTATAGTCTGGAATGACACATAGGCTACTTTTTATCCCGGAAAATAAGAGAGTTCCCGCGGCAATCAAAATACTTTAAACCACGCGAACGAAGTCGTAGGCGTCAACTAGTTAAATGATTTTACTTTAGGCATCACGACGACGTTGAAGTCTTTTGTATTGGGCATCAATATTTGTTGCGCTCAAAATATATTTTAGAAGTTTTTGCTTGCAAAAAGTGTATTGATTTTATTCGAGTTTGATAATAAGACTACTAGACGATGCCCACGACTTCGTCCGCGTGTATTAAGGTGTTTTAGTTCGCGCAGGGACTCTAGTTTTCTGAGATAAAATGTACTATGTAGCCTATGTGTTAATCCTGGGTATGTGCCATCTCCATTCCCGGCTAAATCGTTTCATTTGTTGTAGCGTGAAGGAGAAACAAACATGCACACACGTACATACAAACTTTCGCCTTTATAATATTAGTATGATATGATGAGATTTGTATGTGTGAGTTTTCTGCAGGTTACCTACTTACTTTTATGCCAGCTTAGAAAAATTTGATTATTGTAGATAGATCTGGGAATTTGATTCATAGTTTTTGTTATAGGTATAAAAAATACCTAAGTGCTTACTTTACAGTATAGTAAGTATATCCGGAGACCTATGTTAAATTAACGAACCGACAAGCATTGCATAAATTTTGTTATTAGATATCTACTTCTAAATAACTGTTAACTTAGCCGGTTACGCGATCTTAGCGTATAGCCATTTCCTAGGTAACTAGTGTCTGTTATATACTTACTATTATTTAATAGGCGATAGTGTACTTTAATAACTGTTACTTTATGTTAGTTACTTCGTAAACGGTCAAAGATATGATATACTAGCTGATGCCCGCGATTTCGTTCGTTTTTTTATTCCCGTGGGAACGCTCTTATTTTCTGAGATAAAAAATAGCCTATGTGTTATTCCAGACTACATTCTGTCTCTGTGGCTTTCAGCCAAATCAGTTTAATCGTTGCGGCGTGATTGAGTAACAAACATCCATCCATCCATCCATCCATCCATCCATCCATCCATCCATCCATCCATCCATCCATCCATCCATCCATCCATCCATCCATCCATCCATACATACATCCAAACTTTCGCATTTATAATATTAGTAGGATTAATTGGTTAAGTCTTCAATTGATTATTCAAAAATTAGCGCGTTGGTCTGTTTATTTATATTAATTTTATTATACCTACTAGGCTTCTTTCAGAGATAAATGTAAAAGCATAAAAAAGTTATGAAGATTTTCAATTTTTACATTTTGGGAAGGTAATATCTTGGAGATTGCAGCATACTTGTTATTCGAAGCTTTGCGAATCACGAAGGTCAGGTGGCAGTTTAAAATCTAGGTTAGAATAATAAGTTGACCTGGCCTTGGAAAAATTGCAATCTTCTCTTTAATTTTTCTACTTTACCTGTATACAACACATATAACTATATACTACATTAGAACGCATATAACGTTGTAATGTAGTCGTAAGTACTTACGACTTATTGGCCCTAACGGGATTCGAACGCAAGATCTTTAAATCCGCACTATGCTATCAATAGCTATTACAATAAGGGATGAAAATGGCTCTTTTCAACAAAAAAATTAATTAAATACTCGAAAAAGTTGTAAAACACAACAGCTCGAGTTTATGTTGGTAGGTGCCTACTCAAAATTTTTGAAATTAAACAGCTTACATATTACAAAACGACTGCCTTCACCTCATAAAATAACATAATACAACTTACGCAATGCATGCTGTGCTGCCGCTATCGTTAAAGGGGCGAATAAAAATATTAAAAACATTTCTTTTCACTTTAGGAAAACCTCTTTGGTGGCACAACTGAAAACTTTTTCGTTGAATTTCCGAACGGTTCTATGAATTTTTGAAAAGAGAATGCGCGTGCGCCTTGCGTGTTGGACTGAGACCGCGCGCGGCCGACCATAGATTATATATTTATTTTTCGCGCGCATATTGCAGAATGGAAGTGCTCTGCAAACTAGTTCTTGTTGATGTTGATGTCATATTATATTTTGACTACAGATGCAACTGTCTAGATGTCATTCTTATTTCCCATATATTATTATTTATGTACTTACTCCATAGAAAATTTCGTACTCTTTCAGAAAAACACTCAAATGCACAAGATGACGTAGGAAGTTCATCACACTTCAAGTAGATACCTACCCATTTACCCAAAAAAAGCTGTTTGCGTAATATTTTTTTTCAATACAGCTGCAACCGAAGTACCTACGGATCGACGTGATTTTTTGCATGTGTATATTAGTTGAAGACCTGAAGAGTGACATAGGCTACTTTTTATCCTGGAAAATCAAATAATTCCCGCGAGATTTTAAAAACTAAATCCACACGGCGAAGTAGCGGGCGTCAGCTAGTAAAAAATAAACGAATTTAATTAATGAATAAAAATGATGTTTGTATTTACATAGGTTTTTAAACTACCAAAATTTTCCACTGATTACAAAAATTGACCTTTGGTAAAATCCAGATAATGCGTGATGTGTAGTATTATTTGCCTATCAACAAAAAAATTGTAAAGTAAATGGCAGTTAGCTATAAAAAACTTAAGTGGTTGAATACTTAGTCCCAGAATAATTTATAAGTAGATATATTACATACTAGCTGATTCCCGTGACTTCGTCCGCGTGGAAAAAGTTTAGAGTGATTTGATACTATCCGCGAGAAGTAATGTCCTCTATCTCCGATAATATTTTTAAAAGGTGTAGGCGTAATTAATTTTTTTTAAAGGAATATCAGCCAAGCTGAACTTGACTGATATTCTCCTCTCCCCTCCAAATAAGTGAAAACTTGTTTTAGGAGTGGGTACGACAATAGTACAACGGGTGGGGGTCTAACCTGCGACTTTTCAGTTTTCGGTCTGCACCTTTAACCGTTGTCTATTGAGGCTTCTAATAAATAGACACCTACCGTCATTATAAGTTCGAACAAAAGCTTGAAAATGGGAGCAAATAGTGACGTTACCTTGAGCATTCAGTTGAGACACAGTGAATTTCGTCACCAACACACCATTCGTTATTTGTTTTTGAAGGTACTGGAAAAATCGCAGTGATAACTTTTGCTCCAGTTTTTCACAGATACATACCAAAAGTTACATTGATTACAGCGGTGATTGCAGTTAAGATTTCTCAAATTTCCCTGCTGGGAATCGAATGTAGGAAGTAGGACCTCTTATTTACAGCGCTCACCTCTGCGCCAGAGAGGTTGTGATGGCGTCATGATTTGACTATTAAAGACAAGAAAAGTAACAAAGCATTATAATAAATATTGTAAAGCGCGGCGAGGACGGTAGCAAAGCGGAAGATGTCTGTCTATCTAGACATATTAAGTAAGTCTATCTAGATATATTTATTTTTATACTAGCTTTTTCCCGCGGCTTATACATAGGCTATACATAGGCTATTTATAGTTACAGGAAAAGAGAAAATATCAAAAAGCTAAGTCCTCATGGTCGTCAGATACTTAGTTATAACTAGTGTATGAGATAACTGAATGATCAATTAAGTCGGAAATTACCAATAGTAATAACTTAATAATACATTAGTAATAACTTAATAAGACTACAGATAAGACTAAAGTTTTGCATATTGCATATTGTTTAACCCGAGTAACCTTACAATAATAGGTATTATTGTAATTGACACACTACACAGGATACTAAATAATAGATAAAATCGTATTCTAATGAATTATTGCTTAGTTTATTGCTTATAATAATACAATGTGATCTTCAAGAATAGTAAATATTCTTGAATTGCAGGAAGAAGCTAGATACCTACTTGCTATTCAAATGCAATAAGCACAGCTTGACCGTTTATTGTAGGTACGTTAGACATCTTTTACTAAAGGCCGCTGCATACATAACGTGCACGGGACGGGACGGGACGTGGACGGGACGGGACGTGGAGTTTTGGAAACATCGTTTCATAGAAAATGTAAGCGACTGTGCATACGTCACGGAGCACGGACGGGACGGGAACGTGCCACGCGCGGAACGGGAAAAATATCGTCGGCGACGATGTTTAGCACGTCCCGTCCCGTACGTGCCCCGTCCCGTGCGTGATTCCGCTGCGTATGCACAGTCGCCCCGTTCGCTCCGGAGAGCTAAGTAGTGATGTTTGTGTATTTACCTACGAAGCAAAAATGGACGAATGGAAAAACTAATTGAGTGTGTACGATCATTGAAAGTATTTAGACACCAAATATAAAAATTATCTGTGGCGTAAAATTGCAGTCGAACTATCACTCACTGAAAACGGTCAGATTTATTTTATTAATTTATTGCATTGGTATCTCTACTTATATTTTAATATGTAATAATAATTACAGTTGAACTTTTTATGCTCAAATCAATAGGTATATAGTATCAACCTTTGACGACCTCCCTGGCGCAGTGGTGAGCGCTGTGGTCTTATAACTGAGAGGTCTCGGGTTCGATTCCCGGCGGGGGCAATTTAGGAATTTATAATTTCTAAATTGTCTCTGGTCTGGCCTGGTGGGAGGCTTTGGCCGTGGCTAGTTACCACCCTACCGTCAAAGACGTGCCGCCAAGCGATTTAACGTTTCGACACGATGGCGTGTAAAAACCGATTAGGGGTATAGGTTGTATTTACACTGCTATACCCCTTCCAAGTTAGCTCGCTACAATCTTAGAAAAATCCATCTTTCCTTGTTCACATCACTAGCACGTTAGTTCTGAGTTATTGCCACGTTGCGTATGCATTAAAAATTCCCGTCCGTGTTTACTAACCACGTCCGGGCCACGTCCCGTCCACGTCCCGTCCCGTCCCGTGCACGTTACGTATGCAGCGAGCTTAAATTTACTCAATGTAATGTTACAAGAAATTGTGATAAAGTTAATTATACTCAATCGTTAGTTGAATATATTTTTGAATATTAATTTTCAAAATGAAATGCACAATAACAAAAAAATAGTAATAAAAAGCCAACATCACGCGGTGTTCCCAGGCGGTCACCCATCCAAGTACTGACCGCGCCCGATGTTGCTTAACTTCGGTGATCGGACGAGAACCGGTGTATTCAACATGGTATGGACGTTGGCGATAGCCTGAACGAAATTTGTGATTATAATGAGTAAGTATGTAATGTGTATTAAAATATATTGATTAGGATTTTTCACTATTTGAACTTTTGGAGCTTTTTATTGATTCCACGAAAATTCCTACTTTTAATGTTTATTTATGCTACTAATATTATGCGAAAGTGAAGATAGATAGATCTTTTGTTACTTTCACGCAAAAACTACTGGACGGATTTTGATAAAATTTAAAATGTTACAACCTTAATCCACGCGGACGAAGTCGCGCACATCATCTATCATCAGCGAGCAATAAGTCCAACTAAAATATCCTACCTATACAGAGTGAATAATAATTATAGTACCTACCTATGGACTTATACCATATCTATCAGTAAATAAGTAGGTACAGTATCACCATAATTCAATGCTTATGTAATGACATCTTGGTTATTTACTAGAGATGAGACGTACTAGGTAAAATACGTACTGAGTCTTAGGAGTACGCGTACGTAAAAATACTTGTTCCAAAAACCTGTTCCACGAGTATTTAGGCGTTTCGAATTTTATCGCGTCTTAGTACCATTGGTATTGACGACTTAGAACGTCTTCTCGCGTATCTTCCACACATACAATGTTAATTTATTATTTGTTACAGTCTAGAACGCACGAATAATAAAATGCACCAAACAAAACCGACCATAATCAACCGTAAGAGCAAATTCAAAAATTCAAAATTGTACAAAACTAAAGTGTAAACACATTTTTCGCATAAAAACGAGAAAGAAATAGCTCGTTGTCACTTTGCTTGCTTCAAAACAGTCTTATGTTCAAGACTTAAGGTCGATATTCGGTCGGCATCTGAAAGAAAGTAGCTAGTTGCAACTATACTTGCTTCCTCAGTTATTTAAAAACAGTCTTAATGTTCAAACCATAAGGTCGTAATTCGGTCGACATCAGGTTCATATTCACGCACACTCGACGCGCGGCGTCTCGCCTCTCGGCAGTCTCGGACGCGAGCCGTTTTGGTACTTTGTAGTTTGTGTGAGTGTCGAGTTTCATACTTCGAAATACTCGATACGCGTTCGTTCACTGATGAGAGACTAGGTCTCGAGACGTCTTGGGCAAAACCTAGTCTTAAAACCTGTTCCAGTATATACGTTTCATCCCTATTATTTACCCAAGATAGCCTATAACTAAAGCATATTATTTCTTTGAAATTTTCCATACTATAAATCGAATTACACACAAGTATTGATATAAGTATAGAATAATCCTATAGAGGTGGAACATTATCTAATAGTCAAGTTATTCAAAGTAATTTTATTTTAAAGTAATATAAATTATACAAATCATATAATTATAATATCATCATTTGCTACACAATCATATTCATACTTCTTATTAACAGACAGTTCTTTAAACCCTTTCTGATATCTTAAAGCCAGAGAGTCACTGGGCAAGTTTTTATTAAACTTTGAATCTCCATTTAAATCCAATTTTATTATACCAAAATAAAGGGAATCATAATCTTTTTTGCCTTGCAACACTTTCCTCCTTTCTTGAACAATTAGGTAGTTTTTTACTGGCAACATTAGAAGCATATCTTGTATTTCACCATCTAATTTTACTTTAGCTTGAATTGTGCCATTTAAATGAGAATGTTCACAATTTTTTTCTAAAGGTAAATGACATTCTATGCATCTAATGTTTTCTTGATAATCTGTGTGTAGTGGCACAGGAAATAATCTGTCATTTAAATAAAATCTGTACACACATTTGTGGTCGTTTAAACTCGTTACGCTAACCTTCGAGTGGATTCTTGATTTGACAGAATGACATTCAAAATAATTCTTGTTTCTGAACATTTTTAATTTTTTAACAGTCTCATTATCATCTGGATCCATCAACCCTACTTCTCCTTCAGAATGTTCAGGGTATATTTCAAAAATAGTTGATGCAGTATCCGATAACTTTTCTGGATGTTCAATAATAGTGTTAAGTGAACATTTAGAAACTTTTTTTATGTTATCTGTGCCATAGAAAGAGTCAGTGGATTGATAAAACTTTTCATTTCTATAATATTGTTGTATTGGTTTATTTTCACTGTTATTTTTGATGGAGGATTTATTTGTACTTCTTTTATTTGGTCTTTTCAAACATTTGTCTATTGGCACACTGTGTAACAGATTTTGAGATTCTGTACCTGATTTTGAGTTAATTCCAGGGTTAGAGACAACATCCCCACAATTTTTACAGTAATCAACTTTTTCATTACTACAAGCCATACTTTGATCAAAAATTAAGTCAGATTTAGCAGTTTTCTTGGATGTTGTAACTTGACTATCTCTGTAGCTGCTTATAACACCTGTAGAAAAGCACTTATCGCCTCTAGAACAGCAAATTTTCTTCGAAACAATAACTTTCTTCACAGTTCCGCAAATGTTTTTGTCAAAGCTATTGAAAGCTCGCAAGTGTTTCCTGTAACGTTCACAGTATATTTTAGGTGAAGTTTTACTTGTTTTTGACATCATATTCCTTGAAAAATTAATAAAACTTATTAGTTTAATTATTTATTTTGTAGAATTATTTTAATCACATTTCGAAATTCGATTTACAAACATGTCGTATTTTGACAAATGACAAATGCGTTGCTATAGCAACAAGATACCTACTTGGTATGAGAACCAACGTTTTAAATGATTGATTTTCTGAGATGATGACATTAATATAAAATTGATAAAAACATTTTTGATCAAATGTGCTCTTTTGTTATCAAAGTGATTTTCAAAGGTAATAAAATAAGGAAGTCGGTTAAAAATACGATTTTACTTTTTATTTTAGTCAAACGCGAAGCTCTTGACATCTAGTGTTGAGTAGCGTTAAATATTGTATGAAAGACGTATAACATAGATGGCGTTATCATGCACCAAGAGTTATGAAAATAAACAATACGTAGAATTATTATAATTAAGTAAACCTCATTTATTTAAAAAATATTTTATGATTTCCCATTTTTAAGCAAGAAATTATAAATTCCAAAATCTTTTTATATTTAAGCAACATCCATTGAGTAGCATTACTTACATCTAGCATTGCTACCTCAATGCAGCGTAGTTACTAAAAGATTACACAGATGGCGCTGTTATCAGTAACTTTTGTAAAACAATGCTACATATTAAAATTCAATAAAATATAAGGCTGAAAATAAACGTTTCTTTATTTAACTTTTTCAAGAACCATATTGTGCAAAATTGTACCTACCTAAAGGAAATTTGAAACGATTAATTACTTAATGTATGAAATACAAACCGAGTACTGTACAAATCTGACTACCTAAATCAAAATGACTCGACGAGGAATCAAACCCAGGTGCGCAAGACACTGCATCCATCTCATGATAGGGAAAAAGTCGCTGCGGTAGGCATCATTTCAGCAGCAAGTAAGACAATAACGCATCGGGTGGGGGTTGAACCATCGACTTTTCAGTTTTAAGTCCGCACCACTGGACTACTGAGGTCTCAAGGCGGAGTAAGTAGGTAATGGTGGGTATGAATGGCTGCAGTGGTGTGTCTAATTGATTATTCGAGCGCAGTGCGGCTGCTGAGGACGCGGCCTGCTGCGGTGACCACGCTTGTCCGATCGTCAGGTACTGATAAGACTTACCTTTACCTACAGGTACCATTTACCTGTATGGAATATGCTGGTAGGTCTTATGTGCCATAATCACTCTACTCTAAAATTTCTACATACCTACGTAAGTAGATAGTCGATAGAAGTTGAGCCCTTCCAAATTAAATAGACAAGCAAAAATATTAAAGACGTGTTGTTTTTGGGTTATACTGTTAACTAAATAATTATAATAATATTATGGGGTTAATAAGAGGTAGTTTTTACGAAATCACAGACTGACACTTCAATTTTATTTATTTGTACCTTGTACCTACAGGATGATATTTGTATAAATATAAAATTCGACTTGTGGTGTACTTCCTTCGTTTTAAATAATATCTAAATCTGTCAAGCAATTTGGTTGTGAGTAGGTTAGGTACCTGCTACTTCAAAACAATAATTGAATAGATATCTACATATTTATACTGTGCATGTCTAATTAAAAATTAATTGATAAGAAAGGTTTGTTTAGAGTCTGAGACTGAAATCTATAGACTCTCATTCAGCTCAGGCTTAAGACAGAGTTAAAACGAGATAGATTTATGACTGAGCATATCTGTGTCTTGTATTAACTCTATCTTAAGTCCAATCTAAGTTAGAGCATGCTCTGTAGATTACAGCATGAAAATGAGTCTGAGTCTAAGACTTTGTTAGTCTTCGTGTCGTAAGAGCTACAAATTGGCCTGCATGAAATAAATAGTTATTAATTTATAACCAAAAACCGTTGTCACCGTTTCACGTTGCGCCTTTGACAAATTATCCTGCCATTTCCGAAACGGTGCACATCCTATTGTTATTCGTTATCTGCCAAGCACAAGCAAGCCAATGTGCGCGCGCGCTGGCCGCTTCTTCAGACTCTGGCAATTCAAGCGCAAGGCGGGCAAAAATAAGAAAATACATTTTCTGTGGAAAATTATCAAGTACTGCGAAAACACTAAAAAGTAAAGTTCAGAGAATGGCGCGGGTTTGGGTTTTGCTTGCTTTTGGATTATTGGTATGTATTTTTATATTTGTACTAGCTTTTGTCCGCGGCTTCGCTCACGCAAAATTCGAGATTTTCAAATCTCTATTTTTACCCCCTTAAGGGGTTGTAAAAATCCTTTTTTAGCGGATACCTACGTCATAAAAGCTAGGTCACCTTTTCCTTTTATATATTTAGATATTTAGAAGATCGGACGAATCCTTACCCACTAATGTTATTAATGCGAAAGTGTGTTTGTTTGTTTGTTGGTTTGTTTGTTTGTTTGTTTGTTGAAATCCAGCCGACTGATTCTGTAAGGGCTGCATCAATCAATGCTACAGTTTTAACTTGATTGGCTTAATTTATCGCGTTCTTTCTGCAATAACGAATTTCAGCCAATAGCGAGTGAGTATCGGCCAATCAGAGGCGATTGCAATCGTCACACGGTAGCATTCACTTTTAGAGAATCGCACCACAGTTTACATTACGATTGTTATCGTTAATAGCATAACCACCATAGATGTACGATCCACAGTGAAATTATCTATGTGATTTGTTCCGGATTGGAAAAAGATAATTGAAAATCTTTTTATGTACCTAAATATGACTGATGAAAATTAGTTACTCATGTCTCCCATCAGATCCAATTTTCAAAAATCCTTTCTTAGCGGACTTTCTTAGTGTGATATTAGATATTTGTATGTCTTTCAGTCCAATACGTCCAGTGGATTGAGCTGTGCGTTGATAGATCAGACAGTCAGTCACCTTTTCCTTTTATATATATTTAGTTGTGGAAGTTTACGTATTTTGATACCTACGACTGATTTTTTCCATGTACTCGTAACTTTGAGTATATAACTGGTTATATATTCAAAGACTCGTAAGTAATGAGGTGACGGCAATAAATAATAATAATCGTTAAAAATAACATTAAGAGAATATACCTACCCAATTAATTTTGTTCAGATTTAATGGAGTGAATCACAACAGTTTAATGAGAAAAAGATTTATATAAACCATTGTCGATTATACACGCATTGTTTATGATAATAATAATTTTTATTATATTACGACTTCTATTAGTACTTTATAAAAGAAACACTATTGTCTTTAAAAGACTTTTTCTTATTCTTATAATAATATAGCTGAGTCGAACCAGAGCCGTCCAAGTAAGAAGTAATTATGTAAAAATTGACTAAATAGCCCAATGGTTAAAGGTGCGGACTGAAAACTGAAAGGTCGACGGTTCGATTCGCACCCGTTGCACTATTGTCGACTATGCTCCTAACACAAGGACTTTTGACTTATTTAGATGGGAAAGGAGAATATTTGTCAAGTTCGGCATGGTTTTAAAGAAATATTCTTTTAAAAATAATTACTTTTCACAAAAAATTGAACCGACGATAGAAGGAACTGAAAAGGGAAAAATAAAATATAAATCTTTTTTAGGTCTTACTAAGTTTGTAAACTAATGTAACTAATTTTGAGTCGGCGACAAACTTTTTTAAAAGCATAGCTTTATTTTTTTAAGCATAGCAGATTACTTAACTACGACCTGTATTTTTAAGCATGGCTGCGAGATACCTTTTAAAAAAGAAACATTAAAATCGGATGACTGTGCGAAAAGTTATGCGTGATCATACATAAAAAAATAAATAAGAGAACCTCCTTTTTTCGTTGTTTAAAAACAGAATCTAGATACGTTTTAAAAAAGAATCATTAAAATCGGACGACTCTGCGAAAATTTATGCGTGCATGCATACACAAAAAAAAGAAAATCTCCTTTTTTTCGTCGGTTAAAAACAGAATCCCGTCGTAGACTCAGTCAAACTGGCAATCTGTTGCAATCCAGTTCTTACTTCTAACAAACAGATTGAGCGCGCGAAAACGACTATTTCAACACTTTATTTTTGCATTTCTCGAGAGCCTACTTGACATTTACTTGCTTGCAATCGAATTGTTGTCGACGTTATTGTTCAGAATAATTGAATAGACAAAATTATTATTTTGAATTATTTTGGACGGCGTTTTACGGTTGAATTGTTTCTGTCATTTTGAAAAGAGAGTCTATAGA
Source organism: Hipparchia semele (assembly GCA_933228805.2). Lineage (NCBI taxonomy): Eukaryota > Metazoa > Arthropoda > Insecta > Lepidoptera > Nymphalidae > Hipparchia > Hipparchia semele. The sequence continues at coordinate 563,728 of OW121719.1, forward strand.
GCCCTTTGATTATATAGAATTCTTTGATAGAGTCGAACGTTACAATCATATTTATCTCGAGGCAATAGCGTTATTCCATCGAAATACTAGTAGATAGTAACTTTACTGATGCTAGTTTCGGTATTTTCTTCGGACAAAGAAGAACCTCTACCCTCTAAAGTACTTTCCTGTTAGTAGTAGGTTAGGATCTTCATGATCAATTTTTTTTCGAAGACGTAAAGTAAATAAAGTGAGTAAAAAAAAAGTTGTCAATCATTGACCTAGTTAGTCACTCACTAAATATCGTTATCGGTTTATTGGATCGTTTAATATAAGCAGGGTCCACACCAAGCGCGGCAGCCTCGCAGCTCAGCCGATAAAGACGCGCAGACAATCAAGTCCTAGAACAAGGACGAGGATAAGGACGTAAAAAAGTCTGTGAATTTTGATGATGTCTTTAATTAGTTTGTCCTGTAGAAATAGAAACTTTTTTCACAAAGTCACTAGCATGTAAGCGCGAGCGAAGCGAGTGCAAATTATTCAATTTCACAGAAAAGTATACTAGTATAATGAAAGTGAACAGTTAATTATTATCAAGAGCATCCAGATAATCCCGAATTGTAAAGCGAGTGAAGCGAACACATTTTTTTTATATATGAATAGCAGGCAAACGAGCAGGCGGGTCACCTGATGTTAAGTGATTACCGCCACCCATGAACACTCGTAGTACCAGAGGCACCACCAATGCGTTGCCTGCTTTTCAGGAATTTGTTGTTCCGCCCCTTGAATAACCCCATATTGTAATTAAGCGGGAACACTGTCGAAGGAAGATGATTCCACAATTTGGTAGTACGATTTGTAGAATAAATGGTAACTATCCTCCCATTAACGCACGCACGCATCTTTCTGTCCATATTTCTGTCTCGTGTTGTGTGATACACACTTTATACAGCAGATGTACCTATTATCATGATTCACCATGAGGTAAAGACGCAGTCAAGCGCTTAGTTATCGATAAATATCATTCAGTTAGGTACCTGCTGAGAGTAACATTAAACCTAAGTGAAACCTGTTACCGTCCACTTTTACTCTTTTTTTAAAACACGTTAGCCGTTACTTTGCCGAAAGATAGATGAGGCTACACTTGATTCAGCTTAAAGGTCAATGCCGTGATGCAAAAACTGTGCAAAAACTTATCATAGTTAAATTACCTATGTTGTCAAATGATTTCTGATAAGTTTTTTGGCACGTAATTCTTAAAAATATTAACCGTAGATCAATTTTTTTTTAAATATAGACTTTCCTTGTGACGGTAGATACTCTATGCTGTTTCAATTTCTTTATTGCTTTGGGTAAAGTAACAGGTCTTATAAATAAACTAGAAGCCCGCACCGACTTCGTCCGGGTTGAAAATTTAAATATATGTTTTTACGGGTCCTGATCGCACAGAGCTTCTAATAGGAGACGATTGTAAATAAGATCACCACAGGAATCACAGGAATCTCCCGCGCCAAAACCCGCCACCGAGCACCGCCCGCGCCAGCCAGCACCATTTTATTATTTTGTCGCGCGGAAATATTAATTTTCCGATAACTCCTAAGATATTTATTTAAATTGTATAGTGTAAAGGGCAAATATGTTCTAAATTAAACACTTGCGATAATAAAATATTTAGATATAGATTGACATCACATCGGTTAAAGAAGGTCGAAAATAATTCATTATTTTTAATCAAAATTACTGTAAGTTATCCTTAGAAGCTAGACATATGCTATCGCGGACTTTTTTTTAGAACTTTTTAAAAGAAACAATTCACCCATACATCATTTTCATCCAATAACAGTATATGACCCAGCGCACGCCTTGAAAACGTTTGAGAGTCAAAAATTTTTCCGACTTCTTTAACAAATTTGCACATAATATCTAGCCATAATACATTTATGTGCATAATATATAGCCTATAACCATCTGGAATAATGTACCTTTGAAATGGTGAAAGAATTTTTGAAATAGGTGCGGTGGTTCCAAAGTTTGCTCCGGACATACATACAAACTCACAAAATTCGCGCTCTCTCTTTATTTTAATAGTATAGATTTTATGGAATACTTGGTAGTGAAGGGAATTCAAAGCTGTTGGTTAAATTAAATCAAGGCTATATTATCGTTCACAGGAATTTCATTAAGATCCTAGTTCATCCGTGAATAACCACTTAGAAAAACTAATCAATCAGATACGCTTATTCAGGTTTTAATGCGATGGATATTATTTCATAATAACAAATATTAATCTCGACTTTATTATTCTATTTGAGTTCAGTTATTTAGATAGTAAATATATCTGAGACAATTCATTTAGGCTTTGAACTTAGGTTCAATAACCCCTGAACTCCTTACTTGAGTTTAACATTCTATCAATTAGTATTTCCTTAGTTAAACAATTATTGTGATAAGATTCTTTTTAAAAGAAGTGATGTTTTTACAAGAACTTAAGTTTCGTTGAATACCTGGGTAAATTTTCAGAGCGGCCTTTTTTCCGTCATTTAGGTGGCTAATTTTTTTTCTCACATTTCACCCAAACCAAATGCGTTAGATTATAGATTAAGATGATGTGAATCTAATAATTTGTGAGGCGCCCTTTAAAACACAGTACTTTCGGAGAAATATTTTTTGCGCCACCGTAATGACGATAAAAGCCATAGAAATGGCTCTAATGAATTAAGTAAGCAAATTTTCTTAAATATAAATACAAAATATGCTTAGACTAGACATTGTATACACTGTCCTCTAGCTCCAAACTAAATCACATATCCATAGGTTTTAGGAGACAATAAATATTAAATATTAAAACTGAACTCTCTGAGTCCTACATAGGCCTAATTACCTACTATTAAGTTATTATTGAAAATAATAATGTATTTTAAGTGTATATCGTATTGATTATACAGGCATTCATCATTTCGGTGGCCCACTGTGCCACCGCAATGACGCCACCATGATGACGACAAAAGGGTTTTTTTCATGATAATTACTCAACTACCTAATTAATGTAATAGATATTTACAGGTCGTTATATCAAGTCAACTATCTATTACATCCTAACTTGACGATACAATAAATCACTCTGTTCATTAGCTAAAACTTGCCACCGAACTGACCGCTCACGGTGACCAAAATGTATTTTATGAAAAACTTACCTCGGGAACATTATAAAACCTACGTATTGGACATCCTCTCTATAAACAAGTTGGGGCCAGACTAATGCTCAGGTGGACCGATAAAAAAATTTGGCGTGAAATCGCTTGACTAATAAGAAACAAGTAGTCAGTTGCGAGCATCGAAAGTGCAGTTTTACGCGGGACAAAGACATATTGGCGTCTCAGATTTTTAATTTAATAGTTAGTAAAGTTTTTGTGTGTTAAAATGTGAAATGGAGTAAATACCTTTAAAATGAGATATTTTGATAAGAGATAAGTTAAAATTTCGTGTAATATTGAGTAATTTGGTGAGTGCAATTTGAAGTGGGACAAGCCTCCCAGCGGTAGACCGCCCATACAAGCCGGATATTAAACGTGGAATTTCTTGTATGTTTTTAATATTTATTCTAATCTGGTTTTATATACAGTTAAGCTATGAGGTATATTTTCAAAATAACATGTGTTTAGTCTATTTTAAATGATAGTTTCTATGAAAAGGTCATAGGACGCCTAAAAAAGTACGCTCGAAAATTTACCCACCTAATATAATATCAAGTATTTCCTGTAACATATACCTAAAAAACACAAGGACCAATAGTTTCACATAAATCGTTAAAACATATTTGAAAAGCAATTCATGATATACAAATTCGTGTTGCCACCAATGAATTGCCGGCTTTTCAGGAATCTGTTGGTCCAGCCCTTGAATAACCCCATGTGGAGGTTTACGGGTTGCCTAAACTTCAACATGGCCACTGCCGAAGTTGGTTCCATAATTTATGGGCGAGCACATAGTTGAAAGAATTGATGACCGGTGGGGTCCCTAGATGCTTCAGAAAGCGCAGTGTTGGCAGAACCCTCACTAGGTGAACCTACGACATCAGACAAGTCACAGGAAGCCACCGGATACAGATGGCACAAGGCCAAGACACGTGGAACTCCATACAAGAGACCCAGTCCAGCAGTGGACGTCTATCTTTTGATAAAGAAGAATTTATTATAATAGTCTGCACCAATCTAACGCAGTTCAATTGTTTAATAGCCAGTTGTCAGATAAAGGTCTAAGATGACAATTAATATTCAACAGCCACCGCAAACCCAAATGAAAAGACGTGACGCCTTGGTCCTCGCGTCAATGTCAGACGGGTTTAGTCAGCACACGTAGTTTTGATACTTGGTGGTAACAATGACACATTTAGGGTTTATTGCACTATTATTATATTGTTATTGTTTTATTACTAATCGGCGGTGTGTATTATCATTGATTAATTCTAGCAAGTTGTATTATAATAGGCATACCTAGCCGTTTTTGAAATGTTTTATTGGTCTATGGAATCTTACCAAGTGAAGGCTTTCGCCTAGCGATTTAGCGTTCCAGTAAGATGGCACATAGAAACTGAATAGAGATTATTTTACATTGCCATACCTCTTAGAGTTAGCCCGCTATCACCTCAGACAGAATTATTACTTACCATCAGTTGCGATCGATGTCAGTAAACACCCAGCAGTTACAATCGTTGTCAACCGATAGATACTGGTGCACATGCCACAGTCTTTTTTTTTAAATATTTTTAGTGTGCAGGTGGGTCACCTGATGTTAAGTGATTACCGCGGCCCATGAACATTTGTAGCACCTGAGGCACCACCAATGCGTTACTGGCTTTTTAGGAATTTGTTGGTCCGGCCCATGTAATTTAGTGAGAGTACCGTCGCAGGAAGTTGGTTCCACAGTTTCAAAGTACGTGGGAAAAAAGATCTGGCACAACGGATGGTCAAAGTGAAGGTGAGAGTGAAATTGTGTTCGGTGGCGAGCGGTGCGGTTGTAGAAGAAAGACGGAAGAATGAGGTCAAATAGCTCTTCAGAACACTCCCCGTTATATTGCCAATAGAATACGCAAAGAGAATCTGGTCAAATGGAAGGAGTTGGTATTGAGGTGCTCCAGCCCAAAGGTGAGAGCAGGTCTTGCGCCGCCTATATCCAGCGGATCCTTGTGACCTCACTATGTGCCAAGTGCCAGATCTTGGATCCCCAGTGGACTTTTCCGAAAGTTCTACAAATAGCGCTCGAGCCTCTGGGCCCACGGTGCCAGGGTACCACACCTAAGTTATAAATTCTCACATTTCAGGTAGCCCAGGAATGCTCTCCCCGCGGCCTGCCCGACGCGGAGGAGTCAGTGGTGAGCGTGTACACCACGCAGTCCAACATGGCGGCCAACGTCGACCACAACGTGTACCATCAGATCGCGAACAACCTCGCCGAGAAAATAGCCTCCCCCATATACAGGTAACGGTGTCACATACTTGGCTCATTCAAACATCCTGTCGAACGGTCTAGGTATCGCTGTTAAAAAGAAAGAAAGAATACATATACGGCATCAGACGTTGAACCAGTGCTTACTCTAACTCGAGGATTTCATTTCTCGAAATTGTAACTTCGGGATTCAAGTAAATCGAGATTCTTTACACAAACCCCCAATATTTTTAGCCCTGAATAAGGAAGCCTGTGAGACCAACATAACTTTACTCTCTCTTACATTAAGTTCTCTCGTAAAGGTTGCGGAAGAGATCACTATTAGTGATAAGGTACCTTTTGTGTTTATTTATTTATATATTTTGTTTTTGTTTTTTCATGCAATAAAGTTGTATAAATAAATAATTTTATTAGTCCAGGTAGGTAGTGTATCTGACTTGATATACTCTCATAAATTTTGTTCGAGTAGATATTCTGATTTTTGCACTGGGAATCAAATGTATGTCTGGTAAAAAAATCATCTAAATTAGTTTCCAGAACGAAAAGTCTGTGCCTTTAGCCTTGAAAAGGTTGTAAACAATATTTGAATGAGTATTTTTCCGCCACATTTCAGAAACAAAAATCAAACAGGCTAAATCGTAATCTTCTATTTCCCAGTTTCCTCGGCTTCGGGAAGAACAAAACAGAAAAGACACCTACCACGAAGAAACCGTGGGACAAAATAGAGATTCTGGACGACCCAGAGACCATCACGAAAGCAAACCAGAAGCCCGTAGACAACGACATATCCCTCGACAAAGATGTGGAAGAGCTGTCCTCCGAAGCACTCAGGAAAATAGATAAGAAACCAGAGAAAATCACTCTCTACTCCAGTTACTTGCCCAGTGGAAAGATTGAGAAGTTCGATGGTAAGTAAAACTATTAGCTAAAACCTTCGACTAAAACTAATTTGGAATGCCCTTCCGGCAACCTTTTTTCCAAATAACGATAACTTGGGTACCTTTAAGTTAACAGTGTATAGGCATTCTCTAGGCAAGCGCGCTCCATCTTTGCCACATCTTAATTTATCATGAGTATGAGATTACAGTTAAGCACTAGTTGACTCGTAAATATTAAAAAACACATACAATCAGCTCGAAGTTTTTTGTATAAAAAAATAAGAATATCTATTGTCTTCCCGACCGAATCCGGCCACGGCGGCCAATGTCCACAGAGATTAGTCATCTGCACCTATTTCCTCACTCTCATAGTCCGATATGGAACGGAAAATCCGACACGACCGGAGAGAGATCAGGCGCAGGACCGACGGCTTTACGTGCTCTCCGAGGCACGAGGGTGACTCACAGCCAACTTCCTAACTCCGGGCTAGTACTGAGAATTTCTTGACAGAAAAACCAAATTTTTTTTTGACCCGGGACATCGACATCCGGAGTCGAACTTGCTAAGCACTAGACCAACCAGGCAGTTATTGGTTGGATACCAGATAGCCGACGACGTCGCCATGGCGTCTCGGTATGTTAACGCTCTGACGTAAAAGTTTCCCTCTGCTCTCATTTCCAGGAAATGACACCATAAACGAGATCAGCGATGACGACGAGACGTTCGGCTTCGATGACGTGGAGGAGGGCAGCGATGACTCCGATAAGAGGGCAGGGCCGATTGTGTACTTCCTTGAGATAGTGGGAAGCATCATACAGTTGATATACGGCGGTATTGTTGCCTTGTTCTCGTCGTCAAGTAAAAACAGCAATTAGGTGTAAGCTACGTAACTTATATTTGTATACACGTGTTTCACAAAAATTGAGGAACCTGCGGGATTCGAACCCACGTGGGTCCAGGTGGTACGCCCTGAGAGTGTTTACCACTATTTAGTAGGATTCGGTATTGCTGGACGCTCTGTCCCGTGCCGTGCCATAGTTTCTCTTCTCTTTCTTCTCTCTAGTGGATGTTTGTTTCTCTTTAACACAAAAACTACTGGACGGATTTTGATAAAACTCCACAATATGATAGCTAATCCACATAAGCTATATTTTGTTCTGGTAAATTGAAACATTCTTATAAGAATCAAAAACTCTTAATTCGCGCGGATGAAATCGCGGGCATATTATTAGATATCTATTGAATCTGCCGCCCTAGCCTATCGTATTTATTCTTTTTCCATAATCGCTAACGCTTAGAGCGGGCATTCCCAAAGTTTTTTGTATCACGCTTACCTTCTGAAAGGATAAGACATGCGATAAGAAACTTTGGGAGCCCCTGCTTTAGCGTTAGTGATCTTAGAAAACGATCATGGAAAGAGAATAGATACGACACGTTTGTAATATGGCTAGAGCGGCAGATATGTTGTATGTATTTAACCGACTTCCAAAAAGGAGGAGGTTATCAATTCGGACGGTATCTTTTTTTTTTAAATTTGCACCAGTGTTAGGTAGAAACCAGTACAGGGTGTTTGTGTAATGTCAAGCTCAGGGTGCGAATGTCGGAGAGACGTTGTTCCCGCGAGTTCCTCAATTTTTGATATTTAATTTACAGAGAATTTATTTCAAGTTATAATGTTTTGAACCTTTTTAATTGGAATAGAATAAGAGCTATTTCTTCTTCTAGTGCCATCTCCTAGCGGAGGTTTGGCAACAATTAAGACTAATGGATCTATGTTTACTGCGGTTCTGAACAGGGATCCGGAGCACATGTTGAACCATGTAGAGAATAAGAACGCTTAGATTAAATTACTGTGTATGTAAGTAATTCATTCAACTTTATTTATATTTAGAGTCTATGCATACGGAGAGACTATAAATCTCGCTCACTTGACAGCACTGCAAATTGGATTGTCGTTTTTACTACACTTGTGTGTTGTTTGTTGTGTAATTTAGCTGTTGCAGATCTCTGTCATGTATTAAAGCTTGACTGGCGTGTAAGCACAGCTTCATTTTATAACCGATCGTATCATATTACAACTATTTCTAACCGACTTCAAAAAAGGAGGAGGTTCTCAATTCGTCGTTCGTATGTTCCCCGATTACTCGAAGACGTCTGAACCGATTTGGGAAATTCTTTTTTTGTTTGAAAGGGTCAGGAATCAGGATACGATGATGGGATCCTGCAAAAATCGAGGGGACTCTTTAAATTTTATAGGAATATTTGATATACTTTGTAGTGGCATTTGAAGTCGGTATTTTAAAAAGAATTTTTGTGTTTATTTATTATTCCTTAGCTGTTTGGGCCGATTACACCAACGTGAAATAAGTCTTATCCGAGCGTGATATTGTGACATTATCGTCAATACAAAAACTGTCAGAACGCCTAATTTATACCTCGGTTAAACGTCACTTAACCGCGTTGGTGTAATCGGCTCTCAGAAGGTAAACAAATTGCAGAAAACCTTTCTGAAACTGTAGCCGTTAAACTTTGTTAAACAATGGTTGTAGAAGATTAAAATAAACTGTAAATATATTTTGTGGTAGGTAAGTATTAGGCAAGGCAAAGTATTAATAAAGGCATTGTCAACAATACAAAAATTTGATAATTAATTTATTATTATGTGTTTATAATTTAAAATAATGTTTGCATTAGTAATTATTGTAGTGCCATAGAATTATTTTCATCCAAAAATATCCAGTCTCTAGTTTAAGTTTGTGGTTTGAAATTTGTGCAATATTATGAATAAAAAATTTATTTTACCCATTCCTAACACAAGTTTTCATTTATTTGGACGGGAGAGGAGAATATCAGTTAAGTTCAGCTTGGCTAAACTTCTTTTAAAAAAAAAGGTCTAAAGGTATGCACGTATCGATTAAAATTTAAAAAATATATCAATTTTATAAAAATGAATACATATTATCATTCTTTTTTTAAAAAAAAAGTACGCGTAAACCAAAAAGTACTCGCAGCATCGATTGGAATTCCATTGGCCTCAGTTCAAGTGAAAATCAAGTCATTCTGTTCGTGAACCGGTGTTAGATTACACCCTTTTAGCGGAAATCGACACCGGAAAATAGGCCATTAGTGTTATAGGTCCATTTTTCAGAAGCGGAATACGACAGATTCGCAGACTGATATCAATGACGTCGCACCAAGCTGTATATTTTAAATCATCTATGTATATGAAAAGAAAAGGTGACTGACTGACTGATCTATCAACGTAAAACTTAAACCACTGCGCGGATCGGGCTGAAAGGCATTCAAGTAGTCATAATGACGTATAGGTATCCGCTAAGAAAGGATTTTTAAAAATTCATCTCGAGGGGATAAAATAGGGGTTTGAAAAATCGAACTTAACTTGAGCGCAGCCACGGGCCAGTAGCTAGTAATTTATAATAACATTTACCTAGCTAATCCTAATCTAATTCAAATTCAAAACTGTAATTATTTCATGTAGGCCAACCTATGAATCTTATAGTAGAGTCTACCACCATCTGTTGAGAGCAGCCGGCAAGAAACTCAGCAGTTGCACTTTTCAATTTCCAATCGAAATTTAAACCGAGGAATAAATTGGAAATTTCGACAGTTTTTGTATTGAAAACCTATCAAAACATCCTATTCCTCAGTTAAACATTACTAGACAATGGTGAAATTTGAATAAGTTAATTCATTTATTATACCATGCAATAGTATTGTTTCAGTAGGTACCTACCAATTATTATAAATCTCATTTGTTGAGAAAATAAAGACTCTGTGCAACTTCACGCATTATTTCTTCGGTAAAAATAATAATTCAATATAGATTTTTTTTCAAGCAAGATACATTTCAAATATAATTTATATCAATATCAGGCGTGGAGCAGTTCGGCGGAGGGCGGGATTCATTGTACAAATGGATTCCCGCAATCATCTCGACTTTTTCGCATGAACGCTTGTTAAGTGAGCACCCCGGCGCCTGTAGGGCTTCAACCCTTCAGGGTTTGTTTGCTCGGACACTGTTTACCACTGGTATTGCCCAACACAACTTCACTTACAAGTCAAGCGCTATAATTATAACCGGTCAAATGCGAGTCCGACTTCGCATACGAAGGGTATGGAACTCTAAAAAAGTGTATTCCTAATCTCAAAGCGTATGTAGTCTGTCAATCTATACTTGGCCAGCGTGGTGGGTTTTCGCCTTAACTCTTGTCACAGAGCAGACCATCTGTGACAAGAGTTTTTTTTTTTTTTTAATTCTATGACAAGATAGCCCTTGACTGCGATCTCACCTGATGGTAAGTGACGATGCAGTCTAAGATGGTAGCGGACTAACTTGGAAGGGGTATAGCAGTGTAAATTAAACCCATACCTACCCCTAATCGGTTTCTACACGCCATCGTGCTGGAACGCTAAATCGCTTGGCGGCACGTTTTTGACGGTAGGGTGGTAACTAGCCACGGCCAAAACCTCCCACCAGACCAAACCAGAGACAATTTAGAAATAATAAATTACTAAATTGCCCCCGCCGGGAATCGAACCCGAGACCTCCCAGTTATAAGACCACAGCGCTCACCACTGCGCCAGGGAGGTCGTCAAAAAGTATGTCTCACGCCCGGGAGTGGGCCAGCCATGGGTTGAGATAAACGGAATCGCATACGGAAGAATGCGTACCAAAAACGCCGGAAAAAAATACGTTCCTTGTAGGGGAGTTCCCTATTAAAATTTTTAATTTATTTTTATTATTTGTTGTTACAGCGGCAACAGAAATATACATTCTCAAATTTCAATTCTCTACCTATTACGGATCGTGAGATACAGCCCGTTAACAGACAGACGGACGGACGAACGGACGGAAAGACGGACAGTGGAGGCTTAATAATAGGGTCCCGTTGGTTACCCTTCGGGAACGGAACCATAAAAAATGTTTTAAGAAGAAGTATAATATGATAGAGTAGTTTTTATATCAGAAAATGTCGAATGAATCATTTGCGGGTTTTTTGAATTTTATGGTTACCCTAATTTTATCAGAAATTGATATGAAACAAATATCCTTTATAATGGAAAGTGAAGGTTCAAATGACTTATGACACACACCTTACGTGATTCTCATTTCTTTCAATGTACCTACTAGGCAAGTAAATGAAATAAAAATTTAATTTTAAGATATCATAAAAATTAAAAAAGTATATTATTATCGCTGATGTTATCTGGGAGGGAATCCAATCCCGCGAGAGGTTTGCTGGATCGGTGATGCGGGATTATCCACGCGGGATCCGCGGGATTTTATTTTATTATTTGACAGGTGGATAGGTGGATTGATGGACAGCGGAGGCTAGTAATAGGGTCCCGTGACACGTTGGCACTCTTTGGACCCTAAAAAGTGCGTTGACAAACCTTGCGTTTGTCCACTAGTTGACCCGACACAACGTGTACGCTAGTGCGAGTGGGCAAACGCCACAATATAATTAGATATGTATTTGTAATAGTGTACCTATTACAGCACAGTTGTGTGTAGCTTTGTATCTGTCCGGTTATTTTCTCATATACATAATATTTAGTAGGTATATTGTAGGTATTTGACATAGAAACAACCTAAGAAATCATTATTCGAGTAATGTTCGAGTAACTTCTTTAGTCTTATAAAACGTTCTCTGAAGTTTTAAACTAAATTAAATCTTATTTCTACGAGTACAATAAGTTTAGAATATTTCTGCAGACTCGAGTTTAGTAGAGAAATTTAACTCGGAAAGTTCGAGATAAAAGCTCAACTTAGATATTATAGGAATGCCCGGCTTTTAAAATGTCCCTAGCTGGAATTTTAGACTATAGGTACGTTGGTATTTTCGCTGCTTAGAACAGTTATGAGGTTAACAAAAAAATGTTAGAATTATTTTGCTATAATCCGCCAACAGAAAAAATCTGTATGGTCAAACATGTAGTTACAAGCTAAGCACCGCTTACCTCCCCAACCAAACAATAAAGCAAAGTTCCCAAGCAAGCAATGCCACCACCAGGTGCTTAGCTTATAACTGCATGTTTTTTCTGTTGGCGGATTAGGTATAGCAAAAAGTTCTAACATTTTTTTTGTTAATTATGAACTTCCGCAAAGTAACGCCTGATTCTATCCAATAGTTATGAGGTTATTATAAAATACTAACTGTTCACGTCAAGTTGCCGCTATCTTGCGTCGCGCTTCCCGCACTGCACCTCAAGTCAGACCCGCTTAGTACAGATAGCAACGTACCACTCGATAAGAAATTAAAAATTTATTAAAAATTAATTCCCGCGAGAACTCTTATTTTTCGGCATAAAAAGTAGCCTATGTGTTATTCCATACTATAATCTATCTCTGTACCAAATTTCAGCTAAACCGGTTCAGTCGTTACGGCGTGATTGAGTAACAAACATCCATACATCCAAACTTTCGCATTTATAATATTAATAGGATAGGATAGGATCAATAGGATCGTAGAAGTTGGATATATAGTAGATATATACTGCAAAATGAAACAATTAATGTTTAATTGCTATAATATTATAATAATTACAAATACTTTGTATGTTTAACATACATGATGGCATAAAATTATTATTGTTTAACTTAATAATATAATTTGATTTGATCCGTCTTATAATTCTATACGATAAAATATATAACTACTTATGTATATTTTATTTTTATTTTTCAGACTACGATTATTACCTATTAATTTGGTCCCAAAGGCAAACTATTAATTTTGCAGTCATTGCAGCAAATTCAATGTTCAGTTGAGTTTATTTAAAAATTTTAAAAAGATTGCTACAGTATGCATTGTGATGATCAATCACTTCTCATTGGCTGAATTCATGGCATTCTTGCCGCATCAATGCATTTTAACCAATAGCGAGAGAGTATCAGCCAATCAGGTGACTGCAAATCACACTGCAACGTCATTTATCTAAAATGTAAATCAATCATTAACCGACTTCTTTTTAGCACATATTCGCAATTTTTTATTACCAATGTTTGACATTAGAATAGACGTTTGTTTTCTACATTCCAGCTTTTTTTAAATATTTGCTCTCTATACAAAATGACCAGCGATATCTACGAAAATGATAGATTAAAATCTAACTTCATTGTAATCTTCATTGTAATCTTGTAGTAAAGTTGGAATAGTTTTGTTAGTAATTACATATTGAATGTTTTGTGCTAAAACGATTGCACAGAAATGTCTCAGCTAAATTGGCAGTTCTTAAAAGTAGTGAAATCCTTTTAATACGGTTTCTTCTGTAAAGGATTAGGATATTCAAGTTCAGGGCATGAACTGTCGAAAAATTTTCACCCAATCTTAGGCTGAAATCTATAGACCGCACTTTCACTTTGCTCTTACTCAAAACAGAGTTAAAACGAGACAGATTTATGTCAAATCATACTGTCTCCTTTTATAACTCTAATCTTAAGTCAGAGCTAAGTCAGAGCATGCTTTATTGCATCACCGGCAAGCTGCCAACAGTTTATTTTATACCGTGTAGGGAGCGGATCTGCGAGAACTAGTTCATGAATAAGGATCCTCAAACAGAATGGGTCTAGTACGCGTGAGAAAATCCTTTGAATGAGAAACACTACTCTTGAGATCTTATTTCTCGTGAAGATTAACCGAGATATAAACTCGACTTTCTAACAGTTTTTGTACTGAAAATCTGTCAAAATAAATATCAAATTATTAGGCTAAATATGCTAAGATTGGTGAGAAATAGGCCCTTGACTTGTAGTTTATAGATAGAAGAGAGTGTCTTAGATAATTTAGAAGGTAAAGTACGGTGTTTCCTTAAAAATCTATTTCATCTTATAATAATATCAATGTTCATCAAAAATATCAATTAGATGTTAGTAAGTCAGTTCAGTCGATCAGTTGCATAAAGTAGTAAGAAGACACCCAAAAGTGATCTAGTTCTGTCACAAAAGTGAACCTTAATGTACCTAATGGAGAGAGAGACCTTTATACAATCGAATTAGCACTTACCTAAGTTATCTATCAATAGGCACATCAGAGTCTAGTGTTGACTAGGACATACAAGAGGCGGTACATTTGTCCCGTACATGACGTCCAAATGTAAGAGCGGCTCAACATTTCAAAATGTACTACTTCACATTTTTTGTCGCGGTAGTCGCGTTACTCATATTTTTGAGGCTGAGACGATTATCAATGTCTTCAATCCGACTAGAGTAACATCAATTTCATATTAAATTTGTACTCATTACTTCGAATGTAATGCCTCATTTGAAGTGGGACAATGTACTGGCTCAGTACAAAAAAGAAGCTACTCTTACAAACTCTTTTTTTTTCAAGTCATGTCCTACCCAACACTACATCAGACTTAATACTAATATTTGTAGACAAGCGGCTGCAAGTATCGCAGCTCTGACGACAGCTTGGACTCGTCTTTGGCCAGCTCGACCACCATCTCCCTGGCGCGGTTGTTGGCGTAGTCGTGGCTACAGTCGTGGCGCTCCACCATCCTGTCCAGCGCCATGCTGAGCTGCGCCCTGGCGCCGCCGTCCGAGGACTCCACCAAAGCTTTCATCACTTCTGGGGAGAATCCCTGAAAAGAGGTGATTTTTTTTTCAAATCCTTACTAATCCTTACTTCTTTACAAATAAATAAAGACGAACGCGTGTTTGTTGGTTGGTTTGTAGAGCAACGGATCGACATGATTTTTACCAGAGGAGGGTTATGTATTTGTCAGTTTATGTATGTATTTATTTATTCAGGAATATCTAAGAGTTCCCACGGGATTTTTAACAATTAAATGCCAATATGGGATCGAATAATTTTAATATCCTTACTAATACTATAAATGCGAAAGTGTGTTTGTTTGCATGGGTACAGTTGAGGACCTGGAGAGTGACATACTTTTTATCCGTGAAAATCAAAGAGCGATTTCTGAAAACTAAATCTACGTCGACGAAGTTCTAAAATATAAATCCAACGAAAATGCGTACGTCGAAAAAATAAATCGCATTAGTATCCTAATGAGTATAATTTTGGCAGAACGCCAAAAAGAATACAATGAACTACGCCGACACAAACACAAAAGTCCTTTTGACCTTGAAGCAATGAGCTGAGCCTTTGCTGAGCCATTAAAAGTGCCATAAACAAGGTCAAGATAACAGCAATAAAACCTGAACAAAAGTTATTGTTGATTGTGAATGTGGTGCTAAACCTTTCAAAATTAGAAATATGAGTCGTACCTTTTTGGGATATTATTTTGTACCTTTCCTTATACAGAATTACAAATGGGGGGTAAGTTATAAAAAAGTATATAGTGAATAATCTAAACTAGTGGTTCGCCCCGAACTGGGACCTCGCGATATCCCATAATTCCCAAAAGTTTTAATTATATATTGTAATAATTAACTTTTAACATTAGACGCAATAAAAAAAAAATAGTTGACATAAAACTGTTTTACTGACACAGCGCCATCTATTAGCATTATAGTGAAGCTATTAGCTTCACAATAATGCTAATAGATGGCGCATTAAAATTAAATAATTTCGTTTCTTTATAACATTTATCTAATTTTAGTATTTGTTGTTCAAGTACAGGATATAACTGAATTTTCAACCAAGTTTCACGTTCTAATATTCAGTAATTCAGAAGTTATAGGGCTCTGACAGACATTAATACGGACACACTTCTCTGTCTAGTAGGCAAGCGCCCTAGTTGACTCAGAGAACTCGCTTCGCTCGTTCAATAAATAAACGGAAAATAAGACTGAGTGATCTATCAACGCACAGCTCCAACCACTGGACGGATGGGGCTGAAAGGCACTTAGATGATCTAAGCATCCGCTAAGAAAGGGTTTTTGAAAGTTTCATCCCTAAGGGGTAAAATAGGGGTTTGAAAAATCTAACTTAACGTGAACGAAGCCGCAGGCAAAAGCTAGTTAGATTTTCTTGCTGGTTCTTCTCGGTTGGAACGGCATTCCGAACCGTAGATTCATTTGACGATTCGAAAGCAGTTTGTAAAAGTTTATTTGAATAAAAAATTATTCTATTCTATTCTGTTCTATTCTAGATTATAAGTGCCCGTATTTTAGTCCGACAGAGGTGTACATTGATAAATTGCTTTATTTACTAAATTGTAGAATAGACGTTAAGGCCCAAGAGACGGGTCTGCCCGCGAAATTCAAATTTAATTTGGTTTTTCGCAATTTGAAAACTAATACGACAAAGTAGGCTTATGGTATTCAAGTTGCGATAATGGCAGTATCATCTTCACAGGTTTATATACTAATCTTAACGTGAAAGTATCCAGTTTAAGAAATTAGTCAAAATAATGAGTTTGACGTGAGCTACTCACAAAGTAGTCATTATTTTGATTAATTTCTTAAACTGGATACTTTTACGTAAAGATTAGTATATAAACCTGTAAAGATGATACTGCCATTATCGCAATTTGAATACCATAAGCCTACTTTGTCGTATTCGTTTATAAATGGCGAAAAACCAAATTAAATTTGAATTTCGCGGGCAGCTCCGTGTCTTGGGCCTTAATGTAATGAATAGGTACAGTTAGAGACGAATGGCGATCGCAGTGATTTACTGACTTGCGGTGAGGGATGGAATAGAACTGAGAAATTTACTTGATTGCTTAAATGATCGGCTGACTGATCTGCTAGGATTTATGGACAGTAAACAATTTTGCGGTGATAGCCTAGTATAACGTCTTCTCTCCTCAGTGATCAGCCATCTGCGCTGGTTATATTACAGACATTATAGTGCACAAGTTAGCCCACTACCATCTTAGACGGCATCGTCACTTACCATCAGGTGAGATCGCAGTCAAGGGCTATCTTGTCATCGAATAAAAAAAAAAACAAGTGCGTGTGCAAACACAGGTGCACAGTATATTCCCTCACTCTCATAGTCCAAAGGGACGGAAAATACAACACGACCGGCACGACCGGAGAAAGATCAAGTGCAGGATTTATGTAGATGCTGAATTGACGTGGTCTCCGAGCCACACACCGCCACCTTTTTAACTTCGGACTAAGTACTGAGAATTTCTCCATAAAATATCCAATAATATTAGCTTTATCCGGGAATCAAACCCGAGACTTTGTCGTCCGCTGTCGAACTTGCTAACCACTAGAGACTAGACCTGCGAAGCAGTCAAAAGCCTGGCCTAGTTAGTATAGCCAGTGATGATATCTAAGTAGTAAGTATTTCGGACTTTTTGAGAGGTCCGACGTTCGAATTCCTAGCACGTACCTACTTTTTATTTTTCGGAGATAAGTCTGTCTCACTTAAATAAATATGATTTGCTTCAACGGTGAAGGTGCTTCATCCGCTAAGAAAGGATTTTTGAAAATGCAACCCTAAAAATAGGGCATTGAAGGGCAAACCTAACGTGAGCGAAGCCGCGGGCAAAAGTTAGTTGCGAAATAATTTTTCAAAATTCAAATTCAAAATTTATTTATTTCATATAAGCTAACTTGTAGCTCTTATGGCACGTCACAAATCTACCACCGGTTCGGAATGCAGATTCTGCTGAGAAGAGCCGGCAAGAAACTCAGCAGTTGCTCTTTTCAAAAAAATTTTTTTTTTTACAAAGCTATGCTATGTATACAGTGCTTCCACAATAAAGCTTCAAAAATGCAAAAATGCATACGTAGTAAATCCAAAATACTACAAAAAATTCTTTTTACAACATTTTTGTAGTACATAATATCATTTGATTCACATTGAAAGTAGGATATTAAGAGGATAGTTAATTAAAGAACGGCTATTTTTGAAATCTTTCCTTGAATTTATTTTAGACTAATATACTTACATAGCAGAAAAACGTGAAGTTTTACTGAATCTGTATCAATCTTTGCTTACTTTAACTAGAAAATTGATTCAGAGAAAAAAAAATTGTAGATATAAAAATTACATTCGAGATAAAAAATTGAAAATTCTCAGAGTTCTCAGAGTTTTAACTTCTAACTTTTTTATTGTACTAACTATCAAAAGTAATATATTAGAATAAAAGAATTTATAAGATTATACACGAAAAAGTGTGTTTGTTTGTTGTTTTGTTGCCTGGTTGGTTTGTCCTTAAATCACACAGCAATCATTTGCATAGGTATATTTGAGGAACTGAAGAGTGACATAGGACACTTTTAATCCCGGTAAAATAAAGATTTTAAAAAACATCCACGCGTACAAAACGGTCAAAAGCTTGTAAAATAGTTACCTAATTAATGTCCGAAAGGTGCGCAAAAATAGTGAGAAACTAGCTGTTGCCCACGGCTTCGCTTACATTAAGTTCGATTTTTCAAACCCCTACTTTACCCCCTTAGGGGTTGAATTTAAAAAAAATCCTTTCCTAGTGGATGCCTATGTCATAATAGCCCAATTAGCCAATCCGCCCAGTGGTTTGAGCTGCGCGTTGATAGATCAGTCAGTCAGTCAGGCAATCAATCAGTCAGCCACTCACTCACCTTTTTTTTAATATATAGACTAGAGCTTGACTGCGATCTCACCTGATGGTAACTGAAGATAGATGGTGCGCGCTTGACTAGAACGTGCCTATTCACTCTTGATTTAAAGCCACCTTAACCTTGCTTATATTAAGAAGAAGAAAATAAAATCACGAATAAAACTGTCGATAAAGAGAGTGACCTAGCGAAGGGCAGACGACTTTGATGAAGCTTTATGAAACCTAATATACCTTACCACGCCTATTAAGTTTTAAGGTACGAGGTACCTAATAAATACATATCACTGGGTTTCGTAAAATTGTTATTAAGTTGTATCCTATACCTTAGTAGGTACATATATTTTTAACCGACTTTAAAAAAGGGAGGAGATTTCTTCAAAACTCCTCTATTATACACATACTTAGCTGTGGTAAGATTATTTTTGTAACTCTACAATTTCCCCTTGGTCACTTTTAAATGAAGCTAGAAGAAATTTCTTTTTTTTTAGAGATAAGCTTCACCTATGTCTACTTTTTCTAATATAATATGTTAATAATGTAAAAAATAAAAATAAATAAATAAATAAAGATCATTTTGATGTACGCCTCAAATGTTTTTAAGTAGGTATACCCCAAAAGGCCATAAGATTTTACATCCCAATAAATAAATCATGAATGTACCATGGATGGTTGTGCTTATCTCGTGAGAGTGATAACACTTTTACACCTGCTATAAAATTCGCTGTTTTGTATGAAACCTATCTGTTCAGGGACTTTCATGGAAGGTGATTCTTTACGAGGAACAGTAAATAAATATACACGGCAGTGAAATGGTTTGTTCAGCAGCGTGTTACGACTGTTTCCTTTAAACGGTGAAAATACTGGCATCGCTGTGCGAGATTATCACTTGTTGGGTTACAAAGGTAATAACTATGGTAATAATAATAATGACTTTAATAGAATAAATAAAAATGTATTATTGTAAATATTTTAAAAAATAATATAATGTAAATGTGTGTAAAAATAAAATAAATAGAAATAATAAACTGTACAGTTTGAGGGAGCACTACTATATAATAGTCTGTCTCAAGAAATTGTTACTGAAAAGTCATTTGTAACTTTTAAAAAAAATTTAGAATGCATTTTCAAAATACTTCCACAGGTATCTAGGAATTAGTCTTTTTTATTATTAAGAGTCGCCATTTTTGTTTTTCATATAATAATTGTACATTTTAGACCCTGAAAATCGCAGAATTAAGCGTTCAAAAATCTCGAAAACGCGATGCAGACGCAGAAAGCCATAAAACCGCCGATCGCTGCCGCTAAAAAAAGCCAGTCTGTCTTCTCTCGCAAATAAAAAAAATACTTACACTATAATCCGAAAGCCTCTGCTTCTTCGCGTCCCTGCTGAGCAGATCGTACAGCAAAAGCAGCCTCAGGTTGGACGAGGACAGCTTCCCGCGCGAGGACACCTCCGTGGGGCTGGCGCGGAGCCCCTCCCACACGTCCACGATCCTGTCGTCATCAGGGTCGTTGGCCATTCTAATCATCTCCCTCACGTTCTGCGACAGGTACTGTAGGCTTTCCTCATCTATGTCCTCGTACCTATAATTTATTTTATTCAATGTCAACTCAGGCAAGATAGTCCTAGAAACGCCCACTCTTAACCCAAGCTTTGCGCTCCACGGGTCCGCGACTAAGTTCGCGTGGATTGAGGTTTTTTATTCCCGCGATAAAAAGTAACCTATGTGCTATTCCAGTATCTATCGCTGTGCCAAATTTCAGCCAAATCGGTTCAGCCATTACGGCGTGATTGAGTAATTATAAAATAGGATATTATCTTTCATGTACGTCAGACAGTTAACGTTAAACATGCCAACCAAAAAGAATCTGGTATGAGCTGAGATTTGGGTAACAGTTAAAAAAAAAATTAAATGCGAAAGTGTGTTTATTTGTATATTAGTTTGTTGATTTCTCCTTCAATCACGCCACAACAAATCTACAGATCGAATATGATGTTTTGCATGGATATAGTTGAGGAAGGCGCAAGCTTCTTTTTATCGAGATAAATTGGGGAAAAATCATCAGAGGCAAAAACTAACATTGAATTTTAAATAATAAAAAATAAGTAGAAAAAATTTATAGTAAAAAATAAGTACCCGTCAGTGCGTCGAGAAGTTTTGACATCGTGTTCATACGGCAAGAACTGATGCTGCAGATTTGGTCTGGGCTCCATCAGAGGTTTCACTTCTTCATCATGAGCAGACAGCAACGGTTCTTCTGTCCTCTTCTCCTGCGGCTCTATGAGCGTGTATTGGGCATTCTGCTCCACGGGTAACAGGACGTAATCCTGGTTCTTTGCAACACCTTTGTTAGGTTTCGGAGGGAACGGCGGAGCGTAGAGGCCCGGTTTGTGGAATGGTGTTGTTAAGTCCCTGAAAATATCCATTTAGATGTGTGATTAAATACAAATGAGAATTTTTATTTGAATATTCTCAATAGTGTTTCCAAAGGTGTGTAAAATCTCAAGGACGCGCACTGAGCGCTTTGCTTCTTCGTTCCTGATACGCACCGCTAAAATTTGGAATGCCCTTCCGGTTTCCGTTTTTCCCTTTAGCAATAATTTGGGTACCTTCAAATCAAGAGTGAATAGGCATCTTCTAGGCAAGTGCGTTCCATCTTGGGCCGTATCTTCACTTACCATCAGGTGTGATCGCAGCCAACCACTAGAAGTCTGCTGATCGTCCCTCGGTCAGCGTGGCGCACTATGGCCTAAAACCCTTCTCATGCGAGAGAAGATCTGTGCTCAGTTGTGAGTTGGCATTTTTTTTAATGTAAATATTAGCCAAGCGTAAGTTAACTAATATCCTCCTATCCCCTCCAAATAAGCGTAAAGCTTGTGCGTAAAGGAGTGGGTACGACAATAGTGCATCGGGTGGGGTTCGAACCTCAAACCTTTCAGTTTTCACCTTTAACCGTTGGGCTATTGAGGCTTCAATGATTGAGAATTGGTTGAGATTATGAAAATTTTTGCAGTTAAATAATTTTTTGTAGTTCGATAGTTAAGTAATAGTAATGAAGGATTGTTTGTTCTCAAATATAGTACATTATGGTACAAGTGTCAAAGTTGGTGATTACCGCTGAGGCGCTATTGAGACCCGAGCCGTCAGGTGAGGGTCTTAAGGTAGCCGAGGACGGTAATCATCAATATACACGTGTATCATACGACGTTTTTCAACACACTTGTGAAGAAAATAATACTAAAATAGTACATTATGGTACAAAACAGTGAAAACGAGTTGTGAAAATTTTTTCGCAATGGCTGGAAAAATTAATGTTGTTTTTTTGTTCGTCCTCTTGAGATGCTCTTGAGGGCAGGCAAAGATCGACGACCGTACAGCCTATTCAGGTGTTTATTTGATTTAATCAGTTTTCCGGAATGCGCGCGCACCTTTAATGGCCATAGACTAAAAGAATGAGGTTTCTTTTTTTTTTGGCTTTTCTCTTATAGCCACGTACAAAATGGGGAATTTCCAGTTTTCTTTATTACAGAAAAAACAAAAGTTATATTTGAGTGACAGTTTTATTTATTAAACACGTACAAGTTGAAATTATCTATTTAAATACGAAGTTGTATGAAATGAGCAAGCAATAGGTATCTTGGCAATAGGTAGGATCTTTTTTGTAATAGAAACTTTTTTAAGAACAAAGAAACTCAACCAATAAAATTAAAAAAAATAATTCTATAACTCACATTGTGAATAATAGTAATCAAAAGTCACAGTTTGAGTTAAAGGTGTCATTGTGTGCCTAATTGCGGTGAACCGGGAGCCATTTTATGAGCAAGTGTGTTGAAAAATATATTAACCAAGCATTAAGCTAGAAAAGTCATATTAAGGGAACCTCAATCTATAATATAATACTCGTACAAGCATGTAACGTTATTCTAACTTAATGTTGCTAAATTATTATCTACTCAATTGCTGATAATTTAAAAGCAGGGCCTCTTTAATCTAAAAAAATAATCAGCAAGTGCTCTATTTTGAAAAAGCAGTCATACATTCGAGTTTTTGAGTTTTTCTAAAGGTTTTTTAATCAAAAACTTTTCTATGTCAATATTACTAATTACAGTGTCGAAAATTTATGCAAAAAGTTCGATTTCAGTGCAAGTGCTGAGTTAATCCCAAGCAAGCGAAGGAAATTTCACCTCACTAGCTTTTATAAGTCAAGAATCAATAAAATCAATGCCAGTTTGCAGCGTTCTAAATTCAAGACTCTTTTTCACCGAGTGAGCGAAATTAACTTTATAGATTGTAGCAAACGTGTGATTTTTGATTTTATGAGGTGAAAAGAGAAGAAAATAAAATAGCAGAGAATAGAAAATAAGGCCAAGATCACCATTGGTGTCCTAAAAACAAAACTGTTTTCACTTAAGCCGAATTTACACTGCGAAATAAAGAGCATGAAATTAGATTTATGACCTTAATTTCATCAACAATTTCATGCGTAAACTTCTAATTTCATGCATGAAATTAATGCATGCATCATGAAATTAGAAGTTACAACACGTGAAATTGTTGATGAAATTAATGTCATGAAACTAATTTCGTGCCACTAATTTCGCAGTGTAAATTCGGCTTTAGTGAGCGAACTTGGTTTTCTGGATTGCAACAAATGTGCGTGTTTTGAGCTAGTGAGAAGAAAATAGAATAGAAGAGAATAGAAATAGACCATCACCTCGCATTCCTCGCAATACCATACCGCATCCACCAGCCATTGCTCGCCAAGCTGGCGTAGTAATCTGAGGTGACATACAAAGGTTTGGCGGTCGTGGTGGTTCTCTGAGGAACGTCGTCCTTGACCTCGAAGGCCATCTGGTCTGTCAAGTGGGCGATGATCTGCATCGCCACGGGCAGGTAGGAGTCCGACAGCTGGACCTGCTGCTGGGCTGAATGCACCTGGAAAATAATTACGTAGATAATTCTATATTTTATTTTTAGTAAAGATCTCTTCCCGTGACATGGTCGCTAACTATGGGCCTCATAAAAAGGCTCACGATCACAGCAGACGATGGAGAGTTATGCTCGGAGTATCCCTGCGAGATCAAATCAGAAATGAGGAGATCCGTAGGAGAACCAAATTCACCGACATAGCTCAGCGAGTTGCGAAACTGAAGTGGAAATGGGCGAGGCACATAGTTCGAAGTGCTGATGGTCGATGGGGTCCTAAAGTGCTGGAGTGGCGACCCCGCACCGAGAAGCGCAGTGTTGACTGACCCACCATTATGTGGACCGACGATATCAAACGAGTCGCAGGGAGCCGCTGGATTCAGGCGGCGCAAGACCGAGACCTGTGGAGGTCCATACAAAAGACCTATGTCCAGCAGTGGACGTCTATCGGTTGATGAAGAAGAAGAAGAGGAAAGATCTCTTCTACTATAAATGACGCCTCATGAGCCCCATAATATAATTATTAGCGACCATGTTTCGGGTTCGTAAGTCATTACTGGCATTACGCACTGCTCGAAGATTTTGCTGTTCACACTGAGGAATTAATTTATTATTATATCTACGTTATGGTTATTAAATGATTTGATTAATTTAATTCAGCACAAATGATTGGAACAAGCCGCCGCTAATAACGGGGCTAATCTCTAAATTAGCCTTTTGAACCAGTTGAAGTTAATTACTTTTGCGATTAATTCCAAACGATAGTAATGATTTTTCTGGAAACAAAACTCATGACTGCTAAACATGCAATACTTTACCTACTCAATAGTTTGTGTTTATAAAATATCACAAAAAAAGGCCCTATCAAATTGGGCCACGGCAGCCAATCTCGACAGAGATTGGCCATCTGCACAGGATATGTTATAGTGTACAAGTGTGTGCGCAAACACAGATGTACTCTCTATTCCCTCATTCTCATAGTCCAATGGGACGGAAATCTTACACAACCGGAGATAAATCAGGCTCAGGATTGACGGCTTTACGTGCTCTCTGAGGCACGGGATTGACACACAACCGGGATGGTCCTGAGAATTTCCTGACAGAAAAACCCTACATTAGTTATTTCGTTGAATCCGGGTATCGAACTCGGGACATCTTCATCCGCAGTTGAATATGTTAACTACCAGGCCAACGCGCAATGAGGCAGTTTAACAATAAGTTTAGTGTATTATTGTAGGTTAGTATTACGACATGTCGAAAGTGATGAACTAACGACCACCATTGTTACAGAAACATCAGTGAAAGTGAAAATTCATGAATATTTAGTGTCAGTGACACAATGTCCTCTTTTATTTATTAAAAGACAAAAACAAATTTGCCGATTTATTGTGTTCACACTCACCAGTACATTTTGTGTAATTTGCAGGAAGAATGCGAACAGAACACCTTGTCGAAACATGGCTGATACCTGCAACAAAATAATATCAAACGCAAGTTTACATCTTGTTCATCTCGGAACTCGAAATCGAGAATCCAACCTTCAAGTTGAACCAGGGCCTTCAAGTTATACAGGTGTAAGGGACACCCTAACCAAAACTTTGTGAATAGAGTTACTATTACAGATGCCACTCAAATGATGGGTAACCAATTTTTTTTAAAGAATATCAGCCAAGCTGAACTTGACTGATGTTCTCCTCTCCCCTCCAAATAAGTGAAAACTTGTGTTAGGAGTGGGTACGACAAAAGTGCAACGGGTGGGGATTGAACCTGCAACCCTTCAGTTGTCAGTCCGCACCCGTAACCATTGGGCTATTGAGGCTTAATAATAATATTGCAATTTTTGAGCACGTAATATATCGGGAACAACGAACGAAAGTGTGCGTGCCAGTCAGGAGCCTAGGTGGGAGCGGTCAGGCGCGAGCACATATACCTACAGTGACACACACACACAACCATGAGCCACGAGCCCTCGTGAAATGAAAGAACATATATATATAACTTTTTTCACATACACGATTCCATGTAGTAATTAATTAAAAGTTCAAAATCACGAAAAGATCAAGGAAAAATTTTAATACTGAGCGACTCGGAATAATGTACTGAGTCCTTGGTTTCAGTTTTCGTTAGGTTGTCCCTTACACCCTGTGTACCTGCTGTAGACTATGGCATTAACCACCATCACCAGGGAGCTTGTCAAAAACAACTATTGTTGGTTGTAAAAAAAACTTCTAAAATTAGATACTTATACCATACTTATAAATATTCTATGTTCGCCCGTTCCACAATTTCTTTCCAAATTACTTGTTCTATATCATTAGATTTAATAAAAAACGTGCTGGAAAAGTTTTCGATAGAACGTACGCATTTATGTATGAAATCTTATTAAATTACCGATCGCAGAAAGCGGGTTAAATTGGGGTGAAATTTCCTTTACTGAAGCCGTAAACCGTTTAAACTTTGCAAGGGTACCGACCCACTGAGAGCGTTTTACAAAGCTGAAGGTAATGGGCGCTAATTAAATTGTATTGGATAAAATATGGTGCTATAATAATAGGATAACGATGGCGTTATTACTTTCATCGTTTAAAACATTACAATAAAGGTTACACTCATTCACTCTTATAACGTCGGTCAAATTCATTAATGGTACAATTCAAAATATAGTATCGAGTAATTTAGAGTCAAAGATTTGAGTTGACAGCTGAAATCAATATTTCTCTAGCACATTATTTGGTTTCTTGTCAATTAGAACCAAAATTTGATTTGTACCGATAGTGCTTCGGAAAGATTATTCAATTTCCAACCATTTTGCTTATTTAACTCAAACACCTGATTTTGGAAATGTTCCGGTAGTGAGTTTGGCCGACGATAAGTAATATGATTCATAACTCGTTAAACGTTAATAGGCAACAAGTCAAACCTAAAAAAAATCACGCTATTTATCATTTATATTATTATAATCTCTAATTTTATGATATGCTTTAATCATGAGCATACTTTTAAAAGATTTCTTAAACTTATGTAAAGGCAAGTTTAAAATATTGACTGTGACATTCCAAAAAACGACTTTATGACTTTCTTGAGTAGTTGAGGAATCATGAGTGTATTTGGATTTCTCATTTACCTATTGTGAAAATTACCTCTCGTAGAAAGATTATGTTGATGTTCATGTTTGACAAAGATATCTCTTCTTATTCCTGGGTAACAAAAGTAAAAACGTTTCTAGGCATCTTCTAGGCAAGCGTGCTCCTCCCCTCATCAGTGCCTTTCATCATTGATTGTCGCCAAGCGCAAACCTATCATTGCTTAACCTATCTTTGTTAGTTTGTCCTTCAATCAAGTATCAACAGAGCAACGGTTCGACGTGATTTTTTGCATGGATATAGTTAAGGACTTGGAGACTGATATAGGCTACCTTCTTTCATGGAAAAACAGGACCTGGAGAATGACATCGTAAGCTTCTTTTTATGCCGGAAAAACAAAGAGTTCCCGAGGCATTTTGAAAACTCCTAACCTAACTCCACGCGGAAGACGCCGCAGGCATCAGCTAGTCTCACAATAAAAAATAAAAAAAACAAAAAAAACGCCCTCAGTTGGGCTCCAAACGATAGCTTGTTTATCGATCGTAAAATTGAGCGCAAATAAATATCTCAAATATGTGGTGCCGTGCCCGCGCCCTGCGAGCCGCCCGCCCCCGCCCGCCCCGCCCGCCCCCGCCGGCGAACTGACATCTCGGGGTATTGGGACGATTTATTGAATGCACCTGCTTGGTTACGTTGTAAAGGACTGTGAATGTGTAGGTACAGAAGATTCACTCCATAAAATTATCCGACTAATATTATATACGTAGGAAAGTTTGTAAGTGTGTGTGTGTTTGGCTGAAATTTAAAATGGCGATAGACTATAACTTGGATTGAAACATAGGCTACTTTTTATTCCGGAAAATTAAAGAGTTCCTGCGGGAATAAAAAAAAACTTAATGCACGTGGACGAAGAAGCGAAGCGACTCTTGCTACCACATAATAAACTGCAATTCAAGTTGTAAAGCAATATAGTGATGTTTACCTAGAAGTTGCCTCTCTTTCTATCGCGTAGCTCTTACGCTCTACTTTAGCCTATTGACTTGGCCCGTCGGAACAACTCCAGGTACTTTTTAGTTTTATACCTACAAGAATAAACGTAATAATTATTTTTACAAAACCGATTTCAAACGCCACTACAAAGTATATCAACTGTGCCTATATTTGAAGAGTTCCCTCGAATTCTCAAGGATCCCATCTCATAGATCCTGGCTATGAGACCACCTGGGAAGTATACCCTTTCAAACAAAAAAAGAATTTTTCAAATCGGTCCAAGTGATCGGGGAACATACATAAAAAAAAGGATCCCAACGAATTGAGAACCTCTTCCTTTTTTTTTAAATTGGTTAAAAATGCGAAGTGTGCCTATTAGTATGATAAATGATTATAGGCAAAGGTAAATCACTGCTGCTGTTAGAGAAAATTTAATAAACGTAACAAGACTGTTACTTTGTAAATAAATCCGTGTCCTTTATAGTGGAAACTCTCAGTAATTGGCCGTTACCTTTAGCTTGCAATGTATATTTGCTCCTTGTATAGCAAAGTAACTCACAAAGGGTACATAAAGTAGCCTGGCCCCAATTCTAGGGCCGACTAACGGAATAGAAATAGTTTAGATATCAGACATTTCCTTGTGGACACTAATAAATTGAATGCAGAATCCAGGTTGGAATCTAACTCGCCTAAGTAAATACGCGGATGTAAACTATTTTACTTACAAAATTTTCTCTGATGCATTTAAAGTAGTGTTTTTTTTATAGTACAAATGCAATTCTTCCCTTCCCTTCCCTTTTTTGATCTTGATCTTGAAGGGGTCTTCCCTTTTTGATCAACCTATATATATTTGCTGTAAGTTGCTGAGAAGTTTGGATCTCGCAAACCACTTGACCCTGTAGCATCAGCTCAAGGCTTCTTGGAAATGATTCAAAATAACACAGTACACCGAATTTCTAATCAATCGTACCATTTAAAATTTTTTAGATTATAAATTCCCAAATTGGTCCCGCTGGGAATCGAACTCGAGACTTGCCAATTGTATAACCGCAGCACTCACCACTGAACCACAGAAGTCTTCGAAAGTTCGTAGACAATAATTTATGTCAATAGTTTCCTCGAGGAATGTTGATACATCGCGTTTTCTGTTAGAGGAGAGAAAAACAAGGCTTTTATGTGAAAACCTACGCCTATTCACTTTTTATCGGGAAACGAAGTTACCAAGTTGATATTTGGTTTAGTGTTTGACATGTTTTTACGTTTGGTTTTTTCCGGAGTTGCTAAAAGAAGCGGCGAAAATAACAAAACCCTTTTTCGTGATTTTTTTGCTTGTCTTGAGATAGGTATAAATACGAGTAAATAATCTTTTTTATGTTGATTTAGGTTTCCGTCGGAAAAATATACCAGTGGAACGAAAGAAATACAACTCTTTACTTCTTTCTTCTACAACGCTTCGCTCTCCACCGAATACAATTTCACCCTCTCCACCTGGGTGCCGAGCACTTCGACCATACGTTGTGCCAGATCTTTTTTCCACGTACTACAAAACTGTGGAATCTACTTCCTGCGGTGTTCCCTCTAAATTACAATATGGGGTTATCCCAGGGACGGACTAACAAATTCCTGTAAAGCGGGTAACTCATTGGCCTCAGGTGCTACAAATGTTCGTGGGCGGTGGTAATCACTTAACATCAGTAGACCCGCCTGCTCGTTTGCTCGCTATAAATATAAGAAAAAATTACGAATGCTCAAATAATGTATGTGCTAGAAAAGGTATAGTTTTGCTGTGGCTTTTGCTTTTCTGTCACCTGTCAATGTACACACAAAACATTCTGGATCACAAAAAAAGGTGATTTACACGATAGGCAAATGAAATATACAAATAAGCTCGTGATTCTTTAGGTACGCCTCAAGAAAGCCCGAAAGTTGTTTGTGTCAATGGGCGTTACATTCTATTCTATAATACCATTCCACAGTAATTTTTAGACTTGTTTTTATACAAGTTACACATCTATTAAAAGCATGCTCATAAAGTTGTTTTTCTTATATAGTAATATCATATTATTATTTACACTCATACGAATGACTTCAACGCATGCGCGGTTTCTCGTTTCTACAAGAGATAACTCTAGATAGTTCTGATCTTTCTAGTTGAATAAATCCAGGATTTGAACGCGAGATATCTGTATCCGGTTTTTTTATTAGCCCAAGTTAGCCTGTGCCGTGTCTCAACTGTTGCTAAGTGTTGTTATTAGATGGGAGCGGGTTTCCCTGTAAGGAGGTGTAGCATTTTTGTACCCATCCTGTAATGCTAAATCGCTTGACTACCTTGTTAGTAGGGTAGTTATTAGACCAGATTTGAACCAATTTAGAAAATATTCCGAATTGATCCGACCTGGAATAGAACCCAGGATTTAATTTAATAATCGCTCGGGTTCCCGGCGGGGGAAGAAATTTAAAATGTCTAAAATTTCTCTGGTCTGACTTGATAGAAGGCTCCGGCCTGGCTAGGGTGGTAACCCTACCATAAAATCGTAGGTAGATACATAATTCAATGTATTAAAAAACGAATGAAATACCTTCTTTAAATCCATTTAAAATATACAATCGCTACAAATCAGTACTAATATTTATGAGTTACAAACACAAGAAGATCCTCGCTAAAGGTCTTTAACCTAACCAGATCATTACAACTTTTGGCACGTTTTGTTTTCTTTGCATTCTGATACCTTTGATTAAAAAAAAATAACGATATTAAGGTGATATGAATCAGTAAAAAAAGAAACTTTTCGAGATCTAGATTCAATTTTACTAAATTTTTGTTTCAATGATATCTTTTACTAAATTCATTTTTACCAATATAATTATTTTAGTGAGATTGAATTTTTATACGATGGATTAATATTAACGACATAAGTGCGAAAGTGTGTGTGTCTGTGTGTCTTTTACCTTATGCTATATTTAGCTTTTATATTTTTCTTTTATTAAAGTAACAAAAAAATAATTAAGGGATGAATTCAATTAAATATCATGTATATAGTTTATTATCGATCTAATTCATTAACAAAGAAAGTATATGAACTCTAACAATATCATACCTAAATAATAACATCATATTCCAATTTCCCAGTCCAATCTATAAATAAATTAAATATAGATACAGAAAGCTTTGCTATTTTTTTCAAAAAACCGTTTTTCAATTTTATGAAAGGTCTTAAAGGACTAGTATCCAGGCCGTTAATATATTTAAAAAAAAAAAATAGAAATACTTACCCTTCAATAAATCCAAGATGGCGGGGATAACGCGTGCGTCGTTCGCGCGCGCGCCGCGGCACTGTCCAGCATCAGGATACTGACCCCGGCTTAGAACTGCTTAGAGTTGACAGAACCCGTTCTGAATGTCAAGTGCAATGTCGCGGGCAAGCGACGCCGACAATGAAAAGGTTCTGTATTAATTAATTCTTTATAGTTTTAGGTCTGTAATTTATCAGAACGAGTATGGGTATATTTCACATATTTTCGCTCGTGACTTCATCCGTCTGGAGTTTTTAAATCCTCCATTTTTTTAACGAAAAAGTAGCCTATTACACTCTCCAAGTCCTCAAATATACCCATGCTAAAAATCACGTTGCAAATGAATACAAAGCAAAAGAGCTTTGCAAAAGAAAGATTGTATTATTCATTTATCGGTATCATAACAGAATACTTAATTACTCAGTGATATTATATGAGAGATTACTAAATAAGGGATAATAAAATATGTAACACAGGCTCGCAAAACCCAAGTTTCTGAGTTATAAGTATGTTTTGGCAGGGTTTCTCAACCCACTTAGGTACGATTAATGTATCCAGCCGAAAATTATTTATCTTTGGCATTAAGTATCTACCTCTTGTGATTTATGAATTCACAAAATACTATTATATTGAAGCACAGATATTGTAAGTAGGTATGTGTTCCATACCAGTAATTAATAAATTAAAGTCGGAAAGTAGAGCTTTCTAATGATGTATAATTAACGAAAGTTATAGTAAAGAGATGATTGTTTAGTACTTATTTTATATTGTAGCGTGTTCTCCTTTTTATCCCGCCATAACTTAGTCACAATAAAATTCAGTCTTAAAAAAATTCATTAGTCCAGAGCGCAGCTTCAGAAACCAGTAAATTTTTCAGGTGGTCTAACAATCTATACTGATATAATATTATAAAATATTATAAACATGAAAGTTAAAATATTATTCCAGAAGATTGATATCTGAAAATAAACTCACTAAGTACTTAAATTATATTTTAGAAATAGAACCTAACAGATACCTGTATTATATTAATTTAGCCTTTAATATTTTGGTGATAAGAAAAATAATAAAACTGTGCTTAATTTGGGTTTAAATATCAACATGAAGCAATAAACTTAATACAAAACATAAACTCTTATAATTTACTATAATGAATTAATTAATAAACAGACAAAAATTGCCAATAAGAATACTTACTTACTTTATCATTGAGAAACGTAAAACGACCAAAGATATTTTTGATGGCTACTCTGGGAAATCTGAGATAAGTCGAGAGACAATAATAAAAATTTTAAATGAAGAAATAATTATGTTTAGGCTTAAAATTTAACTTTAAAGATCTAACGTTTAATTTAACGTTGGATGCATGAATCCAATAAGAAGCAATTATGTTTTGGACTTAAATATTTTTTTTATTAGTGATTAGTGCCAGTTGTTAAGAACATTTTTTTTTAATCAGTAACAGTAAGAAATACTATGGTTATTGTGTCAGTGATCACTGGTTAAGTGATTATTGTCTACATTCTAAATAATTTCTAAAATTTTAATTTTAGTTCTATGTATGATATTCTGCTTTCTATCCCATCATTTGTAGATCTATAAAATTCAAGGCACACTTTATTTAAAAAAAAAACATTAAGTATTTCTTTCAAAATTTCGGTAAAGTCAACTCTATACAATTATATTATAGTTCCTGGACAAACTGCGTTCGCACTTCTCAGTTTGCGGTGGCGTTCATCGACCAGTTATTTATTAGCATACTGGTCAAATTTAGCAACTTATTTCTGCCATATCAATAATAACAAAACAGAATTAAGGATTATCAAATGGCTCTATCTTTTTGCTTTTTCTTATGATTGTTTATAATAATCTCTTGTTGTTTTGCAAAACCCGTGAGATGTTGTTTTTTCGGAATAATAAGGAGCTTATATCCACTCAATAACTTCTAAAATATATCTGGTTTGGTCTGGTGAGAGGCTTTGACCGTGGCTAGTTACCACCCAACCGTCAAAGACGTGCCGCCAAGCGATTTAGCGTTCCGACACGATGGCGAGTAGAAACCGATTAGCAGTAGTAGTAACTGTATCGTCACTTACCATCAGGTGAGATCGCAGTCAAGGACTATCTTGTCATCGAATAAAAAAATCTACTACGCATTAAGTTTACTTACTTATTCCACATACGATGCCGCCAATTCTGCGTGGTTATTATTCGCAACGCGTTCATACGAAAGTATTCGACAACGTGAAAGTGTTTTTGTTCTTTGACGGAAATTTTGTTCTTTATTATTCATCATCAACATGAGCAATCCATTAAAGTCTCACTACCTGAACGCAGGTTTCCTCTCAGAGATGGGATATGCGCGGCTGCCCCATTTCAAAACCTAGTTGTGATTGACAACAGGGGCCAAAAAACCATGTCTTGTAGATGGCTTAGCGAAGTAATAAATATATCCAATAAAAGCTTTCAAAGTAGTTTACTTACGAAACCTTAATCCACCAACAGATACTGAAGAGTTCAGAGTTCAGAAGGGCTACCACAAATATGTTTTTTGGTCTCCTTTAAAATTTTGTCAATCACACTTACTAGGTTTTGAAATGGGGCAGCCGTGCTGGCCCAATGCTAATTCAAGACTTCACAAACCTTTCAGAACATTATTGAGAACTCATAGGTATACAGGTTTGATTGGCTTACGATGTTTTCTTTCATTGTTGTTATGATATTTAATTGCTTAAACGCACGTATCTATCTATAACTATACCTATTATATTTTTCAAGCAAACGCTTTTACAAACTTTTATAGTCCTAAAGAACTTTAAAAATGCTCTACTGGGAGAGCTACAATTGTTCGTAAACTTATCTGGAGAGTAATAAATTGTCATAACTTTTATTTGTTAGAAAAATACAAGGAGAGAAAATGTATAGGTACATAAATATAAATACCTAGTGTTGCTAGTACACTACACTAGGACCTCCTGTACTTCTTTGTGAAGCCATTATCTGATATCGTGATAGTATTTCCCTATAAATATAAGAAATTTAATATTATGATAAAGGTACCAACTTACTAGTTTTGTTGTACCCTATCATTAAACTGAAATAAATTTACAGGTCTAGAAATAGTGCTGCATTCACAACATGCTTTGCAGAAAAGGCATTAGAAAAAGACATTAGGCATTAGGTACTAGACAGAATTAACAGCTCTAATTATTATCTGTCAGTTTCAGTCAAGCTTAGAGATTTGATTCAACATAACTTTGTACCCATAAACTTCTTAAAACTTGGAAAAGAAATGAAACAACAACAACTATTTAAAATAAATAATATATTCACACTTATCTCTATAACGGATCATTCTAAAAATGATCTTCTTCTGGTTCACCAAAAATGTGATTATGAATCTTATGGGCGAAATCCGAGCTCTTTTTATGGATTTTGTTGATAAAACTAAAAGGTCCAGTGTTCGCGTCATGTGTATGGTGTTCTTCGTTATGTTTGTGTTTATGTATGATACTATTAAATCCGTTGACTATGCCTTGCTTGATCCCTTTGAAGTACTCTTTGATACCTGAAACGTGAGGTACGTTACTGAAATCAAAATCACTGGTCTCTATCCTGTCTTTATTTGTCTTATCATTTTTATTATCAAACTCAGCTTTGACGTGGAAAATGCTTATGTAATTTTTTTTACCTGTGCCATCTTCTGTTTCGTCTATTTCTTTTACATTATCTACATTATTTTCGCTATTGCCTGTGTTTTTGTCTTTTTCGTTATTTTCTGACGAAGGGGTTGGAGTTGAAGCTACATTTATAGGTTTAGATAATTTGAAATCAGTAACAATAGGTCCCCTCGTCCTGTCATCAGGTACGTCAACGATGAACTCTGTGACTTCGTATTTCGCTGGTTCTGGTTTATCTGTAACAATTTTCTTTTGAAAGTCTAATGTTTTTTCTTGTTGTTGTTCATCTACTTTAAATATTGTTTGGTCTCCATCGTGTAAGCTGACTGCTTGTTGTTCATCTAGGTTTTTGAGGTGGTCGCCATCTTCATCTTCAAAGTTAAGTGTAAAGTCACCACTTTCATGTGAGTCTTTTTCGTAAGGTAAAGCGTTGATTGAACAACGGAGTAGTACCTGAAAAAATAACAGAAGAATATTATTCTCTTTATGAAAACATTAAATAGTAGTGACAAAAATAATAATTAGGTAATTATTTTCACTGTCACTATAAATACATCTGTACCGGGAATAATCAAGAATGCGTAACGAGGATCAATAGGATCGCCATTATTTCTATCATTTAACTCATCTTATTGAAGAAAAAATTAAAAATAAAAAAACCGATGGCGTAGTGTTGTCCATGATCCTTAGTAAAATAATGGAGAAACATAATCTATTTCTATTTATTAAGCTATTGCATAGCTTCTATCGCGGGTCTTGAGCGTGGAGACCGAATCCAGAAATTCCGTAACGAAAATAACCTGACACGGGACTCCTCTCACCACCAGATGGCGTTGATAAAAAATGCTATGCAATAGCTTTGCCGCGGCAGTCCCCGAGTGCCACACGTCTTTTTTTTTGTATGGAAGACTGTAATGGTTAATGCGTTGTCTAAAAGACCTTTTTTCAACAATGAACATAGGTATTAACTACGCTCTTCGCGATGGGAAGACATCTTAAAGATATGTGTAGTAGTACACACGTAGAGATCTAACATAACAATATAACAAGAACATAACGAATTATACTATTGAACCGTTGTTGAAATTGGAGCACGCAAGCCACGCTTTGTTGGCAATAAACGAATAAATTGTTACAATTCCGTGTTAGAATAACGCTGGATAAGGTTTTTATGTAGGCATTGTTTTACATGAAAAGCTTTTAAAAATAGTAGACAGCTTTCGAATAGTCGAATAAAGAATTATCACCTAACATACTCTTAATCCTATTTATAGTATTATAAATGCGAAAGTTTGTATGTTTGTTACTCAATCACGTCGCAACGACTGAACCGATTTGGCTGTTTGTCACAGAGATAGATTATAGTCTGGAATAGGGCATAGGCTTCTTTTTATCCTGGGAAATAAGAGAGAATTCCTGCGGGAATAAAAAACGTTAATCCACGCGAACAAAGTCGCAGGTATCAGCTAGTAATATATAATTAGGATAATCATATTTTGTATTATGATTTATGAGTTTAAGACATTTACTATAACAACAGTTGTTTAACTCAGCTAAAATGTAAATTGACGAAAATGCAATAAATGTACACTAGGCGTTCTTTAAATAACAGAAAAAACTATAAAAGAGTTTTCTCATTTAAATAAAGTATAGGCTTCAAATAAATCCAAATTTGACACCGCATTTATGCAATTTGGTTAAAACGTTCTACATTTTAGTTCGGTATTTTGACAATTACAAAAGAAAAATTTGTAGGCTCAATAGCCCAACGACTAAAGGAACTGACTGAAAACTGAAAGATCGCAGGTTCGAACCCCACCTGTTGCAATATTGTCGTGTAGTATAAGCTCCTACAAGCCACTCTTATCCTAGTACAAGCTTTCCGCTTATTAGGAGGGGAAAAGAGGATATGAGTCAACTTGAGCTTGGCTGATATTCTTTAAAATAAAATAATGCATTCTGTATTAGATATACTTATAATTACGATAATAAAATAATATGTAACTATCGTAACTGTACGCGCATTGCCGATGACCAACCTAATTGGATTTCTGACAGTTTTAGTATTGAAAATCTGCCAAAATATCAAAACCACAGATCAAAACGTTCGGATTAGACTTACTTTACGTTGGTGAAATCGGAAATTTATTTAGTACAAAACAAAAAATGTCTATATGTGGTGTTCTTCACTGAACTGTGAGGAAATGCGGGTGGCCTTTTCTCCATACAAACGCTCTCGCCTGTTATCTATCTGGTTTTTCACCTTAAATAATATTAACCTCTTCTATGTCCCTGTGTTTTCCTATTTGATAATACGTTATCTTTATAAGCACTAGAATCTTTACAAAATGCTCAAAATTGTCTATTATATCTTCCTTATTCAGTTTATGAAATATCTTTTTAATTGGTTAAAACCTCGAATTATGACTTTTTACTTATGATATTCAGCCGGATCTGCATTTTGTTCTTATCGCACTAATACGCTTTATGAACAACTGCAGAGCGACAGCGGTAGCGATTTTTTCAAATACCTAATTTTCAAGTCTCTGCGACCGCATTTCCTTTTAAAGATTAATAAATAATTAGGTACAGCCTCAAGCCGCGCAAGAATGTAAAATTAAATCAATCACGGCTTAGGAACGAGGCTTTGGCCGTAATAAAACTGATTACAAGCGATATAGGCCTTTTAGTAGGCACCTACAGCTCTGCGTCGGCTTAATTATATTTCCGCTAAGATGCGATAGCTCTTACACGAAACCTAACATCGTTCTGTTTTCATTAAATTACACGTGATATTGAATCTCCGATACAAAATAAGTACATTTTCTTACGAGTACATTATATATTGTTACAAGACTACTTTAAAGCCAAAAAGAAGATTTATGATTTTAGCAGTCTATGTATGTCTGTATATGTAGGTAAGTATGTCTTTATTTACGCATGTTCCAACTTCCATCCTAAACTGCTGAGTTGATTATGATTTAAGTGTCAATCGATTCGTTATTATGATTCAGGTGACATAGGCAGTAGGCTACATTTTATACCCATGAAATCAATAGGATGGTGTGACATGCAATTTTCCGAAAAAAAAACTTTTTTGGTATGTTTCAGTTTTAAACTTTTTTCTTCTACAATTATTAACACTTCATTATTTGGTAAACGTGGATGAAGGCGTTTTATATTTGATAGCGACCCACTGAACCGTATTTGATGAAACAAAAAACGTTAGTTTAGACGTTAGTAAAAAATCTGTTCCGGTCAGAATTTCGATACGATTCTACTGGCGACAAACTCAATAGCTATATTCTTTACGAAGTTGATAGTTGATGAGTTGAAGTTGAGGTATTAACTAAATTAAGCGTTCTTTTTTTATGATAAAGTAACGTATTCTCCTAAAAAAGTAAAAAGAATATTAAATGTGTAATGATTTTATAGAAAGTAAACTTTAATCTTTAGTTTTTGAGTAACTCTTTTATTAATAATTCTGACTGAATATGCGTGCTAAGCCTAAAGGAGCACACTTGTGTTTTTGTTTTTACTCAATAAAACTGCCGCCCTAAGCCTGGCAATAGACGTCCGATTTTGTTTCCGATTGTCTGATCAGGCAACCGGATCGTATTTACTCGATACACATCCGATTTTTCCGTCAGGCTTTTTCTAAACTCAGTCGTTCCCGAGCTATCATCCCGAGTGCTTGCGTTTGGAGCAAAGCAGAAGAAAAGAAGATGGATGACGAGTTAATAGAAATAGAAATATTTTTTATTCAAATAAACTTTTACAAGTACTTTTGAATCGTCAATGAATCTACCACTGGTTCGGAATGAGACAGGAAAGAGAAAGAAGAAAAAACGTCGCTATTGGATTCATCCAATCAATTTGACAAGACATACTGAGAGTCATTTCTATTTAAAACATCCAAAATAATTCATAATAATAATAATTTTATTTTTATCTTTGTTATCTCAACGGCAGTGGGATGATGCGCTATGTGCGGATGTTTTGCAAGAGTTAATAAAATCATCTTTCTTTTTTTCATTCTTGCTGTGTCTACGAGAGAATCAAGTTACTGGCTTCAAGCTCTCCCTTCCCATCATATAGGCACTCTACTAGACCACCTCACTCTTTCCATTGCAGTTGGTCTTCGACTTGGTGCCAAGATCAACTATCCGCATCTTTGCCACTGTGGCGAGACAGTGGACGAGTTTGGACATCATGGGCTTTCCTGTGCCAAAAGTGCCGGTCGCTTCTCACGTCATGCTTCCTTGAACGATGTCATTCGTAGATCTCTTGTCACCGCTAAAGTGCCTGCAGTATTAGAACCTGTTGGTTTGGCACGAAGCGATGGCAAGAGACCTGATGGTATGACACTTGTTCCGTGGAAGCAAGGAAGGTCGCTAGTGTGGGATGCCACATGTGTTGACACACTGGCAGCGTCTCACTTACAGGCGACCTCCGCGGCGGCGGGAGCCGCGGCTACTAAAGCAGAAAGGGCTAAGCGGCGCAAATATGAAAACATAGAAAACAATTTCATATTTGTGCCATTTGGTGTTGAAACCCTGGGGTCATGGGGCGAGGATGCTAGATCCTTTTTTAAGGATCTGTCATCCCGTCTCATAGAGTCCACTGGTGACCGGAAGGCTGGAAGTTACCTCGGCCAGCATATAAGTTTGGCCATTCAGCGGGGTAACGCAGCCAGCGTTCTGGGCACTTTTCCTCGTTCCAGTGGTTTAGATGATATTTTTTATATTTAGCTTTTATTTTTGTTATTTACGTTTTAGTTTTAATTTAGTATTTAGTTTTATATTATATTAAGTATTATTATTACATATCTTATATATTATAAACAAATAAACCAAATTTTATTTTATTGTTTTTTTTTTTGTTTTTTTTCATAATATTCGAACCACAACGATGCGTTCACACAGTGTCAGCGCTAGATTTTTTGGGCCCTAAAAATCCCAATAAGCAAAATTCCGCCCTAAATTTGGGGCTAAAAGCCCTAAGTTGGGAACCCTGACTGGCAAAATCGGAAGGAGTAACCGGATGTCTATTTTGTCTCATACTAAAAGTATGTAGACCGCGCCTTCAGACAATCGGACCGGCAGTAAAATCGGAAACGCCTCGCGCCCGTTTCCGACTCGGACGTCCGATCCGGCCACCGGATCGGACGTGTATTGACTGTTCATACAAAGTAATGGCTTCAACGCCTTCCGGTAGCCTGATCAGGCTACCGGATCAGACAATCAGATGAAAAAACCTGACGTGTATTTCCAGGCTAAAGCTAAAATGTTGTTATTAAGTTGTGTTGTTGTTGTTGTTATCTGCCAAAACGCGGGAATTGGGTTAATAAATAGTACTGTCGTGGTCGTTGGGGTCGCGAGGTGCTGGAGTGACGACCCCCAACCGGGAAGTGCAGTGTTGGCGGACCCCCCACTAGGTGGACCGATGACATCAAACGAGTCGCAGGCGGCGCAAGACCGAGGCCTGTGGAACTCCATGCAGGAGGTCTTTGTTCAGCCGTAGACGTCTATCGATTGGTAAAAAAGAAGGAAAAATAACACTAATCCACTTACGAAGTATACTAGTATCCTGTAATCCATGTTATATTTAATTGATTGACTAATTAATCCACGATTAAACTGTACTTAATTCTACAAGGCACCGCGACGAACTGCCGAACGTCAGTTACAAAAAGTGTATCGACAAAAGTGGCGGTTTTTTTTATCAATGGTGATAAATTGAATCGTTTCACTTTCAAAGGCGGCAAAGGAAATGCGAACAATTAGTTACCTACTGTTGTTTTTATAATCCTTGTGAGTCAATTGCGAATATTTGTGGTATAAATAGCTACCCGTATAACACAGGTAATGGGATATAGGCTATAGCTGACTCATCAGTGTCGTTTGGTGACGTTCAGTGCTACCAACTTATCAGGTGAACAAAGAATTAAGGCCCCTATTTGTTTTTTGAAGAATATCAGATAAAAATGAACTTAATTATTTCTCTTCTCCCTTCCAAATAAGCTGAGGCTTTCCGCGGCGTTAGGAGTGGGTACGACAAAAAGTACAACGGGTGGGATCGAACCCGCGACCTTTCAGTTTTCAGTTCGCACCTATAACCGTTGAGCGGATTTTAAAATTCCGCGCAATAATTGCGCTACCCAAGTCATTATGGCTACAGCTATTCTTACTTTAGTTCTTTCAAAGTGCGATTGCCGTACAGAATATTATGAATCTTGAAATGATACCGATTTCCTTGTTTGTTTTTAGTACTAGATAGGCATGCGCTTGACGACAATCAATGCTGAAAAGTAGAGGCTTAGGTTAGAGCGCGCTTGCCTATAGGATGCCTATTCGTTCTTGCCTTGGAGGTGGGTACTTAAATTAAATGTGGCAGGAAACACGGATGCTGGAAGGGTATTCCACAGCTTGACTGATAGGTATTCATGCAAGTACCTTTGTCTAGCAGTGAACGTCTATCAATTGATAAATAAGAAGAAGCAGATACAGAATTTTATTCCATACAATGACAATTTAACCATCTCTAAATAAGCAATTCATTCAAGCTGTTTTAAATTACTTATGACTGCAGTTAAAGCAATGCGGATGCAAAATTACGGTGCGTAAACCTGACCGATGACTAGTTTTCTGAAGAAATATGCCAATTAAAAGCTTTATTTGGATGCTTTGCTTTTTTTTTTTTAATTAAAGTTCATACTGTGTGTTTAGCAGCAAGTAGCAAACTTTTTGAACTAAATATAATAATACACAAGTAAACTTAATCTATATATATAAAATTCAAAGTCCTGACTGACTGACTGACTGACTGAGATATCAACGCACAGCCTAAACTACTGAAGTTAGAAACTTGAAATTTTTACAGTTGGTTCCTTTTATGACCTAGGCGCACACTAAGAAAGGATTATTGGAAATTCCACCCCTAAGGGGTTTAAATAGGGGATGGAAGTTTATATGAAACTCCGTCATTTTTCAAGCTGTTTCTATCAAAGTTGGTATTTGAGCTTTCAGTTAAAAATAAAAAAGTACGTGTGTCACAATTTTTGAAAATTCCACCCCAAAATCTAATTCCACGCGGACGAAGTCGCGGGGGCAAAAGCTAGTTTTAAATAGGCTAATTACATTAATTAATTTAATTACATTTTCTTACATTCATTTTAGGGTTCCGTAGTAAAACTAAAAGGAAGGAAATTATAGTTTCGCCAAGTTAGTCTGTCCCCCCGAAAAAATCTTTGACTTACGAGCAGCATGTGCATATAACTCTACTGTTAACTGCTGAGACTAACTTTGATAAGTAAATTACGAACTGGTTGAGCGCAGGGCTTCGACGACTAAGTTATAATTAGCCTTACCTACCTCGGCGACAGAACTTGGGTGCTTGTGCATGAAAGCCAAGTTCTGAAGCGTTGACTACGAGAACGGTAAATTAACTTATAATAATATTATGATGCATACGATACGATATTATGAGCGGTCGTAGTCTAGTGGTTAGGACTGCGGTCTCCTAATTAAGGGGTCGCAGGTTCGGTCCCGGGCACAGACCTTGACTTTTTGGTGCTTCAACAATGAAGGAAAACATTAAAGGTGTGTGAAGTGTATACCAATTTGCATTGGGCCAGCAGCGTGCTGGAATGGCCTCAGTAGTGAGACCTTAATGCGGGTTGCTCACGATGACATGATAATTATTATGATGTGAAATAATGTGGTTCGCCTGCATACGTATTATAATACGACAATAATCTTTAGTACTAAAAATAAAGAGTTAGTGTAAGCAAGTTTCAGTGATATCGAAGTTAGTGCCTCTCAAATCAAAATCTTTTATACTAGAGATTCGTGTCCTAGAAGTTTGTAGCCTATTTAGGTATCTCGTAATTTAAGCATGAAGTTTTGGCATATTACAGAGAAACTAGCTTTTGCCCGCGGCTTCGCTCACGTTAAGTTTGATTTTTTAAGCCCCTATTTTTTCCCCTTAGGGGTTGAATTTTCAAAGATCCTTTCAGTAAAGTTTATTAAGTTATTTTATTATTATAAAGATTTAATTCATTATAAAGATTTGCTACGGAAGAGCGGGACATCCTGGCATTGATATAATACTTACTTAAAAGGATGTCTCAGCAACGGATTAAAATTTTGTAAGACTTTTTATGAAAAAATCATTTTTGATTTTTTTTCATTTTCAAGTACCTTAGCTGGATCTCAAACCAAGGATCCCTCACTTGCAAGATCACTTGCGTCATGCTCACAGCGCTCATCCTTTTTGCGCGCTCAAAGTGTCAGGGCAATGAGGGGTTTTTACAACTGATTATAACAAGGTCATTACCGTTACGGACAGTCGTCCGCGTCGATGTAATAATTCTGCTAATATTAAAATGGCATAAAATAATTGTGACAGTGTGATGGAATTTCCAAGAACCCCTTCTTAAAGCATTTCTTCTCTTTTTCTTTCTCCTAGCTCTTTTATTTTAGTTTTTTTTGGATTTACGAAAAAACGCAACCCTTATAGGATCGTTTCGTTGTCTGTCACTCTGTTAGTGTGTCAAGAACCTTTTTTTCAAAAACGGCTTAAGGTACTACCTTCTATACTTAATACAAAAGGCAATGGTTTCTTAATACTAAGAAAATTTCAAGTTTCTAGTTTAACAAAATGAAAAGTTACAGATTTTCAATACGTATTTTCATACAAAACTCCCAGTGATGTTTTTGCCACTAACTTACATCTAGGCGTTTTATCATTTTAATTTTCTAACGTTATTTTAAAATGAAAAAAAAAAAAATTATGATGATAATTACTACATAATATTAGTAACGGGCAACTACGGAACCCTACACAGCGCGTGGCATGACACGCATTTGACCATTTATTTAGAGAGTGAAAATGCCAACGTTTCTATAATATATCGGGCTATTGATTGAACAAACCGCGTCTAGAACATAAAAAGCTTTTTGAAAAATTGGCAGATGTAATGGCATATATTGGACTATTGATTGTACAAACCGGGTCTAGAACATAAAAAGCTTTTTGAAAAATTGGCAGATGTAATGGCATATATTGGACTATTGATTGTACAAACCGGGTCTAGAACATAAAAAGCTTTTTGAAAAATTGGCAGATGTAATGGCATATATTGGGCTTTTGATTGTACAAACCGGATGTAGAACATAAAAAGCTTTTTAAAAATTGGTAGATGTAATGGCAGGTGGTGGAACAAACTCAAAAAAAAAACAAAAAAATAGTTACTTATTCATATCACACCTGTACCTACTCATAAAACATCGTTAACGATTCTGTTAGCCAGGCTTATAGCTCAGTAATCCGGGCTTAGAGCACACAGTTGTAACAGATCTAGCTATTCCCGCTTCGACGCTTACAGCAATCGA
This sequence comes from Hipparchia semele, assembly GCA_933228805.2. Lineage (NCBI taxonomy): Eukaryota > Metazoa > Arthropoda > Insecta > Lepidoptera > Nymphalidae > Hipparchia > Hipparchia semele. Next base: position 607,893 of record OW121719.1, read on the forward strand.
TGTAGGGTATTAAGTATCCGGTCCTCAGTGTTATTCGATGCAATTGTTTCAAGCTTTATTGCACTTGCACATAGCTAACCCCTTCGGTGTTTTTGACGACCTCCCTGGCGCAGTGGTGAGCGCTGTGAACTTATAACTGGGAGGTCTCGGGTTCGATTCCCAGCAAATGTGGAATTTATAATTTCTGAAATGTCTCTAGTCTGGTTTAGAGGCTTTGGCCGCGGCTAGTTACCACCCTATCATGTAAGACGTGCCGCTAAGCGATTTAGCGTTCCGGTATGATGGCGTGTAGAAACCGATTAGGGGCATGGGTTCTATCGACACTGCCATACTCCTTCCAAGTTAGCCCACTACCATCTTAAACTGCACGGTCACTTACCATCATGTGAGATTAAGTCAAGGACTATCTTGTCATCGAATAAAAAAAAATATTTGTGGGTTCTGATTTCTGTCCTTTTATCATTGCATGAGGTTTTGCGACATCTAAAAAAATAAACTAAATAATAACACACATCTAAAAAATAGCCTGTCGGCTTGAGTTCTCTGCTAAAACGGAAACTTTTAAAATCCATTACGTTTCCCTAGGGCAAGAGCCCACTGAATAAAAATAAGCAGGAGTAACTATTTAATAAATAAATAAATAAATCAAAGTTCCCAGATATGTCTACATGTAATGCTGTAATACATTTGGTATCTACCGTCATTATATCACTTCGATAGGTATATTATATACGAATAGGTTTTCTCGAATTTTTGGGATAACAGCAGGGTCAGCGTGGGAAGGAGATAAAAGTTTTATCTCCCGATTTTATACACTGACAAGGGATAAAATTATCTTCTCCCTATGCTAAAGCATGGCGACAGGGGAAAGGAAAAGTATATTCCTAAAAGAATATCCACCGTGGATATTATTTCCACAGTTTTGCTCATGCTCGACAGGTGGATAAAACTGAGCGAGGGGACAAACATTTTATCCTTTCCCCGGGGATAAAATTTCTCCCGCCCATGCTAGCTATGCAGGCAAATATTTCACGTGAAAATAGCACTCCTTCATACCATGCTATAATTATTATTAATAATACAATTATTGTACTGCATATTTCTTACATTTGTATTTTTCAAGCATCGAACTATACGAGTAGAGCTCGGAAGCGAAATATAGTCGACGCGTGTTTATTAACGCCCGACGTACAAACAACAGGATGTTATAAATTTGACGTGTCAGCATCGTAGCTCCCGAATGGATGAACCGATTTTGATTCTGTTTTTTTTTGAAAGGTGAATTAGTCGGGAGTGTTCTTAGCTATGTTTGATGAAAAGCGGTCCAAGATGGCCGCCGCCACAAAATGGCGGATTACATATTTTTATTTTAACGACTACTGACTAGCGATTAGGATGTTGTGACATGTCGGGGGGTTTTAAATTTTAAATTTACACAGCCTTAATAGCCTATCGGTTAAAAGTGCGCACTGAAAACTGAAAGACTCACAGTTCAATTCCCATCTCTGCAGCCCATATTCGTTGTACTATTGTCGTAACCGCTCCCACATTTGGAGGGGAGAGGAGAACAATAGTCAAGTTCAACTTGGCTAATACTAAAGTTTTTTTTATTTAGCCAAGTTGAGCCAAAAATGTGAAAATGGGGGAATCGATAATGTTTTCACGGGCACTTAGCTGATCCCTCGTATAGAAAGTTTCTGCGCATTAAGGCCCCATTAGGCCCTCGTCAAACAGCGGAGGGAAGGCGTGGCGTGTGGGCGCATCATGAGACCATCAATTTGGTACGTTGCTATGTTGCTTTATGGGCTGACTGACAGCCGTATAGATAATTAGGTACCGGCTTTTACACGCAACTTTGTATGTGCATCTTTTTTCCGGCGAAAATCATGCGATCAGCCGTCTTACAAGAACTTTACATGTTTACATGTATTTTAACAAACTAGGTGAAAATATCGGATACCATCACAATTAAATAAAAATGTTATACAGATTATCAGGGACAATATTAACGTCTAAACGGGCTGTACCGATTTTGACGAAGTTAGGCACAGATCCAGTTTTCATTCCGGAGTTCGAAAGGGATTTTTCAAATATAATTGTGATAAAATTATACGATTACGTACCACGCTAATTGTTTTAGTCTCTATTATCTATTATCTTTTATTTTTGTTCAGAATCTGATTGCATATTAAGTTTGCAACCGGCTCTACTGTCTATGGTGTAGGCAGTGTAGCTATGTCGATAGCACGTGCCTATGAAAATAGGCAACTACCTTCCCGATTGAGTTTGCTATGATTGAATCAAGGCGTTGCAATTTTCCAAATAGATTTAAACGTTAATTCACTTATATCGAAACCCGTGTAGCAAAACAGTTAACAGTTGCAGCATGTGATATTTAATTTTGCACAAATGCCTATACCTTACTCCGACAAATCACAGGTGCGTGCCCGAGATCGAACCCATTACTCTCAGATAAGGACCACTGTCTTTACCACGAGACTGTCACAATATAGATCACATCAACCATAAAGAACAAAGAAGAAGATATAACTTCTTTCGTCTTTATCATCGGATATATGTTCTCTCTTAAACAAAGGTCTCTTGCGTGGACTTCCACAGGCTTCGGTCTTGCGTCGCCTGTACCCAGCGGCTCTGTCTGTCTGACGTCGTCGGTCAACCTAGGGGAGGATCTGCCAACACTACGCTTCCTGGTGCAGTGTCGCCACTCCAGTTTACATAATAGTAATAAATCACAACTTGTCGAATACATAACAAGTGACAAGCTAGACATCAGCCCCCGTTGCCATGGCGACGGGTCGGCGCGCGCACCCAGTCACCACCAAACACCGGGACAGACTAGTCGCGTCCCGAATCCGAATGTAAACAATTTGTTGTAAACATTCCATTTTCGAATCACGGATCGCATCATTTGTTTCCGAACGCCATTTCATTTTTAATTGTGGCGTAACTTGCGTTTGAGCTTTGGATACGCGGTATTTGGTGACTTTTCATGGTGTTTGCACGTTTCCCATTGTGTTATGGTAGCTGGCACGAGTGCTAAATGGCAGAGGACGTTAAGTGTGGAGGCGGGACGGTAAGTAATTGTTTTTTTTTCTCTTCCTCTAACTATAAAAACCTCTCTACATAGATAGTTTTAAGTTTTAACTCTGTTTCATGCCATTGGGATTCGGAAGTTTCTGTGTGACTTTTGACTCTACTTTTAATGTGTTTAGAGTTGTTTTTACCCGCCGACACAAAAAGAAGGATGTTATAAAGTTGACTGTTTGTTTTGTCTGCCTGTGGCGTCGTAGTATTCAAACCCGATGGACTCGAACCTGCGTCTCTGGTAAGGATAATATATTCCTGGCACTATGATCACTAGGCCATGGTGGTTCAATACACATACAGGGTGGAAAAAATTAGTGTAGTTAGGCAATTATTTTTCAAAACAAGAGAATACTTTTGGCACGCGACTTTCAAAATAAATGTGATTAGGTGATTATTTTTTCATTATAAGAGGCTACCAAAAGCCCGCGAATTTCCTTTGTTTATCCGGGATAAAAAGTTTATGTCACTCTTTAAGTACTTATAAAATAATCTGCTCAAGCCCTAAGGCTAAGTTAAGGTAAGCCCTAAGGTTAAGCCTACACTATACTAAGTTACTAAAACTAAACGTGTATCCGTCTGTTACTTTTTCACAATATTTCAGCCGCTTCACCAGATATAGCTTCCACCCTGGAAAACGACTTCGAATATGTTTTTCCCTGAACAATTTTTTTGCGGAATTTGTAATTAAAACTTAATCGTGTATAATATAATAAGTCGTGGGCCCTTAGCCCTTAGCAAGCTTTAAAGGAAATCAACTGAAAATTAACAACCCTAAATTGTCATAGATCGTAAATGCTCATTCAAAATGAAAAATGATCATTGAAACGTAACATTAATTTTATTTTCAAATAACTTTTCAATGATACCCCACTAAAATAGTTAGACATTTTTTTCACAATATAGCGTCTGGTGGTCGCCATATTGAATTTTTACTACTGCTATGTCTTTAGTGTCGCTCCCAACATTAACACAAATCGATTGACGTAAGAATTATCAAAATCGGCCTAAGCGTAATCGGCTAATGAGACCGTAGTTTAAAGTCACTTGCCGCTTCCGAAGCGTCACATACATACATAGACTGATAAATACATTAGCCTCCTTTGCCGCAGTCGGGTAAAAACGTCATTATGCAATAGGTCATTAACAATGCCTAGATATAATAACCTATTTGTGTTTTTCCTCTATAGTCATTAGTGTTGCGAACTGGTGCGCAAAACGTTAATTACGACAAGCTGGCATCCTAAAATAAGTTTCATTTAAGCTTCAATAGCCCAATGGTGAAAGGTGCGGACTGAAAACTGAAAGGTCGCAGGTTCGAGTTCTACCCGTTGGACTATTATCGTACCCACTCCTAGCACAAGTTTTACGCTTATTCGTACACCCGTGTTACAAGAATGAATATTTTTTTTTTTAAAGAATATTAGCCAACCTGAAGTTTACTAATATCCTCCTATCCCCTCCAAATAAGCTGAAAGCTTGTGTTAGGAGTGGGTACGACAATAGTGCAACGGGTGGGATTCGAACCTGCGACCTTACAGTTTTCAGTCCGCACCTTTAACCGTTGGGCTATTGAGGCTATTATAATATGAAAATACGAAGAATAAAAATATTAGAGAAATAAAATAAACATAAAGGTAGAAGTTGGCGGCCTTACCGCTCAGAAACGTTAACATAAATCAAGAGTGAACAGGCATTTTCTAGTCAAGCGCGCTCTATCTTCAGGCTTCATCTTCACTTACCATCATTTGAGATACCAATCGCAGTCGAGCGCTAGTTTATATAATATAAACTAGCTGATGCCTTCGCGACTTCGTCCGCGTGTGGATTAAGGGTTTTTTAAATTCCCGCGGAACTCTTTAATTTTCCGGAATAAAATGTCACTGTCCAGGTCCTCAAGTATACCCATGGAATTTTTTCCATGGATATACTCAGCACGTCGTATATAGAACGACGCGTATAGAAGCACGTCGATCCGTAGCTTTGTTGCACCGGGATTGAAGGACAAACCAACAAACAAACACACTTTCGCATTTACAATATTAGTAAGGATAATAAGGAAGTAGGATATATTCATATTTAAACGCTTTCATCAAAGCAATTCGATGTAAGGATGCCACAGTCAACGATAACTGTCTCTTATCAAAGCATGACAGATTTTAATCAAAACCACACAATATGATAATGACTGTTGAATCTATCGTGTGGCGGAACTAGAGCCTATATACTTGTAGCATCATCCTACTTAATTGAACGAGCGAAGGGAGTTCTCTGAGTCAACTAGGGCGCTTGTCTGTACTGGACAGAGAAGTGTGTACGTCCAAATGTCTGTCAGAGCCCTATAACTTCTGAATTACTGAACGTAATTACTTCAAATTTAAATATAATATGTAAACTGATGGCCTTCAGCCGAACATTGTATAAAAAAATATTAAAAGCTTTATTTCAGGGGGGCTCTCATAGAAGCGTGTTTGAAGTAAAATTTTGTTTGCTGCGTTACATAGACTTGCGATATATCTTTTTAAAGACGACTTTGATCAGAGTACAAAAATAATTTTTTTTTAATGTTTCCCTTAAAATTGACGAAATGGGGGGCTTTCAAAGTGGAGATTTTAATTTGAGCCATATGTCAAGAATTACTGAATATTAGAACGTGAAACTTGGTTGAAAATTCAGTTATATCCTGTACTTGAACAACAAATACTAAAATTAGATAAATGTTATAAAGAAACGAAATTATTTAATTTTAAATGCTAATAGCTTCACAATAATGCTAATAGATGGCGCTGTGTCAGTAAAACAGTTTTTTGTCAACTATTATTTAATTTATTGCGTCTAATGTTAAAAGTTAATTATTACAATATATAATTGAAACTTTTGGGAATTATGGGATATTGCGAGGTCTCAGTTCGGGGCGAACCACTAGTATAATAAATGCGAAAGTTTGTGAGGATTGATGTATGGATGGATGTCTGTTACTCCTTCACGCCACAACTGATGAAGGGATTTTGCTAAAATTTGAAATGGAGATCACACTCAGGATTAACATATAGGTGATATAGGCTACCTTTTATCTGGGAAAATTAAAGAGTTCCCGCGGCAATCAAAAGAAGTCGCGAGCGTCATCTAGTATATACTACTAGCTGATACCCGCGACTTCGTCCGCGTGATTTAGTCTTAAAAAAGAAAAAGAACTCTTCGATTTTCCGGCATAAAAGTAGCATAAGTCACTATCTAAGTCCTCAACTATACCCATACGAAAAATCATCAATCTGTAGCTCTGTTTCAGCGTGATTGAAGGACAAACCTTTTTGGTTTGTCCAAACACTTTCATTTATATTATTAGTATGGACTAATAAAAATTTTGCTTTAATAAAAAGAAATCTGTGTGTAGAACGATATTTATTTTAGCTAAGTTGACCAAAAAGCGTGAAAGAGGACTTTCATATACAATAAATGTATCGTAAACTAGATCTAGAGGCGTTTTCGGATTGGGCGGTTGACCGCTCAACGATTAGGTACCCTCCGAAAAAGGGTTCCAAAATATTCTGAAGCGGCCCCGACCACTGGGCAAAATATGAAGCCCAAAAGGCCAAAACCCAACTTTAATGTGACAGGCTGTGACACAATGTAACCTTTTTTCGGTTAGAATATTTTATTTGTAGGTACACCGAGTAAAACCACAAGTGGAAATTAAAAATTTAAATCAACCCCGACATATTGTACATTACATATAGCATATGTAATATACTCCGGCTATTGATTCCACATATTATGTTTTATCTACCCGAGTTTTGAAAGGCTTACGATTTATATGGTTTTTCTGTTTATTTTACATATTCTGTAAAGTAAATTTCGATGACAATTTCGATTTATTTGATGATAAGATAGTCTTTGACTGCGATCTCACCTGATGGTAAGTGACGATGCAGTCTAAGATGGTAGCGGGCTAACTTGGAAGGGGTATGGCAGTATACATTCAATCCATACCCCTAATCGGTTTCTACACGCCATCGTGCCGGAACGCTAAATCGCTTGGTGGCACGTCTATTACTAATTACATTCTTCTTTTCCTTCTTCTTGGACCTGGAGAAGTACCTATTACTTCCTATCTTTTCTTATGCTGAGATATACAGAGCATGCTCTAACTCAGTTTAGACTCAAAATAGAGGTTAAAACGAGACATAAATTTCGTTTTAACTCTGTCTTGAGTCTGGGCTGAGTGAGACAGCTGTCAATATTAGTATTCAATTCGATGCCTTAACATGGGTAGCCTAAGTATGTCATGCTCTCTTTAAAGTTTCTGTGGTGGTGTCGTGTGGTGCGGGTTGTTACGTTCCCTCAAATATGGTTGAGCGAAGCAATGGCTGGATCATGCGTCATGCTCGTGAACGGGTGCCACCAACGGGAATGGGTCTGCTTTTGCCTGCCTGTGTTAACATGTATTGAATTGTATTTATTTGTATTTGTATTGTATTTATTTTTACTTGTATTGTACTCAGGAAAATTCATCGTGGAAGCACTGAATACATAGCATAGTTTCAATAACAATTGTAAATTTTTATTTTTTTTGAAAAGAGCAACCGCCGAGTTTCTTGCTGGCTCTTCTCGGCAGGAAAGGCATTCCGAACCAGTGGTAGATTCATTGACGATTCAAAAGTGCTTGTAAAAGTTTATTTGAATAAAAAATATTTCTATTCTATTCTTTTCTATTCTAATAGATTTCAGCCTTAGATTTTTTGAGTTAATGAGAAATGTAGTTAACCGATATTAGCAATCGGTCCCAACATTCTGTGGGAGGCCCCAAGTAGGTATAATACGGAGCCAGTTTGTATTGAAGCCGTCTTGAACAGTAATTTTCTGTTCAGTGCTTTTTAATTAAAAAGTCGTTAGAATAAAGCTACTCAACGGTATTATTCTTATATTTTCATTTTCCTTTCATAGTTTTACAGAAAATGTTTTTAATGGAAAAAAGATCTGTTATTTTTTTTTATTATGACTAATTAGCTGAAACTTTATAGAACTGCATGTTACTGTTACTGATTTTAGCAGTCTGTTTACGTAATTATTTACTTATAAATACTTAGCAGTATATGTATGTATGTTTGTATTTACGTGTGTTCCACTGTAGCGCCTTGACTACTAAGCCCATTTTGTTATTATGGTTCGGGTGACATAGTTAACATTTTGTACGAACAAAGTTATCGGATGTCACGAGCACATCCAATTTTTTATCGTATACAGTTTTTTAAAATTTTTGGAAAATAATATTTTTTTTTATAATAGAGAAACAGGTAAAATCACTGACCTCTGTCTTTAGTCTATGATTAACTCTGGACTTGCTGACCCTATACGCGAAACGCGTTACCGACGCCCTTTGCTAGGCGCTTACGACCTTTTAGAGTTTGGTTTTCACTAGGGCGGTTTAATTGTCAATGCGGTAAGAACTGTGGGTAGCGCGCCGCTTACGCCTTTTTGCAAGAAACCACTGACAGCTAAGGAAAAATAGATACTATGTAGGAAAAATGTAACTTAAAAAAATAAAAATTCTGTTTATAAACCGATTTCAAACGCCACTACAAAGTACATATATCAAGTGTACCTATAGAATTTGAAGAGTTCCCTCGATTTCTCTAGAATCCCATCATCTTATCCTGACCTGATGACCATGGGACTACCTGGAAAGTATACCCTTACAAACAAAAAAAAGAATTTTCCAAATCGGCCCTCGAGTCGTCGTGGAATATATAAAAATAAAGATTCCGACTAATGGAAAACCTCCTCCATTTTTTGAAGTCAGTTAGACTACTTTTCTCTGCTTTTAAGACGTTCACCTGTAAAATGCATCTTTTGCGAATTCCGCAAGTTTGCCGTAAATGTGACGATATGCACGGTCGCCAGTCGCCCCTCAGCTGAAAGTTAAAGGTTAATTGCAAGTCCAGACTGCAGTCTGGCGCGGAGGGAATGCTGTGAGTCATGACAATAACCCATTATTCCTTTGCGACACTCGTCGTACCTTTCTCTTTACCAGTAAACTCCGCGACGGCTAATGAGACCGTAGTTTAAAGTCATTTCCCGCTCACAATGCAAAGTTTTTGAAAAATTAAAACTTCATTTTTGCATAGCAAAGTTTTTAAGTGACATAAAAGGACCGACTAGACTAGGACGGTTTCAAATTAATATTAAACTCGAGGGAGGTTTTATTTACAGTTTTTACCTGCTAAAGTTAAGTTGAGAAAGCTTTCCCTGAGGTCCAACGGGACCCTTTTTTCTTCTTGTTGCCCTGGTTTCCACACGTAAACCAATCACAATCGTTTTTTTTACTAACACACTTTTGCATTTATCATTACGTTTATTATGAAATGGGCACACCCAAAACGCGACGGATACATGTCTAAAAGAATACATGTGTAAATATACAGAGTACATCGACCTATACGCAGAATAGAGTTACTTCTGCAAAATCCCTACTTTACAGGAGAGCGATTTGAAGTTTGTCTTGCCTGTAACTTTTTTCGTTATTTTTCTAGAGAATTGATTCTCATAGTATACTTTTGGAACATTATTATGCATTGATTACTATCAATAAACTCAATGCAAAACCCATAATTTGGAATTTAGGAGGTTCTATATGCATATGTGACGATTTTTTGCGGATGTCTCCATGTTCTATATGTATATGTAACCTTATACTTGGGAAAAGTGTTCGTACCATGTCTATATATAACTTTTTTTTATGGAAATACTAATCTTCAAACGGTCTTATTTGCTGTAAAGGATGAAATATAAATACAAAATAAACAGTGTTTCTTATTTCATAATAACACATTTATTAGTAAAAAAAATTCAACATAATTTGACTAATTTTTTTAATTACTAAGCATGTACCTACTATAAAATTGTCTTCCAAAAAAATGTAAAAATTAATAATAAAATAACTGAAAGTACTTTGTATTTTATATAGGTAATACTAGCTTTTGCCCGCAACTTTGCTCACATTAAGTTCGATTTTTCAAGCCCCTATTTTACCTCCTTAGGGGTTGAATTTTCAAAAATTCTTTCTTAGCGGATGCCTACGTCATAATAGCTATCTGTATGTCTTTCAGCCCGATCCATCCAGTGTTTTGAGCAATGTGATGATGATGAGTCAGTCAGTCAATTAGTCACCTTATCCTTTTATATATTTAGGAAATTAAAATTAAATTTAGGAACTACTAGCGGATGCCCGCGACTTCGTCCGCGTTCTTAAATTGTTGAAATTTTTCCTGAATTTTCTTTGCTATAAACCTCACGGAGCCCGAGACCTTTCCAACGAATGCAAAACCGTGGAAATCGGTTCGTGCGTTCTGGAGTTATAGCGTCAGGAAGGAAAACCCGACTTATTTTTATATAATTTAGGAACTATTATGTACATATGTAAGTAGAATGTATTAATAATTCTACTATAGAAACCTCAAAATGAAACTAATAAATAACTAACATATAACATAAACGTAAATAACGTATTAGGAACTATTATTTAGCATTAATAATAATCCTATTATAGAAAACTCGAATAAAACCAATGAAATAAAATTGCTACAAGGACAATATATAAGTTCTTTCAGGAGTTTTTAAAAATAGTACAACCGAATAATTTCAATCAAAAAGATTTAAAAACATTTTCTCTATTTTCCACAATTTTTCTGCGCGATTTATTATTGGCAATCAATAAGAAATCAATCATATCTAAGTTATTTATGTCTATATTATTAATATTTTAATTGAATAGATATTTTAAATCACGAAGAAAATAATATTGTGGTGGCAGAGATCCACTGGGTACCGCGCAAAATGAAAATTTTAAATCAATCAAAATAATGAATTTGTAAAGAAGATGCGGCACATCATCATCTCTAGAGCCGTTAGGCGCACTGTAAGAGTTAGTTGTAGATGGTGATTGCGTCCAGTGATCATCATAGTGGTTAGAATTAAAGGCATCACGAACAATTTATGCGTATTTAACGGAGAAGGCATGGGAGTCGGTACACATTTTGGTGATGATATTCAAGACAAATTCCCAAAGCTAACAGCAGGGGAATTTTCAAAGTTGGATCGAGTTAAAAGTGTTAGGTCTAGTTGTTGCAATTGCAGGCGACAGTAGACATTATTTATTATCTTTTATAGAATTTTCAGCAACATGGTGCAGCCGTATGGCTAGTTTTGTCAGTAGAAAAAACTGGTATTTATCATTATATGCCGGCTGCAGTATAGATAATCGACTGTCTCTTACAGTTCCATCTGATATATCAATCTTCCCATACATCAGGGACCTCTTGCCTAATTTTTTCAACTCCCTGTGGTAGTGCTGTTATTGTAAAAGCTCCACTACTGACACTGCCATTTTCTGAAAACAAAAATTAACATAATTAAAACGTTAAAGCAATTTACTACAGAAAACAGGTCTAAATAGTTTTATGTAGTTTTTTTATAAATACTTAATATAAAAAAATTATTAATTTTAGGCTTTTATGGTAGTTTTCAGTTGAAAAAGGATATATATCCCAATGTCAAACCAAGAATAAAAGAACATTTACACATATACCTCATAATTTCAAAATAATTTCCCTCGAACAAAGTAACTTGTGCACATTGTCCCGATATATTTTACATGATTTCCGAATAATAAAGTAGTATGGTAAAATAATTAATAATATTGATTACTTATTAAAATGTATGAATTAATGTTTAATAGGTGTAATGAATTGATATTTCCTTTTTTGATTGTTTTTTGTAGTAAAATCTAACATTCCGAGGTATAATGTTCTATATGAATGTGGAACCGTTTAACTTATTTATTTAGCTTTAAAAATATATATATGTAAAAATTATTATATACAACTATCTAAGAGCAATCTATGTATTATAATTACAAAGCTGAAGAAAGAAAATTCCATTCACTTACCTGGAACATCCATTTTTCCATTTTTTTTATCTCCACGGCATTTGTCGTATTACTATATTCAATATTTTTTTGGCTTTAACGAAGGGAAGATCATATATTTTGAGCATATATTTTTAATTTTGAGCACATATAGTAAAAAATAATAACAAAATTAACACGAAAATAGCAGATAAAAGTGCGAGCGTGTGCACACTATCATTTCGGAGAACATGAATACAACTGCAGATGTGACCCTCCGTTCGCGCTGATCAGGACAGTGAATACTGACACTTGTGCTGTCGGGCCCTTCTTCTTTGGGGAAATAAACTACATGTACCTTTATTCGACTGGTATCTTTGGATCTACATAACTTTTTAAAATTTTGATTTCACTAGTAAATATTAGAGATCTTTTTAGGCTTAAAAATGCAATAAAAAAATTTTGTGCCATAATCATATATAACTCTATTCTACGTATAGGTCGACATGTGCACCGGATACATGTGTAAAAGAAAAAATACATGGGATAAAAGGTGGCCTATGTCACGCTCCAAGTCTTCAACTCTACTTGCAACTTCTACTCATGCAAAAAATCACATCGTCCGTAGCTCTGTTGCAGTGTGATTGAAGGACAAACTAACAAATTTCGCAATATACAACTGTGGTAACTATAGCAATGATGGATTGAAGGACAATTAATTAATAATACGTTAGTAAAGATGGCAATAAGTTACAACTTTGAGGTGGTCTAATGGCTTGCCACAAAAAAAACCTTTGAATGAACAACGTTCCAGTTAAGTTTATGCAAAACCACTTGAAAAGCAAACAGAAACGGCGTGGGCGAGAGAATTGAATTGCTCCAAAGGGAATGCTTTACGCCTTTCTTCTATCTTGCAACAAAGAAGAAAGGAGTAACGAATTGTTTGTATTATTTGGTAATAATTAATACTTTACAGGCGAGGTTTCAAGTTGCTCAGCGTGCTTTGGAGAGAGCTATGTTCGGAATTTCTTTGAGGAATACGTATACCTAATATAAACATTCAATGATCAATACACTACGGACGCTTTTTGATGGGCACTTACGACCTTTCAGAGTTTGGTTTTCACTTATAGGGCGGTTTAATTGTCAATGCGGGTAGAACTGTGGGTAACACGCTGCTTAAGCCTTTTTTGCAAGAAACCACTTATTTTAGCTAAGGAAAAATAGATATTATGTGGAAAAAATAAAAAATCTTTTTAAAAAACCGATTTCAAACGCCACTATACAATATGACAAGTGTGCCTATAAATACGGGCAATAAGGTTCGATGAGCTTTCTGCATAAGAATAGTTGAGGACTTGGACATTGTTGTAGCTAACTTTTATCACGAAAAACCTTGAAGGATATCGAAAACCTTTTTTTTAAATATTTTTGCGTGCAGGCGGGTCACCTGATGTTAAGTGATTACCGCCGCCCATGAACATTTGTAGCACCTGAGGCACCACTAATTCGTTGCCGGTTTTTTAGGAATTTGTTGGTCTGCCCCTTGAATAGCCCTATGTTGTAATTTAGTGGGAACACTGTCGCAGGACGTTGGTTCCACAGTTTCACCAAATTCCAAGCGGATGAAGTCGCGGACATAAGCTAGTTTACTATAATAATCGCGACAAAAACACGATTTTTAGAGTTTTCGCTTTGTTGAGAGGCTCGTTAGAGACAGTCGCTGCTCGTAGGTACCTATGTAGCTGCGCCAAAGATGCAACTTGGCTGAGAATTTAGTCGCGAGGCATGACCTAGATATGTACTTACCGCTTTGTTTTGAATTCCAGAGCTTTTGTCTTTATTTCACTTCTATAAAGATTTCGCACTAATTGGATCTAAGACCGAGCCCGCACTGCGAAAAAAAATCTCGTAAGGTCAAGGGGAGTAAGAGAAACGGTGGGGTAAGAGAAACACAAAGCCATATCTAACAAACTATGCAGTTTATCGATATTTGCTCTCAGTCGATAAAAGAGTATTGACGAAATGGTATCAATTTTTTAACATAGATGTTGCTGCGATAATTCTACAAGGTAATATTTAGGAAAGAAATTTGACATTTTTCAAAACTCAAAACACGAGTTAGACGCGGTTATATTTATTGCTTGTTTTAAAGTGATTTTATAGAGTTTTCAAAAGTTTTTTGCCGTAAGTACCTTGAATAAGGTATAGATTTAATGTTCCAATTGTATTTTTTGTCTAAAACGTTCAGATTATTAATTTAAGACAAGGTAAAGATTCTAGTCACTAAAAGTTTCGAGTGGGAAAGTGAAACAGAGATGAGCGGGGTAAGAGAAACATATGTTTCACTTACCCCATGTCAGAGATTACCAACCTTTTTTAAATTATATCTTATTTAAAAAAACTAATATTTGATTATAGGCTGTCTTGTGTGTGACACACCAGTCATTCTGTTTGTTCGAGCGTCATTCAAAAACAACTCGACTGATTTTGATGAAACTTATCACACATATAGAATCATCTGTACATAATATTATATTCGTTGTATAGAATAAATTTATGTTTTTATTGACAGTAAGACTTAGTATATTTAATTTTATTCCCATAATTATTTTGATAAAATTTGAGGGAGCTGCTAGTTATAAAAAAAGTTAATCTATTAAATATATATAAGGAAAAGGTGACTGACACTGGCTGACTGATCTATCAACGCACAGCTCAAACTACTGTACGGATCGGGTTGAAATTTTGCCTACAGATAGCTATTATGACGTAGGCATCCACTAAGAAAGCAAGAATAGAAGAAGACCTAAAAATATTGTAAACTAACTAATAAAAATTTATAACGTACCAATTTTTGTTTTGGTTTACTACCCCTGACTGCTTGACTATGTTTCTCTTACCCCATTTTCAGTTTTTTCCTTTTATTTAAGAAACTAGACCATATAGCCATGCACTGAGACTCGTATTCGATTGAAGCAATTAAAGATGTCATTTTAGTCCTTGAAATAGTTCTGTAGACCTTATATTAGCAGCGTACTGATCATTGTTTCACTTACACCATTTTGAGGGTAAGTGAAACGAAACCATGGTCTACTTTTACTCAGTAATTTTATCGTTATTTGCACTAATAGAGGACTTAAAGATCATGTCATAGAAAGCCCATTTAAGGAAGAGTACTTTGCATTGATCGTTATTTAAATTGACATTTTTTTTATTGACTTAGAGGTCATTTTGTAGAAAAAACAGAAAAGTATGTTTCACTTACTCCCCCTGACCTTAAATATTTTTAAAAAATCTGTAGTTTGATACTTTCACGCGGTTTTTAAATCGCAAGTGCGGGTATATCTCTATCTATACGATTGCAGATGTAACAGAATTGCGAAAAAAAAAAATGGCGTGGATTTTATTCACTGTGCGGGTTAGCGCTTAGTTTAGGAATGCAGTATACGAATATAGCCCTTTCGGGTATTCCGAAGCAGTGGTGGATTTACTTGAACATTCAAAAAGCGATTTACATTGAGTTTATTTGAGGTAACAACTTTTCTGTATCTATTTCGCGGCCCTTGCAAAGATCAGATCTTTATCTGTCGCTGCGTATCCCTCAAGAGTATTGCACTGTTTTGCAAGTATTGAATTTTGTAAATACCTAAAGACACTTCCTATCCTACTTCCTACTTTTTTTTCATTCGATGACAAGATAGTCCTTCACTGCGACCTTACTAGTACGTAAGTGACGATGCAGTCTAAGATGGTAGCGGCTAACTTGAAAGGGGTATGGTAGTGTACTCAACCCATACCCCTAATCGGTTTCAATACGCCATCGTGCCGGTACGCTAAATCGTCTTTGACAGTAGGGTAGTAACTAGCTACGGCCAAAGCCTCCCGCCAGACCAGGCCAGAGAGAGTTTAGAAATTATAAATTCCCAAATTGCCCCCGCCAGGAACCGAACCGGAGATCTCCCAATTATAAGACTTCAGCGCTCACCACCGCGTCAAAAAGCCTATAAAGTGGCATAGGCTACTTTTTTATCTCAGACATATACCACCACGGTGCTCCCAATGGTTTTTAATACTTAACGCCACGCGAACGAAGTCGCGAACAAAAGCAAGTGTGTGGATAAATAAATAATTGTTATTGCTGTCTTCTGAGAAACTCTGAATCTGGTGTAGCATCGTCTTGTATTTGTACCCCTATTATACAGTTGCAACTTTATAAAATGCGCATCCCTTTGAATAAATTCAATTTCCTTTAGCATACAGCAGCATGCCGTGCAGGAGTTCAGACGATGTTGTCCTTTGACGATAGCGATAAACCAACAAACCAACAAACATCCAAACGTTCATTTTTTTTATTTATAGTTTTACTTGCTGATACCCGCGAATTCGTTCGCGTGGATTGAGGTTTTTCTGTTCCCGCTGAAACTCTTTAATTTTCCGGGATAAAAAGTACCCTGTGTTCTATTCCAGACTTTAATCTATCTCTCTGCTAAATTTCAGCCAAATCGGTTCAGTCGTTGCGACGTGATTGAGTAAAAAACATACAAACTTTCGCATTTATAATATTAAATAGGATAATAGGATTATTTGTTGTTATAGCGGCAACAGAAATACACATTCTCTGAAAATATCAACTCTCTACCTATTACGGATCATGAGATATAGCCCGCTGACAGACAGACGAACGGACAATGGAGGCTTAGTATTAGGGTCCCGTTGGTCACCCTTCGGGTACGGAACCCTAAAAATCAAGCGAAAATTAATATCAATGGCCAGTCGTTTCTCAATTTCGATCAAAACAATAAAAATGGTAATAAGCCAAGTTGAAGCTAATGAAATACCTTTGAGTATACATATAAACAACTGAAATGCCCACTGGCGACATCGAACATCCGTGTTATTAAGGAGCAGAGAAAAGGAAACTCCGATATAAATGAGACAGGAAAATGAGAAAATTACGGCGTTTTCTTTTGTTGTTGTGATAGAAAACAAACGCTTGAGGGCAGGTTACTACGAGATGGGGTGTCAGTTACTGTGATGACTTTTACAATGAGCTGCTTTGAGTGCTTTTATATTTTTATCTCTTTTGAAAATCCTCAATAGCCCAACGGTTAAAGGTTCGGACTGAAAACTGAAAGGTCGCAGGTTCGAACCCTACCCGTTGCACTATTGTCGTACCCACTCCTAGCACAAGCTTTTCGCTTATTTGGAGGAGAGAAGAGAATATAGGTCAAGTTCAGCTCGGCTGATATTCTTTTAAAAAATCTGTATTCTATATACATAAATAGAGTAGATTTTTTTATATCCCGTGGTCATTCCCAGAATGAAAACTTTTTTGAAGGGAAATTTAATGTACATTAACAAACAGTATAAAAAAAAATTAGGGTTATAGAGCCGTTTTTCCGAGCAAAACCACTTAAATTGAAAAGACACTGCAAAAAATTGGAATATTATATTATTTATTATTGTAAATTATTAATTATTTTTTTAATATTTTTATTTTAATCACAATATGTTATTTACGATTATTTTTGTGTTTATTTCAACTCAATAATGATAGTTTATAAAGATATTGACATATGGAGTATCTGTCAGTTATTGGTATATCTCCATAATATGCTTATGCGTAACAGAAAACTTAAAAAACAAAAAAATATTTTCTATTTTTTAATCATTAAAAATATTATGTAATCATAATATCAAATAAAATTTTAGTGAAAACAGCGTCAAATAATATTTTTAAACATAACCTTAGTTCCTGTTTAAGCGAGAAAGTATTCCT
This sequence comes from Hipparchia semele, assembly GCA_933228805.2. NCBI lineage: Eukaryota > Metazoa > Arthropoda > Insecta > Lepidoptera > Nymphalidae > Hipparchia > Hipparchia semele. Next base: position 625,682 of record OW121719.1, read on the forward strand.
TTCGAACAAGATAACAATTTAAACCAACACCGTGTCCTTTTATGCGCAAAGTTTTAAGAAACGAGCTAAAGCCGGAAGCTCCTTAAAATTATTTATTTGACTTGCGGGAAATTACAGCGATGCCAGCGAAGAACCGGAACTAAGGATTGAGTCTAATTCCCAGTGTCGTACCTACCCTCCTTTTCAACGTAAACCTGTGTACTTAGGAGAAAACTTTATGAAAATTGAATTTGTTTATTGAAGTTGTTTGAAGTAAATTGCTATGAAAGAGCGTCACAATTTTATTGATTCTTTTAATAAAAGGAATAAGAGCCGCGTAATATTCCTTTGTCATCTCCAAATAAGCGTTAAGCTTGTGCTAGGAAATTTTTTGAAACTTTTTTTGAAGATTTTTGAAAATTCAACCCCTAAGGGGGTAGAATAGGGATTTGTAAAATCGCACTTAACATGAGCGAAGCCGCGGGCAAAAGCTAGTCTATACTATTATAGTAAAGAGGGAGCGCGAATTTTGTGAGTTTGTATGTATGTCCGGAGCAAACTTTGGAACCACCGCACCTATTTCAAAAATTCTTTTACCAATTCAAAGGTACATTATTCCAGATGGTTATAGGCTATATATTATGCACATAAAGTATTATGGCTAGATATTATGTGCAAATTTGTTAAGGAAGTCGGAAAATTTTTTGAATCTTAAACGTTTTCAAGGCGTGCGCTGGGTCATATACTGCTATTGGATAAAAATGATGTATGGGTGAATTGTTCCTCTTAAAAAGTTCTAAAAAAATCCGCGATAGCATATGTCTATCTTCTAAGAATAACTTACAGTGACCATTTCTATCTTAAAAATTAAAAATAATGAATTATTTTCGACCTTCTTTAACCGATGTGATGTCAATCTATATCTAAATAAATATGTTTATTATCGTAAGTGTTTAATTTAGAACATATTTGCCCTTTACACTATACTATTTAAATAAATATCTTAGGAGTTATCGGTAAATTAATTTTTCCGCGCGACAAAATAATAAAATGGTGCCGGCCGGCGCGGGCGGTGCACGGTGGCGGGTTTCGGCGCGGAAAATTCCTGTGATTCCTGTGGTGATCTTATTTACAATCGTCTCCTATTAGAAGCTCTGTGCGATCAGTCCCGTAAAAACAAATCTTTAAATTTTCAACCCGGACGAAGTCGGCGCGGGCTTCTAGTATAATATAATCTGCTTGTTTTGTCAGCGTCCCCGTTCAAGTTCAAGTAACCCAGTAATATCCTAGTCGAGCATGAACAAACGTCGACAAACAATCTCATCGCCATCAAAAATAACTACCAGCAGGATACTTTATCGCGTCTGGCGCGCAGCCAAGTCCCGAATCCGGACATTTAAGTGTACCTAAGCCATTTCGCGTAACTTCCCCAGTTCCCCTCATTCCTGTCCAGACTGCCTTATTGCTAGGTACTGCTAGTGACTCGCTTGTTCGACTGTGGAACACGGGTTTTCAGATCAAATCTTCAGCGAAAAATTAATATACTTCTGTAGAATCTGACGTCGAGAGGACTGGCTAGAATTGTCCCTGTGTCGACGTTATTTTTTCGAATATAATTTTAAGAATTGTCGTTTTGGACATGCGCTGCAGTTCAGTTTACTATTAGGCACCACCCGGGTTGGTGAGTTCAAAATTCCACTTTAAAAGTTAAAAATCATTAAATTAAATTCACAGTAGCAGCCTAGAGTTGGGTTAAATAAGCCCGAACCGCCGAATAATTCCTTACGGGCTCTTTACAGAATAGAATAGAATAGAATTTATTTGCCAGAATGTGGTAAAATTATTTGGTACAGCTATTTGTCCTGACACAGAGAAAAGCCTTTCAAATAATAATTGACGTTTTAATACTAACTAATCGATCTTAGCATTTAACTGGGGAATAAATCAAACATGCTGCTAGTTTTTGTATTGAAAATTCTTTGGTCAAAGTTACCTAACCGGCGATGACAAAATCTTTGAAAAAATAATTAACTATCCTAAACACATATATGTCTCAAAATAAAATGTTTGCTGGTGATATTATGTACAGATGATATTATGTACAGACGACATAATGTAAGTATATAAGCTCTTGTACCTTCGCTCGGTTTCATTGGAATGAAAGTGAAAAGCTGAACACATTTTTGGCGCCTTGCCAGCGTTTTACTCGTGGTTTTACTAGAGTTTTACTATCGCTAGGCACATATAGGGGATTTGATTTTAGTACAGATGTAGTTAGGACGTAAGAGATGTACTTACAGCATATTGGTAGAAATAAAACCTAAGAAGCTGATATATTCTCAAAGAGCTGATATAAGCTTACAGACGAAGTACCTAAGTAACTAAACTCCTAAGTCCTAGGCCTAATAAAATCTCTTTATTCCCTCACTCTCATAGTCCGATGGGATGGAAATCAGACACGACGGGAGAGAGATACGGCGCAAGACCGACGGCTTTACGTGCTCTCTAAGGCACGGGGGTAACACACCGCCAACTTCCTGAGATTCCTACCTAGGACTAGTATGAAAATTTCTTCACAGAAAATCCCTTGATCAACAAGGCAGTTAGTTTGATTAGGTATTACTCTACCAGTAGAATCGACCAGGGGTTGACCCCTTTCAATCAACATTCAGTTAAAAGAAAGTTGATGATAACATTATTTTAAAAGTACATTCTATTTAGGTACTCGTATTTAGCACTAGATTATGCCTGCAACTTCGTCCGCGTGGATTAAGGTTTTTTAGCCTATGTCCCAAGTAGCACAGATAGCTGCGTAAGTATTCACTTTTAGACCTATTTGAACCTCTAAGCGTATTAAGACTCTTTTAAGAGTACACTGGTGATCCTACAGCTGCATAATAGCTGTCAGTGATATTTAAACAGCTTAGGCTGATTAAGAGTGCTATAAAGGTATATTTTTTACGACTCTATTCAGCCTTTAACATTTTTTAATGCCTTAACCGCAATAAAGGCTGTTTAGTGGATAAAATTAGCCAAATGCTGTATAAGAAGGTATTTGTGAACTCCTATTACACTGACTTATTAAGGGGGCACGTGTGAACTATTAGACAGCCTTTGGCAGAATATCAGAGTTTTAACTATTCACGTAGCTGTTTAATAGTTAGGGAGCTGGCGAGCAAAATTTCTATATGATCAGCACACATGGCAGACGTTATTAATAGTGATAATTATACCCTAAGAAACATCAAGAACCTCGTCTACCACCACGATAGATTACGAACTGTTATTGTATGTATCAAGCATAGACTACATCAAGGAGAACTAGGTCCTGGCTCCTCAATCCTGATGCTGCTGGGTAGTGCCTACCTAAACTGTCAGTTTCGAATTGATATTGTATGTATCAAGCATAGACTACATCATGGAGCTCTAGGTTCAAACTCCTGAACCCTGATATTGCTCACATAAATTGCGGGGATTTTGGAATTGTGGATTGTTAATAAGTAGGTACCACAGGTACCAAGTATAGACTACATTAGTAGCGTTTTGGAGGGAAGAGAGAAAGAGAGCAGGGACAAGTTAAGAAGTAAGTAGGTTTTTTCAAAAGATTTTTTATGAAGTTAAGTAAAATGATCATAAAAAGCCAAAAAGATACCTTTTTTTAATCTTTATTATCCAAACATAAAGGAGAAATTGTTACAAGGTTCTTGTGAAAGCCTCCACATAAACCACGCAGGGTTTTTGCGCATAGTATACTTTTACATTTTAATTACATAAAAAAACACAAATAAATTAATTCTAGCAAATAATTTCTTTAAATATATAATATTATGTTCTAATTATGTAATATAATATGTATATATAAATTATTTTCAAAATCACCCTTATTTAATCATAAAGTTTGTGATAGTTCTTTTTATTTTGTATCTTATTGTATAAATAAATAATAAATCAGCTGGCAGTTCATTGAGCAGTAAAGGAAGCATGTATTCCCAAGTCATTTTTCCAGAGGTACTGCTGTAATTGGCAAGTTTTTAAGTTGTCTTAAGTATTCCGATCTACTGTATTTTGTTAGTGAGCTCACATGCTCTCTTCATACATGACTGACAGTTTAATTTTATTATCTACACTGGCTGAATCGCAACCAACTCATAATTAACTTAGACAAAACGAACTTAATGACTTTTAAGCTCAGAGAAAATGCATCATTTGCTTTAGATGTAAATTATGAATGGAAAACTATCAATGAAGTCAATGTAACAAAATTCTTAGGTCTGAATATTAATTCTACTCTAAATTGGAAAGAACACTTGAGTCATATTTGCACAAAGTTAAATCAATTCTCCTACACACTTTATATGTTGGGGAAAACAGTAAATGTGTCAGCGTTACTGACTGTTTACCATGGCTATGTTGACTCGCTGTTGAGATATTGTATTTTATTCTGGGGTAATTCCACTTAAAAAGAGGCTGTATTAAAGGTACAAAAAAAATGCTTAAGGGCAATATTTAAATTAAAATCGACTGATAGTTGTAAACCCTATTTTAAACAATATAATATTCTTACAATGCCATGTCTGTATGTATATGAAACTGTCATATTTGTCGAAAGTAACTTGAATTTATTTCAAAATCGTCACAGCAAAAGGCATGTACCTAATTGAACTGCGTCCACCACCCAGTTGTTGTGCACATTTTTCTAAGAGTTTCTTCTGCACTGGGCCCCTTTTATATAACCATTTGCCTAGACATATTATAGAAACACAAGAAATACCACTTTTTAAAAAAAGGCTTAAATTTTTGATTGACAGGACATACTATAAAACCAGTGATTACCTCATGGAAAAATTTTAATTATGAACTTTTGACATTTTAATAAGAAATTTTATATTAGACATTTAAATAATATTGCAATGTAAACACAAAGCTTCTAACTTAAATAAATTAATAATAATGTATTGTAATAAATTAATAGTAATGTAATGAAATAGATTTTAAGCTAATTTTTAATGTTGCATGCTGTATTTAAGCAGAGTTTGGTTGTCCATTTATTTTACTTGTAAACACCTGTATATTACCCAAATTCGCAATAAAGAAATTGATTGATTCCATATTTTAATAGTTTATCTCTCCTAATACACATTTTAAAGGCTTTATTGTTTATCCATAAACATGCCTACCTTCTCCCTGTATTTATTTTAGCCACATATTGACATTTGCTTAGTAAATTTGCTTAGTATATAATTCTTCTAGCAATTTTTTATGATTTATTTTAGTACAATACTTACTTATACAGGTTTGTAACAAGTTGTGGATAATCATAGAACTGGTAAAATAGTGGTTTGCTATAGGATTGTTTATAACTGCTGTTTGTATACATAAGCTATGTTGGCTGGGATTGTCCACACATTGTATGAATATGTGATCAATACAACTTTTAGTTATCCTATCCCCTTTAGGTTCTATCCGTGTATACTGCCTTATACTACAGTCAATACCTACTTCACTCATAGAATTTAAGTATAAATTTCCACTGGGATCGTTTAACATTATGTTTATATTCATATCACCACTAATTACAAGATTACTTTTACCTGAAAATTGAGAGATTATTTGTTTAAGTTCCTGTATGAAACATACTTGGTTAGTATTCAGAGGTCAGTACAATGCACAAACACTTAATTTATACTTAATTGAAACTTGTGACAATTTCACCAATAACTGATTCAGAGTAGCTTGTATTCACTGTTAACCTGTAGAACAATACACTTTTATGCACATAGAGGATTACAATGGGATTACACCATCACTTCATCGGTGATTCAGTAGCTGCGAAAACATCTTGTAGTTATCTTTGAAACAATTTTGAGTTTGTGACCCTTATGTTAGCTTCAGTAACAACGACAATATGAATTTGGTTCGAGCTGTTCTTTATTATGTATTCCAGGCCCACGTCTGCTATTGCAATTAAAGTTCTTGAGACTTATGTTTACATCCAGAGTACACAAATTGTTTGCTACTTCTCCGAAGGGTTTGTTACTTCTCCGTTGTCCACGAAATCATTCCATTTAGTGCATTATGAGGGTTGTCGATTGTTAGTAGGTAAATATAACCTAACTTCATTTAGTGGTGGCTAGATTCACCAATCTCTCTATATCCTTGCTAGATCGTATATGATGTATTTTGTCGGTTTCATCTTTACGTACTAATATTACGCAGTTCTTACACCAGACAAACTTATAAAGATCCATTTTTATTTACTTTTTTTCGGACGAACACTCTTTTTTTATATAGGCCTTTATTCTAAGCTATAGGCTTTTAAAATCATATCACCAGCTCTCTAACTATAACATGATATCCACCATTTTATTGTATAACCTCACATAAATATACTGATTCATTTTTCAACTTTTATGTTTTGTGTATGAATTAGGAATGGATTGCATTAGTTTTTACTTCCGTATATCATAATAATAACTTTTTATCTTATAATTCTTTTCAAAGCACTAAAAATTGTTTATTCAAGTTTTCATCACGGCTTATTTATATCACGAAACTAATTAAAAACCGAATATTTTCGTGGCGCACTTAAATTTTCTTAGGTAATATATATGTATAATGTCAGTAAAATTACATTCCCAATCATTTTTCTTACTAATCAGGGAACTTTGAATATATACTTAGTCACGTATTCAATTCACTCCACGAAATTGTGTTTAAGCTACAAGGTTATAATTTGCTATAGTACGGTCGCCGAACAGAAAGAATTTCGTACAATGACCTCTTTGCCTACTGACAGTGGTCACAAACATTTTTCTATTAAGTGCGGTTTATATAAAATATTTGAAGGAGAAAAAAATTAGTAGCTTATTAAATAAATTATTTATTTTTAAACAGTTATTATAATCGAGTTATATTAACTTATTACATAGAAATAAAAAAATGAAAATTCAAAAATCAAAGTCCGATTTCTCTGTATCGGAGTAACTACTTTCCGACGACGTCTCGCCTGTCACAGTTATAACGAAATAATGTACAGTTTTGTCTACATTATGATCTAGACACCCTAAATTCAATTCACAAGCAAACAAAAACAAACCTTAGGTTTGCAAGTAAAAGGTTTACAATCCCCGAGGACGGCGGTCATTGCATTTGTGCGAGCGTGACGCATTATTTTAAAGCGGGAGTGACAGAGACAGGTAGTAACAGGTTAATGTACGAAATTCTTTCTGTTCGGCGACCGCACTATAGATTAAAGTTTGCTACTTCACTTTTACGTCATGTGTCACATGACGTAATTTTAACTGAATAAAGAGTAACTTGTTATCTTTTACTCAGTCGTTATTCAGCGCATAGCACTGTCGTTACCCTTTATAACACTGTTATTTTGCTGCTATACAGCTCTTAAGCAGCTATTTGAACTTAAGGCTGTATAATTTGTGCCCATTTAAGAGGTATAAGAGCTGTATACGGCCGTATACAGCCCTTATGCAGCTTTTTTATACAGCTTTAAGCGTGACGGGAATTTGTTATTCAGCTGCTAAGCAGCCTCCGTGTGCTACTTGGGGTGCTAATACTGATGGGTATGAGCTATCGCCGTTCCAGATTTCAGCCAAATTGGTTCGCTCGTTGTGGCGTCAAGGAGTAACAAATATACACACACATACGCGCACACACATATACAAACTTTCGCCTTTATAACATTATTTCGATGTGATGTGATTAGTGTGTTAAAATTTGAACTTCCGTGCCCGTATTTTCTTAAAAGCAGCAAGCGGGTTTTAAAACTCGAAACTTATTCCGCTTGAGTTAGCGTTCTTATCACAGCATAAAACTACGGTGAGTTGTTTGAAGCACCTCTTGATTAGACCAACTGTGTAGATTCCATCTGAAGAGCTCTTCCGCGGCGGCCGCAGAGACCCTCGACCTTGGCTTTGCATCGCCCTGAAGGCTTCAAGTTTTCAACCTTCGACTATAATCGAGGGCGAACTTGTTTCTTTAGATACGTGGATAGATAACTTTTATATCCAAACTTACCTTTTAGAGGATACCCTAAGGGTGCCAACGCGCAATGGGACCCTATTACTAAGGGAGGCCACTTACGTTCAAGTTTGCATGATGCTTAGGGAATCGGAAAAAGGATCGAGTACCTGAGTAGTATCGATACTTTTGTTTCGATACCTAGGAAAGTTGTACCACTCCATCGAGAGAGATAACGCTATACATCAGAAAGGGAATAGTATAGACTATAGCCTGCTGTCTGACGTGTGAACTCTAGTGAAGAGATTTAAGTATACAGCGATATATATTAGAGACTAAAATAGAAAAGAGAAGTATAAAAAGTTGTTATTACCTACTGCTGAGATAACCCCATAACAATCGCTAAGGGCGGTACTTTACCTGAAGTTTTTATCACTCATAATTTTGACGACGATGGCTTGACTAAGAGAATTTTTAATACTTACCAATAATACTACTTCGTAACAGCGTTGTAATAAATAAAACATCAAACATTTTAAAGACCCTGTAACATTATAAATATACAATAACTTTATATTTTCATTTAATAACAAGCGAAAGTTTGGGCGTGTGTGTGTGTGTATGTGCGTGTGTGAGTGTGTGCGTGCGTGCGAGCGTGCATGCGTGCTTGCGTGCTTGCGTGCGTGCGTGCGTGCGTCCGTGCGTGCGTGTGTGTATGTGTGTGTGTGTGTGTGTTCACGCCACAATGAATCGACCAATTTAGCTGTGGAATGGAGATAGCTCATACCCAGGATTAACACATAGGCTATATATAACGCTGTGTATAATGCTTATGTCCAAGGGCTATCGGCAATTCGTTTGAGGTCAGTCGTTAGTCATCTAGCAGGATCTAGCTTCAACCTTTATCATCAAACAAGCTCATGATTCCTTGAAAAATCAACTCCCAATAAAAACAAACTTAAAAAAGTTTGTTAAGAACTGTAGCTAAAGTAAGCAACCTACGTGTTGTTCAAAACAGGGTCAAAAAAACTTAGGTACCGAATAAAATAACAAATAATAATTAAAAAACATCAACAACTTTTTCCAAGTAAAAAGAAACCTTTTTGTTCTATATATTCGTATAATAAATGGAAATGTTACTTTCGGATACCTACTTATTTTGCTCAACTTAGTTTGTAACCGTACAACCCGAACCATTGTAACTCGTCTCTAACTCTATATTATAGTAACGTCTACGTACTAGTAAGTACTAAAACAATTACTTAAATACACTGAAATAAAACTTAAGTGATCCCTTAATGTAGAAGTACCTACAAAGTCCCTTCTTCGAGTTTGTCTATCCACGCTAATCTCATAAACTATTCAAGGAATTTTCATACAGTTTTGCATCGATGAAAGCTTGCCAATTGTATAGATTACTAGCTTTTGCTTGTGGAATTAGTTTTCGGGGTGGAATTTTCAAAAACTGTGACACACGTACTTCTTTATTTTTAACTGAAAGCTCAAATACCAACTTTGATGGAAACAGCTTGAAAAATGACGGAGTTTCATATAAACTTCCATCCCCTATTTAAACCCCTTAGGGGTGGAATTTCCAATAATCCTTTCTTAGTGTGCGCCTACGTCATAAAAAGAACCAACTGTAAAAATTTCGAGTTTCTAACTTCAGTAGTTTAGGCTGTGCGTTGATATCTCAGTCAGTCAGTCAGTCAGTCAGGACTTTGAATTTTATATATATAGATTAAATAGACACTCTTCTAAAAAGTAAAATAAACGTGCGATAACCATTTAAAATTATCGATTAAATTACAAAAATGTTTTCTACGATGAGTAAAAGAGGAAAAGTTTTGCACAGCTAGACTATTTATTACTTTAATTAATGATTTTCTTTCAAGCGGAAAAACAAGAAATTAAAAATCACGCCATTCGACATTCAATATGATGCATGTCATTGCCATGAAAACTTGGAGTATATAGTTGGTTATATACCTTTTTTTTCTTTAAAGTTGGGAAAGGCCTTTACGCATCCCGCCCATCTTGCCAACAGGCGGGTATGTGGGACTCGTTGGCACTGCCAAAATACCCACTAAAACCCAACGGGCCCGTCCTCGCTTTTATAGGAAAGCCACAGGATCACTGCTCGCATTCAACTGTGGCATTCCAGCGGTTTCGACCGATCATCCCGCCACCCTACGGAGCTCCGGGGGGATGAAGGCATATTGGCGCCTTCTTCTCTGGCCTCTTCTTCTGCGGAGCGCTACTCTAAGCATGAAAAGCATCGCCAGAGAAGAAAACTTCCGTCACAGTCGTGGCTACAGTAAAAAAAGGTATGACTTCATTTTGTAACGGTCGACGACATCCATCTTGAAATGGACGGGTAGTATATGCAAAACTCTGGGGAACAGACGCAACTTTGTGTTCACTACGATTAGTAGGGTAGGGACTAACTAATTTGAATTCTTTCCAAGACACACTGGAAGTTTTCTTCAATCACCAACCCTTTTGATAAACTTTTGTAATGCCCCTAATTTGTTTAAATCGATAAAACTTTATCTATACTATCTTTACTAATATTATAAGTGCGAAAGTGTGTTTGTTTGTTGGTTTGTTCTTCAATCACCCTGCAACAGAGTTACGGATTGACGTGATTTTTTGCATGGGTATAGTTGGGGACCTGGAGAGTGACATAGGCTACTTTTTATCCCGGAAAATTTCCCGCGGAGTTTTTAAAATCCCGCGGGAATTCCGCCGATGAAGTCGCGGGCATCAGCTAGTTCAAAATAAAAACTAGTTGAAGATCAAAACTCGAGTTCATGGCAAAGGTAAAGCTCCTGTCAACATTTATTTAAGAGATTTGATACAATCCTAAAACAACTGTATGATAGCTCCCACAACTCCCACAATAGGTAGCCCAGTATCTACTTGAATGACTAAATATTTACTTTGTGGGTATTGGTTTAGAAATGTGCTGTGGAACATTTCCCAAACCAATTTTCCGTCCACTCATATAAGTTGTGGAAGTTTATCCGTTGATCTGTTTGTGTTTTACAACGCAAATGCCACTGGAAGCGATTGCAACAAACTTTCGGAGTTACAAAGCGTACTTATACTCGGAATTAAATACTAGTAGGTATAATAGTGCAACGTTGTTAGAAGTTCTTTTTTTTGCAGTTATTCATGTGCGTTTGCTATTTTAGGGGGGTCGCCCACGGCGAATTTTACAGCGATTCCACTTAGCGATAACGCTTAAAGCAGGCGATCCCAAAGTTTTTTATCGCACGCCCTATTCTTTCAGAAGCGTGATAAAAAAATTTTGGGAACCCTGCTCTACAGCGTCAGCGATCATGGAAAGAGAATAGATACGACACGTAAAGGCGGCTGCGTCTCTACTATCGCGATACAGCATCGATACAGGCGCGATGCAGCAACGATACAGTCGTGTGCTGTTGTATGAATACTGTCAACGACAATGGGCAGTTGCAAAATAGATTTCTTTTATTGTTATTATTGGAATTCTTCTAAATGTTAATATCATATTTTAGTATTTACTTTAATATATATATAGCTGCTCGTGCTGATTCACTGACTGATTGACTGACTCATTGATCACCTCTCCTGTAAAATTTTGTATGGAAAATTTTTTTTCACTCACGATTTCGTATAGAGGACAAAAATTCATTCAGAACAAATATAATATAATATGGAGAGAGCTGATGATTGAGGATTTCGGAGACGGGTAAGGAGCACCGGCCAGGGTATCGAAGATAGGTGGGGGGTGTTCGACCAAATGTCACTCGAAACCTCATCCAATTGGCAAAGAGCCGAAAAAAATCTCCAAAATGGCGGATTCAAGATGGCGGCCATACAAATTTCGCCGGTGTTTATCTCGGAAACTATAAAAGATAGAAGAGTGGTTTCTTGGAAAAGGATGATCAGGACTCGAAGGTCTACTTGATGAATAGAAAAAAAATTCAAGATGGCGGAATTTATTTTTTTCCATACAAAATCTATGCAAGACTTTAATAGGTTCCTGTTCAAAATTTCTAATGGTTTCGTAGAGAAGACAAAAATTCATTCAGAAGAAAAATATGGAGAGAGCTGATTATTGAGGATTTCAGAGACGAGTGAGGAGCACGGCCAGGATATCGAAGATAAGTGGAGGGTATTCAAACAAAAGTCACTCGAAACCTCATGCAATTGGCAGGGAGCTGAAAAAAAATTCAAAATGGCGGATTCAAGATGGCGCCCATACAAATTTCGTCGGTGTCTATCTCGGATAGTATAAAAGATGGAAGAGTAGTTTCTTGGAAAAAGATAATCAGGACCCGATGGTCTACGTGATGAATAGAAAAACAAATTCAAGATGGTGGATTTTTTTTTTCATACAAAATACATAGATGCAGAACTTTGATAGGGTTCCTTTTCAAAATTTCTGACGGTTTCGTATAGAGGACATAAATTCATTTGAAGGAAAAATATGGAGAGAGCTGATGATTGAGGATTTCAGAGACGGATGAGGAGCACGGTCAGGGTATTGAAGATAGGTTAAGGGTGCCCAAACAAAAATTACTCGAAACCTCATTAAATTGGCAACGGGCTGAAAAAGACACCAAAATGACGGATTCAAGATGGCGGCCACACAAATTTCGTCGATGTCTATCTTAAAGAGTGTACAAGATGGAATAGCGGTTTTGTGGTAGAAAATGATGAGACCCTAAAAGTCTAAGAGCAGAAAACCCGCGGTCCGCTGCAGCGGGCCGCGCACCCACGCGCCCTACTAGTTAATATATATATAGCTACTCGTGCTGATTCACTGACTGACTGATTGATCACCTCTCCTGTAAAATTTTGTATGGAAAAATTTTTTTTCACTCACAGTTTCGTATAGAGGACAAAAATTCATTCGGAACAAAAATATGGAGAGAGCTGATGATTGAGGATTTCGGAGACGGGTGAGGAGCACTGGCCAGGGTATCAAAGATAGGTGGGGTGTGTTCAACCAAATGTCACTCGAAACCTCATCCAATTGGCAGAGAGCCGAAAAAAAATTCCAAAATGGCGGATTCAAGATGGTGGCCATACAAATTTCGTCGGTGTCTATCTCGGAGACTATAAGAGATGGAAGAGTGGTTTCTTGGAAAAAGATAATCAGAACCCGAAGGTCTACTTGATGAATAGAAAACAAATTCAAGATGGCGGATTTTATTTTTTCCATACAAAATATATGAAGACTTTAATACGGTTCTTTTTCAAAATTTCTGATGGTTTCGTATAGAGGATAAAAATTCATTTGGAGAAAAAATATGGAGAGACCTGATGGTTGAGGATTTCGGAGACGGGTGAGGAGCACGGCCAGGGTATCGAAGATAAGTGGGGAGTGTTCAAACAAAAGTCACTCGAAACCTCATCCAATTGGCAGGGAGCACGCGCCCTACTAGTCTTCTATATAATTAATTGTTGTTGCAATCCTGCACTTGCACGTTTATACATATTATGCAAGCTGGTTTGCCAGTAATTGGATGTAGGTATACATAAAATGTTTCTATACGTGTAGTGTAATCATAGAATGTAATCTATGTGTAATTATCTGTTGGCAAACTACTTAATAAAATGAATTACTAAAGAAAAAAACTGGCCAGTCATGGGGACTGCCCACAGAAGTCAAAATACGTCATGCTCATAGCTACAGATATACTTGGATACACCGGCAACCTTGGCATGTCGTCGACGCGAACCCATAAGTTATTCCGCTACTACCAAGAATCGCTTGACCCGCCTAAAGAAGTTTTCACTTCAATGCAAAACCTGCTTTTTTAAACCATTGGAAATGTTTTTTCCACGACTCGCTGGAAAGTTCGTGACAAGTTTCCCCAAAATAGCCCCGACACGAACTTGAGGTCTGAACTTGGGGCCTCGTGACGCAGGCGTCAAAACAAGGTCAACTTATTTAGGACGCAGATTTTTTTTTATTCAATTACAAGACAGTCCTTGTCTGCAATCACACTTGATGGTAAGTGGCGATGCAGTCTAAGACGGTAGCGGGCTAACTTGGACGGGGTAGGGTATGGCAGTGTACTCATACCCGGTTTCTATACGCCATCGTGCCGGAACGCTAAATCACTTGGCGTCACGTCTTTGACGGTAGGGTGGTAACTAGCCACGGCCAAAGCCTCCCACCAGACAAACTCAATGTTTTTAGGACTCTGCCAAAAGGCGCGACAGGATGCTTAAAGAGAACAGCTAAGCCGATAGCCTAAATCACCCAAACCGTACAGCTAAGCCCGTAAATCTAGCCTATGTCACGCGGACTCACAATCGATTGAAACTTCATTCATCAAAATCGGTTCTGTAGTTTAGGCATTAAGATGGAACATACGTAAAATATATATGTTTTAATTTTTATGTATTCACATACATAAAAATTAAAACATAAGTACAACATACCTAGACTAGCCAAAATCATAACCCTTCTTTTGGCTTTAGAAAGAGCAGGATTGTTGATCAGCACGAGGACGACTCGCACTTGACCTGTTTTTTCTTGTAATTTTGTCCGCCACTTAGCTCACGTTAAGTTCGATTTTTGAAACACGATTTTTACTCCCTTGGGGTTAGAATTTTCAAAAATCCTTTCCAAGTAGATGCCTACGTCATCATAATAGCTACCTGTTTGCCTTTCAGCCCGATCCGTCCAGTGCTTTGAACTATGCGTTGATAGATCAGTCAGTCAGTCAGGCAGTCACCTTGTCCTTTTATATATTTTAAAGATTTTAAGATGATTTTATTAATATTAAGATGTTGATACAATCTAGGAAACGAATAGAACGAGATGACGCAGCAGTTTTTGAATCTATAATACATACTATAGAGTTTTAATTAAGTACATTATACGAGACCGCAAACATAGAACCACTCTGCGTTACATGAAAACCCAAAAAACACAACCTTGAATGGAAAAAAAATTTTTACTGTGAGTAAATACCACTCACAGGCCTCACAGCTTCTGCATATATAAATATATGCCTAAAATAAAAAACAATCCTTACTAATATTATAAATGTGAAAGTTTTTTTGGTTTGTTGGTTTGTCCTTCAATCACGCCGCAACAAAGCAACGGATCGACGAGGACCGGGAGAGTGACATAGGCTACTTTTTATTCCGGAAAATCATAGAGATCCCACGGGATTTTTAAAAACTAAATCCAGGCAACGCAGCCGCGGCCATAAACTAGTAAATAATGAAGTATTCATAGATGAGTGACAATATTACTCGTAGATACAGGTCAGGATATTGATTCGTGGCCGTAAATACCCTCGACGAACTGAGATTACCCACTTTCAGTACAGAAGTGGGGTTCGACAGAAAACTTTGTTCGTATTGGCTTTCCTATTTTCCGAAGCTTTGCCACTTCGCTATTTGTTTTGTGCTACATTGACTGACTTTACTTTTTGATGTTGAACTGAAAAATGCTTTCAATTTTGTCCTCTTGTGTGAGTAATTTTATTTTTAGGGTTCCGTACCCTAAAGGGTGCTAACGGGACCCTGTTACTGAGCAGAGTTTTTCTGTTAAAGAAATTCTCAGTACTAGCCCGGAGCACAGAATACCTAATCCTACTTCCTACTAATCTTACTAATCCTACTATCCTATTATATCCTAATAGATTTATAAAAAAATAAAAATAAAAAAAAAAATATCCTACTATATATTTATATATTATAAATGCGAAAGTTTGGATGTATGGATGAATAGATGGATGGATGGATGTTTGTTACTAAATCACGCCGCAACGACTGAATTGATTTGGCTGAAATTTTACGCAGAGATAGATTATAGTCCAGAATAACACAAAGGCTAAATAAGACTATTCCCGTGGAAATTAAAAAACTTCAATCTGCGCGTACAAAGTCGCGTGCATCAGCTAGTAGTACCTATAAAGGTTGGCGGTTTTTCATCCTCGTGCCTCGGAGAGCACGTCCGCCAGTTGCACGTGAAGGTGCCAGTCCTGCGCCTGCGGTCGTGTCGAACTTCCGTTTGTGAGAGTGAGGGAATAGAGAGTGCACTTGTATTTGCGCACACGCTTGTGCATTATAATATCTCTATAATATGTATATTTCTATTGCCGCTATAACAACAAATACCATACAATAAACTTTTGGTTTTGCTCAAACGTAATAATCACTGGTGTTAAATCTTGTACTATGGTACGGAACCCTTCGTGTGCGGGTCAGACTCGCACTTGGCCGGTTTCTTTGTTAACAGCTTTCCGTGCTCTCCGAGGCACGGGGTTGACTTACCACCAAAATCCTAACTCCGGGCTAGTACCATCTAGTAAGTACTGAGAATTTCTTGATAGAAAAACCCAATAAATTGTATAGCCCGACCCGGGAATCGAACCCGTATCTATCTATAATGAATAGTACATATTATGTAACTAGACTAGTATTCACTTTGAAACTTGATAAATACTTCGGTAATATGTTAGGTGCTACTGCCACCCTCACATCAAAGTTTCATACAACAATGTTATGCCCCCTTCCGCCCATTAGTCTCGCATATGTAGGCACTGCTTCATCGGGGAATATCAAAATGTTGCCAAGTATTTGATAACTTTGACCCCCGCTTATCAGGTGGAATTAAATTTTGATTTCCCAAGGTACCTATACCAATTACGACTGTATATTATGTAAAATTATGAGACTGGACTTAGCCAAGTACCTACGGGCCTCGAGACATGATCGCCAGCTCGTGTGCTTTCTATTCTTCTTCTTCTTCTTCTTAATCAACTGATAGACGTTCTTTGCTGGACATAGGTCTCTTGCATGAACCTCCACAGGCCTCGGTCTTGCGCCTCGACAAAATAATCGGAGGAAGTTTGCTGATAGTTCGGGGCTATTAATTTAGCACTGTACAATCACACGTATAGATAAGGCGTCTAAGAGTAGGTATACAAGGCTACGCAATTTTTTTTATTCGATGTAAAGATAGTCCCTGACTGCGGTCTCACCCGATGGAGTGACGATGCAGTCTAAGGTGGTAGCGGGCTAACTTGCAAGGGGTATGGTAGTGTAGATTCAACCCATACCCCTAAATCGGTTTCTACACGCCATCGTGCCGGAACGCTAAATCGCTTGGCGGTACGTCTTTGGCCAAAGCCAGAGAAATCTTCGATATCCGATGATTTTGGTCTCTAAGCGACTACGCCATTCCGTCCCAGTGGGCAGGTACCCTAATGAAATTAAAAAATAAAAAACAAAACTAATCGCAGCGCGGAGCGCGGCTGCAAGCGAGTGATAAATTAATCCCTGCTCTCCACAGTTTGACGAGCGAGTGAGCTGCCACCTCGGAATTAACGCCCGTGGAAATAGGCACCTACCCAAACTGACTCAGGGTTTCACGTATAGGGGAAATTGAGTCCCTATTTAAATAAAAATCATGTCGCACCAGTTACACTTGTATTAAGTCAATAATAATAATAACTTCTAATACACTTTGTAAGAAATGATTGAACATGCGCCGCAAATGTATATATCGTGAACGGAGGCCTAGAACATACTCTTTTCAATACACAAAACACCACCAGCTCGGACGGTGGATAAAAAAACAATGAATTGAAGCGCATGTCCAAACTTACAATTCCCTAACATTCGGAATTTAAAACATCCATTCCTAACGCCTTCGAACATAGAAGTTAAAACCAGCCAGCCAGCCAGCAGTAAGAACTCTTTGGAGATGATAGACTCCACATACGTGAAAGCATTATATCACCTAATACATCATTTATTTTACCTACTAGCTGATGACCGCGACTTCGACCGCTTGGATTTAGTTTTAATCCCGTGGGAACTCTTTGATTTTCCTTGATTAAAAGTAACCTGTCACTCTCCAGGTCCCCAACTATACCCATTTCGCAGTAAGGATTAGTAAGGGTAAAGGTAAAAGCTAAGCCTCAATACCCAATGATGACCCAATGGGTTTCGATCGCCACCCGTTGCATCATTGTCGTACCCACTCCTAACCCTTATTTGAAGGGGAGAGGAGAATATTTGTCAAGTTTACGCTTGCTTTTAGTCATTATTTAGAAGGAAAAAAAAAATCTAATATCGTATTCTATCCGAGGTTTCAAGTAGAGATGCCACGAATAGTGATTTGAACGAATACTGAATAATGAATATTCGTCTAGGCTCTTGGCCGAAGCGTCGAATATCAGGCAGCTGAATACTCGGCAACAGGTTTAAACCTGCATCACTAAAGTAAGTGTGGTGGCGACTAGGGAATGCAAATCTCGCGAGATTGGGGCTCAAGCGAGATCTCGCGAGATTGTAAATAACAATACTGCGAGATCTCGCCAATTTCGAGATCTCGCGAGATTGTCAGTTTTGTGTGTTTTTTTTGCAAATAATAACAATATTTGAATAAATTAGAAAAAAAATAATAAAAATTATAAGTATTATAAGATAACATTTATTTTTACGAATTTTTTCAATAGAGTTTTTTGAATCAAATTATCTATAATTTTTAAATAAACTTCTTAGTAGTAAACTTTGACGTACGTTTCAATCAAATCACTGTGGAAGCACTGTTATGTATACATAGCACAGTTTGGTTACCTATTGTAAAAAAATTTATTTTTTGAAAAGCAAAGTTGCTTTTCAAAAAATAAAAAAGAAGAACCGGCAAGAAACTCAGCAGTTCTGCTGAGTTTCTTGCCGGTTCTTCTCAGCAGAATCTGCATTCCGAACCGGTGGTAGATTTATAAGAGCTATAGTTGGTCTACATGAAATAAATAAAGATTGAATTTGAAATAACAAATGAAAAAAACAACCAGTCTTCTCTTCTAATATCAAACGCAAATCTTTTAGTAATTTAAAAGTTAATTCGCGCACCGAACGAAACCGACAGGTCGCAACTCCGTCAGTGTCAGTCCGCGCTTCGAATAAGACTTTTTTATGGTCGAGTGCAATTTCGTTAATCTCGCGAGATCTCGCCCTTTTTTCGGCCGAGATCAATCTCGCTAAAAAAGGCCGAGATCTCGCGAAAACGAGATCTCGCGAGATCGAGATTGCATTCCCTAGTGGCGACGTGCCGTGGGTGATTTTATTCCATTCGTGATTGAGTCGTAACACAATCCACTTTATTTGTTAATAGATAGTATAGTTACATCAAACTGTATTACTTTTAATGTCATTATTTTGAGAAAATTGCATTGCAACGTTTGTTCGCGAAAAGCTTTACGAAATGACACCATTTAATAAAAAATCACCTATTTACTAGTGGTTCGCCCCGAACTGAGACCTCGCGATATCCCATAATTCCCAAAAGTTTTAATTATATATTGTAATAATTAACTTTTAACATTAGACGCAATAAAAAAAATAATAGTTGACATAAAACTGTTTTACTGACACAGCGCCATCTATTAGCATTATAGTGAAGCTATTAGCTTCACAATAATGCTAATAGATGGCGCATTAAAATTAAATAATTTCGTTTCTTTATAACATTTATCTAATTTTAGTATTTGTTGTTCAAGTACAGGATATAACTGAATTTTCAACCAAGTTTCACGTTCTAATATTCAGTAATTCAGAAGTTATAGGGCTCTGACAGACATTTAGACGGACACACGTCTCTGTCTAGTAGGCAAGCGCCCTAGTTGACTCAGAGAACTCGCTTCGCTCGTTCAATAAGTAAATTTATGCAATTTTTTTCGTGCTTTACTGTTCGGTGTTCGGCCGGATAGTTCGCAATATTCGGCCGAATACCGAATAGTTGCCGAATATTCGTGGCATTTCTAGTTTGTAAATCTGAAATGTCTCGGATTCGGATCGAATGCGGTGCGTAAAGACCCTTAGCTGGGTTCTCATTCCCAAAATATGTACCTAATTTAAAGTATAGTAAACAAGTAAACAGTCGTTCTTGAAACAACACCGGCAGGGTTATTACGTATCTCGCGACAGGTTCGCGACAGGCGTAAATTGCGCAATCGTTGCTGTCAAACGTCACTTCTGCTGTCAAACGTCACTTCTCAAACGTCAAATTTCACTAGTGACAGCAGTAGCAACACGACAGCAATCACTACGCGATCGGTTGCAAAATGTCACTAAAATTCGTATTACGCAAGCCAATCGCACGTCTATTGCTCGCTTATCGCAAAATGTACTTTTCTTCTTTAGAGATGTTTGATGGAGAAGAAAAGAAGTCAAATACTTCGAGAGGGTTTTACCACAGACCACAACACAAAACAAATAAAAAATATAACAATTCAACCGCTGAAGATGATAAAAACTGTGTATTTTGTTTACATCTATTGCCGTCCTATCGCGAGTGGCGCTAGTATCGACCCGTGAGCAATAGACGTGCGATTGGCTTACGTAATACGATTTTTAGTGACATTTTGCGACCGATCGCTGTCGCGTTGCTATTGCTGTTGCTGTTGCAAATTTTTACGTAATCAGGGTGCCGGTGACACTCAAAGAGTCCCTTTGTGCTAAAAGGGAATGTACTCGAAGCCTTTAAGGTGTTCTGTAATGAATGAATTAGGCAGCGAGTTGACAGCGGCATTTCAAAGGTAACGAAAATTTGCCTGTAAGTAGGCAAGTGTTTCATAGAAAAACAGATGATTTAAACATATTTATTCGTTCAATTCATTCTAATTTATTTATTTGAGTCAATGTTTTAAAGACTATCTGATTCCCGCGACTTCGCCCGTGTCAAAAAAGCTTAGAGTGACTTATTATCCGCAAGAATTTATGTTCTCTATCTCCGATAATATTTAGTAGATCTTCACCAAAATTGGACAAAATATTTCTAATAGTACACAAATTATAATAAAAAAAGAATTACCAAGTTCGGTTTAGATTTGACGAAGTTATGGAGCAAAATCAACAAAAGCTTTCGTCCCCTATCCCAGATAAACCTTATTGTTTATCAGGATAAAAAGTATCCTATATATTCAGTATCAAATCTGTTCAGTAGTTTTCGTGTGATGCGCGCACAGACAGACAGACATCACTAAAAAAAATTTTTTTGGGCTTAGTATCGCTAATAAAGCATCCTCCGATTAAAATTTTCAAAATGTATTTAATGGACAGAATTCGTCCCGTTACAGTTTTATTATAAGTATAGATAGATAGATAGATAGATATTCGTTCAATTTCAGTTATGTAATTCTGCGGGCTTTCAGACACAGTTGGAGCTGTGTGACAGGGGTTATAGAGTCAAGTCTGGTAGAGGCAGTGTGAAAATGTTTATGTAACTTATGAAAGTACGGATTCCCTTCATGTCGCCTTGTATTTTGGTCGTGTGTGAGCGTGATGAGTGTACGATAAGTAATAGTAGTAAATAAGGATTTACTTATTTCCACCTAAGCATTTAAATTTTGCATTTGATGACCTCCCTGACAGTGGTGAGCGCTATGGTCTTATAACTGGGTAGGTCTAGGTTTCGATTCCCGGCGGGGGCAATTTGGTAATTTATAATTTGTCTTTTGTCTGGTCTTATCTTTGGCCAAGAGTTTGGTAAAGAGTAACGATATCTAATACCTATCATAGCTGTGTTTTTAAATTTTGATTTATTTTGTACTTTTGTGTCTTTACAGCTGCCAATAAAGATTTTTCTGATTCTGACATTGACATGTAACTGTATTTTTTTAACGAATAAAGGCATTCTACGTCTTCAACAATGGTTAATAGCTTTCAAAAACTAGCTAACGCTCCGGGCAAGAACACAATATTTTTTGTCTAATAAATATCTTGTTGGCGGGTGCCCGCTGTTTGGTCGAAGTATTTTTTACTATCGAATACATTTCACCGCCAGCGATTAATCGAATTGTTTGCGAAGCATTTAACCTAATTTGATTTCGCCGATCGAACTCAAAATCAAAATCTATTTATTTGTTGAATAGAATTAACAAGAAAGATTGGTTGGCTATAAAATACTTCACAAATTTCATCTGTTTTAGTCGAATTTGGTGATTGTTTAATTTGGTCCCGAAAAGATTGCATGAGTTTTATTCACATAATTCTGTTCACATCATCATCATCGGTCATTCAGTCAGTCAGTCACCAATGGCTCACTAGTCCCTAATGAGCGAAGATTTCCACTAAGAAACGGATTGACGAACTCCCTGGCGCAGTCGTGAGCGCTGTGGTCTTATAACTGGGAGGTCTTGGGTTCGATCCCCGGCGGAGCAATTTGGGAATTTATAATTTCTGAATTGTCTCTGGTCTAGTCTGGTGGGAGGCTTTGGCCGCGGCTAGTTACCACCCTACCGTGAAAGACATGTTATCAAGCGATTTAGCGTTCCACGATGCACGTACCACGAGCACGATGGCGTGAGGGATATGGGTTGAATATACATTGCCATGCCCCCTCCAAGTTAGCCCGCTCCCATCTTAGACTGCATCGTCACTTATCATCAGGTAAGATCGCAGTCAAGAACTATCTTGTCTTCCAATAAAAACAAATAAAATCTCAATGCCAAACAGCTAAATCGGTTGTCGTTGCGGCGGGATTTTGTAACAAACATCCATCCATTCATCCAATTTTTTATATTAGTAGGATTAGTAGGAAGTAAGTAATTAGTAGCAGGGACCGAGGCCTGTGGAGGCCCATGCAAGAGACCTTTGTCCAGCTGTGGACGTCTAGCAATTGACTAAGAAGAAGAAGAAGTAATTAGTAGGACACCCCAATGAGATCAAGCCATATTGTAGTCAGTCTTAACAAATAAATAAGATAAAGATTTTAGACTTGATTCGTGGTTTAACCGCAGTCCCGTCGTGACCACTGTCCATGCAATTGGATCGAAATATCGACAATCCCAACTAAAACTAGTGGTTCGCCCCGAACTGAGACCTCGCGATATCCCATAATTCCCAAAAGTTTTAATTATATATTGTAATAATTAACTTTTAACATTAGACGCAAAAAAAAAAAATAGTTGACATAAAACTGTTTTACTGACACAGCGCCATCTATTTTCATAGATGGCGCATTAAAATTAAATAATTTCGTTTCTTTATAACATTTATCTAATTTTAGTATTTGTTGTTAAAGTACAGGATATAACTGAATTTTCAACCAAGTTTCACGTTCTAATATTCAGTAATTCAGAAATTATAGGGCTCTGACAGACATTTAGACGAACACACTTCTCTGTCTAGTAGGCAAGCGCCCTAGTTGACTCAGAGAACTCGCTTCGCTCGTTCAATAATTACCGTGGTACCACGGTACATACGTACTCGTATTATTTTATAACAATTAAATAAATAAGATGTGAATTGCACAGTTGGTGTGACGTCCGTAAGCCCAGACAAGGCGTTTAATGAAGCCTCCCGAACGTATATTAGTTCAGCTCTACACGTCTTTGTTCGGCGCTGTTTGTGAGCCTATTGTTGTTTAAGTGTTTGCATGTGTCCTGGGATTATTTGATCAAGATTAACAGCGTCTGTGGTTTAACAGTTAACACATATTATGTCTAGCTACATACACAGTATAATTACAGTAAACTAAATCACAAGCAGTTGAGTGAATGCAACTTTCATATCAAGAAAGAAGTGCTTCACTCCCTGGATATCACAACTCTCTGATATTACCATATAAAGTCTCGTAGTAGTATACGAATATATGTATACCACCATAAGAGATTAAATACAACGTGATTTTTAACCGATTTCGACGCGTATTTTTCCAGCGTCGCGCATCGGTTTCGTCGTTTCTATTGCCGCCCGCTGAGTGATCCTGAGCCTTCTTAAGGCCCATAGTAAGCGACCATGTTTCGGATCCATAAGTCATCACTGTTCGAAGACTTTAGGTCTTCAGGCACTGAGGAATTTTTGACGAGAAGACATCTCGACGCTTTTACCCAAGGGGGGACAGTGGACACCCTACTCGAACGAAAATTTTCACTTTAAAGCTTAATATTTCCCAAACGGGCCCCTAAATCGTAAAAATGTTCCTGCATCTGAAAATTTAGCATTACGCGCGGTCCTAAGTGAATATACAGTGAAGTGAATGCAAGTGTTACCCTTCCCAGGTGGGGGTGTTGCCGCTGGGCGGCGCGAGGCGCGGGCGGGCGCCGCGACTCGCCGACATTGCGAGGTATTTGCATTCCCATATTTCTTAATATTAATTAATTTAATAGAGACTTTCTAGATAGAAGTTTTTTCTAGTCTCGTTAACTAAATGTTTGAAGGGCATAGTGAAGTCGTAACAGGGCTATAATTTACGAGTATGAATATAAATCAAACTGAACTGCAGTAAACTGAAACGACAATTTACATAATAACTTGTACGTACTTCCCATGATTCTGAAGCCTATAATTCGCTGAGCAAATACCATTTAAATGACGAAAAGAACTTATCTTTTAGGAACTTCTTAATAACTTTATAACACCATAGTCCAAGAGCTGGTACACAGTATACACTTCGTACACTTTCAGAAAAACATTAGGCGGACAAGTGCACGAAAGAATGGAGGAATTTTATCCCCCACACGTACACGAGTAGGTAATAGGTATGCGAGACCCTTCCAATCAAAAAAAGTTTTTTGCGTTATGTTTTTCTGAAAGAGTACGAGTACTTCAGTGATAGTTTCCTATTGAATGTTACTGCAAATGATCAATATCCGCGACGACAGTATTTTTTTTTTACATTTTTCGGGTTTTCTCTAATGTAGGTACATACCAAGCTTATTCAGGGCCTACCAAAACTTAGCTAAAGCCTAATTACTAGCTGATTTCGTCCAAGTGGATTTAGTTATTAAAATCCTGCGGGATATCTTTAATTTTCCGGAATAAAAAGTAGGCTATGTCACGCTCCAAGTCCGTGATTTTTTGCGTGGGTATAGTACCCAAGCAAAAAATCACTTCAATCCGTAGCTCTGTTGCAGCGTTATTCAAGGACAAACTAAGAAACAAACACACTTTCACATTTGTTATAGTAACGATGTCAAAAAATTTTGTATAGTAAGGATGTCAAAATTGTTTTGACATGTCATATAATATCAACCTTTGTCTTATTATGAACCTTATAACAAATTATTTCATTAATGTTTATTTTGAAGCTTCATTGTAGCATAGTTTTGTTGTAATTTTTTTTTAAACGAGCAACTGCTGAGTTTCTTGCCGGCTCTTCTCAGCAGAATCTGCATTCCGAACCGGCGCGGTGGTAGATTTATGACGTTTCATAAGAGCTACAAGTTGGCCTACATGAAATAAATAAATTTTGAATTTGAATTCACTAGACGGGCCTTTCAGTGCCACCGGCTCCCCCGCTACCCGTATTTGCACGACATTGGCCGCCCTGCGCCGCGTCACAGCAGACTTTTGTTTGACGTCTACTCTTTGTGTTGACGTTCCTTTATCCTTTGTCAACACTCGGAACCCGACACCGCCAACTCGGAATGCCTATCGCAGTACCCACAAAGGCCTACTCAATTGAGAACAAAATCTTTCATAAATATTGGCAACGAGAAATGTTGGTCAGCTACCAAATCGTAGTTTCCGGATTTTCTAAATTGATATCCGGTCTTGGGCGTTCGCCATAGACGATACATTACACTAGTTTTCACTTACTTTTCCCGGATATTTTATCACGAGAGTCTTATGCCTATTTTCACTTACTTTTCCCGAATGTTATCAACGAGCAACACGAGCAACTTTAAGCCTCAATAGCCCAACGGTTAAAGGTGAGGACTGAAAACTGAAAGGTCGCAGGTTTGAGCCTCACCCGTTGCACTATTGTCGTACCCACTCCTAGCACAAGCTTTTCGCTTACTTGGAGGGGAGAAGAGAATATAAGTCAAGTTCAGCTTGGCTAATATTATTGTTTAAAAAAAACTTATGTTTGTTTTCACCGATAACCCCGAAAATTCGAAATACCCTATTAAGAGACACTGAACTGCGATTCGCCCACGTTTTAGGAGTAGGTACTTAAACTTTACGAATAATTTGTAGATTTAAGTGACGTCTTACGCGAAGGAAACGCAGCACTGAGGGAACAGTTGTGAAATCAGGCACGAAGTTCGCTTGGATTAATCCGATAAAACGTGCCTTCAAAAATTCAATTATGCCTCAAACTTGCTGTAAAAGTGACTTCTTTTGATAAATGCCATCTCCGAGGCGCACAAATTCAAATTGCCCCGGGAACATCTTATCAGACGGTCCCTTTGTGTTCGCCGCCCTTGTTTAGGTACTCACTAAAGTGCCCTGAATTAGCCTGAACATTGGATCCGTTGAGATCAAACATAGAGAAGCGTATTTGCGATACCTAATGTAAACGTAAAAATTCTTTTACAAACGCCACTACAAAGTACTCGTAGTAATTGGTAATTGTGCCTATAAAATTTGAAGAGTTCCCTCGATTTCTGCAGGATTCCATAATCAGATCCTGACTCGATGACAATGGGATCACCTGGGAAGTATACCCTTTCAAACAAAAAAAGAATTTTCCAAATCGGTTAGGGCGTCTTCGAGTGAAAAAAAGATTCCGACGAATTGAGAACCTCCTCCTTTTTTGGAAGTCGGTTAAAAGCATATATCTGCATATTATCCCTCATTGCTGGAGGTCGTAACCCTTTTGGATTATACATATCAGGATTTTATTGGGGCACAAATGTCGCTTTACTTTCTAAACCTCGTATCTGAAAAAAAAAAACTTTCTGTTTTTTCATAAATAGAAATTACAAACCTAGTTTAACAAATTAATATTAACACTATATACAAAATATATATTCACAAATAATAAAAAAAAAACCTATCAAAAAAATATTTACTTGGTTATTAGTCATATTCCAAAACATTGGATAAAATACGAGGTTGAGAAAATAAGGCGACAAAATGTGGTAGAATCCCTAATCCTTCCGCAACACCGCAAGTTGGCTTGTCCTTCAATCACGCTGCAATCGACGTGATTTTTTGCACGGGTACAGTGGCTACTTTTTATCCCGGCAAAATCAAAGAGTTTCTGCGATTTTTTTTTAAACTAAATCCATGCAATTGAAGTCGCGGGCATTCAAATTCAAATTCAAAATTTATTTATTTCATGTAGGCTACCCTGTAGCACCTATGATACGTCACAAATCTACCACCGGTTCGGAATGCAGATTCTGCTTAGAAGAACCGGCAAGAAACTCAGCAGTTGCTCTTTTCAAAAAATAAAATAAACTAATTTTACAATAAGTAATAAAACCAAGCTAAGTATACAGTGCTTCCACAGTGAAGCTTCAAAAATACAATACATATAATCTAACACATGTCAGCATGGGAAGTCAAAGCAGACCCATTCCCGTTGGCGGCACCCGTTCACGAGCACGACGCATGATCCAGCCATTGCTTCGCTCAACCATGTTTGAGGGAACGTAAAAACCCGCACCACATTAGTGACAGACATTGCAGCCTCTAGTTCTAGTAGACTCTCTGGTGGGTCTCTCGAACGTTTTTATCTCATCGGATTCTACACAAGATCTCAATCGTAGTAATTAGTACAATTAAAGTTCAGCCGTAGAGACGAACTTAGCGCGTAACAAGGGTTTAAAAAGAAAGGTCTGAACAAAAGCGACGCGAGACGACAACAACAAAATCTAATGCAGAAATAACTCTATCCGTCTGTTACCTTTTCATGTTTGAATGAAAAGAATTTTCGCATTTCATTATCATTATACAGAAAAAACATTTCATGAAAATTCATGCGAACGGCATTCCGAACCAGCGGTAGATTCGTTTGACGATTCGAAAGCATTTTGCAAAAGTTTATTTGAATAAAAAAATATTCTATTCTATTCTGTTAGCAACCCAACAACAGCTCACTACTGAGCGCAGGTGTCCGTTCAGAGAAGGGTTATAGGTAGGGTTGCCAGATTTTTTTTTTAGCCTATAAACAAATGGTTTAATTGGTGGCCCATTTAACAATTTTTACAAATGGTTAAATGGGCGAAAAAATACGGGATTTCAGTTTTTTACCAGGGACAAATAAAAAACAAAATTATTCAGTGTCATTTTTTTTTAAATATTTTTCCGAGGATTGAGTCAGTTTTAACATATTTTTATTCGTTTTAACATATCTGTAAAAATCAATACAATTATAATCGTAATTAAAAACGGGTATCAACTCTCTTTTTTACGAACGTTGCGTGTGTGAGTACTTGGATCGATTTTATAATGAAAAACGATGTACGGTTCAAATACGGGACAGAGTCAGTCCCGCCGGGGCATTTTAAACTATGCCTAAAATACGGGACGTCCCGGAAAATACGGGACGTCTGGCTAGTTATAGGCCATAGGCCATGCTGGCTCAATGCTAATTGGCACCTTCACTGACCTGTGAGAACATGGAGACTTCTCAAGCATGCAGGTTTCCTCACAATATTGTCCTTTACCGTTGAAGCATGTGATATTTAATTGCTTAAATGCAAATAGGACAGCTACGCAAAGTAAAAGGCTGAGAGCGAACTTGAGACACCGCGAATAGGAGACCGCATAAACCTGATAAAATAATGACACTCAATAACCCAACGGTTAAAGATACGGACTGAAAAATGAAAGGTCGCAGCATAGCTAGCATGGGCGGAAGATATTTTATCCCCGGGGAAAGGATAAAATGTTTATCCCCTCGCTCAGTTTTATCCACCTGTCGAGCATGAGCAAAACGGTGGAAATAATATCCACAGTGGATATTCTTATAGGAATAAACTTTTCCTTTCCCCTAGCTTTCCGCTTATTTGAAGGGGAGAGGAGAATATAAGTCAAGTTCAGCTTGGCTAATATTCTTTATAAAAAAAAAATTATGCCACCTTTTGTCTTCCGGCTTCATCCTATTGGATTTAGTTCGACAAGATCTGTTCATAAATAAATAAAAAGCTTCATCAATCGCTGCTAAGTTTTCCGCCAGTGATGTGCTAAAGGCTTAAATAAATAAGAGGTGAAGCTTTTCTTTTTCAAGCTCCTCTAGCTGGTTGTCATAGTATTTTCAACTCTGTTACCACACAGCAGAGGGTAGTGTTTAGGTCTGCGCGCGCAAGCCAGTGCAGAGCAACTGGTTGTTCATAGAGTAAACAACTTTATTGCAGACATGTTACATAGGAAATGCTTTATTAAAAAAGAATAGAAAAGTATTTAATTCCAAAATACTTTTACAAAGTGCTATGGTATCTTCATTTAATGGATCTACCAATGTACAGTTGAAACTTCAAATTATTCGTGAAGACTAACTTAAGGCTCATAAAAGGGCTCTAATGATCTTACCAGTAGGTAAAGACTCTACCACCGGTTCGGAAAGATGATTCATTCTCTTAAGAGCCAGCAAGAAACTAAATAGTTTAGAATGCCATACTTAGTTTTACTATAGTGTTGATGGGTTGGAACTTGGAAGCCTATTTAGATAGTGTATAATATCCGATTCTGCTGGTTAAGCAATATTGACCCAAGTCGATAAATGTATGGATAGCTGATTTTAGCATTTCTTCGTATTTTGGAAACTCATTATTACATTATAACAAAACTCCTTTTGGTCATTTGTAGATTATAATATCTTTCCATTCGCTATACATTAGATTCTGTGACCAATATGATAAATCAATATCAATCGAATAGCTCTACAAAATTAATACGTAATGACAAGTTAACATCTCTTTTTAAACAATTTTATCAATACCGAAAACTAACCTAATCGATTATTTATCGATTAAATAATAGTTAAAGAAACTTTACGAACATGAGTTATCAAAGAACCCTCCTACTGTCGGTGTAATAAATTATAATCATTAACTAAGAAGTCTAGGTTTACACCGCAATAAAAAACCGCGGAAAACTGGCAATGACTACTATAAATCAGTGACCTATGTTTTTCCTGTAACGTATTTCCCCATAATTATTTATTGGCAGGTCACATGTATCACGATCTTATAGCATAAGGTAAAATAAAGGAATATTTAAAATATTAATTTGTCATAGTTGGCATAAAAATAGTAGGCATAGGGTAAATTATAAACGGCGCGTCTACGCTGTACTATTAATTTAAATTTTATTCTATGGCAGTCGGGCCGAGCCTCCGTCCAGCGAACGCGGCAGAACATATCAACACAACACAACCGCATGGCGTCTTGACCTCATCGGACGTCCAACCTCTTTTATTTTATACCTCTTTCGTTTCCGAACACAAAAGAAAAAACAAAAACAATAGACCATAGACAAAATTATTTTGAGAAAAGTTCGTCGCAAAAGTTTTTATAACACTATCTATTCTATCTGGTGCTGTTTAATGCCTTTTATGTGTGTGTACTGTTCCGTATTTACAAGTGTATTTTATGTGTGTGTCGGTGTGAAAGTTTGAAAGTTTCGACATGAATGGAGTCGTGGTGGATTCCGAACGTAAGGCGGAAATGGCGGGAAATGTTGACAGGTAAGTCATACATTAAAAAAAATAAGATACTTAAGGAGATTGCGTTTGCTATTTCTTCCTATCGTATAATATTTAAACCAAACCAGCTTCCTTTCTGTATCGAGATTGTTTTTAAAAAATTTACAACAGCGAAAACCAAACCAAAAAAATCCGAAATAAGTTTGATTGATAAAAGTTCATGTATCTAAATATTTACCTATTTCAGTAAAATAAAACAGTTTAATTTATATTAAATAATAAATTTGTTTAAAAATAATTCAACTTCCGCAGTTTTTTTGATTAAGTAATTAAATCAGCAATGATCATAAGCGGCCCCAAACAAAAGATGCTTATTAGGCGGTCGAACAGCTTAACTAGGCATAAAAGTAGCCTATGTCCATTTTCAAGATGTTATTTACTTTCTTTAACATATTGTAACCATTTATCTCTCACGTCTTTTACATTCATTCTCACAGTATCTTATCCAGGAATTTCAAATATTCCGGAGATAATAAAATGGACAAAAGTTAAAACATTCCTATTTGGGTTATGCTATCGTTCAAAACATAGCGAACATAATAAGAGGCAGTTATTTCAGAGTCTCAGATATACTCTTAAGTTTTTTTTAATTGTTTATTTGCGTAAGAAATCTCCAACCACGACTTAATTAATAGCCAATTAACATTTACTCGTACCTAATGACTCAATGGAAAGGTATGTGAAGTAACTTACTGGTTTGCTTGCATAACTTCCACAATTTTAATTACCTACATTACCTACATTACCTACTTAAAAATTAAGAAAGCAGATATGAATTAATTGATAAATAACAGCTTAATTGGCGTGAGAAGCCATGCCTATAGTTTCAATCTTATCTTTACTCCTTACTAGTTATTATAAATGCGAAAATGTATTTGTCTGTTGGTTTATCGTATTATACTGGAGGTCAACCAGTTAATAAAGAAGAAGTCGCTACCTACAAATTTTATATTAAAAAATTTGAATGTAGAGCAAGGAATTTCAAGTGGATATTTGACAACATTTTTTCATTCATACTTAAATGAAATGTTTTTAATATTATAAAACAATGCCATTTTTTTAATATCTTAATTAGTCTCTAGAATATAGAGCTTTTAAGTTTCCTGTTAGAAAAAGAGAGCGCTATTGCAACATGACGTCACGATTCAATAGCTCCATACACTCTCCATACAAAATTTCGTTTTAGAAAGAGACGAATACAGTCGCCGTAAAACAGCTTATAACTTATTTGTTTCTTGACCGATTTATTTTATATTATTTATTCTTTGTTGCATTTTCGATTGTAATTGGATAATATCTTTACCTACATTGGGAAATATCTTTACCTACATTGATATTCAAAAGAATATAAAAATAAAATTTTAGACTATAATATTGTCTACACCTGACTAGCTATCAGTTTTTCAAACAAGTATTTATTTCTATAAACCGGTTTACTATAATCTAACCTTAGGTGCGAATATTTATTTAAATAATGCTTATTATCCTTACTAAGTTACTAATATTATAAATGCTAAAGTGTCTATGTTTTTTGCTTTGTAATTTAATCACGCTGCAAAGAAATAATGGGTCGGCTTTTCAAAAAGTTAAAATCAAAGCGGAAATCTGTGATTAGTACGTCATGATTTGACAACTGCATAAAAAATGACAGATTTACGTAACTTTTATAACCTAAATAGTGCAACAGTTAAGAGGAGGACTGAAAACCGAAGGGATAATGGATTAAACCAGTGAAAGTTTGTAAGACCCTTCAATTAAGTGGTAAATGAGCTGATGATCATCAAACGCATGAACGGATCTTCTAAATTATAACTAAGAACCACCTTAATCACGCTAGCTTTCGTACAGAAAAAACCGCATCAAAATCGGTCCATTCGTTAGGAAGCTACGAAAGAACAGACAGACACATAGATTCGCACCCCCTCTTTTCCCGTCGGGAGTTAAGAAAAAGTACCGTAGGGCCCCTTATGTCCATACTCTACATACATCAAAAGCTCGGAGTTAGGAAGTCACCCCCGTGCCTCGGAGAGCACGTAAAGCCGTCGGTCTAGCGTCTGATCTCTCTCCGGTCGTGTCTAATTTCTGTTCCATCGGACTATGAGAGTGAGGTAATAGAGAGTGCACCTGTATTTGCGCACTGACTTGTGCACTATAATATCTCCCGCGCAGATAGTTAATCCCTGTTGATATTGGCAGCCGTGGCCGAATGAGATACCCGCGACTTCGTCCGCGTTATTTTTCCGGGTTAAAATGTAGCCTACTAAATGTAGCACGCACGCACGCACGCAAGCACGCACGCATGCATGCACGCACGCACGCACGCATGCACGCACGCACGCACGCGCGTATACATCCACACACACATCCCCACCGCCTTTATAATATTAGTAGGTAGTAAAAGAGACAGTGTAATCCCGCTTTAGTAACGAACACACCCGCATTATTACGACCTGGAGAACACATGAAAATTAAACGATGTTATTATTAAGATACATAATACCTTGTTAGCAGTACAAAGGTTAAACGCAGGCGTCTGGTAATGAAGTTTAGACACGGTATTAAACACTAACAAGAGTTGAAGCCTTATAAGATGTTGCCTCGCTAACAGCTTTCAGGTTATGTTTATCTTTAACAGCAAGACCTTTTGTGGGTAGCTACTTTACTGCTTCAATAAGCTATAATTTAAGAAAAATGAAACTACCGCTTCGTTATACAGAAATACAGAATAATTAGTGGAAAAAGAAAAACTAGAAAACTAGAGTTCAGTAGAACTGCTTTACTGCTTCCTAAGTTGAAGTCAATGTACGTAAATAAAAAAGTAGGTATATACATACCTATGTATATGTATAAACAAAGGTAATTTTAATAGGTATTGATCGAATGGATAACCTACTTTTTTTGAAGTCGGTTAAACATTGCTCAATCAACACCGCCGTGTACCTGCTATAATATAATTAGGTATTAATTTCAGATAATTTTCAGAAACCAAGTAAAAGTAAAATTATTGTTTTCTCACTTTTGATCTAGGTGTGCGTTTTTTTTTTTTTTTGCTGGTGCTAAGAGTGGGTACGACAATAGTGCAACGGGTGGGGCTAGAACCTGCGACCTTTCAGTTTTCAGTCCGCACCTTTAACCGTCGGGCTATAAACTTAGCAGAAGATAGATAGTTGATATAATATAATATAGCTTTCTAGTCAGTTTCAGCATGACAAACGTTGTTTGAATTTCATTATAACTTTCAACACTATTCATTTCACACGTGTTACCAGTCCTGAAAACTTTCCCACGCTTACTGTTAATCCAAAATCAATCTTAAGTGTTCCGTGTTAAAGCTTATCATAATGAGCTAATTACAGATACCATGAAGCTTTGTTTGCAATACACTGCATGTATTCATTCGAAATCGATCTTTAATTACGATGAGATTGAGTTACAATTTTCTTAAACTTGTCTATGGAAATGTGTGATCTTACAAAACATGGAAACATCGTATGGAAATAAAACCACAATAATAAGTTACTAGCATTAATTTCATTATGATGTTTTATTCGGATACATACCACGGTAAATATTTTAGTTGGAACTGTGAAGTCTCGTCTTGTTTACGATCCATGCAACTGACGCTGAAGCGGATTCTGCCTATAATTCTTTTTCTTTTGTTTCTTTTTTTTAAAAAAAGAATATTAGCCAAGCTGAACTTGACTTATATTCTCCTCTCCCCTCCAAATAAGCGAAAAGCTTGTGCTAGGAGTGGGTACGACAACAGTACAACGGGTGGGGTTCGAACCTGCGACCTTTCAGTTTTCAGTCCGCACCTTTAACCGTTGGGCTATTGAGGCTAATAATTGGGTAGATACCAGAAGCGTGATGCTTTTAATGATGTTATTCCTCGTATTTTGGAGATACGCTAAGAGTATTGTGTTGCTGGATGTTGCATGTCGGTGGTGCGTATTGCTTATACTTTGCTTGCGTGTGTGTGTATCGGCTCTCGTAAATGTTGTTATTCCTCCTATTTTGGAGATACGGTATGAGTATGGTGATGCGTGTCGTTGTTGCGTGTCGGTGGTGCCTATTGCTTCTAATTTGCTTTCGTGTGTGTGTGTATCGTTTCTCCTAATGTTGTTATTCTTCGTATTTTGGAGATTCAGTATGAGTATGGTGTTGCGTGTCGTTGGTGTGTATTGCTTATACTTTGCTTGAGTGTGTACTCACTTACAGAAGAAATAACAACATTCAGGGAATCCGGTACACACGTACCGGCTCCTCTAAATGTTGTTTTGAATTCCTCGTGTGTTGAAGATTCAGTATGAGTATGGTGTTGCGTGTTGGTGGTGCATACTTT
The DNA here is from genome assembly GCA_933228805.2 of Hipparchia semele. NCBI lineage: Eukaryota > Metazoa > Arthropoda > Insecta > Lepidoptera > Nymphalidae > Hipparchia > Hipparchia semele. The sequence continues at coordinate 660,391 of OW121719.1, forward strand.
GCATGCATGTGTAGTAGCGAATAGCATATCGTATGCTGCATATTTAACGAGCACTTCGAAGCAGATATTTATAACATACTGGTGCAACTGTGCAACTGCAGTCGTAACAACTGCATCCGTGTGTTTGCTACCTTTCAGCATGTTTCGTTTGGCCGAGCTGTGTTTGCTGTTATACACGAAATATTTACACAAACGATGCCAATATGGGAATCACCCGCGTGTACTCAGATGTGCGGAGATGGGTGCATCTGTACGTAAATAAAACTGTAATTATATATATTAATATTTTGCAAAGTGTGTAGGCACCTTCAAGTAATTTTCGTTCAATTTTGGCGAAGATCTGATAAATAATCGGAGACAGAAGCCAAAACATGCCAAAACTCCTCACGGATAGCAGCAAGTCATTCGCTTAAGATTTACTGATTTTAACCTTAATCATTAATCTAAATTTGGAAAGGACTGTCTAACTGACTGACTGATCTATCAACGTACAGCTCCTAATAGATATATAAATACATATCAAAAATTCCGAGGCCGGCGGGAAATTTTTGATATGTATTTATATATCTATTAGGTTATTTCCTTTAAGTGTAGGTTAACACTTCAATAAAAATTAAAAACGTACAGCTCAACTCAATGGACGGATGAGGCTGAAATTTGGCATACAGGATATAGCCATTATAATGTAGGCGTCCGCTAAGAAAAGATTTTTAAAAATTCAACCCCTAAGGGTAAATTAAGTGATTAAAAATCGAACTTGACGTGAGCGAAAAGGTCGCTCATGCTTCTACAAGGTACTTTCCCCTCTGCAATGTGAGGATTTAGAAACTATTGATTATTATTAATTGATGATTGATTGATACGTTGTTCCTGTTTGAACAGTGTACCCAATAGAGGGTACTGTTCAAACAGGTACAGTCGGCCTTTTGTATTTCAGACCTTGACTGTTGAGCTTTTGAGCCATTCTATTAATGCGGATGTATCAGTAATGATAACTGCCTCGTTGGTCTAGTGGTTAGTAAGATCGACTACGGATGACGAGATTCCGGGTTCGGATCCCGGGTCGGCTCAAAAAATGTTATGGAATTCTGTCAAGAAATTCTCCGTACTAGCCCGGAGTTAGGAAGTTGGCGGTGAGTCACCCCCGTGAGTAGTATAGAAAGCCGGTTTCAGCTCACTCCCAGCCTAGGCCAAAAAAAAAAGTGCGGCCAGGCCAAAAAATAAAAAAAGTGTGCCCAGCCCCCAAAAAAAGTGCGCCTAGGCCAAAAAAATAGTGCAGCCAAGGCAAAAAAAAAAGGGTCAGGGCAAAAAAAGGGTGAGGGCGATCCGAAAAAAAAGAGGCCCGCCGCAGGCGAAAAATTTTTGACTAAAATTCCAATAAGACGAATTCCAATTGGAATTCCAATCATTGGAATTCCAATTGAAGAGTTTAGTATTTCCACTTCCTAATAGATGGCGCTGCTTGTCAAGGCATAAAATGGTACGCTACTGTAAGATAGATGGTGTAATGGGGCGACTTAAAATGGCACGCTACTACAAGGTAGATGGCGTTGAGTGTTTTAAGTGTGATATATTTTCCGTCCTATTTCGTGTTGGATTTTCCATTCCCATTGGTTATGAGAGTGAGAGAATGTAGAGTGCACCAGTGTTTGTGTACACACTTGTGCACTATAATACCTCCTGTCGTTAAACTTGTATCACTACCAGACAACACTTATTGATATCGCATAGAACCTAAATGCCCGGCCTACGGCCGGGCAGCGGAACTTTTATGTTTTAACCTAACCTAACCTAGCTAGTAAATTAGGTTAGCCTAATTGCTCGAAGTGCTCCAGGCACCCACTAATGTTTGTTACACAAGAAATTCATTCCAAAGAATCGAACCTGTCAGTTAAACAGAGCGAGCGCACTAACCACTGTACCAAGGAGGTCACATACCTGCTTGCTTTGAACAAAAGACCCTTTTCCTTTCGTCGCATTCCTACGTTTTTTTTAACCGAATTCAAAATAAAAAAGGTTATGCACTTTATGTTTGCAAAATACGAATTAAAAGTCAATTAAACGTTTAAAAAAATCAAAAAATAACTTCTCTCTCATTATTGATGTTCTTTTGAATGAGAAAATATAATTCTATATTGATTAATCATTTATAGATTTAAATATGATTATGCACTAATTAATGTTTGTTACACAAGAAATGCATTTCAAAAAATTGAACCTAGGACTTCTCATTTAATATAAAACCATAACACTCACCACTGCACCCTTAGAGGTCTTCATGCGCTTTCTACCTGGTAGGACAATAGACCCTTGCATTCCAACGTTTTTGTGTTTTTGATGTTCTTTTGAATGAGAAAATATAATTCTATATTGATTAATCATTTATAGATTTAAATATGATTATGCACTAATTAATGTTTGTTACACAAGAAATGCATTTCAAAAAATTGAACCTAGGATTAATATATAAAAAATATCCATCAATTCTCTGTTATTATTATTGATGTTTTTTTAACTTAGGTATATTAACCTAATTAACCTGAATCTGTTGATGGTGTATTTAGATGACATCTTCGACGCGTACGAACTTGGTTGATTTTTTGTACTCTTTTTTTTCATTCCCATTATCTTTGGGTAGGATATAGATACAAAAAATGATTGCCTGCAGATTGCCGTATATTACACAAAAAATAGATGGCATCTTCGACACGTACGAACTTGGTTGATTTTTTGTACTCTTTTTCATCTTTGTTAGGATATGGATACAAAAAAATTATATTGCCTACAGATGCATGGGACATCAGGCACTCAAGACATGTTAATTCATGTCTAAAACATGTGTGTATAAAAAGGCCCCATTCTAGTTTTCTATCATAAATTTACCTTGTGTCAGCTCGTGAGCATCTCTATAAAGTCTTAAATATTACTAATTACCAGTCTAGGAATATTGTGTTGTGAATCTACATATTTCCGTTCATTATGGTGGTAAGTGCGTAATTATACTTGTTATTATTTAAATTATATTTGTAGCTAACATATCGATTCGTTATTATTGGGCTACTTTTTGAAATTTTATAAATATAATTAGTTTATTACAGTAATTACATTACAGTATAATATTATAAAGGCTAAAGTTTGTATGTGTATGTTTGTTACTCCTTCACGCCACAAGAAATGAGCCGAATTGGCTGAAATTTGGAATGGATCCAGGATTTAAACATAGGCTACATTTTATCATGGAAAATTAAAGATTCCCTACGAGAATTAAAAAACCTTAATATACGCGGACATCATCTAGTGTAATTCTATAAATTGAATAATCTCCTTTTTATTTCAGGACTCGGAAAATGAAATCAGTTATAAGAATTATTATTATCCACTCAATGTGTCAGATGATCAAGATGCAAGTGATTGTATGACAAATAATAAAAAGACTGCTTCAAAAAGGATCAAAACAATGGAACAAAATAATATAGATGTGTTTTTTGAACATCCAAAGAAAAAGAAGAGGGCAACTACTTCTTCATCTGTGGCTCAGGCGATTGATGGAGGTCTGTCGTATATCTCATCGAATGATGCTGACAGTACAAACGCAAGTCATCTCATCAAAATAGATGTCTATGACATGAAGAATCTGAAAGGGGTTTCACCTCTTGAATACTGGAAATATGCAGATTTACGATTAAAGTACTATGTGAATTCAGACGCTGATAAATTTTATCTCAGCACTCGAGATATTATTTACAACATAACAAAGCAGATCGCAGGAAGACATGATTGTAAAAAATATTTTGTCGAGAGAGATAACAAGCAATAACAATAGCTATAAATTATTCCATCCCAAAAAATAAAACTATTTAAAAGATAGCATCGTTACCTGCAAATCAAGACCCATGTCACTTAACGTAAATAAATTTTTAAAATAATGTGCAGTCTCCCTATACCTGGAGTTTTTGTTGAATTAGTTAACCGAGCCCCCCACTCTTCGACAACAGAACAAAGTATAAAAGTGTTTTGCCTTGAGAGGTGAACTTCATATTCCATCTCACTACGTTCAACTACGAGTATACGATGTCGTCTCAACCTTCTCAACTGTGTGAACTGAGCGAGACCATTTACGATACAGAAATGGTTTCGCTATGTGAAGAAGCAGAAGCGGAACTGAATTTTGAAGATATGGAGTTGTGTGAGGATTCACAAGATGGGGATCATTTTGCCTGCCTAAGCCCTAGTCCGAGCCTTTACAGTCCAGTTGACTTCATTCCAATCGAAGATGCATTATTCGGAATACGAGGAGGACCAACAACTGATGATGAAGACTCTGAGAAAGATCATTCGTTTTCATCACAGCGTACCCTTAAGTTATAGTTAGTTAGTATTTAGGTAGTCTTATGTTTATTTTTAGTAAAAAAATGTTATTTAAGATTTGTATATAAATAAAACTATAATTATTCAAAACAATATTTTTTATTTCATCTCCTTATAAATAAAGTTGTAAACATACATTGTAAAAGTTGATCATTATACAAAGTATTATCAGTAAATATATTAAGGAATTGTGACATTGAGATGTTGTTATATTTAAAATATATATAAACTAAACAATACATTCCACAAAATGAACTTAAATAGTTCTGAAGTACTTTGTTATTATGGGTCCACTTCTTACAGTTGGTTTTTAGGAACATTTCATGATAATCCGTTGGTTTTCGACCAAACGAATCAAAATATTCACCGACACCATTAGTATCCACATATATTGCTACCCAATGAGATCCAGGTTTTGTATCTGGATCTAAATTGGAAATTAAATAAGCTGGTGGTGTTAAATATATCGGTATCTTATTTGCTGCAAAAACATTGAATTGAATATTGGGATCGATTATTTTTAAATATTTTCCAATCTCTGCGGTATTCATTGAAACTAAAATTGAAATAAATTTAGAGCAAATAAGACTTACAAATAAGATAATCTTCTTGATACAATGAGTGATTAACAAATGACTTAAAAATTGAATATCTCCATTTTTATATTAAATTTTTAACTATTGTAGTCTAAATTAACATCTCGATTTTTATTAATTTCAATTACGTTATCAAACTCTGCGTATACAATACAATTAAGAGTTGTAGTTAGAGCTCTTTCAAATCGAACTTCAAATCTTACACTACCTCGTTTTATGAGATTCCAGTGGGAGTTTGAATTAGCAGATAAATCAGGAGTTAAATCAAAGGCAAGCAGACAATATCCATTATTATACTCCTCCTTAGAGACATCATTCCCTTCATTCAAAAAATGAATTCCTGTTCCAGAGAATAAAGTATGATATGCACTTGTGAACATATTATCATCAAAAGAGGGTGTTAATGTTTTTGATGGTATAGATTGACCATCAACATATAAACCGAACAGATTAAGACCGTGATTACCAAAATTAAAAGGATTAGTATTTAAAGTTCCATTGAAAGCTGAGTTTCCTACGAAACCAATAATACATCTTTTGGGAATTTGTCCTAAAAATACATTATCAAGCATTTTTCCTTGGATGCCCGATGGGATCGTTAAGACTTTAACTTCAGCACGAGTGATAGGATATTTTGCAGTTGTAGTAGCTAATACTTTCTCATGTGCAATTAATACACTCGGATTGATCCGAACTTTGCGCATTATAAGGCTAGCACTAGATATATGCACTTTGAATTTACTATCTGCCATTGAACACATAAGATTAAAAGTATCTTTAGAACGTACTAGTTTTAGACGCATTTCAACACCGTTGATTAAAAACTTATCTTGATTAAAAATATCAGCGTGTATGTGTCCAATCATTTCAATAATTTGACTTTCCTTTGCTAATTCTTCTCTTTTTGCATATCCCTGATTTGAAGCATCACATGAATCCATTTTTGAGGCTGTATCTTTATACCAAAGCCCACAAGTAAGATGAGATTTCTTAGCAGCTGTACCATAGTTAAGCAAAGTCTCGATGTAAGCACGATACCCATAAGTGTTGTTTGGTGGTGATACGAGTTTTTGATTTAAATATATATCAACCTGACTAAAAAGCGAATGCAGCCAATTATTAACTGGAGCAACATTTGACGTCGCCGCAATGTTAGTTGCATCAGTATTCTGAATTTTAGCTTTTATGTGAAGTAGGGTATGAGATAAATCAATATAATCATCTCCATTTCCTGGTACTAAAAACTCAATGGGTCCATCATCGGTCAATGATGAAATGGGGTTGTAATGGATCCACTGACCTCCTTCAATACTAGTTTGAGTCGATGGTAGAGCAAACAAATCCAACTCAGATTTTACGCATTCACAGGAGTGATGATGTAAAAATGACATTTTTTAATTTTAACTTTTATGAAAAATATCCTGAATATTACTTTGTTTAATTTTCTTAGTACCGCTCCGTTTGAGAGTGTTTTTAGGAGTGATACGTTTCCGTTTTTGTCGTCTAATTTTATATCCTGATCCTCTCATTATTGAATCAATTTTTTTGTCAGCTTTTTCTTTTAAATTCGAAGTTGCTGTTTTTAAACGTGACCTGATAGATTCATCCATTGGTTGCACATTTAACATATCAGACAGTAGACCCACACCAGCATTCAAAGCTTCTTTACCCACAACTTTTGCACCACTTTTCAAAAGTGGAAGAACAGATCTGAATAGTCCGCCCAAAAAACTACCAATACCGTGACCTCGCTGATAAGGTGCACCTTTATAAATTGCACCTACACCTGTACCAGCTTGATGAGAATAATAATGTAAATACGGGCACGGCATTTGAAATATGTGTATTCACTTGATTCTCTTAAAATGTACTTTAATACACGTTGTCCCAAACTGGAATGGTACTTTTCGACCTGTACTCGTTCTTATATCTATTTCTATCACATCGAACTCTCTACGCATGACAGGTACGTAATGAGGCGGTGAAAAAATATGCATTTTATTTGCCCCGTATACATAGACTGTAGGATCTAGTGGTGCTATTCTGAGAAGAGGGGCCATAACATCACCAACAATCTGTGGTTCTATTATATCACAATAAATGAACAATTGAGATGGTAATCCTAATTTTAAATTATAAGGATATGTTCCGATATTATTTTGAATTAGATTTGTATTTGGTTCAAAACCAAGTTGTAAATATAATTTGGTTGACAACTTAAGTACATCAATTGCGTTATTCGCACATAATACTGATACTTGCTTCTTTATTTCATCATAGTTAAACATTATTCCAGCATCTGTATTTTTATTTAATTCAGCTACAATATGTTCAATGCTATCATAGTTCATGGCAGGAATACGGTTTCTATAGTGCACTAAAGAGTTTATATCTTCATCGGGTATTGTAATCCACTTTGATGTATAAATAACATTTTCATAGTCTCTAACCGTATACATAGTGCAAGGATATTGAAATTCTACAACTCCAACGTGCCATTCACCTTCCAAAATAAGCGATTTTGGTAATTTTGTTGAGAACGTGGTCGTCGTGTTTTCCGGGAAGTATTCCATTGAACTATTACTAAGTAAAGTTAAATAAAAATTGTCTTCCATCATCCTATCTGTTTAAGACTGGATTCTAAAATCCAACTGTTAAATTTGTCAGGATAACCTTTCCACTTGACAAGTACTTCTTTTCTGTTACCTGAGTAGCGAGACCGTAGTATTTTATCAATTTTATATTGAGTGGTGGGGTTATATGTAACTTTTTGTAGTTCATTCTCATAAAAAGTACCAACAATAGGTTCACTTTGTAGATCTTTAAGTGTGTAGACTACTCTAGACATACTATTTTTTATACCAGTTATAATAAATATTTCATCACTCCAATTTGTCTCATATCCTTTTTGAAAAATGTGCTTATATTTTGTTATCCTTACATGATCTCCAATTGAAAACTTAGACTGTTGTTTAGCACTGATTTTATTGTATATATTTCCATATAAATTATTCCAAACTGTCATGATGTTATTAAAATTAACTTCAAACGGACACATTTTTATGCTTGAATGAAAACTATGATTATAAGAATAGAGTAAATCTTGTAAAATGTTAATATAAGTATAGGTATTTTTATGTGTAAAATAACGCCACATTTTAGTTTTTAATGTCCTTTGAAATCTCTCAACTATACTTGCTTTAATATCTGGGTTGTTGGTTGTGTAATAATTTACATTTTTACTTTTAAAGTACTGTCTAACATCTTTTGATACAAATTCAGTACCTTTATCTGATTGCAAGTGGGTAGGAGTAGTATTAGCTTCAGTAAATATGCTTTCAAATGCTTGTTTTATGCTTTCAGAATTTTTCTTCTTTAGTGCTCTAGCGAAAGCGTATTTACTAAAAACATCAATAACACAAAGAATATAATTGAAACCTTCATTATATTGAGAATAAGTACGCATATCACTTAAATCTGCTTGCCAAAGTTCATTAAGATTAGATAGAATATATTTATTCCGGGGGAATTTTCGATGCACAGGCTTATGTAAAGTATAAGTTTCCTGAGCTTGCAACCATTCTTTCACTTGCTTTCTATTCATTTTACCTTTTAATGCTCTTTTTAATTTCTCTGCACTTCCGTAACCAGCGGGATTGGATACATCATAATAAATATCTTTTATGTCTAATATGGATTCCATCTTTCCCAAATGTCTTGTTTTTTCCTTAGTCTGTATGATGAAGTTTTTGGACTTTTATCATCAGATGGAGAACTATGTTCTCTGAATTTTGGAGATATGTTACTAATATTTTCAGAAGCTTGAGGATTACCAATACATATTAAGGGAACCCCTATATCTTTTATAGTTTGGATAAATATTTCCCATCCATTAGGTTTGGAGCGTTTTAATGGTCTTAGGGTATAATTCACTAGATCCACTATATTACTACCATCTACAACTTCATTATCTACGACTATTGATCCATCCTTTTTCCAACAAATTTTTTCTTTATTATTTAGCAGAGCATTTAATAATATATCACCTTTTTTCCTATACGTTTTCGGTATTAATTTGTTTATATAAGTAGGGGAATATAAAAAATCAATTGGTAGCCCCTTTACGTGCTTATCATCCTCTGATTCCTCATAAACTGTTGAATCATTGTCTTTCATTTCCTTTTTAAAGATACTGTTATTGTCATAGCTTCGATCGTCCTCCACAGTCACTGGTAATTTAATTGGCTTTCTCTCTCCTTCAGTTATATGGAGATATCTCTGTAAAATTTGTGTGTACAGTGACCATTTTTCACGATCATCAAGTTTACTTTTCAGTATTTTTTGCATTTCTTTATCTAATCTTGATAAAGAATCGTCAGATGCAATATTTTTTGATTTTAACCTTTCAATAACCTCTGGTTCAATAAGAACCATTTTTTTTGCGTGTTCCATTTTTTATATTAAATTAAACAGTCCACTTAAAACAGCTCCCAAAATAATAGGTAGAAATGCTCCCCCTTTCTGAATTATAATACGTTTCCGTGATTTATTTCGCCCTTTCTTTATTAATTTTCTCAGAATAGTTTTGTGTTTTTTTAACTTGGCCTTCTCACAATCCTTCAAAGGTAGTTTACCATTTAGTATATTGAAAATACACTCACAAATACAATTGATTTCCTCGTCCTTACAAGCTTTCAATAAGGCTGTGCGGAATTTCGGTTGAAGTGTGTGTAAAGCCTTTAGTAAATTTTTGTGTGTTTTTACTCGTGCAGACATTATTTTAGAATGAATCTGAATACATATTTATATTAACTTTGTAGAAAAGAAACAATTCAGTTTTACAGAAGATTCTCTTGTCTCTTTATTGGGGGTATTTTCTTTAAATATTTCTTTGATATACTCACAAACACGATTAATTTCTTCTTTCTTAAGAGAGCGAAGTAAAATTTTACGATATTTTGGTTTAAATGTTTGTAATGCACACCTTAACTTTTTTGAATCTAGCGTGCTGCTTCCTTCAACCATTATTTGTTACTGACAAGAACTGAGTGATGTAAACCATATTTAAACCCCTTTTTAGGGATGTATACCACACAATCATTAGAGGTACTATCTATCTTAGTTTTAAAACGACATGAATCATTTGTATTTTGCTTTAAATCAATCATTAAATAGCCATGAGGCTCAGTAGTGGCATCTTTATAAGCCTCTTCAACAAACTTTGAATTCTCTGGAAATACTTGACGTGCTAAATGATGAATTTGTGTTCGATCTCTGGGATTTTTAAAGTAAATTATGTAACTTGTATTCAGAGAAATATCTCGTTGGCCTTTCCCTTGATGAAAAAGATTTTGTGTGATATAAAAAACACTTAAATTTCTGTGGTGACTACCTTTAGTAAAAATATCAACAACACGACCATCTGACTCCCTCATGAGATCGTCAAGTATAATTAATTGAGGATGTTTTCCATCAAACATATTCATTTCAGGAATTCCTTGAATGTAAGTTACATTTTCTAGATTATATAGAGGCTGCATTTCATCGTAGCACCATAAAACTTGATCAAATCGTGTATTACATATATAATTACAGTGTTTCAAGAAATTTGTCACAAAATGTGATTTACCACATCCACTCGGTCCAGCAACTATAGCAGTAAATGGATGGAGAAAATGATACATGTTCAAAATACGTGTTGCTTTAGTTAAATTAGATAAAGAAATGGGGAATAAAGTGACACAACATCGATTTAAGTAATACATTTATTTATAATTATACAATTTATTTTTCTATACAATTTATAACTTAAGGCTACATCTATCCATTCTTATAATTACTTAAAAAATATCATCAATGATTCTTACTGCTAATCATTATTAAACGACTTTATTTTGTAATGACCCCAAGCTAAGGTGTTGGTAGAGTTATTAACTAAAAACCGTTTTGTATCTGAATGTGATAATGATATTTTATTCGTTTTTTGAGTAAATATTATATGCTTTATCGATCTGAATCTATACATCTCACATAGTTCATTTTTTTGTTCAAATAAAACTGTTTTATAATTCTGCATTTTGAAATTTTTGGTAACCGATTTGTTTACACCTTTTGCCTTAGCAATGAATTTATTTTGTGCATTAAAAGCATACACTTTTGATCTCAAACCAACAAATTCAGTCATAATGTTACCATTATTTTCATCCTTAAAATAGCCAATTTTTTTTTTATTCATCAAGGGAATATCAAAACTATTATTAGGGGGATAATCCGAAGTATCGAAGTATTTATTTAAGTCAGGTTTAATGTCATCATAAAAGTTATCAGTAAAAATCTGATATATGAAGCTGTCAGTGTCAGTATATAACATTTTACAATTTGAGCCATATTTCTTTTTCATATACTTATAATGGAAATCATACATAAGCGTTTTAGAAATATCTAAAATACAAAATCCTAAGTAAATAGGTTTATTGTAAAGTAATTTCGTTTTTTTCAATTGTATAGCAACCAAATTTTCCGAAAATATTGAGACACTATGAAATTCAGGTCTCGCAATAAGTTTTTGAACACCAACAGATTTTCCCTTATCTTCCCAATGTGTACATAGTTTAACATCAACACGTTTTTCAATGTTCTCCATTGTTTTTCCGAATATTGAATTATTCATTAACTTATAGAAATCCTTTTCAAAATCAGATTGTGCAGATGTACGCAACTGTGTATTTAAATCAATATATTTTTGTAACCAAGGACTTTGATTAAATTTTAAAATCCTATGAATTTTTTTTAGTTTTAAGCCCATTTCTAGACACTGTACAAGATTTCTATAATGAATAACATACTTAGTTTTATCAAATAGATTTGGAACTAATTTTATAGTTTTACTCCCTCCAGCAAGTATATTCTCTGGACAAAGAGGAAAATCGGTATGTAAGTCATGTAAAGTTTCAGGGTATTCTAAATCTACTTCTAGAATATAACCCACATCAGAATCAATTGGTATGTTGAAATTAGTTTCACAACTTACCCATTCAAAAGCCCCCGTTGGAAGGTATTGAGACATAGCCCAACCATATAAATTATTAGCATCTAAGTATGTGAGATAAGATGATTGGATTTTCTGATTAAAATTTGCCATGTGCTTATTATTAGCTTGCGCATAACGGTTACTGCACTGTGAAACACCGCCGCGTATACCTGATTTCACAAATGCAATTTTTTCAAAATCTGTTAGTAAATCTAACGTTATTTGTGTGTACTTTAACATTGCATCCCAACTAAGACCTGGTGCAGTATAATATTGCGCAGGATCTAAATCATAAGTTTTAATACATACATTTCTAAAATTTTCAAATATATCTGCTAAAAGTAACACATCCGTTTTGAGATATAAATCAGAGTAATCACTCATATTACGACATTTAAAATGATTCCAAACATCTCTAGCATGTTTATAATCCTCATTTGAAACAGTACTGTTTGTAAGTGTACTGAAAAATTGATCCTGTGTTGGGAGTGACGTTAACTTTAAGGAGTCAAAAGATGTCATACATTCGTATGGGTATACACCCTTACGTTTTAAATAATAAATATCTTTTTCACTTTGAAAATTTCTTCGCATTTCGATGAAGTCTTTATCATTTAAATTATTTGTTAAGGATTCTAGACTACTAGATAAAAATTTAAAAGAATCAATAAACCTCAATTCAATTTGTTTGTCCATGATTTTTATCTTTTTTGAAAATGAAATATATCGTTCTTTATTTTGGGGTATGACATTTATCCCACCTTCTGAGAAATTCAATGCGTGCACAATGAAATGAGCATCATAGTTACTAAGGTTATGTAAAATTATCGGTATAAATTGAGGAATTTCTAACTTTTTACTACAGCTTTTGTGACAGACACCTACTAAACCTCCGGTGTATTTATTATATGCTATTTCGTAATCCGATTTCAGTTCTTTTTCACATATATGACATGTGGAGGTCCTAGATAATTTTTTGTTATCATTTGTTGTCAGAGGTAGTGGATAAACTTCAATTAAATGCTCATCATAAATTCGTTTTATATCATCATTTAAAGTCTCCATAAACACTTTGGCACAGTCGGTACCTGTATAAGTTTTATATACTGATAGACTATTATTAAATGTACATTTGATATAGTATCCAAAGCTATATACTTCATGTTTTTGAAAATTTGCTGTGTATGAGGTAGTTGGATCATTATCACAACCTTGTATAGGACTTAAAAATGCTTCAAAATCTGCGTAAACAACAAAAGGCAATTTGAGCTTTCTTTCATATTTATTAAATGTTAGTTTAGCTTGTGTGATATCGGGCAAATCAGTTCTAATATGATTACAATCAAACTCTTGATGGGATTTCAATTTAATATCTGATTGAAAATATAGTAAGCAACCATCACAAATAAATACAGCATGGATATGTTTGGTTAATTGTCGACCAACTAGCCTAGAAAGATTCTTTATATAACAATAATGACCATTCGAACCATTATTTACGTATAATAAATTTATGTGTTTCTGTTTTCGACATTTTGTGAAATAGAGAGGACCAATAATCTTCGTAGAATTGCTTTTTGTGTCATGTTCAATTCCAAAAACATTTATACTAATATTATTTAAGGTTTCAAATTTGTTGATATCTTTTAATTGTACTGGAAATGGAATATTTGAAAAATCTAAAGAGTTTTGTTTCGATATATATGAAGTCACTCTGTCGGCATTTTTTTGAACAGGATACAAAGCGGAAAGTATAGCCCATTGAAAACATTTATTGTCATTATTTTTAACATTAATAATAGCAAGTTTATGTTTAATATCTATGGGTAAATCTATATAAGAGTTCCCTTTTAAAGGGTTTAATTTATTTATATTTAAATCCACATAATTAATTTTTTTAAGACTCCAACCACTATCTTTCTTTTCAAAATTACAAACTTTACTCGAAGTTTCAGTTAATAAATCCGAGTAAATGATGTTAATTTCATCACCTAAACAGAATGTATAGTTACACGTTTGAAAGTCAAAGGAAGTTTCTAAGTTTTTTGTTGCCTGAATAAAATCTCCGTTTAAAATGAAGTTAACTTTAATTAAAGTATGCTCTTTTAAAAGCGTATGAAGCAAGTCATGAACAGAATTTTTAATTGAATCAAGAAAAGCTTCAGGTGTCTGAAATTGTGAATTATTATTGGAAATCCTGTATGTTGCTATTCGTCGACCGAAGGCATTTTCTATTAATTGCACATTGGTTAAGTTTTGAACCGAACTATTAAGAAGTACGTTATTTATATGTTTTTTGCTTCTAAGGTGGTTAGAATAGTACTTTTGATTCACATTTATTTTACAGTAAGAACACTCGATACTATGATATTTTGTAGAACTTACAAATAAGGACGATTCTCCCCCCGTTGATCTTGCTGTAGTCAATGGCTCCGTAGATGTAGAAGGTTCTTGAGAACATGGTTGCTTACTCGTAGAGTTTGTGACTGTAGTAGCTTTTCTTTTCACTCCGGCTCCAGTTTGCTTTGAACTGAAAAATAAAAATTGATATAATAAAACATATTTTCTATAAAATAAACGTTACACTAATCTTTTATAATTTAAATATAATTTACCATTTGTAACACACATATTACAATATGCTTTCATAGGAAATACACCGTCAATTTCATCAGAATGAGGAAAAATTGAAGTACGATGACCACTACATGGTGTATAAAACGGTTTAATCTCTGGGTCATCTAACATCCATCTAGGGAGTCTATCAGAGATATACCACAACCGTATGTATCTATGCATCTTATTTAACACAAATGATTTAGAAAATACACTTATTTCATCATTGGAAAAAGCTTCCATTATTAATATTTTTCTATCACAACTTCTCTCTGAATGAGTGTAGCTAACGTCTTAACCGAGTATTTATACGTAAATAGCCCCTCCCCATCAGCGTTATGTTTGAACAAGTTTGAACTGATCAGGTTGATGGTAGCTGTTAGATTAGTAAAAATTTATAGTCGTGCACCCAAGCCTCGATGAATCGTTTGAAATATAATAGATTAAAATAAATACTGTTCATGGAAAAAATGATGAATAAAAAATACTCACGAATAAACTTGATTTCGGTCGGCTTCCATGCATATGTTAACTAACTCGGCGTTCAATTCTGCTTCTTCACAATTTTCAACCAATTCTTCATTGTAAACAGAGTCGTTAAAAGCACACAGTTGACACAACATTGTTGTGGATAGCGAGATGGAATATGACTTGATTGTGTTAGAACAGCACTCTTTTATAATTTGTTTCGTCTGTATTCACAGACAAATAGTAGGGAGACTGCACATTATTTTAAAAATTTATTTACGTTAAGTGACATGGGTCTTGATTTGCAGGTAACGATGCTATCTTTTAAATAGTTTTATTTTTTGGGATGGAATAATTTATAGCTATTGTTATTGCTTGTTATCTCTCTCGACAAAATATTTTTTACAATCATGTCTTCCTGCGATCTGCTTTGTTATGTTGTAAATAATATCTCGAGTGCTGAGATAAAATTTATCAGCGTCTGAATTCACATAGTACTTTAATCGTAAATCTGCATATTTCCAGTATTCAAGAGGTGAAACCCCTTTCAGATTCTTCATGTCATAGACATCTATTTTGATGAGATGACTTGCGTTTGTACTGTCAGCATCATTCGATGAGATATACGACAGACCTCCATCAATCGCCTGAGCCACAGATGAAGAAGTAGTTGCCCTCTTCTTTTTCTTTGGATGTTCAAAAAACACATCTATATTATTTTGTTCCATTGTTTTGATCCTTTTTGAAGCAGTCTTTTTATTATTTGTCATACAATCACTTGCATCTTGATCATCTGACACATTGAGTGGATAATAATAATTCTTATAACTGATTTCATTTTCCGAGTCCTGAAATAAAAAGGAGATTATTCAATTTATAGAATTACACTAGATGATGTCCGCGTATATTAAGGTTTTTTAATTCTCGTAGGGAATCTTTAATTTTCCATGATAAAATGTAGCCTATGTTTAAATCCTGGATCCATTCCAAATTTCAGCCAATTCGGCTCATTTCTTGTGGCGTGAAGGAGTAACAAACATACACATACAAACTTTAGCCTTTATAATATTATACTATAATGTAATTACTGTAATAAACTAATTATATTTATAAAATTTCAAAAAGTAGCCCAATAATAACGAATCGATATGTTAGCTACAAATATAATTTAAATAATAACAAGTATAATTACGCACTTACCACCATAATGAACGGAAATATGTAGATTCACAACACAATATTCCTAGACTGGTAATTAGTAATATTTAAGACTTTATAGAGATGCTCACGAGCTGACACAAGGTAAATTTATGATAGAAAACTAGAATGGGGCCTTTTTATACACACATGTTTTAGACATGAATTAACATGTCTTGAGTGCCTGATGTCCCATGCATCTGTAGGCAATATAATTTTTTTGTATCCATATCCTAACAAAGATGAAAAAGAGTACAAAAAATCAACCAAGTTCGTACGTGTCGAAGATGCCATCTATTTTTTGTGTAATATACGGCAATCTGCAGGCAATCATTTTTTGTATCTATATCCTACCCAAAGATAATGGGAATGAAAAAAAAGAGTACAAAAAATCAACCAAGTTCGTACGCGTCGAAGATGTCATCTAAATACACCATCAACAGATTCAGGTTAATTAGGTTAATATACCTAAGTTAAAAAAACATCAATAATAATAACAGAGAATTGATGGATATTTTTTATATATTAATCCTAGGTTCAATTTTTTGAAATGCATTTCTTGTGTAACAAACATTAATTAGTGCATAATCATATTTAAATCTATAAATGATTAATCAATATAGAATTATATTTTCTCATTCAAAAGAACATCAAAAACACAAAAACGTTGGAATGCAAGGGTCTATTGTCCTACCAGGTAGAAAGCGCATGAAGACCTCTAAGGGTGCAGTGGTGAGTGTTATGGTTTTATATTAAATGAGAAGTCCTAGGTTCAATTTTTTGAAATGCATTTCTTGTGTAACAAACATTAATTAGTGCATAATCATATTTAAATCTATAAATGATTAATCAATATAGAATTATATTTTCTCATTCAAAAGAACATCAATAATGAGAGAGAAGTTATTTTTTGATTTTTTTAAACGTTTAATTGACTTTTAATTCGTATTTTGCAAACATAAAGTGCATAACCTTTTTTATTTTGAATTCGGTTAAAAAAAACGTAGGAATGCGACGAAAGGAAAAGGGTCTTTTGTTCAAAGCAAGCAGGTATGTGACCTCCTTGGTACAGTGGTTAGTGCGCTCGCTCTGTTTAACTGACAGGTTCGATTCTTTGGAATGAATTTCTTGTGTAACAAACATTAGTGGGTGCCTGGAGCACTTCGAGCAATTAGGCTAACCTAATTTACTAGCTAGGTTAGGTTAGGTTAAAACATAAAAGTTCCGCTGCCCGGCCGTAGGCCGGGCATTTAGGTTCTATGCGATATCAATAAGTGTTGTCTGGTAGTGATACAAGTTTAACGACAGGAGGTATTATAGTGCACAAGTGTGTACACAAACACTGGTGCACTCTACATTCTCTCACTCTCATAACCAATGGGAATGGAAAATCCAACACGAAATAGGACGGAAAATATATCACACTTAAAACACTCAACGCCATCTACCTTGTAGTAGCGTGCCATTTTAAGTCGCCCCATTACACCATCTATCTTACAGTAGCGTACCATTTTATGCCTTGACAAGCAGCGCCATCTATTAGGAAGTGGAAATACTAAACTCTTCAATTGGAATTCCAATGATTGGAATTCCAATTGGAATTCGTCTTATTGGAATTTTAGTCAAAAATTTTTCGCCTGCGGCGGGCCTCTTTTTTTTCGGATCGCCCTCACCCTTTTTTTGCCCTGACCCTTTTTTTTTGCCTTGGCTGCACTATTTTTTTGGCCTAGGCGCACTTTTTTTGGGGGCTGGGCACACTTTTTTTATTTTTTGGCCTGGCCGCACTTTTTTTTTTGGCCTAGGCTGGGAGTGAGCTGAAACCGGCTTTCTATACTACTCCCGTGCCTCGGAGAGCACGTAAAGCTGTCGGTCCTGCGTCCGATCTCTCTCCGGTCGTATCGGATTTCCGTCCCATCGGACTGTGAGAGTGAGGGAATAGAGAGTGCACCTGTGTTTGCGCACACAATTGTGCACTGTAATAGCTCCTGCGCAAGCGGCTAATCTCTGTGGAGATTAGCCGCCGTGGACGGATTCGGTTGGGAGGATATTATTATTATCAGTAATGATCTATATTTCATTTGCATAACAATATTACAGCACTAGGTACGTAAAGTCCCCATTGTTCGCTCGCCGGAGCGCTCGGCACAAACACCGATAACCCGCGTGAACCGTGACCCCGCGAGCATCGCTCATAACATAATATTATTCACACGCTCAAGATAATGTAACATATTATCTACGTGTCTTACAACGTCACTATTTTTACCCGACTGCGGCGCGCAAAGGGGGGTAATGTGTTTCTGACTGATAAATATGTACGTAAGTATGTGGCGCTCTGGAGACCAAACGCATGGACCGATTTTTATGACTCTTACGTCAATCGATTTGTGTTAATCTTAGGAGTGTCACTAAAGACATGACAGTAATCAAAATTCAATATGGCTACCACACGTACATACACACACACACGCACACACACACATAAAAACTTTCGCTTTTATAATATTAATGTGATGTGAAGTGTGATAGATTTAGTAGGTCTCTTCCTTTCTCGGCCTTTCGCTGCCTGTATCCAGGGACTCCCCGTGATTTGTGTTGCTGTCATCGATCCACCTAGTGGAGGGTCATTACCACATCAGCTTTGCGACTCCATGAGTGACGTTGGTAACTCTGATTCTCCTAAAGATCTCCTTACCCTGATTTCATCTTGCAGGGATACTCAGCACATAGCTCCCTTCATTGCCCTCTATACGACCCTGAGCTTTGAAATAGTTACCTTGTTTCAAATCAACGTTAACACGGATGCTAACTTGATTTGCTAATTAAAAATAACGTGACAACGGTAACAGTAGATTTGGCTTTTTTTTTTGTTACACAAAGTTGTGTTACGTCACGTTTATAATCTACGAACTATGTGTTCTTTTGACAGTTTTAGTTATTCTGCTAGTGTTGATTTGAAACGAGGTGTAGGTGGATACTTTCTTTTATAAACGGGTTTTAATAGAGTCATTTGACGAAAGTGTCAGCGGTAAGGTCAGTTACCTTTTAATCCGCTGAACCGGATTTGATAAAATTTCACAAGGAGATAGCTTGCATCCTTGTGATGGATAAAGGATACCTAGTTTAAATAGGAAAATTAAAGAGTTTCCAGGGGATTTTCAAAAAAATTCTAAATCGGATGAAGTTAAGGTCATTTATTTTAACAATAGTTTAATTTTACGTTACAACATTTAAATATACAGTGCTAAACATGAAAATGTGTTCCAATCGAGGGTTATTTCCAAGATTCAACTTACGAGAGCAGCTTGCAAATGATTTTGAAAGTAAATTTTAGTTCATTAACTTGTAAGGAGTTTATTAGTTTGCAGACAGTTCGCAGAAGCAGATTTCTCATTAAATCTCAATAAACAAGAAACAAATACTACGAAATTGTTGGATCTTGTATAATTTCATCAGATTAAAATTGGTCCTTTCGCTATCTTCGATGCAATTACTGTAAGTAGTTTAACTACCTATAAATATTTGCTGGATTTTTGCTGGTTCTTCTCTGTTGGAACAGCATTCCGAAGCAATGCAGTGGTAGATTCACGATTGAAAAGCAGTTTGCAAAAGTTTATTTGAATTAAAAAAATTATATCCTTTTTAACCGACTTCCAAAATAGGAGGAGGTTCTCTATTCGTCGGAATCTTCTTTTTTGTATGTTCCCCGATTACTCGAAGACGCCCTGACCAATTTGGAAAATTCCTTTTTTGTTTAAAAGGGTGATTGATCCCATTATCATTAGGTCAGGATCTGATGATGGGATTGTGGAGAAATTGAGGGAACTCTTCAAATTTTATAGGCACAATTGATTACATTGTAGTGGCGTTTGAAGTATGTTTTGTAAAAGGAATTTTTACGTTTATATTATCTAGCAAAAGATGCCATGGATACCAAATGCCAATAACACAGAGTTGCTAAGGCGCAGTGGTGAGAGATATGGTCTTATAAGTATACGGTTTCGGATACTATTCCGAGAAGAAGTAGTTTGGATAACATCCATTTAATTTAAAATAGTTTCCGGTCTAGTAAGGTAACGACAGGCTTCAGCAGACATAGACATCTGACAAGCAATTTTTTTAGGCAACCTGAATTTGATAATCCTCCTATCCCCTCCAAATAAGAGGAAAGCTTGTGTTAGGAGTGAGTGCAACAATAGTGCAACGGGTGGGATTCGAACCTGCGACCTTTCAGTTTTCAGTCCGCACCTTTAACCGATGGGCTATTCAGGCTTAATTTAGGGACTTTGCACATGGGATGAACTTACAGCTTGCGGTTAACACATAGGCTACTTTTTATCCCGGAAAATTAAAGAATTCCCGTGGGAACCAAAAAACCTTAAGCCACGCGGACGAAGTTGCGGGCATCGTCTAGCAGATAGATAAAAAGAAAATAGATATAGATATTGAGCGTATTTATAAATAATTCAACAGGCGCCCGCCGCTGCGCTGTCAGCGAGCGTCAGCGCGATTTTGTCGTCGGTGTGCGGGGAATTTTATTTCTTCATCTTCTAAATGCAAAGAAAAGCGCACACTTATCACGCTTATCACGCTCTGTCAAACCTGCAGGGTTAGTATTATATGACAACTCAAAAACGCTGAAAACCTACCTAAAGCCGTCTCCACCATCCCCTTATAACGACCTCACATCTAATCAATTTAACCACAGCACGTCAGACAAACGACCATCTGAACGTGAGGGTAACTATCAAACATATCAAAATATTGTTTAATCAATTACACTCATCTAAACCTCAGGGCAATATTTATTCGATTAGGGCGCGATTACTATCGCAACCCATCAATCATATACAACGACCTAGACGCGGGAGCATCCAATAGCCGAATGAGTCTCTGGAAGAGACTGAATTCGTAACGTCAAACCTGCCATATTTTTACCGTTCAAGTCGGCGTCAGTCGGGCGCCTACGTCGTCAACAAAGTCAAATATCGATTTTATCTAACTACCTTCGATACATTAAAGTTGTATATCTTTACTATTTCAATATTTCGCTAACATATATTTAATTCGTTTGATCGTATTCGATGACATTAGCGTCAAAGTAAAATGAACCATAACTGAAAGAAACCAAAGGACTAACTTGTGACGCGTTACGCGCCATACCTAAAGCGAGTGTAGGTACCGGCCTTCGCTATTCGCGATACATTGCGTGCTCAAAAATTACAATATTGGTAACCCATCATTTCCAAGACGAGCATTATGTGTAACCTATTCACAAAGTTATAAATATTATTTTATCAAAATTTCTTTATACAGTACTCAATTTGTGACTCAATGCTACTGGCTACCGACAGTGAGTTTGAAAGCAAAAAAGCTCGTAAAAAATATCTTTATATTCCAACACGAATCGGAGCTTTTAAAAGTTATAACTTTTGAATTGCTCCGGTCTTTGCGCTTTAAATTAAAATACAAAGTAAAAGGAAAAATATCATAACGATAGCGGACTTATCTTAGTGGTTGTGACGAAGCTTTTTAGGGTTCCGCAATAAAACTATTAGGAATCCTTACAGTTTCGCCAAGTCCATGCGTCTGTCCGCAGTATAGCGCAGAGACTTGGTACTAACGAACTGTAATTTGACAAGGTTTTTTTATATGAATAGCGAGCAAACGTGCTGGCGTGTCACCTTATGTTGAGTGATTACCGCGATACAAAACGGTAGGTACAAATCATTGGAAATCATAATAAAATTGTTTTCAAATAACCGACATCAAACGCCACTACAAACTTAGATTAATAATACATAGTAAGTCTCTAACAAAATTCCGCTCGAAACGTAAGCTTCAAAACAACCACAACAATGTGTGAGTTATATAATATCACGCTGCGACCAATAGGAGCGAAGCATCAGTGAAAAATGTTGCAAAAACGGGGAAAATTATCCATATTTAAAATATATTCTTTTACAAAGTGCTTTTCAACACAGAAACAAATGAATCTACTACTGATTTGGAATGCCGTTTGAAAAGTGTGTTTGAACGATATCATAGTTCAAATACACTAAACTATCTTATTTAGATATTTTTAGATTTTTTCTAACTAGAAGTAATAGTAATATAATATGTGATCTTAGCTAATTTTTTTTTTCACAAAAATATATATAGGGTTCCTGCGTAAAAAAGTATTATTCAAGAAAATAGAAATTAAATACTTTATAGATATAAAAAATTATATATTAAAGTTTTAGCAATTATTAATTTATTAATTTAAATGCGAAATTACAATTTTAAAATCCTGTTAATTGTATCTGCTTGCGGAATAATTGCCGCTTTGACAATATTTTTCTGGCTATGTTGTCCTTTGTAGACTCATAAAAAAGTCGGATACGCAGATACCTTTCAATTATTAGCCGTACCAAGTTTCTGAGATGGTGATGTGAATTCACGTGTTCTATTGCATTTGGAAAAAGAAATTCCAATAAGGTTTTTTGTTATTATGAGTGCATGTTTGGCCTCTGAAGTTTGTCCTAAATTGCCCAACACATACATACACATACCCAAAACTGATTAAAACATATTGTTTTCAACAGAACAAAATATAATCAACACAATTTTTTTTTCTAGAGTACCACTTGGTCATCCTAATAATTGATATATTTTGGTCACCCTAGTAATACATAAGTGAACTAATGTGAATCGGGATTAAAAACAACAGGTACTTAGAATGAGAAAAAAAGTTACGGGGTAAAATATTTCTCCTAGAGCTAGCAACATTTTCATTGCAATAGGGTCTGTGATACCTACGATTTATTTTTATGTTGTCAAGAAGGTTTTACTCAAAAATGTAAGTTTTTTGGTAGAACTTACATGTAAAATGTGATCTTTAAATGTTTTTGTTCTTTATGTGATGAATTATTACATCCTTTCACAGCACAGTACGGCATTTTTGAATATTTTTGTGCGAGCTCATCGTAGTAAGACTCGACCTTGAATACTAACGCGACGATAGGCGTACGGATACGTATTAATATCCCTAAAAATGGCTTATAATCGCGTCGACTACTGCGGTTCTAGGTATGAATATTCTTAGACTACAAAGTATAAAAATAATTTTAGTTTGTACCGTTTGTTATAAGTACAAGGACAGCTTAAATAGAAACGATGACACCGATACGCGATGCTCGCCCGACTTCTTAAACGTGTCTCTCACGTGTCACCAGAAGGTAAGAAATCGGTGGACATACATAGAAAAAAAGTTACCGGCCGAATTGATAAACTCCTCCTTTTTGGAAGTCGTTTATATATATCTATAGTTAGTTGCAAGGAACACTAACAAACTAAACCTTGAATAAATACGTTCTATTAATCCACGCTAAAAGTGAGCCAAATTGAGATTGCTCTAGCGTGTAAGGTGAAAAATCCATTTCTGTGTGGTTTAGAAAATGGAAAGTTCGCTTTAGCGCTGCAACTGTTGAATTTTGAATTTCCCGAGACGGATTTTTGTAATTAGTGAGTGTGAGAGTTTCACGCTTCTCTGCACAGCTGCCGTGTGCTTTTTAGTAATTCTGTAAATTTTTAGTAATTTTTAGTAATTCTCTAAATTCAAATATGGTTGAGCGAGGCAATGGCTGGATCATGCGTCATGCTCGTGAACGGGTGCCGCCAACGGGAATGGGTCTGCTTTGTGTCTGCCCATGTTAACATGTCATTGGTTGCGGTAGGCGTACATTTTTGAAACTTCTGTGTGGAAACATTGTGTGCATAGCCTAGTTCTTTTTAACAATTGTAAAAAAAAATTTTTTTAAAAAGAGCAACTGCTGAGTTTCTTGCCGGCTCTTCTCAGCAGAATCTGCATTCCGAACCGGTGGTAGATTTTTGACGTTTCATAAGAGCTACAAGTTGGCCTACATGAAATAAATAAATTTTGATTTTGATTTTGATTCTGTTATAGCTAGGTTTTTCTATTAGTCATGCATTTAGGATTTATCCTGTGGGCCTAGTGTAAATTTTTAGGGTTAGGGTCCTAATTATTAAGGTCCTCTGTTATTAAGGTCCTCTATTAATAAACTTCCGCTTTCCGTCCGTCCATCTGTCGGCGTCAGCGAGCTGTATCTTCACAAAATTCAAAATTCAAAATTCAAAATTTATTTATTTCATATAGGCTAACTTGTAGCTCTTATGATAAGTCACAAATCTACCACCGGTTCGGAATGCAAATTCTGCTGAGAAGAGCCGGCAAGAAACTCAGCAGTTGCTCTTTTCAAAAAAAATTTTTTTTTACAAAGCTATGCTATGTATACAGTGCTTCCACAATAAAGCTTCAAAAATGCAAAAATGCATACGTAGGTACACCAATCCAGAATCTATATTTCTATTGCCGCTATAACAAATAATAAAATTTTGAATTTACTGGATCTTAATAATATACATGGTACGGAACCTTTCGCGCGTGAGTCCGAATCGCACTTGGCCTAAACTAAAGATATTATTTATTCGTTGGTAAAAATAGATAGATTTTAGTTCAGATAAATAATTCACGTAAATCCTAATAATCAATAATCCAATATCTGGGAAAGAGCATTCATTCCATTTGAATCGATTGACCGGAAAAAGGAACTGAAGAACGGAATGGACGTGCGAACAGAATTTTAATCAGCTTCGTTTCCATTACATCGATATTTGCAAGACAAAGACATCCTGCAAGTCTTTGTTTGAAATTATTGACCTTTTAATATTTTCTTTTAAGTTAACACCAAGTTGACCGTCGTCGAGCGTTACACCGTCGTAAAATGACGTCATACTGGTACCGTTGACAGTAAAATAATATTGTACCACGACTGTGACGGTAAGTTTCTTTACTGCCAATACTGTTCATAGCAATGATATTATCTCAAATGTCCAAGGGCGTGATTTTTAATTTCTATTTTTAACCTTTTCATAGAAAGTCATTAATTAAAGTAATAAATGGTCTGCGCTTTGTAAAACTTTTCCTTTTTTAATCATCGTAAAAACCCGATAAACCACTACACAAAAATAAATAACTAATTAAACTTAACAAAAGCATTTAAAACGTAACAATAACAAAAGTTTGAAAAAACACGGTAGTAACAATTGCGAGCAGTACGTTGTTATCTGTACTAATCGAGACTCGATATTTAGAGAATTTTAAATGTCTGTGAAATCATAACTACCTACCTACTTGCCTAGCCTAAGTATGTCATGCTCTCTTTAAACATTTCTGTGGTGGTGTCGTGTGGTGCGGGTTGTTACGTTCCCTCAAATATGGTTGAGCGAAGCAATGGCTGGATCATGCGTCATGCTCGTGAACGGGTGCCGCCAACGGGAATGGGTCTACTTTCTGTCTGCCCGTCTTAACATGTATTGGATTTTATGTAGGTATGCATTTTTGAAACTTCATTGTGGAAGCACTGAACACAGCATAGTTTTGTTACCTATTGTAAAAAAAATTTTTTTGAAAAGAGCAACCGCCGAGTTTATTGCTGGCTCTTCTCGGCAGAAAGGGCATTCCGGACCAGTAGTAGATTCATCGACGATTCAAAAACACTTGTAAAAGTTTATTTGAATAAGAAATATTTCTATTCTATTCTATTCTTGATTTTTGAATCAAACAAAAAGTAGAGTATTTGTATAGATATATATAAGCTCTGCTGTGACAAATATAAGCTATTTTGCACCTAGTAACATTCTCTTCTTCTAGACTATGTATTACTTTGAATCCATATTCAAACATTCGGTTCTGAATCTTTTTGGAACCGAATTTATTTCAAAAATGACTTATTTCCTGCGAAATAAGGTTCTATGTAGCTATGAGCTTTATAAAAGTAATTTGTGACACTCCTTACATGTACGTGTGCTCCTTAAGAGGTGCTTATCGACTATGGAGCTTTACAAGACATAAAGCCCACCTAAGAATGACATGCGACTGTAATCGGCTAAAGGAAATGTTTCAGCTGTAACTTCCATTAATAATAATGTTCTCCCGGCCGCGGCCACGGCGGACAATCTCCACAGAGATTAGCCATCTGCGCGGGAGATATTATAGTGCACAAGTGTGTGCGCAAACACAGGTGCACTCTCTATTACTTCACTCTCATAGCCCGATGGGACGGAAAATCCGACACGACCGGAAAGAGACCGATGGCTTTACGTGCTCACCGAGGCACGGGAGTGACTCAACACCGATTTCCTAACTCCGGGTTAGTACTGAAAATTTTTAATTTATTTTTTTTTACATTTTTGGCCCGGGAATCGAACCCGAAACCTCGTCATCTGTAGTCGAACTTGCTAACCACTAGGCCAACGAGGCAGTTATTCTTAACTTCCATTAATACGAGTTCATATACAAGCTTTTGCCCGCGCCTTCGTCCCTCTGATTTTTTTAAGGCTAAGTGCTTTTTTATGGTTCCGTACTCAAAGGATAACCAACGGGACCCTATTTAAGCCTCCGCTAACCGTCCGTCCGTCTGTCCGTCCGTCTATCAGCGGGATGTATCTCATGATCCGTAACAGGTAGACAGTTGAAATTTTCAGAGAATGTGTATTTCTATTGCCGCTGTAACAATAAATAATAAAAATTAAAAAAATTAAAGGGGTTTCCCCTACTAGAAACGTGTTTTTTCAGCGTTTTCTGGTGCGGAACCCTAAGCCTGGCAATAGACGTCCGATTTTGTTTCCGATTGTCTGATCAGGCAACCGGATCGTATTTACTCAATACACATCCGATTTTTCCGTCAGGCTTTTTCTGAACTCAGTCGTTCCCGAGCTATCATCCCGAGTGCTTGCGTTTGGAGCAAAGCAGAAGAAAAGAAGATGGATGACGAGTTAATAGAAATAGAAATATTTTTTATTCAAATAAACTTTTACAAGTACTTTTGAATCGTCAATGAATCTACCACTGGTTCGGAATGCCGTTCCTGCCGAGAAGAGCCAGCAATAAACTCGGCGGTCGCTCTTTTCAAAAAAAATTTTTTTTACAATAGGTAACAAAACTATGCTATGTATACAGTGTTTCCACAATAAAGTTTCAAAAATGCAAAACAATCCAATGCATGTTAAGACAGGCAGGCAAAAGCAGACCCATTCCCGTTAGTGGCACCCGTTCACGAGCATGACGCAGGATCCAGCCATTGCTTCGCTCAACCATATTTGAGGGAACGTAACAACCCGCACCACACGACACCACCACAGAAATTTTAAAGAGAGGAAAGAGAAAGAAGAAAAAACGTCGCTATTGGATTCATCCAATCAATTTGACAAGACTTACTGAGAGTCATTTCTATTTAAAACATCCAAAATAATCACACTAATATTATAAAGGCGAAAGTTTGTATGTGTGTGTGTATGTGTGTGTGTATGTTTGTTACTCCTTCACGCCACAACAAATGAACCGATTTGGCTGAAATTTGAAATGGAGATAGCTCATACCCAGGATTAAAACATAGGCTACTTTTTATCCCGGAAAATTACAGAGTTCCCGCGGGAATCAAAAAACCTTTATCCACGCGTACAAAGTCGCGGGCATCGTCTAGTTCATAATAAAAATAATTTTATTATTATGAATTATTTTATTTTATTATTATTTTTTTATTTTTTTTCATAATTTTCGCCCATTATTCGAACCACAACGATGCGTCCACACAGTGTCAGCGCTAGATTTTTTGGGCCCTAAAAAATCCCAATAAGCAAAATTCCGCCCTAAATTTGGGGCTAAAAACCCTAAGTTGGGAACCCTGACTGGCAAAATCGGAAGGAGTAACCGGATGTCTATTTTGTCTCATACTAAAAGTATGTAGACCGCGCCTTCAGACAATCGGACCGGCAGTAAAATCGGAAACGCCTCGCGCCCGTTTCCGACTCGGACGTCCGATCCGGCCACCGGATCGGACGTGTATTGACTGTTCATACAAAGTAATGGCTTCAATGCCTTCCGGTAGCCTGATCAGGCTACCGGATCAGACTATCGGATGAAAAAACCTGACGTGTATTTCCAGGCTTAGCCTGGCAATAGACGTCCGTTTTTGTTTCCGATTGTCTGATCAGGCAACCGGATCGTATTTACTCGATACACATCCGATTTTTCCGTCAGGCTTTTTCTGAACTCAGTCGTTCCCGAGCTATCATCCCGAGTGCTTGCGTTTGGAGCAAAGCAGAAGAAAAGAAGATGGATGACGAGTTAATAGAAATAGAAATATTTCTTATTCAAATAAACTTTTACAAGTACTTTTGAATCGTCAATGAATCTACCACTGGTTCGGAATGCCGTTCCTGCCGAGAAGAGCCAGCAATAAACTCGGCGGTCGCTCTTTTCAAAAAAATTTTTTTTTACAATAGGTAACAAAACTATGCTATGTATACAGTGTTTCCACAATAAAGTTTCAAAAATGCAAAACAATCCAATGCATGTTAAGACAGGCAGGCAAAAGCAGACCCATTCCCGTTGGTGGCACCCGTTCACGAGCATGACGCAGGATCCAGCCATTGCTTCGCTCAACCATATTTGAGGGAACGTAACAACCCGCACCACACGACACCACCACAGAAATTTTAAAGAGAGGAAAGAGAAAGAAGAAAAAACGTCGCTATTTTGGATTCATCCAATTAATTTGACAAGACTTACTGAGAGTCATTTCTATTTAAAACATCCAAAATAATTCATAATAATAATAATTTTATTATTATTCTGAATTATTAGTAGTGTCCTGCTCTACTGGGATCGGTCAATTATCACTGATAGGTATATTGTAGCCAATAGACCTGATATAGTGCTAGTTGACCGATCAGCGCGTCGAGCGATAATTGTCGATATCACAATTCCACATGATGATAATCTGGTGAAGGCGGAAAAAGAAAAATTGTCAAAATATTTAGACCTTGCCCACGAGATTACCGCCATGTGGAATGTTGATTCAACGATTATAGTGCCGATGGTCGTTTCGGTCAATGGTCTCATAGCGAAAAGTTTCGATCAACATCTTAAGAAACTTTCGCTTAATACTTGGATCAAGAGCAGGATACAGAAGGCGGTACTCCTTGAGACGGCACGCATTGTGAGGAGGTTCCTCACTCTGGAGCCCTGACCACTGGCTGCTTGGGTCCCTATCCCGCAGCGAGTGGGACCCATTCGTTTTATTGTTTTTAATTATGTTTTTATATTTATATTTGTATATGTATATTTGTAAACATTTTTAAAAATAATAGGATGAATGTGTATGAAAATAAATGAGAGAAATAATAATTTTATTATTATGAATTATTTTATTTTATTATTTTTTTTTTATTTTTTTCATAATTTTCGCCCATTATTCGAACCACAATGATGCGTCCACACAGTGTCAGCGCTAGATTTTTTGGGCCCTAAAAATCCCAATCAGCAAAATTCCGCCCTAAATTTAGGGCTAAAAGCCCTAAGTTGGGAACCCTGACTGGCAAAATCGGAAGGAGTAACCGGATGTCTATTTTGTCTCATACTAGAAGTATGTAGACCGCGCCTTCAGGCAACCGGACCGACAGTAAAATCGGAAACGCCTCGCGCCCGTTTCCGACTCGGACGTCCGATCCGGCCACCGGATCGGACGTGTATTGACTGTTCATACAAAGTAATGGCTTCAACGCCTTCCGGTAGCCTGATCAGGCTACCGGATCAGACAATCGGATGAAAAAACCGGACGTGTATTGCCTGGCTTAGTATGCGCGTCCGACTCGCATTTGACCGGTTATTTATTAAGCCGGATTGAAGAAAAATAAATTTCAGATATTCAGATCCAAGAATGAAAACTGTAGGGCCTTATCTCCAAAATGTTAATATTACTTTATACTTTTATAGGTACTATTCTAACATCAAAGGTTCGTAAAATTCCCCGGCCGCCAAACATATCCCTTTTAAATGTGCGGAAAACATAACCCAAGTAGCACAGATAGCTGCGTAAGTATTCACTTTTAGACCTATTTGAACCTCTAAGCGTATTAAGACACTTTTAAGAGTACACTGGTGATCCTACAGCTGCATAATTTGCTGTCAGTGATATTTAAACAGCTTAGGCTGATTAAGAGTGCTATAAAGGTATATTTTTTACGACTCTATTCAGCCTTTAACATTTTTTAATGCCTTAACCGCAATAAAGGCTGTTTAGTGGATAAAATTAGCCAAATGCTGTATAAGAAGGTATTTGTGAACTCCTATTACACTGACTTATTAAGGGGGCACGTGTGAACTATTAGACAGCCTTTGGCAGAATATCAGAGTTTTAACTATTTACGTCGCTGTTTAATAGTTAGGGAGCTGGCGAGCAAAATTTCTATATGATCAGCACACATGGCAGACGTTATTAATAGTGATAATTATACCCTAAGAAACATCAAGAACCTCGTCTACCACCATGATAGATTACGAACTGTTATTGTATGTATCAAGCATAGACTACATCAAGGAGAACTAGGTCCTGGCTCCTCAATCCTGATGCTGCTGGGTAGTGCCTACCTAAACTGTCAGTTTCGAATTGATATTGTATGTATCAAGCATAGACTACATCATGGAGCTCTAGGTTCAAGCTCCTGAACCCTGATATTGCTCACATAAATTGCGGGGATTTTGGAATTGTGGATTGTTAATAAGTAGGTACCACAGGTACCAAGTATAGACTACATTAGTAGCGTTTTGGAGGGAAGAGAGAAAGAGAGCAGGGACAAGCTAAGAAGTAGGTTTTTTCAAAAGATTTTTTATGAAGTTAAGTAAAATGATCATAAAAAGCCAAAAAGATACCTTTTTTTAATCTTTATTATCCAAACATAAAGGAGAAATTGTTACAAGGTTCTTGTGAAAGCCTCCACATAAACCACGCAGGGTTTTTGCGCAGGCATAGTATACTTTTACATTTTAATTACATAAAAAACACAAATAAATTAATTCTAACAAATAATATCTTTAAATATATAATATTATGTTCTAATTATGTAATATAATATGTATATATAAATTATTTTCAAAATCACCCTTATTTAATCATAAAGTTTGTGATAGTTCTTTTAATTTTGTATCTTATTGTATAAATAAATAATAAATCAGCTGGCAGTTCATTGAGCAGTAAAGGAAGCATGTATTCCCAAGTTATTTTTCCAGAGGTACTGCTGTAATTGGCAAGTTTTTAAGTTGTCTTAAGTATTCCCATCTACTGTATTTTGTTAGTGAGCTCACATGCTCTCTTCATACATGTTTTGACAGTTTAATTTTATTATCTACACTGGCTGAATCGCAACCAACACATAATTAACTTAGACAAAACGAACTTAATGACTTTTAAGCTCAGAGAAAATGCATCATTTGCTTTAGATGTAAATTATGAATGGAAAACTATCAATGAAGTCAATGTAACAAAATTCTTAGGTCTGAATATTAATTCTACTCTAAATTGGAAAGAACACTTGAGTCATATTTGCACAAAGTTAAATCAATTCTCCTACACACTTTATATGTTGGGGAAAACAGTAAATGTGTCAGCGTTACTGACTGTTTACCATGGCTATGTTGCCTCGCTGTTGAGATATTGTATTTTATTCTTGGGTAATTCCACTTAAAAAGAGGCTGTATTAAAGGTACAAAAAAATGCTTAAGAGCAATATTTAAATTAAAAATTAGTAAACCCTATTTTAAACAATATAATATTCTTACAATGCCATGTCTGTATATATATGAAACTGTCATATTTGTCAAAAGTAACTTGAATATATTTCAAAATCGTCACAGCAAAAGGCATGTACCTAATTGAACTGCGTCCACCACCCAGTTGTTGTGCACATTTTTCTAAGAGTTTCTTCTGCACTGGGCCCCTTTTATATAACCATTTGCCTAGACATATTATAGAAACACAAGAAATACCACTTTTTAAAAAAAGGCTTAAATTTTTGATTGACAGGACATACTATAAAACCAGTGATTACCTTATGGAAAAATTTTAATTATGAACTTTTGACATTTTAATAAGAAATTTTATATTAGACATTTAAATAATATTGCAATGTAAACACAAAGCTTCTAACTTAAATAAATTAATAATAATGTATTGTAATAAATTAATAGTAATGTAATGAAATAGATTTTAAGCTAATTTTTAATGTTGCATGCTGTATTTAAGCAGAGTTTGGTTGTCCATTTATTTTACTTGTAAACACCTGTATATTACCCAAATTCGCAATAAAGAAATTGATTGATTCCATATTTTAAATAGTTTATCTCTCCTAATACACATTTTAAAGGCTTTATTGTTTATCCATAAACATGCCTACCTTCTCCCTGTATTTATTTTAGCCACATATTGACATTTGCTTAGTAAATAATTATATTTATTGGAAATAAACTTCATGACATCATTAGGATTTTCATACAATATAACCTCTGTCCCCAGTCAACATTATATAATTCTTCTAGCAATTCTTTATGATTTATTTTAGTACAATACTTACTTATACAGGTTTGTAACAAGTTAACTGGTAAAATAGTGGTTTGCTATAGGATTGTTTATAACTGCTGTTTGTATACATAAGCTATGTTGGCTGGGATTGTCCACACATCGTATGAATATGTGATCAATACAACTTTTAGTTATCCTATCCCCTTTAGGTTCTATCCGTGTATACTGCCTTATACCACAGTCAATACTTCACTCATAGAACATAAGTATAAATTTACACTGGGATCGTTTAACATTATGTTTATATTCATATCACCACTAATTACAAGATTACTTTTACCTGAAAATTGAGAGATTATTTGTTTAAGTTCCTGTATGAAACATACTTGGTTAGTATTCAGAGGTCAGTACAATGCACAAACATTTAATTTATACTTAATTGAAACTTGTGACAATTTCACCAATAACTGATTCAGAGTAGCTTGTATTCACTGTTAACCTGTAGAACAATACACTTTTATGCACATAGAGGACATCACTTCATCGGTGATTCAGTAGCTGCGAAAACATCTTGTAGTCATCTTTGAAACAATTTTGAGTTTATGACCCTTGTGTTAGCTTCAGTAACAACGACAATATGAATTTGGTTCGAGCTGTTCTTTATTATGTATTCCAGGCCTATGTCTGCTATTGCAATTAAAGTTCTTGAGACTTATGTTTACATCCAGAGTACACAAGTTGTTTGTTACTTCTCCGAAGGGTTTGTTACTTCTCCGTTGTCCACGAAATCATTCCATTTAGTGCATTATGAGGGTTGTCGATTGTTAGTAAATATAACCTAACTTCATTTAGTGGTGGCTAGATTCACCAATCTCTCTATATCCTTGCTAGATCGTATATGATGTATTTTGTCGGTTTCATCTTTACGTACTAATATTACGCAGTTCTTTCACCAGACAAACTTATAAAGATCCGTTTTTATTTACTTTTTTCGGACGAACACTCTTTTTTATAGGCTTTTAAAATCATATAAGTACCTAAATGCTCACCAGCTCTGTAACTATAACATGAATCCACCATTATTGTATAACCTCACATAAATATACTGATTCATTTTTCAACTTTTATGATGTTTTGTGTATGAATTAGGAATGGATTGCATTAGTTTTTACTTCCGTATATCATAATAATAACGTTTTATCTTATAATTCTTTTCAAAGCACTAAAAATTGTTTATTCAAGTTTTCATCACGGCTTATTTATATCACGAAACTAATTAAAAATCGAATATTTTCGTGGCGCACTTAAATTTTCTTAGGTAATATATATGTATAATGTCAGTAAAATTACATTCCCAATCATTTTTCTTACTAATCAGGGAACTTTGAATATATAGCCACGTATTCAATTCACTCCACGAAATTGTGTTTAATAGGGATGAAACGTATATACTGGAACAGGTTTTAAGACTAGGTTTTGCCCAAGACGTCTCGAGACCTAGTCTCTCATCAGTGAACGAACGCGTATCGAGTATTTCGAAGTATGAAACTCGACACTCACACAAACTACAAAGTACCAAAACGGCTCGCGTCCGAGACTGCCGAGAGGCGAGACGCCGCGCGTCGATTGAACGAGTGTGCGTGAATATGAACCTGATGTCGACCGAATTACGACCTTATGGTTTGAACATTAAGACTGTTTTTAAATAACTGAGGAAGCAAGTATAGCTGCAACTAGCTACTTTCTTTCAGATGCCGACCGAATATCGACCTTAAGTCTTGAACATAAGACTGTTTTGAAGCAAGCAAAGTGACAACGAGCTATTTCTTTCTCGTTTTTATGCGAAAAATGTGTTTACACTTTAGTTTTGTACAATTTTGAATTTTTGAATTTGCTCTTACGGTTGATTATATGAAATAATTAAATAATAAGCCTGCTTTAATTTACTAATATGAGATAATTTACTATTACTACAGTAGTTAACTGTGTATATTGTATATTCCAGCTAGTGTTCAAAGTTAAGTTCGATTACAGTAGGAACTAGATATAAATTGTTTGTCTAGCTTTCATACTTTCCTTGTCAATTTTGTTTGTAATTTTTAATTGTCCGTGCGTTAGCTAACAGTTAAGTTACCCTATTCAGTGGCTCGTATTTTATAAACATCGTGTTAAAAACTTAAAATATAGGAGGAAGATACGCGAGAAGACGTTCTAAGTCGTCAATACCAATGGTACTAAGACGCGATAAAATTCGAAACGCCTAAATACTCGTGGAACAGGTTTTTGGAACAAGTATTTTTACGTACGCGTACTCCTAAGACTCAGTACGTATTTTACCTAGTACGTCTCATCTCTAGTGTTTAAGCTACAAGGTTATAATTTGCTAGATTAAAGTTTGCTACTTCACTTTTACGTCATGTGTCACATGACGTAATTTTAACTGAATAAAGAGTAACTTGTTATCTTTTACTCAGTCGTTATTCAGCGCATAGCACTGTCGTTACCCTTTATAACACTGTTATTTTGCTGCTATACAGCTCTTAAGCAGCTATTTGAACTTAAGGCTGTATAATTTGTGCCCATTTAAGAGGTATAAGAGCTGTATACGGCCGTATACAGCCCTTATGCAGCTTTTTTATACAGCTTTAAGCGTGACGGGAATTTGTTATTCAGCTGCTAAGCAGCCTCCTTGTGCTACTTGGGAATGTTCGTAGCCAGAGGCTCTCGGATGGGAAAAGAGTGTAAACTTACTTATAAAAAAACCTGTTTATAAATATATTAAAGGATGACTGATCTATCTAAAAGGTGACTGACTGACTGACTGATCTATCGACTGACAGCTCAAATCACTGAATGGATCGGACGGTTTGGCACACAGTGTGTCTAGTTTAAGATTTATTACTACAATTTCGCAGATCGCTATTATGACGCAGGCATCCACTATAAAAGAGTTTTTGAAAATTCCAACTCTAAGGAGGTTAAATAAGGGTTTGAAAATCGAACTTAATGTGAGCGAAGCTGCGGGCAAAAGCTTTTAGGTAATTTATAAAAATCGGATTAGCGAAAGTATTTTGTTCTTCACTTTTGAGAACGAAACCCTAAAAGGTTTTCTCTTTTACCTGAGAACAAGATTATTAATATTCAGTCAATAGGAATAAGTACCTATTTCAGTTATTTCGAAAACTCATATCAAAAAGCTCTGACGCAAACCGTTTTATAATAAATCTAGATCAGCTGATCTGCTCTATCAATTCGGATCTAAAATAAAATATATTTCAATGTCTGCAGACGGTACAATGTACTTTGTAGCACTTAGATCGCCCAAAACAGATATCGATTTGATATTTTGGAGTGATTTGAACAATAAAATAAAATTCTATTATTATATCTACTAGCTTTTAACCGCGGCTTAACGTTAAGTCCGATTTTTAAACCCCTATTTTATCCCCTTAGGGGTTGAGTTTTCAAAAATCCTTTCTTAGCGCATGCCTACGTCATAAAAGCTATCTGTATGCCAAATTTCAGCTCGATCCATCCAGTGGTTTGACCTGTGCGTTGATTTAGATAATAACTTCATTCATTCAAAATATGCAAAGGTAATCGTCGGGGATTGTGCAAATCCGTGTTACGAGCATTAGTAAATTAAACTCCATTTTAATACGTTTCTCGTCAAATCAAAACCGCGTAAGTATCGTGGCGACTAAATTAATCACTTTAAAGAATATCTATTTTTATCAATACATAAAATAGAACACATGAATTAATACTCTCTCTGTAAAAATTAGCCCAATAGCCGTAGAAATCTATACTAATACTATTATAATAAAGAGAGAGCGCGAATTTTGTGAGTTTGTACGTATGTCCGGAGCAAACATTGGAACCACCGCACCTATTTCAAAAATTCTTTCACCATTTCAAAGATACATTATTCCAGATGGTTATAGGCTATTTATGCACATAAATGTATTATGGCTAGATATTATGAGCAAAGGAGAATGGGCGGTTTCGTCCCCAGAGTGTATCAAGTTGTGATATATGTCATTTTAAAGGTCATGATAATAGCTTCATTTTATTGTATGACACCAACTATGAGACACGTGCAGGGAAAGAACTATGATTTTTTTAATTTTTTTATAATAGAACGTATTTATTTTTGTTTTTTTTGTTTTTTTTTAATACAGAATGTATGCGTTATTTTAGGGGTTTCATTTATTTAGTATAAACTCAAAAAAACGCTTAAACCCTACCTAAAGCCGTCTCCAACCGCCCCTATAACGGCCCCTGACCTCACATCTAATCTATTATACGCGCGTCCTTTGTACAGGTCGTAGTTGGTAACTATTAACTTTTGCTCTTTAGGATCGGTGCTATTTTGAGTTTTTGACCTCTGTCCTCTGCACGTTTAACGGACTTGATTTTTCTGTTTTTGCTTTGATTGTGGCTAGTTCGTACGTGTAGTTTGTGGGGGGATCTTTTACCCCTTGACTAGCAAGCGGCTGTGTTAAGGTCCTTAATACCTGCTTAATCTATTGTCTAGTTACAACATACAGCAGGGTCGTCTCCTCTGTCCGTGAGGCCTGAGGGGGTACGCGCTTCGAGGCATGGCCTCATGGCCTGGGCGGGGCACGGAAAAGAGCATTTCGCCGGTGTTGAGTTTCGGCCTTATGGCCGAGGCTCACTGGCGTTGGTTAAGAGCCTGTGGTCCGTCGTATCCGTGGGGCTCCGCATCGTGGGCGGGTATTCCGCCGCCGTGTGCGGAGCGATGTCAAATCCGGTGGGTGGCTCCGCGCTATGGGCGAGTGAATCGTCCAGTGGATTTCGCATCGTTTTCGTCGTCGCTGGAGTCACTTGCGTGCCTCCTCGGTGTTGGCGATCGCAGGAGCTCTCGAGGTAGGGGACGTCCGGTCGTGGGTCGGCTGGTTAGCGGTGCGATGCCGTTGAGGTGCTGGTACGGTCCGCAATCAGCGCGCTAACATGCGCCGCGCAACTGAACGGACGTACTCTTCCACGGTGGGCGTCTTGAGGTCGCGTTGGATGACATCGTTCCTCACGTACCTTGGAGCTCCAACAATCAGACGGAGGCACTTATTCAGGAGGACCTGTAGGCGGCTCCTCTGACTTGCCGAGTAGAGCGCATACCAGGCAGGTGCCGCGTACGTCAGTCTGGAGCGGATATAGGCTCCGTAGATGAGGAGCTTGGTCTTCGGTGATAGGCTTGAATTGAAGACTTGGTGAAGCATCGACCCTGTCGCCTTGGCCTGGTTCACAACTTGGTTGACCAACGGAATCAGGTTAAGGCTGAGGTCGATGCGGCACCCCAAGTAGCACACCAAAGTTCGTCAAACTATGTCCTGCCCTCGGAAGCGGAGTTGATGCATAGGCTTCCGGTCTCCGGATGTCGAACAGGATAGCGGCCGTCTTTCCCACGTTGACGGTCATCCTCCCTTTGACCATCCATTCCGGAAGCAGATCCAGCAGGCGCTGCATCTTGTTGCAGACGACGATCTGTTGGTACGACGAAGCGAGATACGCGCTGTCGTCGGCGTAGAGCGACAACAGCACGCCTTCCTCCCCCTCGCGTAGATGTCCGGCGAGGGTAGGGATGTTGTTAGTGTACAATGCGTACAGGCACGGCGATAGGCAGCGGCCCTGGGGTACTCCTGCACATATGCGGCGCGGCTGGGAGTCCGCGCCCTCCACGGAGACGTGGAAGGATCTGCCTTCCAGGAAAGAAGCCACCAGCCGCACGATCATTGGTGGTAGGTCGGTCGAGAGATCGCCGGTATGCCACACGCGATCGAAGGCCTTCTCGATATCGAGAAAGACCCCGACGGTGTAGTACCCCCTGTTCTTCTCACTGGCGATATGGTGAAGTCCTCTCGCCAGCTGGAGCGTCGTCGAGTGGTTTCTGCGAAAGCCGAACTGCTCGTCCCGTAGTTGGATGTACGGGGCAAGCCTTCGCAGCAATAAACGCTCAAACAGCTTGGTGATGTGCGGCAGTAGGGTGATGGGGCGGTAGCTCTCTGGATGGTGGCGATCCTTGTCCGGTTTGGGAATGGTGATGACCTTCCCCCTTTTCCAGGTCTCCGGGAAGTGTGCGGTGTGGAGTACCTCATTGAAGAGTCTCGTTAGGGCAACGAGACCTCTTCTGGGCAACTGCTGAAGTGTGGTGATCGGAATTCCGTCGTAGCCTGGCGCCTTCCGTTTGGGGAGTCGGAATACGGCCTTCCTCAGCTCAGACGGGGAGATGAACTCGCCTCCCCGGAGCTGGGGAGTCGGGGCCGACAGGAATTCCCGCACTTGTTGGTCGATCTCTTCGTGGTGCCTGTACGCATTGTCACTGGCCGGTGGGTTTGGAGTAAATTGTATCTCCATATACTCCGCCATGATCTCAGCACGATCCTGCACGGAGTATTTTTGCCTACCCTGGCTGTCTAGTACAGCGTAGACGAGTGAGTCGGTTCCGGTGAGTTTCTTGCACATTTGGTACAGCGTCGTTTCTCCCAGGCAGGCAGGGGTACTGCGTAGATATGCAAGCACGGAGGTGAAGGTGCAACACAGACAAGCGGCCACACCGCACTATATAAAATAAAACTAATTACCATCGTACCAACTAGCCACAATCAAAGCAAAAACAGAAATATCAAGTCCGTTAAACGTGCAGAGGACAGAGGTCAAAAACTCAAAATAGCACCGATCCTAAAGAGCAAAAGATATGTGCGCGCCGCGTAGTTAATAGTTACCAACTACGGCCTGTACAAAGGACGCGCGTATAATAGATTAGATGTGAGGTCAGGGGCCGTTATAGGGGCGGTTGGAGACGGCTTTAGGTAGGGTTTAAGCGTTTTTTTGAGTTTATACTAAATAAATGAAACCCCTAAAATAACGCATACATTCTGTATTAAAAAAAAAAACAAAAAAACAAAAATAAATACGTTCTATTATAAAAAAATTAAAAAAATCATAGTTCTTTCCCTGCAC
Organism: Hipparchia semele; assembly: GCA_933228805.2. Classification (NCBI taxonomy): domain Eukaryota; kingdom Metazoa; phylum Arthropoda; class Insecta; order Lepidoptera; family Nymphalidae; genus Hipparchia; species Hipparchia semele. Next base: position 700,068 of record OW121719.1, read on the forward strand.
GTGTCTCATAGTTGGTGTCATACAATAAAATGAAGCTATTATCATGACCTTTAAAATGACATATATCACAACTTGATACAGTCTGGGGACGCAACTCATACAAAAGTGCCCATTGTCCTTTGTTAAAGAAGTCGGAAAATTTTTTGACTCTCAAACGCATTCAAGGCGTGCGCTGGGTCATATACTGTTATTGGATGAAAATTATGTATGGGTGAATTATTCCTCTTAAAAAGTTCTAAAAAAAAGTCCGTGATAGCATATGTCTAGCTTCAAAGGATAACTTACAGTAACCATTTCTATCTTTCAAATTTTGATTAAAAATAATGAATTATTTTCGACCTTCTTTAACCGATGTGATGTCAATCTATATCTAAATAAATATGTTTACTATCGTAATTTAGAACATATTTGCCCTTTACACTATACAATTTATTAAAATATCTTAGGAGTTATCGGAAAATTAATTTCCGCGCGACAAAATAATAAAATGGTGCCGGCCGGCGCGGGCGGTGCGCGGTGGCGGGTTTCAACGCGGGAGATTCCTGTGATTCCTGTGGTGATCTTATTTACAATCGCCTCCTATTAGAAGCTCTGTGCGATCAGTCCCGTAAAAACAAATATTTAAATTTTCAACCCGGATGAAGTCGGCGCGGGCTTCTAGTAAGTTTATAAAGTTGTAACCCTGTAAAACTTGTTCTAGTGTAGATCCGCGGTTTTTACCTATGGTACATTCGTGGTTTTGCACTTACCCCGACGATATGCGTGTACGAGTAATGTTATGAGCAACATCAAAGTAATAGGCACGTCTCAATGAACCCGTCCGCACGTACCGCACCGTGCTAATGCCGTCTGCGTCACGTACTACAAACATTCTTTTAATTTGCCTCGCTCGAAGATGAGGAATTTATTTTACATATTTGCATTAACAGCATGAACATACGTGTGCATGTTTACCCGCGTGCCAGCTGCGTAAGTCGTTGTTCACTTATCAATAGATAGGGTAGATAGGCAAGCCGTACCGCAAACTAAACTAACTTAGCTTTAATACAATCTGCTATGACTAGTGAGTGGTTCTATGCGAACCTAGTAGCGCCGACCTAAACTAAGTTAGCTTAGTTCTCGGTGTTGCTTGTGCTTTAAGGTTGTCGCTCAGCTATCAACCCGGCACACGAACAGCACCGCTTCACCACGTGCGGTTTACATTACTTAAATGGACTTCCATTCAATATGTGCATTTACTTATCAAATCCGTAGCGGTTGGTCACTCGCCATCTTGTGAAGGCGAGTGACCAACCGCTGCTCGCTGTAGCATATCTGTCAGTCTCTTGGGCGCCTCGAGCGTGGCAACAAGTTGCAAGACGTCGATTGCTCTTCCGATATTAATAAAATATATCTTTCATTCCACCACCACCACACTCGCCCGCTTGAAATACCGCGCGTTGTCCACGGGCAGACCCCAATATGGTCTCAACGCCCGTGGATTGTTCACACATATACATACATACACATACGTCATACATATATTACATATGACATATTTTGAGACTCAACTAGAGAACGATGCGTTAGCGACACGTTGACCACTGGGCGTCTACTCGCCGGCCGCGTGACATAACCGCAAGGGCCACCCGTCGTCAACGAGTGGACGCTGCGCGAAGATGCGGCGCTGATCGGATGCCGGGATTGTTAAGTGAGCGACGACCTTAAAGCGCAAGCAACACCGAAAACTAAGCTAACTTAGCTTAGCTTAGCGTCTTTTCAATGGTTTCTTTCAATAGCTGTAATAGGTTGTAAGGACTAAAGCTAAGCTAAATACTTATCACGTCACGATCTTTAAACCTTGTTGTAGTAGTTAATTTGGACGGATCACGCTTTACGATCATTTTATGACGAATTGCGAGGCCATTTTAGATGAAAACTACAAACAATATTGATCGAATTGACTTAACACCTTCGTGTTACATGGTTATGCAAATGAATCTGATTATTATGACACGATAGCACAAAGATATAGAATAAATAAATCCTTAAGTAGGCTGCATTTTGCCCACTTTACACAGAATGTTATAAGCAAAAGTCTGTCATTTTTTATGTTATATCCATGAAACTTAATGTTTGGGCTTTCTATTAAAAATGAAATAATACATAAATTTCACAGTTTTTGAAAATTCCAAAGGGAATAAATAGGAGATGAATTTTTGTATTTTGCCTTTCTATCTATACTTACATATAATAAAATTGTAGAAAAGTGGTGTCTGTACAATGGAAATATATAAAAAAAAAGTAGCAGGGGTTGTTATTATATCGATGCCGAACCCGAAATTGTAATTAATTTTTTTTTGTCTGTTTGTCTGTGTGTTTGTGCACGCTAATATCAGAAACGGCTTATTCGATTTAGATACGGTTTTCACTAATATATGTAGTAAGCTTCACTTAACATTTAGTGTTTATTTCATGTCAATCGGTTCATAAATAAAAAAGTTATGTCAATTTAAAGAATCACGGCGAACATTTTTAACGTACAGAGTACCTACGTACTACACGCCTCGCGCCTGAGCGTCGACGGTATATGTAATTCAAAATATGCTGCCCGAAAAGTCACTATTCCACGCGAACGAAGTCGCAGGCACAGCTAGTTTTAAATAAAGATAAAGAAGTACGTTTGTCACAGATTTTGAAAATTCCACCCCAAAACCTAATTTCACGCGGACGAAATCGCGGGCGCCGTCTAGTCAATTCTAAAGCGTTTGCAGACTCCAGTGTAACCTTTGTATCGTAAACGTTTGTAAGGTAATGAAGCCCGTGAGATTTATTTTCAGCGGGGAAACCGATATTTATTCAGTGTAGTGCTCGCTAAATTGTGTTCGGGCCACATTCATTGAGCTAACGGTAACGTATGGCCTTTATAACCTTCAAGTAACATTTTGTACCGCCCTAGCTATATTACAAAAGTGTCTTATCTATTCTATGATCGCTAACGACCACCCTTCGAACTACGTGCCCCGCTCATTTCCACTTCAGTTCCGCGACTCGCTGAGCTATGACTTTGGTTCTCCTACTCTCTCTCTTCATCAACCGATAGCCGTCCACTGCTGGACATAGGTCTCTTTGGACCTCCACGGGCCTCCGTCTTGCGCCGCCTGAATCCAGCGGCTCCCTGCGACTCGTTTGATGTCGTCGGTCCACCTAGTGGGGGTCTGCCAACGCTGCGCTTCCCGGTGCGGGGTCGCCACTCCAGCACCTTGAGACTCCATCGACCATGATTTATTTGATTTATTATAATAGTGATAGATATCTATTTATAACAATATTTAATGTGGTAGCCTATAGGTAGGTAGTAAGTACATTGCAGCCTGAAATCGCCATTTGTTTCACTTAGCGTCGTGAACAATCGAATCGTATTGTATATAGTAACGTTATCTTCACGGTATTACGCACAAATATAATTACAATTTACGATTTACGTGTCCCGTTTGTTAGATTGTGTAAACTTGTTTTGTTTTAAGAGATTCAGTTAGTCTGAGCCTGATAAAGGAGCCGATGGTAGAGTTGAATTTTCATTAATTTCAATAATACGTAAGTAAGTACGTATTTCGATGTATTTCTACGAGATAACATTACATTAACACACACTTAGTCAATTTCTGACACACATGCATACTTACGAACACACACATACACACAGACACACACACACACTCACATTCTGCTCATTGACTTACTCACTTTCTACTAAAATTGTTTTGTAATTTTTTGTTCTCATTAGTTATGTTTTCAAGCTGCATGTTGTAATAATTTTATATTCTTTTTTATTCACAAAGAAAAATAACTTCAACAAAAAATATATTATGTGAGAAATCTTCTACAATACGTGTTTTGCTTGAACTGTGATCTTAAAATATAGGCACCTATACATACTTGTATAATTAGGTATAAAATCATATTAATAAGTACAATCAGACACAAAAAGGTTCAATAAATAAAAGTGTTTATTAAAAACTGATTACTAAATAATTATTATATTATTATACTTGTTAGTGTATCTAACTAGCCGTGCATAATAAACATTCATACTTCCAAACTAATAATATATGTACATATAAGTAGCCTCTGCGTCTACACCGCCGAACTAATTTGATGAACTTTAGTACAGACATAGATTGTATCTTACAAAAATTATGAGCTACTTTTTGTCGCAAAAATAAATCTTGAAGGGGTTGAAATAGGGGTTGATAGTTTTGTCTATTGTACTCCATAACTTCGTTAATCCTGCATCGATTGACAGTGTTTACCATCAGATTAGTTTTGTCTAATTTTGGTGAAATGCAAATAAATAATTATTTATCGAAGATAGAGGACAAAACTCGGCGCGGACAGCAGCATACACTCTCAAAAGTTTTAACGATAAACTCTTATATGCATGAGGTTTTTTGAAAGAAAATAAATTATATATAGGTACAACCTAAATTAACGCTGACGAAGTCGCGGGCAACAGCTAATAACATATATTACACGCATGGTAATTACTAATACTGATTTAAAGATAGTGTTTGATGCATAAAGTAAGGTTATTATTATAATTATGCAAATATTAATTTAATTTTAATTAAGATGTTTTATTCGTGTTATTTTTATCGGCGTGGAAAATATGTAGGTATGTACTCATGCAAAAATTACAGAATAAAATAAGATTTTTAACGGCCATATAACTGCCACATTTTATGTTCATCGCAATTAAATTATGTTTATGTATGTACATACAATATTATTTTAAAAAAAAGAAGATGCATCGAAAGTCTACTGGTTTTTGACCTTGCCAGAGACTGCATTCCGAGTTTCCGACATATTTATGTCCTTCCTTTTTTATCAAATAGAATTTTTATAATTACTCACTTTTATTTACGGCTTTGCTCATGTTAAACTCAATTTTCCAAATCCCTATTTTACCTCCTTAGGGGTTGAATTTTCAAAAATCCTTTCTTAGCGGACGATTTCGTCATAATAGCTACTGTATGCCAAACAGCCTGACCCGTCCAGTGGTTTGAACTGTGTCTACTATGCTGTATTTTTTCATTTTTAACCGACTTCCAAAAAGGAGGAGGTTATCAATTCGGCCGGTATCTTTTTTTTTTCTATGTATGCCCACCGATTACTCCGAGGTTTCTGGACCGATTCACGAGATTTTTTTTTAATCGACAGAGGAAGCTCGCGAAATGGTCCCATAAAATTTTTTACCTTCAACTCCTCAAGCCTGATGCTGCAGGGGTATTTCCCCCCTAAATTATGGGACTTTAGGAACCGTCGTTTACGAATTGGTATGCTTGGCCTAAGCATATACTAGATCATAGAGCTTCAGGTCCTACTCTTCAATCCTGATGCTGCAGGTTACTGCCCACCTAAATTATAGGGATGTAGGAACTGCTAATCATGAATTGTTATTGTATGTAATAAGCATGTACTATACCATCGAGGTCTAGGTTCTAGCTCCTCAATCCTGATGCTGCAGGGTACTGCCTACCTAAATTATAGAGATTTAGGAACTTCTTAACATGAATTGTTATTGTATGTAATAGAATAGAATAGAATAGAATAGAATAGAAATATTTTTTATTCAAATAAACTTTTTACAAGCACTTTTGAATCGTCAATGAATCTACCACTGGTTCGGAATGCCTTTCCTGCCGAGAAGAACCAGCAAGAAACTCGGCGGTTGCTCTTTTCAAAAAAAAAAAATTTTACAATTGTTATTGAAACTATGCTATGTATTCAGTGCTTCCACGATGAATTTTCCTGAGTACAATACAAGTAAAAATAAATACAATACAAATACAAATAAATACAATTCAATACATGTCAACACAGGCAGGCAAAAGCAGACCCATTTCCGTTGGTGGCACCCGTTCACGAGCATGACGCATGATCCAGCCATTGCTTCGCTCAACCATATTTGAGGGAACGTAACAACCCGCACCACACGACACCACCACAGAAACTTTAAAGAGAGCATGACATACTTAGGCTACCCATGTTAAGGCATCGAATTGAATACTAATATTAAACTACTCATTTTAAGACATGACTGACATAAGCATATACTACTCCATCGAGGTCTAGGTTCTAGCTCCTCAGTCCTGATGCTGCAGGGTACTGCCCACTTAAACTGTGAGGATTTAGGAACTTTCGCTTGCGAATTGATATTGTTAGTTTCAAGCATATTCTACATCGTGGAATTCAAGGTCCTCGCTCTTCAATACTGATGCTGCAGGGGTACTGCTTACCTAAACGGTGAGGATTTAGGAACTGTCGTTTACGAATTGATATTGTTGGTACCGAGCATATACTACATCATAATGCTCACGGTTCTAGCTCCTCAATCCTGATGCTGCAGAGTTGGAGGAATTACGAACTGACGCTTTCGAATTGATATTGTTGGTACCAACCCTGGACTACATCATGAAGCTCCTAGTCCTAGCTCTTGTGTATTGTTAATAAGTACTGTAGGTACCAAGTGTAGAACTACATTAGTACCGTAGCATTGGAGGGAGGGGAGAAAGAGAGCAGGAACAAGTTACACTAAAAAGCTTAAAATAAAAATTCTTTTCAAAAAACCGACTTCAAACGCCACTACAAAGTATAAAAATAATTTTATTTTGTACACGTTTGTTGAAGTCGGGCGGGCTTCACTAGAAACGATGAAATCGATGCGCGACGCTTATCTTATGGTGACATTTAAGAGACACGTTTATTGAAATCGGGCGAGCATCGCGTATCGGTTTCATCGTTTCTATATAAGCCGCCCGACTTCAACAAACGTGTACAAAATAAAATTATTTTTATGCTTTGTAGTGGAGTTTGAAGTCGGTTTTTTGAAAAGAATTTTTTATTGGAAGACAAGATAGTCCTTTACTGCGATCTCACTTGATGGTTAGTGACGATGCAGTCTAAGATGGTAGCGGGCTAACTTGGTAGTGTACATTCAACCCATACCCCTAGTCGGTTTCTACACGCCATCGTGCCCCTTGGCAACACGGTAGAGTGGTAACTAGCCACGACCAAAGCCTCCCACCAGACAAAAATATTGATATAATTAAATAATGACGCACTGTGCTGTGAAAGAGTGTAATCATTCATCACAAACGTACCCAATTATTTTAATTCATTGGTTGTTTTGAATCTACGCTAAAGCAGAACTGTTTTAGCCGTTCTAAGTGATTTTGATGATTATAGCGCTATTTTTGTTTTATTACAAAGTTAAAGCCTCCACATAAACCACGCAGGGTTTTTGCGCAGAGATATATTACTTTTATATTTAGCTAAAGGAGGGGTTGGTTAAATGATTAAAGGGGGCCAAGGATCGGCTTATGTTCTAGTTCTCAATAAAACAAAAGTACTAAGAAATCAGAAATATCCCATTACCATACGTAACTAAGAAAATTACATGACCGTTTTGACGAGGAGCCAAAGCATTGTGAAATATAAAAGCTCTACAAAAATAAAAGGCAAAAGTCACGTTATGAGTTACAGTTACGAGACGCCTTTGACCCCGGCGTGACAAAAAACAAAGCTATTAGGGACCGTTCTCATTAATTCGTTCAGTGATTTTATTGTTTGCTATTACAATATACTATGTACCTACTTCTTATCTACTTTCAGGGTTACTTGGCAGGGTTTCTAAACATCTAAATATATAAAAGGCAAAGTTGACTGACTGACTGACTGACTGACTGACTGACTGACTGACTGACTGACTGACTGACTGACTGATCTATCAATGCACAGCTCTAACCACTGGATCGATCGAGCTGAAATTTGGTATACAGGTAGCTGTTAGGACGTAGACATCCGCTAAGAAAGGATTTTGGAAAATTTCAACCCCAAGAGGGTTAAATAGAGGGTTAAAAAATCGAACCTAACGTGAGCGAAGCCGCGGATTAAAGCTAGTTTGAGCCTAAAAATGAACATGAGCAAGACGAAAATCATGTCTATAATGCTCATTTCCACTCTTAGGCTGAAATCTACAGACCGTACTCCCTACTCTCACTCAGCTCAGAATCAAGACAGGGTTAAAACGAGACAGATTTACGTTAGAGCGTGCTTGTGTCTCGTTTTAACCTCTATCTTGAGTCTGAGCTGAGTCAAAGCACACTCTCAGCATAATTGTTGAGAACTCGCGTGCGAGATTTATCGTCTTTATGGAAATTCTTTATACTTGTGTAATACTTAAAGCATTTTTCAAATTGAACGATTTATACAATCTACCTGTCTAACTCGTTAGTTTTTAACTAACTAGTTAAACTAACTTTTTCCCCACTGCTTTGTCCGCGTGGTGTTTTAAAATCTCGCCGAAACCCTCTGTTTTTCTTGCATAAAAAGTAGCCATGCAAATAATCACGTCAAAATGTTGTGTGATTGAAGTAAAAATCAACAAAGAAACACAGTTTTACATTTATAATATTAGCAAGAATATAGTAAAGATATGAATCTGCATTTCGAACCGATAGTAGAGTCTTGACGTGTCATAACAGCCTATTATATTTTTAAAATTTTATTCTGAGAGCTTCTCTAGAACTCAGAGTTATCGATGTAAAAGCTCCCTAACAACGGTAGTGATGTGTCAATGCCCTCTGTAAGTGAACAGCGATCGCCGATTGCTTGATCTTACACATCACACATTTATAACTATCTGCATGATGAGAGCACCATAAGCGATTGATCTTGAAAAAACTAACGAGTAGGTACGTACTGGTATCCTCTAAGCACTTCGTTTTAAAGTTTACAAATAGAGATTAGATTAGGAATGATTATAATATTATGTTGGCATGCCAATACCCGGCAGATTGAAGTATATTTTAATTATGCTAACATTAATATACCTACACTCAATCTGTGCAAATAAATAATTTTTCATTTGATTTGATTTGATAAAACTTGCCTACTTCGCATTTTTACAAAAATCTGACATCTTTTTTTAAATTTTATTTAGCATCCTCAGTTTCGCATTTATAATATTGGTAGTATGAAGTAGGATAACACCTAGTAAGACATTGTACAATGTAACTGAACCCATAGGTACCCAAATTCCTTTACGCGTCCGGCCCATTCAACTAAAACTAAAGCTTCGATCAATAGTGTAAGCTTGACCTCCTTACGTTCCATTTAGATTTATTTATAGACTTAATGCGATAAAACATCAAATGGTTTGTTGTGAGGGGTCGGTAAAAGTTTTTTTGTATCGGAAAGTGAAGATGAGACACTTTACGAGATTAACCGAAAACAATCAGACGAGTCATAGGCAGCTGCTGGATACAGGTGGCGCAAAACCGCGGTACACCTACATACTTACTGTTTCGCAGAGGGGTCACCACCAACGTGGGTGGGTAAGGGGTGGATAGAGAGTGCTGCCTCCCCGCCTCCACACCTTGCATTCGCTTTAACTCACGAGATCAAATAATAAAATTAATAAAGCCATCTTTTTTTTAAAAAGAATACCTATTAGCCAAGCTGAAGTTGACTAATATCCTCCTATCTCCTCCAATTAAGTTCCACGCGAAGTCGCGGGCATCATTTAGTACAATATAAGTCATTATTTGAGTGACCCCACTTATAATTTTTGCTTGTTTATTTTTGATGCTCTCATTATTCCACCGCTTCTTTATTTTTATGAAAGCCAACTTTAGCTGCTTATATTCAATTTATTTATTAAAACGCAGCCAGTTTATTTTATTTAATAGCTACTGCGCCCGTATCCTTTTAAAATAGGTGCCGACAAAATAATGTCCCAAAGTTGAAATAAAGTACAAAGTAGTTTGGTATCAATTAATAAAAGCTTTCTTCAGATCTATCTTACTCTCTTAACTTTCAATGTGCGTGAATCTTTGGGCAAAACTTCAGTACCTACCTACCTACGTTGTTCGAAGTTATTTCGAAAAGTTACACCTGAGCCTCCGGTTTATTTTATTTTACATTGAACCTTAAAATTCGGACACCAAAGTCTTTCATGGCGTAATGAAACGTCCATTGAAACTTGATAGTATACGCTTTTGGGAAAGATAAAAAATTTTAGTCGACTTTAATAAAGGTGTACAAAACATGAAAGTAATTTCAAAGGTGGAACAAAATGAAATAAAAGCTCACGAAATAAAATCAAAACAACCTTCCACCGTTGACACACTTTACCAAAGCTTAATTAAGATTTTCAAGCGATTATTCTATACTTACTTCTACTTATACTACGTCTTATAATCTACATGAAGTGAGCTTTACGTGAGCGCTCTTTATGTAGATTATAATAACTTCCTGACCTAATTTGAAGTCCTGACCTAAGTCTGTGACGCGTAAATCAAATGCACGAACTTTTGCAGACCACCAAGCCAATCTAAGCTCATGCTAGGAATATATCTCTTGCTGCAGAGCTACTGATTTTAATAATTATTATTTTTTATATTTTTAGCGAGCATATAATCAGGCGGGTCACCTGATGTTAAGTGATTACCGTCGCCCATGAACATTTGTAGCACCTGAGGCACCACCAATGCGTTGCCGGCTTTTTAGGAATTTGTTGGTCCGTCCCTTGAATAACCCCACGTTGTAGTTTAGTGGGAACACCGTCACTGGAAGTTGTTGGTTGGAAGTTTCAAAGTACGTGGAAAAAAGATCACATCGGATGGTCGAAGTGCTCCAAGCACCCATGCTCAATTTCAAAATAGGCTTGCGTTTTGTTTATCCCACGCATCCATCCATCCACGATGTATCTCACACGACAGCGATACTGCCATCATCTGGTGTAGAGTTAAATATTCATATTTGCAAACCAAATTATACCATTACATAACAGAAAATTTAGACCGACAGTTTAAACGAAATGAATATGCAGCAGCAAGCGTCCCTCCCGTTCCGAATGAAACAAATTGTTTTATTACATACTCTTTGTCTCTATGCTTCGTATTATTTTTCCCCAGTAAATAATGGTTAAATTTTGATACTACACAGAAACAGACTAACTTGATTTGCGTTTATTGTCATAAAGTTATGAATAACTAGCTGATACCCGCGATTAGGTATATAATATACACGCGTTTCTATCATTTATACTTTTAATAAATTTCTTAAACACAAGTCTAAAAAAAACTTGTCAAGTCAACGCTTTTCTTTTACGCAGAGAATATTTTTATGAAACCAATAGCACTGTTTTTAAACCGGCTAATTTACTTTGAAGATTGTGCATAACCTAGCACTGTTTATAAACCTGCTAATTTATTAAAAAGTTGGTGTATAACCTTATTAGCACCTTTGTCGGAGAAATGAGAGGGCACAGGTATCTTGAATATTTTACCAAAAATGTAATATAAAAGGTAGGCACGTTACATCAAAAACAAGCAAAAGAATAAATTTCAAAGCGTATTCCGCCACCGAGCATGAATAATTCCACAATATACGGTGAATACTGATGCTGCATACATCGCCAGCGGATTATTGATGTGCCCTATTCTCTTAAACTATCTAGTTTTAGTGAGGGCAGATTTACAGGGCTACCTGTTATGATCTAAAGATGATAATAGCCGCATAATAATATTCACAACATTTTGTTTACAAAAGAGCAACTGCTGAGTTTCTTGCCGGCTCTTCTCAGCAGAACCTGCTTTCCGGTGGTTAACTTGGTGGTTGGTAACTTAATCAGGAAGCAAGAGAAATACACATTCTCTGAAAATTTCAACTCTCTACCTATTACAGATCACGAGATACAGGCCGCCGACTGACAGACGGACAGACAGCGGCAGCTTAGTAATAGGGTTCCGTTGGTTACCCTTCGGGTACGGAACCCTAAAAACATAGAAGTGACGTCACGAACGACGCTTAAATTGAAATGGCAATTTTATATATCAAACCTGTTTTTTGCTAAGATATTTTTTCGAAATCGTAATTACATCCGAACATTATCCAACAGTTTTTCAATATCATCATGCCTATTTTCTAGATACAACATGTCACATTCTAGTTAGAGCTCGTCATTCGTCAATCCCAATGTTTGTGTACAAACAGCACTATAAATACGGCCGAGCGGCGAACGGGTCGTTAGAGCGAGCCCAAATTACACATTGCGGGCTGCGAAGCTCTAACAACTTGGTAACTACTAGGGTACAGACACTCGGAATGATTCCCTATAATATATCTTTTAGAGGATCACTAATTAGACAAAGTTAATAAGATTTTATTTCGACAGCCCTAGCACAGGGTAAGGCCTAATTGGGCTGCCAGTTGCACTCACCAGCCTCAAGTTTTTTTTTGTCTATAATTATGTGATAATTATGATGTAAATTGTGTTCATAAATAAAAAATGTAAAAATTCCATTTACAAAACCGACTTCAAACGCCACTACAAAATATGTCAATTGTGCCCAATGATCTTCCATACACATGTAAAAAAGGTCATTGATTGTGCCTATAAAATTTGATGAGTTCCCTCGAGTTCTTCAAGATCCCATCATGTGATTCTGACCCTTCCAGGCGGTCCCATTGGATGACCTGGGAAGTATACCCTTTCAAACAAAAAAGAATTTTCCAAATCGGTCCAGGCGTCTTCGAGTAATCAGGGAAGTGGGAGCATACATAAAAATTGAGAACCTCCTCTTTTTTTGGAAGTCGCTTAAAAAAATATAAATAAGTATAAAATGAATTTTATATTTATACTTATTGCGTGAACGCAACGCTCCCAAATATTAACTATTTTATGTTTTATGTATTTTATTTATTTTATGTCGCAGTATTTTGTTGACATGTCCAAGACTTTGATCAAAAGCCGGATCATAAAAAAAATGGACACTGTAATTTATTATAATCCCGAACAGACTTAGCATTTTGATGGAAACATAAGCTGAAATGAATTTTTACTAAGCCTAAGTGCCAATTTCTCCATCATCGAGTAACATTTAATCGAGATATAAAGTGGTTGTGACAGTTTTTGTATTTAAAATCTGTCCAAACACCAATTTAATTATCCGTCGGTTAAACGGCGCTGGTGAAATTGTCACTTAAAAAATATGAAATGACAAAAATAACATTTTCGCTATCGAATGTAAACCACCAATAAAACCGATCACCCGCCGCCACGCCTACCTACCACATTATTTACTACACTGTTACTTGAGTTAAGTAATAATGGTGTTCCAAACGCGCCCTCTGAGGAAAATCCACAATGAAACTCAGTAACTAAATCATCAACGTCGTTGGAGCGAATTGTACACACGTATAGTACATAATATCAGAGGGTTTGTGTGGTGGTGACTGTTGGTTTTGCTTGGTTCCTGTATTTGTTCCACTACTGGAGGAGAGTGAGACCATGATATACCATACCATATAGATTTTTTCTGATTTGGCGGATTATAGCAAAACTGCGCTTGACAACATTTGACACTTAATGATGGAAAGCATTGATGAGGTCTTGAATATAGCGCGCTTACCTAGAAAATTCGTATTCACTCTTGCCTTGAAGGTTGTTCAAATTATACGTGGCAGGTTCGTGGCAGGAAACACGGATGCCGCGCTGGGCGGATGTTCTACAATGAATGACCTAGTGCAAAAAGTCCCTAAGTTAATTATTTCTGTCTGGGAATTTTTGCATAAAACAAAATTATTATACTCAGTGTATATTATACCAAGAGCTTGAAAAGCAGTTAGTCATATAAGTATAAGCATAATAACTACGTAAAACGTATAATTTGACGTCCACATAGTGACATTTAGAAAAAAATTATAAGAACTAGTGGATTCGTCAGACTTGGAGATTTGTTGAAATCAAATCACTGGACTAAGAGTTCATGGTGTTTTACAAAACAGTAGGTTCATGCAGAAATTCCCAAACAGAAACAATGGATTAGGGACTTCTTGACCTGGGTCATTTATTAGCGGCTTTTCCTTGAGAATCATTATTAAAAAATCAAGTTTATATTGAAAGGAATCCCTAATATGATATTATTACAAAGGCATCTCAGTGGAGGCGGGAAGATTGCGAATTAGTTTTTAATTGCGTTACCCTGAAGCCTGCCCGCGGATGGAATCATCTTCCAAGTCTCATCTCTATTGTTTCTGATCACAAACCGGATTGAATTTTCTATTCGACAGATTGGTTTCGTTTTATTGGGGTTCTTGAGTAGCGGAGGCGGCCACTAGAAGGACGTGTTTACTATATATCTACGATATGATTATATTTTCTCTATCTTCTGTATATAAGACGCTGAACTGATTTGGCTGAAAGGCACAGAAATAGATTATATTCTGGAAAAGGACATAGGCTACTTTTTATCCCGGGAAATAATTCTTAATACAAAAACCAATTTATTAAAATTCAAAATAAGATATCATTTTATAAAGGCCAACTTGTGGCTCTTATGACAAGGCGAGAATTTCACTGGTTCGGAAACCTGATTTTTTCTGCTGATAAGAGAAAACAAAAACAAAAATGTTTCAGAAAGTAGCTTATGGACAACTGAAGCAAAGCCGATTGCTTCCAAACAACTGTGTCATTAAGAAATTCAATACTTCCTTTCTTGCTCACACCGGACCAAACAACAATTAAGAACTTTTTGTGTAATAGTAAATCTACCAGGTTTAACATACATATAACGAAGTAGTAATTTTAACATAATATAGAGTACTTATCAACATTTATTGTATTGTATTATATTATGTTAAATCTATATATATAAAATTCAAAGTCCTGACTGACTGACTCAGATATCAACGCACAGCCTAAACTACTGAAGTTAGAAACTTGAAATTTTTACAGTTGGTTCTTTTTATGACGTAGGCGCACGCTAAGGAAGGATTTTTGAAAATTCAACCCCTAAGGGGGTAAAATAGGGGTTTGAAAAATCGAACTTAACGTGAGCAAAGCCGCGACAAAAAGCTAGTGTATCTATAAGGCTATGTTTACTATGACATTTAAAATTATTAACTTTTAATTTATTTTAGTAATGACATTTTGTTAAAAATATTATTGCATAATATTCACACACCAGTCATGGTAAAATGTATAAGGCTCGATTTTCCCTATTCCATCACATTGTACCTGCATTTTGGTGAATAAATAAATTATTATTACAATTAGGCTTTAGGACAAGGATGCTGGGAAAATTCCGAATTAGTTTTTGATTGCGGACGGAATTAACCACCGAGCGTTATCTTTATTATTGTGTCATAATCACGAATCGCATTAACATTGAACTGCGGTTCAATGTTCACTGTTGACGTTTCATTGTTATTTAACCTCTATGGGTTGTTCTCATTATCCAAAGATTGTTTTATTTATATTAACTACTAAAGTTTTGATAACAAGTATTATTTCAGTTTTGAATTATCGTCTGTTATTGTACGCTTTAATAACATCGTAGTTTTGATAGAGATAGCCCGCTTCGGCTTCATAGAGCGTTGTACCATTAAAAGCCTCTATAGCCCAACGGTTAAAGGTGCGGACTGAAAAGTGAAAGGTGGCAGGTTCGATTCCCACCCTTGCGCTTTTGTCGTAGCCACTCCTAAAGCTGCATCCGCACGCTTGGCAAACCTCGGCAAACCTTCACAAACGCAAACGTGCGGATAGAGCGTTTGCCATGGTTTGCCTACGCTTGCGAGCGTTTGTGGCCGATCCATCGAGTGTCGGTCTTTTGATCGCAAACCAAAGGGAATTTGCCACAAGCGCTTGCGTCTCCGTCCACACGTTTGCGCGCACTCAGTCTCGTTTGTGCACTGGCGGCGATTAGACGTGTCATTGTATTACGATTTACGTATCGCACCTTTAGAAATCTTCATTTTGTGAGTGGGTAAAAACGTAAAATGAATGACTGGTCGACTGAAGACTTTTGAAGAAGATTTGTTTATATAATTTAATTAATTAATTAGTTTTATATATTAATAATAATAAGTGGCGACTCCGCACCGGAAAATAGTATATAATGGTATGGTAATAGGTTGACCGACACCATCAGGCCACCCTCAGGGAGCCACTGGGTACAGGTGGCGCAAGACCGAAGCCTGAGGAAGTCCATGCAATAAACAGTCCAGCAGTGGATGTCTATCGGTTGATAAAGAAAAAAAACAAAATATCTATTGAGTAGGTACATACTAGAATAGAGTAGAATATTTTTTTATTCAAATAAATAAACTAGGTAGGTACCAAGTGTTTTCGAACATACTACTAGCTACTACTACTAATCTATAATATTATACTAAAACTGTAACTGGACAAATTGTGCACATGAAATATGTTTTGAAAATTTTAATTAGAGGACGCTTTACTATCAACTAGATGACGTCCGCGACTTCGTCCTCGCGGATTAAGGTTTTTTAATTCCCGCGGAAAGTCCTTAATTTTCCGGGCTAAAATGTAGGTATGAGCTATCGCTATTCCACATTTCATTCAAATCGGTTCATTAGTTGTGGCTGAAAGAGTAACAAACATCCATCCATCTATCCATCCATCCATCCATATTCCATTTTAGTAGGATTATTGATCGATACTGAGCTTAAAACATTTGTAAAAATAACTTAAGCCAAATAATAAAGCCGACACAAGTTCGACGTCCGTCATGCTTGCCTGTTCAGAACATACAAACGCCCTCGCAAGCGTGCGGATGATTCCCAAATTCAAGGCAAACGTTTGTAGAGGTTTGGCGTTTGCCGTTTGCCACAAGCATGCGGACGCGGTATTATACTAGCTTTCCGCTTAATTGGGATGGAGACGAGAATATTAGTCAAATTCAACTTAACCAATAATTCATCTTTGTAAAAAAAAAAACAAAAGAAAAAAGAAAGTATATAAAACACGACACGATTTAATGTCTAACCGACCCATATAATTATTATAGTCATCTTGTACACTTACTTCGCTGGTTCAGATTTCAGTGACCCAAAGCCTCCAAAACTAGGAACTTCCACTTATGCCTCTCCTACTCCGTTTCACACCAACCGGTTCTTGCAGGTCTTTCCTTGCTACATTCAACCAGCTATATCTATTGTTTTGACAACTTGACGTAAAGACAACGTTACTCGCATGTGATTCCCCTGCATTCACATCTATGGGACTGTACTTATAGGAAAGCCATATCATTCGAAACCTTTGCCCGCCAGTGGGCCGCAATGCATTTGGATGAATGATGAATGAAAAAAAAATACTTGATATATGTCGGCAGTTCACGACAAAACTCGTAGTTTTTGCGCGAGATGAAGTGTGACATTGAGTGATTAAGGTACACACTGTTCGCTACAGCATACAATGTAAATCGTTGTGTAGTACGTTTATCTCACGAAGTTACGGGCGCTTTACTTGTGGTTACGTCGTGTACATACACATTGCGTAAGTGTGCGTGCCTGTCAGGAGCCTAGGTGTAGCATGATATTTTTTGTGAATCACTGGATATTGAACTATAGTGTTTTCTATTTTTGGAATCTACTCATCATTTTCTAGATGATGATTATATACTTAATCTTATTTTTGAATTATTTTTTCAACTTTAGTCTTTGAGACTATGGCAGAGCATGCTCACACCATCAATTTTTTTAAATTTTACTAGCCTATGTCACCCGGAATAAGCTAGTGATTCTAACGATACCTCATTCATCCAAATCGGTTCAGGCGTATGGAAGTTATGGTGGACTCACATACATACATACATAGAACCCTGAAAACAATATATAGTCCTTTTTTCAGGCAGTCGTATAAATAAAAAGGATGCTTTTTTAAAGATTTGCGCTTGAATAATGTGAAGAGAATAGAATACAGTAGAAATATTTTTTATTCAAATAAACTTTTACAAGCACTTTTGAATCGTCAATGAATCTACCACTGGTTCGGAATGCCTTTCCTGCTGAGAAGAGCCAGCAAGAAACTCGGCGGTTGCTCTTTTCAAAAAAATAAAAATTTTACAATTGTTATTGAAACTATGCTATGTATTCAGTGCTTCCACGATGAATTTTCCTGAGTACAATACAAGTAAAAATAAATACAATACAAATACAAATAAATACAATCCAATACATGTTAACACAGGCAGGCAAAAGCAGACCCATTCCCGTTGGTGGCATCCGTTCACGAGCATGACGCATGATCGATGAGAGTTTCGCGTAAGTATTGTGGGTTGGATAAACATAATAATTATATTCCTAAGTATCTATTATGAAAATAAAAAAGTTTCATCAATGTAAGGCGAGGACACGATTCTCGGGAGGAGAAACTTGAAGTGCACGGCTAGAACATAACTGCGTTATGTCGTGAAACAAGTTGTAAGTTGTAATCGAGTTAAATTGTTTTCCAACACAGTCCGGGAAATGTCAGATTTAATCCCGCAAGTCTGAAGCCAAGCCTGAAGTGATTAATCCGAGTTAGCTCTAATTTATTAGAACACGGGTTCGAATTCTTGACATAGGATAGGAGACATACATTGAGATGGATTGTTTATTACACTGCTACTTGCTAAGGTCTCTGTTGGCGTTATTTGTTGACCTCTATAATACCGGTGACGTCTCGTTGTGTTAGCCCCTGGTTTTTCCAAGTTTTTTTATGCCTTGAACAAACACTATAAAATTATAATAATATTACTTTAAATTATATTATTATGATACGAGTTTGAATATATTATTATGTCGTCAAGAAACCTACAAACGTGAACTCGTTATAGAAAAGAAGTCCACAATACTTGGAAGAAAGTTACTTCTTTATGAGTTTCTCGCAAAACTTTAATGCATGAGTGTACTTACAAGTTTCAGAGTTCAGTAAAACCACGCGAACGTATTGGACTTTTAGATTTTCTGAATGAAAGAAATTGCCCGTCCGTTTCCGATAATAATAATAGGATGGGCGTCGACCTTTACCAATATCACACCAATGCATCACACGTAGGGTCATATGTTCAACAATGAAACACAAAAAATTCAAAGTCTCATGCATCTTTTGTTTTGACAGATAGAAGTCTAATTTTTTACAGGTGTGTAGGTAATTTTATTCGGCATCGGATTTCATTTACAATTTTTTTAATTAATATGTAATCAATCGACAAAAAATTATAAACTAAAAAATGGGAAATGTTTCATTGTGTCCACAGTGGTGGTACACAATGAAACACCACAAATTCAACAATGAAACATTAATAGTATTGTCTCGACTTTTGTGTAATTTATGGAGTAGGTGAATAAAAAAAAATGCTTGAGTTAATAATCACAAAAGGATTTATTTTTAATTAACTTTAATCAGTTACCAGTACTATTACTGGTATTATAAAAAATTTAATGTTAATAAAATTAATTTGTGAATTTGTAGCCACAAAAAATATTAATTTGCCCGGAAAGTACATGATATTATGTATGTACAATTATACGGTACACAATAAAACAAAATGATACACATTGAAATAGTGTTTCATTGTGTTACTGTGCAACTGTTTCATTGTGAACTACCTAAGGTTTTTTTTACTAATCTCAATTTTTTACCCACTAAATTGTAACACTTTAAGATATAATTTATTGCACATTAATCTACGAAATGTGTGTAATGCTAATTAATCATGAAATTTATGAAATTTTCAACCATACTTCAGTAAAAAATCTATAAAGAATGCTAAAAATACTTACTTTTTGTCGAAAAAAACCAAAAGTGCTCCGCAAACACATCTTCTCGCACGCGGCGTCGATGCAAATTGGGCTAGGGCGGGGGGTTCACGAGAGTGTCCTAACGCAATATAATGCACGAAATGGCAACGCAGAATTTTAGAAATATCACAGTGTTTTATTGTGTACCACTGTTTCATTGTTGGACATCTGACCCTACACACGCATACGCACACGGATACAGACGCAGTTGCTTGACTGCGTCTGTATAGCTTATAACTTGTAACTTGTTTTCCGTTTTTACAAATCTTACGTCTTTTTCTTACATGTTACACCTAGCTTTTGCCCCCGCGACTTCGTCCGCGTGGAATTAGATTTTGGGGTGGAATTTTCAAAAACTGTGACACACGTACTTTTTTATTTTTAACTGAAAGCTCAAATACCAACTTTGATGGAAACAGCTTGAAAAATGACGATGTTTCATATAAACTTCCATCCCCTATTTAAACCCCTTAGGGGTGGAATTTCCAATAATCCTTTCTTAGTGTGCGCCTACGTCATAAAAGGAACCAACTGTAACAAGTTTCTAACTTCAGTAGTTTAGGCTGTGCGTTGATATCTCAGTCAGTCAGTCAGGACTTTGAATTTTATATATATAGATAGACTAGCTTTAACCCGCGCCTTCGCTCACGTTAGGTTCGATTTTTTAACCCCCGATTTAACCCTCTTGGGGTTGAAATTTTCCAAAATCCTTTCTTAGCGGATGTCTACGTCCTAACAGCTACCTGTATGCCAAATTTCAGCTCGATCGGTCCAGTGGTTAGAGCTGTGCGTTGATAGATCAGTCAGTCAGTCAGTCAGTCAGTCACCTTTGCCTTTTATATATTTAGATTAATGAATGTCAACACTTTAACGACCGTCAAATACCCTATTGTGTGTGTAGAACAAGCCATGATCTCACATAACACGGACGGTCGGAACCAATTAACTCAAATTGATTTACACCCGCTGAGATGAGTTTCCACGCAGTGTAATGAGCCGACAGACATACCTACACATCACTAGATCACAACTAGTGATGTGCCGGGTATCTGTATCCGTATCCGAGGGATATCCGAGGGAAAAGAAAGATCTGTATCCATTACTTTTTTGGTGGATCGTTTACGGATCTTTTACTTTATTAATTTTCAATACATAGATGAAATTCTATATGTCCATTCAGATAATTTTTTATTTCTTAAAATCACCAAACAACATACAACAGTGTCATACTAAAGTACTTATTCGCTCTCTCTATTCTAGGTTCTTACGAGCTTAATAACGAACAATCAGAAACAGTTATTCTTGATTGCAGAGTATACTAATAGGCATAGGCATAATGACTTATCTATACTAATATTATAAAGCTGAAGAGTTTGTTTGTTTGAACGCGCTAATCTCAGGAACTACTGGTTCGAATTGAAAAATTCTTTTTGTGTTGGATAGTCCATTTATCGAGGAAGGCTTTAGGTTATATAACATCACGCTGCGACCAATAGGAGCGAAGCGTCAGTGAAAAATGTGGCAAAAACGGGGAAAATTATCCATATTTGAGTTGAGTTGCGTGAGCTGCGTAAACGGTTCAAGTTACCCAAAAAATAACTAAATATTTTCGGAGATAGAGGACATAACTTCTCGCGGATAGTAGCAAGTCACTCTAAACCTTTTCCACGCGGACAAAGTCGCGGGAATCAGCACTATGTCTATTAATATACTCTGTGATTTATTTTGGTGTGTGATTTTGTGTGCGAACTTGAAATTGTAAGTCTGCGGGTACTCTAACAAAATCGCACGATAAAATCTCATGATCAGCAGCCGAATACTCTACTTACTGTACATTCGTTTTGGCAGTAGGTACCTATATTTCCCTCCCTGAGTGCAATGCGTTCAGGAAATAGCTAACTTCCTCCGTTTTCCTGTATGTCCGATTTAGCCTGGCAATAGACGTCCGATTTTGTTTCCGATTGTCTGATCAGGCAACCGGATCGTATTTACTCGATACACATCCGATTTTTCCGTCAGGCTTTTTCTGAACTCAGTCGTTCCCGAGCTATCATCCCGAGTGCTTGCGTTTGGAGCAAAGCAGAAGAAAAGAAGATGGATGACGAGTTAATAGAAATAGAAATATTTTTTATTCAAATAAACTTTTACAAGTACTTTTGAATCGTCAATGAATCTACCACTGGTTCGGAATGCCGTTCCTGCCGAGAAGAGCCAGCAATAAACTCGGCGGTCGCTCTTTTCAAAAAAAATTTTCTTTACAATAGGTAACAAAACTATGCTATGTATACAGTGTTTCCACAATAAAGTTTCAAAAATGCAAAACAATCCAATGCATGTTAAGACAGGCAGGCAAAAGCAGACCCATTCCCGTTGGTGGCACCCGTTCACGAGCATGACGCAGGATCCAGCCATTGCTTCGCTCAACCATATTTGAGGGAACGTAACAACCCGCACCACACGACACCACCACAGAAATTTTAAAGACAGGAAAGAGAAAGAAGAAAAAACGTCGCTATTGGATTCATCCAATCAATTTGACAAGACATACTGAGTCATTTCTATTTAAAACATCCAAAATAATTCATAATAATAATAATTTTATTTTTATCTTTGTTATCTCAACGGCAGTGGGATGATGCGCTATGTGCGGATGTTTTGCAAGAGTTAATAAAATCATCAACTTCTGCAAGGGACCGCGCGCGCCTTCTTGCTGTGTCTACGAGAGAATCAAGTTACTGGCTTCAAGCTCTCCCTTCCCATCATATAGGCACTCTACTAGACCACCTCACTCTTTCCATTGCAGTTGGTCTTCGACTTGGTGCCAAGATCAACTATCCGCATCTTTGCCACTGTGGCGAGACAGTGGACGAGTTTGGACATCATGGGCTTTCCTGTGCCAAAAGTGCCGGTCGCTTCTCACGTCATGCTTCCTTGAACGATGTCATTCGTAGATCTCTTGTCACCGCTAAAGTGCCTGCAGTATTAGAACCTGTTGGTTTGGCACGAAGCGATGGCAAGAGACCTGATGGTATGACACTTGTTCCGTGGAAGCAAGGAAGGTCGCTAGTGTGGGATGCCACATGTGTTGACACACTGGCAGCGTCTCACTTACAGGCGACCTCCGCGGCGGCGGGAGCCGCGGCTACTAAAGCAGAAAGGGCTAAGCGGCGCAAATATGAAAACATAGAAAACAATTTCATATTTGTGACATTTGGTGTTGAAACCCTGGGGTCATGGGGCGAGGATGCTAGATCCTTTTTTAAGGATCTGTCATCCCGTCTCATAGAGTCCACTGGTGACCGGAAGGCTGGAAGTTACCTCGGCCAGCATATAAGTTTGGCCATTCAGCGGGGTAACGCAGCCAGCGTTCTGGGCACTTTTCCTCGTTCCAGTGTTTTATATTTAGCTTTTATTTTTGTTATTTACGTTTTAGTTTTAATTTAGTATTTAGTTTTATATTATATGAAGTATTATTATTACATATCTTATATATTATAAACAAATAAACCAAATTTTATTTTATTATTATTTTTTTTATTTTTTTTCATAATATTCGAACCACAACGATGCGTCCACACAGTGTCAGCGCTAGATTTTTTGGGCCCTAAAAAATCCCAATAAGCAAAATTCCGCCCTAAATTTGGGGCTAAAAGCCCTAAGTTGGGAACCCTGACTGGCAAAATCGGAAGGAGTAACCGGATGTCTATTTTGTCTCATACTAAAAGTATGTAGACCGCGCCTTCAGACAATCGGACCGGCAGTAAAATCGGAAACGCCTCGCGCCCGTTTCCGACTCGGACGTCCGATCCGGCCACCGGATCGGACGTGTATTGACTGTTCATACAAAGTAATGGCTTCAATGCCTTCCGGTAGCCTGATCAGGCTACCGGATCAGACTATCGGATGAAAAAACCTGACGTGTATTTCCAGGCTTAAGAGGGGTTATTCATGCGTTACTTATGGCACCTACCACGTACGTTGCTTGATTTGAATGCCGCCTTTCATGCATCTATACTCTGTGCGGTCTGCGGCATAGACTATAGACCTATTTATTTTACTACAGTACTGTACACTGACTGTCTGTCTGCCTGTTTGTTGCCGCTAATCTCGGGAACAGCTGGACCAATTTTGACGGGACTTTCACTTGTAGATAGCTAATATTATTGGGAAAAATGACAATAAAAAGGCTACTTTTTACCCACTTTCGAAAAAAGAGGAGAAGGAGTTGTGTTTTTCTACCTCTCTATATCGATATCTCCGTAATTTCTTAACCGATTTGCGTGAATCTTTTTTTAATCGACACAAAAACTTTGCGAGATGCTCTCATAAGAACTTCGGTTTCCAACTTCTCAATCCTGATGCTGCAGGTGTATTGCCCACCTAAACAGGAAGGATTTAGGAACTGTTGATTATGAATAGTTATTGTAGGTACCAAGTAAAGACTACATCGTTAAATTACAGGACCCATCTCCTCAATCCTGATGCTGCAGGGGTTCGGCCCACCTTAACTGTAGGGATTTAGGAACTGTGAATTGAAGACGTGGACGAAGTCGCGGGCGTCCGCTACTATAAAATACTAGAGGGCGCCCGCGACTTCGTCCGCGTGGAATTAGGTTTTGGGGTGGAATTTTCAAAAACTGTGACACGTCCTTCTTTATTTTTAATCGGAAGGTAAAATACAGATTTTCATTGATAATATAACTTGTAAAATGACGGACTTTCATACAAACATTCATCCCCTATTTATTCCCTTTGGGGGTGGAATTTTCAAAAACTGTAAAATGCGTATTTCTTCATTTTTAATTGAAAGCCCAAATACCAAAATGACGGACTTTCATCCAAAACTTAAACCCTTACTTAACCCTCTTAGGGTGGAATTTCAAAAAATCCTTTCTTAGTGTGCGCCTACGTCATAAAAGGAACCAACTGTAAAAATTTCAAGTTTTTAACTTCAGTAGTTTAGGCTGTGCGTTGATATCTCAGTCAGTCAGTCAGGACTTTGAATTTTATGTATATAGATATACTCGGCGCATAATCGTTTTTCGAACAATAAATAGCAATTAGCGTAAATGTTTTCATCACACGCAGCGGGTAGTGAAACGTCCGCAGCGGTCGTCCAATAAGCTGAAGCAATAAAGACACACAATTTCTTTTTTTTTCTCCGGTTTTTTCAGTGCCCCAATCGACAATGTTCATCCTCGTTCTGTAGACAAATTGTTTAACAAGTGTAAATGAAAAATTGTATTAAAAAAAAAGACGTGTGGCACTCGGGGACTGCCGCGGTAAAGCTATTGCATAGCATTCTTTATCAACGCCATCTAGCGGCTCACCGTAGAGGAGTCCCGTGTCAGGTTATTTTCGTTACGGAATTTCTGGATTCGGTCTCCACGCCGGCCCGCGATAGAAGCTATTCAATAGCTTAAAAAAAGCTTTTATACGTAGTAGCTGACGTTATTATCGGATACTTATAAAGACGAAACGAACGAGCCCAAACTCGATGGGGTTACGTCGTTTTATTACAGAGTTTCCATAGCCGTCTTCCGGCTCCATCAATTAATCTAATTCAATTGCTTAAACACACATAACTCCTAAAAGTCTAAGATACGTGCCCAGGAACGAACCCGCAAACCCCGAAATAAGACCGCAGGCTAACCACTAAGGTTACCCGTGCTGGAGGCTTGCCTACTTCAAGTTATTTTCAAGAACAACTTAAGTATTTATGAAGGTGGTAGTTCGGGTGGAGGAGTATCTTACATGTTGTATCACGTACTAGAGTAAAATTTATTGCTTTACTTCAGCTCTACCAGCTACCTAGAGCTTAATGATACTAAAGTTGTATCGGGAAATATTATAAGGTTTCACTCGTGTGGTTTTTTTTTATTTTATTCGATGATAAGATAGCCCTTGACTGCGATCTCACCTGATGGTAAGTGACGATGCAGTCTAAGATGGTAGCGGGCTAACTTGGAAGGGGTATGGCAGTGTAAATTCAACCCATACCCCTAATCGGTTTCTACACGCCATCGTGCCGGAACGCTAAATCGCTTGGCGGCACGTCTTTGACGGTAGGGTGGTAACTAGCCACGGCCAAAGCCTCCCACCAGACCAGACCAGAGACAATTTAGAAATTATAAATTCCTAAATTGCCCCCGCCGGGAATCGAACCCGAACTCGTGTGGTTTTGTGATACAGGCTGTGCGATTGCCTCAAAGTGATGGCTGGTATAGAATAGAATAGAATAGAATTAATTTGCCAGAATGTGGTACAACTATTTGGTCTTAAAACTATTGTGTCCTGAGACATTCAGCTAACAAATACACGACTGGCTGGTACACATTGGTATTTGTTTAAAATTCATTGATGCAGCAAGAACGCGTAAATTCAGCCAATCAGAGACGATTGGGATCGTCATACTGTAGCAATCATTTTTAGTTAATCCCACAATTTTTTTTATTTGTCCGCGGCGAAATCAGTTATTTATGTACTACATTGGGTATCCCGTTCTTTAACGACATCTTTTAGCGACACATTGCACTCGTTGTTCTACTTTTCAAAGGCCTCATATTACGAGATAGGGGAGATATTATAGTGCACAAGTGTGTGCGTAAACACAGGAGCATTCTCTATTCCCCTCTCATAGTCCGAGTGGAAATCCGACACGACCAGAGAGAGATCAGACGCAAACTAAGGAAGTAGGTACTGAGAATTTCGTGACAGAAAAATCCAATACATTTTATGGCCCGATCCGGGAGTCGCACCCAGGACCTTGGTATCTCCAGTCG
The DNA here is from genome assembly GCA_933228805.2 of Hipparchia semele. Lineage (NCBI taxonomy): Eukaryota > Metazoa > Arthropoda > Insecta > Lepidoptera > Nymphalidae > Hipparchia > Hipparchia semele. Next base: position 726,482 of record OW121719.1, read on the forward strand.
AACTTGCTAACCCCTAGACCAAACAGGGCCCCAAGTCTGCTATTTTACATGTCATTGTCATTGAACCATAAAAATACAATTACAATTCAATTATCATTGGTCCAAAATTTCGTAGGTAGTCTACTAAATTCACAGTGGTCGTTCGATTTCTTATAATTGGATTGTAATTCAATAATACCTCGGTATTGCCATTAGCTTAAAAAGCGTTTGCCGAAATGAGTTTCAAAAAAAACTACATATTAAAAACGTTTATTTAAGCTAGATTCAAAGCTAGATGTGTCAGTGGCAAACCATCGGAAAACAATTGTGACGCCATTGAATTAGTATACTTACTACCAAAATTGCTAAAAGTAGCAATTGGGATGTCATTGATAGACAATTGAACTACAATTGCAATAGCAGACTTGGGCCCCAGGCCGTTACCGAAATACGTATACCTCGAAACACACGTCGCATTAAGGTGTAATTGAACACAACACTCCTCCAAGGCGGAACGGATGAATAAGAGACGAGGCGTCTCGCGTTGCAGCCTCCATTGTATGCATTGTTAAACAGCTTTGTACAACCCGAGAGGAAACATTCCACTCAGATCCGTGGCCGGAGCTACCCTTTGTGTAGAATGAAACGTACCACAGTTTGTATATTAGTTTACCGCCTCGTCGGTTTAGTGGTGAGCGTGATCAACTGCGAATGTCGAGGTACCGAGTTCAACTCCGAGTCGGGTCAAAAAAATTATTGGGTTTTTCTGTCAAGAAATTCTCAGTAGGATTTTTTTTTTTTATTCGATGACAAGATAGCCCTTGACTGCAATCACACCTGATGGTAAGTGACGATGCAGTCTAAGATGGTAGCGGGCTAACTTGGAAGGGGTATAGCAGTGTAAATTCAACCAATACCCCTAATCGGTTTCTACACGCCATCGTGCCGGAACCCTAAATCGCTTGGCGGCAAGTCTTTGACGGTAGGGTGGTAACTAGCCACGGCCAAAGCCTCCCACCAGACCAGACCAGAGACAATTTAGAAATTATAAATTCCTAAATTGCCCCCGGCGGGAATTGAACCCGAGACCTCCCAGTTATAAGACCACAGCGCTCACCACTGCGCCAGGGAGGTCGTCGAAAGCCTTCCTTCGAGAGAAACTTCTTAATGGCTTCTTAAAGGAAGCCTTTAAGAAGTTGTCACGTCACCTCCGTGTCTAGGAGAGCGCGTGAAGCCATCTGTCCTGCGTCTGCTCTCTCCGGACGTGTTATGAGAGTGAGGGAATAGAGAGCGCACCAGTGTTTGCACTGACACTTGAGTGTTCTATCACTCGCACAGACGGTTAATCTCTGTGGACCTTGAGGTTGGATTTATACTCCAAGTGGACATTTACTGCCGAAAGACACTATTATTTGTATTTTAATTAGTTTACGTTTAAGAGACCACCGTTCCGCAAAAAAAATACGCATCGAATTGAGTACCTCCTCTTTTTTAAAGTCGGCTAAAAAACACCACAGATATAAAAACATTTTATCCACATTTCATTCTGCTTCTTTAATCAGCTCATAATTTTATTATTAAATGGAAAATTATTGAACGAGCGAAGCGAAGTTCTCTGAGTCAACTAGGGCGCTTGCCTACTAGACAGAGAAGTGTGTTCGTCTAAATGTCTGTCAGAGCCCTATAACTTCTGAATTACTGAACGTAATTACTTCAAATTTAAATATAATATGTAAACTGATGGCCTTCAGCCGAACATTGTATAAAAAAATATAAAAAGCTTTATTTCAGGGGGGCTCTCATAGAAGCGTATTTGAAGTAAAATCTTGTTTGTTGCTCTACATAGACTTGCGATATATCTTTTTAAAGACGACTTTGAACAGAGTACAAAAATATATTTTTTTTAATTTTTCCCTAAAAATTGACCAAATGGGGGGGTTTCAAAGTGGAGATTTTAATTTGAGCCATATGTCAAGAATTACTGAATATTAGAACGTGAAACTTGGTTGAAAATTCAGTTATATCCTGTACTTGAACAACAAATACTAAAATTAGATAAATGTTATAAAGAAACGAAATTATTTAATTTTAATGCGCCATCTATTAGCATTATTGTGAAGCTAATAGCTTCACTATAATGCTTCACTATAGATGGCGCTGTGTCAGTAAAACAGTTTTATGTCAACTATTATTTTTTTTATTGCGTCTAATGTTAAAAGTTAATTATTACAATATATAATTAAAACTTTTGGGAATTATGGGATATCGCGAGGTCTCAGTTCGGGGCGAACCACTAGTTAATTTGTATTTCATCTTTGACGGAACATGTTTGGACTTATTATATTGTTATGACATAATAAGTCATTATGTCATTATAACTGCCTCGTTGGTCTAGTGGTTGGCAAGTTCGACTACGGATGATGAGGTCCCGGGTTCGGTTCCCGGGTCGGACCAAAAATGTATAGGGTTTTCTGTTAAGAAATTTTCAGTACTAGCCCGGAGTTAGAAAGTCGGTAGTGAGTCACTCCCGTGCCTCGGAGAGCACGTAAAGCCCTGATCTCTTTCCGGTTGTGTCGGATTTTCCGTCCCATCGGGCTATGAGAGTGAGGGAATAGAGAGTGCACCTGTGTTTGCGCACACACTTGTGCACCATAATATCTCCCGCGCAGATGGCTAATCTCTGTGGAAATTGGCCGCCGTGGCCGGACTCGGTCGGGAGGACATTATTATTATGTCATCTAGGCACCTTGTACAATGCAAAGGCACTATATAGATTTTGGTAAATATATTTTTCAAACATTTTATAAAGTGATGTTGAATAATTATATCTTTTCCAATAGCAGCCAATTACTATCCTATTTGGGTCCGAATGATTTTCTAGACGATCGCCTAAGTGTATTAAAACAATCTACTCTTGCTTCGCTGTAAAAATGTAATGGCTTCGAGTTTAAAGTGCTTGTCCATTATGAAATGAAATATACTTAGAGATAATGCCCTCTTAATCTGCGTTCGGGATATTTCAGCGTCAGCATTAAGACTTTGGAGTCATCACAATTTAGATTGCTTTCAGTGATTTATCTTCTTTATTGTTGCGTGAATTTATTATACTACTAAGGCTTTTGTTCGTGACTTCGCTGCGTGGGAATAGGTTTTCAGAAATCTTTCGGGTACCCTACTGTTTTTCCCAATCTACCCATTCGAAAAATCACGTCAATCCGTTCCTTCGTGATTAAAGGACAAACCCACCACTTCGCACAAGTTTAATTAACTTTCCTACCACCTAAGTTAGTCCGCTACTACTCTTGCATCTTGATACTCTTCCGAGATCTGTATTTCCCGACACAAGCATCTTCTAGGTAAATGCATTCCTTCATATTGTATTTGCTTTAATCTTTTATTTCTATCTGTTATACTTATCTCAATATTATAACATCAAGAGCAAGTGGAAATTCTCCATTTTATGTACACGTGATTTTTCCAGGTCAGGCTAAATATACTCGAGGCTTTAATTAAAGTGTCGCGATTGCTTAGTGTCGAATTATTTCAAAGGTGACTTTTGACCTCCAAAAGTTTATATTGTTATCACTTTAACTAGGGCGGAAACTTAACAACTAAGTACAGCAATAAAGCGGATCAAATTATACGATCGCGTCATTCTGCGAATAAGATAGCTTAAACTTTTTTTTATACATTAAAGACACACATTTGCCCATTATCGCACCTGATGGAAAGTGATGATCGTGCAAATTTTTCTTAAATCATACTTGATTTTTTTGATTGCTAAGCGAAGCGTTGCACGCATCTATTTTCCCATCCACAAGCGGTACAAAATGCTGTTCAGTGGCGATCCTTGCAAGAGACTTTTGTCCAGCGTTGGACGTCTATTAGGTATAATTATTTTCTGTACTGGTACTGATAATTACGGTTCTGATGATTGGATGGACACCCTTTCACAGAACAGTACGTCATTTATTTATAATTTTATTTTCTACAAGGTCAACGTACTTTTAAGAGGTCTTTAAAGCCGCTACCTTAAGGCCTAAAGGGTTATATTACTAAAAAAGGCTTATAAACGAGTCGACTATTGCGCTTCTATGCGTTATAGTTCGATATTAGGCTGCATTTTCAGTTACCATAGGTGAGATCGCAGTCAAGCGCTAGTCTACAAAATAGAAATAGAAATATTTTTTATTCAAATAAACTTTTTACAAGCACTTTTGAATCGTCAATGAATCTACCACTGGTTCGGAATGCCTTTCCTGCCGAGAAGAGCCAGCAAGAAACTCGGCGGTTGCTCTTTTCAAAAAAATAAAATTTTACATATTTAAAAAAAAAAAAAAATATATATTTAAGTACTTGATGTGGCTAACTGAAACAGCTAGCTACATGCACCTGTGTACTCAGTAGGATTTAGGTCTTAAAATGTAAGTTTTCCGTCTCCTAAATTCCACTACTCAAACTTTTACGGTAAAAGTATTTTTATTTTACTACGCTTTTCTGTAGTAGGCAACTTGCACTCTATTTTTCATGGATGCCTCTCATCTCTTTGCACCCGCAAAATGGCTCTTTTGATGGCGGACTTAGGTACTTTGTAAGGACACTTTATGTTGGGTATAGGCTTATAGGATCTCTTTATTTACAGACTACAGTACTATCTGTGAGAATACCTATTTCTTATCACCAATACCTATTTATAGTTATACAATAATATGTTATTAATTAATCCTATTAATACTGGATTGATGGATGTTTGTTACTCAATCACGCCGCAACAACTGAACCGATTTTGCTGAAATTGCCACAGAGATAGATTATAGTTTGGAATAAAACATTGGCTACTTTTTATCCCGAAAACTAAGAGAATTCCCGCGAGAGTTAAAAAACCTTAATCCACGCGAATAAAGTCGCGGGCAACAACTAGTCTGTTAATTTATTAATTAAAGAAGTTTTAACTTATTCACAATAACTAGAAGCTAAAACGTAAATCTAATGTAAATAGACATCAAATAATATGGCTCTATCTTTTGTAAATACAAAGCTAATTTCAGTTTACATACGGGCAAAGGGCTTGTACAATGTACAACTATTACCTATTATCTTTGCATCAACTATAATAAATAATTTATAGAATAAACGCTCGAGGGCTATCTACGAACTCGGGTTAACTACCCATCTAATTAAAATTTAAATAATAATAATACTTTGTGTACTTATGTGGAATCTGAGTATGAAGTGAATGGTTTAGGTTTAATCACAAAACAGGTAATTAGTCTGTAGGTTTAATTATAAGATTTAAAAGCACTTTGTATAAGTTTATTTTAATAAAACAATTATGTGATTAGCAACCCCTCAACTGCAGCTGCTCACTATTGAGAAAGAAAAAAATTATAAGTTATCTCCATTCCAAATTTCAGCCAAATCGATTTATTCATTGTGGCGTGAAGGAGTTACAAACACACACACACACACACACACACACACGCACGCACACACACACACGCACACACGCACACACACACACACACACACACACACACACACACACACACACACACACACACATACACATATGCACGCACGCACGCACGCTTGCATCAAAAACGTTCTAAGCGTTATACATCGATGATCACTGTTTTTACTGATTTCATGAACAGAACCCTAGCTGACCCTGAACTAAGCTGAAGTCGAAGAGGTACTTAAGTATCCTACCTACCTAGCCGTGTGCCCGTTACTATCATTAATGTATGGTATATCGTGATGAAGATGACAGTTGTCGTTAATAACTAGATATAGGAACCATAAAATTGACTACCCGACCTTTATATGTTGACCTGATTGTTATCCAATTTCGATCATGTATCTACAGACTCTACAGTAAATCCCGGATAAGCGATAGTTTATAAGGGACAAGAATATTTTTCTCACTTGGAAATTTCTTTGTTTAATAAATTGCACGCTTAATAAAACAAAGATGGAACTTAAAAATCACAAGTTGTGGGAATAAGCGATTAAACTTCCTGCGACGGTGTTCCCACTAAATTGCAACATGGGGTTATTCAAGGGGCGGACCAACAAATTCCTAAAAAACCGGAAACGCATTGGTGGTGCCTCAGGTGCTACAAATGTTCATGGGCGCCTGGGCGCCGGTAATCACTTGACATCAGGTGACCCACCTATCCGTTTGCTCGCCAAAAATATAAAAAAAAGTTTTGCACTATTTTCTCGAAATCTTTGATTGATAAATAATAATAATTTATGAGTATTACTTATTAAGATATCTCTTATTAAGATATATAGAAATGATATTACTTATTAAGATATCTCTAACTTTAACTTCAATCGGTTTACGTGTATGCTAAAATTTTAACAATATTATGAGAATTTACTATGTAGTAAGTTGTAAAAATTGGCTTTAGATTTAGAACAAAACGACAGTTTTGATTTTTTTTTTTTTCTAAAAGAACGAATTATCACAAAAAACACCCACAATTATTATAATGTAATTATTACTGTTAGTGTTATTATTGTATTAATAACTGTAAATATACAACATAATATTGTAAAAAGAGTAACCGCCGAGTTTGTTGCTGGTTTGTCTCGGTTGGAACGGCATTCCGAAACAGAATTGCAGTGATAGATTCACTTGACGATTCAAAAGCACTTTATAAAAGTATTTGAATTAAGAATAATTATTCTATTCTATTCTTATTCTATGTCAAGAAATATGATTCTAATTACACCGCATACGTTTCTTTCGCCAAGTTTGCTATTAAAAGTATCTCATAAATCTAGAGCTTTGAGAAAGTCCGAAGTGGTTCCTGCCTTAACAAGTTTAAAGCACTTAAGTTTACGAGTTCGGGCTCAAGGTAAAAGTTAAGAAATATGGCGATACACAAACTCGCTACTTTTACAACATAGCAAGATGCTTATCTGGATGAATTCCGGAGTGGAGAACACCGCTTTATCTCAAGATGATGCCCGCGACTACGTCCGCGTCGATTAATGTTTTTTCGATTCCCGCGGAAATTCTTACATTTTGCAGGATAAAATGTAGTTCATGTGTTAATCCTGGGTACGAGCTATTTTCATTAAAAATTTCAGCCAAATCTGTTCATTCGTTGTGGCGTGAAGGGGTAACAAACATCTATACATCCATCTTCACAAACTTTCGCATTTATAATGTTAATTAATAATAGTAGTATTAAAACAATAGGAAAATAAATATAAATATGAAAATTTCCTTAAAAAGTTAAATAAATCGATAATCCTATTGAAATTACTCAATCACCTAATAGATTTATAAATACATATCAAAAATTCCGAGGCGGGCGGGATTCGAACCCACGTCTCTCTGGGAATCGCGCCCGAGTGTGTTATCCGTTACACCACGGCGAACCACACGTCAGCCACGAAATAAGTGATATGTATCTATGTAGATGTCGCTAACATCTTTTATCCCTTAATCTACGCGAACGAAGTCGCGGGCATCATCTAGTAATTTATAAAAATAAGATAATATAAATAATTTTAAAAGATAATATATTTTTCAATAAATATTACAATCTATAACAAAAAAGTATTAATAAATAAATATAAATTGGCCTAGAATAGAATAGAATATTTTTAATAAAGGTTTTTATACTTGCCTGCCTCAACAAAGAATATAGCGTAGTATATAGTAGCCTACCTATGTATTTAAAATCTTTGTAGCGATATTAAATTGATTGCACCGACGACGCGCTGAAAACAGGTCACAGAAGGCTTCGAAGGTCTATTCTTGGCGTGAAATAATATCTTGGCAACAACGTATGTAGGTTGTGAATATGCAGGGGTTGTTTCATACCGATGTTATGACATGTTTTTATAGTGAACCGCCTTGGTTTAAACGACCTGACTTATGATAATAGTAATTTTTTTATTCGATGACAAGATAGTCAAGGATGACTACAGTCTCACCTGATGGTAAGTGACGACGCATTCTAAGATGGTAGTGAGCTAACTTGGAAGGGGTATAGCAAGATAGATTCAATCCACAAGCATGTTCTAGGCGTTATTCAAAACCGCTTCAGTTCTTCAAATGTAATCGAAAAATTATCAAAAAATATGTTATGTTAAAATTTGATTCATGTTCTTTAATTTTTTCGGTGTCTGCATGCCATCGTGTCGAGAACGCTCAATCGCTTGGCGGCACGTCTTTGACGGTAGAGTGGTTTTGACCATTATTATTATTGTGTCGAGGATTAAAACTTAAAATAAATATATAAATAAATAAATTAGCTTTTATTTTTCAAACTAAATCTTTAATATTGTAGTTCATGTTAAAAATATACGCTAACTTTACTTTCCGTTGCGCGTATTTTGTTTCAAAATTTTTTTTGAGTTCTCACGTTTTCTGGATGTCGCGGTCGTTCCAATTATAACTTTATGTTTGCGTGGTACTCTTTTTAGGGTTCCTTACCTAAATGGTGCCTATTACTTTTAGTATTACTATGTATTCTGTACGAATGGACGGACGCACAGCGAGCTGTATCTCATGAGATTGAAATTTTCACAGAATTTGTATTTCTAAATTGCCGCTATAACAATAAATAATCCTATTGATATTATAAATGCGAAAGTTTGGATGTATGTTACTCAACCACGTAAGGAACGACTGAATTAACTTGGCTGAGGCACAGAGATAGATTATAGTCTGGAAAAAATAAAGTTAACAAGTAAAGAATTCCATACTCGATTGCTTGATCTAAATAATAGCTTAAATTAGTAAAATCTTAATAAATAGTTAGGTAAATCTTATACGATAAATGAATGAATGAATCAATGAATGAACTTTTATTGTAAACCACACACAATAGATAACAAAACAATGAGCTTATAAAAGTAAGTATACAATTTGACGGCCTTATACATAGCGATCTCTTCCGAAGCTTCCAGACAACCAATAATGGTCTAAACTAAAAGGACAGAGCTACAGTAGGTGGTGCAAATACGGTACGTAAGTAAGGTACGGAACCCTTCGTGTGCAGGTTCCATTCGCACTTGGCTGGTGTTTTTCAAGTTCCGGTGTTCGGGCTGGTTCCCGGCAGTAAATTATGAAAATTATCAAACTTGCCTCAACAAGTCGCGTAATCCCGGCGGTTCTGTTTGCGGCGACCCGTTGCAAATTGTTTACGTACACCGCCAACAACGGCCGCTCCATTTTTAATGGGAAAGGATTTTGTTTACTCATTTATTTACAAGCTTTCCGCTTATTTGGTGGAAATTTAAATTCTGTGGGAGCGAACGTCGGAAGGATTAAATATGTTTCTTGCACCACACATTCTTTAAAAAGAGTATTTTTAATTTGGCCGCACAAAATAAATCAAGCTAATATTATAAAGGCGAAAGTTTGTATGTGTGTGTGTATTGTATGTATATTAATTAATCCTTCACGCCGCAACTAATGAACCGCTTTAAATGTGTAATGGAGATAGCTTATAAGCTGTCCGGGGTATACCCAGGATTAACACATAGGTTACATTTTATCCTGGAAAATGAAAGAGTTCCCGCCGGAATCAAAACATCTTAATCCACGCGGATGAAATCGCGGGCATTAGGTATCTAATAGGTAGGTATACAATAAACTACCAGTGACATTGGCTGACAAGGATTTAAATATTATGATAACTGGATTATAAATGAAAAAAGTAACCAATCAGACCGACTATAGGTACTTATTATTATATTCAGATACACGTATATTTGATTAACTTCATTGAACGGCACTTCAGAGAAAATATCTGAAATTAAAAACGTTCCATATTTTAAAACTCGATGAAAGCTCCAATTACACTCCAGACACGAAGTTTCGCGCCGGTAAGCGGAAATAATTCAAGGAGATACTCCACTATATTCGCCCTTCAATTCAGCCCAAGCATAATCACTGCAACACATCTCCATCGGGTTTTTATCGACATTAATATAAACGTAAAAAACCTGTAAACAAAACCGACTTCAAACGCCACTACAAAATATATCAATTGTGGAAGAGTTCCCTCGATTTCTCCAGGATCCCATCATTAGATCCTGACCTGATGACTATGGAACCACCTAGGAAGTATACCCTTTCAAATAAAAAAAGAATTTTCCAAATCGGACCAGGCGTCTTCGAGTAGGTAATCGGGGAACATACATAAAAAAATGATTCCAACGAATTGAGAACCTCCTCCTTTTTTGGAAGTCGGTTATAAAGGAAAAGGAACTGACTGACTAATCTATCAACGCACAGCTCAAACCACTGGACAGATGGAGCTGAAAGGCATATAATAACAGATAACTATTATGATGTAGGCATCAGCTAAGTTTTTGAAAATTCTACAACCAACTACTACTGTTTGTTCTGTAACTTGAAGAATATATAAGTTATGACTCACTGTTCTAACTACATAAACGTAGGACTTTCATACAAACTTCCAACCCCCATTTTACCCCCTTAGGGGTAGAATTTCCAAATAACCTGACTTAGCTGACGTCTCCTAACTATAAACTCCTTACTTGTTAAATTATAGCTTTGTACGTACAATAGTTTTGAGATCTCGTGTTTAATCAGTCAGTCAGTGACCTTTCGCTTTTATATAGATAATAATATATTTAGATATATCCACATTACTTGTTTTAATGGTGAAAAAATTCTGCATGGCTGAGCGTTATTCATAACGTTCTCAAAGATATCGCTGCTTGAGAACTAAAGAGCCACATCTCAAAATTAATTTTTTTTCACGAGAGCAGGTTGAAAATTTTTTTAAATTTTTTTTGCTTTTTTGGTTCTCCAACTTACAATGTATGAAAATGCTAAAAGGGCGTACGCGTAAATTATTGTGATTTTAAGGCCGATTTTGACGAATGTCGTCGCGTTAATATAATGTCGGCCCTATTTTTGAAATAAAAGTGAATTTAGAAAATTTTGAGATGTGGCCCTTTAGTTCTGTAGCAACGATATGTAAGGTCTGCTAATCCGCACTTAGATACCTTTGTAAATTATGGCCTAGACTCCCCCCTCATTCTGAGAGGAGGCTTGTGCCCAGTCGGTCGGTGATAGGTCGATGATGATTATGTCAAATTCAAATTCAAAATTTATTTATTTCATGTAGGCTTACTTGTAGCATAACATAAATCTACCACCGGTTCGGAATGCAGATTCTGCTGAGAAGAGCCGGTAAGAAACTCAGCAGTTGCTCTTTTAAAAAAAAAATGATGATGAAAAAATGATGATTCAGGACAGTCCTGTACACTGCGTAGAGGGTGGTCACCGCACATCGATGCTACTGATACCTCAGCTCTCTAGTATCGGCGACTTTTCTAGTTAATGGGGAATTTGAACCTCCGTTGGGAGTGTTAGTGGATCTGTCTACGACCTCTGGAGGAAGGATATGGCTATTTTCGTCCAATCTTATCATAAAATAATATGATACCAACGAAGTAATTCGCAGCGTTCTAAATTCTAATAGACTTTTGCTCACTGGATTTAGAAAACAAGCTTTTCGAGCGAGTGAGGAAAATAATATTTTTCATTGTTTCAGGCACTCTGCAGTGGATGTGGTTGCCGAAGCAAACAGAGATCGCGACCTCAGCAAAAGATGGCAACCGTCGGACAGTGACAGGTGAAATTATTATTTTTTTATTTAAACGAAATGCATTCTATTCCCTCACTCTCATTATCCGATGGGACGGAGATTCGACACACACCTATTTCCTAATTCCGGGCTATTCCTGAGAGCTTTTGTAGGAAACACAAATTTTTTGGCCCGACCCGGGAATTGAATCCAGGACCTAGTCATCCACACTCAAAGAACATGCTAACCACTAGACCAACGAGGCAGATAGGTATTATTGTCTTAGACTGTATACAGCACAATTCCAGACCCTGTCATCAGTCAACAGATGAGATTGCAAATTGCAATCAAGGCCAAATTCAAATTCTTTTTCTTTATCAATCGGACGTCTATGTCCACTGCTGAACAAAGTCTCTTGCATGGACTTCCACAGAACTCGGTCTTACGCCGCCTACATCCAGCAGTTCGTTCAATGTCACGGGGAGCCGCTGGGTAAATTAAATTAAATTGAAATTCAAACTATAAAATTGTCATATTATTTTACCATCTCTATGCTCAGAATAAAAGGTACCCTTGCAATTTATTGTAATGTACGATACACTGATGTCATAGTATCAGGCTCTAAATCAGACTCCATTGTGATTTGTGCCCCGTATCGGAAAATATAAACGACTTGAAAGAATGAGGGGGGAGCGTTTCACGATAATAGGCCGATCGTTACAGACCTTTTAAACTTATTCGCGGCTTCTTCAACGAGCCGGTAAGAGTAGAGACCTAATTTTGACCAGAAAGGTCAGTTATCGTCTCCTTCAGATCATCATGATGGGAAAAATTGAGGGCAAGTGGAGCCTAGGTAGAAGAAAAAAGTCGTTCATAAGAAATATCCCTCAATGGACAGAAATATAGTTAACGTCGCACACCTAATTCATTTAATGAAAGGCAGGGTGTTATACGTCGAGATTAGTTTTTCCCGCGGTTTCGGTCCCATTAAGGTGGTTTGATCCGGTCAGCTAAGCACATCAGCGCCAATAGATGGCGTAGATTTTGTAATTAGACTTATTTTTTTTTTTTATGAATGAAAATGTGAATATTTTTTTATAATAATATGGTTCCCGGTTGTAGCGGTATATTTGTAATATATCCAACTACGTTTCAGATGTATTTTAATTTTCAAAATACTTTCATTTGTACTGATAATCACGCGGTGGTAGGGTCAAAATCTACGCCATCTATTGGCGCTGATGTGCTTAGCTGACCGGATCAAACCACCTTAAGTTCGATTTTTCAAACCCCTATTTTAAACCCTATAAGGGTTGAATTTTTATTTCTTAGCGGATGTCAACGTCATATCTGTATCCGTCCAATGGTTCGAGCTGTACGTTGATAGATCAGTCAGTCAGTCAGTCACCTTTTCCTTTTATATATTTAGTTTCTTATTAGTTATTAGTATATTATTACTTATTAGTATACCTACAGTAAGACGGGTTTTTACCATCTGTTCTAGTAGGAAATTTTTGTCTTACCTGTTTGATTGGTAGAGGTTTTTTTCCTTTATGTTTTAATTATTAGAACAAACACTACAGTACCGCCTATGTATTGGGAAAAGGTTAAAATGTTTATCCCCTCGCTTAGTTTTATCCACCCGTCGAGCATGGACACAGCGGTGGAAAAAACACTCAGTGGATATACTTATAGGAATATACTTCGCCTTCTCTGTCGCCATGCTTAAGCATAGGGAAAAGCTCATTTTATCCCCTGTCAGTGGATAAAATTGGGGGATAAAATTTTTATCTCCTGCCCATGCTAGCTATGCAGTAAGACCGTTGTATCCTTACCTTATCCTTTTTTGCATTATTTACATTAGTTGTTTTCTCGCAGGTTGTCGGCGTACTCGCCCGACCGGAGCGCGCTGCTGCGCTCGCACGCGGCCAAGTCAGCGGAGTGCAGCGGGCAGGGCTCCCCCAAGGCCCGGCGCGCGCCGCGCGAGTCGCGCCGCGTGTCGCTCGCGCAGGCGCCGGGCTACGTGCAGCTCAACCAGTACCGCCTGCTGGAGCCCATCGGACAGGTGCAACTGGCGACCGACTCACGGATCCTTCTACTTCTTTTTTCTTGACCATGAAATTCTAAGAGTAAAAACATGCCAAGGATGCCTCACTGCGATACCTCGAGGTCGCGGTACAGCGCGCTATCTCGATGTCACCTCCATTTAAAACAAATGTATGCAAACAGATGAGCACGAACTCTCTCGAAGGATATCTCACTGCTATACATCGCGGTACAGTGAGGCATATTCTGCATGTTCGTACTCGTTTGTTTGCATACATTTGTTTTAAATGGAGGTAACATCGAGGTAGCGAGCTAAACCGCGACCGCGAGGTATCGCAGTGAGGCATCTTTGGCATGTTTTTACCCTAACTAATTTATTTTATTCGATGACAAGATAATCCTTGACTGCAATCTCACCTGATAGTAAGTGACGATGCAGTCTAAGATGGTAGCGGACTAACCTGGAAGGGATACGGCAGTGTACTCATACCCCTAATCGGTTTTTACACGCCATCGTACCGGAACGCAAAATCGCTTGGCGGCACGTATTTGACGACAAGGTGGTAATTAGCCTTCCACCAACAAAACAACTAACATTCTTAAGTCCTTACTATCTTTACTAATGTTATAAATGCGAAAGTGTGTTTGTTTGTTGGTTAATCATTCAATTACACTGCAGCAGAGTTACGGATCGACATAATTTTTTGCATGGGTATAGTTGAAAACCTGTAGGGCTAACATGCGCGCTACGAGAAAATTTTGTCTACCCATTTACTCGTGAAATCTCATACAAATTCACGAGTAAATGGGTAGACAAAATTTTCTCGTGGCGCGCATATTAGCCCTACTGGAGTGACATGACTACTTTTTATCTCGGAAAATCAAAGAGTTCCCGCGGGATTTTAAAAACTAAACTAGCGGGCATCTGCTAGCTATGTAATAAATTATCCTAAATACATATTTGAATCCTTTGGAGCATAACTAAGCGATTAAATATAATAAGGTCAAAGAAAAAAAATTTCGCGATGACGGCTTGACAACCTGCTCCTTTTGTCGTCGGTTGAAAAATAGTTACTTATGTTTACTTTTTAACCACCGCTGGAAAAGAGGAGTGTTATTAGTTAGACATGGTTATCTGTGTATTTGTGTACGTATATCTGTGTATCTGTGTACACAGATGTGTGTATGTATTATGTATCAGCATCAAGTAGTGTGCGGGACACGAAACTCCTCAGCAGATGATATGTGTTTGGGTTCATTAGAATAGTCCCAATGAATACCTACCTGCATAATAGATAGATGATGATTGATGATCGAGAAGCAGGATCTGGTGATGGAGGAGAAAACTGGGTAACAGGATGTCAGGCATAGCATAGGACGTATACAACGTGTAACAAAAGTGTGGGTCAACCCTGAAGGAGGTCAATGTGCTTATGAAGCTGAGCAACTTTCCCCAAGGAACATAGGTCGAAATATGAAAAAAAATGTGGACCTCCCATACAAAATTGACGATCCGCTGATTGATTTACTATGGGAGGTAAAAATTTTTCCTATAAATATGTTCCTTTGGGAAAGTTTTTCAGTTTCATGAACACATTCACCTCCTTCAGGGTTGACCCACACTTTTGTTACACGTTGTTTAGTCCGGCCACGTATTGTCGGGAATGTTTTTTAATTATCACTTGTTGTTTACAGGGTTCATATGGGATTGTCAAGTTAGCCTACAGCGAAGAAGATGATACACATTATGTAAGTTTTAGTTATCTATTGGACAAGACTTTATAATATTTGTAAGAAGTTAGGTTATTCAAAAAAGTTAGTACCATTATTAGGATTTTCTGTTGAACAAAATGACATAGAAAATTAAAAAAATTATCTTCTAAATATACAAAAGCTAAAAGTGATTGACTGACTAACTGACTGACTGATCTATCAACGCACAGCTCACCACTGGACGGATCAGGCTGGGCATACAGATAGCTATTATGACGTAGGAATTCGCTTAGAAAGAATTTTTGAAAATTAAACCCCTAAAGGGTTAAAATAGGGGTTTGAAAAATCGAACTTAAGCGAACGTGAGCGAAGCCACCGGTAAAAGCTAGTAATAAATAACGTTTCGAATACTCTATAATTCACCTAAAATGCACCCAAAATGATTAAATAGACGTTTTCAATATTGGTTTTCAATTAAAGCGTGTCCCGGAGAATTAAATACACGGATATTTAAGCTTTAATCGCGTGTACTTTGACTGGGTAATTACTGAACCAAATTGAATTTTACAATTATGAAAACATATTAATATTTTAAATTGCCTTACCTATAGGTTAATTACCTATAAGCATAGACTTGTTATATTACTGCGCCTATAAGTCAATTTTGTGACATTTACCAATATAGGGATGTTAACAGTACCTAATCACAAATTAATGTTAACTGTTAATTTTATGATAGTTTGTAATATTAGAATATCGAAAATCACAATTTTGTAATTTAATATAACTTAATAAATTTACTAATAAAAATGATTTTAAATGCTATATTTATCATCTGATGTCACGACTCACGTGACTGCAAACGCCAAGAAGAGCTCATGACGTCACTAATCGCGAAACAAGCTGACGACTGTATGTACAGTCGCGGACAAAAAATGTTTACCACCTTAAGATTCATAATTGCATGCACACATCTGTGTCAGAAGGTCGATATGTGATTTGATTAGCCATAGATCATAGACTTTTTAACATGTAGCGGTGCTTAGACAGTCCTTTAGCGGTCTCTTTAGTAGGTAACTGCTAAATAGGTTAGATGTAGAAAACCTTTTTTGGAACAAAAAATCCTTACTAATGTTATAAAATAATTTGAGTGTTTGTTTGTTCGTTGTTGGTTTAGCAATACGGAGCAATAGTTCCACATGATTTTTTGCATGGATATAGTAGAGGATTTGGTTAGCGACACTTATCCCGGAAAAATAGAAGGTTCCCATGGAAATTTTAGAATCCTAACTTCACGCGGACGAAGTCACAGGCAAAAGCTAGTAATTTTAATAAATAGATATTATCTCATATAGACACGAGCACAGGAGACGAGTTACCAAAATATGAAAATGGAAGTAATAATCTAATGAAATTTCAAAAAATCTTTATTTCTTAATTTTATTATTGAGAAACTAAACAATATTAGTTTAAATAAATAATTAGCTTAATTAGCTTCCATTCGCTGCTATGACTCTCTCGCATAAACGCGACAAGGCGATAAGTCAGTTCATATCATCTGTGATATCATCTCATACCCCAGTGCAATGTGATCTAAGAGTTTGAGGATTTCTTTGATTCTGACAGTCCCAGCTTTGAATCATTAAACCCCATAAATTTTCAGTTTCAAATCAGCAGATCGAGCGGGCTATTGAACGAGATGACTGCCACGGTGCAGATTGAACCATGGAATAGTAGCTCGGCGCATTATCTTGAACTTAGGTTGTCGGAGTTTTGCTGCAGAACATCGATGTAAAATGCTGCAGAAACACCACGCATCACCGTAGCTCATCCACCTCATTTTGACTGTTTTTGACTGTGGATGTTAGCAGCATCATTATGATTCAATGCACAATATGAACTTCACCATTAGAATTATGATTAAGCTTGCCATTTATTTTGTATATTTAAATTTCAAATAACAAATATAATATTTTTGATAATAAATTGTCACTTTTACAAGGGCAATGATGCTAATGTGTCAAACTTGAATTTAGGAAATGAGTTTTATTACTAATATTTGTATAGAAAAGTCATTAATACTTTTTTTTGATAAAACGATGCATGAAATTTTTATAACGTAACAAATGCCTTGATATAGCATTATAGACCTTACTGAACGCAGGGTTACGAAGAATCTAATTTGAAAAGTGGTAAACATTTTCTGTCCCCGACCGTATGCCACGAATCGCGACCAATGTTTGTTTGACGAATGACGCTATGTCAGTCACGTGACAGTTGAGGAGTATTTTAGCGGGAAGATTCAAAATTACTCTATTTTTGTATATTTTTTATGGTAAACAAGAGTCAATCTTCAAAATAAAAGCAATTCCGGAAAATAGTTAACATCCCTATTATAAAAATATTAGAACGAGAAAATATTTGATTGTTTGTATGTTTGTTGGTCAATTATAAGATCTAAATTTAAACACTACATACCTACCTAATTGTCTTATAACAGTATTCTAAAACTAATTTCACCACTTCAACCACGACTTCGTACACGTGGTAACTTCACGGATTTTGAAAATTCGTAGCTCTGGCTCTGTTGCGGAGTTATTGAAGGACAAACCAACGATCAAACACGCTTTTGGATTATTTATAAATTAGGTCTCTACCTAACCTTGATGTGTTTGTAGAATGAAATATCTAAGAATAATTTAACTTGAGTTGCTAACTTTAAGCGTCCCGTGTTTCGCATGTAATCAGGTGCCCATTTGCATGTCCTGCGCAACAAATTAATTGCAACACGATATTAAAGCGATAATGATGAGTTGCCATGAACTTTGGCACAGATCAATATTAACATATTGACTGTCTTTACGCAGTTCATAGTATATAAAGATGACAAAGTTGCTTGGAACCAAATACCAATCTGCTTTACTTCAGCTGTCGACAAGATAGATAAGCTACATATTGTAACTTTTTTTTTGTTTTGAAAAGAGCAACTGCTAAGTTACTTGCCGGCTCTTCTCAGCAGAATCAGCATTCCGAACCGGTGGTAGATTCTCGACTTGTCATAAGAGCCACAAGTTGGCCTACATGAAATAAATAATTTTGATTTTGAGTTTGAAAACTCCCCGCGGACTTTGCAAGCAAAAGCTGCTCCGGGAGTGAGCATTAGGTCTCGGTTGTAACAAAAGGAAGATTTTCCTTCGGGCTAATGTTGCGCCCGGGAAAGTTCACTTTACAACGTACCTAATATTCTGTTAGAACTTGTATGTGTAAGGAACACGGTAACGAAAACTAAAACCAGGGATGAATCACTAATGGCTTTGAGTCGCTTATAAAAATTTTCATCGGTCTTTTCGTTTTGACAATTATTTTTCCTTTTTAAAAGTAATTACAAAACGGAATCGTGTATGTAGCCTATCTCAACTAGATTTTTAATTGAAAAAAAAAAAACAAAAAATGTGTGTGACTATTTATAAATGTTCCACCGTGGCGCCTAAACTACTGTGTCGATTTTGATGAATGACGGATCAATTGATTTGTTGCCTATTACAGGTCCGGGTGATATAGGCTACATTTTACATGAACAAAATTAATATGACGGATGTTATGTCCAATTTCCCAAAGTCGGGTGACATTATCAGTATTTATTTAGAAATTGGTAAATAATAAAAATTAAAATGTTAAAATAAAACTTATAACTAAACAAATCTAATCCTATCCTATTATTAATATTATAAATGCGAAAGTTTGTATGTTTGTTCCTCGATGACGTCGCAACGACAAACTGATTTGGCTGTTTGGCACAGAGATAGATAGATTGGTCTGGAATAGTACATAGGCAATTTTTTTGCATTTGTATTCCATGGCCCATTTTTTACAGTTTTTAAACTATTTTTTTTTCTCAGGCAATGAAGATCCTGTCGAAACGAAAGCTGATGCGGCGCGCGGGCCTCTTCGGGCGGGCCCCCCCGAGGAAAGCGGGCCCCGGGCCCCCTCCCGACCCGCTGCAGAGGGTGTACAGGGAAATAGCAGTGCTCAAGAAACTCGACCATCCCAACGTTGTGAAGCTTGTGGAGGTACGGGAATTTGTATAGCGCAATACGACTCCACACTGACACAGCGAGTTGGACCGCCCACTATGGAAAATATGTTTTATTTTTAACCCCCGACGCAAACGACGTGTGTGTATGTGCGTGCGTGCGTGATGAATCAATTTTGATTTTGTTTTTTTCTGTTGAAAGGAGAATTAGTCGGGAGTGTTCTTAGCTATGTTTGATGAAAATCGGTCCAAGATGGCCGCCGCCACTAAATGGCGGATAACATATTTTTTCACAACTCCCTCAATATGGGTATCAAATGAAATGGCTTGACTAGTAGAATTAGAAATAGAAACAGCACTGCCTATCGAAATCAGTTGTTATTCGAGTCATTTTTTAACCGACTTCCAAATAAGGAGGAGGTTCTCAATTCGTCGGTTTTTTTTTAATTACTAGCTTGCACTTGACGACAATCAATAAAACAAAAGCACTGATAAGGAAAAGGTTGGAGCACGCTTGCCTAGAAGATGCCATATTCACTCTTGCCTTGAAAGTACTCAAATTACTATAGGAGGCAGGAAACACGGATGTTGGAAGGGTGTTCCAAATAGTACATAGAAACATGTTTGTATTATGATTAAATAAATTTAAAAAAAACACACCTTAGCGGTTCGTTCCAGAAAGGTCCGCGACGAAATACAC
The DNA here is from genome assembly GCA_933228805.2 of Hipparchia semele. Taxonomy (NCBI): domain Eukaryota; kingdom Metazoa; phylum Arthropoda; class Insecta; order Lepidoptera; family Nymphalidae; genus Hipparchia; species Hipparchia semele. Next base: position 746,544 of record OW121719.1, read on the forward strand.
ATAATAAGTAGGTAGATATTTCAAGAAAAGCTCTTATTGAATTTGCTTATTAAATTGTAAGCCTATAGGTATAATAATTTACAATAGATACATAAATCATTAGTGTAATAACGGCCTATCTAACATTACAGCGACCACAAATAAATTACTGACGTTTTCGCTAAAACCGCATAATTAATAGCACTGGTATTCATAATAATTTTGCGGCACTATTAATTGACGATGACTTATATAATGCTTACGTTCCATACGTTTATCAATCGAATTTCGGTTAGGCGGCCAATATTAACCGGCAAACCATTCAGGAGATATTAATGTGCATCACTGCAAACTTCCTACCTCTACTGCTACCGACAATTTCTTGCCAAAATCCCAATAACTTTTGGATAGGATTCGCAGCCGAAGACTAAACTAACGAAGCAATCACCATTCATGGATTAATGGAAAGGATCACAACCCGAAGCGAGAATATTTTTAGGATTTGGATCGCAAAATCTATTTGATATGTTACACAAAAGGCACCTCTAACAAACTTCTAATTAATTTTAAGTGTTTGTATCCTTAAAACATCGCGTATAAAAGCTTTGTTGTCCACTGAAGCGAAGTTTTGCGCAGTTCTACACTCCCTAAACTTCTGCTTTTGAAACGTTGTCAAACACTCATTTGTTTTAATCCTTTTGGTACTAATCTGTCGTACATTCATGAAGCTACGCGTTTCACATATAAATAATGTCCTCCCGACTAAATTCGATCACGGAGGCTAGTCTCCACAAAGATAAGCCATGTGCGTGAGAGATAGTACACAATTACAGGCGTACTCTCTATTCCCTTACTCCCATAGTCGGAACGAAATTGAGGTCGAGACCTTAATTGCTAGACTGTCAACGCTTATCACTACCACGGATTATACTCAAAGGAAACTAAGTTTTTTCTTCATCTTTTTTAAACTATAGACGTCAAGTGCTGAACAAGGTGTCTTGAATGGACTTCCACATGCCTCGGTACTTGTATCCACCTACCTGCTACCTGTGACTCGTCTCATGTCATCGGTCCACGTAGAGAGGGTCTGCCAACACTGCGAAATTGCGCATTCCGGTACGGGGTCGCCACTTCAGCACCTTGGGACCGCAATGACCATCAGCTTTTCGAACTATGTCTCCGTAAATTTCCACTTCAGCTTCGCGACCCGCTGAGCAACTTTGGTTCTCCTATGGATCTCCGTATATGGGCAACTTTGGTTTTCCTACAGATCCCCTTATTTCTGATTTGATCTGGCAGGGATACTCCAAGCATGTCCATTGCTCTCTGAGTGACCTTGAGCCTTCTTATAAAAATACGAATATATTTAATAAAAAACTATAGCAATAGTTACTGTTAAATCAATTCTCTCAATCTCATAATCCGATAGGACGGTAACGAAAAGAGATCAGACACTGTATCTGGTGGGAGGCTTTGGCCGTGGCTAGTTACCACCCTACAGTCAAAGACGTGCTGCCAAGCGATTTAGCGTTCCGGCACGATGGCGTGTAGAAACCGATTAGGGGTATGGGTTGAATTTACACTGCTATACCCCTTCCAAGTTAGCCCGCTACCATCTTAGACTGCATCGTAACTTACCATCAGGTGAGATCGTAGTCAAGGGCTATCCTGTCATCGAATAAAAAAAAGGACACAGTTACGGTCTTTTCCACTTCAGACTCGCTGACCTATGTCGGGCTTCCTTTACTCGATACGCATGTTTTATTGCAGGTGCTAGATGACCCGGCCGAAGACCAGTTATACCTCGTGTTTCAATTGCTGGAGGGGGGGCCCGTGATCGACGTGCCCACAGACACCCCCCTGAGCGAGGACACCGCGCGGAAGTACTTCCGAGACGTGGTGCTTGGCGTTGAGTACTGTGAGTCAGGTCGAAAACAACTTAAGTTACCATCTAAGCCTCAATAGCCCAACGGTTAAAGGTGCGGACTGAAAACTGAAAGATCGCAGGTTCGAATCCCACCCGTTGCACTATTGTCGTACCCACTCCTAGCACAAGCTTTCCGCTTATTTGGAGGGGATAGGAGGATATTAGCCAACTTCAGCTTGGCTAATGTTCTTTTTAAAAATAAAAAAAATCTCTACTACTAGGCGGCTACAGACTCTCTCATCGTGCCCGATGTTCGAGAGAATCCGAGACAAATATCATCATCATCAGCCCATCAACTGCTCACTACTGAGCACAGGTCTCCTGAGATAAGAATTATAGGTCATAGTCTCGACGCCGCGCTGGCCTAATACAATTTAAAATCCTTCACACACCACTGAGAACATTACGCAGAGCTCCTAGTCCAAAGCGTGCAGGTTTCCCCACTATGTTTTCCGTCATCATTGAAGCATGTTATATTGGTATTATTGTATGTACTCTCCGAGATATGTCATTATTTATTGATTTGTTTTTCGACAACTTCCGTACATCCGCGTGGAATTAGATTTTTACTCGTGAGAACCTTTTTGTTTTTTGGCATAAAAAGTAGCCTATATCACTCTCCGAATCCTAGAGTCCGAGATATGTTGTTACATTGCTGTGTGATTGACGGATAAACCAACAAACCAATAAAAAAAAAATTCAAAATAGTTATAATAAACCAATAAAAAACACTTTCACATATTAGTTAATTTATTATTAATATCTCATTTATACTGATGCAAATTGCGATATACGCTTCAGTGAAATGACAAAATCCTTTTAAACCAGCTGCCATACAACGGACGGATCTCATCTATTTCACGTCCCACACACTTTATCCCACGCATGCTAATTCATCATCCATCACTGCAGATAGGTACCTAATCACCTTATTTCGTGATCACTCTGGTATTTAATCACGCTTTAATCACGCCCGTTCGTTTTAATCGTGACGATGATTACACGTTCGTTTGTATCACGTCGACATGAATGGGCTCGTTGTTAACAGTAGATATTGTGCATAATAAGTTAAGTCTACGAAGCTGAGATCATAGATCCCTAATAGATTTATAAATACATATCAAAAATTCCGAGGCCGGCGGGATTCGAATCCACGTCTCTCTGGGAATCGCGCCCAATAATAAATGTAATGTGTCGCTACTAGATGTCGCTAACAGTTGCTATAAAACTGATTGACAAAGTAGATACATATCACTAATTTCGTGGCTGACGTATGTTTCGGCCGTGGTGTAGCGGTTAACACACTTGGGCGCGATTCCCAGAGAGACGTGGGTTCGAATCCCGCCGGCCTCGGAATTTTTGATATGTATTTATAAATCTATTAGGTTATTTCCTTTAAGTGTAGGTTAACACTTCAATAAAAATTAAATATAGATCCCTAGACTAAAAACGGGAGAGATTTATGTCAGGAAATTATTTGTGTCCTTAACTTCGTCTTGAGTCTGAATTGAGTGAGACTGCTATCTATACGAAAGCGCGTGAACAATAGAAAGATGTTCCTTCGGGCTAAAGCGCCCGGAGATTCCCTGATGCATTACATTTTGATTGACCTAGGACCTAGGACCTTGATTAAAAAACCTTAACCTGAAATTATTATTTCCTATTTCACCATCGCGATGCAGGAACGCCTGTTGTAGCGCGGTTGTGCTTTGGACATTACGAGCTAGTTCTTCTTTCACATTATTGACTTCCAAAATCTGCATGACGCCTATGGTCTGGTTTCCATTAAATGATAGGTTTTGCTGTCAGTTTTACCGCAGACTGCAGTCATTTCTGTTTAGTATGATGACGGATGGGGCTAAACATTAGGCTCGGAATCCGTCAATTTTGAGTGATGATAACTCATGAAGCACAAAATATACCAGATTTTTCACGTACAAAGGTAAAGATCATCAACAAAATCCACTTTGCATAAGTCAGGGCTCGTTAATCGTTATGTTTGTCAAACCATTAATTTTCATTTTAACCATGGAAGTACGAGTTTTGACAAAAGGCATAAATATGAAATTGCTGTAGCAATCGAGGTTTTCTCAATTTGCTTTTCTTAACCTTTAAGTGCTATAGTAGCCACTGCACCCGCCATGATAGACAAACTTGTTCCTTGGAAGACAGAAGCAAACATCCCAAACAACATGGGTGGTATCCCACACTAGCGACCTTCTGTCTTCCAAGGAAGAAGTTTGTTTTCTAGTAGATATCTTCCCAGTTTAAAATAGTGATTGTTATGTGTCTCAGTGCACTTCCAACGCATCGCGCACCGCGACATCAAGCCCGCGAACCTGCTGCTGGGCGAGGGCCGCGTGCAGGTGGCGGACCTGGGCGCGTGCGGCGAGCTGGCGGGCGCGGGCCGCCTGTGCGGCGCGGTGGGCACGCCCGCCTTCCGCGCGCCCGAGGCCGTCGCCACCACCGACAAGTACAACGGCGAAGTGAGTAGCTACATCACACGTCACAGACACATCACGATATCGAGCCCGCTAACCTGCTGCGACCGCGACCTGCGACCCTCCAACTTGTGGGTAAGGCAGCGGGTGCGAATTTAGCGAGACTGAAGGCGGTATCGAAATCGGTCGGGAACATGCACGCTCTACTGTTCCCACTAGGCCACTCTCCTCGACGGCGACTCACTGCGTGTAGCAGGCTTTCGTTCCTATCGGCTTTAATATTTGCGAATCCCATCAAAACATCTGCGGTTTCACGTTGGAAGCCTACGGTCACCATGCATTAAGTTGCAGTCGCTTTGTAGCAATTACTTCACCACGCATTAAACGATATCATCCCCAGATCCATTATCTCAGCCAACATGCCCTGTGTACACGCCATTCGTTTTTATCCGCTTCTAATTTTGTTTCACAGGCTGCGGATATCTGGTCTCTGGGCGTGACGCTATACGCCATGGTGACGGGCCGGGTGCCGTGGATAGGGGCTACGTCGACGGACCTGCAGAAGCGAATCCTCTCGGAGCCCCTCACGTTCCCGCCCCGACCGCCGCTGTCCAGATCACTCAAGAGGTTCCTGACGCGGATGCTGGATAAGGACCCCGTTACCAGAGCCACTATGAAAGAGATTAAGGTAATAATCCTTACGAAAATTATAAGTCCGAAAGTATGTTTGTTTGTTGATTTGTCCTCCACTCACGCACGACACAGCAACGGATCGACGCGATTTTTTGCCTGGGAATAGTTTAAGGACTTGGAGAGTGGCATAGGAAACGTTTTATTCTGTACTAGCTTTTGCCCGCGACTTCGCTCGCTTAGATTTTTCAGACACCTATTTTACCCCCTCAGGGGATGAATTTTCAAAAATCCATTCTTAGCTGATGCCTACGTCACAATATTTATCTGTATGCCAAACTTCAGCCCAATCCGTCTAGTGATTTGAGCTGTGCGTTGATAGATCAGTCAGTCAGTCGATCAGTCACCTTTTCCTTTTATATAATACTAGCTTTACCCCGCGGCTTCGCTCACGTTAAGTTCGATTATTCCAACCCCTATTTTATCCCTTTAGGGGTTGAATTTTCAAAAATCCTTTCTTAGCGGACACCTACGTTATAATAGCTATCTACATGCAAAATTTCAGCCTGATCCATCCAGTGGTTTCAGCTGTGCGTTGATAGATCAGTCAGTCAGTCAGTCAGTCAGTCACCTTTGCCTTTTATATATTTAGATTTAGATAAACAAAGGGTTTCCGAAGGATTTTGAAAAATCTAACTCCACCTAACTTATAATTTTGTATAAGAACATTAAGAATTAAGAATAAAGTTCTGCTTTTTAACAAGGATCTGGTTCCCTGGTCGATTTCAGAAAAGCTACATCAATACAATATCGGTCGTGAAGAAACCTGCATGTTTGGGAGTTCTCTATAAAGGTCTCAAAGATGTTTGAAGTATGTCAATCTGCCCTTTGTTTTTTCCGAGATACAAGATAGATAGCCTATGTCGTTCTCAAAGTCCTCAACTACTTACCCCTCAAAAAATCGCGTCGATCCGTTGCTTTTTGCGTGAATGAAGGACAAACTAACAAACCGACAAAATACTTTCGCATTTATAATACCAGTAAGAATTTGTAGCCACGTCAACGTTATTCATATTTAATTATTGCTAATCATTCAGACACAACATTCAATGCAAATATTGACTGACCATTGCTTATCTTTGACTCGAACATCACGCAATACCATTCGGCTGAGCAAACTAATAACCAAGTAGGTATTTGCGATTCCAGGTAAATAAAATTAATACGAGGCCGTGACCTTTAGAACACTGTGTAAATACGACTGTTTTAATATTTAAGAAAACCCTTTCCCGCCGTATTTGATGAATAAATCCATAAATCCAGTCAAGGGTTAAACGGTTTCAAGATTATCATCTCCAAAATATTCAGGGTTGAAATGAATCTCATGAATATGAAGCGTTTGACCGCAGTTCTAGATTTGGATTTCACAGTGATTAAATGGTAAAGTGGCAAGGAGTGATAGCCTAGCACTGCGATCTCCTATTCGGGAGGTCGCAGGTTCAATCCCAGACCTCGTGACTTTTCGAAGTTATCAGCGTTTGAGCGATTAAATATCACATGCTTCAAAGGTGAAGAAAAACATCGTGAGGAAACCTGTACGCCTAAGATTCCCCATAATGTGCTCGAAGGTTCCAGCGTGATGGACTATTGCCTATAGTCTATGGGTTGCTGATGATGATGATGAAATGGTAAAATAAGAAATCATTACCCTCTGCAACTAAGAATAACACTCAGAAAGTGTGTGTGTGTTCCAGGAACATGTGCGAGTGCGGGTGCGGGTGTGTTTACCTACACTAAATTATTGCCGAAAATAAAATGTGTACAATTTTTAACGATTATTTTGTTTAAAGAATTTGATTTTGCCTTTACTAGAGACTGTCAGATGATCTCTATCGAGTCGCTGGCAGCCCCTGGACACTAGCGGCACAAGATCCCGTACTGTTACTCATGATTACGACGTTTCCAGGAGCACGAGTGGCTGACGCTGGGCGGCGCGCAGCCGCTGCCGTCGGAGGAGGAGAACTGCCGCCTGGTGGAGGTGACGGACGAGGACCTGGAGCGCGTCGTCACCTCCATCCCCAACCTGTCCACGCTCATCCTCATCAAGACCATGCTCAAGAAGCACAGCTTCCAGGTAAACTACTCACTTTTGACGATCTACTCTTTAACCCCCGACGCAAAATGAGGGGTGTTACAAGTTAAGTTCCACGCGGACGAAGTGGCAGGCATCGTCTAGTCTAAATATATAAAAGCAATAGGTGACTGACTGACTGAGTAACTCTACCAGCACAGAGTTCAAACCACTGGATGGATTGGGCTGAAATTTAGCATAGATGGCTACTATGATGTAGGCATTGAGCTGATAATCTTCAAACGCCTGAGCAGATCTTTACAAATATATAGGTATAGGATCCACTTTGATCATGTTAGCTTTCAAACACAGAAATTCGGTCACACACAGAAACAGCAACACACAGATAAGCAGATACACACGTCAAACTTACAACAGCCCTCTATTTTCGTCAGGGTTATTAAAATAAATTATCCACGGCCTAAGCCTCCCAACAGACTGAATTGTTCTTTCCAGAATCCATTCCTCCGCAGTCGCGAAGGCAGCGCAAGACGAGAGTCCACGGATGCAGGGCCTGGTGTAGGTGCAGAAGGGGAAGAGAAGGAAGGAGAGGTCGCTAAAGCAGAACGAGCCACGCGGAGGGCTAACCTCGCTCGTTCCGGACGATCTCTGTCAGCACCTGGGAACTATCTCACTGAAAAGTAAGAATTATATTATAATAATTCAAAGATTCACAGTATTCTATATTCACATAGCAAGAGACGCATATACCTATATTGAATAATAGCCTTATAAGAGCATGGAATTCTCCCGCGGGGGATGTTGTCTCCAAACGATAGTAATCCTCACAACACATCTGCATAAATCGTGTGTTGACTGATCGCGTGATAAACACAGAAAAAAAACCATTTATGGTACTACTGTCTTCTTACTCACTTCTTGCACACCTACACGCTTCGAGCATTTAACCTACACGTGACGACGCACGTCCAAATGTAACTAGAGAATGCTTTAACATTAAGTTTGCCTTTTGTATAACGTTGTGCAAGTGAAAAAAAATTGTTTGTGTGACTTTGACTTTAGGTTTTATGGTTCTATGAGTTTTAACATCGTTGAACTCATTAGAGAAATATGTGTAAACGATAGAGTTGCCTATAGTAGGCATTTAAATGTTTATTTAACATTAATATTGAAAACTTACTAAGGAAGTAATATAATTAATAATTTCCTTTTCTCCCACAGACAACAGTCATTCGATATCGCTCTGGAATCGGTTCAAGAATCAAAAGAACGTGAAGGGGCAATGACCAAATCAACAGAATCGAGTCACCAGAATGTTACTAAAGCTCAAACTAACTTTAAAACTCAGGAGAAAGAGAGCAAAGAGAATAAGCAGAATGGAGAGAGAAAGGAGAATAAAGAGAGGTGATGCCGAGCACCCGCGCCCCGCGCTTCCCCCTGAAACTCGTTGCCCGACGTGTCTAGCAACCAGTCGAGTGACGTGTGTGCTTTTAAACTAACTCGAACCAAGTTCTATTATTATGTATAAACAAACGCATACGAAGGAAGCGATGCCTATTGTTTTGCGACCTGTCGACCAACGCTTCCAGGAACAAATCGTATGATTGGTAGACCTGTAGGACTATACTCTATCTCATTGGCTATCGAAAGCTGCTAAATAAGAACTATTAAACCGGCATTTCGTATTTTCCATTGTTTCCCATAGCCACTGAGATAGAGAATTTCCATTGAGAGAGAGGTCAGTGACCTTCGGTGACAGACCTCTAGAAAGATCTCTCTCTTTCTCACTTTTAAAATAATTTCTTAGGCCGTGTTCAAGCAAAAATCAGGCAGCCGGTGCGGAGCCGATCTATCTTACACGGCTTATCTGCTGTGCCGATGTTTTTACATAACGAAAAATTTAAATAATACTCTTTAGAGTATCTTTAGAGTCTGCGGCGCATGTCTATGGTTTTAAAAATTGCGTTCTTAATTTAAATAACGTTGACTTGTCGAATGCGACAGCCAGTGCCAGCGAACAAATCGTCAGCCATCCAAACTTCAAGGACGTCAGACTCCACAGGTAGATCGCATCAGCCAGTTTCCTGCTGTCTTCGGGAACACGGCCTTAACTAGAATGGCGGTCGTAACGTACCTAATTAGCCGCAAATTGCCGCTCAACTCGTTATTTTCGCCGACAGAAAATACAGGATGATTTTTTAGGTAGTGCACAAATTTTTTTTGTGGTTTTTATATCATTAATAGAACATATTTCCATTAATCGTTTTGAACCTTTTTTGAAATATTTTTTTTTACCATATCTGACCATAAAATAAGCAAACCATGGTCATACTATCGCGCGCCTAATATATCAACAGCTGATAGATTCCGTTTGTAGGGTAACCCTAACCATCGGTTTAAAAATGGATATCTTTGGTAAACGATAACTTTGGTATTCTTAAGTAAAATAAAAAAATACGTGTTGATTCAATTTCGTTTATATACAACATAAAATAATTGTGCACAACCAAAAAAATCACCCTGTATATTTATTATGCTTCCCGTTTAAATGGTAGCCAATAGTTACTGTGGTTAGTGATTTTATTTAAGTTTTACATTATGGACGTTACATATAAAACTACCCACTGAATTAATAAAATGCTTGTCAGATTTATGACAAATTTGACAGAATTTTGACATAATGTATAAGCAATTATTTTATTAGGATAATTTATATGGGAACTGGGTAAGCTACTTTAAAAAATAAATTGATGTTATGCATCACTTTATTATTCATTGGGCCTATTTCAAAATAGCTAAACAAACCTTTATCGATGAATATGTAAAGATATTTGACATACTTAATTATTTTCAATACAAAAACTGTCCAAACAAAATTCCACATCGTCACTTGGTAATAGTGAAATAGACCCTTTTTGATTTATTTTAGGACATATTCGAAATCTGAATTAATTTTAGAAAGTAGGTATAGGTACGTTTATTTTGAAAATTTGCATCGAACTATAACGCTTAGAACGGAAGTTTCTAAACAAATTCCGCTCGAGGCTCAAAACAACCAATGAATGAGTGTGAGTACCATTTAATTGAAAAACATGTAATTATTTTCTCGTACTGGTAGGTACCGATAATTACGTTATTCACAGCACAGTAGGTACGTCATTCTGTAATAATTTTCTGTGAGCTCGTCGAACTAACGCGACGATACTGCGTAGTCGGCCTTTAAAGGCTTACTACCGCGACGACTACTGCGCTTCTAAGCGTTATAGTTTGATGGTTTTTTGCTCGTTTAAAATTTCTATATTAGCTCTGGCTAATTCTTGCATTTATTAACAGGAAGGTTATATACTTATAAGTACTTAAGTAGGTCAGTTTACATTGCATTTTTAATATAAACCATAGCATAGATTAATTATGATTAGGTACAAACTTAAAGTCCGCTTAGCAGTTTTCTTCGAAACTTTAAAGTCAATTTATTGTAGGTTTTAAAATATTATACCTACTTAATAACCTACTAGGTATTGATGAAGACAGGTGAGATAATATGAGGAGAAATGGTAAAGTTTGAGCTAAGGCTAGCTACCATATTATTTAAATAAATTAGGTATTAAAGTAGATACTTTCGAATAGTCAAATGAATGAAAAAGAAACCTGGAGATTGATTAAGATAATCTCAAAATAAAGTAATTAATAAACTTAATAAATAATGGTGCCACTGAGATAATAATATGGTAACATTTATTGATGTGATATTTCAATAGAAAATGAAGATTTTTTTAATTTTTTTGGCAACTGTTGAAACATACCGATTGTCGATTTTTTTTATTCTCTCTATTTTTGTATAACAAAACCCAATTTCAACCTTCGAAACGTGTCACCCATTATTTATTCGCAAAGTTTAATATCAATCCCATATGTAGTTTCTAAATCAAGCAAAACTATGTTTGTGTGAAAACTCACACTCAAACTTACGGGCGACTGTTTATAATTGTGGTAGTCAGCCTTAGTGCCGACTTCAACAGCGTCGAATGACGTTTAACCAAGGAATAAATTGGGCGTTTTGACAGTTTTTGTATTGAAAATCTGTCAAAATACCAAATTCACGCTCAGACGCAAAATACCAAATTCACGCTCACGCGTTATTTTGCGCTGGTGAAATTGGCAAATGATAAAGGTCAAGTATTGTACGTACTAAAATGATATTTTTATAGTGAATCGTATAGGTAGATAGATTGTGATTTATCTAATTCTTGATATATTTCTCTTTTAAAATGTCTACTCTATTTGCAACTGTACATAACTTGAGACTTTTTCACGATTTATAATAAATTCTACTTAAAGTACGACAGCTATGCACTTAATTTTTTTCAAAATTTTTTAAAATTAATGTATTTTAAGAAAAAACACCATTGTTTTTACTATAAGTGATAAAATAGGTATTAGATAGTTTGACCATACTAAAAAAAAATTATCAAATACTGCAACAATGTATTGTTTGATAAAATATTTTTTGTCTTAAGTACTTGTCTTTTGTCTGTAATATAATAAAAATTATACTTAATCTTATTAAAAATTACGTGTAAGTATATATTTCAAGAGTATAATATATTACGTTATTTTTATACCTACTTAATTATAAATATGTAATTTAAATGCTCAAAACACAATTTTATCTTAAAAAAATTGTAAATAATATTAGGTGTAAGAAAATACTTACTTATTATATTTGTCTTTTAACTTTATAAGATAGGTAGGTACATGAAGGAAAAAAATGTGTTTGAATCGCGATACTTAGAAAAAAAAATTATGCCCGGTGCCTATATTCAATCTATCCGTAATAATCTGAAGATAACTTACCCAACAATGTTGCTATTTTTTTAAATAGTCCAATTTTGACCGTTAACTAGGTTGCTAGGTAACTAAACTAAGACTATAGGGATAGATTCAATACAGGAACCAGCCGTTAGTAAAGTCCACTCGACACCCAATCCATAGTTCCTGATAGTGACATCGAATGTGCCACTGCCCGAATATTATCAAAATCTGACAATTCAATCAGCTAATTTTCAGGTTAAAATCGATTTTAGGTTTCAATATATATATATATAGTTCTTTCAAATCACGAGGGCGCGTGGCTCATGGTTGTGTGGGCTCTTATCGGTATAAGTGTGAGCCAGAGCTTGCTCGTGGCTGACCGCTCCCACCTAGGCTTCTGACAGGCACGCACACTTACGCAATGTGCATTTACACGACATAACCACAAGTAAAGCTCACGCGCCCTCGTGAATTGCAAAAACTATACATACCCTACGACATTACTTTATTTTCATTTTCGATCTCATAGTAACTAACAATACAGATTTATTCTAAATAGGAAATTAACCGTCGATACCTATAATCAACTTTTAAGGCCTATTGCACCATCAACAACATTTGAATAAATACGTTTTGTCCATCGAACCTATCGCTTAGAACGGACGGTTCTAACAAAGTTCCCCTCCGAACTTAGGGTCGAAACAACCAACGACTGTGTGAGTGCCATGTAGTTATTTTCTGGTGATTACACTTTTGAAGGTTATTGTGATGAATTTATCACCCTTTCACATCACAGTAGGGTAATTTTTTAATAATTTTCTGCGAGCTCGAAATGAAAATAGCTTCTCACCGCGTCAACTATCGCGCTTCTAAGCGTTAGCTTTCGATGGTTTTGTCAATTTTGATACCTATGAGCAATCTGTCAGAACGTCAAATTTGGTATGTCGATTAAAGTTTACTTTGAGGATGGTGAAATAGACACTCAATTTATTTATAGGCATTATAAATTGAGTAGAAAAACAAAAAATGGTTTTACTGGCTGCTTTATTAAATTTTACTAAAATTTATTCGTAAATATAAGAATTTAAATTATATTACATAATAATAACATATTATATTATTAAAAATTTTAAAACGCCTGAAGGCATTTCAAATTTTAAAATTGGCGCTTATATATTGCTAATTCAGGCGCTATTTTATGGAAAATCGCATGCAAATACATATTATGTATGTAAATAGGAATGTAAAATGAATAACTTGCGTGATAAATGTGAGTTGCTTATAAATTGACCAATTTTGTCGGAATTTAAACTTGAAACCATTTTTAAATGTAAGTAATGCCAATTTCATAATTAAACTAGAAAATCTTCAACCACCTCTTGGTCGAAATTCCTGCCAACTTTCCCTTAAGCTTAGGCCATAACACAGGGTCTCTAAACAAATAGTTATAAAGTAATATCCCGAGCTTATTCGACCCTAAATAACAGCGAAGTTTGATCTCACAAGATTTCAGTGTTTTGTGTCTACGTAGTACGAAGTTATCTGACAAATTTGTCTTCTAAATGTGAAAGTGTGTTTGTTTGTTGGTTTATTGATTTATCCTTCAATCACGTCGCAGAGATATCTATGAATCGACATAATTTTTTCTACACTATCCCGGAACACACATCTCTACCTGTCCCAGAAAGAGGATTCCCGAGGGATTTTTTAAATTTTCAGTTTTATATAAAAAACACACCCTGTTTCGATTTATTCGGTTCCAAGGGATACGTACCTCAAGTTTTTTTATTATATTTTAGGTAGGTACTTATTCAGAAAATGATACAGAAATCATATTAGGTATATTACTAATTATATTATTATCCTCTTAGACACATTATTGTTTTACACTAATGTCCGTTTTCTCCAACCATACCTAAATCATCCATGTAGGAGTATCTATGTAGGTGACCCCTAAATACAATCTGTTACCCAATGTCATTTCCACCTTTAGGTGTCCCCTAAAGGAACGTGAATGAATTTGACAGAAAGTGTCTCCTAACTTAGCTTTGGTGGCTCGTAAAAGTTAGGGAACCTTGGCGAAAACGAGGCATAAGCCTATTTAAAGATGGGTACAAAACTCCAATTCTCAATTTGGGTAAATCCGTGTAACTGAAAAACCTCTCCAAACTACATACTTAAGTCCAGCTTAGATTTTAAGATATTTTGTAATTTCGCGTTTTATCTTTGGCAAGCGAACGGTCCAAATATATAAATTGCCTTTACATGTTGTGATAGGTGAATAGAGATAAATGCTTTTATTATAATTAATATTATATATAAAGATCCGGTAGGTTTTTGAATATTACACTTAATGTACCGATTTTGATGAAATTCACTATGCTTGTGAAGCCAATGAATTTAGCTAGTGTTTGTTCTGTCAAGTTGTTACTCATATAACTTGCTAATCTACGTATTCATTTGATCAATACTTACAATTATTTTTCTCATTTCAAATCCATAATACATAATATTATGTTACTGAATTGCGCATTCTTTGTATCAAGTCTAATGCTGAGATCTATAGAGCGTGCCCTGACTTAGCTCTGACTCAAGACAAAAGTTAAAACGAGACACAGATATGCTCCGACATACATCTGTCTCGTTTTATCTCTGTCTTGAGTCTGAGCGCAGTGAGAGTGCGGTCTTTAGATTTGCTTACATCTTCAGGTAAAGGTGACATAATTCAAAATCGACGACGAGAAAATTCTCTCGTTAGAGAGTAATGTTTTGTGGATGCTGCGGTCTCGAAACAACACAGCGGCCAACAAAGCGACAGAGCATTAAGTAACAATCTCTCTCGCTCTTATTTTTTTGTGCTTAGCGTAATGTTGTTTTTATAGCAAAAAAAAGTATAAATTTTCGACACTAAAATTGGTGAATTTTGAATTATGTCACCCTTGTCGCAAATGAGCGATTTGATAAGTGTTATGATTTACCTTTATTATGTAGTGTACTGTTCTGGCACAAAATAATGCCTTCGCAATATATAGAAGTACCGGCTTGACGTGAAAACTTAATTTTAAAAGGTTTCTTTATGTTTATTACCAATTTTAAATCCAATCAAATAAATTTAAATTTCAAAATGTGTTTTATTATCTGCAGCAACCAAAGCCCTGAATAAATATAAAAGGAAGTAAAAATCGTGCAGTGATTTGTATTGTAAGTATTCAACATCCAAAAGCACACCAATAAAAATTTTTCATATTGGGAGATTCCATCCATATTTGTAGAGTCCATCCATATTGGGAGAGTCTATCTATATTGGAAGAGACCATCTTTATTAGGAAAGTCTACCCATATTAGATAGCCTCAACAGCCAACTGTTAAAGGTGCGGACTGAAAACTGAAAGCTAGCAAATTAAATTTTGATTTTTGAGATTTTTTTTCGTATTTAAAAATGGCGCCATGAAAAATTTTTTTTTTTTCAAAATATTTATAGCCAGTATTGTAAGGATTCCAATGATACCCCTTACATCCAAATCTGTTCAGGCATTTAGAAGTTATGATAGAATAAAGGAACTCACATACGCAACTCCTTTTTTGGGCAGTCATGTAATAAAGATGTCTGGATATAGAATAGTCCAGCTATTGGCTGTGAAATAAGAGTTTGAACTCATAACTTTTTCTGGGCAGTCGTGTTAAAATAAAACCAATAATACTTTCAAAAACACTGAAAATCAATTGCTAGAGGTCAGAGAAACTCGGTTTGAAAGGGATAAAAGTGGGACAAACAATGTTTAAAACAATAGGGATGAAAATGTGCGGTCAGCATACACTGGGCCCGCGGGAAATCAGGGACGAAAGTATTCTATATAACGTGACAAGACCGCCCTAGGGAGGTGGGACCATTACATCAACATAGCTAATATTATTATCTGTACAGATAAATAAAGTTGCAGCATCTGTGTCTTTGAACATGTGTAAATTGAAAATTTTTTCCTCGTTTCTAATACGCACCGCAAATAGGAACGCACTTCCGGCTTCCGTTTTTCCAACTAACTATAATGTGGGTGTCTTTAAATCAAGAGTGAATAGGCATCTTCTAGGCAAGCGCGCACCATCTTAGGCTGCCTGTTCATTTACCATCAGGTGAGATCGCAGTCAAGTGCTAGTCTATATATTTAAATTTAAAAAAAAAGAACCCCTCGACATGTGGATCTATACCTGACATCAGCTGTTACTCAGTTTTTATTCCACTATCAGATCCTTCTCGATTATTATTTTAACGTTACCATAACGTCCATAACCCAAACACGTTTTTCAAAACTGTGTCTGTGTAATTCTTGTAAAGGCTGAACGGATTTGACAGGATTTAAAAAACAGGCACGTACATGAAAAAACAAAGAATAATTTAGATTACATTTTATCTCAGAAATAATTAATTATAATACATATGTTATTAGTAAATAATAATTTAAAGTTTTAAAGTTACACGTTTATTGGCGCATTAGACAACAACATAAACAAAATTTTACAACTGACAAGTATTAAATTAAATTAAATTAAATTAAATTAAAATTAAATTTAACCTAAAATTTTTCTATTTTGTTTTTTATTTAAAAACTTTATTCTTCTTTTCTATCTCTTTGTGAGTCCGAAATCTCACTCTCCTCTTTATCCGCACCATCCTTTTCTTTGTATGATATCAGCAAAGGGACATTATTTGGCGGGACGTTATATCCGCCATTCATCTGATTTCCAGTACTTCCTAAAGTTACAGTCCCTGTAGGATTATTCCCTAGCACTTGATAGCCTTGACCTTGATTATTGTTTCCTGGCACATATATTTGACCATTATTCGGTTGACCATTCCATTGAACATTTTGGCCATTCCCATTATTTTGGTCAGAATTAACAGGCACATAGACTGTTTGGCCATTGTTCAAATGAATAACGTTATAAAGTCCACCATTTCCTGCGGGTATTCCGGAAGATGGAACGTTACTGGGTACGTAGATTTGACCGGGACTTTTTACTCCGGAATTGTCAGTTACGTAAACCTGGCCAGGGTTGTTTACCCCAGAATTTCCCGGTATATAGATTTGACTAGGTTTGTTTACTCCAGAATTGCGAGGATTGCTATTAGGAATACTTACAACTGTGTATTCACCGTTTGGATTTCTAACCACGTTAACATATCCATTACCATTATTTACAGGCACTTGCTGGTTTGGATTTGGTACGAATACGAGATTGCTAGGTTGGTTTAGATTACCTTGATTATTTGATGATGTTGGAATTGTTTGAGTAATACTGTTAGGCGCTATCCATTGACCTTGAATATTATTGATTGAAGGTTGAACAGTGCTAGTTAAGACAGGTGCTGTGACTGAAGGATATTGATTAGTATTATCACTTCTGTTGACTCTAGTAGGCACATTTTGTCGAACATTAACTTTATTTTGTTGTTTTACTTCGTCGGGAAAAACTATTGCATCAACTACTACATATTTATCAAGCGCTTTATCAGTGTCGATAATTTTAGACTCAGGATCGATCATCAATATTCCCTCCTTTATTTCTTCATCGCCAAAACCTAAAACAGCTTTCTTATGATCTGGTTCTAAGGTTTCCGAAAACTGTGATTCGTCAATAATATTGTGACTCAATTTAGGTTCGTCCGTGGAGGAACTTATATTAAAGTTGTTATCGCCATTTTCTTTTATTGTTTCATTCGCAACATTCGTATCTGGAACTATCGGTTCATGTCCTGCGTTAATATTATATTTTAACTCAGGATCCACCATTATTATACCCTCTTCTACATCATTATCATTAAATCCTGGTACCGTTATTACATTTCTATCCTGATTTGAATCAACTTCTTTTTCTTCAGGGTTATTTTGTAAACTTAATGTTTGTACAGCATTGTTTCCAACAGTGGGTTCCAATCCTGCATCAGCTGAAACTTTTGGTTTATCTACTTCATTAATATTAATATTGTATTTCAACTCAGGTGTCACCATTACTATACCCTTCTTTATATCCTCATCAAGAAATCCTGGAACCTTATGATTAGTTAAATCGTCGTTTGTTTCTTCAGGACTATTTAGTTGCGTTAAACCTGATGGAACATCATTTCCAACAGCAGTATTCAGTCCTGAGCCAGCATTAATATTTGCAGTAGCGTTATTTGAAGCTATATCTAAACGGGGTTGATTATTATCCACTCGATTGCCTTCATCATCTGGTTTAGGTTCTTCATTTGGCTTTATATCAACTATTACTGAAGGAGCTTCGGTCTCGTGACTGTCTGAATCGTGTTCCTCATCTATTTGAGGTTCGCGTGGTAAATCCGTGGTATAATCAGCATAATTTTCATCTGGGTGGTTATAACCCACACCATCAATATCTTCATAAACTGTCTCCAAAGGATCTTCGGTCTCGTGACTATTCGAAGCTAGTTCGTCAACTATCTGAGGTTCTTGTGGTATATCCATGATATAATCAGCATAATTTTCACCAGGTTGGTTATATCCCATACCTTCATGATCTTCATAATCTGACCCTATATCGACAGGTGTATGATTTTCGTCTTGTCCCATATCTTGGATAGGGTAAAGATATCCATCTTGTAGCGGAGCTGAATCTCCGTTTCCAAACAAACCAGATTCAAAGAGGTCTTCATAAATCCCTGGATGGAATAAATTATGTATGAAATCATGAATGCCATGATGATGATGATGATGATGTTGATGAGGGTGTTGAGGGTGTTGAGTTTGGTAAGAGTAGTGAGAGACTTGAGGGTGGTGAGGGTGGTCTGGGTGGTGAGGGTGGTGAGCGTGTTGAGGGTGTTCAGGGTATTCAGGGTGTTCAGGGTGTTGAGGGCGTTGAGGGCGTTGAGGGTGGTGAGGATGATCTGGGTGGTTAGGGTGGTGAGGGTGGTGAGCGTGTTGAGGGTGTTCAGGGTATTCAGGGTATTCAGGGTGTTCAGGGTGTTCAGGGTGTTGAGGGCGTTGAGGGCGTTGAGGGTGGTGAGGATGATCTGGGTGGTTAGGGTGGTGAGGGTGGTGAGCGTGTTGAGGGTGTTCAGGGTATTCAGGGTATTCAGGGTGTTCAGGGTGTTCAGGGTGTTGAGGGCGTTGAGGGCGTTGAGGGTGGTGAGGATGATCTGGGTGGTTAGGGTGGTGAGGGTGGTGAGCGTGTTGAGGGTGTTCAGGGTATTCAGGGTGTTCAGGGTGTTCAGGGTGTCGAGGGTGTTGAGGACGGTGAGGATGGTCTGGATGGTGAGGGTGGTGAGGGTGGTGAGCGTGTTGAGGGGGTTCAGGGTATTCAGGGTGTTCAGGGTGTTCAGGGTATTCAGGGTGTTCAGGGTGTTGAGGGTGTTGAGGACGGTGAGGGTGGTCTGGGTGGTCAGCCTCGTGAAAATGGTGAAGGTGATGACTCTTCACTATCACCAATCCGATAAAGAGCAGGAAGATCTGTAAAAAAGAATTGTTATTTTTTATTTTCTTAATATCTAATAAAAATCCTGTTGAAGAACCAATGAGTGGCTTAGCAATTATGAGGGAACCGATAAACCGACAATATTCACACATAGGTAGAATTAGGCTGCTATAATACAAAGTGCTAACAATCCATCCCGTAATAGGGTAATATCAACGTAACTATCAGTGCCAAGTAGAGCATTAATTATAAAAATTGTAACCTTGAAGCCTAATAGCCCAACGGTTAAAGGTGCGAACTCAAAACTGAAAGGTCACAGGTTCGAATCCCACCCGTTGCACTGTTGTCGTACCCTTTTCTAACACAAGCTTTCCGCTTATTTGGAGGGGAATAGGAGGATATTAGTCGACTTTTAAAAAAATCTTTCTTTGATATACCTATATTTTTTTATAATTAATCAAACGCATACTCTCACAATCGGCAAAATCATTGTAAGTGGCACCTTTTTTTTTTTTTAATAAAACAAGTGTAAATTAATTTACACCCAATCCCACAGTCAATACCCATTATACTACTGCTTTACTACTTTTGACTGTCTTAGACTGCATTGTCACATCCCATCAAGTGAGATCGCAGTCAAGTGCCATTTTATCAACGAAGCAAAAAATGTCAAGAATCGAACCTTACACATATAAGGTCACATCGCTCATCACTGCACCTAGGAGGTCGTAAAAGCCTAGCGATAAGAGATCAAACTTTACATAAACCACAAAACGATGACCTCCCTGGCGTAGTGGTGAGCGCTGTGGTCTTATAACTGGAAGGTCTCGGGTTCGATTCCCGGCGGGGGCAATTTGGGAATTTATGATTTCCGAATTGTCTTTGGTCTGATCTGGTGGGAAGCTTTGCCCGTGGCTAGTTACCACCCTACCGTCAAAGACGTGCCGCCAAGCGATTTAGCGTTCCAGTACGATGGCGTATAGAAACAGGTTAGGAGTACGGGTTGAATCCGCACTGCCATACCCCTTCCAAGATAGCCCGCTACCATCTTAGACTGCATCGTCACTTACCATCAGGTGAGATTGTAGTCAAGGACTATCTTGTCGTCGAATAAAAAAAACAATAATAATGATTGACTTACCTTTGCTGTCAGCGCCATAGCGAAATTAGAAATGAGATATTCATTTGAAGACGATTTGTAATAGCCCCTTTATTTATATTTATACCTCAGCTAATTATTGTAAACCTGTTCATTCTTACTGTAAATTATTAAGTATATTTAATAATAATAATACATGTGAAAGCGTGTCTGTCTGTCTTTCTATTTGTTAACCGACTTCCAAAAAGGAGGAGGCTACCTATTCGGCCGATATCTTTCCAACTTCTTTATCATCGATGGTTATACCTATTTCACAGCTGAATTCGTGAGAAATCCTAAGGTTGCTTTGGCATAGATAAGCTATAGCTACTAAGCGATAAGGCCGCCATTTGTATTCTACTTATTTCTTCTTGTATCTTCTGTATTAGTATATAGAAGAATATTATATTATATCTATATCTGTAGATACATATTCTTAACTTTGTGTTGTGGTGCACAAATTAACCGTGTGTAAGGGTTGAATCTACACTGCCATACCCCTTCCAAGGTAGCCCGCTACCATCTTAGACTGCATCGTTACTTACCGTCAGGTGAGATCGCAGTCAAGGACTACCTATCTTGCAATTGAATAATAAAAAAATTAGTCGCATGGAGCCGCTGGATACATGTAGCGCTAGGCGGAGAACTGTGGAAGCCCATGCAAGAGATCTTTGTAATGCACTGCGCGTCTATCAGTTCATAAAATAAAAAGAGAAGAAGAAGATGAAAACGGTTACAGAATAATTATTATTAGATATTATACTAGCGGCCCGCCCCGGCTTCGCACGGGTATAAAATATATAGCCTATGTCATTCACTGATAAATTGATTAAAATCGATCCAGTAGTTTTGATTTATTCATTACTGCCCGTGGCCCGCACGCGTTTAGAGTAAAACAATTCTTCTTTCCCTAAACTATGAAGATTTCCTGCTATCTTTGGAATATCTAAATTCATACACTACATTTTTACTTTTTACATTTTTACATATTTTTTCTATTTTTACTACAATTAATATATTACAGAATGTCTTTATATACAACGTTCACAGATTCTTGTCATCTATACAAATAAATAAAATTGAAGTGTCTGTTTGTACTATCAAAAGAACAGCTTTTTACTAACTGCATACGAAAGTAGATACGATACTTATACCCAGAAAACAATTTTTAAAATTTTTGTCTGTCTGTCTGTCTGTCCGTCTGTCTGTCTGTCTGTCCGTCTGTCTGTCTGTTTGTTACCGCTAATCTCGGGAACGGCTGGACCGATTTTGACGGGACTTTCACTGGTAGATAGCTGATATTATCGGGCAACGTATAGGCTACTTTTTTAACCGATTTTCGAAAAAGGAGGAGAAGGAGTTGTGTTTTTCTACCTCTGCTATCAATATCTCCGTGATTTCTTAACCGATTTGCGTGAATCTTTTTTTAATCAACATAAAAACTTTGCGAGATGGTCCCATAAAAAGTTCGGGTTCCAACTCCTCAATCCTGATGCTGCAGGGGTACTGCTCCCCTAAACTGTGGGGATGTAGAAACTGTTGATTATGAATAGTTATTGTAGGGACCAAATAAAGACTACATCGTTAAATTCCAGGACCCAACTCCAATCAACCAATCCTGATGCTGAAGGGGTTCTGCCAACCTAAACTGTGGTGATTTAGGAACGCGGGCGTCCGCTAGTTAAACAATATTATGTTTTGTAGGCACGCTCTCGCCGCGCCGCCCCGACCGGCTGGAACCGCCGCAAGCGCTAAGTCCCGCAATTTTTAAATCTGTAATATCTTCGAAAATATTCATTTAAATCATATGCTGTAAAGGGCCATATAGATCTATATTCAATCAACAATGTATTTAAGGTATTTAATTAGATAAGGATTAATGCTGTATTAGTTAAAATCGCTTCGAAAATTAGCCATTATTTGTCGTAAAAAGTAAATGTCAAAAAAACGTTATTGTGGGATATCTATAAGAGATAGACATATACCATCGCGGAGTTTTCTGTAGACCTTTTCAATGTGTACAATACTTAGTACATTATTTTGATAAATCTCGTAGGGTTCAGCCTGCGTTTGCAATGTAAGCGGAAAAAATGTAATTATTTACGACATCACCTTAGAAACCTCAAAAATAACAGTATTTCTGCACTATTTAATGGATGTTATTATACATATAAACCTTCCTCTTTAATCACTCTATCTATTAAAAAAAACCGCATCAAAATCCGTTGCGTAGTTTTAAAGATTTAAGCGACCAAGGGGATAAGGGGACAGAAAAAGCGACTTTGTTTTATACTATGTAGTGATTTTCAAATGGTATTATTTCAAAGGGAAAAAGTAAACGTGGACGAAATCGCGGACGACAGCTAGTCAAAACAAAAATTTGACAAGTTTAGATTAGATTGTTTAAATGATAATACTTAATACTTAATTACCTGTCTAATAGGTATTGTAATAGAGGTCATATTTGCGAGTATAAATGTTGATGAGGCGCGCTGATATCTAAATAGATAACTACTATAAGAAAAACCGCACGCACAGATCTAAAAATCATCGTTAATTGGATTTTAATTATTTAATTCATTTTGTATAATAATTACCCACTGCAATTTTAATGTAGCAGGTAAAAATATAATGTTATTAATCAGATAAATAGAGCAGAAAACAACAATAGCTTATTGATTGAAAGGTCCTTCATCATCATCTCAAATTATTTATCAATTGATGGACGTCCACAGCTGGACAAACGTTCCTTAAAATTATCACCACAGGACTCTATCTTGTGCCGCCTGCATCCAACCGCTGTCAGCGACTCGCTTAACATCTTCAGCCCACCTACCAACGCAGCGCTGCGCTTCTCGGTGCGGGGTCGCCATTATACCACCTTGGGACTCCAACGTTCATCGGTTTTCTTTGAGCCATCTACCCCACCCGTTAGGTACCACTTCCGCTTAGTAACTCGATGAGACATGTCGCTAACTCTAGTTCTCCTAGGGATCTCCTCATCCCTGCTTTAATCCCGCAAGGATACTCTAAACATACTCGTTACTCTCTCCATCGCCCGCTGAGCGACTATGAGCCTTAAAATACACCCTTAGTAATTTGGTATCTGTAAGACATCACAACATAGGTAGGTAATTATTCGAATTCGCCGTAACTTATGTATAATTTCAGTCACATCCTGGAGTAAAATTAATACACTTTTTCTTTGCGAAAATAATTCTAAATAAAATATGAACTTTTATAACGAGGTCTTATTTAGGGATAGACCACTAGTAGATATAATAGATATACCAATGAAATAATACCCATAAACACAGTATTACTTACTACCGTAAGGCCTTTTGTCTGGTGGGAGGCTTGAGCCGTGGCTAGTTACCACCCTACGGTCAAAGACGTGCCGCCAAGCGATTTAGCGTTCCGGCACGATGGCATGTAGAAACCGATTAGGGGGTATGGGTTGAATCTATATACTGTCATACCCGTTCCAAGTTAGCCGGCTGCCATCTTAGACTGCATCGTCACTTGTTAACGAATAAAAAAAAGGTAAACATGAAGATACATATTAGGTAACTATATAGGCTAAGATATAAGACAATTTTTTTTTTATGAAAAGTGGGTGAATGTGTAAATATTAAAAATGGATCAACGGGAATACATGACTATTCGGCATTCAATAAAAATACAGGAAAGGAATAAAAAGACAAAATTGCTATATTTTTATTATATTGATAGCGAATGGTGGGGAAACGCAAGACATTCAGCTCAATCATCGCTTAAAGAAGTTTTAAAGTTTCTAAAAAACCAGTGATAGTACAATTTCAAGTTCAAAAAACAGCAGTTTATACCGACGATCAAGTAAAGTTGCCAAATATGTTGTATCATCATATTCATTTCTGCTTATAATAATATCTAATCGAATCACGGAGCAGCTTAGTCGTAGTAATAATTTCCTCTATTGTAATACTTTCTTCCAGCCACTCTCAAAAGGGACGGGGTAATCGGGGCCGTCAGTCCGTAAGATGTAGATGTCCTTCGGTCGAAACCCAAACCTTTTCGACCGATCAGTTTATAGTAATACCTCTCTTTGATACCCCTTTCTCTTGGGTCTACCAAGCCGACATAACCTATATGATTAGGTTCGAGTTGAAAATAGAAGTTTTGTAACATATTTGAAAGATCCATATTTCCAATTCCCGATTTTCCATTTCCCATATTTCCATACCCCTTGTTTCGGGGTCCCATCATATTTATATGTCCCATATATCCGGATTTCACATTAACGTGTTCCAAATTACCTTGTTTGCCTCCATTTTTAGAATAACCGTCCATGTTTCTTCTACCCTCAGAGTTTCTCAAATATCCCCAAACATTCGGCTGACCATTATATGAATGGCTGACGAGACCTCCTAGTCCTCCTCCATTTCTAGAATATCCCCAAATATTTGGTTTATTATACAGGGGCCCGCCCGAAATTCTCGATCCCCCCTCGTTCCTCAAGTAATCTTCACGATAGTCTTCTTCTTGGTTGTCATCGTAATCGTAGTACCTATTGTAATCATTTCTTAACAGACCATCTTTTCTATAGTCTTGCCCATTCATACCATAGTTCGTGCCATAGTCCATACCATAGTTCGTACCATAGTTCATACCATAGTTCGTACCATAGTTCATGCCGTATCTTTGGTTTACATCATGATTTAGGGGCGTTAAGAACTTTTGGAGGAAAGCCGAATTGTCAGTCTTCTGGTCTTTGATGGTTTTAGTCTTCGATGTTTCACTCTCGGAACTCACAGCTAAGATCAACGAGAAAAGTTCCTGAAAAAAGTATACTTATGTTATAAAGTCTCAGTAGCCCAACGGTTAAAGATACGAGCTGAAATCTGAATGGTCGCAGGTTCGAATCCCACTCGTTGTACTATTGTCGTACCCACTCTTAGCAAGCTTTCCGCTTATTTGGAGGGGATAGGAGGATATTAGTCAATTTCAGCTTGGCTGATATTCTTTAAAAAAAAATTATAAACGACAAACCAGTGGTATACATTTAAAGACTCAAGCCAAAGGGATTCTATTAACAAAGGCATTAAGTTCTATATTATAAACTACCGTGTAATCATATTAAGTGTAACAGTGTGAGAGAACTTTTAAATTCGCATTTAAAAGTTCTCTCACACTCAAACCGTGGAAGATAACTGAGTGCGAAATATTTAAAAAAAAATTATTACGTATCCTCCATAGTTAACTCACCAAAATAAAAAACTTCATCTTGACTTAAAACTAGATATCGGCTTAAAGTCAGTTACTCCGACTGATTACGCATATCAGGGTTTCAGTATAAATAAAATCGCATATAATTGCAACTCCGTGCCAATAAGTGCCAATAAATATCGGATGTAGGATCGACCTTATTCATAGGTTTAATTCTTTAACCTTTGCATTGAGGGCTAGTGTAATAAATATAACAATTATTAGAAACTAGCGGACCCGACAGACGTTGTCCTGTCTTAAGTTTTTTTACATCCTCTTTGACGAAATTGGCAGCACGCATTCTGTCAATGTTATGTCAAACGCCATAAGGTTACATCAAAAAAGTTTGAATTGTAAAAGCGGTTACATTAGAAATAATTTAATATGGTGGTTAATATTTCTTAAATTTTCTAATTTTCCGCGCAATTTTCTTAATTTTTTCTTTCATAAGAACCTTCTCCTAACAATAACAAACACAATAAAAAAAGAATTAGCGAAATCGGTCCAGCCGTTCACGCGTGATGCGCTTACCAACACATTAAGCGATTCATTTTTATATATTAAGATATGTTTAAGAACGGTGGGTCGTGGGATCGATCGCAGGCACACACATCTGATTTTTCGGAGTTTTTTTTGTTATTCGATGACTAGATAGTCCTTGACTGCGATCCCATACCGGATTGTAAGGTAAGTGACGATGCAGGATGGTAACGGGCTAACTTGGAAGGGGTATGGCAGTGTACATTCAACCTATACCTACCTCTTAATCGGCTTCTACTCGACATACTGTCGCTTGGCGGCACGTCCTTCACGGTAGAGTTGTAACAACTAGCCACGGCCAAAGCCTCCCACGAGACCAGACCAGACAATTCAGAAATTATAAATTCCCAGATTGCTCCGCCGGGAAACGAACCCGAGACCTCTTGTTATAAAACCACAGCACTTACCCCTGCGCCAGGGAGGTCGTCAAAAGTTAAGTAGGTACGTGCTTTGAGCAATTAAATATCACATGCTTCAACAGTGAAGGAAAATATCATGACAACCTCCACACCTGAGATTTCTTTCTCAAAGGTGTGTGAAATCTGCTCATTTGCATTGGACCAGCATGGTTTGCTAATGGTTTTTTATACTCCAAGAGCGTGGTAGACCTATGGTTTATACCTAAAACCCTTCCGAGAAGACACGCTCAGTATTATGTCGTTTTTATAGCGCTGATCGGTCACTTATCGACGCCTCCGTTGGACCCTAAAATGTTTTTTGAATATACAATGGCGCCTCCGTTACAGGCACAGATAATTTGCCAAGCAGAAGTAGGTACCAGGTAACTGAATTCTGAACTTCTGATATAACCTGACGCCTAAACACTAAGCGACCTTGACCCGACAAATTTCATTGATCCAACACGAAGTCAAGGTAGCAAAAGTAAACAAATTAGTACAGGGATAGTAATAAAAACAAAATTGGTTTGTAAGAAAGTTTAATTATTTTAGAAGTTAGGAAAGGTCTCCAGTGTTTATTAACAAAGAAACTAAACAATAAATTTAGATAAGTACTAACATATGACTTTACTCTATGCTAGGTCTAGGAATAATAATTAAATAAATTTCCATTTAATATAAATACACTAGATGTGATTACCCAAGTAAATATTCTTAAAGTAGCTAACAATACATACATACATCATGTGCTGGGAGCTTAAGGAGGACAATCAACATAACAGTCAAACCTAGGCTAATTCACATTGAGTCAGTGACTTTTCTGTGCTGTCAGTTTACATGTAGACAGCAGTATTGATAACAGTCAATACTGACGGCCGCTTTACCGCTTTACATACAAGACTTATCACCACTAACACCCTTCCGTTGTAGACAGCAGTATTGATAAGTGAAACCTTAAGGCTGATTTGCATTGAGTCAGTGACTCATCAGTACAAAAACTGTGCAGACATGTACTGATAAGAAATCAACAATTTATTTACTACAGTATTTGTGAGTACTGACTGTCAGTTACTAACGCTCACTCAAGTATTGCTGCGTCAGCGCCTAATAAAACCAATTTAAACTATGAGTACCAGATCAATGCCGACTTATCTAGAGCAGAGTCAGTAACTGGCATGTTGTGAATTCAGCTATAATAGATTTACAATCAGCACCAACTCATACTGTTGACATAACAGCACCAAATCCAGTCAATAACTGTCCCAATGTTAATCGAACCCATTGACAGTATATCACATATCAGTATAGCTGTCTCACGCTGTTTACACAAAATCAGTTATGGGGATCAATGAGAGAGTAAAGTCAGCAACCAGCTGGCTCAATGTCAATCTGCCTTAAGTATTTCAGTTTTGGCTCCCTCTAGTGTGGAGATCAACACGGCATATCCAGCATTAAATAAAGGCTCGTGAGTCATTCACACACTCATACCACGCGCCGTCCGCCCACAGAGAATCATTCTACAATAGAACCAATGGACCACAGACTAAAGGAAAAGATGAACAAACAAAATGCCATCACAAAAACCTGCTTTTTTGAAATTGGTCAAACTGAAGGCAACTGTGTGTGTGTTGTGGATGTGTCAACTGATTTGTAACTGTAGAATATACTATGTTTAATTTACAAGTATTATTCCCATAACACATCAGTTAGAATTCTTCAGGCTCTGATTGTTTCATCAATGTCACATCGAGGGAAAAGGCACAAAGGAGATTTATCAGTGACAACTGACAACAGTTGCAAAATTTTAAGCAGCTATCTATAAAAAACTATTTTTTTAAACATGAAATATAAATTACAAAGCTGTGCTATATTATGCTCTTTCATTTGAAATTGCAATACTACATGACTGCCCAAAAAAAGAGTATGTATGTTTCTTTATTCCACCATAACTTCTAAACGCCTGAACAGATTTGGATGTATGGGGTACTGTTAGCTATTACAATGGCAATAAATTTTTAGATTGCTTATTTGATTAAAATTATCAATTCAAGGCTCATTCAGTCTACCGTTTTCCTCTAGTCTGTGTGTAGGACTACCTACGGGTAGGAATGTAGTGCTCTATACAATAGACTTAAGCCTGGGGGCGGCGACGATTTTCTGCTTCACTAACAACAAAAAATTTAGATTGATCTTGTATCCTCGAGAGTAAGTTATCAAGACCACAAATATGACATTGGAAATGTATTAATCTGTCAAATGAACTTCGTGAAGTTTGACTAACTGACAGATTAAGCAGTCTCATTAAGTGTAGTTTAACGTTTACTGCTAAGGCATTTAGCATTCTGAAGCAGCCAAATATAGCTGACAAATCATTTATTACTAGCTAATTATAGATTTGCAATTAACTGCTGCCTAAACAAGTCACTGCTCTATAGCGTAAGCGGTGTATTAAAAATAGTATTGAGAGGTGACTAAAGCAGGCAATAAACTGTAAACTTTACACCAAATGACTGCCTGTTACTTGTCAAAGTCAAATCACGAAATTACGAAATACAGCATCTGAAATGCTAAGAGACTATTTTGACATTTGCTTTAAATTGTCAAAAATCAGTCAAAGTTTTAAATGCTTATTTCAGTGCCTGATGGTTCATGACAGATTCATGCTAAACACACATCACCTACTTATAGACTGAGCGTCAAACTCCACCAGCAGCTGTAGCATCTGAAGAAGCTTAAGGTCTCTTTAAAGCAGCTATGAAACATCTGAGCTACTTGTGAGTATCTCTATAGACTAAGCAGCTGCACTGCTAAGAATCAGACACTCAGCCATTGAAAAGCTTACACTAGCTAAAAATCTGATAATTTGCTGCTGAAGACTCAATTGCTCAAGTTATAGTAACAGCTGTAGAAAATAGACACTCAGCTGTAAAAATCAGATGCTCAGCTGCTGAAAAGAAGCTATTGCTCAAGTTAAAGTAACCAATGCATGTTCACCCTGCAGCTATCTCCAATGTCACATTTGTTGACTCGGTAGCTTACCCTATGGCGACAGGTCCAGCCTAGCCGCTCTTGAACAGAAGTATCGCAACCTGGCCAAGGTAGAAGTAGATAAAGTGGCGGGTCTCGTGCGTCACATACGAGCCAAAGTTGCGGCCCACGATGCAATGCCAGGTCGGGTTGTACTTCTTGTCAAACTCCTTCTTGATAAATGCTGCTATATCCTGGAAAAATTTGAATCCAGGTTAAGTACAACATGGTTAGGACTGCTGCTTCCTATTTGGAGGGTTGCTGGTTCGATCCTGGGCATGCACTTCTGAATTTTCGGGGTTTTGTGCATTAATGCAATCGAAATATTACATGCTTATCAACCTCCAAGCCTGATATTCACAAATGAATATGAACTTTATGAAAAACAATTCGTATTGGGCCAGCGTGTTGGCCTATGGCCTATAACCCTTCTCTGAGAGGAGCCCTGCGCTTAGTAGTGAGCCGTTTATGGGCTGCTGATGATAAAATTAAACAATGTGAATGGCCTTTGACCTATAGAAAGCTTGAGATAATTAAAAATCTTAATCTAAATTTTAACAACCTCCCTGGGACAGTGGTGAGCGCTGTGGTCTTAAAACTGGGAGGTTAGGTTAGGTCTGGTGGGAGACTTTGGCTGTGGCCAGTTACCACCCTACCATCAAAGAAGCGCCGCCAAGCGATTTAGCATTCCTCCACGATGGAGTATGGAAATGGAACCGCAGTGTAGATCTACACTGCCATACCCCTTCCAAGTTAGGTTGCTACCATCTTAGACTGCATCATCACTTACCATCATGTGAGATTACAGTCAAGGACCATCTTGTCGTCAAATAAAAAAATTTTAAAAAATCAATTTCCCTATAGAGAGGCGGAAAACTGATATTCTCATTAATACTTAAATCCATTTAAAAAAAAATATGAAAGAACTTACTTTTTCAATGTTGAATTTCTCAAGCGCCTGTGTGGCGCAGTCTACAGCATCCTGCTGCATCTCCTCGCTCATGTCGGCATTCTTGATCACAGCCTTGCGGTCACACATCTTGTCAGTTGTATGGCTGGAACACAATATGGATAATGAGTGCTTAGCAGTACATATAGCTGGCTTGGACCTTGCGATGGACCAACAAAATTAAGTTTGCAGTGGGCGGTCCATTGCACATGCGCCAGGCTATCGGCCAGCAAGGAAAAATGGTATAGGCGAATCACATTCTGCCGCTAAGGAATTCACTTCGTGATGATCATGGCTGCTCTGCTAAGAGTGTCACAAAAGAATATTTTTATTTTATGCCTTGCTGCTCTGCTTGTACTAAATGAATGTTATCGAAAGCTAGGAGAGTAAGGCCAAAATAGTTATTACAGATGTTAACATTCCTATTCTTATCTAGAATACATATAATTCAGTTTCACTACACTGTGCCTATCAAATAACTATTTCTATTGTTATTTATTTACTTGGGTTACTTTGACAAACTAAGATAACGCCAAAACAATCTGTTTTAGACAACAATAGTGATAGCATTCACCTGCAGATATCTGTAAGACACTAAGCATGCTGAGCTAAAAATCAATGGCAGAAGTAGGAACTTCTATTTTGAAAGTTGGCTTCACCACTTTGTTAGAGAAGTCATCAAAAACATTCAAAACCTTTGACATGTCAACTAAAATAGGCTAAGCACAATTCATCAATAAAATTGCTCACGAATTCAGACTTTAATTCAAAGGCTTTAGGTTTATTTTCATGTGGCACTATTTTTCTTCACGTCCACTTGACGCGCGCCAAATACGTCGAGTGTGGACGTAGACGTGAATAATATGCGACACTTTCCACAGTGAAAAGGTTATCAAATCGCATGACATTATTATGATTTTCCACATGCGTGGAACACGCCATTGATTGTTTATGTTCAATAGCGGGCTCTATAAATAACTCCGAAAGGTCAGGCGCGAAGCTATCCCCGCGCGCCCTTTATGAATTTCCCGTTTTTCTCATGGAAATCTTATTATCCCAATCCCAATAAATAATAAAATGCTTCAACTTATTATCTACGTATTACCTTGCAGAGTTTACCGCCTCTGAAGACTTTTTCGTTGTTATTTTAACTCGTGCACTCGCGGTTATGCCAGTCATCAAAAAAAATTAAATAGAAGCCTAGAGAAACTCCGTAAATAAAACGAGGACTAATACCAGATAATGGTTATACATTGCTATGGGGGTTATCACCATAGAAACATAAATTAAATCAATAAAACTACTTTAGCACACGTTTATTGCGAATGTTAGCGAAATGAGTTGAGTGCCGACACTTTTGTTCACTATTTTTCGACTTAAAAAAATGCGGATTACAACAAAATTATTTTGCAATGGTAGGGGACCTTTAAAACTAAATAAATCACAAAATAAAATAATAATTTACTCACTTTTATGTCGGACTTCGATCAAATTTTCACACAATGATTTTGATACCGGAGATTCTTTGCCTACTTTCTAGAGGATTCTTGCAAAGGCTTCTTTCAGCGAGTTGTCTCAAATTGCGCTAGAGGGCATTCTAATTTCAAAATAAAGTTCGAAAATCGAAGTTGAAATAAAAAAATATTTCAAACTGGCTAGACAATAGAACTTCTACTTGCTCTAAATCTTAATAAGCTCTAAATACCTTTCTAAATACTTATTAATGTAACAAATATCCAAATCAAAACCCAAATTACACAGGGGTGGTAACATTGATATACTTTTGGCCAGGGTAAAGTTAGGTACTCTGGCTTCATCCAACAACAGATTTTATCATATTTTTTCAACAAACTTCAAATTGTTAAAAAAAAAACTGTACAAAATTTTCAAACAGCGCCTGAATCCGTTGGCATTATTATCCGTTGGAATTAATGAAGAACGTTTTGTAAATAATAATTTTATTGTTTTGTGAAGTCTTCGACCATTTAGTGAGGTACCTAAAGAAGTTTGTTGTATTCTAAAGTTACCCACATCTTCTATACAGTGTACAGTAGATGTGGATAACTTTGGCAAGTCAAGCTACCTCCGAAGCAACTTTCGATTTCCGAACGAACCACGCTATTTTCAAGACGACAAACGTGCCAAGAATTTGGATTTTTGACGCCATCTTTAAATTTGTCAAAAAATCGCCCGCCGCCGTCGATCGTCGAATATTTGAAGAAGTACCTAGCTAATAATTGCGAAATTTATCATATTTTATAGTTTTCACTAGTTCAAATAGCAGAAAATAATGTCTGGTGGTAGTGGCGGTAGCAGGAATGAGTGCAGGATATACGTCGGTAACCTGCCTCCGGACATCAGGACAAAGGACATCCAAGACTTGTTCTTCAAATTCGGCAAAGTTACATTCGTTGATTTGAAAAACAGAAAGGGACCACCGTTCGCTTTTGTAGAATTTGAAGACCCTAGGTAAGATTTTTGCAATACTTTAATAACAACTTATTTTTGTCGCCATTCGTACAGTGCGTACATTTATCTTAATTGGGGCGTATTAACGCTGTTAATTACGCCTCAATTTGTTGCGTGATCGTAATATTGTCTTGCCTTTTTGCAGCATGTTCGTTAATTATTTTGCATCGCCACTCACACTTAACAACAAAAATTTTATCATTAAGTACCTACCTACAAAAATATCTGAAGAATCATCATAAAGCCCTGTATTCACTAGGCAATTGAGGTTCAACACGTGATTCTCAACATGTTTGCTATTGTGCTATGTTGTCAGATGATGAGCATCTTGTTGTTCTCCATAGTTGCACGTAGATGTAGTTGGCTCAACATTATGAGCAACATGTTGCATGGCAATTTTTGCCTACTGAATACATAGTTTTATTGAACTTTATTGAATTTTTAATCTATAGGTACCTACATTACCTACTACAATTCACTAATAAATATCAAAGTATTATATATGGTAGATTTATGACGTGTCATAAGAGCTGCAAGGTAGCCTACATGAAATAAATAAAATTTGAATTTAATTATCTCACCCTATACATATAAGCAAGTATATTGAGTATAGTTACTGTCAGTTATCTGTATTGCTCCACTCATGGCCAAAATAGTGATAACAATGCAAATACTTCTGAATGGAACTAACAAATAGCAAGAGTACATCATGTAAAACAGTATGAATAATAATTTTATTATCTATACGGTTATGCCATAGCATTCAAAACTGAATCTGAAAATTTCTGCAAATAGCTATAGTTTTTTTTTTTTAATTTAAGCCTGTTGTTATAATTTTCTGGAGGTTAAAAGATTTTTGAAATAATTTGACAATTATAAACACTGGATTGCCGAACTCAGATGTACCTCTCTGGTGCAGTGGTAGGCACTGTATCTTCTAAATTAGTTTGATTCCAGAAGCATTTGGGTAATTAATATTGTTTTCATTGGTCTTTACTAAATACCCTACTTGCAAGTTAGCATTCCAGTATAATATAGTATAGAAACTCAATAAGGATATGGATTTAATAGAACTGTTATACTTATTTCAAGTCTGCTTAAGTGTGAATGCAGTCAAAACTTAAAGTAGGTAAGGTAAAAGAGGTATGGGTTTTGCTACAAGTCCACAATAGTCTCAGACTGAAACTAACTAAAGAACTTGTCTGCATGCCTGAGTGTTCTCCATAATGTTATTAAAGGTGTGTGAAGTCTGCAAATCCACACTTAGCCTGTACCTATTTTAGTTGATTCTCTAAAAATATTATTGTGATTGCATCAATGTAACAATCGCGATGACCCCCCATTGGCTGGCACCTTCCCGTTATTGGTAAAAATCCATTGATGCAGCAGAAACGCCATAAATTCAACCAATCAGAGGCCATTACAGTCATTATACTGATGCAATCATTTTGAGGATCGACTCACAGATGTCTATAACTCGTCACCAAAAAGTTTTCTATTTGCCCAGGGATGCAGATGACGCAGTACGAGCTCGCGACGGCTACGACTACGACGGGTACAGGCTCCGGGTGGAGTTCCCACGGGGAGGCGGCGGCGGTGCGCGTGGCGGGCGCTCCCAAGGTGACCGCTTCGGACCGCGGCCTGCCGTCAGAGGCCCGCCCGCGCGCCGCTCCGAGTACAGGGTGCTCGTCACAGGCCTGCCGCCGTCTGGCTCCTGGCAGGTGAGATAATCTACACTACTATTATAAAGAGGAAAGATTTATATTTTTGTGTGTATATTTGTAATTGATAAACTCAAAAACTACTGTGCCAATTTCAAAAATTCTTTCACCATTGGAAAGCTACATTCACCCTGAGTAATATGTTACTCAGGCTATATTTATTTAACATAGGTTATATTTTATCTTATGTCCACCCATGCGAAGCCGGGAAGGGCCGCTATAGTACGGTCGCCGAACAGAAAGAATTTCGTACAGTGACCTCTTTGCCTACTGACAGTGGTCACAAACATTTTTCTATTAAGTGCGGTTTATATAAAATATTTGAAGGAGAAAAAAAATTAGCTTATTAAATAAATTATTTATTTTTAAACAGTTATTATAATCGAGTTATATTAACTTATTACATAGAAATAAAAAAATGAAAATTCAAAAATCAAAGTCCGATTTCTCTGTATCGGAGTAACTACTTTCCGACGACGTCTCGCCTGTCACAGTTATAACGAAATAATGTACAGTTTTGTCTACATTATGATCTAGACTCCCTAAATTCAATTCACAAGCAAACAAAAACAAACCTTAGGTTTGCAAGTAAAAGGTTTACAATCCCCGAGGACGGCGGTCATTGCATTTGTGCGAGCGTGACGCATTATTTTAAAGCGGGAGTGACAGAGACAGGTAGTAACAGGTTAATGTACGAAATTCTTTCTGTTCCGCGACCGCACTATAGTACTAAATATTCATGACTAGACGATGCCCGCGACTTCCTCCGCGTGGATCAAGGTTTTTCAATTCCCATGGGAACTCTGTAATTTTCCGGGATAAAATGTAGCCTATGTTTTAATCCTGGGTATGAGCTATCTCCAGTCCAAATATCAGCCAAATCGGTTCATTCGTTGTGGCGTGAAGGAGTAACAAACATACACATACACACACACATACGAACTTTCGGCTTTATAATATTAGTGTGAAGTGTGATGTGATGTGATTATGATAATTTTGCTACTTGTATACAATCACAGTTTGTCAATTACAGATCTATTGTGCTTAGATTAGATTTCCTCACCGATAAGTCCCAAGTTATATAGAATTCGTAGATTTGAAGTTCTTGACCATTTGCCCGATGATGAGAACTCATGCTGGAGGGGTGCGGCGCGGAGCGGGCTCGCGCGTGTCCCCGCCCCTGCGTACGTCGTGCGCAGCGTAGTGCCCGCGCCGCGCCGCGGTGGCCCGATGAATAACAGATTATGAGAGCTGAGGGCTTAGGATTTGACCATGTTGTCACCACAGTCCATGGAAACAGGGTCAAAATATCGACATTTCCAACAAAAACGTGTAGAAAGTATCTACAAATCCAAAAATGTATTATATAAAGGCGAAAGTGCGTTTATTGGTGGGTTCTTTCAATTGACAAACCAACAAACAAACTCAATTTCGCATTTATCTTATACTTCTAGTAGTAGGAGTAGCTACATTTAAAGGCCAGAATACACGTAATATCGCACGTTGTCAGGACCTCAAGGACCACATGCGCGAGGCCGGCGACGTGTGCTTCGCGGACACGTTCAAGGACGGCACGGGCGTGGTGGAGTTTCTGCGCCACGAGGACATGAAGTACGCCGTCAAGAAGCTCGACGACTCGCGCTTCCGCAGCCACG
The DNA here is from genome assembly GCA_933228805.2 of Hipparchia semele. Classification (NCBI taxonomy): domain Eukaryota; kingdom Metazoa; phylum Arthropoda; class Insecta; order Lepidoptera; family Nymphalidae; genus Hipparchia; species Hipparchia semele. Next base: position 782,994 of record OW121719.1, read on the forward strand.
AGGTATGTGACCACTGACCAGGGACGGGTGTCACCTTTCCATTCCAGATATTGAGCCCGACTAGAGTATAGTTACCGGCAAACTTCTTGAGTAAATGACCTTGATTTGACAAGCGAATTTTAGGTCTCATTTGTGGTAAGTAAGCAGGGTGTCGAGCGCGTGATTGGTAGATCAGTCAACCTTTGCTTCCCGCGCCGTGTCCAAATGCGCCAACCTTGCGCCAACTTACCCCCACTACGTCACCTTAAGCTCAAGAAGTTTGCCGGCAATTATACAAAACACATAGATATTGCTGTATGGAGTATTCGACCAAAGCGTGTCACAGAGTCCACATTGACTTTTTGACAAACAACCGATGAACAACGTTTTACATGTCCAGCATGTCGATTCCATAAAAATGATTGCATCACGATCTCAATGGCCTCTGATTGAATTTTCAATAATCCTTTCTTAGAGGATGCCTATATCGTAATAGATAACTGTATGCAAAATTTCATCTAGTGGTTTGAACTGTGCATTTATAGATCAGTCAGTCAGTCGCCTTTTCCTTTTACAGGTAAACAAAAGTGTTATTGTAAATGTCTTTTTGTTTTGTATCAGGGTGAGGTTTCATACATCCGAGTGAAGGAGGACTACGGCAACGGAGGCGGTGCGAGTGGTGGGGGCGACAGGGACAGGTGAGTGTGAGATAACTCGTTGCTACTAGAGTCTGTTCAGTAAGGGAGGCCATATACGATCAAGTTTGCCATCAAAGCATGATGCTTAAGGATTCGAATTTGTTTCGCGTTAGTTCACTGTTTGGCCACAACAGTTCTCTTTTTGAATAGACTTTAGGTACTTCACTTTTGTGCTTCGGACTTGTCCTGGTTCACAATGAATGAATGAATTTTCTCTTGCGTACGTCTGAGTTACGGTTGGCCACAGGTGGAAGCACAATGAAAATCCGGATTTCTTTAGAATTAAATATAATACTAATTACAATTTAAATCTTACTAACTAGAGCGACCGGAATGTTCCGAAGTTAGGAATGTAGTCCATCGTGGGAACACTCTTTTGTTGCGTTCACGGGCTCTTGGTAATATTACGCCGATGCTAACGCAGCACTATCGCCGAATTTTTTTGGAAAGAGGCTGTTATTGCTGGCTCTTCTCGGCAGGAAGGGCATTCCGAACCAGTGGTAGATTCATCGACGATTCAAAAGCACTTGTAAATGTTTATTTGAAAAAAAAAAAAAACTATTTCGAAGCGCGTAGGGCTGGCGCTCCAGGGCTGTACATAACTTCTGTCTTGTCTATGGTTCACTCTGACAGTGTTGCTCTGTGGCAGGTCCCGCTCGTACTCGCCGCGCTCGTCGTCGTTCACGCGGCGCCGCGGCTCGCCCACCTACTCGCCGGTGCGCCGCTCCTACTCGCGCTCGCGCTCCCGCTCCCGCTCGCGCAACAACTACTGAGGACTGGCCCGCTGAGGTCGGTACACACGCTCCACTCACTCACCTCTATATAATTATTGGACGCACATATCGACCGTTCCGTAGAACAAAGTCTCATTTGCTAAATTCACAACTTTTTTTTTTTTTTTTATTCTTTATTTATTATATAGGGCTTTTACACAATAAGTATATGACAGCCCCATCGTACTTTTATCATATACTTTCAAATTTAACAATTAATAATCAATAATTAATACGCTTAATAATCAACATTAATATGCTTAAAATTTACCTATTATTTACACTTTCTTGAAATTTGAGCCGTAAAAGTCACATCTGCAAGGCTCAAATTTCAAGTTGTGAATTTAGCAGATGAGACTTTGTTCTATGGAACGGTCTATATGCAATAATGTTTCAATCCACAAAACTATGTCAAATTAAATACATAATGTAAAGGAATAAAGTTAACTTTTCAATTGTTAAATTGTTAATTGGGTTGACACTTTATTGCATGTGTGCGTCCAATTAATCTATAGTTAACACTGGACAGGTGGCTGTCATATATATTTTTTGGACCTATCTGATTGTCGCTGTGAATAGATAGAAAATTGTTTTTGCTACCCACAAGATGAATGATGTTTAAAATTGAATTTTATAATTAATGTACATAGGTGCACAAAGTAAATACATAGTTGCAACTGTCCTAGGAACTAAAATCAGTGAGGACACTAGTTGACAATTTATAGTTGATACTTTTTGGGACTTCCTGCATACATATTATTATCATTAGTTTCACCTCGACCTCATATGTTAAATGTGCCACTTCAAATTGGTCCATTCCAGTGCCAGTTCAGTGTTAATCATAGATTAATTCTAGAGGTCACTGGTTCCACTCCATTCCATAATGCACCACCAACAACTAACATTATAAATCCTTCCTATTATTATAAATGCTAACATGGTTTTTTTTAAAAAAAGAAGCAGAACATTAGCCCAACTGAATTTGGCTTATATTCTTCTCTTACCTCCAAATAAAAGTGTTCAAGCAACGGGTGGCTATTGAACCGTCGACTTTTCAGTTTGCACCCTTAACTGTTGACTTATTGAGCCTTTAAAGGCTTCACAGATTATACATAACTGATAATATGACACGTACACAATTACACATACATAAACCACAGAGTTTGGACAATATACTAGACACAAACGCCACATGACTGTGATCTCGAGTGACGGCTGAAGCCTCCTACACAAAGACAATACAGAATTTAACAATTATAAATTGTCCCTGATGGAAAACGAAGAAAATGGAGATTGGCACAGAACAAGTGAAGTGGGTAACAATAGTAGAGCAAACTTGTACAATTTTAAACTGCCTGGGGCCCAAGTCTGCTATTGCAATGCTATTGCAATTGTAGATCAATTGTCTATCAATGACATCCCAATTGCTACTTTTAGCAATTTGACTTGGGCCCCAGGGGTTCAATTGTCTATGAATGACATGACAATTGCTAAAAATAACAATTGTCATGTCATTGATAGACAATAAAACTACAATTGCAATAGCAGACTTGGGCCCCAGGTCTTTCATAGTACAAGTTTCCTCTATTATTGGGGTTTAACTGAGGAATAGAGAATAAACTCCATAACAACTGGGACATGACCTTTATTCCTCGATTAAATGTTATTCGGTGAAATTGGCACTGAATAAAGTACACAAAAGTAAAAAAAACTGAATTGTAAACTTTTGATCTGTAAATTCCTTCTAAATCACTATTACTTCGTTCAATACAGAAATAATAATTTTTTATTATTTTTAATATATAACCAGAACACTTTTTAGAAGTTTCTAATAACTATTTTGTCCATTTTATTAACTAAAGTTACTTCCACAGTTATTTTGGATAGAATGGATTACACATTCAAGTCACACTCTGGATTATACTCAGGATTTTCAGGATATCACAAAAATTCTTTAAATAACAATAATATTCAATGCATTTTATATAATTCCTCAGTGTGCTTTCAAGAAATTATGATTTTTGAGATTTCTGTCTAACAGAAAATAAAAATTAATAATGCTTTCAAAGAGAATAGGAAAGTTCATGTAATGTGATGTAAGCGTTCACAACTCTGCATCACATGTATCAAACGGAAACCAAGTCTGGTGCAGATCAGTGTACGACTAACCATATAAATAAAATCTTAAAATCCCATAATCACCATTTTCTAAATTTCTGTCTTGCTCAAGTTTGTATTACAAAGAACAAGACAGAACGAGAAAATGGAGCGTTTCATACCTATTCTCATTTGAAACGCATCAATATTCTCGCCGCATTTTGTGAAATTAAAATGTGACCCCAGGTCAGAACCATTATTTTTTTTAGAAATTTGCAGTTTCTGTTCATATTCTGTGCATAAAATTTTATGATATAAGTATATACGCGAAAGTATATTAATGACACTTAAGGAAGGACGGATAAGGAAATCTTTGTTGAAACAGACTTGTATAAGCTTTTTGGAATCGTCAAAGGTCTGTCAATCAAGCAGTGGTTGATTGGTTCTGCACGTTACCTGGATGATAAACTCGTGAGTTGTATTTGCTGTGTGGTGTATTGTACTTGGGACTGAAGGATGGATGTTTTCAACAGCGCCTAGCGACTGAGAGAGGCGTGGGCGACTTCGCGGCGCGCGGTGGCTTCAGTAGACATAAGACACGCATGTTCATATTGTATTGACACAAAACAACACACCCGCAATGTGAAACCTTTGACAATCTTATTTTATACAGATAAAAGTCCCGTAATAATTTGCCGAAACAAAGAAATCGGCCCATTTAGGGCGTGGTCTTGTACACTTTATCATGAATAGAGGAAAATACATAGATTTTATTAAAAAATAAAGTAAATTAGAATAACACTGAATAACATAACGGAAAAAAACTATTAACTAAAATCAAACAAACTAACTATTTCAAGTTTTTCGGTAGTTTCCAAGATGGCGCCCTTCAGCCATAGAGAAGGCAGGAGGTGCGAAATGTGTCAAATGTCATTTCTGACAAGTGAGTCCACTCTAAATACCTTGTTATTGTTGTTCCCGATCAATTTTGAACACAATCAGTGTCCAGTTAGGACGCCTAAAAACCACTATTTGGGAATTGAAATGAATATGTGATACATGACAGAAAACTTCAAAATGTATGAATATGAATCCGAAATTGTTACCTAATAATGATTAGTGTTGTAAGCAGAAGAGGTGCTTACCCAAAGAGAAAACACTGCTATTTAAAGAAAGAGAATAGAAGTTAAATTAACACAAAAATAATAAAAGTTTATGAATACTTCGAACCCTGTGCACTCTCTCAGAACTTTCTCAGTAGGTAAAAAAAACTATAACTAGGTCAAGAATCACGACACTATTAATACTTTTATGCCCGCATGGTCGATGAAGACACAGTCTTAGCAATAAATTAATTCATACAGAACAACAATTTAGAATAGATCTACACTGATCAAAATCAGTGTAGTCATCGTAAAAAAGTTTTCCATTAGGTGCCCCAGTCAACACAAGTTACATTTAAATTCAGATTTGATACATGAATCATAGTTGAATCAATTATGAATTTATTTCGACACTCACTTTTACTTGTTAATTAAAAAGTATGTATTAAATAATGTTGTTAAAGATTTCATGTATTTTCTGTTTTTTTAACTAAGTAAGTGTGGGTATTTTATAAATTGTTACTCTTCGGACTGGCGGCGTTTTAAGCAAAAATTTATACAATACATAATATATATAATGAATAATAATAAAATGCTATTTTAAGTTAATATGGATCAACACTTCGAGTTACAAATTAATATAATTTTTTTAGGATAAGTTCATTGACTAGTGAATAAAAAGATACCATTACTTTCAAGGTCATTGCTTTAAATGTTAAATATTCATGTTTGACTTCTTTAGGATGACTCAAAAGTTACATTAACATATCCACAATTAATTCTCGATTGTAGCTGTGAAATTTTTGTCACTAACATACAAAAAAATTTGTAAGTTGAAACACCAAGCCCCCCTCTCCCCACTATCTATATTTCTGCTTGTACCGTTTAAACGAACTGAATATTTTCAATAAAGCAATGACCAAATGCATGAACCATATCAATTTAAATAATCATCTTTTGCCAACAGAACCGAGGGTAGTCGATAAAAGTATAGATATTAGATATGTATTTACTATTAAGCAGTTGTAAACGATTATAATTAAAAGCATTTTCTTTTGTTTCATCCACTGTGGATTGGATCGTTGGATGTGCTTGGCTGGAGGTGTGCTGAATGAGGGAACGGACATAGGACATGAGGGAAGGACATAGGACATATGAGGGAAGGATACTCGGGAGATGAGGGAAGGACATAGGACATTAGGATAGGACTCACGGATGTAGGGAACCGGGAGGCCGGACGTCCGGGACTCTCAAGTCTTTCTTAATATAAACTTTTGGACCGGACTTTTTCCCGGATCGGACGGACTCTGGAGCTCGGATCACAAAGGATCTAGGATTTCGTAAGGATTCCCCTGGGTATGATTTTGAAAATTTTTGCCAATAATACAAAACAAAAAAAAAAAGTGGGTACTTACGTACGCGCGTTAGAAGTTATACTTGTTTTTACCTTAAAACTTGTCTCCATAAAATATAAAAAAGAAAAAAAATGTTGACGGTCCAATATTGTAAATTCGAAATGAATATGCGAATATCTTAGTCGAAGCTCAGACTATCATTATATCGATAAAGATTTAAATATCGATTTACATCAGTATCGATTTTGTGTGTCGTAGTATGCTTAATTTTTGCATGCAATAATTTCTTAGAAGAAAAAAAATCATTCCTTTACCTCTAACGCGCCTAAAGAAGTATAACTTCTTTTTTTTTTTTCAATTAATAACTTGTAATTAATTTTTTGAGTGCACGCCTCTGTACGGACAGAAAATTAATTTGTTTGTTTGACCATACCCTTAACTCACACTTTATTTGCTTTTCGATGTCTGCGTTATTTTCCTAGACGGCGCTCCTGTAGGGTCCGCAGACCGCGCAAGCTCACCGAGCATGCGCGAGCATGCCACACAGATAGCCCACCAATTGTAACTTAGTCCTTATAATTTTCAACAACTTAGTATGTATTACGGAAATCGTACCCGTTGGACTATTGCGAACACAGGTGCACTCTTTATTCCCTCACTCTCATAATCTGATGGATCTGCGATACAACACTCGCAGAAAGTACAGTTGCAAAACCGACTGCTGTACGTAATCTCTGAGGCATGGAGATATTGATACATCAAGTTATTTCTGTTGTTGAGTGAGAGCTTTGCTTGTGGTTATGACGCGTACATGCACATTGCATAAGTGTGCGTGCCTGTCAGGAGCCTAGGCGGGAGCGGTCAGGCGCGAGCAAGCTCTCACTCCCACTTATATAGATACGACACACACAGCCATGAACCACGCGCACTTGTGAATTGGAAGAACTATATCTGAATAAGCGAACTCTATTATGTATTGGATAAGGACGATTTTTGTATGATTCGTTGGCTATTTGAAAATTGCTCACGCTTGCTCGAGCAGTTCGCTCGGTCTGCATTAACGCATAAAGTAATCAGTACATCCTAACAGATGTCGATGTCATATGTAATTAGCATGCTTCAGAGCTTCACATCCCGTGCTCGAGTGACGTATGCCAGCGTGAATGCGTGACGGACGAATGTGTACATTGGTGTATTACGGACGATTTGCATTATACTGCTTTATTATGGATCGAAATTGTAAACTGCCACAACCCCTTCCAAGTTAGCCCGCTACCATCTTCAACTGCATTAATTGCAGATGTCACTGAACTGCAAGGTTCTACTGCTGTTGATTTATCTGCATCGAACCTGTCCGCTTGCAGTTTTATAGACCTATTGTGTAACTGAGACGGTTAATGAGGTAGCTGTGGGGTGAAGGACTTAACATTTATTTCAACTACCCTCTCACCTGCAACCCAAACATAGACTCAACTCTCAGTGGCTTTCAAAAGTAGTTAAAAAATTCTTCTTCCATTTTTCTCCATAGCCACTGGGAATGTCAAACATGGAGAATACGGTAGCTGTAGGGTAGTATATAAAAGTATAAGAATGCATACACAAAACTGAGCTCTAATTCATTGTCGTTATGGTTCAATTTACGCTAATGTCATCGATAATTCAATGTCGTTATGGTTCAATTTACGCTAATGTCATCGAATACATATCGTACCCTTATTGCAAAAACCGATTATCTGCACCAAAATTTGAGCGAAAAGTTTTTGAGTTATAAGCATTTGAAACTTTAACGACTTAAAAATTAGTTATAATGATGTCCATTTTTAAACAATAATAATTTTTATAAACAAGAAACTATTCAAGAAATGTTAAGTAGGTTAATAATTGAAAAAAACTTACTATTTTTTCAACAAAACGAAGAAAATAACCGGTAAGGAGCTCACTTAGTTAGTTTTTCCTGAATGTAGAAAAACTACCAAATTTTCAAATTTACCGTTCTGGTAGCTCTAATGGCATTTTTTATTTAATCACTTGTTTTGAATAGTAATAATCATCAAGACAAAAATCGTTTTAGTTCAACTTTAGCCAGTACAGGTGTAAAATAAATATCTTTAGTCGCTTTTGGCTGAAGGTAAAGTAGATTTCATTTAACTTTGTACGTACTAACTGCAGCGCCCTATGGTTTTACCCGAGGAGTTCCCGTTCCCGTGGGAAATGGGCAAGCCTACATTATTTCTTATAATCTCAGCTATCTTTAAAAGAAAGTTTCGTTGAAATCGGTCCAGCCGTTCTAGAGATTAGCTCATTTAAATTATTTCGTTTTATTATATTAGAATAACTAGCTGTGCCTTGCGGTTTCACCTACATTTGTCCCGTTCCCGTAGGAATTTAGGGAAACACTATAACTGTAAACTTTCCTCTCGAATCCCTCTATCTACTGATGAAAACTGAATTAAAATCCGTTGCGTAGTTTAAAAGATCTACGCGTACATAAAGAGGGCCAGACAGCGGGAATCGATTTTGTTTTATACTATGTAAAGATAACATATACAGCAGAGCTAAGTTTGCCCGCAAGCGTTGCTATATGGGTGCCCCATTGTAGCTTTGAATCCAGGGTTAATCCCAAGAACACTTTGGAGTCCTCAGTTTTCAAAGGTTCATTATTTATCTTTAAATTTTTACTGACAGTTCTCGGGTTAGGTAATAAAAACTCAACACACTTTGTTTTTTTAGTATTTAAAAGTAGATTATTTGCCGTAAACCATTCAGAAACTTGAGATAATGCATTATTTACATCGTCAAAATTGTCTTTTATCCTATCGACTTTAAAATTCAAAGACGTATCATCAGCAAATAGTACAATATCGCAAGTATTGTGGACAAAATGTGGTAAATCATTTATGTAGACCAAAAACATGAATGGACCTAGAATAGAACCCTGGGGTACACCCATTACTGAGGCTGATCCGGATGATTTTACATCATTGACACATACTCTTTGGACTCGTTCACTGAGATAAGACGCAATGAGACTAAGTGCAAAATCTTTAATGCCATAGTGGCTCAGTTTAAGCAAAAGTGTCTCGTGATCAACGCAGTCGAATGCCTTTGACGACAAATCACAGAAAATACCAATGGCACTCTGTGAGTTCTCCCATGCATCGAATATGTGTTGTAACAGCCTTGCGGCTGCATCGGTTGTTGATCGACCCTTTGTAAAACCATACTGCTCAGTGTGTAGGATTTTATTTAAATTAAAGTGTAAAAGCAGTTGGTTGAGCATTATTTTTCCGAATATCTTGCTGAGAGTTGGCAAAATTGAAATTGGCCTGTAGTTATTCGGGTCACTCTTGCTTCCCGATTTAAAAAGCGGTATTAGCTTACTACATTTCATAAGGTCTGGAAAAGATCCAGAATCTACTGATTTATTAAAAATTAAAGCAAGATATGGCGCAATAATATCAATTATGTTATGAATTATTTTAACTGATATCCCCCATAGATCTGCTGTTTTCTTATTTTGTAAAGATTTAAATGTTTTGACTATGTCATATGGGGTAACGTGTTCAAACCTAAATAACTTATTGCACTCAGAGACATTGCTCCTTAGAAGACGATAGACTTCTGCTGGCGAGGAATTCAGAGAACTGGTTGTAGTAATTGGAATATTTTTGAAAAAGTTCTCAAATGTATTTACAATTACTGTATCGGAGTTAATTACATGATTATTATCACTTTTAAGCTCCAATTTATTATTATTATGTACCTTATGTTTACTCATTTCATCGCCGATGATGTCCCATGCTGTTTTAATTTTATTATCAGAATTGGCAATTTTTTGTTTTATGTGAAGTGACTTTGCTTGTATGCACACATTTTCAAACAATTTAGAATAGTTTCTTACATATTCAATAAACGCGGGGGAATAATTATATTTTTTTCTGCATATAAGTCAAACAGCTTATTTCTACTTTTATAGATTCCGGCAGTTGGCCAGTTACTAAACTTAAGATCTTTAGACAGTCTTTTCTCTATCACCTTAAAGATAGAGTTATATTGTGAGCTTAACAAATCAAAAAACTTTTGATTTGTGAAGATGTTCAAAAACCCTCGTAGCCCAGTTATACAGTAAAAGTGAACTTAAGTTCTTTTACCTGCAATAATTTTAACAAAATATTGAGTTCATTATTCTGCAAAAAGCAACTAATGTTGTTTAGTTCGTTTTTCTTTTTAGATACATCAGCAATTTCTAGTATATTAATAAAAGCTGAAACCTGTTAACGCAGGTTAACATGTATTAACAGAATAATATTGACATAATGATAAATCAAGCAACTACATCTGAAAAGTATTATAATACAATACATTGTTTTTGTGGTATAGATTTATAAATCTAAATTATTTAAATGAGTTTAGTTCTTTTTTTAAGAAGGTAATTAAATCATACCTGTAGGTAGTTGCTTTTAACTCTAGCTATCTCCGTAAAAAAGCGTCGTAGCCGACAATGGGTTTTACCTACAGCTTCGCCGTGAGTTGAGGAGTCGATTGATATATTTAACCTAATTTTGGTACAAAAATGCAGATAATCGGTTTTTGCAATAAGGGTACGATATTATACGATCAATCGAATTTAATCTTATAGTAACATAACCCCACTGAGCTTGGAAAACCGGTTTCGGTAATTTGGTGTCGGAATAATTAGGTTTCGGTTTCGATTCCGGTTAATCGGCTTACAGAACTTTAGTTTTTATCCTGCACGGGCTACGATTGGTCGAGAATAGAGCCAATAGGCACCCAATATCAAATATATTATAATAGGTACCGCACTGCTACCTCGGGAACAGTTTCAGTTCAACAGTAGACCTATAAACAGTATGGACAGTGTGACAACAGCTGCAATACATATTGCAAATGCTATATAACTCTTCGATAAATTCCATACTTATTAGCATACCATTAATTTTTTTTATTGGCACTATAATGTAAATCGACCTCTAAATGTTTAAATTTAGTCTGAGTGTTTCGGAGTAAATTTGAAAATAAAAATCTAGACTTAGAAAGCAAAATGTACAAGTAAAAATAAAAATTTTTAAAATCGGATATATTGTTGTATCATAATATTGATTTGTATAAATGTTAGTTAGGGCCCCCGCAGACTACAGACAAATTTTGAGCGGCTGAAGTGTGTAGTCTACGGGGGCCCGGCAATGGTGACTGATCGAGTCAAATCGTGTTTAGATGTGGAATACATAGCGTAAATGTGTGTGTAAATTTAGGTACTGGATCCTGCATTCCAAACACCGACACAGTTTGATGGACTTAATAAAACTACTCTTAAAAATATTTCATTTCGTTTTATTACAAAAAAAAATCACAATCGCATAACTATTATTTTCCATTATTCTTACAGTTACCATTTGAAGGTGTGTAATTAGATCATTTATTCGCATTTTTAGATTAAATATTAAGTGCCGAATTCACCAACGTCGAGTGACGTTTAACTGAAAGATTAAACAGACGTTCTGGCAGTTTTTGTATTGAAAATTTGCCAAAATATCAAAATTCCACGGTTGAACGTATTAGAAACATTGGTGAAATCGGCACATAAAAGGACAATTCGTTAATTCTTAACCTCAGTAATAAATTAACTATTATCTAAACCCCACAGAGGTTATTTTAATTATTAATAATATTAAATCTTAAACCCGGAATGAATAGCACAAACTCCAAATGTCAAGTTTTCGTAAGTCACTTGTCTGAAACCAGTTTCTTCGATCATGGATTTGAATTTTTCCTGTAATGAAGACAGCCACAATATTATGCCATTATGAACTCTAGAAAGATATATTTAAAACATGGATACCTGCTGACGTCATCATAGAAACAATATGGCGGGATTCGGATCAAAAGATGTACATTGTACAAGATAAGTTTGTGAATAATAGTTTATCACCCGCAATTGGGAACCTAATTTTCTTGCCACATAATGCCACAGTAATTAGCTTAACTCGAAAACTGGTTTGTTTCTAAATGAATAACACTTACATGAACTTATAGCAATTCATATATATTTTTTTTAATCCATAGATATTATTCCTTATCCTGAATGTGCAAAGCTCACCGAGGAAATACGTTAGCGTTTTGATACCTTGACATAGTTGTGATGTAACAAAGCGGCACGCTTAGCACCTGTTAGGTTTAGTTGTTACCATTAAATTAAAAATGGATTTAAGACATATTTTACCTGATCTGGAAACTGTCGTATGCTCTCCACTAAGTACTTGTAGGGTTTCCACTGGCCAGCCACAAGCTGCCCCATAACTGGGATCATTTGGAACGAGTATTGGTCATACACCCTGCAACAACAAAGCATTTAGGGATAATAAGAGTCCCTAAGGCTGTCTACTTCCCATCTGATATATTGTATTTGTTTTCAAGTTTTAAATGAGCACTCGCTGGTTTTTCTAGGACCTAGGTTGACAGCATTCCAAGCTAGTTGTAGATCACTTGACGATTCATAAGCATAGTAGAAGTTAAAGTTTAATTGAACACATATCTAAAATTTCTGGAAATCAAATACAATACAATTCTTTGGCAAATTGGGCGACCGCAGTAAACACTTGACATCGGATCACTCGCCTGCTTTTTTGGTCTGTTTTTATATGCAAGTATAATACGTAGGAGGAGCATGGAGTGGTCAGAAAGCAAATCTACTGAGGTCAAAGCAAAGCAATTCTTTTGTTTCATAGCAACGCAATGTAAAGCCGCCGGAATAACCTACCAACGCCAGCGGATGTGTACGAGAATTACCCCTGTGCTTCTCCGGTCGTGTCGGATTTTTGTCACGACCGGAGTAGAGGCTCCAGAACGGAATGTGAACTTGTGTTTGCACACACACTCGAGCACTGTAATATCGCACACAATTGACTAATCTCTGAGGCTGGCCGCCGTGACCGTATTCGGTCGGGAGGACTATTATTACGATAATTACCATTGCATAGTGGTGTTGGGCAGTTGGCTAAACTCCAGGCAGAGAAAGCGTCCTCCCGGCTGCAGCACTCTGTAGGCTTCTTCCAACACCTGTGAGTATAACATGGTTAGTTGACAACTTGAAAAGAAAGAGTAGATCCATATGATAAAACCCTGAATCCTATTATAAATGCGAAAGTTTGGATGTTTGTTACTCAATCACGCTGCAACGACTGAACTGATTTGGTTGAAATTTGGCACAGAGATAGATTATAGTCTGGAATAACATCTATTTATTCATACAGACTATACACATAATATTTATATTATACACATATAATATGTGACAAGAAATTAAGACTGGTGGGATGTTCGTTTCAGAAACAGAACTAAAGCATTTCCTTCAAGTAGGTTGGATTTCAACAACATAAGGATGGCAACACTAACTTCTTACATTTCTGTGGCAGAAAAGCAAAAGAGGAACAAGCTACAGTTATTTACAAAATAAGGTACTCTTACTTTATCTATATGTGTGCAGTTTCTGATACCAAAGGCAATAGTGTAGGCACTATAGGAGTCGTCGGGTAGTGGCAGGCTCTCAGCATCTGCGCACAGCCAGTCTATGTCTACTGACGTGTCTTTGGTGAACCCTTGCCTGTAAATAGTTAAGCAATAACTTTCAAATGGATAGATTTTGACACGCATCTTAAAAAAGGGATAAACTGTATCCCTGGATAACAAGGAGCTCCTATGGGATTCAAAAGCCTAAATTCACTCAAACGAAATAAATGTTCTTGCACAAAATCATTTAGTGCCAGATTTCTAACCCATTGAACTATAAAAGTGAGGGTTAATTTAAAGTTTTTAGGCTGAAATCTATAGACCACACCCTAAAGCTGAAATCTATATATCACATTCTCACTCTGCTCAAACTCAAGACAGTTAAAATAATTGAATTGGATAGATAAACAGTCATGTTTTGTTATTAAATTAAATACCTTTCAGCTCTAGCTTTTCCCACGTCCAACATGTGCTGGTTGATATCACAAACAGTAACACTGCTGCGCTTGTCCGTAGCTGACAGTCCTTTGTTCTTCAGATAGTTCAGATATCTGAATGTTATGTCACCTGAAACAATTCACACATTCAGTTTTAGATTTATTTTAACAATAATACATATAAATATTTTCAAAATGAGAATCCACAATTTGCTGTTATTATTTATTGTACTTTAATTACATAATACTATTATTTTTTAATATTCATATGCCAGGATGTAAACAGATCTAAATGATTGTTTAACAGTTGTTATACCTACATTCTAATGAGTAGTGTTATCATTTATTTACCAGCAGATGCCCACAAATTGGTCCTCGTGGATTAAGTATTTAAAATCCTACAGGAACTCTTTTAATTTTCCAGGATAAAATCTATCTCCTTTCCAAATTTCAGCCAAATCGGTAATTTGTTGTGGCGAAAGGAGTAACAAACGTGGTAACAAAAGTAAAGAAGTGTGATGTAATTATGTTACACTAACAAAAAAACAAATTTTTTTGTGAAGTTGGTTAAGAAATACTACCAGTGCCTCCGGCCATGTCCAAGAGCTTGGTACCAGGAGTGGGAGCCAGCCGCAGCATGAGGATATCCTTCCAGAGCCTGTGCACTCCAAATGACATTACATCATTCATGAGGTCATACTTGTCTGCCACCGTCTCAAACACTTGATGCACTAGAATAAGAGTTTATTTATTACTACCTGGCGACTGTGACTTTGTAGGCCCAGGAAATTCAAGATTATTTTTGATTTTCAAAAAACTATTCTGAGACCAATCAAAAGTCAAAAAAAACATTAATCATTAAGTAGATAATTTTACGGTAAATTGTTAATTAATTAAAATAACTCCAAAAAACAGTAAGGACCATTTTTATACAAAATAAATACTTTTTGAACTCAATATTTTGATGAATGATAATAAAGGACACAAAAAGGCATGGGTTGATGATAATGTCCTAATAATGTTATCATGATACCTTTTTTCGTTTTCTCATCTTCATTCACAGTTTCAAAACCAAAATGTGTTTTTCGTTTCTCTTCATCTTTAGGTTCAGCTTGCGTACTAAAATTCTTGCCTCCACTTAACCTTATAGATGCTTTTCTTGTGTTAATTAGTGTGAGAACAGATCTTCTTAACGCCATTTTAAATGTGAACTGATTATATAATGAATAATTTAAGAATACTTCAAAGTTATTACTAAGAAAATTTCAGAAGAAAATAATAATTAAAAATTATAATTTTTCACAAGCGAACATCAGCTGTTAAAAACAGAAAATTGACAAACGTCAAACACTACCTACAGTGACAGCGATGACAGTGACATTAACAAAAAACATCAAAGTAAAAAAGAAAAAAAATACCTACAACCAGGTACATCAAAAACATCAAGTAGAAACAAACTACCTACGTAGAAAACAATACAATATTATTCTTACCTAACGATTTTTGGATGAAAAATAAAAATATTCTTTGCAATGTGTGTTTGATGAAGATAGAATGGGAAGACATGACCTTATGGATGGGGAATCCCTGATGATCTTAGCAAACAGAAGATATCATCACTGTATAAAGAGAGATCTTAATCTGTATACTGTGTGTCTTCTTTTGTGGTCTTCTTTGTTAGTATGTTATCAACTTTTCAAAAAGTTTTCAAATGAACCGAGGACGGATAAAAGCAAAAAAAATAGATCAAAACTTTTGCTAAGTAATTATGATATAAGTAGCAAAATGTATCTAACAAATTATTTTCTTCCTTTATTCATAGTCTTTTTTTATAATAAAGTAATACTAAACCGAAATACCTACAGTAGATAACTAAACCGATTAATAGGTAACTAAAATGAAAAAAGTCATGCCAATGCTGCATACTAGGTAGGTACCTACTTACTTACAACATTTTGGAAAAATACGAGCCTGTAAATTATAGCTTACATGCTGAAAAAATTGTAAATGAAATACCTAACTGCTTTCCAGGCTGAATATTGATCAAGTATGTGTATAGAAAATGATAAAATTGATAAGGATAACAATGTCGATAGATTAACTGCAGGAGTGGCTTGGTAAAGCGGTAAACGACGTTTTTACAACTAGTACAACTGAAAACAACGATTATTTACCATGACTTCAAATGGAAGCAAGTCGGTAAGTAGGTAACCACAGCAGTTCGTTGAATTTGTTGAAAATTTACCGTGAAAAATCGAAATTTTGCATGTGACCAACAACTCTTAGTAGTTATCCACCGAGCATCAAGTAACAAAATGTCGATAAACAATTGATTATTCCATTAAGTGGCGAAAAGAATTTTAATCGATAAGTGGATGTGAGGTAGATACTAGATAAGGCAGAAGTCAGAACAGAGCATGTAACACGGAACCTAAATCTAAATCGTCTGATTCGTTTTACGACTATTAAATATACTAGTTTTCGCGACTTCATTCCTGTAGAGTTAGATTTTTGGGTTCCGTATACCCAATGGTGCCAACGAGATTCACTTATTAAGCCTCCGCTATCGGTCTATATACGATGCGCGTTTTATAAGTAGGTACTAAGATATGTCTGTTGGTTTGTCCTTCAATCATGCAGCAACGAAGGGAGCAACGATCATTGTGATATTTTGCATGGGTAGGTATAGTTAGTTGAGGATTTGGAGACTAAGGCCTTTTGCACATAAAAAATAAATACATAAGAATATCTTGTAATACTTATTATGTATGGTCTCTTATGACAACCAATGCGACTGAATTTCTTAAAGACATTTCTTATAAGACACAAGAAATTTTCTTATAACGTGCAGACTTGAGGCTATCTTAATTCCAGAAAAAACGGAGATTTCCCGCAGATTTTTAAAAACCTAGTGAAACCCCCTACTACCTAAGTAGTTAACATAAAATGTTTTTATCTTCAAGGCCCGGTAAATACGTGAAACACAACATTTCCCACGTACGACAACGGTTCAACTGGGACTGTGGAATAGCTTGCATCCTCATGCTATTATCAGAGGAGCAGATGAATGAGCTTCTAAAAGACTTCTCGCGAATATGCCTAGAAGAGGGCTTTGGACAGACTACTTGGACTATAGATCTCTGTTATTTACTGAAGCGGTAAAAATATTTTTTTAAAGTAGGCATATGGTATTTCTGAGGTAACTATTTCTTCTAAGTTTAAGAACCGATTTTAGTTAATATGATCTTTCGGCAGATCTTCAACGGAACGGAACGCTAAATTGCTCGGCGGTCAGAAATTGCCTATAAACGTTTGGAATCGAACCGAATTGTCCTCGTTGGGAATCGAACCCGATACTTCCTACTTTAAGACCACAGCTCTCAACACTTTGCCAGGGAAGTTGGCAAAAGTCCTCCACCTATTTTAGTTAAAAAGTACAATTCTCATCAGCAGCACTAACTAACTTTGTAACGCTGAACATAGCGTTTATATGTGTAACATTGTAAGATACGGAATAGATCATGAATAGATTATTATACCGTACCATGTTTAACAACTTACAACAACTTAATAATTACATAATTGCTTTTTTCCTAGGTTCAATGTAAAGCACCGTATGTACACATCAAGTCTGTCCGCAAACAAAAGAGCATCTAGTGCAGAGGTTTGTCGCACCTATTCATTGCTTATTCTTGCTAAAATACTGCTTTCGTCACACACATTGGAACTGCTATGCTATGCCAACCAAGATAATCTATAACCTAATACCTCTATCATAATCTATAACCTAGTACCGCGCCAGGCCATGCAATGTTTTTACGCAAAATGCATGAAATGTTAACAGTACTAGTGGTTCGCCCCGAACTGAGACCTCGCGATAGCCCATAATTCCCAAAAGTTTTAATTATATATTGTAATAATTAACTTTTAACATTAGACGCAATAAAAAAAATAATAGTTGACATAAAACTGTTTTACTGACACAGCGCCATCTATTAGCATTATAGTGAAGCTATTAGCTTCACAATAATGCTAATAGATGGCGCATTAAAATTAAATAATTTCGTTTCTTTATAACATTTATCTAATTTTAGTATTTGTTGTTCAAGTACAGGATATAATTGAATTTTCAACCAAGTTTCACGTTCTAATATTCAGTAATTCAGAAGTTATAGGGCTCTGACAGACATTTAGACGGACACACTTCTCTGTCTAGTAGGCAAGCGCCCTAGTTGACTCAGAGAACTCGCTTCGCTCGTTCAAATATTGAATGTATTATGTAGGTAGCTGATCGTGTGCGCAATCGCTTCAAAAACGCCTCGTACCACGGCATAACTGTGGTGGAGGGTGCCCTGTGCACGAAGCAATTGATCTCGCACGTGGTGACAGCGGGGCCGGCTATCACACTCGTAGATTCTGCTCTGCTATCCTGCGATTGGTGCAAGCACAATAAACTGAAATCTGAAATAAGGTAGGTAGATCATTGATCTGTTATTTTTACCAGTGCTTAACCACGAAGCTTAAGCTTAGGAATCTTTTTGGACTTTCTTGTCGAATCCCCGTTACGCTCAGAGCGATTTAGCGTTCCGGCATGATGACGTGTAGAAACCGATTAGGGGTATGTGTAGAAAGGTTGAATGTACACTTCCACACTCCTCCCAAGTTAGCCCGCTACTATCTAGAGACTGCATCGTCATTTACCAGCTACCAGTACCACCATTACCATACCAGTACTACCATTCCTTTTTTTTCTTTTTCATAAGAATTCTGTTGTTTAAAACTGATTACGGGTGTTTTTCAATAATCGGTCGGACGGACGGATAGCGGCGGCTTAGTTAGTAATAGGGTTGGTTACCCTTCGGATACTGAACCCAGATCTTGCTTCCCAGGCGTATGTTCGGGGGAAGTTACCGAGGCCACTACATAGTGGTGGCGGGCTGGAGCGGCGGCAGGCTGCTGTACCTCGACCCCGCACGCACGCACCAGCTCTGCGCCATCTCGCCCAGCAGACTGCACGCCGCGAGATCAACGCCCGCCACTGATTACGACGCTATACTAGTTTATAATGATTATAATATAATTAATAAAAAATAATTATAATTTTTTGTGGGAATAAGCTCAAAGTAAATACAGTTCAATCAGCTTATTTATTTTAATTCTGCTTAGCAAGACATAATTACGCTCACACACCGATTCGCCATCTTCTAATTCTCTCCCTAATGGGGCCCGTATACGGTCAAACATGTTAAAATTTTACGTGTTTTTGTTACGGTTTTATTTGAACAAGGTCAAACACGTAGTTTGTTTGTCAAACACGTAAAATTTTACAAACATGTTTGACCGTTTACGGTCCCACTTAAAGAGTGTGTGAAACTTGAAACCAATTTTGACCTTTTATTGAAACAAATTTAAAATGTATGACAGAAACCATGGTAGGTAGGAAATATATGAAGATGCCGTACCTACGAAAATAGGGTGCATACCTACAGAATGCCGTCGCATAAAATGGCCGCCCATTAGGAAGTGTGCATCAAAACCTTAAAGGCTTATGCCCGCGACTTAATTCGCGTGGATTAAGGTTAATTTTTTATCCATTGAAGGTTTACTATGAATTAGTAAATTACATTTCTCTTCAAAGCTTCAATCACAGCCTTCAATGGATAAAAATATATGTCAGAGGCTTTCATTTTGTGATAAGCACTGAGTTAAATAATCAGCTCCCAGTTTATTTGCTAATGTTTCCTACATAAGTAAGGTGATAGCTTTCTTGATGTTTTATTTACAAATCACAATACATATCATAATTATGATACATCCATTTCAGCTCAACCAGACGCACGATGTTTACCGCATTTCTAAAGTTACCCGTTTCCAATAGGTTCATGCATACAACAATGTCCATGGTTAGCTTCTTTTTTGTCTATGCACCAGGAATCCCGGAGTGTGACGTCAAAACCTGTTACTGATATGCGATGCATTAGAGTTGCTTTTCCGATAGCATAGAATAATAACAGACAATAGGAAAAATTAAAAAATAGGGTTGCGCATGGGCTGTGTAAACATCAGAAGTATGAATTAAGTATCTAGTTATAATTTTATTGTTTGTGTTATTCAAATTCTTTTGATCTCATCCGAAATAAAGGAAAGTATTTTTGATTGAATATTAATGATGAATTTGATAATTTGACGTAGAAAAATATTATCTACAAAGCTACGGATTTTGTATAATAAAAAAGTTAACTAGATCTAGTTATAATTTTATTGCTTGTGTTATTCAAATTCTTTTGATCTCATCCGAAATAAAGGAAAGTATTTTTGATTGAATATTAATGATGAATTTGATAATTTGACGTAGAAAAATATTATCTACAAAGCTACGGATTTTGTATAATAAAAAAGTTAACTAGATATTTAGACATATATTTAGGCAATAAAAAATCTTACATATATCGGTAGGTAGTACTTATCTTAGGTAGATAGGTACAGGCAAATTCAGTTGACGATTCGAAAGCTTATTGGTATAAGTACAATCTTTTATATTTTTTTATGTACGCAGATGTATCCCCTCCACTGTCTTCTTGGGCTCTCTTTACCTGAAGCAATTAGCAGTGACATTATGGTATCTCCAGCTTAGTTCACTTGAGGAACATTTTAAATATTCATTAGTTAAACACATTGAGCAATTTTGAGCAAAATAAAGGATCGTTTGATTGAATTTCTCCTATCGTCCCCCTTGGCACCAATATTATCACATACAATTCGAAACAAAAGTACTCGAAAGTACTTTGTAAAAGTTTATTTGAATAAAACATTATTCTATTCACAAAGAGCTTGTCGATTTCGGAAAATCTGACATCAATTATTGCTACAATTTTTTTAAACTAACAGCGAGAGAGCCATTTAGATGTGACTGCGATTACCACCACCCTATAGCCAATTCCGCTGCTAAACAAATGGCTGGAAGTAACTATCGCCACCTGTTATTTTAAAAGATATCTCTTTTAACTTAATATTATAATAGGGATTGTAAGAAATAAAAATCAGCCATATTTGCATTACAC
This sequence comes from Hipparchia semele, assembly GCA_933228805.2. Classification (NCBI taxonomy): domain Eukaryota; kingdom Metazoa; phylum Arthropoda; class Insecta; order Lepidoptera; family Nymphalidae; genus Hipparchia; species Hipparchia semele. The sequence continues at coordinate 804,024 of OW121719.1, forward strand.
GGTACCTATTTTGCCTTTTTTATTTCACTATGAGATGAGTGCTGACGTAAATGCATATTTGTTAATAAAATTAATGAATGCGATATAGGAAACACTACCTAATGTTACTCGAATAACTAACGGATATATTTTAACTACCTAGGTATCAATAAACTGTAAAAGTTTTTTTTTGTGAATTAAATAGTTGAATATTAATTTATTCATTTTTATTGACTTTATAATAAGAACCTAGTTTACATGTCATAAATTTTCCGTATAGTTTACGGAAAAAAATACTTACTTCCTATATTTCAGATGTCAGCTAAATTGTGATTTGTTTTTTTTTTTAAAGAATATTAGCCAAGCTGAAGTTGACTAATATTCTCCTATCCCCTCCTATCTATCAAAAAAGTCGCTCTTGAATGCCTATCTATTAATTAAGCAATAACAACTAATTTGTAAATAAATGGCGGCAAGGCGATTATTACATTGTAGTCGTAGTGTAATGCCGCACCAATGGACATAATATGCGCAATGACGCAATGATCGCCACCAGTCGAACACGATCTTGTGCTACTTGTATTCAGAATCTGCCAGTGCTCCGCTTGACTAGTCCATACATCCACTAGGTCTTTCAACCCTTGCGTCTTCCCCTCGCGAGGTGGTCATTCGAAGACCTTGGAACCCCAACGTCTATATTCGGTTCTTCGAGCTATATATCCCATCTATCGTCAATTTAGCTTCGCGACTCAATGAGCTCAAAGCTTTGTGGGTAAGCGACTCTGGTGCTCCTATGGATTTACTTATTACTGATTTGATCCGGCTGGGAACACTCTTCATCGCCCTCTGAGTGACCATTCGATCAGCGAGCTTTAGGCCTGCTTATGAGTCCCTTAACGACCATGTTTCGAATCCATATGTCATCACTCATCACTGGCAAGCCAAGCTTTTCGAACACTGCTGTCTTCAGAGACGAAGGAATTTTGGACGAGAAGTTATCTCAAAGCTTTCAAAACGCTGCCTAGCCGAGCTGAATTCAGTTAAAATTGGACGTACCTAGCTGGACTGTGCTTGTGTCAAGTATCAAGTGATACCAAAGCATAGTTATTTCATAAAAAGTTCTCGTAAGTATATATTCTGATGGAGACTCTCATGGGATAATTGTGTATATTTATGTTATGTCACCTCAACCAGGCTGTGGACCATATATGTTTTTGTACACATTGCCCGCCGTAGCCCTAGATATCTAGAAAACTGCTGAACTTTAGCAAGGCTGAAAGGTAGAGGCCAAGAAGACATAGCCCTATGTTTTGGTCCGTTCAGGTCAGCACTGCTCTCGGTATGTAGGTAGGTATATATTTCCACGCTACTCCACATAGTACCGAAGGATTGGATTAACATCATATCTGATAAGATAATCCGATCAAAGATCGTGACCCTCAATAATGAGGAGGATGAACGTCCAGAGAGAGATTGTCAATTTATCACCCAATAATTTTTGTTTAATGTAATTTCAGTCATATCACGTACCTAGTTAAATAACAAAAGGCTAGGAAGCAAAAACAAAATTTATATAATTTTCCCAAGCCAAAGCACCTACAGCGAGAATAAGTAAAATTAATCATAGGAAAAAATAAGAAAATAAGCAGGATCTATTTTTTCCCCATTGTCCAAACTTTACAACTGTGATGATGATTGGTGTTTATTACTGACGACAATAATTCAATTTATCACCCAATATTTTTTGTGTAATTTCAATCATATCGCGTACCTCGTTAAATAACAAAAAGCTAGGAAGTAAAAACAAAATTTATATAATTTTTTCAAGCAAAAGCACCTACAGCGGGAATATGATAAATAAAAGTAATCATAGGAAAAAAAAAAATAGGAAACTAAGTAGGATCTATTTTTTCCCCATTGTCCAAACTTTACAACTGTGATGATGATTGGTGTTTATTACTGACGATAATAATATTATAATATTTTAGGTACTTACGTCATGTGAGATTTGAGGTCTGGCGGGGTGAGCTCCTAGTATAAATATCTACGAATCTTCTGGCTAAATAAGTAGAGTAAGTTTCATTGTAGATATACAATGAAACTAGAAATCTTTGTTATTTTTTGTATTCTCGTTAAAATGGATACGGTAAGCTATTACTTTACTTAAATATGATACCTTATTGTTAGTTGGCACGTATATTATAGTCTGTACATTGTACATATATGTTTTTACACATATACTTATTTAAAACAAGGTAGTTAAATATACTATTCTTTTTCTAGTGTAGGAGTACCTACACGAGCAATTTTTACGTTTACTAAGTCCATTTTAAAGTCTGACCGTGTAAAATTTTTACATATTCCTGTAGAACTATATATTCCTGTAGAACTCTATTTTCATTTTCTCACTATATATAATCTATACCTATTCACCTCAAGATGATAATGGATTGTAAAAGTGTGCCTTTGATTCAGAGATTTCTTCTACTGAACGAAAAAAATCCATATTAACTTTAGCGTTATTGGTATATAATCATTTGTTAGAAGTATATACAGAATAGTCATAAGCATTTTTAAGCAATTTTAATTTTTGAAATTTTCCAGAAAATAAAATAAAGCAAAAACAACTTATAAAGTAACAACCCTATTTCAATTATTTTTCAAAATCCTCTCGCTGTTCGCTCCCAACGCGCCCCTTTATTGTTATATCTCTGCCATTCTAGGCAAGGTTTCAATAGTAGAGAAAGAGATAAAAAATCAACATTTACGAGTATAAATAAATTCGACTAAGGTTTATTCAACTCAATCAGTTCACTTTATATTTTAGTTTAGTGAAGACTTCTTTAGTGAAGAAGTTGCCTTAAAATCCAGTGTTAACCAAAAAGATCTTTGAAACTTTTAGACCATTTTTTTTTCGATTGATATGAATAAAATGTTTAATTTTATTGCTTTATGGTTTATTTAAATTTTAACTCAAAAACATCTCACAAAAATGGTGTTTTATAAATAGGTAGGTAAGTATGTAAGTACTTAATGTTAATAAAGAAATAAATTCTGTTTTAATTTTAAGGTTATATTTTCCGATTTTGCAACAGTCGACAAAAAAGAATATGTCATTTTCCCATTTTCATCACACCGGGGGAATCCCCGAACTTTGATTAATTTTATAATAGGTACCTAAAGGTAATTATTTTATAGAAACCAGGTCCGAAGGTTTCTTTAAAATAATTATAATAATGGGTTACCTATCCATTTCAAAAAGTTTCGATTAGTCTTTTGGAGTTAGGCGACGAGCATTTTGCTGAATAGGTATCTACTTAGCTAAAATTATTCGTGAGATTTTTGTTCAAGGTAAAGGAGATAGGAGTTTTATTTTTCTTGAAAGTTTTACCAACACCATATCGGCTGCTCTAATTTTGTGAAGGATAGGATATCACTTTGTCGTCTGACTGTCTGTCCATGTTAAACACCATTCCTCTGCTGCAATATTTTATCTCGAAAAAGTAATGATTGTAACGGCTAGTAGGTAGATCCTTACATGTTAAATATAGAAGAAGGCACAGAATAGCCCTACGTGGTTGAAATCCCAAGGACGCGCACTAAGCGCTTTGCTTCCTCGTTCTTGATACGCCGGGCTAAAATTTGGAATGCCCTTTCGACTTCGTTTTTCCAACTAACTATAACGTGGGTGTCTTTAAATCAAGAGTGAATAGGCATTTTCTAGGCAAGCTTACCTTAGGCTGCATCTTCACTTACCATCAGGTGTGATCGCAGTCAAGCGCTAGTCTATATATACTACTTATTTAAAAAAAAAAAGAAAAAAAAGGTGCTATTTCATGGTCTATGAAAACTACATTAGTTGAAAAGTTAACTTACAAAGGTACTTACCTACTATGAAATTTTCAAAAAAAAAAACCTTTTAAAATTTTGAAACCAGACACTTTTTGAAAAAATCGGGATTCTTGAGATAAAACAGCATTCCAGCAAATAAGCAACAAGGAAAAGCCCTATTTTCAGAAACAGCTTGAGGTAATAGGTAATTAAGTAACTCGATTAAAATGCTTCTCATCTGTGCTTCTCATGATTTGTTTTCATGTGGTCCGGGATATTTACGAACAAAATCTATTATGACCGATATCAAATAGAGTAATAAGTAGTATGGCGGATTTTATCTACTAGGTACTAAAGGTACATTCAATTTTCTATAGGTAGTTTGCGACGTTTTTCTTGCTTACCTAGTTAATTTCCTTGGACATTTCCAAAGAATTTTCAGCTTTCCATTTCCTTGTAACAAAAACATTTCCAATTAAAACGTATATCAAAATTTTAGGTAATATTGCGAGCCGCGAGGCAAGATTTACCTATATTTTCAGTGATAAGAGTTATCAGGTACATACGTCTAATGCTACAGTTAATTTTATTGTATTCATATTTGTGTTTGCCTTTAAACGTACCTACCTGCCTGCAACCTGTCTGTGAATTTTTAAAAGGTGAGTAGGTACCTACCTATTTAATTATTCTTCTATAGTATAGCGTACTTATATACCTACCGATATTGTTTGATTTGATTTCATTTATGAGAAAAGCGGAATCACGTTCCGGCATCGATATTTATCATCATAATAATTCAATGATATTTATGTAGGTATCTATGTCTATGCGTGCCCTTATAGATATCTAATATATCTACATTATTTTCATTCCCTTTTCATTTTCATATGTACTTAAATATTTCCTTAATTTTTTCAAAAATAAATATGATAAATTACAAAGTATTTTTTAGATAACTGTCAAGCTTTTCGTTTCGTTTTTTTTTAAATACTTACCTCAGAAAGTCAGAATACAGAAAATTCTGTATTCTGAGATACTTACCTACATTCTGAGAACTACAAAATTATATTTTTAAAATGAAATTATTTAAAACATATTGCAATCGCTTCAAAGTTATCAAAGGTTGACGTTTAGGAATATACGAGTACTTAATTAATTTATATGGATGGAAAAATGGATTTTAAACCTTCTTAAACTGACGTCGGTTTTTCTAAAACAAAAAAAAAATGGACGTATTGATTTCTTGAACTGGGCCATCCAAATATGTACTTCAATACATACGGGTATATATATAGATATATAAATAAATACACTGCTAAAATCACAAATCTTCCTTTTGCTCTGCCATAGTTCGGTAAAAAGCACCTGCCTAGGTGTACTACTTAAGCACATTTTTTTTTTTTGAGAAAATCTATGAAATTTAAAAATGAAGTGGGTAAATACGAATGTTTTTACGGTAGGTGTCAATTAAGTAAACGATGCTATGGCGTAAGCGTTGATTTATCTCTCGGCACGTGATTAATGTTGTTTGTGTGTAAGATATTAGGCAAGTGATTATCCATCAGAATCCATAAATGACAAATTACCTACATGCGATAATAATAATTAAAATATCGTAAAACAATAGGTAATAATAGCGCTGAGTTATTTACTTATTTATAAGAATAGCTTTTGCCCGCGACTTCGTCCGCGTGGGGATGATTTTTTTGAAAATCCCGCGGGTACCTACCCTCTGTTTTCCAGGATAATATGTAAGATAATGATATGATATGATATTGTCATTCTCTAAGGCTGAATTCTATAGATCGCACTCTGTGCTCAGACTGAAGGCAGAATTAAAACGAGACAGATTTATGTTTATGTGTTTGTTCATCTCACGAAATCACAGGCGCTTTACTTGTGGCTACGTCGTGTACATGCACATTGCATAAGTGTGCGTGCCTGTTAGGAGCCTAGGTGGGAGCGGTTAGGCGCGAGCAAGCTCTCGCTCACACTTATACAGAATACCTACGACACACACAACCATGAGCCACGTGCCCTCAGAAATTGATAGAACTTATTACTTACTTACTTAATACATCCGTCAGTGACGTAACCTTGCACGATATTAAGTAATTTACAGAATTTACACATTGCCATGACGAGATTTGTATACCATTATCTCATAAATAGATTCGTAGAAAGAATAGGTATTTGTAGGTACAGCACATTCAATTCACACCATAAATTATTATTTATTACCTGCCATCAGTCAACAAAGAATTTTTGAGTCAGTCACGACTCAGGTGTTGTAGAAATCTCTTATTTTAAAAAACCACCTAATAAAGTTATAGAGTGAAAACCTAAAAAACCGTGTGCTTTTACCCATTAGAAACCTAATTAGTAGGTAAGTTATATTAAAATAGATTTTTAGAGTTTGAATTTGAAATACCTCTAGGTAAATAAGTACTTACTTACCTCTAGTTTTACTTTTCTGTTGTTTTACAATAGAACGGCATTTATTTAGGTAGTTAGTTGGACGCACTCGGTGGTTGGTAAATTGACATTTGCACTCGTGTGGATGCATGTGCATATTTGTACGCGCGTGTGTGTTAACTACTATCTGTTCACTCCAAGTCGACCGTTACAAGATGACGTCATACTGGTACCGTTGACAATAAAATTATAATTGTCTTTTTTAACGTTATCACGTCTTTTCTCTTTATATACCTACACTGCAGATAATGTTTTCACCGTTTAGCCCAATCTTGACGGTTGGATAAAATTGAGCGAGGGGATAAACATTTTATCCTTTTCCCGTGGATATTGTCTCCACTCCTAAGCCTAAGTATGTCATGCTCTCTTTAAACATTTCTGTGGTGGTGTCGTGTGGTGCGGGTTGTTAAGTTCCCTCAGATATGGTTGAGCGAAGCAACGGCTGGATCATGCGTCATGCTCGTGAACGGGTGCCACCAACGGGAATGGGTCTGCTTTCTGTCTACTCGGCTTAACATGCATTGGATTGTATTTATTTGTGTTTGTATTGTGTTTATTAGTATTTTATTGGACTTAGGAAACTTCATTGTGGAAGCACTGTATATATACCTAGCATAGTTTCATTACCTATTGTAAATTTTTTTTTTTAAAAGAGCAACCTCCGAGTTTATTGCTGGCTCTTCTCGGCAGGAAAGGCATTTCGAACCAGTGGTAGATTCATTGACGATTCAAAAGCGCTTGTAAAAGTTTATTTGAATAAAAAATTCTATTCTATTGTATTGTACCTATTCTATACTTCCCTGCCCATGCTCACCCTGCTGGGTTGTTCGGTTGCAGCGGTGCGCGATGTCGAAGCGAACGGTGCTGAACGAGGAGTACAAGGGTCTGGTGGAAGCGTTCCCGATCCCCGCCGAGCTGCACGAGCGAGACGGCAAGACCTTCGCCAGCATGGGCTCCGTGATGCCCATACACTGCGCCACGCCGGAACAGGTGAGGACTTAGAGAGTCATAGAGAAAAGAATATACTTTTTCTCTATGCTCTGAATATACTCAGTTGAATTTGCTCTTGTCCGTCTATCTGTCTGAGTGTCTGGTGGAGCCTTATACATACCTCCTAAATTAATGATTAATAGGTTATTTAAAATCGCCTTACAAAAATAAAGGGCAATTAGCAAAGTGACCAAAGGCTGCGTGCACTGTCCTTAGAAGGTTCAAAAAACTCTGCACAATTTTTTTTAAGGCTCTGACTATGCCATATTTCTGCACTAATCTTTTTGAATGCTCTGACTGTTCCACAGTTCGATACGCACAATACAATTTTTTTAAAGAATATTGTTAGCCATGCTGAACTTAAGTTCAGCATGGCTAACAATAAGTTGTTCTTGCCCCTCCAAAGGGGCAAGAACAACTTTTTTTATTTGGATAAATGTAGTAGGTACCATTAGCTTGTGTCTGGACTCCGGAGTGGGTACGACTATAGCGAAACGAAAGGGTTTTTAAGTTTGAACCGTCCACCTTTTACTTTTCAGACCGCACTTTTGACCTTTGGGCTATTTAAGCAGCAGTAGGCCATAGGTCATATACGAGTTTGTAGGTAGGTAGTGGTACGTAACTAGGTACATCTTAACGCAGCGGTGTTTGGATTCCCAGTTGGCGGAGCGAGCCGCAACGACGCACCACTACTGCGACGTGTTCACGGACGAGGTGCTGGCGCCGCTGGGCGAGCTGGCCTACGTGCGCCTCGACGACAGCGTGGCCGAGAAGGTAAGCTAGTTGTACTATAGCGGTGTTTCGATTCCCAGTTGGCGGAGCGAGCCGCAACGACGCACCACTACTGCGACGTGTTCACGGACGAGGTGCTGGCGCCGCTGGGCGAGCTGGCCTACGTGCGCCTCGACGACAGCGTGGCCGAGAAGGTAAGCTAGTTGTACTATAGCGGTGTTTCGATTCCCAGTTGGCGGAGCGAGCCGCAACGACGCACCACTACTGCGACGTGTTCACGGACGAGGTGCTGGCGCCGCTGGGCGAGCTGGCCTACGTGCGCCTCGACGACAGCGTGGCCGAGAAGGTAAGCTAGTTGTACTATAGCGGTGTTTCGATTCCCAGTTGGCGGAGCGAGCCGCAACGACGCACCACTACTGCGACGTGTTCACGGACGAGGTGCTGGCGCCGCTGGGCGAGCTGGCCTACGTGCGCCTCGACGACAGCGTGGCCGAGAAGGTAAGCTAGTTGTACTATAGCGGTGTTTCGATTCCCAGTTGGCGGAGCGAGCCGCAACGACGCACCACTACTGCGACGTGTTCACGGACGAGGTGCTGGCGCCGCTGGGCGAGCTGGCCTACGTGCGCCTCGACGACAGCGTGGCCGAGAAGGTAAGCTAGTTGTACTATAGCGGTGTTTCGATTCCCAGTTGGCGGAGCGAGCCGCAACGACGCACCACTACTGCGACGTGTTCACGGACGAGGTGCTGGCGCCGCTGGGCGAGCTGGCCTACGTGCGCCTCGACGACAGCGTGGCCGAGAAGGTAAGCTAGTTGTACTATAGCGGTGTTTCGATTCCCAGTTGGCGGAGCGAGCCGCAACGACGCACCACTACTGCGACGTGTTCACGGACGAGGTGCTGGCGCCGCTGGGCGAGCTGGCCTACGTGCGCCTCGACGACAGCGTGGCCGAGAAGGTAAGCTAGTTGTACTATAGCGGTGTTTCGATTCCCAGTTGGCGGAGCGAGCCGCAACGACGCACCACTACTGCGACGTGTTCACGGACGAGGTGCTGGCGCCGCTGGGCGAGCTGGCCTACGTGCGCCTCGACGACAGCGTGGCCGAGAAGGTAAGCTAGTTGTACTATAGCGGTGTTTCGATTCCCAGTTGGCGGAGCGAGCCGCAACGACGCACCACTACTGCGACGTGTTCACGGACGAGGTGCTGGCGCCGCTGGGCGAGCTGGCCTACGTGCGCCTCGACGACAGCGTGGCCGAGAAGGTAAGCTAGTTGTACTATAGCGGTGTTTCGATTCCCAGTTGGCGGAGCGAGCCGCAACGACGCACCACTACTGCGACGTGTTCACGGACGAGGTGCTGGCGCCGCTGGGCGAGCTGGCCTACGTGCGCCTCGACGACAGCGTGGCCGAGAAGGTAAGCTAGTTGTACTATAGCGGTGTTTCGATTCCCAGTTGGCGGAGCGAGCCGCAACGACGCACCACTACTGCGACGTGTTCACGGACGAGGTGCTGGCGCCGCTGGGCGAGCTGGCCTACGTGCGCCTCGACGACAGCGTGGCCGAGAAGGTAAGCTAGTTGTACTATAGCGGTGTTTCGATTCCCAGTTGGCGGAGCGAGCCGCAACGACGCACCACTACTGCGACGTGTTCACGGACGAGGTGCTGGCGCCGCTGGGCGAGCTGGCCTACGTGCGCCTCGACGACAGCGTGGCCGAGAAGGTAAGCTAGTTGTACTATAGCGGTGTTTCGATTCCCAGTTGGCGGAGCGAGCCGCAACGACGCACCACTACTGCGACGTGTTCACGGACGAGGTGCTGGCGCCGCTGGGCGAGCTGGCCTACGTGCGCCTCGACGACAGCGTGGCCGAGAAGGTAAGCTAGTTGTACTATAGCGGTGTTTCGATTCCCAGTTGGCGGAGCGAGCCGCAACGACGCACCACTACTGCGACGTGTTCACGGACGAGGTGCTGGCGCCGCTGGGCGAGCTGGCCTACGTGCGCCTCGACGACAGCGTGGCCGAGAAGGTAAGCTAGTTGTACTATAGCGGTGTTTCGATTCCCAGTTGGCGGAGCGAGCCGCAACGACGCACCACTACTGCGACGTGTTCACGGACGAGGTGCTGGCGCCGCTGGGCGAGCTGGCCTACGTGCGCCTCGACGACAGCGTGGCCGAGAAGGTAAGCTAGTTGTACTATAGCGGTGTTTCGATTCCCAGTTGGCGGAGCGAGCCGCAACGACGCACCACTACTGCGACGTGTTCACGGACGAGGTGCTGGCGCCGCTGGGCGAGCTGGCCTACGTGCGCCTCGACGACAGCGTGGCCGAGAAGGTAAGCTAGTTGTACTATAGCGGTGTTTCGATTCCCAGTTGGCGGAGCGAGCCGCAACGACGCACCACTACTGCGACGTGTTCACGGACGAGGTGCTGGCGCCGCTGGGCGAGCTGGCCTACGTGCGCCTCGACGACAGCGTGGCCGAGAAGGTAAGCTAGTTGTACTATAGCGGTGTTTGGATTCCCAGTTAGCGGAGCGAGCCGCAACGACGCACCACTACTGCGACGTGTTCACGGATGAGGTGCTGGCGCCGCTGGGCGAGCTGGCCTACGTGCGCCTCGACGACAGCGTGGCAAAGAAGGTAAGCTAGTTGTACTATAGCGGTGTTTGGATTGACAGTTGGCGGAGCGAGCCGCAACGACGCACCACTACTGCGACGTGTTCACGGACGAGGTGCTGGCGCCGCTGGGCGAGCTGGCCTACGTGCGCCTCGACGACAGCGTGGCCGAGAAGGTAAGCTAGTTGTACTATAGCGGTGTTTGGATTCCCAGTTGGCGGAGCGAGCCGCAACGACGCACCACTACTGCGACGTGTTCACGGACGAGGTGCTGGCGCCGCTGGGCGAGCTGGCCTACGTGCGCCTCGACGACAGCGTGGCAGAGAAGGTAAGCTAGTTGTACTATAGCGGTGTTTGGATTGACAGTTGGCGGAGCGAGCCGCAACGACGCACCACTACTGCGACGTGTTCACGGACGAGGTGCTGGCGCCGCTGGGCGAGCTGGCCTACGTGCGCCTCGACGACAGCGTGGCCGAGAAGGTAAGCTAGTTGTACTATAGCGGTGTTTGGATTCCCAGTTGGCGGAGCGAGCCGCAACGACGCACCACTACTGCGACGTGTTCACGGACGAGGTGCTGGCGCCGCTGGGCGAGCTGGCCTACGTGCGCCTCGACGACAGCGTGGCAGAGAAGGTAAGCTAGTTGTACTATAGCGGTGTTTGGATTCCCAGTTGGCGGAGCGAGCCGCAACGACGCACCACTACTGCGACGTGTTCACGGACGAGGTGCTGGCGCCGCTGGGCGAGCTGGCCTACGTGCGCCTCGACGACAGCGTGGCAGAGAAGGTAAGCTAGTTGTACTATAGCGGTGTTTGGATTCCCAGTTGGCGGAGCGAGCCGCAACGACGCACCACTACTGCGACGTGTTCACGGACGAGGTGCTGGCGCCGCTGGGCGAGCTGGCCTACGTGCGCCTCGACGACAGCGTGGCAGAGAAGGTAAGCTAGTTGTACTATAGCGGTGTTTGGATTCCCAGTTGGCGGAGCGAGCCGCAACGACGCACCACTACTGCGACGTGTTCACGGACGAGGTGCTGGCGCCGCTGGGCGAGCTGGCCTACGTGCGCCTCGACGACAGCGTGGCAGAGAAGGTAAGCTAGTTGTACTATAGCGGTGTTTGGATTCCCAGTTGGCGGAGCGAGCCGCAACGACGCACCACTACTGCGACGTGTTCACGGACGAGGTGCTGGCGCCGCTGGGCGAGCTGGCCTACGTGCGACTCGACGACAGCGTGGCCGAGAAGGTAAGCTAGTTGTACTATTTTTAACCCCCCAACCTGCCCCGACGCAAAAACGACGGGGTGTAAATAAGTGTGAGGTGTCTGTGTATCGCATTGTAAGCCTGAACGGATGAACCGATTTTAATTTGGGAGTGTTCTTAGGTATATTTGATGAAAAACGGTCCAAGATGGCCGCCGCACCGCCACTAAATGAAGGAATATATATATTTTTGTTTTAACGATTACTGACTAGCGACTAGGATGTTGAATCATTTTCAGACAATCCCACAGAAGCTTTAGACTAGACATTCTCTTAAAGTTTCGGACACGCTCGTGCAGGTGTTCGTGAACCGCAGCAAGCGCATCCTGCTGGTGTCGAGCGACGGGCGGCTGTCGCAGTGGCGGTGCGCGCCCACTTTCGAGTCCGCCAACCGCTACGTGGCTGGCGCGCCCGTGGTGGACGCGCGCGGCGCGCTCGTGTCCGTCGTCACGGCGCGCCGGGGCAACCACTACGCCGTCTCCGCTTTTGAGGTGAGCCTTTCCTTCCAAATATGACCTTTGAACATGGTCCACTATACCTTCTTCTTCCTCCTAGCGTTTGTCCGGCTTACGCCAGGGACCGCTTTCCTGCTGAGCAATCATGGTCCAGTATACCATTAGAGAAATTTTGACTTAAGGACATGACTGCTCTAAATTAAGATAGTCTTCCCAAATCGTTAGCGTTAGTCACAATTTTCTGCTGATGCAGAAGGCTTTGCCAAGTCTCCTTGTATGTCTTGTCCTTTTCCAAAAATTTAACTTAAAGTAAACTGGAGTAAAGAAAATTGACGAGGCAGACTTGTCTGATCGAGGAAGTGAAGGCCAATGGAAGACAAAACATTTTGCCCCATGGTTCTCAGGGCATGGTCAGCATCTTAATAAGATTACTTGGGATAGTAAAGATTTTATTTATCAATTATTTGTTACCTTTTTCTTGTATCTAATTTGTGTTGTATGATTTTTCGAAAAATAAAAAACTACAGAAGTTCTGCTTCGTAATGACGTTTTTCTTCACCGTTGAAGCACGCGATATTTCATTAGGTATTTAAACCCGCATAACTTTGCACGCACGATAGAACTTTCGAACCCCCGAATAGGAGACTGTAGTCCTTTTTCCTTTCTAATTTCAGGGCGACGGAGGTTACTTCGCAACCACTAAGTCCTGGGAAGTGATAGACCAAGAGGAAGGCAAACTTTTCTACGGCGACAAAATGTTCTCCACTCGCGAGGAATTGACTGAATACATCAAGAACCTTCCACCAGTCGAAGTTACCGCCGAAGCTCCTCCGAAGCCTGTGCTGCTGAAGGGCAAGTCTCCCAGGATCGCCCTGGTGGCAGAGAAAGGCAATCAGCTGTCGCATCACTACTTATTCGGGGTTTTGACTGACGATGTTGAATATCTGTAGACTACGAACTAAGAGGACTTTAGTTTTATAGTGCGGTCGCGGAACAGAAAGAATTTCGTACATTAACCTGTTACTACCTGTCTCTGTCACTCCCGCTTTAAAATAATGCGTCACGCTCGCACAAATGCAATGACCGCCGTCCTCGGGGATTGTAAACCTTTTATTTGCAAACCTAAGGTTTGTTTTTGTTTGCTTGTGAATTGAATTTAGGGAGTCTAGATCATAATATAGACAAAACTGTACATTATTTCGTTATAACTGTGACAGGCGAGACGTCGTCGGAAAGTAGTTACTCCGATACAGAGAAATCGGACTTTGATTTTTGAATTTTCATTTTTTTATTTCTATGTAATAAGTTAATATAACTCGATTATAATAACTGTTTAAAAATAAATAATTTATTTAATAAGCTATTCATTTTTTTTTCTCCTTCAAATATTTTATATAAACCGCACTTAATAGAAAAATGTTTGTGACCACTGTCAGTAGGCAAAGAGGTCATTGTACGAAATTCTTTCTGTTCGGCGACCGTACTATAGTAACTAACTACATACTTACCTTTTAATGTATATGAAGTATAGATGTATTTTTTAATTCCTATATTAATTTTTTATTATATTATAGAAAAATTTACTTTAAAAGATACCGGCCGAATTGATAACCTCCTCCTTTTTGGAAGTCGGTTAAAAAGGAACAAAACAATAATGCAACTGGCAGTCAGAGCAGACCCATTCCCACCAACGGGAATGGGTCTGCTCTGACTGCCCGTCTTGACATGCGTTGGATGGGTGTACCTACGTATGCATTTTTGCATTTTTGAAGCTTTATTGTGGAAGCACTGTATACATAGCATAGCTTTCATTAACTATTGTAAAATTTTTTTTTTTTTTTTTGAAAAGAGCAACCGCCGAGTTTCTTGCTGGCTCTTCTCGGCAGGAAAGGCATTCCGAACCAGTGGTAGATTCATTGACGATTCAAAAGTGCTTGTAAAAGTTTATTTGAATAAAAAATATTTCTATTCTATTCTATTCTATTCTACTGGCAATTTGCCAAACTTACAAGTACTTTGCATTGGCAATACCGAGCGCTCAATTTTTGACTACAAAAAGTCATAGTACTAATTCTGTTAAAAACTGCTGAAACCTGAAATAAGTTAAGTAATAAGTATTAGTTAACCTAAACTAATTTAATCCAAAAGTTTTGATTATAGATAGGTATACATACAACTAATCAAACTTTATAAAATCAGTTTTTATTTGCAAATGTAGGTAGTTAGGTATGTATTGGAAAATTTTGCGTAATATATTCGCTCTATGGTAGAAATCCATAGACAGCACCCTCACTCCGCTCAGACTCAAGACAGAGTTAAAACGAGACAGATTTATGTTAGAGCATATTTGTGTCTCGTTTTAACCCCTATCTTGAGTCTGAGCTGAGTCAGAGCTCAGCGTAAGTCTCGCCTGCGGTTCGGGTATTGAAATTGGCGCTTCGACTCTAATGTTGTACTTTTCGCACTAGCAGCTTAAATAACTATTATTAGTCCTTAATTAGTCGTATAACTTGTACATACAGCGTTTTTGCTAAAAATTACAGGTGATGATAATAAAAATATTCATCTACAACACGAACATTTTTGAATGTATTTTTAAAAAACGTGTTTCTATTTCTTTTAGTCTAGATTTGAGAAGTAGAGTTTAGGTTTTAAAATTAGGTTAATTTTATAACTTGAATTCTGAATCGAAATTGGTCCAGCGGAGGTTTTAATTCTGCTTTTCAATATGCTTTTGAGGTATTTGTAGTTTTGAAAAGTAAAATTATTATCTCTTTTCCTGTAAGTTTCAGCAAAAAACGTTGTATGTACGATTTGTAGAATTAATACTGTGGTGCTAATTCTTTGTACACAATTTCTAAACTAAATCTACTAACTAGCTTATTATTACTAGGTTAGTAAGCTAGTTAGTAGAAAAGAGTTAAAAGAAAACTTTTACCTTTACAAAATAGATTGCTATACAAAATTACCAATTTTGATTTTTCGGTTTTTCAGCTGTTCGGATTAAGGCGAAAAAACAAAAAAAAATCGGTCAAGCCGTTTTTGAGTTTTAGCCAGAATAACAAACAGCAATTGATTTTTATATAGATAAACTTTTCAAAATGTTAAATGAATATGGGACCTACTAATTTAGTTAAGAGATTGAGCAGATGAATTAGTATCATTATGTAGTTTTTCTAATGGAGTTAAAATTTTAAAAAGATTTAAAATTTAATTTTAAAATGATTTGTAATAAATAAAAAACTTAAGAAAAGTAAACGTTTTATATAATTTATTTTATTTATACACAACCTTTTAACATATTGCCACAGCTCATTATTTATCACTATTACTAACAAACATATTGACATAATAATATGTACTTGGACCTCGTGTGTAATGCAAAATTCATGAAAAAAGTGTCTCGAGAAATTTTTTTTTTTCTTTTTGCTCGGCTTCTAAGAGTCGTACCGAGATATTGGATAGCCTATAACCTTCCTCAAGAATTGGGCTATCAGATACAAAAATAATTTTTCAAATCCAACTGATAGTTCCAAAGATTAGCACGTTCAAACAAACAAACTCTTCCACTTTATTATAAGTACAGATAGTTAAAATCCAGTATGAATAATACCGGTTTGCTTTAAAAAAAATTATGTATAATTTTCATGTAATAATTCCTTAGTATGAAGTACTAGGGTCGTTACAGCCTGTATTAGGCACAATAAACTTATTTTTTCAAAATAAATAACAATCTTGCTCAAGATAGAAAAACCGTGAATCCTATTTCATGACAAAAAATCATAATTTCATTGATTCTCGGTTACTGTCACCACCTTTTTTTTGCGCTTGCGCTTGACGACAATCAGTACTGAATAGCACTGATGAGATCTAGGTTGGAGCGCGCTTGCCTAGAATAACACCTGGGTGGGAACGTCGAAGGGGGTTGGTTCCACGCAGTGCTACGTGTCCAGGTACAGTCGCACCAGAGAGCGCTCGCTGGCCGGCAGCCGCGTCACCGGACAAGCGCCGGAAGCGCGCAGGTGCCGCGATATGCACGCGTAGCAAAACACGTAGCTACGGACAGACAAACAGACGGTAAAATAACTTGAGGTTCGGCCAACTGGTATAGGTAAAAAACCGTAAGCGCAACAATCTCGATGGTCTGCGGGACGCGGGGCGAGAGCGCGCTGAAAAAATGAGGCAGTGACTGATGTAAAGGCTGGTCTGCGCGTGATATTTTCCTAGCGACTGCTGCTCACGGTATTTTATTAGTAGATATTGATCAATCGCAAGATACATGAAATTCAAATTCAAAATTTATTTATTTCATGTAGGCCAACTTGAAGCTCGGAATGCAGATTCTGCTGACAAGAGCCGGCAAGAAACTCAGCAGTTGCTCTTTAAAAAAAACCATTTTTTTTTACAATCGGTAGCAAAACTATGCTAGGTGCTTCCACAATGAAGCTTCAAAAATGCATACGTAGGTGCACAATCCAACGCATGTCAACACGGTCATAGGTATCTTCAAATTAAGAATGTTCTAGTGATGCAGAAAGTTCAGATAAATGTTAATATATATTTTTCTAATGTCTACTTTCAATTATGTACGAGATTAATCAATAAAAAATTATAAATACCATTGTTTATTTTATTTTAGCTTGTCGATTGAGATAACTGCATCAGAATATAATACTCCGTTGAATTGTAATGTAATATTCACTATCATTTATTTCTAATAGAATAAATGTTTTACATTTTAAAAAATATTATAGGATGTAATTGATCTTAAGGCGGTAATTACGTTGCATCATGCATAATAGGCAACCGCTTCACCCGCCGCGCACCCTGCAGACCATCAGGAGGGTTGTTTACGATATTGCTGACTAATCAAAACAACAGCACGAGAAAGTTTCACGCCAAGATTTACTTATGTAGGAAGACCCTCTATTTAAGAGTAGGTAAGAAATAACAAGCATCATCCCCAAATTGACTCAGATGGACAGTTCAGGCCTTCAAATCGAGAGCACAGTGTTGCAAACTGGAAGGGAGTCAACGTTCAAAATACATACCCCGAAACAGGCAGCACTGTGGGCACCCTCCACCGCCCGATACACACGGGACACACGTTACGCCACCGAGCGTCACGCTCGTCTTTCTGAAAAGTGCATAATGAAATGAATAAGTACGTCACATTCAAAATAAACTAAAAATAAATAACCTAAGAGTACAAAACCTGGCGGCCTTTGTAGTGTAGTGATGATAAGTGGGGTTAGTATAAGATTTAATTCGATTGATCGTTGTATACTATGACATTAGCGTTAAAGTAAAATGAACCTTAAAAGTATCGATTTAAAGTTACAAATTCAGTACAACCGTATACGTAAAAGTATAAGAATTTATGCACGAAATTGAGCTCTAATTTAATGTGGTTATGGTTTATTTTACTTTGACGCTAATACGAATACAATCAATCGAATTTAATCTTATACTAACCCCACTTATTATCACTACACTACATCATCATATTAAAATTGCCTACGCACAATACATTGGTTCGGGCGCCCGGCGCTGCGAGCGCTGACGTCGCACGGACCGGTTTCCATCTGCAGGTAATGCTCGGCGCGCTGATGGGTGTGTGTTTGTGTGTTTGTTCCGGTATTGTGTAATGATGTGTATGTGTAGGAGATTCCCCATAGTCATTACTGTCGACGTGTTAAGGCACAGGCTTCACCTTGGGCGGCGGCGGCGCCGGCAAGGCGGCCAGCGCCAGCGGCGCCCGGGCGTCCCACCAGCGCAGCAGCTGCACCGCGAACGCGCCGTACTCCACCGCGCCGCTGGCCGCGCGCCACACCATCGGAAACGTCACCGCCGCACTGCTGTCCACGTGTAAATAAATATTATCTACTAGCTTTAACCCGCGGCTTCGCTCACGTTAGGTTCGATTTTTTAACCCCCTATTTAACCCTCTTGGGGTTGAAATTTTCCAAAATCCTTTCTTAGCGGATGTCTACGTCCTAACAGCTACCTGTATGCCAAATTTCAGCTCGATCGGTCCAGTGGTTAGAGCTGTGCGTTGATAGATCAGTCAGTCAGTCAGTCAGTCAGTCAGTCAGTCAGTCACCTTTGCCTTTTATATATTTAGATTTCTCTTATGCTACTGCTCCACCTGCACTGTAACACTTAAATTAACAAGATAGTAAAGGCATTAAGCAGATGGGGCCGATATTTTAATGCGTAAATGTGTTGTAGCACTACTAATGACCTTAGACGCTAAGCGATAACTCGGATGGCGGTCTTTTTGACACATCAAAGATTTCAACGCGTTGAATAACGCACCAAACTTTGATGGCTAAATTAGCGCTTTCTCATTCTGTGCAGAGCATGCGTTGTGAGGACGTAGGGACTACTTCTATCTCCATTTTGAATGTGATTTTGAACACGAATGACAAGATCAGAACACTATTACCGCAGTTAACGCACTAATTCATGTAAAATTACTTTTGGCAGCATCATTTCTGTTAATGTTTAAAACTTGTTTAAAACGTTATTTTTAATGCCCTAATTAAGGCGATTTGAGCGCAGCTATTAACACTAACATACTAACACAACGAATGCAGATGGAGCAGTAGCATTAAACAATCAGCAAGCGTTTGCTTGCAGAAATGCGTAAGGGCCGCGCTATACACAGCGCAAAGGACGTTCTTACCGCACACAGACAATAAAACCCTGCTACAAGTGATAAACCAAACTTAAGATGTCATAAGACCGAGACATGTAGAAGTCCATACAAGAAACCTATGTCTTCTATGATGTCCATCCTACTAATATTATAAACGCAAAAGTTTATAAGTATGGATGGATGGATGTTTGTTACTCAATCACGCCGCAACGACTGAACTGATTTGGCTGAAATTTGGCACAGAAATAGATTATGGTCTGGAATAACACATAGGCTACTTTTTATCGCGGGAATTACAAATTCTCAATCCACGCGTACGAAGTCGCCGGAATCAACTAGTCGTTTTATAAAGAAGAAGACTATTAATTTTCAAGATGTACGTAGGTAGGTACTTACCCTAAAAAAAAATTTTTCAGGGTAAACTTCAAAAACATACAATTTTCTCAAGATCACACCATTCATGCGGAAGGGACTACAGAAAAATAAAACTTACCCAAACTGTCCACTAAACACACTCCTGAAAAAGTCTCCCCAAGTATTATCATCAGGCTCCTCGGGAGGCGCATCCCTCAACGTTAGGCCCAGCATGTGTAGCGACAAGGAGGGAGCTTCGCCCTTGCCAGTTAGGTACCGCGCTAGAACTATCAGCCGTGTTGATTCTGTCACAAAGTGTGCTACGGAGTATAGCTTTACTGCTGCTTTACGGGCTTGGTCTGATTTGGTCTGTAATGGTAAAAAGACTTAATATGCATTAGTAGGTAATACAAATACGGTACATAACGTACAGTACAGAAATAGAAAGCATATTGCAAATCTTGAAACAGTGGATTGGTCATGGGGATGTAAACAAGCGATACGACTTTGACGACCTCCCTGATGCAGTGGTGAGCGCTATGTGGTCTGATAACTGGAAGGTTTCAGGTTCGATTTGGAGGAGGCAATTTGGGAATTATTAATATAATTTCTGAATTGTCTCTGGTCTGGTCTGGTTGGATGCCTTAGCCGTGGCTAGTTACTATCGTGCCACCAAGCGATTTAGCGTTCCGGCATGATGGTGTGTAGAAACCAGTTAGGGGCTATGGGTTAAATCTACACCGCCATACCCGTTCTAAGTTAACCTAATACCAGCTTAAACTGCATCGTCATTTACCAACAGGTGAGATTGCAGTCAAGGACTATCTTGTCAACGAATAAAAGAACAACACTGACAAATTTGGATTGTAATAAAACCAAGCAGGAAAAACTAATGAAATTATTATTTATCTATGATAGATAGGTACATCACACACTAAAAGTGATGCACACATGATGCACATACATCACTAATCATCAGGTGAAATTGCAGTCAAGTGCTACACTGTATATTTTAAGAAAAACATCACATATTACAAAACAAAAATAAAAGAAAACCAAATTAACTCTCACCTTACCTAGTCTCCCATCCTCAAGATCTTCCCTCCACCTATTGACCAGTTGTTCCACCTTATCCCTTAGATAAGGTATGAGCACCAACAGAGCAAGTGACCCTTGCTCCAAGGCTTGAGGCAGACGCGGCCCAGAGCTGAACTCAGTGCTGGGTGCCAACGGCACTCGGTGCAGGCCATAGAAGCACTCGGAAAATGAAGCGGCTGTAAGAGATGATTAGGTTTTTATGAAACTCTAGATGCAATTGGATCTTCATTTTGTGTGGAATCAAATTGATTGAAGTACAAACTGCGAAACAAACAGACTTTTGCATTTATAGGAAAAATTTATTAAGGTAGGCTAAAAAAGTTCTTCATAAAATTTTGTTTCGATTTGGTTAAATATAACTTAAAATTTAAATATAACTTAAAATCATAACACATAAGATAATTAAATTAGCAATAATAGAAGGAGACTTGTTCCATAAAAATGAGGATCTTACCATAGTGTTTCAAGTAATGGTATTGCAGGCACAGATCAAACAGCAAGTATAACTCATGGTACCATCGCTCACACCACCCACATTTGTTTGGGTACACTGCTGCTAGGTACTGCAAATAGTACAGATAATACAGAATACTAGAAGACTAGTTTTTTCCTCACAGCTTTTTTTAACACCTTTTCTGCGAGGAAACACACAATTTTGGAATGTGTATATGTATATTTATATGTGTGTATGTGTGTATGGCTTGCACACACCTGGTGTGTTAAGTGAGTTAGACAAATGCAATAAGATACCCAGTGTGTGGCTACGCTTCAAGGCTGGTTTGTTTACGTTTTATAACAGTGGCACGGGTAATGTGTTAAACAATTTTATTGCAAACATGATGACAAAGTATAGGTAAAACAATGTATTAAAAAAAAGGTGGTCTTATCACTAATAGTTACCTCTATAATGCGGACTTTGCTCGCGTGGAATACGTTTTTAAAATTCCGTGAAACACACTGTTTTATGGGATAAAAGGATATACCCTGACTATACCCTTGCAAAAAATCATGTCAATCCGTTGCTACATGATTGAAGGACAAATCAACGAACAAACACATTCCCATTAATATTATAAATAAGGAGTAGGGATTTTATCAAACAGGGATTCCAACTGACAAAGTTTAGAACTAGCCAGTCAACTAAGTAATACAATACGCTTATTTGTAGTTGGTCTACTTGAAAATTTACCTCTATGAGTTTCCTCAAAGCTGGTTTAACTGTGGACCCTAGGGCTTCTTGCGCGGTCACTTGGAATACCGAGGGAGTGCCTTGCAAAGTACGCGTTAAGTGTGCCGCGTACACCGCCATGTTTTTATAACGCACTGCACAATTGTCGCCTTTATTTATGTTACTTAAATATCTGCCATGTCACATTTAGTACCTCATAAAAATTAATTACAAATCAATTTTTCCTCAAATGCAACAAATGTTTACAATCTATTTTCCCAATTCTTATCAGTTTTGACTTTGACAGTGACATTTAATTTACGTTATCAATGACATATTGTGTCATTTCATGATGTGGATGACTTTTGACATCATAGTAACTTTAGAATTGTGTTAAACATTGTAATGATGGCATATTAAAAACTAACCTATGAATAGTGATTATATTCCACAGGATCTTCTCAGAGAAGCAGAGAAAGGGTATAGGCTAGTTATAGGCCATAAGCCACCACGACCACGATGGTCCAATACGGAATTTCAGACTTCCACACCTTTGAGAAATGGCGAACCTTTGGCGAACCTTGCATGGTACTAGTCACACGGCCAAGGCCCCTAGTTCCCGGCGGCCTCGCTATTCCCGACCCTGGCAGCAGTCGTGGTAATGGCGGGGCAGGGGGTGCTAAGAATCTCCGGATGGGATTCCGCTGCCAACCCCGACGACTGGACCTGGCGACATATAACGCACGCACTTTGAGGACCGACGAGAAGATCATCGAGCTGGAAGAAGCAGTAAACAAGTTGCGCTGGAATATTATAGGGTTGTCTGAAGTCCGAAGAGAGGGGGAGGACTCGATAATCCTCAATTCTGGTAACTTGTTTTACTACCGGGAGGGCGACCAACAGTCCCAGGGCGGTGTCGGGTTCATCGTCCACAAATCCCTCGTCAACAACATTGTCGAAGTCAAAAGTGTGTCGAGTAGGGTAGCGTACCTTATACTCAGAATCACCAAACGGTATTCGCTGAAGGTTATACAGGTTTACGCACCGACAACGGCACATCCTGACGAGGAGGTGGAGGTCATGTATGAGGATATCTCAAAAGCCATACATGCCTCCACCACTCACTACAATGTTGTGATGGGGGATTTCAACGCAAGGTTGGGCAAACGAAGCGGTGTAGAGACGAGGTTGGGGCAATTTGGGCATGGGCGAAGGAACCATAGGGGTCAAATGCTGGCCGACTTCATGGAGAAGGAGGGCCTCTTTATGATGAACTCCTTCTTCAAGAAGCGGCCACACCGAAAATGGACATGGATGAGCCCCGATGGTTCCACGAGAAATGAGATAGACTTCATCATGTCGACCGAGCGGCGTATATTCAATGATGTCTCTGTGATCAATGGGGTGAAAACCGGCAGTGATCACCGTATGGTAAGAGGCACATTGAATATCAACGTACGGCTGGAACGGGCTAGACTGGTGAAGTCAACTCTCCGACCTATTCGTGCCCATATCCAAAACCCCGAAAACTTCCAACTCGAACTCCAGAACCGATTCGATTGCCTAGCAGATTGCGATTCTGTGGACGATCTCAACAACAGGTTTGTGGAAACTGTCCATACTGTGGGGTCTAAGTTCTTCAAGACCCATCGCAGTAAAAGAACCAAAAAGTTCTCTGACCATACTCTCAAACTGATGGAAGAGAGACATGAGATGAGGCTTCAGTCGTCAGCAGACGCGGATGCATACCGGCATATTAATAGGCAGATCTCTAAATCACAAACTCGCGACCTTCGTATCTTTAATACCGAGTGTATTAAGGATACTATTGAGCGGAACCGAGGCTCCAAAGTGTTCGCGAGAGATCTGTCTATCGGACATAGCCAGCTGACGCGGCTGAAAACTGACGACGGTCGTCTCGTTTCTTCTCGACCTGAGGTCTTGGGAGAGGTCGAGAAGTTCTATGGGCAGTTATATACCACGACACAGAAACCTGTTGATGATTTGGCCAAAGACCCCAGAGCCAAACTGACCCGACACTATACCGAAGATATCCCGGACGTCAGCCTATACGAGATTAGTATGGCTCTCAAACAACTTAAGAACAACAAGGCGCCTGGTGATGACGGAATCACGGCGGAACTCCTGAAAGCGGGTGGAAAACCGGTTTTAAAGATCTTTCAGCGATTGTTCAATTCCGTCATTCACGAGGGTACAACGCCGGAAGCATGGCACAGGAGCGTGGTGGTTCTGTTCTTCAAAAAAGGTGATAACACCTTGTTGAAGAATTATAGACCCATCTCGCTGCTGAGTCATATTTATAAGTTGTTCTCGAGAGTCATTACGAATCGTCTCGCCCGTAGGTTCGACGACTTCCAGCCTCCCGAACAAGCCGGATTCCGAAAAGGCTTTAGCACCATAGACCACATTCATACGCTGCGGCAGGTTATACAGAAGACAGAAGAGTATAACAGGCCACTTTGCTTAGCGTTTGTGGACTATGAGAAAGCCTTCGATTCGGTGGAAACTTGGGCTGTGTTGAGGTCTCTGCAGAGATGCCGTATCGACTATCGGTACATTCAAGTGTTGAAGTGCTTGTACGAAAACGCCACTATGTCAGTACGTATACAGGACCAGACTACAAGGCCAATTCAATTGCAGCGTGGAGTGCGACAGGGAGACGTTATCTCCCCGAAGCTCTTTACCGCTGCGTTGGAGGACGTCTTTAAGCTTCTGGATTGGAACGGACTTGGCATCAACATAAACGGCGAGTACATCACTCACCTTCGATTTGCCGACGACATAGTCATTATGGCAGAGACTCTCGGAGACCTCAATACAATGCTCAATGACCTCAGCAGGGTTTCTCAACAGGTGGGCCTTAAAATGAACATGAGCAAGACGAAGATCATGTCCAATGCTCATGCTTCGCTCCACCCAGTAATTGTTGAGAACTCTGCACTCGAAATTGTAGACGAGTATATATACCTGGGACACACAGTCCAGCTAGGTAGGTCCAATTTCGAGAAAGAGATCAACCGCCGAATCCAACTCGGCTGGGCAGCATTCGGGAAGCTCAGAGATGTCTTCTCGTCCAAAATTCCTCAGTGCCTGAAGACTAAAGTCTTCGAACAGTGCGTGTTGCCAGTGATGACCTATGGATCCGAAACATGGTCGCTAACTATGGGCCTCATAAGAAGGCTCAGGATCACTCAGCGGGCGATGGAGAGAGCTATGCTCGGAGTATCCCTGCGAGATCAAATCAGAAATGAGGAGATCCGTAGGAGAACCAAAGTCACCGACATAGCTCAGCGAGTCGCGAAACTGAAGTGGAAATGGGCGGGGCACATAGTTCGAAGAGCTGATGGTCGTTGGGGTCCCAAGGTGCTGGAGTGGCGACCCCGCACCGGGAAGCGCAGTGTTGGCAGACCCCCCACTAGGTGGACCGACGACATCAAACGAGTCGCAGGGAGTCGCTGGATTCAGGCGGCGCAAGACCGAGGTCTGTGGAGGTCCATGCAAGAGACTTATGTCCAGCAGTGGACGTCCATAAGTTGATGATGATGATGATGATGAACCTTTGGCGAACTCTCAGGTGTGCAGTTTTTCTCCCGATTGGTTCACCGTTGAAGCGTGAAGATTTTGTATATTATTATGTATCATCATAATGGCATACATAATATACACTCATTCCCTAACTTTTGATTCCCGAATGCCAACATTTCGATACTTACAGCTCGTTCATATACTTGGAGAAGAGAAGATAAGCGAGAATAATAATGAAGATATCAGAATTCCAAAAACGAAATGTACGTGAATTTGCGAGTTTCATGTTGTAAGTAAATGAAGAAAAAACATTTATTAAAATATTTCTATTATAATTATTATCATCTATTTTTACAATATTATACAAAAAGCATATTTCAATTAGTTTCAATATTAAGGCCACACTTAAATCACTATTCAGACCAAATTACTTTTAGAAGCCAAGTTTTCTAGACTAGTCTTAGGCGCATAGTTTTTCAAGACTATGGAACATTGCTAAATACCGTCCTATTGACATAATGTTATATTGTGACAGATAATTTTATTTGGCTTTTAAAAGTTTTTTTGTTTAGTACATAGGCATTAACTATTAAGTCAGTATATTCACAAGCAAAAGCGTATATAAGTAAACGAAAAGTATATTTTCCCGACAACTCCAGAAGCACCGTTTAAATTAAATAAATAATTCACAATGATTTGGTCCTTGCAACATATCACTGCAATTAAAGTATTTTCATAAATTATATTATAAAAAGATTAATCATTATAAAATTTAAATATTCACATATTCGGTTAGAACTTTGGGTGTTACATTAAAATTTTAGTTGATTTTTAAATCTGAACTATTCGTAGCGTTTGTGACGTGAATATGATTACCAAAAATTTTCTGAATCTACTGCTACAGCTCAAACATCTAAACTTTTAAGTTAGTTAATAATTTTTTTTATTAAATAACATGTCAATATGTTATAGAACATTTTCCCATAGTCATAAAAATGTTATAAAACTATGTAAAATAACATGTTACGTTATATAATTTGAACATATTTTATGGTTAGTTATTATATTTTATTAAAAGGAAAATTAAAATATTAATTAATCCTGAACCTTAAATAGTTTTATAAAGTGATGTCAAAATATTAAACTAAAGTTGTGTCTTTTTTTAAATAAATGACTTTTTATTATGGCTTATAATTTACAAAAACATATTTTAGGAACTTTTGACTACACATTTTTGTCAATCTAGTTCAAATATGTTTATTCAATATTTGAATTATAATAATAATAATCATTACTATTATTTTAAACATAAAAAGTTCGTGCCATCTTTAAATTTCATCAATATAAATCTAACATTTTATACAATCAAGAAAATACCGCCATTTTGTAATTCTATGATTTCGTGTAAGTTACAAGTGAACAAGACAAAAATAAAAAATGGCGGATTAAGAACGAAGCACAAATTTTGGCATTTTTGAAAATTTTAATCAATGGTGCTAATTCTGCTGTACACGATCCATCAATTAAAAAAAACTTATAGTTTTAAATGTAAGTAAATGCTGTAAATGTGTGCTATCCTTTTCCATAGGGAAAATTGAAAATTATAAAAGGATACTATAAATTACTATTTTTAGACCTAACAATATTATATTGTGTACAAGCGAATTAGTACCAATATCTACTTTAATTTATACTAATTATACAGTTTTCATTGATTTTCTTAGCAACAATCTGGTGGATTAAGCACCTCCACGAAAGTTGAAAAAGTTTTTTTTTATTCCATGATATGATAGCCTTTGATTGCCATCTCACTTGATGTTAAGTGACGATGAAGTCTAAGATGCTCTGCATGACTCTGTTGTACATAAACTCATCCGACGATTCGAAAGCACTTTGTTAAAGTATTTTTGAATGAAAAATTATTCTATTCTGTTATATTCTAAATCTAGTGCTATCTTCTTTTTTTTTTTCGACACAGGCTCGCGTTTGACAATAGTCCATGATTGTGACCCATTTAGACATCGTGGTTACCAATTTGGACCATTGGTTGATTGTCATAATGTCGAAAAAAAAAACAAAAAAGGATAGCGCGAGATTAGGCCCATATTACTCTATATTATTTATAGGATCCTATTTTATACCATAGATTATCCTAGAAATGATGATATAAGATGATAATCTAGATATCCGAACCGGTGGTAGATTTATGACTTGTCAAAAGAGTTACAAGGTGGCCTACATGAAATAAATAAATTTTGAATTTGAATTTGGATATGGTACGAAATAGGATCCTATAAATAGTATAGTGTAATATGGGTTTTAGATCTGTCAAATTGAGACATTGTGTACAACAGAATTAAAGCAGCTACATTGTATGATAGTTTAATTCAAGCAGGGCAGTTCATTGCCCTAACGTGGCCCTAAATATGATGGCCTAGTAATTCATAGTCTTAACGTGGTTTACGATCATTATAATAATACTAGATAATGCCCGCGACTTCGTCCGCGTGGATAAAGGTTTTTTGATTCCCGCGGGAACTCTTTTAATTTTTCGGGATAAAAAGTAGCCTATGTTTTAATCCTGGGAATAATAGCTATCACAATTCCAAATTTCAGCCAGACCGGTTCATGCGTTGTGGCGTAAAGGAGTAACAAACATACACACACACACACACACACACCCACACACACACACACATACAAACTTTCGCCTTTATAATATTAGTGTGATTAGTGTGATGTGATTAGTGTGATGTGATAGTGTGACAATTGGCTAGGTGTCCGCGCTACTTGGACGAGTTGTTGTACTGAGGCCGCCCCGCCAGCTCCAGCAGATATCTGTCCGGATGCTCGATCCAGTCAGCTGCTGATATTTTTACCTAGAAAACAAAAAAACATCAGTAAGTATGGTACTTACTGATTCATAGGATATTCGTGACAGGTGACAGAAACACTGGCTCATTAACGTAAATATATTAATAATGATAATAATTTAAAATTGACATTATATTAACCCAATTGACACTTTTACGTTATAACTAACCTTATTGACATTTGTTTTTTTGTTTTTTTTCTAATTAGTTCTCAATTAATTGAGCTCATCATTGAGATGTTTTTGATGAGCATTTTAAATATTTGCATGCTATTTAGTAGAATATGAAGAAACTAAAGTATTTAATATTGTTTAACACCTTACTATGTACTCATATTCAGCAAATAAATTTCATTTCATTTCATTTCAATAATCAACTTGGCATAAACAAGGCTCGTTTGGCAGACGAATTTGCGGTTATCAGCTTGTCTTGTCTTATTTAATGTGTTAAGCTGAATAAATGTTTATTTATTTATTATTTACATAGATTGTCACAAGCATACTATTAGTTATGCTATAATGACATAAAATCTTTGAAATGATGATTGTAAGTTCCGAGTCCTAATATAATTAAGATTAATTGAGTTCTGCTTGACTAAATTAAAGTAAAAGAATAATATTTGTACACCACACTGTGGTACAGTGTTACTATTTATAATTTTATTTTTCATATTTATTGTATTCACAAAAAAAAGAAAATAAATATCTAGCCACCACATCAGGTTTGTGATGACGTCACAATGTATAATAAAAATAATTAAGTAATGTGTATAAAGAACGAAAGTTACTTACGCTTCTTTGCCTTTCAGCTTCTTTCACTTGCCACTTTTTGACTTCTAACTGCGCTTCTCTGAGGGACTGTTCTCCGCAACCCCACACCTACAAACAAGCACACAATACATAGTTACTGGTGGTAGCACAATCCCTTCTCTTGTAATCTCAAGTTTTCATACAAAAGTATTTCTAGAAACGAAAAGAAAGAAAGCTTTAACTCATTGGATTGATATCACACAATACAAAATAAGGAAATTAGACATATCGAGATAAACTTGTGTATGGAATGCTTACAGTGGTCTTCTTTTTTATTTGATTATTAAGCTATTACACAGCTTCTATAGCCTTGAGCGTGGAGACCGAATCCAGAAATTCCGTAACGAAAATAACCTGACACGGGACTCCTCTCACCGCTAGATGGCGTTGATAAAAAATGCTATGCAATAGCTTTACCGCGGCAGTCCCCGAGTGCCACACGTCTTTTTTTTCTCTCTCCCTTTCTTCTATATGTGGTCGTAGGTTCTATTACATATTTATTCTATGGGGAATAAGGTAGTATTTTATCTGTATTGAAAAAAAATAATTATAGCGAGTAGAATTTTTAGTCACCTCAACAGCACTGAGTGGGTAAGGCACGCCCTTGAAAGTGAAGGAGTCGAACCCTTCTTTGATGTCCAGCAAGGGCTTGCGCGGGTCGGAGCCTGCCCGAAGGCCCTTAGGGTAGCCGCGGATACATGAGTTGAGGTACAGCATCTTTGGAGCATGTTCCACCAGGGCAAATCTGGAATCGAAGGGGAAGTTTGTTATCTCGGCTACTATTTAATAATTACAAGTTTCTTGCTGGTTCTTCTCGATTGAAACGGCATTCTGAACCAATGGTAGATTCACGTAACGATTCAAAACCATTTTGTAAAAGATTAATTGAATAAAGAATTATACTATTCTAGTAATACTGTTATGTGAGGGCACCTTAACCATTTGTATTTATGAGTATTCTTCTGATCTTGCGGTGATGCCACATCTAGACCCCACCACCTCCTCATCCGAGGTTGCGTCTTTCATCTTGTTAGTGTAGAACTTCCATATATTTTCCAGATGTGGCTTACCATAAATATTGACAACTGATAAAGGACGTGAATTCGTTCAGAAACTTAGCCGCCTACATGGCTGAGGATTAATTGTGTACGCGATGCTTATATTGGAAAAATACTGAAGTAGGAAGCAGCTGAATAAATGCGTACTTAGAGGTATATGGGTAGTTCTACGATAAGAGGTAACTTGTGCGACAATCAGTTTAAAATAGAAATTTTACTCTATATGTTGTTATTTTTTGCAATGAAACACATCACCTAAATGTACTTTATTAAATAACGTCACGATTCAATGCCTAATTAAAGTATATTTTTCTGAAATTCCTTATAAAGTCTAAAAAAGTCTCTAACCTGGCCTGTCCCCCTGTCGGTTTCAGTTCAATTTGAAACGATACATACTTTCTTTGTATCAGTTATTAAACTAAAGTATGTTAAACACAAACTTCAATAAATGTATTCAAGTATTGTTAAGGAAAAATAGAACAATATTTATTTATTTGCAATATATTTTAAACTTTACTTTTGTCCCACTGTTTTTGGGTATCTACTCTAGAAAATTTCATTCCGCTACTACAAACACAAATATAAAACGGCCATATTCCAAATAGTGCTCAAAGTCATCTACTGACGTGTAGTTCGTAATGCAAAACACGTGAGCCGTTAAGAGCGCCGTCATTTGTTAGTTGTTGTGACCGTTTATTCAAAGTAGTCGTTTCGCGAGGTCATTGTGTCTCTCACCTGGCAAGTCATAAAAGTTATATTATTCATTCAATTTATTTGCATTTACTGGTCTAATTAAATAATGATGGACTAGTGAAAGTGTGATACATAATGTACCGAAAAACTTCTTATGTCAATTAAAACAATACAATTTATCATGAAAACGTCTCTCACCTGCCATATTTCACCTGGCAAGATAAATGTCAGGAGAGAAACTAGTTGACCAGGGGAGATAAGGTTAGTGCAATCAAACAAAGTAAAAAAAGTCAAAAAAGTCAACAAAGTCAAAAAAGTAAAAAAAAGTCAAAAAAATCAAAAACCGTCAAAAATGTCAAAAAAGTCTTTTTTGACTTTTTTTAAATTTTTTGATTTTTTTGATTTTTTGATTTTTTAATAAAATATGCATAAAGTGACTTGCCCTTACGTGAAAAGATAAATAAATAGAACAAAAATTATAAGTGTTTAATGAAAAAACAGCTACTTTTCTCCGTGGCCGTATTCTCTATGGACTTAAAACCTCTTATCAAATCACCCATATATTATTAATTATATCTTTTTCATGCATTCTAGAGATTTCCAGAAACGGCATACCTTAACAATTTATAAGTGATAAAGGACCTCAATTTGTTGTACAATTTATTTTTTCTAAGCTGTGTTAAAAGATAACAAATCGCAGAAAACATTTTGGCGGAACGTGTAACTGTTGCCCTTTACGTTTCGATGACATTTACCGGACGTTTACGACGTTTTAGAGTGATTTTTCACTTGTAGCACGGTTTCATAATTATCAGTGCAGTAAGAACTTCCTACGTGCTGTGCTTGGAGCGCCGTTTACGCCTTTTTTATTTGTTTACCTTTTAAGACAGCTAAGAAAAAACGTAATACCTATGGCTCTGGTATTCCTTCAGAAGTCCAGGAGGCCTAAGATAAGATACTCACGTGGGTTGCAGCTGTATAAGTGCGCAGTCGGGCCCACCCCAGTACTGATGGGTGTCCTTCCATTCTTGTGGTGACGCCACCACCAGGGTCACCCCTTCCGCTACACCCTCGTCACCCGTCGCCGCACCTTCCACCACTATTAGTGTGGGACCTCTGGAGTTTTTTGTATCGTTTTATACATTTATATTTTTTATACATATTAATTTAGGATTGTCCACGAATTAATACGTGTCGAGTGAGAATCAGTCGTTATTGCGATGGTCACACTGATTTTGATGAAATCATTTTTGGACAATTCCACATCTGCTATCTAAAATAAAAGATTATTTATTATAATTATAAAGATTACTTAGTTTTTGTTTTTATAATCCCATGGAAACGCTTTGATCTTTCGGATTAATAAACAGCCTTCGGTTTGGCTATTGTTCGGGTGACCGCCCTCGACCACCGACTCACCGCGTTGTTCGCCCACGCTATTCTTTCTTTTTGCTCGGCTTCTAAGAGTCGTACCGAGATGTTGAATGCCCTAAAACCTTCCTCGAGAATTAGGCTATTAGAAACAAAAGAATTTTTCAAATCCGACTGATTGTTCCAGAGATTAGTGCGTTCAAACAAACTTTATTATCTATATATATATAAAATTCAGTCCTGACTGACTGACTGAGATATCAACGCACAGCCTAAACTACTGAAGTTAGAAATTTGAAATTTTTACAGTTGGTTCCTTTTATGACGTAGGCGCACACTAAGAAAGAATTATTGGAAATTCCACCCCTAAGGGGTTTAAATAGGGGATGGAAGTTTATATGAAACTCCGTCATTTTTCAAGCTGTTTCCATCAAAGTTGGTATAATTTAATTAATTTTAATTAATTAATTAGTTGTAAATGGTTGGTTGGTTGGTAAGGTTGGCTTTCAGTTAAAAATAGAAAAGTACGTGTGTCACAGTTTTTGAAAATTCCACCCCAAAATCTAAATTTTGGGGTGGAATTTTCACGCGGACGAAGTCGCGGGGGCAAAAGCTAGTATTAGTATAGATTTCATACCTATAAGCCAAGGTGTGATGCAGGAAGCGATTGGTTCCGAGCCCGTGTTCCCGCGACGCGTACAGCGGCGCCCAATGGGACGGGAGCGTGCACACCAGCCGCGCCAGCCACGCCGCCGACGCGCTCGTGCCACCTATACCAGATGTATTATAGAGGGTCACTAACATTAATCTTTAATCTATGGTTAACACTGGACAGTTTTCTTTTTTGGGCCCACTTCATTGGCGCCATTTTGGATTTGATTGACGCCATCTTGGCATTGTAAGCGTAGATATGAGTGTCTCTGGAACTAATATTATTGCAAATGGCGCACCAATCTCTATAATTTTGCTGCTTCAGAACTAAAGGGCCACATCTCAAAATATAAGTTTTTTCACGAGAGCAGATTGAAAATTTTTATTTAGTTTTTTTGCTTTTTTGGCTCTCCAACTAACAATGTATGAAAATGCTAAAAGGGCGTACGCGTAAATTATTGTGATTTAAAGGCCGATTTTGACGAATGTCTTCACGTTATGGCCCTATTTTTGAAAAAAAAAAGTGGATTTGGAAAATTTTGTTTTGTGGCCCTTTAGTTCTGAAGCAGCGATTTATCTATGATTTCATATGAAATTTCTTTCTTCTTCATAAGTCTTCATAAAAGAAGATCATAGGAAAAAATTACCACTCGTGAAAATGTGTACATTACTTAAAAATAAAATTATTTAAAATTGACATACGATTCACTCCTTAACATAGTAAATTGTTTTTAAAAAGCTACCGCCAAGTTTCTAGCTGGTTTTTTCAGTCAGAATGGCATTCTGAACAAGTGAGAACTTGTGTAAAGGTTTATTTGTGTAACAAAACTTTTCTATTCTTTTCTATGGATCTCTTAAAAGTGAAGTCAAATACAAAAACTTAATAAAATAAAAAATAAACGCAGACCTAATAATCGTCATCTAAGGCTCACCCGGGTGCGGCTGGGTGGGGGGCTTCAGCGGTCGGCTGTACAGGGGTGGCGCTGTCGCCGCTAGTAGCCAGGCCGCGGACATGGGCAGCAGGGCTCCGGAAGCGGCCCAGGCGCTCCTCTCCAGCACCGGAGTGCCCAGCTCCACCAGGCCGTCGCCGCCGCCGTTGCCCGCCTCCACCCTGGCTTCGATCTCCCGGTACCGGGTCGCTAGCATGTGGACGCAGTATCTGTGCAAAAGAGACTCATTGCATTATCTAAGTATGTCATGCTTTAAACATTTCTGTGGTGGTGTCGTGTGGTGCGGGTTGTTACGTTCCCTCAAATATGGTTGAGCGAGGCAATGGCTGGATCATGCATCATGTTCGTGAACGGGTGCCGCCAACGGGAATGGGTCTGCTTTTGTCTGCCCGTTTTAACATGTATTGGATTGTTTTTCATTTTTGAAACTTCATTGTGGAAACACTGTATTACATAGGATAGTTTCGTACCTATTGTAAAAGAATTTTTTTTTGAAAAGAGCAACCGCCGAGTTTATTGCTGGCTCTTCTCAGCAGGAACGGCATTCCGAACCAGTGGTAGATTCATTGACGATTCAAAAGCACTTGTAAAAGTTTATTTGATTAAAAAATATTTCTATTTCTAGTCATGGCCAGTTAAAAAATAATAATACCAACAAAAATATTAGCAAAGTGGAATTCGACTAATATTCTCCTCTTTCAAATCACTGGGAGAGAGTTATGCACAAAATCAATATGAAGGATGGTAGTCTGATTACAGTTTTTAAACTTTTTGCTTGTTTAACTTATTAACAATTTACAGCTCATTTACATTAAGTGAAGGATAAAAAAGAGTAACCGCCGAGTTTCTTGCTGGTTCTTCTCGGTTGGAACGGCATTCCGAACCAGTGGTAGATTCATTTGACGATTCGAAAGCACTTTGTAAAAGTCTATTTGAATAAAAAATTATTCTCTTCTATTCTATTCTATCTATTCACCTGTGTATAGGAAATATTAATCTGTGGCAGTGCTCCTCTAGCCAGCGCACTACGAAGCCCACACTGTGCGAGTCTTTCTTGTTGAAGCAGCCTCTCACTACAGCGTTCAGGGTTTTGTTGATCTGCAAATAAATACGTAATTCAAGGAACAACAGAATTAAAAACAAACAAAAAAAAAGAAAGTAAAAATAGAAAGGGAATTTTTTTTTTTCTTAAAAAAGAATATCAGCCAAGCTGAACTTGACTGATGTTCTCCTCTCCCCTCCAAATAAGTGAAAACTTGTGTTAGGAGTGGGTACGACAATAGTGCAACGGGTGGGGCTCGAACCTACGACCTTTCAGTCCGCACCTTTAACTGTTGGGTTTTTGAGGCTTAATCGATGCACGTGTGACTAGATTGATTGTGGCAAGTTCGCTTGCGCTATTTGCTATTTCATTTATTGTCACCGTAGTTTTTTTTTTCGATGACAAGACCTTGACTCACCTGGCGGTAAGTGACGACGCAGTCTAAGATGGTAGCGGGCTAACTTGGAAGGGGAATGGCAGTGTATATTCAACCCATTCCCCTAATCGGTTTCTACACGCCATCGTGCCGGAATGCTAACTAAAAAATCTATAGTGTGCTCGTTAGAGCACGACAAAAATCTGCTCTGACATAAATCTGTCTTGTTTTAACTCTGTCTTGAGTCTGAGCTTAGTGAGAGGGTGGTCTATAGATTTCAACTTAATTCCAAGCTCAATAAATAGTGGTTATCAGCTAGTTTGTGGTAAGAAGCATGGAGCACGTACGTGGGAATAAGTATGGAGCATGGATGGGGGGGTAAGGGAACGCACCTCCATCTAGCGTTCCAACTGTCAACCTCACCTGCCCGCGGTGCCCCCTGCTGGTCTACTAACGAGGCTCTGACGACCGATAAATGGCGGTATAACCATTTCACACTGGCTAGACTGAACAAATGACATAGGCCGGTGTCGGGCAGCAGCGACACCGGTGCGGTCAGCCTAGCCCTGCGATGACCAACCCGCCTGCCCAGCGTGGTCATTATGGGCAAAACCTTGCATGGGACAAGTCACACGGCCAAGGCCCCTAGTTCCCGGCGGCCTCGCTATTCCCGACCCTGGCAGCAGTCGTGGTAATGGCGGGGCAGGGGGTGCTAAGAATCTCCGGATGGGATTCCGCTGCCAACCCCGACGACTGGACCTGGCGACATATAACGCACGCACTTTGAGGACCGACGAGAAGATCATCGAGCTGGAAGAAGCAGTAAACAAGTTGCGCTGGAATATTATAGGGTTGTCTGAAGTCCGAAGAGAGGGGGAGGACTCGATAATCCTCAATTCTGGCAACTTGTTTTACTACCGGGAGGGCGACCAACAGTCCCAGGGTGGTGTCGGGTTCATCGTCCACAAATCTCTCGTCAACAGCATTGTCGAAGTCAAAAGTGTGTCGAGTAGGGTAGCGTACCTTATACTCAGAATCACCAAACGGTATTCGCTGAAGGTTATACAGGTTTACGCACCGACAACGGCACATCCTGACGAGGAGGTGGAGGTCATGTATGAGGATATCTCAAAAGCCATACACGCCTCCACAACTCACTACAATGTTGTGATGGGGGATTTCAACGCAAGGTTGGGCAAGCGAAGCGGTGTGGAGACGAGGTTGGGGCAATTTGGGCATGGGCGAAGGAACCATAGGGGCCAAATGTTGGCCGACTTCATGGAGAAGGAGGGCCTCTTTATGATGAACTCCTTCTTCAGGAAGCGGCCACATCGAAAATGGACCTGGATGAGCCCCGATGGTTCCACGAGAAATGAGATAGACTTCATCATGTCGACCGAGCGGCATATATTCAATGATGTCTCTGTGATCAATGGGGTGAAAACCGGCAGCGATCACCGTATGGTAAGAGGCACATTGAATATCAACGTACGGCTGGAACGGGCTAGACTGGTGAAGTCAACTCTCCGACCTACTCGTGCCCATATCCAAAACCCCGAAAACTTCCAACTCGAACTCCAGAACCGATTCGATTGCCTAGCAGATTGCGATTCTGTGGACGATCTCAACAACAGGTTTGTGGAAACTGTCCATTCTGTGGGGTCTAAGTTCTTCAAGACCCATCGCAGGAAAAGAACCAAAAAGTTCTCTGACCATACTCTCAAACTGATGGAAGAGAGACATGAGATGAGGCTTCAGTCGTCAGCAGACGCGGATGCATACCGGCATATTAATAGACAGATCTCTAAAGCACAAACTCGCGACCTTCGTATCTTTAATACCGAGTGTATTAAGGATACTATTGAGCGGAACCGAGGCTCCAAAGTGTTCGCGAGAGATCTGTCTATCGGACAGAGCCAGCTGACGCGGCTGAAAACTGACGACGGTCGTCTCGTTTCTTCTCGACCTGAGGTCTTGGGAGAGGTCGAGAAGTTCTATGGGCAGTTATATACCACGACACAGAAACCTGTTGATGATTTGGCCAAAGACCCCAGAGCCAAACTGACCCGACACTATACCGAAGATATCCCGGACGTCAGCCTATACGAGATTAGTATGGCTCTCAAACAACTTAAGAACAACAAGGCGCCTGGTGATGACGGAATCACGGCGGAACTCCTGAAAGCGGGTGGAAAACCGGTTTTAAAGATCTTTCAGCGATTGTTCAATTCCGTCATTCACGAGGGTACAACGCCGGAAGCATGGCACAGGGGCGTGGTGGTTCTGTTCTTCAAAAAGGGTGATAACACCTTGTTGAAGAATTATAGACCCATCTCGCTGCTGAGTCATGTTTATAAGTTGTTCTCGAGAGTCATTACGAATCGTCTCGCCCGTAGGTTCGACGACTTCCAGCCTCCCGAACAAGCCGGATTCCGAAAAGGCTTTAGCACCATAGACCACATTCATACGCTGCGGCAGGTTATACAGAAGACAGAAGAGTATAACAGGCCACTTTGCTTAGCGTTTGTGGACTATGAGAAAGCCTTCGATTCGGTGGAAACTTGGGCTGTGTTGAGGTCTCTGCAGAGATGCCGTATCGACTATCGGTACATTCAAGTGTTGAAGTGCTTGTACGAAAACGCCACTATGTCAGTTCGTATACAGGACCAGACTACAAGGCCAATCCAATTGCAGCGTGGAGTGCGGCAGGGAGACGTTATCTCCCCGAAGCTCTTTACCGCTGCGTTGGAGGACGTCTTTAAGCTTCTGGATTGGAACGGACTTGGCATCAACATAAACGGCGAGTACATCACTCACCTTCGATTTGCCGACGACATAGTCATTATGGCAGAGACTCTCGGAGACCTCAATACAATGCTCAATGACCTCAGCAGGGTTTCTCAACAGGTGGGCCTTAAAATGAACATGAGCAAGACGAAGATCATGTCTAATGCTCATGCTTCGCTCCACCCAGTAATTGTTGAGAACACTGCACTCGAAATTGTAGACGAGTATATATACCTGGGACACACAGTCCAGCTAGGTAGGTCCAATTTCGAGAAAGAGATCAACCGCCGAATCCAACTCGGCTGGGCAGCATTCGGGAAGCTCAGAGATGTCTTCTCGTCCAAAATTCCTCAGTGCCTGAAGACTAAAGTCTTCGAACAGTGCGTGTTGCCAGTGATGACGTATGGATCCGAAACATGGTCGCTAACTATGGGCCTCATAAGAAGGCTCAGGATCACTCAGCGGGCGATGGAGAGAGCTATGCTCGGAGTATCCCTGCGAGATCAAATCAGAAATGAGGAGATCCGTAGGAGAACCAAAGTCACCGACATAGCTCAGCGAGTCGCGAAACTGAAGTGGAAATGGGCGGGGCACATAGTTCGAAGAGCTGATGGTCGTTGGGGTCCCAAGGTGCTGGAGTGGCGACCCCGCACCGGGAAGCGCAGTGTTAGTAGACCCCCCACCCGGTGGACCGACGACATCAAACGAGTCGCAGGGAGTCGCTGGATTCAGGCGGCACAAGACCGAGGTCTGTGGAGGTCCATGCAAGAGACTTATGTCCAGCAGTGGACGTCCATAAGTTGATGATGATGCATGGAGCACAGCAGAGACGTAAGCTCTCTTTGCATATTCTATTGGCTATATAACGGGGAGTGTCCTGAAGAGCTATTTTACCTTATTCCACCATCTTTCTTCTACAACCGCACCGCTCGCCACCGAACACAATTTCACCCTCACCACCTGGGTGCCTTGAGCACTTCGACCATCCGTTGTGCCAGATCTTTTTTTCCACGTACTTTGAAACTGTGGAACCAACTTCCTGCGACGGTGTTCCCACAGAATTACAACATGGGGTTATTCAAGGGGCGGACCAACAAATTCTTAAAAAGCCGGCAACGCATTGGTGGTGCCTCAGGTGCTACAAATGTTCATGGGCGGCAGTAATTACTTAACATCAGGCGACCTGCCTGCTCGTTTGCTCGCTAAAAATAAAAAAATAAAGTTGTTCATTGCCTCACCATAAGGCAAGTCTGTGGCCCTTCAGGGTAGTGGTCCATGGACAGCTTGTAGCTGATGAACAGCAGACTCCTCAAGTCATCTGGTGTTATCACGGCCTCTTCTGGATCCGAGCTGAACATTCTGCCGAATAAAATTCAGCATGCTTTATATCCTTATTAAAATTATGTATAGCAAGTGTGGTCGTTTGTTGGTTTGTCCTTCAATCACACAGCAACGGATTTACGTGAAACATTTACACATGGCATTACAAAATGACAGGAGCGGTCCGACATTTTCATACATTGACGTTAATTTCACTTTTACTATTCGAAAGTTAAAATGCTTAGGCTACGGATCCCTTCGTATATTCGTCCGACTCACATTTGACGGTTATTTTTGATTGTACATCTCACCTGACATATGTGTCAATAATGATGTTGTCGTCAAGCATGGCTAGGATCCTTTCGCACTGCTGCCTAAACGTGGACACGGGAATGTGTTTGTTTTTGCATTTCCCACATTTGTGTATGTAGTTGTAGAACTGGCGGGCCAATTCCGGGTACATTGGGAATAGATATTTCTGAAAAAAAAAAAATATTTTTTTGTCTATTGATTAAAAAAGTAAAACGAACTCTATCTACTCAGAAATAAATTAAGTTCTTTTACCATCAAAATGGCCTCAAAGGACTAGAATCCAGGCCATAAATCCTTAGTAATATTATAAATGCGAAAGTGTGTTTGTTTGTTGGTTTGTCTTTCATTCACGCCGCGACAAAGCAACGGATCGACGTGATTTTTTGCATGGGTAGAGTTGCGGACCGGGAGAGTGGCATACGCTACTTTTTATCCAGGAAAATAAAGAGTTCCCACGGGATTTTAAAAATTAAATCCACGCGGACGAAGTCGCGGGCATCAACTAGTAAATAAATAAATAAAAAAAACATCAAAATCAGATCTGTCAATTTAGTTTAGGATTATTTTCATCAAAAAACAAAAGCAATTAGCCTGACACGAGAGTAGAACCAGGATATTATGATTTGCATCAGCATAAGCTAACCACAAAACCAACAAGGTAGTTATTTATTAGGTGAAGTCCAAATTAGTCAAGCATTCACTGTGGGAGGTTGGAACGAATTGTTGTTCTACGTAATTTACCACGATACAACCATACCTATTGTTTTTCAAATAGAAATATATTTAGAGGTTTTATGCATGATTATCTGTTGCAAAGATGCTAATAGGCATCGTGGATGGATGAGAAAGGCTGAGGATCGGGTGGCGT
The DNA here is from genome assembly GCA_933228805.2 of Hipparchia semele. Taxonomy (NCBI): domain Eukaryota; kingdom Metazoa; phylum Arthropoda; class Insecta; order Lepidoptera; family Nymphalidae; genus Hipparchia; species Hipparchia semele. The sequence continues at coordinate 844,281 of OW121719.1, forward strand.
TCATTTGAGAAGGCCTGTTTCTTGTAGTGGTCGCAGGTTCGATTTTCAAAATATTTTTGCTAATTTCTAGGATAATTCACTTACGGTAAAACAGTTTTCTGTGACGCCATTGATTCCATCCTCCCTTTGCGAACGTTGGGCAAGCAGCTGGGGACAACAAGAAAGGATTTTAGATTTGATTCGTGGTTTAAAACAATTACCGTGGTACATACTCGTATAGTTTTATCACAATTATGTCATTAAACAATGAAGGATAATTTATTATAATTATTGTATAAAAGCCTAGCACTACATCGCTATCACGCGACTTACTTTCTGGTTCAGTGGTCAAACCTATGGTCTTAATATTAGAAGGTCTTTGGTTCGATTTAGAGTAGGCTTGAGAACACTACAGAAAAACTCAAATTCTAAAATTCTATGAGCAGAATCCAGCAGGTAACATCTACAATATAATAAATTGAAAAACGGAATTGAAACAAAACTTTCTTTTTTGCACTTTTTGACTTAGATTATGCACTAATTGATCGACGTTAAAATCTCCATAACCCGAGAAATAGCTTTAGGCACCCTAAAATAAACAGCCAAAGCCGTAGGCAGAAGCTAGTTTCCTTAAGTACGTAGATGTATCAAGTAGATAGGTCTTGAAATCATCAGGCATGTGAGCGAAAGGTCAATCACACTGTTTTCTCATCATTGGTAGCTACAATTGTCTTAATTAATGGCACCTAATGAGCGAGTATTTCACAAACATTTTTCATGTTGACGTAGTAGCTGTACTACTCTTCGCCATTCTAGAAAATTCCTTTTATTTTTGCGTTGGTTAACTTCCCATGGACTTCTTAATTGGCGCTTCTTTAGTTGTTAATAAAACCATTAGCTAATAAATGTTTTCATTAAAGTGTTTACAGACATTTGAAAGAAGTTTGCCAAAGGAACTAATGTGTTTGTGTATAAATGCTAGAATCCCTACCTCCCTACTTGAAAGTTTGGATGCATGGATAAAAATCAATTCGGTTCAGTAGTTGCGGCGTGATTGAGTATCAAAATACTCAATCACGCCGCAACTACTGAACCGATTTGGCTGAAATTTGGCACAGAGATAGATTATAGGAGCTGCCCCGGAGAGCACGTAAATCCGCTGGTACTGCGCCTGATTTCCCGGTAGACTATACACATGAGTTTTCCATAAACTCTCAGACATGCACGTTTTCTCACGATGTTTTCCTTCACCATTTTATTCCTTAAACCCATATAACTCGCTATAAACTATAACTATAAAAGCCTCAATAGCCCAACGGTTAAAGGTGCGGACTGAAAACTGTAAGGTCGCGGGTTCGAATCCCACCCGTTGCACTATTGTCGTACCTACTCCTAACACAAGCTTTCCGCTTATTTGGAGGGAATAGGCGGATATTAGTCAACTTCAGGTTGCCTAATATTAAAAAAAAAACTCCGATGTCAGAGGTGGCCGGGATCGAATCTGCGACCTTCACGAGTAGGAGACCGCAATTCTAACCACGAGGGTATCACTGCTGCCGTTATGTTATACATATTACGTGATAAAAACGTATAATGTATAACTTACATATTACTTTGTCTATTTAAAATCCGAAAGGAGCAGTAATCGTCATTTATCCAAATCTGACTGATAAAAGTAATTAGCTAACACCAAAATAAGTTGAATGTTATTAATCATGACCGATTGCAACTAAGCTATTAGGGTGACCAGGCTCTGGGTATATCTCTGCGTCTTAAAAGAGGACCAGAGAAACTAATTTTTACCAAAAATATGACAAGGAAAGATTTATTAATTGTCAAACATCGTGTCCCAAGAAAGAAATGGCATACAATTTTGCAAAAAAAAAATTATATATTACATAATATCGTTTTTAGAAATAAACTAATAAAAAATAATGAATTCGACTGTGTGGAGTTAAGTTTTAAAAATCCCTGGAAACTTTTTTTCGAGATAAAAGGTAGCCTATGTCACTCTCCAAATCCTCAACTATCCCATGCAAAAAAATCAGGTCATCTGTTGCTATATTGTGCGTGATTGAAAGACAACTACACAGACTGTCACATTTATAATATTAGTAAGCATAGATTTGTGTTAAGGCAGGCATAATATAATTGAACAGAATCGTATTAGTACGAGTAATTTCTATTAATATCTCATTTAATCTTATTTATAAGTGTTAGGGGAATTCTCTTTTGAATCAATGCATGCCCTAAATAGGTTTATTGCTAAATGATAAGATAAACTTTCGATTGAAACTTATTTAAAATCGCATTGTTTTTATGAATATTTTTATTAAAAATCCACGAATATTCGCCAATATCAGATTGTGAAAGGAAACAACAGTTTATTATTTTGAATTACTCGTGTAATTTCAATTCACAATTAATCTACAATCCTCAGTTTACATGAACATTGTAGGAGATGTTCATGTTATATGTACTTAATTAGAATTGAGGAGTTTCAACTCTGTACTTTTTCCACGCGGACGAAGTCGCGGGAATCAGCTAGTTTAAACTAAATCCTTTCAGCCCAAAGAATGGGTTCAGAAGAATCAAATAAAATAATAATTATATGTAAGCTATAAAGCTAAATAAAACTATAGACTATACTAAAATAGCGAGTTTTTTGCATATAAACATTTCGATTTGCAAAATTTATAGAGTCACCCTATCATACATTATCCTTGACAGCTAAGATTTATTGTATTAAACGAAAACGAAAGTTGATTTATAGTAAAGCTATTTATCCTTATGTTATCGAGAATGCGTTTTGTTTATCGTTGATTTACCGTAATTATTTACAAAACAGCGTTCATTAATCTCGGAAGTGATTTGTTATTATCAATTTTCCACTTGAACAAATGCGACTTTTACGACATTTGGAATTGTTCGTCTGTATGTTTATTACTTTTTTTCGTTTCAACTAAGTAGGTACTTAACCGATTTCAACTTTTATACAAAGTTTAAACATTACCTTAGCAAGATATTTTGGCGTTTCTTATCTTGGCATACAAGAATAAATAATTCCTTTGGATTTTAAACACTTCGCAGAAAAAGTCTATTATTTAGTATTTACTGTTTCGAAAATAGAATCGAAAATAAGATCGCGGAAAATTGGAATAATATTTTTTTTATTAGGTACATATTACTTACTTAAGTTGATAAATGAAAAAAAAAATCGATGACAGTTTAGTATTTTTGCTGACTATTGAGCCATAACAATAATAATTACCTTGCAACAAATTTTCACCTTCAGGGTCCGCTTGGGTTTCACTCTACTCTTCTGAATACCGACTATTGAGAAACGTAAATCTTCAGCCACAATCTTAACTCGCTCCATAAGAAAACAAATTAGATATTTATAGCAACTGTGAGGTTTAATTAGATAAAAATATTATTTGATTCCCGCCACACGATACGTCTATCACTATTAATAATCAAATGAACACGATTCAAAACGAGACTTATCTCCAGATTTGCGATAAGGTTGTTACCCGAGCGATTTCAAATTAAAACGTTGAATTTGTCATGTCTCAGATAAAGTCAGATTTGAAATGCACGGAATTGCTTTTGAGTGGACATAATATTGTACACGTAGATGGTGCATACTATGGCGCCGGAAATAAGAACAATAACAGAAATAGGTGAGTACGTGAGGCGTTATTTATTTAGTTTCGAATCTACTTATAGTCACAGATGGACTGATTGTAGATGGCTGCAAAATAGCAAAACAAAAAAAAAAAATTATTTAGTAGTCCTCCTGACCGAATCCGGCCACGGCGGCCAATCTCACAGGTGTGTGCGCAACACATCACCATTCAAACACATCTCTACTCCCTCACTCTCATAGTCCGTCCATCCATTTTGGAAATTCAACTTTTGGTTAACCTATTACTTGATGGTGACTACTTAAGGCATTCAAAACGTCCAAAATTTTACTTCTAGTTTATCTCAATTTTAAAAAGTGAAAATTCTGAAAGAAATATTTAATTTGTAATTGGGAGGTCTCGGGTTCGATTGCCGGCGGGGACAATTTGGGAATTTATAAATAGAAATAGAAATAGGCCGTCGTATTGGCCGTCGCTAGTTACCGCCAAGCGATTTAGCGTTCCGGCACGACAGCATGTAGAAACCGATAGAGGGGTATGGGAATTTACACTGCTACACCCCTTCCAAGTTAGCCCACTACCATCTTAGACTGTCGTCACTTACCATCAAGTGAGATCGCAGTCAAGGGCTATATCAAATAAAAAAAAACTCACAGTCATATACATATATGTATAAATAGTTTCAGTTTCATAAAGATACCTTCAATAGTTTGAGAAAAAATTAAATTTTATTAATTAATTAATTAATTTGCCACCCTGAATACTCCTTAACTGTCAGTTGAAGTGTACAATTAAGTGTAAAGATATTTTAAACAGAAAACAATAACTACAAAGTAAAACACGTTCTTCGTTACACGCTGGTGCAGTTTTTCCAAGTAAGAATCCTAGTGGGATTTTTGAAAAATAAATCTATATGGACCAAGTCACTAGCATCGGCAAGTTGTTACATAATTCTGTAAGAATTCCAGTGTTATTTTTGAAAATTAAATCCACACGGACCAAGTCGCTAGCATCAGCTAGTTGTTAGATAATTCTGTAAGAATTCCAGTGTGATTTTTGAAAACTAAATCCACACGGACCAAGTCGCTAGCATCAGCTAGTTGTTAGATAATTCTGTAAGAATTCCAGTGTGATTTTTGAAAACTAAATCCACACAGACCAAGTCGCTAGCATCAGCTAGTTGTTAGATAATTCTGTAAGAATTCCAGTGTGATTTTTGAAAATTAAATCCACACAGACCAAGTCGCTAGCATTAGCTAGTTGTTAGATAATTCTGTAAGAATCCCAGTGGGATTTTTGAAACCTAAATCTATATGGACTAAGTCGCTAGCATCAGCTAGTTGTAAAATAATTCTAGACATTAACTACTTCAATCAAATCCACTAAACTACGTACATTCAATGTGCTGATTTGACATGATTTGCCCTTTGTTTACCATTTTAAGCCTGACGTAAGGCAATGACTTGACCAATCTAAGACTTTTGTATGACCTGTTGATTTTCCTTCCTTAAATGTAATACTTAATGTGGTTACAACTATGAAAGTGATTAGAATACTAAAATACTATTGACCTTAAAATCAAATCCCCTTTGACCAAAAATTTTGTATCTTTTTGGCTTGAACCTTTCTACTCCAATTTTAGCAGTTTTGCACAGGATGGACGGATATTTCATCCACAACAGTCTCCCAGTCTTTCCTCCAACTATCAGTCTATTTGCAAAAATGCAATCCACGAATATACATGATAATGAAAGCAACCCAGAGACATTATTTATATTTCTGTGGCTCTAACTCTAGCACCTCTATGACTGTATTTATAGACTTTATTTGCACATAAAAAAACTTTTGATGATGCTTGGAAATGACGCAGCATAAAACTCAAACCAAGAAACACTAATGCATAATCAACAAACAACTCATTCATACAGGGTGAACAAACTTAGACTGTGACTCAAACTAGATTTGCAATCTTCTATACCTACAAACAGTACCATGTTGGACTGGCTGACTGACAGACAATGTAGCTAATATTGTTGTACCCTGTCTCTACATTAAAATATCTTTTATTTAAAGAATAAAGAAATATTAAAATAAAAATGAACTTAACACCAAGCTGAACTTAACTTATATTCCCCTTCCCCTGCAAATAAGCAGTAAGCATGTTTTAGGAATGGGTAAAAAAATAGTGCAACAGGTGGGGATTGAACCTGCAACCTTTTCGATTTCAATCTGCACCTTTAACCGTTGGTTTATTGAGGCAATTGAAAGGTCATAGCTGACCAGCCAATTCTGTTGAACACAATCTAAGCTAAGCACAGCCTTAGCTGTTGAACTAGAGATTTGAGTTCTCAGTATGAGCACTCAGAAGGGGTTATTTTTTTTAATTCAACCCCTCTAAAGGGATAACTTCTTTTCTCTAAAGGGAAAGACAAAGCTGTGGGTATTACCCAGTCTAGTGAAAATGCAATAAGTATATTGATAGTATACTAGCTGTTGCCCGCGACTTCGTCCGCATCAATTTCTATTATTATGATCACGATTAAGAAGTTTTTAAAAGAATATATTTTAAATATGGATAATTTTCCCCATTTTTGCAACATTTTTCACTGATGCTTCGCTCCTATTGGTCGCAGCATGATGTTATATAGCTTAAAGGCTTCCTCGATAAATGGACTATCTAACACAAAAATAATTTTTCAATTCAATCCAGTAGTTCCTGAGATTAGCGCATTCAAACAAACAAACTCTTCAGCTTTATAATATTAGTATAGATATAGATTAAGTTCCGAATTCTAATCATAGATTTCAATGACCAAGGAAAAAAGTCACACTTTTTTCACTGTTTACTTATTATTTTTAATGCTTATCAGTGACGAAAATTTATCACTTTCAAGGCCAAACAAATTTTTCATTTTAATTCAACCTGTTGATTGGAAATTATTTGAAGATACAACATTCAGAGATCAGAAAAGACATATAAGTAATGAAAATTTTACGATTCAAAATTCAAAACAATCTAAGTATCTACTTACTTATTTGATGAATCTTAAGTCTAATGTGGAATGCAAAAAAATAACCTTTACCTTGCCAAGTTTTTCAATGGGCACTAAGGAGGTTGTTTGGTTTTCAGTCTTTTCCTGGTTGCCTTGTAGTTCGCCGCTGGACCCTGATCGAGTACCTCTCGTTGACCCTCGGGGGGTACTTGAGGCGCTACCACCATCAGAGAAACCTTTTTCATGGGTACTGTGGTTACCCATTTTTATAACATCACTTTGGACACTAGAACAGTAACTTTTAAACTATAGTTTGTTGCTATTAAATGAACACTTAAAAACTGCGGTCAACATATAAAAATTCCAAATTCGCATTTGTGTAATCATCAGCAATCAGCATGCACGTCACAGATAAATAAATAAAATTGTTGAATGTCACTTTCAAGTTCACGTCACTCTCGCATGGAAATCATGATGGAAATGCAGCATCAGTAAAGCTACAATCTCAATTGTGGCGATTGGCTGAATTTATGGCATTCCTGTAGCAGCAATACATTTCAGTCAATAGCAAAAGAGAATCAGCTAATCGAAGGTGATTGCTCTATGGTGATTGCGATCGTATCGCATTTTGTTTGCTTGACACGGCTTGACATAAATATTGTCATTGATTGACTTAAATGTCCGTAGAATAAGTATGTTCTAGAAACAGCAACTGCGAATGAAATTTCGCTCGCGATTGGAATGTGCAAGATTGAACGCGAGAAAGCTTGCACGCGTAAATTCAATGTACTCTGTGACGCGTAATCACGAGTGATTGTTAATAAGCAACTCAAGATTCAAGAGTTACGTGAGAATTATCCTGATGATTTTAAAAATTATTTAATTATTTCTATGTAGGGTGACCAACCCAATTGCTAGCACTGCACCAGTTTATTCGCACTTTAGCAAAAAAGATTAAAATATAAGTTTCTGATTGTAGTTTTTAAATTTTCAGATTAAAAAATATTTAGGGGAATTCATATTTTTCACAATCGAAACCTTTCTAATCTGGAAAGTTTTAAAATGACGTCAGTATCGTAGTTGAAAGATATTGTTCTGGAGTTCCTGAAGTTTTCGGCCATTTTGACTGATCGACTTACCCGTCAGTACTTACCAGTAGTTAATCCCGTATGTGCGAATAATTGGGGACTGGGTCATTTTTCAATTTTATTTCAAATTCTTGTTGATTTAAGAAAAAAATCCTTAAAAAGTTCTTTAATTATATATATTATTAAACAAGTAACCTTATGAACACAATTATTTAAAGAATTTGGTTAGATTTTAATTTAAAAAACATATTTGAAATTGGATAAACTCTTAAAGTGCTAATAATTGGGTCGGTCACCCTATAAGATTTATAAACGATGGATGAAGCATGAGTGGTTGCGCGAGCGGGCAGCGCGAACGCGCATTCCCTTTTCCTTCGCTCATCTTTACATGTGCGCTCTTTCTCGCACGAAAGCCGATTCACGCGACACTAGCTATAAAATGAGTACCTATTAATTATCTGTATAAATTATAAAAGCGCGCTTTTTCAAAAAGTTTTGAGCTCAACATCTAAACTATTCTAAACTTCTAGGAAGACTTTTTAAAATATCTACGTTGTTAAAAAACATAGAGATCGTTTTTTTAAATATTTGCAGTTAATTATACTAAACGATAATATTTTTATTCGTTAATCGTAACTATATAGGTATAGTAATTCGTTAATAACTAATAAAATGAAGTGGATACGATTTGCAGTTTTAATACAGACATAGGACAGACAAAATAGTTTATAAGCAGCAATCAATATTTATCTACTGAATACCTATACATACTTTAAATAGGTAGCTACTGAAAGAAAAACAGCAAGTAAGTTTCTCAAAATTTTATTACTTAAATTAAATAAATTTATCTTAAATACTTGAAGCGTTTTAAGTTTTAATTTAACATTAGAGTCACTACAGTCGATATCACAGTTTATAAATAGGCAAGTACCTATACCAATGGAAAACGAAGAAAGTTTATACTAGGTAAGTCCTTATTAAAATTAAATCCTAAATTAAACAATATTTATAATTTGATGAAATTATTTTATTCCCCTCAAATTATTCTATATTTAATATATTAATTAAATGCTAAGTACTTATTTAAATTTTTATAATTATAAATGCGAAAGTGTGTCTGGTTGTTAGCTTTTATGGCTCAACCACTGTCTCTGTAAATACAAGTGGAAACTTTTTACATTTCCCAATTAAAAAATTCCCAATTCACCCATAACCCATCGTCGACTCGCCACAGCCACGCAAGTTAAAGCAAGTGATATCGCTCATTTGCGACAAGGGTGACATAATTCAAAATTCACCAATTTTAGTATCGAAAATTTATACTTTTTGCTATAAAAACATCATTACGCTAAGCACAAAGAAATAAGAGCGAGAGAGATTGTGACTTAATGCTCTGTCACTTTGTTGGCCGCTGTGTTGTTTCGAGACCGTAGCATCCACAAAACATTACTCTCTAACGAGAGAATTCTCTCATGGTCGATTTTGAATTATGTCACTCTTGTCGCAAATGAGCGATATATTGCTCAAAATCACATAGCTCCGAAAATTCAGAGATGCCTGCCTGGGATCGAACTCCAGAATCCCAGAAGAGGAGGTCAAAATACACTACACTATATTTACAATATTGGGTAATGGAAAATCTAAAAATATTTTCCACAATATACCTACCCACTAATTTTAATTACGTATTTCGTTTGCGCTCACTTTTACATATTTTTCGGTAAATTTTTACATTACCGACTGAAAAGAGAGTGTGTCCTATAACTTCAATTTATAATTAATTGGCGTGTAGTTGCAGCCACAGGGCGCGGTTAACCAATGACGTGTGTAATGGAGGAGACACGTTTATGAAATTCATTATTGTACAATACAATGTAAATATGTTACATCACATAAATACAGTTTGTAAAAACTTATGTGTGGGTAGTTCGATAAAAATATACAGCGGAAATGACGTCACGTAGGTCATGAATATAGATACCAAAGCGTGCCCGGCCTGAAACAAAAACCATCGGTTAGTATCCAGTTCATAATATAATTTTATTATTAAAGGTAAGTACATATTTAAGTGGATAGTCGGCGTGGATCGAGGTTTTTTTAATATCCGTAGAAACATCTTATTTCCCGGGATAATATCAACAGTACATATATCTAAGAAAGGTGTGTTATTCCTTACTAATATTTTAAAATAATGTAAAAGTATTTTTGTTTGTTGCTTTGTCCTTCAATCACGCAGCAACTGAGCAACGTAATTTTTTGCATGGGTATACTTAGTTGAGGTCGTGACCTACCTACCTAGGCTACCCTTATCCTGGAAAAACGTTCCCGCGGGATTTTTAAAAATCTAACTTCAAGCGGACAAAGTCGCAGGCAAAAGCTAGTTAATAGTAATTTATGAATCCACATTATTGAGATTGAAGTCTTATTAAAACTTCAATTTTTAAACACTGCGAGAAGTCTTGAGCGTTGGCATCCTTATGTGGTAGAAATTCAACCTACTCGAACGAAACGCTTCAATTCAACGTTTCTGATAAGAACCGCTAAGGTGTGGAACACTCTTCCAGCATCCGTGTTTCCTGCCACTTATAATTTGAGTACCTTCAAGGCAAGAGTGAATAGGCATTTTCTAGGCAAGCGCGCTCCAACCTAGATCTCATCAGTGCTATCCAGTATTGATTGTCGTTAAGCGCAAGTTGCTATCGAAAAAGGACGACGACGGCTTATGTACTTACAATCTCAAAGAAGGAAGTTCTTGCTAGATTGGTCTTGACAGCCAGCAGGGTGAGGTTGTAGGTCCAGTGTATGAGCAGGATGGAGAGCGACATCCTCCCCAGGATCTGCCATGTGCGCCACGAGAGGATCCACCAACATATATCTGAAAAGAGTGGAAAATGTCTATTATCTATTCTTTATCTATACTAATATTACAAAGCTGACGAGTTTGTTTGTTTGAACGCGCTAATCTCAGGAACTACTGGTACGAATTGAAAAATTCTTTTTGTGTTGGATAGTCCATTTATCGAGGAAGGTTGTAGGCTATTTAACATCACGCTGCGACCAATAGGAGCGAAGCATCAGTGAAAAATGTTGGAAAAACGGGGAAAATTATCCATATTTGAGGGCTTCCGTTGCGTGCGCTGCGTAAACGGTTCAAGTTACCCAAAAAATAACTAAATATTTTTGGAGATGGAGGACATAACTTCTCGCGGATAGTAGCAAGTCACTTTAAACGTTTTCCACGCGGACGAAGTCGCGGGAATCAGCTAGTAATATAATAAAGTGCAAGAGCTTGTTTGTTTGAACGCGCTAATCTCTGGAAATTCCAGACGGATTTGAAAAATTCTTTTTGAATCTGATAACCCAATTCTCGAGGAAGGTTATAGGCTATTCAACACCTCGGTACGACTCTTAGAAACCAAGCAAAAAGAAAGAATAGCGCGGGCGAACAATGCGATGTGGTGAGTCCAGAATCTACCACCGATTCGGAAAGCTGATTCTGTTGAGAACAGCCGGCAAAAAACTAGTTGCAAGCTTGCTACAAGTCATAATAATGATGCAATCAACTAGACAGAAACAAAATAATTGCCATTGCATGGATGTGATATGATCTTGCCTAGAGTACCAATAGTACAGTTGATAATGTGTTACAATTATAAACAAATAAATACACATATAAATAAACATAAAAATACGCAATTAAAATTTTTCCTATAACCGAGGTCAGGGCTCTATGATCTCATAATTTAATAATGGCATTATAAAAAAGAATTATATCCATAAAGGCGTAGTAACCGGATATAAATATAACCTACAGAGTTATTAATAACTGGAAATTTTTATAACTGATTTATTGTGTACCTAATATTATATTCTGTAGAGTTGTAGACCATTGATTTATTGTTGAAGGAGACAAATCGTTAAAATACTATAAATATTTTATTTGTCTCCTTCAACAACATCCATCAAATAAGTAAATAAAAAATACCATACCATAAAATATGATTACGTTAAATTGATTAACCTTATTAACATAATTGTGTAACATAGGTAGGTATCTATTTGCTAACTGTACCATAATGTTTTTCTAGTCTATAATAAATATAAAAAAAATGGTGAATTTTATAACTTTGCTAACAAAATATTCAAACAAAATATTCAGAAAAACTTTTTTCGTAAAGGAAACAGGGACCTTATTTGGGTTGTTTGATTTATAATAGCGTTAAGTTCAGATTGCTAATATTTAAAAAAATAGGTTTTCTGGTAGGACTAGCTACCACCATACCGTCAAAGACGTGCCCATCCAAGTGATTTAGCGTTCCGGTACGATGGCGTGTAGAAACCGATAAGGGGTATGGATTGAATGTACATTGCCATATCCCGCCCAAGTTAGCCCGCTACCATCTTGGACTGCATCGTCACTTACCATTAGGTGAGATCGCAGTCAATGACTATCTTGTTATGAAATAAAAATAAATACTTACGATCGAGCTTATAGAAGAAGCCGATCATAGCCGTGGACACGATGATGCTGAAGACGGGCCGCTCCAGGGTCGAGAACAAAGTGACCAGGAACTTGGACTGGCAGTCCTTCATCAGGAAGCCGCCCATGATCCACAGCACCATGGCGGGCACCGACATGCGGTAGATGATGCGGAACCACTGAAACAATAAATTCACCTAAGTATATGTAGTATGTTACATATAAAAAGAATAAAATATCAAACAAAAAACTAAGGAAAGAAACTAATGTAATAGACGCGAAAAGGAAAATAAAAAAATTAAAATGGAAATGGGCCGGACACGTCTGTAGACTAAAGCAGGACAGGTGGGCAAAACGGCTAACAGAGTGGTACCCCAGAGATGGAAAGCGGTCAAGAGGAAAACAGAGAATTAGGTGGAGCGACGAGTTTGTAAAGATGATTGGAGTAACATGGCAAAGATTGGCAAACAGTAGAGAAAGGTGGAAAAGACTGGAGGAGGCCTTCGTTCAAAGGTCGTACTGAAAAAAAAATATTGCTGTTATTTTAGAATAAGGAAAAAAGTTTTAATATAATTTAAATAAACAAAAAATGTAAAATAGGATAAGGATAGGATTAGCTATAGTTTTGTAAATATCTTTTTTCAGTAAATAAAAGGGTATATTATTTATTATTCTTATACGTAACTATTATAAGCTATCATACGCAAGAGGTGTGCGTCTTTGGTGCTCAGAATGATGGGCAGCCTCAACACCCTAATGGAGAATGAACTTTGCGTTTCCTAATGGGAATGTTGCTCATTCAAGCACCTCGGGAGTAGTTGGAGTCCCCAATGTCTATCGGTCTTTCAAAGGGACTTACAACATTGTTTTGAAGGTCACATTCATTCTTCCTCATCAGATAATAGACGAAGACCAGGATTAGAACCAGTAGAGCAACTAGCAAGCTTCACAATATCGCGTTTAACGAGGCTATCCTTTTATTGGCAGCGAATCTAGGGAAAAGGGACTTACCTTGTTCTTGTGAAGGTCATATTCATTCTTCCTCATCAGGTAGTAGACAAAGGCCAGCAGTAGGCCCAGTATGGCGGCCGGTGCGCTGCTCCACGGCGCTGCGTACTGCCACTTGAATGAAGTCACGCCCTTGTATTGCCAGCGGATCAATCTGTCAGAAAGCATTTTATCTGAGTAAAGTTTATTGATCATAGATTGGTCTGGGCGTGGTTTTTTAAAACTGGTTTAAATTCAGCAAAAGGCGTAATATAGCTTATTTGCTTACTCAGGGTTCCCCAAGAACAGGATCGTCAGGTCCCAGTTGTAAGCGATCGCGAAGTTGAGCAGGATGGACAGGATGAAGAGACCGGAAAGCACCTTCACCGCGAGCTGAGGTCGGCGTATTAACAGCACCATCAGCACTGATGTGATCAGGTAGAGCTGCAAGTCTACTGCCAGGAACCTGCGAAAGAAAATAACACAAATCACATTATTTCCGAATCACAGCTAGTGGCGCATCCCTGGCGCAATGGTGAGAGCGCTGTGGTCTTATAACTGGGAGGTTTCGGGTTCGATTCCCGGAGGAGGCAATTGGGGAACTTATGATTTCTGAATTGTCTCTAGTCTGGTTTGGTGGGTGGCTTTGGCCGTGGCTAGTTACCACCCTACCGTCAAAGACGTACCGCCAAACGATTTAGTCCGTTTAAACAATTCAATATAACATAACATTCTTCAACGCTGAAGGAAAATATCGTGAGGAAACCTGCACGCCCAAGAGTTCTCCATAATGTTCTCAAAAGCGTGAGAAATCTATCATCTCCATACTGTTCATAAAAAAAGTCATTTTTCTTGTTTATAAAAAGAATTAAATAGTTTTTTTCTCATCCTTTTCCAGACGATATAATTTTGCAAAAACAGCACGCACGTTCAGAGAATGTATAAATTTGCATTAATAGGCTCTTAAATATGCGTGTTTTTCCATGTTATTAATCACATTCTGGTATCTCTAGCCGAGGTAAAACAGACTGAGCTTTAGTAACAATAATAATTGAGCATACTTACTCTATCTCAAATGGAAAGTAACAATGCAGTCTAAAATGGTAGCGGGCTAACTTAAGTAAAAGTTATTAAAAAGTCTTTAAAGATAGGGTGGTAATTAGCCAACCACGCCGAAGCCTCCCACCAGACCAGAGATCATTTAGAACTCCCAAATTGCTGCTGCAGGGTGTCGAATATTTAAAACGATAAAGCGTGGATTTAGTTTTCAAGAATCCCGCGGGAACTCTTTGATTTTTCGGGAAAAATGTACCTACCCTCAGGCCTCAACTATACCCATGCAATCGTTATAATCATGTCGATTGACGATCCCTCAGGTATTTTTCGATTTCTCATCTGTTCTTTTGAGTTTCCACTGGGGTGCTGATTTTCGCCTTAGCGAACAAAACCAAAAAAAAAATCTCTCAAGCCATTTTCGAGTTTTAGACAGACTTCCAGCAGTTGATTTTTATTTAAATAGGTACGAGTATATCGAGATTATAAATCCGCTCTGACAGCTGTTTTATGATATTGTACATGAATAAACACATTGTAGAGCAGATGTAAAAAAAATCAACGTGTTTTGCTCATAGTTCAAGATTTGACTTTTCACTTAGCCTTTTAGAAGCTAAATAACTTAAACATAATAGCCGTCATATTACTGTAATAAATAAAGAGATTTATAATTAATTTATGCATATTTATTATTCAGCCCAAACCGCAGTAAACAATGTGAAGGCCATAGCACTATAGCTTTTTAGTAAAGACCCTGAGAAAATGAATTCCGGGACGATGGGTGATTTTTCATGCGTTTTAAAAATGTTTCGATTTTCGAAAGATAAGGATTAATGATGTGATTCCATAGAACCTCGTGTATGGGCTTGTTATGAACAGGGCATTTCAAGTAAAGCCATCGGGGTCCTGCGCCTGATTTCTCTACGGTCGTGTCGGATTTCTGTCCCATCGGACTATGAGAGTGAGGGAATAGAGAGTTCACCTGTGTTTTCAAACACACTTGTGCACTCTAATATCTCCCGCGCAGACGGCTAATTTCTGAGGAGTTTGGCCGCCGTGATCGGCTTTGGTGTAATCCTAGAAGGAAAATAATCCAGCAGATATAAAAAAATATATATATAATATGACTTACCATGTCTGTATTAGGCATCTCTCATCAGGCATGACCAGGTTGTTCACGTAGAGCGCATGTGTCCACCACTTGTTCCTGCAGCGATCGCTCTCACCTTGGACAAGAGTGGACCAGAGCGGACCATCGCTCATGTGTCGCCACCAGGTCGCTGTTAGACCCACCACGAACATCGATAGAGGAGTTATTCTACAAGAACAAGAATATCAATTAATTAACAAATGGATGAGTGAAACTTCTAAGAGGAATAACTAGTTTTCTTTTACAAGCAAAAAAGTGGAGATTTGCCGCCCTACTAAAATATAAGGTAATAGTAGATATTTGAATATTGTTTTGAGACGTCATACAATGATGACCTTACAGAAAGTAATATTAAGAAGGTTAATGTATGACGTCATGTCAAACCAATATTGAAGTAGTACCAGGTGGATACTTTACTTTCGTTAGTCATAGGGCCCCACGTGTGTATAAAGAATTTTCGAAATAAAAAACAAGGAATGCTGATTTTATTTTGGTTCTACTTAAAAAATTTAAGAAATCATGTAAGTATATTTATTTAGAAAATTTTTTTTTTTACAAAATGTACTTGTAAAACATTTTCGTTTATAAATAAAATTGTGTTCGGAAAAAAATATATATTAGAAAAGAAAAGACGTTTGAAAATTTTATTCATGAGGTATTTATATAAATGTACCAAGTAAAGATATCTAAAAATATTAGGGGAATGCATAGATTTGCGGATTTCTTAACTTGCGTCACTTGTACGGTACAAGTGACAATTACCTGGTACAAGTTGTACCAGGTAATTGTCGTCACTTCTTCATTATCATATTCAATCGTTACTCACTACTTCAACCGCATGCGCTGAGATTTTTAGGTTAATCATTGATTTTCCGGGATTAAAAGTAGGTACTTAAACTATTTCCGTTTCCAGAATGCAAGCTATTTTTGTGATGCCAAAATCAAAATTCGATTAAGTAGTTGAGTATAATGTGTACGGATTATTTTGCACTCGGTGTGCTAAAAATAGAAAGACATGTGAAAGCATTTGTTTGTTGTTTTGTCCTTTAATCACGCAACAAACGAGCAACGGATTTATGTGATTTTTTCGTTGGTTATATCCTCCTAGGATTTTTTCGATGAAAACTAGTATAAAATATATTTTTTAATATAAAATTGAACTAGCTATAACCCGCGGCTTCGCTCACGTTAGGTTCGATTGTTTAACCCCTTATTTAACCCTCTTGGGGGTGAAATTTTCCAAAATCCTTTCTTAGCGGATGTCTACGTCCTAACAGCTATCTGTATGCCAAATTTCAGCTCGATCGGTGCAGTGGTTAGAGCTGTGCGTTGATAGATCAGTCAGTCAGTCAGTCAGTCAGTCAGTCAGTCAGTCAGTCACCTTTGCCTTTTATATATTTAGATAAATGCCTCAATAGCCCAACGGGTCAAAGTGACTAGGAACTGAAATATGTAAAAAAAACTATAAGTAAGTCACCTCACAATCCGATGAAGAACCACCTGCCACCAGAATGCAAGACCAATCTTCTTGTCAGGTTTAGCCTCAAGCGTCAGAAGCACGTTGTACGCCAACAGGAAGCTGGACAGGATGATGAAAGTCTGCACCACCGCTGTGCCGTTGGTCAGGATGGCTGATAGGGGGTGTTGGTGCACCTACGAGTACAAGTCTCAAGGTAAAATCACACGATGATGATGAACTATGAGCTGGAGTAGCCAGCCTGCACCGGAAGGGTTTGAATTTTCAAAAATCCTTTCTTAGCGGATGCCTACGCCATGTCAGCCAGTCAGTCAGTCCAGTCAGTTTCCTTTTATATATTTAGAAGAAGATGTATAAGGTACGTGCTTAATTCGCAACCAACAAAGTTGCATAGCTAAGAGTAGGCAAATCATCGATAAAACGATTACTCATTTGTATGGATAATTCACAGGGATAATTGTTACCATGGAAAATTGTAATAGCAATAATTAAGAGTTATTCAGTTACAATTTAAATACGAGATTGCTAATTTATATTGTAATAGATATCTACAGGTAATATTAATACAGCTCCCGTATTACCCGTAATATATCACTTGGTTTTAATCACTTAGGTTTCAATGTCAAGATTAATGTATGTGTCTAATCTACATGATTGATAACTATGGGTTGTCATATACGATCAAGTTTGCCGTCAAGTTTGCATGATGCTTTAGAAATTCTAAAGCATCATGGAAACTTGACGGCAATTCTAAATTAGAATTGGCAAAAATAGTATTTTACTAAGTATCGATACTTTCCCCATTACTCAATACTTTTATCTCATCACTAGATTTCACACGTCAGACAGTAGTTGGTTGGTTTGATTATTGGTTTGTCATTCAATCACGCCGCAACAGAGTTATGCGTATAGTTGAAGACCTGCTAAAGTGACATGGGCTACTTTTTATCTCGGAAAATCAGAGAGTTACTATAATGTGGGTGTATTTAAATCAAGAGTGATTAGGCATCTTCTAGGCAAGCGCGCACCATCTTGGGCTGCATCTTCACATACCATCAGGTGAAATAGCAGTCAAGCGCTAGTCTATATATTTAAAAAAAAGAGTTCCCACAGGATGTTTAAAAACTAAAACCACGCGAACAAAGTCGCGGGCATCAGCTCATCATTCATTAACTTACCCTTTCCAAAAACTTGGGATTGAGAACAAAAGTCATGTAGTGAGATATTGAAGAGTGCGCTACAATAACGGCGATCAGCGTAATTGCTCTGAAACAAACAAATAACAAAACTTTAACAATACGGTTGAGGTAGTCTATCTATACATGTGACCCGAGAACCTCGGTTTTCTTTAATTTTAAGCTATTGCATAAGTTCTATCGCGGGCCTTCAGCGTGGAGAATCCAGAAATTCCGTAACGAAAATAACCTGACACGGGACTCCTCTCACCGCTAGATGGCGTTGATAAAAAATGCTATGCAATAGCTTTACCGCGGCAGTCCCCGAGTGCCACACGTCTTTTTATATTCTTTTTAACCGATTTCCAAAAAAAGAGGAGGTTCTCAATTCTTCGGAATCTTATTTTTATGTAAGTATGTTCCCCGATTACTCGAAGACGCCTGGACCGGTTTGGAAAATTCTTTTTTTTTGTTGGAAAGAGTATACTTCCCAGGTGTCCCCGTTGTCATCAAGTCAGGATCTGTTGATGGGATCCTGGAGAAATCGAGGGAACTCTTCTAATAGGCGCAATTGATATACTTTGTAGTGGCGTTTGAAGTCGGTCTTGTAACCTATTTTTATACATATACAATATCATATTGTTTTGAAAATAGAATTTTTACGTTTATTGTTTACTTGTACAATAAAGAATGTTTCATTCATCATTCATTTTATTCGTATGAATAAATGAATGAAATGAATGATGAATGTATATTCATCATTCATTTCATTCATTCAAACTGATAGCACACTTACTTCATGCCATTGACTGGGTCAAGCGCACAGAGTCTCGGGTCTTCCTTCTCATAAGATGCCGTCAGCTTCCCCCAGTTGACGCGGGCAGACCAAGTCATCAAGTAGCGGTTCGCTGTAAACATTATTAGATTTAGAAAGAAAGAAAGAAAGAAGCGTTTATTTAATGCATTGTGCCACACATCACCCAATAGGTATACCTAGATTAGGTTGTCCCGGCGCCTCCACCACTTGAACATTAAAGATAAAAGACGTCAAGCAGAAGAAGCGCCGGAACAACTAAGTCATGTGTGGCACAACCCAGAAAAAGATCCCAACTCAGCAAAATGCTGTATGCTTTGTACATGCACAAGAGCATACAGCGCTAATTTTCAGCCAGGACCCTGATTAGGACCTTAGCGAATCGTATGCGTATACAAATGGGATGAGCTGCAAGAACTACGGCTTTACGTGCTCCGAGGCACGTACATGTCAGTACCTACTTTTGACAGAAAATTGCAATAACGCTTAGTAGAACCCGCGAATATATCACGTGAACAATGAACAAGTTTGCCGGTAGACCTCATCATCAGCAGAAACTAAGTATTTGACATAATTCTTCCATTAACCTTCCGAATCGAACCGCAGTAAGAGCATCACTTCCTCTTTCCTGATAAGGATCGTCAAGATTTGGAATGCCCAATTCCAAATAATTTTTCTATTTTAGATTCAGTTCCTTCGGTTTCCTTATTTGGGCATTTCAAATCTTGGCGATTCACTAGAACCGGCTTCCGTTTTTACAACTATAACTTCTTGTTCTTTATCAACTGATAGACGACTTATTTGATATTTTATAGAATTTGGTACCTTTGAATCAGGTAATTAGGCATGTTCTAGCTAATCTTAGGCTGCATCTTCATTTTCTATGAGATGTCTGCGATCAAGCGCTAATCTATATTATAACTTTAAATTAATAAAAACTAAATTAATAATGCGTGTATTAGATTGATTCGGTACAGACTAAAACACTATAGTTAGTGATGGCCTATTTAAAACACACAATATAAAAACTTACGTTTAGTATCCGGGTTTCTTAAAAAGTCATACGCTGTTCCAACGACATTTGCCATAACGATAAGGCCAACGAAAACCGCAAATATCATATCCGGTACATCTATAACAGATTTAGGTGGCGTTTCCTTAGTTCTGCAATACTCTAAATCTATCATCTCGGTGTCGAGACCATAGTGAGATTTCGTCAGGTTGTGGACGCACTCTTGGAAGATGTCTGGCAGGGAGTTGCCGTCGATGTGTGCACATCGCTGCGTCACACAGTATCCTCGCTGGATGTGTGTGTGGTTGAAATGGTTCTTGTCTTCGGAGAATGTCTGGAAAGAATAACTAATTAATTTTTGTGAAAACTTTTAAGGTTCATGGAGTGATTTTCGGTAGGCGAAAATCCTATGGGTTCGCGTCAAGGACTATGGTGCGCTTTCACATTACAAATAAGTTGCTAGCCGCACGACTGCACCGAGGCAGCAGTATGCCAGGGGCCCAAGTCTGCTATTGCAATTGTAGTTACATTGTCTATCAATGACATGACAATTGTTATTTTTAGCAATTGTCATGTCATTGATAGACAATTGAACCCCTGGGCCCCAAGTCAAATTGCTAAAAGTAGCAATTGGGATGTCATTGATAGGCAATGTAATTGTAATGTAACTACAATTGTAATAGCAGACTTGGGCCCCAGGAGCAAATGCCTTCCCATTACAGTCGCGCGACGATATACTTTTTTAAACGAATTGGCTGTTTATTATTGTTTCTTTTTTTGCCAACTTTAATCCAGTTTAAGTCGTTGCACTCAAAGTGAATCATAAGTGAATATACGACTGATAACACAGGGGTAGGTCGATTCGTGGCATCAAAGCGTGCTTACGTAAGGTCTTGTACTCGTATCCTGTGTTGGATAGTACCTATACTTTCGAATACACCTTGGGATGTAAATACAAATTCAAAATTCGAAATTATTTATTTCCATGTAGGACAACTTGTAGCTCTTCACACGTCAAGACTACCGGTTCGGAAAGCAGATTTTGCTGAGAAGAGCCGGCAAGAAACTCAGCAGTTGCTCTTTTCATAACAAAACTTTGCGCAGGCGACATGATGGCGTTTCTATAGAAATAGAATAGTCGATTTTGTGTATTGCCTCTTTGTTTATGAAGATGAATATCTCACAAAGACAAAAATGTAATTAGTTACTTACACCTATTTTAATTTGTTGAGTTGTTAGTTTAAGCTTCTTGGTAATTTCTTGCTGCCACAAAACATTGATCGTCGATCGTGATTATATTATGTGGCAGTTACCTAGTTTGCTGGGTAACTATAATAAAACCCCAGAGACCATCTTCGATATTATTAATCAAGATTAGATCTTTTATTCAAACTTTTTTATACAACGCACGCAAATATAATATAAGTACAATATGATATGTATAATTAGATAGGTATATGAACCTATAACTATGGAAATTGTCCCTCGGGCCTCGCGTATCGACACATCAAACCGGAAAGTTCGTTCTGCGGTTGGTACCAAAAATGAGTTCCAATATGCGACTTTTTAAAAAATAACATGAATTGGCCCTGTAGGTATTCTTAGATAGGGAAATGAATTAAAAAACTAAATCCGCCAATTAAAATTATTTCAGCAAAGTCAGGTTTAAAGTCAAGTTTAAATCAGGAAATTCTGTAAAATAATATCCAAACAAAAACAATATACTGTGAATGTAAGGCCAAATTATACTATCAAAAAGTAAAGGCCATTTAGAGAAAGCTGTCGATATTTAATGTTGTTAAAGTACAGTTTTATTTATTTGTTTTGTATCACCAAAAAGATTACATAATATTATCAATAATATTGTATTTAACTTACTGGCTAATGTACTCAATAATCATTTTTAAAGAAATAATACTCAAAATAAATATTAAAGTTTTATTTTGTGATAAATTAACTAGTTTAAAATTCCCCCCCAATAAACTACACTATCGTCGTTCTACTTAATATTGCAAGTTAAATAAAAGCTTGTAAAAATAGCTGTTTTTATATATGCCGTAGGATCAAAAACCAATTTATTTGTAACGGTTGCTTTAATTTAACTGTCTAATGGGTAGAGATTAGCCTAATATATTTTGCTTTTCCTCAGATTCTGTCCTCCTTCCATTGAATTAATTCATTTGCCGCAAAGATGGCGTCTAGAAGCCCATTGCGGGTATGGCTTTCATTAAAAAACTACCATACTCTATTCCAAGTTCCAACTACCATCTTAGACTGTATCGTCACTTACTGTAGCGGGCACCTGGCGTCAGCAGTTTCACACATTAAATATGACGCGTCAAACACGCCACGCCAGTTGTTCTACACCCGCCACTATGTCTCTTTAGTCTTTAGAATATAACTTTTGTAATATAGTTATATATTAGTAACTTGTGTGTTACTTTTCTATCCCGCACCGTGGCAGGGAACACGGTGCTGACCGCTCAGCATTGAATAACACTGAACAACTGCCGAGTGTCTTGCCGGCTCTTTTCAGCAAAATCAGCTTTCCGAACCGGTGGTAAATTCTCGACTTGTACTCGTAGTGAGAGCACAATTTGGCCACCATGAAATGAATAAATAATAATTTTGAATTTGTATTTGAAACAACGAATTTGGTTCTTCTTGTCTTTGCGACCCTACCTCTAGCTGCTGCAGATCTCTCGCATTATCCTAACCCCCCGTGTCTGAGTATGTGTTTTTGTTTGAAAGGTGAATTAGTCGGAAGTGTTCTTAGCTATGTTTGATGAAAATCGGTCCAAGATGGCCGCCGCCACAAAATGGCGTATTACCAACATAATTTTTTCACAACTCCCTCTATATGGGTATCAAATGAAAGGGCTTGACTAGTAGAATACTATGATTTTAAAATCCAAGATGGCCGAAATCACAAAATTTCGAATTACATATTTTTTTAAATTTCACATATCAGGGGTGTTTTTTATTTATCTTTGTTGGTGTATTTACATCTAAACTTGCATTCATGAATGATTCTCTCATGCCCTCATCTTTTATTCATACCTATTATAAGATTCTATAGAGATAAGTCGTCCTAAAAAATACAAAACTTTCCGTCTTAATTTATATTAAAAACCTATTATAATCCAGTTTTTCGATGTAACGAGGTAGTTTTGTATGTATTATATAGGAAGAACTTATTCAAAGTCATAGCTTTGAATTTTGTATTTTGTACTGAGTTCATTGACTTCGTCGTGAGTTTTTAGGGTTCCGTACCCGAAGGGTAACCAACGGGACCCTATTACTAAGCCTCCGCTGTTCGTCCGTCTGTCTGTCATTGGGCTGTATCTCATGATCCGTAATAGGTAGATAGTTGATCTGAGAATGTATATTTCTGTTGCCGCTATAACAACAAATAATAAAAATTAATTAAAAATTAAACGGGGCTCCGCTACTAGAAACGTGTTTTTTCCCGCGTTTTTTCGTATTCAAGCTCGACACGCATTTAATTGACCGGTTATTTAATTTTTTTGGCCTGCATATTCTATTTTATGGTAGGAGCCAACATTTATTAACCTATTTATATATTTTAAGTGAGGGCAAATACCTACTACATTATTATTACTTACTTAAATTTTCCAAAAAAAGATATAAAATTAAGGCCAAATTACGAATCAAAACTATAAGGTTATCAACTTTGATTATAAACATGACAAGATTGAGTATGTAACGCACGAAAACGTCCTCAAAAGTTTTCGACATATATCGCCTAAATCTCTCTCACCTACTTCAGTGTCACTTGATTCACTACGCAGTAAACCGCTCCCGCAAAATAAATAAATATACCGATTTGTATGGTCTAATTATGTCACAATTATCCGAAAAAGCAAAATAGGAAGTCGAAGATCTTATATCGTCAATAAGTTTTTACATTTGCGTAAGATTTTTTAAGAAAACACCATTTTTAATTTCGATGTTTTTTAGGTACGTAAAAGTGGCCAGTGATACCAGCTGAGTATTGTGGTATTTTGCACATTATTGTGAAAAAATATTTTTTGCATGATACATTTGCTTGAACATTAATAATAATTAATGAAATCAATTTGTTGCCAGTAGTGTGGTAATTTGCCACAAATATAGGGATGTCCCGGAATATAATTAATATTGCATTATTAATTTACTTACTAAAGGAGGTGGGTTGATAAGGCCCAAAATCCGCCCCTCAAACACTCGAAAAAAAAAGTTCCAGATTCCGACAAATTGTAAATGTATTTATATACTTGAAGATATAAACTTTATTTTAATATAAAGTTTAGGTGATAAAAAAAATAGTAAGTTACAGAAAATATTACCCAAAAAGAGAGTGTTTCTTTTACTTTTCATACATTTTCATATATTTTAGTCGTTTTTTAAGCTTTGATTTAATATTTTAGTATGAGGCGCTCCATGAACCATGGTAAACGTAACTGATAATGATGCTCCTTTTTATAAGCTTTTATATGAGTATTAATTTATTTTGGTTCATGGAGCGCCTCATTCTAAAATATTAAATCAAAGCTTAAAAAACGACTAAAATGTATGAAAATGTATGAAAAGTAAAAGAAACACTCTCTTTTTGGGTAATGTTTTCTGTAACTTACTATTTTTTTTATCACCTAAACTTTATATTAAAATAAAGTTTATATCTTCAAGTATATAAATACATTTACAATTTGTCGAAATCTGGAACTTTTTTTTTCGAGTGTTTGAGGGGCGGATTTTGTTGCCTTATCAACCCACCTCCTTTTGACCGATAAAATATTTTTAAATAATAATTATTCTAAATAATTATGATTATTAATATAAATTATATAAATAAATTATATACCTAAAAATTAAAAATAAATTTCTAATTAGTTTATAATATATATATACTGCAGCGCCACTTACTGGGTCCAATTGTAGATAAAAACTTATTTTGTAATCCACACTAACATACAAAAATTCCATCAGAATAGGTCCAGCCCATATTTAGATAATGAGATAGATAATGAATATTCTATAATCAAGTAATTACTAATTAAGCTATTTTCCTTGGAAACTATCGATTTACATTAAAGAAACGGTTTTACACAGACATAGATTAAATATATTAATAAAAACAATTTTATCGTACACCTTATTTCGGATTGATTTATTTATAAAAATTGTGCAAATACTTTTATATTCCTGGTATCCCTAGGCGCACACATTTGAGAGTTTGAGGTTGTATCGTACACGCCCCCCTCACGGCGTCACGCACACATTGAAAATAGTTGAGGCCGTTTTACCGCGCACTGCTTGTTTGCGATACTACTTCTATGGAATTCTTTGGTTATCAATGATAACCTTATAGTTTTGATTCGTAATTATAAAACTATAAGGTTATCAATGATAATTAAATAATAACTATAAGGAATCAATGATATAAAACTATAAGGTTATCAATGATAACCTTATAGTTTTAAGATGATAACTTATCATCGAAGTTAAATTCGGAAACTTGTTTAACAACCAACAAATAAAATTGAATAAGTCTAATTCGGTCATTGTTAGGTTGTAAGTTGTAAGGACCTAAAATTTCAAACGAAGCCGCTGGCAATATTTAGTGACGCTAAAAAAGGTGAGGGACCCGTTATGGAAAAATACCAAGCAGTTTTTTTGCCGAAGGTGAGAGCTGAGATTTGCGATCCGCAAGTTCGTTACTGCCGCCCCAGCCATGTTACAAACGTGTTTTCTTTCCGTCAACGCTAACGCTGTAGAGGGGTTCCCATGACACGTTTGTAATATGTAAATATTATGTATATTATTTTTTGTTATAGCGGCAATAGAAATACACATTCTGGGAAAATTTTAAGTAGCTACCTATTATGGTTCATGAAACAGTTCGCTGACAGACTGATGGACGGAGCTACACACGCGAACACACACACACACACACACACACAAACTTTCGCCTTTATAAAGTACTAGCTTTAACCCGCGGCTTCGCTCACGTTAGGTTCGATTTTTTAACACCTTATTTAACCCTCTTGGGGTTGAAATTTTCCAAAATCCTTTCTTAGCGGATGTCTACGTCCTAACAGCTACCTGTATGTCAAATTTCAGCTCGATCGGTCCAGTGGTTAGAGCTGTGCGTTGATAGATCAGTCAGTCAGTCAGTCAGTCAGTCACCTTTGCCTTTTATATATTTAGATTAAGTATGATATGATATTATGATAGGATGGTTTTGTGTGAGGTACCTGTATAACGTCCAGCAGGCGGCTGTAGCGCTTGGACGTGAGGTGGAAGGAGCCGAGGCAGAACGCTCCGCGGGCAGCCAGGCACCCCTCGTAGTCGTCCAGCTCGTACAGCCTTGGCATAGAGTAGTACTGCTCATCTGCAAAACAAATACGTATTGATGTTTTAAATCTAATTTAAAATGTCATGATACATATTACATTACTAGCTGTTGTCCGCGACTTCGTCAGCGTGGATTTAGTTTTTAATAATCCCGTGGGAACGCTTTGATCTTCCGGATTAATACGGAACCGTTCGCATGTGGGTCCGATTCGCACTTGGCTGGTTTTATTTAATACTAGACGATGCCCGCGACTTCGTCCGCGTGAATTAAAGTTTTTCAATTCCTGCAGGAACTCTTTAATTTACCGGGATAAAATGTAGCCTATGTGTTAGTCATGGGTATGAGCTACACACACGAACACATACGCACACGCACATGCACAATCAACTTTATAATTTATATAGTGTGATTAATACTTTAGAGATGTTTGTTATTGTTTTAGAGATGCTCGTATAAACAGCAATCAATTTTATTAATACCGAGGTCACCCGCGAATTCAGCGACGTAACTATCAGTCTAATATCAATACGTTTAACTTGACCTAAAAAC
Organism: Hipparchia semele; assembly: GCA_933228805.2. Lineage (NCBI taxonomy): Eukaryota > Metazoa > Arthropoda > Insecta > Lepidoptera > Nymphalidae > Hipparchia > Hipparchia semele. The sequence continues at coordinate 871,043 of OW121719.1, forward strand.
AGGATAATCACTCGAATTTTCACTAATATTCGATAATAATTTAAATATTTATCCATCAAGGTCTAGCGCATGGTAATGACCGACCGTAGCGGCTACCGGCGATGCCGGCCGGTTCGGAAAGTTGATTCTACTGGAAAAAAGCCGGCAAAACACTGACTTCTATCTTTATTAATCTATGTACAACACTGGACTTGCTGTTTTGATTCTGTTTTGGAGTTTTGGACCTACTACCACCGAAACAAATATACTGTGACATAAATTTGTATTGAGTCTAAGCAGAGTGAAAGGCTAAAGATTTCAGCCTTAGTCCTGACATAAGAGCCACAACATTAATTAAATTATTTTGAATTTTATTACCGCTTTCATATTTCAACTGGTCCACGTCAAATTGGCCGTCGTCGACCGTTACAAAATGACGTCATACCGTAAAGTTGAAAAGAAATTAAGAATTCTATTTTTTACTGTAGCCACAACTATGACGGAAGTTTTCTTCTCTGGCAATGCTTTTCATGGCAATGACATTTAAAAAGTCAAGGCGTAATTTTTAGTTTCTTATTGGAACGAAGTTCCTTATCGCGCGTTTTGAAAGGGGGCTAGACGGAAAAAATTCTTACGAAAAGTTGTCACGACACTTTTTGCTATGTTCGTCGCATGTTTCTCTGTCTGTCTCTCTCTCATATAGAAAACAAGCCAGATATTTTCATTTCTATTTCGCATTGAACTTCGTTCCATCCGGGTGTCCCTTGACACCTCTCAAGTTTTTTTTTGTTCGCTTGAAAAAAGTCATTAAGAAAAGTAATTAATAGTCCGCGCTATGCAAAACTTTTCCTTTTTATATTCATCGTAGAAGACGATACGCTAACAATAATTATTGTAAGCAAACAAAAAGAAATAAATAACTAATTTAAAGTTAACAAACATCTTCAAAACGTAATAATAACAAAACTTTGAAAAACTTTGGTAGTGACAATCGCGAGTAAGTAATAATCTATGATTTCATATGAAATCATAGATTAATTATAAAGGTTGGTGCGTCATTCGCAATATTTTTAGTTCCAGAGACACTCGAATGTCAAGAGTGGCGCTTCAAATTGATCCGTAATTATGCTGCCATTTGTATAGGGACAGCAAGTCCAGAGTTAATCACAGATTAAAGATAGAGGTCAGTGCGGCAAAAAATGGACTTGGCATGTTATGTATCATTGCGTCACATTTGGCCGATCGAAGCGAGGTCTCCGGGTCTACTTGGATGGATTTGCACATATCCGTCTATCTGTCTGTCTACTCAAATAAATATGCAAGGTTTATTATTTTCTTATCTGGACTAAGGTTTAGCATATATGTGTGTCGATTCTCTAAAAATGATTGCATCAATGCAACGATCGACAAACAAGTTAATTAATTAAAACGTACTGAATTAATCAATAGAAAATCCACAATTAATATGAAAAAAGTTTTAATTTTTTAACTCCTATTTTTTTACATTTATTTTCTTTTACATATAGACTCGATAAGGACTTTCTAAATAGAACACCAATTACTTTTTTCAATTTCAGATAATTACTTTAAAAAAAGATACTGGCCGAATTGATAACCTCCTCCTTTTTGGAAGTCGGTTAAAAATTTACTAGTAAGTATTACTTAATCGAATAAGTGTTTTTTTTTGTTTTGGATCCAGAGTCAATCCAAAAACGCTAAAGCTAATAAATAATTAACATAAACGCTTAATAATATTAAAAAAAATGTTTAATTGTACACACATAGTTCATAGTTATATCCTGTAGTTAAATAACAAAAACTTATAGGTATGTGGGTATCAAAATTAATAACATTGACAGAGTTGTTTCTTGCAAAAAGTTCTCTATGCCAAAACTTGACATACCATTCTTGTGCCTACGAACTTTTAGGGTGCGAGGTGTCAGTTCGAGGCAAACAACATAAATATTTATACTTATGAAGGCTCAAAAATAATTTAGATAGATAGATTATTTATTCACCAAAATGCAGGCACAATGTGATGTAATGTGAGCCTTAAACATTTTTCCAGGATTGGTGCGCGAATATTATACAATGAAATATGAAACAAAATGTCAGTATTAAAAGTTAATAATTTTAAATGTCATAGTAAAAAAATAATTTGGCAACGAACTGTAAATATTCGAGGCAGTGATAATCCATTGTTAGTAGGCCTTTAAAGACCCCTAAAAGCTTGTTTCAATTTTTTTTAAATTTACATTAATTGTTTTAATTTTGAATGATATTCAGGTTCTTCTTAGGCTTCCGTATCCAATGGGTAACCAACGGGACCCTATTACTAAGCCTCCGCTGTCAGTCCGTCCGTCCGTCTGTCTGTCAGCGGGCTGTATCTCATGATCCGTAATACATAGACTGTTGATCAGGGAATGTGTATTTCTGTTGCCGGTATAACAACGAATAATATTAAAAAAAAGGGGGGGTTTCCCCTACTAGTTCAAGTTCAAAATTTATTTATTTCATGTAGGCTAACTTGTAGCTCTTATGACACGTCATAAATCTACCACCGGTTCGGAATGCAGATTCTGCTGAGAAGAGCCGGCAAGAAACTCAGCAGTTGCTCTTTTCAAAAAAAATTTTTTTACAATTGTTAAAAAGAACTAGGCTATGCACACAATGTTTCCACACATAAGCTTCAAAAACGCACACCTACCGCAACCAAACACATGTTAACATGGGTAGACACAAAGCAGACCCATTCCCGTTGGCGGCACCCGTTCACGAGCATGACGCATGATCCAGCCATTGCTTCGCTCAACCATATTTGAGGGAACGTAACAACCCGCACCACACGACACCACCACAGAAATGTTCAAGTGAGCATGACATACTTAGGCTACCCATGTTAAGGCATCGAATCAAATACCAATATCAAGACACTCATTTTAAGACATAACTGAGACACAAATAAAGTGGAAACACTGTAGAACAGAATACAATACTAGAAACGTGTTTTTGTCGGCGTTTTTTGGACATTAAAGTAGAACTATCAGGCGTGCACGTTTACTCGCTATGTTTTCCTTCACCGTTAAAGCATACATGCTTCAAATATCACAATATTTAATTGCTTAAACGCACATAATTCCGAAAATGTCAGAGGAGAGTGTCCGGGGGGTGTCGAACCTGCGACCTCCCGAATAGGCGACCGCAGTCCTAACCACTGGGATATCACTGCTTAAAATATTATTATGGTATGTAAATCTAAAGGAAAAAATCAAACGAAGCCATTGATAAATAATAATTTTGTTGAATAAACTAATGCGAATTATACAAAATGATTCGTGAGTTTTTTTATGAAAGGTCTTAGACTAGCTTAGATTCAAAAGATATAATTTATTAACTTAAAGCTTATTCTATATAGAACCCGTCTCCAATTGACGTCAGAAAATTTTCCATGCAGTCGGGGGTTTTTAATTCAATCTACTATTGAGTATTTTAAATAGGTTGCTATTATGAGTGTTTAAAATTTTAAATTATAAATTTTGCCCGCAACTTTGCGTTGTTCAAGGGTTTTTAGAGTTCTAAGGTAAAACTCAATCAATCAGCGGGCGATGGAGAGAGCTATGCTCGGAGTATCCCTGCGAGATCAAATCAGAAATGAGGAGATCCGTACGAGAACTAAAGTCACTGACATAGCTCTGCGAGTTGCGAAACTGAAGTGGAAATGGGCGGGGTACATAGTTCGAAGAGTTGATGGTCGATGGGGTCCCAAGGTGCTGGAGTGGCGACCCCACACCAAAAAGCGCATAGTTGGCAGACCCCCTACTAGATGGACTGATAACATCAAACGAGTCGCAGGGAGCCGCTGGATTCAGGCGGCGTAAGACCGAGGCCATGCAAGAGACTTATGTCCAGCAGTGGACGACTGTCAGTTAATAAAGAAGATGAAGAGGTAAAACTATAAGGAACCTTTTAGTATCGCCTATAGCTAATAAGTTAGAAAATATTGCATTAAGTAAAATTAGGTAGGTACTTATACCTAGTGATTTTTCTAAAAATCCAGTGCGTTTATAGCTCTATTATAATTCTACAATTCATAGGATATTAGCATTTTTATTGATTTAGCCTTTTATGTAATAACTTATTGTGATAAACATAAATATTGTTTACGGCACTAATATAATAACTCATCGGAATTTTGAATTATTGTGGTATTCATAACTAATTGCCGTCACAGATCATCAGTTAGGTCGGAACGCTTCGGTTTTTTCCTTGTGTCAATGATCTTTGTTCACCACGGAAGCATGGTGCTTAAGGCCAAATTAGATGGTTCATTTTTCGAGATTTTTGCTTTCATTTTCGGGGCTTCACCGATGAGTCATCATCAATTGCTGTTAGTTAGTCTCGCTAAAACACAAAAATAGCTTGACCGAGTTGATTTTTTTTATGGTTTAGTTCGCCCTAATACGGGGATGAACATTGAACAGCTTGAATAAAAAAAAAGAACAGTTGAAAACACGAAAAATTCAAAATCAATTATTTTGTAAATAGGTATAAGAATCACCATTTCCGATTATCTACTATATAAAAATAAGTCGGGTTTTCCTTCCTGACGCTATAACTCAAGAACGCACGAACCGATTTCCACGGTTTTGCATTCGTTGGCAAGGTCTCGGGCTCCGTGTTATAGCAAAGAAAATTCAGGAAATCCACGCGAACGAAGTCGCGGGCATCAGGTAGTTTTTAATAGATTGCAATCATTTTTAGAGAATCGCATCACTAGTCTATGGTAAGTTATGTTACTGATAAGTACCTACTTAGTCATAACTCATAACAATAGAGGATCTTCGCAATTAGAACCGGTGTTATAATTTTTTCCAGTAGACTTTTTGTGTGAGATAAATAGACGAGAAGAATTCTTGATAATAACATAATGGTTGCAATTGTTACAGGTGTATCGTATACTAGCTGATGATCGCGACTTCGTCCACGTGGATTTGTTTTTTAAAATCCCACGGGAACTTTGTTTTTACGGAATAAAAAACTTATGTCACTCTCCCAGGTCCTTCAAAAATCAAGTCGATTTGAGGATCTATTGCAGTTAAAGTAAAAGCAACAAACAAACACACTTTCGAATTTATTAGTAAAATGTAAGATGTTATTATGACCGGAAAAAAAAATTCGATGGCAAAATGGAAAATTTTAAGAAATAAGTACTTAGTTATTTTCATCATACCTATTCAAAAAGCAGACATTGGCTTTAGAGGATAGCGCGAACCAAATTAAATTTTGGTCTTATGGGAGTTTGAGTTTTATTACGGAACCCTAAGGTTAACAAAATACAGTTAAGTAGTTATTTTGAAAGTAAGTACAGATAAAAAAGATAAAATTAAATCAAAGAAGTACTTAAATCTACGAGTACATATTATAGTATAAAAAGTTTAGTTTTTTTGCTTTAATTATTATCTTGTTTACATTTACATTCTTGTATTTAAGGCGTAGCAAATTAAGGTGTATGTACGTATGTTAAGAATTTTGTTGTAAACAAGATCTTAAGTAAATTGATCGGTCAAAATGTAAAGCTATGTTTTTCCACTGAGAGCATTTTTTTTAAAGAAAGAATATTAGCCAAGGTGAAATTGACTTATATTCTCCTCTCTCCCTCAAATAAGCGGAAAGCTTGCGCTAGGAGTGGGTACGAAATTAGTGCAACGGGTGGGTTTCGAACTTGCAACCTTTCAGTTTTCAGCCTGCACCTTTAACCGTTGGGCCATTGAGGCTTCAAAATATGATATGATATACTCTCAAGTATCAAGTAATAAAAATTGAGGTAAATATAGGTACACACTACTTAGCAATTGTACAATTCCGTCAACACCAAAACAATACCAGAAGCGTAGCACATAATTCCTTAATAATACCTGTAATAACACTTTTATGAAGAAAAACAGACCTATCTCGCTGCTGAGTCATGTTTATTTGTTGTTTTCGAGAATCGTTACGAATCCTCTCGCTCATAGATTTGACTTCCAACCTCAACTAAGAAGATATGACTCCAAAAAGACTTACTATAATGGCTCAATGAAATAAGGAGACTTTCTCGAATGCGAGCGAAATTTTCGGCACTCATATTCGAACATTGCTTAACTGATACGCGTTTTTCTGACTGACTGACTGACTGATCTATCAACGCACAGCTCTAACCACTGGACCGATCGAGCTGAAATTTAGCATACAGGTAGCTATTAGGACGTAGGCATCCGCTAAGAAAGAATTTTTGAAAATTGCAACCCCAAGAGGGTTAAATAGGGGGTGAAAATTTGTATCAAAGTCCGTCATTTTTCAAGTTATATCCATGTATTTAGGCTTTCAAATAAAAATAAAGAAACATGTATTTCACAGATTTTGAAAAATCCACCCCCAGAGGCATCAAATAGGGGATGAATGTTAGTATGAAGTAAAATAGGGGTTTAAAAAATCGAACCTAACGTGAGCGAAGCCGCGGGTTAAAGCTAGTGTATATAATCGCGGCGAAAATTGTATGGAAAATTTTCGTATACTATTTGGCAAACTATTTCTTGCCACTCGCATTCGAGAAAATCGTCTTGTGTAACTGACGCCTTAATAACGTGAATTTTAAATTTATCAATTTGATCAACGTGATAAGTTTAAACAAAATTTAAAAATACTGGTAGATGTTTTTTTTTGTTCTGATGCCGAACGTGTGTCTAACTCATTTTCGGAAAAATTGTCAGATACTTCTGTTTTCCTTATGAAGGCAGTATAGCTCAGCGAGACGTGCTTTCGCGAAGCCATCGCGAAGCTTAAGTGGAAATGGGCGGCGCACGTAGATTCGAATTCTAACAAATCAATCTATACCGTTTTTACGAGAGAGACTTGCCATTTGTGACAATAGAAAATCGAATGGCGAATTTACTAAAATTATTTAGCACACGCGGTGACCGAGGAGAGATTAGGGGGCCGATAATTGCTTTCGAGTGGCGAAACTCCCGCTCTTTGTTTACACTAGGCGATACGATTTGTTGCCTAGCAAGAAACTTCACTGGCATTCGAGAATAGAGTCTAGATGATAGAGTGAGCTAGCTTGGAAGTGTATGGCAGTAAGTATATACTAGCCATACTCCTAATCGGTTTCTACACGCAATTGTAAAACGCTTGGCGGCACGTCTTATTGTTAAAAAATCAATTATAAGCTCAATTAAGAGGCCAGTTATTTGGTCATAAACCTAGGTACATACATTACAATTATATTATTTTATTTACAAATCTTGGACATTACTTGATTTTTGAATCAGAATATATAACTTCTATTATACCAATACGTCTTATTATGATCTGCCGACAGTCGACAGCCAACCGATAGATTTATATAGATTAAGATTCTGGTCTAGTATTATATCCATAAACAGTTGTTTAGCTGGCGCGCACTAGAATATATATTACTTTGATTAAAATATTATTATTTGGAAAAACATGATGGGTTTTTAGGGTTCCGAAAAAAACTTCGGAACCCTTATAGGATCACTTCGTTGTCCGTCTGTCTGTCAGTGTGTCACCACCGTTTTTCTCGAAAACGGCTCATGATACTAAGTCGAAATTTATACTGAATATAAAGTTCAGTGGTCTCTTAGTGTTTTAAGAATATCAAGCTTATAGCTTAACTCAGTGAAAAGTTACAGCTTGAAAACCACGGCTTTATCATTATTAAAACAAATTAAGGCACATCTTCAAAAATCGTTTTTTTCCATACCTAATTTTTAGTTTCATAGTAAGTCCCGTTATATTTTACAAACACCAGCCTTAAAATCTTACAAATGACGGAGATTTTGATACCTCTAAACCTCATAATACTACCTAAAACAGCCAAAAAAACAAAAAAAAAACGATATCTTACTGTGAATTACAATCATTGCAATGCTTACTTTAGTGACGCGTCACGTAGACATATTATAATGGTGCGGCCACACTATGGTAAACTTCAATATCGATCATCTCAACTATTATCGCGGTTATTTCCGCCGATATTAAACGCGACAAACTGAGTGCCCACACTTCGTCAACGTCAACGAAAATTTAATTGGCGATAACGCAATAATTCTGTATTAATTTTTTAATGATGTATTTATTAATTCTGTATTAATTAATTGGCGATAACGCAATGTGAATGCAGCAGCGTCAGCGTCCATCTTGAATCAGGACATATTATCGTCATTATCGGGCATTGAGGTTGACTGTTCAAGTGTAGGCGCTCAATTTTTCGTGTTAAATATTGCCAGAAGCTGCCGCGTTAACTGTGGCAACGTTAACCCTTTAATGTGGATAGCTCCTAAAGGCTCCTAGAATAATAAAATGACTAAAGTGAGAAGACATTATATCAAAATATGTATGTAAGAGCAGGACAAGGCATTGTGTTTCTATTTGGTAGGTACCTATCCATTGACGTATAGCATAGCTCCGTCTCTATCTCCTTTAGAGAGCCATCACAGACCAGAAAGAGAGCCATGCTGATGTGAGGCTCTGTCAAGTGTCAAGTTTGTGTTTGGTTTTGTTTCGCGTCGTGTTATTTTGTATTTAAATCATAATTATTTAATAAAAGTTTCAATAAATTTGGTTTTTAATGTACGGTTTTCACTCAAGGTGGATATAAACCTTCTAAAAATACATCAGTTACAACGAGATGAATCCGTTTTCGTGGTTTGGTACTACCTATATGTATATCGACTACAAAGCTGCAAAGGTATTTAACTAAGTTTATTACTGAATGGCTAATACTGTCAATATATTTTAATGTAACAAATGAAGATATTTTCGTTTAAAGATTCTTAGTAACAAGGTACATAGTTGACTCATAATTTAAATAAGTATCTATTGAAAACATAACCTACAAAACAAATACTTATATGTATTTCATTTTATTTATGATTATAAAAGTTAAATTAACTGTTTTAGATTCCAAGAAAATGCTGTGTGCCCGAATGCAAACCAAATTACGACAGTGTTATCAGCATTGAAGGAGCTAAAAGTACATTTTCTTTCCCGAAAGATGCTCATCTCTCTCAATCGTGGTTACGTGCGATTCCACGAAAAGACTGGGTACCTACCTACAAAACACTCAGCTGTATCTAGCAACCATTTTTCAACCCATGAAATCTAGACTGAAGAAATAATTATTGGAAGTGAGCAATTGAAATACCCATGTTTTGGTTGAGGGAGCAATACCTCATATTTTCAATAATCTCCCATCATACATGTCGAAGAGTACTCTACCTCCAAGACGCAAGCCCGAAAAAAGGAAAGAACAAGCTGAATAATTTCATGAGGAGCAGGTGTCTAAATTTTTAGAGAGTGACATAATAAAATCATTCGAAGTATAAATTCCAAGAAAAGTTAGAAGAGTCTAAATGGTTATATCAAGTGATACCTAATAAGAGGCTATATTCCTATTTGTCAAATCTTGATATTGAAAGTGATAATGGTGACGGCAATGTGAAAGTAGTTAATAGTGTGTAGTGTGTGTGTTATAGGATGAAAATCTAAGCTTTCAGGTATATGTAAAAGGACATTTAATGCATCATGAAGATTTAAGCTGGATATTACCTAGTGAACTTAAGCTTAGCAGATGGTCACAGCTTGAAAATATACTATATTGTTATTATAACAATAGTGAACCAACAAAGTCATTTGACTATTGTCTTGATAGGTCTTGAATGAAGCAGTTAATACTGAAAATGATAATTTTGCTGCAGAGCTTGTTCTACACCAAATGAAATTGCTAAAAAATAAGCAACATACATAATATAGTGTTGAGACGGATATGCGTATAGTATTATTATGTCAATGTTGGTATCGGATTTTTGTAGTGCTGCCAGGGATCCCAACTAATGGGGGTTTCTCCCCAAAAGGGAGTAAACAAGTGAAATGGGATACTTATAGTATAATATACCTAAGTATATAATTAAGTAATTATATATCACTCCCTATTACCACTGTATATATTGTATCAACTATTACCGAAACACAGGCTAATATCCTATTATTCTTTTATTTCTCTCTTGTTATTACTGGTCTATCAATTTCTGTCTCGGTCGGGTCACTACATCACTAAAGGCTATGCCTGAAAATCAGCACTGCAGCCATAATACTGCACCATTATGCTGAGGCAGTAGCCTTTTCAGCTCCAACACGCACCTTTATGTTATAGATTAATGCTGAGATCTATAGAGTGTACTCTGGCTCGGCTCGAACTTGGGTTAGAGTTGGAGCGAGCCACAGAAATATGTTCTGACATAAATCTGTCTCGTTTTGGCTCTGACTTGAGTCTGGGCCGAGTGGGGGTGCAGTCACTTAGTATTACTCAAACTTTGTACCTACTTTTAATTTTTGTGTGAGCTGAATAAATGTTTATTTTTATTTTTTATTTTATAAAATTGGCTGTGAACGAAATTGCCGAACGAAATCAACCAAAAAAATGAGAGTATATAATTAAAGATATATTGTTGTATAGTTCAACCACAGATTTGCATGCTGGGGATGTTTTCAATTTTTCAATTTACATTTGTATGGTATGTACTCGAATTTGTTATACTAAAAATAACAAAATTGTTTCTTTTCAAATGTAAACTTGAAAATTAATTTTTCTTGAAAGAGACTTCTCTACATTGTACCTGGAGACAAAATATGGGTGTCAGACTCAGACTATGAATATTAGATGGAACTAAGTGCAGTTATTGATTTCTCTGCTTTTACATTAATGCCCAAGTAAAGGAGTGTAATGTTTGTAAGGAGTATAATGTTGAGGATTTATGTATGCATATGAATTTCTTTATTCCACCATAACTTCTAAATGCCTGAACAGATTTGTGATATTAATTATTGTTTCTGCGAGCAGTGTGTGTGATATTTTGAAACATGAAAAAGTCAGGGACATAAAGAAGGAAAAGTGTAAAAATTAGAATATCCAGTTTTACATGCCAGTAATAAATAATTATTATTAATAAAAAATAAATAATTAACTTGATAAATGTTTTGTTTTGTTTATGTATCCTTAGTAAATCACATCACATCACACTAATATTATAAAGGCGAAAGTTTGTATGTGTGTGTGTGTGTGTATATGTTTGTTACTCTTTCACGCAAAAACTACTTGACGGATTTGGCTGAAATTTGGAATGGAGATAGTTCATACCCTGGATTAAAACATAGGCTACATTTTATCCCGGGAAATCAAAGAGTTCCCGCGGGAATCAACAACCTTAATCCACGCGAACGAAGTCGCGGGCATCATCTAGTATTAAGTATGTTAATAGCCATTTTAAGCTAGAGGAACTCTGCATTAAAACTGCGCGCTTAAGCTGGTCATCTAGTAGATACCTACCTAATTTACATAATCCACACAAGGTTCGGAACCCTCAGAACGCGAGTATGACTCGCACTTGACCGGTTATTTTATTGGCATCGGGTATAGAAAACTACCGGTTTCTTGCGTTGTTTGTCGCTCCTTTTGCGCCCGCCCTGAGATATTTATTTGAATTAATTGTTATAAAAAATTACGTATACCACGGTAATTATTTTAGTTGGGATTGTCGATATTTCGATCCAATTGCATGGACCGTGGTCACGACGGGATGCAATTGGATTGAATAAAAAAAAGAGAGCAATCGTCTCTCAATCATTTTTAGAGAATCGCACTACTGGACCACTGCATTTCAAATTTCAAGGCAACCAATATGTAATTAATAGAAAGGAGTCAGCAATTAACACGACGTATAAGAGAGCATAGTCACAGAATACCTAATAGTACTAAAGGTATGTATAAGCACCCTGATACGACCAAATCGATACCTCCTACGTAAGTTGTTGTATCCCCAAAACGCTTACGTGACGCGTTAATTGTTTTGAAGGTCAATAAAATGGTTCAGGCCGTCGTTTTAATAACGACACAACTTTATAAGTCTTAAGAGTATGTTAAAAAATGCAGTTTTTAATATTTTTTTAAACGAACACATAAAATAGATAAAAACAAACGATACAGTGCACAAAACCTATATAAAATGCCAATTTTGTGGGTTACCACAACTTACGTAGGAGGTATCGAAATATGCCCACTAATTTATGTTTATTTATTTTCTGCGCCGGCTAATTAAATCCTGCGACTGGAAAAGCCCAAATACCTTTGACGTTATACTTATTTTTTTTGTTATCGTTCTTGTACAAAAGTTTGTGACGCATTATAATATGCTAATCTTCTATCTTCTATACACTTACAATATACTAGATGACGCCCGTGACTTCATCTGCGTTGGACTGACTTCTCTAAAAGAGTTTTTTATTTATTTTTTCATTGTTCAATTAAAACAAATTACATAAATATAAAAAATTTGGCCATCTTCTTGAATTGAATTGTGATGAAGATCTAAAGGATCTGTTTGGTTTAAATATTCCTAAAGGAATAGTTTTAAAAAATCGTGATGAGGAAAAATTTGAAAAGTTCGTTTGGATTGAGTATTCCTGACGGAATAGATTAAAAATATTTTGATGAGGGTGAATCTGAAGCCTAGTTTAAGTATTCCTGAAGGAATAGTTTTAAAAAATCGTGATGAGGATAAAGAAGAGTTCGTTTGTATTGAGTATTCCTGAAGGAATAGATTTAAAAAATTGTGATGAGGATGAATTTGAAGTCTGGTTTAAGTAAGTCAGGAGTACTTAAATGAATAGTTTTAAAAAATGGTGATGACGATAAACTTGAAGAGTTCGTTTGGATTGAGTATTCCTGAAGGAATAGATAAAAATATCGTGATAAGGGTGAATCTGAAGTCTGGTTTAAGTATTCCTGAAGGAAAAGTATTAAAAATTCTTGATGAGGATAAAGTTAAGAGTTCGTTTGGATTGAGTATTCCTGAAGGAATAGGTAGATAAAAAAAATTGTGTTGTGGGTGAATCTGAAGACTGTTTGGCTTATATGTTCCTGAAGGAATAGATTTAAAAATTCGTGATTAGAATAAATTTTAAGAGTTCGTTTGATTTGAGTATTCCTGAAGGAATAGATAAAAATTCTGATGAAGATGTATCATCTCTGGACGTTTATTTGTCTTTAAGTGAAGCAGGATAAAATAAAAAGGACACCGACCTGTGATCTCCGCGGCTCCGACGAGCACAAACAACAAACACAACACTGGTAACACAAACACCATCATTCGCGGCAACACTTACAACGTTAGTGAGGGCGGATACATGAACAACACCAATATAACTGGCATGCACCAGCCCCCAACTGTGTTATATAGAACAACACACATTTACACCGGACGACTACGATTACGATACGACAACTTCACGATATCGTTGATGAGGTGGCTTACTCCTTAGAGCAATAGTATCGTGAACTGTGAGAATCAGAAGAAAATATATTAAAAACTGTACCTTAGTACCCGACTAAAAAAAAATTTTATGTACTTAACATATTTAGTCAAATTAATTTTGTTCATATAAAATGTACGAGTAGCCTTTTTTATTCGATGACCATGACTGCGATCTCACCTGATGGTAAGTGATGATACGGTTTCAGATGGTAGCGGGCTAACTTGGAAGGGGTATGGCATTCAACCCATACCCCTAATCGGTTTCTACTCGCCATCGTGCCGGAACACTACATCGCTTGGCGGCATGTCTTTGGCAGTAGGGTGGTAACTAGCCACGACCAAAGCCTCCCACCAGACAAAAAGCCAGCCAGACAGCCTATGGAAGTATGCAAACTAGACGAGCCTAGCAGTTTAAACGTCGGTAAAGTGTCTTATTTTCCTGACAGCAAAGGCGGCCGCGCTAAGTTTACCCGACAGTGTTTCTATCTCTCTCTCTCTCTAGCTCTCCATTGAAGCTTATTATCTAGGATCACCCCAGGAACACTGTAGAGTTGTCTATATCTAGTGTCTGTCTATAATTTTCAGGGTTCCGTACCCGAAGGGTAACCAACGGCATCCTTTTTTTTTTTTTTTTATTCGATGACAAGATAGCCCTTGACTGCGATCTCACCTGATGGTAAGTGACGATGCAGTCTAAGATGGTAGCGAGCTAACTTGGAAGGAGTATAGCAGTGTAAATTCAACCCATACCCCTAATCGGTTTCTACACGCCATCGTGCCGGAACGCTAAATCGCTTGGCGGCACGTCTTTGACGGTAGGGTGGTAACTAGCCACGGCCAAAGCCTCCCACCAGACCAGACCAGAGATAATTTAGAAATTATAAATTCCTAAATTGCCCCCGCCGGGAATCGAACCCGAGACCTCCCAATTATAAGACCACAGCGTTCACCACTGCGCCAGGGAGGTCGTCAAATTCTAACTCTCCGCTTTCCGTTCGTCTGTCCGTCTGTCCGTTCGTCAGCATCTAAATCCTTCTAACAGTTGTACTACTGGTGAAAAAAGTCCCAGGTTCAACGGTTGAACCTATCAGTTGTACCTATTAGTGGGAATGACCCTGTAATTAAAGGACCTTTGACTCTGGTTGGCAACAGAATAGCTATCTTTGTTTGTCCTTATTCTTTAATGCACTATATAGTGTTAACGTTCAAAGGTGAACTTATTATCTAGAGGTATTCTATTCCAGTACTGAGAATATCATACAGAGTGACGTTTTTATCATCTTACAAAAGCAAACCATTTAATGTACCCAATGCCATTAGTGACACAATAAAAAAAGTCGTGTGGCACTCGGGGATTTTTTTTTTTCTTTGGGGGAGGAAAAAATCCCTTCGGACTTCTGCCTGTTGGCAGGGCGTATCCGACTTGCACGAACTAAAACAACCTCCCCGTGTCGCCCAGATCGGCACGGAACCGCGCTGCATTTGTTCATGCCGACTCGGGGACTGCCGCGGTAAAACTATTTATTGCATAGCATTTTTTATCAACGCCATCTAGCGGTGAGCCGCTAGATGGCGTTGATAAAAAATGCGCCGTTATTTTCGTTACGGAATTTCTGGATTCGGTCTCCACGCTGGCCCGCGATAGAAGCTATGCAATAGCTTAAAAGGTATAAAGAACATATTTTCAATGAGCAATATTTAAAAAATAAATAAAGATTGGTACATTGTTGCCGACCGGAGTCAAAGGTCTAGCGACAATTAACCCAGGAATGCCCGAATTATTTTTTTTTCACTTTCATTGCTTTTTTTTCTCTAAAACTACTTGGAAGGGGATCCAAAAATGATAAAAACAATAAAATATTTTAAAAACATATTTGAAGTATGAAAAATAACGCGTGTCCATATGGACACGCTGGGCAGTTACAGTATCAGAAAATACAACAACTAGGTGAAAATCTAATGAGTACTAAACTTGATTTTAGACAAGAAATTAGGCATAATGACATTGTAATACTTCTTTGTATGCTATGCTTCGAAGCATGCAATACTTAATCTCAAATTACACTTCATAAGTCCTGTTTTACCAGCTGAATGTTTGGCTTTTCAGTAAGGAGCCAAGTATCTTTTCTTATTTTTCCGACTTTTCAGTAAAGTTATGAACTCAGTCAAATCTCCATGCATCGGTAGTGAAGAGGCGGTACCTCTGTCTTCCTGAATCTCTTTGTCGGGTATCTTGGACTTATTGAAATAAGGCAGAATAATCTCCAAGTGGAAATCAAGCTAGAATTTTATCACTCCAGGTATTTTTTTTATTTCCCAGGCACAATGAATATCCAGCATTCATGTCATAAGTGACCAGTGCTGATTATTTTAGTGCTTTATTTATTTTGTTCATTATAAAATTTTGGATTGCATTCCCAGGTTGTAGAAAACAAGATTTTTAGTATGGAAATAGCTCTAGTTCCCCACGAATCTACGTCTTAGCTTCTATATTCAGCTGATGAACGGCTTTCATGACCTTCTTGATCAACATACAAAATTTCTTAGATTTCATTTAGTGTTCAGTTGCCTCTTAATTGGTTAATATCAAATAATTTGGTCAGATGTAATTTATGCGTATAAAGCTATTGCAAGTGCCCAGCGTGTCCATATGGACACGTTAACTTCATCGTGATAAAAAGTTATCAAAATAAAGATTTATTCATTGCTTCACTCTATAAAAACATAGTTGAATAATAACTAAATAGTTTACAATACAAAAATTCCATCCAGAATACATAAATATGGATCAATTTTACTCTTTCTCTTCTCGAATCCACTTTTTTTGCAAATTCACAACTTGTGAAAAAACAAACGCAATTTTCTTTAAGATCACTCCCACTTTTTGCCCCAATTTTTACATATTATAACAGGTTACACCTTAGGCTACCCGAATGTCATTAACTCTTTCTTTTATAAATACAAAATGTTGTCATAATGAGCAAATAATTTTACTACTATAAGCGTGTCCATATGGACACGCTGGGCATTACTGGGTTAATTCAACGCCAAAAATTGTTTACAAAAAACACATGTGATAGACTGGGTAAAATAATCAAAGTTAACCCCTACGATAAAGATATGAATGTATCTGTGTAACCTGTAGCATTTTTAGGTTTTAACAATCCCGCGGGAACCCCATGTTTTTTCCGGGATAAAAGGTATCCCATGTTACTCTCCATTTGGAGACAACTCAACTATACCCTAGGACAAACCACCAATCACACACACTTTCACATTCATTATGTTACTAGCTGATGCCCACGACTTCATTTGTAATTTTTTGTAATTCACGCAAGAACTTTCTTATCTACCGGTATAAAAAGTAGCCTGTTTTAAGAAATATTTTTAATCAGTTGAAAATTAAAGTTTAGGTACTTTAAAACTTCCTTTTTTTTAATATAATATAGACTAGCGCATGGTTGCGATCACACCTGATGGTAAGTGAAAATGCAGCCTAAGATGGAACGCGCTTGCCTAGAAATTGCTCATTCACTCTTGATTTGAAGGAAGGAAGGGAAAAACGGAAGCCGGAAGGGCATTCCTAGCGGTGTGTATCAGGAACGAAAAATTAAAACCAAGACTAAGATTTTGAAAATATTGAACCTTCAGACACATTTTTTGAAAGTTCTGCATTTTTTGGACAAACTAGTGTTGCGGCGAATGAGCGAAATATAAAGTAAATAAAGTAAGGTTGAAAAATTTTCCCAGGCTACACGGTCAACAGGAAATATACATTAGGCGCTATTTCATTCTGGCGCTAATTACTATTACATTATATTATGACTAAGAAGGTTACTAGTCCAATCACCGGAGCAAATTCACCTGACCATTCTTCAGGAAACTCCTATACACAGTTTCGTCTAACTCCTCAGAGCTGAAAACTCCTCAGTTTTCCAACAATGTTCAAAAAGCCTCAATAGTCCAACGGCTAAAGGTGCGGACTGAAAACTGAAAGGTCGCAGGTTCGAGCCCCACCCGTTGCACTATTGTCGTACCCACTCCTAGCACAAGCTTTTCGCTTATTTGGAGGGGAAAGGAGAAGTTAAGTTCAGCTAGGCTAATATTCTTACCTACAACATATTTAGACGTAATCGTAGCCGTACTTAGTCCAGTCAAAACAAGGTTTAACCTCTGGAAAATTGCGAAAGTTTTGAAACTTTGCACATCGAATTATGGGTACCTAGGGATGAATATACCAAAAGTCCCCATGCGTACGAGGCGAGCTCTAGCGGCAATTAGCGGAAACAGGACCCTTTTTTTGGTTTTTTGTTAATATCTCGAGAAGCTTTGGTCAGAGGTAAAAGTTAACACTACATAATTAAAGCTTATTAAATTTGCAACAATAATAATTATATACATTTTTCTTGAATTCCTAATAATTACCGAGTTTTAGGCCACTAAAAGATAGCTTTTTCGAAAAATCACGCTAGCGGCGCCCGGTACAATATGGCATTTGTAATAATATTTGAAAATCATAGTTTATCAATTTTTTGGGTACCAAGGGTGATTGAGAAAATAAACTTTACAGTTATGTACAAAAAAAGACATATTGTTTATTAAACAACTAGCTTTTGCCCGCTGCTTCGCTCACGTTAAATTAAATTTTTCAAACCCCTATTTTACCCGTTGTACCCCCTTGGGGGTCGAATTTTCAAAAATCCTTTCTTAAAGGATGTCTACAGCCTAACAGCTACCTGTATGCCAAATTTCAACCTGATCGGTCAAGTGGTTTAAGCTGTGCGTGGATAGCATTTTTTATTGTTACTGTATTTCATCTAAATATTTAAAACGCAAAGGTGACAGACTTACTGACTGATCTATCAACGCACAGCTTAAACCACTTGACCGATCAGGTTGAAATTTGGCATACAGGTAGCTACAAGGCCGTAGGCATCCTATAAGAAAGGATTTTTGAAAATTCGACCCCTAAGGGGGTACAACGGATAAAATAGGGGTTTGAAAAATTTAATTTAACGTGAGCGAAGCAGCGGGCAAAAGCTAGTTGTTTAATAAACAATATGTCTTTTTTTGTACATAACTGTAAAATTTATTTTCTCAATCACCCTTGGTACCCAAAAAAATTGATAAACTATGATTTTCAAATATTATTACAAATGCCATATTGTACCGGGCGCCGCTAGCGTGATTTTTCGAAAAAGCTATCTTTTAGTGGCCTAAAACTCGGTAATTATTAGGAATTCAAGAAAAATGGATATAATCATTATTATTGCAAATTTAATAAGCTTCAATTATGTAGCAGTGAACTTTTACCTCTGACCAAAGCTTCTCGAGATATTAACAAAAAACCAAAAAAAGGGTCCTGTTTCCGCTAATTGCCGCTAGAGCTCGCCTCGTACGCATGAGGACTTTTGGTATATTCATCACTAGGTACCCATAATTCGATGTGCAAAGTTTCAAAACTTTCGCAATTTTCCAGAGGTTAGGTCATTTTTTGAGGTTTTTTGACTGGACTATACTGACCTAGCTTACCACTCCTGCATCAATCGCATTTCAAAACTATCAGCAACTCAATTTATTCAATTCCACGTCAACCTGCTTTCGTCGTAATGTCATTAACTCCCGGCGTGGGAGCTAATTTGTAGAAATTGCTATAATTTTTGTTACACTACTTAAAATAATCTGTATGTCCCTAAATCTTTTGTACATGCCAGTTATTGATATTTTTGCTAATTGTCTTTTAGTTGTATGTCTCTTTGTTGATATTTTTACATTTGTGCATGAATATTGTTGGTTTGTCAAATAAAATAAAATAAAATATCATACCTACGAGAAGTGTTCCCTTATAACTGTTGGATTCATAACAATAATAAATCAGCATAATTATTTTCATAGCCTACATATCTAACCCTGTACAATAAAGGTTATCTTTTTATAATTAACTAGCTTTAACCCGCGGCTTCGCTCACGTTAGGTTCGATTTTTTAAACCCCTATTTTACTTCATACTAACATTCATCCCCTATTTGATGCCTCTGGGGATGGATTTTTCAAAATCTGTGAAACACGTGTTTCTTTATTTTTATTTGAAAGCCTAAATACAAAGTTTCATGGATATAACTTGAAAAATGACGGACTTTCATACAAACTTTCACCCCCTATTTAACCCTCTTGAGGTTGAAATTTTCAAAAATTCTTTCTTAGCGGATGCCTACGTCCTAATAGCTACCTGTATGCTAAATTTCAGCTCGATCGGTCCAGTGGTTAGAGCTGTGCGTTGATAGGTCAGTCAGTCAGTCAGTCAGTCAGTCAGTCACCTTTGCCTTTTATATATTTAGATTTCCTTGACATCATCTTTTCTTGCGACATACTCGTAGACCAGATTTCCGAATGGTCATCTTCTGTTTTGATCTACGTCTAACGTCGTATACCACCTTTAATCATCCTTTAAATAAGAATTTTCAGGATTCTTTACAACCGTTAGATCAAGAAGATGGAGAAATTAAATTGTTCTATCTATCCATGACTCAAAAACCCAAATAAGAAGTCCTGTAGAAGAACCGGAACTATCGATACTTATCATAAACTAGCTTTAACCCGCGGCTTCGCTCACGTTAGGTTCGATTTTTTAACCCCCTATTTAACCCTCTTGGGGTTGAAATTTTCCAAAATCCTTTCTTAGCGAATGTCTACGTCCTAACAGCTACCTGTATACCAAATTTCAGCTCGATCGGTCCAGTGGTTAGAGCTGTGCGTTGATAGATCAGTCAGTCAGTCAGTCAGTCAGTCAGTCAGTCAGTCAGTCAGTCAGTCAGTCACCTTTGCCTTTTATATATTTAGATTAACGATTCTCTTAAATAATCGTACGTAATTTAATTGCAGTAATCGATAGAGCAATCAATGACTTGTTAACGGACCTTGATATTAAAGCAAAAGAGATTGGTTGATGATTTCCCCAGAATGGGAGCTGGGAAAATTATTAATGGGAATCCCAGATCGATGAGGTTGTTCGACGTGTTAAGAAAACAGGAATTGTAATTTGTTTTCTTATTAACATCACCAAAATATTAATTTTTATAGTCCCAGGTGATGATTGCCACTTCATTCACATAGATTTAGGATTCAAAAAATATATTGTGCTTTCCTGAAGAATGAAATTTCCAAAACATCCTCGTAAGTACGTCCTAACGAGGAATTTTTTATACTTACTTTTTCCGTAGAGTCTAACACTCTACGGAAATATTTTCCAACTCTACGCCGTAGAATAGGGAAAATGTTTCCTCCAAGTTTCAAATTCCTAGTTGGTTGCCCTGTCTATTGACTTTCAGTCTATCAGTCTGTCAATCTGCCAATATGTCAGTCTATCAGTTTGTTAGTCTGTCAGTATGTCAGTCTACAATTTGTAAATCTGTCAGTATGTCAGTCTGTTAATCTGTCACTTATTGAAGCAAGGTCACGTTACTTAATGTTTTGTAGGTAAAGATTAAACTAGAAGTCGGTTAAAAATAGTATAACACATGTAATCATGCATACCTACTTCCGGTTGGCTTTGTCATAATAATTACGAGTATGGCTTGATAAAGAAGTACCTATCTATTACCCTGAAAAAATTGGCAGGGCAAAGTATCTATCATAGTTAGGTATTAGTTTAGGGAAATGTCAAAAATGTTACATAAATTAAATAAAAGAGAAATCACACAAAATAGAAAATCTACCACTTACAAAATAACAATAAATTAAAAATAAATTAATTTAATGTCAAAAAATTTGACTTGTGTCAAAGGTCAAAATAGAATAATAATACTTGAATTTACTATAGACCAATTTTCAAACGTGTTCAATTTGTTTAGAATAATAATTAGTTTTATATAAAAGTTTGTATAAATTAACGTTGCATCAAACGTTGTGATTAGAAGTTATGACGTATAGAACAAGCTACGATCAAGCAGATTTAAGCACACACCTATTTAACATAATGTCATTGCCGATAAATATTTTAATAATTATCTCACATTAGATAATATCTATCGAATAAATCCTTATTGATATTATAAATGCGAAAGTGTTTTTGTTTGTAATTCATAATTTATTTATTAATTTGTGAATATGTTACATTCAAGATGGGTACCATCTTGAATACATACATTACTTATTTCTATACCTTCACAGTATGGTGTACAAATATTATATTAGAAATGTTAACGTGGATAATTTTAAGTTTCAACCAGCAAAAGAATTCTATTGGTATGTATCTTATCTATCATATATCTTGTTGCCATGGAACTATAACGATTAGAACAATAGTTTCTAACAAAGTTCCGCTCCAAACGTAGGCATGAATGTGAAAGTGTCAATTACTTTCTACGCTGGTATAGCTCTTGCAATTTACTAGGGCGCGTGAGCTTTACTTGTGGTTGCGTCGTGTGCATGCACATTACGTAAGTGTGTATGCCTGTCAGGAGCCTAGGTGGGAGCGGTCAGGCGTGAGCAAACTCTCGCTCACACTTATACAGATACGACACGCACACAACGATGAACCACGCGCCCTCGTGAGTTGAAAGAACTATACTGATAATGAAGTTTTTGATGGTTTTTGTGATGAATTATGATACCCCTTGATAGTGCGTCATTTTTTAATTAATATAATCACTAAACATCAGGTGCCCCGCCTGCTCGTTTGCTCACTAAAAATATTTAAAAAAAAACTATGCGAGCTCATCGGCTAAAAATGGCTTATCACGGCTTCGACAATTGAGCTTCTAAGCGCTATAATTCAATGGGTATTGCGTTGTTCCTGCGTTTCTTCTATACCTAGAGAAGCGATAGCACGTTGTACCACACAGATTTTTCTAGTTTGACGGATTATAGCAAAACAATTTTATTTTTCCTTGAGTATAACATTGCGCAACATTCTATACTTATGGTCAGGCGTATAATTAATTGCTATGATTATGTCGTGAACCGTAGGTGTATACGCGAATTTTAACCAAGACAGCAGCGGCCTTAACTTGAAACAAGGCCACGTCTAAACGTTTTGGTTCGCGTCGGAAGTTTATATCCTTGTATGTAACATTTAAGGCAATCTAGAATATTTTTTATGTCATTGACATAGTATCTCCGCGTAACGATAGTTCCCGACGGGATCACAGAATCTATATTGTCTATGGAAATACCATTCCACCATTTAGCCAGAACTTGGCAAGCGCACGCATTCCCCTCTGCCGAAGTACATGTACAAACGTACGTGTTAGCTTGTAAGTGTGACAGCTTTTGAGTTAGTATGCGTTCATAGAGACATTAAGTTTTTTACAAGAGTGTGCGGAAGTTAGTAAATGTGTGCTGTACGTAGGCTGTACGTGATTACCTCACCTCCCGCAGAAAGTGGCAGCATATTCAGTACTTAATCTGGTAAAGGCTCATCCCAGCTAAATGATCGAAGGAAATACCTAACAGTTATTTGGTTCCAAAGTGATGTTTTGTTCATCGAGGGCATTATTTTGAATTCAGAGCGAAGCGAAGGATGAATCATTATTATTCTAACAAAGTTTCAATCAGTAATATGTGATAGTATAATATATTCTTTTTCACGCCCATTCAGACATAGCTACAACTCTCAGATTTTTTTGAAGCGTTATTGGGGAATCACGAGTCTTTTTAGATTTCTTATTTGCATATCAAGTAAATATTTTTTGTGACTTAATAATATTTTTAATAACAAAGATAATTTCATAATATTTTTAATAACAAAGATAATTTCATAATTAGGCTTTTCCTAATATTATAAAATTATTATGGGTGGAAATAACATTGAAAAACCCCAATGAACAATTATTAAAAAAGGTTCGAAACTACAAGAATGCAAATACAATATGAATCGTAGCTAATAAATTCGTAAGGCGTAGGTAATTAATGCTTGGCAAACTAGTGTAACGTGTTCAACCTGATGCGTCATTAAATAAAATGACGTGGCATCTGCGTGGCATTGCGTAGAGTAAGTATCTAATTTGGCATTCATTTACTTACCGGGATTACCCATCTACGCAGGAGATACTATAGTGCATAAGCCATCAAACAGCAGGTGCAGGTGTTCCCACTATAACTGTATAAATTACAACATGGTGTTATTCAAGGGGCGGACCAACAAATTCCTAAAAAGCCGGCAACGCATTGGTGGTGCCTCCGGTGCTACAAATGTTCATGGGCGGTGGTAATCAGTTTTCATCAGGTGACCCACCGGCTAAAAATATTAAAAAAATAAGCGTCAGAATAAACACAGATGTACTCTTTATTCTCTCACTCTAATAATCTGATGAGATGGAAATCCGAGACGACCGGAGAGAGATCTGGCGCAGGACGTGCTTTTCCGACGCACGAGAACTTCCTAACTCTATGCTCTTTATTCCCTCACTCTCACAATCTGATGAGATGGAAATACGACACAACCAGAGGGTGACTAGGCGCAGGACGTGCTCTCCGAAAACTTCGTAACTCTGGGCTAGTAGGCACTGAGAATTTTGGCCGGGCCCGGGTATCGAACCCGGGACCTCGTCATCTGCAGTTGAAAATGTGCAGGTCCATTAGACCAACGAGGAAGTTAAAAAAGTTAAAAGTTATTCATTACCTATACGAGTATAGGTAGTCAAAGAAGTCAGTAGGTATCTTAATACAAGTATTTGCTTACTGAGCAAAAAATCACATTTGAACTGATCTAAAGATAACGCGAAATTCGCATTATGGTGTTTGAAAAACGGCCCAAATGCCTTCTGCCATTTCGAAATGAGAGGCGAATTTGTTAGACCACAAAAAGTTTTTTGTTTTTTATAATTTTAGAAGTTGCGGGCATCGCGATTTATTTCAACTAGACGATGTATCGTCTAGTTGAAATAAATGCAAATTGGTTAAAAATTATACCTAATTTCGAGATTTTTTTTGTCAAACCCATTATTTTATGTTTCTACTCAGTATCGTCCTGTAAATAAATAAATAAATAATCATTTAATTCAGACAAAAGTCCATAGCATTACAATAATAATAGATAATAATTTAAATTGAATTAGTTAGTTAGTGGAAATATGATGTAATTTTTGCCTGTTTTTTTTTTCGGATAGTTAAAAGTTGATGTATTGCTGTAAAAATCAAATCTGCATCTGAAAATATAAAAATTTTACCTTGAAATAAAATTTGTATTATGTTTCCTAAGACTTCCGAAGTGATGGTGGGTCGTCTCCTCATGCCTAAGGCCTGAGGGGGGACGGGCTTCGAGGCCTAGCCTCATTACCCGGGCGGGGCGCGGGGGAGAACACTCCCTCGGTGTTTGTTTCGGCCTTCTGTGGCCGGGGCTCACTGGCGCTGGCCAGGAGCCTGTGGGTCGTCATGTCCGGGGCTTCGCAACGCGGGCGGATAGTCCGCCGCCGCGTGCGGAGCGATGTCATGTCCAGTGGGGGGCTCCGCGCTACTGGCGCGTAAGTCGTCGCCGTGCGCGGAGCGGGTGTCAATCCGGGAGCTCTGCTCCGCGGGCGGATAGTCCGCCGCCGCGTGCAGAGCAATGTCACGTCCGGTATGGGGTTCCGCGCTATGGGCGAGTGAGTCGCCGCCATGCGCGGAATCGGTGTCTGGTCCGGTGGTTCTCGCGTCGTCTTCTTCGTCGCTGGGGTCGCCTGCGTGCCTCCTCGGTGTTGATCGCAGGAGCTCTCGAGGTACGGGACGCCCGGTCGTAGGTCGGCTGGTTAGCGGGGCGATGCCGTGGAGGTGCTCGTACGGTCCGCAGTCGGCGCGCGCGAACATGCGCCGCGCAAGTGTGCGGACGTACTCCTCCACGGTGGGCGTCTTGAGGTCGCGATGGATGACGTCATTCCTCACGTACCTCGGAGCTCCAACGATCAGGCGGAGGCACTTGTTTTGGAGGACCTGTAGGCGGCTCCTCTGGGTTGCCGAGCAGAGCGCATACCAGGCGGGAGCCGCGTACGTCAGTCTGGAGCGGACATAGGCTCCGTAGATGAGGAGCTTGGTCTTCGGTGATAAGCTTGAGGTGAAGACTTGGTGAAGCATCGACCGTGCCGCCTTGGCCCGGCTCACGACATGGTTGACCATGGGAACCAGGTTTAGGCTGAGGTCGATGCGGCACCCCAAGTAGCACACCGAAGTTTGCCACTCTATGTCCTGCCCTCGGAATCGGAGCTGACGTATAGGCTTCCGGATGCCGAACAGGATGGCGGCCGTCTTCCCCACGTTTACGGCCATCCTCCACTTGTCCAGCCACTCCGGAAGCAGGTCCAGCAGGCGCTGCATCTTGTTGCAGGCGACGATTTGATGGTACGACGACGCGAGATACGCGCTGTCGTCGGCGTAGAGCGACAACAGCACGTCTTCCTCCCCCTCGCGCAGATGTTCGGCGAGGGTAGGGATGTCGTTGGTGTACAATGCGTACAGGCACGGAGATAGGCAGCTGCCTTGGGGTACACCCGCACGTATGGGGCGCGGCTGGGAGTCCGCGCCCTCCACGGAGACGTGGAAGGATCTGCCTTCCAGGAATGATGCCACCAGCCGCACGATCGCTGGTGGAACGTCGGTCGAGAGGAGCTTCGCCAGGAGTCCGGTATGCCACACGCGATCGAAGGCCTTCTCGATATCGAGAAAGACCCCGACGGTGCAGTACCCCCTGTTCTTCTCGCTGGCGATGTGGTGGAGTCCTCTCGCCAGCTGGAGCGTCGTGGAGTGATTGCTGCGAAAGCCGAACTGCTCGTCCCGCAGATGGATATGCGGGGCAAGCCTTCGCAGCAATAGACGCTCAAACAGCTTGGCGATGTGCGGCAGTAAGGTGATGGGGCGGTAGCTTCCTGGTTGGCGGCGATCCTTGCCCGGTTTGGGGATGGTAATTACCTTCCCCCTCTTCCAGGTCTCCGGGAAATGTGCGGTGCGGAGTACCCCGTTGAAGAGTCTCGTGAGGGCTACTTCCGAAGTCCATTATATGAAGAGTACATCGCCTTTTCCACGTCTCGTCGCGCTAGATGTCGCTAAATTCCGTCACGTTTCCGGTGCCACCCGCGCCGCCAACGGCCGCTCTGTGAACTAAACAATATAAAAGCCGCGAGAGCCACGCGTTTCGCCATTGTTCGATTCATATAATAATATGTTAATGAAAATTAGTAGCACCAGGAAGACATTATCTGGACTTCGGAAGTCTTAGGAAACATAATACAAATTTTATTTCAAGGTAAAATTTTTATATTATGTGTTCCGTTTGACTTCCGAAGTCCATTATATGAAGAGATCTGTTTGTTATCTCCTGGTGGCTTGTGGCTTGTAGACAAGAAAATGCAACAATGTGATAGATACATTTTACTTGATTTAAATAGTAAATTGTGAAATTTAATTAATAGAAATATCTAATTAAATCAACTATAACCATACGATAGGTTGGTGGATAGGTCTATTACTAATAATAGAAATAATTAAAAATTTAAGTTTATCGATTGGGCAATCAATTAATATGGGCAGGTACATTGTAGTAAATAGCTAGAAAAAAGCGCGCCCGAACTACATGTTCACAGATCTACCAAAAATCCAATGGCAGCCATGGCTTAGCAACCTCCCAGAAACCTTTCATTATTTCTGGAAAAGAAAAGTGTTTTTAAGAAAAAATCATAACAATGAGTCGACGCTATTTTGTTAGAATGGAAGGGGTGGCCCATAATCAGCAAAAGTATATAGTATAGCATATAAGTCAATGAGTTGGTACCGAAACAATTCAGAACAGGAATTCTGAACGGTGAAAATAATATTTGACCAAATTCGGCCACGGTATCCTACATCTACAACGATTCAATCATCTGCGATCTTGACTCGCTCGCGTGTCACGCAGCACGGGACGACCCAACATCAACCTCCCGATTTCGAGCTGGCACTGAGATTTTTAATAATCTAACTCAGGAGCTCTTCATCCGCTAATGAATATACTACACTAATATGAATAAGGTATCGCAAATTTTGAGGTTACTTGAGAATTAAAAATACCTTCCATAGGTTATAAGGAGTACTTAATGAGAACTTGAAATGCATGTCGCATTTCAAGAATATTTAGGAAGCAACAGTCTAGCTAAAGGCACTGCGTTTAGATTCGAGACTTATATCGCAGTCCTACGATATACTGCAAAACTTGTCTAACGAGACCGCTCAGGACATTTTATTTATAATTTGATGAAATTCTAGTAATAATTGAAATTTTGCTCACACTTATTAAAAACTACACTGATAGCTAGTATATAAGTGTAAGTACGTATGGTATAGTAAATTTAGCCATACGAAGCTTTTCATTTTTTACATGCTGCTAAAAATTACACTATTTTTAGCTAGATTATCAAGTAAAAGAGGGCAAAAATCAATGTTACTTAAGCGCCACTTTCTCCAAAGTAGGGAAATATGTCTAAAGACTAAAAAGCTTAGGATAGCCATGCTATCCAACCTGAAACAGACAAAGGATATGTGAAAAGATCCCTGTCAAAGAGTAAAGCTTTCAATAGCATGGATTATTGAACACCCGATCGCAAGTTTGTGGACGCGTGTCGAGTTTGTATATTGACAATATCTTGTAACTTGACATGACGCGTTATGCGCGCATAAGCTCTTCAGATACAGGCGCCAAAAAGGTTTCATTCATTCGGATGCTTATATTATGTACATTTCTACTGCTGAGCTTAGGTGTTGCAGGGCTCGGGAAGATAGACCAGGTGGTCGCGGTGGTGAACTTCCCGACATATTCATACGTATATTCACACGTTTGCTGAGCTCGTAAAAACATTCCTTCAAGATGGGCAAGTCGAGAAAGAATTACTCGGAACCAGATGAACCCTTTGAAATGCAAACAAACTTGGGTATATCTATCCTGTGTTCCTTGTTAACTTGAACATGAACATAAATCCTTCTAGTAGATGCTACGATGCACGATAGGATCTTGGCTTCGGTATTGTTCACTCTCGGAAAAAGGTGAAAAGGAGTGCAATATTTTAGCTGTCCGACCAAAGTTCCTTTCCCAAAAAAAAATTTAACACTTTCTTCGCTCTACATGACCACTGTTCAGTTCTTAAATATTAGGCCTTAGTTGAGATGGTGGCAATCACAGTGTATCTTTTATGATGCAGTATAATTTACTCAACTGTTAAATTCATTGGAGCTTTCCATTGCATCTGATGAACACTGAAAAACTGATACTATCTGTGTCATGGTTCTTCTTACCATCATTCTCTTGTTTAGTCACACACCTCTTTTGACAGAAGTTCGGTGCAATACTGACGAAGATTATTGCTGAGAAACTGAATCGTCCGGCAATGCAACCTTCCCCGATGAGTCATGAAGGTTGAAAAATTTTGATAGCCCAGCGGGCTGTGAACCTGTTTTAGGGGCCAACTGTTCTCTCTATGAAAAAACACAACAAACTAGTAATCTTTCGACGCGTGCGGTGGCGGCAGCGCGTCGTCCCGCGTGTGCACGCTCACGCACGTTACGCGCACACGACGGAGATCGAAGCCACTCACGTGCGCTCCGGCTGACCGGAGCGACGTGGTGCCTGGCAATGCAACCTTCCCCGGAGGGTGATGAAGGTTGCAAAATTGGAACACCCTAAAAGGCGTTGCGCCGTTTTAGGGTCCAACTGCCGATCTCCATGAGGAACAACAGACTGGTAATCTTTCGCCAATGCAACGGCAATGTAGACTTCCTCGGAGGGTGACAAAGTTTGCAAAATCGAAATACCCTAAAAGGCGTTGCGCCGTAATTAAGGGTTCAACTGTCGGTTGCTAGGCGAGACACAGTCTGACGAACTTTTCTTATTTTATACCTGGGAGTAGGTAGAGACTTGATGTTGTGGTGTATGTCCCTTTTCACTCCCAAATACTCAAGCGTAGTGATCCCTTGGCTGTATGATCGAATGCCCGAAAATGAGCCACCAACCTGGGCTAGTTAAGAATTTGTTAGCCAGTAAGACGTGAGCTCTTACAATTTTATTAGACTGGGCCGATGGACGGATGGGTAGTGGTGAAAGTCATCCTAATACAATAGCTCTTGGATTTGTCATCAAGATTCTTACTGCGGCTCCAGAAGATGCTAGTCAAGTTATATGTAGTCTGAACTTTATAACTGACATGTAAAATTAAGTGAAATTTGATCATCCAGTTGTGAGGTTGCAATAGCCTTGGAAGTGACAAAAACTTGGTTCCGAACTTAGAATTTTCCCGTGTTAGGTGTTATGAAAATTGGGGAACTAAATTATACGGATGGCTGAGCCGATCCTAAAACCTGATTTTGAATCATCCGCCGAAATTTGTTCGGCGTTCGATACTCTGTTAGAGCATCGAAAGAACTTATGGAGATTGACTGAGAGCAATTAAGTCACATGATATTTAGCTTAAATCGTTTGTGACCGAAATATTTCTAAAATAACGAAACACGGTTTCCTTTTTTGCCCCCCCCCCCCCCCCTTTTTATCAGAGGAGAAATAATCTTAGTTCGTTGAGAAAAGAAGTCGCTTTCCAGAAATTCGATCTCCAGGGATTTAAAAAGGCTGGAATGCCTGCTAAATGCAATACCTTGGAGGTAGGTAAATTTATTTATAAGTATTATGACAAATTCTAAGGATTGAAAATAAATATTGAAAAGAGGGTGTTTTCTAAATATTCATTTAGCAACACGTGTTGAGCCCGGAAAGTTTTTAACAAATAAACAACATCATTACATTTGGAACAAACTAACTGGATTAAAGGGAATTAGGAGTCACTCGCAGCTGCATCCTTGTTGTATCATACGCCGACTATGTAACTACGGGACTGGGAATGGTTATTCTACGAAACGCTTTTACTTCCCATTCTTTTAACTCGGTGAAAACCAAAGATTTTATTAACATGAACTGATGTAAATAGGCTTGCGCTTGATGCCAACCAATATCGGAAAGAACCGACAAGGATAATGTTGGAGCGCCTCCGCGCAGTAAACGCCTATATGCACGGCTGCCGTGAAGGCACTCGAATTACACGTGGCAGGAAATCCGGACGCCGAAAGGGCGCTCCATACCTTAGCGGTTCATTCTAAGGCATTTCGTGCACGGTTATGTACAAATAGTTGATTTTACGAAATGGAACCGAACACTAATAGTTTCCTCAGTTTTATAAATTCAGTTCTGGAATTGGCAACTGAGCACATAAAGTAGTTAAAATGACTCACCGATGGCTGAAGTCTCAAACCTCTGTTCCAAATCGCTGCGTGTTGACTTTCCAGGGTCAATCCTCTTCTGACGAATCGTAATCACCCCTCCGTGTGCACTTCCTTGGACTTTGCCCCGCCGTCACGGAGGCGGCAGCGCGTCGTCCTGCGTGTACATGCCACGCACGTTTCGCGCACACGACGGAGATGAAGCGACTCGCGTGCGCTCCGGCTGGCCGGAGCGACGCGGTACCTGGCAGTGCAACCTTCCCCGGAGGGTGATGAAGGTTGCAAAATTGGAATACCCTAAAAGGCATTGCGCCGTTTGTAGGGTCCAACTACCGATCTCCCAGAGGGTTCTCCTAGGGCACCGGAATCGCGAACACACGGAATAATCACTTTGTAAAAAACAAAAGTAGATATCTACTATTTTACTATTTTTTATTTTTTTTATTTTTATTTTATAAAACTTTTTACTTCTATCTCAAAAGTTTTTTAAAAAATCTAACGGACCTGCGTGGTCGAAAGACAACGCAACAATGGCGAAACGCGTGGCTCTCGCGGCTTTTATATTGTTTAGTTCACAGAGCGGCCGTTGGCGGCGCGGGTGGCACCGGAAACGTGACGGAATTTAGCGACATCTAGCGCGACGAGACGTGGAAAAGGCGATGTACTCTTCATATAATGGACTTCGGAAGTCAAACGGAACACATAATTTAGCATTACACGCGTTCTTAATTATTAATTGTTGGTTTTTTATATCTACGAGGATAATTTTTTTTGGCTTAAAGTTTTTATGATAATGACTTGGTCAAAATAGTTTACGTCCGCTTTACATCTTCCGACTTAATTAATCATCTCGGAATTACTTATTTGCATATTAGTCTACTCAAGTTTATCTAGATTAAAGTTAACCTTACACTATAATCCCTCGCAACTTGAAATATATGGGTGTATCATTGGTGGGAACCTAAAAGGCGACAATTTAAGAGGAAGCAGTGTAGGTAGCTACAAGGCCCTTCAATACCTATCAGTTGGCAATCTCATTTTGGGCGATTCAGTGATTTAACTAAGTATACTTACAATTATTTCGAGGTGATGAGTTTGCTTGGAGACTCGAGGCTCTACTGTTAACCTTTCTTCACAGACATTAAGATATGCATTTTTGAAACTTCATTGTAGAAACACTGTATTGTGGTGCCACCAACGGGAATGGGTCTGCTTTCTGGGTCTTGCCCATCTTGACATGCGTTGGATTGGTGTACCTACGTATGCATTTTTGCATTTTTGAAGCTTTATTGTGGAAGCACTGTATACATAGCATAGGTTTGTAAAAAAATTTTTTTTGAAAAGAGCAACTGCCGAGTTTCTTACCGGCTCTTCTCAGCAGAATCTGCATTCCGAACCGGTGGTAAATTTATGACGTGTCATAATAGCTACAAGTTAGCCTACATGAAATATATTTTTGAATTTGAATTTGAAATTTTGAATTTGAATTTTTTTTTTTTTGGAAAGAGCAACCGCCGATTTTATTGCTGGCTCTTCTCGGCAGGAAGGGCATTCCGAACCAGTGGTATAGATTCATCGACGATTCAAAAGCACTTGTAAAAGTTTATTTGAATAAAAAAAAATGGTTGAAGTAGTTTAAGTTTATTGGCCTCTACCTAGGCTAATAATCTAATTATTGTAAATGCGATGGTATGTGCACTGATGTATGAGTAAACGAAAGGCGTAGGTATATGGAAATATACGTGAATGAAAAGAGGCCTATTTATAATAATGTGTGAATGAAAAGGTGAATTATGACTGGGTGAATTGTACGGTTTTGACATAGACTGCACAGGTTCGGTTAATTACATAAAGGCATTAATTAGTAAGGAAATTATTTTCCTTACTAATTAATAGTTAGTGAGATATCTATCTATGACGTTATTTGTGAATTGAAAAGCTGAAACCATAAACATATAGGTACATAGTAGAACTTACTATCGTAGCTGAAAAACGTAAAAAATATTTTTATACCATGAATATATATTTTTGGAAAATAAAATTTACAAAGTTCACTTTTTTCCGCGCAAAATCGTAATCGTTCGCAAACAAATAAGTTACCTATTCTAGGTTATTAGAAAAGTGTTGTGTTAGGACCTTGTGGAAGCGGGTATGACAATAGTGCAACGGGTGGAGTTCGAACCTGCGACCTTTCAGTTTTCAGTCCGCACCTTTAACCGTTGGACTATTGAGGCTTCAGTTATGATAAAGACGATCGGCCCGGCTCACCCTGCGATATAATTAATTATATTATTTTTAGTATCAAGTGAACAGCACTGAAATAAGGAAAAATAAAAACAATCACTTTATGCTAAACATAATTAAATATTATTATTATTCACGGTACTCCTTCTTCTCACATTTAAATATAATATTATCTTATAATTTCTACAAACATCAATTAAGGTGGGAAGTACAAATTTTTTTTTTTTTTTTTAATGGAATGTGAAGGAATAAGGAAATAATCAAGATGTACCGCTACAAATTGAGATAAGATCACGCAAATGGATTAAAATATATATGTAAAACAATACTAGATTTTGCCCGCGGCTTCATTAAGCTAGATTTTCAAACCCCTATTTTACCCTCTTAGGGGTTGAATTTTCAAAAATCCTTTCTTAGCGGATGCCTACGTCATAAAAGCTTCAACCCGATCCTTCCAGTGTTTTGAACGGTGCGTTGATAGATGAGTCAGTCAGTCAATCAGTCAGCTTTTCCTTTTATATATTTAGAAGATTTGATTGTAGTTTTTAAGATTTAGGATTAGCAAGAAAAGGTTAGAGTTATTTTGCTATAATCCGCCAACAGAAAAAAAACCTGTATGGTCAAACATGCAGTTAAAAGCTAAGCACCGCTTATCTTCCCGACCAAGCAAAAAAGCCAAGTTCCCAAGCAAGCAATGCCACCACCACTCACATGCACCACCACACAAGACTTTTATACTACTCACGACGCAGGTTTCGCCCCGACACCGGAGCATCCTCAGGAGATATCGACTTTACAATGCTGTATTGTCTAGTGGCGTTCGTGTTATAATCATGGACTTTCGCAAAGTAACGCCTATTCTATCCAAGATTTAGGATGTTATGGTAAATAATAAAAATGCCTTGTTCTACTTCTAAAAAATAATCTTACCCATTATGCAAATTGTAAACTATGGCTGGTCTGTCCGGCTTTTCGGTTTTAGGACCTGGCAACCCTTAGCGCAGGACTCCTCTCAAAGAAGGGTAATTTAAAACACCTTTAAAACATTATGAAGAACTCTTAGGCAAGCAGGTTTCACTATATTTTTCTTCATCGTTAGAGCATGTTACCAACTTAGTTTGAGAGAGTCAACGCTTGACATATTATGTAGTTAGGTCGCTTGTGTGCCCCTTCGTTTTTCATTTCGGTTCGTTTCAGAAACGTAGCACTGAAGTACCTACTTCGTGCGAGTAAGTAGGTTGGATTTCTACTACCTATTGAGGGAGACAGTGAATTGTGAACAGGGAGAGAGAGAGTTTTAAGACAAACAACAGCTTGTGGCACAGTAAATTAATTTTATTGTAAAGATAGAAGCGAGTACGTATTAACACCGTGGCAGATCGAAGGTAGAGAGCGATCTTTTTTTTTTTATATATTATCCATTATTTTAATGGATAAAGCGGCTTCCTCCAACGTGGTGGTCGGAGTCGTTTTTTGATTTGGATTTTTGTTATACTTAATACTTTTTTATGTTAGTTTTTGTAAGTCGATTTTTAAAGGAACAAAAAAAGTGCAATTTCTACCCATGTTTTTTATATTCAATAATATAAAATAAACATTGCGTCTTTATTACCTTGTTTTGTTCCTTTTTATAGCTGTTCTGGCTATTTTGAAGCAAAATTCCAGGAACACCTGTCGACTTCCATCATTTTCTAGAATGGCGGGGATGGAGTCCCTACACAGGCTTATTCCGATTTGCTGATGCAGATCCTCTCGAATTCTGCTGTGCGATTTTTCTGAGAGCGATCATTAGTTCAGTATATGGTTAAACGAACTGTTGAATGACCGAGAACAAAATAGATCTTATGTTACCTTCCCAACATACGTAAGGATGCCAACGTTTACGACTTCTCGCAGTTCTGTAGTGGAACAATGAAGGAGGAACAAGGTTGTGAACTGTATGTTTTTTTTATGCAAATAAGGTGAATTGAGTGAGAATCCAAACTTTGCTTGTTTGGGGCACACTTGAGATAAACTTCTCTAAAAAATAAACATTGTATTTGAAAATAATTTATTTATCTCTTTTAAAGATGATGCTCATTAGTTTTTATTTATAGCAACAAAAACGATGACTTTTAGCTTTTTCATATGTAAAATACAAATATAATCCCGGTTTTTTATAGTGCCGATAATTCTGCCTTGTGGCCAGCTAGTAAAAAAGTTGCAAAAAATATGGCATCGCCTAACGTTAACATGTTTTCATTATGGTAACGGGTTTTTATTAAGAATTCATTGAAAACAAATCTATTGATCGAAATTATAAATTTAAGAATTTTCTAGATTTATTTCTTGATCCTTGTATAGTAGACTAGCTGATATCCGCGACTTCGTAAGTGTGGATTGAGGTTTTTTGGAGTCCTACGGGAACTATAATCTTTTTGAGCCAATTCGTTACAAACATACACACAAAAATACAAATCTTTCCTCTTCATAATAGTAGTGTAGAAGTGTAGATAATACTGGGCTTTGCCTGCGATTTCATCCGCGTTGAAGTTATTCTAAATATCCCGCGGGAGTACTACCCAAATTCGCAATTAAACAATTGAAATTGAAATGAAAGTATTTTCTTAATATACAACAGATTAACTTTATAAAATAAAATAGTTGCATATTTATACTTACATATTTTTTATATCATAATTAAAGTACCTAATAATAATTTCTTGATATTTTTATTTGAAGTGCTCCCATCCTTCCTACTTATCCTATTAATATTATAAACGCGAAAGTTTGGATGTATGGATGGATGGATAGATGTTTCTTACTCAATCACGCTGCAACGACTGAACCAATTTAGCTGGGTATAGAGATAGAGTATAGCTTTTTACCCCGGAAAATAAAAGAGTTCCTGCATGAATGAAGAAAACCCCTACGCGAAAGAAGTCTCGGGCATCAGCTTCTAACATATAATGAACCCGGATAAATTATTCTTGATTAATAACCGGTTACGAAAAGACGAAGTATTTTTCTTATTTCGTAGCTGGTTACGAAAAATAGCTACCAACGTGGATGGAAGGAATTTTCGCATACCAAACCGTAAGTGTACCCTATGAGACAGTCGATTCTCTAATGGGACCTCAGGTCATAGGCCTTAGAGTAATTTTCAATGTGGTGGAAAGATTTACGTACAGTTAACTTTGAGAGGTACAAACACTTGACCCTCTATTTCGTATTGTATTGTCGTTTCGGAATTACTGTAAGTAGGTAAGCCACTAGTTAAAAAATCAAACTGTTTAATTTAAAAGTCTCATAAAAGTTGGGAATGAGATCAAAAACAATAAAAACAAAAACAAGTACACCATAATTGTATTTATTTACACTTATAAATTATTTGCAAAATATTTATCTACATAGGCTTGCAAGAATTAGGGGTGGCTACACAATAGATGCACGTCGCACTGGGCGATTCGATTTGATTATTTTTTTAATAGATTATAGATACTCGTAGAGCCCATAAACTGCCTGTTCACTGCAAGTTGGCCGCTACCTCGCGTCGCACTTCCCCGCGCCACACCTCAAGTCCGATCTACTTAGTACAGCCAGCAACGTACGTCATATTCGTGGTTATAGTAAAAAATACCATTATTATTTTAATTTCAACTGTGCAGTATGATGTCATTTTATAACGGTCCACGACGGCCAACTTGCAGTGAATGGCTAATACCTGCGTCGCAGCCCACCACAGCTAAAATTTGCGCGAACTCTTGTAATTACTCTAAACGAATTATTATAATCCTTACGAGTATTATAAATGCTAAAGTGTTTGTACGCTGTTTTGTCCTTCAATCACGCAGCAACGGAGCATGGATCGACGTGATTTTTTCCCCAGGATATAGGAGATGTTGCAGACACAGTCTTCCTTTTATCCCTTTTTTTATCCCCAAAAAAACAGAGGGCTCCCGTGGGATTTTAAAAAACGAAGTCGCGGGCATAAGTAAGCATTTGCATATTTTATTGGTACTATGGGAACATAATAAGCTGTTATTTTAACAATGTAAAGCGTGCAGTTATCATGCGTTCCAAGAAGCACCACAAGCTTACTGTAAGTATTTTTTACAAAAATAATGGACAGTTAAGTTCTTAAAGTAACTTAAAACTAAACTAATGACTAAGGGCCTATTTCTCAATCGCCAATAAGTCTAAATGCCAATAGTAAACTCTAAATTGATTGACTTTTTGACAGATCCAACAATACAAAAACTGTCTATCAAAACTTCAACTCTATTAGCTGATTCGGGATTGTATAAAAATGATTGCAACAGTTTGACAAAAATCACCTCTACTTGGCTGACAGCTGGCTCTATTGCTACTGATTGGCTGTAACGCATTGTTGCAGCAAGAATACCATAAATTCAGCCAATCACAACAATTGAAACCGTAGCAATGATTGATGCAGCTTTTCCACAATTGAACAGTGCGTGTCGATTGTCTATAAATGATTGCATCATTGTGGCGAGGGCTGGTACCCTCCCGCTATTGGTTAAAATGCATTGATGCAGCAACAACGCCATAAATTCAGCCAATTAGAGGCCATTACGATCGTTACACTGATAAAATCATTTTCAGAGAATCGACACACAGCTGCTTGGCGACTATGAAAGTGGCCCTAAATCTAATAATAATCATTGTACATATTGAAAAAAGTTTAAAGTCTATAAACTATCACAATAAAGAGGTACTCCGGGCGATACCTATACAAACAAATTTCTAAAAGGCCTAGCTTTGATAGGCGGCACCACATGCCTAGAGATTGACGATCGTAAAGCCTGAGATGTGGGCATGGCAACTGCGATGTTCCTCAGGTAACTAAAGATCTATGACGTGCTTTCGGAGGGTAGACTGAGATTAAGGTAGATGACTCGGTTTTATTTTTGGGATGTGAACCTAATATCAAAGTGGATGAGACTAGAACCGGACGGAGAGTAATCATCAGCAATCAATAAATGGCTTACTACTGAACGCAACGCTCCTTTCAGAAAAGGAGATGTGCGCTTACTAAAACGAGCAAAATAAAACGACCATCTACCCTATTTTTCTCGTGAATTAATATTATTACATAATTATATTATTATTCAAAAGTGGTTACAACATCTATTTTGAAAATTCTTTGGGCATTCAAATTTTGAATTGACTAAATATCACAGACACAACGCGGGTACAACGAGGTTCCTACGCGCAATGTTGAGTATAGCTTCAATCAAATTTGAAAATTTCCATACGGCAAAGCCATCACATTTGGTTGAAGGCTAGGTTAGGCTAGGCTTACACTAGGGACTCCCTACACCCTGCTACTAGGATACCAGCGCTGTGACGGAGCGTAGGATGGGTGATTCCACAAGCACCGTGACAGGTAGCGCCAGAAGCGTCGTCCAAAAGATCGTTGAGAGCATGTCGCCACCCTGGAAATGTAAAATGAAGCATGAAGTAGGTTTTGGATCCGAAATATGGTAGCTAGCTATGAGCTTGATAAGAAGGCCCAGAGATGGAAGAGAACTATGCTTGAAGTAATCCCAAAAATGAGGACATCCGTAGAAGTATTACGACAGCTCATCGAGTCGCAAAGGTAAAGTGGCAATAGCTCCAAGAATCAACGACCGTTGAGGTGCAAAGCTAGCGTAACTTAACTAAGCTATGTTTGATTCTCAAAGAATTGGTACAATCGTGAAATGGACCGCTCACAGCAGCGGTCCATCGCATCATTGACCTTCCTCGCCCTTTGATGCCCTCCACCTTACCCTGGACAACGCAATGGGTTCACTCACACGTCAAGACGTGTCCGAACAACTCCACTAGTTGGCCTACATAAAATAAAAAATATTGAATTTTTGAATTTTTATTCCTCGAAAGCTACTCACGATAGAGGCGGCGGAGACTTCGGTGAGGGTGCGGCGCGTGCCCACCAGGTACATGTTGACGATCCAGTGCAGCATCATGATGGACAGCGACATGCGGCCCAATATAAGCCAACCGCGCCACGACCAGAACCGCCGCATCCAGCCTGGCAACGAAAGCAGGCATTAAGTTTAAGGTTTTTGAAATTCCCCTACAATGTGCCTTACTGAAACGACGAACGTGCCATATCCAAAGAAAATTACCAATAAAAAGACCGCTTCTTCTTCTTCTTTATCGACAAAGGTGTATGGACTTCCACAGGCCTCGGTCTTGCGCCGCCTGAATCCAGCGGCTCTCTGCGAATTGTTTGATGTCAGCCCACCTAGTGGGAGTCTGCCAATACTTTGCTTCCCGGTGCGTGGTCCAGCACGGGGGCGAGGGTGACTCAACGCCACCTACCTGACTCCGGGCTAGTACTGAGAATTGCTTAACAGAAATACGTTTTTTGGCCCAACCCGGGAATCGAACCCAGGATCTCGTTATCCGCAGTCGAATTTGCCACTACCACCACTAGACCAACGAGGCAGCTTTTGATAATGGCTTACTGTCGATGTTATTGGCGATTCCAAGCAGCACCAACACTGAGAGAATGGCAAACGAGGGTCGCTCGATGGCGACGTAGGCGGCGACGGCGGCGCGACTCGTGTGAGGCAGGATCGCGTTGCCGGTGAGGATCCACGCCATGAACAAAGGCACTGTCAGGTGGAACATCCACTCCCATACCTGAAATACAGAGTTATATAACAGTAGCCGACTGATTGATCAACGCACAGCCTAAGCCTCTGAAGTTAGAAACTTGAAATTTTGACAGTAGGTTCCTTTTAGGAAAGGATATTCAAAATTCCATCTCCAAGGGGATTCAATAGGGAGTGAAGGTTTGTATGAAAATCCGCAATTTTTAAGTAGAATTCATGACAATTGGTATTAGGGCTTTTTGTTAAAAATGAAGGAGCTCATGAAATATTTCAGGATATTTGAAAATTTCACCCCTCAACAATTTTCGAAAATTCCACTCGAGCGAAACTGGCGGGGCGGATCATTAAGAAAAATAATATGGAGATAAAAACGCACCTTGTGGTTGCTAAGCTTGTAGCCTTGTTCCTGCATCTCGTAGTGCACGTGCGCGGTGAGCAGGCCCAGCAGGGCGGCGGGCAGGCTGCCCCACGGCGCCGTGTAGAACTGCGAGAACGACGTGATGCCGCGGAAGGTTTGCCGCACGTTCCTGCTCAGTTCAGGGAAAAACGTAACTTCCAAGTTAAAAAAAGAATGATCTATAAACACGAGCTTCGAGTAATTATTATTTGATGAATGCATCATTAATGTAATGAGGTCATGAGTGACAATGACCTAGTGCAGTCATTTACATATATTATTAGTGACATTGCACGGCTAGACGCTGAGACGAAAACATTCAAAATATCCCATTATAAAAATAGATATCTTCAGACGAACTTCTATCACGTAGCCCGAAGGGAAATCTTCATTATATCATTTGTTTAAAAAAAATGAGAAACTTGGCTAGTGGGAATAAGGATAAGTTAAGTCTAAATAAGCTTTCTGGGTTTGCTATGAACGAGAGTCGTAAAGGCAATATGGCCGAATTTGTTACAAATGTTCGATTTCAACTTACTCAGGCACCATGATGAAAAGTAGTGACTTCCACTCGTTCACATACGCTAGTGCGAAGTTTATCAGGCATGAGACGAGGAACAGTGTCGCCAGGATAGGAATCTGACGTTTCTTCTTCTGCATCAGGTATAGTGTCAGTATGGCCGCGAAAACATACAGTTGCATGTCGACTGCCAAGAACCTTCAAATAAAAATTCATCACAATTTGTCGACATCTTCTTGGTCGGAAACTTCATTGCTGAAGTAAGTCATGTGTAAGTATCTTGGTGGCGTTGGTAACTTTGGCCTTTCGCTCTGTCCGGTCCTGGGCATTGCTAATTGCGGTTCTAAGTGGAAGGTCAATAATAAATTATTGGCTTTAAGTAACCTTCACCTGGTCAGCGGCTATACTTACCAAACCACGTGGCCAATTACTATTGGCCACGTGGTTTTTTCCCTCCACCCAACAACCTCCATCCTCTACTTTATTGGATATTCCCCAAATATCCAGATGCTTTTGTTATGCGAAGTCATGAATGAATTGTGAGTTCATTCGAGAGCCGTATGGTACGCGATAGGGACCCGTACAGTACTGAGGACTGTCTCGAGTCTGAACGGGAGGTGAAGCGATCCAGCAGTTACGTCGGCTACATAATACCGATTGCCGATGAATCGTCACGCCTACCAGAAGTGTGGCTTGCGTCCAGAACTTTAAAGACATCTTTGTCCGCGATGTCAGAGGTTTTCTACCGCCAACACATCGCGCTGATAGAACTCACCATGTCGGCAGCATACAGTGTTCATCAGAGTAGATCAAGTTGTGCAGGAAAGTGGCATGCGTCCAGAACTTCTTGCGGCAGATGTCGCTCTCTGTGCCGACGGTCTGCGCCCACTGCGGCCCGTCGCCCATCTGACGCCACCAGGTCGCCGCGAAACCCACTAACAGCAGGTGAACTGGTGCAATCCTGCAATAGATATCGAACACATGATACAGTCTTGACGTACATAAGAGCCACAGGTAGATCCTACTAATATTATTATAAATGCAAAAGTTTGTGATGATGGACGGATGTTTATTACTCTTTCCCACAAAAGCTACTGGACGGATTTTGATGTAATAGCTTAAAAAATTTGAATAGTAAAAAGGTTAGATTTTATCCCGAAAAACCAAAGAGCTCCCGCGGGAATTAAATAGAACCTTAAATTTTTTTAATATTTTGAATAGGCCAAGTACCATGGTGTAGTAGTTTGCTAATTCGGCTAAGGGACGTCTTTGACGATAGGATGGTAACAAGCCACGGCCAAAGCCTCCCACCAGACCAAACCAGAGACAATTCATAAATCATAAATTCCCAAATTGCCTCCGCCGGGAATCGAACCCAAGACCTCCCAGTTATAAGACCTAAGCGTTCACCACTGTGTTAGGAAGGTCGCCATACAGGGTGGTCCAACTAGTGACGTCAATAATTTTTTTTTAGATTCCTCACACCTGGGGGTATCCGAAAATACCCCATATATGTCATGCGATTTTTTGTAGTTTTCGAGTTATAATTTTTTTTTGTGTTTTTTGAATATTTTCTGCCAGCGAGGTTTCAAAAATTCATATCTTTTTTTTGTAGTAAGTATTTTGCAGTTTTTTTTATTGTGACATAATTGTGTTGAATGTTGTTTTAATAAAAAAAATAACTCAGCTTCTTGAAGTTACTTAAAGTTACTTAAAAAAGGCTTGAAAGTTAGAACTTTAGTTTTTAGTAGGATTTACTCAAACATTCAAATTCAATTAAAAAATACAAAAAGGAGTTTCCATAGCTTCTGGCTAAGTTTAAAAACTTTGCAGGGTCCTAAGCTGCCAAAATCATAAAAAAATATTGTACTTAATCAGTCTGTTTTTGTTATAATCGGCCTTCGAAGGTGGATTAGGCTAAAAATCGCTAAAACATGATTAAAGCATTAAAAATTATTTTATCTACTTTTTATCTTTCTTATGGTAAATTAAACTTAAAAATGTAATTTTAAATTAATTTTAATTTAAATTTCTGTAAAATAACTGTAGCTCGTAATTTTTACAATAATTTCGGATAAGTTGGAGTAAGGAATTTTGAAAATTTGAAAATTTTGAAAATTGTAATAAATTAGTAATTTTTCAGTAATTTGTGCCTTTTATTTGTTATCCGAAAATAGTTAATTTCACAACCAGCAATTTTTACAAATGATCACATTTTAAATCAGTGGAGAGACCGAAATTATTGTAAAAATTACGCAAGCTACAGTTATTTTACAGGAATTTAAATTAAAATTAATTTAAAATCACATTTTTAAGTTTAATTTAGCATAAGAATCATAAAAAGTAGATAAAATAATTTTTAATGCTTTAATCATGTTTTAACGATTTTTAGCCTAATCCACCTTCGAAGGCCGATTATAACAAAAAAAGCTAATTAAGTACAATATTTTTTTTATGATTTTGGTAGCTCAGGACCTTGCAAAGTTTCTAAATTTAGCCAGAAGCTATGAAAACTCCTTTATGTATTTTTAAATTGAAGTTGAATGTTTGAGTAAATCCTACTAAAAACTAAAGTTCTAACTTTCAAGCCTTTTTTAAGTAACTTTAAGTAACTTCAAGAAGCTGAATTATTTTTTTTATTAAAACAACATTTAACACAATTATGTCACAATAAAAAAAACTGCAAAATACTTACTACAAAAAAGGATATGAATTTTTGAAACCTCGCTGGCAGAAAATATTCAAAAAACACAAAAAAAATTATAACTCGAAAACTACAAAAAATCGCAGAACATACATGGGGTATTTTCGGATACCTCCAAGTGTGAGGAATCTAAAAAAAATTTATTGACGTCACTAGTTAGACCACCCTGTATATGACGATGGACCCATTGCGTAGAACAACTTAAACATCTTACCTAGCGAGTCTATGTGCCAAGCACATGGGCAGTTGTGCCAGCCCGATCTGCCTGTTCTTGGCGTGCAGCAGCAGGATGTACGCGAACAGGAAGTAAGAGATCACGATGAACACCTGCGTTAGCGCCGATCCGTTCCTTATTAACATGGTCACTGACTGCTGGAGCACCTGGAAGGGATTCAAGGTATTCATAAAAAACTACAAGGGATTCAAGGGATTCATAAAAAACTACAAGGGATTCAAGGGATTCATAAAAAACTACAAAAAAAGGGTTTCTTCTTCGAAATCAATTCTAATAATTACTTGTAAGTATTGGACTTGCTGTCCCTATACAAATGACAGC
Organism: Hipparchia semele; assembly: GCA_933228805.2. Taxonomy (NCBI): domain Eukaryota; kingdom Metazoa; phylum Arthropoda; class Insecta; order Lepidoptera; family Nymphalidae; genus Hipparchia; species Hipparchia semele. The sequence continues at coordinate 914,640 of OW121719.1, forward strand.
CTAAATTATGGATCAATTTGAAGCGCCACTTTTGACATACGATTGTCTCTGGAACTAATAATATTGCAAATGGCGCACCGACCTCTATAATTAATCTATGAACAACAACAATGAAATCATAGATTAATTATAGAGGTTGGTACTCGGTGCGCCATTTGCAATATACCTATTATTTATAGTTCCAAATACATACACTCGTATAGCTACTTTTAGTTCTTACAGCGCCAAAACGCGTCAATCAAGTAAGTAGGTCTAAAAAATAAATCACAGCAGCAAGTCCAGTGTTCTTCTTCTTATTCTTTGTCAACTTATAGACGTCCACTGCTGGACATAAGTCTCCTGCATGGACCTCCACCGGCCTCGGCCTTGCGCCGCTTGAATCCAGCGACTCGTTTGATGTCGTCAGTCCACCTAGTGGGGGTCTGCCAACACTGCGCTTCCCGGTGCGTACCATCAGCTCTTCCGAACTATGTGGCCCGCTCATTTCCTCTTCAGTTTCGCGACTCGCTGAGCTATGTCGGTGACTTTGGTTCTCCTATGAATCTCCCCATTTCTGAGTCCAGTGTTCATCATAGATTAAATAATAGATAATATTTATTATAACACTGACTTCTATATTTAAAGTTCAGTGGTTCAGGCAAACGCGCTTCTTGGAATGAATCGTCGCCTAACATGAAGGAGTTAAAAAAGCTTACCCTTTCAAAGTATTCAGGGTTGTAGAGATGGACTTTGTACTGTATTTCCGCCGCGTGCGTCATGATCACTAGCGTCAACAAGAGAACCCTGGGGACAAGCAAGAGTTTATTAGCCAGGGTGTAAGGGACACCATAACCAAAATCTTTGGTGTTAAAAACAAATTGTCAAAATCTTCACTTGCCATCAGGTGAAATTGCAATCAAGCGCTAGTATGTTTATTAAAAAACCTCCTCTAGCAAAGTTTTACCTGACTCCTTGAATGGGGCTCAAGGCATAGAGCCGCGGGTCCCCGTCTTCGTATGTGGCCGTGAGTCGCGATAAATTCGACCGTAGTGACCACGCTTGTAACAGCTTGCTCTCTGTGAAAGAAAGTCAAAACAGTACTGCCGACTGCTTTTCCAAAATATACATTAAACCAACCTCAAAGTGATTCGTCGTTGAAAATCTCTTGTTCGTGAAATTAAAGGAAATTAATGAAAAATGAAAAACATTTATTTCTCAAACATGCTTGGAATTTAGAGCATTATTTTGACAACCTTCTTCGAGATAAATCGAAATTGCTGTACTGGCCAAATACATGCGAGCAGCGGCCGGCAAAAGTTGTATGAAAATCCAATATCTATCATGGTTTAGCGGCCAAATAAATTACACAGTAAACATATCTGTCGTGTTATTTAACATGGCAACCAAGGACGCCAACCAACCTTATCAAAGGTTTTATTTAAATTTCGAACTGGCTTGCGAATAGAAAGCTGTTTATTGAATAAAAAAAGAAATGAACACTTTGACGCGGGAAAAATTATTGTTGAGTATTTAAGTTTTAATTTCAGCACATGAAAAGTACAATACAAGCTTTGGCCACAACTAGGTATTGATGGACTTACGAATAACGTGTAAATGTGGGTCCATCAATGCCTCTTTTACTGGCCGCTGCAGTAATGTACTATTACCAAAGACAACTACCCTTCCCCTGTCGCATGAATCACATGTGAGCAAGGAATATACTAAGTATACTCTACCGAGAACATGTGAGAATGGTCGATGTTTAATAATTTGTGTCTGCTGTCTGGACAGGGGACGTGACGACCCTTAGTAATATCTATTTTATGTATTCTGTGGTTATATTACAATTAATGCGATAATGGCTTCAAGTTCACAGTATATTTTATAATAGTAGTCTTTGTGAAACAAAATATTCATCACTACAAACAAAGAGGTGACACATGATGTATTAACCAGATACCGTCATAAACTATAGTAACACCATGATATACTATCGTTTGCGAAAAGTAGGAGGTTCTCAATTCGTCGGAACCTTTTTTTATGTGTGTTCCCCGATTACTTGAAGTTGAAGACGTCAATTCAATAACTTGCAAAATAATAACTTATAGTCCTAATTAATCATTACTTATAATTAAAATAATAATATGTATAACCTTTACTTAATTTGGATGCGGTCTTTAGTTTGTATCCTATTAAAATTAAGTTATGATGCGAGAATTACATCCTCAATAATTAGTCTAGAGCCAGTCTAGACCGACAGACAGTTTTAGACAGGTATCAGGGTCAAGCATTCATGTTTTAATACAAATAAAAATAGTAATATCATAGACTTATTATATTACTGCGTAAATAGTATTCACAATATCTAGCATCTACAACTTACATCATTATATTCCATTAAAATATCACCAAGATATCTTAATGTTATATTCATATAGTAACTTGTAACAAACTAGTTTTTGCTCCCAATTTCGTCTGCGTGGTAAAAGTTTTTGAATGCCTTTAACTTTTCCTGGTTAAAACAAACAAACAAACTTTCGCATTTATATATACTTATCTGCTGTTAGAGGGTTTGATAATAGTACAACTGGTGGGATCAAACCGGCGACATTTCAGTTTACAGTCCGCACTTTTAACTGTTGGTCAATAGAGGCTTATTTTTAATACAAATTAAAGCGAATTTTTCGTAGTCGAGGCTACGTGTAATATCAACTATATCAGATATGAATGACCGGTTCCACGAACAGGTTCACTGAACTTGAGGAATGAGAGTTACCGAGATGATCATTAAATAGTGACAGTCATTTTTAGGGTTCCGTACCCCAAGGGAAAACAACGGGACCCTATTACTAAGCCTCCGCTGTCTGTCTGTTCATCCGTCTATCAGATTTTTCGATGCAAAAAAATCATGTCAATCAGTTGCTTCGTTTCTGTATAATTAATTGTCAAACCAACTAACATGCAAACTTTTATAATATTAGTAAGAAATAAGTATATCAATTTATAAATACGATACTTTCGATTAGTGTATTTTTTCAGTAGCTTTTTAAAAGGTCCATAAACAAGTATGTAATTACATTAAGTACATATAATAAAAAATAATTAGTCTATATCCACAAAAGGTTATTTTCATTTTGTTTGTTGGAATGGAATTAAGTTTTTACCTGTTTGAAAATTGAATTATTTTATTTTCAAACACAAATAAAAAGTAATTCCCCCATGATTATAGCTAATTCGCGAAAGAACAAGATACCAAACCAGTCAGAATAATTTAGAGCTAGTTGTGTTTAGGCGTGTGGCACACGACACCGCACAACGCCGCAGAGGGCGGTGAAGCGGTTCTTACGTAGTTTTGGTTTGTAAACCCGTCGATGCCTATATTATAATATGATCCCGAAGGAATTACTGGATTTCCCATTGCACAAATTTAAGCAATGCGTTAAAACACATTTAAATTAAGTTGAAGTTATTACCAAGTTAGTGACTTTCTTAATGACAAAATTGCATGGAATCAATTGGCTTGGCATCCAGCTACCCACAATTTGTTACATTAATATGTAGCTTTCTATTAATATTGTAATATTTTGTTATGAAAAGAGCAATAGCTGAGTTTCTTGCCGGCTCTTCTCAGCAGAATCTGCATTCCGAACCGTTGGTAGAGCCTCGACATGTCATAAGAGCCACGGATTGGCCTTCATGAAATAAATAATTTTGAATTTGAATTTGGATGCCTAACACCTTACACCAATCCGAACGTCCGTGCGGTCACTGTCTCAGGTATCGATGGATTAATACAAGCGTATACCTACGACTTAAGATCCGCACCGCCCGCCGCGCCGCGGCGTTGCGCGGTGTCGTGTGTCAATCGCCTTAGGATCAATATAATTTATAGGTGAACTTTAAGATAGGTATTTTGGATACATAGTATGTTTAGTGCTTTACGATATATAATTTAAATTCGTCAGTAGATGACTACTACATATGCGAATCTTTTCTGATATAATTAACTGCATAATTACAGACGTTCTACGACACAAAAATAGTCTGTTGTATTTAAAATAACATTTTAATTGAAATACCAATTGGAAACACCTTGTTATTATTCTTCTCTTCGAATATTAAAATTTAAATATTTAGGTAGTAAATATCCTACTACCTAGTTTTAAAAGAGTCAAACATAATAATATCTGTGATCAAACGAACTTATGCACTTTTGCTTTTTGCACTTTACGCAAACGATACTAGTTTATGACGGTGTCTAGTAAATACTTCAAAAATATCGAAAATCTATGTATAGAGATCACAAAATACTTACTGCTTTCTCCACCCGTAACAAAGTCAAATAGCGTCCCAACGACATTGAAGAAGATGAGCACAGCGACCACTCCGAGAAAGATTCGCTGTGGTATGTCCATTTCCCGCTCTTTGACCTTCAGATCCTCGTGCGTCTTGCAGGATATCGTCTCCAAGGAGGCGTTGAGGCCAGGCGACAGTGCCTGCTGCTGGATGCATCGCTCGAAGCGAAGCGAAGCGTTGGATTCCTTCGACGGGCAGCGGGACGTCAGGCAGTAACCTCTATGCACCAGCGTGCGATCGAAGTTCTGAGGGTCTGACGAGTAGTCCTGCACGAGAAGAAAGAAAGAAACTTGTTCATTTGATCAACACAACTGCGAAACCGGCTAAGTTCAAGTCGGACCGTACATGAAGGGTTCCGTACCATCGTAACAGCGCTCGAGCATAAAACACCGAAAAAATCACGTTTCTAGGACGAGGACCTCCTGTATTTTTTATTATTTACTAGTTGATGCCCACGACTTCGCGTTCGCTTGGACTAAGATTTTGAATTCCCGCGGGAACTCTTTAGTTTTCCGAGATCAATAAATATAGGTGAACTATAAAATAAGATTAAGTATATAATCAACATCTAGAAAATGATGAGTAGATTCCAAAAGTATATAAAACTATAATTAAATATCCAGAGATTTATAAAAAAATATATCATTTAAAAATGTGAATAAGATTCCAAAGTTATTACGACTGTGGTATTTAACTTTTTTATTCTTTTTTTTGGCTGGGCAGTCGTGTTTTTATTTTTTTTTAATTATAGCTTGTTTACTATGACATTTAAAATTATTAACTTTTAATAATGACATTTTGTTTCATATTTCATTGTATAATATTCACACACCAATCCTGGTAAAATGTATAAGGTATTAACTTTAATAATGATATTTTGTTTCATATTTCATTGTATAATATTCACACACCAGTCCTGGTAAAATGTATAAGGCTCGATTTTCCGTATTACATCACATCGTACCTGCATTTTGGTGAATAAATGATCTATCTATCTATCTCTCTATCTATCTACTATATAAAAATAAAGTCGGGTTTTCCTTCCTGACGCTATAACTCCAGAACGAACGAACCGATTTCCACGGTTTTGCATTCGTTGGAAAGGTCTCGGGCTCCGTGAGGTTTATAGCAAAGAAAATTCAGGAAAAATTGGAATCTAATTCCACGCGGATGAAGTCGCGGGGGCAAAAGCTAGTCTACTATATATAAAAATAAGTCGGGTTTTCCTTCCTGACGCTATAACTCCAGAACGCACGAACCGATTTCCACGGTTTTGCATTCGTTGGAAAGGTCTCAGGCTCCGGGAGGTTTATAGCAAAGAAAATTCAGGAAAAATTTCAACAGAAAAGCGGGAAAATCTTTTTTCACATACAGCGCCATCTCTGATACATAGCATGCCATCTGGTGGCGAAACGGAGTTCGCCGGGTTTGCTAGTCTATCTATAAATAAAAAGCGAACCTTAATAAAATTGTAGGCAGCGCTGGGTTTGTCGGCGGACAGGCGAAAGGTCCCGATGCAGTAGAGGCCGTCGCGGGGGCCCAGGCAACGCTCGTAGTTGTCCAGGTGGAACAGCCGCGGCAGCCGGAACTGGTCTTCTGCTGTAAAAGTCAAAAAAGAATAAAATTCAAAATTTATTTATTTCATGTAGGCCAACTTGTAGCTCTTATGACACGTCATAAATCTACCACCGGTTCGGAATGCAGATTCTGCTGAGAAGAGCCGGTAAGAATTTCAGCAGCTGCTTTTTTAAACTTTATTGTATACTACATTAAAAGGAAACCTTAAAAAATAAACTTAAAATATATTACTTAATCGATATATATATAAAATTCAAAGTCCTGACTGACTGATTGACTGACTGAGATATCAACGCACAGCCTAAACTACTGAAGTTAGAAACTTGAAATTTTTACAGTTGCTTCCTTTTATGACGTAGGCGCTCACTAAGAAAGAATTATTGGAAATTCCACCCCTAAGGGGTTTAAATAGGGGATGGAAGTTTATATGAAACTCCGTCATTTTTCAAGCTGTTTTCATCAAAGTTGGTATTAGAGCTTTCAGTTAAAAATAAAAAAGTACGTGTGTCACAGTTTTTGAAAATTCCACCCCAATACCTAATTCCACGCGGACGAAGTCGCGGGGGCAAAAGCTAGTAATAATATAAATCAAAACTCACACAAAACTGAAAATTAATACACATGAACCTATACATACATACATATACACATACATATATATATACCTACTACTACATACATATGACATACATACTACAGGGCAACCAAAAAATTTTTTTTTCCTATCTACAATCAATAAGAAGAATAAAAGGAAGATAGGTACCATTAGATTAACAACATTGATTTGATTCAATCTTAAATCATTTGATAATGTCGCATAACATTAACATAGCTAATGCCTATTTAAAAGTCAAACATAAACAAGTTTGTGGCAGCGATTCGCAAAAGTTGAAAAGTGATTAATCCAATTTTTTTCTGACTGAATATATCGCACATCCAGATCAAAAGTGAGACAACTCAAAAAAGGTCTGTGTTTCTTAAACGAAAAAAAGTCTTTCTGAATCTTTTGTTAGCAAAGTTATAAAACTCAATTTTATTTTAGGTTTTTAGGTCGCATTTCACGACATCATTTATAAAAAGATTTTTTTGGTTTAACTCACGTTATTTTATCTAGTATAGTTTTGGAAATAATTTTGTCTAAAATGATATACTCGTAACTAGCAGGATTTTTTAAATAAATATCGTAAATATAGTTATAGTAAATAATGCTGGAGTCAGAAGGCGGCTAAGTGAACTCTGTAATAAAACTACGTAACCCCATCGAGTTCTGGCTCCCTTGATTTATCTTAACAACTAGAGTCCTAGATGATATCCAGGATCTGATAACGTAGTCAGAAGGTGATATCCTAGAAATTTTTTTTTTTTCACCAAGTTTTTCCAAGATATTTAAAAAAAAAATTCTGCCTTCGTTCCAAAAAAGTCTGTCATTTATAAAAAACATTACGAAAATAGGACTATAAGAATTCATAATGTTGCAAATGGAATCAAATCTTATTTCTCTTTTTCTCTCTTTCTCTTATACTTTTCAGCTAATATATTTTCATATCGCATAGAAGGGTGATTTTTCCTACATTCGTTTAGTTAGATATTAGCAGTTAAAATGGTTACTTTTTAAGATATAACTTTGTTGCAACAAATGAGCAATTTGAATTCAAAAAAATATTTCTATTTCTTTTTCTATTTCTAGTTTTATATGTGTTTGAAAATTAATTAATTTTTACGTGGTCATATTTTATAGCCTCTTTATTTATGCAGGGACATATTAATTATTATTGATAAGCGGGCGGGTATAATGGGCCTTGTAAAAAAAACATTCAGCAAATTGTTATGTATATTAAAAATATTCCACTATTCCGGTTATATTTGCATTTTATGTAAACAATATAACAGTTAGAACCGCAACGCTTAAATTTAACCGCAAGAACATTATAACATATCGGCGAATAGAATCGAAGCTTCTAAAAGACCGTGTAATGTTTTAATAGGGCTGTTAAGTTAGGCTGAGATAAATGGAGCAAAATATTTGTTTATCTGTTTTTTAATCTTATGTATATAAACTCAGACCTGGGCTATTTATTTTTTATATAAATTTAATTAATTTATGTTTTTTTTAAATAGCTAGCAAATGAGCAGGCGGGTTTTCTGATGTTTAAGCGATTGGCACACGGCACCGCGCGACGCCGCGGGAGTCGTTGAAGCGGATTTTTACGTCACATCGCGTCGTATGGGCTTGTGTGTAATACATCGACACACGCACTGTACGCGTTAATTAATTACCTCCTTTTTTATGTCGGTTAAAAATTCCGTATTTCGCCCTTGCTCCGAGCCAACGTCAAGTTTCCTGAGGCGTCGGTCGAAGCCACACGAAAGCTTTGGCTTTACACTTTAAAGCCATTGACCGAAAGTACAACCGGAACAACCGTTGTACGAGCGTTCACTACGGCAGCAATCTTGTAGGAAAGGTCTTACTAATATATTTTTAAGTACCGCGACTTCTTCCGCTACAGTTTAGTCCGGAAAATCAGTTCCCGCGGGAATCAGAAAACCTTAATCCACGCGGACGAAGTCGCGGGCATCGCATCTATTAGTAAGTAGGTAATAGAAAAAGAATTTGCTATGTTATGAATTAACATAGAGTTTAGATTTATTTGTAGGTTCTGTAAAGTACCAATGAAAGAAGCAGTCGACACGATATTGCACATCGACATAGATACGTAGTATATTTATATCGATGGTATCAAAATTTTTAAGCTATTGCATAGCTTCCATCGCGGGCCAGCGTGGAGACCGAATCCAGAAATTCCGTAACGAAAATAACCTGACACGGGACTCCTCTACGGTGAGCCGCTAGATGGCGTTGATAAAAAATGCTATGCAATAGCTTTACCGCGGCAGTCCCCGAGTGCCACACGTCTTTTTTTTCAAGGTTAGGTAGGTATTACTTACGCTTTTGTTACACAGGAAAGTGAAAATGTTGTTACGTGAGGAATTTAGTATCAAAATAATAAAAAACTCTCCTTTCATAGATTCCATATATGTATATATGGTAGAACTAGCTGTTGCCAGGGCTTTAGGTTTTTAACAAATCCCGAGGGAATCCTTTTTTTTTGGAATAATGAATCCCCCAAGTCCTTGTCTATTGGTCGTCGATCCTTTGCTCCGTTACTGTGTTTTTGAAGAACAAAATCAAAATTAATCCCGGAGCTATTCTATAGTTCACAGATTTTTTGGGAACAAAAACGTGCGGAAAATCGCAGTGCGCAAATTTTTAGATAGATAGATCATTTATTCACCAAAATGCAGGTACAATGTGATGTAATATGAAAAAACGGGCCTTATACGTTTTACCAGGACTGCTGTGTGAATATTATACAATGAAATATGAAACAAAAACATAAAACGAGTATTTACGTAAAAGTTGTATTGTCAGTCACTCAAGTTCTACTTCAGTGCGTAAACAAGCTTAAATTAAAAAAAATTAAAAAAACACGACTGCCCAGCCAAAAATGAACTAAAAAGTTAAATACCACAGTCATTACCTTTGGAAACTTAATCACAATATTTTTGAATGATATTTTTTTGTGAAGCATTGGATATTGAATTATAGTTTGGTATATTATTGGAATCTACTCATCATTTTATAGATGATGATTATTATATACTTATCTAATCTTATTTTGCGATTTTTGTTTTCAACTTTAGTTTTTAATGCGGGACCATGGTCACTGTATCAATTTTTTTCTTTAATTTTGTGCCTATTTTACCTGGAATAAGCTAAATATTCTAACGATACCTCATTCATCAAAATCGGTTCAGGCGTATAGAAATTATGGTTGAATATAGAAATGTATATACATACATGAACCCTGAGAACAATATATGTACTCCTTTTTTCAGGCAGTCGTATAATAAAAAGATAAAGTCATATTGGCGGGTTTTAATATTTTAATGTCATTCGATGAAGATAGATAGGTACCATGGAAGATACCTGTTGTAAGACTTTTGTAGGTAATCAAATCCACAAAAAATCAATTCAGGTTTTTTTTGACATTTCATTCGACATGGATGTCTTTCCATTTCCTTCATTTGAATTAGATTTTGATAGTTGACACAATTGTTCATCGAATGGCATTAAAAATTAAAAACGTTAAAATCCGCCGAAGTTATTATTTAAATTAATAGTTTGAGTATTTTATTTCATTTGTCGTTAAGTGCAATAGCAGTGGGAGGTCTCGGGTTCGATTCCCGGCGTTGGGCAATTAAGAAATTTATAATTTCTAAATTGTCTCTGGTCTGGTCTGGTCTGGGAGGCTTTGGCCGTGGCTAGTTACCACCTTACCGTCAAAGACGTGCCGCTAAGCGATTTAGCGTTCCGGCACGATGGCGTGTAGAAACCGATTAGGGGTATGGGTTGAATTTACACTGATATACCCCTTCCAAGTTAGCCCGCTACCATCTTAGACTGCATCGTCACTTACCATCAGGTGAGATCACAGTCAAGGGCTATCTTGTCATCGAATAAAAAAATTAAAAAAAAAAACCTTTTAAATTACCGTTGTTTATAACAAAACAAAAGTATGTAATATACCTAAACGCGCAGAGATAATTGCTCTTCATTGATTGTTATGAAACACCATTGTCTAACTGCACTTCCCATTTACGTCACGACCACGACCCTGATCTTTTGTAATTAAACACGCATACTCCCAGAGACCTTTAGCTCATTATTCAAGAAAAAATAGCTGGCCAAAGACCCCATGGTTGGAGAAAATCTTGACTTAAAAGTGCGCAGAATGCCAGAAAAAATCCCCGCGATAAATGAAATAAAACATGCCCAAAACCTCGTGTGAAACGTGACAGATGCTAGCGTATATAGGAGTGCCAAATACATCATGTATTATAATAACTCGTAAGATATTCATAAAAAAAATGGCTGTATAGTTTCTTAGTAATATCTAGTATCCACAGCAATCTATACTAATATATAAAGCTGAAGAGTTTGTTTGTTTGAACGCGCTAATCTCAGAAACTACTGGTTCGAATTAAAAAATTCTTTTTGTGTTGAATAGTCCATTTATCGAGGAAGGCTTTAAGCTATATAACATCACGCTACGATCAGTAGGAGCGAAGCATCAGTGAAAAATGTTGCAAAAACGGGGAAAATTATCCATATTTAAAATATATTCTTTTTTTAAACTTCTTAATCGCGATCATAATAATTACAGAAATTGAAGCGGACGAAGTCGCGCGCAATAGCTAGTTTTATAAAAAAAATTTGGCTCTATAATATCAACCACATTGCAAATAAATGCAAATTGGTTCAAAATTAGACCTACATTCGCGATTTTTTTTTGTCGAACCTGTTTCATTATTTTATGTCTCTACTCAGTATCGTCCCTTGGAAATATGATGTAATTTTTGCCTGTTTTTTTTTTCGGATAGTTAAAACTTGATCTACTGCTGTAAAAATCAAATCTGCATCAGCCTTGGTAGCATGGCCGGGAGAAATATCCCCGGGAAAAGGATAAAACGTTTATCCCCTCGCTTAGCTTTATCCAACCGTCGAGCATGGGCACAGCGGTGGAAATAACACTCAGTGGATATACTTATAGAAATATACATCGCCTTCTCCTCGGTCGCCATGCTTTAGCATAGGGAAAAGATAATTTTATCCCCTGTCAGTGGATAAAATCGGGGGATAAAAGTTTTATCTCCTGCCCATGCTACCAGTACTGAAGATTTACTATTACACGCGCTCTTAAATACCTGCACCAATGGCAATCTTTGTTCCGTACATCAGCATCCAAGCCGATAGCCGTGATGGTTGCCAACCTGCTATATAGGAATTGAACCAGTAAATGTTTGTAGGACCCTTTAATAAAGTAGGAAATGAGCTGATGATCTTCAAATGCCTGAGCAAATCTTCATAAATTATAGCTATCATGAGATCCATCTCGACCAAGTTAGCTTTCAAACAGAAAATCGCATAAAAAATGGTCAATTCGTTTGGAAGTTACGAGGAAACAGACATACACACAGATACACACGTCAAACATATAACACCCCTTATTTTCCGGCGGGGGTTAAAAAGTATGTTGTTATATTCGACGAGAATTACGACTTGCTCCGATTGTAGTAGGACCTGCGGTACCTCAACTTGTTCTGTCACCGAAAAAAGAACATTAATGACATAATATTATATTTCAATAATAAATTATGTAAATAGTTACATTATTTATTTATTCAATGTAGGCATAACGTAGGCATATATGAATATGCCCATATTCATTTTATGTTAAAATAAATGATTATTAAATAACTCTGCTTAAAAGTACCTATATATTAACGGTTTCATTTGATGAATACATATAATATGTCAAATTAACGTTAAATAAATCAAAATTAATTAATTTTAATAGTCCCATGTTTAACTCTTGTGATATTTATTTTACGGAATACGGATATAATATTAAGGTTAAAATAATTCTAGTAGGCTTTGATTTCAGTTTCAACCCTGAATTTAAACGCGCTTTCAAGGTGAACCAACCAACCGCCCGATTCTGTAAAAGATGCATCAATCATCGCAACAGTCTACTCTCAACTGTGGTGATTGGGTGAATTTCTCTCGTTATTTCTGCAACAATGCATTTTAGCCAATGCGAATGGATATCGGCCAATCAGTACAGTACAGTACAGTTTTCTATTTATTGTTTTTTTTTTATTTTTTTTTATTCGATGACAAGATAGCCCTTGACTGCGATATCACCTGATCTCACCTGGTAAGTGACGATGCAGTCTAAGATGGTAGCGGGCTAACTTGGAAGGGGTATAGCAGTGTAAATTCAACCCATACCCCTTATCGGTTTCTACACGCCATCGTGCCGGAACGCTAAATCGCTTGGCGGCACGTTTTTGACGGTAGGGTGGTAACTAGTCACGGCCAAAGCCTCCCACCAGACCAGACCAGAGACAATTTAGAAATAATAAATTCCTAAATTGCCCCCTCCGGGAATCGAACCCGAGACCTCCCAGTTATAAGACCACAGCGCTCACCACTGCGCCAGGGAGGTCGTCATAATTATACAAAATATTATATTACAATATAATACTTTTGTATTGAAAAGAGCTATTGCTGAATTTCTAGCAGGCTTTTTTCAGCAAGAATCTGCTTTCCAAACCTGGTGGTAGAGTCTTGACATAGAGTCAGTCGTAAGAGCCACAAGTTGGCCAACATTAAATAAAATTTTGAATTTCAAATTTTTTTTTGAATTTTGATTTTGGGTGAAAATCTTTATTCTTTATCAAAGTTTTACCCTCTAACCTGGACGGGTGTTTAATATAATCTTTTTGAGAAGATATTTTCAGGGATCATAAAGACACTGCAGGCATAATATTTTGTTTAACACTACTTAGTAAAATCCGAACTAGTCCACTGAAGTAACGAATTTGGCGTACAACAGGGTACTATTTTCGCAACTATTTTCTTTCTTCTACATGTAAATGATTTTACCAACAACATTCATAAAATGCAAGCGGAAAATGAGAGAGATCTTTCCACAAAAGCCTTGGTAACCGACAAACATAATCTTAAAATGCTATAGAATGAAACAAGACTCACTATAGTTATTCATACTAGCAATAAATATTCAACATGTGAGACAATTTACCAGTTTTATATAGGGAACCTGTTTTTAGTTTATGGCCACCTCTGCAAATGCGCTGGTTTTCAAATTCTTTGCCTAAAAATTATTGGTAACTTTTCCTTAATAAGTGACATATACCGGGTACAAAGGACATATTCAAAAAAACTGAAACCAAGGAAGTAACATGATTCTGAATCAGTCTGAATGACCTTTTTTCGTCAATTTTTTTTTTAATTTTTAAAGTAGAAGTTTAAGTTAAAATAATATTACTTATTAGCCCACAGGCTAGATGGAAGTATAAAATAAAGCCACCGTTACATAATGGTGCTTTATAGTAGGAAAAAAAAAGTTTTTCAAAATCTATCTCAACTTGATTGTAATTGAAACAAATGACTATTGTCACCATATCAGTTTTCATTCTTCATATCTGTTTTAAAAAGATTCGAGGATGTGTTATTTCCGAATAAATATAAAATTTTAAATAGGTATATATTGAACCGATTGTGTTCGAATGCACATCAGTCTATCAGGATTCAGGAATCGCGCCTGAGTCAGTTGAACATTTAAATAGGGTTAATTTAGCGTAGGCGCCATTATAGTTAAACAGTCTATCAACACCGAAAGAAATGTTATGTACGAGTATCTGTTTTCAATCAGTTAAGTAATGGTTAACTAAATTAGTGATATCTTATGGACCTCTGAATAAATTTAAAATTTAAAATAATACTAAAAAAACAAAAAGGTGTGTTGTTTTTTGCAAGAAAAACAATTATTTTTACAATGAAAAGGTTCTCATATAATTGTTGTAAAAAGAAGTACAATTGGCAAGTGCATTCAACTCTATACTTCAACAATTGCTTGCATAGGACAGTTTACACCCGGAATTCCATTGAGTGAACATTCCATTAACGTTTAAAAAAAAAAATATTATAATACTATTTGCATCCTACATGTCCATCAAATTAAAATGATAATGCCGTTAGCAGGAATGGAAAATATGCCTATTTATTTCACGACAGATTTTGAGCTCGATTTACAGGTTTTGCGTTTGACGTCAATAAGAGAGACATTTTAAACAGTCATTCATATTTATTTGTCTATGCAGTCATTTCAAATAAATGTGCTATTTTATCGCCAAAACATTTAGAGCATCTAACTGACCAGAATTAATAAGGAATTAATAGAGGAATAATAAATACGTTAACAAGTTGTTGCTGATAAGTAATCTGTTTTCGATCGGCAGAAAATGGCTGATCTTGCCGTACACTTATACCTGCCTTCCTTATAGCTACTTATAATATGCGATCACTGGGAAATAAAAAGCAAGTCAATAAATTTAAGATATGTGGCAGTGCATAACCAATCTATGTTTGAAATCTACCTGCATAAAGCATCAAGACATTTAAGAAAAAAGTGATTCATAATACCAGAAACAAAAATAATCTCGAACACCCAACTTCTAGAATATCTAAAATTAGCAATTCATTTGTTGTTAATTTTTGGCATTTTTCAAATGTCAAAAATGTCTCACAAAAGTTCAATTTTTAAATATATAAAACGTTATAAAAGGAAAAGGCTCAAACCACTAGACGGACAGGGCTGAAGATTTGCTTACAGATACCTAGCTGTTACGACGTAGGTATCCGAAAAAAAGAATTTTTGAAAATTCAATCCCTAAGGGGCTACTAGGATGACATGGTTAGTAAAGAGCATTCCTTAATCGTGGTAGAAAATACTCTAGCACCAGCGACAACTACTACCAGCTGCTATTAGGTATACCTAAAAGCTACAACAAGAACCCGGTGTCATCGTTCCGGCCTGACGGGTCAACTCGGTGGGCTACCTTAGTGCGAAGGGATAAGAGTTACGCGATAGATAGAGACGCAACTTCAAGGTGTATATCAACAACACCACAAATCACTGTAGGTTAGTTGACGCTGTGCAACCTGAATTGCACTTTATTGTGTAGTAGCAAGATTAGATTCACTATCAATTTAAATGGTTTTGCCCAGTGAATCTTCTGCGCCTGTACCTATCTTATATTCTGTGCAACTGCGTAAAATGTTCAGATCACTGCTTTATCTGTGGATTTGACCGTGATAATATATTGCCTTGGAGGTTATGTACCTATAATGGCCATACTTCAAACTTCAAAACCACGTAATAATCTTGATTTGTCATTCATCATAATTTATTAAACATTCAGAAATTGTGAAGGTTTTTTTTTATGAATAATAAATCCAGGCCATTATTATGCTTATTATTAGTTATTGTTTATTAATGATTAAAAATCTTATTTCATTCCGGAAAATTTTATTTTTGTGATTTGTTTCACAGGACGTTTTTTAACACATGTGACATATTGTAAATAAAGTATAGTTTAGTTTTAGTGCTCTAAAAAACTACCTAAAGTTATTATTATACTCGTAGGATGTATAAAGACAGTTTTCCGAATACACCGAA
The DNA here is from genome assembly GCA_933228805.2 of Hipparchia semele. NCBI lineage: Eukaryota > Metazoa > Arthropoda > Insecta > Lepidoptera > Nymphalidae > Hipparchia > Hipparchia semele. The sequence continues at coordinate 930,659 of OW121719.1, forward strand.
CTATTGTTTGAAGATTTAAGTGACCCATTCCTTTTGTCAAGATTAATCGGTAACGACCATTTTGTGTGAGATTCAGTCCATTCAAAATATTGGATGGAGTAAATTCTAGTTTATTTTTCATTTGATTCACACATATTAGAAAAGCAATAAACAAAAAAATTTCAAAAAAAAATAAAAAAATAACCGTGCTCGTTTGCTCGCTAGAAATTAAAAAAAAAAATACTAAAACGGCTCACTACTGAGTGCAGCTGTCTCCTCTCAGAGAAGGGTTATAGGCCATAGTCCACCACGCTTGCCCAACGCGAATTAGCAGACTTCACACACCTTTTGAGGACATTATGCAGGACTATCAGGTTTCCTCGCGATGTTGTGTATGTGATGTTATATGCTTGACGCATATAACTCCGAGAGGTCAGAGGTCTGAGGTCCGGTATCGAACCTGCTATCCCCGTATTGGAGACCACAGTCCTAATCTAGGCTATCAATAGTCAATACTTATAAAATTCAAATTTCGGAAAAATTCAAAATTAAAATTTCTCAATGGTGCTATTACTATAGATCACTTACATTTTCCAAATACAAAACATACAATCTTAGAAATATCTACTTAAATACAGTTTTAAAATTAAATCAAATACTGTGTAACTGCTTTCAAGTTGTGTGTAACTTCTTTGCAAAATAACAAACATTATCAATACTTGTAAACTCTGTGATTTAGTCCTTTGCTTTTGTTCCTGGCTTTTTTGCTCTTAACTAGACGGGACCTTTTTTAATGTTACAATAGCTACATACAATAGGAGCTAACGCTCTACTTATAATAATGACAAGACTGATACCTGTTTTCACTAAAGTTCCCTAACTTTTACGGATTACCTAGATTAAGTTAGGAAACACCTAAAGCTGGAAATGAAGTTGGATAAGAGATTTTATTAGAGGCTACCTATGTTGACATCTACTTAGGGGATGATTTAGGTATGATTGGTGAAAGTGGGCTTTATAGAAATAATAAAAAACTGCAAGCAAAAAGTGCCAATGCGATTTTTTGCAACTTACCGCACTAGTGCAATAAAGTTAACTTTCAAAACAGAGGGAAGCTGGATGACCTTACTTCATATAATGGTAAGTTTTTTTTTTAAATAAAACTTAAATAAAAATAAATAAGTAGGTATTTACTGAAACTGCTTTTTTTTAAATTGTATTGAAAAATAAGTTTACAGCATGCAAACCAGTAAGGGATGGGGGTGGTCAACACTTGAAAACGAATGTAACACCACACACGAAAGTACTAAGGTAGCATAAATAGTAAAGAGCATTCCTCGGACGTACCAGTAAACTCTCTAGCAGCCGCAGCTGCAACTAGTGTACACAAAAACACTCGCCACATCGCGTCAACCCTCGTGGGTCGTCGTTATCATTATACTACGCGCGGCCGCGAAAAACGCAAGCCTTAAATAAACTCCTGAAACCGTCACACCCGATGACGTAGACTCCTTACGAGAAATCAGCGCGATAACGTTCTGAGCTTTACAAGCGAAGCAGCCAAGTCAAGGCAAAATAATAGTATCTACTATTTACATACGCGTAGGTACACCCTACGCGTATGTAAATAGAGATCTCGGAGCCTTCCATTATGCGCTGAGGGTGGCTATAGAGGGGGTTTTAGTGGGTAAAATCCCCACATAACCCGGGACCCTACCCCACGTTTCGGGTATCTTTAAAGAAGATTTCCCCCTCGTTAAAAAAAATAAAAAAAAAATAAAAAAAATAAAAATAAAAAAAAAAAGGTACACCCTACGCGTATTGTAATATCACTTAACAGTGCGCAGAATGCCAGAAAAAAATCCCCGCCATAGAGGAAATAAAACATGCCCGAAAACTCGTGTGAAACGTGACAGATGCTAGCGTGTAGGAGTGTTGTAAGCGCCAAATACTTATATCATGTATTCTAATAACTACTAAGTTTTTTTAAATATCTGGTCCGCTTCTTAGATATAAACTATGTATAGTTTTAAATAAAAATTTTGGCTCTGTTATATGCATTTGAAAATAAATGTAAACTGTTTAAAAATTAGACCTAACCTTCATTATTTTAAGTTTCTACACAGTATGTGATGTAATTTTTGTCTATTTTTTTTCGGATCCTTACTGATATTATAAATGCGAAAGTGTGTTTGTTTGTCCTTCAATCACGCTGCAACAGAGCTACGGATCGACGTGATTTTTGCCAGGGAGGTAAGGACCTGGAAAGCGACATAAGCTACTTTTTATCCCGGAAAATCAAAGAATTCCCACGGGATTTTAAATAATAAAGTGCAATATAAATGCGAAAATATGTTTGTTGGTTCGTCCTTCAATCACGCAGCAACAGGGAACGGAGCAAGGGCAACAGGCGACGTGATTTTTGCGTGGGTATAGTTGAGGAAGTAGAAGAACAAAGGCGGATTCCCGAATCTAAAAACCTTTTACCACGCGGAACGAGTCGGGACAAAACTTAGTTTCTTGTAAATAAAGTAGCCCTTTGGTATTTACTCTTTAGGGTTCCCTAACCAAAGGGTAACCAACGGGACCCTAATTACTAAGCCTCCACAGTCCGTCCGTCTCATATATCTCATGATCCGTAATTGGTAGACAGTTGACATTTTCACAGAATGTGTATTTCTGTTGCCGCTATAATAACAAATAATAAAAATAAATTAAAAATAAAAGGGAAACTAGAAACGTGTTTTTTTCGACGTTTTTTGCAACCGTTGTTACGACGGCTACGGTACCCTTCGGGTCCAACTCGCACTTGGCCGGTTTTATTAAGGTATTCCCCAGGAGCTAAAATAAACTTGATATAAAAGATTCTGTAAATAAATAAAATATTAAATGATAAAACGCCTGCCCTTTGTTGCTATAATTTTACCGCAGTGTACTTATGTACCTCTCAGAAAGCCGGAAATAAAACAAGGAAAAAAACCGGGTGAATTTACGCAACTTACCATTAAATTAGTGCGAACTATTAACGCAGTAAGTATCATAATATGAACGTTATTTAAAGGTCGTGTAATTCGTTGAGAGGAATGGCTTATAGATGATCTTAATTATTTAACTAGCAGGTTGAATGTACACTACCATACCCCTTCAAAGTTAGACTGCATCGTCACTTGCCATCAGGTAAGATCGCAGTCAAGAACTAATCTTATTATAAAACTATAAAACTGACTGAAAAAGTAGATACATATCACTAATTTCGTGGCTGACGTATGGTTCGGCCGTGGTGTAGCGGTTAACACACTTGGGCGCGATTTCCAGAGAGACGTGGGTTCGAAACCCGCCGGCCTCGGAATTTTTGATATGTATTTAAAAATCTATTAGGTTATTTCCTTTAAGTGTAGGTTAACACTTCAATAAACAATTAAAAATTAAGAACTAATCTTGCCATCGAATAAAATAAAAAAATAGGTTTTGCTCGCGGCTTTGCTCGCGTTTTTCAATCCCCATTTTACCCCTTAGGGGTTGAATTTTTAAAAATCCTTAGCGGAGGTCTACGTCATAATAGCTATCTGTATGCCTTTCAACCCTTTCAACCCTTGTGTTAGTGATGTAGTTATAATTAAAAAATCCCTTAATGAGGCATAATTATTATGTACAGCCGTACAGTCAGTTTTTAAAATCTGGCGACTCTTAGTTAGACCCGTAGATTTTGCCTACACTGTACAGTTATCAGGGGCGATTTAAATTTTTTATTTGCATTAATCAATTAAATACATACTATTTCTATCACATACCAGTTAGGTTACCACACATAAAAATTGAATTATTCATTCTAATTAAATTCATAATAATTAAAGTAGTTTACTGGGAAAAATACTATACCAGACTCGTATAACATATGTTTATGTAGGTACGTTATTTGACGACGTCCATGATATTTGCGAATATAAATTATTTGTTTACTACCTGATACCTGCGACTCCACGTAGATTTTTAGCGTAGAAACATCTTGATATTCCGCTAAAAAAGTATCTTAGATAACTTTATTAAAAACTTTTTTTTAGATTACTAGACAGGCTTGCGCTTGACGACAATCAATACTGAAAAGCGCTGATGAGGTCTAGGTTGGAGCGCGCTTGCCTAGAAGATGCCTATTCACTCTTGCCTTTGAGGTACTCAAATTATAGATGGCAGGTGACACGGATGCTGGAAGGGTGTTTCACACCTTCGCGGTTCGTTCAGAAACGTAAGCGTTTCGTGCCACCCAATTTGCAGGCAGAAAGCTATCTCTGCGCCTTTCATCAGTCCCCTGATTCTGTAACTCAGTGCCTATCCACGACGATAGGCATTTTTTATCCATTGAAGGTTTGAAGAGAAATGCCATTTACTATTTCATAGTAAACCTTCAATGGATGAGAAATATATGTCAGTGGCTTTTATTTTTTGATTGGCACTGAGTTACAGAATCAGGAGGCTGAACTGATTGAGCGTTTGACGTTTAAGAACGTTACCAACAACAGACAGACAGCTGATACACTTTTGAATTTATAATAATGGTACGGATAATTATACGCCTGGACAGTTTCTCTAAAAAAATATTTTTTTTTTGTATTTGTATGAATATTATCATTATCGGACATTGCATTATTAATATTATCTTTATATATATTTGTTTTTTTTTTGTTATTATTATTATTTTATTTTTATTTAATTAATGACATTTTGTAATTGTTGACTTTCAAAAAGTGTAATTATCTACCTACTTTGAATAAAATGTTTGACTTTGACCTTATAAATAGGCTAAGGTTTTAATTCTACTACGTGTGTGTGTAACTAATCACTGCCACATAATTATATTATTATCAAAACAAAGTGACCACAAACACACCTTAAAAAAGATCGGGGCCCCCATTAAATCATAGTCGTAATAGCCTCAATAGCCCAACGGATAAAGGTGTGGACTGATAACTGAATGGTCGCAGGTTCGAATCCCACCCGTTGCACTATTGTCGTACCCACTCCTAGCACAAGCTTTGCGCTTAATTGGAGGGGAAAGGATATTAGTCAACAGTCAACATCAGTTTGGCTAATATTCTTTAAAAAAAAAATTAAGTGACTTCGCCTAGTCGAGAGATTGTCTAAAATTGACTGCTACATTTTTTTCTTTTATTTTTTTAAAGAATATTATTCAACTTGAAGTTGACTTATATCCTATCCCCTCAAAGTAAGCTGAAAGCTTGTGCTAGGAGTGGGTACGACAATAGTGCAACGGGTGGGGTTTGAACCTGCGACCTTTCAATTTTCAGTCCGAACCTTTAGTCGTTGGGCTATTGAGGCATTTTGAACATTGTTGGAAAACTGATTTTCAGCCTCTGAGGAGTTAGACGCAACAGTCTATAGGAGTTTCCTGAAAAATGGTCAGGTGAATTTGCTCCGGTGATTGGACTAGTAACCTACTTAGTCATAATATAATGTAATTAGCGCCAGAATTAAATAGCGCCTAATGTATATATCCTGTTGACCGTGTAGCCTGGGAAAATTTTTCAACCTTACTTTATTTACTTTATATGTATTTCGCTCATTCGCCGCACCACTAGTTTGTCTAAAAAATGCAGAACTTGTAAAAAATGTGTCTGAAGGTTCAATATTTTCAAATTTTTAGTTTTAGGAAGTTTTACAGTAAAGTTTACTTTTCAACTAATCTATCTTTACTTATAATAAAACTGTAACGGGACGAATTTTGTACATTAAATATATTTTGAAAATTACATGACTCCGATCGATTTCAATTTTTTTTTTTTTTTTTTAAAGAACGGAATGTCAGGTTGGTCCCATTTTTTGGGTGAAAATTCAATGAATATCTTCGGAGATTCGGAGATGAAGGACGGAACTCCTCAATGAATAGGTAAGAGCAAATCGCTCGCTATTAGAGAATGTATAGGTTTATCGACTGCACCTCTACACTAAAAAGCTTAAAATGAAACTAAATAATTAAAAAAAACGACTTCAAACACCACTACAACAAACAATTTAGTGTGTACACGTATATTGAAGTCGGGCTAGGGTCGAGCATCGGTTTCATCCTTACTATTTAGGCCCGCCCGACTTCAACATACGTGTACCTAAAAACTAAAATTATTTTATACTTTGTTTGTTGCGTTTGAAGTCGGTTTTTCAAAAAGATTTTTATTAATTGTTGACAATGACAAATATATTATTTACCAAATATAATACAAAAAATATTATGGTCGTTTGCAGTCCCGCAAATCCCGCAGATGCGCGGGGTTAATGATCTCTGTCCCGCAGGTCTGCGGAGTTGAGGCTTCAATGCGGGATTGGATTCCCTAATTTTAAGCAATCAATACATATTTAAACGTTCCCTTGCAAATAACGGAACCCTCAGAATGCGAGTGGTTCGAACTTGGTTGGTTTTATTTATCTCGCTGCTAATTTCGTAAACTAGAAACTTGATTTTCTTATTTTTTTTACCACACTCGTTTTATTATTCGAGTTTCGAGTTGAAGTAATACATAATTTATTTTATGGTAAAAAGTTTATATATATATACAATATAATATTGACAAGTAAAAACGTAATAGTATAGGTAATTGAAAAGAAAAAAAAGAGAAGTAAAATATTATACCTAATCATAAACTTCATAATAATTAGTTATCTATATAGATTCAAACACACCATATTCAGGAGTGTCAATGTAACCCATGTACATTACATAATACAATGTTTATGATGTAATCATATCGAAATGAATAATAAATTAATAAAATTATAATATTATTAGAGTATTACATTATATTATTTTAATTATTATTCTTAAGTGCCTTCCAATAACATGCCTACAGTTACGTTGTATAAGAAAATTGCAGTTCATAAGAACTCAGGCGCTAATTTAGTTTACTATGTTAGTAGATATTTTAAGAAATTGGTGTAACTCTCAAGCAGGCAATATTACCAAGCTTTACCATTCCCTTCCATCTCTTCCTCCTTTAGTCACTGTAGTGTAATCAAGATAAATACCTAGTAGTAGTACAGGCACGAACATTTTAACTTTCGAATATTACAGGTGATATATGAAAATGACAGGAGCGCTCCTGTCATTTTCATACAAAATATCTTGCTGACGTTAACTTTACTATTCGAAAGTTAAAATTCGTGCTTTGTTCGTGCTTAGGCTACAGATTGCCAATACAAAAACTGTCGAAACGTCCAAATTCGTCACTCGGTTACTTGGTTATATTGATTGTTACTTCTTTCTTTCACCGTAATTAACAAAATTAAGAAACATCCCTGGAAATTACAGCTTACTTCATTTATTATAATATATATTTGTGTTTTGTTTTTATTTTGTTCTGTCAATGTCAAACTTTTACGAGCTTCGATTTCGTTGTCAGTTGTCACTAACTTTTAGGGTACACCTAAAGGTAAAAATGACATTGGGTTATTGATGGTATGTATGGAGCTAACTACGTAAATAGCTTCTACTTAGGAGATGATTTAAGGGTGAAAATGATCAATATTTTCAACCTACTTCCAGAAAAGGAGGAGGTTCTCAATTCGTCGGAATCTTTTTTTTATTTTTTATGTATATTCCCCGATTACTCGTATAATTAGCTGTTGGTTTTCCGAAACAAACAAAATAAACACATTAAATAAATAGATAATAATATGTATTACATTATGTTTTGCGGTTCGGTTAGCCGGTCGTCAGCATCGACGCGGGCGAAAGATTGCGATACCTAAACTGACCTAACAACCGCGTAACGGGTTTGAGCCCACAAGAAACGCGAAACTTTCACGCGAAGCCAAAAGGTATGATATTGATTTTAGCATTCTATGTATGTGCGTATATTCCACCTCAGCGCCTTAACTAGTGAACTAATTTTGACGAATGAAATGTCAATATAAGCCTCAATAACTCAACGGTTAAAGGTGCAGGCTGAAAACTGAAATGTTGCAGGTTCGAATCCCACCCGTTGCACTAATTGTCGTACCCACTCCTAGCACAAGCTTTTCGCTTATTTGGAGGGGATAGGAGGATATTAGTCAACTTCAGCTTGACTAATATTCTTTAAAAAAAATAGTATCTTCATTTTGTATGAAGAAATTCAATACGAATAAAGTAGAAGAGCGCTTGATTTTATGAGTCTCATTTTTGTTTTTGTTTCTGTGTTACTTATCTGCAGCTATGGTTTGAGGAAGAAATGTGATGAAATATTGGCGTAAATGGTGCGATCCGGTTCTTCATTCTTTGGATTCATCATCACCAGCACCCCATGAATGGCTTATTACCAGGTCTCCTCTCAGAGACAAAGTTATAGGTCCACCACGCTGGCTCAATGCAAATTGGCAGACTTTACCCATCTTTGAGAACAGCATTGAGAACTCTCAGGCATGCAGGTTTCCTCATGATGTTTTCCTTCATCGTTAAAGCATCTTTAAATTTAACTGAAAAGAAAAACTGCGCGGCCCCCCCCCCCCCCGAATTTTGGATTAAAATGCATTCAGGTGAATGCATTTTAAATTTTTAATCCAAAAAAAATTACAGCATTTTTTGAATTAAAAGATCCAAACTATTTTTTTTTATTCGATGACAAGATAGCCCTTGACTGCGATCTCACCTGATGGTAAGTGACGATGCAGTCTAAGATGGTAGCGGGCTAACTTGGAAGGGGTATAGCAGTGTAAATTCAACCCATACCCCTAATCGGTTTCTACACGCCATCGTGCCGGAACGCTAAATCGCTTGGCGGCACGTCTTTGACGGTAGGGTGGTAACTAGCCACGGCCAAAGCCTCCCACCAGAAATTATTATTGTGTACTTAACAAGTTTGTCTTCCAAACCATTTACTCGTTCCATTGCGTGAATAAATAGTTCAGAGCATCATCCACCTAAAAATATTTATTTGTCTGTCCGTTCACTTCGTGGCCCTATATCGTACAGAAAGGGAAATAAATCGTTCTAATAAGGTTTAATACTGAACCCTTCCACTTCAGTTGTGCAACGATTATTATATTGCACACCATGCTTTAATAGCTAGTTCCATAAATTACTATGTTACATCAAATGTATTGCTTGCAGTAATACCTAATAATCTATACTAATATTATAAAGCTGAAGAGTTTGTTTGTATGAACGCGCTAATCTCAGGAACTACTGGTTATTTGGAAAAATTATTTTTGTGTTGGATAGTCCATTTATCGAGGAAGGCTTTAGGCTATATAACATCACGCTGCGACCAATAGGAGCGAAGCATCAGTGAAAAATGTTGCAAAAACGGGGAAAATTATCCATATTTAAAATAAATTCTTTTAAAAACTTCTTAATCGCGATCATAATAACAGAAATTGACGCGGACGAAGTCGCGGGCAACAGCTAGTACTTACTATACGTATCTAAACTTTTACTGTATGGATACAAAAGCGAATTTCCAAATTGTTGATTTTTAATTTTCTTGTTTTGTTTGTGCTTTATTGTAATTTGAATCTTGTTTAAAGAAAATCTGGTGGGAGGCTTTGGCCGTGGCTAGTTACCACCCTACCGTCAAAGACGTACCGCTAAACGATTTAGCGTTTTGGTACGACGCGACGGCGGCGTGTAGAAGAAACAAATTAGGGGTACCTATGGGTTAAATGTACACTGTCATACATACCCCTTCAAAGTTAGCCCGCTAGCTCAAAATAAAGTAAGAAATCTACAGTAGAAAGCCGGACTTAAAATTTGGCGAGCACGTAAAGCCCTCGGTCCTGCGTCTGATCTCTTTCTGGTCTAAGGCACCAATCAGATCTTCATGTCAGATGGGAGTATGAGAGTGAGGGAATAGAAGGATGCACCTACATTGGCGCACATACTTGTGCACTATAATATCCCCCGCGTAGCTGTGTAGCTTTCGTTGATGTTGGTCAATGGGGAGCATAATTTAATAAACAATAGGTTCCGGGTTTGATTTCCAGCTAAGGCTAGGTCAATTTGGAAAGGTATGTAGTTTCACATAAGTGAAAATCAAAGAATTATCACCAAATATTTGAATTCATTGCAAATTCAGGTTTTTTATCTTTTTACGTAAGAATTACTAAGAGTAGTAAAATCTAGCGTAAAAGCATTATGACATCTTCAGACGTTACATTCCGCTGTCACTGCGTTGCTCTGCAGTGCCCCTGCGGTTTCCTAGACTAGAATAAGAGGTTTTTTATTCAAATTAACTATTCTACACAGTTTGGAATTGTTAAGTCAATCTACCTACACAGGAAACTCTGTGGTATGTAAACGACGCCCTGCGGTTTCATTGCGCCGTCATACCCTGAAAAGTCCGGGAAATGTAAACGACTCACTGCGGTGTCATTGCGACGTCCTACACAGAAAACTTCGTGGAATGCAAACGACGCCCTGCGGCGTCACTGTTTCATCCAACACAGAGACCTTTGTGGAATGCAAGCGATGTCCTGCGGCGTCACTGTGGCCTTCTTCAAAGAAAACTCCGAGGAATACTAACTGACGCACTGTCCTATATATAGAAAACTGCCGCCGAAGCGCCGCGGCGCCGCACCGTGCGGTGTGACACCGCTCTTACACACTGCAATAGACACAGGCCAACCAAATCTTGGTAATAGAGCTAAAACCTAAATTAAAACCTACTTCCATACCAAATCGATGTAATGTAATCGCAGCACGCTGGAGTGGTGGGTTATGCAAGCGGACGCATCGCTGCAGTCAACGCTATGTCGCCGCCGCGCGCGCTCGCTCTCGCGGCCCTAGCGCTAGCGCTCCTAGCCGCCTGTGCCGACGCCGACACTCGGCCCACGCCCGAAAACGACTTCAGTGCTGACAGGAAAGACAGTATTTTTTATAAACTAAAAAGCGACGCTGTCGCTAACACCACGCCCCAAAGTGATAACGGTTTTGAAAACAGTGGTGTGAACGTGGGTGACGGTGGTCCGGAGTTGGATGGGGATATCATTTACAGATTGAGCGGTATGCAACTGAATTTTGTTTTTAGAGTTCCAAAGGGCGCCAACGGGACCCTATTATAATATTAAGCCTCAGCTGTTCATCTATCTGTTTATCAGCGGGCTCATGAACTGCAATAGGTATTAGGTAGATACTTGAAATTTTCACGGAATCTATTGCAGTGATAACAAAATAATAAACCAAAAGTCAAAGTCCCAATTTAGTCCTACTGAAAACTATTATGTCTCAAATTGGTGTTACTGGAAACTATAAAAGCCCAAATTGGTCTTACTGGAAATTATAAAGTCCCAAATAGGTCCATGTGGAAATTAAATTGGTCCTATTGGAAATTATAATATCCCAAATTAATTCTATTTGCAATTATATAAAGTCCCAAAATCCTACTGGAAATCGAACCTGAGACCTCTTTGCCTCTTTGCGCAAGTCCCTGGCCGTGACTAGGTACCACCCTACCTTCAAAGACCTGTACGATGGCGTATAAAACCGATGAAGGGTATGGTAATTTACTGTGCCTTCAAAGTCAGCCCGCTACCATCTTAGACTGCATCATCACTTACCATAAGGTTAGATCGCAGTCAAGAGCCATCTTGTCATCTAAAATACCGCGCGGACGATAACGTCACGTTTAATTTGTCCTTCAATCACGCCGCAACGATCGACCTGATTTTTTGCATGGGAATAGCTGAGAACATAGGAATACTTATCCCGGAAAATCAAGGAGTACCCTCAGGATTTTGAATAGTAAATCTACGCGGTTGTAGTCACGGGCATAAGCTAGTATTTTATTTATAAACATGAAAATATAATGTAAACATGACATAATTATAATGTTAAACATTTTGCTCAAGGAGAAGAAAGTACTATAAGAGTATGTTCAAAACGCAGACCTATGAAATTTCAAAAAGAGAATCATCGTGGCCAAATAGTAAACTAGCGCCATTTATTACGCTATTGTATTGCGCGCCAAACAGCGTAAAAATTCTTTTTACAAAACCGACTTCAATGTGTACCGATGGGGCTGACATAGGTAAAGGTCACGTTTAAAAGTCCCATATTAAATGATGAGAATAAAAAAAAACACTACTACAAAGTATATCAATTGTGCCTATAAAATTTGAAGGGTTCCCTCGATTTCTCCAGGATCCCATTATCAGATCCTGACCTGGTGACTATGGGGCCGCCTGGAAAGTATACCCGTTCAAACAAAAAATATTTTTCCGGGGAATTGAGAACCTCCTCCTTTTTTGAAGTCGGTTAAAAAGGTAGTTAAGGAGCTGTCCTTAACTATCTACCATGGTGGGATAAGAGGGTGCAGCTGTACACCTTCCAATCCCACCACGATTCTCTTTTCCAACAGACTCTAGGTACGATGGACCTGTGACCTAACCTAACAATCCTTGTTAAAGATGAGGAGTACTACGAGATGCCGCGCCTGTTCCACCTGGACGAATACGTGGGCTGCCTGGCGCGGCAGGGCTCCTACTGCCTCGGCAGCTTTGAGCTCACCCCCAATGGCTACAACCCCCTATTCAGCACTATGCAGGTGAAGTGAACCCTTAATTCTTTTCCGTAGGTACTATGCCTCTAGTGATTGGCAAGTTCGACTTCATTGCGAAAACACTGTAAACGTATAGCATAGTTTTGTTATCTATTGTAAAAATTTTTTTTTTAAAAAGAGCAACTGTGAGTTTCTTGCCGGCTCTTCTCAGCAGAATCTGCATTCCGAACCGGTGGTAGATTTATGACGTGTCATAAGAGCTACAAGTTGGCCTACATGAAATAAATTGATTTTTTGATTTTGACTGTGGATGACAAGATTCGATTTCCGAATCGGGCCAAAAACGTATTGGGGTTTTCTGTTTAGAGATTCTTGTTTTCTGGTTAGGAAGTTGGGGGTGAGTCAACCGCGTGCCTCGGAGAGCACGTAAAGCCGTCGGTCCTGCGCCTGATCTCTCTCCGGTCGTGTCGGATTTTCCGTCCCATCGGACCATGAGAGTGAGGGAATAGAGAGTGCACTTGTGTTTGCGCACTTTAATATCTCCCGCGAAGATGGCTAATCTCTGTGGAGATTACCTATTATTATATTTTTGAAAATAACAAACGCGACGTTGTCGTCAACAACAAGTTTTTTGAATTCCTGCATGATCCCTTTATTTTTTCAGGATATAAAGTAGCCTATATAACTCCTAAGGTCCCCTTGGCTGTCTGTATCAAAATCTTTAGGGTACTTTCCATGATCTATAATCTTAAAATTGGGCATACCTAGAGCACTTCTCAAATATTATGTAGTAGGTCACTGCGCCTATTCTGTAATCCAAATATCTTGAGTCGACCAAGAATCCTTATATCTGTTGCAATACCTTTCACTTCGAAATAATCTCGAGTGAATCTAAATAATAGCTTTTGTTTGTATGTTGTATAACCAATCCTTACTAATATTATAAATGCGAAAGTGTGCTTGTTTGTTGGTTTGTCCTTCAATCACGCCGCAATAAAGCAACGGGTCGACGTGATTTTGTGCACAGGTATAGTTGAGGACCGGTAGAGCGACACAGGCTTCTTTTTACCCTTGAAAATTAAAGAGTTCCCGTGGGATTTTAAAAACTAAATCATGATGTCAATTCGCGAATTAAAACAGTTGTTAAGTTTTCTGGAATTATCCAATTTTCTGAGAAATTTTCTTAACTTTTCTTTCCGTAAGAACCTTCTCCTTACTATAACAAAAACAACAAAAGAAGAATTAGGGAAACTGGTAACCCGACTGATAAAGTAGATTGGTTGGAACATCCGTTATAAATTCAAATTCAAAATTAATTTATTTCATGTAGGCTAACTTGTAGCTCTTATGACACGTCATAAATCTACCACTCGGAATGCAGATTCTGCTGAGAAGAGCCGGTAAGAAACTCAGCAGTTGCTCTTTTCAAAAAAATTTTTTTTTTTACAAAGCTATGCTATGTATACAGTGCTTCCACAATAAAGCTTCAAAAATGCAAAAATGCATACGTAGGTACACCAATCCAACGCAATCAATATATATATATATTGATTTTGTGTTCATATAAAATGGAGCCTATGTTACCCGGCCTACTGGTGTAATAAACACCTATGTAATCTAACCACCATATTAAAGATAAATTTCAATCAAAGATTTGCAACATTTTGACACATTGGTGTTTTTGAGTAGGCACTAGGCACCTATACGTATTATTTTCAGAATAGAAAAAATTACACAATAGAGAATAGCTGTCAACTGAATGGGGTTAGGTTGCAGACGTGACATAGAAAACAGTGGGCTCGTTTAAATTCGCCTACTTGCATACTATTATGACATAAAATAATAATATATCATATGTCTAAAGCGAAAGGCGTTTTGTTATCGATTTGGTGATATAAATTATAAGCTTATTGAGAAGTAATTACTCATGGAGAGTCATAAATCAAACACGAAACAATAACGGGTTCGTAGAACACTGTTTGCGAGAATACCCTTGACTATTCACTAAAATTGTATTAACCCTTACCAATGTTATAAATACGACAGTGTGTTCGTTTGTTGATTCGTTAGTTTATTGGTTGGACCTTCAATCACACAACAAGACATTGGATCAACATGATATAGTTGAGATCTTGAAAAGAAACATAAGATACCTCTTCCTGAAAAGTAGAGGCTTGCCGCAGGATTTTTAAAAACCTACCCTCACGCGGACGAAGTCGCGGGCAGAAGCTAGTATCTACAATATACATCGATGTGAGGAACCAATTCTATAATAGTGTCAAATTTTTAATTTTCATCTATCTTGAAACACACGTACTACGAAACTGTAAAATAGGCTTCTGAATGATTACTGGCATGCAAGTATAGATAATATACAGTTATTACAGTAATTGCTGCATTTAAATTAATATTTTGTTCTTTGTAGTAAAGTACTAATCTCGAAAACACTAAAATATGTTACGGTTAAGGTCAAAAATATCGGATAATAGGTATCTTTTAAGCAAGCGCGTGATCGCTGTCAAGCGCTAATCTATATCTATTATTAAAAAAAAATAGTAAAAGAAGTGATGAAGAGACATGAGCTTGCCACTGAGTAGATGTACTTAGTGTCTAGTGAAGCATCCGTATGCTCAATAATGTAAAAATAGATAGTAAAAACAGTTAAAACAGAACAGAAAAACAGATCACCTTTGTGTATTCACATACCTTTGTGCTTTAAAATTAGCAGCGTATATCGAAATTATAACCGGTCAAATGTGAGTCGGACTTGCATAATAAGGGTTCCGCACAAAAAAACGCCGAAAAAAAACACGTTTCTAGTAGCGGTCATAGAAATACACAATTCATATTGTATGGTCATAAAAATCTATAATAAGTTACCAAATAAACTAAAAGAACTTGGCATGCTACAATTTAAAAAAAACTATTTAATTACCTCTTTGAAAATTGCTTTTATTCAGTAAAAGATTTCCTTAATTCTTAAGGAAGTCTTATATTAATAACATTAAATATTTCAATTTATGTATTAGTGTTTAGCCAGTATAGGTACTCTAATTTAATTAATATTTGGACGTCGGTAACGACAAAATATGCGTGTTTTATGTAATATTTTACCAACTTTTTTGTACCATATTTTACCAAATAAATATCTACTTACTTTTCTTTACTCTGAAAATTTCAACTCTCTACCTATTACGGGTCATGAGATACAGCCCGTTGACAGACAGACGGTATGAAACCCTAAAAATGAACATTGTATTGTGCGTGCTATTTAAGCTTGGACTAGATAACTTGATATAATCATTTGATTATACCTTATAACGCAGCTTGAAGGTATTGCGTTCATTAAATTACAAACTATGATCTGCAGGCCGGTGTACCGCTAAACATAAACAACGATAAAACTATAATTAAAATACCACCACATTAAAGCTTGAATTTATTTATTTTATTAACCACCTTCCAAAAAAGGAGGAGGTTCTCAATGCGTCGGAATCTTTTTTTTTATGTATGTTCCCCGATTACTCGAAAATGCCTGGACCGATTTGGAATATTCTTTTTTTTTTAGATTAGGTTCACACACGTTGAAAACATTATGGAGAACTCTCAGGTATGCAGGTTTCCTCACAATATTTTTCTTCACTGTTAGGTACAGCAAGTGATATTTTTATTATTGTTTTAAGGCTTTTTAATACTGCGGCTACATTACCGGGATTCGGCGAGATTCGCATTTTCGCGACAAGTGTGGTTCGTTGAATCGCGATGTATTCGGGCGAACAAGAATCCTTATCGCGACACTGCGATAATGGAACATATGACCAAGCAATAGAGTTGAAAACAGTATTTGAAGTTGAAAACAGTACAGTTTGGATGTACTCTGTTTTGAGACCAGACACTATAGGTTAACGACATGCGTGCCTAGTTTACAGCAAACGGTCACTAGGTGTCACTAGCTAGCGGTAAAAATTAAATACCGTAAAACAGTCGAGGTCTTTGGAAACTCCA
Organism: Hipparchia semele; assembly: GCA_933228805.2. Classification (NCBI taxonomy): domain Eukaryota; kingdom Metazoa; phylum Arthropoda; class Insecta; order Lepidoptera; family Nymphalidae; genus Hipparchia; species Hipparchia semele. The sequence continues at coordinate 947,122 of OW121719.1, forward strand.
AGGCTCTTAAGAAGAAATGGGAGCGGTCTTTTCTCCATAAAAACGCTCTCCCCTGTTTCCTCCCTGGTTAATGTCCCTAAAAAAATGACTTTTACAATTCAATAAATATCAACGTCTTCTGTGTCTCTATGTTTTCCTTTTTGAAGATACATTATTTTTCTAAGCATTAGAAGGCACACAAAATGCTCAAAATTGCCTATTTTAAACCGCTGTCAATAGAGGCCTAGTGTACAGACAACTATTGACGAAAAAAGGAAAACATAGGAGCACAGTATATATCCTTCTTATTCAGTATATGAAATATCTTTTAAATTGGTCTAATATTGGAAGAGGAAACAGTAGAGAGCCAAACCTCGAATTATGCCTTTTTATGTAGACTAAACAGTTGAATCTGGATTTTGTCCCTATCGCGCCCGGACGGCCTCCGAACTTTTGTAGAGCGACGGCACTACTTTATTCAAAAACCTATTTTTCAAAAATCTCTCCAACCGCATTTCCTCTTAATTTATCGGTTATAACGGTTCGTGTCGCGTTGTAACTACACGAAACTTCGTTAATGTAGCCGCAGCATAATAAGTATCTATACTAATATTATAAGCTGAAGAGTTTGGTTCGAATTGAAAAATTCTTTTTGTGTTAGATAGTCCATTTATCGAGGAAGGCTTTAGCATATAACATCACGCTGCAACCAATAGGAGCGAGGCATCAGTGAAAAATGTTGCAAAAATGGGGAAAATTATCCATAATAGCGATCATAATAACAGAAATTGACGCGGACGAAGTCGCGGGCAACAGCTAGTAGTGGATATTATCTACACGCGGAACTATCGTGCCATTTGATTTCATGAATACTGCCGTGGTTAATATTTTTGTGCAAGACCTAATGAAGTACTGTATAATTTATTACTTTGTAGTGAGGTTTTGAGAGTTTCAACATTTTGGTGTGAAGTTCCGCTCCGATTATAGGAATTGCGTTCAGAAACGGGTATTGTATATTGATGCGTTCGCGCTCAACTTGATAACGGTTCTCTCCAGCGCGCTCCGTTTACAAACGAACTTTGTTACTTATTTGAATAGGTACATCTAGTATTGCTTATTTTATTTATTTTTTATAAAAAAAAACTATATTTAACTATTTTTTTTTATTTATTTTTTATAAAAAAAAAACTATCTTCAAATAAGCAATACTACCGCCTGCTCGTTTGCTCGCTAAAAATATAAAAAAAAAGTTTGAGTTCAGTAAATCGTCGTTGAAAATTTAATATCTCCTATGTGATACAAGTATTATCATAGAAAAAAAAAATCTGAAAAAAATATGTAGGTACTTGTATCTTAAAAAAATAATTATAAGTAGCTTTGTACAAGTCATTGAAATGAATAAAGATATTCATATGAGAGTTTTTCAGTCAGTAAATCTTTGAAAATGCTTTTTTTTATTTACAAAACACCTTTCGACCAAAAGACACTTAGGAGGCTTTGAATTTGCAACGACGAAAATAAATGTTGTTTCGAGAGTTAAAACCCCTCTTTGCCTCCCCTCTTATTTGTACGTCTGAGGTTAAAAAATGTAATATTTTGCAGCGCTACTCAGCCAACTGGGTGGATAACTACAACCACACCCGCCTCCACCGAGGCCTATGTCTCCAACGCAGCTGCGCATCGATCGACCACGGCTCTACGTTAACTTTACAGGCACTTGAGGCATGGTGAGTACCCATGTAGTTTCGGATTGAGTGGGCTGCGTAGGCCCTAATGGCCGCTACAAAGGTTGGCAAGCGTGAGGCTCTGTACGGAAATGAAGAGGAGCTCTAGGACTCATGTTCATGGGCGGCGGTAATCACTTAATATCAGGTAACCCACCTGCTCGTTTGCTCGCTAAAAATATAAAAAAAAACATCCGGGGGCAACGTCTTCCCAAGGGGACCTCTTGTGAAGCGAGAACCACGGCTTAGGATGACGTTAGGATGACTAGGTACGAGTGAGGTGAAGTGGCTGGACAATATTCCTTACGTCCCCGCGATCGTGGTAAGGATCCATGGCCAGGTAGTTATAGAAATGGGGAACCTCTTCTTCGCCGGCCTGTGTGTGTGTGTGACCTACATCAACCAATATTTACGGATACGAATCAGCTGCGGGATTGCGGGATGATCAATAAAACAATGTGTAAGACAAGTTTTTGCTAGATGTCTAATTTGTCATTCCTTTGCGTCATAGAGACCTTTAAAATTTATTATCCTCGTCCTATCTCAACATCTCGAAAGCTACAAATTAGCAGCCTTGTTGCGAAGCGATCTCTACTAGGCAATTGCGTTGCAGGAGCAACGGTTGCAATTAATGAGAAAGAGTTAATGGTGTGGAATTTTACCTACTTGGTAACTAGACTCGAAAGACATCGACCTGTCCAAATTTCGAAAAAAAAATTGTTTGTGATCGTGTTTTAAAAAACTTTTGGAAATTGGTAAAAATGAGCTAAAACATCTGCTGAGTTATCATTATATCTATAAACGATTGAGACCTTAGATATTAAATTGAATCTGAGGAGGGATAGGCTTTGTATAATATATATCTCTTATTCGTTTATTTTTAAATAAAAATAATATTCGCCGAGCTGAACTCGATTAATAATCTCCTCTTTTCTCCAAACAATCGGAAAGCTCGTTTTAGGAGTGGGTACGACTGTAGCATAACGGGTGGGGATCGAACCACCGATCTTTGAATTTTCGCTCCTGATCCTTAATCATTGAGCTACTGATGTACCTATTGGTCCGTACTTTTGCCCAGGTTCGCGTCGTGTGTGAACGCGAGCACCATGTCGGCGTACAACCTGTCGGCGCACCTGTACCAGCTGGACTACTGCAGGCGCGGCCTGGAGCGGCCCGCGCCGCTCGACGCTAACCAGCGCGCGTTCGCCGCCCTCCTGGCGCTGCTATTCGGCCTGGCCACCATTAGCACCGCGCTGGATCTGACCTTGACTGATCACGTCAAGAAGGGTAAGGTATTTTAATTGGTGGTGTACCAGCTGTACTACTGCAGGCCCAGGAGGTGGTCCGGAGCGTTTGACGCGAACCAGCGAATATGTGTTTGTTAATTGATTTGTTCTTACATCACGCATCCAAGGAGCAATAAATGACGCAATTTTTTGCATGGATAGGTAGATATAATTGAGGATCTAGGCTACCTTTTGCCCCGGAAAAACCGAAGTTTACGCGGGATTCTTATGAAGCTTATTTATTTAGTCTGTTCATCATAAACATAATAACTAAACTTAAATATAGAAAAGACGTGTACAAGGACATTTTATCGCTACAAAATGCGGATTTCTGCCAGATGCCCTAGGTGTGAGAACAATTGATGACGAAAAGCTAGTTGCGGGCAAAATGAATGCGGAAAATTGTTTATTGTTTGTCCTTCAATCACGCAGCAATGCCGTTCCAGGCACCTGGAAAAAACTCTTCCTTAGAGAAAAACTGTCCGTGTGCGAAGATGTGGGCAAGAGCTAGTATAGTATGAAATAAGAATGAAGAGCAACCCGCTGTGCCGCAAGTCGTATCGGCCGGCCGATGACCTACTGCCGTTACATAACACGCAGTTATTAGCTCGAACGAGGTTAAAAGCACAGATTTCGTGAGCGAAATTAATCAACAATCTTATGGCTTTAAAATGGCTAATTCTGTTGGTAGAATAGAATAGAATAATTTTTTACTCAAGTAAACTTTTAGAAAGTGCTTTCGAATCGTCAAATAATTCTACCGCACTGGTTCGGAATGCCGATACAATTTCTAAATTAACATGTCAAATACCACCACCAACTATACCTAAACTCCTAAAAAGACTTTGGCCGTGGCTAGTTACCAGTTACCACCCTACCGTTCAAGACGTGCCGCCAAGCGATTTAGCGTTCCGGCACGATGGTGTATAGAAACAGATTAGGTGCATGGGTTGAATGTACACTGCCATACCCCTTCCAAAGCCCGCTACCATCTCAATCGTCACCATGAGTGTAAGGTAAGATCGCAGTCAAGGACTTTCTTGTCATCGAATAAAAAATAAAAAATAACATAAAAACTCACAAAATAAACGCACCAATTAATGTCCAACGCAGTAATACTGTCTCCACTCCGTCGCGAATAAAATATCAGATCGAAACGCATTCGTTAAAGTAAAAGACATCAACGCGTTGCACCGCATTTCGGTAACATTTACACACGGTGACGTGTTGTTCGCACGTTACGTGGACTATACATTGACCGCATTTGCTTTCAATAACATTGAATCCTTATTAATATTATAAATACGAACGTATTTTTCCTATTACGTGACTAGCTGATGTCCGCTATTTCGTCCGCGTAGACTTAATTTTTAAAAATCCTACGGGAATTCTTTAAAAAGTAGCCTATGTCACTCTCCTGGAGGGTAGTTAAAGATTTCACGAGTTAATGGGTAGAGAAAATTTTCTTTTGGCACGCACGCTAGCCCTTCAGGTTCTCAACTATACCCATGCAAAAAATCACGTCGATCCGTAGCTCTGAGGCTTAATTGACGGACAAACCAACAAATATATAAAGTGCACCCTCTATATAACAAATCTGAAGGGAACAAGTAAATATTCTTTATATCAAGTAGTTCGCTGAACTGAGGGTTGACAAAATTCGTTAATTAGAAATATTTACACGTTTTCTTGATAATTGAAAATTTGTTATATAAAGAGGTTGTTCGCAAAAAATATTCGCAATGTAAAGGGACATTTTAGACTGACCCTTATGGACAATTCAAGGGGATTACCGAGAATTTGTTAAATCGAGGAAGTCGTTATATTGAGGTACATTATATTAAGGTTGCACTATAAATAATGTTATGAAAATAAGGTTTTATGCATTTGCATATATCGCTTATTTGCGACAAGGGTGACATAATTCAAATTCAACGACGAGAGAATTCTCTCATTAGAGAATAATGTTCTGTGGATGCTGCGGTCTCGAAACAACGCAGCTGCCAGAGTGCGACAGAGCATTAATAAAGGCACAACCTTATTTTTCTGTTATTTTTTTGTGCTTAGCGTAATGTTGTTTTTATAGCAAAAAGTATTTTTCGACACTATAATTGGTGAATTTAGAATTATGTCACCCTTGTCGCAAATGAACGATATGCAAAGATGCATATAATATTCCGTGTAGTTGTAACCGCGAGTGGTTGTGCAGGCTACGGCTGGGCGCTGTCGTGGTCGGTGCGGCGCTCGTGGCGCGCGCTGTCCGCGCCCGCGCCGTCCTCGCGCGGCGCGGACCTGCGCGCGTTCGACGGGCTGCGCGTGTTCTGCATGCTGTGCGTCATCATCGAGCACGTGTGCTGGCTCGGCACGCTGTCCTACATCGCTGACACGCGATCTTTTGAACAGGTCGTTTACTTTGACATGTTAATACCACTTCTTATGTTAATATTGTTATTTATACATTTTATAATATTTCTTTTGAATATAAAGCCGAATTTACATTGCGAAATTAGTGGCATGAAATTAGTTTCATGATATTAATTTCATCAACAATTTCACATGTAAACTTCTAATTTCATGATGCATGCATTAATTTCATGCATGAAATTAGAAGTTTACACGTGAAATTGTTGATGAAATTAATGTCATAAAACTAATTTCATGCCACTAATTTCGCAGTGTAAATCTGGCTTTAAGCTAAGCCTTAAAGTTACTATCCAAAAGCATCGCTAACCACTGAATAAAACTACAACATAGGGTAAGCCGATAATATATAGGAATATAATTTATTGTTGTTACGTCACGAAAATAATTTCTTTCGCGACAGTATTACGAGTAACTGTTTTTGAAACATATTGAAACGTTTATGTATGTGATGTGCAACATCAGTTAACGTTATCTTTCGCACTTTATCGGTTGCAAAAAATTTAGCATTTAAATTCAAATCGAATACACGAATATGCAACGTAAATGAAAGCATAAGTTAAGTCTTAATTTTAACTTTCTATAAAATAACTTTTATAAGTTTTTGAATTTTAAGCTGAGGTAATCTTTTGATTATAACCTAACCTAACAACTAAAGATTTTATTAAAATAACTACTCACAAAAGTAATGTGAAATGTCATCCTATAGATGCGTCGAGCGGGCGAGGTGATCTTGATGACGAACAGCACCCTCGTGGTGCAGATCTTCTTCCTCATGGCGAGCTTTCTCCTCGCGCACAAGCTGCTGCAGCAGCGAACACACGAGTCCGCTGTCAGCACTTTCTTCAGCACCATGATCAATAGGATCATTCGGTTAGCAGCCTTTATTCAGGTTGAACATTCAAAATTCAAAATTCAAACTAATGGACTAGTTCTATCAATTTTAAAAATCAAAGATGTATCGTCAGCAAATAGTACAATATCGCAAGTGTCTTTGACAAAATGTGGTAAATCATTTATGTAAATCAGAAACATGAATGGGCCTAGAATAGAGCCTTGGGGTACACCCATTATTGAAGTTGATCCAGATGATCTTACATCGTTGACACATACTCTTTGAACACGGTCACTAAGATAGGATGCAATGAGACTAAGTGCAGAATTTTTAATACCATAGTGACTCAATTTAAGCAGAAGAGTCTCGTCATCAACGCAATCGAATGCCTTAGATAAATCACAGAAAATATCAATAGCATTGTGTGAGTTCTCCCAGGCATCGAATATGTGTCTTAACAGCCTTGCGGCCGCATCTGTTATATGATATTGAATAATTGTTGTCGTCGTATTACACAGGATAAGCCCGAGCTACTTCGTGGTGATATGGTTCGCGTCGTCGTGGTGGGAGCGGCTGGGCGGCGGGCCGCAGTGGCGCCCGCTCGTGGCCGCCGAGGCCGCCGTGTGCCGGCGCAAGTGGTGGACCCATCTGCTGTACCTCAACAACGTGGTGCACCCGGACGAGAAGTGCTTGATACAGACCTGGTGAGGGTGATATCCAAATAGATAAAAGACTGACTGAGTGATCTATCAGCGCACAGCTCTAACCACTGGACGGATCGGGCTGAAATTTGGCATACAGATAGCTATTACGACGGAGGCATCAGCTAAGGAAGGATTTTTGAAAATTCAACCCCTAAGGGGGTAAAATAGGGGTTTGAAAAATCGAACTTAACGTGAGCCAAGCCGCGGGCAAAATCTAGTAGGTACTATTAGCGAAATATTGAAATAGTAAAGATTAGAATGATTGAGTAGTAGAAGATTAGAGATTAGTAGTAGAGATTAGTTTAATGGATTGAAGGTAGTTTGCTAGTTAGCAAAGGTAGCGAACAAAAGCAAGTTCAAATACAAAATTACACGTATGGGTATCATTAATTCGGAAACAGATTCTACTGATAAGAGCCTGTAAGAAGTAATCAAAGAGTTTTGCGGCCAGTCGCCAATCTTGCTGGTTGCCCTGAACACAACAACGAGATATTCTAACAACCGACATTTCGAACTTTTGCATAACAAGGAACTGCAATTGCTACATCGCTTCTTACCGATACAACAGTTCGAATCGATAACAGACTAAAATGTGGCCATATCCAGACTAGTCAAAAGGCACCCTTCGAAATACGCGCTACGTATTTCGCTCCGATACCAAAGCTTCTTCAGGAGAAGTTGACTCCATAATTCAATGTCATTGTGTCGCTATTCTATTCTCCGTTCTCGGCAGGTATCTGGCAGCAGACATGCAGCTGTACGCGTTGGCGTTGGCCCTGACGTTGGCTCTGCGCGGGCGTCGGGTCGCGGTGCCAGTTCTGGGCGGCCTCTTCGCGGTTCTCACTGTGATCTGCCTGGCACTGGCCTACGTGTGGCATCTGGTGCCAACGTATGTGGTGCATCGCCCCGAGTGAGTTTGTCTTATTATCGCATTGTTAGATATCCAATGCTGTCTATACCTACTGGATATGTGTCGATCGAAGAACGAGGAAAGAAGAAAAAAAATTTAAATTCGGGAAAACTGAACATCCTTTTTCTATGGGTACTTTACAGGAACTCGAGAGAATAACTCACGGTTCAAACTATGAAATGATGGAAACGAACGTAGTTCATGTAATCACGAAGAGAATTGTAAGAATATTACGAAAAACTAACTCTAGAAAGCGCTCCTCCGCCATTGAGTAAACAAAAACCTAAAGCAACCTTAACCGAGAAACGGATCGACATGATACTTTGAATCTGTAGGTAATAGGTATAGTTAAGGGCCTGGAGTGTGACATGTGCTACCTTTTATCTTGGAAAAATTTCCTGCGGGATTCTTAAAAACCTATCGAAGCTTTGGGAGAGCCCCCGGTACTTGCTCTTGCCGTGTTTTCCGGAGCGCTTTCTTGACTCCCTACAAATTATTTATGTGTCCATTTTCCTCCATGTCCCTGCGTCACTCTCCCACTCTGGGGCTGGACGTCACTAGCCACACTTGACTCGAGTCTTCTGGTCTTCTGTCCTCCTGTTCTTGCCTGGTTGATGGGTGGATGATGATGATGATGTGTTAGGTCGGTGCGGCTCGCCTACAGCGGGGACGCGTCCTTCAACGTGCTGTACCAGTCGCCGCTGGGCAACGCCACGGGCGCGCTGGCCGGCCTGCTGCTGGCGCACGTGCACCACGCCCTCGCCAGCTCGTCAGTGCGCGTCACTGACTACAAAGTGAGTGTTCTTGATATCCCTAGGCCTTGCTAATCCTTATTATCTATACAAATAAATAAAATTGAAGTGTCTGTTTGTAATACCAAAATAACAGCTTTTTACTCAATGCATCAGCATCAGCATTTAGTAAAAAGCTGTTATTTTTTAAAGTTTTATTCTTTCGAAAAAGGAGGAGAAGGAGTTGTGTTTTTCTACCTATGTATATCGATATCTCCGTGATTTCTTAACCGATTTGCGTGAATTTTTTTTGTGCTTTTTTAATCGATACAAAAATTTTGCGAGATGCTCCCATAAAAACTTCGGGTTCTAACTCCTCAATTCTGATGCTGCAGGGCTGCCGTACCCCAAAACTGTGGGGATTTAGGAACAATCAATTATGAATAGTTATTGTAGGTACCAAGTAAAGGCTACATCGTTGAATTCCAGGATGATGCTGCAGGGATTCTGCTCACCTAAACTGTGGGGATTTAGGAACTGTTGATTGTAAATTGAATTGAACGTAGTTCTTCAGTTTGGTAACAAAGAATAACACACTAACACATAGCGCGTTCCGGCGTGAGCAAAAAAGCTGATGATGGTATCACTATTAGGTACATTTAACCGACAAAACAAAGAGGAAGTGTGTGAAGCTCACGACGGTTACGCGACACTGCAACAGCGGGTTACGGCATTTAATTAGCTAATTAAACCGACGTTTTAGTAATTAATCCTACTTCCCCATCGTTATAGCTGCAAACCTAGTACTGTGTGTGTCTTACGCACGGTTACAATTTCCCAATACATAAACGGCGATACCTAGTTGCTTATGTCACAGGGGACCTAACGTCCGCGTGGCGTAATAACGGGTGTCTGGTATCATAAATAACTATTATAAAATAATGCCTATACCGATATGCATATTAGCATACCTATTTTATAAAAGTATCTTATATAACCGTTATAAATAACGTGTACCTACTATTATATTAGACACCCGTTATTACGCCATGTAGATGCTATATAGGTCGCCTTTGATCTAAGTAAATATCACCGTTTAAGTATTAGGTATGTACCTACTAGCTGATTTAATTTATATAGGTATGTACTAGTTGATTTAGTTTTTATACATTCCATGGAAACTCTCTGATATTCCCTTATAAAAAATAGCCCATGTCACTCTCCGGATTCTCAACTACATCCATACAAGATATCACGTAAATCCGTTCTTCTTTTGCAGCGTGATTAAATGATTATAATACCTATGTATTTATAATATTTATTAGTAAAGATTGAGAAATTATTACTGTGCATAAGATACACACACACACTAAAGATAGGTAAGTACCTAGGTAGGTATGATACGAGAAGAGAGTAGTAGGTACCTATATTTTTCGATGTTCACGAGTCATCTGAAACTGAAAGTAAAACGGTTAAAACAATAAAATATTATCATCACTTTGTAAAACCGGTACCATGGTTTTTAGCTTAGCATGCTTTTGACCATCGCTAAGTAAACTTTAATTGACGGATAAAATCAAAACGTTTTCGTCGTTTAAACAGTTCTTATTATCTATAGTGAAAAAGAGCCCTTTATTCTAGACCATTCGGGAAGATTCAGGACAATATTTCCCCATACATAATAATAAACGCTAGTAATTGCTTAGACTACGGGATCTGACGCAATAACCCGGTAGTTTCTTAGGTACTAAAATAGGTACTAAGTGAAAGTCTAGTTACGAAGCCTGGTGTTCAGTTAAGTCCCAAGCGAATGTAAGTACTTGAAGCTATCTATTAGGTACTAACCTAAAGTAGGTCAACACGAAAAGCATTAAGCAATGTAGCTAAGCTTACGAAGTTTATTATTTAGAAGAAACATAGGTACTAGGAGTAATATTGTTGAACTTGTTATGGACACTAATTTCATTTCATTTTCAATTCATTTTAATATCTAATTAAAATTTCAATTAATGAAATTAATTACTAACATAAAGCTGGGAACGAAATTAAAATCCTCACGAATAATACCGTTATCATCAGATATAAATGCGAAAGTGTATTGGTTTCCTGGTTTATCTGGCTATCACGTAACTTGTTACGTGAACGGATCGACGTGACCTTTTTCATGGGTAAATATAGTTCGGGACTTTTTATGCCATAACTGGGTAAGGCCGTAGATTTTGCCACTTTGTAACATAGAGTAACATAGACACTTCTATGTTAAGGTAACGTAGAAGTAACGTGAAAGTAACACAGTGTTTGTAAGGCTGATTACATAACGTACTTATTTTAACCGACTTCAAAAAAGGAGGAGATTTTTGTAATAAACTTGTAACTTGTATTTTTTATAATCGCCGATCATTCAGAGACAAGAGAGAGAATTCAGTAATAGGAAAAATATATTTTTTTAAACTATCATCAATGGAATTTAGTAACCAAAACTCTCTGGCTGTTTATCAAATAAAGGTACATTATTCTGATTATTACGAAGATGAGTTTCAATTAACTCATCTTCTTTTAAACTCATTCTTTATTTAAAAGAACTATTTGAAAAATCCGCTCCTGGCAGAATGTGTACATTAACCTTTACAACACTTCAACGTTACTTAATAACAATCAACGTTACCAGTAACATAGAAGTCACATAAAAGTAACGTCGAAGCGTAATTTTTGAGGTTTTAAACAGGAATAATTACTAAATGCGAGACGATTTTAGTCAAATACACATTATCATGTTTTTATAAATCACTTTAGCTAAGTATAACACATAGATGTGTGCAATAAAAACTGTTATTTACCTTTAAAATCACCAAAATTCACAAAAAAAAGCTCCTGACGAAACACACGCCCACACCTTTGATAAAATTCCACAGGCTAGAAAATGGCGGTTTCTTTTTTTTTATTTCGTTGCCGGAATCTTTAGTGTGGCCAAAGCCATTATAAAATACTACCCTAAAGTTATTGAATATTTAGATGCCCAATTTTGGTAACATACAAAATAGTAACGTAATAAGTGAAAATAAGGAGACAACATTTTGAATTGCAATAAAACATTTAAAAACGCATATTTAAATACATGGAACCCAGGATGTAATTGCTTAATCTATTCACATTTCAGATATTCATAGTAATTTAGGACTTTAAATAGAAATAATGTAGTTATAACGAGCCAAATATTTGACTGGATCAAAAAGACAGCTTATTTTGGGCAAAATTTCGGGGTAAGGTCAGTTTTAAGTCATTGTATTTTTTTAAATATACGACATACATTCAATTTAAGAATGCACTATAGGAGTTTAAGAACTACCTAACCTAATTAGGATACTTGCATAACAATTTACGCAGTACTTCGATTTTTAATACGCATGTCAAGTTAAGGGACATTTTCTTTTTACAAAAAGTGGCAAAATCTACGGCCTTACCCAACTAGCTGTTTTGCCCGTCACTTTGTTACGTTTTTAAAATCCGCGAGAAATCTCTGTTTTTAACCCCCGACACTATGATCCAAGATGGCCGCCACCACAAAATGGCGAATTACATATTTTTTTTATGTCACATGTTGGGGGTGTTTTAAATTTTCAATTTACACTTGTGAGATTAATAAATTATTTCTAAGCGGGAAATTCCATAGCGTTTCGTATCGCGAAATTGCATCTGTGAGCAAATTATGGTCTTTACGCAGTTAATAGCGTGCGGTTGTAGTCTGTCGTCGTAGTGTTGTAATCTAGTTGTAATCTAAAGCATTTAAAATGCTATATAGTTTTAATAGTAAGTTAAGAAACCCCGTTATCTCGAGCTTCCATACAAACGTAATAATACGTACGGATGTAGGATTTATATCAAACCGAAGGTACCTTGTTTAGGTCTACACTAGGTATAATTATTTTAAAAAAATTAATCCCTTGTACAATTACGTTTATATAAAAGAAGCTGATATCGGCGACTTCGTCCGCTTGGATTTAGTTTTTAAAATCCTGCAGGAACTCTTTGATTTTCCGGGATAAAAAATAGCCTATGACACCTCCAGGTCTTACAACTAAGTGTAGTACCCGTGCAAAAAATCACAACGATCCGTAGTTCTGTTGTGGCATGATTGAGGGACAAACCAACAAACCCACAAATAAACACACTTTCGCATTTATAATATTTTAGTTGAATAAACAACATTAAATAATAATAATATTATTATTATTTCAACAAAAGCTTTGTTTATGTTGGCGTAGACCGAAAAAAAAAGTTTTTTACGTTGATTTGACTTGACTATGTCCTGTTGGCAGTTATTCCGCTGGATATCGTTCGCAGCGGCGCCGGCAGCGCTGTGGTGGGCAGCGCTGTCGCCACTGACGCTGGGCGAGGGCCCCCCCGGCAGAGGGACCGCGGCTTCGCTCGCAGCGCTCGAGCGACCTGTGTTCATCGTGTTCGTTGCCCTGGCGTTGCTTGGTGCTATGAATGGGCTCAAATGTACGTATACTTACCTACTTGGCGTCAGGTAACCTATATCATTCCCCTATCTAGGTATTCACCTTATTCAGGCCGGCAGCCAGTTGAAATATATATCTAAGTAAGATTTTAGCATCTTATACATAATCGGTAGGGTAATTGCCCACACACACGCATTGTATTCAAATTAATTAGTAGCACAGATTATTATAAGTGTGGAAATTATCTGATTCGGGATCTTATCAAAACGATCTTAATAACGCCGAAAAACCACATTTCTAGTAGGGGCTTCCCTACTAGAAAAGCGTATGCGTTACGGATTATGAGATACAGCCCGCTGACACACAGACGGAAAGAAGAAATTTAGAATGTGTGCTAGCGTCTGTAGTAGATATTTAGTGATTTATTCAATTTAAGAATTTCCGTGAAGACAGTTGTGCAAAATGCAACGTCAATTCAAATTTTGCTCACGTATTTCAGCGCCCTGGCGAACATGGCTGTCTCACAGCGGCACGGTGCTAGCGCGGTTGTCGTTCGGAGCGCTGTTGCTGCACTTGCCACTCAACAAGTCCTTGCTGGCTGCCAGACTGGCGCCCGTGCAGCTCGACAGACAGAACGCGGTAAGTGTTGATGTACCAGCGCCAGCGCCGTGACGAACATGGCTGTCTCACAGCCACAAAAATTGTTCTTCATAATATTTTTATTTTTTACCTATGCGGCCTATCGCGTCGAGTAGTCTTTAGTCTATTGTCTAAAAATATTGCGAAGTGTGAAGATCGTAATTACTTCTGATCTGCTGGCACTATCTCTCCATTGGTTCAAATGCATTGATGCAAAAACGCCACAAATTCAGCCAAGCTGTCGCAATGAATTTTAAACAATTGCTCAGCAGGTAAAACCATTTTTACACGGTTAAACAAACATCCCCTAAGTGCGTGCTAAAAAATATTTAACAACAAACACGAATACAGGCATTCAAAATAGATCTCTCAATGTTCTGATTCTTGTAGATTTTCGAGTGGTTTGGCGTAGCGGTGGTCTCGTACGCGGCGGCGCTACCGCTCGCGCTGCTCGTCGAGCTGCCGGCGCAGCGCCTGTACAAGGAGCTGTCCGCGCTGTGGAGCAGCAAGCCGCAAGAGCTCAACAACAACAAGCCGGGGCTGGACAAGACTGACTTATGCCCTGCGCAGTGCAATGGGGCTAATAGATAATCTTTTTAGGGGGGGTATTTACGATTAAGCCCCAGATTGAACAGAAATTGGACTTGAGAAATAGATAAATAGGTTAGGCGAAAATTCAAACATGACCTGGTCGTGTCGCTCTATCATGATCATGATGACCAACAGAGTCAGTGTCCTATAGTATAACTATACTTACGTACTCGTATCGTATCCATGTGAATTCTTTCAGCACAGCCAAACTCCCGGTATTTGAATCTGTAAAAATTCTAAACAATTTCTGCCAAAACTTTGAGGGTCCCCTCTGCTGCTCACAAGCGCTACTAATGTACCTACACTGCACAGGCAGAAAAATTGCGTTACTAAGACTGAATAGATGAAGAATTTTACACGATACTTCCAGTGTTTGATCCAGATTAAGCGCCAGAACTAAGGTCCTGTCAAAGGCCAATCTGCGATTTAGGGCCGATCTACACCGGTCACGCAGCCACGCACGTCGATACTGGTCTTTAGCGATTATGTAAAGTTTAAAGTTATTTCTCACTGAAAGAGCTCATCGCGCCGCTGCCATTCCGGTGTAGATCGGCCCTTACTGTTATGTTGGTCATAACCAATAATGAAGTTGAAAAAGTACCTGATAAACAAAAACAACTCAACTTTATGAAATCACTGCTACAAAAAATATACTTATTGTTAATGCTCTTTATTAAATAAAAAACAAATTCTGCTCATTTTTGAGACACAAAATTAGCATGATATAATTTTATGTACCTACTAATATTAAATAATAATTTCGATGTACATATTTTAATAATAGGAATAAGTAAATTAGTAGTGTAAGAGAAAAGTAAATGTAAGGAAAGTAAAATAAAAACAGCTTATACAGGACTATTATTTATTGAAACCTTATCACAAATCGCACAGTCGCACACAACTTTCAATACAAGCTATACTTAAATACTCCAGAAATGCAAATACAGATAATTTGGCTGACATAAAAATTATTATTTGAGTAGTAGACCATGCTATTTTTATTTTTCTTGGTTTACCTTAATTTCTCTGTAGTGAAAGTTTTGGGTAAAAGCAAAGCACAATCTAATATTTACGTCATAACATGATATTTTTTCAGTTTCAATGCATTTAATATTGTAATAGTACAAATTCTTTCATACTCAATCTCTTAATCAAACTAGAAAGTTTAAACACAGGGAACGTTTTGAAAAGAGAAGAGAAAATGTGTTAAATTCTGTTGCCCATCTTCAACTTTCAATTGACAGATCTAAATCACCTAATCTAATTATCGCTTTTATAATATAGGCATATATCTCTTTACTCAAACAAGTCAATTGTTTCTTCAATGTGATCTATTTCGAATCTCAAACCACCAGTACTAATGTATCATTTGGATCAATTGAATCTCGTTTCTAATCAGTAGGGGCGTACAGTCACTGGTTGACACCCTCATGGACAGAAATACAATAGCATATTATTTTAAGGAATGTTATGTAAAGGTTTTCGTTTTAAACAATCACAAGTCTTACTCATTCAAGAGCTAGGCAAGGTACTAAGTTCGACAATAGATTCGAGATAGAAGAGAATGCGTAAAAAAGAATTAGCACCACTACAGTAAGTATTAAAACTAAATAAAAATAGAATCAAACATTACCAAAATGTTTAAAAAACATTTGCAATTCTTGCAATACATACTTCTGTTAAATGATACTTATTTTAAATGGAGTACAGTCAAATTAGAAGTAGTTAAGGTAAATTGAACATTTATTTTTATCTTCTGGAAGGCCCGGAGCCCCCCTGCCAACCACCGCGGTGACCTCCTCCTCGACCTCCTGGTCTGCCTCGACCGGCCGCTGTAACAAATCAAAATAATAATTGTTATGGAAGATCTTTTAAATTTTTGGTTTTTCATTTGCAATGCTTCTGTTTTTCCAACTATAACTTAGCTTTCTTTAAATAGCAGAATTCCTACTAATAGAGTGAATCCTTCTAGGTAAGTGCACTTTATCTTAATTTGAATCTTTATTTACCATCAGTCAAGCACTAGTATAGACTAGTCCTAATATACTGCCGTCATAAAGAAAAAAGACAC
Source organism: Hipparchia semele (assembly GCA_933228805.2). NCBI lineage: Eukaryota > Metazoa > Arthropoda > Insecta > Lepidoptera > Nymphalidae > Hipparchia > Hipparchia semele. The sequence continues at coordinate 963,473 of OW121719.1, forward strand.
ATCTGCCATTTTTTTCGAAATTGAGTTAGGCACACATTCTGCATCAAAACAAAAAACGCATCTAACGTTAAATAGTATAGAATAAACCTAAAAAAAGGTAAGATATTTGCATAACATGCTCTAAACCACGCGAAACGGGCGAATCGACGCCTACTTGCGGAAAAGATTCCCAGGAAACGAACATGCTCTAAATGTATAACCTCAGCTCTAGGGCACAGATATATGCAGGCTTTACCAAGAATCAGTTTAAACACTGCTCCATATTATCTGTTACTGCCCTGCTTTAAAGCATCCATCCCAGGAAACAAATCAAACACCTCGAGGACATGACATTTATTCCAGTTAAGCTAAAGATAAGTATTAAGATTTTACCAATGACTGGATGCAGATTTTCCGCAATTGATACAAAATCAAAATGTTTAAGAGAGCATGACATACTTAGGCTACCCATGTTAAGGCATCGAATTAAATACTAATATTAAGATACTCATTTTAAGACATGACTGAGACACAAATAAAGTGGAAACACTGTAGAACAGAATACAATAGAATCATGTTACACAGGATAGTTATTACTGTCTCTACTGTACTGTATTGATTAACTAGTAGCTGGTTTATTGCCAGTACTCTTCGATATAAACAAAATGAAAACCTGTGGCATTTGTTTGTAAACAAATTTTAGGCAGTAATTAAACAACGGATACTAACCGTGCGCTCGTATTATAGCACTCTTCCCGCGACCAGCGCTCGGTTTGTTCCCTTGTCGTTTAAACATAGGAGCGTTCTTCAACATGTCTGGTAATATTAGGAAACGGATTTTAGACCCTCTGATGTACACATTCTCCAGCTGAGCAACCCGGCCGTCTCGGTACGTGACGGTAACCTGAGTCATCTGGCAATTCATATTATCCTCTGCTTCTATCAATTTACCGCGGTACACTTCGCCGGTGTTAGTTTCACAGGTTACTACATGGCCTTCAGCTTCGTGAAGTACTTTAATAGGCACACCGATAGACATTTTAAACACTTATGTCGCTTGAGATTTGAAAATAAATTCAATAATACACGGTAATACCTAGATGCAAAAAGATAAAAATCAAATTTCCTTCGACGCCAAAATTTTTCAATTACAAACAAAACAATGGCGGGCAAACACAGACCCAAGAGAATATAATACCATAGACAATTTCAGACAGATATATACAGAATCTTGTCTATGGATTGAATAGTCCTAATACTAATTCCATGTCAACATGCAATGTCCACACTATCAATGTTTCGTTTGTACAGTGGAGGCCGGGTGAAGGTGCAGTCAGGTCAACTTTGAAATCGAGTCAAACATTGTAAAAGACGTTAGAAAATTAAATAAAAATTATATGCACTTATTCAAAAAAATAATGTAAACTGTCATGTTTTATGTACCTAAGAATCTCTTTCTAATAATTTTATGTTAGCATAGTTTATACTTTTAATGATATTTTCAATATAATATTTTCATGCCTGCGTGCTTTCTGCATGTGCGTTCACTTTTTAAGTTTTAAAATCGGTGAAAAAACTTATTGTTCTGAGGTGAACGTAGATTGGTTTTAATCTTTGGGGTTCGTCTTTCTATTTCTCTGTCTACGTCTTCGAACTTCGAACTTCAAATGTCTCCGTCACAGAGTAGGTACCTACTTATCTTTATCTACATGATCTATGTTCTATGGTTCTTTTTGTGGTCTATGCTGTGGTTGTTCGTTTTCCCTATGATGATATTATACTCTTTGTTGTTCATTTGTTTTGGATTTGTGTGGGATTTGTGTGGATAAAATAAAATAATATATTAAATTAATTGAAAACAAGAAAAATATGCAAATGAACCATACTAAATGAAATAGCAATTACTGTAAATAAGAAGACCATGGCCTCAACAGTGATGAAGGTGGAAATGGAAACGGAGACGTGCTCAGTTTGTGGCGGCGGGGGAGATCTATTCACCCCGGAGGAGCATGATGCCGGTTCGCCGCCGATGCAAGTGCCTTTGCGGACTATGCTTTTACACATTAATAACAATAAGGTACAATTTTGTCGGGACTGTATGTGAGAGTGGCAGGTAGCCTAGCGGTTAAGACTGCGATCTCCTATTCGGGAGGCCGTAGATTCGATCCCAGGCACGCACTTTGAAACAGCAATCTGCCATCAAATCAACATACCTCTTCATATTAAGTCTCTTTTGGTTAACTTCTAAATATTTAAACATTTTCAGGTCTTACCTGAAGGTAAACTATGTGTAAGTTGCATAAGACGTGCCTTAGAAGCTTACGAGTTCAGCACAGCATTAAGCAGCAGAACAGCGCCACCTCTCAGTGAGAAAATTCGAGCTTTGAGACGTAAACTTCATGAATTGACTCAAAAGATTGATGTATTCATTGTTGTGGGAGGACCTAGCGCTAACTCTGGGGGAGTGTACAGTCAAGATGATATTATCATGGTGGATAAAGATGCCCTGGCTGCAGCGGCAGCAGCTGATGATGAGGATCTGGAGAAAGCGAGGAACGCATGTGGGGATAGTGTTTATCAGTGCTCAATTTGCCCACAGTCTTTTCAGGTAAGCATTAGTACTAGACATTGGAGCAATAGCTGCTATTCATATAAATCACTAGTTAATGTCCACGACTTTGTATGTGTAGATTGAGGTTTTTCTGTTCCCACAGAACTCTTTAATTTTCCTGCATAAAAAGTCCTATGTGTTATTCCAAACCATATACTATCTCTACCAAATTTCAGTCAAATTGGTTCAGCCATCGCAATACTTGCAATGTGATGGAGTAAGAAACATCTGTCCATCCATACATCCAAACTTTAGCATTTATAATAATAGTAGTATACATCATGTGTTGGTTTATTTAAAAAATTTCATTAAAAACAAGTGATTTTTTTACAGAGATAAATTTCCAAACCAATGACTTGAGCCAACTAACCATTGCCAACCAAATCAGTCGATTTGGTTGGCAATGACTAGTTGCCACTAGGCTTACTTCTACTAGATGTAAGAGTGTATTAGTATTCTTTGTCACTACAACCAAATGAACAACTGAAAAGACCTTGTTTAAATAGGTTTTAATGTGTTTTGACCATTATGTTGTCCCCAGCGTGCAAGTGAGTACCGTGAGCACATGGCTATCCACCCGGCTGGCGCGCGCCACTCGTGCTGGACTTGCGGCGCGCAGTTCAGTAGCAGCGACGCGCTGAAGGACCACGCCGTGCTGCACGCTGCCTCACCAGCGGGACTTGTCTGCAACCTGTGCAATGTCACTTTCCAGGTACAAGGGAGTTTGGCTTGCCTAATCTGTCTTTTTCTAAAACGGAATTGTCTATGGAGGGTGGATGGAGCTTCTCACTTGAGATGTCTCATGCAAGTAGCTCTCTTTGTTTAACAGAAAAATTTAAAACTATATTTCTGAGACTAGTTGAGATATTTAAAAAAATGAAATTGTGTTATCAAAAACCTTTATTTTAAATACAGTATAGTGTCGATAATCCGGATTAATGGTGACCAGACCCTTTCCGGATTATCAAAATGTATTCTGGATATTCAAAAATAACCAAAAAGGTCATTTGAGTTCATAACAAAAAGAAAAGTGGTTAAATAAATAATTAGAGAAGACAGATTTAAAGCCACCAATGTTACTTACTTGAACTTATAATATATTTTAATTATTTAAATTGAATTCATTATTAATATAATATAACAATTTTATGGATCTGAAAATAAATTTTATCATTATTATTACATACATGATCCAGAATTTTGATGTTCAATGTTATGACGACGCACTATTACATTATTACATTACAATATGGGGTTATTCAAGGGGCACACCAATAAGTTCCTGAAATGCCAGCAATGCATCGGTGGTGCCTCTGGTACTACAAGTGTTCATGGGCGGTGGTAATCACTTTACATCAGGTGACCCGCCAGCTTGTTTGCCCGCTATTCATATATAAAAAAAAACCATAAGAATACAATTCATTTATTCTTATTGTATATAAAAAAATATCAGTCATATACTCTACTCTAATCTAAATTACTATACTCTACTTTATATTGTCTATGGCTATAGAGCAGCGCAGACATGCGCCGCCACGAGGGCGCGTGCGCGGCTCGGTGCCCCGCGTGCGACATGCAGTGCGGCTCGCGCGGCACGCTGGCCGCCCACGCGCGGCGCTCGCACGCGCGCTCGCCGCCGCTGCTGTGCGCGCACTGCTTCCTCGTGCTGCCCGGCGCGGAGCTGTTCGCGGCGCACGCGCTCACGCACCGCCAGGCGGACCGCTTCGTGTGCGGATACGATGCCTGTATACTGAGATTTGCTACCAGGTAATTAGGTACCTTCGTCTAGGTCCGTACTGGGGTTTTCTATCTATAGTCTGATTTTTAATTGCGTGGAATTCTGACGTATCTTAATGTTACCAGAGATTTAAAAAATCCCACAAAGAAAATATCAAATTTAAACTTAGAAAAATAAATATCAATTACCGCACATAGATATTTATGACAAATGCCTGACAGATAGTTTGGGGTAAAATCGAACTACAGGTGGTAATACTGTTTTTCATACAAATAACTCGCTCTATAGACAAAATGACAACTGTCAGAATTCCACCGAATTAAAAATCAGACTATTGTAAATTTTTTTTTAAAAGAGCAATTGCTGAGTTTCTTGCCGGCTCTTCTCAGCAGAATCTGCATTCCAAACCGGTGGTATATTTATGACGTCATAAGAGCTACAAGTTGGCCTACATCAAATAAATAAATTTTGATTTTAAAGAGACAGCAGCCTTCACAACCTTTGACGGCAGTATGGAAAGCTACTAGAGTGGAGCTAAGTATAGAGTGGAGGTTTTCGCACGATGTTTTCCTACACCGTCAAAGCAAGTGATAAATAATTGCTTAAAATGCACATAAAGGAGGACAAATAGGTAAGGTTGTATAAGACCTTGACTTCCTAAGCCCTAAAGTGTTGCTCTACAATATCAAACTGCCCGTCACACCAAATTTAGAGATATATACCTATATATCTACTTCCAATTAATTTAAGCTCTTACATCTTTTAGCGACACATTAAAGTTATCGATCTCCTTTTCCAATACACCCTATTACGATTTACGAATACACCATAAAATATGTCTAGTACTGTTTATATTATGCCATAGTTACGCTAGTTATGACAAACCCAACATTTTTGTCCACTGTGATATCATTAGAAGTTAACATGCTGTCAAATTCCAGGAGCGACTTGTTGTCGCACATCCGCAAGTGCCACGCCGGGGAAGAGGCGCCGGAGCCGCCCGCGCCCGCCGACCCCGCGCCGCCCGCGCCCGTCGCCTGCGCACAGTGCGGACGCACGTACGTAGCCGCGCCCGAACACGCGTCATAATTTTATAAAGCTATCGATATAAACTAGATTCTGAATTGATTTATAGAATCGGTAAATTATGAAAAGTAGTATTATAAATACAATTATTGTAATAAATAGCATGGCCACATTAAAAAAGCGGGCCACACTGAATTCGTGATGGGAGGGGTAATTACGGTCACGTGGGACGCTAGTCGAGCGCTCGTGACAACAGAGCAGTCTAAATGCCCGGTTATACCAAATAACGGTTTAGACTCTTCCACCTCAAGCTACAGTACAGACGGAGAGCCAGAGTATATTGTTATAGCGTTAGTTAGCGAGTTATCATTATCACAGGTTATATTTAAGAAGATATATTTTGAGAAAATTTAAATCAACTTCAATCTTCGACCATTTAGCCGGGACGAGCCTTTACTGAGATTTAGTACTGAATATATTCTGCCACTTTCTGCGGGAGGTGAGGTAATCACGTACAGCACACATTCATTCACTTCCGCACACTCTTGTAAAAAACTTAATTTCTCTATGAATGCACACTAACTCAAAAACTGTCACTCATACAAGCTGACACGTACGTTTATACATGTACTCCGACAGAAGGGAATGCGTGCGCTTGCCACGTCCTGGCTAAATGGACGAATACTTCAATATACTAAAATAAAGAATAACTGAAAAGGGAAAAGTATCCATATCCAATATCCAATGGGAAAAGTGCCCATATTTTGAACCGTTTTTGATGAAAGTTGAAGTTGACGTAAATGTAAGCAAAAAAAAGAATGATCACGCATCGCATATTAGTAAGAATAGTGAAGATATTTCGTCCTGCAGGTTCGGGTCAGTGGCTGCAATGAAACGTCATGCAAGGGTGCACCGGCGGGAAGTACCACAGGTAGTCATCCATTCCAGTTATTCTATTCTATTCTAATGATTTATTTTTTATTTATTTATTAATTAGAACGGAAATTTGCAATTACACTAATTAAAATAATTAAAAATAGACATAGTTTAACAATAATTTCAAAATTGTACGAAAGTCAAAAACACGCACTTAAATTTTTTTTAAGTCGTGAAACCCTTTATAACTGTAATATCAATTTTGTGGCAACCAGTAAGTAGGTCTACATTACTGCATAATAATTTATTTAACATGTAGTTTTTTTTTTTTTTAACCTGTTGGTCGTCCATAAATAAATAAATCAATGTACCTTCCAGGAGGAGGCGGATTGGGAGGGGGGCGAGATCGAGAAGGCATTGAGCAGGATGCATGGTATGGAACCCTTGGAGGGTGACGTGGAGTACCTCGAGATGGAGGCCTTGGAAGAGATGTGATACTGCAGTTTCTTTATAAGTTGTAACTTTAAGCCTTGGTGTACACATATGGTGTGGATTCATCCGGCAGAGTCATTGACATAATAATACTTGGACCTTGGGTGTGTTGGCTGCTCGTTTGCTCGCTAAAAATATTTAAAAAAAAAAGTAATGCAAAATTCACTAAAAGTGTCCCGAGAAAACCTATATATACGAGTGTAAACAATCTCACAGCTAACCAACTGACAGGCTTCAGGGATGCATTCTTTCAGCGGCCAAACTAGGAACAAAAGGCTCACATAAATAACCCATATCTTTCGAGAATCGCACCCTGGGTATGTTGACAGGTTGTCATCTTGGCATGGACCTACAATATGCAGTTTCAATATGTATTCAGAAAGTTCTTTCAAGTTCCCACTTTAATCCTATTAATATTATAAATCCTTTTATCCTATTTAATTTTAATATTTTAATTTAATATTATAAATGTGAAAGTTTGTATGTTTGTTACTCAATCACGCCGCAACGACTGAACCGATTTGGATGAAATTTGGCACAGAGATAGATTATAGTCTGGAACAGGACATAGGCTACTTTTTATCCCGGGAAATAAGAGAGTTCCCGAGGGAATAAAAAACCTCAATCCACGCGAGCGAAGTCGCGGGTATCAGCTAGTAAAAATATAAAATACATCGTACGAAAAGGCGACACAACATAATTACGTCCAATATCCCAATAATACGACATGTATAGATACATTTCTAATCCTAATGGTAATCATAGATAAATAAATTCATACGAGAAATAAAATAGGTATTTTTTTGTTTTTCTCTCACCACAGAACACGATTTTGTGCCGTTTGAATCCATCCTGCCACAGTGGGAAGACCTCCCGCTTGGTAGTTGGGAGGTCTTCCCACTTCTTGTTGGGCAACAGATTGGTGTTTTAATGGTCTTAAGACTATGCTATCAACTGAGTTTGGTTTGGATTCAAATATTTATTTTTTTTTTAATCTTTATTAATAAGCCGGGGTTTTATCACTTGGTGATTATGTCACCCCCATAAAGAAAGAAACTTATAAAACATCGATCAAATTAAATCTAAACTATATATTATCTATGCATAATCCAGCGCAAATAATAATGTACACATCAGCCTGGCCTGCCTAGATAAAGGAAAGGCCAAACTGCTGTTACACCGTCCCACGTCTAAATGTGGAGAAAACACGCGTTGCCGCTGAGCGGCGTTACGCTCACACTCCGTCAGTACATGTATGACGTCATCGATGACTCCACAAACTGTGCAGTTTGGGGAGTCAACTATACCCATTAAATGTGTAAACTTCCTTGACGGAATGTGACCAGATCGCAGCCTCAACAGTGCGACCGCGTATCTTCTCCCCATTTTGTCAAACCATGGGTAACGAAGAGGCTCATTCTGCAAAGTCTTTTACCAAATACCTTTTGTAAGTGAACGTTCATCAAAGTATTCGCGCCATGTTTGAGTACACATCTTCTTTATATCTCCAAGATAATCTGAAGGTAAAGGTAAACAAGAATATGGTGTACCGTCTTGCACCGCTTGTCGTGCAGCAGAGTCAGCCTCTTCGTTTCCTGCTATTCCAACATGTGAAGGAATCCACTGAATGACAATGTTTTTATTGCTATCACGTAGCTTACAGATGGAGTCTATAACTATCATGGCTATCGGAATACCTCGACCGCTCGAGGGTATTTGAGCCAAATGTTGAATACTGCTTTTTGAATCGGTAAAAATAACGAAATTTGTATGGTCTGTGCTCATTATATACGAAAGTGTCTGTGCAATAGCTATAAGTTCGCAGTTCATGATAGAAATATTAACGTTAATTTTAAATTTGAAAGAGATATTAATTTGAGGATCGTAAAAAGCAGCTCCCGAACATATTTTATCCTTAGACCCATCTGTATACAATCTGTAGTGTGAATCATATTTATCCTTCATGAATTCCAAGCACTTCATTCTAAGCTCCATAATGTTAATTAATCTTTTAGCTACGTCTATTCCAGTAATATTGGTACAAATAACTTTTGACAAATCAATATTCGTAGCCCAAGTACTTAAAGTAAATACATCTGGTATTGAATTAGAATACATGGGTTTTTCTTTATATGTCCTGTATATATGCACTAATAATGGCAATTTTTTGTTCCTCCAGTAACGCCCTTTGCATAGATTAGATAGTTCTTCCAAAATTCTTATCGTCACATTATTTTTACTAATACAAGATCTCAGATAAAATTTTCCTGCAAGAAACTGCCTACGTACTGTGAGTGGTGGAATGCACAACTCACTTTCCATCACATGGATGGGTGTGCTCCTAATAAACCCTCCTACAACTCTCATTGCCTGGTTCTGCACGCGATCTAACTTAAGTAAATGACTGTTAGCACTAGTATGATATAGAAAACAACCGAAATCAATTCTACTGCGAATGAGAGCTATATAAAGTCTACGAAGGTGTTTTGGATGTACACCCCATTTGGATCCTGCAAGAATTTTAAATATGTTTAAATGCCTACTAACTTTATTTTGTGTTTCGTTGATATGCTTTCCCCACCTTAATGAACTATCTAACCACATGCCAAGGTATTTAATACAATTAACTTGTTCAATGATGTTATCATTAATATAAACCTTAATTCTACTTCTAACTTTACCTCTGCTAAACACACAAACTTTTGTTTTCCTATCAGAGATGTTTAGACCAAGCTCTGCAATTAAATTCTGAAAGGAATTCAAAGCACCTTGCAAGTATGAAACAGAGTCTGTTAACCGTTCATTATAAGTATAAATAACAAAATCGTCTGCATACTGGGAAATAAACAGTTGATCAATATTTTGACAAATTTTTAAAGTGGCTGCGTTAAACAATATGGGAGATAAGGGATCTCCCTGTGCTATACCTATGCCAGTAGACCTACACAAATTATTGTTATCACTTGTCAAAATTGACAAATTCCTCCTGTGTAGATACTGCCAGAGATAGTTACATAAAAGGGATCCCACACCAAGATTGTCCAGTATAGCCAGTAATACAGAGACATCTATGTTGTTATATGCACTCTCAATATCTATGAAACAAGCAACAGTTTGCCAGCCCTTCGAGAAACCAGTCTGAATCCTTGAAACCAGTCTGGAAAGTCCGTCGTAGCATGATTTAAATCTTCGGAATCCTGTAGTGTTTTGCGAAAGATAAGCATTTTTCTCTAAGAACCATTCAAGTCTACGCGTAATAATTGTGTGAAGTATTTTACACAGGCAAGATATCAGTGCAATTGGTCTAACACTCGAACTTATATTATTATTGTAACCCGGTTTCGGCACAGGAACTATTCTCACGTTTCTCCATTGTTCTGGAATAAAACCCAAATTCAGAAGAAGATTATATAAGGAGGTAAGTATTTTTTCCCCAGAAATCGGAAGATGCTTTATCATAGAGTACGATATGTTGTCTTGACCTGGGGCAGTATCTTTATTTTTAATAGAGTTGATAACTTCCTGTACCGAAATAGGACTACACAATTGTATATTGACAGAGGTAAAATTAGGAGCAGGTGGTATAACATAATCTGGTGCCAAATCCAGCAACAATTTCTCGGCTTTATTATAATCTATAGTAGATCTACCCAATCGGCGCCCCTTGACCCAATTCATTTCTCTCCACATGTCACTTGAAGTTGTCACACTATTTATATTACTACAAATTTTTGGAAAGATTTACAGCTACCTCTACGTATATCTCTCTGTACCATACTGATCTTACTTTGCAAAATATTTAAATTTTGTGGAGTAGGGTTCCGCCTGAAATTGGCCAAAGCGCGTCCTCGCTGTGCAACTACATGCGACAAACTTGGTTCCCAGAATGGTTTAGGTTTAAATTTTTGCTGATGCAAGGGATTTTCGCAAATTTTAATCGTAGGTATAAACTCATCAGCTGCTTTATTTATAATATCTATAAAACTATTATAAGCAATTTGTGGATCTGCAGAAAGTGAAAAATTCAAAAGCTCCGTCTCGATTTTGCGGGTGTATGATTCCCATTCTGCCTTCTTATAATTTCTTCGGTTAGTAAAATTTCTCAAACATTCTATTTCAGTACAGATTTTAATTACCATGTGATCACTTCCTAAATTTTCGTTTATAACTTCCCATTTAAACTTTAGAGCCAAATCGGTAGATACAATAGTTAGATCAGGGGAAGTTTCCTGAACCACGCCATCGACCAGCTTTATTCGTGTATTGGTTCCATCATTCAACGTGATAAAGTTATTTTCTAAAATAGAATCAAAAATCTGATTACCTCTTAGGTCTACTTTAGTCGACCAATTATAGTGATGCGCGTTGAAATCCCCTGCTATCAAAGTCTTTTGATCTAATAAAGAAAAAATTTCATCCCAATCAGTTTTTGAAGTCCTCACAGACGAAGGGCAGTAAATGGAAATAACATTTTCTATACCAGCACAGTTCAAAAGCTTAACATGAATGGCTTGTATTTGCGTGTTTGTAATATTAAGGTTGCACAATGTAGCTTTTACTGATTTATGTGTTAATATGGCAGTTCCACCATATCCATCATCGCGATCCGCTCTAAAAATATTATACCCATTTATTCTAAACGATGAATCTGGATCAAGCCAAGTTTCACTAAGTATCGCTATATGTATTTTTTCTTGGCTCAGTAAAACTTCAAACTCTCTTGATTTTGGTCGTATACTCTGACAATTCCATTGGGCTATGTTAATTTTTATCTGGTTGCGTCTGTTATCCATTGTTTAATATAAAAGAAGAAAGGCAATTCGGTTAGGTAGTTCAAAATAAATTGTTTCACTGCGTTAAAAATTATCTTTACACAACTCTTTACTTTTTCTTCTATTGTTAGTCTGCTATCAAAGATTTTATCCTTCACTTCCTTTAGTATTTTCCCCCAATTAATTTTATTAGTTTCATAGCTAGTAGAATTTTCTTTCGTCTGTTGATAGTATTCATTTCCACTGTCCGAAGATATATTAGCATCTTTATCTTCTCTGGATTTATGTTTTTCTTTTTGTCTCTTTTGTTTTGTATGATATTTTTCCTGTTTGTTTTTGATCTGTTTCTTCTCAGCCGTTTTCTTCAAAATATCAGCATAAGTCTTATCCGTATGTATATCAGATGTATTTGCCTCAGTATTGATGTATTCATTCGTTTTTTCGACATATACTCTAGCTTCACTATATTCTTCTGAGTCACTTATGTGATATGTAGGTTCAGGAGGAACATATATAGTCAACGCCCTTTGCCTCGTCGAGTCACCGTTGTCCATACTTCCTCTTGTTCCACTTGTCTACTTCTCTTAGTCGGTCTTAATGTGCCCGGCGACATATCCATATTAACTTCAACGCCCGGCGGCATATCCATATTAACTCCAACGTCCGTCATATTTTGATCTATATTCTCCATATTCTCACTATTACATGTCATCCCACTATTGTACATCCTTGAGTAATACTCGTCAACACAGTTCGCGGTCTGCTCGTCGATTATAGACTCATTTACTTGCTCACTGCTATCCATTTTGTATTAACATTATAATGCGATTTCGCGTCAACAAGGTTACGCAAGATAACGTTAAACCGGTTTAGGATTGAACAGAAAGCGCGTACTGCAGTATCGAGCGATCGCGCGCAACTGGATTCAAATATTGTAGCTACATATTAACCCCACTGACTTTTACATTTAATCTATGGTTAACACTGGACTTGCTGTTGTTATTCCTTTTTTTGGACCTTGATTGGCGCCATTTTGGCGCTGTAAGCAATGAGCAGATACGAATGTCTCTGGAAATAATGTGTATTGCAAATGGCGCACCGGCCTCTAAAATTAATCTATGATTTCATTGTTGTTGTTTGATTCCATAGATTAATTAGAGGTTGGTGTGTCATTTGCAATATTAGTTCCAGAGACACTCGTATGTCAAAAGTGGCGCTTTAAATTTATCCGTAATTTAGGCTGTCACTTGTATAGGAATATCAAGTCCAGTGTTAATCACAAATTAAATATAGAGGTTAGTGATTAACCATTAAATTGTTATGATGGAATAACTTTATGGTACTATTTTAGGAGTCAAATTCGGGGTTAAATAAAACAATTGTTTGGTCAACAAAGTAGAAATAACATTATAATTTTATAAATAACTATGGACTATGGATCTATTTAATAATACTATTGCCTGTTTTCTGGTTTCGGCTGCTCGCGGCATATGACTGCAATACGACGTCTTCGGGGCAACTTTTGTCCTTTCCAAACACTATGCTCGCCTCCTAGCACCGCGTGCGAAAATTCGTACCGAGCTACACCACTGTGGAAAGAAACAAAAAACTTGATACCTCAAAAATTATACGATACGATAAAATTATACGATACGATAAAATTATACGAGTACGTACCACGGTAATTATTTAAGTTGGAATTTATCTACCCGCCGCCCGGTAGATTCTACCCATGACAGCTTCAACTTGACATCTCGCAAAACCGCATTTCCGTCGTGACCACGGTCCATGCCACTGGATCGAAATATCGACTATTCCAACAAACAATTACCGTGGTATGTACTCGTATTATTTTATCGCAATTGTCATTATAAACCACGAATCAAGTTACCTCATGATATAAAGACACCTGCGCTCCAGTAAAGCGTCCAAAGCAAGGTGCGGAGTCTTGTCGTGCGTTAATCTCATCACCGCGCTTGATGCCAAGCACAGACCCGCTATAGTGTCGCCGCAGAACTGCAAACAATTTGTGACAGTTCTGTTATCCTAATTTGAACCTTATGGTTGCGACGATAATGTAATGTAATGGCCTCCCATGGAATGTTTCTGTCTCATCGGACTGTGAATGTGAGGGAACAAGTGCACTCTCTGTTCCCTTGCATTCACAGTCCGATGAGATGGAAATCGGACACGACTGCAGAGATCAGGAGCAAGATCGACGCCTTTTAATACTCTCAAAAGCACAGGGGTACAGGGCACACCGCCAACTTCCTAACTCCGGACTAGTGTTGAGAATTTCTTGACAGATAAACCTGGGAGTCAACCCAGGACCTCGACATCCACAGTCAAACATGTTAAGCATTAGACCAACGAGTTATATACCTCCAGATCAACCGTATGACACTAAACACATTGCAGTAACCAGTACCATGCTATAACAAAAAAACTGGCCAACTGTGAGTCAGACCCTTACACGAACGATTTCATACAATCATACAAAAAACACCACCAATAGGTGTTTTAACTAATAAGTACGACTAAGCAAAAACAAAATTTTATTGTATAGAACCGAATAGAATAATTTTTATTCAAATAAACTTTTACAAAGCGCATTCGAATCATATGGAGACCCTCTTCAATTTTAACTTTATTTTTTTTAATATTTGTTATAACAGCAATAGAAAATGTTCTGTGAAAATTTCAAGTATCTACCTATTACAAATTCATGAGATTCCAAGTTTGCACCCTTTTGGTACCGAATGTCAGAAACTAGGGATTTTCTTCTGTATCTTACCCTGACTGCATCCACATGAGGTTTAATATGGCCAGCTGCTGCTAGGTCGAGCACGTGAACATGGGGCAGTAACTCAGCATAGGGTGCGAATGCTGCATCCTTCACACGGGATATAACTGCCTCATTCTGGGTGTTCCATTTGCTACGTTCTGTTTCACGGTAGCCTTCGATTGCCTGAGAAAATATAACATTTATTAGAAAAAAAAGCACAACTATGTTAATGAGATGATTTAAAGATTATAAAAATATATATATTTGTAGTAATACACTTTTTTTTATATTAATGAATTGAAGTACTTAAACATACCTTAAACCTACATAATATTTATTTTATTCACTCTTCTCATGTCTAAATTATTTAAAAAAAATTATAATAATGTTTTAGTGGTGTTCCACTACTATAAATACAAAAGTCTTAATAGCCCAATGGTTAAGAGTGTGGACTGAAAATTTTTAAGGACGAGGTTGGATTTTTTCGAGGGGAGAGGAGAATATTAGTCAAGTTTAGTTTGCCTAACATTGTTTATTAAAAGCAAAACAACCAACCAAATGTGATATTATTTTTAACGGCAGATTAGGTCAAAACCTTGTAATAACAAAAATGCTTACATTATCCCAATGATCATACTCATATCGCATCCTCTTCAACTGTGGCTCCACCTCAGCAAGCAAGGCAGTCTCCTCTTCCTCACTCACAAAGTTGGGCAGGATTCGCATGTGACGCAGGATGTCAGTCCTCAGCTCAGGAGCTTCGTCTGGTTTCCATGAGGGTAATATTTCTATATAGCTAGTGTCACCTGAAATGGACTGTTCCCTTGTATTATTAGGCATGTAGAACAGCTGTGGGATAGCCTAACAATGATGGTTAGTGATGATACCACAAATTTATATTTTTATCCATGCTGCAATTAAACCAGTAAGAGTACAAACAATCAATTTTACACAATCCTATAGCAGATCTTAAGTTATCACTCCAAGCAACTATCACTCACAGTAACATCTGATAACCTTGGTTTCCTACTGTAATGGAAGTAGATTGGTACTCATTTCAAAATTAAGATTCAAATTCAAAATTAATTTATTTCATGTAGGCTAACTTGTAGCTCTTATGACCCGTCATAAATCTACCACCGGTTCGGAATGCAGATTCTGCTGAGAAGAGCCGGTAAGAAACTCAGCAGTTGCTCTTTTCAAAAAAAATTTTTTTTTTACAAAGCTATGCTATGTCTACAGTGCTTCCACAATAAAGCTTCAAAAATGCAAAAATGCCTACGTAGGTACACCAATCCAACGCATGTCAAGATGGGCAGCCAAAGCAGACCCATTCCCGTTGGTGGCACCCATTCATGATGGCAAATGATTAGTGTATTTAACATGTAGCCTGCAAAATAAGTTAAGTAACCTGTACTATAAGATAAGTAGCCTCTGATGTTGCACCAAACTTCTCAAGTTTTTTACCAGGCAAATTTTATTGCAGTCAAGGGCTAAAGTGACACATTTTTAGTACTTCATCGTTAGGGTAGCAAGTTAATACGCTACTAGCGTGATACTCTCTAACTCTAGCGGGAGATATAAAAATTATAAGTATTAAATAAGTACCTCGTAATTTTTCAGCTACTGGTTCCGATTTTGTCTGCGAAACATCAACACTTAAATTCTTGTTGAGTTTGTACAGTGACGACTTGAATTTACAGTTTTTCAGAATACTGAACGTTAGCATACGCATTTTTCACTATTTCTTCTAAGAAATCAAGTACAATATTAATCAAATTTCCTCAAAATTCGATTATATTTTATTAGGACCTAACCTCAAAATTTATTAGTAAAAAAAGTTTTTGTTGACAAAATATGTCAATTTTGACATTGACATTTGACCGAAGAACCTATTTTTACTTGTTGTTATGTCTGTGGCGTAGTCTGTGGTCGTAAGTTTGTATTCCTCTCATTCGGTCATTGACCTTTGACCCAATAATTTCCATCATTTTGATCAGAGATTTTTATTGTGATCTTCATTCCATTTTCAATTTCTTGTATCTACCTTGCAAAAATTTTATTTTTATTTCACCCCTATTCAGAATTAGTAAATCATCATTTGTTATGACTCTGCAGTTTAAGCTAATAAATGGAAAAAGAAGTTGTGTTTATTTTAAAAAACGTTGCAAAGGTGTAAAAGTTCAAAATGGATCAAGAAATTTCCACTATAGATGCTCTTCCCCACGAAGTACTGCTGACGATTTTTAGTTTTATCAGTGGTCACCAACTAAAATTAAGTGTGTCAAAAGTATGTCGCCGGTGGGAGCACCTCGTATCCCATATAATGCTGAAGTTAAAGCGTCGTGGAGACGAACTGAAGATCCATGGAGGTGTGGTGGCACTGCTCGTGACAATTAGCATCCCATCTTTGCCTTCCTCTTCAGTGTTGCTTTTTAGAATAGCTACACTGATACCTCATTTGAAGGAGCTTACCATTTCCGTCAATTATTGTTTGGGTAAGAAATCTTCCTGCTAGTGTTTTCCGGGATTACGCCGTAATCCTCTTTCTTCGTAAGTATCTTCCACTTGGCACAGTCTATCAGGGAGAATGCTAAGGGAAGATCCCTTCGGAGACCATTGGCAAGCAATCGTTTATTCGGTTGTTTGGGTAAGAAATCGACGGCCCAACCGAATAAAGGCGTAATCGCAAAAAGTTAATTTTACACGAGAGCCAAAAATTTTAAAAATTATCCATCTTCTTTGCTATGAACACTGGATTAATGTTGTATATACATACAACAACAATTACATATACCTACAACATTAATCAGGTCTATTATTTATCCTAAATTACATTAAAAGTTCATAAAAGGATGTTGAGTTTCTATGAAAAAAGTTTTTAATCATTTGACTAAGCTGCTTTTGTCCTGCGAATTAATTATTTATTATATTTACTTGTGTGCATAGCGAATATACATATATCATTTTTTCACAAGTTTTAATCCAATTAGAAATGATTGCGATTATCACACTGTAGCAATCATTTTAATGCTAGTTTTCACCAACCATACCTATTTAGGTATGGTTGGTGAAAACTAGCATTAAAATGATTGCCTATTACCTACCTATTTAGGTGTCTTTTCACGTTTCAGCACGTATTTCGTTGCTGACGTGTAGTTCGACTTGGCTGTGGTATAATCTGGTCAACACACCAGGTTAGGGCGCAATTCTCGAGAGATGTGGGTTTGAACCCAGCCAGCCTCGGAATTTTTGATATGTATTTTTTTTTTTAATTATTCGAGCATACTTTTGTTTCAGATGATTCAAATCTCCTAATTATTGAAAAACTCCACAGTTTGCGCCACCTAGATATTTTTGTAGTAAAAAACCTCGAAGAAAACACACCTATTCCATGTAACATCACGTCACTTGTTGTCAACAACAACATGGCTCCAAGGTTCCTGCGTGAAATGACAAAGCCGGATAGAGTTATAAAGGCATTCCATATGTACGGTAGATCTACGCATTATCCGGTTAAAGAGATGGAAAGGTTCTTGAAACATCATTCGGCGCATTTGTCTGAGCTTACTCTAAGGTGTTCTGAGTTGAAGGAGAGCAGGTATGTTCAGTCTTATCACTTTTTATGCCCTAGCCAACTAAGTAGTGATGAGGGTCTGATGCGGACTTGAAAAATAATACAAAAAAAAAAAAAATACAAAAAAATCCTAGTCTGCACCAGAAAAACCGTACAAAAACAAATATAAATATACATATATGTATTACTATTTTGTATGCAATTGAATTTTATCTAAGAAATGAATGTCTTTAATTTCTTTAAATAAGAAATTCAGAAATAAGTAATTTTTTGCATTCAACATGGAGACAAAATTTTTCCTGGATCCTGGAGAAATCGAGGGAACTCTTCAAATATAGACACACTGGATATAGTTTGTGGTAGCGTTTGAAGTCGATTTTTTAATGCCTCTGACACAAAAACGACGGGGTATTTTTGTTATTATATTGTTTGTGTGTGTCTGTGTATGTGTGTGTGTCTGATTGTGTGTGTGTGTGTGTGTGTGTGTTATAGGATGTCAGGTATATCGTACATAGATTCACATGTCGAGGTTGTTTTAAATTTTCAATTTACACATATTAAAAAGAGTTTTAGTGTTTATATCATTATACTTGTAGCTACAAGACGTTATCGCTGTGTGAAGGACTTACCTCCCTCCAGCTGTACTGCTGCTACCAGCTGACGGCTACCGGAGCATCCCACTTGACGAACCTGACGAAACTTCGTTGTCTACACCTCACTGGGGCCAGGATGGTAAGCTATTTAAATTACTACCGATCGGGTATTGACTGCTCTCAAAATGTTGATCATCTTCTGAATACAGTAAAAGCTCTTTATTCGCGGGGGATACGTTCCGTAAATATGCCGCGAATACAGAAACCGTGAATATGGAATGGTAATTTATATGGGATTATAGGGGATACGTTCCTAGGTGACAAAATAAAAAACAAATACAGTAGAATCCCGATTATCCGGATCAAATAAAACCAGGGGTATTCCGTATAATCGAAAATCCGGATAATCGATTTCAAAGCAAATGAATTACAAAGTACCTATGTAATTTAAAATTTTGGTTGGAAATAACTTGTTATTGATCTTTGACGTAATCAATCACATCTTTTGTGTGCTTTTGAGTGATCACGAATGAGTTCGGATAATCGGATGTTCGGATAATCGATGTTCGGATAATCGGGATTCTACTGTATATAAAAAAAAAACAATTTAATTTAAGTTTTTGACCATATTTGATTAATTATTATTTTCAGGTTTAGGCAATGGTTTTAAGAATTTTGTAATTTTTTCTTGCTTGACGCTTTTTATTAAAAGCTCCTTCAATTCAGACTGATATTCAGCAGTGGCATTAGCAATTTGCCTCTTAAAAATAAGGCTTTGTTCTATAGACAGATCAGTTTTCATAAAAAAATCACAATGCTCATATGCCATTCTTAAACCTTCACTGAGATTTTTCAAATATTAGTCCATTTGACGACGCGTGTACAGAGGATATTGGGCTTGATACCTATTGGAATCCTTTTTATGTGTGTACCGATGTACCTACCGATTAGATCCGCGAATAGAGAAATCTAGCCGCGAATATAGGAATTGGGTCGCATTTTTTTAATCCGCGAATAGTGAAAACGCGAATAAAGGAAGCGCGAATAAGGAGCTTTTACTGTATATAAAAGAAAATGATGACTGACTGACTGACTGTCTGACTGACTGATGCTAGTCTACCTTTTTCTTAAATCGCTCTTTTGCGACAAGAGTGACATAACTCAAAATTCACCAATTTTAGTGTCAAATATTTGTACTTTTTGCTATAAAATCAATAAATATTACGCTAAGCACAAAGAAATAAGAGCGAGAGAGATTGTGACTTAATGCTCTGTCGCTTTGTTGGCCGCTGTGTTGTTTCGAGACCGCAGCATCCACAAAACATTACTCTCTAACGAGAGAATTCTCTCATCGTCGATTTTGAATTATGTCACTCTTGTCGCAAATGAGCGAAATGCTATACATGTTTTATTTTATTTGTAGCTACGCACCGACACTCTCCTACACTTCATCCACTATTTACCCCGAAACATAGAGGAACTAAACCTGAGCTACTCTTGCTTCGGCAGCAAGCATTGCAGCGCTTTAGTGGCTACATTACCGAATTTACGTTGCTTCGAACTGTGGCGTTCAGGGATTTCAACGTCTCACCTCGTAGGATTGATAAAACAGCTTAAATCGCTTAAAGATTTTGACACGGATGCGATTTTTGATGATTGTCATATGAATGCCCTTCGTCACCATCAGTCGTTGAAGAATATTCGCTGCAGGTGGATTGGTCAGGTGTTGTTTATAACTTTTTAATTTCTTTGTAACTTATAGTTTTGCCAAGTCCGTCCGTCTGTCCGCGAACGTAAATTGTAACTAATACCTACTTTAATTCCAGAACAAACGACTTTTTTCGTTATTTATAGAAGTTTGTTATACAAAAACTCTGTAGTTACAATTTCCAACCAGGGACTGGATTTAAGATATTTATTTTTCCAAAAAAAAAAAAACTTGCAGGCTATGTCACAAAGTTACTTATATAAAATTGCATAATTGCATTTTTGAGCGCAGACTAAACCTGATAACTTGTCTCTGGTAGCTCCTTTATTACCACAAAATGATTTCAAATGAGTCAAAAATTATTACTTAACTGACTTCCAAAAAAGAAGGAGGTTCTTAATTCATCGGAATCTTTTTTTTTACGTATGTTCCCTGATTATATATATATAGATATAGTGATTCATTAGGAATTTTTTTTTGTTTGAAAGGGTATACTTCCCAAGTGGTCCCATTGTCATCAGGCCAGGATCTGATGATGAGATCCTGGAGAAATCGAGGGTAATCTTCAAATTTTATAGGCACAATTAATTGAACGAGCGAAGCGAGTTCTCTGAGTCAACTAGGGCGCTTGCCTACTAGACAGAGAAGTGTGTCCGTCTAAATGTCTGTCAGAGCCCTATAACTTCTGAATTACTGAATATTAGAACGTGAAACTTGGTTGAAAATTCAGTTATATCCTGTACTTGAACAACAACAAATACTAAAATTAGATAAATGTTATAAAGAAACGAAATTATTTAATTTTAATGCGCCATCTATTAGCATTATTGTGAAGCTAATAGCTTCAGTATAATGCTAATAGATGGCGCTGTGTCAGTAAAACAGTTTTATGTCAACTATTATTTTTTTTATTGCGTCTAATGTTAAAAGTTAATTATTACAATATAGGTATAATTAAAACTTTTGGGAATTATGGGATATCGCGAGGTCTCAGTTCGGGGCGAACCACTAGTATACTTTGTAGTGGTGTTTGAAGTCGGTTTTGTAAAAAGAATTTCTACGTTTTTTTTTTATTCGATGACAAGATAGCCCTTGACTGCGATCTCACCTGATGGTAAGTGACGATGCAGTCTAAGATGGTAGCGGGCTAACTTGTAAGGGGTATAGCAGTGTAAATTCAACCCATACCCCTAATCGGTTTCTACACGCCATCGTGCCGGAACGCTAAATCGCTTTATATTATTTTTTTCTTTATATTATTTTTCTTATTACAGATAAATACGAGATTCCATATAAAATCGGCTGGACAACCGGTGTCGGCCCAATATCTACGGGAAGACGAAGAGGGACCCAGCAGTGGACTTTTCTATTACTGGTCGCAAGCTTATCCTGGCTCTTTTCCTGAACCTAGATGGGTCCCGCGAAAATCAATCAGCGAATAGAAAATCATCCTACTTCGATTTGTATCATAAACAGCTGCACGATAGCTTTGCGAAATCTGAGACTGAAATAATAATAGGGTATTTTACTCCTACTAAGAAATAATCTAAAAATATATAAATTCGATAGTTTAGGAGTCTCTAATCTGTGGTTTAGGTTATTACAATTCACATTCTTTCAGTACACAAAATTCTAAAATAAATTTTATATTTTATTTCAAAGCTTTCACTTTTTTTTTAATCTGTGCTACAAATATGCGAAACGGCACCCGCCATAACACTACGTCATAATGTCTGTAAATAAAGAATCTTTCATTTAGCACCTCGTCAGTTAATGTTATTTGCTATTATTTTATTTATTTATTTATTTATTATCATCTGTCACTGTGATAGGTAGTTAAACTACCTACTCAGTGTGTTTACTGTCGAGATGACGTCATCTAGTGTTATTGTCAATTTACGCGCGATTTAAAATGAAAAGTTTAAATGCATTGTTTTGGTACTTATCGATTGAATAAAATTTTAATAAATTTTCTAGTAGTAAATTATCACCTTAGGATTACATTGAAACACTCTTGAAAAAAGAGTAAAATACCCTATATTGTATAGATTAAATTTAAATTCACTGGAAACCGTTTGATGACACGAGGCTTTAATATCATCCAGATTGCTTTCTTCTATCTGAGTGAGACAAAGAAAGCCCTCGCAGAGATTATTCCTACCTTATCTACCTACCCACTGGTTGAAGGGATTCTATTTGCATTTCTTCAAGCCCTGATTCCGCTAAACTGCCCCCCGATTCAGACCCTTCCGATAACTTATTTGTCGATCAATTCGGTTTGTTAACATATATTTCGCTCGCTCTGAATCCACACGACAAAAAGAGATCGATATCTAACCGTATCGACACGGTATGTTATTTATCGAACAGGTCTGAATCGCCCTGCTGGCCCCATATCTAGATAGAACTTCAATCTCTATGATAGCTTCCCTTAAACTTGAAATACCCGAAGAAAGGCTTGGTTCAACTTTAGGGCTTTATTTTAGCTTCGTTTTTAGATTCTTTGTTATATATATATATGTGTATTTTAAGGCAGAGCGTTCGGCTTTCTTAAATTAAAATTAGTCCGCAGAGTGAAGTCATCTGTCGAGTTGAATCATATTTTAAGTTTAGGGGCTTGGTATTATTCCACAACTACCTCCATCTAAAATTGCATTTATTTAGACGACATAATTATGTTATATCTACCTCAGAGAATTAAGTTTATTTGATTGAAAAACTGTTTCATCTTTGGGAGCCTGATTGAAATGTGATGTGTACATGCATGCATTTTTGTATTTTCGTTTATGCTAAGGGTTAAAACTTATTTTTGAGATTCTTTTTAAACTTATTATAGTTTAGCGTAAAATTACTTATTATTATAATCATGACGTCCCAAATATCAATCTTATCGACGCTTAAATCTGTGCCTTTAAAGCTTTGAAAATTTCTTTATAGTTTGGTTTTAATTTTTGGTTGAAGTTTTGGAACCATATCAATAACTATACCTACCCACAACTTGATCAGCATAGACATATGTTTGAAAAAGAAATTAAAAATCAAAAATACCCTCATTAGTAATATTTCCTCCAAATTCTAAATATTTAGTTTCATCGATTATAACTAATTGTACACGATATACTTAACTGAACTGTATTGCAAAACCACTGATTTATTGTATTAAAATTCAATAAGAAGAGATAAAGTATCTAATAAATGTAAAAATAAGTACCTAGGTAGTCTTCAAAATATCTTAAGCCTGAAATTATAATAACCGTAAGTTGTAATCACTAATGATATTTAAAGTGTGGGTAAGGAATTCAAATTAAATTAAATTGCGCTACACAGTTACCTACACTCAATTGAAATGTAATAATATAGAGAAGTATAAAAATAAACTGTTTAAAGTGTAATTTGATGTTATGTGACTTAGGATATCCATTCTTGATACCTACAGACAAAGGCCCTCAATTCATCTATCAAAGGGAAATCCTTCTTAAAAAACTCAGTTTCCATTTAGCACATAAAATTAAATGAATAAGCTTATCGTGTTATAATAATAATTATGAATTAGTGAATATATAAGTTTAACAAAAAATACGATAACATATAATAATCGCCAGAAATCCATGTTGATGTTCATGATAAGAAAGTACTTAAAGTGTACTTAATTTATTTTTTTTGTTAAATTTTTAAAATTGTTTTTTTTTCTTTGATGGAACAGACATAATATGTATCTAGTTATGAGTATGTAAGATATCAATCAGTTTATGAAAAAAAAAATGGATCTGTGTTCAAAAATAGCATGTTTTTTGAAAATGCATATCATAATATAAAGTAGATTGGAAACAATAAATGTTCAAGTGCCAAAATAGAAATTGCATTTTTATTACTATTCCATTTTTCGAGATTACCTTGATAATTACCTTGAAGTGGTGGCTTATTTTCATAGATACTCTATCATCCCAAAAATCATTGTCGTCTACATCGATAGACGTCACTGGTGGAATGCCGCTGGACTAAGAGACAAAAGTTTCGCAAGGACCGTCACAGAACACGGTCTTGTGCCGTTTATAACCAGCGGCTTCCTGTATGCCCTGATTTGATGTCTTGTCTACTGCCAACGTTAGGTTATACGAATGAGGTCGCCATTACAGCAACTAAGGATGCTATGTATCGCATATCGTTTATTCGAACTCATCGATGTATATGCCTCTAGAGGGAAAAAAACGTGCTCAAAAAGACAACAGAATTTCCAAAATTCAAATTCAAAAGTTTTTAAAAAATGCAGGTGCTAATGTCGCTTCATTCCATTTTTTGCTCTAGTTAATAGTGAGTGGCTACTCTTCGAACGTTATTGGTTGACACTCGCGTCAAAGCGAACCGCGGGGAACGCGCGGTGTTCATTGAAGATTTATTCAAGTGCATTTTCGTTGATGCAATTATATGGGACAGGCATATCCATACACATCGATGTTCGAGCTATGTTTGATGCCCATAACCCTTATAACCAGAGATTCACAGAGCTATGTCGGTATCATTATTTCCAACCATCAATCTTTCCATCGGTTATTGCCGCAGTGAAGCGCAAACTAGTAAAACTATAGGCACAAGTGTATGTAATTATAAAGCGTAAGGACTATTGACCGGCTGCAGGCAAGTGGTGTGGGAAACAAATCGTTTAAAGCTTGGAACAAACGCAACACGGGGCGGAAACTGCCCCCTTTGAAAGACAGTTGTGATTTAGGCCTATTCCGTATATACTTAGCCATTGAGCATGTAATTTCTGCCGGTATAAATTACGGAAATTAGGTAAGTATTTAGAAAATAATTTCCTTACGATGTCGATGTCTATGCCAGAGATTCAGTGCTCGTGACGTCGACGTGATGGTTGCCGAAGTTAAGTACCCAATATAACAGCTTCAAAACATTATAATTCGAAATTGATAGATAGATAGTTAATTTTGATGTGTACAAACTCGAAACTAAATTATCAGGTCTACTTTTTAAAAATTCAGTAGGTACAATCCTGTACAATCCTTTTCCACAGAAAGCGTTATGAAATGGACCACAAAATTAAGACCCGTCCATTTTGTTTAAATATTGTGTAGAATTAACCAGTGTTTGAGGTAAGCTGTAATCTACAGAGCGTGATTCTGAATTTGTTTGAAATTAAGACAGTTAAATCGATACAAATATGTCTTGACATAAATCTGTTTCCTTTAACTCAGTCTTGACTGCATGAGCAAAGTGAGGGTGCGATCGTACATGTACACTTTCTTACGTGTAGCTACAGTGTACTTGTAAATTAGCTAAAAAAACTAGGAGGCTTTTAGGAGCCGTGTTGTGTGGCGCCACGCGGCCGCCGCGCTGTCTTTTTATTCCAGCTTTAACAGGTTTAATTATAAACGGCGCCATGACGCCACGCCATCACGCCACGCCACCGGAAACGCAAGCCTGTATCAGGATGTTGACCTCAGGTTGCGGGATTCTGAAGCTAAACTGCCAATTTACCGTGCGAAACTTTTCAATTTGTTAGCACAATCCATGGCATCGCTTGATGGCTTGCTTATTCGACGGCAGATCATGACGGGTGACGCCAAAAATTCGATGACTAGATAACCCTGATTGCGATCTCAACGTGATCTTCTGTAACAGTGTATTCCACCAACGGGAATGGGTCTGCTTTGACTGCCCGTCTTGACATGCGTTGGATTGGTGTACCTACGTATGCATTTTTGCATTTTTGAAGCTTTATTGTGGAAGCACTGTATACATAGTATAGCTTTGTAAAAAAATTTTTTTTGAAAAGAGCAACTGCTGAGTTTCTTGCCGGCTTTTCTCAGCAGAATCTGCATTCCGAACCGGTGGTAGATTTATGACGTGTCATAAGAGCTACAAGTTAGCCTATATGAAATAAATAAATTTTGAATTTGAATTTGAAAGTGATTAGGTAGGTAGTTGTTGGCTAATTTGGAAGGAGTAGGTATGGCAGTGTAATAGGACGCTGCGTCAAGGATGAGTTAGAAAACTTAGAAAGCCAATGTTTGAACACAGCCTAATCGGACCGCTCCTACCCTGAAGTCATGCACACAGCAGTATCGGGATGGACAGCCAGAGATGGGAGGAGGTTGTAGTCCGTATGACACTGCATAGTGCAGTTGGACATGCCATCAATCGAATGGTGTCCATGAGGATCTCCTCCCCAGAAAGAAAAAACAAGGTTACTATGGCAATGTTAATAATTAAACCTATGCCCTAATGAGTTAATTTGCCGTACAGCAGGTTTTTGAGGGTTTTGACGGTTTGGGTTTTTCTCAAAACCAAAACATATTCTTCATAGGAACCCGGAGTTGAATGAAAAAGTTGATTCCCGTGCCACAGAGAGCGTTTGGTCCTAGGCCGATCTCTGTCCTTGCCTTGTAATGGAATGGATGGTGCACACCATAATATCTTCTCGGTAGGGATTGACCATCGCGGTGTGAAATTCGGCCAATAGAACGCGTTTATTAAGCCAATAAAATCACGTAATTCAAGTCCAGTTAACACAAAGTTGGTACATTACCAAACCACTGAACTACCTACCTACTTAAATCTTCGATTAACATTGTATCACGTCTCATCCGCGATCGCTTTGCGTTATTCAGATGCATCGGTGAAATAATTCCGACCTTGCGAGCCGCTTGAAATGCAGCGTGCGTTATATTCGACCTTACCGCACGAATTTGTAAGCTCCAGCCTCCGTGATTTAGGACAGTGCACTCTAAATTCGAAAAATTAGGCCGAAGGACCGATGGACATTGGATAAGTTATCGAGGGTACAACTCAAATTCAAATTGTCCGTCCCACCAAAGTTACAGGCATGGACGAAAAAGTAGTTAGTTTCAGTGCTGATTGGTGCAGAAGCATCTCCAATCTCCATGAAAAACACCAGTTTTCTATGAACAAATACTGAATCGAACTGAACAATTATAATGATGTATAAATGACGTATAAATATTATAAATGCGAAGGTTTGTATGTTTCTCCCGGAAAATAAGAGTGCCCGCGGGAATTAATAAACCTCAATCCACGCGTACGAAGTCACTGGCATCATCTAGTATTATAAATGTAAAAGTTTGGATGTATGGGTGGATCGATGGATGGATGGAGGGATGTTTGTTACTCAATCACGCTGCAACGACTGAATCGATTTGGTTGGGCGCGGAGATAGATTATAATGTGTACACTTGGGCTACTTTTGATCCAGGAAAATAAGAGAGTTCCCGCGGGAATTAGAAAACCTCATCCACGCATCCAGTTCCAGGCATCAGCTCGTAGTCCATAAGGTTTTGAAGTCATGTAAACTTACAGATAAATCTCCAATAAGCGCCTAAGAGATGCGCAGACGCAAGCGACCTCGGCTCGACCGTCACGGCTGGTGCGCCATTGTTACCTATTTGTAACCTGATAGAGGTGTTATTACGCTGGTTAGCGCACAACGGCCGTCCGCGCAATTACTGGCCAAATGGTTATTTACAGGATATTTTATGCTCTTTGATACAAATTGGTACCTAATTGAAAAAAAAAATGGAAATTACCAGCCGAAAGATAGTAGGTATGTTGTAGGTACTATGACATTGTCTGCCGATTTTCTGCCATTTCGACCTATCCTCGGCATGGCGGAGACTTATCAGTCTGTGCCACTGACCTCTATAATTAACCTAAATTTGTTTTTAATATTAGCCAAGCTGAAGTTGACTAATATCCTTCTATCCCCTCCAAGTAAGTAGAAAGCTAGTGCTAGGAGTGGGTACGACAATAGTGCAACCGGTGAAGTTCAAACCTGCAGTTTTCAGCCCACCTTTAACCGTTGGGCTATTGAGGCTTTAAAATTAACACTGTACTGGTTGACCCTATACAAATGACAGCTTAAATAAGGTTTAAATGTGAAGAGCCGCATTTGGCATAGTGTCTGGAACTAATACTATAGGGATCACAAAGTGCCGAAAAGTATAACTATCAGCTGATTGTCACCTAGTGCCCTCGCTAATTTTAGTTCCTTGGACACTCGTAACTGTTGACAGCGCCAAAATGGCGCCAATCAAGTAGGCCCAAAAAATATCGTGGATGGTACAGAACCGCGTAACTAGCATTAGTACGTTAAAATCCATTTTGGTACGTTTGTGGTCAAATCAATACCGCGTAAGTGTCATAGCGAAATTAATCACTTTAAAAGATATATATTTTTATTAATACATACATAGACACTCTCTATATAAAAATTAGCCCAATAGCCGTAGAAATAAGAAATTTATAATTTTTTTTATATACTTTGTAAAACCCCTGTAAAACTTGGACTAGTGTAGATCCGCGGTTTTCACCAATGGTACATACGCGGTTTTGCACTATCCCCGACCCGACGATATGGCAGTGGCCTCATAGATCATTAAAGAGGTCAGTGGTCTGTGCAAACGTATAGGTTGTTAAAATGACCTGCAGGTAATTAGTTTCACATAGACCTCTGCGTACAATACGGTGACCCCTGACAATAATGCTTTGTTTTATTGTGACACATGATACGAGCTCGTGACGTCACATCCGCTCAGGGCTGGCGGTCGCCGGCCTCGAACAATGTCACTTCATTTTACATTCACATTAATTACATAACTAATTACATATAATTATTATTTTGTATTATTTCATACCGGAATTGTATTAGCATGATAATGCCAATGAGACAAGATATTAATTACTAATATGGCACAGTTAGGTAGGTAAAGCTACTTACATGCCCTTAGAGTAATAAGAATAATAATCTCATGAAACCATAATAAGTAAGTATATCTAAATATATAAAAGGAAAAGCTAACTGACTGAGTGACTGACTGCTCAAACCATTGGATGAATCGGGGCTGAAATACATACCTACTGATACAGACACTTATTATAACGTAAACATCTGTTAAGAAAGTCTTTAAACCCTAAAGGGGTAAAAATAGGTTTCAAAATCAAAATCAAAAAATTAAATTAACGCGGGCAAAAGCTAGTACCTAGTAAATTAATAAAATAATGATGTAATTAGGTATATTAACTTTACTAATTGCCACACTACTTCGACAAATTATAATATTATGTCGAAGTAGTGTCACTCGCAATTAACTACGTTAGGTATAACGTAGGTAGGTACTTAGGTACAAACTAAATGTGAATATCTTATATTTCTCAATTTAAGTGAACTTGTTTGTGTTCTTTTGAGAAATAAATGTCTTTAAAGCAATGACTTCAAGAAGTCATTGCTTTAAACCGAACTTTTTAATAGTAGCGATTTAGTTCGTTTTTCTCTTATAGCTCGTAACTCGTCGTGACTCGTAGGTATAAGACGCCGCTCAAGTTCTCTATCAAGTACCAATAAAGTCATTGCTTTAAACCGAACTTTTTAATAGTAGCGATTTAGTTCGTTTTTCTCTTATAGCTCGTAACTCGTCGTGACTCGTAGGTATAAGACGCCGCTCAAGTTCTCTATCAAGTACCAATAAACAACGTAGTAAACAGCTTATGGTTCCATAGACACAATAGCTAGGTATTTAATGTTCTTATTACCTAGTGACAGTTATATTGTTAGTTTTTGTGTGCGGCGCGAGCTCAGCTTCGCTTTCACACATTGTTCGCAATGATGTCGAGATCGGGATGTCACTGTGCTATTCACTCTTGGTTGCGTTAGGTACCTATCATTTGGACGAACAATTAGGTATGTTTATGACGACCTCCCTGGCGCAGTGGTGAGCGCTGTGGTCTTATAACTGGGAGGTCTCGGGTTCGATTCCCGGCGGGGGCAATTTAGGAATTTATTATTTCTAAATTGTCTCTGGTCTGGTCTGGTGGGAGGCTTTGGCCGTGGCTAGTTACCACCCTACCGTCAAAGACGTGCCGCCAAGCGATTTAGCGTTCCGGCACGATGGCGTGTAGAAACCGATAAGAGGTATGGGTTGAATATACACTGCTATACCCCTTCCAAGTTAGCCCGCTACCATCTTAGACTGCATCGTCACTTACCATCAGGTGAGATCGCAGTCAAGGGCTATCTTGTCATCGAATAAAAAAAAAAAAAAAGTATTTAAGTACGTTTTTATAGAGACGACCTAATCCTATGCGAATGTATATACGGATGGATGTATGGATGGACAGATGGATGAATGGATTTGGCTCAAATGTCGCAGGCATCATGTAGGTATAAGATATTTTTAACCTGGAAAGACAAAGATTTCTATCACGTTTTTTTAACTCCACGCAAGACTCGTGGGCAGAAGCTAGTCTATAGATATTATTTTATACATAGCCTTCTAAGATTTCTGTCAAAACACATAGCAAAGTAGCTGATGCCCGCGACTTCGTACGCGTGGATTGAGGTTATTAATTTCCACGGAAACTCTCGTATTTTCCGGGATAAAAGTAGCCTATGTGTTATTTCAGAGTAGGTTTAAACTTTCAATTTTAGCCAAATCGGTTCAGTCGTTGCGGCGTTTGAGTAACAAACATCCATCCATCCATACATCCAAACTTGTGCATTTATAATATTAGTAGGATTAGGCAATAAAGTGTCATCCTCATAAATATAAACTTGCAAATAGCAGTGCAGTTAGGGTGAACAAAATGTCTTCAAGGATGCGACCGGCTGGCATTCAATGACCTGGTTATGATGCAACTTTTGCAAATAGGTAGGTACCCACTATATAACCTAACCTTTAAGATACCTTGTCATTGTTTTATCCACGGAATTTGAATATGTATAAGGGCCGATGTCACCAATGTAAAATAGAGCTTATCCGAGCGTTTTGATATTTTCGCAGATTTTCAATACAAAAATTGTCAGAATGTCCAATATTTTCTTCGGTTAACCAGACATTGGTTTGAGTACTACAGATTTGGAGTTCTTTTAACTTACTAGCTTCTTACTTACTAGCTTTTGCCAGCTTTATCCAACTGAAAATCAAAAACGAAGCTTTTGTTTAAAATTGAGAACAATATATTAAAAAAATTATTTCAAAATGATTTATTTCATGTAGGCCAACCAGTGGATCTTATAACACGTCGAGACTCTACCACTGGTTCGTCCGTTATATCCAATTACTTACCTATATCTCTTTAGAAAATTACATATCTCAAATTACTTAGTGCTTGTTGCTTAAGGTTTTTACTCGGTACCTAACTAAACTAACGCTTGTAACAAAATAATAGTAACAGCAGACAGTCACGATATTAAATGGGCTCTTGCAACTTATTACGGAAATTTTGAGGTAGTCAGGTATATTTAACAACCTTAGAAAACTTCCTTGTAAATTGAAAGAGAGGAAAAAAATCAAGGAATTAAATTATTTTTATAAACTATTACAAAATCTAAGGAAAAAAATTCAAGAGAGGAAAGTTCCTCTCAATGTTTTAGGGCGGCGCTAAAGCGAATTGCATTGCTAGTTGCAATGTGTCATATTATAATTTTAATAAATATGTAGATAGAAATTTTTTCAGTACTGTTTGTTGATAATACTGATATTTATTATTATTATATAAGAAGAGTATTATTAGGTTAGGGTTAAAATACTTATTTCTTAAAATCTAGCTTCTGCCTGCGATTTCATCTGTCAGGCTTTTAAAAATCCTGTGGGAATTAATTGTAATTAATAAAAATTAGCCTACGTCACTCTTTGGTCTTCAACTATACATGAGCAAAAGATGATCTTAGTTTAACCGCCCCATATGAAACTGGCCCAAAATTTAACATTTTTAATCTGTTGGAAATAAAACTTGCTACGTCAAAGAAGACTACGCAAACTCGACGCCTAAAGTTTATCCATTATTTCGATGCTAATTAATGATTTAAATAGTTTTTGTAAGAAAATCCATCGTACAAGCATACGTGAAGGTTAATTTATAAATACCTACTTCCGTGTTTTATAAGGTTCGATCTTGTAGGCTTGTGTTGGGTTTCTTAATCACTATGTGGGAACAACCAAAGTTTTCCATACATATACTACTGTACTGTATATATATCTAGGGTGCAAGTCCCACATAACCCCTCCGTTTCCCCTGACGGAAGGTATGCTAGGCATTTCCTGTCTATAAAAAAAAGGGCGCTTACGATGTTTTTCAGTTTGGTATTTCTTTTTGTAAAAAATAATTAACCATTACTCACATTTGGTGTACATTTAGCAAAAAAACTCATTTCAGTTAATTAAGAGGTCCATGCAACAGACCTATGTCCAGCAGTGGAGGTCAATAAGTTGATAAAGAAGAAGTTAATTAAAAAACTGATCCTAGGTATATCGTGAAAATCATACTATCATACGACTATGATCATACTTTACTAATATTATAAAGGCGAAAGTTTGTTTGTATGTGTGTGTGTGTGTGTGTGTGTGTGTGTGTGTGTGTGTTTGTGTGTGTGTGTGTGTGTATGTTTCTTACTCCTTCACGCCACAAAAAATGATCCGATTTGGCTGGAATCGAGATAACTCATACCCAGGATTAAAACATAGGCTACATTTTATCCCGGAAAATTACAGAGTTCCCATGGGAATTTCAAAACCTTGATCCACGCGGACGAAGTCGCGGGCATCGTCTAGTTTAAATCTAAATACATGCCGATGAAGTAGTGGGTATTAGCGAGTACGATATAATTAGCATCCCACATGTTGATGTTCGACCGTCTCCGGTGACTGTCATTGAGTGAAACGCGAAACCGGTGGCGTATGGCATTGGGGGAGGGATCGTATGAGCGTTGATAATTGCCTACAATCTAATTATATCGATTACTTGTTGTCGTACTTACTGGGTTTGATCTGGACAATGGCTACAAACTAACTACCAAAACGCG
This sequence comes from Hipparchia semele, assembly GCA_933228805.2. NCBI lineage: Eukaryota > Metazoa > Arthropoda > Insecta > Lepidoptera > Nymphalidae > Hipparchia > Hipparchia semele. Next base: position 996,459 of record OW121719.1, read on the forward strand.
AAATTAACTCAGTCTTTCTAGTTACTTACGTATTTTCTACTAATAGATCGAAGTAGGTATCTATGTAGCTAGCTACTTATATTAATAATATTATCATTTTTACCCGACGTCCAAAAAAGGAGGAGGTTCTCAATTCGTTTTTTCTTTTCTTTTTTTTTTGCTTTAACTTTGCCTTATAACTAAAATACAAAATATAAATATAATAGAAAAAATAGATAATAAACAAAAATTAAAATATTAAGTATAGCATATTACATAAATGTGTTATGTAGATCTTGCAAAAATCCTTTATTTTTAAGGGATAAAATGTACCTAAAGCCTATGTCATTCTCTAGGTCCTCAATTACCCCATAGACATATAACGGAATTACCCATGCAAAAATTCTCATCGATTCAATATTCCGCTGAGTACCAATGAATAAATAACATTGGTTGCTGCGTGATTTCAGGACAAATCAACAATTCAACAAACAAACTCACTATTCTATTTAATGTTATTTTGCTGTCCCAGATTTCTTGATTAATACTGATGACATAAAGGCTGTTAGTAAAAATTAGGTCAGAGGTTCGGGCCTCTATTGCTATGTCTATGTGAATGGCCCAGTTCAAGAAGTCTGTAAGTCCATAATGGCCCAGTTCAAAGAGTCCATATGTCCATTTTTTCTATTTCGTAATTTTTTTTTTGTATGAATAGCGGGCTAATATAATTCTACACTTTGGTAGTACGTGGAAAAAAAGATCTGGAGCAACGAATGGCCAAAAATGTATGTACAAATTCAGAAGTCTTAAAGTTCATTTTTTCTATTTTAGAAAATGGATCTAAGGATTTCTTGAACTAGGCCATTATGGACATAGGGACTTCTTGAACTGGGCCATTGTATACAATGACCAATTTTAGAAACGCATGCCTCGATGTGTCCAAGATAATTGATTCAAGGGTCAATCAATCAATCCGAGGGTGATGCGCTGTCAAATTGTTATAGGTACCATATTTTATAACAAACAACCAATAAATCTCAACAATTAATCATGTATTATTAATAGGTATATGAATTTATAGCGACATTATTTAAAGGACGATGTTTTGTAAGTAGGTAAGCACCTACTGTATAAGAAAGATATTTTATAGGTAGGTAAATAGGTTGCGTAGATACCTAAGTCCTTCTCACACTGAGAGGAGACCCGTGTCCAGAAGTGGACTAGATGTGGGATGAGATTCTTCCTACTACATGCACAATCAAAAATTGCGCATGTAGTAAGCAGAGGGACTTCAAAAGTCAGAAAATAACTCATTTGCCGGCTTGAGAGTAAAGGCCATTCTTTTAGACGCTATTAAAATTTTATTATAATGTTACAAAAGTAGCAAGTACCTAGTAGGTAGGCATACCATACTTTAATGGCCTTACCAACCTTGATTACTTTACCTATGTAATTCAAAATAATATAGAAACTGTCCAAGTGCAATCGAATTGTTGTAAGGAGAGTTCCGTAGGTATACACTAACTAACTACTAATTAGAGTAGATACTAACTAGTAAGTAGTAGTAGTTTTTTATATTATGTATAATAAAACATGAATGTGTACCTACATACTTATTATAATTATGTGACCCTATTATGAAATTCATTAAAAAAAAAATAGTTAAAAGACGTAAGAGGCCAAACATACACTTGTGATTTTTTTACATTTAGAAATATGTACTTTATTTTTTAAGTTTGAGGTTTTATTTATTAGCTTATTCTGTAAATAATACCTTCAGATCCTACTGAAAACATTTCACATAACTCCTATAGAAAAAATAGCTCAAGTAAAAAAAGGGCTGTTTTCCTTTACGCACTTACCTTCTACTGTAGTACGAGTATATTATTTTTGGTGCCAAAGTAATAGCTAAAATAAATGCCCTAATATATTTAGGTATATTAATATTACATAATATAATAAGTAAAGACATAGATATATATTATATTCAGTCGAAAAATTTTGGATTGGTTGGTTTCGTAAGGGACCCCTTATAAAAATTGACACGCATCCGAATTCCGATCGAAGGTCGAACTTATTTGCGTGTAGTAGAGAAGGGTATGTGATGTCACTTGCGGCTAATAGCTGACGGATCAAACGTGTATAATTTGTATACAAACTGGTTGGATCGTGCGTGTGACAGAGGCTGTGCTAATTGACGCATAGTTTAGGTAATTACTGCTTGTTAAAGTTTTTGCTTAGCTTCTATATGGCTATTCGATAGGTGGGCTCATTTTGGGATAACTCAAATGGCTTACAAGGACAGTTTCTCAGGGCAGGAAGAACAGACTCAAGACTGAGTTAAAACGAGACAGATTTATGTCAGAACATATTTGTGTCTCGTTTTAACTCTATCTTAAGGCCGAGCTACGATTTAAACCGTTCTCTAGATTGCACAGTGATTTAAATTAAAAACCTAATCCATTTAAGACATTATTATGTAACAGTTAAAAGATTCAAATAAAGGAATTGAAATGTACCTAACAGGATCATACCACGACACCAGACTAAAGTTTTACAGGTGTGTTTATTATTCCCTTTAACCAGGCAACGGCTGTTTAAGAAGATTTATGAGGATGCAAAAGAGCTTCGAGTGCCAACTGTAGTGATTTGGATGCGCGTTGTGTCGTGTGAACCGGCCGCCATTTGACTAAACAAGCCATCAGAGTCTACACTTTGTTGAATCTGTGTTTATTGTTTACTAAATTACAATAATATCAAGGCAAATGGTCCTCGCTCTATCTTCTACAACCGCACCGCACGCCACCGAACGCAATTTCACCCTCACCACGTGGGTGCCTGAAGCACTTCGACCATCCGTTGCTCCAGATCTTTTTTCCACGTACTACCAAATTGTGGAATCATCTCCTTTCGACGGTGTTCCCACTTAATTTCAACAAGGGGTTATTCAAGGGGCGGATCAAAAAATTTCTGAAAAGCCGGCAACGCATTGGTGGTGCCTCTGGTACTACTAGTGTTCATGGGCGGCGGTAATCACTTAACATCACAAATGGTACGATGGGTTAACTTGGGAGGAGTATGGTAGTTTTTTTAATTATAACCATAAAGTTAGAAAGTTGGGAGTGTGTCGCCACCGCGCGGAGGATCGCTCATAAAATCGAGAGTGAGAGAATAGAGACTGCACCGGTGTTTACGCACACACTTGTGAAATATCTCCCGCACAGATGGCTAATTTCCGTGGAGATTGGCTGCCCGAACCGGATTCAGTCGGCAGGGCATTATTCCTAGTGAAGACGCAGGAAAAAGCTAGTTCTGAAAGTCATTAATAACAATCAGCCTTACAACCGTTCCATATTACTCTTTATAGAGCCGTGGTTAGCCTAAATTGTTGAGTCATTAACTTTTATTGATATTAGGCTGTGGGACGATTGGCCTATTTCTAAACCTATGAATCACCGCAACGTTTGATGAGCGAATGTTTTATATCGCCTTGAGTATGCAAGAGACTGCGAGATGACATCACACGCCACTGAATGCAACTTCACCCTCACCACCTGGGTGCCTGGAACACTTTGACCATCTGCTGTTCCAGATCTTTTTTCCACGCACTATGGAACCAACTCCCTTATGGAACCTTGTGGTGCGGGTTGCTACGTTCCCTCAAATATGGTTGAGCGAGGCAATGGCTGGATCATGCGTCGTGCTCGTGAACGGGTGCCACCAACGGAAATGGGTCTGCTTTGTGTCTACCCATCTTAACGTGTGTTAGGTTGTGGTAGGTGTGCATTTTTGAAACTTCTTTGTGGAAACATTGTGTGCATAGCCTAGTTTTGTTAACAATTGTAAAAAAAAATTTTTTTGAAAAGAGCAATTGCTGAGTTTCTTGCCGGCTCTTCTCAGCAGAATCTGCATTCCGAACCGGTGGTAGATTTATGACGTGTCATAAGAGCTACAAGTTGGCCTACATGAAATAAATAAATTTTGATTTTGATTTTTTTTTTTTTTTCGACGGTGTTCCCACTTAATCACAACATGGGGTTATAGGGGCGGACCAACTTTCTGAAAAGCCGGCAACGCATTATTTTTTATTCGATGACAAGATAATCCTTGACTACGATCTCATCTGATGGTAAGGGACGATGTAGTTTAAGATGGTAGCGGGCTAACTTTGGAAGGGGTATGGCAGTGTATATTCAACCTATACCCCTAATCGGTTTCTACACGCCATCGTGCCAGAACGCAATCAAATGACTTTATTGTGTCTTCTTAGATGCCCTAACTTGATATTTTACTCCTTAATTTTGTCAGATAATGTTCTCGACAAATGTACAATACAATTTTAATGGTTATGCTGTAAAACTTCCAACATCCGAAGGTAACGTAGGCAAGTAGGTACAAACGTGATGCGTTTGACTCTGAAATTAAACATTTGCGAGTAGGTAGGTACCTAAATCTTACAAGGAATGTTAATTAATGGTTACGTAAATCTTAGATCACGACATGATAATAAAAAACACAGAAACAAAAAATACAGTTTTATATGGTTTATGATAATAATTGAGATCTTTAACTTTCAGGAAAGTCGTCTGAGTTGTCTCATCTCAACTCAAAAGTTTAGGTTTTATGTAAGGATTGCACCAGAGCACGATCCTGTGCCACTTGTACCCAATAGTTGAGATTGCCCGTCCATGTAGTCTAGTTTTTCTTCTTCTTTGTGATATTTTTGACAGAGCGGTCGTGGTCATCACGAAGTGACGTCTTTAACAGACTGGTGTTTGGTGGGAGGCTTTGGCCGTGGCAAGTTATTAGTTATTACCCTACCGCCAAGCGATTTAGCGTTCCGGCACGATAGCGTATAGAAACCGATTAGGGGTACGGGTTTAATCTACACTCTCCCATATCCCTTCCAGGTTAGCCCGCTACCATCTTAGACTGCATCGTCACTTACCATCAGGTGAGATCGCAGTCAAGGACTATCTTATCGAATAAAAAAACAAGCAGACTGACAAACCACTGGACGGTTTGGCACACGGCAGCTATTCTGACGTAGACATCCGGGAAGAAAGAGTTTTGAAAATTCAACCCCTAAGGGGTTAAAATAGAGATTTGAAGCGAACCCCCGGGCAAAAGCTAGAGTAGTATTTACCTATTAATTTAGTTTTTTAATGAAGGCAGTAAGTAGACACGTTTTATTAAAATAAAAAGGGGAAGCATCACGTTGAATTATTATTTTGAACAGGTAGGTTGTTTAAATGTCGAGGCCACTAACTTGTTTGGTAAAGTGACGGGATGGATAGATACCTATTCAAAATGTTAAAGAAACTTAAAAAAATGTGCTGAAACGTATTAATAGTTATTTAAAAGTTGAATCAAAAACATCTTTAACCCACTCAAGAGTCGCTTAGTATTAATTTGTTTTTTATTTTTCTTTTGAATCGTAATAGGTAATTTTTAGGTATACAAGTAGGTGAATGAAAATTTCATAAAGTTACACTTATTTTCAGTCCTTTTACACGTCACCCTATAATAAACATATTTCGATGACGTTAGCTTTCTAACAGAGAAAACCGTATCAAAATCGGTCCATTGGTTTGGAAGTTACGAGGGAACAAAAAGGGGGTTAAAAAAGTGTTGCAGCAAATGCTGCTAAACTGCTATGGTTTCACGATGTGCTGACGTTGGTTTATGATAGACGCAAAGTATAGTATAGATTGTCAGTTAATGAAGCCAGCGTTGGCGGGCGTGGCGTCTAATAATAGATTAGTGGGTCATTAGTCATCACGTAGATCAACGATTGCTGGTTTTCAGGGCTGCATCTGCCGTCCTTCAAATTTTTTTTTAATACTTGAGCAGTTTATTCGATAAACTAGCTTTTACTCGCGGCTTATGATAAGTTAAGTTCGATTTTTCAAACCCCTATTTTATCCCCTTAAGAGTTGAATTTTCAAAAATCCTTTCTTAGCGGATGCCTACGTCATAATAGCTATTTGTATGTCTTTCAGCCTAATCCAGTCCAGTGGTTAAAGCTGTGCGTTGATAGATCAGTCATTCATCAGTTTGCATCGATGTAAAGTACTATTTTACATCGATGTCAGTTTGCATGAACATTGGACATACCTTCTTGAGGACCTAAAGCGACATATATATTATATAGGCTATTTTTATCCTGGATGTTTTATCCGTGAGATTGGCAGCCGTGGCCGGATACGGTAGAGAGTACTATTATTATCCCGGAAAAATAAAGAGTTCCCGTGGGGTTTTAAAAAAACGACACTACGCAGACGAACTCGCGGGCAAGAAATAATTAAGCCTCAATAGCTCAACGGTTAAAGGTGCGGACTGAAAATTGAAAAGTCGCAGGTTCGAACCCCACCCGTTACACTATTGTCTAACCCACTTCTAGTGCAAGCTTTCCGCTTATTTGGAGGGAATAGGAGGATATTAGTCAACTTCAGCTTGGCTATGTTCTTTTTAAAAAAATAAATTAAATCTCCTTTTATGCTTTAACTAGCTTTTGCCCCCGCGACTTCGTCCGCGTGGAATTAGATTTTGGGGGTGGAATTTTCAAAAACTGTGACACACGTAAGTACTTCTTTATTTTTAACTGAAAGCTCAAATACCAACTTTGATGGAAACAGCTTGAAAAATGACGGAGTTTCATATAAACTTCCATCCCCTATTTAAACCCCTTAGGGGTGGAATTTCCAATAATCCTTTTTTATTGTGCGCCTACGTCATAAAAGGAACCAACTTGGTTGGTTGGTTCCTACTTCCGTAGTTTAGGCTGTGCGTTGATATTTCAGTCAGTCAGTCAGTCAGGACTTTGAATTTTATATATATATAGATATTTTAATATCATTAGGCAAGAACAATAACTGCCGAGTTCGGCAATCGCCTTTCACCGCTCCAATTACACACTCTCGCACAGTTCTCAAAACTCAAAGATCAAAGTGTCATGTCAACCGTGTGATATGTTGACATAATACTGCACGTATTCGTAACACAAGTTACTGTGATGGCCATGAGTTTTTCGTCTTTGAAGCAATTTTTTTTTTTAAATATTAGCCAAGCTGAATCAAATCAAATCAAAATCAAAATTTATTTATTTCATGTAGGCCAACTTGTAGCTCTTATGAAACGTCAAAAATCTACCACCGGTTCGGAATGCAGATTCTGCTGAGAAGAGCCGGCAAGAAACTCAGCACTGAACTTGACTTATATTCTCCTCTCCCCTTCAAATAAGCGGAACGCTTGTGCTAGATGTGGGTACGACAATAGTGCAACGGGTGGGGCTCGGACCTACGGCCTTTCAGTTTTCAGTCCACACCTTAACCGTTGGCCGTTGGGCTATTGAGACTTAAATATAAACCAATGTTCCATGCGAATGAAGTTGCGGGGAGAATCTAATACAAATAACTCCAATAATAAAATGTCTTGAATAAATTATTCCTACTTCCATGCTCAATATGATCTTGAGAATATAACAACTCACCTTTCAGTTGCTTTCAAGTTCTTTAACATTATAAAAACACCAATCAATAAAATCTTACTAATATTATAAATGCAAAAGTTTGGATGTAAGTATGGATGGATGTTTCACGCCGCAACGACTGAACCGATTTGGCTCAAAGGCACAGATATAGATTATAGTCTGGAATAACACACAGGCTATTTTTTATCCCGTAAATAAGAGAGTTCCCGTGGGAGTTATAAAACCTGAATCCACACGAATAAAGTCGGGGGCATCAACTAGTAGTCAAAAATTTTTCTCCTATTATAAAGATATTGTAAAATATATATGGCTAGTGCAAGCCCTGCCTGACTGGAGAGCTACGGTCTTCAGATAAAGTGTAGATTTCACCAGATAACAAGATACACATCTGGGTCGGATGCTGTGTATTTTAAGATTACGGGCAGATCAAGTGCGTGTTTATCTTAATTTTTTTAAAGTATCTAGGGAGTTGCGTCTGTACAAAACAGATATAGTACTCGACAATAGATATAGCTCTGTCTCAGCTGCCTTCAGAGCCTATAGTACCAACGCTTAAAGCAGCAATATTGTTTTGACATGTCATTCAATGTCAACCTTAAAGAAATTACTTTAAGGCTGACGTTGTATGACATATCAAGACAGTATTAAAAAATAATACTGCTTTAAGCATTGGTGGTAGTCCCCAAGCTTCGTGGAGTTACATACTTCAGCCATATAAGGGCTCTATTTTTTCCAGTGCATGAATTCACGTCATTCAATATCGTGACCTAAGACAGTAAATGAGCAAACGTCATGACTTGAAACTTTAATAGGCAGATAGGGTATATTTTTCAGTTTTCACGGAAGCGAAGCAGAGTGGAGAGAAGTGAAGCGGAACGGTGAAGAAAAGAACATTGAATAACGCGAACACCGAAAATCGTATCCACTAATGATCTCCACACTGATTATACACACCTACCAGAGCCTTAGCAGTCAGCCATGCGATTGTGAAAGAAAATCCCCTTGTCCCTTCTCAACAAATTCAGCTTTCCGAACCGGTGGTAGAGGACTTGCTATAAGAGCTATATGAAATAAGTAATTTTGAACGAATATTATAAATGCGAAAGTTTGCCAGGATGAATGTATGGATGGATATTTGTTACCTATTCCTTCAACGCCTTCCTTCACGCCGCAACGAATGAACCGCTTTGGCTGTTTGCATCGATGGCTGTTTGAAATGGAGATAGCACATACACTACATTACACATAGACTACATTAAATCCCGGAATACGAAAGAGTTTCCGTAGGAGTCAAAATGCCACGCAGACAATGTCGCAGGCATCATATAGTTTTGAATAAATAAAGAATTTGAAATAGGTACATTTGTTTTTAGCTGCGAATGAATTCAAAATATATTTTCTTTCATATCGGCTACATATCGTGCCGGTAATGGCTATAAAAATACACTTATAATGTACCTACTGTAGGGAGGCAAGTAGGTACCTATAGAGCGCACGCTCGTGCGCAGATGTTCCGGAAGAGTGGCGTTATGGTCAGTCGATAGAGAGGGGAAGGGGGAGAGCGTTCTACTTCCGCGTCTAATAGTGGCATCAGCCTCTAACACCGTTGCAGATCTGTAATAAAATATTATCTACGTCGAACACGCATGAATCGCTTTAGTTCAACGTTTCTGAAACGAACCGCTTAAGTGTGGAACGCCCATCAAGCATCCGTGTTTCCTGCCTCCTATAATTTGAGTGCCTTAAAGCAGGCCAGGCGCACTCTTCATTAGATATAAAGCTACAAGTACCTACCAGTCCCGATCCGACAGGTCAACTCAATGGGCTAACGTAGTGCGAAGGGGTGGAAGGGATAAAAGATACGTGATTAAAAAGGCCTCCTTTTCGGAAGTCGAGAGTCCAAATCCCTCTAACTTTATGCATTTATATCTGCGTTTTAAACGATTAAAAATCAATTCCTATGATTATGAAGGAAAACCAGAGAAAAACACCGTATGGAAATCTGCATGCCTGAGAGTTCTCTTTAATTTTCTCAAAGGCGTCAATGCCATCAGGCTGGCTAATCGGTCGTTGGCCAGCGTGGTGATAATGGCCTAAAATCTAAATCCTTCTTAATCGAAAGGAGACCTGCAGGGCGACTCAGACCTGTTCGATAACATACCGTGTCGATACGGTTAGATATCGATCTCTTTTTATCGTGTGGATTCAGAGCGAGCGAAATATATGTTAACAAACCGAATCGTTCGACAAATAAGTTATCGGAAGGGTCTGAATCGGGGGGCTGTATTCAGAAGTGGGCCGAGGGTTGAGATAAACTCGTACATGGTCTTTAGAGGGAGACGTTTATGGTTAGTGGCTATAAGGTATTCTGTTGACTAACACCCTAACTTAGATGATAATCATTTTTGTGTAATATGAACAGTCGCCTCAGTCCTTCTCAGTCGCAAATAAATTATGATTAATTATTTATTTATTCAATGATTTACTGTGGGATTTAATTTTAAACACACTTCATAATATTTCTAAGATATTTCATAAAGCTAAAAAAAGAAACAGTGACATGCACAAAGTAAGAAAAATAAAACGTGTATTTTTACGATGTTGTGGCGCCTACAGGGCTAAAAGTTGGCACTATAATACGATTTGGCTCTCAGCCATTAGGTATATTTTTTTAAGAATTAAGTCAATAAAGTACCGTAGAAGCTGTAAAATATAGCTGTAAAGAAATTATTGTGGTTTAAAGTTTATTTATTTAGTTTATTTAATTTAGTACGGACTTGTCATGTTGAAAAAATCGAGTGGGAGTTGTTTGTTTTGTGTGTGAAAAATTATCTATCAGTATTTAAAAATCTACTATGATCTGTTTGGATCGCAAAGAAATTGTTCCCACATTCGAGAGTTTCTGGATGAAATCTCTTTCTTAGAGATAAGCGGTCCTTGTGCAATTTGTCCTTTACTAACTATATGTTTATTTTTACCTTAAGTTCTGATACAGAATACTACTACTACTACTACTACTAGGTACTATTACTCGTGACTAAAGTCATCCGAAACCTATGGATCCACGCAAGACCAGCGCTATGCCTAGCGTTGCCAGGCGTCCGGATAAAGCCGGACACAGTCAGGCTTTTTGGTTGAGTGTCCGGCCAAATTAGACAGTGTCCGGCCTATCCGACTTTTGCTAAGCTTTTTAAGTTTAACCATTTTTTTTACATATTTGTCATGTGTTGGTTTCTGCTCCACTGGCCTCATCTTGTATCGCTACGCTTGCGCAAACGAGCTTTTAAAAAAATTGCCATTTTGTGCTAGGTCTAAAAAATAAGGGTGTCCGGCCTTTGTACCCAAATGTCCGGCTAAACTGGCTGGCCTGTCCGACTTTTCGGTTTGAAGACCTGGCAACCCTAGCTATGCCTGTGCTTTCACCACAGGGATAGCATATGCTGAGTGGAGTCCATTTTGGGACCACACATATAATTTATTTTTATTTTTTGTTTTGTCTAACATAATATGTATCTATGTCTCTCTGTCTTTAACTGTGCATGTGTGTGTCTCAAATAAATGCTTTTTCTTTCTTTCTTTCTAGAATAAATAAATAAACAAAGTTGGTAATTTTATTCACGTTCATTTGGAACAAGGTACACCTCACGAGTCACGGTACATCTACTAAAACCTGCTGAACGGATTTCTTTAAATGGGTGATTCTACGATAAGAGGTTCTAAGTCCATAGAGAATACGGCTACGGAGAAAAGTAGCTGTTTTTTCATTAAACACTTATATTACGATTTTTGTCCTATTTATTTATCTTTTCACGTAAGGGCAAGTCACTTTATGCATATTTTATTAAAAAATCAAAAAAATCAAAAAAGTCAAAAAATTCAAAAAATTCAAAAAAAGTCAAAAAAGACTTTTTTGACATTTTTGACGGTTTTTGACTTTTTGACTTTTTTTGACTTTTTTTTGACTTTTTTGACTTTTTTGACTTTTTTGTCTTTGTTGACTTTGTTGACTTTATTGACTTTGTTTGTTTGCACTAACCTTATCTCCCCTGGTCAACAAGTTTCTCTCCTGACATTTATCTTGCCAGGTGAAATATGGCAGGTGAGAGACGTTTTCATGGTAAATTGTATTGTTTTAATTGACATAAGAAGTTTTTCGGTACATTATGTATCACACTTTCACTAGTCCATCATTATTAAATTAGACCAGTAAATGCAAATAAATTGAATGAATAATATAACTTTTATGACTTGCCAGGTGAGAGACACAATGACCTCGCGAAACGACTACTTCGAATCAACGGTCGCAACAACTAACAAATGACGGCGCTCTTAACGGCTCACGTGTTTTGTATTACTAACTTCACGTCCGTAGATGACTTTGAGCAATTTTTGGAATATGGCCGTTTTATATTAGTGTTTGTAGTAGCGGAATGAAATTTTCTAGAGTAGATACCCAAAAACAGTGGGACAAAAGTAAAGTGTAAAATATATTGCAAATATATAAATATTTTTCTATTTTTCCTTAACAATACTTAAATACATTTATTGAAATTTGTGTTTAACATACTTTAGTTTAATAACTGATACAAAAAAAATATGTATCGTTTCAAATTAAACTGAAAACGACAGAGGGACAGGCCAGGTTAGAGACTTTTTTAGGCTTTATAAGGAATTTCAGAAAAATATACTTTAATTAGGCATTGAATCGTGATGTTATTTAATAAAGTACATTTAGGTGATGTGTTTCATTGCAAAAAATAACAACATATAAAGTAAAATTTTTATTTTAAACTGATTGCCGCACAAGTTACCTCTTATCGTAGAACTACCCAAATGGCTGTACCTGGTTGAATAGACGCAACCTTAGATAACAGTATTTACCCATGTCTCTCAGCAAACATCTACGGTGTTTGCTAGACAGCGACGGCCTAAGCGATTGAATATAGCTTTCTATTTATACTTCTTATTATTATTACCACCGCCATCTTGCTCACCGGCCCTCTGGGCAGAATCTCACACGCGATATAACTGGTTATCTTGCGAAAGATATTGTATTTTTTGACACTGGCCTCTTTCACCATTCCTAAGTAACTTTAGTTGATGAATTTCGATATACTACTGTAATTGGCAGACTCTCAATTGAACCACCAATTGGAAGAAGGAAATAAATCCAAAAACTAGGAACGGAGATAATCGAAAAAAACTGTTTAACTTTTAATTATCGGCACATAGCCTCTTATGATGTATGAACGAAATGAAGATAATGTTAATTATTATTATTTACAGATAAATTAGAACGACATATGTTAATATTAACTAAGATATACACATATAAAGTTCTTGGATTTATTTCCTTCTTCCAATTGATTAAGTACTGGCATGAAAAAGCCAAAATAATGAGAAAATATATTTATTTATTTGAAATACTGAAGGTGCTAAGTGACGTTCTTCTATTCTTCATCGATTTCAGCAGTTTCGAATGTTGTAGTAGGTAAAGTCTTAATATCATAATTTTTTTTAAATTTGTCAAGAATTTATTGAGTTATTTTATGTATGTCATTCATTTTTGTCTCATTTATTGGTATTTTAAAAGCATATATGCCTTAGTTAATGGTTGTGCTGGGTTCTCAGATACTTTCTGAAGCATAAAACTCATAAAAAGCTCTTTACCTAAGCCATCTATAAACTTAGAACATGTCAAGTAAATTTTTTGACTTGAGCTGTACTAAAAACTTCTGTATTGTGATATATTGAGTGCGATTATCTTATCTAATGACTTTTACATTTCTTTTTTGTATTGATGAGTATTTTTAACACCTCTTCTTTTCTTTTTTGGAGTTTCATCTTGAACCTCCTCATCAAACGAATAGGTGCAACTATCACTAGTCGTATTTAAGAAAATACGCAAAATGATTAACTTATTAATCTCTAAATTGCACGTATATCTCAAATATAACTTAAAACAAAGGTGGCATTAATTGTGAATTAGTTTGTATTTATTTTTATTTGAATTAAGCAGGCATATCACTCGTTAACATTATGGACATACGTGTATCAGTTGGAAGAAGGGAATAAAAGCCGGGATTTAGGCTATGTTCAGATGGCTGAATTGCGACGCGCGTTTTCAAATCGCGCGCTTAGACATCCTAATATATACCTAGCAACCGTTCACATGCGCGCGCGTTAACGCGCGTCAGCGAGCGTCAACGCGGCGCTCAGAGAAAAAGTTCCTAGACGCAGATAATCGCGCGTTGACTCGCGCTTTGATATTAATGTAATGTCCGTTTGCTGTTCAGTTGAGCGCGCGCTTTCATCGCGATCGCATGTAATTTTGTTAATTTTCGTAATTATATTTTGTTTTCGCATTTAAAATGAGTGAAATTGAAGATATTGACATCGACTTACTAAAAATAATTAAAGTAATTAAAGAATTTAGATTCATGGTCTCTTAGATTCGGATATAGTGTCGCAAACAAACTGGGTCTATTTTTCAAAATTGGATGAACCCAATGTGTACGTTTTCTTTTTCTATATTTTTCTTTATAATATAACCACAAAATAATAGCCTCTTCCACGTCCATTTTCTACGTTCTACCGAACTAGACTGACGAGTACTCTCGCAACGCGCATTAGCGCTCTCTTCAAATTTGATCGCGCGTTGACGCGCGTTAACGCGCGTTACATGTGAACATAGCCTTATTTCTTTCTTCCAACTAACAGTTTCTTTGACTGCACAAAACTGCATGAAATAAGAGAGATTTATCTCTACTTTTCAACTCGCAAAGTAGGGCTATGTTTTAGGTACACAAAAATGGGCATAAGTCGATTTGGCAAAAAATGGCCTTTATTCCCTTCTTCCAATTGGTGGTTCAATTATTATTGGACCGATGACATCGACCAGTCGTCGGGAGTCGCTGTATTCAGGCGGCGCAAGACCGAGACATGTGGAAAATGCAAGAGACAATGTAAGTCCAGTACCATTACAAGATGTGATCGTAGTGTTTTACTCAAACGAAATAATACCTATATATATTTTTTTGATTGATCTCACCTGATGGCAAGTGACGATACAGTCTAAAATGGTAGCGGATTAACTTGAATGGGGTATGTAGGTATGTCATGTCTAAAAAGATTCAGATCAACGCAATACATAACTACTGGCATAAAATATATCTAAAGATTATGTATTTATTTAATGATAGACATGAGAGATGACTATAAAATATATGAGAGATGAATATAAATAACTGACGTTCACCTCTAAACTTTACGAACATTAATTATTATTAATAGAATAACGAGTAAAAAATAACAATAAATAATAATCACTATGATCTTCCTTGAGATAGATACGGCAGATACAATTTAATCATTAAGAGAGCCCTGTGCCAATCATGCTAATTCCACAGACTAAAACCCCATAGACAAGGTCTCAGACTAAATCCAAAAGGTTGCCGGTTCAATCATCGCCCATTGTCGTTGGCGTCGTGGGTCCTAAGTGCTGGATGATGTCATGTGACGTCAGTCATAGTCGGTCTGAGGTTTTGGGCGCCACCGCCTTCCGCGCGATACTATTCCACTTGAGATGGTTGGCAACACTACGGGTACACTCCACCATAATCTCCTCTCGCTCTTTTTCCACCATATCGGTTCACCATTGTGTATCGTAATATTATGTTTAATAAGTTTCTCCAACCGATTAATTGCACCCAATGTCGGTCCCATTGAAACAGGGAAAAAAACAGTTACTAATTAATTTCATTATTAACGGAAACTGCACTTTCAATGTCACAAAGATGTCGACACTTCTCCATAGATTGCTGTGATAGATCAATATTAACTCAAAATCGGTCTTGATGACAATAACAACAAGATTCTCCATAATAATATTCTCAAAGGTTCTCAAATTATGTTGAAGTCTGCCACTCGCCCAATCCATACTAGGCGTACGTGGCGATGACCAGACCTGGGCCAATCCCTTCTAATTTTTAGAACACAATGGTGAGATACTTAATGATGGTGACATTTTAGCATCAGGATTCAGGATTCAAGGATTGTGTTTTTTGTGAAAGATTGTGGACCTCATGTAGTGTACACACCTCTAGAACCGCATTAGACAGTTCCAAAATTCGACCGTTCCTAGGTCCGTGTCAGGGAGTGAGCCGTTAATGGGTTGAGAACCTGAAATGATGATTTTCTAGGTAGGTTCTTACATCTTTCTTATTAGGTAGGTTTCGCAAACATCTTTCACTACACTTTACATTGGTAAAGGCAAGGCAAGGCAAGGTGTTGGGAGTTTGGGCCGGTCGATTACTTATCGTATTTGAGGTGTCATTGTTTTGAATTTTTGTACGGATGCGCCGATCCTCGGTCCCTCTGCTGGAGTGCAGGGGGTCTGGCGTGGAGGGGGGTGCGCGGGGGGCGGTCAAGGCCGTGGGCGCACGCGGCGGCAATGGCGACGCGCGGCCAGTCTGCCGCGCACTCCCGCGTCGAACGGTGTTGTCCCGTGGTTGCCAGTTAGTGACAGTGTAGTGGTTCGAACAGTTGCTGAACAGTTAGCCGCCAGGTCGTCGACCGCGCGAGCATGAATGTTCGCCCGCCTGCCCTCGCACAACTTTGACCGAAACCCACCAGGTAACTTCCTCATCCAACAATCGCACAATAGCTCCTGGCTTGAGCAACAGACACACCAACTTGCGCCTCTTTTTACCTTCCAAATTAAGAAAGTAGCAATTTTGTACGTCTTAGATCTGAGTTGATCCTTTCAATTATGGTATTTGTAAAGAGACGTTTCGGGAGCTTTTCTCATTGCATAGCAATTCGCACGTCAAAAACCCTCAACTTTTATTTTGATCAACTGGTTGGAATGTGTCAGCAGCCATAAATAGACAAACACAATGGACCAATAAGCCAGGGATGGACCCCCATTAATTCTGTTGAAAGCACCATTAAGTCCCAGACACGATCTCCTTTGAGATTGTCCTGCTCGAGCGATGTTTTTGAAAACTCAAGGCGAGACGCTATCACGCGTCTTGTTTGCACTTTTTATTGTTTTAAACGTGTATTTACCCAGATGCAATGTTGTAACAGAACTTTCAATCAAGCTTTTGTCCATATTGCGTTGAAACCTGCTTTAATACAGGTTCATACACGTACCAATCAACTGGATGACAAGGCCCTTGATTGCAATCTGAGCTAGTTGTAGCTAAGTGGCACTGCAGTTTTTAGATGAGAACATTGCAACTTAGAAGAGACTTAGTTACAGCTTGAACTAACCCATACTCGTACTTCTCGTCGGTTTCTGCCTGGCATCGTACCGGTACGATATCACGGTTTTGCTCGTAAGGTGGTCAGTGGTAGACCTTTTCCACGACACACGTATCACAAGACCGTCTTGTGTAATATAATTTAGAAACCAGAACGGCCATTGGATTCTGTCAAATCACTTTACATTTTAAGAATCATAAGCATAAACTAATTAAATACTTACGGGAAACATTCAAGAACGTAGAAGTAAATGTTGTGTTCATACTAATGCAGAATATGCATTAGCATGTGTGGTTTATAGTGAAAGGCCGTAATTAGAAAGTATTTTAAAGTAAATCAAAAACATCTCTTACAATAGGTACAAACAAATTCAAATAACCCTTTTAATCGTCAACTTTTAAGTTATCTTTTTATGACAAATCCTCAAAAAGCTTCGAACCTTGATGTTCTATCACCCCAAACGGAAATGGCCACTTAACGTGGATATTTATAGTGTAACAAAGCACTCTCAAGTTCCAATGGGGTATTGAAAATGAGCCAGTTTATAAACACCCTATAATTTGAAATGCTTCACCAAACAAACAGGTTTTACGAGCCGGGTTCACTTTGTTTGAATAACGTTATAGAAAACTAAATGGATGCATAGCTATAGTTTTTTTATTGATGAAAAGATAGCTCTTGACTGCGATCTCACCTGGTGGTAAGTGATGATGCCGTCTAAGAATGGTACATAGCGAACTAGCTTGGAAGGCTGTGGCAGTTTTAATTAAACCAATTCCAAAGGACACAGGCAAAATAGATATTTCTCCCACTGTAATATTATTGGGGGTAAATAATGTAACAATAATTCTTGACTACATGATTAATAACACTAGATTAATAATAATATATGACACAAAATACAACATAACTAAAATCTAAATTAAAACAAAACCTTAAATATCAAAAATTGCAAGCTAAATATAGCTGTTGACCTTAATTGAGAAAATATTCTAAACCTGACCTACTAATTTCCTCAACTTAAGGCCGTATAAATAAGAGCTCATTGTAATACCTAACTAGAGGTGCAACAGAGCTATGCAAATTTTCTCCGGGAATATAGATTACAAGAGGAGTCTCTTAACAGAACGTTCACCAAATGAGAGAACAGAGAAACTTTTGTTCTTTCTGAAACAAACCGCTAACATGTGGAATGCCCTATTGGCGTCCGTGTTTCCTGCTACATACGAGGTATGATTCTTGCCAAGCAAGAGCATGTCCTTACTAATATCGCAGCGTGAGATCTCTGACACCTTACCTCTTTGATACCTTAGTATTGCCAAAATGAACACAATTCTTGCAGTATATTGCTGGAAAATTTGAAAGGCTTTGCAGATCGTAGATATTAGTAGATTTATTTCTCCAGTTCATAAACAAGTTCAGATAAAGACGAATGAGAAAATTTATTGACATTCTAAACGTGACAAAAATTTTAATATAACACAGAAACGAATTTGAGGTTCCATAAAATGTGATGTTAATAAGACAGGCGGTCACTAGCTGGAAAACATTGTGGAGAAATCTGCATACCAGAGTTCTGATCTCAAAGGTGTTTTAAGTCTGCCAATCCTCACTAGACCAGCTTAATGGACTATGCCCTAAATATTACATTTGAAAGCAGACATGTATACAATTTTTTTTTATTATTTGGATCATTAAACCGATTCAAAATTTTTATACTTATGTATCATAACAAGTTACACAAAATACATCCTATAATAATTGCAATCATTTGGAAATGACCACAGTACGCAATACAGAAAAACAAAAGCTAATTACAAAATACAGAAGTGAAAATACCTACAAGATTGACATAAGTTAATAATAGTACTTAAACAATAGCATAAAGTGGATTAGGAACCAAAAAGTTTTAAAACTGTATAAGCCGGCCACAGGGCAGACTTTGTTCGTTCACACCTCATTCATCAAAATCGGCTAAATAGTTCAAGCGCTACGGTGGAACACATTACGTAAATAGACACATACACCATACAAACGTAGACTGCTAAAATCAGGCCTTTTAGCTTTGCCGTAAACGCCATAGCCGAGTAAAATTAAAAAGTACGTGCAACTGCAACCTTCTTGAAACGACCACAGCATAATAGACTTTGGAGAGATCAAACTCGCATGAATCTCATTACGATCGGCCGTAGGTACTTGCACAATTAGCAGTGACAGAGAATGATGATATCGTTAGTGATGAGGTAACTAGTAACTAGGCGTCGTGCAATGAAAGTGATGGGCAAGGCTTTTTTAGATGCCAGCCGATTGTTAGATATTGTAGAGAGATAAACAAACATTGCAGTTTAGTTTGTGACTTAGGACAATCCGCACAATGGTGATTATATGCTGTTGATACAATAAAGAAATAAGAAATGAATCTCATTACGATTCTAACCAAATCATCACATTTGGTTTTTAACGCAATAAACAAATAAGAATAAATTTAATTCTTTAGATGCCAGCCGATTGTTAGATGTTGTAAAGAGATAAACAAATATTGCACTTTAGTTTGTGACTTAGAACAATCCGCACACTGGTGATTATATGGTTGTTGGTACAATAAAGTAATAAGAAATAAATCTCATTACGATCGTTAAACAAATCATCACATTTGGTTGTTGTTCTTTAGATGCCAGATGATGCCAGTCGATTGTTAGATGTTGTAGAGAGCAATTACACTATAAACAAATGTTGCACTTTATTTTGTGACTTACGACAATCCGCACAATGGCGATGATATGGCTGTTGACGCAATAAAGAAATAAGCATAAGTAATAATAACATCAGTTCAATTCATTAGACTCCTGATGATGCCAGCCGATTGTTAGATGTTATAGAGAGATAAACAAATATTGCAATTGATTTTGTGACTTATAACAATCCGCATAATGGCGATGATTTGGTTGTTGATAAGGAAATGAGATAAGTTAATCACTACCATGAACCCATCGCCGGTCTACAACAGCTGGGCACGAGTCTCTTCCCAGAATAAGAAGGGCCATACTTCTGCCCGATTTTTAAAATACCTTATTCAAGCCAAGTGGCATTTGCGCGTGGATTTAGTTTTTAAATATCCCGCGGGATCTCTTTGATTTGCCGGGACAAAAAGTAGCCTATGTCACTTTCCCGGTCCTTAACTATACTCATTTCTCATGCAGAAAATCACATCGATCCGTTGCTTTGTGCGGCGTGTTTGAAGGATAAACCAACAAACAAACACACTTTCGCATTTATAATATTAGTAAGGATAGCATGGATTTTATTACAAGGTTAGCAAGTATGTCATGCTCGCTTTAAACATTTCAGTGGTGGTGTCGTGTGGTGTGGGTTGTTACGTTCCCTCAAATATGGTTGAGCGAAGCAATGGCTGGATCATGCGTCATGCTCGTGAACGGGTGCCACCAACGGGAATGGGTCTGCTTTGGCTGCCCATCTTGACATGCGTTGGATTGGTGTACCTCCGTAGGCATTTTATTATATCATTTTTTTGAAGCTTTATTGTGGAAGCACTGTATACATAGCATAGCTTTCTAAAAAAAATAATATTTTTTTTTGAAAAGAGCAACTGCTGAGTTTCTTACCTGCTCTTCTTAGCAGAGTCTGCATTCCGAACAGGTAGTAGATTTATGACGTGTCATAAGAGCTACAAGTTAGCCTATATGAAATAAATTAATTTTGAATTTGAATTTGAATTATGCCCGAGACATCATCCGCGTGGAACTAGGTTTTTAAAAATCGCCTGATTTTTCCGGGATAACTCGTAGCTCATATCTAGGGTTGCCAGATTGTTTTTTTCAGCCTATAAGGGACAAATAGTTAAATGGGCAAAAAATACGGGATTTCAGGTTTTTACCCGGGACAAATAAAAAACAAAAGTATTTAGTGTCATTTTTTTTTTTGATATTTTTCCGAGGATGTCAGTTTTAACATATTTTTATTCATTTTAACATATCTGTAAAAATCAATACAATTATAATCGTAAGCAAAAACGGTCATCAACTCGCTTTTTTACGAATATTGCGTGTGTGAATACTTGGATCGATTTCATAATGAAAAACGAAGTACGGTTCAAATACGGGACAGAGTCAGTCCCGCCGAGACATTTTAAACTATGTCTAAAATACGGGATGTCCCGGTAAATACGGGACGTCTGGCAACGCTACTCATATCACTCTTCATGTCTCCGACTTTACCCATGCAAAAAATTACGACCATCCATTGCTCCATTTATTGAATTGAATGTAAGGATATGACTACGCGAAAGGTGATCTTTTTCTCTACGGATATGCCAGTTTCGTAATTTTATCATTTATAGTTACTGAGATGCAGAGGCTAAGTACATACACGGCGGTTACCTTAATTAAAAACACTAAAACACGATTAAACGATCGTAACAGTGTATTTAAACTCGCATTTTAGCCTCAAAAAAGTTACGTGTAATTCTACTACACGTAACGGAGACATCGCTTCCTACGTTTTTGGGTCATAACTTAAAATTTTTTACACTTAGGTCCACTTGCACCAACCCTTTTAAGTTAAATTTATATACCTGTCCTTTTCTTATTCACTCTGAACTAAACTTGCCAAAAAAGTGACAGCATTACATTTAACGGAACATGATTAAAGAGATTGGTGCAAGACGGCATAAGTGTGTAAAGTGTAATATCCTAAATAAATAAAACTGCACCGCAAAAATAGTTATCTAATTTTGTTTTAAAGATAAGAACGTCTAGAGTGAAATTTTTAATCTCCGATCAATTTACTATGGTATCTAGTTAAGTTCGTAAAGAATTCACAATCGCCAAAAAAATCTCTACCTGTCTGATTATTCCTAGAAGTTCAGTAACCTTTATCAGATTCTACATAAAAATGCTTGTCAGGTACACATACCTGCTCCAATGAACCCAATTTCGATGCGATAAGTAATCGAATTCCTACAAAATTTGCTGAATTTTGCTACGATTACAGAAATTAGCAGCAGATAGGTATTTCGATAGCTAAATATTTTGGATGTTACACCAAACTGTAAAAAACTCATTATTATTATTCTACTTTTAATTGAATAGGTTAAAATATCTAAGCCAGATAATAATCTTGCTAATTTATATTTTCACATAGCTTTGTCTGAATCAAAATGCCATCTATAATAGCATCCAAAGTATCCATAGATTAATAACTTATTGATAGTTTATGGTTATATCGTAGCTGCCAGCTTGACTACTATAACTGTGATTTAGATTTTTGTTAAAATCTGACAAGAATTTTTTTGATTTTCCAGAAAAAATATCTTTTGTCCATCTCCAGAATCATAAAGCAGGAAAACAATAAAAAAATAACATTTAAATATTTATATTAGAAATCTGAACGATATGCTTAAAACTGAAAACCGTCGTTTTTCCTAAAGTCAGTAAAATAAGTTAGATTCACTGCATACATATTCTAACCGAATAGGACGAATTAATCACTTATTTAACTCAAAACGTCTCAGAAATTCGCATTTACACATATACATTAGCTTTGAAATCAGTACAAGAAATTCCTTTAGAATCGTAAATCAATTAATTAACCGTTATGGGTTATAGATTGCGGATCATAGTTAACTAACTACCGTTAGAAATTGAAAATTATCAAACATTAGCTTTATTGGAAAATTGACTACATAACTTTCCTTCGGCGGCAAATTGCTTTTAGTATCTCCATAAATGAAACTCGTTTTAGAGAGATGTGTTTTAGGATTGCATTCATCTTACCGGCCATTCATCTCAACTCATCGCAGGCCCTAGCCATATTACGAACCTGGCGTATCTATTCTCTTTCGATGTTCGTTATCGCTCGCTAAAACGGCTCCCAACGTTTTTTAACACACGTCCTGTCCATTCAACAGGATGAGCATGGGCAGGTGACATATTATCTAATTCAAATTCAAAATTTATTTATTTAGCTAGAGCTAGCTTGTAGCTCTTATGACACGTCATAAATCTACCACCGGTTCGGAATGCAGATTCTGCTGAGAAGAGCCGGCAAGAAACTCAGCAAGTTGCTCTTTTCAAAAATGTTTTTTTACAAAGCTATGCTATGAATACAGTGCTTCCACAATAATCCACAGGGAAAGGATAAAAAGTTTATCCCCTCGCTCAGTTTTGTCAACTCGTCAAGCATGGGCAAAACGATGGAAATAATATCCATAGTGGATACACTTATAGGAATATACTACTTCTTTCAACTATCGCCATCTTTAGCATAGGGAAAAGATAATTTTATCACTTATGACCCCTGCTCTAGGCTATCACTGAACAAACTGAATTTTTATTAGGTCACTAATAATGTATCTAGATCAGCCTAAAGTCATAGTGCAAAATGAGATTAATAAATCAACGTCATCAGTAAAGTCACGGTTATTATCTTTGCCAATCAATTTCCTATGAGATAGCTGATAGCAAGGAGAATTTTTTTAACTACCTTTACGTACCTATTGTTAGTTGTAACTAGGGTTGCCAGATTTTTTTTAGCCTATAAGGGACAAATGGTTAAATAGGCAAAAAAATACGGAATTTCAGTTTTTTACCCGGGACAAATAAAAAACAAAATTATTCAGTGTCATTTTTTTTTTTGATAATTTTCCGAGGATCGAGTCAGATTAAACATATTTTTATTCGTTTTAACATATCTGCAAAAGTCAATACAATTATAATCGTAATTATAAACGGTCATCAACTCGTTTTTTTACGAATGTTGCGTGTGTCCTACCTACTTGGATCGATTTCATAATGGAAAATGAAGTACGGTTCAAGTACGGGACATAGCCTGTCCCGCCGGGACATTTTAAACTATCCCTAAAATACGGAATGTCCCGGGAAATACGGGACGTCTGGCAACGCTAGTTGTAGCATCCACGTGGCTCAACTATACATAAATATTGTAACACTTTTGTTTTGAAAAGAACAACTACAGAGTTTCTTGCTGACTCTTCTCAGCAGAATCTACTTTCCAAACCGATGGTAGAATCATGATTTGTCGTAA
The DNA here is from genome assembly GCA_933228805.2 of Hipparchia semele. Classification (NCBI taxonomy): domain Eukaryota; kingdom Metazoa; phylum Arthropoda; class Insecta; order Lepidoptera; family Nymphalidae; genus Hipparchia; species Hipparchia semele. Next base: position 1,020,259 of record OW121719.1, read on the forward strand.
GAGGTACAAGCTAACCGACATGAAACTAATGATTATGATTTCTTTTTTACTTTTTTTTATTTTTCTATTCGATGACAAAATAGCCCTTGACTGCGATCTCACCTGATGGTAAGTGACGATGCAGTCTAAGATGGTAGCGGGCTAACTTGGAAGGGGTATAGCAGTGTAAATTCAACCCATACCCCTAATCGGTTTCTACACGCCATCGTGCCGGAACGCTAAATCGCTTGGCGGCATGTCTTTGACGGTAGGGTGGTAACTAGCCACGGCCAAAGCCTCCCACCAGAAAATTAAATATTTAAATGGTTTCTTATAATAATTCAAGCTGATGCCCGCGACTTCCTTCGTTTTTTTTAAAGAATATTAGCCAAGCTGAACTTGACTTATATTCTCCTCTCCCCTCCAAATAAGCGAAAAGCTTGTGCTAGGAGTGGATACGACAATAGTGCAACGGGTGGGGTTCGAACCTGCGACCTTTCAGTTTTCAGTCCACACCTTGAACCCATTGAGGCTTCGTGTGAAATTAACAAATCAATTGGAAATTACGTGGAGTAGGGATGGTCAGATTATAATTTTTTAATTTACTTTTCATGTACTTATCTAGAAACTAGCTTTAACCCGCGGCTTCGCTCACGTTAGGTTCGATTTTTTAAACTCCTATTTTACCTCCTTCGGGGTTGAATTTTGAAAAATCCTTTCTTAGCGGATAACTACGTCATCATAGCTACCTGTATGCCAAATTTCAGTTCGATCGGTCCAGTGGTTAGAGCTGTGCGTTGATAGATCAGTCAGTCAGTCAGTCACCTTTGCCTTTTATATATTTAAGATAAGCTAAAATTGATTGAAAATGTAGCCCGTTTCATAATATATGTAAGTGGCAACTAGACTCAAGATTATGTCCGCTTTATAGCCGTTGTCACACGTTAGGAAATATTAAGCCTTGTGCGAAACTCATATCAAGATGCTATCTACATCACGGCACAGTGTAGCAATCAAACAGTATGATACGCAAAAGGTCCGTACTGTTTTCGTGTCACAAACTTATGATTGTGTGTGTAATAAAAATTTAAATAAATAAGCATTTCTACCAGCAGCATGGCCATTGATTTCGATAAATAAAAAAAAACACAAAAAATTTTATAGGAATTATTGTTTTCTTTAGTGTCTCTAATTAGTGTTTGTTTGATATAGGCGACATTTTATACGAACAAAATAAATATTATGGATGTTATATATCTTATTTCCCGTAGTCGGATTGTAGTTTTTAAATTTTTTTCTTGTTCAAATATGGGCATTCGTAAAGAGAGAGAGAGAGAGATTCATATGTTTAATAAACTAGAAAAACTGGATCAAAAATTGAGATAATTTGATAGTTATTAAACATGTAATAACAAAAGACTCAGAAATGTGTAGCGCTAGGTCCTCGTACAACGTATAATAAAGTCAATTATGAGTTATTTAATGGATCTATCTACATTCCTATTTTGTCTATGAACTGGTGGATTTCTCTGTCAGTAAATCATCTAAGCTTCGAGCTTCAAGTCTGTATACCTAACTGTACGATTGCTAAACATCGATGACGTGCTATTAACAATACGTTGGGCCGCTAATGAATTGACAACAATCTCTCCTCCGTGCAGTCGGTAAACAATACATAATGTATTGCGCGCTATCCTTTGCCGTCACGACAGACCATTCTTCCAGTGAAAATACATGTTCATTCATATCGCTTTGGCATTGTGACTATTCCACATTCAAGCAAGCCTCTTCTTCTTTGCGAACCTTTCATTTCATCCATCGTTGGACATATGCCTCCTTCTAGATAGTTTTTTGCGATGGACTTGGGATACTATTTACTCAGATCAATGTTTTCTCTCGGGATTTATAAAAACAAAGTAGCGAGCATCGGCTATATTCTTCGACCATTTAGCCGGGACGTGGCAAGCGCACGCATTCCCCTCTGCCGAAGTACATGTACAAACGTACGGTTCAGCTTGTAAGTGTGACAGCTTTTGAGTTAGTGTGTGTTCATAGAGACATTAAATATTCACAAGAGTGTTCTGAAGTGAGTAAATGTGTGCTGTACGCGATTACCCCACCTCACCGCAGAAAATGGCAGAATATATTCAGTACTAAATCTGCGTAAAGGCGCGTCCCGGCTAAATGATCGAAGGCTATATTAATGTTTATGTTTAAAAATTGGATTCGAAATTTCGAACTACGTTTTTCACTACATTTAGAAATCGGAATTTCACAGCTATTTGGCATACTTACTAAAAATGTTCGATTTGTTAATTTATGACCTTTTTCATATCGGCAACAATAATACAAATCTCGCAGCCGGCATGCGTATCTATATTATAGCTAATTTACATGCATACCTTTAATAATAGCCAAAGAGCTGGCGAATGATTTGTTCAAATTATTTATCTGATATACTTCATGCGTTTTCTACTTGACACAAGTCGCAATTAAGCTTCCATCGAGTTGATTACAACTTTTTACGTGAACTTAGCGGGAGGTCTCAGCTCTCATGTCATATTCGTTAGCACTTATGAATAGAGTAGTACTCGTTGTGTGATTTGTAAATTGTAATGGATTCTCTCAATTCTATTTTTATACAGATCTTGTGACAGCTTTTTGATGCAATCAATAAAAACAATTTTTGATTTGGTTGAATATGCTACATGTATTCTTGACTTAACTGTGCATTTTAGTCATAAGTCTACAGCTGGAGAGCTGGATGCCAAGTTTGTCGCAACACCACTTAATTTATCCTTGAAAAAGAAAAGATTAATTTGTCTTTTTATCTGTCTTATCACTTCGGATTTTTGTTTGTTTTTTACTTTAAAAAAAGTATGTTAACCAAGCTGAAATCGACTTATATTTTCCTCTCCCGTCCATATAAGTAGAAAGCTTGTATTAGGAGTGGGTACGTTAATAGTGCAACGGATGGGAATTAAACCTGCGACATTTCAGTTTTCAGTCCGCACCTTTAACCGTTGGGCCATTGAGGATCTATAAATTAACCACTTGCTCTTGGTGTATAATGTACAGCCAAGCCAGTATCGGTGGCGTATTTCCGACAGCAGTGTAGCAGTCGATGCGGGCGCGAGTTCGGCAGAGCGTGACCCGGCGGAATGTGTCCAATCAAACGATTTTGTTACATTGAGGCTTTATACTCTATTTATTTACTCTACTAGTACTAGTGATATACGATACGTAGGTACTACGTCCTACTACCACAGAATAGAAATAATACTACTTACTATTATAATAATGTCCTCCCGACCGAATCTGGTCGTCACGGCGGCCAACCTCCTCAGAGATAAGCTATCTGCGCGGGAGATATTATAGTGCACAAGTGTGTGCGTAAACATAGGTGTGCTCTCTTTTCCTTCACCCATTTTTTTAGATTACTTAGACTTGTGTCAGAATTCGAGATTCCTACATTGTCTGCTTGGTTCATGCGGAATTAAAAATATATTTTTTTCTATTTTTATTTTGAAGGATAAACTAAAAACAAACACACTTTCTTATTTATAATGTTAGGAGGGATTATAGATGGTTTTTAACCGACTTCCAAAAAAGGAGGAAAAAACTTTTTTTATTTTTTGTATAATATGTTCCCTACGCGCCAAGAAAAGGTGGCCCCATGGCCATCACGATCATGATCAGATCATAACGTCAGGATCTGATGATGGGATCCCGAAAAAATCGAGGGAACTCTTCAAATTTTTTAGGCACTATTGATATATGTACTTTGTAGTGGCGTTTGAAGTCGGTTTTTTAAAAAGAATTTTTACGTTTATATTATAATTGGGTATTGCAAACCGATTCAGTTATGGTTTTTAGTCAATAAATCCTAATGAGCATTCAAGTCCTATGCATACCCTAAGTGGAACCGATTGAATCATAATAATGTATAACGAATTACGGCCAATAAATGTCTTAATTGTAATTTTTAACGGAGCGTAGCGATATGGCAGCATTATGGGTACCTACCTTACGTTATAACTATTAATTGGCAAAATTATGTAGGCGTTATCTGTACTTAAAGCATTTTACCAATTAAATGTTCTAAGGAGTAGGTGCCTTCTCTTTCTTCTTCTTCTTCATCAACCGGTAGATGTCCACTGCTGGACATAGGTCTCTTGCATGGATCTCCACAGGCTTCGGCCTTGCGCCGCCTGAATCCAGCGGCTCCCTGCGACTCGTTTGATGTCGTCGGTCCACCTAGTGGGGGGTCTGCCAACACTGCGCTTCCCGGTGCGGGGTCGCCACTCCAGCACCTTGAGACCCCATCGAATAGCTCTTCGAACTATGTGCCCCACCCATTTCCACTTCAGTTTCGCAACTCGCTGAGCTATGTCGATAACTGTCTTCTTTGTTGTTAGCCCTTTATTTCGTCCATTGTTAGACATTTTTTTACAGGCCGTTCCTTTCGACATTGTACCGGTCTTATCCAATAAAAGTCTTCCCCAGAAGCTTGATGATATTATCGTCGTACCAGCGGGACGGTTGCCTTCCCACATTTCTGCCACTCAGGCCTGCTCTGTCCACTTTACTCCCATCAGCCCTCCTGAAGTCTTACAATAAAAAACTTAATTCTAATAAGAACCACTTTTGTAGTTAAACATTAAAATAAACAACATAAATGATAGACAAATTGTGGAATCATCTCCCTTCGATGGCGTCCACACTTAATTACAATATGGGATTATTCAAGGGGCGGGCCAATAAATTCCTGAAAAGCCGGCAACGCATTGGTGGTGCCTCTGGTACTAGGTACAAGTGTTCATGGGCGGCGGTAATCACTTAACATCAGGTGACTCGCCTGCACGTTTGCCCGCTATTAATATAAACTAGTGGTTCGCCCCGAACTGAGACCTCGCGATATCCCATAATTCCCAAAAGTTTTAATTATATATTGTAATAATTAACTTTTAACATTAGACGCAATAAAAAAAATAATAGTTGACATTAGACTGTTTTACTGACACAGCGCCATCTATTAGCATTATTGGTAAGCTATTAGCATTTAAAATTAAATAATTTCGTTTCTTTATAACATTTATCTAATTTTAGTATTTGTTGTTCAAGTACAGGATATAACTGAATTTTCAACCAAGTTTCACGTTCTAATATTCAGTAATTCTTGACATATGGCTCAAATTAAAATCTCCACTTTGAAAGCCCCCCATTTCGTCAATTTTAAGGGAAAAATTAAAAAAAATATATTTTTGTACTCTAATCAAAGTTTTCTTTAAAAAGATATATTGCAAGTCTATGTAACGCAACAAACAACGCTTCTATGAGAGCCCTCCTGAAATAAAGCTTTTTATATTTTTTTATACAATGTTCGGTTGAAGGCCATCAGTTTACATATTATATTTCGTTCAGTAATTCAGAAGTTATAGGGCTCTGACAGACATTTGGACGTACACACTTCTCTGTCCAGTACAGACAAGCGCCCTAGATGACTCAGAGAACTCGCTTCGCTCGTTCAAAAAAAAGACTTTTACAAATTTTACAAACGATTTCATGCAATATTTAAAACTTGCAATCTATTAAATTATTATTTTATTTTGCTTAAAACGTTTAGCGTTTGTATTGATCTTCATATTACTAGTATGTTAAACACTTAAACCTTATGGCAAACAACATGTAAGTAAATATGCAAACAAGATTAGATTGTGTATTTCTAAATAAGTGGGTATTAACCGCAGAGATCGTAGAGTTGATAGTAAATTGGTAATTTTTAGTCGTCTAGTGTAGGCTGCCTTGAAATTAATATTTTAGTTGAACTTTAAACCACTGGTATTAACTTTTAGCTTTGCTACGAGTACTTCATTGTGATTAAGTACTTTGTATCCACTTTATTTTTAAAAACGTTTTAAAAGAATACTGTTGTTGATCGCAACTCTCCAGTATGATATTATTAATCATGTAAAAAACAAATAAAGTAATTTAACGAAACTTGAGTGTATAAAAAAAAATTGTAATAACTATAAACCTAAGGTTAAGTTACGTTGTAAATAAGTTGCAAACTATTTTGAAGCTTCAAAGATATTAAATTGTTATTTTAACCGAAAAAAAGACGTGTGGCACTCGGGGACTGCCACGGTAAAGCTATTGCATAGCATTTTTTATCAACGCCATCTAGCGGCTCACCGTAGAGGAGTCCCGTGTCAGGTTATTTTCGTTACGGAATTTCTGGATTCGGTCTCCACGCTGGCCCGCGATAGAAGCTATGCAATAGCTTAAAAATTGTTTAGAAAACCTAAATAGGTGTAATTTTAAAAAACCGTTCTTCAATGGCACCTCAGTTCGGAAAACCCTATTTGAATTTATTTATGAAAATCGTAAGATTCATACAAACCTATTGACGCAAAAATCATTTAAACATGTTCAATTTCTAGAGGAACAAACAAAACAAATGTATAGACTGAGGAACACTGAAATGAAGGGTTTAGCTAGGTTTTCAAGAAATACCTACTTCTGTTTAAAAAAAAGACAAATCAAAAAATATCTGTCTGTACTTATTCGAAAATGAGTAATGCAATTTGAAAAGTAACTGGACAAGTTAATCTAAAAAAATGATATGGGCGGCCTTTCTCGTGGAATAAGGCCTTCATAGAGCGATTGTACTGACCCCCCGTTGTTGACAGGGTTGACACTTGCAACGTTTACAATTCCCTTTATTACAACTATAAAGCTTCAATTATGGACTTCAAGAAATGGGCGGGGCACGTAGTTCTCAGAACCGATAGTCGCTAGTCGTTGGGGTTTAGAACTGCAGTACTAGCAGAGCCCCCAAGCAGGTGGACTGACGACATTAGATGAGTCACAGGGAGTCGCTGGGTAACTAAAAAAAATCTAAATTAAAACTAAAATCCTTTCTTACTAATATCATTACGAAAGTGTGTTTGTTTGTTGGTTTGTGCATCAGCATTCCGAACCGGTGGTCGATTCGTGACTGTCATAAGAGCCACAAGTTGGCCTACAGGAAATTAATAATTTTGAATGAATCTACTTTTTATCACGGAAAATCAAAGAGTTTTCTCGGGATTTTTAAAATTAAATACACGCGAACTAAAGTCAAATAAAACCTCGTCGAAATTACCGCAGCATCGTACCTACTCAAGATGCTTGTAACATTGCTCCTGGCCCTTGCGATGGCCAAACTAATTCTTTGGCCAAAATAGCCAGCTCAAAAGATCCCCGGTAGATATTATCCTTTTCGAAAGTTCTGCAAAAAGTGCTCGAGAACCCCACGGCTTCAAGTACAAAAAGGCACAATAAATTATGAAACTACGATCAAGATTTTCATATAGTTTCAACGCCCTTTTTGAATAATTCTTTTTTTAGATTGAATGAAATCTTGTAATACTCTGTGTCGCTAGCCCTAGTTGTAAGTGGGCCGCTCTACATCCAGTATCCAGCATCAAGTTTCAGACGTTTAATTGCCTCGCACAGTGTTACACTTCGCTCGCTCACTGCGGCTCACTTTAATTGAATTATTGAGAACAGCACGCTTTTTCATTTATCTCTCTCTTAGACCACTTAATACGGAGACCAGTTGTAGATTTCTAACTCTACGATTAATGTGTAACGTGTAAGTTACTTTTGAATAGTTACTTGCTTTATTGTTTTCAAAATTATTTATTTTATGTAGGCCAACTTGTGGCTCTTATAATATGATAAGTCAAGATCTACCACCGGTTCGGAAAGCTGATTCTGCTGAGAAGAGCCGGCAAGAAACTCATCAGTTGCTCTTTCCAAAACAAATAATGTTACATTAATATCTATCTGATGATCTTTCTTGTGGACAGCTGAAAAAAAGTAGATTGCTTCCAAGCAACTTTGCCTTTAAGGAATTCATTGACTGTGTAATAACCTCTACTTATTAATAGGTATAATATTCAGCAATCTATAAATGGCTGACTACTACTAGCACGTCTCCCCTCAGAAAAGTCTTATAGGCCATAGTCTACCATGCTAGCCCAATGCAAATTGGCAGACTGCACACACATTTCGAAACATTATGGAGAACCTCTGAGCGTGCAGTTTGTCTTCATTGATAAAGCATGTGATATTTGATAGATCAAAATCACATTTACCGTAACTTTGCGTACTTCTTCACTTTGCGTAGGTAACGAACGATGTGAACATGAAACAGTGACTCGAGGAACAGACAGTACCTACTCGTACTAGACACTAGCGCAGAGGTAGCGCGCATCCCAGACACGCACACCCTGTTAACTACACACACATGGACAGGGCGGCTGGACGCCCGCCCGAACGCTCGCTGAGCGATAGCAATAGTTTCTTCAAATACCAAATTTTCAAAAGTCTTTCCGACCGCATTAAGCACATAGCTCCGTAAAGTCAGAGGTGACCCATTATTGATATAGAACTTGCGACCCCGAGGCTACCTACCACAGCTTTGTTAATTAATGTTTCAATAGATACAATACGCTTGATACAAACTGCAAGTTCGCTCGATATCGTTATCATGAAACTTTCGTAGTAGAACTCATTTACAGCATTTTCGACTCTTTTCAAATAACAGTAAGGGTTCGTATTGTGTGCTAGTTTAGCTGATATCTGAAGTGTCAAAGGTTAGCCAGGACGTAGGCAGTGAAAGTACAGTGAAATCATCTGAACCTAACTAGGTACTTACGAATCACGGCAGAAGTTTCTAGATCGATAGATACTTAAATCAATTCACGAAGTCATTTCAATAATCTCAATAATTGGTAGGTACCTATTCGTAATTCAAATTCAAAATTTATTTATTTCATGTAGGCTAACTTGTAGCTCTTATGACACGTCATAAATCCACCACCGGTTCGGAATGCAGATTCTGCTGAGAAGAGCCGGCAAGAAACTCAGCAGTTGCTCTTTTAAAAAAAAAAATTTTTTTACAAAGCTATGCTATGTATACAGTGCTTCCACAATAAAGCTTCAAAAATGCAAAAATGCATACGTAGGTACACCAATCCAACGCATGTCAAGACGGGCAGTCAAAGCAGACCCATTCCCGTTGGTGGCACGCGTTCACGAGCATGACGCATGATCCAGCCATTGCTTCGCAGTAATAATATTTGTGTATACCTGATTTTATTAACCGACTTCCAAAAAAGGAGGATGTTCTCAATTCGTTTGTCCGAATAATTCACCTTTCAAAAGAAAAAAAAAGACAGACACACACACACACGTCTTTATAACACCCCATCGTTTTTGCGTCGAGGGTTAAAAACTCCCTGGAAGCTAAGAAAAAGACACTCTCAATACCGCGTATGTAATCAACTCTCCAGTAGATATTATATCACCTACTTATTGACTTACTCACTTGAATGTCAATGGTATTGCTAATCGCCATTGATAAAATGTGATAGTGACTTGTAAACTTGAAACTTTCGTTGGAACTTTGGAAGCTTTTCGAAATGTTTGTCAAATTCAACATTTAGTTTTTTCGAAAATCCGAAGAACTGAGTTATACGACCCTAATCCTGACTAGAAATCTAGGGAAATTCGACCGGAGTATGTAACCATGACAACTGTGTACTAAAGAACTGTGTGTCTAAAGAAAAGATTAAAGTTATAAGTTTGGCGTGTCTGTGTGTGTGTGTGTCTGTTGTGCCATCGTAGCTCCCGAACGGATGACCTGATTTTGATTTTGCTTTTTTTTTTAAATTTCAAAATTGAATTAGTCGGAAGTGTTCTTAGCTACGTTTGATGAAAATCGGTCCAAGATGGCCGCCGCCACAAAATGGCGGATTACATATTTTTATTTTAACGATTACTGACTAGCGATTAGGATATTACAACATGTCGGGGGTGTATTAAATTTTTAATTTACACTTGTTATACCTAACAGATATTGGCATTATAATAATATCTTAGACTCTAACAGTTAGAGGCCCATAGACACAGGTCTCTCAGGTCCACCATCCTGACCAAGTCCGATTTGGCAAACTTCACTAACATTTTCAATTATCGAAACTGCTATCAGAGAGACATCTTCCTGAAGTCTGAACAATAATATTTTATTGCCTACTCAGTTAGTATTCACTGCAAATTGTAATTTATTGATCTGTGCCACTCATTACAATGTTATAATGTCAAAGCTTAAGGTCATAGAGGTGAAGAATCGAAGCAAAAGGTCACGTCGCAGACGCTGTAGCAGCTGTCACTCTCAGATGCTTTGTACGAATACGCCAGAACAAAAAGAAAGATTATGTTTCAAAGTTGGTTATATATTCAAAAGTTCACGAATGTTTTTCAAACCTCTTTGAAAAACATTCGTGAAAAACGCCTATTGGCATAACAACTCGATTCCAACGAATTTTAAATGTAGTTTAAAGGCTTAATAAACATTATGAATTTTCTCAATATTTTCTGAAATAGTGTGGGTTAGTAATAATTTCATCAAAATCACAAAATTGTGAAAATTCTGCTGGTTTCAATGATGTATGTAACTCAATATCGCCCAAAATGTCGCTTATTGATTATTGCCGTTCAAGCGTCGATATATTTTTTGTTGAGTGCAGATATGATAAAAACAAAAATATAGTTCGTTTAAATATTTACAATAAGAATTAATTTATGTAGGACTAGCTTTAACCCGCGGCTTCGCTCACGTTAGGTTCGATTTTTTAACCCCCTATTTAACCCTCTTGGGGTTGAAATTTTCCAAAATCCGCTAAGAAATAGCGGATGTCTACGTCCTAACAGCTACCTGTATACCAAATTTCAGCTCGATGCGGTCCAGTGGTTAGAGCTGTGCGTTGATAGATCAGTCAGTCAGTCACCTTTGCCTTTTATATATTTAGATAATTTTCTATCGTGTGTTATACAAGGTGTTAGTTAATGTCCCTATCCTACCGAAACCTATAAGTTGGGGTCGGTGTATAGATACATGAAAAAATATCATGAGACGTGTAGCTCATATCCTGGCCAAGTTATGAGGACTTCAAAAATTCACCATAAATGTATCGGTGGCAGCCCTTTAAAACAGCTGATTCAATGGCGATGAACTGCCAACGATAAAACTATGAATGAATGTTTGTAGGCCTACACCGTACTACTTGCTATGCTATAACGTTGCGATAAAATATTCCAGATGCGATACCTAACCATTAATCGGCATGTAATTAAACCTGTAACCTGTAGTTTTGTTCAGTAGAGTGAAAACCGATTAGAAATCTCGTATTTTTGCAAGAATATTCCCGACTACTTTCGGACTCCATAAGTTAAAGTCCGTACCTACGTAATCCATAAAGTGACTGCCGCCTCTTTATTTGCAGGTAATTAATATCTCGCGTTGTGGTTTTGATTAACAATGACTGTATGTGAATGAACAATGTGTGTGAAATTTTTAATAATAAATCAATTGCAAAACGATACAATAATTATTATTATCGCTTGTAGTACAGTGCAAACATAGTACTAGCATTGAAGTTGAAAGCGAGCGGTATTCGGCGTAGTGATTTGCACCGGAGAAGTGATTTTTCACCGGAGAATCACCGGTGAGTCTCCGGTGAAAGTAATCGGTGTTTAACCGATTATTATTGAATCATAACTCAAGTAATTTTATTATTTAAATAAAAAGAAGTTTGTTGATCAACATTGTTAATTATTTCATAACATTTATTCAAATACAATTACTTTATCATTATTTCCTACCTCCTTAAATAATAATTATCATAATAAAGTAAAATATTTTTTTCTTAATATTTTTTTTATTTAAAACCTTTACAATACATCTAATATCATTTTGAGTTCACACAATATCGATGCGCTTAAAATTCCATTGCATTGTACTAGAACATTAACAGTTAAAAACATTTTAATTGATGCTAAATCTGTATTCGAATTCACCGGAGATCTCCGGTGAATCTCCGGAGAATGGCAAATCACCGGTGATTTTCACCGGTGCTCGAAATAGCTAGCGGCGGGCGGTGTCTCTTTGGCGGCGTTCTTTGGCGGCGGCGCCCGCCGGTAAGGCCGAGCACACATTGGGGTGCGAAGTCGCAGTATTGTAAAAATCATAGACGTCGCACAACGCACCGTGGAAATGTCCGCTGTGCACCGTAAAAATCTGTACTATTCTATCGGTATCCACACTTCCCAGCGTGTGCATGTCAAGATGATTAATTACGATAACGATTATCTGATTTTCTTGATTCAGGAACGTCCTGTCCTTTGGGAGAAACCAATGGAAGAATACAAAGATAAATTTCTACTAAAGTACTTAGTGTGGTCCATGTCTCATTAGAAACTAAACTAATGGACAGAGTTTTCTCGTACGATGTCTTATGCGATGAAATTTTTCGTTGCGTAAACGCAACCGCAAGTCTTGTTTGTAGCCTCGCCTTTACTTGCACGGCGCGTCAAAGTAATATTGGTGTATCGTAAAATTACGTGGAATACTAGGGCACCATGAAAATAAGGAGACTTAGAAAATAATATTTTTTGATAGTGTTTGTCTTTAGAAATTTTGCCTTTACCTCGGGAAAAACAACACAAAATACTTGTATTATGCAAGATTTTTGCTTAACTATTTTTAAAGGAATTGGTGATAATTGCGAGTGCATTTAATAATTTTGGAATCTAACAGTAAATACCAAATGTTAGGTACGTTCCTGAGATGAAAATGTGGCTTTTCAAATGTAACACTTTTGTTAATAAGTAATTTTTAAATTGCTACCTAAAAAAGTATTCAGTTTTTCATTTTACAAGTTATTTGCCAAAAGAAAGTCAAAATATTGTTTTAGGACTAGGGATTCGATGACCTCCCTGGCGCAGTGGTGACCGCTGTGGTCTTATAACTGGGAGGTCTCGGGTTCGATTCCCGGCGGGGGCAATTTAGGAATTTATAATTTCTAAATTGTCTCTGGTCTGGTCTGGTGGGAAGCTTTGGCCGTGGCTAGTTACCACCCTACTGTCAAAGACGTGCCGCCAAGCGATTTAGCGTTCCGGCACGATGGCGTGTAGAAACCGATTAGGGGTATGGGTTGAATTTACACTGCTAAACCCCTTCCAAGTTAGCCCGCTACCATCTTAGACTGCATCGTCACTTACCATCAGGTGAGATCGCAGTCAAGGGCTATCTTGTCATTGAATAAAAAAAAGGGATTTTTTTTAAGAAAAACGGGTAAAATTAAAATCATGACTGGCAACACTCGTCTTGCGGCTTTAATTTTTTGGAATTACAATTTACAACGCAGTTGCACGTGAACGGTTGCGGTATAATCAACTATCGATTGCGTCTCTGTTAAGTGAACTGTGGAATGGAGTATTTATGACATAATCATGTGTGTCAGTTTGTGAGTGTTGTGAGGAGTGTGTGGTTTACATGTTCGGTTGCAAATCTGCTGCGGTCTGAGTTCGAATCCTGCGTAGTCGGTCATAACATTTTTAGAGTTGAGTTTCTGCCAAGAAACCCCCAGTACCGGGCTAGAGTTAGGAAACTAGGGGCGGCTCTGTTTGAGCTTCTTGAGTCTAAACTAAATCAATCTGGAAGGGAGACCTGTGCCACTCGCAAGTTATTTAGAGATGAACCTAATTAGACCCTCCAATCCAAGTACATCCATACCTCCAAGCTGCTGCAGCTGCGGTTGGTGGGCTTTAATTAATCTTAAAATTTATCATTGATAACATGTTCTCCGAGGAACGGGAGTGACACAACGCCAACTTTGTAATTTAACTCCAGGCCGATACTTACTGATAATTTGTTGTCAGAAACCCAATAAGGCAAGGCGTGTGTAATTTTGAACCGACCCGGGAATCGAACCTAGACCTCGTTATCCGGTCATCACCACTTCTGACGTAGTGTACGTAGTAACGAGGCAAAGTGGTCGACTTGTCAGTCGTCAGCAAAGGTCGTCAGTGATTTCGCGCTTACCTACCTATTCCGAAAAGACATCACGTGACATCAAGTGCGCGGCACTCGGTAAGAATTTACGACTTTTTCTAAACATCGAACTTTTTTGTACTAGGGAATCAGGAATTGAAAGGGATTTATGTGGCGTGTTGTTATTATGTCTAGTTAGGGTTTCCAAAATGTTTTTTTCTTAATTAATTAATTATTTTTGTATGAAAGTTTTTGATAATTAATTTTTACTTTTTACCACCGCCATTGTGTTTATAGGGTCAAAGTGCATGGGTGGTTGCTGGTAAGTTATACACATTAACAAACACCTTGTAGAAGGTTTTTTTGCAAAATCCGTAAAACAGCAGTTTGACTAAAAATATCAGAGATATGTCCACTGCTTATTTTTTGTGATCGAAAGTCCACTGAGATAAAGAATGCCTGATTTTGATCAGGCTGTTGCTACGGCCCAGGTAACCTGGCAAGTGACATCTATAAAAATCTGGTCCTGTTTAGTTATTTAGCAAAAATCGATTATTCATTAGCAAACCAAATTAGATCTGCGATAACTTTTGATAAGACTGATAACAATACTACTAGCTATCAGTATTCAGTGAGACGCGAATAGAAAAAGGTGTGAGTGAGTTTTACGGAAAAAAGCGAACAATAGACATTTAAATTGGACACTATTTTTTGTGATGTTTTTGTGATGTTGAATCCAGATGCTACACCGGTACAGTATTTAGTATTAGTTTTTTTGTATTTTTTTTATCTGGTTGGGAAATCGATATATATTTATCAATTTATGTATTAGATAAGTAACCAGGAGATACCACGTTCAGTGATATTATGATTCTTACTGATTATAAAAAAATGGTTTATTCATTTATAGGGCTACATACCCATAAAATTAAAAAAAAATAAACAGTAATTTATTTTTTCGGGATCACCCGATTTTATACAATTCTGAGCGGGTGGGTGTCGGGTGATGACTGATGAATCATTAAATATTTACAGGGCAGTTGAATATTATGATTTAAATTAAATTATTAAGAATAATAAATTATTACCTTTAGAGGAAACCTGCGTTCTCTACTGAGCGCTGATTTCCTCTCAGAAACAATTACAGGAAAAACATAAAGAAAAAGAAAGGAAATCTACAATTACAAAATATAGAATATAAAGCATCCGCTAAAAAAGATTTTTGAAAATTTAACACGCAAGGGGGTCAAATAGGGGATTGAAAAATCGAACATAACGTGAGCGAAGCCGCGGGCAAAAGCTTGTCTGTTCTAAATACACTGTTAATCTTTACCTTAGGTAGATATACATTACAGAGTTGCCATGGTTACATACTAAGACCGAATTTCCATAGATTTGGGCTGGCAAATGGCAATGGATTGAAATCTTAAATTTTACATCGATGATCAAGATGGATCAATGATATGAATTTTACTATTGCGCGTTCATTATATAGAAGAAGAAGATGCAAACCTACTTTTACTTCAGTATTTCTTTTTGAGAAATCATATATATCGTGTTTTGTCGTGACGCGTCAGCGGCGACGAGCCACATTTCTTGTATTTACATAACTAGAACACGGTAACATAAGACTGAGAGCATATTTTATTATTTAGTCTCTACCTAGTCTCTACAATCTTTTCTCAATAATAAGAGGAGTGAATGATAGAAGCGAGTGGAAGAAAAAGACATGTTGTGCCGACCCCACATAAAGGCAAGAACAAGAAAAGTCTCTACGATACTTACGGATACGGATATACTTTGGAGAGTGCGCCCAGGAACTTCACAACTTAGTTCCTCCTTCACCTTTTCACCACAGAACTGCGAGAAATCGTAAGCGTTGGCATCCTTATGTGGTAGAAATTCAACCTACTCGAACGAAACGCTTCAATTCAACGTTTCTGATAAGAACCGCTAAGGTGTGGAACACTCTTCCAGCATCCGTGTTCCCTGCCACTTATAATTTGAGTACCTTCAAGGCAAGAGTGAATAGGCATTTTCTAGGCAAGCGCGCTCCAACCTAGACCTCATCAGTACAATTTGGTATTGATTGTCGTCAAGCGCAAGCCTATTCTGAATAAAAAAAAAAAAAAAACGTTCTTTTCTCAATCTTCCGATTAGTTCAATGGTGCTATGTCTTAAAGTTGCAACAGTGTGCAATGATTGATGCAGCATTTTTGAATCTACTGCACGTTCACTGCAAGTTGGCCGTTACCCCGCGTCGCGCCTCCCCACACCACACCTCAAGTCAGACCCGCTGTCAGACAGACAATAATAAGGTACTATTAGGCATTAGGTACAGATAGCAACGCACCGCTCGCCATTGTCCCTACCGAGTTTTTTTACACTTTTGTTATTGTTACGTTTTAATTGTTTTGGTTAAGTTTCAATTGGTTATCTATTTTTGTTTGATTACCATTGTTCGCGTGTCGTTTTCTGCGATGAATTAAAATAGGAAAAGTTTTGCATAACGCAGAGTATTTATTACTTTAATTGATAACTTTCTTTGAAGAGGAGAAAAATTAAAAATCACACCTTTTGTTATTCGAAACTTCATTCCGTCACAGTTGTGGCTACAGCAAAAAATACAATTATAATTTTACTGTCAACGGTACAGTATGACGTCATTTTGTAGCGGTCTTCGGCCAAAACGGTACGGTGCGGACGGTAGTACATAGATTCAAAGATCTCTAGTACATATTTATTCCATCAGGTAGATTAGTCAAAGTTGCTCAGGATCATTCTTCCTCTTTTTTTTGTTTCAACGACCTTTAAACGTCACACTCCACCTAATTCAAGAAAAAGGCAGAAGTTACGGTCAAAGATTTAATTAAATGCAGGAATCCACTTCCTCATTATATATGCTGACCTAGCATTTTGCCGGCCGATTACGGCCTTTTTAATATTTAATTGGATCATCGTGATTATACATTTCAATGAACACAAGTTATATTATATTATACATTTCAATTAGATTTTGTCCACGATTTCATCTTTTTTTTTAATTCGATGACAACATAGTCCTTGACTGCGATCTCACCTGATGCTAAGTGACGTTGTAGTCTAAGATGGTTACGGACTAACTTGGAAGGAGTATGGCAGTGTACATTTAACCCAAACCCCTAATCTGTTTCTACCATTGTTTCTACACGCCATCGTGCCGGAACGCTAAATCGCTTGGCGGCACGTCTTTGTACGGTAGGGTGGTAACTAGCCACCTTTAGCCACGGCCAACGCCTCCCACCAGACAAAATCACATACCAGTTAGGTTTTTAGAAGCCCCGCGGACTGTATTCACACTGTAGCTGTCATTTAAAAAAAAGTTCTCTACCTGCTGTGAAATTCCATGGTCAAAGAGGACACGTAGTAAAAATAGCTTATATGAGATGCATCTGAAATTGCAGTGAGTGGTCTGGCACCGAGTCGAGAGGTCGCGGGAGAGGACGGGGGAGGGAAGAGGTCTATTTATGGCCTAGCTTCACGGCCAGCTAACCACAAGGGGTGTCGCAAACTGTCCTTTCCACTTTTTCAAAGAATATTAGCCAAGCTGACCTAGACGAAGATTCTCCTCTGTCCTCCAAATAAGCGGAAACCTTTTTTTTCTCCTCGATGATAGATAGTCTTTGACTGCGATCTCATATAGAGATAAAATTTACCTTACCATTTAATGACGATGCAGTCTAAGATGGTTGCAGGCTAACTTGTAAGGGGTATGGCAGTGTCAATTCAACCTATACCCCTAATCTGTTTCTACACGCCATTGTGGCGATACGTTAAACCGCTTGGTGGTAACTAACCACAGTCCAAAGAGTCCTCCTACCAGATCATACCTGAGACAATTCAAAAATTATAAATTCCCAAATTGCCCCGCCGGGAATGGAACCCGATACCTTCCAGTTAGAAGACCACAGCGCTCACCACTACGCCAGGGAGGTTGTCAAAAGGTTGCTTGTGTGTGTGTTACTTTAGGAGTGGGTGCGGGTGGGTGCACAGTAGCGAAAAGGTGTGGCTAGTTAATTAGTTTCATCTATCTGGGTGTCTGTGATCAAGTCTTGCAAGAGCTTGCAAGTTTAATGTGAGTTGTACCTATGTGTTTCCCGGTTTCCAATGCAGCTGAAATTTTGCATGTAGGTATATCCAAACCATATCCAAACCAGAGCACAAAGTAATATTATTATGACATAGAGCTGATCTGATGATGGAGCAAGAAGGTCGCGAGTCTACAAGTTAACAACAAGTACTCTTGACAAGTACTCTCTGCTCCTAAGTGATATTCAGAGTCAGATATTATATTAAAAAAAAAAAACCGAACGGATATTGATTCCACGTGTCGGGGGTGATTAAAATGTCTGGGTTAAAGGTAAACCGGTAAAAAAGTTGTCGTTATTTTTATCGAAGACAAGTAAAAAACTCCAGCGTATAATAGTACGAGATTTTTGGACGACACACAAAAATGATAAAGAGAAAAACACCCATTGAGTAAAGGTCGGTCGATGACCAGTTTTTTTTTTGCCGCACCTCTAATAATAGTAGATACGTACTATTTTTACTTGACTCAAGCCAAAAGCAAGGGTTATGTTATGATTTTAGTCTTTGGTGTATATGTGTTGTACCTATGTGTGATGCCTGAATTGCTGAGCCGATTTTGATGTCAACCGATTCGTTTTTATGGTGACATAGGCTACATTTTACACGAACAAAATCAAATATGACAGTTTTTCGTGGTAGCAGTTGGGATAATAAATGCGGTAGGTACATTAAGTAGTCTTAGTATGTTTTATCGAATAAAAACTATTTATCTCAAAAATAGGTAGTTATCTTTTTATCAATAAGTTTTATTTACAGCCCTGAAACGCACCTGCTAGAGCGCTGTACGGATACACGACGTGTAATCATTTAATCAAGAGATATATTATTATCTTGTTTTGACTCCCGATGAATCAACTTCACAAGCCATCTCTATATTATGTGTACCTTACTAAATTTATTCGTCTTCATCATCAGCCACCCATCAATGCCTCACAACTGAGTCCAGTAGGGCTAACATGCGCGCCACGAGAAAATTTTGTCTACCCATTTACTCGTGAATTTGTCTGAGATTTCACGAGTAAATGGATAGACAAAATTTTCTCGTGGCGCGCATGTTAGCCCTACAGGTCTCCAGGGTTACACTACATAGTCAACAAATTGATAGACTTCATACGCCTTTGAGAACATTGTAGAGAACTCTCAGGTGTGCAGGTTTACTCACGAAGTTTTCCTTCAACATAGACAAACATGTGATATATAAAGATATATGAAGCATGTGATATTTAATTGTTTAAAAGCACTTATGACTCCGAAATGACAGAGCGTGCCCAAGAACTTGCGACCCCTCGAAAAGACAGAGGTGCGTGCCCAAGAACTTGCGACCCCTCGAAAAAGACAGAGGTGCGTGCCCAAGAACTTGCGACCCCTCGAAAAGACAGAGGTGCGTGTCCAAGAATTTGCGACCCCTCGAAAAAGACAGAGGTGCGTGTCCAAGAACTTGCGACCCCTCGAAAAGGAGACTACAGTCCTAACAACTAAGCCCTAGTAGTGGGACCCTAGAGACTAGGGTATCACTGGCGATAAGATCGTCCTACTAAATTGCTAGAGCATCTTGGAAACCGCAAGAGCTGTCGGTTCTCCGGCCTATGTGATCCGCCCATTGCCACTTCACAGCGTCTGCTTCGTGGTTAAACCATATGAGCCAAATTATTATTCTAAGATCTAATCTTAGGACTCTATAGTCATTAGGTACTGTTGATGACATTTAAATGTTATACCTGAAGGGTTTTTGGCGAAAATAAACGTATAGCAGAGAGATCTAGAATTTAATAGGAATGCTCGCGCACACAAGTTAACACTATAGAGTACATAATAATTATATAAACTGTAGTAACTCTAATATATAGTAAGACGAGCAAAGAGAAAGCTTCAAGTTTATACCCCAGCCCCTTTTGAATATTAACCAAAGCAGCCCCCAGATTATAATAACTATATATGGCCCCATAGATTCTATACCAAAGACAGCAGCGGTGATAGACTAGTGGTTAAGAATTCTGCCTCCCCTTCTATGGCTCCAAGATTCAATCCCACTC
Organism: Hipparchia semele; assembly: GCA_933228805.2. NCBI lineage: Eukaryota > Metazoa > Arthropoda > Insecta > Lepidoptera > Nymphalidae > Hipparchia > Hipparchia semele. The sequence goes on from OW121719.1 coordinate 1,040,284, forward strand.
ACGCCTCTCGGTTTCTTTAACGGTGATAGAAAACTTCGTGAGGAAACCATTTTTTTTTAATGTATAGACTAGCACTTGATTCCGTGCTCACCTGATGGTAAGTGAAGATGCAGCCTAAGATGGTGCGCGCTTGCCTAGAAGAAGCCTATTCACTCTTGATTTAAAGACACCAACATTATAGTTGGAAAAACGGAAGCCGGAAGGGCATTCCAAATTTTTGCGGTGCGTATTAGGAACGAGGAAGCAAAGCGCTTGGTGCGAGATACAGATCTCCATAATGTTCTCAAAGGTATTTGAACTCTACCAACCTGTACTTGATCAGTGCGGTGGTCGGTGGACTATTACATAAATATTATGGCTAGCGATGAGTTGAGATGAATGAATGAATCATACCTTGATATAGTTCTTGTGATTCACGAGGGCAAGTGGCTCATGGTTGTGTGTGTGTGTCGTATCTATATAAGTGGGATGGAGAACTTGCTCGAGCCTGACCACTCCCACCTAGCAGACAGGCACGCATAATTTTTTTTTTATTTTTTTTATTCGATGACAAGATAGCCCTTGACTGCGATCTCACCTGATGGTAAGTGACGATGCAGTCTAAGATGGTAGCGGGCTAACTTGGAAGGGGTATAGCAGTGTAAATTCAACCCATACCCCCTAATCCGTTTCTACACGTCATCGTGCCGGAACGCTAAATCGCTTGGCGGCACGTCTTTGACGGTAGGGTGATAACTAGCCACGGCCAAAGCCTCCCACCAGACAAAATTAGGCAATGTGCATGTACACGTAACCATAAGTAAAGCTCACGCGCTCTCGTGAGTTGAAAGAACTATACCAAAGACACAGCTCAGGATATGAGACTTTTGACATATGGTCATAGACAACAAATATTAGGTAAAGTTTACACTATCAATAATAGCTATGTGCAAAACAAAACCATACAATTTTATAAAGCGGCAAATAATTGCAGCAATCATTTAACTGATACGTCACGTCCGGTGGTTCACTGCTCATTACACTTAATAATTGTCAAGTAATTTGTTCCTTTTACGAACGATTGTAGGCAAATAGTTTTATTTGCATGCCGCGCAGCTGTGTCTGTTGGTTATGTAAGCGGAATATAATTATCGTTATTCCCACTAGTACTAAAATGCAAGTGTCGTTAGCATCGGGCGTGCTTTTGTTTGAGCAGAAGTCGAGATCTCGGCTGCCAACCTGCTGCTGCTTGCTGCTATCGTAACACCTGTTTTAATGAGCCTCAATAGGTTAAAGGTACAGACTGAAAACTGAAAGATCGCAGGTTCAAGCCCACCTGTTGCACTATTGTCGTACCCACTCCTAGCACAAGCTTTTCGCTTAATTGGAGGGGAGAGGAGAATGTAAGTCAAGTTCAGCTTGGCTAATATTCTTTAAAAAAAAAATGAAAATTGCGTTGCGTCCGCCGTCCGCGTCCGCGCATCCGCGTCGTCTCGTGGAAGGTGATCACGTTTGAGATCGCAGTCGATCGCAAATGTAGACATCAAAGAATCATTTCATGCTTGAGAGATTACCGTAGTGACTATTCGACTTATCTGCCGATTCCGCGATAGAGATAAGAGTACATACCAATAAGTAACAAACACTGTGGTAGATCAATTCTTCTATCTTATCAAAGCAAAAATGTGCGATGACTAGAATACCAAACTTCCTTCTTTTTGAAAATTAAATGGCTAAAAATAAAATGCAATGGTTCGATACAAGAAATTTTTCAGCAAAAAAAAGTCATGCAATTAAAAACAAAACGCGTATCTATCTATACTGGAATAAATATTAAATCAGCGATCAACTGTTAATTATTTAAATTCAACAATAACATTACGTGAAGTTATCACACACATCAACTAGTCAGCTAGTATTATAATATAAATTCTATCGAAATATGTTCATCAAGAAGCATTTTTTTATTTTTTATTCGATGACAAGATAGCCCTTGACGGCGATCTCACCTGATGGTAAGTGACGATGCAGTCTAAGATGGTAGCGGCCTAACTTGGAAGGGGTATAGCAGTGTAAATTCAACCCATACCCCTAATCGGTTTCTACACGCCATCGTGCCGGAACGCTAAATCGCTTGGCGGCACGTCTTTGACGGTGGGGTGGTAACTAGCCACGGCCAAAGCCTCCCACCAGACCAGACCAGAAACAATTTAGAAATTATAAATTCCTAAATTGCCCCCGCCGGGAATCGAACCCGAGACCTCCCAGTTATAAGACCACAGCGCTCACCACTGCGCCAGGGAGGTCGTCAAAAATAGGTAAATATATGTCCTTTAATTAAATCCCAAGATCTTTATGTTAAAGTTAATAAGAAATCCAAAGTCAACCAATAAATAAAAGCAACATAACTTATTTTGTGTACTCCTACGATAAAGTTCTAAACATTCTTAAAGCTGAGTAATCCTCAACGTAAAAACAGACCACGATAAACCTATTGCATAACATAATAAATGTATTTATTATGTAACTTTAATGTCAGTCGACTAATACGGTCGGTCACGAATAATTTATTTAAAAATCTAGATCCGCGCAAACCAAACGCATCCAAAGTGAGTTGTACGGATGTACAAATAAGACAAACTTGTTCCGAAAGGTCGCGAATGTCGTCTAACTAATGAGGAGCATCGTTCTTGAAATAAAACATCAAATTTTAAATTAATACATGCACGATGATAATGCTTCGGGTTGACATTTAACATAAAAAATATGAATATTTCGTTGAATTAGGTCAGAACGTGGATGTTTCCTTGACCTCTATTTGTCCATATACTTTTTTTTTATTCGATGACAAGGTAGCCCTTGACTGCGATCTCACCTGATGGTAAGTGACGATGCAGTCTAAGATGGTAGCGGACTAACTTGGAAGGGGCATACCCTTCGATCGGTTTCTACATGCCATCGTGCCGGAACGCTAAATCGCTTGGCGGCACGTTTTTGACGGTAGGGTGGTAACTAGCCACGGCCAAAGCCTCCCACCAGACCAGACCAGAGACAATTTAGAATTCCTAAATTGCCCCCGCCGGGAATCGAACCCAAGACCTCCCAGTTATAAGACCACAGCGCTCACCACTGCGCCAGGGAGGTCGTCAAAATACTTAGGTAGTACGTACTAAATGTACATATTTACTCTATTCAAATCTTTCTGTCGAATATTTTTTCGACTGCTGCAATGAAGTCGTAAGTAATCATCGATTACTTGCTAGTTCAAATTGTTTTTCTTATTTCCTTTTAGCATAACTAACACATGTATCAGCCTGTATGTATTTTTCTGGTCCCTACCGCCAAAGAAGTATCGCCAAGCGATTTAGCGTTCCGGCACGACGGCGTGTAGAAACCGATTAGGGGGCATGTGTTGAATCTACACGCCATGCCCGTTCCAAGTTAACCTGCTACCATCTTAGACTTCATCGTCACTAGCCATCAGGTGAGATCGCAGTTAAGGACTATCTTGTCAACGAGCAAAAAGAAAGAAGCATGGTTACGTATAACTAGACATATTCCAAGTTTTGATGATTGTGCTCAACTGCGATTCTATCGTATTTTTTTTTTAACGACGATGTAAGTGACGATGCAGTCTAAGATGGTAGCGGCCTAACTTGGAAGGGGTATAGCAGTATAAATTCAACCCATACCCCTAATCGGTTTCTACACGCCATCGTGCCGGAACGCTAAATCGATTGGCGGCACATCTTTGACGGTAGGGTGGTAACTAGCCACGGCCAAAGCCTCCCACCAGACCAGCAGGGCGATTCAGACCTGTTCGATAACATACCGTGTCGATACGGTTAGATATCGATCTCTTTTTGTCGTGTGGATTCAGAGCGAGCGAAATATATGTTACCAAACCGAATCGATCGACAAATAAGTTATCGGAAGGCTCTGAATCGGGGGGCAGACCAGAGACAATTTAGAAATTATAAATTCCTAAATTGCCCCCGCCGGGAATCGCACCCGAGACCTCCCAGTTATAAGACCACAGCGCTCACCACTGCGCCAGGGAGGTCGTCAAAAACATATTCTAAGACTTGGTACGAGATACGATGTGATGTAATCTAAAATGAGAAATGGTAGCCATAATATCACTGAACCAAACCTTCACGATGTGCATAATGAGTGAACGGGTTAGGTCATAGCTCGTAAACATCTGCATTGGTCTCTGAGTATATAACTCAAAGGCATTGGTAGTTACGTAGATATACAGTAATGTGGTAAAGTAAATGCGAATCTAATTGAGTGCCCTTTCTTAACTTTCAAGTGAATGGTCTACATAAGCTTAGAACGAATTTGCACACCTCGATATTACTAAAAGATTTCGAATTTCGAAACATCGAAGTCAAGCGCTAGTCTATATATTAAAAAAAAAAAAAACATGACCATAACGTACTAAAATCTTCATCTAAAAACCTAAGAACCTAAACTTCCTTGATCTACTGTACTGATGGTTTTACTGATTGTGATTAATGACAAACAAACGAATTTTAGTTCCACTTTAATCTTTTGATTCATAAAATCTGTCAACTTGCTGGTATTTTCTCTTTCTGCACCCAAAATTCTATCGCAAATCTGTTATCTTAATTGCAAATTTTATAACGCGATTGAACATTCAATCGCTAACAACAAAACATTTTGCTTTTACACTTGTTAATATTGAATGATCTTATTGATGAAATTAATTAATTTTTATTATCTAATTAGTTTATCTTTATGGCTACTAGCACCATACATAGTGGCACCATGCACGGAAATGAAGTTCTGTCAGATCCCACCCTAATATATCGTCGAATGACATCAAACGTGTCGCATGGAGCCGTTGGAGACAATTAGGGGCACATAAATCCTTGGAGTGTGGAAATGAGAGAAGATTTATGTTCAGCTGTGGACGATCATCGGTTGTGACAGCAACCATAACGACGAAAGGTCAACATTAAGTTCAAATTATTTATCTTTCGCCACTAGTTGGAGAATGGTAGAAACATCGACCCAAATCAACATGATCTAAACCAATAAAAAGTAAACAAAGTGAATGCACACAATATAGGTTGAAAGCTATGCCTGATACACTTTAGTTTCGTAAGCTCAGCACATAATGTGAGTGACGCAATCGATCGACCTCAGGCCATCATTGTTCAAGTTTGATTGACAGATAGAGAGGAATACAATGGTGTAGCAAATCTGAGGATTGTACAAGTATTTGAAAATTGGTGTACGAAGCACGTTGGGTTTGTGTTATATTTGAAGTAAGTTTTAATTTTTCATTGGTTGTCTTCATCAAATATATCATAGCAGCTGTACGTTGGCTTTTATGGGACTTCAACACCCTGCGCTGTTATGGTATATCATACGTTTAGGCTTATTCCGACTCGCTTGAGTTCGTCCGTCCACTTTGTGGGATGAGGACTAAATATGCGTTTACTCGCGTTATTCAACCTCGCGACTTGATGAGCTATGTTCTGATTTGATCATAATATAGGGATACTCCAGTCTCTGAGCATAGCTCTCTTTCCATCACCTGCTCACTGACCCTAACACTTATGAGGCCATCCGTCTGTCTGACACAGTTTATCATTATCATAATCTAATTCGAAAGCTGCTCCAGTTACTCTCTTGCACTTTTTTGTAGCCTTCTTTATTGATAGTAATAACTAGGTAAGTGTGTATATAAATGGTTTTTCTACACGGTCCAATTATACTATACATCATTATGCTTTACTTGACTACATTGCGTCACGATACGGGTGCCTACTTGAAGTCATTAAAAAGTTGTTAAGTGGCACTCTGCCTCAGAGTGCAGTGTACATCAAGGAGGGCTCATATCACCAGACCTTTTGTACATTGGTATGAATAACTGGGTAAAAACTGTAGGAAACGCCGAAGGTCAGATGTATTTAAATGCCCCTTAGGCTTCAAAATTAATGACGTATTCGAAGACAAACTATTGTTTGGAGAGTAACTTGCATTTCTGAGAAGTACTTTTAAGAAGATCTACAGGTTTTACGAGTTGGAATTCAAGAGTAGTTTACATAAACGTTCGTATAAAAAGTTCTATAGATGCTATCAACAAACGATAAGACACGAATGAGTTCTCGATTCCATAATAAGTAAAACCAGTCAGTTTTCTTTCTCGGAACAGGCTTATACCAGTAAAACAAGTGACTGTCGGTTACTTTACGTTTTTACCGATGACTCGAGGAATACCGGCATAGGTACATCATACGTCACAAAATGGAGTCGTGCAATGACGTGCGTAGGAATTTAAATGGATTTTAATAAAGGATGATGAAGATCGAAGCAATACATTTTTTAATACACATTTGCTATGATCTCATCTGGAACCGGTTATCGTAAAATTGATAGACAACATCCTATGCTCACTGTTCAGTGCAGTTTAATGCAATTTGTTCTATCCTTTACCTACTGATATTATAAATGCGAAATATTTCTTTTGTTGATTGGTGAAATGGAGCAAAAGATCGACGTTGCTTAAGAGCCAATCATTCGTGGATTCGGGATGATTCGTGGTAATTATTTTTATTTTTTTCTGACTGTACGTCCCCACAAATGTTTTGACCGGATGTCAAACATAATAACAAAAGGATGTAAGTAATATCTAATCGCAAGTAGGTAAGCAAGACAATATACTTATTCAAAAAATCAAAATCAAAATCAAAATTTATTTATTTCATGTAGGCCAACTTGTAGCTCTTATGAAACGTCAAAAATCTACCACCGGTTCGGAATGCAGATTCTGCTGAGAAGAGCCGGCAAGAAACTCAGCAGTTGCTCTTTTTTAAAAAAATTTTTTTTTACAATTGTTAAAAAGAACTAGGCTATGCACACAATGTTTCCACACAGAAGTTTCAAAAATGTACGCCTACCGCAACCAAAGACATGTTAACATGGGCAGACACAAAGCAGACCCATTCCCGTTGGCGGCACCCGTTCACGAGCATGACGCATGATCCAGCCATTGCCTCGCTCAACCATATTTGAGGGAACGTAACAACCCGCACCACACGACACCACCACAGAAATGTTTAAGTGAGCATGACATACTTAGGCTACCCATGTTAAGGCATCGAATTAAATATTAATATTAAGATACTCATTTTAAGACATAACTGAGACACAAATAAAGTGGAAACACTGTAGAACAGAATACAATTATATTTTATATTTATTCTTGTATTAGGTATAATGTTTATATGATTAGATGTTATGTTCGATTAATGATTACTTTATGATAATAAGTTATCACAATGACACTGAACATGTCAATGTACCTTGACGAAAATAAATAAATAGTTCATTATTATTTATTCGTGTACATAAAGCAGTATTAAAATATGTAGGTAAATAGGTACAATCTGGGTACAATACATGCAAGTTAAATGGTCAAGTTTTCCTTTATTCATCGAAATACATTACAAAAATAATATTACGTAATTAGTAATGTTTTATACCTACAACAAGGATAAAGTGACGTGTAATGTGAAGGAAAATTGGTTGTAACATGTTTTTTGGACCATGTAAATTTAATGTAGTTAAATTAAATTAAAAAAAAGACGTGTGGCACTCGGGGACTGCCGCGGTAAAGCTATTGCATAGCATTTTTTTATCAACGCCATCTAGTGGCTCACCGTAGAGGAGTCCCGTGTCAGGTTATTTTCGTTACGGAATTTCTGGATTCGGTCTCCACGCTGGCCCGCGATAGAAGCTATGCAATAGCTTAAAAAACATCGGTTCAAGATAAAAAAATAATATACTTATAATCAAGTTAGCAAAATGTAAGAACGTAATACCATATTATAATGTGTTATTAAAACATAGTAAATTAAAACTTACAGAATTTTAAATACAACTCCTCGGTTTCATACATTGCCTGTCACAATTATTTTGTCACTTTGATGACGATATCTACGATTAGAAAGACCTCCTTGATAAGTTGATATATATTATTTTCATTTCATTAAATTATAATATCTTAAACATATTTAATAAATTATTCAGATGTTTATATACCTACTATTAATATAAGATTGATTGAATTAGTTACATAATATTTTACCTATTCAACATAATATTCAAATTTTCAAGAATTTCATTTCACTTCATTTTCATTTTTTCAACTATGAATCCTAGGATATATTATTATTGTCACTCTAATATTTAGTTTTGTTTCTATGATAGCACTTTTGTTTGTTTTTTTTTAAATATTTTTGTCTTTTTGAATGTTTTTGTTATTTGTCCATGTTGTGTTTACTTTTAAGTAATCACTACACTCAGCTAGTATAAAGTTAATCTTTAGTATGTTCATTGATGTATTAGTGTAAGTGTTTGTAAGTAAACCTAATAAAATAAAATAAAATAAAATAAAAATAAAAAAATGTTTATTATGTACCTATTTAACAAGGTAATCAAAAAAAAAATTCCTAAGAAATTGTTTTACGTCTTGAACATAGTTTATATCAGTCATAATATACATATAGATAATGATAATATAATACATAATAAATATAGAGATCTGTATATTAGAAAAGTTTTCTGAGAGAACCGTTGCGCTGCGCCCGCAGTGAACAAAGTGTGCCGATAACTGTAGTTTATTTAACCAGTTGATTAGCAACCTTATTTTCTAGTCAATATGTCATAAAACGTAATAAAGATTATTATCCCTTGTTATAGAATATATTGGATGTTGTACGATTTCATTGCTTGTCAGGAGTGAGGTAAATAACTGAGTCAATATTTTGCTTACGGTGAATGGTAGATTAGAGCCTACTCGTGACAGATTCTTGTATTCCTTCTACAAATTACATACCTACCTAGACTAGCTTTTGCCCGCGCGACTTCGTCCGCGTGGAATTAGGTATTGGGGTGGAATTTTCAAAAACTGTGACACACGTACTTCTTTATTTTTAACTGAAAGCTCTAATACCAACTTTGATGGAAACAGCTTGAAAAATGACGGAGTTTCATATAAACTTCCATCCCCTATTTAAACCCCTTAGGGGTGGAATTTCCAATAATCCTTTCTTAGTGTGCGTCTACGTTATAAAAGGAACCAACTGTAAAAATTTTAAGTTTCTAAATTCAGTAGTTTAGGCTGTGCGTTGATATCTCAGTCAGTCAATCAGTCAGTCAGGACTTTGAATTTTATATATTCTAGATATTTGTATACTGTATCACCTATTATTTATTAACGACAAAAGTAAAAAGCTTGTATCAATTCCACTATCATTTTTAGGGTCCCCTTCGGGTACGGAACCCTAAAAATAAAATTTATTATACTTTATATTGACAAACTTAAACTGACAAAATCTGCTAAATTGACAGTCTTAAATCTCTATCTCTTTCATAATGCTCTCTGCGGAAAAGGATAGCGCTAGATAGATAAATGAAACAGTAAACCTGTGAAGTAGGTAGGTATAATATGAAGCGGTTGAATATTTTTCCTGTCATTTAAAATAGCATAATATAAGCCATGGAAGTACGAGTAGTTACTAACAACTAACAACATTGTTAGGAATAAACTCCATTATGTATGAAACATTAATAAAATTAAATAAAATTATTTGATGATACATATAATAACAAACAAAAATCAATCACGGTTAATGATTTGATGCAATTGCAATCAAAGGAAAGTGTGATTACGAGTATTATGTGATTAGCGGCTTGAGCTGATCATTAATGCGATAAAAATATGAATTTGTTTTGAAAAATATATAAATACCGTCTCGTATAAATTCATATTCAGCATTCCTATCAGCATTCTTAAAAACCTTCATTGAAATTATATTTTCGAAAATGTAGTTTTTTTAAATATAATTTCAGTGAAGTACGTACGAGTCGTGCCATCGTAAAAGCGATAGTTTGTGAAAAAGCGCCGAAAAAACGTGATTTTTTTTTTATTATTTGTTGTTATACCGGCAATAGAAATGTAGGTAAATTCTGTGAAGGTTTCAAGTAGGTCTAGACTAGTAGGTCTGGTAGATCTAACTATTACGGTTTATGAGATACAGCCCGCTGACAGACGAACAGAATGGGTGCAAAGGCTTAGTAAAAGGGACACGTTGGCACCCTTTGGGTACAGAACCCGAAAAAAAGAAACTTATTTGAAACTAGAAAACAGCAATAATGCGAATGCCCTTCCAACTTCTGTTTTTCCATCTAACTGTAATGTGCATGGGTGTCTTTAAATCAAAAGTGAATAGGCATCTTCTAGGCAAGCGCGCACCGAGTTAGGCTGCATCTTCACTTAACATCAGGTGAGATCGCAGTCAAGCGCTAGCCTATATATTAAAAAAAAACTGGTCGTAAACTCAACAGTGGCACAGTATGTAGTAGTGTTCATTAGCTAATAATCGTTTTGTTAATAACTATTATTATTATCCTTTTCGCTCGTTACATTACATCTCGGTGTCGACATAATTAGCCCCTGTAACTGTTACACTTGAATAACGTAATACCTGAACAATGGAGCTTGCTAAGCTTTCGACTTGTGCAACGCGACACCCGGCCCGTCATCGTGGCCTGCATCGGAGAATGCAGATAAGCAATAAATAGCCGTAATCCAAAGCTTCTATAATGATCATGTCGATTTCATACTTATTTTGATAGGGTTGTCAAAGGAAGATAAGATCAAATTGAAGGTGAGTGTGCTCAGGAGCTCTTCGATCTTGTCCCCCCTTTACCACCTTTTTACCACCGCACTGCAAGACATAGGGAGAGTTTCCATCCCTATATTGATATTCCATCTACGCGCACTAAGCGCTTTAAGTCTTCATTCCTGATCCGCAAGGCTAGGGTCTGGAACGCTCTTTCAAGATCTGTGTTTCCTAACACGTACAATTTGGGTATCTTTAAAACGAGTGAATAGGCATGTTCTAGGCAAACGCATTACACCTTAGACCCCATCATCACTTCCCAACAGTTGTGATAGTAGTCAAGCGTGTGATTTGTGTAGTATGTTTTTTTTATACATTCCTATAATGTACTACTCTCCTATCTATGTGACTCTTGCGACTTTACTAGAAACTTTATCCAACATGCTTTATCTAAAAATAGAACCTATTATTGTTTCTTTGCTATTAGGCTATTCAAAAATCAAGCAATTAAGACCCTGGCATTTGATACAAGTAGATACCTACTTACGAAGAGATCTATGATGATAATTGTCCAAATCTATTCCAATACCTATCTCTATTATTTGCAATGCAAGTTGCAAGTTTTTTTCGAACAAATAAATACCGATCGAAGTAGATTTTAAACTTTTGCAACTCGGTAATATTTGGGTCATGCAATGAAAACAAATAACTTAAGTTACCTAATGTAATCCTTTCGAATTGCATGAAAAAAAATTCAATAGCATAAAGTTACTTTATTAAATTAATTGTGTCATTGAATGTAGCAATCTAAAAAGACCGCTTTACACTCCGGATGAATTCGCGTCTGCGATTCTCGCGTAACCTCTGTGCCACTTTTCTGTCACTCAACTCTGTCATTCTTTATCCGCATATAAGTCCATTTGTCGCGGACATTGACGCTAACTCTATATTATTGTCAGAAAAAAATCTGATGCGCACCGAAAGGCACTATATCTTTAAACCATCGAAATTTTAACACATGCGTACTAAGCGTACTTTCTCGCTGAATGCAAGAGACAGAAAAATGGCAGACATTCCACACATCTGCGAACGTGTGTTTATTTGTTGGCATGTTGATTCGTCCCTCGATTACGCTGCAAAGGAGCTAAGAACAGACGAGATTTTTGTATTGATGTAGACGAGAACCTAATGGCTACTTCTATCCTGGAAAAACAATTTTGGTTTCCGTTATTTTCAAAAACTGAATTCTACGCAGATTAATTCGCTGGGTAAAAGCTAGTTTCTGGTCATATATAGCTGACCTCAAACTGACATCGCGAAACTGCGAATCTATCTATACAGCGAGCGGTTCGCGTTCGCGAGCTTTTGCGGCGTGAGTGTAAAGCGAGCATACAAAGTAAGGTTAAGAAGAGCGGAAGTGGTTTTTCTCATGACTGACTGACTTACTGAATTACGAGTCATTGTGTCGGCCATTCGGTTCTCTACCTAATTATCAATTATGCTCCAAATAATTTAAATTAAATGCCGTTGACCTCTTGAAAGTTCTTTAATTTAAGCTGTCCCCACGTTCGCATACGACTCTATCTACCGATGTTCGAAGAGCTAGCTAGCTTCTTCTGTATCAAACGATAGACGTCCACCGCTGGACAAAGATCTCTTGCATGGACTTCCATAGGCCTCGGTCTTGCGCCCCGTCTGAATCCAGCGGCTCTCTGCGAACATTTTGGAAGTTATAAAATTCCACTTCGTTTATCGTATCAGACCCATTGACTAACGAACATAATTTAAAACCTGTAATATAAATAACAGTAATAGCAGGATATTATGTTTTCAAGGTGTGAGGTCAAACCAGTTAAATTACCGTCATTTATGACCATTTCCTAAAATAAGTCTATTTAAGCACGTGCTTCCTCCTAGCTGTCTGTCTGTCTGTCGTCGCACACTCGGTCAGATATTTGCTCTCGCAAGTCGACGACTGAAGCTTACATAAATAAACAGTTAAAAAAGTTGTATTTGACTAGCAGATGTTTTAAGCTGCTTCCGTCCCAAATATCTATCTAAAGACGCAAAGCACACCAATGAATAAAATTAGAGTGATCCCAACTAGCAAAATGTTCTTTCTCTTTCTTTTTTAAACTTAAAAAATACTTGTAGCACTATAAAGGTGGATTTGGGCGTAGTTACAGGAGTATTTAGTTCTATAACGATCTTATAATCTACTAGTCTGCTTGTGCTTGTGAAATGCTATTATAAGTAAAAGAGTGTAATACAATGTCTTTATAGGAGCTTTATTAGTATTGATAGACTTGTAGTCTTTTTTATAGGAGTGCTTTGCTAGTTGGGATGTTTATCTTGCCGCCGTGACCGGATTCAGTCGGGGGACATTATTAATGATATTTTTTTATTTTTTGTTCCAGGTAAGAACCATGCGAATTACGATGAAGAGCACAATATCATGATGAAGACGGTAAAGCTTTGTTTATCGGGTGGTTGCTATGGACAATAGCTCAGTAGCCCAAGTAGAAAGGTGCAGAAAACTGAAAGGTTCGAGCCCCACCGTTGCACTATTGTCGTACCCACTCCTAGCACAAGCTTTTTCGCTTATTTGGATGGGAGAGGTGCATATACGTCAAGTTCAGCTTGACTTATATTTTTTTAAGGAGAAAAAATTAATAAAAAATGTACTGACCAAGAAGTTCCCATTATATCCATACCCATGCGAAAAATCGCGTTGATCCGGTACTTTCTAGCAGCGTGATTGAAGGACAAACCAACAAACAAACATACTTTCGCATTTATACTATTAGTAAGGATAAGGATGAATCAAAGCAAACAAAGTTTACAAAGTGATCTTTAATGTACCTACTGTAAAAGTTTAGTGGAACCTTTCCCGTTCTCAGTATTTCTATGACGCAATATATACGGTAATTATACTAATACCTAGTAATGAATAAAACAAAATAATGTTTTGTAATTGTTTTATTTGCACGAATAGAAGTGAAAGCAATATAACATAATAAAACAAGATATTTAATGCATGCATATTATGTGCAAGCTGAGACACCTACACGTGAGGTTACAATACAATGTTTCTATCTATTTTAAATACACGTGGGCCGTTCGTTATGTATGAATAGGTATGAATAATTGGGTCGGTACAGTTGGTCGGGGAGTCGGTGACAATAATTGCATGTTTACACAGATTTTCAAATGTATAGTCATGGGTATAGTACGTTTATCTCACGAAGTTACGGGCGCTTTACTTGTGGTTACGTCGTGTACATCACATTGCGTGAGTGTGCGTGCCTGTCAGGAGCGTAGGTGGGAGCTCTCGCAAGCTCTCGCTCACCCTTATACAGATACGACACACACACAACCATGAGCCACGTGCTCTCGTGAATTGAAAGAACTATAACATAAGCTCGGTGTGACGGGATGTATCCAGCGTGTCGATACTCTAAAAATGATTGCATCAGTGTAACGATCGCAATGGCATCTGATTGGCTGGTACCCTAACGCTATTGGTTAAAATCATGTTAAAATGCATTGATACCCGCGACTTCGTTCACGTGGATTAAGTTTTTTTAATTCCCGCGGGAACTCTCTTATTTTCCGGGATAAAAAGTAGCCTAATTTATCTCTGTGCCAAGCCAAATCGATTCAGTCGTCGCGGCGTGATTGAGTAACAAACATCCATTCATCAAAACTTTCGCATTTATAATATTAATTAATTAGGAATAATATTTAGGATAAAGTACAGGACGATACAGATTAGTATGTTATAAACATCATGTATCACTTAGATAGGTAATTATTATTTTAGCGATGTTTAGGTAACGTAACTTGATTTTAAGTTAGGTATGAATATTTCTTGGTATAATTACGCATAGACACTGAGATCAGTGTCTATGCATAAGGTTGTAGTGCTGTAAAAACTTGCCCAGTTGACAATCACTTAACTTGACTTTGGTATTTCCTGTTATATTTTTTATCGACTAATCCTTAGGTTTTTACGCTTATTGTGAGTAACTTTAGGAGATTGGTTTACTATTATGACAGATAAGTACGGAAGCAATGCACATCTGTGGTTTTATTTATATCGATATATAGACAGACTAGCTTTTGCTTTTGCGACTTCGCTCACGTTGATTTCAATTTTTCAAACCCCTATACCCCTAGGGGTTGAATATTCAAAACCCCTTTCTTAGCTACGTTACAATATGCCTGCGTTATAATAGCTATCTGTATGCCTCAGCCCGACCCGTCCAGTGATTAGAGCTATGCGTTGATAGATCAGTCGGTCAGTCAGTCAGTCCTATAAATTTTCCTTTTATATATACGTGTGATGATTGCAATCCTCTCTGATCGGCTGATCGTACTATTCTATTCCTATTATAAAGTTTAAATGGATATTTGTTACTCAATCACGCTGCAACGACTAAACAGATTTGGCTGAAATTTGGCACAAAGATAGATTATAGACTGGAATAGCATAGGCTTTTTATCCCGGAAAATTAGAGAGTTCGTAGAATAGTGACGGATTTGCAAAAAGTTCAAAAATAATTCCTTGGCATATTTGGACATTTAATTAACAATTGTGATTTTTTAACTCTTTTAAAACAGAACCTTTTTATTGGTATATGTGAAATTTCATTTTTATTTAAAAAGTTATGAAAACAAAATTTCGGAAATTATTTCAAATGGCTGTACTGTAAAGTTGGCAAAATGCAGATCCGTCGTTGTTCAACGATCATGACGAAATATTCTAGAGTCTAGATTATCGTGCATTATCGTTTTAGCTAGAAAAGCTTTTAGTAGTCAAGGTTATCGTATAACAGCGCGCGTTTGGCACGTGTTGGTGTTATAACGCCAGTTTATCCCAGTGACACACTTGGCGCAGAGATGTTCGCGTGTGTTGCAAGATATGCACGCTGGTTCGCATCTTAAGCTGCTGCCAACGGTATATTATGTTACTGTAAACTGGTCTCCGCCATCACCCGAACCTAAATCATCCCCTAAGTAAGTTTCTTTACGCAGGTAGCCCCTAAATACAAACATTTACCCAATGTCATTTTCACCTTTAGGTGTTCCATAAAGATTCAAGAGATAAGAAGAAATTAATAGAAAGTGAATGTTGGTGAGAAGTGAGAATAGGAGTTCTAAAAAAAATCAAAACCAAAATACCACGGGTTCGGGAAGCAGATTAATGTTCGCGACTTCGTCTATCCTGTAAAATTCCGATACAAACTAATAGCACTAATGGAAGGACATTAGAGTGATCGACGCAACGTAGCAACGATTCTGAATAATGAGAAATACGATGTAGAGAGAGTCGCAAATACGTCCTAGCTGGGCCCTAACTAAAGCTAATCTTAAAGGGCATTTTATATGCACCATGACAAAATGTAATGCATTTATGAGTACCACTAGGGTTGCCATCCGTACTGTTATGAAAAGTAGACAGGCATAAGATATATTATTAAGGTATATAAGGTAGCTCAATAAACATAAAGTATACAAACTGTTTTCAGCTCAATACTATCTAGAGCAGTCTTTCTCAAAGTGGGCGATAACGCCCCCCTGTTGGCATTGGAGACCTAAAAGGGGGCGTTAAGGGGTCCAGAAAAAAATGAGGGGCGTTGGCGTGATTTAGAGGGGCCATGGTTGATTTGTAATATCTTATATTTTAAAATTTACTAAAATTAAAACCTACCTAATAATTGAACGAGCGAAGCGAGTTCTCTGAGTCAACTAGGGCGCTTGCCTACTAGACAGAGAAGTGTGTCCGTCTAAATGTCTGTCAGAGCCCTATAACTTCTGAATTACTGAATATTAGAACGTGAAACTTGGTTGAAAATTCAGTTATATCCTTTACTTGAACAACAAATACTAAAATTAGATAAATGTTATAAAGAAACGAAATTATTTAATTTAAAATGCTAATAGCTTCACAATAATGCTAATAGATGGCGCTGTTTCAGTAAAACAGTTTTATGTCAACTATTATTTTTCTTATTGCGTCTAATGTTAAAAGTTAATTATTACAATATATAATTAAAACTTTTGGGAATTATGGGATATCGCGAGGTCTCAGTTCGGGGCGAACCACTAGTTAGTTAATATTTCTGCCCTGTATGATGGTATAAAAACAAGAAATTCTTAACAAAGATTTCGTAGGATAGTCCGTACACTATACGCAATCAAGTTTTAACAAATTTTTGATAAATAAGGCTACAAACGCTATAATACTTAAAGTAATGAAATTGGTACTTAAGTTTTAGTAGTATATAAAAAATTGGGGGCGCTGAAAAATAATTGATCTTCAAAGGGGGCGGTAAAAGAAATAAGTTTGATAATCTCTGATCTAGAGCCATAAACATGTTTGTATTTTCTAAGCTTTCAAAGCTAAATTGACTGATGATCTTCATTTAGCTTTGCTTTGCTACCGAGATCGCCCGCTCGCTTCGCTCATCAACTAGCACGTTCGCTCCACTCAGCCTTCTAGACTTGCTTAATTTATAGGAACTCCTTCGCAAGCTAGGACAGACAAGAATGCGTGGAATCTGAGTATTTGCATCTTTTTTTTAATTATTTAAATGCCATAACTAAACAAAAGAGGTACTGAATTATCTCGCCATCTTGTTGGCCAGATTATATTAAAATAATAATGGTTGAGCCGACGTTTATTTCTTGTACAAATTGTAGCAACCCTAGGTCCACCTGCGAAGAAATAAGTATGAAATATTTGTGAACTGTTGTCATTTGTTTGCTGCGCTGTTTTATCGTAAATCAAAGTCGGGCGTTGCGACATTGTTGTTTGACAGCTAATCGCGATTCCTCGAACTCACGTCGCATGTGCAGTTAACACCATAGCGACGAATATTTTGAATAGGCGCTTTATTTTATTTCAAAACTTAATTGAACATATATGTAACAAAACGATAGTTTTTAAGCTATTGCATAGCTTCTATCACGGGCCTTGAGCGTGGAGACCGAATCCAAACATTCCGTAACGAAAATAACCTGACACGAGACTCCTCTCACCGCTAGATGGTGTTGATAAAAAATGCTATGCAATAGCTTTACCGCGGCAGTCCCCGAGTGCCACACGACTTTTTTTATTATTATTTTATTTATTTAGTTCACTCCCACCTCCTCTACACTCCAAACAAACTCTTAGTTGGTGTCTTAGCGACATATACCTACGTGGAGTGTATTTCAAAGGGTTTTGTGTGGTGTTGTGTTGTTACTTGTTCCTACACTTGTTCTACTACTGGAAGAGTAGTACTGTGCAGCGTAAACGACACGTTGCACCATACAGATTTTGTTTGGTTTGGCCGATTACTATTACAAAAGAATTTTGTTTTTCCTTGATTACCTACCTAATTATTTTGAAATGCCGAAGTAAAAGCCCATTCTAATAAGAAAAGGTTGATAGGTTGCTGCTTGAACAAAAAAGTCTAAATCTTTAACTGGTGAAAACAGTACTGCTAGGGTTTTAACGATAAGTATCCTAATTTAAAGTAATAGGCTGCACTTGTTAACACTGAGCTCATTTCAAAATGGCAGTGTAGCGATATTTCGGAGGCTGCTTGTAGTTTTCTTTTGTTTTATACGCTGGCTACGGCTGACCTCGTTTCCGGGCTAATGAAGGTGTAGCAGAGCTGACTATTATACAATAGAGGTTGATAATATCTTAATGACTTAGATGCGTGGAAGCAATCAGCCCTACATCTGCGAGTACCCAGTTCACTAACCAAGAAAACTTAGCTTGTTAAAGTAAAGACTCACTGTGAGAGTGAGTGAATTTTCAAATCTCGCACGATCTTGATCATCAGCAACCCTTTAACGGCTCAATAGCCAAAGTATCAATAGCTCAACGGTTAAAGGTGTGGACTCAAAACTCAAAGGTCGCAGTTTCGAATCCCATCCGTTGCACTTTTGTCGTACCCACTCCTAGCACAAGCTTTCCGCTTATTTGGAGGTGATAGGAGGATATTAGTCAACTTTAGCTTGGCTGATACTCTTTAAAAGAATAGTATTGTACCACAGCACTGGTAGCATGGGCGGGAGAAATTTTATCACCGGGAAAAGGATAAAACGTTCGTCCCCTGGCTTAGATTTATCGGCTTGTTCGCTTTAGGACAGATTCGCTTTACGACAGATTCGCTTTACGGCAGATTCGCTTTACGGCAGATTCGCTTTACGGCAAAAATTGTACAGGTCGAGATAAAATATGGTCTCCACTCCAAGGAAAACTTTCCTTTATATAATTATTATTGACCGAGCGAAGCGTGGTCTCCGAGTCTACTTGAGTGAATTTGCACTTGTCCGTCATTTGAATTTTTTCTTTAAACTAAAGTTAGGTTAGGTTAGGGTTATACATGAATATTCAGGTGCCCGGCCGAAGGCCGGGCACTTAGGTTCTGTTGGGATCGTAAACCTACCTAAAGCTTACAAAAAAAACTAAGTAAAAAAAAATTGAATTTTTTTTTGATGCTAATATTAGGTACATTTTGATGATAGAACAATATAGGATGTGTTATAAATTATAATTATTGATGCTTCACTAAATTTTAAAGGTGCCGAGTTATGAAATTAGAAAAGACGTAATAAAAAATAATAATAGTTGACGCAAAACTGTTTTAACATGACTTGACCGATAGTAAATACAGCGCCATCTATTAGCATTAATGTATTAACTTGTTTAATGTATTATTAATTTTAAACAAAAATCTATCTACATATATTCGAGTTCACTGTACTTCTGCCGTAAAGCGAATCTGCCGTAAAGCGAATCTGCCGTAAAGCGAATCTGTCGTAAAGCGAATCTGTCCTAAAGCGAACAAGCGGCCTTTTCCTCTGTCGCCATGCTCTAACATAGGGAAAAGATAATTTTATCCCCTCTCAGTGGATAAAATCGGGGGATAAAATTTTTATCTTCTGCCCATGCTACCGGTGCTGATCTCGGAAATGCTTTTCCTAGCGAGAAGTCAAAGGTCTCAACTTTACACGTAAGCCGTAAGCCGTAAGCACCCTGTGAAGCTTAGTCATAGTAAAAGTTTCCGGTATAGAGGAGTCGTTGCCACCTGACCTCTAGTTCTCTATAACCTGTTCCACGAGTCGCTCACCCTTCGAGGAATTTCATTATTCAGTATACGGAAAGTAAATAACCAACGTGACAGTTAGTATGAGATGTTTGATAAGCTTTTTACGATTATTTGTGCCTATAAACTTAGAATAAATAATTTAATTTATTGTAAAAGATGCGTGATTTCATCCGCGTAAGATAAGATTTTTTGATTCCCGCAGGAACACTTTCATTTTCATAAATGTAGTGTATGTATTTGTCCTGGGTATGGGCTGGGTATTGTAGAACCTTTATAATATAATGTAACACCAATAAACCTACACAACCTAAAATGCAACTTTTTTTTTTAAGTGACAATGCAGTCTAAGATGGTAGCGGGCTAACTTGGAAGGGATATAGCAGTGTAAACTCAATCCATACCCCTAATCAGTTTCTACACGCCACCGTGCCGGAACGCTAAATCGCTTGGCGGCACGTCTTTGACGGTAGCGTGGTAACTAGCCACGGCCAAAGCCTCCCACCAGACCAAACCAGAGACAATTTAGAAATTATAAAATTCCTAAATTGCCCCCGCCGGGAATCGAACCCGAGACCTCCCAGTTATAAGACCACAGCGCTCACCACTGCGCCAGGGAGGTCGTCAAAAATACTTGCAAATAAAGGATTTGATTTGATTTGATGTACTTGGGCACAAGTAATGTTTTAAAGCGGTTCACCAAACATACAATATTTAATTCATATAGGTACATATTACCTTTGAAAGCGAGCTTTCTTCACGAAAAAACGCAGTGCACCGGACACGTACAGTATAGAGGACCATTCAATGTCAGACATCGCCGGACAGTGGGTAATTATGTTAGTTTTTGCGCGAGTATCGTGTTGTGTGACCAATTCGAGTGTCCGTTGCTGTCGAATTGGACTCACCAGACGACTGTACCGTTATGGCGACGAAGCTATTTGTTAGGACACTAATGGTAGGTTGGTTTTATAGCTAGTTTATGAGAGATCGAGGGTTCCCTGTCATGTCAAGAAATTGTCTAGAAATTATGAGCTAGAAGGAATGTTACATCTCATGCCATTGGAAGCACAGTCTTTGGTCCTGAGTCTAATCTCTTGGAGCGTGGTAGTTTGCCAAAGTTTTGCATAAAATATTTCTTGCATATCCACGAATCTAACATCTAATGACACCAGGTCTATGCTGTCATTGAGAACTTCCCTCAAACTAAAAACTTTTTTCCCCCAAACTAAAAAAACTGGCTTCTCATCTATGGGAAGTCTTTTGCCCGAATATAAAATGGGTATTGCCAGCGGATTTAAAACAAAAAGACAATTATTAACTCACTACAGATGAAAAAATTTTTTAAGCTATTGCATAGCTTCTATCGCGCGCCTTGAGCGTGGAGACCGAATCCAGAAATTCCGTAATGAAAATAACCTGACACGGGGCTCCTCTCACCGCTAGAGGGCGTTGATAAAAAATGCTATGCAATAGCTTTACCGCGGCAGTCCCCGAGTGCCACACGTCTTTTTTTTAATCTAAGTTCTCTACTACTCAAAAAGGTAGTCATAGAAAACTAAAAAACGGAAGTAAACAGTGTCGGTATAAGCGTAGAGCTGTGAAATTGACTTAGAAACGGTTTCACTCTTTAACCGGTTGTGAGCGATAGAAACCGAAACGTTAACTGAAATGATTCCGACATGGTTTGTTAACCGAAACCAAAATTTTTCCAAATTTTTTAAGAAATTTAACGGTTGACCTTTTTACAAATTTTGTGAGAACTTAAAACTTAAAAATACATTAAAGTTTACAAGGCAACATACCTACTCAAACAAACACCTAAGTGTAATGCATGTACATATGTGGATGCGCTCGATTTACTTTACGTTACAAATATGAGAGAAAGTGCAATTCCTTACATCTTATTTCTTCCATCTCTAGTAGATATAGTATGTTATATGTAGTTTAACATAAACAATAGTTTTTTAAGAAAACTATAACATATTATGGGAAAGTAGAAACTCTTAACTCTCTACAAACACTACGAACGTAGAGACGGCATAACTGTCATGAAGTCATGACTTAAATATATCATGATCATAATTTAATCTCACTATCGAAACCTAATTGAATGCGATTAGTTTTATTAGATGAAGTCCCAGTTAACCCAAAGGCTTATTAAAATCTTCTTATTCAATTAATGGGCGATCAACAGGTTACAATAAATCTTAAAAAACTAAACAAAAAATGAAAGAAATACATATTATTGTTATTGTAGACCCTCGTAGAGACTGCCACAACTTGTGAATAAAAAACTAGATTAAAAATCTTCCTATGCAACACAAAAAATAGTGGATCAAATAATCGGCTTCTAGAAAATCTCTATGATAACAATCTCATTAATTTAATAGCCTTATTTAAATAAACGTAATCGTAACGTTACACAGGTGAAGGACGATTAAGATTAAATTTTGTTTATTGCTCATTTATAATTTGCATTTAAATATATATTAATTAATTGTAAAACTTTACAGTGATAAGTCAGGTGACATACCGTCACGGTATTCATTGAGCGAGCGAAGCGAGCTCTCCCAGTCAACTTGGGTGAATTTGAACTTGCCTGTTTTTCTGGGTGTCTATCGGTAGACTTCACAGAGACCGTTACAATATTTTCCTTAAATCAATAGAAGTCCACGGCTCTCTGCGACTTGTTTGACTTCGTCGGTACACCTAGTGGGGTTCTGCCAACACTGTGCTTTCTACTTATGCTTTCACTCCAGCACTTTGGGACCCTAACCCACCCATTTCTACTTCAGCTTCGTGCCTCGCTGAGCTATGTCATTATTTTTGGTTCTCTTCCGAATCTCCTCATTTCTGATCATCTCGCGGGGAAGATAAATTTTTTGTTAAGAAATAAGTTTACCTACTCTACATAAATCTCTCGCTAATTCGACCTCACGTTTCTAATCGTAATGTAACTGTCGATTTGCGCCTCAGGCAATATCAGTACAACACTAAACAGCTACCGTTAGGCGTAATTCGCACGTGCGGACATCTGACTAGGCCGTCTAACAAGGCTTAATTAAATGTTCTAAATAGTATCCTTTCCAGTTAGCCAGATGATCACAACATTTCCACTACCGTTAGTTGTAATTTATTAGCGTTTTTCAGCTAACTGCTTAAGTATCTCTGCGTGACTAGCTCTTTGGTACATAGGTACGTTAAATACGATTAAATAATCAGGTACCATTAAATTAAAGTGTTGTAAAATGGAGGAATTTAGAGGCTTCCTGCGACAACCCCTGATACCGTCGGTCTACTTATAGTAAGGGGTTTGCCAATATTGAGCTTTCCGGCGCAAGGTTGTTCCAGCACCTCCCAATGACTAACTCGCGACATAATGAGCTATGACAGGGCAGATAAGATGAGGAAATGATTAAAATCGCTTGTGTGGATGCAGCATATGCATAACACTTCACCTCAGCTAGTACCGCCCGAGTGTCTGCCCACGCGGCGTCGAAACGAGTTCTCAACCACTAGTCTGTAGAAAGCATTATTTGTTGCCACTTGGCACACTTCGGCCGAGCTTAGATCTACGGTACCTATCTCTGTTACAACACACCTACTTAATACACAGACAGATTTCCGTCTGCGAGCTTCAAAGCGGCATGCGAAAAGCTCTTGCTTGTGTCGTGTCTTCGGCAACTTCTTTCAATCTAAATATATAAAAGGCAAAGACTGACTGACTGACTGACTGACTGACTGACTGACTGACTGATCTATCAACGCACAGCTCTAACCACTGGACCGATCGAGCTGAAATTTGGCATACAGGTAGCTGTTAGGACGTAGACATCCGCTAAGAAAGGATTTTGGAAAATTTCAACCCCAAGAGGGTTAAATAGGGGGTTATAAAATCGAACCTAACGTGAGCGAAGCCGCGGGTTAAAGCTAGTATAGTAATAATAATGTCCTTCCGACCGAATCACAGCGGCCAATGTCCACAGAGATTACCTTTGTTTTGTTACCTATTGTAAAAATTATTTTTTTTGAAAAGAGCAACCGCCGAGTTTATTGCTGGCTCTTCTCAGCAGGAAGGGCATTCCGAACCAGTGGTAGATTCATCGACGATTCAAAAGTACTTGTAAAAGTTTATTTGAATAAAAAAAAATCTATTTCTATTAGCCATCTCCGCGGGAGATATAGTTCACAAATGTAAGCAAACACAGGTGCACTTTTCTTGTCCCTTACTCCGTAGCCGGTGGAAAATCTAACACGACCGGGAAGAGATTTTTTAAGAAGGTTTTACGTGTTTTCCGCGACTTCCTATCTCTGGGTACCCGGGAACCGAACTAAGAACCTCTTCATATGCAGTCCAATATGGTAACTACCAGACCAGCGAGACTACATATAGTTTCAACTAGCTGTGCCCGCGACTTCGTTCGCGTGGAATGACTTTTCGGGGCGCGGCTCTCAGCGCGCTTTATACAGCCACGGACGCTCAGGCGCGAGGCGTGTAGTACGTACTCTGTACGTTAAAAATGTTCGCCGTGATTCTTTAAATTGACATAACTTTTTTATTTATGAACCGATTGACATGAAATAAACACTAAATGTTAAGTGAAGCTTATTACAATATATTAGTGAAAACCGTATCTAAATCGAATAAGCCGTTTCTGATATTAGCGTGTACAAACACACAGACAAACAGACAAACAAACAAACAGACAAAAAAAATTAATTACAATTTCGGGTTCGGCATCGATATAATAACAACCCCTGCTACTTTTTTTTTATATATTTCCATTGTACAGACACCACTTTTCTACAATCTTATTATATGTATAGATAGAAGATATAATCTAGCCAGTGTATTTTTCTGTTCGTGCTATATTCGATCGCGTATCATTTATCGATTGAGCTTTCTGACTTAGCGTACACAGATCTTGGCAACAGAGATATCCTCGTCTAAAGTTCTTCAGGCATCGGCTTGACAGTCATCCACATTACAAAATGTAAAAAAGTGTTTGACACATACATCAAGGAGTGAAGTTAAGCTGTTAGATCGAAGTCGTAATGAATGGCTACTGGCTTTAGGCCAAGAGGTTTGGAACTCCATGCGCGTGACAGAACGCTAGTGTAAGGCAAAAAGACTGAAAAGTTAGAGACTAGATGTGATTGTGAACGCAGTTTTATTATCACTGGAATATGTGAATAAGCGGTGATAGTCTATTCGTAAAGATAAGAGTGAATAGGCATCTACTAGGCAAGCGCGCTTCATCTTTTTTTTATTACGAGATAGGCTTGCGCTTGTGGTGATAGAAAGCAATAATGAGGCCTAGGTTGGAGCGCGCTTGCCTAGAAAATGAATATTCACTCTTCTCTTGAAAGTAGGTTGGCACTCAAATTATACGTAGCAGGAAATACAGATGCCGAAATGCCAGAAGGGCGTTCCACACCTTAGCGGCTACATCGTCACTTACCATCAGGTGTGACTTGACCTCCCTTAAGGAGGCAAAAGTCTTAACATTTCAGTTCGTATAATTAATTATGTTTAGTACTTTTCAAATTAGTACTGCTAGAAATCAAACCCACATCACATATTTGTCATGCGTGCAGTGATGTCATAATGTGACTGTTCTTGCATTCGATTTACAGATCTGTGGGTAGTTTTATTTGTAAGTAGATATTATGTTTCGTTTTGGAGCGCGTGTCCAAGCATTTGCGTAACATTGCATTGCTATGCAAATCCAGCAAAGTGGGTCGCACTTTTGGCAAGTTTTTTTAGGCCATCGCTTTAACAGTACCTACTGTGTTTGTTTTAAAATTAGATTGAGTTGATTTAATTTAATAACTTTAATTTAGTAACCTATCCTCTACAACTCAACTTATTATTGGTATTTTACTCTATATTTTTTAGTAAACCTTTGAGCATACCAATATGCAGTAAACTGCGAAGTGCGCCAGGCCTGCTATAGATAAATCGATAAATCCCCGCGATCGAATTGTGGGCATCAACCAGTACAGCCATAAGTAGCGTTGCCAGGCGTCCGGATAAAGCCGGACATAGGTAGGCTTTTTGATTGCGTGTCCGGCCAAAATGAACGGTGTCCGTCTTGTCCGGCTTTTGTTAGGCTTTTCACATTTCGCAAACAAGCGAGCGCCGACTTTATTGAAACTTGATTTTACATACAATTTTTTTGTCGTACCTATTAATACTGAGACAAAATCCTCAATAATATAGGGTGTCCGGCTTTTTTACCCAAATGTCCGGCCAAACTGGCTGGTCTGTCCGGCTATTAGGTTTGGCGACCTGGCAACCCTAGGCCCATAAGGATCCAATCACTAGGAAACGAGTTACATAACTAAAGCGGGGCCGTCGAACCGTCTTACTCGGAACTGGAAAGCAACTCAAGACGAATATAATAAATCTTTTATGCGCAGTAAAGTCAGCCTTCCTGCCATTTAGCGTGCCTTGTCGGAAACTTGTGCAGCTGCGAGCATCGAGTCCACAAAACGACGACTATTCTACCGGCGCGCGGCGCGGCGACGTAGTGTTGAGTTGGACATACAAGAAGCGGTACATTTGTCCCGTACATGACGTCAAAATGTAAGAGCGGCTCAACATTTCAAAATGTACTATACTTCACATTTTTGTTACTCACATTTTTGAGGCTGAGGCGATTCAGTCGTCTTCGTCTTCGTTTCCTGGGAATCTTCTCCGCAAGTAGGCGTCGATTCGCCCGTTTTGCGTGGTTCCACTGGTACAGCTCCCCGCCGGATCACTCCAGCCAGCCGAGCTCCCTCCAAAATCCGAGCAGGCCACCCAGGTCGGCGAGGACTTCAGGAAGGGTAGCTGGAGAGCCAATGTAATCGTGCCGTTGGTTGGTTACACCCCTGCATTTAAGCAGTACGTGTTCCGGTGTCTCGTCGCCCTCCATGCATGCTCTGCACAGAGGACTGTCGGTAATACCTAGAATGTAAAGGTGTTTGTTAAGTGGACAGTGACCTGTTATTGTACCTGAGGCGATTCAGTATCAATGTCTTCAATCCGACTGTAGTGACATCATATGTCATATTTGTACTCATTACTTCAAATGTAATGCCAAGCTTCAGTACGCCTCGCCTCATTTGAAGTGGGACAACATTGTCCAGTACATACTGGCTCAGTACAATAAAGAGGCTACTCTTACAAACTCATTTTCAAGTCATGTCCTACGCAACACTATACCGGCGGCGGTGACCGACCGATGCGGGAGTCGGGACGCCTTTTTACTCGTCTTTCCAGTCTGACGTGTTTTCTGCTAACTGCCAGGCGGGAACACGGGATAAAGTATCTATAGCAGAGTACCAACGCAACCAGCAACGTCGAGTGACGTTTAACCGAGGAATAAATCAGGCGCCCTTACAATTTTATTTATTTATTCTTTATTTATTTATTTATTCTTTATTGCACCACAAACAAAAAAGGAAACTTAACAGAATATATTATGTCAGTACAAAAAGGCGGTCTTATCGCAAGCGATCTCTTCCAGACAACCTTATGGCTAAAAAAGACAAAAAATAAAAAAATAGCAGGAGGTGTTTTTGTATTGAAAATTCTGCCAAAATATCGATTTTACTTCAATTAATGTCCCACGGTTGATATAGGTATCCACGAGTGTCAACCGGTTTACATACACATGCAATTTTCAGCTCAACCGGAAACCGGGAAGTTGTTCTAATTCAAGTTGCAAGATTTGACCTGAACATCCACACATACATTGCAAGTTTAAAAAATAAATAATAAAAGCATATAATATAGAAACACGTGTAGCATGCGAAATGCACGCGGTCGGGTGCGGACCGTGCAATCCGCATGCCAAGTGCGCCGTCCGCGCCGACAAGTACGACGACCCTGCCCGCATCCTACAGGATAATCTAAATATATAAAAGGCAAAGGTGACTGACTGACTGACTGACTGACTGACTGACTGATTGATCTATCAACGCACAGCTCTAACCACTGGACCGATCGAGCTGAAATTTGGCATACAGGTAGCTGTTAGGACGTAGACATCCGCTAAGAAAGGATTTTGGAAAATTTCAACCCCAGAGGGTTAAATAGGGGGTTAAAAAATCAACCTAACGTGAGCGAAGCCGCGGGTTAAAGCTAGTCTAAATATATAAAAGAAAAAGGTGACTGAATGACTGATCTATCAACGCACAGCTCAAACCTCTGGACGGATCGGGTTGAATTTTGGCATACAGATACCTGTTATGACGTAAGCATCCGCTAAGAAAACATTTTTGAAAATTCAATCCCTGAAGGGGTAAAATAAGGGTTTGAAAATCGAACTTAATGTGAGCAAAGCCGAGAGCAAAAGCTAGTATTTTTAACCGACTTTCAAAAAGGAGGAGGATAAAGTAAAGGTCTAGATAGATTGACTGCATTTGGACTGTAGTGCAGGCTTTTTAATACTGAAGAACTGCATCCAAATGGCAATTTTGCCCAAGATCTGAGATTTCTGGGGGAATTCTATATCCAGTCCTGAACTCTCATATTTACCTGCCATACCTGTCATACTTACCTGTCACACTTACCTGTATTATCATTACCATATCAACTCATGGGCGCCTCACTAGTAAGACTAAATATTGAAATTAGAAACTTCACTTCCAACTTAGATTCACTAAACTAAAGGGCGACAGGTTGAGAACGACATAGTAACTTTGTATTTGTTGTGTGTTAGTTTATTACTTTTATTAGCAATGTAATTCGCTAACAAACACACACAGAATACATGACAGTATTCTGTGGTATTTCCTACGTTGTGGGTACGGGAACCTACTTGAGTTTAGATAAACAAAGCTCTAACAAAATCTAATTGACGTTATTGTACCTAATCTAATTCCTTTACGAATTGACCATTTATGAATTCAATTTGCCGGGTCATTTTTGTGGATAAGATTCGTTAAAATTACGCCATTCCGTTGAGATGATGTCATAAGATCATCCTGATCACGCGTGAGTTCTTATAACAGTCTGAAGACCTCAAGCTAATCCCAACGTGGAATAGCGTCTGACGCCACCAGAGATTCACGACTATCACGATTAATGCGATCATCGTACGCTAATTACTTTATAAGCGATGTACAATTTACCGGTCTGAAGATTCAAGGTTTTGGCAGTTTTTATACATATCACGTACCTACTTACGTGTGGCAAACTAGATAGGCTTTTAACATCTGTACTAATATAATAAAGTGGAAGAGTTTGTTTGAACGCACTAATCTCTGGAACTATCAGTCGGATTTGAAAAATTCTTTTTGTATCTGATAGCCCAATTCTTCAGGAAGGTTATAGGCTATTCAATATCTCGGTACGACTCTTAGAAGCCGAGCAAAAAGAAAAAATAGCGCGGGCGAACAATGCGATGCGGTAAGTCGGTGGTCGAGGGCGGTCACCCGACGAGAACCGAACAAGAACCGAACCGAAGGCTATTTATTAATCCGGAAGATCAAAGCGTTCTCACGGGATTATTAAAAACTAAATCCACGCGGACGAAGTCGCGGGCAACAGCTAGTTATAATATAAACGTAAAAATTCTTAACTCAGAGAGGAGACCAGTAGTTATCCGTTGATAGATTGCTGATGCTGACGATGGTGATGAAATTTCTAAATTATTTTCCCCGGGAAACGAACCCGAGTCCTCCCACTTGATGACCAGAGACACCGCTAAGCCAGGGAGGTCATCTTAGTTTTCCGGAAATCGATTTTCCGCTTGAAGTCATATCAATTTATTTATTTATTTATTCAAAACTCACTTAAATCTATCTTAACAGGTACTTATCCTAATACGACAGAAAAAGGTTAACATTAAACAACTTACAAACTATTATCTTCCTAAATTAACATTACTAATAAAACCTTATCGACTAATATTTACAATGCACATAATATACACATTACGACCTTTGTGAACTCGTCAAACGTCGTAGTATCTGATGGGGTTAGTATAAGATTTAACACGATTGATCCTTGAACCTTAAAGGTTGAAAATGAACCTTAAAGATATTGATTTAAAGTCACAAATTCAGTACAACCGATTTTAGTTTAGAGCGTAGGTATCCGTAAACGTAAAAGTAAGAATGCATGCACGAAATTGAGCTCTAACTCAATGTTGTTATGGTTCATTTTACTTTGACGTTAATGTCATAGTATACGAATACGGTCAATCGAAGTAAATCTTATACTAATCCTACTGATGGTTCTCTCGTTTAAATTCAAGGAGCATCCTTTTGTCACGTAAATAAAACGATTCAATGTTACATTGTGCATGGTTTATCTATTCTTGATGTCCTTTCTGGCTTATCAATAGGTAAGTAGGTACATTTTTTTGTTTATTCGATGACAAGATAGTCCTTGATTACGATCTCACCTGATGGTAAGTGATGATAAAGTGTTAGATGGTAGCGGACTAACTTATAAGGGGTATGGTAGTGTACATTCAATCTATACCCCTAATTCTAGTTTCTACTCGCCATCGTGCCTTAACGCTAAATCCTTTGGCGGCACGTCTTTTACGGTAGGGTGGTAACGGCCAAAACCACCTACCAGACCAGCCCCCCGATTCAGACCCTTCCGATAACTTATTTATCGATCGATTCGGTTTGTTACCGTACGATAACATATATTTTCAATTCGTAAATGCTCTTGTAATCGAATGTATCTTGTCGATGTCGATAACGTAGTCGATACCGAATCGTATCCTCAAACCAAACGCTCTGAATCACACGACAAAAATTTTTTATACGAGATCGATATCTAACCGTATCGACACGGTATGTTATCGAACGGGTCTGAATCGCCCCCCTGATCAGAGATAATTCAGAAATTATAAATTTCCCAAATTGTCTCCTCTGAGGATTGAACCCGAGACCTCCCACCTTTTGCAATTTATGCGATACAGCCCGCTGACAGACAGACGAACGGACAGCAGAGGCTTAATAATAGGGTCCCGTTGGCACGCTTTGGGTACGGAACCCTAAAAGGAACTTTAGCCATGCTGAACTTGGCTATTCTTCCCTTTTTTTACGTTTATTTGGAGGAGCCAAATAAACGTAAAGTCGTAAAGAAAATCAGAGTTCCCACGAGATTTTTAGCGAAAATCACAAAGTTTGGACTTCGGATATGCTTTGAGTTTGACTTACAGAAAAGTATGCAATTATGCTTTGTCCAAGCCTTTATTTTCTTTTTGGCAGATCACGCCTATAAATTACCGTTTTTTTGTTTTCGGAATAATGTACTAAAATAATGTCGTACTTTATTGACGTTTAGTGAAGTGCCCTGTGCATAACAAACAACCACAGACTAAAACACAGTTCTTGAAAGACGATAAATCATTCACAATTATGATAAAAATAATTTGACTTCGTGTAAGTATTGTTTCTGTAAATTTAATAAAAAAAAGGAAATAAAAATAGTAACTATGACTCCAAACTATGACTCTATTGAATATTTGCAAGGAATTAAGTTGAAATCTTGGAATTTAAGTTCAAACCAAGGGTAAAGAAATTTTTCTTTTCATTTAATTTTTTTTGACGGCTGCCTTAAAATATAACTAGTTATGCACGCGTTAGTGAAGTGAGTTAACTTCAAAACGCGTGGTTAATAACGTCTAAACCAAGTTTAAATCAAGAGTTATGAGCAAATATACTTGGAAAATCACATACCTACCTACTTATTTATTTAACAAACTAGCTACGTAATTGGGTATACAAATGAAACAAGTAAAATTATAAACGTTGTGCAGACTTCGTTCGGGCCATTACCCATTGAATAATTTCGCCCACCTTATGAAAAAAGTAAGTTCACCAAATTGTGAGGTTTGTGGCACAGTGGAGGATGTAGTGCATATTTTATTAGAGTGTAAGAAAAATAAGGTCGTACGACAGTCACTGATGGTAAGTTTTAATTTGAACAGGTTTGATGTGGGACTTTGTCAGAGTTATCTGGCAAACCCCACATCAAAATTAGCCAGAAGAGTGTGCGGTATGGTCGCTGCTTGCCATCAGTGACTGTCGGATGTTTTCGTAGTTAAGTTAGTTTTAAGTAGGATAAGTTAATTGTATCTTTTATACGTTTTGATGGGGTTGGCGTACCTGCGGGTAAAAAACCCCAAAAAAAAAAAAAAAAATAGATTAAAAAAAAAAAAGTAAAATTATTAAATACTAGCGGCTCGTCCTGGCTTCGCACGGCTAGACATTTATTTTTTAAACATTTTGGCATAAACGTACAGTAAATGCAGGGCAAGTGACATCAACGCGTAATTTTTGAAAACATTTCACTGAGCAGTTTTATTAAACTCGTAATATGTTTCGAATGGAATGTCCTATTTTAATAAACTAAAAAGTAATTTACAGGTATTTAAACTGCCTTGCTTGAGAAATCATTTATTTAGGTAAGGATTAAGGCAAAGGTATAAATAACGTGATCTGATTTATATACACTATACAATTTAAATTAATATCGGAGTTATCAGAAAATGAATATTTCCGCGTGATAAAATAATAAAATGCCAGCCGGTGCGGCGGGGCAAGGTGGCAGGTATCGGCGCGGAAGATTCCTGTGGTTCCTGTGGTGATCTTATTAACAATCGTTTCCTATAAGAAGCTCTGTGCGATCGCAGCCCCGTAAAAACAAATATTTAATATTTCAACCCAGACGAAGTCGGGGCAGGTCGCTAGTTAAACATATTTTGAAAGAAAACCTTAATTATTATTATTATCGATAAAGAACCCAAATCAACTTATTATTTTTTTCTGTTTGTCTGTTACCGCAAACATAATATGTCAAATTAATTTATCTAAGTGATTAAAAATATATAATAAAATATAAGTACGTTAAATCAAAATTAAAAAATATTTCATTAAATCGATTGAAAGTTCTTCTTAAATAAAATCGATTATTACTTCAAATCGAATCGGTAACGTGTGAAGGCGTCACTAAAGTCAAAATTTCTTGATCTGCCAAAAAGAAAATAAAGAATTGGACAATCTATAATTTAGAAATTCCATATTTATGCAGCCGTCACAACTCTCAGCCAACTCAAAACAACCTGCAGTAGCTTACTAAAATATTAAAACTAACGTGCAATTATGACCTCTAAATTTTTATGTGCATGACATAAATTAGCGTGCGCTGTTATGCGTTTCTTGATAGTTACGCAGAACCGGTACAACCTGCAGCAGTCTATTAAAATCCCAAGATTGACATTCAATTTTAACGACTATCCTGTTTACTTTATGACGTAAATTGGCGTGCGTTGTTTTAGCACTTTTTACTACGTAGGTACGTCGACCGTGACCGTTCCATTTGAGTTATTCGGCAAAAGGCCACCTTACCATCTTTTAATAATCACCTATGGAAGACGCATCGCACTAACAATAAAAATGATATGTTATTTCGTATCCGGTACAATAGGTATATATTGTTATAGGTAGCTAATATCATCGACGCTGCGCATTGAATTTTAGTAGCACAATTAACAGTAATTAAACTTGAAAATATTTTTGAAAGGCAATCTTTTATCAAATAACTGCCAACCTAACATGATTACGAATAATTTTGCAAGTGCTTGAGACAAAACTAAATGAATCCAAACTCGCTACGGAGGTCGCCGGCTCGCTTCGCTCGTCACCTCCTTCGCTTCACTCGGCCTCGTAGGCTCGCTTCATTCAGGACCTCCTTCTCGAGCTTCTGTCTACGCGCTTAAAAAAACACTCTAGGGGAAGGGCAGACAAAACTGCGTGTAGAGGCGCGGGGGAACGCGGGTATAAATAAAGGGAAACGACTGTAATTTTAGTTCGATAATAATATATTTTGGGTTCAGGTTGGAAAAATTGATTACGCTAAAGCTATTTAGAACTATCATTTTGGGTATTAATGTTACTATTTCAGGGAAACAAGATTTGGTGAGTAATCATCCATTTTGGTAGGCAAAAAGAATACAAAGAAGTTAACATATTTTATTTGGTGTCTTAGTCTTAAGGTCCAAAAAATTATTTTGGCGAGCATTTAAATTGTACCCATTTTAGATGGAGTTGGAAATTTTATATTAATTTTAAATGCCGATATTTCATCTTTCATGTCCATCAAAATGAACATTTTCACCTCTCTAGCTCAAAAAGGGCGCCTTTGCTGCCCAAAACCAGTGAGCAAAAGTAGTTTTTGCTCACTCAGTGAGAAAAAGTGTTTTGAATATAGAACGCATTGGATTGGCGTTTCTTCAACTCACCGTCTCAAGAAACGTTCAGAAATTTTGTATATAATATTGCATACCCCATACATTTTATTTCGACAAAATTTTTTAACTCTCTATTTTATTATTTAAACTATTTACTTTTCGTAAATGTGTTTTAGACTTTATAATTCTGTAACACACATGAAACATAAAAGAAAATTAAAATTAATTAATTAATATATTTTATTTTATGAATGACACAATTCCGAACGCAGACAAAAGAGTAATATAAAATGGCGGCAAAAAAAAAAAATAATTAACTCTATTCTATATCTTAATTAGGTACTAATTTCTTAGAAGTTATTTGTTGTAAGAATTTTAAAATAACAAAATAATCTACTTATAATTCAGAATTAAAAGAATTAGTGTCTAACGCGAATTAAACTTTCTTCCGGAATGGTCTCGTGAAAAATACTTGAAAGCCTATGAATTATTTAATGATTGGAGACTTTCTAAGGATGCGAAGTCCTATTCAGAGACTGTGATTTTATCATATTTCATGGAATTGTCTAAAACAAGGTAACCATCTACATTATGGAGTATTTACTCCATGTTAAAAGCTACAATCAAATCGAAATGCGACGTTCACATTGAAACTTATCCTAAACTTATTGTATTTTTGAAAAGACAGTCGGAGGGGCACAAATCCAAAAAATCTAAAGTTTTCACCGCTCATGATATTGAAAAGTTTTTAAATAAATAAACCTAATTTTTAAAATTTTAAAATATCCTTTATGTTTTAATAAATATTTCTCTTACATCTTGTACTTTTTCGCTATTGAGGTGAAAAATTGTATGTATCACACGATAGCAAAGTTTTTGCTTCTTGTGCCTTTGAATCCCTCACTACTCTCAGGATTCTAACTTAGAATCCTTCGTTCGCTCGGGATTCAAACTAGGCACTCGCAACAAAAATGAACTTTGCTATCTTGTTGAACAAATAACTATTTCATGATCAATCAAGATTGAGAAATCTTTCCATACTGCGATAGTAGTCAAGCATGTAAAACAAATCAGTCCAGCGCATCGGTCCTGCGTCTAATCTCTCTCCGGTCGTGTCGGATGTCCATCCCATCGGACTATGAGAGTGAGGGAGTAGATACTGCACCTGTGTTTGCACACACAAGTGCGGATTGGCACACTTCATATACTTTTGAGAGTATTATGCAAATTCTCAGGCAAGCAGGTTTCCTCAGGCTGTTTTCCTTCACCTTTAAAACATTTAAATGCGTCAAACGCACATTTAACTTTTGCTATAATTTTATTATTATTTATTTTATGACCCCTTTAACGTCATTGCGCGATGGACAATTCCCCACTGTATTTGTTAAACTGTGGCGCCCTCTACAGTCCGGCCTACTTACGAAAGGCCTCACCTCACGTTCAATAGCGTAAGAAATGCCGCTTAAATAACAATAAATTACCATAATGGTGTAATAAACGCAATCTGCTCTATTTTTTCGATCCATAAAATCAATGTTTATAAAGCAGTTTTATATAAATATCTAATAGTTATTTGAATTTATGCAACTGTTCTAGCATATCGATAGAAGTTGTAAATTTTTTAAAATATTATTTTGGGTGCAACTGGGGAGTGAAACTTCGTGGTGATGGGGGATTAAGACGATGATAAAATAGACTAGTGCTGAAATCATACCTCCTAAAGAAAACCTCAAAAACGGTTGCAGAAATCGGCCCAAAAATATTTAAAAGAGAATCCCCTAAAGATTTATGAATTGTTAAAAGTACATTACTGCCGCGGCCAGAAAAAGAGGCATTGATGGATGAACGTGTAAATGTGGGCCGAGGCGAAGCCGAGGCACACATACGTTAGTCCATCAATGTCTAGTTGTGGCCAAGGCTTGTATAGTATTTTCCTCAAATAATGCGCGGAAATTAAAACAGCTTTCTATATTTGCAACAAGATTTGCAAGCTAGTTCGAAACTTAAATAAAACCTTTGATAATTTACCTCCTTGGTTGCCATGGTAGCCATGCCAATTTTAAATAACACGACAGATATATTACCAAATTTTTTTTTCCTCCGAGTATTACATAGTAAACTCACTATTTGGCCGCTAACCCGGCCCAAAATGGTAATTGCCGGCGGAGTACAGCAATTTTGATTTATCTCGAAGAAGGTTGTCAAAATAATGCTCACATTTCCAATCATGTTTGAAAAAAAATATAAATTATATTGAGGAACAAACTGAAAAGTTGGCTTGTCGTCCTACAGTTTTTCTTTCTTCTTTTATAATACGGCGGGCGCGGCGATCTATCGAGTTTAATGGTACTTGGCAGAGCCTTTCCAGAGGTGGCAGCAGTAAAAGTTTATTTGAATAAAAAATTATTCTATTCTGCAAGGCTGAGCGCACCTGATGAGCCTAATAGAGAGTCAGGCGTTGCTCTGGGTACCGAGTTTTTTGGCTGCTGTTTTGCCTTGATGATGACATGCGACATTGTAGGTTCACCTTTACATTTAAATTAGTTACATTTAAATTAGTTTAAATTAGTTTTATGAATATTACTTTTTTTTTTTTTTTTTTTTTTATTATTAATTTGATGTAGGTAATAGTGTAATTGTTGAGTGTAATAATTATTTTTGAATTTTTGTAATGTGGCTATAATGTATATTATATAATTGAATTTGTGAAATGTATATGAGTCTTAGTTACTTGAAATAAATGATTTATTAATATTAAT
Organism: Hipparchia semele; assembly: GCA_933228805.2. NCBI lineage: Eukaryota > Metazoa > Arthropoda > Insecta > Lepidoptera > Nymphalidae > Hipparchia > Hipparchia semele. The sequence goes on from OW121719.1 coordinate 1,077,003, forward strand.
ATTTACTCCTGACCATATCAATTTGAATTACCTGATAGGCTATTCAAGTTCTCGGTAATTCGATAATAACAGCATTTCGTGGAAAGTGTTCCGCGTTTCGTGACTAATAAGCAATGGCGAATGGTTAGTTGTTCGTTTGTGTGTGGCTGGACTGTGCACAGAACGGGTTATTTCGAACACGTAATTACCTATAATAGTTATACCTACAAATTATAATAGTGTCCATGCAGACGGACCACATAATAACTTAAGTTGGTTCCATTTTTTAAAAAGAATATCAGCCAAAATGAACTTGACCAATATTCTCATCTCCCCTCCAAATAAGCGGAAAGCTTGTGTTAGGAATTGGTACGACAATAGTGCAACGTAGGGTTCAAAATTTAATGCCCAATATACCCATTTTATATTCATAAACTAATAAGTTAATAACCCAATAAATTATACGAAGATTATCCCCTTACCATAAACACATACTTAGTGATTATATTCTCTTGGCCATACACTATTTTCTTATAACAAGTCTTATTAATTGTCAAAAGTTAGTCATTATAGGTTGTCCAAGCCTTTATTTTCTTTTTGGCATCTGCCAAATACCCTACGCCTATAAATTACCGCTTTTTTGTTTTCGGAATAATGTACTAAAATAATGTCGTACTTTATTGACGTTTAGTGAAGTGCCCTGTGCATAACAAACAACCACAGAGTATAACACAGTTCTTGAAAGACGATAAATCATTCACGATTATGATAAAAATAATTTGACTTTGTGTAAGGATTGTTTCTGTAAATTTAATAAAAAAAGGAAATAAAAATAGTAACTATGACTCCAATATTGAATATTTGCAAGGAATTAAGTTGAAATCTTGGAATTTAAGTTCAAACCAATAGTAAAGAAATTTTTCTTTTCATTTATTTATTTTTTGACGGCTGCCTTGAAATGTAACTATGCACGCGTTAGTGAAGTGAGTTAACTTCAAAACGCGTGGTTAATAACGTCTAAACCAAGTTTAAATCAAGAGTTATGAGCAAATATACTTGGAAAATCACATACCTACCTACTTATTTATTTAACAAACTAGCTACGTAATTGGGTATACAAATGAAACAAGTAAAATTATTAAATACTAGCGGCTCGTCCTGGCTTCGCACGGCTGGACATTTATTTTTTAAACATTTTGGCATAAACGTACAGTAAATGCAGGACAACTGACATCAACGCGTAATTTTTAAAAACATTTCACTGAGCAATTTTATTAAACTCGTAATATGTTTCGAATGGAATGTCCGATTTTAATAAACTAAAAAGTAATTTACAGGTATTTAAACTGCCTTGCTTGAGAAATCATGTATTTAGGTAAGGATTAAGGCAAAGGTATAAATAACTTGATCTGATTTATATACACTATACAATTTAAATTAATATCGGAGTTAGCAGAAAATGAATATTTCCGCGTGATAAAATAATAAAATGGTGCCAGCCGGTGCGGCGGGGCACGGTGGCAGGTATCGGCGCGGAAGATTCCTGTGGTTCCTGTGGTGATCTTATTAACAATCGTTTCCTATAAGAAGCTCTGTGCGATCGCAGCCCCGTAAAAACAAATATTTAATATTTCAACCCAGACGAAGTCGGGGCAGGTCGCTAGTTAAACATATTTTGAAAGAAAACCTTAATTATTATTATTATCGATAAAGAACCCAAATCAACTTATTATTTTTTTCTGTTTGTCTGTACCGCAAACATATGTCAAATTAATTTGTCTAAGTGATTAAAAATATATAATAAAATATAAGTACGTTAAATCAAAATTAAAAAGTATTTCATTAAATCGATTGAAAGTTCTTCTTAAATAAAATCGATTATTACTTCAAATCGAATCGGTAACGTGTGAAGGCGTCACTAAAGTCAAAATTTCTTGATCTGCCAAAAAGAAAATAAAGAATTGGACAATCTATAATAGTGTCAGTAAAAATGACGAATGTCAGATTCAGTCAAGTGTAATAATAAAGCAACGATGTGAATAATAATTTTTTTTTTACTATTATTTATTTTAGATATATCTAACTAGGTTTAAGATTTGGATGGTTTATTTATCATAACAGAACTGTTTGGATTCACCCCAACAAAATTACTTACGTTATGGAATCAAATGGGAGGACTGTGATCAAGAGAAGAGAGGTTTATATGGACCAGCCATAATTGCGCCTCAACTTTGATATGAACCCCTGATATGAACCTTTGATATGAACGGCACTGCTTTGTGGTTGTGGCGTCCTTTTCGCGAATCAGTCAGCGCTTTCCCTTTCACGATGTAAGTCTTCTACCACCTGTTATAGCAGTAGAAGCAGTAGATGACCAGTAGCACAGTATGTATAGTAGCATAATAAAATCTTTAGACTGCTACTAGAGGGTCAAAACTTATTAAGTTTTGAACCTCTAGTAATTAATAGCATTTCTGATAGGCTTCAGGTTCAGCACGGAAGATAATAATATGATAATCATTGATACAATCTCAATAATCAGAATCGCTATAGGTACCATTTCGCAACTCGAAATTCTTCAATGCTCGCTGTAGAGAATAAAGAGATAGGCAAACTTTTACGGTAGCAACCCTTAGCTAAAGATTGAACAACTCGCCAACGATGATTGATTTCGGGCCACAAAGCACCTAGCACCTTAGATAAAAATAATATACCCTTACTAAAAAGAAGATCTGCGTTTATTAACAATATCTTTTTCTTGGTTGTTCCAGGCCATGCGAGGATGGTGCGCGCGGTGGAGCGGTTCGGGGCGCGCTCGACTGCGCTGGCTGGCCGCGCTCGTCTGCTGGGGCGCGCTCGTCGCCCTGGCCCTACCCCGCCTCCAGCCGACACCCCCTCGCACGCGCCCCGCACCCCCCGCCCGCCTGCTGCTCCAGTCGGAAGCCGCGTCGACCCCGGCCCCCTTCCCCTCCACACAGACCCCGCCGAAACCCGCCACAGACACGCGAGTCCTCACTGAAGACGAGCTGCGAGCCGACGCAGAACGGCGACTCCCTTCTCTACCCCTCGCGTACTGGCACAAACATAAAAATGACAAGAACAAATTCTACAAGAAGAAGGACTGCGCTCCTTTCCCGTCCATATACGACCTCGAGTTCCACAACACTTACTGGCAAACTTTGCGAGCGAAAACCGACGTATTCCATTTCTATGGAGCGTACCTCGATGCTCGAAATACGTCCCGTATCGGCCCAGCAGTGAGAGTTCTCGCAGTTCACGATAGAATCAAACCTACCATCACTACCCACTGTCAATTGTGGTTCGAAGAACGCGAGGCGCCAGTTGTAGTGAGAAATCTCGAATACAAATACGTGTGGAACAGCAAATGGGGTAACTACAGGGATGGAGTACTCCAGCCTTACTTACTAGCTTGCGTTCTACCCGCTGAAGTACGTCATTTAGTTCCCGCTTCAGTGTCTATCGTTTCCGATCCTTGCGATCGAGCTACGAATAACCTTCGAGTACATTACGATCGACCCAAACCACCAGCAGTTCAGAAAGAATTTGCCGTTTGCGTGAAAGGCTTGGATTTTCTTCACGAGGACCTATCGGTCAGACTAGTCGAGTGGATTGAAATAATACGACTTCTCGGAGCCGACAAAATCTTCTTCTACGAACTCCAAATACACCCGAATATTACAAAAGTCCTGAACTACTACAATGATCTTGGAGTAACTGAACTAACACCTATAACTTTACCTGGAGGACAACCCAACTTGCCAGGTCTCCAACACATGTATCTGAAGAAGAAAACGACTCATAAACGACAGATGGAATTAATTCCTTACAACGATTGCTTATACCGACATATGTACCAATACAAGTGGTTGGCGCTACTTGACATCGACGAGGTAATCGTTCCTCTAGAAGACAATGATTGGAGTTCATTAATGAAGCGAATTCTACCTCTTTCTGTGCCAGCGGCTGGGAAGCCTCCGCGCTCGTCCTATCACGCTTCAAACTTGTATTATCTCGATTCGTTACAGCATGAGCATAGTTGGGAAGATGGCATACCTCGCTATCTCCACATGTTGCAGCATGTTTATCGGACGCGGAATTTTACGAAGCCAGGACAGTACGTCAAGGCTTTCCACGAGACGGAGCGTGTGCTTGCTCTTCATAATCATTTTCCGCTGGCTTGTCTCGGAGGAGCGTGCTCGTCTTACGCGATCGAGACGAAGCATGCTCGCTTGCAGCATTATCGTGCGGACTGCGTAACAGCGCTGAGCAAAACGTGCGCGGAACTACGCCAGCAGCCCGTGCGCGATACAGCGCTGTGGCGCTGGCGAGCTCCTCTCATACAAGCAGCGGATGCAGCGCTGACGGCGCTAGGTTTCCTCCCCCCTCATCGGTGACCAAAATCGTGCGCGTTCCCTGCATATACGCTTAGTTCTTGTAACCTATTAAATGCTAGTATTAAAATTATTTTTATAGTTCCCTCGAGTTTTTATTTTAAAGGCCTAGTGAATTTAAGTCGTGGACTTGGAATATGGATAGATTAATATTCTTTATTACACTGTGCGATCTTAACCCGCACTTAAGTAACACTTATCCGTGTAAAAAGAATTACTTTTTACACGGATAACTGGCACGATCATAATATTACTTAAATGCAGGCTTAGATCACACTAAGTGCTATAAAATAGTTTATTACACAGCATAAAATGAATATGAGTTTAATGCTAATCGTACATTTCAGCACGCACTAAAATAGACGGTAACTTAAATTGTACTTACTCTAGACAACTTACTATTTACTATTGTACTAGACAATTTAAGTCGCTGAAGATAAAGGTTTATTACCGTCTATTCTATGTTAGGCATTGAATGTTGCTTGCGCGGGTTATAATATGCGATTAGAATTATACAGTGTTATAAGAAACAATAAAAATGTAAAATATCTTGCTCAAAATAACGAAACGTTAGCGAAAATTTGTCACGATTTTATTTTATTTGATGACTCAAGGGTATCCAATCCTACTATAATTAGTATAGTGCTGGTATTTACCAAAGCGGACATGGGCCCAGAGATAATGGGCGGAGATATTTCGTAAAGACCTATAAAGGTACGTGTAGTCCTGTTGTCTCCGTTGATTGTTATTCCCACATCTCTCCGTTAGTGGATTTAGTGGGAAGTCATGTTAAGACAAGAGATGTGAGCGGTGTAATAGGCGGACTTTTCGCTTTGTGCGTGTAAAAACTTCGTATACGCAGACAGTTAACTCCGCTGTAGCTAGCACACATCTCTCCGCTTTTGTGGAAACACCTGCTACCTACGCTCTCTTCAGGAGCCCTCTCCGACCATTTCCGCTTTGGTGGATACGAACTTAATCTAGAAATATTATACATAGGTATCGTCTGGGTTTTATCAGTTTTTATTATAATTATTATGATTGTACTCTCAATTATTTATTTTGAAAAAGATTAGGTATCATTTGCAATATTACCAGACAATAGCATGGAAGTCGTAATGACTTCCATTGCATTACTGTTTTTTTTGATGACTAACTTTATGGTATTCTTGCTGTAACAGCATTTAAGCCAATTGCGAGTGTGTCAGTACTTGATATTGATAAAAAGTACCTACATAATCGTATTTGTATCACTATATTCCTATACCATAATAAAATTTATCACGTTATTTTGAAGTTAGAACAGCAGTTGGATTGTCTAAAATTGATTGCTATAGGTAGACCCTCGAACGTTGATGACTGCAATCTCTCTGATTGGCCGATACTCTCTCACTATTGCCAAATACTCCCTCACTATTGGCTAAAACACATTGTTGCAGCAAGAACGCCATAAATCCAGCCAATCACCAGTATTGTATTGCAATGACTTGCAGCTTTTCCGCAATCGACCAGCCGTTGACACTAACTGATCATGCAGTTTAAGATGGTATACGCTGACCAGAAAGAGGTATGGTTTTTGTACCATACCTTTTTTGGGTTTCTATATCGTGCCGGTACGCGTCGCTTGCCGGTCGAATCCTAGTTGTATTAGGTAAAGTCTATACAACAACGTGTAATGAAAGTCATTGAAAATACTGAAGGGTATGTGCATAGAACATAGAATCCTTGAGCATAGGTGTTGGGAACCGAAGCCATTACAGTTTTTGAGTAAATTATACCCATAGTTTTCACTAAAAACAATCTAACCCCTACGTAGGTACCTACTACGATATGGTTGGGTTGGTATGGGGTTGATATTATTGTCACATCACAAGTAAGCGCTTTATAAATTTTTATGAAAATTTAAAAAGTTTGTATGAAACGTCTTTGGAAAACATATTATGGTTCTTTCTATTCAATATTTTTACTGGTGTTTCTATTAATAGATGCATAAAACGTACACTTCAGTATTTTCAAAAACTTAAATTGGCTGTAGAGACGAATAATTTTAGTAAAAATATATCGATTAATGAAAATTTTATAATAAAAAGACTATTTGCATTTGATACTTACATAATTTTTATGTAAATAACAAGTGTTGTTTGAACAAATAAAATTGTAAATATAAGTGAAATGCCCCTTTGTATTTAATTACCTGTGTTTTCATAATACAAATTATTTTTAAGTTGGTGAGAAAAAAGAGGATAAGTCATATAAAGCACATCTAATAAGGAGAACAAAAACGAATACTTGTTTTTGTTTTTTTTTTGGTTAAAGCCACCAAACATTTTTGACAAAATGAGTGCTACATACCATTTAAGCCTCTTTAATCCAACGGTTAAACGTACTGAAAACGTTGTCGGTTCAATCTCCATTTTGCAGAGGAGAGGGCAATAAAGTCAGTTTCGGCATGGCTAATATTCTTAAAAAAAATTAAATCAATGCTCTGAAGTAACTTTCAAGTGGGTAATAGAGTTAACAAAGGGGTTTCCCCTTCGGTAAACATCGGTACACAGTGAAACGTTATATTTTATGACTCATCCCCTTTTTCTTTGACGCCACACATATTAGCTTTTGATTGCATCAAGTATTTATACAACTTCTGGCTGATGCCAACGACTTCGTCTGTATGGATTTAAATAGTTTTGAAAATCCCGCGGGAATTTTCCGAATTTCGGGATAAAAAGGTAGCCTATGTCACTCTCCAGATCCTCGATTATACCCTACACCCATGCCAAAAATCACGTCCAAAGCTCTGTTGCAGCGTGATTGGAGGACAAACCCACAAACAAACACACTTTTGCATTTACAATATTAATAAGTGATTTTTGATGGAATCAGGCTAAATTAAAAAGAGTTCAGGCGGTTTTTATCAAACCAATATTGTGAGGCCCGTTTACTAATAAAATATACTGGTTAATCGACTCATTATGGTGATGTCAATGTGAATGTTTTGAGGAGTTGCTATAATAAAAACAGCAGGCTACAGTGCAACTGCATACTGCAAATGATCACTGTAAGGACATTGCCATTATAAAATCAAAGGCAAAAATGATATTTTTAAAAAGATTAAATGTTAAACAATTTCATCATTATCAGCAACCTCCTTGTGATGCCCTCCCTGGCGTAGTGGTGCGCGCTGTGGACTTATAACTGGGAGGTCTTGGGTTCGATTCGATTGAAAGCTCCGGCCTCCCGAATAGAAGACTGCAGTTCTAATCTCTGGACTATCACTGGCTCTTTGATAGTGCCTAATCGTAAATCGAAACGGTTAGGTATGCGTGTAGTAAATAATAATAATCTGCGAGGGTGAACTCCTCTCAAGAGTAAACCCCAGACTGTGGTTTATATTCCGAGTTTTCAGCAATAAGAAATAGCTACGGAGCAGAGAGTAACTCGAAAAATGTCTTCTCGTCCAAAAACCCTCAGTGCGTGAAGATTAAAGTTTTCGAACAGTGCATGTTGCCAGTGATGACTTATGGATCCGTAACATGGTTGCTAACTAGAGACCTCTTAAGAAAGCTCAGGATTACTACTCAGCGAGCGGGCGACGGAAAGAAATCGATCGACGGGCGATCCGTAGGAGAACCAAAGTCAGCGACAACAGCTCAGCGAATCGTGAAACGTAGGTACCTAGTGTAGAGAAAATAGGCGGCGCACATAGTTCGAAGAGCTGCTGGTGGTCGTTGAGGTCCCAAGGTGCTGGTAACCCCGCACAGGGGAGCGCAATGTTAGCAGCCCCCCTCTAAGTGGATCGACGACAACAAACGAGTCGCAGGGAAAAAAGGCAGCGCAAAACCGAGGCCTGTGGCAGTCCATGCAAGAGATATTTGTCCAGCAGTGGACGTCTACCGGAGAGAGTATCGCTGTGTTACCAAAAAAAACTTTATAGAAGGCGAAGTCGCGGCGTACTACTTGTACTGGTAGGTAATTGAATTGTCATTACAAGTGCTCATTCAACAGACTACAAAGGTCCGAATAGGGATGATGTAATCATTAGTATTTGGTACGTGAAGCGTTGTCGAATTAGGCTCGACAGGGTCTGATGGACTGCAGGGATGTCGACTGTGTCGTACCAGAACGCTAAGTCTGTATTTTTTTTATAGTGTTCTTAATTCTTAGCTGCGAAAAATGTATCACACTAATGTTATAAAGGCGAAAGTTTGTGTGAGTGTGTGTATGTTTGTTCTGTTTCACGCGAATTACGGATGGAATTATATTCAGATAATTACGCAGGAGATATTACAGTGCACAAACAGAAGAGCACCGTCTGTTCCTTCACTCTCACAGTCCGGTGGGACAGCAATCCGCTTCGATCAGAAAGAAATCAGGTGCAAAAACGACAGCTTTACGTGCTCTCTGAGGCATATGGGTGGATCTTACCACCGCTTTCCCAAGTCGGGATTGCTACTAAGAATTTCTTACGGAAAACCTTGATAACATTTTATTTAACCTCGATTACCGCACCCCACCGAACGCAATTTCACCCTCACCACCTGGGTGCCTGGAGCACTTCGACCACCCGTTGCTCCAGATCTTTCTTACCACGTACTACCAAATTATGGAATCATCTCCCTTCGACGGTGTTCACACTTAATTACAATATGGGGTTATTCAAAGGGCGGACCAATAAACTTCTGAAAAGCCGGTAACGCATTGGTGGTGCCTCTGGTACTAGAAATGTTCATGAGCGGCGGTAATCACTTAACATCAGGTGACCCGCCTGCTCGTTTGCCCGCTATTCATATAAAAAAAAAATTTTTGACACGGGACTTGAACTTATAGACCTTACTATCCGCAGCCGACCAAGCCAACGATTAAACCAACATAGCTGCCAACTGATAACAATGTAGAGTCAATATTGAATGTAACAATTTCTAATTATTTTAAATCCGCTTCCAAATTAAGATAACCCACATTTGGTGGAATATTTTACCAATGCAAATATCATAGTACGAGGTCTAATTTAATTATTTATTGTTTAACAAATGGAAAGGGCTTTTTGTTCTTTCGTGTGTAATTCTTTCCTAAACTCTAGCCACTTCGCCCGTATTTAGATTTTTAGGGTTCCGTAGTGAAACGATAAGTTACAATAAAAAAAGTAAAAAGGTAAAGCCTCAATAGCACAACGGTTAAAGATGCGGACTGAAAACTGAAGGGTCGCAAATTCGAATCCCACCCTTTGTCGTACTCACTCCTAACACAAACTGTCCGCTTATTTGGAGGGGATAGGAGGATATTAGTCAACTTTAGCTTGGCTAATGTTCTTTTTTTAAAAAAATATAGTTTTTCCAAGTTCATCCGTCTGTGGGTCTGTCCGCAGCCTAGCGCAAAATAGAATAGAATAGAATAATTTTTTATTCAAACGAAATTTTACAAAGTGCTTTCGAATTGTCAAATTAATCTACCACTGGGTTGGAATGCCGTTCCAACCGAGAAGAACCAGCAGACTTGCCCTCTTTTGTACTGACGAATCTTCCTTTCAGTGTAAGCAGCAGAGCCAAGTTTGGCAACGAGACCTACTATATGGGTGTCCCATTGCAGCTTCGAATCCAAGGTTATTCCCAAGAACACAGTGGGTTTCTCAGTTTTATAAAGTAAAAACTATTAACACTAAAAAGAGCTGAATTGGGCATTAGACATGTCACATACCTAATATTAATTTTGAAGCTCTTCTCAGCAGATTTTGCTTTGCGAAGCGGTGCGGTAGTAAAGTTTTGACTTGTCAAAAGCACCACATCAAAATTAATAATCATGATTTTTAAGCTATTGCATAGCTTCTATCGCGGGCCTTGAGCGTGGAGACCGAATCCAGAAATACCGTAACGAAAATAACCTGACACGGGACTCCTCTCACCGCTAGATGGCGTTGATAAAAAATGCTATGCAATAGCTTTACCGCGGCAGTCCCCGAGTGCCACACGTCTTTTTTATTTGATAACCCTAACATAAACATTGTACATGAAGGTATGTATGTTGTATTGTTTGGGCGCGGCCAGGGTCCAAGTAAGGTGCGGCTAAACAATAAGGAAGCTGGTACATCATGAGCGGTACATCGCGGTCGCAACTTGCAGAAATCCCGCGACGCTACGCAGTGGCTGTTCAGTGTTGTCCTGTTGACTTAATTATTTATAGTGTTCAGATAAACCTAGTTTTTTGGTAAGTAGATACATCGATCTTAGAACTAATATTCCTATAATTCAATAGCCGTTCCACCGGAGAAACCTATGACAATACAAAGAACGTCTTAAAAAACTTTCAAAAAGAAATCAATTTAAATATCTAGTCCTACATATAACGGGTACGCCATAGAGTTCTTTAATCAAATAAATATCGAATTGTACGACTGTTTATAAACAATTATACATACCAGCCTATCAATTAACGCGTTATTTACTCATTTCTTATTAGTTTTGATTATTATCTATAATGAGATGCGTGACGTTATCTAAAGAGGAAATGAGGGATGGGATAAAGTTCAAAATCTCTAAATATTCTCCGGAACGTTCCTTTGTCCATCTGTCTATCCGTTTGTCAAGGCCCTTTTTCTCAGAAACGGCCTGAGATCAGTGGCGTGCCGTAGGGTTCAAACATAGGCAAGCCAGGCGTTTCCGTCTTCTTTTACTTATGTTGTCTTGGCGAGCTTCACAAAGCATACTACTACAGAAGGCATACTACTACTAGACAGAATTAAAACATGTCAGCAATGGCATACCTACTGTGGCTTTGAAAAAAGCCGTTTGCTTTATAAAACAAAGAAGTTTCGATGCGTTGTTTTCCGAAATTACAAAATGAAATAACGGAACTCAAATGATTTTGGGAATTTTGATGTATTTTTATTTATAGCACCAGATAAATTATTTAAATCATCATAGCCAATCATATTCCAAACGTTAGTTTCCTTAGAAAAAAATATGCAACACCAACAATATACCTAATTTATTAGTATGTGAGCAACCAACTATCCATTTCGTTTTGTACACGGATCTGTTAAATTGTCTGTTATGACCTTTACTAATTTGTGAAATACACAAGTCTGGAGTAGGTTTTGGAGAATTTATAAGATATTTTTTTCGTTCAAAAGTTAAGTTTCTTAAATTTACCTTGTTTTTCCCAATAAACATTTGCACACACTTTAAATCGTCACATGGAACGATATTACTTTTATCTGAACTCATTTTATACAAAAAAAAACACAAATAATGTAATTTCAATTCAATAACGACACGTCACGATACGACAATAACTAAATAATCCGACCCGAAAGAAAGTCTCATGACAGTATATATAATAAGTAATTCCCGGGGACTTCTTAACTTAGACGGTTTATAAGCAAGCCAGCTTAAATCTTCCCAATGCGAGATATACGATTTATATTTATATAGATCGCAATTTGCATAGGTTACAGGCGGGTTAGAGCGGTGTGACCCAAAGCCACGGTCCTCCCTCTCACACTCGCGGCTTGCGTTGCGTGGTTCGGTCGACTCACTTCAAGGTCACTATCTCCGTAGTCCGTTATATCCGATAGTTCGAATAACGCGGTGACGCGCGAAATTTAAATACGTAATTTAAATCGATCCATTAATTTTAGTGAGTGAAATTAAAATTATTAATAATCTGCCTAATACAGGATTGATATTAGGCAAGCCGGGCTTTTGGGCTTGTATGGAGGGTTCGCCACTGCCTGAGATATATAGTTTAATGATCTCTTAATGCTGTGAAGATTTCAAGTTTCTAATTAAATTTAAAGAAAAATTACAGCTTTTCAAAGCGTATTTCCAAAACATAATTAGTATTACAAAATGTCCAGTGACGTTTTTGCCATTAATTTAAAATACATTTTATCATTTACATATAAGTAACTCTACTTACTTTTAAATACGTATAATATTGTGACAGGCATATACCGAACCCCACACTGCGCGTAGTCGGACGCGCAATTTACCTTTTATTTTTTAATTTCTAACTTTTTCAAAAATATTTTATTGTTCCATGATAAAATGATAAATAATACCAACTGGTGCGCGTTTTATAATTTTAAAATATCCCGCGCACAATTTGGGACACGCTTCAATTACTTATGAAATTATATAAAGTACTACTTGATGCGCGGCTTCGCTAGCGTGGATTTAGTTTTTAAAAATCCCGCGGGATCTTTTTGATTTTCTGGGAAACCCTATGTCACTGTCCCGGTCCTCAACTATACCCATGCAAAAAATCGCGTCGTTTCGTTGCTTTGTTGCAGCGCGATTGAAGGACAAACCAACGAATAAACACAGCTATAATTAGTAAGAAAGTAAGGATTTAAAATTAAATGATCCTATTAAGTTAGGTTTTAGTGGATAAATTGGTTAATAAATAAAATGTCAGCTGATGGAGTAATAAGGAGGCGGGTAACAGAATGTCGGGTAGGTATTATTAGGTATCATACAAAGACCAGACATTGATTCCACATCTTCAATTCAATTCAATTCAATTCCTTTATTGCATGATTGGGAGTTACAAGATGTTTCAAATAGGTTATAGTCTAGGTAGGGCTTATGTTACCCATATTCTTGTAAATAAAACATTTCATTTCATTTCATTCTACATACATGTCGAGGACGATTGAACTCTTTAACTTCACAATGTTAGTGTCTTTAACTGTTTGATAATGAACTTGACGAAATTACCTACTTGACTAATGCTAGAGGATCGAGTGTCGCGGATGTGTCACTCCGATACAGATTAGAGTTATCTCAAAGTGCCCCCAAAGTACAACATACGAGTACTTATTACAATGAATCCGCCTCGTTGGTCTAGCGGTTAGCAAGTTCGCCTGCGGATGACGAAGTCCCAGGCTCGGTTCCCGGGTCTTTCAAAAATGTATTGGGTTTTTCTGTCAACTAGCCCGGAGTTAGGAAGTTGGCGGTGAGTCACCCCCGTGCCTCGGAGAGCACGTAAAGCCGTCGGTCCTGAGTCTGATTTCTCTCCTGTCTTTTGGATTTTGCCGTCCTATCGGACGATGAGAGTGAGGGAATAGAGAGTGTACCGGTGTTTGCGCGCACACTTGAGCACTATAATATCTCCCGCGCAGATGGCTAATCTCTGTGGAGATTGGCCGCCGTGGTTGGGAGGGCATTATTCCTCAATCCTGATGCTGCAGGGGTTCTACCCACCTAAACTGTGGGGATTTAGGAACTATCGATTATGAATTGAAGACGCGGACGAAGTCACAGGCGTCCGCTAGTCGTGTCAATCAGTTCCGGTAACTGGCATTAAGTAGGTAGTAGGTATCGATACAAAGGTATAACCGTAAAGAGGTCATGATCCTGGCCTTATCGCTGTCCCCGGGGCACAACATAACTGCACATTTCCACGATTACTTACCTAAAGTAAACAATTAGCAAGTACTACGTAGGCTTTGGCCGTGGCTAGTTACCACCCTACCGTCACAGACGCGCCGCCAAGCGATTTAGCGTTCCTGCACGATGGCATGTTGAAACCGATTAGAGCTATGGGTTGAATGTACACTGCCATACCCCTTCTAAGTTAGCCCACTGCCATCTTAGACTGCATCGTCACTTACCATCACGTGAGATCGCTGTCAAGGACTATCTTGTCATCGAATAAAAATAGCACCAACGGGAATGGGTCTGCTTTGTCTTCCCATGTTGACATGTATTGGATTATATGTATTGCATTTTTGAAGCTTCACTGTGGAAGCACTGTATAGCTTAGCTTGGTTACTTATTGTAAAATTATTTTATTTTTTGAAAAGAGCAACTGCTGAGTTTCTTGCCGGTTCTTCTCAGCAGAATCTGCATTCCGAACCGGTGGTAGATTTATGACGTGTCATAAGAGCTACAAGGTGGCCTACATGAAATAAATAAATTTTGATTTTGAATTTGATTATATCGACCGTAGCAATTAACATAGTCGCATGTGAAAAACCACTACTCCAAGGCACGGCCGCTCAAAGCTTCAAATATGTGAAAAGTGAAAAACAGTCAACATATCCAACCCTTGCACTTGCAAAAACCAAAGATGGTTGGTTGATTCCAAAAGTTTCACAATTGGTGGGGGCATTGCTATCCCCATTCTAAGACCCTTAATGCAACAAAACGAAAATCGCCAAAATGTAGATCCGACACTGTTAATTGCTACGGTCGATATCAATAATTGTGTTTTAGGATTCCGAAAAAAAAAACAAGAAGTGTTACCCTGTGTTAGTGTTGTGTTAGGTAAAACTATTTTTTGCCATCTCTCTGTGTCTCAACGCCCCTTTTCTCAGAAACGGCTTAAGGTACTAAGTTGTTGTAGACCGATTTTGATGTGGATTTTTTCTGTTTGAAAGCTAACGCAAATCGAGATGGATCTAAGCTATAAATTGTGAACTTTAAATTAAAAAATTTCAAAACGTAGAATTCACTTTGGTAAAGTAACCTTTAGTCTTTAACACAATCATTCCGTCCATCCTGTTCGATTTAGCCTAGGTACACTAATGCCATTAAGAAATTACATCCACATCGGTACAATTAGAAATGGACAAAGATATGTAATAATTCGATTAGTGATAGAAAGGACAACATAAACACATGAGATATGTAATAATATAATTAAGCCAAAAATAAAATCTCGTCTGATCTAATTGTATACTGTCATCTGAAAGATAAATCGGCTCAATAAAACTTGAAATGGACACAATCGGCTTCACTTCTGCTGCTGCGGATTCAGAGCAACTGCTGAACTTCAGCTGCTGCCGGCTCTTCTCAGCAAAATCTACTTTCCGAAACGGAGCTAGAGTCTTGAATTTTCATAAAAGCAACAATTTAGCCTACATAAATGATTAATTTGTAAATTTGAATTATTTGTTTTCAATTTACTGAAAAGCCTGGAACTGAGATTTAAAGTCCTTACTAATATTATAAATACGAAAGTGTCTTGGTTTGTTGGTTTCTCCTTCAATCATCCAGCAACTGTATCGATCGATCTGTATTTTTTACATGAGTGTAAGGACTTGGAGAGGTATGTAGGTTACTTTTTATCCCGGAAAATTAGAAAGTTCCCGCGGGCAAAACCTAGTGCTATTACTTAAAAAAACGCTGGTGCCCATGCTGAAGGATAAGAATACACATTTTTTGTGAATGCATTCTAAATAACCGCTCTATGCTTTATGGAAATATCTCTGTAAATGATCAAGCGACGCTCACATGACTCTCCAGTAGGATGTAAGGTTCAGGGCCGGCTTTATCTGCAGCAAACGATAATCTTCGACTCATTAAGCACTTAGTGCAGTTTACCTAATTACTAATGTGTTTGTAACTTTGCACTCTGTAAACAGCACAGGGCGTGTTTACTGTCCGCAGGAAAGTTTCCCCCGGAGCCGCGCTATCTACCCCTCTCCCCTCCAGCGGCCCCGCGCGCCAACCGGCCTCATAAATACCTCGTAACGCCCCAAAGCTGGCATAACGTTCTGGGCTCTCTGATCGTCAGCATCACCGCATAACCAGTACTAAAACAAAATGGCCAGATTCGTCGTCCTGTTCCTCGCCTGCTTGGCCTTGGTAAGTTTTTACTCTTATTCCTCCTCTAAAAGTTCCTCTTTATTTAAAGCGATTACCGCCGTCATTACACATCTGCAGCACCAGTGGAACCAACGCAGCTTTGAGTGTCTTAAAGCGTGCGAAGGTTTATTATCCGACCTTTGAATAATACCTATTACAGCTTGTTGTTGAAGAAATTCAGAAAGATTTTTTTCTCCGTATCAGATCTGCGATTAGTCGGCACTTGTCTTAAGATTTGGAGTGATAAGATGGAGCCTCAAAAATATGTACCGACATTCAGTGGCGTGCACACAGGGTAGGCATAATGCGGAAAAATGATATAAAATGGAGAAAATCGCCAGTACGAATTATAAAAACTTAAGGGTAGGCTTTTTATAATTTGTACAATGCCTACCCTTAAGTTTTTTTTTAATTCGCACCGAAGATTTTTTCCATTTTGTATCATCTGCCTACCCTGTAGTACATCCTGTGCACGCCACTGCCGACATTACTTGTGTTTAAATTAGAACATTAACTTTAATATTACAATAATTCTTCCCGTTTGAATAAATCCCTGATAAAAATAGATAGCTCAGATTTTGGCGGTTCCATTCACAAAGCAAAATCAAAGCTTTTTCCATGGCACTTAACGGACGGGAGTGTTAAAGCCACAGACTAATATTCACAACTCTTCTGATTTGCGATAGTTAAGTTTTAAATATGTGTAGAGACAAGGTCTCGATTGTCGACAGCAACGCTGATCCGCGCTGATGGTACAAACGTCTTCTTACCAGTTTGGTGATGTCTACCAGCGCTGGATCGAATGAAACTCCTGTCACTGGTGACTGTGACTGTCAGCAGATCAGTAAAATCCTGTGTTAAAATTGTTAATCTACTGCTAGGCTGCCGCGAGACCAGTTCGCCGCGACGCCCCGCCACCATCGCCTCTGCAAGAGATTGAGAAACACGCCACAGAGTTTTCCAAGACCTTCACCGAGCAGATCAACTCCCTCGCCAACTCCAAGAACACCCAGGAGTTCAACAAGGCGCTAAAGGAAGGCTCCGACTCAGTGTTGAAGCAGCTGTCTGCTTTCTCGAGCTCTCTTCAGGCCGCGGTAAGTGCTTATACACTCTAAAACCTCAATAGACCCTGCGTTACCTGCAGATCTTTAAGATTGTTGACTATTTTGAGAGATTTTTTAAGCTCCAACTCAAAAATATGGACTGCAGCTCACCTAATATTATTTTTTATTGGTTAGTTCCCAAACGAATGAACCCACTTCACTAAGGTTTCATGGATCTGATTTCTGATTTACAAAATAAAATATGGTACCGATTTGAAATGGAATCAAACTTTGTGGAACTAAGTAAAAAAATTAAAATGATTCCCGTAACCTCAGTTGGTTTAACTATCTCCAGCATATAAAAGTGATAATTGTTATCGATGCTGCCCCCAAATGTCAAGGTTAGCGCAATGTCCGATAGCAACGATTTGCAACACATATCAAGTGTAGTATTGCCACCAATATGAGTTACTTTTGTCAAGTCATGCCATTATATTGATGTACTATAATATCTATCTAGCTACGGGTTTTCAAGTCATGACTCACTCTTGTAGATCCACCAACTTATCTGTTTAGTTTTTAAGTTATAAACTTATACTGAGCTCTAATACTACTCTCTAACTCTACTCTACTATTCGCTTATAGAGAGTTTAGTATTCCTACTTACGATTAAGACGGGAAATCGATACTGCATTTTCATAACAATTTACAGCACTTGCACTTGATAGCAGCAAGGACCGTGAACACTTGGACAGCGGAATTGAGGGAAGGACTGAACTCAATGCAAAATTGCATATTTTATTTTAAGCCAGTTAATTTCGAGTAGGAATATCAACTGGCAACAGAACTAAAAAAATTGTCAATCGCTCGCAATCATCTTTGATGGGTTGGTACTCTCTCGCTGTTAATTCAACACCAATAAGAACCCCACAAGTTCAAGCAATCAAAGTTCATTACGATTGTCACTCTGTACCTTGGGTATCTGTAACTTGGGTATCTTCAAATCAAGAGTGACTAGACATTTTCCAGGCACCATTTTAGGCTGCAACATCATGCGTGATACGATCAAGAGATATTGAAGGGATCCCAACCTTCCCAGTGACAGTTTATGCCATATGATCAATAATTAAATGTCCAGGTAAATGACGCAACCGGCAAAGCGAAGGAGGCACTGGAACAGTCGCGCGCCAACATCCAGAAAGCCGCTGAGGAGCTCCGCAAAGCCCACCCCGAGGTGGAGCAGCAAGCCACCCAGCTGCGCGAAAAGCTGGAGACCGCTGTCAAGTCGGCTGTTGCTGTAAGTTCATTGCACCACCCGTTGCTGACCTCTTCTTCCTTATTAACCAATAGACTGCTGGACAAGTATCTTGTATGGACAATTGGACATGCCTCGACTGTGTGTGACCTTTATCTTACCAAATAAGCGTTTCTTGTACTAAGAGTGGGTTGGAATAGTGCAACGGGTGGGGCTCGAACCTGTCACCTTTCAGTTTTCAGTCCGCACCTTTAACCTTAGAGAATATTGAGGCTTCATTCATCATTCATTGTGAAGTCATCGTAAAATTAAACACGTCAAGAAAGTAATATCTTCGTCTATAAAGATAAGAGGTTTCAACCATCGACCTTTCAGTTCAAGTACCCTACCCGCTTGACCCTAGCTGCCATTTTAAAACATTCTCACGGTAGACTCCTTATAAACTACCTTAACCTATTCAGGGCCACCATCGAATGCGCTGGGCCCTAGTGCTGGTGTGCACACTATTAAAGCTCCTCCAAAGAGGGCTGTCCATCTTAACGGCCAATGTGCTGAGGAAGGCGTTAGGACTGCTGACAAGCCTGCTCATCATGACATCATCAAACTAATGAAACGATTTCCTTTATCTACAGGAGAGCCAGAAGTTAGCCAAGGAAGTCGCCTCCAACGTTGAACAGACCAACCAGAAGTTGGCCCCGCAGATCAAGTCCGCGTACGACGACTTCGTGAAGCAGGCTGAGCAGGTCCAGAAGAAGTTGCACGAGGCCGCCACCAAGCAGTGAGCCACCCGACTGTTGTGATAATATGTTAACTATGATAATTAAAATAGCCTTATTCTTATAGCTTTTGCGTCTTATTTACTCCTGCTCCTGCACTACTCTAGTAGGGATATTTCGATCTCAGTGGCACTGGTGTGCATACTGGGTAGGCATTAAGCAGGCAGATGATATAAAATGGAGAAAATCTCCAGTACTTATAAAAACTTGGGGGGTAAGCTTTCTATAATTTGTACAATGTTTACCCTTAAGTTTTTTATAACTCGTACTGGAGATTTTTTTCATTTTATATCATCTGCCTACCCTCTTGTACATCCTGTGCACACCACTGTTCAGTGGCAATGGAAATCAAGGGAAAGTTGCTTTTTTTATTCAATACCAAGATAGTCTTTGACTGCGATGTCCACTGATGGTACGTGACGATGCAGTCAAAGATGGCAGTGGGCTAATTTGGAAGGGGTGTGGCAGTATGGTTTCAACCTAATCGGCTTCTACTCGCCATCGTGCCGGAACGCTTAATCGCTTGGTGGCACGGCTTTCATGGTAGGGTGGTAACTAGTCACGGCCAAAGCCTCCCACCAGACCAGACCAGAGACAATTCAGAAGTTATGAATTCCCAATTGCAATTACTAGTCGAAATAATTACCATTTTCTTTATCTTGAGAAAAGAAACTACATGGTTTGATAAAATACTTCTTATTTAATGGTTCGGATGACATTTTGAATTTCATTTCTTTCCTATTTATCTACAACTTGCACCTTGGATCCGGATTCTGGCTCAGCCGGGTCGGGACTTTCCCAGTCAAAGTCAATGCCGGTGCTCTCACGGATCCAGGTGTGGTAATGACCCGGACGCACGTACGCTGAAAAATACAGACAAATATATCGTCATCATCATCAGCAACCCATGAATATCATGGGTAGAATCTATAGCTACTCTCCATCTTGGCGGTTTAAATTGGAAAGGGAGAGGGCAGATTGGGAGTACCCAAAAAGTATTTAGCGGCAGCGATCGGCGTTTTTTTGGCTTATTAGATGATGGTCGCGACTGCATCCGCGTGGATTAAGGTTTTTCAATTCACGCGGGAACTCTTTTACTGGGATAAAAAGTGACCTATGTGTAAATCCTGGGTAGAAGCTATCCCCATACCAAGTGGCGTGAAGGAGTAACAAACATACAACACACACACACATACAAACTTTCGCCTTTTAATATTAGTGTGATGTGATAACGCTAACGTGGGCATACAACAAACGCAGAAATCAGCGACCGAAAATCGCAGAATTTAGCGTTTAAAAATCGCGAAAACGCGATGCAGGCACAAAAAGCCATTAAAACGTCGATCGCTGCCGCTGTAAGTAGCCGGACTGCCCTCTCCCAAACTGGAAATGGGAAATAAACTGGGAATCAAAATAATGGCATTTCAAAACATTCATCGTGGTACGTACTCGTATGCATAACAGTTACGATAATACCTGTCGGCATTCCGTGGGTGCAGCCCCGAGATGAGCCGAAGCTAACGATGCCTATCATCGTGGGCTGACCGTCCGCGTCGACGAGGGTCAACGGGCCGCCGCTATCACCCTGCATAGAAAATGATATATTAGAACAGATACTTCTGTCAGTTAGATACTCCTACGGTAGCCTGGTGAGATTACCAAGTATTTCTAGATCGTCACCTTGAAGATCAAGCCGCCAGATCAGCTTGGCATCGCGAAAATAACAATCCAACTCATCCAAAAAACTTCAAAGTCCCAAAAACGGCTGAACCAGATCATACTTAAGTAATTCCGCAACTTAGAATTTTTACTTGCTCACCATTAGTTAGGGAGAAGTAGGGATGTAATTTACCAACAGAAATCGCTTTAGGGAAAAACCTCCTCGTGAAAACCTTTGTCGAATCACCTAGGCTTCTTCTTCTTGCAGTCTTCGATCTTTGTTTCGTGGGTAAACATTATTCCAATTAATTTTCTTTAAATTAAAAAAAAATCGCTTTAAGCATGTTGTGACCTTGTGCAGATTTACACCTTGGCTTTGGATGAATTTTAGTAACATGGGATAACATTCTGATAGAAAGTTTTGGCGGCTGAGAAGTTAATCACAACACATGGCGCAATGGCATACATGGACGGATCGCAGCTCACTTCTCAGTCCCAAAAAGACGAAATTGAGTTCGATACTAATATCTAAGTAATTATAAGTAGCATAAAACTAACGGAACAAGAGGACTGCCTGGTGTCGTTGAAGTACTGCGCGCAGACGGTCTGCGGGTGGATGGAGAGGAACGACCAGCGACACTCCTGGTTGCTGATGCCGCGGAGATTCACGAACATGAGCACTTCTGACGTTGTTCCGCCTGAACAAAACATACATATATGTATTTATTATCATCAGAAATCCATCAACAACTGAGCACAAGTCTCCTTTCAGAGAAGGTTTATAGTCTACCACACTGGCCAAATGCAAATTGGTAGACTTCACACACCTTTGACAACATTATGGTATATGATATTATGATACGATGAAATCAGAAGAAGGATCAGTCGCAAAACTGTAGTGGTAATGGGCAGAAAATCCGATTATGGGGTCCTTGAGATCCCGAAGTGCTCAAATGGTGACCCCATAGCGGGAAAAGCGATTATTAAGACTTGATTGTTAGGTGGATGGACGATCGCAACTGAATCGCTGGCGGCGCTAGATAGGAGAAAGATCCTTTTCTTTTACTACACTGGATGTATATCTGTCGAGATGATGATGAAATCTATCAATAAACTAATTACCCTGGGCGCGATCATCGGTGAGTCCGTAGCCGCTGACGGTGAGGAACTCGCCCGCGTAGTTCGTGTCCTTTTGCTTTGAGCTCTGGAGACGGATTGGCTGGATGGTTTCTGTGGACGGATTTTTTTGCTTTTTTTACATATGAATAGTGAGCAAACGAGCAAACGGGTCACCTGATCGATTACTGCCGCCCATGAACACTTGTAGCACCTGAGGCACCACCAATTAGTTATTGGCTTTTCAGGAATATGTTGGTCCGCCCCTTGAATAACCCCATGTTATCATTAAGCGGGAATTCTGTCGACGGGAGTTGGTTCCACGATTTAGTAGTACGTGGAAAAAAGACCTGGAACAGCAGATGGTCGAAGTGCACCAGGTGCCCAGGTGGTGAGGGTGAAATTGCAATTATGAAAGAAAGAAATCAGCCTATCTGTTCAGCTCAGAAATGGGGCCAATATTTTGGGCTCCATTTCACATGAATATGACTTGTTCTTTCAATTCATGAGCGGATAGGAGGTTCAGGAGGATTTCAAAAAAGTCAAGATAGATTCGCGCATGCGCTTGACGAAAATAAAATATCAGGTGAAAAGTAATTATATGAGAACTTGAGAGTCTTCTTTATAGATTCTCAAGTTTAAATTCAAAGGTTTTAAAGTTATACGGTAAAACTTACGTCCCCAAGGAACGGTCTCTCTCAGTCTAATAAGAGCAATGTCGTCGCGTTGGACGGTCCCCAACGTCTCGCTGTAGCCGGGATGCATGATGCGATTGTCGATGGTTTCCTCGATCATCAGCGTCGGCTGAGTGAGGTTTTGCGCTCCTAGTCGAATGACGTATGTGAGGCGGCTATAAAAACATCAAAGTTTGAGATACATGAATTCATCCTTTAGGATAAATTCAAGTATTACGTAAGCACTATGGGGGAGTGAGGGGTCTAGATAGATGGATAGAGAATATTGCGAGTTGACCGTATAAGTCGGCCAGCAATGGATATGCATAAACCGAATACCTACTTAGATAAACAGTGGGCAGCCGTGATGACCCATTTGGAGCTTATGATGGAGCCACCGCAGGAGCTCACGGTCCCGGCAGCGTTGATCGAGCGCAGGCTGATCTGGTAGGGGATCTGAGCCTCCCGAGCTTCCCAGCCTCCCGTGATGCGTTCGCCATCTGACGAGAAAAGTCCAAAAACTAAGGTAGGTACTGTGGATGTTGCAAGGTTCTGGATGTCAGTGAGAAGGGGGCGGGGTGTAACTCTGTAATTCTCACAGGGCGGAAAGCGAAAGGTTGACTGACGAACCAATACCACTGTCGAACAGTCATTACCACTAACCAGCTGGTTCAAGATATTTTTTTCTTTTTCGTAGTTTAAGACGTCAATGAACACATTGATGGCAAGAAATACCCAATAATGACCTGACTCTGTGTGACTGAATGAGAAAGTTGCTAAACCAACAAGGTAGTTAATTTAAAGGGTGTTTTAGAAAATAAATAGGCAGATAATAAACTTACTACTTGGCTTAATATCCTCAATGTAAACAGGTTCCTCGTAGCTCCCAAACTTGAACTCGTAGGCCTGAAAATGCCATCATCATCTTCATCACTGTGACAACCCTTCACCAGATCTCAAAGATGCTAGCTGTCTCTTGCCTTTAAGATCTGTTTAGCGGCTAAGCCGTGAAAAAGTACCTAACTCAGATAGACCTGTGAATAAATGTCAGTCTATTCGCCTGTCTGTGTGTTACCTTTATAATAATTATAATAGTCACGTACAGAAACGATCGGTGGACCTTCCTGAAGTTAATTATATTAAATAATATTAGTATGCATTAAGATTACCTGAACAAATCCGAAAATTAGAAAAAGTCCTACAACGTATATTCCCTGCATGGTTGCTAATTCACAACTGAAAACTAAATTCCAACAGATATCTTCATAAGTTTTACCTCACGACAGGATTAAAAGATAAATAATCAATTATGTCAGGTACAGATAAAGAGTAGATTTTAAAATCCTTGCGTTAACTTTAGGTACGATTAGCTATCAAAATGATTGTCGAAATAGGTATCTACTTATTTTACAGTTCTATTTTTTTTAATTCATACTTTTTTCTCAGGAAATCTAAGGCGTGCAGATTTCGGCACGATGTTTACCTGAAGGTAAACAGGTTCACGGTGAACCGTGATATTTAATTGGTCAGAGATGCGTGCCCAGAATCAAACTTGCGACCCCCCGAACAGGAGACCACTAAGCTATCACTGCTTTACTGTTTAGGGCTATTTTATTCTGTCATAACTTAATAGTTTAGGGAAAATCTATAAAGAAATAAAAAAAGCTGACAGTTTTATTTTATTAATCATGTTTGCAACGTCACTCTTCATCTATTGATCCACAACTTGGATCTCGAGGCCTGACTCTGGCGAAGCCTGCTCTGGTTCTGGCCTCTCCCAATCGAAGTCGATGCCCGTGGTCTCTCGAATCCAGGAGTGGTAGTAACCCGGGCGTACGTGACCTGGGAAGTACAGTTTTTTTTATTCAATAACAAGGTAGTCCTTGACTGCGATCTCACCTGATAGTAATGTGACGATGTAGTCTAAGATGGTATCGAGCTAACTAGGAATTGGTATGGCAGTGTACATTCAACCCATACCCCTAATCTGTTTCTACACGCCATCGGGCCGGAACGCTAATTCGCTTGGCGGCAAGTCTTTGACGGTAGGGTGGTAACTAGCCAAAGCAGCCCACCAGACCAGAAACAATTCAGAAGGTATAAATTCTCAAATTGCCCCCGCCACGGGTAAGTGCACATGATGATGGTGCTAATTCGTTTGTAACTAAATAGACAGGTTTGTCTCGTTAAATACTTATTCGGCTGTGGAGCATTATGGCCGAGGTCAGAAAAAAAGATCACATGTTTGCAGTCACACGTCATATATTGAAAAACTCTACAGCTTTTGCCCGCGGCTTCACTCACGTTAATTTAGATTTTTTAACCCCTATTAAACCCCCTTGGGAGTTGAATTTTCAAAAATCCTTCCTTTACAGATGCCTACGTCATAATAGCTTAAGTACGCCACAGCCCGATCCGTCCAGTGATTTGAGCTGTGCATTAGATCAGTCAGTCAGTCACCCTTTTCCTTTTATGTATTCAGGATTCAGATTAATCAGTTATTATAACACCCCTGCGCGATTGAAGGAACCGAATATGACTCCCCGAGGCGGGAAGGCAAGTTGCCTCAACCCTGACTACCAGCGTGTCGATTCTCTAACAATGATCGCATCAGTGCAACAATCGCAATGACCTTTGATTGGCTGAATTCGTGTCATTCTTGTTGCATCAATGCATTTTAACCAATAGCGGGAGGGTATCAGCTAATCAGAGGTCATTGCGATCGTTACACTGATGCAATCATTAATGCGACACATAGGATAACGAGCACTGATAAGGGATTTAAAAAGAACAGCCGTTACCTGTCGGTATTCCTTGGGTGCAGCCGCGCCGATGGCCGAAGCTGACAATGCCAACCAACGTGAGCTGGCCATCCTCGTCCACCCGCGTCACAGGACCGCCGCTGTCACCCTGCGGTCAACATCCAAATACACTTACTTCCCTTTGGGAGTTTGGCCGAGATCGAAGATAGAGGAAGAGGATCTGATGATGGAGCTGAAAACTGGGTAACAGTACCTTAGGATGTCATGTCAGGAATATAGGGCAAGCGCGTCTCCTGATTTTAAGTGATTACCACCGGCACCTGAGGCACCACCAATGCGTTGCCGGATTTTGTTGCTTGCTTTTCAGGAATTTCTTGGTCCGCCCCTTGAATAACCCTATGTTATAATTTAATAGGTACACCGTTACAGGAAGCTGGTTCCACAGTTTCGTAGTACGTTGAAACAAGATCTGGCACAACGGATGGTTGAAGTGCTCCAGGTAGTCAGGTGGTGAGGGTGAAATTGTGTTCGGTGGCAAGCTGTTCGGTTATAAAAGAAGAGCCGTTCCGTTGGTAATAGCACTACTTGCCTATCTATCTGTATCCGCAGACAAGATACTTTTCATCCCACAAGAATACTTACTGAACAAGTAGACTGTACAGTGTTGTTAAAATACTGAGCGCACAGCGTCTGCGGGTCCACAATGAGATACCAGTTGTGACATTCCTCATTGCTGACGCCACGGAGGTTCACAAACATAAGCGCTTCTGAGGATTTTCCACCTGGATAAAATTTTTTTATTACGAAATAGGCCTGCGCTTGATGACCATCTATGATGGAAAGCACTGATGAGGTCTAGGTTGGAACGCGCTTGCCTAGAAAATGCCTGTTCGCTCTTGTCTTGAAGGTACTCAAGCGTGGCCTGAAACACAGACGCTGGAAGTGCGTTCCACACCGTAGCAGTTCGTTTCAAAGACGTTTAACTAAAGCGTTTCGTGTGATGTGATGTGATTTCATGTACATTCATTTGTGGAAAATAAATCATTATTTTTATTATTATTAGTAGGGAAGTTAGGATTGAGAATATGTCTCAATAAGCTTATAGGTAGGTGTAAATTATTGGATTTGATTTCAAACTTAGGCTTCCCAAAGACGTGAATTATGGAGGTTGGATGTGGTTACCCAGCGCTGAATCGTTGGTCATTCCATAGCCGCTTGCTGTGAGGAGTACATCGGCATAGTTGAAGTCCATCTGCCTCCAGCTCTGAAGCCGAACTGGCTGGATTGTACCTGTGAACGGAATATTCTGTTAACTGTGAAGGAAACCTCACTGACCTATAATAATAAATCAGATGATTAACGTGGGACTGGCTGCTTGGACCTACTTGATTAAAACTATGGATCTTTTTCGTGGGTATAGTTGAGCCTGGAGAGGCTACTTTTTATCTGGAGGTTGGAGACATAGGCTACTTTTTATCCTGGAAAATCAAAGAGCGTCTTGAATCCGGTTCATATTTGATTTGCATAAATATGACCAATATCCGAATTTCATCAAAAACTCAAGTAACTCCCTATTCGCCGTCGCCGGGATTTGCTAATCATTCAAAGGAATTGTTTGTTTTTTTTAATATGTTTTTTTTTGTTGTTTTGGGTGGTGCAAATAAAGAGTATAATAATAAGTTAGTTAAATAAATGATTTTAAAAATTAAATACACGCGGACGCGGCCGCGGGTATCAGCTAGTTAGTCCATAATATCGCTCATTTGCGACAAGGGTGACATAATTCAAAATTCACCAATTTTAGTGTCGAACATTTATACTTTTTGCTATAAAAACAACATTACACTAAGCACAAAAAAATAAGAGCGAGAGAGATTGTGACTTAATGCTCTGTCGCTTTGTTGGCCGCTGTGTTGTTTCGAGACCGTAGCATCCACAAAACATTACTCTCTAACGAGAGAATTCTCTCATCGTCGATTTTGAATTATGTCACCCTTGTCGCAAATGAGCGATATGTTACAGCTCTAGCGCCCATAGATTTTATAGGTAACACTCACGGCCCCAAGGGATGGCGGTGGTCAGCTTGAGCAGCGCTATGTCGTCCGGTTGCACGAAACCCATGGTTTCGCTGTAGTTGGGGTGCAGGAAGCGGCTGGAGACGGACTCCTCAATGAGCATGGTCGGCTGAGTCAGGTGGCGAGCGCCGAGGCGCACTATGTATGTAACACGGCTATAGGTAAAGAAAAAAAAAATAGACAGCCTTTTATTTCAGTCTATATGCATTCTATATGTGTACATACTAAAAGAAAAAGTAATATTTGGCTGTAATATGCGAAACCAGAAGAAATCTGTGTGGCATCATGCGCCGTCCGCGCCGTAATTGTGTTCTTTCTTTTTTCTTTCTTTTTCAAATCATTCGAGTACGTACCACGATACAATAATAGTTTAAATGAAGTTCCTTCAAAAAGACCAAAAAGGCGGGTAGATACTCGTAGATTCTACCCATTCAACTTCAACTTGACGTCTCGCGTCTCGCAACACCGCAGTCCCGTCGTGACCACATTCCATGCAACTGGATCGGAATATCGACAATTCCAACTAAAACAGTTATCGTGGTACGTACTCCAACTCTAAAATATTTAGTTTACTACAAGTAGGTACGTACTTTCCCAAGCAGTGTGCAGCTGTGACGATCCAATTGGAGTGTATGATGGAGCCACCGCAAGAGGACACGCCGGCCCAGATGTTGATCATGCGCAGGTTGACCTGGTGGGGGATCTGACCTTCCGCGGCCTCCGAGCCTCCTGTGATGCGTGCGCCATCTGTATAACATAGGTAGGATAGATTACATAGCTAAAGATAAAGTATCTCATGCTCTCTTTAAACATTTCTGTGGTGGTGTCGTGTGGTGCGGGTTGTTACGTTCCCTCAAATATGGTTGATACTTACTATTTGGTTGAATGTCTTCAATGTATACAGCTTTCTCCCTTACAGAAGGATACTCAAGCGCCTGAAATTATTATTTATTAAAAAATCGAAATCGATCAGGACTTAAAATTACTACCTAACCCCGCGTTTATACCTGTAATTTTTGCTCACGTAAGTACTTGAATAACAAAAAATATCTATTAGAAATATTTTCTCTAATTTTGGTGAAGATCTACTAAATATTATTGGAGATAGAGGACATAGGTAACTTCTCGCGGATCACTCTAAACTTTTTCCACGCGGACGAAGTCGCGGGAATCAACTAGATGAAAAATAAATATTTTTATTTACTTACCTTTATACCCAATACTAGAAGCCCCAAAAATAATATTCCTTGCATGGTAGACAGTTAAAGACTAATTCATAAAACTTTCATGTCATTACCTAGTAGGTTTCTACGTAGCTTTACCTATCGATATAATTTATAGTTTAAGAACAAGTCAATGAGATTAAATGATAAATAAATAGGTGCAATAAATAATATATTATTAATATCTTAAGATTTTACAATTCGTGCGTAAAATTTAGGTACAATTTTTTATCGTAATATCTGCTTACGTCACGTCAAAAACAATGTACTTAATTGTTTTTAGCTAACAAAGGAAAATATGATGCTTTCGCAAAAACTCTTAAGTCGCGCTATGCACGGCGCTTAAGACGTTCTAACTGCGAAAATTATACAACCGATAGACGTTCGGGTCCGAAGGTGCTCGAATGGCCACCCCGCACTGGGAATTGCAGCGTTGGAAGACCCCCACAGAGCGAATGAAGCGCATCACTGGGAGCTACTGGATATAAGCGGCACCAGACCGTATTCTGTGGCGGTCACTGCAAGAGACCTACGTTCAGCTGCCATCGGTATATCGGCCTAGTAGCGTAAATTTAAAACACCCCCGATATCTGTACTCGAGTCACTGTAATCGTTAAAATAAAAATATTAAGTATGTAATCCACCATTTTGTAGCGGCGGCCATCTTGGATCGATTTTCATCAAACACAGCTAAGAACACTCCGACTAATAAATCACCTTTCAAACAAAAAGCAAAATCAAAATCGCTCCATACTTTCGGGAGCTACGATGCCACGCACACACACGCGCACGCACACAAGAACCGCCAAGGCGTGGAACACCCTTCCAGTATCCGTGTTTCCTGCCACCAATAATTTGAGTACTTCAAGACAAGAGTGAATAGGCAAGCGCGCTCCAACCTAGACCACATCAGTGCTATCCAGTATTGATTGTCGCCTATTTAAAATTGGAAAAAAAAAATCAGTAAAAAGTAATTTTTTTGAATAAAAATGCAAGTTGATTTGTAATAAAATACTCTTATTCACATTAAACAAATAAGTACAAACACTTCATTATTTAAGGTACAAAATATCACAATGACAAAATATATATGTATTATTTAAGTGTTGTACAGCCTTCATCTATACTCGTTAACAGATGTTTTAACTAAGGGCCGATTCCACCAACGAAAAATGACTTTTTATCTGTCAGAACGCCCAAATTAATCCTCGGATAAACGTCACTCGACGTTGGTGAAATTGGCACTAATAAATAAAAAACAAGCAAGTAAATTATAAATTATCCTATAAAATAACTAGGTAGTAGGTTCTAATAAAATTAAGTAGGATTTTAAATAGGAACCTATCTAATAATAATAACACTTTTTACTACTTACAATGGGATAAAAAAAGGATAAAAAATTATTCATTGTCTCTAAAATTGATTAAGGCCGTGGACAAATCTAACTAATAATAACACCAGCGGAATTTCGTTGTAGTTTAATTACACTACTACAGACTACAACAAAAACATACTTCGATACCTCCTACGTAAAGTGTTGTATCTCCAAAACGCTTACGTGACGCGTTAATTGTTGTGAAGGTTAATACAATGGTTTAGGCCGTCGTTTTAATAACGATACAACTTTATATAAAGAATGCTGTTTTTAATTTTTTTTTAAACGAACTCATAAAATAAATAAAAACAAATGATATGCACAAAACCTAAAATGCCAATTTTGTGGGATACCACAATTTACGTAGGAGGTATCGACTTGTACATCTCGCTATATATCTCCTTGGACAAAACATTGCAATAATTTTCGCGTGCCGAATTCGCTGGCGTATTTCTGATATTGCCTTATAAATAATTCAACAATTAATACTCTCAAAAACTACTACTAAAAATTCTGTTATACACAATCTCTAGACTAAACTGACAGGTCTAAACTAACAAATATTATGCTATCCCTTTCATAATGCTCCCTGCAGAAAAGGATAGCACTATAGTCTGCGCGCAACTCGTAAGCCGTACATTGGTCTGTGTGTGGGGAGAAGGGGGAGTCAAGTTCAGACACAGTATAAGGAGATACAAAATGGCGACGCCTTTGATCTCGATCTCAATCTCAATCCAGTAGGGCTAACATGCGCGCCACGAGAAAATTTTGTCTACACGTTTACTCGTAATCTCTATGTGAATCTCTATAGAGATCGACAAGTAAAGGTGTAGACAAATTTTCTCGTGGCGCGCATGTTAGACCTACTGGTTACTACTGATTCAACTAATAATTTTAATTTCAAATTTCATTTTCTAATTATTCATTAAAATAGTATTGTTTATTGCGATGAAATATATAAACAAATATAAATTAATAGATATTGTTCCCTTGTAACAACCCTAGCCTCCATACACAGTCGCCATGTTGCCTAGACGTCGTCGGCATTTACCACGAGATCAAAGGCCTATACGCTACTGTATCTCCTTATACTGTGATTTTCGTACGCATTGCGTTCCCCCCTCTCCCCCTGGCCACACTTAAGGCGCGGATCGAGTTACGCGCGGACTATAGATTTAGACCTGTCAATCAGACTGTGCCACCAGAATTACCAACATTAATTTAGTTTTACATCGAAAAAGGCCTCGTATAAATTTA
Source organism: Hipparchia semele (assembly GCA_933228805.2). Classification (NCBI taxonomy): domain Eukaryota; kingdom Metazoa; phylum Arthropoda; class Insecta; order Lepidoptera; family Nymphalidae; genus Hipparchia; species Hipparchia semele. The sequence continues at coordinate 1,108,194 of OW121719.1, forward strand.
AATTAGAAATCTGTAGCCTCAAAACGGCACTTTGTACTTAAATATTTTGAAAAACCTATCAAAGGCTATAGTTCAAATCGACTGTTCCGTAGAACAAAGTTTCATCTGCTAAATTCATAACTTGAGATTTGAGTCTTAGAAGTTTTAGTAAACTATAAACATTCCATACGTAGTTTACAAAAACTTTTAAGGCTCAAATTTCAAGTTGTGAATTTAGCAGATGTGACTTTGTTCTACGGAACAGTCGAAATATTATTTTACATATAATTACTATTGTACTTTATCACATTTGTTGAGGAAATTGAAATGAAGAATAAAGTTGGCCAGTCGATAGACAGTTGTTTTGCGGTTGATTCAACTGGATTAAAAATTTAGCCATATTATTTAAATTCAAAAGGTCCATATGCAGTTACTGACTATGTCTGCATAGATTACTGTGTCGTTATCTTTTAAAAAATATTTAAGTAGATAGCTACTGTTGATTCAAGTGTTAAGTATTCGATTACATTGTTGTACTGATTCGAGATTTTTGTAAAAAAAAACATTGCACATAAAATTATCTTAATATTGTACCAAATAACTTCTCAAACGGGGCTATATAAAACACTTGTTTAAGATATAATAAATTCATTCCAAATTAATATTCGACTTTTGCATTTTAATTTGATTCGAGAAAAAATAAAATGACCGATTCTCATACTATCTCTTTCATAAAGAAACATTTTAAATATTATTTTTGGCTTAGGAAATGCCTCATAAGCACCATTGGTCTACTAGCTCGTTGGTGAGTGGTCACGTAGATATAGTGATAGGGGGTTCCTTCTTGGCTTCCAACATCTTATAGTAAACTACCATTCTCTGTATTTTTCTTTTTGTTGTTATGGCAATAAAACGTAAATTCTAAAATATCGAGGGTAGTTCCAAATAAAGTTGAAAAAATTCCCATTTATGATACTTGAAGGTTCTTTCTTGGCTTGCAACATCTTGTAGTAAGTACACCACCGTTATTTGTAGTTGTATTTCTTGTTGTTATGGCATAAAAAAGTAAATTCTAAAATCTTGAGGGTAGTCCCAAGTTTTAAAGAAAATTCCGTTTAACATGAAATCGGCTTTAAAGAAACATTTTAAATATTATTTTTGGCATAGACAACGCCTCATAAGCACCATTGATCTACTAGCTCGTTGGTGAGAGTTGCGGTCACGTAGATATAGTGATAGGGGGTTCCTTCTTGGCCTCCAACATCTTGTAGTACACCACCGCGTCATGGACAGTGGGGAAGGTGTCTAGTTGCAGCCGCTCGGATTCCAGCGAGTTGTACCTCTCTATCATTTCTAGCACGGGCCCTGGAAGAGATTATTAATAAAAAAAAGCATATTCGGAAGAGCAAGAAAACCAGTTTTATTTTCTTAACCGAATTTCGAACACGGCAGGCAATTACTGGAGACTAGCTAACTCCAAATTCAACGTTTCTGATAAGAACCGCTAAGGTGTGGAACACCCTTCCAGCATCCGTGTTTCCTGCCAGCTATAATTTGAGTACCTTCAAGGCAAGAATGAATAGGCATCTTCTAGGCGAGCGCGCTCCAACCTAGACCTCATCAGTGCCATCCAGTACTGATTGTCGTCAAGCGCAAGCCTATTTGTCCGGTGGGAGGTTTTGGCCGTGGCTAGTTACCACCCTACCGTCAAAGACGTGTCACCAACGTTCCTGCACGATGGCGTGTAGAAACCTATTAGGGGGTATGGATTGAATCTACACTGCCATACCCGCTCCAAGTTAGCCCGCTGCCATCTTAGATTGCATCGTCACTTATCATATAAAAAAAAAATGGGATAAAAAAGTCTCAATAGTGCAACGATCAAAGCAATGGACTGAAAAAAAAAAAAAAAAAAAAAAAAAAAGTTGAAAAGTTGAGGCTACTGATCTAAGACGAACTGACTCACCGTTGGCGCCCGCCAGCAGCACGGTGATGTTGTTGGCGGCCAGCTCCCGCTGCGCCGCCACCAGGCTCTTCACCCCCGGCGCGTCCACGTACGACAACGCCGTCGCGTCTATGATTACGCAGTACACCTGCAATAAATATTTGTAAGTCTAATGACCGTTTGCACCAACATTCCCTAAAGGTAACGGTCGTTTTTTTATGTAGTTTCCCCGATTACTCAAAGACGCCTGGACCGATTTGAAAAATTCTTTTTCTGTCAGAAAGGGTATACTTCCCAGGTGGTCCCACTTTTTTTATTTGAAAGGGTACTACCCAGGTGGTCCCATTGTATCAGGTCTGGATCTGATGATGGAATCCTGGAGAAATCGAGGGAACTCTTCAAATTTTATAGGCACAATTGATATAGTTCGTAGTGGCGTTTGAGGTCGGTTTTATAAAAAGAATTTTTACGTTTATATTATTCAGTCAAGACAAATAACAAGCAGTGGTCAGAAAGCCAAAAATTATCTACACATCAAACTAAAAACCAAGTTTCGTGCCGGTTCTTCTCGGCAGAATCTGTACTCCGAAATGTTGGTAGAACCTTGACTTGTTATAACAGCCTTTTTCAGGTTGGCCTAGATGAAATAACTAATTTTTGATTTTGATTTTGAAGCAATACAACTAAGCTGAATTTTGCCCACCCTATTCCCAATGCTGGAGTCCCACTCGAAATCCGTCTTGCTGTAATTGCTGTCCTCGTCCGCGTGCTGATCCCGTTTCTTCAGGTAGCCAATTCTTCGGAACAGCGTCGCGCGGAACAGGTTCTTACTGGCGAAGTTCAGCCCACCGCAGTAGTGGAAGATCTTGATGCCAGGGATTTCTTCCGCCTAGAAAAAAAGTCTTAACTTAGACTAGCTGATTCCCGCGACTTTGTTCGGGTTTATTGAGATTTTATAAATCCTGCGGGATCTCTCTTATATGGCGGGATAAAAAGTAGCTACTTTCTAATTCTATGCACTAGATGACAACTTTTTTTTTATGCTATTAAACATTTTGTCAATCCTATTGTCAATCAATATTCCGTCATCAAATCAAAACCATTCGAAACCAATATAAATATCCTTTAAAATAACTTAATTACAAAAACAATAATGAAAATAAAATAAAATGGAATTTCACCCAATTTCTATGTGCAAAAATGGCCAGAATCTCTGACAGAATAATCCAACCATTTCCTCGAAGTACAATTCTAAATATTGTTTAAAGTTATGTACACACTTTTTATTACAAGTTATATATCCAAGAAGATACATTCAACGGGATAACCACGCTTTTTAATTACAAACCCAAAAATCCGTTTTCAAAATATATCAACAAGTATATGAGTGTTTTGCAAATTTTTTCAAAGAATATCTTCCAATAGGTTATCCAAGGAACAATATGCAAGATTTCCCAAACGATACTATCTAGTTTGCTACAAAAATGCGTTTTTTCGCGGACAAAAGGTATCCATACGCCTTGAACTACGAGGTTGGGTTTTGCGACGTCGTGAAATGGTGGATTTTCATGTTGCTGAACGTTTTTATAATATGCAGCGTGCAGTTCTTGATACTGTCTGTACACGATAACACCGAAATGGAGTGGATGAGTCGCGGTGTACTTGTATCAGAATAACAATATTGGTGTATTATTGGTAAGGAATATAATAAAATTTAGTAAAATTGAAATTTTATTTTTATTTCGGGTATGTTTGTGGAGTCGAAAGTGCTCGATTTCTATGCTTGCTTGCTTCTATAAGAAAAAATCCTCTACTAATAAGAGGAAATCCTTACTGTTGCCTACGGTTTGCCTGAATAATGGAAAACTAACCTTAAAAAAAAAATTATATCTCGTAAACTACTTAAAATTGACAAGTTTTCCTTGCAGGGGGGGGGGGGGGGGGTCACCCCTACCTTTTCCCGCCCTCCTTCACCAACCAACCCCTTCCGACGCATTAACAATAATAAAGGTTAGCCGAAAGAAGGGAGGTTATGATTTCACTAAAAACTATACGTTTCCGACATTTGGGGGTAGGGGGGAAGCTTGGCCTCCCCCCTCTCTCCCCCTCCACACCCATCTTCATACACGAGTACCGGATATCTATAGTTGAACCATGCGCGGTCCGGTGCGGGGTCGCCATTCCAGCATCTTGGGACCCCAACGATATAATCAGTTGTTCGAACTATGTGCCAGTGCGGCTCGCTGAGCTATGTCGGTAACTTCGATTCTCGTACAAATCTCCTCATTTGAGCGAAGCAATGGCTGGATCATGCGTCATGCTCGTGAACGGGTGCCACCAACGGGAATGGGTCTGCTTTGTCTGCCCGTGTTAACATGCGTTGGATTGTGTACCTACGTATGCATTTTTGAAGCTTCATTGTGGAAGCACTGTATACACAGCGTAGCTTTGTTACCTATTGTAATTTTTTTTTTTAAAAGAGCAACTGCTGAGTTTCTTGCCGGCTCTTCTCAGCAGAATCAGCATTCAGAACCGGTGGTAGATTCTCGACTTGTCATAAGGGCCAGCCACAAGATGACCTACATGAAATAAGTAATTTTGAATTTGAATTTTGAATAAAAAAGCACTGACGGCGCGGTATCTCTTGATGTCCAGATACAGGTCGGTGTCGAGCACGCGGCCCAGCAGGCACGTGTAGGGCTTCTGCGAGCGGCAGAACAGCGCGCCCACGCTCGCCAGCAGACCCGCGCCCAGCCTACCGAACCAATTCAATCAAAATTATGCCCTTGACTGCAATCTCACCTGATGGTAAGTGACGATGCAGCCTAAGATGATAGCGGGCTAACTTGGAAGGGGTGTAGCAGCGTAAATTCAACCCATACCCCTAATCGGTTTCTACACGCCATCGTCCCGGAACGCTAAATCGCTTGGCGGCACGTCTTTGACGGTAGGGTTGTAACTAGCCAAAGCCTCCCACCAGACCAGACCAGAGACAATTTAGAAATTATAAATTCCACAGAAAAACTTTCATTTAACCATTAGCTTTTGCCCGCTGCTTCACTCTCGTTAAGTTCGTCTTTTTAAACCTCTAATTTACTCCCTTAAGATTCTTTCTTAGCGGATGCCTACTTTTTAACAACTATCTGTATGCCAAATTTCAATTCAATCCGTCCAGTGGTTTGAGCTGTGCGTTAATAGATTGACTGATCTATTAACTCTGACTAATCAGTCAGTTAGTTTTTTTCCTTTTATATATTTAGACTACGGCAAAGCAAAAGAAAGGTTATGATTTTAGTAGTGTACTAGGTTTTTTTTCGCTGCCACCATCTATTAAAAGTAGTTCTGGAAAAGCAGGGAAAGCCCAAAAGAAACGCACCCGATGTCGATGTTAACCAACATTGTAACTAGGAAGGTCACCAGCCACACCACAGCATCCAGCTTGCTCAGCTTCCAGAATCTGTAACATATTATAATACTATAATTGGTACGATTTCAGTTCTACATAAAATCTAAATAAATAGTCTTAACTTAGATAGAATTATTTATAGTCAGTATCCTTTACCACAGGTAAAATTGTGATAGGAACAAAATTATATAAAAAAAGAAAAAATAATATACGAGTATTTTCTGAAACTAAATTTTACATTATCTACCTACATAATAAAAATAAATACTTATTAGTGGTATATATTTTGTCTGATGGGAGGCTTTGGCCGTGGTAAGTTACCATCCTACCGTCAAAGACGTGCCGCCAAGCGATTTAGCGTTCCGGCCCGATGGCGAGTAGAAACCGATTAGGGGTATGAGTATATTGCCATACCCGTTCCAAGTTAGCCCGCTACCATCTTAGACTGCATCGTCACTTACCATCAGTTGAGATAGCAATCAAGGGCTATCTTTTCTTCAAATAAAAAAAATAAAAAATATAGAAAGTATAAATCAATTTTATACATGCTGCTCGAGTGATTGTTACAAAGGGTTATTTTTATAGACAGAGATATCTGATATCGAGAAGCGAGGCGTTTCGGAGCTTCTCGTAACATGACACTAACTTAACATACTCACTTGTTAAGATCCTTGACTTGCATGAACATGCCCTTGAGGGATACCACGATGATGGAGGCCAGCACGCAGCGCGGCAGCTGCTCGAAGAACGGCCCCACCCACAGCAGCACGCACAGAATTAACACCGCGCTCACGACAGAAGTTATGCCGGTCTTGCTGCCAGCCTACAAAAAAAAAAAAAATGCTGTGAAAATGTGGATATTCAAAAATTCAAGCCTCTATAGCCCAACGGTTAAAGGTGCGGACTGAAAACTGAAAGGTCGCAGGTTCGAATCCCACCCGTTGCACTACTATCGTACCCACTCCTAGCACAAGATTTCCGCTTATTTGGACGGGATAGAAGGATATTAGTCAATATCAGCTTGGCTAATGTTCTTTAAAAAAATTACCATCGACAATTTTTTTTTATTCGATGACAAGATAGCCCTTGACTGCGATCTCACCTGATGGTAAGTGACGATGGTTGCGGGCTAACTTGGAAGGGGTATAGCAGTGTAAATTCAACCCATACCCCTAATCGGTTTCTACACGCCATCGTGCCGGAACGCTAAATCGCTTGGCGGCACGTCTTTGACGGTAGGGTGGTAACTAGCCACGGCCAAAGCCTCCCACCAGGCAAAAATTCCGTAGTATTTAATGCAAGATGTAGGAATTACATTTGTAAAACACAAAATAATTCGATCAAAAATAAGTTAGAAGCTGTTTTACTGCGCCTATATCCGTCACTTTTCAAACGAAATTTTGTATGGAGTGTTTTTTTAAAGAATATTAGCCAAGCTAAACTTAACTTATATTCTTCTCCCCTCCAAATAAGCGAAAAGCTTGTGCTAGGAGATGGGTGTGACAATAGTGCAACGAGTGGGACTCGACCGACCGACCACTCAGTTTTCAGTCTGCACCTTTAACCGTTGGGCTATTGAGGTTTAAAGTTACTGAATCGTGATGTCATGTTGCAATAGCTCTCTCTTTTTCTAATACAAAACTTACAAGCTTTGCTTTAAAAAAGCACAACAAGGTTAAGATCTGTCAATTGAAAATAACTTACCTGATATTGTATGTAAGAGCGGGACAAGCTGGCACACAGTGGCGCGCAGCAAAAGAACGAGCCAAACACGTTGCTACCGCCCTGAGACAAACAGACATTCATATAATTACTTAGGACCAACTTAAAAAAGCGATCCATAGCACGAGTTCTATGATCCTGCAGGGTTAGCATGGGCAGGAGACAAAAATGTTATCCCCCAAATTTATCCCCTGACCAAGGATAAAATTCCTCCCTATGGCAAAAGGGGAAAGGAGAAAGAAGTATATAATTTTGACAGCAAAGCCAACAATTTAATTTCCTCGTTGGAATCCATATTCATGGAGAAGTATATTCGTATTTGACATTAAACTGTGGATATCATTTCCACCGCTGTGCCCATGCTCGACGGGTGGATAAAACTGAGCGAGGAGATATACATTCTATCCTTTCCCCGTGGATAAAACGTCGCTCGCCCATGCTCACCCTGCTGAAAGGATTGGACGTGTGATAAATAGCTTTGGGAGCCCCTGCTTTAGCGTTAGCGATAACAATCATGGGAAGAGAATAGAACGACACGTTTATAATATGGTTAGGGCGGCTGGGCGGAATATGCTAAGGGAGAAGAGGTTCTCACCAGCGCCAGCAGTTCCTGGTTGGCGTCCACCTCGTACTTGTCCTTGGCAGCGAAGATGAGGGCCATGGACATGGAGATGGTGTACGTCACCATCGTGATGGTGAACGCGTCGAGTGCGATCCGCGGCATCAGCTCTATGGGTGGCACGTTTGCGGCTGGTAACCTGAAAACAATATCATTATCATTATGTGGTGCGGGTTGTTACGTTCCCTCAAATATGGCTGGATCATGCGTCATGCTCGTAAACGGGTGCCACCAACGGGAATGGGTCTGCTTTCTGTCTGTATTGAAGTATGTACCTAAGTTTACATTATTGAAACTTCATTGCGGAAACACTGTATGCATATAGCATAGTTTTGTTACCTATTGTAAAAAAAAAAAAAAATTTGAAAATGCTGAGTTTCTTGCCGGCTCTTCTCAGCAGAATCTGCATTCCGAACCGGTGGTAGATTTATGACGTGTCATAAGAGCTACAAGTTGGCCTACGTGAAATAAATAAATTTTGATTTTGATCATCAGCAATACATTAACAGCTAACTAATCAGCGCAGATCTCCTCTCAGAGAAGGGTCATAGTCATACAGCGTAGTCCCCAACGCCGGCCCGATACAAATTGGCAGACTTCACACACCTTTCAAAACATTATGAGGAACTCTCAAGTGTGCAAAACATATTTAATAAGTAGAGGTAAGGTACACAGTTAAGGAATTCCTTAATGACAAAGTTGCTTGGAGCCAATCTGCTTTGCTTCAGCTGTTCACAAGATAGATAAGCTACATATTGTAACATTTTTTGTTTTGAAAAGAGCAACTGCTGAATTTCTTGCCGGCTCTTCTCAGCAGAATCAGCATTCCGAACCGGTGGTACCACCGGTGGTAAGTTCTGAAATGAACTGCTAAGGTGTGGAACGCCCTGACGGCGTCCATGTTTTCTACTACGTACAACTTGAGTTCCTTCAAGGTAAAAGTAAATAAGCATCTAGGGCTCATCATTGCTTTTCAACAAGCACGATTGATGTCAAACACAAGCCCTGATGGACCTGATAAAGAGCAAGATAAGACAAAAAGCTCACCCAGTGGGAATAGTTCCAACTAGAGAAATTCCGTAGTTCAGTTTAAGATTGCCGAGGCTCGACGCGAGGGTACCGATGACGATAGCTAACAACTCTATAGGCACGGGGACCCGACTCCGCTTGCTTACCCACGGCTGGAAATAACCAAAATCATCGAAAATATGAATTTCTGTGACTTAATCAAATTTTGCTAGCAAAATCAGGCAAGGTTTTGAGGAAAAAAATGTTGTTTAAAAAAAAGTATGCTAACAATACCCAATGGTTTACGTAGTCACCATGTTATGACGATTTTTAACTAACTCCCGATCGAGACCTTTCGTCAATAGGTCCCAATTTTAACCTATTTCATTATTTAAGAAAATAATTTAAGCTAAATTTTTCTTAGCAACAGCAAGAAAAATCCATTGTGATCTATGGCCTGATCCTGACTATCAGTAATTAGAAATATGACGCAAAGAGAGAGGCTTACCTTTAAGACTTCATTGTTCAATGAAATCACGACGCAAGCGACGACAGATATCGCGAACGCAGTCCAATTTGCGTTTGGGATGTTCTTCACTATTTCTATCACTGTCTGAAACAACACACAGTATAGTTTATCTTTAACTGATTTTTAAGCACTCGAAATGACGGACAAATATACTGGGACAGTACTTTCAGCATGCAGATTACTTCGCGATGTTTTCCTTAACTAGAATCCTGTTTATATGCGAAGCTGACTCATACTTGTTAAAAAAAAAGAAAAGCTGCATAAAAATTGTTACAGTTTTAGTTAATTGTTACAGTTTAGAGTTTTTACAATTAAAAATCTACTAAGTACTTACAAATACAACTTTATAGTTAGATCCCAGCTTAGGCAATTTAATTCCGAACAAATCTTTCAACTGGGACGCCAGTACATGAAACGAAGCAGCCGTGGTGAACCCGGAAACTAAAGTTTCTGATAGCAACGTCGATACCGCACCTAGTCTTAGCATCCACATTGCTACCTGGAGACAAAATAATTTTATACATACATTTAAAGATTTGCCAAATGTCCAAATGGGTTATGTGGTTTAAGTTAGGTAACAAGATAAAAAAGAACTGACAAACAGAACTTTTTCGCATAAATAATATAAGTATGGATACGGCAAGTTTTAATTAAAGTTGAAATAATTTAAAACAACATACCTGAATCAGACCAACCGTAAGCGAAACTACACTAAGAACTTGAAGCGGTGAATATCCAACTGCCATAGACATATTAATTGGATCTAAAAAAAACATTTAAACTAAATAAATATAAATCTCTTTAAATTTAGTAAAATAATTATTGGGTATACGGTACGTGCAGTGGCGTGCACACAGGGTAGTCATAATGCGGAAAAATGAAATAAAATGGAGAAAATCGCCAGTACGAGTTATAAAAACTTAAGGGTAGGCTTTTTATAATTTGTACAATGCCTACCCTTAAGTTTTTTATAATTCGCACTGAAGATTTTTTCCATTTTGTATCATCTGCCTACCCTGTAGTATATCCTGTGCACGCCACTGGGTACGTGATGTTTGATGAGATGGGTAAACTTGAAGAAATAGCGTTTGACTCATTTTAAAGTATTGACGGATTTTTCAGTAATCAGTGTGCTTTTAGTATCGCAAACTTACTTTCTGTTGTTGTTGCATTCACTACACTAATTATTTCAGGACGCGTTGAATGTTGTGTCACCACCTAAAAAAAGTTAAAGTTGAGTTTCAGCAAATATTACTATTCGAGATAGATACTTAATTTGATTTTTACTAATTAAAGTTAGTGACTATTTGGGAAATGCTTCCTTATTGACCTTTAAAAAGCTTTTGATCGTATCAATCATGCTATATTTCTAACTATATTTCACGCTCTTAGTGTTTGTTGAGATCGTGACTCATATTTTAATAATTGCAGCTAAGTAGCTAAGTTTAGAAGTCATTAGCAGCTAAGTTAAAAAGTCATAAGTGAAGAACATATCTGATTGTGTAAAGAAAACATCAGGGGTATCTCAAGGCTTACCACTCGGGCCCATTTCATTGTAATTGAAACTGCTCTAACAACTAAACTGATAGGAATTAATAGATAATTTCCTCACCTTTCCAGCCATAAGGCAAGCGACGGCGAAGGTACCCATTGAAACATGAGGTGAGGTACCGAATATCACATAGATGAGTACTGGGAAGAACGCCATGTAAAGACCAACTATGGGAGGCACTTCGGCGAGTAACGCATAGGCCATACCTGGAAACAATAAAGCTCTACACATTCCTGAAACCCCGACAACTGTGAGACTGTAAATTATAACGCGCTTTGTATTAAATCTGGGATGTATATAGGTATATCCTTTTTTTTATTCACTTTATGCACAAAAATATAAAAGGCAGACTTAATGCTTTAGTACTTCCTGCCAGTATACCTTTAGACGTGCGACAAAAAGTGTAGGTATGCAAGAAGAGAAGTGTGTAAAAAAATAGTATATTATATATTAATTAAATACAATCCTTAATCCTTGAATACAAACACCCATATTTATTTCGCAATACGGAAATTGAATTAAAACTTTACTAGCGCGATTTAACTTGGCAGCGACATCTATTAGTAGTAAAGGGAAGAGCAGCTTCACTACTAACCTTGTGGTATATGCATGACGGCGGTGGTAGCGCCCGCGACTAGATCTCCTACGAGGTATTTCTTGAAGCTGTACCGCGGCAGCCATCTTGCGATCGGCAGTGAATTCAGAAGGCACTCGCCGAAGCCGCAGCTTTTAACTGCTTGCTTGCATCTGTAGCTCACTGGAAATCAAAAATATAGGACATACAATGCTAAAGAAAATCCTATTAATATTATAATTGCGAAAATTTGGATGTATGGATGGATGGATGGATGTTTGTTACTCAATCACGCCGCAACGATTGAACCAATTTGGCTGTTTGGTTTGAGGCTTTTTGGGTATGTCATCCAAAAAAATTTACTCACATGGCTTTTCTGGAACTTGGTAGTCGGCGTCTTTGTTCAGCGCGTCCTGTTGGTACACGCGCCGTATCACGTTGAACTGCTGACTAGGTCGCGCCTGGAGCCTGCGACAAGGAACAAACAGGGTTACAGCTTCATCTTCTCAATCATCAGATCAGAAGTCCACAGCTGGGAAAGGGTCTCTTGCAAGAATCACAACAAAGCACGATTTTGTCCCTCTTGTGACTAGCGGCTCTCATTTAATGGGCCTTCTTTTTACGATGTATTTCTCGAATGAATCTGGAAATGTATGATTCCTTATATGATTGTTTGGTTGTTTTTCATCTGAGTTGGTCAATAAATAAGAGTTGATTTTGGACATTAGAGTAAGATTAATTAAAGAATAGACAAATAGGATAATGAGATCAGAATAATCAGGCTTCAGACGACCTACAGTGAGAAGATATTTTTATCAGTTTAAATCTATAAAGTTTCCTTCAACTTTTCCTGCAACCCAAACTTAAGACTACTCTATAATTGTGTAATACTAGTTGATACCTGCGGCTTCGCTCCCGTGAATTTAGTTTTAAAAACCCCGCGGGAACTCTTTAATTTTCGGGATAAAAAGTAGCCTATGTTACTCACCCGGTCTTCAACTATACCCATTACCCATGCAAAAATTACGTCGATCCGTTGCTTTGTTGCGACTTGATTGAAGGACAAACCAACAAACAAACACACTTTCGTCATATTGGTTAATTATTAGGGGAGCTCAATATTAGCGCCGACAAGTCGCCGAAGAAAAAATGCCGCATCCGCGGAATTCGAACATATTTTTGTCTCTGGCCTGACTTAGTAACAGTAAGTAAGTAGGTTATTAACCGACGTCTTTTTTGTATACGAGTAGTATGATAAACAGTAGCAAATGATAATGTCAAGAAATTGGTTACCTAGTTTCCGTAATTCAACTGCTTATCAATAAATTGTTCTTCACAAAATTTTTATAATAATTTACTTTTTTGATAAGAATTTTACATTTAAAAGCCAACAAAATTAAGAATTTTATACCTAAGTTCATTTAAAAAGCTAGTCTAAAAAAATGCCTATCAAAACTTAACTACTTTACTACCACACGCAAATTTACCATACAATTTCTTTTCTCTATTATACAGTAAACAGAATTCCCTAATTTCCGAATGCTAGTGGGCCTAGTTTTTAAAAAAAATATTAGCCATATAGCCATCCTTTCCCCACCATGTAGCTTAATGCTTGCGTTAGGTTAGATGATCACGCTGGTTAAGCAACGCTGACTCCGGTCAGTAACTGGACGGGTGACCGATGTTGGGTATCCAAGTTTGACCTTTTTGCTCCCTACGTGTCTCGGAGTACACGTTAAGCAGTCGGTCCCACCTGGTTAATTAATTACCCGATTTTTTAATTAATCTCTTTTTTTATATCCTTCGACCTAAGACTCGAAATCTCGTTCTCTTAGTAGATTAGTATGTGGAAGCATCTGTGAACCCACCGCATTATTATCCCAAGAAAACTCCTACCATTATATGAATAATGGAAAGAGGTCACGACCCTCAGCTACGAGGAATACGATGCAGAGAAAAGAATGGATGCGACAATAGTAAAACGGCCTAATAACGGCTATGATATATTCGGCTTGTAATTTTTTTTAAATGCAGTTGTAAGTACTTCAAATATTAAGGTCCACTTGCACCATTCCGCTTAATATATTTAAGCAAAATTGTCCATGTACCTGTCCTTTTCTTGTTAACTCTGAACTAACCTTGCCAAAAAGTGATAACATTATAAAATTAAACTAAACATGTTTTAAGGAGATTGGTGCAAGCCTTGTGCAAGCATTACAAGACGGCCTTAATGACAATATTTAACGTTTACTCTAATCGTACTCTCGAATGCTAATAATGAAAATTTAAACGTAAAAATTCTTTTTACAAACCGATTCCGACGAATTGAGAACCTTCTCCTTTTGTGAAGTCGGTTCAAAACGCATTAAATGGCCTTAATAGCTATCACTAATAAAAGGGTTAGGAATCTCCCTCATAGATTTCGGAACTGTTTCCAATTATTCAGTTTTTATGTATGTTCACAGTGGTTTTAGTTACAAGTTGAAGTGTCCCATTTGAAATACGAATACACGATAATTTTTAAGCTATTGCATAGCTTCTATCGCGGGCCTTGAGCGTGGAGATCGAATCCAGAAATTCTGTATCGAAAAAAACCTGACACGGGACTCCTCTCACCGCTAGATGGCGTTGATAAAAAATGCTATGCAATAGCTTTACCGCGGCAGTCCCCGAGTGCCACACGTCGTTTTTTATTATTCACACGATCCAGTTATTTCATTTAAAGGTCCTCTCCCCCCCGTTAAACTACAGATTCTTTTTCCTTAAATTATTATAAGGATTGTTTCTTTGCCTCTACTTATAAATCAGGATTATACTCGCCAGTCCTCATCGCCATCACTCTCAGATTCGTCCTGCAATAAAGGTGCATTTTCACCATCGACGTTTCTAGTATTTCGCCGGAAATCCTTTTCGAAATATAACAGCGTTTTCTTCATACGCATCGTATAAAAACGTTACTTATACCGTATTCGTAAAAAATCAAACTTTATCAAGAAGCATTCGTATTTTAATTTTAAGAGACTAAAGTTTATGTGTATTATTTGAAATGAAAACAAAAATTAATTATATCTAGTATAACACTTTCTTGATAGCACTTGCACTTCAAACGTGATTTCCGCGATTTTTCGAAACAAATATTATTTTCAGAGATTTTATTTAAAATTTTTTTTCACAGTCACGTTGTGAATTATATAAAATATAATATTTCACCCAACCCGACCCGAATCCGTGATAGTTATCGCATTGATAAAATTATTATATTCTATTTTTACGAATCAATTAATTAATAATTAACAAACCGGTTACGGATCGATTTTAGTTGTTTATTAATTTTGAACCAAATAATAACGTCTTGAACTATGATCGATTATTTAGTTACTACTTAGTACAAGTGAAATATAATCAAATTGATGGAAGATGTAACGGATGGATGGTCAACAATTGGTAACATATTTTAGGCAACACTAGGTGTGTTGCAAAAAAATTTCGCGAGCTGTTCGTTTAAAATCTCTTTCAAGTTTCACGGACAATTATTGCATGAAACTTGATCAAACAGAAGCAATTGGGTATTTTACTGTTGTCGAAATGTGGATATTCATTAATTACAATCGAACATGTAACATGTAAGAAAAACATTTGTAAACAAACAGAAAATAAATCAGTCAAAAAACAAATAAGTTATAAGTTGTTTTACTGCGACTGTATGCGTCTCTTTTTAAAACAAAATTTTGTATGGACAGTGTAAGGAGCTACTGAATTGTGACGTCACAGTAGCGCTCTGTCTATGTAACAGGATACTTAAAAGCTCTATATTTTGGAGACTAGTAAAGATATTAAAAATAGAAAAATGACATTGTGGTATAATATTAAAAAAGACGTGTGGCACTCGGGGACTGCCGCGGTTTAATTAAGTAAGAAATGAGAGCATTAACTTCAAACGCCTATAAATTGGTCTAGCTATGATTCATCTCGATCATGCAGCTTTCAAAAAGGAAAAATCGCATAAAAATCGAACAAACAGACACACAGACACACACGTCAAACTTATAACACCCCTCTTTTTTGTCGGAGGTTCTACTCTATCTCTCTGCACCGTATTCTTCATTGCTGAGGCTGAGGCTTGTGATATCATGACCCCTTTGCATTATTCATATGATGGTTAGGGTTTTCTTGAGTAAGGGTAATGCGTGGATTCTAAGATCCCTCCACATACGACTTGACTAAGGGCATCTTGTACCTTGTAACTAGTATTAGATTTAACTTAGTGTTTGTTGCACGTAAGGAGTTAAAATTAAGTTACCCGTACCCAACGACATTTTATACTACCTGTACCATTATAACTGCCCACCAAAAATAAATCAAAATTCGCACCTCGGTCTTGGGTGCGTAAGGTTGAACGCAGCAGCTTGTATGAATAGTGAACTGTGACGACATAAACATTTGACCCACTTTAAGTAGTTTAATCGATGATAAAATTTAAAATGGTTATCACATCTAAAACTAACAGAGCACGTGTATTTTGCTTATTTTGAGACCCTAGGTAGACCCCCATTTAAGGCATCAGTCCAATTAATTATGAGTGGTATGATTAATTAACTAAAAAATCAAATTAAACATTCACATGACCAAATGTTTGAAACAACTCCATTTTTATCAACGGCACTAAACAATCTTGTAACAATTTTCACATTATCGCGTCAATTATAAGTTTACCGGACCAGTAACCTCAGGTCATCATACACAGCAAAACGTACAATTTTTTTAGATAAGTCTCTGTATAATATATATTTGTTCTCATTATTTATTAAGTAGATACTAGCTGATGCCCGCAACTTCGTCAGCGTTGATTTAGTTTTTAAAATCCCTCGGTAACTCTGCTTTTCCGGGATAAAAAGTAGTTTATGTCACTCTCCAAGTCCTCAACTATACCCGTGCAAAAAATCACGTCGATCCGTAGCTCTGTTGCGGCGTTATTGAAGGACAAACCAACAAACAAAGACACTTTCGCATTTAGTAAGTATTATTAAGTACGTACTCGTAAAATTCTATTACAATTATGTCATTAAAACACACAGATGAATAATTTTATACAATTGCATATAATTTATCTATGTTAAACCACGATTCAAGTCTAAAATCTTTAGTATTATTAAGTATTAGAATTTGTATGGAGTACTGAATACTGATCAATGCCAGTCGCGTAATTGGTTCACGGCCAAGGCAGGCAAAATACAAGTATGTTGGGCAGTCTAAGTACAGAGTCAATATCAATAACTTGTCATATGAAAATATAATTCGGGTTCATAATTTGCTTGTTAGTCAGTCAATTGCTGGACAAAGTTCTCTTGCACGGACTTCCACAGGTCTTGCGCCACCTATATCCAGCGGCTCCTTGCAACTCTGATTTCATCGCCTCATCGTTCCACTTAGTAGGGGGGTCTGCCAACACTGCGCTTTCTAATGGTTGGCATTCAACACCTTCAGTTTTTGGAACTATGTGCCCCGCCCATTTCCACTTCAGCTTCATGACTGGCTGCGCTATGTCGGTAACTTTAGTTCTCCAACGGATCTCCTTATTTCTGATTTCAACTCGCAGAGACCATAGCTCCCGTTGGGTGACCCTGAGTACTTATGAGGCTTATAGTTAGCGACCATGTTTCTGATCTATAATTGGCGAGGATATCGTCTAAATATAACTCTTGGTAGATATTTTGTGTGGTCTCAGTCAATACTCACCATCCATTGGGATTTAATTTCTCCTTTTCCGAATCCTTCTCCTCGCTACCGGTCCGCATTTTCACTATTCACTTAACTTGGTTCACTTTACTTCACTTCAGTTACAACATTATCACTGGTATTGCCTAACTCACTTCAATCTTTAAGATTTGTTATAGTATAATTTATATTGTATTGTATGTTACTTATAATAATGTAGCCTAATAAGTACGTATAATAAGTCACTGGGCTTTGTAGGTTGGTTCTGAAAGTGAAAATGTTCCTATCTTAAATCTTGGGTTGGCTATCTTCTCTATCTATCTAATCTTTTTTCTCATAGAAATAATGTAAATGCAAGTAGGTAAATATAAGAATAATCTATTTATTGTTTAAAAAATGTATATTGTACTCTATGTTGTGACTCGTAAGCACTATAACTGTGTAATTTTTTCTAGCACTATCACTGTGTAAAGTCTACCCGTCAACTGCACTCCTCGATTCGACTACTATGTAACTCGTTAATTAATTATTATTTAAATGTATCATAATAATAGTTGTGACCATTTTGTTTATAAAAAAATTATTTTATAATTAAGTAAAAAAAATCAATTTTTTTCGAAATTTTCCAGATTTTACAATGTGTTAATAGTTTAAAAGTTAGGAATGAGTCGTTTCAATAACGTGAGACTGCCACTTCGACGCTCATTCATTTGTGAAAAGGTTTTTTCTTTGTAACAGTTTGAAACTGTAACTTAAAAAGATCTATTAAACAATGTCACATTCGAGTAGTGTTGCTGTAAAATATAAACGAACGGACAGACAAGTAGACTGAACTGTGTTCCTTATTTTACTATTGAAGCCTGAACAGAATAATTGAATGGACGAGTTCAGAGACAACGAAACGAAAGCCAATTTAGAAAACATTTGATTAAGCACTTTATAACTTTTGACTCAAACATAAGTCGAGAAATTCACTTGGCTGTGGAGCCTAAGATATTGTTTTAAAAGTAAGATAAAAATCAATAATTATACAGAAGATTACAATCGGAGATTAATATAACTTTATGAAAATTAGAAAAAGAAGAGGAGACAACACGCCACCTTGCGGTACACCGCCGTTGGTCGTGTACTAGCTAGAGAACGGCAAAAATTCGTATAAAAGCGTATCAAGATGCGCAGAATATATTCAAATACCAATCATAATCATAATCGTTCTTTGTAGTAAAATATATTGTACACAAAAAATATATGAAAGTAAACCCACAGTATTGCCTAGAAAATGCCTAGCTAGGATCCCCATGATTTATAGCCATACAATGATTGAAAGGCCTATAAGGGCTAACATGCGCGCCACGAGAAAAGTTTGTCTACACTTTAATCTCTATGTGAATCTCTATAGATTACGTGTAGGTTAGGTTCTTAGGTTTTTTTTACGAGATAGGCGTGCGCTTGAGGACAATCAATGAAGGAAAGCACTGATGAGGCCTAGGTTGGAGCGCGCTTGTCAAGAAAATGCCTATTCACTCTTGCCTTGCAGGTAATCAAATTATAAGTGGTTGGAAACAGACGCCGGAAGTGCGTTCCGCACCTTAACGGGTCGTTTTAGAAACGTCGAACTAAATAAAGCGTTTCGTGCGAGTAGATTGGATTTCTACCACGTAAGGGTGCCATTGCTCACGATTTCTCGAAGTTCTGTGATAGAACGGTGAAGGCTGACAATGGGTTGAGATTAATAAATGAAATCTATTATTAAATAATTATCAAAAAGGCTTAGCTACTACTACAAATTTACTCTGTAAAATCTAAAAGTTCTCTCAGGATTTTTTTAAAAACCTAAACATATAATCACAAGTGTAAAAGCTCATATTCATTGGTCATCCGTCAAATTCAAATAATATATTTTTTTACAGTTCAATGAAAATGAGCTTTTAGACCATTTTGTATTGCTAGGTATTATTTCAAAATAACTATTATATATTTCTTACATATTATCACGAAATTCCGCTATGCTGCTTTTATCAATAGTTAGTTCATAAACTGTCTTGAAAGTCGAATAATTTAGATTCACTTTAACCGAATAATTTATCTAATTAAAAGCCATATTCGGGCGCAGGTCCTAGAGAACTAACTTTCCATTAAATAAGTTTGAAAGTCATCCGAGTTTTATAAAGGTTTTCCTGTGTTTACACTGCTTGATGTTATTCTTTGACCAACAGTAGCCTTAGTCGTCAGGCCTGAAGCAGATGGACGACATTGGCGCTACTTCAGCTAAATAGACATCTCTAAACATGGGTCGTTGCATAGTTTCGTTTTTTTTTTTATATTTTCACTAAGAATTAAATTTCTTAGGCTGGAGATCATTTTTTTCATTGGCATTGCTCTCAATCAGGTTTTTTAGATTTCTATTTTAGCCCTCGAGGTATCAAGTTCGTTTTTGTGCAGTGTTATTGTTTTGTGCAATAAAAAATAATTTACGTTTATGAAACAAAATAGTAAGAAAAACTAGCTATCAAAGTTAGAACGAACGAACTAATGCATTCGCTTGTATAATTGCACTCTCTAGCTATCTTTTGTTTTGTGAAAACTTTTGCATCTGTCAAAATTATTTGTTTTAAATATTTTTTTCAATCGAATATGCACAATAATGTCCGCAGACGAACTTAATAATGGAACAGAAGTGTTCGACTTGATAATGTACTCGTAAGTACAAATCATTCTAAAAGTCTTTGTGATTTTATTCGCGTGGTCTCGCTGTTCCTTCGCTTGGGGCCTTATAAATATTTTTTAAGACAATTTTCCATATTAGTCAGAACTAAACATTTTGTTCTTGAAACAACACTGAAATCGCGGATAATGGTCATAAAGAATACTGTTAACATAGTTAAGACAATAATCTCTACTTATGGAAATTTTACATAATCTTTTAAGGCAAATACCTCCTTTAATCTAAAAATAGTAATGCAATCTGACATTACGCCACGAGCTTTAGTTTAACTAGGGAGTAGGTACATTTTTAAAGAATATTAGCCACACTGAACTGGACTAATATTCTACACAAAATTCTACATCTGTTTCTAAACGCTATTGTGCCTGAACGCTAAATCGCTTGGCGGCACGTCTTTGACGGTAGAGCAGTAACTAGCCACGGCCAAAGCCATCGACCTGGAGATCCGCCAAAGCGATTGGAACTCTCTATCGCCTAAATCAAACGGGTCGCATACATCCCATTAGGGATTCGTTTGCGTTGGATTTTGCTCTCGTTCTTCGTAGACCGATAATATATATAATTGTAAAAATTAATCGCCGTCATAAGGTATTCATATCTCTATTCCGTTAGTCTATCATCGATAAAATAACTCGTCTACAAGATTGTACGATGACAAATATCTCTCCTTTATCTTTCAAAATTCGAGTAAATAATAAAACTAAAAAGATATGTAAAAGTTACTTTTATCTCTCCTTTTGACGTAACGAGACGAATCATAATATGTGCAACCATGTTAGTGTGGATAGACATATAGAGATAACACGAGAAAATGGGTAGACAAAATTTTCTCGTTGCGCGCATGCTAGCCCTGCAGAAGACCACCACGCAAAATCACGTGATACACAAAACAGCACTTTTAAAGTGAAGAAATCTTCATAATAATATGTTACTTCAGTCCACTGTACCTTCAAACACTTTATAAAACCTTCAAATTATAGATACATTACACGCTATGGAAATAACACTGAAAAATACAATGCAGAACAAGTCATATGATACGTTTAAGGATAAAACTTTGCAAAACGTTTGTGTACACGGCTGTCGATCACAAGGCTTCAAGATCTACTAATATGACTATAATAATACTCGTACACTGACAAATACCAAGTGCCTGAGTAGGTACTCGTACTGGGAAGCGAAAACCGCTTTTGAAAACGCAGAATTGTTAAAACAAACACCAAGCAGTGACGAGACTAGGTAAGAAATAAATACAAATTGAAAAGATTGTCCGTGATTCTTACTTATCCTATCCCTTATCCTATCCTACTTCCTTACTAATATTATAAATGCGAAAGTGTGTTTCTTTGTTGGTTTGTCCTTCAATCACGCAGCCACGGAGCAATTAATCGACGTGATTTTTTGCATGGGTATACTTGAGGACCTGGAGTGATATAGGATCTTTTATCCCGGAAAATCGAAGAGTTCGCGTGGATTTTAAAGACTAAATCCACGCAGACGAAATCGCGAGCATCAGCTAGTATAATAATATTATAAATGCGAAAGTTTGTGAGGATGGATGCAAGCAACAACGAATGAACGGATTTGGATGAAATTTGGAATGGAGATAGTGAGCTACCCAAGATTAACAAATAGGCTACATTTCATTCCGCAAAAATAAAGAGTTCCCACAGGAATTTAAAAAACATTAATCCACGCGGACAAAGTCGCGGACATGACGCATACTTTGTACACCTAAGTAAAAAATATGACCAAGGTTTTCAATTTTTTACTGGCTAAGTTTTAACCTCAGACGCATCTATTTACTTTGTTACCTTGACCGTGAGTATGAGATGAAGGTCAAATGCAAATTTTATCAATTAAAAGGCGGTTTAAGGATCCAAGTTAACCCACTACCATATTAGACTACGTAATCACTTGCCATCAGGTGAGATGGCAGTAACGTTAAGTGTGCGTGTTGTCAAAATAGAAAGGGGGAAAATGGGAAAATTCTCCGACCCTTTTACTTCCATACCAAATGACATATTTACGCGTAAACTTGAAACTTTTAGTTGTAAGCAAGGCGGAGGAGAAAAGTGGTCACCACGTGGCCGATTCCCTAGCCGCTGGTCTGACCAGGTCAAGTAACTGACTGACCTTCCGCTTACAACCACAATTAGGAAAGCCGATGACCGGATAGAGTGGAAGGCTGCAGTTACCAACGCCAAGACACTTTCTTATGGACACGACCCTCAGCAACGAACCAAGCAAGTAGGGTTCACTGCTCTAAAAATCTCCTGTTTTACCGATTTCATGAACTGACAACGCCTCACAAACCGTTCAAATACGCTTTAACTGATAAATTTACTAGTGAGTTATTAAAAAAATAAATTGCAACACACACAAACTTTGAGTATATTACTCAAAGCATTCAAAGTACTTGAGATTGCACTCAAATAAGACTGGGTGATAATACTGACGAATAGACACTGAAGTATTGCCGAGACATGTAAGAGATCAACCATCAACACTGATAGTAATAGCAAGCTCTTAATCTCGTAACGAAATCATTTTCATCACATAGCGTACTGATGTACAAAATACATAAGATAACCAATTAAACAAATTATAAAAAATCTGCTGTAAATGCAAATGTGTGCGGTTTTTTGTTTTAGGGGAGGGCAGACTTGAGACTGGCTTCTTTTAGCAGCAGCATTTTGCGTTTTCCCGTATTTTAGTCGCTATTCGCTTCACGGGCCACATATTCGCTTCGCTTCGCTTCGCTTCACTTGACGACCTCCCTGGCGCAGTGGTGAGGGCTGTGGTCTTTTATCTAGGCGGTCTTGGGTTCAATTCCCAGCGGGGACAATTTGGTAATTTATAATTCCTTGGGAGACTTTAGCCGTGGCTAGTTACCACAACAATTTAGCGTTCCGGTGTGGTTCCAGCACGATGGCGTGTAAAAACAGATTAGGGTTATGGTTGGAATGTACACTACCATAGCCCTTCCAAGTTAGCCCGCTACCATCTTAGACTCATCGTCACATCAGTCAGGTGAGATCGCAGACAAGGACTATCTTGTCATCGATTAAAAAATGTGCAAACGCCAATTGCAGTGATCGAGGTGCGTTTTTTAGCTGCCGCGTTCCGTGTTTTTAGATGCCGTGTGAAGAAGACGCCAATCGCTACCGCTAAGATGCCAGTCTGCCCCTTTACCCTTTAATCACGCAGCAATAAGTATGGTTGAAGACTAGGAGAATTACATAGGCAATATTTTACCCAAGAAAAACGAAGGGTTCTAAGAATCTAAAAATAATGCTATCGCTTTCAGCTAGGAACAATCCAAAAAGGATGACACTATTTTTAGACCTGTCGTTTTAATTTGATCTAAAAATGGTGTGCAACAAAATTGATACCATTCCTAAACAAAAATTAATAAAAATTCGCTCTATCTTTTAGGTAAATCTCTATAATCACTACAATATGTTGCGCAAAGTGATAAATCAACAGCAGTGACTAGCAACCTTGTGACTTTTCGCAGTTCTGTGTTGTGCGAACGAAAACCGTCTTCGCTGCGGTTTAAAGTTCGAAAATCTCGTTGCTTGGCGTGAAAATATCAATCCTATAACATGAAACTTATCAATATAGTGCTGGAAGCCTATTTCATTCAAACCCACTATCCAAGGTGTAAGTGTTTCTCCGTTTATTTTTATTGTCATATCAATTTTCTTTACATCAGATAGAACAAACTCTAGTCACCTATTATATCATCATTCGACTAGTTTTTACCTGCAATTCCCCCTCGTGGAGTTAGGTTTTTAAAAATCCCCTTTTTTGGAATAAAAGGTCCAAAAAAAGCTAATGTCACTTTATAAGTCCCCAATCACCATGCTTACACCATACTTAGGGTTTGTTCCCGGGAATTCTCGTCCCGGGAATTCCCGGGAAATCGGTCGGTCTCGTACCCGGGAAATTCAGCTCGAGAAAAGTCGAGACATCGAGAAGTTTAAATAAACATTTTTACGCTTAGCTTTCTTTGTAAATGCGAGGCGGCAGCGGCATCCTTTGACAGCACGGCTCGTGTCTGTCGGTATCCTTTGTTTTTGCCGACAAACGCAAGCGCGACGCGGCCCCAGTTGTATTTTGTTCATTCGTGTTTCAACTCCCGCCATGTTCGGATCGGTCGGATCATACACCCAGCATAGTGAGTGTATTTACTATTTAGTGACGCACGAGTAATAGAATCGCAGAACAAACAGGTAAGTATTGTTATTATTTATTTAAATAGTTCAAGTGTTTGTTTTGTTTTGTAAGTACTTTTGTATTACCAAAATAATATTTTTGTTTAAAATGAATAGGTATGTTAAAGAAATAAAACTTTTGTTTTTAATCAAATAAGAGAATTGTTAGTGCATAAATATTTACCGATTTCATTAATTGCATTTGTATTGCAGATGTTGTAATAATCCCACAAAAGCCTAAAGTTCTAAACTAAACACATAATATTAAGACGTTGTTTTATGGCAATTTATCTACTACAAATAACACAAAACGTATCCAACCAATCCTACCAAACGTAGTATACAATTTTCCATATCGAGAAATGTGGTCAGTAAGATTAGGAGCCGGCTGTCTGATAAATCTATTAATGCTTTGGTTTATCTTAAGGCATATTTCATAAGAATTAATAAGCAGGCTTAAAGACAGTTATATTTTTCGTATTAATAGTAGATAGATATCTCTTATTTAATTACATTAAAACTGCCAAAAATTGTGATACCATACCACCCACATAGTGAGATTAGTGAGTGATCTTTAGTTATGATGAGAAAAATTATGATTGTTTTTAGTTAAGATGTTTGTTTTAAGCTGATTGTTAACAGAGATTTTGTTTTTTATTAAAGATTAGTGAGATTAGTTATAATAAGAAGAAGTATGATTGTTTTTAGTTAAGATGTTTGTTTTAAGCTGATTGTTAACAGAGATTTTGTTTTTTATTACAGATTAGTGAGATGAGATTAGTTATGATAAGGAGAAGAAGTATGATTGTTTTTAGTTAGCAATTTTGTTTTGAGCTGATTTTTTATTGAGAACTTGTTTTTTTTGTTAAAAATTATGTTGATTTTTTCATGTAAAATAAACACAGTTAAATTAAAGACTCTTTTTATTAATTAAACAAAAATTTAGACGTATTTTATTTTTTCTCGACAACCCGAGAAGACCCGAGAAATCAGGCTCGAGAAGTCTCGACACCCGAGAACTAAAAAACCTCGAGAAATCGGAAACCCTAACCATACTACACCATATACTGTGACTTTCGACTTTTGCGGCATGTTGAAATACGAACCACCTTCAAATACAGAGAAATCTACTATAAATTCAGAAATATTAATTTTATATACATTGAAGGCGTATGGGCCGAACAACCCTCCCTGAAAACCTCTATTTAATGTAGTAGGTACCTACTCTATGAGTTATCGCATGCAATGTGCGTGATCACGTTTTGATAGACGTGTGTATATTATGATAAGTGGTCAAATGTTGCAACTTCGCCACTTGTTTGACTTGATCATGAAGTATTGATGATATGATAGCAATCTTTGACATCGTGCGAGAGTTACGATACATCGATGATATCTTCGTCTGACTCTCTAGAATCTAGATCTATATTATAAACAAATTAATAAAATTGAAGCGTCTGAATGCGATTGCGAAATAACTGCATCATATCAAACTCATATAATGTATACGTATATAAAATGATTTCAACAGCATATTCATAAACTAAAGGGTTGTTCTTATTATTTTTGTTTGTATGTGTATATTTCGAGGCTAATCTTCAGAACTGTTGAACAGACTTTGACGGGACTTCAGGCAGGTAGAGGATTTAATTCGGGCTTTCGATGTTATGGACACTGGCTAGTCCAAATAATAATAATGTAAAAAAGGGAAGTGTTTATCTATTTATTGCATTCAACTGTCGGTATCCTTGAAAAAATCAAGAGCTTTGAAAAAATAAAGTAATAGTAATTAGAAATCGCACGCTTTCATGTGACTTTACTAATTATAATAAATAATGCGATGTTTATTAGGTCAAATGGAAACGACCTGTATGATTAGATAGGTACAGTGAGAGTCGTAATGATGTAAAGTAGTTATCATCCAACTTGCTTCTCGTTACATTAAAGCATTTTTTTAAACAAAAATCAGTGTTCCTAACCGACTGTAGAGCCGATTAGGGGTATGGATTGAATCTACACTGCCATACCCCTTCCAAGTTAGCTCGCTACCATCTTAGACTGCATCATCACTTACCATTAGGTGAGATCGCAGCAAGAACTATCTTGTCATTGAATAAAAATGAAAAAAAAAATTTACTTGAATTTGACACCTTTGAGCACATTATGGAGATCTCTCAGACATGCAAGTTTCCTTAGTATTTCGTTATTTGCAAAAGGTGTTTATTCTTAACCAAGGAACCTTCACAGAAACCTAAAGGGGAAATACAAATTCCTTCTTTGTAAAGCAGACGCTTTAATACCAACTCTATAGAAAACTATAAGTAGGTACTAGGTACCTACAGTGAGTACCTAAATTACATCATTAGACAATTATTTCGTGAACAAAAAATTAGGCAAACTAAGCAGTTGCTTAATAAATTACCTACCAAGTTCAGTTAAGTAGGTTGTTTTGAATGTATTTATGTACATATGTAAATATGTATCTACATATGTCGTACATATTATGTAAAACAGGTCATCAGCAGCGCAATAGCAAAAAGTGATAAGTAATACAAATTTGTTTTTGCTACCACATCACATTAACAATATAATATGTAGACATTTTTTTGAAACATATACTGTATAGACTAGCGACATCTCGTTTTATGACATCACCACCAGAAACAACAAGGAGCAAAAACTGAAATAGCTTGTTCAACTATAATGTCCAACAACACAAAATTGGATGTAATTGATTTTTCATATAAAATCGAGCCTATGTCATCCGGACCTTGATAATGAATCAATTGAAATCTCATTCATAACAATCAGCTCAGAAGTTTAGACATAAGTCGGAAAGTAAAGTTGTATGTAATCTAAATATATAAAATGAAAAGGTGACTGACTGACTGACTGATCTATCGACGCACAGCTCAAACCAATGGGTGGATCAGGTTAAAATTTGGCACGCAGATAGCTATTATGACACAAACAACTGCTAAGAAAGGATTTTTCAAAATTCAATCCCTAAGGGGATAAAATAGGGCTTTGAAAATTCGAGCTTAACATGAGCGAAGCCGCGGGCAAAAGCTAGCTTTTTGCCGTAGAATATCAACACAAATAGGTACAAATATTTAACATAGTTACATAAGTATAGGAAGGTAGCATTGGTATGTACCTATCAAAAAGTAAAAGTCACTGTCTGTACCTAGTGGAGAACCTTGCATGCTACTTACAAAGATGTTATATTTACAACTAATATAAAAAAAATAAGTAGGTTCTATATCGATTTCGACAAAACATTCGCAAATCACTAAAATAGTAACCTTATAAACAATTTATGGAATTCCCTAATATATTTACAAAAAGTAGTACATATATTATTTATAAAAAAATTATATTATGGTTACTATATTGGTTGTTTAAACAATGAAGTTCAGTGTAACTTACAAACGAAACTTTTACATGGTTCACTTTCAACTGTTAAAATTACTTCTGTGTAATTTTCACGTAACAACAACTGCGTGTTTCACAAATACATATCGTTATTAACATTTTAAATTGAAATAAAATTATAAACATAACCTAAAAAAATCACTAGGTATCACAGTAAGACTCAACTGTCAAACATCTTGTCGAAAGCAGGGTTGCCAACTCCTAAAAAAAATTAGCCCTAACATCAATATGAAATACCCCTAAATAACCCTAAATGCAATATTCAAAAGCCCTAAAAAAATCCCTGAATCTTGTTACAATTCAAGGCTAATGTTTAAATGAGTTTCCCGTTTTATTGAGGTATATAAAAATAATATAACTTAATTTTAATTACATTATTCGGCATAGGCGTAACTATACCGTTTGAGGCCCGTGGCAAATTTATCGGATGGGGCCCTCCCTCCCCCAATATAAAGAAGCTCAACCAATGAGATAACATTTTTTTATTTTACAATAAATCACTACGTGAAGTAGGTACATACAATTGCAACGTAAAAGCGACATTTTCCCGAGCGAAGTGAGCGCGAAATTTTTTATGATTGCATTACGGCACTTAGTAGTCCATACTTGGTACCTACAATAGTAATGTAAAAGTGATATTTTTGCGAGCGAAGCGAGCGCGAAATTTTTTATGATTGCATTACGGCACTTAGTAGTTCATACTTGGCACCTACAATAGAAATGTAAAACTAACATTTTCGTGAGCGAAGCGAGCTCGAAATTTTTTATAATTACATTACGGTACTTAGTAGTCCATTATTGACATCTACAATAGCAACGTAAAAGCGACATTTTCGCGAGCGAAGCGAGCGCGAAATTTTTTATGATTGCATTACGGTACTTAGTAGTCCATTATTGGCATCTACAATAGCAACGTAAAAGCGACATTTTCGCGAGCGAAGCGACCTCTCAAATTTTTATGATTACATTACGGCACTTAGTAGTCCATACTTGGCCCCTACGAGTACAATCGAAACGTAAAAGCGACATTTTCGAGAGTGAAGCGAGCTTGAAATTTTTTATGATTGCATTACGGCACTTAGTAGTCCATACTTGGCACCTACAATAGCAACGCTTTTTTATTTGGCACTACGCCATATCTACTACATAGTCCTGTACTTTTGGCCCTTGAGACCCTGCGCTTGTATGCGCCGCACACCCGGCATCGTAGGTAAAGTCGGCCCTTCAAACTATTTAGCTATTGTTATTGGGGTACCTATATTCGGTAATTAATTAGATATTTTATAAAATTTTAAAATATGTGTTTATGGACCTAATGACATTTAGGTACCTATACAAATATGTATCTTTTTAATTTCTGTACGACATAAATAAAAATTTTGGCCCCAAATCTACCGCCCCTAAAATCTGCTGCCCTATGCTCCAGTCTTCGATCACAGAAAAAAAATAAGGATACCGCATGTTAGTCCGATTTGTGTACCACCGAATGCACTTACTTAGTAAGATCATTTTGGTAGCTAGGTTGACAAAAGTGGAGACGGCTTCTTTAGAATTATTATTTATTTACTCATCCTTGAAAACGATTTGGAAAGTGTGCTTTTAGATAAGTGAACAGTTTGAGATGCAACAATAAAGTCGACAATATAATACCAGAACCCTAAATATTAATAAATTGATTTTTTGAAATTTTTTGATTATATATTTTTTTCGTTGTTAACCGCATTGTGACGAGGGCGAAAATAATAATAGATCTAAGTTTTCAATAGTTATTATTCCTGCACAATCTGCAGAAAGGCGAGAAAGTGGATTAATGCTGTACTTTTTACGAAAGATCCGGGTTGGAGACCATCAAATTATTCTTATTATGCTTTTTATTTGATGTTCTATTTTTAGTTGGATTAGTGTAAAATAAAAAATATTTCTTTTTTTTTTTTCATTTATTTTACTAAAAATAATATAGTGCTATTATACTGAATATTATAAGTAAAAACTTTGGATGGGTATAATGCGGTGTTGAATTACAAAGTTGTAAATAATGTGTTTTATTTTAAAGTACACTTGCTTAAATTTTAATGCGCATTATTGAATTACATTAATTATTGAAAATTTTGAAGTTAAATTTTTACTGGCATTAGGAGACTATAAAATGAACATAAACGTGAAATACGTGACAGAATGCATAAGATTTACATAGTCATGAAATGCAATAAAAAATATTTAATAATTTAATCATAAAATTAAAAAACCGCTATCTGTAGTTTTGACACGGGGGTCGGGACAGCATGTGTCACGATAACATACGTCAAGAACAATGAAGCATTTGAATAATTGTTGAAGTATGAAGTACTGAATCCTTATTTTTTCTTCTGTGATCGAAGGCTCCAGTCAACTCAGCCTTTTGGTAAATCAATTTACTGTGCGTAACCTTTCTTGTCCCAAAGAATTTAGTTTATATCAATTTTAATTTTGAAAATGATCGCTCGGCACTAGTGCCGACTACGGCTAGCCGTAGCCACAGGAATGGATATAAATGTTAGGATCATCTTGTTCTTCTGGCTCTCTCTGACCGGGGCCCCTTCCGGCTGGGACCCGTGGCATTTTGCCGAAATGCCACCCTATAATTACGCCTCTGTTATTCGGAATTCTTATAGTCATACATATGTTTACATTATAAGTGTAACATTTTTTGGAGATGGAGTAAAAGTAACGCAAGATCCACCATCACGTTTTAAAATGAAAAGGGAAATCGGTTTCGTAATTTGTTTTTCACTATATTATATATCGAAAAAGCGTGTTCAACGCTAATGTATTGAAATATTTTCAAAAAGCTTTAGCTAAAACGATTTTAAGCATATTATTCCGAAATATCATAGGCGTTTTGCTTTATTTACTCGTTTTGGTCAGTCAATTATATGACGCTTGAAAATTTATTTATGCCCCTAAAAATAGCCCTAAATTTTTTTGGGCCCTAAAAAAATCCCAACAAGCAAAATTCCGCCCTAAAGGGGCTAAAAGCCCTAAGTTGGCAACCCTGGTCGAAAGTCAAAATAATGACAATGAAAGATGAATGTAAACAAGAAACAGCTGATCGAGTAAAATTCCTACCAAAATCACATGATATAGTCATATAAATTCTACCATTGATATGTATTTTTATTAATTTTTATATTTTTAGGCATATTATAGATACACCAGAAAATATATTATCTGCCAAATTTTAAAGACCACCCCGCTCACCACTCACAAAACTCAAATTACACACACTAATAAATAAATAAATATTATGTGTCACTACGAAGGAATATGTAGTGAAGGTTTCCTCTTACTGTTATAGTATAATATTACTGTTATGTAAATATATAAAAGGAAAAGTGACTGACTGATTAACTGATCTATCGCGCACAGATCAGAAACTACTGAATGGATTGGGCTGAAATTTAGCATACAAATAGCTATTATGACGTAGGCATCCGGTAAGAAAGGATTTTTGAAAATATATCCCCTAAGGGGGTGAAATAAGGGTTTAAAAAATCGAACTTGATGTGAGTGAAACCACGGGCAAAAGCTAGTAATAACTATATAATGTGAAAGTAGGACATATTGAAATATGTCAATATATTTTAAAAGTAAAATTTTATACAAGTCAAGCTTTGTATAACCCGTTTTTGAATAGAATAGCATAGAATAGAAATATTTTTTATTCAAATAAATATATTTGAATCGTCAATGAATCTACCTCAAGTTTTGCAATTAAAATTAATTAAAATAAATAAATTGTGGTATCTTAGGTGTTTAACGTTCTATGTTTTTTTAACTACTTTAAGTACATAGTTTAAAAAAAACATTACATTATGTCGTACAAAAACTTCTATTTTGGTAGGAATTCATATAGCACAGCAACATTTTAGTCTAAAATTCGATTGTCAAATTAGTCAAGGACGATTGTCATGTGATTGACATTTCTCAAAACTGACTTTAACTTCAAAGTCAAATCAATAAAAAAAATTTAAAATTGAGCGCGATAATTATTTATAGTTAACTTTAAATTTAATTATATGTATTCATTGATAAAATATGTATTAAAAATAAACCATCCCATATGTGCTAAAGTTCTTCAAGGGCTGACACGAAGTTTTAAAAACTTTGCGCTGTCCGTAGGCTATTCGAACATAGAAATGTTACCTAACGTGCCTAACCCTCTTTGAAAATTTTCGGTAAATACGAGCAATAATCTAGCTCTTAATCTAGTTTTAACTGTAATGTGAGTTAATTGTGTGTACGGAAGCTGCTTTTATCTCTTACGAGATAAAAATCTGCGAATTTTATCATCGCACTAAATGTCGCAAAAGTGACCTCTAACGATATGACGGCTGAAAATGGAAAAGATTTATTTCGTGACACTTGGGTACGATTTATTGGTAAGGAACATTTTTGTGTTATACCTATTGCTGCTAAAGATTGTGTTGTGCCTGGCCATCACGAGTATTGGTCGAAAAATTTACGGTAATGACGACAATAAATCTACAACAGTCAACGGGACTCGAAGGATCTGCCGCATCGTACACATAACTAAGCAAATCGGACAAACATATCGGAAACAAATCCCTTTTTTTGTAATATAAGTATAGACTAACACTTGACTGCAATCTCACCAAGGCAAGTGAAAATGCAGCCTAAGATACAAGAAAGAAAAGCAAATGTTACTATATCTACAAGAAAGAAGAAGTAAAACTTAAGCATCACTCACCCCTCATCCCTAATAATGTAGTGGTCGCTAAACAAGTCCATGGTTCCAGGGTACTCCAATGAGGTGGGCGAGTCTTTCCGTCCGGTCGTGCCAGTGAAGGTGGTGCGAGCTACCTACGGAGTGGCCTTCGCATACGTCCTGGCAGACACTGTGGACAAGAGTTGGAAGATGTTCAGGGTGAGAGAATAATCTATTTATTTTTCACTTAAAACCTTCACTTAATTGTATACAAGATAAGCTGTCCTCTGACAAAATATAATTGAAAAAGTTTCTAAATTAGTTCTATTATATCATCAACCTAATTGTCTTCAAGCTATAATGTTGTTAACTACCAAGACCATATTTCGACGTATGATTCAAAAAGCCCCAATTTATATAGAAATGACACCATTTGATAACTAAAAAACTACTTTTTTTATATTACAAACTACAGCATTAAGGGGAATACCGCTTCAATGGATTGATAGAGAGTTAACTTTAAGTAAGACAAATCGTATTTGGCCAAATGTTCGTTAACAACGTTATAGCTTGAGGATGGCAGACGTGTATCCTTTATTGAGCCAGCGATGGGTTGAGATGGATGAATGAATCAATAAATACACCACTCGTTTTTTTTTTTAAAGATATAAGCCCGGCTTGACTTATATCCTCTCCCCTCCAAATAGGCGAAAAGCTTGTGCTGGGAGTGGCTACAACAATAGTGCAATGGGTGGGGCTCGAACATGCGACCTTTCATTTGCAGTCCGCACCTTTAACCGTTGGGCTATTGAGGCATTGTCACATATCAGTGAAGCTCGAAGAACAGTAGACCCAAGGAACTTAAAGATCTCAAATGGTGACACCACACAGGGAAACACAGTGTCGGTGGACCTCCCAATAATGTTAGACTGTCTGTGTTTTTTCTTAGTTAATGACAAGTTGATTCCTTAATACAATCTGCTGGTATTATTACAATAACACCTATACCAATAATAGGATTTATATTATTAAAATTTGATTTTTCAAAAACTTTATTAACCCAATTTGGGTTAATAAAGTTTTTTGCAAAACATTAGAAACACTTACATATAGAGAATTCTTAATCTAATACATGTAGCCTAAATTGTTCCGAATTTGAAAATAAAATGAAAACTGTTTCACTGGTTATCTTAAGTTTAATACTCAATATAATTAATTTAATGTGACATACTTGTGTCACATTAAATTACTTATAATATTGAGTCTTAATTCATTAAGAAGTGTAACCTAATTTTATGTATAGACTAGCTGATAGCTGCGAATTCGTACTCGTGGATTGAGGTTTTTTTAGAGTCCCACGGGAACTATAATCTTTTTCATGATAAAAAGTAGCCTATGTTTTAAACCAAGGTATAGTCTATCTCCATTTTAAATTTCAGCTAAATCTGTCCAATACTTTTTGAGCCAATTCTTTACAAACATACTTACTTACATACAAATCTTTCCTCTTTATAATATTAGTATAGATATAGTTAGAGACCAATAATAATTAATTATAGAGACTGACATAGGATTCTTTGCGCCTGACCGCTCCCACCTAGGCTCTTGACAGGCACGCACACTAACGCAATGTATATGTACACAACATATCCACAAGTAAAGCTCACGCACCCTCATGAAATGCAAGTACTATAACAGTAGTGCTATTTGAGAATTTATAGTATAAATTCTCAACCTAAGAATGGAGGGAAAGAACCTTGGATCTCATACTTCTGTTTATTGCTGAGCTAAGGAATAAAGAGTTATCAGTAAGTTCTATTATTTCAGAAAGGTGGTGGTCCAAAGAAAATTTTTCTAGAAACTGGTGATGCACTGATCTGGCAAACTTTGGCTTCCGTGGCGATACCAGGCTTAGTTATAAACAGGTAGGTTAATTTTATACGGCTGTTAATGGCTCCAGTACACATTGGATCAATATGTTCGAAAGTGAATATGTAAATGCCCTTATGATTATGAGATGTTTGCACGAAAACCCAAAAAATCGAGTAGTCGGCCAGGTCATTACCTCAACACTTATGCCAAGTAGTCTGGCCGAGCGAATTGGAACAATGTGTACTATGCCCTTCACAATTTTTAGTTGCAAACTCAATTTGAATTCATGTCAAATTGCCAAGTTAAAAATCTATTATTTATTTGTACAATAAAATAATTACTCATTAAAATACAAGCTAATGAATTATTTTATTTTAAATACGACGGAATTCGGAAACTTTTTGTCATTTATTTGTACATATCCCCGGAGAATAAAAGTAGTAATCGACATTACCATGATTTTATGATTACCATTTTTAACTGACTTTAAAAAAAATAGGTTCTCAATTCGACGATTCGATATATATTTTTTTTTTGAGGTCTGCAAACCACAATATACATCTAACTAATTTTTTTTTTTAATTAAAAAAAATTGATTATCCGCGCGGACGAAGTCGCAGGCGTCATCTACTATTCCAAGAATAATATTCCAAGTATATAACATGTAGTGTAGATATATAACAATATATAGTATGTTTTTTTTTTCAGAATATGCCATTACACACTAAGATATTTAGGGAAGAAAGCGCCAAAAATTCCCCACGGGCCGAGGAAAATGGCGGCAGTAGCGGTCGGCTTGGCCTCCATACCAATCATCGTGCACCCCATCGACAAGGGGGTGTCGCTGCTAATGGATGTCACTTATCGGAGGTGGTTCCACACGTAACGATGGGTCTTAGGTTCAAATCAATAGCCTAAGCACGAATATTTTCAACTTTTGAACAGTAAAGGTAGAATTAACGCCAGCAAGAAATGTATGAAAACGAATGCAGTGCTCCTGTTGTTTTCATACAAAACTAGCTTTTGCCCGCGACTTCGTCCGCGTCAAGGTTACTGTTTTTCCGAGGTAAAAGGTCACTTTGCTGGCCGTTAAAAAACCCGTTCAATACAAAATGTATGAAAAAAAGAAATTTTTTCATAATTTTGTTTCTTCAATTTTCCAATGTTATTAATTGTTATCCTGCTATTCGGGACGGAGACAAATACAACAAATCAAAAATTATGAAAATTCGGTCCAGCTGTTCTAGTGTTCGAACAAATCCGACTTTGTTTTATATATTAAAGATTTTATGTCATGTCCCACGGGAACAGACTAAAAAGTACCCTATGTCCGTCTCCTGATTCTAAGCTACCTCCCCACCAATTTTCAGCCAAATCGGTTCAGCCGTTCTTGAGTTATAAATAGTATAACTAACACGACTTTCTTTAATATATATACACTTGCTGGCGTTGACTTTACCCGAGTGCTTGAAGGCCAAACGAACAAACAAACACTTGGAATATTTAAGAGGGTTGTGTATCTTGAAGTATTGATAGGTAGTGCTTATAAATGGCTTTAAATTCGGGCGAATAGTAATGTAATACCGATTAGAGCTGATAGATTTGTGGAGTTTTATAGTTCTTGCATTTCACGAGGGCGCGTGAGCTTTACTTGTGGTTACGTCGTGTTCATGCACGTTGTGTAAGTGTGCGTGCCTGTTAGGAGCCTAGATGGGAGCGGTCAGACGCGAGCAACCTCTCGCTCATACAGATACGACACACACAACCATGAGCCACGCGCCCTCGTGAATTGAAAGAACTGTACCTATCCTGATAGTTTGCTTGAAAAAGGCATAAAATTGCACATATAAGGTAAGCTACAATAAAAGTGTTTAATGTGATATTATAATTATTTTGGTTACCAAATACCTATGGGTACTCGAAAATGGTCCAAATGTAATTCCACCATCATTGTTGATGATTTAATACGACTCTGTGACATTCGAGTCATTCCTATTTTCCTGAATCTTTTTTATTTAATTGAAAAAAAAACGTATTTTTATAAAATTTATCTAATATGTACGTTAATCTACACTAAAATGTACAAAAAAACTTCTATTCATTTACGCCAAATTATTTTTGGAAATTAAATGACTTTCTCAATTTTTTATGTTTATAATATTAATATTTTGTGATTTAGTATTAAAAAAAAGACATTAGAATTTAAAAGGTATTGATTAAGTAGCGCCACCTAGTGGAATCTCGCTGAACTACGTAGTAACATAGTGCCATAATCTATTAGTGTGAACTTGCCTTGCAAGTGCTTTATATTATAGAAAATTATTTGCAAAACTTTTTATTAGATACATAGATTTGGGCTAGGTAGTTACTATACTCCTCCGCGTAGCGACTACCTATCATAAATCTATGTAATTGTAGGTATATTAAGTTAAATTACTTTATATGAAAATATGTAACATGAAAATTGGATTCATGAGCTGATTTATGAAATGAATACTGCAATTTAGGTATGTAGTAACGTTTCGGCTACCTACTTGTTTTCTAAATGAACGGTCAAATAGGTACCTACACATATCTTAGTCAGAAAGAAGTCAAATTCTGTACCTATTCCTTTGTATTTTAGAGATATTTTTATTGTAGAATCTAGTTGATATGTGATTATCGTTATGTTATTTTAATATTATACTTACATACTGTTCCTTAATAAACAAATATAAAACTGTTGAAAAAAATTTGGGCTTTAATTTTTTAACGTTTAGCCATTTGGCGGTAGTTGTTTTTTCTTTGTAACCGTTTTCCTGAAAAAGTTGGTTACCGGCTAACCTCTCGTCACTAGAAAGTTAAAAAATCTGCACAAGAGACTCGCAACACCACACAAACTCGGCGTAGATATACTTTACAGAGTTAATTTTAATGAATTTGTGTGGTGTTGCGTGTTGGTTGGCCATGTTCCTTGTTCGATTGCTTATTCTTCCTACGTTTCTCACGGTAGAGATGGATACGTAATAGACCACTTTTATCCCGTGAAATCAAAAAGTTACTATAAGCAAATATCCGTGCGGTATCCTTACTCGTTGGTTTGTCCTTCAATGAAGCCGCAAATAAGCAACGGATCGACGTGATTTTTTGCATGGGTATAGTTGAAGACCGAAAGAATGACATAGGCTACTTTTTATCCCGGTAAATCAAA
This sequence comes from Hipparchia semele, assembly GCA_933228805.2. Classification (NCBI taxonomy): domain Eukaryota; kingdom Metazoa; phylum Arthropoda; class Insecta; order Lepidoptera; family Nymphalidae; genus Hipparchia; species Hipparchia semele. Next base: position 1,145,390 of record OW121719.1, read on the forward strand.
GAGTTCCCGCGGGATTGTTAAAAACTAAATCCACGCGACCGAAGCCGCAGGCATCAACTAGTATGTGGATATTTAGTTAAGATAGGTATTTAATTTTAACTAAATAAACAGGAAAAAAATAGGATTCGAAGCACATAAAGGAAAAACAGATTGTACATATATCAATCGCGTAGCACTTGGTTTCTTCCCTAGTTTACATTAGGTGATAGGTATGTGACGTAATTTAATTTATATTTCAACATTCATTCAGGTGAGAAGATAAGATAAATCTTATATAAATTATTTTATCTACTAAATAGCATTTATGTATAGCTTGTGTTAGGAGTGGGTACGACATTAGTTCGAACTGTCGACCTTTCAGTTTTCATTCCGCACCTTCAACCTTTACGCCATATCGAACAAGAATTGTCATTTTTTCTAAGAAATATTATAATTGTTATTGCATGGCATCAATCATGGCATAGGTACATAACCAATCGATCTGTACCTACAAGTACCTACCTATTACGAGAATTTTAACCTTTATTCTTATTTATCGTTGCATTTTTGTTTGGTTCATCAAGCCTTGACAAATATTAATTAATTTATTAACATTATTTGTACAAGTGTCATGCGATTTCGAACTGATACAACTTTTATGAATGAATTGATGTTTTCTACCATAGATAGGCAGGTAGACTAGCTTCCTATTATTATTAACTAGCTTTTTCCCGTGACTCACTCACATTAAGTTCGATTTTTCAAACCCCTTAGGGTTTGAATTTTTAAAAATCGTTTCTTACCGGATGCGACCACGTCATAATAGCTATCTAATATCTATATGCCGAATTTCAGCCCGATCCTTCCAGTGATCTGAGCTGTGCGTTGATAGATCAGTCAGTCACCTTTTCCTTTTATATATTTAGATTAGACAAGTAGATGCCGGCCCGATGGCGTGTTGATACCGATTAGGGGTATGGGTTGAATGTACACTGCCATACCCCTTCCAAGTTAGCCCGCTACCATCTTAAATTGCATCGTCACTCACCATCAGGTGAGATCGAGATCGCAGTCAAGGACTATCTTGTGATGGACTAAAAAATGGCTGTCGATGTGTTGATATGAATGAATAAACTACGGGAAAATATTTCTATGGAAAGCCGTAAATTATTTCCTTATTTACTTCTCGATTACGTTACCTGTCTAAATTAATGTAACGTAATCTAATAGTATACAAAACTCACTTCCCAGATTGACTATAATATTTTAGTCGAACTAGGGTCGCACATCGGTTTCAACATTTCTCGACTTCAACATACATGTACAAACTAAAATTATTTTATACTTTGTACTGGCGTTTGAAGTCGGTAAATACTGATTTTCAAATAAAAAAGAATTTTTATTTCATGACAAGATAGCCCTTGACAGTGATCTCACCTGATGGTAAGTGGCGATACAGGCTAAGATGTCAAGTAAGAATTATAGCTTGGAAGGGAGTATAGCAGTTTTAATAAAACCCATACCCCTAATAGGTTTCTATCGTACCAGAACGCTAAACTTCGAAGCTAAAATATCTTTAAACGATCTGCATATAGGATACTACCGACAATGACGTGTCTGCACTTTGCAAGCGATTTACCGTTTCGGTACGATGTCATCTAGCAACCGATTAGGAGTATGGGTTACATTGCCATACCTCGTCCAAGTAATCCCACTACGATCTTAGACTGCATAGTTACTTACCGTCAGGTGAAATCGCAATCACTGATAACTTGTCATAGATAAATTTAAAAAAATTTAATGCGCAACGCTCCGCAAGTTTGATTAGCGCCCCGCAGTCCACTTGCTCCCCAAGTAACATTTTGGTACTATAATTTAAGAATTCATCACGAAAAGGTTGAGTTAACATCGTGTAAAGGTTGTAGCGATAACCACCCGTTATATAAAAGCATTTGCTATGACTTTTTTGCTCTATAAGCTTATATAGCCAAACTATCCTTTTAGCAGGGGATGTAAAGGTTTACAAAACCGTTTTGTAGAGCCGTTATAGGCAAGTTCTATAAAAACCTCGAATTTAGACAATATAGCGCTATATTAATGTATAACAGCGTTTGAATTCACTATTATGTACCCCATTAGTACTATAAAGTTTTCCTGGTAACTGCTATAAGTATGGCGTTTTAGCAGTGATGAAGGACACAACAATACAAAAATTTGACGCTATTGTGGTCCCACAAAACACTGCTATAGTACATGGTACATAATTACTCATAACAACACTGTTATAGAGCGGTTTTGCTTTATAAACGATTTTCGGGACATTTTTATAACAATAAAAAGTGTTTTAATTATCTTTGTTGGGTTTATTATAGTCTCATTGAAGAAGAAGTCACCATGACTCTATTACATGACCAAAGTTTTCTATTATGGTTTTGGTTGTTCTGTTTTAAGACAACAGCGATATATAGCTAATTCCTTTATTTCCTTTATAGAACAAATTTTAGAAATTTATCAATATCCATTACTAGGGGCATATTTATTATAAGTACCTGAGAAAGAAAACCAATCATGAGCAACGATTACCTACCTACCTATTTTATTTCTTCCTTGGATACAAAAATGTATTCAAAAATTAAGTATGTGGGACAAGACTAGTCATAAGGAACCCTAATTTTACGTCAATGGCGGCAGATTTTTTGTCACTTGTGCTATAGTTAACCTAAAAGAGAACCAAATTAGCTTTTTGGCTGTGTAGCAGAAACTACGGTTAATTTTATTTATTTTTATTAATATTTTAATTAAAAAACTCAATTAATTTAGGGCGCATTGAAAATAATAAGTAAAACTAATGCTATTCTATCAGTAAAACTTTGGTTCCAAGTGGTTTTTATAGTATTGGTCGAATTTATCCATGTCTAAATAAAAGATGACATTAAACTCAGCAAGATGGAATCCTTATCCCTTTTATTTTTTTGTTTTTGTATAAACACACGTAGACCACCTTGACGTGAAAAATTAAAATGAAAAGCGTAGTAAAAGAATCAGGTACTTTTCTATAGAGTATAATAGCACTATAATGGAATTACGAACGCTGCTACAGAATAAAAAAGAACTATAAAAGCTTTATTGTGCCTCGTATGTCAACAAATTGTCATACAAGGCACCAATATATCAAATTTATAGAAAAAAAAAGTCCCAAGCACAACTGCTATAGTTTCGCTATGTCTCTAAATAGAGATATAACTGCGCCAAATCAGCGTTATACGACCTTCTTATTGCTTTTACAGTGCTTAAGTGGTGTTAGAGGAAACGTTCTATGGGCTGCTATAGGACAAGAAATTGTTACTTGGGTCAGCGAGTCGCGAAACTGAAGTGGAAATGGGCGGGGCACATAGTTCGAAGAGCTGATAGTCGTTGGGGTCCCAAGGTGCTGGAGTGGCGACCCCGCACCGGGAAGCGCAGTGTTGGCAGACCCCCCACTAGGTGGACCGACGACATCAAACGAGTCGCAGGGAGTCGCTGGATTCAGGCGGCGCAAGACCGCGGTCTGTGGAGGTCCATGCAAGAGACTTATGTCCAGCAGTGGACGTCCATAAGTTGATGATGATGAGTACACTTGCATAGTTGCATAGAATAATAGTTCAACGAGTTTCGATCATGAATCTGTAGTGGCAGTGGGAGTGACCCTCAAAGCTGAGATCCCCCAGGCTTGACCCGGGGGCGTCAAAAAAACCTTATCCGTGAGGGCGGATTCGCAGATTGTAAATTGAGGGCAGGAAGTAAAAACTGATCGAATTTCTGGTTTTAACTTATCTCTTCTCAATCCTGATGCTTAAGGGTACTGTCCACCAAAACCTTAAGGTAGAACGATCTAACGACTGTTGATACAGTTTGTAAAATTTTAACTTTTCTCCGTTAAACCAATTTTCTATTTCGAATTATTTTATTCTTGCCTCAATTCAACTCAAGATCAAGTCCTTAAATATGAAATATCGTCTAATACGGTCTATCTCCTTTCGAAATCCCTCAAATAATTTGATATCAGCACCTATCCTGAGCGATTTCTTAACAGATAAATAATATTAAATTAAAGTAGGTACCTACCTTTATCTGTACAGATGATTCTGAATTATTAACACTCACTTTACAAAATTTTATATTATTTTCGATCGATTTCGCTCTAGTAAAGTTTTGCTTTGAGCAACTTGACTGACTTAGCCAGCCATTCTAGTGGCGAGCGTGTTTCACTTAACCGCGGAAAGCCTACACTGAGCGTGTAATTATTGTGATATTTCTAACAACTGATACTAGCTAAGGGAGTCATAAGTGATAAGCGATAGCGATTACAAGTGGAATTTCTCCCTAGCAAGCTCCATACAAAGTTGCTCCAAGCTAAGCTGAACTTGACTATGATTCTCCCTCCCATCCAAATAAGCGAATAGCTTGTGTTAGGAGTGGGTACGATAATAGTGCAATGTGTGGGGAAGGAGGAACGACAGACATAGAAGTATGATTAATAAAAACTAGCCAAGACTATATAAGGCCGGCAAGTATTTAAAAAAATAAAAAAAAAAAAAGTATTCCGGTACGATGTCGAGTAAACCAATGAGGCTTTAATAAACTGCCAAGTTAGACCGCTTCCACCTTATGCTACTACTCCATCTGCATTAATGTTAGTGTTAAAGCTGTGCTCAAATGGATTAGCGAATTAGGAATTTACAACACATTTAACGCACTAATATAATGGCCCCATCTGCGCAATGCCTTTATTATCGTGTTAATTTACGCGTTACGGCGTAGGTGGAGCAGGGACATTATACTGCATCGTCTTAGCACTAGGTTAGATGGTAAGCGATGGCTAAAAGACAGCATCTCTGCATGAGGATCCTCCTCTCAGAATGAGAAGCTATTGTTCATATCCACTATTTGCGGATGAGCAAGCTTCACAAACTCTTGAGAACATTACAGAAAGCTCTCAGACTTTGATGCAAGTTTACTTGTGCTTGAACTTATTAACTTTCAAAAAGCAAGTTTAATTTTTACTTCACCGTTAAAGCAAGTGATATTTATAATTATTTAAAACGCACATAGGTGCGAAAAGTAAGAATTACCTACGTGCGTGATATTTCAGAAACCTGCCTCCTGGATTCTGTAACTCAGTGCCTATCAAAAAATGAAATATTTTTTATCCATTACAGAATTACTATGAAATAGTAAATGACATTTCTCTTCGAACCTTCACTGGATAAAAAATACCTGTCGTCGTAGGCAATGAGTCACAGAATCAGGGGGCTGAAATGTTAGGTTATTACCGAGATGGCGAAGTTCGGAATACCAATAAATACGTATGGAGCCACGAAGCTTTGAGCGGATTTACCTGGAATCACCGCTTCCCGCTATACCTTGAGCCACAGCATTAACGGGGCATTACGCCAAACACGCTCTCTGCTTACCATAGTTTAACCCAGTAAACAGATATATTTTCAAGAAAAAAAAATTTGTGTAGCTATTTCGATAGTTGAAGTTTATTCAACAACTTTATATATGATACAAGTATAATACTTATTGAGAAAAAAAATTTCAAATATCACTAAGAACTCACTTTTACTAGAAAAACTACTTGTGGAATTCCTAAGAGCGTGAAATGTTCTACTGATATAAACCAGAAAAATAATTTCTTTTTCAAAAGTAAAGGAATCAAAGTATATTCAGCAATTTTTATTTTAGACTTACATCTTTTCATTATTTAATGAAAAATATAATCATAAAACTCTTCTACAAATTAGTATGGGGAGCGTTATAATAGACAGCGCCAGCCCTCCAATTTCATTCCCATTCGGGCTTTCAAGGAGGAAGGACGCTTCTCGGCGCAATTTTTTTTTCCCAATTTATTTTACGCGCGAATTTGTATGTCGATAGTGGAATCCGTACAGTGCGTACCGAGGTAGGGTTATCAAAATCGAGGAGGAAGGTTTGTATTTTTATAAAATGTTGACTTTGTTTTTTTCTTAGGTTTTTATATATTATTATTATACTTACATAATAATATAATATGTAATACCTACCTATACATTTCTAGCGCATAGCGTAGCACCTGTGATGTGTGACGTTGTGATGTAGACGAGGTCCGAGGTTCGATTCTCGGGTCGGGTCACAAAATGTACCTACTTATTGGATTTTTCTGTCAAGAAATGTGCAGTCGGTAGGTACCTAGCTATTAGCCCGCAGTTTGAAAGTTGGCGGTGATCCACCGCCATGCCTCGAAGAGCATGTAAAGGCGTCGGTCCTGCGCCTGATCTCTCTCCGGTCGTGTCAGATTTCCGTCCCATCGGGCTATGAGAGTGAGGGAATAGAGAGTACATCTGTGTTTGCGCACACACTTGTACACTATACCTATTATCTCTCGCGCAGAAGGCTAGCCTCTAAGGAAGCCACCATGTTTGGATTCGGTCGGAAGGACATTATTAGGTAAGTATTACAAGTATAATTTGCTCAAATGTGTTCACTCTATACCATCAATTTTATACTTTTATTTGATGGTAATGTGACTTGAAAGAGATCAGGCGCAGGACCGACGGATTTATTACCGTACCGTACCTACCCACCTACCTACCTACCTACCTACCTACCTACCTAAGTACCTACCTGGTGTATACAGAGAGGATATAACCAATAGGTGTATATCACTGATAAAGATCGTACCTACCTACTTAGATTTTTTTTATATGAATAGCGGGCAAACGAGCTGGCGGGTCACCTGATGTAAAGTGATTACCGCCGCCCATGAACACTTGTAGTACCTACCAGAGCTACCAGAGGCACCAATTTCTTTACGAACTGTCATGGTCTACCTACTACCTACCCTGATCTGCCTGGTCTTAGTTTAAACACAGAATACCTAATAGTTTCTACCTAGTTTTAATTCGATTGATTGTATAAGAATTTGATGACATTAGTGTCAAAGTAAAATGAACCTAATTTGTAAAATGTTAAAGTCACAAATTCAGTACAACTGATTTTAATTTGGAACGTATAAGAATGCATACATGAATTTTTTTATTCGATGACAAGATAGCCCTTGACTGCCGTCTCACCTGATGGTAAGTGACGATGCAATCTAAGATGGTAGCGGGTTAACTTGGATGGGGTATTTTAGCAGTGTAAATTCAACCCATACCCCTAATCGGTTTCTACACGCCGGAACGCTAAAACGCTTGGCGGCACGTCTTTGACGGTAGGATGGTAACTAGCCACGGTCAAAGGCTCCCACCAGACCAGACCAGAGACGATTTAGAAATTATAAATTCCTAAATTGCCCCCGCCGGGATTCGAACCCGAGACCTCCCAATTATAAGACCATAGACCTCCCAATTATAAGACCATAGAATAGATAGATTTATTTGAACTGGGTAACTTGCACGTGCTCGCTTTATATTATACTTCGCATCTTTCCCGAAGATGATTATTGTTTACAAGCAGCAGATCGCGAGGTTATGCTGGAGAAACAGAATCAGATTTCGAGTTCTATGTCTATCTGTAATTGGCCAAGAAGTTATTAAAATACTAAGCGTTGGAGGGCGATTGCTGTAAGCAAACAAAAACAAGATGTATAAAATAATAATTAAAATGCTATAAGGCCATTTCTACTTCTCAGAATTGAGATTTAACAGCGATAAACCAAATCAGCTGCGCTCTCAACCGAGTGTTTCGATTTGCAACCCGGAAACTCTAAACGCACGGGGGGCTCCGCGTCGAGACGCGATTATACTTGCACTAGTATCAGCATCCCCTATGGCGGGTACCACAAGCGTCTGAGTCCGCGCCATGCGAGTGGGACGGGATACTTTAGCGTTCGACCCTACGCGCAAACTCCAAAGGTCCTTTGTCACAGGTACAAAAAACAGAAAAATGTTTTGACCTATCGCTGGCAGACTGCAGTATTTTCATCATGACTGGGAATGATAAAATCATTTTGGATTATAAAAATTTTACCCTTATAACCTATAAAAATTAAAAGGTTAAAAAATTCCATTTCATAGTTCTAGAACATCAAACAATTAATAAATCTAAAATAGATCGTATTCTCTCAAAATCAGTGAATGCATTACGGAATTGTTATATTCAGGTTATATTTTGATTTGCCTTCTGGGTAAATTCATCACACAAATCTTTACAGTCCCTAAACCCTTGGTTTATGAAATTTAAAAGATTTTAATAATCTATGCCATTCACTTGAAAATTGATACGGCATTAATGTTGATCTATAAAATTTGCTTCATGGCCACTTTAGACAAAAAATGCATATTTTTTACTACCAGTGGCTACAAGTGATAGAATCTTCGATTTACATGAAGCAATCGACTGTATTCTACCCTCCTCAAGCTATAACGCCGTTAACCAACATTTGACCAAATACGATTTTTTTGTTTTTTATGCTATCTTACTTAAAAAATTCTCTATCAATCCATCTAATTGGCATTCTCTTTACTGCTGTAGTTTTTGATATAGCAATTTGAAAAACGCAATTTCTTAATAAATTGCAGCTTTTTGGATCATAGATCGAAATACGGTTTTGGTCGTTAACAACACTAGCTTTATTATTAACTGTATGAATTTAAAGTTTGATTGTTTTTCGGTTGTACTTTACTATCTCTTTTGTTTATTACAAAAGATAAAGTTATTGAAACCTTTCCTCCGTCTTCAAGTTCGTTAGGTCACTTATCAATAATTCTTTTTTGACGATTTCTTGTGTATTGGAAATTTTTTACGCATAATGTAAAAACAATAATTTTACCAGTATTATTTTATTCAAAGATTCATAATGTATACAAATAAGGTTTTTTAACTAATTAAGAAAATAAAAAAAGTCAAACTTGGCCCACAGAAAAGATATTTATTTGTGGGTTTTAAATTTAAAAAGAAAAAATGGATAAGTACAACGTAACGTAAGAATGCGTACCCTTGAACTATCCAATATTGAAAAATGTACCTACCATCAGAAAACTAGCTAGTTATGTTGGTTTGCTGACGCTAGACAGCCCAGTGACTATGGATGGGTTGTTTATAAAAGGAGAATTTTTTGGCACTCAACTATTTTGACAATTATAACAAATAATATATAATATATATGACTCTTTCCGAACGTTTAACAGATGATTTCGTATGGCGGAAGGACTGGAAGGATTATATTGATTCTGCAGGTTCCTCATTTTAAGACTTTTCCCTAGTAGAATAATTCACAAAATACATATATCGCCTTCTTCTCGTCTCACCTTGCTTGTAGCCTTTAAAGTCTCAGTCATGCATCATGACTAAGTAATCGCAATATCTTATGAGGAATAGACAGCTATTGCCTATATCAATAAAATGGGCGCTATATTCTCGCATCTTGAATGAATTTACACTGCTATACCCCTTCCAAGTTAGCCCGCTACCATCTTAGACTGCATCGTCACTTACCATCAGGTGAGATCGCAGTCAAGGGCTACCTTGTCATCGAATAAAAAATAAAAAAATCTTTCAAATAAATTTGGGTGCCTTCAAATTAAGAGTGAAAAGGTTCTGGGCAGGCGCGTTCCATCTTAGGCTGCATCTTCACTTACCATCATCGCAGCCAAGTGTTAAAAAAAAAAAAAAAATACCAACACAATCGCACGTAACATATGGCAATGGTGTGAAGAATCCAATTTATACTTTTATTGCGTCAGTCCAATACGAACCTAATCTCAGATTTTGAATCTCGTCAAACGGTTAATATAAACACTGAATAGATTACGCGTTTCGTCAGATACAGGAATTTTTTGATACACCTGATTTGGATTTATTTACCAATAATCAAAATTATGAATGTCAGAGATACGCTGCATGGAAATTAAGCTTAGTCTGAAATTATTGATGCATTCAACTTAAATTTTTATGTTTTTTTTTTACAGATAAATCTAATTGCTACGCCACATTAAATGTGTCAAGGCAGAGGGCTTTGTCGTACTGCTATATTGGCACATTTAGCCTTGTGCCCGGTACAGATCAACCTGCGGGTTTCGAAACCACCTAACCTATATTAAAATCCTACTTATCTGCTCTTTCAAAGAGCATCGTCCTTTCCATGTTAATCTAACCCTAGTGGCAGGGAAATTATTAGACAGTCACTACTGAGGCGCGATGTCTCTAATGCATCGCTAGACATAGTAATGGTTTCATTCCTAGTACGATTAAGTCATGGTTGTTTTATGCAAGAACAAAGGTTTAAATTATTGTGGTTCTAATATTATATTTTTATTTCAGGAAAACAGTTATCAGTTCGCGCTATCTTTTTATCTGGCCAAATAAGCGAAATCTCTGGTCATAATACTACGGTATAAAGGTCTTTAAAGGTGTCTTGATTTCCTAATCTAGTATCTATTAAAGTATCTACAGAATAATTTCCCTAATGAATTAATCTCTCTAAAAGACTTGTCTTTAAACACATTAACTCTTAAAAAAGAATGCAAGCATCCTTAGCCTTATAAATATTCAAAACATTTCCTTTTGAATCGGAAAATATTCGTATTAAAATAATATAAATTATTTATATAAGATTTTAGAAAGGCTCAAAACCAAATAGTTTTTAACCGTTCATTGTTTTGCCATATACTTATTAAAGAAAATTTTAAAGTGTATCCAGTTCTCCCTTAAAACATTTTGAGATAAAACCTATTCCTTGCATCAGTAGGAAGGTTGTCTTTTGTCAGTTAAAAAAAAATCTCCAATTTTATCTCATTGTGTTAAATCAATTCTGGATATGTGGCATTAATTACGTATAACATTAAACGGTGCCCCTAACACGTGACATGCGTCGAAGTTAACTGACCGCAAGGCAGGTGTTTCTAAAAGCAGCAAGTTAGTCTGAATCCTCATTTAATATATTTTAAAGTACTATTACAGTAGTACAATAAAACTTCTAAAAATCAGGTAAAACTGAATTCTTCGATACTTAATTTCGAAGTAAAATTATTATTCAACAAATAACTAATTCCTACCTTAATACAAGAATAATGTAGATTTTATTTAATGACTTATAGTTTGGTATGTAAATTATTTCTGTCGATTAATTTGTCAAGTATCAACGAACAAGAAATAATTTATGTAATGTTGTTGCATTTTTTCGATGCTCTAAACATCTGCTTGTAAACAATAATCATCTTCGGGAAAGATGCGAAGTATAATTAAGAATCAAACGAACTTACCTTGTGAAGTTTGATATCTAATTATACGAGTGTCTTGACCGAAGATGATTACAAACCCACCCACCCCAATTTTTTCAAAATCCCTCGACCTATCGAAAAAATACGGCTCTAACGAATGACACTAAGCGGGATTTCAAGCGGCCGGATGGTGTGTTTGGTGGGAGGTTAGTAATACTCAGTGGAAGTAAATAAGAAACTTTTTTATCATAATAAAATTTAAAAATAATAATAAAATTATATATTTTATATATATTAAATAGCTCTAAATGTGTGATAAGGACAGCATAATCTCGCGATCTGCTGCTTGTAAACAATAATCATCTTCGGTCAAGACACTCGTATAATTAGATATCAAACTTCACAAGGAAAGTTCGTTTGATTCTTAATTATTTCTGTCGATTAATTTGTCAAGTATCAACGAACAAGAAATAATTTATGTAATGTTGTTGCATTTTTTCGATGCTCTAACCATCTGCTTGTAAACAATAATCATCTTCGGGAAATATGCGAAGTATAATTAAGAATCAGTAGGTACCTACAATAAATACTTTAAATTATTATTTGTATAAGTATGTCATTTAATTTTAAAAGTGTATCTACAAATCTTAGTTTTAATTTATTAGGTGCTTGTTTCATTTACCGAGCATACCTGGACATGAGTAAAAACAGATAAAATGCCCACCATTTGAACAAATAAACTTGTATCGTCGTACCTACCTACCGACTCAGACTAACTTTTGTGTTTTATAAATTCCCGTGATTTCGTCCGCGATTTATTTTATGCTTATCATTATCATAACATTGTCACAATAATACTCCGATGTTGCAGGATCTAAGTCTAATCAGAATCTTAAAATATCCACTGTATCTATTACAATGAATTCAGAAGAGTCATTTTTGCATTAACCTTTGGTAGGTACCTACCTATATTACAGACACAAAGATAAATTTCTAAAAAGTCAGAGAAGCGTGACCGGGATCGAACCCACGACCTCCCGAATACCCCTAGGTAGTCTCCTAAGACTGCAGTCCTAAACATGGCTATCACAGCTTTACTAGCTAGTATACTTGTTTCATTACTATAGTATAAAAAGGAGCCTATGTAACTCTCCCGGTCCTCAACTATACCCATGTAAAAAATCACGTCGATCCGTTCGTTGCTTTGTTGTGGCGTGATTGAAGGACAAACCAACAAACAAACACACTTTCGCATTTATAATATTAGTAGGATATTTAGGATTTAGTTTAAATTTTTATTATTAAAAACATTATATGTTTATTTATTGTTATCATTATATATTTATTGTTTTTCAGTAGGTGGTTAAAATAAACTTTCGAAAACTTCAGTTTAGGTAGTTCACCTAGTTTTTCCAAACTTCGGAAAATGATAATAGTTTTATTATTTGTCAAGTCCCTGGTTTTGTACGAGTTCAATGCCCACTGTTCCTGCATATAGTGTGAGCGAGAAGGAGCGAGCGCGCCGACCGATTCTGTGCTGGCGCAAATATACCTAAAATCGACAACGAGCCGCGCCGTAATGAACCCTTAAGTTCAGTTACCGTCCGGTGTCGCGACGGGTGCGTGTGTTCAATATAACTGGTTTTCTCATCCCAGTACAAATGCAAATTGTTAGCGTTTTTGAATATTGGATCAAAATATATTTATTACTCGTACAGTATCGGGTTACAGTATCGGGTTTCACTTGAAGAACCGGCCATAAGTCTTTCGAATGCTGTTTTAAGAGACCGGTTGTGATAATGATATTGTTCTCGTGACCTTTCAGCCATGCAAGAGATAAAAACGTCGCAAAAGCGGTGGACTTTCTCTTCCCTCAATCTCATAGTCCGATGGGGCGGCACTTACGGCGGTAGGGTCCCTCAAAGGTTGAGCGAAGCAACGGCTGGATCATGCGTCATGCTCTTGAATGGGTGCCACCAACGGGAATGGGTCTGCTTTGTCTGCCCGTCTTGACATGCATTGGATTGTGTGTACCTACGTATGCATTTTTGAAACTTCATTGTGGAAGCACTGTATGTGTATACATGGCATAGTTTTGTTCCCTATTGTTTTTTTTGTAAAAAAAGAGCAACTGCTGAGTTTCTTACCGGCTCTTCTCAGCAGAATCTGCATTCCGAACCGGTGGTAGATTTATGACGTGTCATAAGAGCCACAAGTTGGCCTACATGAAATAAATGGATTTTGAATTTGAATTTGAATTCGCCGCGAACGGACAGGCGGAATGTGATCTGAAGATTGTCTAATAATCGGTTAAATGCGAGTCGGACTCGTATACGAAAGGTTCCGTACCAAAAAACACCGAAAAAAATACGTTTCTATTGAGGGAGAGCCCCCTTTATTTTTTAATTTATTTTATTATTTGATGTTATAGTGGCAACAGAAATACACATTCTCTGAAAATTTCAACTCTCTACTTATAACGGATCATGAGATACAGCCAGCTGACAGATAAACGGACGGTCCCGTTGGTTACCCTTCGGGTAGGTACGGAACCCTAAAAATGGTTGCAGTCGCCTCTGATTGGCCGATACTCACTCGCTATTGGCTGAAATGCTTTGTTGCAGAAAGAACGCGATAAATTCAGCCATTCACCGCAATTGAGAGTGAGTTATTGATGCAGCTTTTACAGAATCGTAGAGTACGTTTATCTCACGAAGTTACGGTCGCTTTACTTGTGGTTACGTCGTGTACATGCACATTGCGTAAGTGTGCGTGCCTGTCAGGAGCCTAGGTGGAAGCTCACACTTATACAGATAAGACACACACACAACCATGCGCCACGAGCCCTCGTGAAATGAAAGAACTGTATAGGGTTGCCAGATTTTTTTTCAGCCTATAAGGGACAAATGGTTAAATGGGTAAAAAATACGGGATTTCAGTTTTTTACCCGGGACAAATAAAAAACAAAATTATTTAGTGTCATTTTTTTTTATGTTTTTCCGAGGATCGAGTCAGTTTAAACATATTTTTATTCGTTTTAACATATCTGCAAAAAGCAATAGAATTATAATCGTAATTATAAACGGTCATCAACTCGCTTTTTTACGAATGTTGCGTGTGTGAATACTTGGATCGATTTCATAATGAAAAAACGAAGTACAGTTCAAATACGGGACATAGCCTGTCCCGCCGGGACATTTTAAATTGTGCCTAAAATACGGGATGTCCCGGGAAATACGGGACGTCTGGCAACGCTAGAACTGTAACACAGAGGTAAATGCGATCGTTGCACTGATGCAACAATTTTTATATAATCCCACACCCACTTGTTTTGCATGCTCTTCGGAGCACGGAGTTAACATCCGAGACTTTACTGAGAATTTCTTGCTAGGAAACCAGTACCTATCGTAATAACCTTTTTTTGTGACCCGCCATCAGTTTAATAAGACACAACGATGCACAATGTACACCTGAGCAGATAAAACTTGTGTGGTTAGAGCGAAAATAAATCTTCTTCGCTTGTCGTTGTTTCCTACGCGTCATTGTGGCGCCCATTTAGCATTTGAGCCTTTCGTTGTAGTATCTGAATAGTAGTAGCTGAATATATAAAAGGCAAAGGTAACTGACTGATTGACTGACTGACTGACAGATCGACTGATCTATCAACGCACAGCTCCAACCACTGGATTTAGTAATTTATTATTTCTAAATTTTCTCTGGTCTGGTCTGGTGGGAGGCTTTGGCCGTGGCTAGTTACCACCCTACCGTCAAAAACGTGCCGCCAAGCGATTTAGCGTTCAGGCACGATAACGTGTAGAAACCGATTAGGGGTATGGGTTGAATTTACACTGGTACACCCCTTCCAAGTTAGCCCGCTACCATCTTAGACTTCATCGTCACTTACCATCAGGTGAGATCGCAGTCAAGGGCTATCTTGTCATAGAATAAAAAAAAAACGTATCGGGCTGGGCATACAGATAGCTATTAAAACGTAGGCATCCGCTAAGAAACGATTTTTGAAAATTCAACTGCTAAGGGGGTAAAATAGGGGTTTGAAAAATCAAACTTAACGTAAGCGAAGCCGCGGGCAAAAGCTAGTTAGACAATATAACTACATAATATCAATAAATTTAAACAACAGCAAGATTCCGTTTTCCATTGGTGTTTACAAATTACAGCAATAACTTTTAACTGCGCGATTACTCCTTCGCTAACAAATAAACTGCCATTTTGATTTTACTGTAAAATATAATATAATTATAGGCCTGAAGAGCTGGGACATGACTGCAGTATGCTCTGCTACGTTGCGTAATAATCCTTTCATATTCTGCTACTGCCCAGTGTAGAAAGGATTATTTTATAAAATTCCTGTTTGAAATGATAGCTATGTAGATTTGTACGGTGAGCAGAGGAATCCGTTGTATTGTATTGTATTGTGTATTTCTTCGATTCTGACTTACACTTTTGTAAGTCAGAATCGAAGAAATACACAATCGCTTACGAATGTCAAAATGTTACATAAATTAAAATAGAAAAAGTCCCACAAAATACAAAAATACAAAATCACGTACAAAATACAAAATCTACCACATTCAACCGCAACAAAAGATATATCTTCTTCAACGCTTAATGAATGAAGCGGATTTACCAGATGTACACATAATGCAGCCTCAGTAAGTCAGTAGCCTAACTGGAAACTGAAAGGTCGACGATTTAAACCCTGCCTGTTACATTACTGTCGTACCCACTCCTAACACAAGCTTTCCGCTTATTTTGAGGGAAGAGGAGAATATTAATCTAGCTCAGTCGTCGCATTAAACGGTAGCTTATCCATCATCCATACTTAGCAGTGACGCAAAAGTATGAACATTAAAGCCGGATCATTTCATCCAGTCATTTCAAAGAACGTCGGATAACACACAATGCCAGCGACAGGATACAAACTGTTATATTGTATCCTTGAACTATCCATACGCTTTGCGAAATTTGTGATTAAAATTTATAGTTAATACCTTTGTATAATCAATGTTTAATGATTGTTGACTTTATTTATTAATTTATTGTTATTATTGAGGCCGATTGTTATGAAATAGATAAATAAAATATTAAACTGATTAGCCTAGAACAGGGTTTCTTAACCTATTCATTATTAATACTTTTATGAGACCACTTAACACATTTTTGTCGTGCCAAGGACCACTAAATACTTGTCAGTATTGGTATAAAACAGGTATGTACAAAGTAGGAAATAAAAATTTGAAGAGGAAAAGGAACAGGAAGTTACAACTTGATGTAACTGTGATTTTTCATAGGTGCGATGAGGTAGCGATGGCAAGAGATGTGATGGTATGACACTTGTCTCGTGGAAGCAAGAAAGGGTGCTAGTTGGGGTTTTTGAAAGCTCTTTTTGAAGAGCTTTCAAATAGGTCTTCGAATCTACCGGGGATCCAAGAACTGGAAGCTACGAAGATAATATCCACATTCCGCCTAAATATTTTTTAACGACCGCCATTAGCTGATAGCTAGTTGATAAATAAATATCCTAGTTAAGCTTCCATTAGACGATAATTAGATCAAGCTGTCAGTTTTAACATAGCTGCTGTGAATAGTTCTGTAAAGTAGACGACAGTTTTCAAGTAAATTAAAAAAAAATAGCCTGAGAAAATGCTACAATAATACCTACTATGAATCGTTTATATAGCATAATTATAGTATATGCATTTGTTCACTTTTGTGTCCACTTCTGGACAAAGGTCTCTTGCATGGACTAAGCGCTGAAATAAAACATGCCCGAAAGCGAAACCTCGTGTGAAGCGCGACGGATGCTAGCGCATTGTGCGGAATAGGAGTGTAGTAAGCGGAAAATACATCATGTATTCTAATAACTAGTATGATATTCACTTTTTTAATGGCTGTATGGTCTCTTAGCAATATGTATAGGAATTTTATATAAAAACTTCGCAATTTTTTTTTTTATTGAACCATTATTTTGTATTTTTTTACTCAATATTGTCCCTTGGAAATATGATCTAATTTTTGCC
The DNA here is from genome assembly GCA_933228805.2 of Hipparchia semele. Taxonomy (NCBI): domain Eukaryota; kingdom Metazoa; phylum Arthropoda; class Insecta; order Lepidoptera; family Nymphalidae; genus Hipparchia; species Hipparchia semele. Next base: position 1,162,593 of record OW121719.1, read on the forward strand.
GGTTTTTTTCTTAGGATAGTTAAAACTTGATCTACTGCTGTAAAAATCAAAGCATCTGAAGATTTACTATCACGCGCGGTCTTAACAGAGCTCGGTCTTGTATCGGCTGATCGTCTGATTTCGTCGGTCCACCAAGTGGGGGGTCTGCCAACACTACGCTTTCCGGTGAGAGGTCGTCACTCCAGCACCTTGGGACCCCAACGACCAGTTCTCCGTACTACAATGTGTGGAACACGTAGCAGCTTCAATAATAATAATGACCTTATCCCAGGGTTGCATCACGTGCCACAAACTAGTGTTATTATCAGGGTTACGATGCATCACACTTATCTCGTATCACCATAGTTTACTTTGATATACGTATTTATCTCTGTCTGATGAAAAGTATAGCCCGAGAGCCCGCAGATGATTTTGAGGAAGATCTTCATCTAAAATGAATGTCACGCACATAATTCTTTTATTCTTTTTTTTTCTTATGTATGTTCCCCGATTACTCGAAGACGCCTTTACCGATTTGTTAAATTCTTTTTTGTTTGAAAGAATATACTTCCCAAGTGGCCCCATTGTCATCAGGTCAGGATCTTATTATGGAATACTGGAGAAATCGAGGAAACTCTTTAAATTTTATAGGCACAATTGATATACTTTGTAGTGGCGTTTGAAGTCGATTTTGTAATAAGAATTTTTACATTTATATTATTATAGTTTTTATCAATAGTTTTAGATTTTGGCATGAAATACGAAAAAAATTTAGTTCTTTCGTGCCACGTTGATGTAAGTGCTACCCACTTAGTATATACCTACCTAATCACTGGGTTTTGCTGCCTAAGACCCAACCTAGGACTGTTTTCCTTCGCAATTTAAATTTCACTTATCTTAACGACAAAAGCCTCCTCTAAATTGGCTATGGGCTCTAGAGCTATGAGGGCCGAAATATTATACTTGTATATTAATCTCTTCGAGTGGGACACAGATAGGTACGTAGTTGAACCTTGAAACAAACGACGCGTTAATCCCGCATTGTTTCAAAACATTGGATTTACTTAACTTATCTATATGCATCAAGGATCCATATTATTTATATTTCAATACTTACAATTTTGATTTGGACAACTAAATCGCAGAGTATACTAATAGGCATACAGGACCCACCACCTCCCATGGCCCTTCCAACCTCACGGTTATACGGGCTGAAGCATTGGGAAAGCGCCCGGTACTTGCTCTTTGCGTGTTTCCCGGAGCGCTTTCTTGACTCCCTACAAATTCTTTTTCTTATCCTCCTTGTCCCTTTTGTCTTTCTCCCCTTTCTGGGGCAGACGTATACAGCAAACAACACTTCGGTCCACAATCACGGTGCCATGCTGTTCCGCCTCTTGTGCCATCGGTGTGCGAACTAATAGGCATAGTTAGGTTCTTATGGGAGCCCGCACATCTTATCCAACTAAATCGACCATCATTTCTTTGTCAAAATAGTTGTGTTTTATAGTACGCCAACTTCAGTCATGCAGGTTTCATCACGATATTTTCCTTCACAGTTAAAGCAGGTATATTTAAACGCACATAACTCCCGTAAAAGTAATAGTAGGTAGGTACTGTACCTACTAATTAGTTAGAGCGTGTCTCGGCTTCAAGTCCCGATCCCACAGACAAGGAATCTCTAATTTTAACCCGTTACCTATTCAGTCAATAGTCGGCTTTCTTTCTAATAAAATATTCAATGTTATGAAATTCGTTATGTAAATAATAGTTTCAGTTAACTGTTTTATAAGATGTTTTGAATTTTTCCTCTTTGTTATGTTCGTAAGGTTTTACATAACCGCGTGTGGTGATTTAGAGTGTTAACTTCAAATATATGTTATTTTCCTACAAAATGTTAACATGCCCCGGTCCTTTGTAATAAAAAACTCAATTTAGATGAAAATGTCGCTTACGATAATTCGGCGGACATGGCTCGAAATGTCGTGTAATTTAAAGAAGGCAGTGCTTTTAGGCTTGCATGAAGTGTATCTACTCCACTGAAACTAGGTCAGTTAAGGACGCGCGACGTAATAGTTAGTCATAAAACTAAAAACTGGTTGCTTAACTTTAATAAGACATCATATATTTCCCAGAGTCGAGACTATCTTGTAAGCTGCAAGTAAATAAGAAAGACATATTTCTTTCGTATATTCGTGTCAAATTGAATCCTAGTTTAAATAACAGTAACGTCTAGCACAAACAAACTGACAAGATAATAGCTGCCATCCGTTTATAAAGCCACTGAATAGACATGTTTTATGATCACAATATTGCCGTAATACCATATTCTGCTTCCAAAAAGTATCACTTTACAGATAATAAAAGAAAACTAAAAAAAAATACATCATCGTCAGCAACCCATTAACGGCTCACTACTGAGCGCAAGACTCCTTTTAAGCCCAAACTAGACGTTGCACCGTTCATCGTTCATTATTGCGATGAACGATTCACGATACCGTGAACCTTTCGTCGCGGAGGCAAAATCGCCTGTGAACTGTGAACAGTCGGTGATTAGACGGTTGATAAATAAAACCATAAATCCCGAAAAATGAACCGTCTAATTCGGGCTTTAAGGTTCTTTTATGGAGACGCGGCGCGTTAGGTTTTGTGTAGTGTGTTGCGCGGTATGTCATGCGATTCTCGTGAGACGTTGCACAAAACGTAGGCTACACCAGCGAATGGGCTCAAGCCTCAAGTAGGTGGGTCGGTTGCGGTTCGCACGACGCCACGCAAAACGCGACGCACAAAGCGTCGCGTCTCCGTAAAAAAGCCCTTAGGAAGGTAGAAGGTAAGATAGACCAAAAAAAATAGTACTACAAGATAGGACGGCTACTGAACTAACGAAATAAAAAGCCAAAGTTAATTTTATGTCATTTATTTCTTATAACAATTCTACTAATTCAGACACATTTCAACAATGTCGCAATACAAATATGTCAGATTTTTGATATATAGCAAAACATACTAAAGATACAATACAGTTGTAAATCATCTAAAATCAATTTACGGAATATTGCAAATATAACACCCAGGTGATAGTAAAAAAATATTCGACTAATATGTACTCAATAAATCGACGATAATGGAAAATTAAAAATTTTAAAATAAGTATCGAAAAAATAAACTGTTCAATGTTATAATATAAAATCACGATAAAAATTGGTGACTAGAAAAAAATCACAAAATTGATCATAAATCGAACTAAATACTGTATATTTTTCGTTACCTAATACCTAAAACTATACATGGAGACGTCTGGAAATATTTTTCAAAATTATTGCTTTAATTATTTTACTTTTAAAAACAACACGCATATTTCTAAGAACAAAATTAATGTTTAATATTTTTGTTATTGAAAATAGCACATTCTAATTTACATCTAAATGAGAAATAATGTTTACTAATAAATAAATAATTTTTTTAGGAATAAACTTTGAAAAATATTTCCTAGTCTTCGAGTTACTCATTTTCTAACCGACCATATTTTTAATACTTTAACTTATTAATAATAATCTAAACTTAATGAAAATGAGTGCAAAGAATATTAAGTTACCTATATCATTACCACCTTTAAAATGTCGAACTCTGTTGCAAGTATTCCAATGTATCAAGTAAAGTTGAAAGCAGCCTTATTTACTAGGCGGATTATTGCAAAGTAATATAGAGGTACAAACGAGTATATACGTAGGAACAGCATTACAAACCAGCGGTAATTGCGTTAGGCTATTCAAAAGCTTTTTGTAAAAGTTTATTTAAATTAAAAACTTTCTATTCTATTCTGTACATTAACGGCTTAGACCCTTCATAGCTTAAAAAGGCCATTCGATTAAATTTTCCAGTAGTTATTACGGAATATTGCAAAGCGATCATCACTTTCCAATACTTAGTGAAGTGTTACCTTTTAGTTTTAAGATATTAATTTATTTACGATATGAGTAATATATAAATAAATAAATAATTGATAGCATTTTAAAAATGGTGATATTAAAGAATGTAACTTTTGTAGATATTTGCCTGAAAAATACATACCAATAAATATTAGGGCATATATTTCAATCGTCAAATAACTTAGTTAAAATGAGGAATAAATTAAAGGTTCGACATTTGAAAAAAACTATCAAAATATCATTCAGTTAAAAGTTATTTGGCAGTTGAAAAATTGACCCTTAAACGAATTATTTATTGACAAAACTTTCAGATGGTTAGGTAGTTAATTGGTTACAGCAAAGATTCAGGCGGGGCCTGAATCTATGACTGAACGTGTACATTTGATTACATTGTTATATTATTATAATTATTATTTACATTAGCACTATGTTTGTTGCATTAAGTGGCTTTTGAACACACGTAAGTATAAGAAAATATATTTATAAATAGTATTTTTCTCACGTAAAATTTATTGATTTTTGGGCACTTTCTAATCTTTACCTAATATTTCATATTAAATGAATATTCTTCAATACTGGGTGCATTGGGAACTGATGTCAATTTATAATTTTGATACGCGCGAATCTCTTTTACCTGCGCAAAGTACAAAAATTATTTGTGAGGTTGAGTGTATGCTTTTATGATATGATGATTCTGAAGAAAAGATTTGCTATTACACAAATATAAACAATGTTGGCTGTTTTTTGTTCGCTTTAATACAAGGGCAGTTTAAAAAAATAGGAAAATCCCAAAGAACAGCTGAAAAATTGAAAAAATCAAAATTAGTAATTTTGTAACACTTCGAATTGTTCTTGAATTTATAGACAGGAGCAAAGCCGCAGAAAAAAGCTAGTATATTCATAAGAATATGATAACTAATCTAAACGAATGCTCTTTATATTTTATACTATTTTATTTTAATTTTAAGATTTGTAATTATAAAATATGATCTAATATGAAATCTATTAATTTTTAATAGCCACTACTAATATCATCACAAACATAGTGCTGTCTGATTCTACTCGGTATATAAAAGTTGCTACTAAAATATGAAATTATAAAAAAATTTACAAAGTATCAACATGACCTAGTATCCACATACATTCATCATAACGCCAATACTATTTCTATATACAGGTTGTTTATTTTTTGTAATACATGGTATTTTCATACTATTTTTGAATATTCTGTCCTACAACTAAATCATTAGAAGAAAAACAAATTACAATTAAGATCCTAAGAAATATGTAAAATAAGCATAAAAAATTCAGTCTTTTAATTTTTTAAATAAGTAGTGTCATGTAATATTTATGTTCATGAACAGAAAAAAATTAAAGCAGTTCCAATAAAAATCCTAATTACTATCTATCTTTTTTTTATTACCTTTGAAAATAATTTTCGAATTAATTAAACACGCGCTATATTAAATGGAGAATTTTACAAATAAAGAAAAACTGCAAAATATCGCCACCCTTCAACAGATCAAAAAATACTGTCTATTTATAGCTTTTCTGTTGAAGGTTGGAGTATTACATTACAAAATCTCCCAAGTTGTTTTTATAAATAACCTGTATATAGACGAAAATTTAAATTTGATGAAAGTTACAGTAAGGCAGAACCACACTATTAACAAGTCACGCCATTTATTGCCTTTTTACCTTCCAAACATTTTAAATTAAACTTTTCCATACTAAACATAACAGCAACATTCAAACAGCGCAAACAATGCAAAATGTTGTGACTTTTAATAATATGTTTCTATCTTAATAATTATTACTTACTACAACACCTAATTATTTTCTCTCTTCCAATTCGAAACTTCATACAAAAAGCTCAAGGAAACCTAAAGAAATAAACTACAAAATATAATATACCAGAAGCGTTAGTAATCATTATTTTACAGTTTTTTTTTTCAAAAAGCACAAAATTACTAACCCGATCGACGTCGACTTCACGATTTTTTACATCACATATTTCATCAAAAATATGACACAAATATTCTCCAATAAAAGAAAAATATTTTATTTAGATTTATTATAAAAATATCACTCACTTTGCAAAACTACGCAATACTTGCAAAGACGTGTCTTTGCAAGTATCAAACTCTTGCAAAGTTATTAAGTTACCTAATTCGATGTGCAAGGTTTATAGATGGATTTTGCAGAAAAACTATGACAATTTTTTTTTCTCTACCGCAGTCCACAACTAAAAAAGTTACTTTCAAATGAAGACACTTTCAATATTTCCTTAGAGTTACTAATCAATTCAAGATAAATTTTGATATATTGACATTGATTTGTTTGAATTCTTATTACATTCTTCACATTAATTCAAATTCTGATGCAATTGTTCCGATTGTGCCAAACGTATTCTAAATTTTTCCGGATAGTTTTGACATGACGAAACTTAGCAAAGTGTGAGGCAAATGCGTCCGAAGAAGCTATCTTCTTGGTACATTCCTAACACTATGTAGGTTGCCAATTGCCATATTATATTATATTGGGCGTTGCCATCCAAGAATTTAATTTTGCAAAAAAGGCTCTAGAGTCTGTTTAAAAAAACCGTCGTGGAATAATTGGAAAGCACGGCTGTGTTTCATTACTCAGCTTTTTTCTTTAGCGGACAATACAATAACGCCATAAATAGCGTTAGTTACTTACTCCACTGTTTGGCCACGACGGTTCTCTTTTTGTACGGACTCTATATACACGTAGATAAGACTAGAAAGCTATAACTAATATATCCCTCTCAAAAAATCTGCCCTCCTCAAGCTATAACCATCAATAACGTCGTTGACCAACATTTGGCCAAATACGATTTTTAATGCTACCTATCTTACTTGGAAAAAAATTCTCTATCGATCATAATAATATAATTGGTATTCTCCTTACTGCTGTAGTTTTTGATTTAGCAATATGAAAAACATCGTTTTTTTTATAAATTGCCGCATTTTGGATCATAGCTCGAAATACGGTTTTGATAGTTAACGACACTAGCGTTAAGACGGCAGAAATGTACAGTGGCAAAGCCAAATTTCGTCTGATTCTGGATGTTTAAGGCTGGCTTCAAACATTTAAAATCGCAAAGTCGACGTGTCACGACGCCGTACACTACGAGGGATCCGCTAATGCTCTTGGTCCGAAGACTCCTGGTGGTCGGTCTGCGCGAACTTCAGGAACACCTGCTCCAGCGTCGTCTGGCTGAAGCTGTACTCCACGATGTTCAGCTTCTCCTTTGCTGAACACCAAACGAAAAGATTAAATAAATTATCACGACGTCGTACCCATATACAAGCCTTGCGGTCAGGCAGTCTGGCGCCTCGGACATTTCCGAGTGATGTGCGTTTAAGCAATTGAATATCACATGTCTCAATGGTGGAGGAAAACTTCGTAAGGACACTTGCATGTTCGCAAGTTCTCCGCAATGTTCTCAAAGGTGTGAGAAGTCTGCCAATTTGCAATTGCGCCAGCGTGGCGTCTCTTTAACTCTTCTATGAGAGGAGAGACCTGTAGTCGACAAGTGTTCCCCTTTCTGCTCCAACTAAGCTTCGGAGTAGCTACAGCGATTAAATAGCACTAGCTTTTGCCCGCGACTTCGCTCACGTTAAATTCGGTTTTTCAACCCTGAATGGGATGCCCTCGTATACCTTACCTTAGGGATTGAATTTTTAAAAAATCTTTTCTTAGCGGATGCCTAGATTATAGTAGTTTGAGCTGAGCATTGATAGATCAGTCAGTCAATCAGTTTTCTTTTTATATGTTCAGACGATTGGTTGTGTTTAAGAGCGAATGCGAAATACAGATAGTGGATTTCCAGCTGTAATCCCTCCGTGTGCTCACCGTCTTCGATCTGCTGGAAGCACCTGGCGAGGCTGGACACCGAGCACTGCGGCACGGAGAACACGAGCCGCTCCGCGAAGCTCTCCTCCAGCGTGGCGGCGGGGAACAGCTGTAACCCCTGCGTGTGCTCACCGTCCTCGATCTGCTGGAAGCACCTGGCGAGGCTGGACACCGAGCACTGCGGCACGGAGAACACGAGCCGCTCCGCGAAGCTCTCCTCCAGCGTGGCGGCGGGGAACAGCTGTAACCCCTGCGTGTGCTCACCGTCCTCGATCTGCTGGAAGCACCTGGCGAGGCTGGACACCGAGCACTGCGGCACGGAGAACACGAGCCGCTCCGCGAAGCTCTCCTCCAGCGTGGCGGCGGGGAACAGCTGTAACCCCTGCGTGTGCTCACCGTCCTCGATCTGCTGGAAGCACCTGGCGAGGCTGGACACCGAGCACTGCGGCACGGAGAACACGAGCCGCTCCGCGAAGCTCTCCTCCAGCGTGGCGGCGGGGAACAGCTGTAACCCCTGCGTGTGCTCACCGTCCTCGATCTGCTGGAAGCACCTGGCGAGGCTGGACACCGAGCACTGCGGCACGGAGAACACGAGCCGCTCCGCGAAGCTCTCCTCCAGCGTGGCGGCGGGGAACAGCTGTAACCCCTGCGTGTGCTCACCGTCCTCGATCTGCTGGAAGCACCTGGCGAGGCTGGACACCGAGCACTGCGGCACGGAGAACACGAGCCGCTCCGCGAAGCTCTCCTCCAGCGTGGCGGCGGGGAACAGCTGTAACCCCTGCGTGTGCTCACCGTCCTCGATCTGCTGGAAGCACCTGGCGAGGCTGGACACCGAGCACTGCGGCACGGAGAACACGAGCCGCTCCGCGAAGCTCTCCTCCAGCGTGGCGGCGGGGAACAGCTGTAACCCCTGCGTGTGCTCACCGTCCTCGATCTGCTGGAAGCACCTGGCGAGGCTGGACACCGAGCACTGCGGCACGGAGAACACGAGCCGCTCCGCGAAGCTCTCCTCCAGCGTGGCGGCGGGGAACAGCTGTAACCCCTGCGTGTGCTCACCGTCCTCGATCTGCTGGAAGCACCTGGCGAGGCTGGACACCGAGCACTGCGGCACGGAGAACACGAGCCGCTCCGCGAAGCTCTCCTCCAGCGTGGCGGCGGGGAACAGCTGTAACCCCTGCGTGTGCTCACCGTCCTCGATCTGCTGGAAGCACCTGGCGAGGCTGGACACCGAGCACTGCGGCACGGAGAACACGAGCCGCTCCGCGAAGCTCTCCTCCAGCGTGGCGGCGGGGAACAGCTGTAACCCCTGCGTGTGCTCACCGTCCTCGATCTGCTGGAAGCACCTGGCGAGGCTGGACACCGAGCACTGCGGCACGGAGAACACGAGCCGCTCCGCGAAGCTCTCCTCCAGCGTGGCGGCGGGGAACAGCTGTAACCCCTGCGTGTGCTCACCGTCCTCGATCTGCTGGAAGCACCTGGCGAGGCTGGACACCGAGCACTGCGGCACGGAGAACACGAGCCGCTCCGCGAAGCTCTCCTCCAGCGTGGCGGCGGGGAACAGCTGTAACCCCTGCGTGTGCTCACCGTCCTCGATCTGCTGGAAGCACCTGGCGAGGCTGGACACCGAGCACTGCGGCACGGAGAACACGAGCCGCTCCGCGAAGCTCTCCTCCAGCGTGGCGGCGGGGAACAGCTGTAACCCCTGCGTGTGCTCACCGTCCTCGATCTGCTGGAAGCACCTGGCGAGGCTGGACACCGAGCACTGCGGCACGGAGAACACGAGCCGCTCCGCGAAGCTCTCCTCCAGCGTGGCGGCGGGGAACAGCTGTAACCCCTGCGTGTGCTCACCGTCCTCGATCTGCTGGAAGCACCTGGCGAGGCTGGACACCGAGCACTGCGGCACGGAGAACACGAGCCGCTCCGCGAAGCTCTCCTCCAGCGTGGCGGCGGGGAACAGCTGTAACCCCTGCGTGTGCTCACCGTCCTCGATCTGCTGGAAGCACCTGGCGAGGCTGGACACCGAGCACTGCGGCACGGAGAACACGAGCCGCTCCGCGAAGCTCTCCTCCAGCGTGGCGGCGGGGAACAGCTGTAACCCCTGCGTGTGCTCACCGTCCTCGATCTGCTGGAAGCACCTGGCGAGGCTGGACACCGAGCACTGCGGCACGGAGAACACGAGCCGCTCCGCGAAGCTCTCCTCCAGCGTGGCGGCGGGGAACAGCTGTAACCCCTGCGTGTGCTCACCGTCCTCGATCTGCTGGAAGCACCTGGCGAGGCTGGACACCGAGCACTGCGGCACGGAGAACACGAGCCGCTCCGCGAAGCTCTCCTCCAGCGTGGCGGCGGGGAACAGCTGTAACCCCTGCGTGTGCTCACCGTCCTCGATCTGCTGGAAGCACCTGGCGAGGCTGGACACCGAGCACTGCGGCACGGAGAACACGAGCCGCTCCGCGAAGCTCTCCTCCAGCGTGGCGGCGGGGAACAGCTGTAACCCCTGCGTGTGCTCACCGTCCTCGATCTGCTGGAAGCACCTGGCGAGGCTGGACACCGAGCACTGCGGCACGGAGAACACGAGCCGCTCCGCGAAGCTCTCCTCCAGCGTGGCGGCGGGGAACAGCTGTAACCCCTGCGTGTGCTCACCGTCCTCGATCTGCTGGAAGCACCTGGCGAGGCTGGACACCGAGCACTGCGGCACGGAGAACACGAGCCGCTCCGCGAAGCTCTCCTCCAGCGTGGCGGCGGGGAACAGCTGTAACCCCTGCGTGTGCTCACCGTCCTCGATCTGCTGGAAGCACCTGGCGAGGCTGGACACCGAGCACTGCGGCACGGAGAACACGAGCCGCTCCGCGAAGCTCTCCTCCAGCGTGGCGGCGGGGAACAGCTGTAACCCCTGCGTGTGCTCACCGTCCTCGATCTGCTGGAAGCACCTGGCGAGGCTGGACACCGAGCACTGCGGCACGGAGAACACGAGCCGCTCCGCGAAGCTCTCCTCCAGCGTGGCGGCGGGGAACAGCTGTAACCCCTGCGTGTGCTCACCGTCCTCGATCTGCTGGAAGCACCTGGCGAGGCTGGACACCGAGCACTGCGGCACGGAGAACACGAGCCGCTCCGCGAAGCTCTCCTCCAGCGTGGCGGCGGGGAACAGCTGTAACCCCTGCGTGTGCTCACCGTCCTCGATCTGCTGGAAGCACCTGGCGAGGCTGGACACCGAGCACTGCGGCACGGAGAACACGAGCCGCTCCGCGAAGCTCTCCTCCAGCGTGGCGGCGGGGAACAGCTGTAACCCCTGCGTGTGCTCACCGTCCTCGATCTGCTGGAAGCACCTGGCGAGGCTGGACACCGAGCACTGCGGCACGGAGAACACGAGCCGCTCCGCGAAGCTCTCCTCCAGCGTGGCGGCGGGGAACAGCTGTAACCCCTGCGTGTGCTCACCGTCCTCGATCTGCTGGAAGCACCTGGCGAGGCTGGACACCGAGCACTGCGGCACGGAGAACACGAGCCGCTCCGCGAAGCTCTCCTCCAGCGTGGCGGCGGGGAACAGCTGTAACCCCTGCGTGTGCTCACCGTCCTCGATCTGCTGGAAGCACCTGGCGAGGCTGGACACCGAGCACTGCGGCACGGAGAACACGAGCCGCTCCGCGAAGCTCTCCTCCAGCGTGGCGGCGGGGAACAGCTGTAACCCCTGCGTATGCTCACCGTCCTCGATCTGCTGGAAGCACCTGGCGAGGCTGGACACCGAGCACTGCGGCACGGAGAACACGAGCCGCTCCGCGAAGCTCTCCTCCAGCGTGGCGGCGGGGAACAGCTGCGCCACCAGCGCGATGGCCGCCTCCGCGCTCGCGCCGCCTGACGACTCCGTGCTGAATAAATAAATAACCATTTATTTGGCACTATGCCCATAGTGCACGAAACGCTTTAGTCCAACATTTCTCAATGAATCGTGGTGTGGAACGCCTTCATCATCCGTGTTTCCTGTCACCTATAATTTGAGTAGGTATCTTCAAGATAAGAGTGAATAGGCATCTTATAGACAAGCATGCTCCAACCTAAAACTCCAACATTGATTGTCATCAAGTGCAAGCAATAAAAAAAATAACGCCTCCATAACCATACCACTAGCACTACATTAACTGTTCAGAGGTTGTTAACAATTAGCACCATTTATAACTTTTCGTATTGAAAAAACAAGTGTCGAGTTCCTTTCCGGCTCTTTAAGCAGAATCTGCTTTCTGAAAGAAATCTTCACTTGTCATAAAAACCACACGTTGACCTATATCAAATACGTTTAATACTTTTTAGTTTTTAATGCCTTCTTTTCGAAGGGACGCTGGTTCTGCTATTTTTGGTATAATTAGGTTTTTAAAATTCATTCTGAGTATATCCTTCGAAGAGCTGATGGTCGTTGGCATCCCAAGGTGCTGAAGTGGCGTCCCCGCACCGGGAAGCGCAGTGTCGGCAGACCCCCCACGAGGTGGACTTACGACATCAAACGAGTCTTAGGGAGCCGTTGGATTTTGGCAACGCAAGATCCAAGCCTGGGGAAGTCCATGCAAGAGACTTTTATCCAGCCGTGGACGTCTATCGGTTGATAAAGAAGATGCAGAAGATGTCCTTGGATGGAATTCACAAATTATATTAAGGCAGGGCTCACCGCTGATGGTGGAGACGGACAGACGGCGTGTTGCCGACCAGCGGCGTGTGTATGCTGACGTCCACCGTATCCCCCTCCGCTTCCACCTCACCCTCGCCCTCGCCCTCGCCCTCCACGGCGGGGGAGCCCCCTGCAGAAACTGCAGCAGAAGAAAAGCGGAAAATTCCTTGATTATTCCGAAACCGACTTCAAACGCCACAACAAATTATATCAAGTGTGCCTATAAAAAAAGAGTTCCCTCGATTTCAGAATCTCCTCCTTTTTTGAAGTCAGTTATTAAACTTTGACAGGTCGTGCTATCCTTTTCATAATGCTCCCTGCGAAAAAGGATAGGATAGAAGTCGGAATCTATCAGACTTGTCAATTTAGTGAAGTTAGAGACTGTGTTCAACAGAACACTGTCACGTGAGCAAAGGCTTACCTTCGTCCGCCTCTCCCAATGACGGCGACTTGTCGGGAGACAGCGGCGACGGAGTCATTGACAAGTCAGTTTCTAGCATCTGAAAACGAAACATTAAAGAAGGATGGTTAAGGAATGGACCCAGACAGAAAATTAATTGTATTATTATTGAACTGTGTCGGTATTTGTTGCTCTTATAGAGTACCTAGTTAAATAAATCCTAAGACTTCTGAATTCATTTAGAGAAAAAAGATATTCGACCCTTAGGTTAATAGTTTAAACACACATATACAATATCATAGGTTTAGACTAATGAATTAAAATCAGTTCTTCTAACGAACATATTATCTTTTTTCCCCAAGTGAATTCAGACATGCTGTAATGTTTAAAAGATCTAAGCCTGTAGTTACGTGTGAGGTTATCAGCATTGTCAACTTACAGGCTTCTGATTATGTTGACCTATTTTCATTTCCAGCGTATATCCTGCGCCATACAAATTCTTCAAATGTTGTGTTGAACCAATACACCTGGATTTAAAATAGAATCAGTAAAAAATACGAACATAGGTATAGAAAGGAGCAAAGTTTGGAAATTACAAGTAAAACATTCTCACCTTAAACCTCCTTTAACCATAATTCCAACCCTAGAACATAATGCATCAGCCTCTTCCATGGAATGTGTTGTCAAAATAGCACCTTTTCTACCCTGCAGAATAAAATCAAACATTAGTAGGTATTCTTTTAACCAAAATGGAGAAAAAAACATCACGATCTTTATAACTTACGCCAACGACAACTTACGCCGGAGCACTACTCCGCGTTTTTATGATTCCCCTGCTACATGATGCAAGTTACCTGGAAGCTAGCCAGGATAGTGTCCCAGAGGAACCGCTTGCTCCGCGGGTCCATGCCGGTGGAGGGCTCGTCCAGCAGCACCACGCGCGGGCTGCCCACCATCGCCAGCGCGAACGACAGCTTGCGCCGCGTCCCGCCGGAACACTCCTCCGCGTTTTTACTGGCATGCTCCATTATTTGCAGCCCGTTCAGGTACGCATCTACTATCCTGAAATTAACATAAAGTATCGAGTCACCAACAAGGCAAGTTGGTCAAAATTTTGATACAAAACCTTTGACTTTAGTTAATAGTAAGCTATGTTCTCGATGAATTTACCAGTGCAAGTGAGACCAATTAAAATCTAGTGGCAGACTCCGGCCTTCATTTTCGGGGATACGATACCTATTCGATTCATTTCGGAGCTTTGTGCATTTAAGCAGTTAAATATTATATGCTTCAACGATGAAAGAAAACATCGTTTGGAAACTTGCAGAACTGAGATATAATTTTCTCAAAGGTGTGTGAAGTCTGCCAATTTGCATTGAGCCAAGCTAGTGGACTGTGGCCTTATACTATAACCTCCTAACAAGCTTTTCGCTTATATGGAGGAGAAAGGAGGATATTAGTCAAGTTCAGCATGTTTCTTTTCAAATTAAAGAAAAGAATACCTCGGCGTGTCAGCCTTGCTGATGCCGCGGATGGCCGCGTAGCACTCGATGTGCTCTCGGAGCGTCACGTTCTTCCACAGCGCGTCGTGCTGCGGACAGTAGCCCAGCATCTGGAACGAGCCTGACTGCGCGTCGTCGATGTTCTGTCCTCCGAGCATTACCTGGAACGAAGGAGTCGTCCTTGTGATTAAGAAACCTTACATCTATAGTTTGGTGAAATAAACTTTGACCACTGAGATCTTCTATCCTTACCACTAAAAATCTCGGAATCTTCATCCTAAAAATGTCTATGTGTTTGTTGATAGTAGACAAATATTCAAATATTGATCAGCTCCGTAGTAAAACCTTCTGGATTATTTATTAGTACGATGGTTGAGAGACTATAATATTTTGGTGTACGTGACCAGATTTTGGTGTTCGATACGCCTCTTTTTTTCGAAAACTCTCTTGATAAATCCTGCCCATAAACCCAGGTTAATGCAATCATATCTCTAGGAAGAAGAAAAACATTTCATAGTTTGGAATACTTCTGTGCCGTGCAGCATAAGGAAGTCGCATTCATGGTAGTCACATTACAGACAGTTATTTCACATCATGGCACTTAGTCAGAAACTCAGAACACTTACTGTGCCGTAAGTAAGCCGTTCCTCTGCAGTAATGATCTTCATGGTAGTGGTCTTCCCAGCACCATTGTGTCCCAGCAGACCGAACACTTCTCCGCCGTGGACTGCCAGCGACAGGCGTGCTAACGCCGCCCGTTTGAGCGGCTCGCCGCCACCGCAGCAAGCGTTGCCGCTGCGAGAACCGCGGAGCTTGTACTCTTTGCGGAGATTCTGGTAAAAGACAAGTAATATTTTTGTTTTATATCAAACAGATTTCAATTTAACTAAAATTAGAATAAATGCGCTCTCTTTCTTTGAGGAGTTTCATGGCGTGGATTCTTGTTATTCTAGCAGTAATCAGGCTAATTTTCTTTTCTCCTGTATCTTAATTGTATTATGCGTAAGTGTAATGCAATTTGACCCACTGACCTTTCGGACTTTATTCCGCTTTTTGAACGTGGAGTTATCAAGGCTTTGATTTATTTAAAGGTTAAAAATTACTCTTTACAGTCAAATTCTTCAGATTGATAATACGAGCCATTTAAGCTTTAGGCTCAGCGTTGTAAGATTAGTCATGAAAGACAGAAGGTGAATTGTTTTCTGACTACGCGGCAGTTAGATCGGCAGATTAAGGTGAAGCAGATGAAAAATCTTCCGCTAAACTTACATGTACAAGCAACGCAGGCGCTTGTTGAGAGTTCTCTGGCGGCGAGTGAAGCAGTGACGCTACGCGGCGCCGCTCTCGTCTAACATCTTCATCTTCGCCCAGCTCGCCTCCTATATCACCCTCCACATCTGGCTTCTCTGGAGTGGTGGTTTTATGCTGAAACATAGAGATCTCTTAATATCTGATACGTAATTAATAATAATATCATCATTATCATCATCAGCAACCCATTAACAGCTCACTACTGAGAGCTGTTCTCCTTTCAGAAAAGAGTTACTTATAATATGCTTATAATACGTAGGTATATTCGTCTAAAATTCTGCTCATATGACATAAAAGTTTCATCCATCATCATAATGAAAATTGACATTCTGCTATCTGCTTTCTTGGTAAAAGTTATAACTTCACAATTTATAAAGCCAACAACAAAATTGCGATTACAAACATTCTCGTACTAGAGATCATGTGGAAAATTGACATTTAAATCAGAACAGTAAATTTTACAAGTTAAAAAAAGGTCCAGATAATTCTAGAACTTTTTTCTGAACTTTAAGATTCCTGTACACTAAAAAAACCTCAATAGCCTAGGTCAAAATCTCAATCCATTCTCATTCTTGTACTTACAGGGCATATCCTCCCGCCGGACTTCAGCCGGTCTGCAGCCAACAGCACGCCTCCACAGATGGGCACGTGTACCACCATGGCAACGATGAGCACAATGATCTCTGCTGTGAAGTACGTCGACAGATCCGGCACTGTGCACAACCCTCGCAGGTTGCAAGTTAAGTACACCCTACAGATAAAGAGAATTCTTTGAAATTGAACTTTCTCTGGAAATGTTCTTGCCACATTTATGAGGAATATTAATCTATACATGTAAAGTGCCTATTTTTAAATCTAGCATACTTAGTACTTACCTATCAACATAATATATGATGGCATACGGTATATACATAACATCCAGGAAACTAAACACTAGATGAAGATAAAATGCAATGTTGCTACCTGAAACAGATAAGACAGAAAAATTTTATTTATGTAAACCATCAATAATCAGAAACCAAATTAAAGTTTTAAAATTTATTGCAAAGACAAAGAATAATTCCTTGCAATTAATAGGAACAAGAATTAGAAGTATCCATAATTTATGTCTGACAAAATTGTAAAAATTTGGAAAGCAATCTTTTCCAAATTTTAATAGATAGTACTTACCCCATTTAAAAGTATCTAAAACAGCGACTAAAATAAAAGGTATAACTCCAACCCAAGTTGTAATATTAGGCATGATACTTTGCGCGGAATCCATTTTGTCGAAGATGTATGAGAGGCAGGTGTTGAACAAGATGGCAGATGGACTGTACAGGATAAGGAGACAAGATAGCATGGTGATCGCTGAACCATTGGTTAAACTGGGTATATCGTTCAGAAGTACCTGGACACAAGGAAAAATACGAATTAAAATTTTAGACCGGCAAATCGGGCTTACAGCATGTCGGAAAGAAGGCTCCCTAGTAGTATCTCACGCTCACTCTTAAGAAGACGATATAAGGATGACACAATATAAATTTTCTAAATTAATATTAATAAATACACTTACAAGACAAAGAACGCCAACGCTGGTAACGATCATAATAAAAATAAGGATGGTAAAGTAAGTTAAAAAGTACATGCTCATTGACAATCCATTGACTCTCAACTGGTTTTTGGCTTTAATCTGAAAGTAAAATAAAATAATTAAGTTATTATGAACAAATACCACAAATGTATTCGATAAAAATATTCCAACACGTCGAAATACTATAAAGAGGCTGGAGCAATTTTGGGGGTCCTTCAAGGAAGGGATCTAGGACCTCCACTTCTCATACTATACATAAACGACTTTATTAGCATACTAATTGTAACAACTAGAGTCAAACAATATGTATCTTACCTCTCTATCATAAACAATATCCACAGCGAGTGTCACAGGAACCAAAGCAAAGATCATGCCCATAAAGATGGCGCATACAACATTGCCGAGGTTGAATTCCTCCTGTTGCTCTGTTTGTTGAAAAGGATGAGTAAGCACTTCTATCGGTTTAAAGCTGTCTATTTGACCTGATGCTGACATTAGTACCCTAAAAATTTATATTTCAAATAAAAATATATCAGACATAATAAAATCTGCAAGTCTTTTAGTAAATTATAGTCCTATATATTCAAAGCCTGTTTTTTTTTGGAGAAAACGGAACTTATTACTGCAATAGACGTTAATATGTTGTATTGTATAGCAAACCAGATGTTTTAAAATTGACCTTTAGAAGCGTTGTTCATTTCACCATATGAAAAATTCTTTGCTTTAAATTTCTAGTGATACTAGAACTAAATTATAAGGTGGTTTAGAAAGCTTACCTGTAAATGCTATTGTCCAATAAATTTACTATAATAGGCAGACTATGTGTATAAGTACTATTGTAATAGGCCATTACTTTCCCATAGGGAACGAGGGTGTCTTTTAAGCTGAAAGCGCCAAAGTTCTCCATACTTAAGAGACTAGAAAAGTTTCCATCAAAAAAGTCTATCGGGTACGCTCCCAAAGTTTCTAACGAATCTTGAAGATCCTCTATTTCTTTCGAATTTGCTTGTTCACTGTACAAGGCAATTGGAGTTTTATTAAAATAAGCATTGGGGTCCAGTTTAAGTGGCTGCATCCGAAAAAACACTATTTGCCTCGATTTCATGTAGAGACCTAAGGCGCAGGAAACTGAAAAGAAATCCCTCATAAGTTATTTTGTCCACAAATATACCTAGATACATTGATTTTTAATGACTGCCACACATTTTTGAAATGAGGACTTTTAAATTAAATACGAAACATTTGGCCTTTACAAAATTAAATATTAATATGGTCAAGTGTCAAGACGCTGACATCAAAATTCTAAAAACTGCTACAAACTCAATTATGAGCCGAGTTTATATTATTTTTACTGCAACAGTACGCAATATCAGTAAATATATTAGAAACAATACAGATAAAGTTAATATAAAAAAGCTTTTAGAAAGATTAAATGTAGATCAATATTCAAGCAATGATATAACATAGTTCGTAGATGATGACAAGATGGCACTTACTGATAGGCATGAAAATCATAACATAAAGCTTGTAAGGGTCCCGGATCATGCGCACGGTGCGAATGTAGACGAGCGCGCAGAACGTCCGCCAACATGACTGATTTGTTTTTACTATTTCTCCTAATGCGTCTACTGACACTGGCGCTTCTGGGGTGACCTAGAAAGACTTCATGATTAAACACCTTAATCTCACTAAACCCATTTCTGTTTTTGCAAACTTAAAATAAATGGCTTCGTTACAAATTTTGCACTCAAGAACATAGGCAGGTTCCGTAACTATTATCTGTAAAGATAATATCAATACGTAATTAAAATACATCCTTGGATGGTCATGCAGCTTTGTATGCTGCAAAATTTGTACCCCAATTAAAATTGATTTCTAATTTTCCTTAAAATTATAGTAAGTACATCGAGCAAAATCATAAGTCTTTTTTGTTTTAATCCTTATTAAATCCAGAAGTTTAGTCATTCTTTTTAAAATTAAACGTTGCAATGAACTTAGTTCTAAAAACTCTCACTTTCATTAGCAATATTATTTCTGTTTCTTTTATCTTTTACATTAATCTACCTTGTCTTATTTAATTTAGTCTCATCTAATAATACTAGTTACTTTCATAATTAATTTAGATACTCCAAAAGAAATCATTTCAAATGTTGTCCAATTCGTTAAACTGTATTACATGTGAAATATTTTCCTTGGGTCATTTACCTTATTTACCTTAACATGTTCCACGCCATGAGTGGTGGAGTGCAGGGCGTGTGACGCTGGGGGTGTAGGGAGTGACGTAGTTTTCTGCTGGTCTTTATCGTTCAATTCCTGATAGTCATAAATAAGTTATCAAAAAAACAGAAAATGAACGAGGAAGGAGCCGCTGGATTCAAGCGGGACCGAGCCCTGTGGAAATCTATGCAAGAAATGTTTGTGATAAAGAAGAAGAACGAGGAAGACTTTAATTGAAAGATAATCTGGGTTTGTAGATCTAATCTACTAAAGTTACATCTTTACCCAAATCAGTACAGCATGACAAAATAATTTACCTGTTTAATTTGAAAGCTGAATATCGGATAAGGAATAGATTTTGTTTAAAGTCAATTAATAAAGGATAGAAGGAAGGAAGGAGTTTATAAATTTTTAAATCACCCAAATCATTCTAAAGATTAATATCACTCTGTTATAAAAGAAATTTTAAAAGAAATGGTACCTAAAAAGAACTGATAAAATATTCAACAATAAATAATATACCTGATAGCTCAAAGTCTTGCTCTGAAGGGATAAACTTCTGGACAGAGCTCTGGCTCGCACCAACTTTACAGAGGACACTCCTTCCACAGCCTCAGTCTCTTCTGCATTTTCACCTTCCAGACTCAAAAACACTTCCTCAAGCGTTGTCATTGATACTCCATAGCTTGTGATACCTTTAAATAGAATAAGTCTTGATTAGAAAATTAATACAAAATACAGCAATAGAATTAAAAACTTTAATTTATTTTAACTGACAGAATTACGCAAAATATTATGTAGTCACTACATCAACGGTTACGGACAGAAAGACGACAGACAGAAGTCTGAGGTCATTCTACATTCCGAGCAGACCACCCAGGTCGGCGAGGACTTCAAGAAGTGGTTCTACAGAGCCAATGTGTCTTTTTCGTGTGGCAGTTAAGCATTAAGCAGTGCATACGTGTTCCGGTGTCTCGCCGCCCTCCATGTACGCCATGCATAGAGGGATGTCGTTGTCCCTAATTAAAAAGGTGTTTAAATGGATGCTGTTATGCTGCACACTCACCAAGCCGGTTGCTCTTCTCGCGTATCTCCTGCTCGATGGCCTGGAAGAGCGGCGGGAACAGGTGCACGGCGTAGTGCGGCAGGATGTACGACAGCTCCCGGCCGTGACGGCGCGCTTTCTCTGCACGCGGCACGTGCCCGCGCACCAGCCGCGTGATTTGGTGCTCGCGGCATACACCTATACATTTTTTTAGAGAATGTTAGCCACGTTGAAATCAACTTTTATTCCCCTTTCCCCTTTCAAATAAGCGAAAACCTTGTGTTAGGAGTGGGTACAACAGTAATGCAATAGCCCACACATTAAACCTTTCAATTTTCCTTTAACCGTTGGGCTATTGAGACTCAAATTTTCAAAATCTCTCTCAAGGCTCAAATCACATAAGATTTTTTTTCATAGAACCCGTCGCTGCCGGCCTTCTAAACAAGTTAGCTAATACTACACCAAATTCTGTAGAAACCGTTTCTGCACACGTGGATATGCTCTGGTACGCTAAATTACTGGGTTGTTCGCTACTACAGTTTTAAAATGATGAATACCTAAATTGGCTTTAGCAGGAATTTTAATTTTTGCCCTACATCTGACAAGACCGACAATTAAAGTATCAAAATAATTTAAAACAGTTACAGTAATATTTTGGGAAAAATAAATTGGCAAAGCCTTTTTAATTGCACCCGCACCTACCTAGTAGCGAAACAAAACTGGCAAGAAGCCAGTGAGACCAGCAAAAAATTTCGAACTTCTACGAAATTAAATAGATAACAATGTTGATTTCATTTTCATTCCTAGAGAGATTCTTTATAACTTACCATCTAAAACTAGTGTTAAATGATATCCTATACCGAATTTATTCTTCAAAAACAACGATGTCCCAGCACAACGAACCTGCAACAAATCATAGAGCAATCACATACAAAATTCTTCAAATTATTTATAAGGACAGTAAACACCCAGACTGATTTTCATTTATTCTCTAGCAAGATCCTCCGGGACAAGTTTGAATGCTATGCTTTCCCTGTGCAGTGTACTGCCTCGACCGAGATATTTTAGCTTAGTAAAATATATTAATAATTATATTTTCCCGATCGAATCCGGCCACATCTCCACGAAAAACATTCACAGAAATCTGAGTATATTACTAGTTGATCACGTTGGTCTAATTTATTTTGTTCTTATGGATCTTTTGCCTTCTAGATTAGTATGTAAAACAGCATGGTTTATATTACTTACCCTTCCTTTACTTATAACGGCTTTCCTATCCCCCAGAATATCCGCTTCATCCATGAAATGTGTTGTCAATAGTAACACCCTTCCACGACGGGCGCGTTGTAGAATTCGCCAGGTTTGTCTGCGAGATACTGGATCTACGCCTGCCGTTGGCTCGTCTAATATTATTATCTGAAATATATCAGTTGTAAATTTTCATGTATTTATGAAAAAACTGCCCTTTAAACAGAATGATTGTAATTCTATAAAGCAAGGAACCTTTAAAAGAGGTGAAATGCTAGAACGTCTAAAGTTTAGCGCAGAATTGAAACTGTTAATGAAACGAACCTAATGGAATTGCCCATTTCTGTACCATTTTTGTAATTAATTTGGTAGTAATTAAGGTGGTTCCATTCCTAAAGAACAAAAAATGTACATGGCTTATTTGAATAATCAATATTGTTTATTACCTTAGGATCTCCTATAAACGCTATTGCTATACTAAGTTTCCTCTTTTGTCCTCCAGACAGGTGCTTGGAAAACACCATCATCTGGTCAAGCAGCCCTACTTCTGATACTGCTTTGTGGACTTCATCAGTTATCCTGTTTCTAGGTATTCCCTGCAATAAGAATACAATAAAGTACTTATTTCATTGGTCTTACAATTTTCTTATTTCTTCACGAATTAATATATTAAACATTAAAAACATTACTCGGCGAATGATGATCAAATTGGCACTTAGTATTTCTCTTTTTTCATGTTATGCAAATTCATAATTCGTCTTATACGGGTAGAGAGGAGACTCACTCTATATCGTTACATGTATTATGTAACACAAACGTTGAATGGGATAGATCATAAATATAAATTGTCAACTTGTCAAGAATTTCACATCAATCTGAAAGAGAGTCTAAAAGAATATCTTTTGGACTATCTTTCAGATTGATTCTTGGAATTCAGTGGAATTCTTTAATACTTACTTTAACAGCAGCAAAGAATTGCAGATGCTCCTTAACGGAGAGCAGATCAAAGAGAACATCCTGTTGAGGACACACGCCGATCATTTGCCGAATCTCGTGCATATCGTTTGGATCTCTGTAATTTAAGTGTCTTTCTTGAACATAGATTTTAAGAGTTACAACAATCACACCTATCAGATGATACATTGCCAATAAATTATCAAGGCAAGCCAAGGTTAAAACATTCACGATTTTTCAAAATTGAAAATTGCTCATTTTATTAATTTCATAGAATGGATAAATCTTCAAATTCAGAGTTTTTATCTGCTCAGATTATGACATTCAGGTGAAAACAATACACAATTCTGAAATACATGCTATCCAACTCACCTAACATCCAATCCATAAACATAAGCAGTTCCAGCAGTAGGCGCCGTAAGACCCGTAAGGATATTGAACAGGGTGGACTTCCCAGCTCCATTGTGACCCAGTACAGCTGTTATCTGTCCCTCGTAGATGCTCAGATCGATACCATCGATAGCCTTAATTTCCGGTCGTCTACAGTGACGGAAACTCTTTTGGAGTCCCACAATCCTGATTGCTTCTTTGTCTAGCAGCTCTCTGAGGGTAAATATCATAAAATCCTCATATAAAGGTGGCCTATATTATCTTCCGCAACCATTGACATATAAAAGTCCACGTATTAGTTTTGTTTGTCATCTTCAAAAGAAGATCTTTCTTACGGACGAGCGTTGAGCCCAAAATCCAATTAACTATGTAAGCTTCAATCCAATTTATATTGGTATTAAAATTTGCTTTATGGACTTTGATATTTTTTGCTTCTGTTCTAGCTAATAATGTTGAAACTCACTTAGGTACCGGTTCGATGTCCTTATTGTGCGCAGTGTCGCCATTGGAGTGGAAGTGGACCGCAGAGACGCGGCCTCGGCGACTACCCAGCCAGAAGGAAGGTAGCAGGCAAAACCATGGCTTCTGCTTTATGCCGTATTCACCTAGAAAATTTCATAATGCAATCAATTCAGAAATACTCGGCAGTTTAGATAAAATTTCTCAGGTTTTAGAAGTGTGTTTGTTCACATAATTATTAGCTAATTTAATTTCTATGGTTATGGTGATGTTTACGACCAAATCAAACTTTCCCTTTATTTTTGTCAAATGTTAAATGCACATTATAGGCATCTACTACTACCCTTCATTATTCCGTCTAGTTACACCTCTAGAATCTTACTAAATACTAAATTCCTAAAAAAACTTCGTATTTCACTCTCGCTTTAATACTACTTCTGAAAAAGTCTTGACAACTTATGACAATTTGCATTAGGCTAGCCTGGTGGACTATAATCTGTAACCCTTCTCTGAGTGGTGAACTGCGCTTAGTAGTGAGAGGTTATGGATTGCTGATAATAATGATGATGATGAAGAGACCTATCTCTTGTAGTGGAAATAAGTGAAGATGAACGTACTAGGTATGACAGCATCAAGCCAGTAGGCAGCAAGGCCGTACAGCACAGTGTCAACTGCCATCATGATGAGGCTGCCGCCAAACGGGACGCCGGGGCCGCTCCAGAGGTTCTCCCACGTTACGCCCACTCCAGCCATGTCTAGCACTAAAGCCTGCAAAAGCATCCAAATGGAGCCTACATGTAATAATGTAGCCTACTTTGTAAATTATTTATACTTCATCAGTGTGGATTTAAGCTTTTACTAATCCCGCTGGCACCCTGTGTTTTTAAGTCCTCAACTATACCCATGCCAAAAATCACATAGATCGGATGCTCTATTCATGTGTGTTCAAAGGAAAAAACAGCAAAGAAACATACTTTCGCATTTATAATATTAACTAGCTTATACCCGCGGCTTCGCTCAGGTTAAGTTCGACTTTTCAAGTTCTCAAACCCCTATTTAACCCATTAGAGGTACTTTTACAAAATCCTTTCTTGGTGGATGTCTACGTCTTAATAGCTATCTGTATGTCAAATCCAGCCTGATCTGCCCAGATAGATCAGTCGGAAAATCAGTCACCTTTTCTTTTTATAAATTTAGATAAGGATATCTTACGTTATATATGACACAAACGCCTTTGTATGCTTAGATTAGGTTTAAAAAAAATTATGTAAATACCTTATCCATGGCTAGAGCGTAGCAGCTGGAACTAATTAGAGAGACGAACCAGAAGGCCAGGGAGTCTGCGTTGGAAACGAATACTTGGATGAAATACAGGCCACTCATTAAGTTCACCGCAAAACTGCCTAGAATACCCGCAGTCTGAAAGATACAACAAAGTTTAATAATTTACGTTGACAGTTAAATAATACTTGTGAATAAGCTTTTGTAAAAGGTTTGGAACAAATTGCATAGGTAATCAGATTAATAAATCATATCTGAATATAATAATAATCCTTATAAAATTTGAACTCGAATAATGTGAAAAATTAATACATCAGTCATAAAGCAAAAAGAACAGAGACAACAGATAGAAGTATCGCAACTATAGGTTAGTAGCCTTATTTACCATATAGCAGATTAAAAGAAGCATGATTGTTTTAAACAAACGATAGGTACAGTTTGGGATCTTTTTGATACATTCCAGTATCTTATTTTTTATTGATAGGTACTTTAAAGACATGTTTACAAAGCAATAAAATCTTCGCGTTCAATGTCGATATAATCTTTTTCACTTACCCTAGCCTTATCGAAGAAAGGAGTCAACATGAAAGCGAAGGTAATGATTGTAAATCCAAACAACAACATCAGTAGAAAAATTAGGATATACGATGAATGTTGAAAAACCTGAAAAGAATAAGCATGTTTAACTTAATATACCTAAAAAAATTAAAATAGATAGATACAATGATATTGATTACCTACCTTTAAAGTGAAAAGTAATACAGTACTGACGAGAGATAAAATAGTAACAAAAACGGCGTAGATCAAAAACCAGGAACCCCTGAAAATAAAAAAGATGTTTCATACAACAACAAGAAAGCCGTTTCTAAACTAGAAGCAATTAACAAAAATGAAAAGGATTTCCTTTTTGATTTGATGAAAGATTTGATTTTAGTTTACTTTAAATTGTCAATTTTGTATCAAATATCTCTTAATCACTCACCAGTAAACACTATCCTTTAATCCCATTATCCTCATCCCTTCTCTAATCTTCTTCTCCTTTTCACCCACCACAAACATTAGAAGATACGTGATGAATTGTGATAGCGTCATCACCATATACATAGGCATGATAACTCTGAAGATGACCAGCCAGTCACCAGTGTGCTGACGTTTGGGGAACTGACGAAGATCAACGCGTGGCGGGAAAAAGCTGTTGCCGGTGTCCATCTGGTGAACATGATGATAAAACTTAAAAATCCCTGCAGAAACATTTTTTGGACGGGACTGGAGTTGACAGAAAAGAACTGAAAGAAAATACCGAGGTAGCATAATGCTACCTGTGAGGATATGGTAAAAAGACTCTGCTTTGAAGCCCGTACCCTGATTGAGATGGTTTCCAAGAAGACGACTCGTGTCTTTTTTTTCGTGATGTTTTTCTTGTAGGTCATTAGAATAACAAAGTACACTACAGATATTTCATTATCAGATATTTTATCTACGAGTATCAGTATAAATCATATTTACCTTGATTTTAACATAATCGATCAACGTTTGGAGGGCGAGAAATCCGGTATAATAGTACTGAAGGGCAGGACACTGGTCTTCTCTGTGCATTTCCGACAGTGGTATAAGCTGTCCTCCGCGAGACCAGTCGGAGGACCAGTCCTTGTACCCGGTCCTCTCTCGACATTTTGCGGGAGACGTTGTTAAGGTCCTGGTGGAAGGTGTGCCGCCATCACGTGAGGGATTCGTGCGAATTGTGTACCTGCAGAGGGATACAATTTTATGATATGGATAAAGTGAGAAGCGGTGGTAGCCTAGTGGTTAACCTGCCTGTAATACCTCCACTAATCTGTGACCTCCATAATGTACTTGGAGGTGTGTAAAATCTGCCGATCTGCACGTGGCTAGAGTAATGGACTATAGCCTAAACTCTTCGCCTTCGAGAAGAGATTTGTGCATAGTGAGCTGGCGAAGGGTTGAAATGAATGAAAAAATTAATGATAAAGTGGAACCATGAATTTTTCTGTGTTTTTATGTTAATGATAACCCTTCTGTTTTTCTGCGGGACTCAGGTTTTCTCAAGGATAAAAGTATTAGGTATCTCTAGAAAGGTAACCAATAAATATAATTATATTTATGAAGACTAAGGTGCTACGAAATTAAGTTTATAGACCTCAGAGTTTCTCCATAGATGCCAGGATCCGTATGGAAGATGACAGCGAGGGGGAATCTTTTGGCGTCACTGTGGTAAGCGTCGTTTAGCTCTTCCGTGGTGTTGTACCGGATCCAGTTGATGGGATGCTGGCCTGAGTCCGTTAACATCGAGTTGATGTCTTCTAGGAAGCCCTGGAAGAAAAATCTTATCATAATAATAATAATCATTGGAAACTTTAGTGATTGATTTCTTGGATCCAAAAGTTATAGCTTCTGGAAGATCAAAAATTTCGTTCGTGTGGAGTTGGACCTAATTGAATTAATTTTAAAAATCAGGAAGTAACTTTTGCTTTTCCTGGATAAAAAAGTCTTCGTGATGATTATTTGACATGAAAAAAAATTACGACCGTTGCTGCCTGTATGAAGGACAAGCCAACAAAGTGACAAACAAAATCACTTTTGCATTTATAATATTAATAAGGATATGGACAACATCTAAGTTACTTGTCGGGCGTCGTCTATCAGCATCTGCTTTCCAAACTGGGTAGTAGGGTATCGACCCTACTCGACGATAGGGTATTGAAATCGTTCAACCCACATGAAAGAAATAATTATGACTTTTGATTTCTTTTTTAATTTCTTACCAAAGTCCCATTAGCTGTGGCCCAATCAGCGACGACTGCGACGGAGTGGTTCTCCGAGATCGCATCATGATGGATACGCAGCAGTCGGCCGGGCTTGCTCACTTCAGGAAAGTTGGGGTTTGGCACCAGCATCTTGAGGAATATCAGCACGCCGAGGGAATACAGAGGAACCAGAACTTCCTGAAAATGGCACAAAAATTTCTTGACTTGGTCTTCAATGAGGTACTGAGGTTTTTTGACGAGGAGACATCTCGAAGCTTTCCGAACGGATTCAAAGTCATTGGGGTCCCAAGGTGCAGGAATGGTAGAAAAATACTTGATTTCTGGCACTATACAGCTCCTCATCTTCATCTTCATCACTTTTCTCCCCAATAACTTGACTTAGATTCAAGCATCAAAAAATTAGGTAACTTAAAATTACGGACAACATTTGACTACTTCAGTGGGTGGCTGAAAAATGGTTGATTGTTGGCGCTATTCATCTTCTCGTCTCACCTAACTTTCCAACTTATCTTAGATTCAAGCAGCAAAAAAAATTGGAAAATTTTAAAACGGATAACATGGGGTGCTCTTCTTCCTTGTGAATGTAGAGTCCACGGAGAGTCTACGGCATACAGAGCTGCGGCTTTGCAGGTCCGAAAATTTTTTTTTTTATTCGATGACAAGATAGCCCTTGACTGCGATCTCACTTGATGGTAACTGACGATACAGTCTAAGATGAGTAATATGAGATAAGTAGCGCACTAACTTGGAAGGGGTATAGCAGTGTAAATTCAACCCATACCCCTAATCGGTTTCTACACGCCATCGTGCTGGAACGCTTAATCGCTAGGCGGCACGTCTTCGACGGTAGGATAGTAACTAGCCACGGCCAAAGCCTCCCTCCAGACCAGACCAGTGAAATCCCTGTGATCCCAATCCCTGTGAAACGACGACCGTTGCGGATCTATTGAGCGTGGCACTTAGATTTCAGTGGTGTTACTCACGGCGAGGGTTTTCCTGGTGTCACGCTTCTTCAGCAGCAGGTTGCGCACCACGGTCGCCCACAGCTGCGGCCAGAAAGACGCGGGCGGGCGGGTGCCCATGGCGCCCCGCAGCCTGCTACCTATCGCCAAGCAGTCTGGTTCCTTCTCGCATTTTCTGTAACAAGCAACAATATTAACTACTAGCTGATGCTCGTTGCTGCGTAGCTTTACGTTTTCCATTATAAAAGTACCCGTCTCCACGATGCGATCTATCTCTGTGAAAAGTTTCATCAGTTAAGAAATAACAGTTAATATGTGAAAAGGACATACCAATAGTTGCTTTCGCATTTATAATATAAAATAAAAGTATGTAACAATGGATGCTGACCTTGACTATCCTCCTATCCCCTCCAAATAAGTAGAAAGCTTATGCTAGATGTGGGTACGATAATAGTGCAACGGATAAGGATTGAACCATTGACCTTCCAGTTATCAGTCCGCACTTTATAGTCGTTGGGTTATTGAGGTAATTTATTGTATTTTAAGGATTTCATATCATTCTGATCACCAAGCGACAGTTTTCACCTGTATTTTGGATTATCATGAGAAAATAATCGCCTGAGCCTACTTATCGTTTTCACCTGTATTAAGCGGTCAATTCAAACGGCCGATGTAACCTGCATTACTCCAAAACTTTCCCCATCAAATTACATAACGCAGCCCCCCTGGCGCCTCGCACCTGGCGTAACAACGGAGTGATTATATTCTCTTGGGGCGTAACTTCCGGACGCACCCTGCAGTGCCTTTCGCCTTTCCCCCGTTTTACCGCTTTTCGACTTTGACGAGCTTGAATTGATAAGTCATGAAAAATTAACGTTTGATCCATTAAAACCTTTTTAAAACATACCTAATACTCCTAATAGTAGTTAGGGGTATAAATATTAATTGTCTATGGTAAAGGGCATAGAACAAAATGAGCAAGAACAAAGAGAATTCGTTTTACTTTTGTTTCATAATTGGCTAATTACTGGATTACTGCAATTATACAATTTTAATTTAATAATATATACTTTTATTTAATAATATTCTACTTGATGGCCGCGGCTTCGCTGTCGTGGATTTAGTTTTTGAAAATCCCGCGGGAACTTTTTGATTTTACGTAGGTAATGATAACTGTAAGTATGTATCATTGTTTTTAGTTTGATAAAAATTAAAATCGGCTTTTATTTTAAACTAATTGAAGTTGAAGATATTGATGGTTCCAGGTTCAAGGACTGTTGAGTGTCTGCGTACCTGTTATTTATATAAGTATCTCTCTGAGACCTGTCTCGGACCTGACTAATTAAAATATCTTAGTTTATGTAGATATTTTATACTAACTTTAGCACGCGACAGCGTCCTACGCGGACTAGATTTTAAAAATCCCACCTCTAATTTTCCCGGTAACCTATCTCACTCTCCAAATCCTCAAGTATACCCATGCAAAAAATCTCGTCGATCAGTCGCTCCGTTGCTGCGTGATTGAAGGACAAACCAACAAGCAAACACATTACTGCATTTATAGTAGGTTTATAGGAAGTATGACACAATCTTGATGGACATCGGCCGCCTATACGGACGTGCGGAGATTATCTTTACAACTAATTTGATTTAATTAAACCGCTACAAGTGATATGATTTAGTTTATTTATGGCGACACGAGTCAGCGAGTGACGTTGGTTGGACATGTATATTTTTGTTTCCGGACACGCGCTTGTTGCACATGTCGCTCTAAAATTAGCCATTAAATGATGCGCTTAAATATTTGACGATGACAAGAAGAAATCATCTATTCTAATTTGGGTGGGAAGCTACAAAGACTTTGTGCCTCGCGACATTTTTGCAGCCCTATCAGCGGCTCACTACTGACTGAAGATCTTTCAGGGAAGGGTTTTAGGCGACCACACTGGCCCAAAACGAAGTGGCAGACTTCACCCACCATTGAGAACATTATGGAGAACTTTAACTTTTATTCACAAAATTTATTGACGTAAACACTATGCTAAAAACTCAATGGAAGCCGCTCAGGTTGCCATGCCAACCTGTCCAGCACCTCTCAGGTGTGCAGGTTCCAAAACAATAAATTGGAATTCAAATTGCACATTAATTCATTAATCATAGGAATTGGAATATCAGATGTCAAACATAATAATAGTAGGTATTGTACCTAACTACCTACTGTAGGTAGGTTGTCATGTATGACAATAAAACTTTTTATTTTTAACAATAATATGAGATTTTTAGATATATACAATGATACAATAGATAGATCATTTACTTCCCAAAATGCAGGTAGGTACAATGTGATGTAATATGGAAAATCGAGCCTTATACATTTTACCAGGATTGGTGTACGAATATTTATACAATGAAATATGAAACAAAATGTCAGTATTAAAAGTTAATAATTTTAAATGTCATAGTAAAACAAAAAAATAATAATTATCTTAAAAACGATGTCAATCAGTTATAACAATATTATCAAAATAGAACAAAAAAAAATGTCATATTAATAAAATGAAATAAATTAACAATATTAAGAAATTGTTGAAAATATTTTCCAGATTAATTTTGAACAAGGTCAGTTGATCAAATGAATTGGTCCAGACTCTAGAGGTGAAACGTGTCTACAAAATTCCTGGGTAGCTGCTAAATTGTAGCAATTTTTCACTTGGCCCGAGCGGAGTAATCCTGATCAAGTCTTATTAACATGAGCATACTATGTAACATCTAGACCTCGCCAAAACGTGTTCCGTCGCTCGCCACATAGCTGTATCTACACCTAAGCATAATGACGTCACAATGCGAGTGAGCGAGAGACGAATGCGAGAGAAAAGTGAGGGAGAGGAACATATTTCACCACGGAAAAGTCAGTGGCATGCACAGGGTTTTATGGCTACTTCTTTGTCGACCGATAGACGTCCACTGCTGGAGAAAAGTCCTTTGCACGGACTTCCACAAGGCTCGGTCTTGCGCCACCTGAATCTAGGCTCCCTGCAACTCGTTTGGTGTAGTCCGTCGGTGGTGGCAAACGGCAGTCTGCCAGCACTGCGCTTTCAGGTCGCAACTCCAGCACCTTGAGACCCCAACTAAGTTCTTGACTTAAATACGCTTAATGCATCCCAAGCACATACCTTCTCGAAGTTATGGAAGGAAAACATCGTGAATGCCTGACAGTTCATCATCATCATCATCATAATCGTTGTTTAACGGCGATGCCCTGTCCCCGGCGCGTCGCCACTTCCATCGTTCTCTTAAATTCGTAGCAGTTCATTAAGTTTTGGTAAATGTTAGAAACTTTCGGCTTCGACACAAAAACGTCGAGCCATTTTGGCCGAAACGAAAGTTTGGCCGAACGTGGCCAAAGCCGAAGGTTTGGGCAAAGGTGACCCAAGCCGAGGGATCGGTCGAACACTAATTAATGGAAAACAATGGAATAGTACCTTGACCCATATATGGAGTGCACACTAGTTTGCACAGTCATTGTGGCGTAGTAAACGTCCCTTACAGCTGGTACCATCAGTCTCTGCAACATGTACGTGTAGGCGCTGGCACGCGCTCAAACTTTGTGTCACGTTGTCATGATGTTATTTACATCTATGCAACACCAGGCAATTACCGCAACAGCAGACCACTCGAGATTTTTAAGTTCTTGTATAGGAATAAATTAAACCCACCGAAAAGGTAAGAAGTAACTTCGAAAGAACGCGCGAACGTGAGGATTCCTTCATAATATGGTAAAAATGTCACAACTAAAACACTGTCACAATTTTAAGCAAATCGAAGCAATTTATCTTCCTTTTTTTTAGGGTTCTGTAACTCAATTCATAATGGAATTTAGCACTTATAGATACACTTTGTTACTGGTCTGACGTCGTGTGTAATCTATAGATACCTATCTAAGAATGTCCAAGTGTCAAGGCTTCAGCAAAGTTGAAAATTATACAGAATAACAGAAGCAATCAGCTCTAATCGCTGTAAAAATTTCAAGTTTCTTGATTAATTCAGTATAAAGTTACATAAACTTTTCTACTTAGGCGTATTTTCAATTTTCATAGCACGCCGACATTACGTCAATGAGTGTAAATGAGCGCGATTTGTGTGTGTGTGTGTGTTTGCGTGTGCGTATGCGTGTCCGTGTGCATGTGCATGTGTTTTATTACTATACTGTAAATAAAATTAACACAAATGTTCAGTTGCTGTTGGCCCTGATTTGTAAGTTGTAACCTGAGGGCCATCCCTAATGACCGCGTGTGACGTCACGTCTGCAACAATATGGCGCGACAAAAGGCAGTTGTATCCGCATTGTAGGATCCCTCGAGGCAAATACCAAGGACGCGTTTACTGCTTTCTGAAGTTTGAAGGTCGACCAATCGCGACACGATTTGTTACACCCCGCCAGTAATTAACTGAAGTTATTCTACGCCACGCTTTCAAGGCTAGCTACTTAGTAGGTTTCAGATTTTTTCGATATTTTATTTATTTTCAGTACTAGCTTTTGCCTGCGTGGTTTTCAAAATAAAATAAAATTAGCAGACTTCGCGCTCATGGTGTTTTCCTTCGCCGTCGAAGAATAGAATAGAATAGAAAAGTTTTATATTCAAATAAACTTTTACGAAGTGCTTTTCGTCACATGAATCTAACGCTGGTTCGGAATGCCGTGAAACATAATGGCTATTATTGCTTTAAAACACATAATTTTGAAAATTCAGAAATGCGCGCCTGGAATCGAACCCTCCGAAATGGAGGCCAAAATCTTAACCTCTGCTCTCAGTGCTATCATGGGTTCATAAATAAACGATTATTGCAGATAATCACTCGTGTCCCATTGAAAACAAATGAATCCTCAAGCATCCCCGCAACCAGGGGTCGGCGTCCATTTATAATTTACGAGCATTCACCCTGAGGGGTTGTTGCCATAGACTAATAGTAATAAAGGGAAATGGTGTACGGTTAATGACACGGGCGAGGGCGGGGCGCCGAGCTAGTCGTAATCGTAAAAGTGATACGAACGATGTCAGGACATGGGTAATTTGGGACAAATCGTCTGTTCGTCTTGCACTACATGTCCCTTTTTGGTGACATATTCTTCTTCGCTACAGCGCGGCGTCCTTATGGACATAGTTAACTGTTGATAGTCGCAAACCAATACAAACGAGGAAAAACCAAATTCTTCAATTGATCACCTCTCCTGTAAAATTTTGTATGAAAAAAATTTTTTTCACTGATGGTTTCGTATAGAGGAAAAAATATTTATTCAGAGAAAAAATATGGAGCGAGCTGATGAATGAGGATTTCGGAGACGAGTGAGGAGCACGACCAGAATATTGAAGATAAGTGGGGAGTGCTCAAACAAAAATCACTTGAAACCTTATCCAATTGACTGCCAATTGAAAAAAGCTCTAAAATGGCAAATTCAAGATGGCAGCCGCGCGAATTTTGTCGGCGTCTATCTTAGATGTCAGAGTGGTTTTTTTTTTTAAAAGATGATCAAGACCCGAAGGTCTACCTTGATAAACAGACGTTGGCACGTCTTTGACGGTAGGGTGGTAACTAGCCACGGCCAAAGCCAGACCAGACCAGACCAGACCAGACCAGAGACAATTCAGATATTATTAACTCGCAAATTGCCCCCGCCGGGAATCGAACCCGAGACCTCCCAGTTATAAGACCACAGCGCTCACCACTGAACCAGGGAGGTAGTCAAACAACCTTTCAGTTTTCAAGCCGCGCCTTTAACCGTTGGGTTATTAAGACTTTTTTAGAATAGAATAGAATAATTTTTTATTCAAATAAACTTTTACAAAGTGCTTTCGAATCGTCAAATGAATCTACCATTGGTTCAGAATGCCGTTCGTAAAATGAATAATACAGCTTTTACGTACTCAACCTGCCGATATTTATCCCTGTCAGTTCTGAATCTTTCATTATTGAAAACGGTGTTTGATTAAATAAATAAAGCCAGATTGCGAAAAAGCGAGCCGTTTGGCGAAAATTACACGATTACGCAACAGCCAGCGCTGGTGTCGACCGGCGCCGCTGGTGCCACGCTCTGCCCCAGCTTACGAATCCATTACAATGTCTGAATCAATGGAACTGCGGGGATATCGATTAACCGCATTAGTAACTGGTTAATGTTAAGCCTCAATAACTTAACGGCATTAAGGGGCTCCAAACACGTTTTACGGTATTAACCGCTAATAACCGGGTCGAATAATTGAACTAAGCCTCAATAAGCCTCAATAGCGCAACGGTTAAAGGTGCGGACTGAAAACTGAAAGGTCGCAGGTTCGAGCCCCACACGTTGCACTATTGTCGTACCCACTCCTAGCGTAAGCTTTTCGCTTATTTGGAGGGGAGAGGAAAATATAAATCAAGTTCAGCTTGGCTAATATTCTTCCTTAAAAAAACTTCCTCGTTCCTTTGAACTGTTCTAGAATCTAGAAACTAGAATCCTACTAATATTATAAATGCGAAAGTTTGGATGTATGGATGTTTGTCGCTATTACGACTGAACCGATTTGTCTGAAATTTGGCAAAGAGATAGATTATAGTCTGGAATAACACATACGCTAGGTACTTCTTATCCCGGAAAATAAGAAATATCCAGCAGGAATTAAAAAACCTCAATCCACGCGAAAAAATTCGCGGGCATCAGCTAGTCTCCAATACGAAAAAATCACATCTATCCGTTGCTCCGTTGCTGCGTGATTCAAGGACAAACCAACAAATCGGCAAAGAAGCATAAGTTCTTTCTTGTATTTATAATATTGGTAAGTTTATACTTTTGTGGAGGGAACAAAAGCCCTAAAGAAAGATATATAATGGGTATTATATCCTCTAGGGAGTCGGAAGCTGTTTGCTAAGACGAGATTCGCAGTCACTTCCTGTCAAAGAAAAGCCGATGTTAAAATAAAAGTTCTTTGTAGAACAAATCCCGTCTAAAATCTCTTTTGATTATTCCCACTGCTCCGAGGAATATTTTGTGAGCTTTATTACAGAAGCCTCTGAATTTGTTCCCGACGCTTACAGCGGGACGACCTTTGTAGTTAGAAACTTTTTGACTTTGGCCTGAACGTTTTGTTTGTGTGTTATATAAGAGCTTTGTAAGTTTAAGAAATCAATTAAGGGTGTACTATTGAAGAAGGCATATTATACAATATAAAATGATAAAAAAAACGTGGATGTAACGCGCTCCAGCAATACATAAAAGTTTATTTGAATAAAATATTATTCTTGTAACGTCATTACACAATTTATATGATATAAAAGCTTGTCGTTGTGGAAAACATACCTAATCCTAACCAAGTGACACGAAAAACATTTCCCAGCTAAAGGCTGCACAGCGTGACCTTAAAAAGCCAGACATGGCGGCGTCGGAGAACTGGGTCTGAACAAATAAGTATTGGCACGCGGCCCGCACCAACCCAGTGCGGGCGTTTTATGACTCCTGCAGGCTTCATTACATACTATATGAGATATGGGTATTATTTACAGTGCACTCGTGTTATGGACTCTTCAAGTTTTCTTGAAAAGACTAAGTATTTTTTTTTGTTTTTTGACAAATTGTGGAATCATCTCCCTTCGACAGTGTTCCCACTTAAGTACAATATGGGGTTATTCAAGGGGCGAACCAATAAGTTCCTGAAAAGCCGGCAACGCATTGATGGTGCCTCTGGCCTTCTGGTATTACAAGTGTTTATGGGCGGCGGTAATCACTTTACATCAGGAAAGCTATCAAAGTCGTCTCTGTATGTTTGTACCTAGCATTGAGTCAACACTTGTGCGCTTAGTTCTTCTATAAAAACTTTGAGTAGAAGTATGACGCCTCAACGCGTCTCGTGAAAACCCATCAAGAATTTTTATAGTTGAGGACCTGGAGAACGTAAACGTACGTAGGTCACTACGAAAGTTTTGAGATTTTATACCTTCGCTTTACATCTTTTCAAAATATTTTCCATCACAGGCAATACACTTCTCCATGCGTCGAAACCAGTCATTAAAGATTGCCTCCCACGTTTCTAATTGCACTTCTTCACAAGCTGCATCCCATGCGTGAATTAATTCAGTATCGTTAGGAAAACGTTGACCTTTTAGCTTGTCCTTAATCATAGGAAACAATCCAAAGTCACAGGGTGCTAGGTCTGGACTGTAGGGTGGATGATCAATCAAACCCAGGCCAGTTTCACTGAGAAACTCTTGTGTCAGACCTGCTCGATGTGCCGGGGCATTGTCGTGATGTAACAACCAAGTGTCTAGGCGGGAATTCGGACGAAGTTTTTGTAACTTTAAGATAAGCTGAGGCAAGCAAACTTGTGTGTACCATTTA
Source organism: Hipparchia semele (assembly GCA_933228805.2). Classification (NCBI taxonomy): domain Eukaryota; kingdom Metazoa; phylum Arthropoda; class Insecta; order Lepidoptera; family Nymphalidae; genus Hipparchia; species Hipparchia semele. The sequence goes on from OW121719.1 coordinate 1,199,524, forward strand.
GCATTTATAGTCTTCTGATCATCTAAAGAAATTCTTTTAATGATACCTCGTTTTCCAAAAAAAACTACAATCATTTTCTTCTTAACTGATCTTGACTGTTTGACCATTGTTGGAATTTCTTCTTCTTCAAACACCCATAACTTATTCTTCGATTTAGATCTTACATCAAAATGATATATCCAGGATTCATCACCTGTTACTATTGAATTAATTTTTGGTGATTTGCCATTATTGAACATTTTCAGCATTTTTTTACACCACTTAACGCGGCACTCCCTTTGAGCATCAGTTAAATTATGGGGCACCCAGAGCGCACAAACTTTTTTTACTCGAAGGTGATTGTGTAAAATGCAGTGAACTGCAGGTGCACCAATTTTTAGAATCTCTTCAATTTGCTTATATGTAATTCGCCTGTCTATTTCCAGTAGATTTCGAACTGCCGCGATATTTTCTGGAGTAACTGCTTCAAGTGGCCTTCCAGGACGAGGATCATCAGATAAGGCAAAATTTCCTCTTTCGAATTGTTTGTACCATCGATAAACACTGCTACGGCTAGGTGCTTTCTCATAGAATACAGATTTTATTTCACTCACACAATCATCGGTACTTAAACCTCGCTTGAAATTATACAAAATAATTGCACGATAATCACGACGCGTCAACTCTGCCATAGTATTGGTTTCTAAAATTAATTAAAAATAACTGAGGGTAGATATCTTATTTTTGTCCACTACGATACGTTACTAAAGAGTAGTACTCTACGTGTTAACAATATTATTTATGTACTGCGTATGTAATGCACAAGTCTCAAAACTTTCGTAGTGACCTACGTACTTTTAATTAAAAAGAAAGAAAAAGCATTTATTTGAAACACACACATGCACAGTTAAAGACAAAGAGACATATGTTAGACAAAACAAAAAATTAATATGTGTGGTCCCAAAATGGACTCCACTCAGCATACGCTATCCCTGTAGTGAAAGCACAGGAATAGCGCTGGTCTTCCGTGGAATTACGGAAAAACCCAACTCTACCCGAGTGAAGTCGCGGACTTAAGCTAGTTCTTTTATCGGCTTGCGCTTGGCAACAATCGAGGATGGAAAGCTAAATCAGCTAAGGCACATGAAGGAGAAGTTTACTTTCCTATCTACGGTTCTACAGAACGAAAGCGTCGGTCCACGATTAAATCCATACAACAGCAACGTAGGTGCCCTAGGTATTACTACTTACCTACATTATATTATGACGTAGGAACACGTCAGCACAGCTAGCTTGGCGCTCGGCCAGCGCGGGCTGAGACAGACCTAATACCCTCAGCCACTCAGCCACCAACAAACAAATAACACAAATAACACGCATCGCTAACACTCGGAATGCCCTTCCGGCTTCCGTTCTTTTCAACTAACTGTAAGTTACTAGTTAATGCCCGCGACTTCGTCCGCGTGGACTAAGGTTTATCAATACATAAATTCAAAATTCAAAATTCAAAATTTATTTATTTCATGTAGGCTACCCTGTAGCACTTATGATAAGTCACAAATCTACCACCGGTTCGGAATGCAGATTCTGCTGAGAAGAACCGGCAAGAAACTCAGCAGTTGCTCTTTTCAAAATTCCAGCGAGAACTTTAATTTTCGGAGATAAAATAAGCCTGTGTTTTAATCCTGGGTGTGAGCTATCTCCATTCCTTTCAGACAAATCGGTAAGAGTAACAAACACGCAACGGACGCAAGCACACACATACACCCACACACGCACATACTTTCGCCTACCTAGGATAGGACACTTTCCCTAACTAGGGTGATTTTCATTTTGTAGCGATTAGATGTCCTTGTACACGTCCTTTCTATATTTAAGTTTAGTTTTAATCTAAATATATAAAAGGCAAAGGTGACTGACTGACTGACTGACTGACTGATCTATCAACGCACAGCTCTAACCACTGGACCGATCGAGCTGAAATTTGGCATACAGGTAGCTGTTAGGACGTAGACATTCGCTAAGAAAGGATTTTGGAAAATTTCAACCCCAAGAGCGTTAAATAGGGGGTTAAAAAATCGAACCTAACGTGAGCGAAGCCGCGGGTTAAAGCTAGTTAAATAAATAAATGATTCTGATTTCTGAGCTGTTTGAAGAAAAAAAATATGTTCAGCCGTTTAAGGACTATCAGCTACTTTTCCATGTCGGTAGGTATAGGGAGGGATCTTGAATTATTACTCCCATTTATCCAATTGACTTAAATTTTGGAACACGAACAACAACACAACAGCAGGATGTTTTCCTTCACCTTTAATGTACTTACAGGTGTGTTCGCAAACAAAGGTGCACTCTCTATTCCCCCACTCTCATAGTTCAATGGGGCGGAAATCCGACACGACTGGACCGACGGCTACACAGCCCACATTCTGATTCTAGTATTGCGAATTTCTTGACAGAAAAACCCAAAACACTTTTTGGCCCGTACCGGGAATCGAACACGGGACCTCGTCATCTACAGTCGAACATTCTAACCACTACGCCAACGCAGCAATTCAGCTATATGTAGACAGAGTACAGACAACAAATAAAACATCTCTGGAATGCCCGTTATGATTAGTTTATGGTTTGCTCAGTTTTTGTGTGTTTACAGACCGTATATTATCAACACACATCAGTCTAGAAGCTTTATCGAAATATCTTTCTAGACTCTTTCCATTTGTACCTAATGGAAAATTCGATGACGTCATTAGCTTTGAGCGTGTGAAAGTACGTAAGTTACGTCAACATTGAGTCTTGGACCTTTTTAACCGACTTCCAAAACAGAAGGAGGTACTCAATTCCCAGGTGGTCCCATTGTCGTCAGGTCAGGGTCTGATGATGGGATCCTGGAGAAATCGAGGTAGCTCTACAAATGTTATACGCACAATTGATGTATAGAGTTTGTAGTGGCGTTTGAAGTCGGTTTTGTAAAAAGAATTTTTATGTCACTCTGCCGGTCTTCAACTATACCCATGCAAAAAATCTCGTCGATCCGTTGCTGTTTTGCGGCGTGATTAAAGGACAAACCAACAAACAGCGAATGAAAATAACAAACAAACACACTTTCGCATCACATCGCATCACATCACACTAATATTTCACACTATCACATCACATCACACTAATCACACTATCACACTAATATTATAAAGCATAAAGTTTGTATGTGTATGTGTGTGTGTGTTTGTGTGTGTGTGTATGTTTGTTACTCCTTCAGGCAACAACGAATGAACCGATTTGGCTGATGGAGATAGCTCATACCCAGGATTAAAACATAGGTTACATTTTATCCCGGAAAATTACCTTAGAGTTCCCATGGGAATTGAAAAACCTTGATCCACGCGGACGAAATCGCGGGTATCGTCTAGTTTATAATACTAGTGAGGATTATTTAGATGCAAGTAGATGTTTATCACACGTTGAGCAGTTAAGCGGAACCCATAGTCGATACAGTTTCATTGTATTGGCTGGAGCATCCAATCCCTAATTGCATTGCAGTAGGTACATTACAAAGAAGCAACGTGATATTGTTGTTGTCAATACGTATTGTACTAGCAAAGCTTGCTTTTACTAGAAACATCGTAGTCAACTATTAGGTACTTATGTACCTGCCCATAAATTTCAATAAAATAGCAAACCCCTACTATCGAAATCCATAATTCATACATATTATAATAATTATTATTACTATGAAAATAGAAAAATAGCTTTCTTTTCCGGAAAGTATCCAGGTCCTCAACTGTACATAAAAAAAGACGTGTGGCACTCGGGGACTGCCGCGGTAAAGCTATTGCATAGCATTTTTTATCAACGCCATCTAGCGGTGAGAGGAGTCCCGTGTCAGGTTATTTTCGTTACGGAATTTCTGGATTCGGTCTCCAAGCTGGCCCGCGATAGAAGCTATGCAATAACTTAAAAATAAGTCGATCCATTGCTCGGCTCCGTTATTGCGGGACAAACCAAGGAACCACCAAACAAATAGGTACATTCGATGATTCGCATTTATAGTATTAGTAACTTGTAAGAATAGTATAGATTACAAGTTATAGGAGAGAACAATAAACAATTTAAACCGTCTTAAGACGGTCTCCCTTCCTTTAAATCTGGTTCACCTCATACATTGACAAGTATTTAAACCTTTGATAAATCCTCACTTATAACAAGTTTCTTTTCGAAGGGTTTAACGGCTGGATCATATTGTTCCAATGATGCAAAGGGATTGCCATCAGCTGATCTTCATACGAGCACTTTAAAAGTCCTTAAAAAGATTCAATTTAATCCTCCGCTGGGAAGGTCGCAATTTGGGATCCATTTCATTCAATTTTATATGTACGTCTCAGCAACTTCACAAGTCCTTGATCCTATTTCTCAATTGCTTTTGTAATCCTAATAACATTTTCGAGATCTTCATAGGTATGTGCTATATTATACACCTAATATATTTTCTTTAGGAATTTTAAAAAGTCGTGGAACAAAAGTTATTTAATTTGATGCGTAGAAGTTGCCTATAGAAGGTTTATTTATTTATTTTTTCTTTATTGCATCACAAACAGAAAAAAGTAAACTTAACAGAATATATTATGTTAGTACAACAACGTTGTTGGCATATCTCATAAGTATCCGATATTCTTGTAATCACAGCTTGTAATATAAAAACATGTCAATAATACCTACTAATATGGGTATTAGTTTAAGTTTAGAATAGAATTACTTAGAATTGACTGATGCCGTATAAATAAACGTTTAATTGGAGGCCCGTATACATAAAATTGGATAAAGGAATTGTCAGGGCTTCTTCATTCGATCTCATTGATGTGTATGCAATTTATTCCAATGTGCTTTAGATCGCGTTCCGCCATTTGCAATTTAGTCTACACTTTTTCAGACTTTTTTTTTCTTTTTGTTGACGTTCCATTTGTCCCGTCAAATAAATAAATTATAAGCAGAAACCGTCAAAAAAAAAATTATTACAGTGTCTGTCCAAAAAAAAATCGAAAAAACTTTAAAATGAAATTCTAAATTAAAAAAAAATTGGTAGGTTAGTACAAGCACCCTTTACAGCTTACAGCATGTAGGCTTTCTCACGATCTAAACAAAACTCAAACACCTATTTTTTACTATATTTTTGTCATTCAATTCATAGAATATTTCATACAAGAAAAACTGAATTAAATACATATCTCTCTATCTCTATCTAATATACAAGATCTATTATAACATCTAGATATTTAATTCAAGGCGAATTTTCAAAAGGGCTGAACTTCTATTGACAATACTTTCGCAAAAAGTAAAGTACCTACCTACCATGCAAGGAACGATCTGTCGTATTATTGGAAAAGTTCATATCCTTCTTAAATCCTTACTAATCCTTAGTAATATTATAAATGCGAAAGTGTGTTTGTTTGTTGGTTTGTTGTTCTGTCCATCAAACACGCCGCAAAATAGCAACGGATCGACTTGATTTTTTGCATGGGTATAGTTGAGGACCTGGAGAGTGACATAGGCTACTTTTTATCCCAGAAAATTAAAGAGTTCCCGCGGGATTTTAAAAACTAAATCCACGCGAGCGAAGCCGTGGGCATCGACTAGTCAACTAGTTCTTAATAAATGAGCAGGTATAAACTGTATCAGTGTTTGTTACGCATTCGTCGTGATTTAAAATCCGTTGCAGTAGGTATAATTTAAAAATATTCCCCTTCAAGTTTCAACTATTTTTCATCGTAATAAGCTTCGGAATATCATGTCTCTACATTGAAATGTTTTACTTTGCTGATATAAAATTAATGGCGTTTTAATTTAAGCTTTTCCCAGTAGTGTCTAATTGAAATTTTTAGTCTATAACTCAAATCCATTTAGGTTTTTAACCCCTGATGTATTTATCTGTGTATTGTTCTGTGTTCCCTCGTAGCTCCCTAACGAATGGAGCGATTTTGTTTCGGTGTTTCTGTTTGAAAACTAACTCAATTAAAGTGGATCTCAGCTGTAAATGTAATTTATGAAGATTTGCTGAGGTGAAGGCACGTGAGCTTTACTTGTGGTTACGTCGTGTACATGCACATTGCGTAAGTGTGCGTGCCTGTCAGGAGCCTAGGTGTGAACGGTCAGGCACGAGCAATCTCTCGCTCACACTTATACAGATACGCCACCCACACAACCATGAGCCACGCGCCCTCGTCAATTTAAAGAACTATACAATCCATACTAAAACAATAAACAAGAAAATGTGTCCATCAGCACTTCATTTCATGAATCATGACTCAAGCGTTAAAGCGAATTTGACGTAATTTGGCCCTTTCAGTTTCACACATATACGATAGCTTGCATCCTAAATATACGAACACTTTATTCCCTTTGTTTTAGTGCTGTTCAAATAAAGATTCCAAAGAGATTTTTAAAAAGCCAATAAATCACTTTTCAGGAGAAAAATAACTTATTCGCGGTTCTATAAAAAATATATATGTATATTATGTGCTAATATAATTTAATTTTACTCTAGGCGTTAATAATTTTTGCTATATTTTTTCTTTCTGAAGAAAAAAATTATTTAATAGGTATGTTGTACTAGAGCTTTTTTTTACTTTGAATTCATTCATCGGTTGTACCTACGTAATATTTTTTTATAACTGGCTCAACGTTCTATTAATTTCTAGCCCTTTTGAGGGTAATACTGGTAACTACCCAGACGGTCGTAGAAATATCGGTCGGCCAAAACTTTAATTATGTTATTATAGAGTATTGCTACAAGAAGTTGGAGAATGAACGCGAATGATATAGATGGATGGAGGGAACTTCTGAAGCAAGTCCGGGCTCATGAAGGGTAACACCGTTGATATTAATCACCGGTAACTATCGACATTAAATGGCTTTCAAACTTATGAAACTTTCTTTTTTTTAAAGAATATTGACTATATATTGACCCCCTCTCTCCTCCAAAGACGCGCTAATCTCGTGCTAAGAAGGGGGTCGATAATAATAGTGGAACGGGTAAATCAGTAATGTAACTATAGTACATAACATCAAGATATTACAGAGGTACAATTTAACGTTTTTATGGTAATACACTAAAGTTAGCCGTAAAGATACCGTGAGCTTTCTTTATTTTATTTTTCTATTCGTTCGTTCTAGACTTTTGAGCCCTGTGTTTGAGCCTTATATCAGCTATACTAGGATAGGCGTATGTACTAATACAGATTTCTTTTTCAGGGTACTGTAACGATACTTCGAACTGTTCTTTTTTTCATTCACCGATCGCAGTAACAACTAGAATTTTTACGGCTCCCTAGGTTTTGGGCTAGGCTTTTTGTTACAAATAAATATACGAATATACCTACGAGGATGCTAATACGATTTTTCTTTTTCGGGGTAAGTACTGTAATGATACTTTGACTTTCCTTTTTTTTTAATCATCGATCGCAGTAACCACTAGACCATTTTACGGCTCCGATTTCTAGCCTTTTTGAGACTAATAACTATATATTATATTCAAATGTATACTAGTACGATTTTCTTTTTCAGGGTACTGTACCGGTACTTTGAGCTCTTCGGTTTTTTCATTCATCGATCGCAGTAACAACTAGAATTTTTACGGCTCCCCAGGTCTAGGCTTTTTGTAACAAATAAGTATACGAATATACTAGTATACTAGTACGATTTTTCTTTTTCAGGGCTAACCCTGTAATGATACTTTGAGATTTTCTTTTTTTTATTTATCGATCGCAGTAACCACTAGACTTTTTTACGATTTCTAGCCTCTTTGAGATTATATAATTATATTAAAATGTACACTAATACGATTTTCTTTTTCAGGGTACCTACTGTACCGGTACTTTGAGATCTTCGTTTTTTTTTCATTCATCGATCGCAGTAACACCTAGACCTTTTACGGCTCAGATACGGCTCATTTTTAGCTCTTTTGAGACTAATGACTATAAGAGTGTTCTAGTGTATATTAATACGATATTTTCCTTCTTAAAGGTAAATTACTAACGTTAGCTGTTCGGTGCTGGCCGGTGACAGGCGTCCAGCGTCCCGCGCACTTCCCACCCCGCCATTAGGATCACTCATGCAACACAGCGGTAACACACTGGCACACGGAAAACCTATCGACCTACGATTTGACACTACACTATAACATTATTGACACTAAACATTTATTTCACAAAACCGCGTTAAACAATGGGGAGTCAGTACGCGAGGCGCGCTACGCGAGCGACCGCCATCATGGTTTGAGGGAGTGTTTCGCGCGCGCGCCAAACTGAAACGCAGTGTTGCGAGACGGAAATAATGTCCTCTGTTTATGGGGAAATTAAGACATTCTAAAAAATCAACATTATTTATTTGTTATAGGTCAATTTGTAGCTCTTATATTACTAGTCAGTGATCGACCACCGCTACAGAAAACAGAAAAATCTATATTAATGGAAAACAGAAAGCATTCATGCGATACAGATAAAAAACCTGCAATCTTTAGAAGGACAAAGAACGGAAAGCGCATTCCTTACGCGTTTCTTGGAGAATTTTTCTGTGATTTATTTTTTTAAAACCCGCTAAGGAACAAAGGATAATAAAATATAAAATAATAAACTTCTACACTCGTCTAAATATATAAAAGGCAAAGGGTACTAATCTATCTATCTAACCGCTGGCTCTAGCTTTCACTCGCGGCTTCACTCACGTTAAGTTCGATATTCAAACACCTATCTTAGCGCCTTAGGGGATTCAATTTTAAAAATCCTTTTTTAGCGGATGCCTACGTCATAATGGTTATCTATATGTCAAACAGCCCGATCCGTCCAGTGATTTGAACTGTGCGTTGATAGATCAGTCAGTCAATTTTTTCTTTTCTATATTTAGATTAATTTTAATTACAATTATATTTCACCAAACTTTCCTATTCATAGGAAAAAGTATACTATTTTACTCTCCACATTTACTCCTGGCTGCGAAGCTGACTTTTACTAGAACCTGTGAACGTCTATCGGTTTATGATAACAAATACATACAATAACGAAGAAGATCATAATTTTCCGAGGTAAGGATAATATAATGTATTTCCCCTGACAACCCCGGCACGCATGCGCGGTCAGCGACCACTGCAATACGGCGCGTGTGACAGCTACGAGCTACGCGGACCTATTTATACCTGCCTTTGTGAGCACACGCTTGACACAATTCGGATGTGCGTTTTTTTCTTTATTTTTCGTCGTAAACGCCTTTTGTGGAAAATCTGAAGGAATAAAATGTTGGTCTTAACACTTTTATATGTGTTAAGAAGTTATGAGTACAAGTCAAACTCACAAGCTGAACGCTCTTCAACTACTATTGTGTGAGAGTCTCTAACAGCCTGTTTCTTAAGCCTTCTTAAACACTAAGCAACAATTGATACGTAATATTTAATTATTTATTGGTACATCTTCACTAATACTATACAAAGAACACAGGACAGAGTATCTTCAATCGATAAAGAAAGACGATACCTACTTTAGTGGACTACTTCTTAGTATATCAGATATTTAATAAGTTTAGGTTAAAGTAAAATTGCTCATTAGCCAGATTATTAGGCTAGATTTTAATAGTATATATTGTTGTTTTATATACTCATACTCATGTTAATGGGAAAAGAAAATCTTTACTAATAACCTTACTAATTTAGTTTATCAAGTATTTGGTAATTACGATTTGGGACGTGGCGACGTTTTGACGACCTCCCTGGCGCAGTGGTGAGCGCTGTTGTCTTATAACTAAGAGGTCTCGGGTTCGATTTATATCTGGTCTGGTCTGTGGGAGGCTTTGGCCGTGGCTAGTTACCACTCTACCGTCAAAGACGTGCCGCCAAGCGATTTAACGTTCCGGCGTGCAGAAACGAATTATGGGTATGGGTTGAATCTACTACCCTACCCCTTCCAAGTTTGCCAGCTACCATCTTAGACTGCATCGTTACTCACCATCAGATCAGATCGCAGTCAAGAACTATCTTGTCATCGAATTTTAAAAAAATGGGGTAACTCGGAGGGATTAAGGCCATTTTCTTTTTCCAAAATTCAAAATTGTAAGCCATCTTGTGGTTCTTATAACATGTCCAGACTCCAGACTCTATCACCTCTACCATCAACGTTAGTTGAATCTTTTAAAATCGGTTCCTTTTGCGAAAGAGGCATTTTTTTACCGCTAGAGTCATAACTAGCCACAATCTAAGCCACCATCAGGCAAAACAGTAATAAATTAAATTTCTAAATTGCCCCTATCGGAAGTCGAACCCGCGCAAACTTATAAGACGACCGCTCGCTACTGCCCCAGGGAGGTATATTTTTCTACGAAAACCCTTACATTTGTTTTCCAAGATCTCGTGGCTCTTTAAATCTTTACTTAAATCTCAAGGACTACTCAATTTACTTAAATCTAGGACTATGCAACTATTCAAGTGACTCATTAAAATGGATATCTTGGGCCAAAGAACTATTCTTTTTTTTTTTTCAATATATTATGTATCTCTTATATATTTCTAGGTTCAACGATTTTTTTGGTGTTCAACAGATAATCCTTTCATATCTTATCTTATCTATGCTTTCCCTCAAATAAGCAAAGGCCTCGGCAAAAAAAAATTTTTCCACTCTACTCGGCCAAGCTATTCGTGGAAAAATGTAAGAAGTTATTTGACCAGATGTTTTTTTTTTTAAAGAATATTAGGCAACCTGAAGTTGACTAATAGGAGGACTATTCCATCCAAAAAAGCGGAAAGCTTGTGATTGTAGGAGTGGGTACGACAATAGTGCAACGGGTAGGGTTCGAACCTGCGACCTTTCAGTTTTCACCTTTAACCATTTAACTATTGGAACTTTTAAAGGACAGCATTAATTTATTAAATTTCTATTCAACAAATTGCTCCGGCTCTCTAACTATTATGTGAATATTTAAAATTTAATTACCAAAATATAAACCTAAATTCAATTTAATTAGGCAAGACATGGGTACAAAATTCATGCTTCAAATAATGCGATAAAATATCAATCAATCTGATTTGATTAGTAATTTACGCTAATAGGGATGTTACGCGTGTTTTCGACTTGAATTCGGAATGTATTAACCGACTCTCAAAAAGCTTATCACGGCCGGTATCTTTTTTTTAAATTAATTCTCAGAGCTTTGAATGTATACGCTTGAAACCTTCGTAATTTGAAGTTATCCTACCAATATTATAAAATTATAAATGTGAAAGTTTGTGTGGATGGATGGATGGATGGAAAGGATGTTTGTTACACCTTCATAACTGATTTGACTGAAATTAGCTAGCATTAACACTCATTTTATCCCGGAAAACTAAAGTCTTCTTGCGGGATTTTTAAATATTAAATCCATGCAGACGAAGTCGCGGGCATCAGCTAGTCTTAAATAAATTGACGTCATTACCTCAATTACTTGTAAAATTGATCGTCGACGTTGAGAAATAACCTACTTTACTATAACTGACTTTATAAAAGTTTTTAATATCAACTCAATCGTACTAACTGAACATAAATACATAATAATATATTGATTTGATAAAACCATAGAAAATAAAATCGTACTACTGACGTAAGATGAACCTCGACTCGACTCCACCAAAATATAATTTGAATTCGACTCCGATAAAAAACAGCGTAACATCACTAATTTCATAAATGAGTAATGGATATTGATTTAAATACGAGATTTCGATATGATTTTACTCGTTAATCTAATTATTTCAAATATGGCGGTGGCGCGTGCTCTTGTGTTTATATTGGCGTTAAGTTGGGTAAATAAAAAAAATCTACTTATTTTTTTTTAACTTTAATGACTATAATAAAAAAGTTAGAGTTTTTCTGTTTATTTATTCGTGAGCGCATAAAAGTTCAGCACTCGATTAAAAGCATATTTTTCTGCGCAGGCTATACATAATTCCAATTTCCAACTTATCTGAACCAATTCCGATATATTTTTTTTGAATATAATAAAATAGACAAGTTTTTAATTTTTTACTAAGTGATTCCAAATGATCAATTGAAACCCGTACCACCGGTTTTCAGAATGCCGTTCCAACCGAGAAGAACCAGAAAGAAACTCAACCCTCTATTATCCATGACCATGCATTTTGAAAAGTAGGCCATTTCCCTGCCACCTAGTTTCATAATGACCATAGCTTTTTGTAGCAGTCCCGTAGTCCGTAGCGGTCTACGCTAATGCTACGAAAAATAAGCACGCCAGTGATAAATTATTGTGAGGAGTGCGTTGGTTTTATATAATAGATGCGAAAGTGTGTTTGTTTGTTGGCTTGTTGATTTGTCAATCATATAGCAACAGAGGTACGGAATACCGTGAGTTTTTGCAAGGGTATAGGAGAGTGATATAGGCTACATTTTATCTCGGAAAATCAAAGAGCTAAAGCTAATATAATAATAAAAAAATTATGGTACGATACTATAATCTTACCGTAAATCTAGCCGTAATATCGTGAATGTTTGAGCTAATTGGCTGGACTCATGTGATTAAATCCCTGCATCACCCTATTGACTTATTATAACCGTAAGTAGAAATATTCGTTCAAACAATATTCTTATAAATGCAAATTGTGTTTGTTCGTTGGTTTGTCTTTCAATCACGCTGCAACGGAGCAAAGGTGATTTTTTGCATGGGTTCAGTTGAGGATTAGGAGATTGACATAGGCTACATATTGTCCCGGAAAAACAGAGGATTCCCGCGAGATTGTTAAAACCCTAACTTCACGAGGGCGAAGTCGCGGGACAAAACCTAGTTTTTTTTATAGTTTGAAGGGTTTGAATTTTTTTCTAGATTTTCATAAGTGACAAAGCACGGCTGAACAATTTTCCACCTATTACTTACCTACCGGGGAATTAAAAAATTAAATAAAAAGTAATATTATAAGTTAAACAATTACTTGCTTATGCTTGCTTATCAAAGTTTTTCTATGCTATATTATATGATAAAATAGAGAAACGTAAGCGATAAGTCCTAATACGGTTGATAATAAGCTGATAATATTAAAATGTTTGTATGTCATCGCTCGATTAGAATTGAAACGGATATGATGTTATCCTATAAAACGATAACACTTAATTAAAAAATAAAACGACCGCTTAAGTGCGTCAACCGAAAGATGTCATACCTACACATCCATTAAACATAGTATATTACTGGTTCTTCCAATACTGAACTTTCCGGAAAACGGTCGCCATCCAAGCACTTAAGAAACCAAACTATGTCGGCTCTATGTACCTACCATTAAGAAATCAGCTACAACTTGTTGAACTATTTTATACCATCTTCCAATCTTAGGCATAACTAAGTTCGTCATAGCTTTGATGTAAAATGAATGCAGTTCTTTGACAAAATATTTTACCATTACTTACCTCATTTCAATACAAATACTTATTCTTGTTAAATGGATGTCATAAACTAGTTTTAGTTAAAAAAAGTTTAACGCTATCATAAATACATTGAGCAATTGATTATGATTATGCTTTTAAAACATGACTCAGACTGATTTTGTGATTTGCCATAAATATACAAATTGAACATTTCGCTGCTTCAAAACTAAAGAGCCACATCTCAAAATTTAAGTTTTTTCACGAGAGCAGATTGAAAAATTTTATTTAGTTTTTTTGCTTTTTTGGCTCTCCAACAAATTCAAAAGCACTTTGTTAAAGATAATCACATAGAAGTGACGTCACGGACGACGCCATGACACCGTAGTCTTTTGCATTTTTAAAACTTAAAATTGAAATGACAATTTTATCTACCATACCTTTTTTTTTGCTGAAATAAGACATTTTTTCTGAAAGGAAGCTTCTTAATTTTCTTATTTTTTCTTTCAGGGAAACGCCTTGCCTACCCCTGATGCTCTAGATTTCGTCGAAAATGTTCGAGATGGTATGATTTTTAAATGATATTAAACTCTCTCTAGCTGGATATCTCTTTTGACCTCATGGGTCTAGTAGAGTTAGCTTATACCGCTGCGGAATATAAACGCCGGGCTAGGCCAAAACAATTTCTCATTTTCTACAATATTGATTTATCTCAAAAATCCCAATCGATCAATCCGATATTTCCAATAAATATGTGTAAAAGTTTCGCAAATTTCCCCCGTTGAGAATCGAAGCCGAGACCTTCCAGTTTTAAGACCACAGCGCTCACCACTGCACCAGGGAGGTCGTCAAATCCAGCTTATAATGGTTTTTAGATGATCCAGCTGCAGGCTTACGCATAGGTATGCTTAGCGATTACGGTTGAGCGAAACAACGGCTGGATCATGTGTCATGCTCGTGAACGGGTGCCGCCAACGGGAATGGGTCTACAGGTCTACTTTGTTTTCCCGTCTTAACATGTATTGGATTGTATGTACCCACGTATGCATTTTTGAAACTTCATTGCGGAAACACTGTATACATAGCATAGTTTTGTTACCTATTGCAATTTTTTTTTTTTTAAAGAGCAACTGCTGAGTTTCTTGCCGGCTCTTCTCAGCAGAATCTGCATTCCTAACGGGTGGTAGATTTATGACGTGTCATAAGAGCTACAAGTTGGCCTACATGAAATAAATTGATTTTGATTAAGAAAATGTTTTCTGATATTTGCTTGCAGCGGGTATGTCCAGGATCGTCTCGGGCTGGGAGGCCGAGGAGGGCCAGTTCCCCTACCAGCTGTCCGTCCGCATGGTGTCGCGCGAAGGCAGGGTCAGCAGCTGCGGCGCCTCCATCATCCACAGCGAGTGGGGGCTCACCGCCGCTCACTGCACCGCTAAGTTAGTCCCATTGCTTAGGGCACCCTCAAGCTATAACGTCGTTAATTAACATTTGGCCAAATACGATTTTTTAATGCTATCTTACTTAGAAAAAAAAATTCTATCGATCCACCTAATCGGTATTCTCCTTCCAGCCCTGGTAGCATGGGCGGGAGAAATTTTATCCCCGGGAAAAGGATAAAACGTTTATCCCCTCGCTTAGCTTTATCCACCCGTCGAGCATGGGCACAGCGGTGGAAATAACACTCAGTGGATATTCTTATAGAAATATACATCGCCTTCTCCTCTGTCGCCATGCTTTAGCATAGGGAAAAGATAATTTTATCCCCTGTCAGTGGATAAAATCGGTGGATAAAATTTTTATATTGAATGGCTTTTTGCCTAACATTTTTTTAAACTTTTTCTGTAGTTTACAAAAAAATTCACGCTCACTTCGCTCGCTCTGGGGCATGCGACTCATTTATTTTTTATTAGTATTATCTCCTTTTTTCAGCCGCGTGACCTTCGTGATTCGCGCCGGTGCCCTCGGCCTGACCAACCCTCAGATGCTGTTCGAGACGACGGAGTACTACAACTACCCTGAATTCGACGAGTCCCTCACCAGGGTACAACCCAACGACATCGGTGTCATCAAATTCAACCGCGTGCTGGAGTTCAATGGTAACTTTTTTTATTATTATAAGATAATCTTTGACTGCAATCTCACCTCGTGGTAAATGACGATGCAGTTTAAGATGGTGGTGGGCTAAATTGGAACGGGCATGACAGTACAGATTCAACCCATACCCCCTAGTCGGTTTCGTCAAAGACGTGCCGGAAAGCTAAATCGCTTGCCGGCATGTCTTTGACGGTAGGGTTGTAAGTGGCCACGGCTAAAGCAGCCTCCCACCAGACCAGACCAGAGAGAATTTAGAAATTATAAATTCCCAAATTCCCCCCGCCGGGAATCGAAACCTAACCCTCCCAGCGCCAGGGAGGATGTCATACCTACAGTATTTTAAATTAAAAAATACTTTATTCGTTGTAGCATGGTGCAGGTGACAGGTCAATAGTACGTACATTACTTTGTACCATACACTTGTATTCATAAGGTTCAAATTAAGAAAAAAGGGTTTTCAAAAAAGAATAATCTCAATAGAATTTAATGGACACACTATGCTAGAACGACAAGAATGTAATAAAAAAAATGTTTATTTCTAACAATATCTAACAAGTTATTCCCTTTTCCAGACGTTATTCAACCCATCAGGCTCCAGGCGTCTGCAGACAAGGATAAGAACTACGATAACGTCAAGCTGCAAACCAGCGGTTGGGGACGCACGTGGACCAATGGTACTAAACTAAGGCGTCAGTCACACAAGAAGAGTTTCCCGAACGCAAGCGACAAGAAATAGTTTGCGATTATACACAGCATTACATTATGACAAAAACTCGCATCAGTTAAGCAATGCTCGAATGTGAGAGCCGAAAGTTTCGCTCGCATTCGAGAAACTTTCCTTGAGTAACTGAGCCATTAGACTCAAGCAATTTTACTTTTCTTGCCCTTAAAACCACTGGAACTCTATAAAATGTGTACGTATGTCACACCGCAAGAAGGTCTTTGGTCGACTGCGGAAAAGTGTTCGGAAAAGCTGCATGTAATGATTCGACCATTTAGCCAGGACTTGGCAAGCGCACGCATTCCCCTCTGCCGAAGTACATGTACAACGTACGGTTCAGTTTATAAGTGTGACAGCTTTTGAGTTAGTGTGCGTTCATAGAGACATTAACTTTTTTATAAGAGTGTGCGGAAGTGAGTAAATGTGTGCTGTACGTAGGCTGTACGTGATTACCCCACCTCACCGCAGAAAGTGGCAGAATATATTCAGTACTAAATCTGCGTAAAGGCGCGTCCCGACTAAATGGTCGAAGATGTAATGAGACAGCCATATGTTCAGCCACCCAGTTGAGAGCTGGTATTAAGTCTTGTACAATGTTAAGGAACTTAATGTGTCATGTGTGGGTTATCAGACAATGCCAGAGCTGATAGTTTTTGCTTTTTGATTTGACAGGCGAATCGCCCGAGATTCTGAACTGGGTGTACCTCCGCGGCACCAGCAACGAGCGATGCAGAGCTGCCTTCGGCGGAAGTGATATCGTCGTCGACTCCACCATCTGCGCTGGCAACTACAACGTCACCAGCCAGTCCACTTGCCAGGTTTGAAATAAATCAGTTATTGTCAAACAATAGCGTCTATAGCTAGACTTAGAAAAGAAACGCCGCAGAATCTTGTGCCTTCTTTATCTAGCGGCTGCCAGCGAATCGCTTGAAGTCGTTATAGTCTATTTATTGAGGAGAAAGGGGCTGTTGCCCTTTCCTTTTTCTCCATAGCTCGTCCCCGGTACGATCCTGCACTGGTCAGAAGCTTTGGGCACTGAAACATTTCTGATAGGAAGGTAAACCAAGCATGCACTATTCTGGATCCAATTCTAAACATGTCGTATGACAGCTCCTGCGATGTTCTTTTTTTCATCCACATTCAAGTACGTTCAATGTTCAAGATTTGAATATCAAAGCCCCTAAAAACCAATAAAAATGCAATATCTTGTCCAGGGTGACAGCGGTGGTCCACTAGTGGTCGTCGACGTGGACGGCCTGCCCACTGAAGTGGGCGTGACATCGTTCGTGTCCGGCACCGGCTGCCACACCGGCTTCCCTGCTGGTGAGAATGATTAAATTAAACTCAACATTTTAGGATAACTCAAATCAAACTCAAACTTAAAATTCTTTATTTAAAGTTCGTACCCAGTACCAACTATCAACAATTCAACACTTTAAAAAAATTTAGAATTAGAAAAATTCGTAGTTTAAAAACATAATTTAAACAACTTATTTCAACAATTTTACAACTAAGTAAACTATTACGCAAAGTATGAAAGGTAAAACCAAAGTTACAAGAGTTCCGAACGCGCTCTAGTTTGAGAAGACTATAAGAGCCGTATTGAATAGCTGTTGTCACCCCCTTTCGCGAATACGCGATCGCAATATCTCCTGTATAGGTACTTTATCTAAGTATGCTTTCCAGGTTTCATCCGCCCAGCGCCCTATCACGAATGGCTGAAAGAAGTGACCGGCGTCGACTTCGACTGGGACCCATCCACAGTCAAACCAGAAGAAGATTCCTCGTCTGAAGAAGATTCTTCCTCATCTGAAGAAGAATCACCCTCCGCTGAAGAAGAAGAAGGTGAAGGTTCAAAATAACGCAATTACCTCATCGTGTACTACATATTCAATTTATTTGCGGTTCTTTCATGTTTATAATTAAAAAGATTAAAATGCCTGTTTTTCTTTAATTTCTCTAATTTCTTGCAAGTCGCCAAGTTAAGTTATGAAGCAATCTCAACCGAACCAACAAGTTTTCTGCCTCACAACAGCAGCTAAACGAAAGGAATAGATGATACTTATGCTGAATTTATAGACCGCACTCTCACTCTAATCAGACTCAAGACCTAAATTATTCCCTGTATAATTCTGCATCTGCCTGTGATGTGAAGGTCCCGAAGATCGATTTAACCCATCCGAAAAGTACCTTGCCTGGATGAACAGACAGATAAAAGAATTCGACAGTTCGAGTTCCTGATCTGACCCGGACAAGATCCGGAGTTAGGACCGAAGTTAATGTAGACAGAGCCTTATTTTATGTTATAATTTTATTAACCGACTTCCAAAAAGGAGGAGGTTATCAATTCGGCCGGTATCTTTTTTTTTTTTTTTTCTATGTATGTCCACCGATTACTCCGAGGTTTCTGGACCGATTCACGAGATTTTTTTTTTAATTGATAGAGGAAGCTCGCGAAATGGTCCCATAATTTTTTTTTTCCTTCAACTCCTCAAGCCTGATGCTGCAGGGGCATTTCCCCCTTAAATTATGGGACTTTAGGAACCGTCGTTTACGAATTGGTATGCTTCGCCTAAGCATATACTAGATCATAGAGCTCCAGGTCCTACTCCTCAAACCTGATGCTGTAGGGTACTGCCCACCTAAATTATAAGGATTTAGGAACTGCTAATCATGAATTATTATTGTATGTAATAAGCATATACTACACCATCGAGGTCTAGGTTCTAGCTCCTCAATCCTGATGCTGCAGGGCACTGCCCACTTAAACTGTGAGGATTTAGGAACTTTCGCTTGCGAATTGATATTGTTAGTATCAAGCATATTCTACATCGTGGAACTCAAGGTCCTAGCTCTTCAATACTGATGCTGCAGGGGTACTGCCTACCTAAACTGTGAGGATTTAGGAACTGTCACTTACGAATTGATATTGTTGGTACCGAGCAATACTACATCATAAAGTTTGAGGTTCTAGCTCCTCAATCCTGATGCTGCAGGGTTGGAGGAATTACGAACTGTCGCTTTTGAATTGATATTGTTGGTACCAAGCATGGACTACATCATGGAGCTCCTGGTCCTAGCTCTTTACAAATTGTGTATTGTTAATAAGTACTGTAGGTAACAAGTATAGACTACATTAGTACCGTAGCGTTGGAGGGAGGGGAGAAAAAGAGTAGGAACAAGCTACACTAAAAAGCTTAAAATAAAAATTCTTTTCAAAAAACCGACTTCAAACACCACTACAAAGTATAAAAATAATTTTATTTTGTATACGTTTGTTGAAGTCGGGCGGGCTTAACTAGAAACGATGAAATCGATGCGCGACGCTTACCTTCTGGTGACATATAAGAGACACATTTATTGAATTCGGGCGAGCATCGCGTATCGGTTTCATCGTTTCTATTTAAGCCGCCCGACTTCAACAAACGTGTACAAAATAAAATTATTTTTATACTTTGTAGTGGTGTTTGAAGTCGGTTTTTTGAAAAGAATTTTTATTTATAGCAACATTGTTACAGTTAACTCAAATCAAATGTCAAATGTCACTTTTTAATTTAAGAAAAAACGACGTGTTGTGATTTATTTTAATTTTTTCATTAATTGCAATTTATCTCATAAAAATAAAATTGTTTAGTACTCATAGTTATACAGTTTAATCAAAAATGAGTCCGTGGCCAGAAGTTCTGACTGCAAAGTCTGAAAATCGACACGAAATCAAGTTGGCGGGTGCCGCAATTTCGAAGCGTATTTCAGAAGAGGGTTTAGACAAGACTCTGTTCACAGTAACTAATATAAATCTCTTGAATATCAGCGACACATGTCTCTCGTCGATTCCCGACGATATAAAATTACTAGTGAACCTACAATCGCTTTTGTTGTACGGGAATAAGTTGACTGAATTCAATGAAAACATAACCTCTTTACCGAAGTTAAAGGTGCTGGATTTGTCTCGAAATCAACTCGCAAAGATACCAGAAAGCCTGAACAAGATGAAGGAGTTAACTAGTATCAACTTCAGTTCTAATCAAATAACTGAAATGCCAAAGCTAGGCGATTTTCCCAATTTAATCATAATCGATCTTTCTAACAACAAATTAACTTCCTTCTTGGATACTGAGAACGCTAATTTGCCACATCTAACCGACTTGAAGATAAAGGGTAACGAAATTGAATCTATTCCGAGCCACATTGTTCGCACAATGCCTTCACTGAAAAATTTTGATATTGGTGATAATAAAGTCAAGGTAGTGCCTGGGGAAATAGCTAGTATGTCCAAATTAAAGGGTGAGTACCTCCAGATTTAGCTGAATTAGTATTTATATGCAGTATTTTTATACTACACACATTTTAAATAACTTTAAATACCTTACAATAAAAATTGCCAAACTAGTGAAATACTGATGCAATAAGACTTTTTAGTTCATCTTTCTGTAATAATAATTGAATTAGATATATTTAGGATTATTGCATTTATAAACATGAATAAAGTAAACTTTAACTACCTAACCTAACAATTTTTTTTTTAATTATTTGATTCTTGTTGTCTAAAAGACTAACATGAAAAACTGAATTTGTTTACTTTGTTGCCAAATATTTTCCAAAATTTATGTATGTAACCCTTTTCCACAGAGTTAAACTTAAAAGGCAACAAGTTATCGGACAAGCGTCTAATGAAACTTGTGGACCAGTGCAGGACCAAGCAAGTGATAGACTACATAAGAGAACACTGCCCAAAGGAAGACAACACTCCAACTACTGGCAAAGCGAAGGGCAAGAAAGGTAAATGGAAAGAAAGGAATAAAATTAATAAAAGTTTTTTTTTTTTTTTTAAGAAAATTAACTTAGATAAACTTGAGTAATATTCTCCCATCTATCCTAACGGCCTGGGCAGACACAATGCTTTAAGCCCTAGCCCACACTGTGAATAAAATCTGTGAGATATTTTTTTCGCAATTCTGTAACACAAAATCATATGGAGATGCCCGCACTTGCGATTTAAAAACCGCGTGAAATGTGTATCAAACTACCGATTTTTTTACCACACGCAAAAATTCGCACGATTTTTTTGCACAGTATGGAGTAAAACTAACAGCGGCGATCTGTATCTATGTTGTGTATGGCGTCATAATATAAGATCTAATCATAATAATGAAATTTGAACATAATGTCATATACTTTCAAGGTAAGAAACAGGAAGAACCCCCACCCGACGAAGTATGTGACTTGTGCCACTCCATGAAAATCCTACACGTAGAAGATGACACTGTGAGGGTGAAAATTGTTGAGAACGAAGTGTGGAACATACGCCCGTACATCCTGTGCTGTGTCATCAATGAGCTGAAGTTTGACGACGCTCTGTTCAAGAAGTTCATCCAACTGCAGACAAAGTTGCACGACACTGTGTGTGACAAGAGGAACGTAGCAACCATTGCAACACACGACTTTGGGAAAATACCACCGGGTCAGTTTTATATCTTTTTATTCAATGATGAGTTGTCGGATTGATGGTCTGCTGCCATATTGTCTATTTTTGACATTTACAGTGTCGATGGAAATCAATGGAAAGTTTCCAATTACAAACCTCATTTTGTTTTAAAACAGAAAGTTCTAGTTAGCAAATTTTAATAGCCACTGAGAATATAGGATACTGAATCATGAGCTACTAATAAACGGCTCACTACTGAGCATCCGCCAGACTGCTTGTCGGACCTCACACACATACGAGAACATTATAATTCTCAGGTGTGCAGAATTGTTCACAGTGTTTTTCTCCACTATTAAAGTGTATTGAACACTGGTCACAAGACACTAATTTGGAGAGATTTTGGTAATATAATGAACCATGGATATGAGTTATGACCTTTTAGTCTAGTCATCATTATTGCCATCTATAATTTAAATTAAGTAAATCATACTTTTATTTTAAGACTAATAATAAATAATAATAATAAATTTTAGATCATTATTTGTTAATTAGAAATGCATGAATTTTAATTATTTCATTATTAATCTTATTGTTAATATTATTTCAAAGAGCTTGAGGCAGTGGCGTGCACAGGATGTACTACAGGGTAGGCAGATGATACAAAATGGAAAAAATCTTCGGTGCGAATTTAAAAAAACTTAAGGGTAGGCATTGTACAAATTATAAAAAGCCTACCCTTAAGTTTTTATAACTCGTACTGGCGATTTTCTCCATTTTATATCATTTTTCCGCATTATGCCTACCCTCTGTGCACGCCACTGGCTTGAGGGAGTTATTGCTATATTATTAGCATTAGCATTATTAATAAAATTTTTGTTATTCTTGTGATTTTATGTTATAAATGGAATGCAGTTGTAAGGAACTCATAATTTGCACACTAATTTGTTAGTTGAATGTGTCAGGACAAAATAGTTTTAAGACCAAATAGTTGTACCACATTCTGGCAAAGAAATTCTATTTCCACTGTTTGTAGGTGACCTCATGTACACAGCCAAAGCCCCATCCAAGTTGAAGCTCACGCCGCTGTCGCGCGCGAAGCCCTACACCGGCGAGCAGCTGTTCCAGCAGCTCACAGCAGAGGCTGAAGCTTTGAGGAAAGAAAAGAAGAGGAATGTGTACTCTGGCATTCACAAGTAGGAGCTATTTCTGATTTTGACAAAGAGGATAGATGTATCAGCATTCTTGTATCATAAATTATCGTATTAATCCTATTAATATTATAAATACGAAAGTTTGTATGTTTGTTACTCAATCACATCGCAACGACAACCTATTTGGCTGAAATTTGGCACAGAGATAGATTATGGTCTGGAATAGCACATAGGCTATTTTTTATCCCGGAAAATAAGAAGAGTTCCCGCGGGAATTATAAAACCTCAATCCACGCGTACAAAGTCGCGGGCATCATCTACTTTTATATAAAATGATATTGTTATTTTTTAAGAGTAACCATTGAGTTTCTTGGTGATCCTTCAGTTGGAATAGCATTCCAAACAAATGTTAGATTCGCTTGACGATTCGTAAGCACTAAGTAAAATTTTATTTGAATATTTTAAAAGTATTGTATTCTATTTAAACCATAATATTTATTATTTAAAGGTATTTGTACTTGTTGGAAGGCAAGCCTAAGTATCCATGTCTGCAGGATGCATCAGGCAGAGTGATCAGCTTCCCACCTATCACCAACTCAGAGGATACCAAAGTGAGTCATCAAGATCTGGCTTTACTAGCGAATCAACAGACTTGTTCTTTTAAAAATTTATTAAAAGCTGTTAGTAAATGTTAAAAAATAGAAAAAAAAATAGCTGTCAGAGTTTATTGGGATTTTGTTGTCTATGGCGGAGTAGCGCCCTCTACTACCCGACAACGTCAAGATGGCCGTCATCGACCGTTACAAAATGACGTCACACCGTACCATTGACAAGAAAATAATTATTGTATTTTTTAATGTGAAGTTTTCTTTACTGGCAATACTTTTAATGGCAGCGACTGAATCTTGAAAGTAAAAGACTATCTTGTCATCGAATAAAAAAAAATAGTCAGGCTGTGTATTGTTTAAAAAAATAGTCACGGTTAATGTTGCAGAACTATCGATAGTTGCGCTACCTCTTGTGATAATACTATCGATAGTGTCGATAGTATTATCACGTACAAATAGTATCGATAGAACTATGGATTATATGACTGATTTTCGAGGTCACGATACTATCACGATATCGATAGCGATAGACTATTACTATCGCAAGATCACTGGTCACGGTGTATCGCAGATGTCGGCGGACAGCAAGTCGATGCTGGCGGAGGTGACGTCGCACTCGTCGCTGGGCGCGTGCAAGGCGGTGATGGACAAGCTGCTGCACGAGTGCCTGCTGCTGGGCGTGGGCGACGGCGACGACGACGACTACCACACGCTCACCGTGCAGCAGGTATCCTGTTAATCCTATTATCAGCGAGTATATCCTTACTGATACTATAAATGCGAAAGTGTGTTTGTTTGTTATTTTATTTAATCACCATTTACAAATTTGTTATACACTTGTATATAATGCACATCGAAAAAACCGCAGAGGTTTGTCCTCGATGCCACTCTGCAACATAGCATTTAAAATGAGTATATACAAAACAATACTGAACATATTACTGTCACATTCATCCAAATAGGTAGGTACTATACATTTGCTAATTACTTTTCATTACCTTAGAAAAAGTTAAGAGACAGGTTAATAAATATGAGTAGGTAGGTAGGTAGGTGTTAGTTTGTCCTTCAATCACGCCGCAACGGATCGACATGATTTCTTGCATGAGTATACTTATTTGGAAGACCGGGAGAGTGATATAGGCTACTTTTTATCCTGGAAAATCAAACGCTTTAATATAAATTATATAAAACTGCAATTATTATTGCTGATACTATGCTGAACTGATTTGCTTGACCGATTTTGATTGGATTCGTTCC
Organism: Hipparchia semele; assembly: GCA_933228805.2. NCBI lineage: Eukaryota > Metazoa > Arthropoda > Insecta > Lepidoptera > Nymphalidae > Hipparchia > Hipparchia semele. Next base: position 1,224,138 of record OW121719.1, read on the forward strand.
AGGTGAAAGTGGTTGACACTGAAGGCAACTTGAAGAGCGTGTATCCGTCGCGCACCGACTGCGTGTTCGACAACAGCGTCAAAGTGCTGAGGCTGCCCAAGAAATAGGCAGTTTTTATGATTTTTTTTTTTTTTGTATTTGCTATTTTATTTATTTGTGAAACCGCTCGGTACTTTAAGTAACATTTAAACCTGGATATTGTTCCTAATTTTGTTATACATAATCAAAAATTTAAGCCTCAATAGCTAAACAGTTAAAGGTCTGAAAACTGAAAGGTCGCAGGTTCGAGCCCCACCTTCCACTATTGTCATACCCACTCGTAGCACAAGCTGTCCGTTTATTTGGAGGGGAAAGGAGACTATAAGACAAGTTCAGCTTGGCTTAGTTTCTTTAAATAAAATTGACAGTCTAATTCTAGTATCTATCCTTTACCGCAACAAGTATTCTGAAAGGGATAGCAACTCACTGACTGTCGGCCTTATATTTCGTATTTTATGTAACATTGAACCTGTAGTCGTATTTCCTCATCGATGATAGTCGTTGCCTCCTTCCATTAATTACATGGTAGGGGTTTTTCAACTCTATGAGCAAGGCCTCACGGAGCGATTCTCACACGCGCCCGCAGCGGTTTATTTTATTTTATTTGACTAACCAACAATATTCATGCACAAATATGAAATATAAACAAGCAGACAACAGAATATTAAAAGGATTATGTATTAGTTACTTTTCATTAGACTCATGCTATCTCACTCATTGCAATGGACAAAGACGATAGAAGTAACCAATCATGGTAGTTAGGAACAATACTGTTTATGACATTTTCTCGCTTTCTAAAAAAAATCTAATCTGCGCGGGTATATCGATTTTTGTAACTTCGTGGTCGATCTGTAATACATTTATTCCAGTGTGGGATATGAAATATATTTTTGATAGTGTAACATATTACTTATTATTTATGTATCGCGAAATACCAACAACGAACGTTTACTTTAATATAACAATTTAGGTACTCTAAAAATAAATTAATAAGTAAGTATGTACTTATGTATTAATAAAAAAATTAACGGCCATTTTTTAAAAACCATGTTGCATTATGCCATAATAAGAACCTTTTGAAGAAAGAGAAATCAATATTTTTTGTGAAATAATTTTTATGTATCTAAGTTAATTTTATGTTTACGAACAGTAGCAAAGAACCGCTTAAGTTTTTTTTACAAATAAGAGGAGTTATACGCAAGACAACGCGCCTATACTTCATTTTAACAGCTTTAAGATGAAATAATATTTTGTATTTGCAAGTACAAGTTGGCCCGCCAACTCGTTGCCAACTTGCTAACCCAATGTTTTTGTCTGTGATTTTGATATAAACACATCAAAAAAAGGTTTGTTCTGCTTAGTGGTTTTTATTGTAAGATTGAAAAAATAAAATATTATTTGAAATATTTTTTGTTTCTTTCAAGATTCCTTCCTATGTTTTATGCAGATTTCATCATATTATTAAAAACTACAATCATCATTATTGTTTCAATCATTTTAGTACTTACCTGGTCTTTAAAGAATATTAAAGATATAATCTATGCGCCGTTATATGATTATGATTTAGATAAGACTGGTTTGAGTTTACTGTTAGGCAGAAATTCCAATACCAGTGCGCAGCGAACGAATAAAGCATGCTTTTTTCGTTCACTGCCAGTGCGTCTCAAACCTAAAAATCTTTATTTTATAGTCAATATCTGTAAGTACTAACTACTAAAAATAATATATGAAATCTATAAAAATTAAGTCTAAGTTCTGCGTTTTTTTAAAGGAAGTAAAAGATTCTTTTTACTGCTAGAGTGCGAAAGGCATATTAAAGCGGGAACCAATTAATTATTTTTTTTGGGTCGGATAAAAGATCCATCTTGTTCATAAGTTTGTTAATTTTTTTTATTTCAAAAATAAAATCTGTATAAATGGCAATACTGAAAACCACAGACGGAATGAATCGTAGAGAGAGAAGACATAGAGCCAGTGACGATTTCTTTCTCACTCACACTAAAAAGAGAGCAGAAATAAAGTTATTAATGTGATAAACAGAGACGCAGCTACCCAATTTTTTGTCCCTCATCGTGTAACCAGTTTTTTTCAAGGTCGACACACTTTTGTGCGAAACAAACTGACAGTTAATAAGAAAATGTGTGTTGCCAGCTTTAGGTACCTATACAATGTCCCGATTTTCCCTATCCTACTTATATTATAAATGTGAAAGTTTGAATGTATGTAGGGCCATCCATACATACATCCAAATTTCAGCCATATCGGTTTAGTGTGGCGTGATTGAGTAACAAACATATGGATGTTTGTTACTCAATACGCCACACTAAACCGATATGGCTGAAATTTGGCACGGAGATAGGTTTTTTTTAGTAATGTCCTCTGACATACCGTAACGGCGGGTTACTTTGGCTACTTTTTCAATTTTTTTTTTAATTTTTGTTGAAACAAAATAAAGTCGTGATGGAAGAAATGAATATTATGAGAAAAGAAAAGAAAGATGATGGATACTAGAATATAATATATGTCGGCGATGATTAAAGTGTATTCAGTTAGATAGTGTCGGTTACTGTTCTGAATCATCCTGAAGTTTCGTTCGAATGTCCAACAACCAGTCGAGAACTGTTGGCGATCTTAAGAATTATTTTATTTACAAAGTTCTTAATTTTTAAAGCCATTTTTAAATAGCTAGAGGCAGACTTTTAATGTTTTTTTTAAATAATTATTAACTTAAACTATGAAGAGTTGCAGTTTTATACGACTGCCTGAAAAAAGGAATATACTGTTTATTTCATTAATGATGATTTTGATGACTAAATATACAATTTTTGTTGCTTTTAATTCAATAGCATTACTCGATCGAAGGAAAATTTTAACTGTTCTTTACAAATTATTTTGTGTAACATTCTTACTAGTAACGAAAAAAAATTTTCCTTTGTGTTACATACATCTTTTTTCAAAATGACTCACATATGCTAAATTTCTATTCGGCATTTCAATATTTTTTTTAAGGAGCAAATAATTATCTAGTGAATTGGTCCTATGAAACTATGTACATTAAAAAACTTTGATATAAAAAAAAATATTTTTAAAAAACCGACTTACACGTACAAACTAAAATTATTTTATACTTTTAAGTGGTGGTTGAAGTTAATATTGTGTGCAATAAAGAATAATAAATTCTTTATTGCACACAATATTAAGATATATGTAAAAAATAGAAGCTTACCCTAATAGGTATGTCTCTCCCAGACAACCTTATATGTGTAGGTATGTTATTTAAAAAATAAAACATTTCAGCATCTGTTTTGTCATTTTATTTAAAAATCCTGGGAAGAATTTTCCATCTAATTTGGGGTAACAGGGAAGTGCAGTTATTGTGGCAACATTAAACTCAAACTTGTCATGTGACGTCATCGTTACGTCATGTTATCTCTATTTCAGTCGCGGTTACACAGTACCTTGGTCTATTGCCTTCTCTGTCTACGGAATGAATAAAATGTCACAGAACAATAATGTCTTGGGCACAGAGTATAGACACACAGATCCAGTGTTGCAAAGTATCGTCCAAATTCCCCAATAATAATCTCTTCATTCTTATTTCTTACAATACCTATAATATATGAATGGGTTCTAATCCAGACTACAGAGGCATACTCACAACTCCGACATAATCATGAGTCAAGCCGTTTATTTTATTCAACAACTAGAAGCCCGCGCCGACTTCGTCCGGGTTGAAAATTAAATATTTGTTCTTGTGAGCTTCTTATAGGAGACGATTGTCAATAAGATCACCACAGGAACCACACGAATATCCCGCACCGATACCCGCCACCGTGCCCCGCCGCGCCAGCTGGCACCATTTTATTATTTTGTCGCGCGGAAACATTAATTTTCCGATAACTCCTAAGATATTTATTTAAATTGTATAGTGTAAAGGGCAAAAATGTTCTATATTAAATACTTACGATAATAAACATATTTATTTAGATATAGATTGACATCACATCGATTAAAGAAGCTTCGAAAATAATTGATTATTTTTAATCAAAATTTGAAAGATAGAAATGGTTACTGTAAGTTATCCTTAGAATATAGACATATGCTATCGCGGACTTTTTTTTAGAACTCTTTAATAGGAACAATTCACCCATACATCATTTTCATCCAATAACAGTATATGACCCAGCGCACGCCTTGAAAACGTTTAAGAGTCAAAAAAAATTCCGACTTCTTTAACAAATTTGTACATAATATCTAGCCATAATACATTTATTAACATAATTATAGCCTATAACCATCTGGAATAATGTACCTTTGAAATGGTAAAAGAATTATTGTAATAAGTGCGGTGGTTCCAAAGTTTGCTCCGGACATACATACAAACTCACAAAATTCGCGCTCTCTCTTTATTATAATAGTATAGATTATCTACTTCCACGATAGACGTGAACAGTATCACTCAAAATAGTTTAGACGCTACAAGCAGGAGTAATAGTGTTACAATGACTCTATCAAGTTATCAACCATACATACAACCTATAGTTATTGTTCAAGCTTGGATATTGTTTGAGCTAGGTAAGCGTTTGAATGTTGTTTTTATATTTTGCAAACAACGGGGAAGTTATCTACCAAAAATACTCATGTTTTTCTTTTGCAACATTGATTTATCAATGTCAACTGTCAACTTTGTGGAGCAAGATGTAGTGTGATGTAGTAACTAATACCTAATCTGTGAGCAAGATTTGACATGTTATGGTTTGTACTTGGTGTTTTGAACTCATCTTCACCCGCCGAAGTGAATAATAATAAAAGGAAATCGTGTAAATAACTTTTGTTGTAACATTTATTATTTTCCGGAGTTGCTTATATGGTTACGTGATGACATCGAATTCAGAATGAGGCGCAGCTTAGCTCCCAGTCAGGTTGGCGCCAGCGACAGTGTTTTCAAAAGTCCTCTACTACATTCGACCAAACGAAAGAAACGAGAATGTGCAAGAATACCGCTGGCGCAAAAATCTGCTTCGCAGACACTCTCGACTTCCGACCATGAAAATCTCATCAAGCAAATATTGAGTAAGCCTTTCAAAGTACCTATTCCTAACTACGTGTCATCTTACTGTAGCAAGAGTCTAGGGTTAAAGAGAACTCAAGTAAGGCGACCCTTACACGATCCCGATGAGCCAAACGCACTGGTGTTATTCCTTCCGAAGAGCATCCCAGAACATGAGAGGATGAAAATGAACCCCAATGACATAGAGGTTGCAGTAGTCGTCGATCCAGTGTTGGGTAACATTCTACGGCCACATCAGAGAGATGGAGTCAAATTTATGTATGACTGTGTCACAGGAAAACAGATTGAGAATGCATATGGTTGTATTATGGCTGATGAAATGGGTTTAGGCAAAACACTACAGTGTATAACACTCCTGTGGACCCTATTAAGGCAAGGACCTAACTGTAAACCAACAATTAGTAAAGCTATCATTGTATGCCCCAGCAGTTTAGTCAAGAATTGGTATAATGAAATACAAAAATGGCTGGGCCAAAGAATAAATGCTTTACCAATGGATGGGGGTACGAAAGCTGAGATCACTTTAAAACTGCAGCAGTTTATGAACACGTTTGCATCAATAAGAGTTGCTACACCAGTGTTAATCATTTCCTACGAAACGTTTAGAATATATTCAAACATTTTGCATTCATCAGAAGTGGGATTAGTTCTATGTGATGAAGGGCATAGATTAAAGAACAGTGAGAATCAAACATACCAAGCATTAATGGGACTTAAGGCTAAAAGGAGAATTTTAATATCTGGTACTCCAATACAGAATGATTTGACTGAATACTTCAGTCTTGTTCACTTTGTAAATGAAGGGATCCTTGGTACTGCACAGGAATTCAAGAAGAGATATGAAAATCCCATACTTAAAGGTCAAGACGCTCTAGCTACAAGCCAAGAGAGAGAACGAGCACAGGAATGCCTACAAACTCTCACATCTATAGTAAATAAGTGCATGATACGTAGAACCAGCAGCCTGCTCACTAAATACTTGCCGGTCAAGTTTGAACAAGTCATTTGTGTGAAAATGACTCCACTGCAAACACAGTTGTACAAGAACTTTATTAATTCAGATGCTATAAGAAATAAATTTGCAGGAAACGGTGAGAAGAACACCTTGAGTGCTCTGTCTAGTATCACTATGCTGAAGAAACTGTGTAACCATCCAGACTTGGTGTATGACAAAATTATTGAAAGATCGGAAGGCTTTGAAAAGGCGAGAGACTTATTACCAAGTAATTACGACATCAAGGATGTGAGACCTGAATATTCTGGAAAACTAATGATTCTCGATTGCATATTGGCAAATTTGAAAATGAATACAGATGACAAGATTGTGCTTGTATCAAACTACACCCAAACTCTCGACTTGTTTGAAAAATTGTGTCGTAAAAGATCCTATCAATACGTGAGGCTGGATGGATCTATGACGATTAAGAAGAGAGCCAAGGTTGTAGAAAGCTTTAACAATAAGGACTCTAAAGAATGGATATTTATGCTGAGTTCAAAAGCAGGAGGATGTGGACTGAATCTCATTGGTGCTAATCGTTTGATCATGTTTGACCCAGATTGGAATCCTGCGAATGATGACCAAGCCATGGCTAGAGTATGGCGTGACGGACAAAAGAAACCGTGTTTCATTTACAGACTTCTAGCTACTGGTACAATTGAAGAGAAGATATTCCAAAGACAAGCGCACAAAAAGGCGTTAAGTGATACTGTTGTTGATCAGAATGAGGAATCTTTGCGGCACTTCACATCTGACGACTTGAAAGACTTGTTTAGATTGGAAGAAAACACTTTATCTGACACGCACGGCAAATTCAGGTGTAAAAGATGTGTGAATAATATACAGGTTACACTACCACCTGAGAATTCGGATTGTACGTCAGATTTATCAAATTGGTACCACTGTGCTGATAAGAAAAATTTAGCCGATCTAGTTCTGAAACAATGTTGGGATCTAGCTAAAAGCATATCCTTTGTATTCCATCATAGATCAGCTAAGACAGAAGCACAGAAGAAAGATGAAGAAGAAGAGAAAGAGAATATTCAAGAATGTAAGCGAAGGAAGATTGAAATTGATGAGGATTATTCAGAACCTGACGACAGTGCTGATGAGGATTACCAATAATCATGTTGTTTTTTTTAAATTATGAGAAATACTTCAGTTTTTTATATCTACCAGTCCTTTGGCAGTGGATTTTGTTACACAGTAGAACCTCTAACTCGAATTTCTAGAGAAAACTTATAAGTTTAGAGTTAACAAGTTTTGAAGTTAATACAAAGTTGCAAAGTTCAAGTTAAACTTACTGTATTATGAAGTGAAATATCAGTTTTTTGTTTATATAATATTTAATAGTTATATAACTTGGTCTAAAATGTTTTGTTTGTTAAATTGAGGATAGTTAATTTTCATGTACCTTACAAAGATTATACAGATTTAATTGCAAATTATGTTAATATTGATATTATTACTTTTATTATAAAATATAATTAGGGGTGAATTCCAAAACATGATTGTAAATATTTTCTATTAATGTAAAAAGTTAATTAAGGTCCATTGTGATTATTCTAAGTGAAGGAAGCTGTAATTTTACTTTAAATGATTCTATGTTCAGTTTTCTTAAAATATTATATTGTAATTGTGATAAAAATATTCAACATTATATTGGTTCATGAACTACATGAAAAAACTCTTTCATTTGTAAGCTTAAATAATGAAACAACTCAGTATCATAAAAAATATATTGTACTTACTATTAATAACGAAACATGTATAAACAAGATCAAGATATATAAACAACAACAAAGAATTACATGCACTATTACATAAAACTCAAAATAATCAACACATCAGTTTATAGCGATATTTAATCCCGATAATATATTTAGTGGTACCAACAGATTTGACCCAACAACACATCGCTCATTTGCAACAAGAGTGACATAACTCAAAATTCACCAATTTTAGTGTCGAACATTTTATACTTTTTGCTATAAAAACAACATTACGCTAAGCACAAAAAAATAAGAGCGAGAGATATTGTGACTTAATGCTCTGTCGCTTTTTTGGCTGCTGTGTTGTTTTGAGACTGCAGCATACACAAAACATTACTCTCTAATGAGAGAATTCTCTCATCGTCGATTTTGAATTATGTCACTCTTGTCGCAAATGAGCGACATATTTAAGCATCACTCTACCCTCTCCATTGTTTTTTATTTACTTATTTATTTTATATTTTTAGCGAGCAAGCGGGTCACCTGATGTTAGGTGATTACCGCCGCCCATGAACATTTGTAGCACCTGAGGCACCACAATTGCGTTGTTTAGCCTTTGACATGTCAACAAAAGAGCCTGCCGCTCTTTTGTTGACATGTCAAACACATTGGTATACTCCGGACCAGAGTGGAATGCTCCAGGAAGGAACCATGAAGCTCCTCAACTAGAACAACTCAGTTTAAGCCCGTAGGACCAGCTCGGCGGCTGTGATGAGTAACCGAGGGACTCCGCCTCTTCATTAATGGAGTACGGCTCCTTGAAGATCTTCAGTAGCAGACGAACCTGAACAAAACGGTATTATTTGAATTTACATACAATTAATGTCCTCCCGACCGAATCCGGTCACGGCGGTCAATCTCCACAGAGATTAGCCTTCTACGCGGGAGATATTATAGTACGCAAACAGGTGCACTCTCTATTCCCTCACTCTCGTATTCCGATGGGAGGGAAAATTAGACACGAACGGAGAGAGATCAGGCGCAAGACCGACGGCTTCACGCGCTCTCCGAGGCAAGGGGGTGACTCACCGCCAGCTGTCTAACATGAAATTAATAGGTTTTTAATGAAATTCTTTATGTAAATGAGAAATAGGAAATATACGTATGATGTGGCTTGAAAGTAAAAAAAAAAATGCACAGACCTTGTGGAAGTCATTGTTTTCTGCATCAGCGATAGCCTCCTGCAGGATCCAATTCCGGGGCACGTACAGCGGGTTCACTCTCGACATGCGTTGACGACGGATGTCTTCATTCACTGTTATATAAATAAATAAATAAATAAATAATCATTTAATTCAGAATAAATTCCATATCATTACAATAAAAATAATAAAAATAATTTAAAATATAATAAAGTACTCTATAAACTACAATGAATGCTAGCGATATCTAAGATATCTACACTGCGGTACTACATAATTACATAATGGAACACTTCGACCATCCGTTGCGCCATATCTTTTTTTCCATGTACTTTAAAACTGGGAACCAACTTCCTGCGACGGTGTTCCCGCTAAATTACAACATGTGGTTATTCAAGGGGCGGACCAACAAATTCCTGAAAAGCCGGCAACGCATTGGTGGTGCCTCAGGTGCTACAAATGTTCATGAGCGGCGGTAATCACTTAACACCAAGTGACCCCCTGCACATATGCTCGCTAAAAATATTTAAAAAAAAATGTAACATTTTTGTTTTGAAAAGTGCAACTGCTGAGTTTTCTGCCAGATCTTCTCAGCAGAATCAGCTTTCTGAACCGGTGGTAAGTTCTCAACATGTCATAAGTCCACAAGTTGGCCTACTTGAAATAAATAATAAATAATTTTGAACTATGACAGCAGCCTCCAATGTTAATCATAGATTAATTAAAGAGCTGAATGATCCAAGTGGACTGAGCCCAAAGTACCCACCATTTTCTTTCTGCAGCCTATTTGTGTATTTGTGAACCCATTTGAGCCAGTCCTTCGCTTTGCTCACTTTGCCCAGAGACCATTTCAACTCCAATGCGTCAATGTCTTGTAGTTTTGTTATATCTACCTGTAAATAAATATGCATACTAATTTTAAAAAAACTTTTGTATGGGTACACTTGGGGACTACGTTGCGTAGAAATTAGAATGAGTACCCTCTAGAATCCTACCAAGTGTGACGTCGAAAGAGATAGGTAACAAAATACATAAGTACAATATTAAAACGCTACAACGCACCATTGTTTATATTTCGGGTTAAAGACTTTAATTAACACTAAAATTATCATAACACTGTGAAGTACGTACGTCTCGTTGGTTCAAATCACCTCACAATGAGCAACAACTCAAAACTTGGCACACAGTGAGGGATAGCTGTCTCATTCTATCTTGTTTGACATCGCTATACTGCATCTCTTTCATGTGGGAGTAAAAGGAGATTTATAAGTCTATAGTACTTCTCTGTCTACGCTATGTTGTCATTTATGTATAGGTCTACCTTGTTCTGTATAATATGTATAACAATACCTCTGATAGTTGTCGGAATGTGCTTGTGAAGTCGGATGAAGTGCTCTGCATCATGTCGAGCAAATCCTTTACTAGCGACTCGTCGCCATCTTGGATTTCTTGGAGACCTAGTTTCGCGAGATATGTTTTTCTGAAATAAAAATTAAAAAACTGAATAGAACAGTAACTGTCGTAAAATTACTAAATAATTTTTCTTAATAATGTTCTAAATAAATCGAACATGATTTAAAAAATCTAAGTTGATTTCAAAGCTATTTATTGAATTTGTTATAAAACACAGTTACATATTTATATCTATAGAAGACTAGCTGATGCACGCGGCTTCGTCCACATAGTAATTTAGCTTTTTAAAAGTTTCCGTGGGAACTTTTTGATTTTCCAGAAAAAAATATAGCCAATGTCACACTCCAGGGCCTCAACTATAGCTGTGAATAAAATCACGTAGATCCATATCTCTGTTGTGACGTGATTGAAAGACAAACCAATAAACAAACACACTTTCGCATATTTGCGAAATTTCGCATTACATATTTGTAAGTGACTAGAACAGTCATAGATTTATAGAAAACCTTTGCATACTTACAATATTTTGTTCTGAACATATTCGGGAAGCGTGACGATGATCGCTTTGATCTTTACTTTGTCTTCTTCAGTCAGTATCGGATCCAAAGCCTCCGCGAATTTCGCCAAGTTCCAGACGAGTATCTATACAAATAAATAAAATTAAAGTGTCTGTTTGTAATATCAAAAGAACAGCTTTTTACTAACTGCATACGAAAGTAAATACGGTACTTATAACAAAACAATTTTTAAAATTTTTGTCTGTCTGTCTGTTAGTTGCCGCTAATCTTGGGAACGGCTGGACCGATTTTAACGGGACTTTCGCTGGTCTAAAATAATATAAAATTAGCTTGGGTATAAATATTGAGTTTTAAGGTGCAGTTTTACGATTTTCCTAATAAACATATAAATTATATTTAACTTGTTAAAAAAAAATATAATTGTTTACATTATAAACAAATTGTTTTGATAGCAGCAGTTAAATTTACCCTTTATATTTAGGAATGGAATTAAAAAATAATCTTTAGGTTTTGTATGGCTTGATAGATGTCCGCTCGATCTTGTGCTGCTTGTATCAAGAAGGAGAAGGGGGAAAAAGGAGGTCAAGAACTAAACTCATGCGACTCACGTCAGGCTGCTTGTTGAACGCGTATCTGCCCATATCGTCGGAGGAGTTGGGCACGTAATGCTCATAGTAGTGGTCCATGAACCCATAGGGCCCGTAGTCTATGGTCACGCCCAAGATGCTTACGTTGTCTGTGTTCAGAACGCCGTGCGTGAAACCTAATCCTGAGTTTTAAAAAAAAATTTGGATCAGTATTAAAATCTGAAGTACTCAAATTATTAATCGAGAGGGGTTCAGTAAATACATATAGTGTATTTCCCTGAAATGTTTGAAATTATTTTTTAGGACGAATTCAACGATGTATATAGCTAAACTACTTGCTCTTTCACACAATACTTACCTAGTACCTACCTATTGTGTGAGAATAGTTCGTTTCTATCCATACAGACTACATATTATGGGCGTCTGGACTCCACATATGGACGTATGGGTGATATGGACGTAGGATAAATAAGATAAGACGTCGTAATACAGACGGGATTACTAAACTATACTTGTTTTAGATTTAGATTACTCCCTATGATGGAATAAACGGCTTGCGCAGGACTAAAGGTTTCTTTTTTTATTTTGGATCATAATATACTCAATATTCACCTTGCCAAGTAGCCACCATGTCCAAGTTCGTGTGAGCTACCTCCATATACCACTTGACATACTTGTCAGCATCATTAACGTCAATGTGAGGAAAATGGTGCTGAAATAAATTGGAAAATTATAAATTATTGAAACCAAAACATTTTATACTTGAAAATTTTATTTCACAGAAGTAAATAAGAGGTCGGTGCGCCATTTGTAATATTATTAGTTCCAGAGACAGTCGTATGACAAATGCGGTGCTTAAAATTGACCCATAACTAAGCTGTCATTTGTCTATGGACAGCCAATCCAGTGTTAATCATAGATTAATTATAATAGAGATCAGTGGTATGACAGGGTTGGGACTTGTTGGGAACCCACCCTCGGAATCCCATTACCGCGAGAACACAGTGGGAACGGTCATCAACTCATCACAGTCACACACACACCTTAATAATGAAGTCAGCCAGGGTCCTGGCGAGTTGTGGCTCCTTCCTCTTGAACAGTATCTCGAAGGAGCCAAGACGGTACCAAGCGCGCGCCATACGCAGTACCACGGCAGCCCGTTCTTGTCGCGCCAGGCCGCTGTATGTCTTGTCGCGCCACACTTTGTGATCGTCGCTCACTAACAGTTTAGACAGTTTTTTTTATTATTGAGGCTTCAAAAAGTTTAAAGTTTCACAAGTTACTTTGTCAATTAATTTAGCCGAAAATTAACTTGAAAAGTATTTGAACTTGAGGAGACTTTTGTCAAGAGGCACTCAGTCCTTACGGATTTTTGAAATTAATTGGGTATTTGTAATTTTTAAATATGTAAGTACATAAGCAAGGTCAGATTTTTTTTTATTCGATGACATAGCCCTTGACTGCGATCTCACCTGATGGTAAGTGACGATGCAGTCTAAGATGGTAGCGGGTGGTTTACTTTTAGGTTAGGTTAGGTTGTACTTTTAAGTTTTGACAGTATCTAAAAAAGCTTCCATCTTACCCACCAAACCAGCAGCCCTCGTGGTCGGGATCCCCAAGTGGTGGCACGCTTCACTTGCGATCATCTCTCTGATGGATGAACGTAGCACCGCCCGACCATCTCCGAACCTTGAATACGGAGTCTCACCTGAACCTTTCAGCTGAGGCTGCCAGGACTCGCCTTTACTGGATTTACAGAAATGTAGGTAATTAATTGCTAAAACTATCAGCTATAACTCAAGAGATCATAATTTACATAATTATGATCTTTTGGTTCATTCTCTCTAATTTCATAAAACCACTGACATATTGGTTATAGTTCAATGTGTACATTTAGTAAGACTTAGCAACATAATGACCTACTTTAAAAAAATCAATTACAACAAATTAATTTCAATTTAAATTTAATATCTGTTGCAGTACACTCTATAATGTAATATTATAATAAAATTATTATACATTTAAGTTTTATTTGTATGATACGCCTGATCCAATGTTGTTAATGTAAATAATCTATTTTTAATTTGTGAATTGTGAGCGTACTTACCTGTTAACATATTCACCAAGTATGTGGGCTCTTCCATCACCCAACTGGTCAGCCCAGAAACCAAATTGATAGCCCCCATATCTAAAATTAAATTCCAGGGTATATGAATAAATACTGAAAAACATTTTTTTCCAATTAATTACGGCATGTAATTAAACGAGCTTCTATTTAATACCATTATTGGCTTCTAAATTACTAAGTCAGCTTCAACTAGTGAGCCTCTAAAAAATATAATTTTAGCATCTATATTTATAACTTAGCTTCAAACCGTGAACTCCTAAAATACTTAAATATTAGCATCAAATAATACACCAAATCTTCAACCACATTTTTAATTTTTTTTTTGTGAGAAAAATGAAATAAAAAAATGCTTCTAACTAAATAAAAAAACGTTTTTTTTTTTGATAAAATTAAATTTAAAAAATGATTGTTTTTAAATTTAACTCAAGATAAATACCTACACATAACATTATAACATTTTTGAAAAAAAAAATCAATTTTTTTTCAACTTTTTTTTTAGTTTTAGGTAGGTTTACAATCCCAACAGAACCTAAGTGCCCGGCCTTCGGCCGGGCACCTGGATATTCATGTATAACCCTAACCTAACCTAACTTTAGTTTAAAGAAAAAATTATACAAAAATAATTGCAATATTAACACACTAACAACAGAACAACAAAAAAAACAAATGCATGTTTTGAATGGCGCTCTCTGATTGGTGCAAATAGCCATAACCAACGAGATCGTGCAAATTGCCAGTCGCATCCGTCTCACTCGCACCAACGAAATCGTGCAAATGGCCAGTCGTATCCATGTCACTCGCACCAAATCGTGCAGTGGCAGTGGACAATAATAAAAATAGTGGCTCTTTATTTGATGCTTTCTTTGGAATATTTTGTGGCCATTGTGAAGAAGCCGAGTTAGTATATTAGAAGCTTCATCATTTTCCCGTTGCTGAGTTATTAAATTAGAAGCTAGGTTTTGATGCCAAAAAATAAATTTTGTTGGTCGACTTATTATATCCCATTAATTACTAGCTGTAACTGAAGATATTTTTTTAATGACAAGTATAGTCTGTTAAATCACTGGATGGTAACAATGCAGTCTAAAGTGGTAGAGGGCTAGCTTGTAAGGGGTTATAACAGTTTTAATTAAACCCATCATACCCAATCAGCATTTTTTCTTTTTGACAAAAATATTCTAATTTGATAAGGTTTCCTCTGCACATTTTTATATTTTGTAAAAAAATAAACTTTTATTACTGAATTTTAATATTTACCTGTGTGAAACACTCAATCCCCCTTCAGGTAAATACTTCCCAGCTAGGAAGTCTACAAACTCTTCTGAGTCTGACACCTTGGGATCCAAGTCCAGTATATCCAACAGGGCTTCCTCAGACACACATACTAGACGTAGCTTGCCTGTAAGGGGTTCTGTGGGTACCTGTAATGTTGAAACACATATTTAAGAATTGAATCAAAAGTATTTACTTCTTGTAGCTCTTATGACAAGTCAAGACTCTACCACTGGTTCGGAAAGGAGATTCTGCTTCTTCTTCTGAAGAGTTAGAAAAAAACTAGGCATAATATTTAAATTTTCAAAACAGGAATATTTAAATATTATGTTTAAGCAGCTTGTCAATATAATAATATTATTATAAGCTAATTGCTTCCATGTAACTTTGTCCTTAGAAATTCATTTACTGTGTAATAACCTTTACTTATTAAATGAGTTTTTCTTTTTACACATTGTTTAAATTCATATAATAGTAAAAAACAATTTGTACCTTTGAAAAAATTGCATTTTTGACAGCAACTGGCTCATTGTACTGTGGGTTCTCATCAATCGGCAGCTCGGCATAGCCAGGTGGCGATCGAAACTTCCACTCTTTGAAATCGGTTAACCTTGCCATGGTCGGCACCGCGACTTTGTTTTCCTGGAGCAGCGGGACCAAGATGCAGAATGCGCGCTTCATTTAGATCTTTGATTTAAGTTAAATACATATTCCAGTTTGTACTCAAATTTACTTGTTGATTCTTCAGAAAACAAGTTTAATTTTACTAAAAACTTTATTGCAAAAGTGCGCCAATCAAACAAAGGAATAGGTATTCCATAAATTCCAATGAAAATTTAAACAATACAACATTATAATAAAATAAGAAAAATTCGATCACTCTCGATTCAGCGATTCACTTGGGATTCACCAAAAAGAAAACTATCTTTTCTGGTCTGTGCCAAAAACTAAAATGAAAAATCAGCAGTTTTTGACAGTTAGTACATGTCTGTCAATCACTTGTCAATGTTGACAATCACAGCACTGGCCTCTATCTTGGATCTATGATTAATACTGGACTTGCTGCTGTGATTTCATTTTTGGATGTAGGTACCTAGTTCATTGATAGGTACCATTTTGGTCTAGGTCTAGTGCCGCCTGTATCCAACGGCTTCCAGAGACTCGTCTATTGTCGTACTGGTACACAACTCCAGGGGCCCAAGTCTGCTATTGCAATTGTAGTTACATTGCCTATCAATGACATCCCAATTGCTACTTTTAGCAATTTTGGTAGTCTACTAATTCAATGGCGTCACAATTGTTTACCGATGGTTTGCCACTGACACATCTAGCTTTAAATCTAGCTTAAATAAACGTTTTTAATATGTAGTTTTTTTTGAAACTCATTTCGGGAAACGCTTTTTAAGCTAATTCCAATACCGAGGTATCATTAAATTACAATCTAATTATAAGAAATCGAACGACCATTGTGAATTTAGTAGACTACGAAATTTTGGACCAATGATAATTGTATTGTAATTGTATTGCGGTACATGACAATGACATGTAAATAGCAGACTTGGGGCCCTGGGCCCCAAGTCTGCTATTTTACATGTCATTGTCATTGATCCGCAATACAATTACAATACAATTATCATTGGTCCAAAATTTCGTAGTCTACTAAATTCACAATGTTCGTTCGATTTCTTATAATTAGATTGTAATTTAATGATACCTCGGTATTGGAATTAGCTTAAAAAGCGTTTCCCGAAATGAGTTTCAAAAAAAACTACATATTAAAAACGTTTATTTAAGCTAGATTTAAAGCTAGATGTGTCAGTGGCAAACCATCGGTAAACAATTGTGACGCCATTGAATTAGTAGACTACCAAAATTGCTAAAAGTAGCAATTGGGATGTCATTGATAGGCAATGTAACTACAATTGCAATAGCAGACTTGGGCCCCAGTTCGTTTTATCTACCTAAACCTTATTGATAAACCTTCATTGAGCATTGTAATCACATTGTAATAGGTCTCTCACGACCACTCAAAACCGACTATAATCATATGTGAGTGATGTAATCGTCAATAGGGATCTAAATCATCTAAATCAAATAAAAAGACAGTAGTATTACATACAAATTTATATTAATTATTTTACAAATCTATAATTATATAAAAAGGCTTGTCCTGACTGACTGACTGACTGACTGACGATCAACGCACAGCCTAAACCACTGAAGTTAGAAACTTGAAATTTTGACAGTAGGTTCCTTTTATGACGTAGGCGAGCACTAAGAAAGGATTTTTCGAAATTCGCCCCCCAAGGGGGTAAAAAGGGGGGTTAAAGTTTGTATGAAACTCCGTCATTTTTCGAGTTATACTCATGAAATTCGGTATTTAGGCTTTAAATTGAAAACAAAAAAGTACGTGTTTCACAGTTTTTAAAAATTCTACCCCCTAAGGGGTTAAATAGGGGTTGAATGTTTGTATAATAGTCCTTCGTTCTTCAAGTTATTTTTCAAGTTACGTTTATGAAACTTGATATTTTGGCTCTTGATTAAAAATAAAGAATTACGTATTTTACATTTTTTTTTAAATTCTCCCCCCAAGGGGGTAAAAAGGGGGGTTAAAGTTTGTATGAAACTCCGTCATTTTTCAAGCTATACCCATAAAATTCGGTATTTAGGCTTTAAATTGAAAACAAAAAAGTAAGTGTTTCACACTTTTAAAAAATTCTACCCCCTAAGGGGTTAAATAGGGGTTGAATGTTTGTATGATAGTCCTTCGTTCTTCAAGTTATGTTTATGAAACTTGATATTTTGGCTCTTGATCAAAAATAAAGAATTACGTATTTTACATTTTTCGAAAATTCTCCCCCCAAGGGGGTAAAAAGGGGGGTTAAAGTTTGTATGAAACTCCGTTATTTTTCAAGCTATACCCATAAAATTCCGTACTTAGGCTTTAAATTGAAAACAAAAAAGTAGGTGTTTCACAGTTTTTAAAAATTCTACCCCCTAAGGGATTAAATAGGGGTTGAATGTTTGTATGATAGTCCTTCGTTCTTCAAGTTATTTTTCAAGTTATGTTTATGAAACTTGATATTTTGGCTCTTGATCAAAAATAAAGAATTACGTATTTTACATTTTTTGAAAATTCTCTCCCCAAGGGGGTAAAAAGGGGGGTTAAAGTTTGTATGAAACTCCGTCATTTTTCAAGTTATACCCATGAAATTCGTATTTAGGCTTTAAATGGAAAACAAAAAAGTACGTATTTCACAATTTTTTTTAATTCCACCCCCCAAGGGGTTAAATAGGGGTTGAATGTTTGTATGATAAAAGGACAAGATGATTGACTGACTGATCTATCAACGCACAGCTCAAAACACTGGACGGATTGGGCTGAAATTTGGCATACAGATTGCTGTTACGACGTATATGCATTAACGTGAGCGAAGCCGCGAGCAAAAGCTAGTTACAAATACAATATGACAGCCCTAAGTGAAAAATGTTCATTGCTCAAGCTCCATTTAAATGCTCAGAAAAACAGATCTGTCAACTTCCCTTATCTTTCAACTTCATTATTCTCAACTTCCCTCTGTGGGTAATCGTCACAGACTTTAAGTATCGCTTGGCAATATTCCTTTTCCTCCATAAATGTGTCATCTTGTAAATCTGGATGTTTTAAGTGATTTTGTAGAACATTCCTGAGATCCAAGCTGGGGTCGAGGCACTGCTGGATTATTGTAGAGTCGAGACCTTCCAATAAACTTTCAAGTATGCTCAATAAATGCTCAGAGTTGTCATCTCGCCCTGATTTAATAAGTTCTGCGATTTCTTTAACTAGGTTCTGTTGGATGAACTTTTCTGAAAGAATTGAGAAAAAAAAATTATTATTGTCTTTTATTTAAATATTCGTTGATAGGAATTTTTTTAATCAGAAATAGGCTTGTGCTTGACAACAATCAATTCCGGATACCACTAATGAGGCCTAGGTTGGAGCGCGCTTGCCTAGAAGATGCCTATTCACTTGCCTTGATGGAACTCAAAATTAAGGGGACAGCAAACATGGATGCTGAAAGGTTTCACACACTGGGTGGTGGTGGTGGTGGTGGTGGTAATGAACGTAGAGCCTCACCTTTAGCCTCCGCATGGTTATGACACAGGTATCTTATCAGGAAAGCAGCTTTGATCCTAACGGCCGGGTATTGCGACTTCAGCACATTGGCGAGGATCTCACACCCACCCTGAGCTATCAGCTCCTTGCAAGCTGGTTCATACTCTCGAACTGCACCTGGTGGAAGAATAATGCAAGAATACTTGAAACTTATGGTGAGATAAACCCATTAAAAATCTAAATTGGTTCAAATGCTCTCAATAATGGACTCTGGCTGTTTAAGTCAATATTATTTGACAGAATTCTAGGTTACTAGACTTGTTTTTTCCTTTTCAGTTTTTATTTATGCAGTCAGATTTTTGATTTTTTTAAATTTAATATTTTATATACAAATTCAATAATATGACAGATGTTTTAACCAATTTTCTTCAAGTCTGGTGCTGAAACTCCACTGATGTAAAAATTGTACTTTATAATACTTACAAGAAATAGCCATTATGCATTTAGCCAGTGTGTCGTCTGTCTCAGTAGTGGCCAAATGCATTAACACATTGAGCACACCAGTCTCGAGCGCTAATGCCTGGCACTGTGGGTTGTTCTGGCACAACTCTGCCAACACCTGGCTGGCTTTGGTGCGAACAATTTCATTCTCACTGCCATAGCATATGGGGAAGATAGCAAAACCACCTAGTTTCTGGAAATCTGAAAATCATATACAATGTTATAGTTAGGCAATTGTAAACAACTTTTTCCTTTTACATGTTACTATGACTTTTGTGCAGTAAATAGTAGTTTGTCAATCTCTATAATCAAAACAAACATGCATCATGGTTAATCTAGCTTAAACAAGATGTCAAAGTTGATGGCAGACCGACACTCTTGTAATAAAAATGATATGGTTTAAACATAGACAAATGTGATCTTATGAACTAAATACAATTTGTGTTTTCTGTGAGTTGTGTGAGAACTCATCATTGATGATAAAAAGACAGACAAACTCGTTTTTATTTACAAGATATGAATATGAGTCATGAAAAAAGATCACAACCCTCAGTAAACAGGAATACCATGCAGGGAGAGTGAGCAGTGGTGTGCACAGGATGTACAACAGGGTAGGCAGATCATATAAAATGGAAAAATCTCCACTATACAAGTTATTAAAAACTTAAGGGTAGGCATTGTACAAATTATAAAAAGCCTTCCCTTAAGTTTTTATAACTCGTACTGGAGATTTTCTCCATTTTATATCATCTGCCCGCTTAATGCCTACCCTGTATGCACGCCACTGAGAGTGAGAGAGTTAAACAAACCATTAGCGTTATCAATATCATCAATGTACTCCATGATGTCACCGAATGCTTTCTCAACGTCTGGCGGCGGAGCGTCTCTTATTCTTATGCTGCTCATCCTCTCTGAATCTGTTAGAACCTTGATAGCATTCTGTAGTACCTGTGCTATGTTCACTGTTAGACTCTTAAGGGCTTCTTCGAGGAATTTACGTCTCTGGAAAATGATAACATACTTTGTGCAAAAACAAAATAGGTATTTATCGAGAAATCAGAAAAAAGCTTATGAAAATTTCAAAAAAATATTTAGTTACATCGCAATAAGAAAATTCTTCTATTAGCCAAAACTAAAGAAATGTCCTTTTAAATGAAAGAAAAAATATTAAAAATTTAAGAACATTTACTTTAATGTTCTGATTAAGATTTGAAAGCACTTTGTAAAAATTAATTTGAATAAAAAATTATTCTATTCTATCTTCTAAGAAGATCTATCTATTAAACATTTATACAACACAAAATTAATCAGGTAATATTATGCAAAAACACCAGATATTTAGATAAAACCAAATCTACATGCAACTAATATTGATACAGCAAGCAGATTCAATACATTCTGATGATACCTCTTCATCCATAGGACCTAGTTCAGAGTTTCCTGGTGCATCTTCAGCTGCTGTAGCCTCCATGGCAAATCGGAGGAGACCCTACAAAACAAATATTTACAGTAGGTAATTAATTTTTGGCAACCCCACTGGTGCAATGGGAAGTTCTGCGGTTTTGCAAGTGTCTCGGTTTTGAACCCAGGAAAGGGTAATTTGCTAATTCATAATTGTTAAAATTATCTCTGGTCTGTTTTGGCATTCTAAAAGTAAAAACATATCTTTGATAGCAGAAGGTTAGAAGACTGTTTTTTAGGTAAATTAAAAAATTATTCCCTGGCCTTTTTGAGAAGGAACATATCATTAGACAGGTCTGTCTTGGTAGAAATTTTAATTTGTATGCGTTTTGTGGGAAATTCTAAATTACATTTTATGTATTCTGCGTATGCAGATGCCTAAGCAAGACATAACCCTAAAATATAAATATACTAAAGAATATACCTGTAAATTCCTCGGTTGTCGGGGCTGAAGCGGCACGGGTTCCTCATTTCGAGCAGGAAACGTTAACGCGCCGGCAATGCGGTTATCTTCATTGTTAGAACCCATTTTGATTCATAAGTTTTCAAACGATTTCCACAGTATTTTTCCACCAGATATTGATCAAAATTACACGCCAAATTGGTAACTGTAATTTTAAAAAGTAATTTAGAAACGTGACTTTCAAAATTTAAATATGTTGGTAATTTTATTGAAACTTTCGAACAGCAGAATAATGTAAATATGTTTCTGAGAATTCCGAATAGACTTCAATAGACCAAAATGAGACCACAGATTTATGATTTTGACAAATGACACTTGACAGTTGCCTCTAGTGTTTCTAGATTTCTAACTATGAAATTACCACTTCTCGATAGATCTAGAATAGTTTGATTTGGAATTTGAATCATTATTTTATACGAATTGTGGAGCAATTAAAACAAATTATGTTGGAAAAGAGAAATGAAAAAGTTATAGTATCCAACTTCTTGTTTTATCTTCGTTGTAGGAAAAATTTTAGTTTAAACTTTACTCACTGATGGTGAATCAAGAGTGATCTCGGAAATCTGACGCTATAGAAGATTTTGAATAATATTAATACTTACTTGTTTGTGTTGACACCAGCTATTGATTTATACAGATTTTACAAGTGATTGCTATTTTGAAAAAATAATCAAAATCATGGAATATTAATTTACCATCAAATGTAGAAAAATTAAAGTTGCTAGCAACATTATTTAAGGTTCGAAATGAATGCGATCAATACTAACTAGCTTTAAGGTGCGTTCATTTTAATACTTGAATGGATTAAAAAAAAATCTACCCGAGCTTCGCTTCAGCCATCTATTAAAAGTAATCCGAAGTGGTGATTCCATACGAAATCACTAGAAAATAACTCATCTTGATTTTTCATTTTTTTTACAAGAGGTTCCCCCCTCTTTTACGTTTTAGTTATGGTAGGTCGCTAACTCGCTAGCATGTTGCTAAAATTTTAAGATTGCAATCAAATGCAAACAAAAGCAGTCCAAGGTTTGGAATATGGCGGTGTTACACCCCAGTGCCTCGGAGGTGATCATAAACCGTAGAGGCTTCGTAGAGGACCTATTTTAAAGCCGTTGGCCCTGCGCTGCGCCTAATTCTCCATGGTCTTCTCGGTTACCGTCCAATTACCGTCTTATTTTATTACAAAAACTGACTGACTTATGACTATATGTGTATGTTATAAGTATTTGTACGCATGCTTATATGTACTACTAAACCGATTTTGATGAATGAAATTTCAATTGGTTTGATAATATGGTAATTACGATTGGTACTAGTGACATAGACCATTTTATGCGAAAATAATCAATTAAGTAGGCATTATAAGATGTTACATCCAATTTTCCGTAGTTTAAACTTTTTTCTTGTTGGAGTAAAAAGTGTGTCCCTATTTTTGTGCACACACTTATATGGTCCTTATTATACCTAACTATAAGTAGCTATCTCTTTATCGGTTGAAATGACATTCCGCTTCAGATCAAAAAAATATCATAATATTATACTAAAATATTACAATGACAGCAATAACAAACTGAAATCCCCACATCGAGAGGAGAACGGTATTTCAGTGTAATCCATCTGATAAAGTGATAAGTAACACACTCGATAACTTATCACATCAGTGATAACACCATGAAACCTTCAAACATGTTTTCGTTTTGAGATCAAGCGGAAAGCAATTTGTTTTTACGTTACATTATTCTTCAGTGTTCTAGAACTTCGCTAATTTTTTATAATTTTCACAGTTTTGATTTCATCAGTGATTCGCGACGAAGTTTGTTATAAGGACATACGATAGTTTTAGTGATTTAATTTAACGAAAAGGTGAGTGTTCTACTTACCTACGCATACTTACATATAAGTAAAAAATTAACTTATCAGTGCGCTCAGAAAATTCACAACTTTGTGCCTCCTCACCTTTCTACCACAGAATTGCGAGACGTCGTCGGCGTTGGCATCCTTACGTGGTAGAAATTCAACTTACTGGCACGATACGTTTTAGTTCAACGTTTCTCAATCGAACCGCGAAGGTGTGAAACACCCTTCCAGCATCTGTTTCTTGCCACCCATAAAATTTGAGTAGAAACCTTCAAGGCAAGAGTGAATAAGCATCTTCTAGGCAAGCCCGCTCCAATCTCATCAGTGCTCACCTAGTAATAAAAAAAAGGAAAGTCGATTTGGTTGAGACGAAACTTGCATCGTCGTGTAATCATCTTCTATTCTGAAAAGAAAATATTACTTACTTACATTCCCTTTAGTACGAGACTCCTATAAATAATTGTTCCAAAATATCGTAATGTTTACGCGTCCTATTCCCCTTACGTCGAATAAGGCTTTAGGCAAATTACAGTCTTGTACAAAGTAATCTAGTCCTACTATCCTACTAAATGTAAAGTGAAAGTGTGGATGTTTGAATGTTTGTTACTCAATCACGCTGCAACGACTAAACCGATTTGGCACAGAGATAGATTATAGTCTGGAATAACACATAGACTATTTTTATCCCGGAAAATAAGAGAGTTCCCGCGGGAATTAAGAAACCTCAATCCATGCGAACGAAGTCGCGGGCATCAACTAGTATAATTTATAAGTTTAATGTTCTAATTTCCAGCGATGCCGCCTCGTCAAGACCTTGTGATCCAGGTGGAGTGCGTGCAGGTCCAGGCGTCCAGACCGCCGCCCCCTCCGCCCCCGGGCCGCCTGCAGCGCCCGCCGCACGACCACCCCGCCGTGTACATCGAGCAATCCAACATGCGCCCGACCGAGCGTGCCGCGGTGTACACGCGGCCGACCAATAACAATGCCAGGAGAACTTAGAAATACATATTGTAATAACAAATATTTTGTTAAGATACGTATAACTAAAATTCGCTAATGCTACTCGTATATGGAGCCCACGCATGGCATAGCTATCAAATACAATATAGCGTTCACTGCGCCTGCCCTTGTTCCCTATTTATTTGGGCAATTTCTAATAAGTTAGGTAAGTATAATATCTCTCATTTGCGACAAGGGTGACATAATTCAAAATTCACCAATTTTAATGTCGAAAATTTATACTTTTTGAGAAAACACAAAAAAATAAGAGCGAAAGAGATTGTGACTTAATCAAATAATACTTATTCTGTCGCTTTGTTGGCCGCTGTGTTGTTTCGAAACCGCAGCATCCACAAAACATTACTCTCTAACGAGAGAATTCTCTCGTCGTCGATTTTGAATTATGTCACCCTTGTCGCAAATGAGCGATATGTCGTGTGGCAGCAGCATGGCTGCAGCAGTACAAGTGGGTAACTTTTTCGTTCTTATCAGAAATAATTGAATAAGCAATTTCGAAAAGAGCACATGTTGAATATTTTGACTGTGCCGTTTCTTTTCGAAATTTTTGCTATGAGTACATACTTGCTGGGGAAGATTTTAATACAGTTAATATATATTCTCTGTAAATAATAGATGCGAGAATGTAGTTCAATCGCTTTTATGTCCCCTTTTCGAAATCGCCTATTAAATTGAGCTTTATTCGCTTAAGTATCTTAACATTCAACGCTGATTTCCAGTTTGCAAATGATTTTAGTAAGATTATATACTTAGATGAATAAGAAACGAATTAAGTATTTATTAATTGTTATTTTATGATTTAAGTATTTTTAAAACTAAGTTATGTAAATAGTAAAATAGGTAGGTAAGCTGATATAGATATTATTGTAAGACAGCTGTTAATTAACTATACTTACTTGAAATTATAAATTTTATTTTATTTCAGTTAAAAATAAATGTCCACAAAGCATAAATAAATTACTTACCTTTATTCGTGTCTAAATTGTGAAAATTTAGGCATAACGGAGAATGTTCACTACCTAATTTTGACTTATTGCTTTTCGCATTTTCTGCAAAAAAAATAAAAAATCTAAGTAGGTAGGTACGTGAAAGAATTATTTTGATACGCGCTGAAAATGAGCGCTGGCGGATAATTCGAGTGAGCGCTTTCGGAAAATGACGCCACGCTGTGGTTGGTCACTTGTGTTAGCGGGACTCGATATTTAGATTTGAAATGTCTGTAAAATCATAACTTTAGGCTTTTTTGAATAAATCAAAAACTAGAGTACTTATTTGTATAGGTACATAACATAAGCTATTTATTACATGGCAAATAAAGCTATGTATACCTAGTAACATTCTCCATCGTCAATATGTTCCCTTTACGTCGAGTCGTCGAGCCTTTTAACGCTTTCTTTTCCCCTTACGTCGAATTTGAAAAAGCACAGTTTAAACAAAATTTTTTTATTTTCATTATTTAATAATAAATAAAAAGTACTCAGTTATTTTATTTAAAAACTAGTTTTTACCCCCGTCTTCGCTCTCGCCATGTTTTAAAAGTAATCCGAAGAGCAGGTTTATGTAATAGGTACAAAATTAACAATTTAATTTATTTTTCTTTTAAATAAAGAATATTAGCTAAGCTGAAGTGGACAAATATCCTCCTGTTCCCTCTAAATAGGCGTAAAGCTTGTGCTAGGAGTGGGTGCGACAATAGTGCCACGGATGGGATTCGAACCTGCGACCTTTCAGTTTTCAGTCCGCACCATTAACCGTTGGACCAAAGCGTTGGACTATTGAGGTTTTGGCGTTTTGACGTTTTGGCAGTTTCTATAAAAAGTTTCAAAACTTTTATTTTCACTTGACGATTGAGAAATCTTAGGCCCAGTGTCTACTGCACAATCGATGAATCACGAAAAATTTGATGTTTTGATATTTGGACATTTTTTTGGTTTTGTAAGTATTTGCCTAGGTAAGGCCTAGGTATTATTTTTATTAAATAACTTATTTCCTTGTTTCTTTACGACAGATTATGGTAGGTATAATAACAATTACGGTGTTATTAGTCTATGATGTTAATAACAAACGTCGTCCTGTCTCTGTGTTGCATTATAAATACCTTCAAATTCCACCGTAAAATGCATTAGACCTAAGCTTCAGAGTCTAAGAATATTCATACCTAGAACCGCAGTAGTCGACGCGTTTATAAGCCATTTTTAGGGATATTAAATCATATCCGTACGCCTATCGTCGCCTTAGTGTTCAAGGTCGAGTCTTACTACGACGAGCTCGCACAAAAATATTCAAAAATGCCGTACTGTGCTGTGAAAGGATGTAATAATTCATCACATAAAGAACAAAAACATTTAAAGATCACATTTCACAAGTAAGTACTACCAAAAAACTTACATTTTTGAGTAAAACCTTCTTCACAACATAAAAATAAATCGTAGGTATCACAGACCCTATTGCAATGAAAATGTTGCTAGCTCTAGGAGAAATATTTTACCCCGTAACTTTTTTTCTCATTCTAAGTACCTGTTGTTTTTAATCCCGATTCACATTAGTTCATTTATGTATTACTAGGGTGACCAAAATATATTAATTATTAGGATGACCAAGTGGTACTCTAGAAAAAAAATTGTGTTTATTATATTTTGTTCTGTTGAAAACAATATGTTTTAATCAGTTTTGGATATGTGTATGTGTGTGTTCGGCAATTTAGGACAAACTTCAGAGGCCAAACTTGCACTCATAATAACAAAAAACCTTATTGGAAAGCCTCTTTTTCCAAATGCAATAGAACACGTGAATTCACATCACCATCTCAGAAACTTGGTACGGCTAATAATTGAAAGGTGTCTGCGTATCCGACTTTTTTATGAGTCTACAAAGGACAACATAGCCAGAAAAATATTGTCAAAGCGGCAATTATTCCGCAAGCAGATACAATTACTTAACAGGATTTTAAAATTGTAATTTCGCATTTAAATTAATAAATTAATAATTGCTAAAACTTTAATATATATTTTTTTATATCTATAAAGTATTTATTACTTTTTACTCGTATTATAATTAATTTCTATTTTCTTTAATAATACTTTTTTACGCAGGAACCCTATATATTTTTGTGAAAAAAAAATTAGCTAATCACATATTATATTACTATTACTTCTAGTTAGAACAAAATCTAAAAATATCTAAATAAGATAGTTTAGTGTATTTGAACTATGATATCGTTCAAACACACTTTTCAAATGGCATTCCAAATCAATGGTAGATTCATTTGACTATTCAAAAGCACTTTGTAAAAGAATATATTTTAAATATGGATAATTTTCCCTTCTTCTTGTTTTTGCAACATTTTTCACTGATGCTTCGCTCTTATTGGTCGCAGCGTGATATTATATAGCCTAAAGCCTTCCTCGATAAATGGACTATGCAACACAAAAATAATTTTTCAATTCGAACCAGTAGTTCCTGAGATTAGCGCGTTCAAACAAACAAACTCTTCAGCTTTATATATTAAGTATAGATATAGATTATAAATTCTTTTAAAAACTTCTTAATCGCAATCATAATAACAGAAAAAGACGCGGACGAAGTCGCGGGCAACAGCTAGTATATTTATAAAATTGCCGCTTAAGGCTAAATCGGAAGGTGAATTTTCCCTACATCTAGGGAGAATTTCTTTCCAATCCTTCCGCTTGTGGCATGACTCACGCACACAACTGCGTATCGGTGAATGTAATTACATGAACTCACACATTGTTGTGGTTGTTTTGAAGCTTACGTTTCGAGCGGAATTTTGTTAGAGACTTACTATCTATGTATTATTAATCTAAGTTCAGAGTGTTCTAAATGGAGCTATGTACAGGCAGGTGTCATTATTCCCTCGTATATAACTAATTGATTGGCAACAAACAGTAAAAATAAACACGGGCCGCAACTCGCAAGTAAGCAAGTGGCGGCGCACGGAGTGGCAACGTCGCGCGATCGATCGCCGCGCCATCAGCCGTGCCAACCCGTTGCGTGAAAGCAACATTAAAAAGTTTTACTTTACTTGGGTCTACTTGCAGAGTTGCTTCTGAAACCCGCTGAGGCTCTTCGTTATTATACCTACAGGCTACACCGCTGCATGTAAGTATAAGTTTGTATAGGACTGCCTCGTTGGTTTAGTGGTGGGTAAAATACTCGGCTTGAGGTCCTAGGTCCTAGGTTCGTTGACATGCGTCGGATTAAAAAGGCTTGTGTGGTAGGTAGAAATTATATCTTCCGATGAAAAGAACTTTTTCAACAGAGCACAAAACATTTCAAATTCAAATTCAAAATTTATTTTTTATTTCATGTTGGCTAACTTGTAGCTCTTATGACACGTCATAAATATACCACCGGTTCGGAATGCAGATTCTGCTGAGAAGAGCCGGCAAGAAACTTAGCAGTTGCTCTTTTCAAAAAAATTTTTTTTTACAAAGCTATGCTATGTATACAGTGCTTCCACAATAAAGCTTCAAAAATGCAAAAATGCATACGTAGGTACACCAATCCAACGCATGTCAAGACGGGCAGTCAAAGCAGACCCATTCCCGTTGGTGGCACCCGTTCACGAGCATGACGCATGATCCAGCCATTGCTTCGCTCAACCATATTTGAGGGAACGTAACAACCCGCACCACACGACACCACCACAGAAATGTTTAAAGAGAGCATGACTACTCAGACTATTTTTTATTTATTTTCAGTTCAAAAACATGGACCTACTAAGGTCGAGCGGGGCAATTACGTCAGCGGGGTAATTACATCGTTTGAATATTACGCCCGTTGTGATACTCCTAGCTAGTAGTAATATCTAATATTTACCAGTAGAGAAAAAGCAATTTCTTCGATAAATTAAAAGATGACGCTACTGGTTTGTTGACCGAGCGAAGCGAGGTCTCTGTGTCTACTTGAGTGAATTTGAACTTGTCCGTCCGTCCGTCCGTCTGTCAGACCCTTATATAACTTCTGAATTACTGAACGTAATTACTTCAAATTTAAATATAATATGTAAACTGATGGCCTTCAGCCGAATATTGCATAAAAAATATAAAAAGCTTTAACCTAATAGATTTATAATAGTGTAGGTTAACACTTCAATAAAAATAAATTAAAAAAAAAAAAAAAAAAAAAAAAGCTTTATTTCAGGGGAGCTCTCATAGAAGCGTCAAAGTCAAAATAATCTGTTGTGCAACATATTTTCTTTTGTGATACTTCCTGTAGTAATTTCCACAGTGAGACAGGATAAAAATTTGGCCCTTACCCTGAATTGGTTACAGACTATTTGTCCATTCGTAGTTTTAGTCTGCAAATTATGTGGCGGCTGCCGTGGGCGAATTTCGGTCAGGAGAGAATTACTTTTAATTATAACTATGTAAGTACATATAACCTGGATTGGAGTTAGCAGCTCTGCTAGCCCAGCAAATTAAATAAGAATTAATATCACATTCGTAAAAAATCTAATCAATTTTATAAAAATACAACACTATTAATTATTACCATTATGAAACCACCTTTACGCAATAAATATGTTACACTTGTGTTAGCAATTTTAAATATTGTTAGTACATTTTTATAGTTGGTCAGTATACCTACCTCATGAAATGATAAATACAAGCATGTCAATATACCTTTGTCAATATACGTTTCATGACGTTTATTGACAAAGGCTAAACCTTTATTAATTTGAAACGTTGGTAGCCGTGTCGTTATGTGCTTGTTTCATGACGTACGTATAATGACGAATGAGATTGGGCGGTTTTTAATAATTGAGCAAGATGCCAGTCTTTTGTCGGCTGTCGCCGTGTTCGGACATTGTGTTAAATATTGTATAGTGAAGTGATTGTGTGATAAAGTTGTGAAGATAAATATATTCATTTGATACGAGTTATCGACCTATTATTTTAAAATTACCCTTCTGAGCTTTCAGCTCAGAAGTGGGATGCCGGGAAGATAGTTTTGTTATCATCTCGGTTAAGGACTACGCCCAAATAACAGGTGAAGTATTACTATTCTTGTTTGATTTTTATTACTCTGTCTTCTTAAAGTAAAAAGTACAATTTAATTTTTTTATTATCTTACTTTTATAAAATAATAATATAATATAAAACAGCGTTCAAAGCCAAGTAAATTTATTATGGTAAAGTTAATCAAGGTTATAAGAATGTATACAGTGTATTTTAATTTTTTTTAGTGAAATATGGAAAGATCAAGGCCTCGGAAACGCCTGGTCATCCCGGAGGCCAGTTCAGAGTCTTCACGCTCGCGCAGCAGATCGGGCAGTCGGTCGAAGCATCACTCGGCCACGCCACGTAAGCGGTCGCGTCGGAGCAGAAGATCTCAAGAGCGTAGTTGTCGCCGAAGGGTTCGAGGCAGCACGCGCGTGCTAAATGCAAGTCCGACACCATCGTCGTCAGCGGGTCGCGCCAACGATGATACTTCAAGTACGGCAGGTACGTCGGATAAAGCACTTGTTTCTACGCTTCTTGAATTCATGCAAAGTTTGAAAAAGGACAATAATAGTGAACGCTTTCCTGTAATGAATGTGATTCCCGAATTTGATCCATCCAAACGGAATCAAACAATTCACACGTGGATTTCGAAAGTTAACGAATGCGCGTCCATTTATGGTTGGACAGACAAACAAATAGCTTACTACGCGTTACCAAAGTTAGTAGGATTAGCCCAACGATGGTATCAGGGATTACCTAGTGTAAAATTTTCATGGCCAGAATGGGAAAAGAAATTAACTTTAGCATTCCCTAGTGAAGAGAACTTCGGACAGTTATTAACGGAAATGCTTGCTTGCAAGGCTCGTTTTAATGATTCATTAGAAGAATATTATTACGATAAAATGGTTTTATTAATTAGATGTAAAATAAGTGGAAAAGACGCCATTGACTGTATCTTATTTGGAATTGAAGACAGGTCCGTCCGAACTAGCGCCGAAGCAGCTCAGTTCAGAGAACCTGATAAATTGTTAGTATATTTAAGAAATGTGAAAGCTAATAAGCGGTCAGAAAAATCAAACATAACCATGCAAGCGAGCACCTCCGATAATAATAAACGTGTTAAGCGAGTAGGTCAGAGTCATATTTCTAAGTGTTATAATTGCGGGGAGGAAGGACATCCATATTTTAGGTGTAAACAACCCATTAAGAGGTGCGAAAAGTGTCGTAGGGTAGGTCACTTAGGAAACGAATGCGTTATTAAAACCGAGGGTAGTTCGACTCGCTCTGATACCACAAATAATAAATCTGTTTCGTGTGTATATCAAAATCAAGACAGCGATGAAAAGTATTTTAAGAACGCAATTGTTGAGGGTCGTGATCTAAATTGTTTTATCGACTTCGGAAGCCAGTGTACTATGATTAAAGAATCTGTTATTAAAAGTCTAGGTACAACTTGGTCTATTAATGATTTACCAGTTTTGAGAGGTTTCGGTAACTCTCTAGTAAATTGTTTAGGTAAATGTTCCCTTTCTATAAAAGTAGATTCTGTTAGTGCTCAAGTAGAAGTGCTCATTGTGCCTGATAGTTATTTGCGCGAACCATTATTAATTGGACAAACATTTACAGAACAAGATCACATTGTAGTATACAAAACTAAAAATGAATTAAAATTGTTAGATAAATGTACACAGTCTAAAGATAAAATTCAGTTGTTTGTTTCCGAGTTGGTAACGGTCAAAGGCCTTACAGAGATTAATGTTTACTCTGTACCTGTTCATGATGGGGACATATTTGTAGAACCGAGTGTTAATCAACAAAAGAAATATCAATTAATAGAGTGTATTACTAAATTGGAAAATAGTAAGGGCAAATTGGTTATAAAGAGCCTTAATCAATCTGGCGTTGAGTTACATCAAAACACCTTATTGGTTAGAGCTCAACCATGTAAAGAAATTAAAACTTTGCTCATAAATAAAATTGATTTGGACGTTAAATCTACCCCAGACGTTATTACAGACAAAATGGTTAATACCAGTGAAAATTTTGACAGGACTGAAGAATTAACTAGTCTCTTGAATCAATATAGAGATTGTTTCGCTTTTCAAATTAAAGAACTAGGTTGTGTAACAGGAACAGAAATGAACATTAATCTAAAAGACTTTACACCAGTAGTTTACCGACCTTACCGTCTATCTCACTCGGAACGAGAAGTAGTACGGGATATGGTTAATGATTTAAAAGAGTCCGGAATCGTAAGAGACTCTAATTCAGAATATGCGTCTCCTATTTTGTTGGTTAGAAAAAAAACTGGAGATTATCGGCTTTGCGTTGATTATAGGAATTTAAATAAGAAAACCATTAAAGAACATTATCCTTTACCGCGGATAGACGATCAATTAGACAATTTGGCCGGTTATAAGTACTATACTACATTGGATCTTGCTTCTGGTTACTATCAGATTCCCATGTCGGAAACTTCAAAATATTTGACCGCTTTTATCACACCAGATGGACATTTTGAATTTAACAGAATGCCGTTTGGGTTAGCCAATGCGCCGTCTACCTTTCAAAGAGCAATCAATAATATTTTAGGTAACGCTAGGTTTAAGGAAGCCTTTGCTTATATGGATGACGTTATTATTCCCTCAAAAACTATAGAAGAAGGTTTTCAGCGATTAGTCAGTACGCTAGAACTATTTCGTAATGCCGGGTTAACACTTAAATTGTCAAAATGTAATTTTTTTAAAGACTCCATTGATTACTTAGGTTTTGAAGTTTGCGAAAACGGTGTTAGACCGGGCAAAAATAAAATTGCAGCCGTAGAGAATTTCCCTGTACCAACCGATCAACATAAACTTAGACAATTTCTCGGACTTGCTAGCTTCTTCAGAAGGTTTATTAGAGGTTTTGCGATGATCGCTCAACCCCTAACTAGGCTTCTAAAAAAAGATGTTAAGTGGCAATGGGGTGATAGTGAATCAAACGCATTTCAAATATTAAAAAGAGAATTAATCCAACGTCCCGTACTAACATTTTATAATCCTGAACACGAAACCCAATTGCATACTGACGCATCAAAGAACGGGATAGCGGGAATATTACTTCAGAGGCCAAATAAAGATTCTCCTTTCAGTGCTGTCGCTTACTATAGCAGACAGACATCCCCGGAAGAGAGTCGGTTCACTTCCTATGATTTGGAAACGTTAGCCGTGGTAGCTTCGATGCAACGGTTTAGAGTGTATTTGTTAGGGATACCCTTTACGGTCGTTACGGATTGCAATTCTCTCCGCGCTACTTTTGAGAAAAAGGATATGTTACCTAGGGTTGCTAGGTGGTGGGGAGCAATGCAAGAATACGATTTTAATATCATTTACAAACCAGGTGTTACAATGGGTCACGTCGACGCTCTTAGTCGAAATCCTATAGCGGATAAAGAAGTTTTAGACATTTTGAACGTAGATTCTAATTGGATAATAACAGTGCAGCAAAGTGATCCGGAAGTACAGCGTATCGTAAATATTTTAAATGACCCGGAAACTAAAAACCTTGCGGAGTTAAAAAATAACTTTATCGTAAAACGTGGATTGCTATATAGGAAAACTAGCGATGGAGACCGTTGGGTAGTTCCCAAAGGGGTTCGCTGGCAGATCCTTAAAGCTAACCATGATAACATAGGGCACTTCGGCTTTGATAAAACGTATGATAAAATTCGGAAGCAGTATTGGTTTGCTAAAATGAGGCGGTTTATAAAAAAATACGTAGATTCGTGTTTAGAATGCGCGCACAATAAAATACCATCCGGTAAAAAGGCTGGTGAATTACATCCTATCCAAAAGGTTGATTGTCCTTTCCATACCGTTCACATTGACCACTTAGGCCCATTTGTACGCAGTAAAAAAAGAAATTCTTATTTACTACTAGTAATTGACGCATATACCAAATTCATTATGTTATTTCCGGTCAAAAGTACTAAATCGATTCATTCTATTAAAGCCATTAAAAATTATTTTCACACTTTTGGTGTTCCAAAACGATTAATATCAGATAGAGGTACTTCTTTCACATCTAAACGTTTCGAAGATTTCTTAAGTCAGCTTGGGGTGAAACATGTTTTAAATGCGATAGCGACACCTCGTGCCAATGGTCAGGTTGAGCGGTATAATAGGACAGTTTTAGCGGCTCTCTCGGCTAGTAATCACGGTAAATCTGAACATCTGTGGGATGAACGCGTGTCCGAAATACAATGGGGTCTAAATAATACGCTTAACAAAGGTATAGGGAAAACGCCAGCTCAAGCACTTTTTGGTACAAACCTCGTAGGGACTTCTGACTATTTGGCAAATATTCTTGATGAGATAGGGACTAATAGCGTAGATGAAGTAGATAACAATGACGCTAGAATCGATAGTTTAGAGAGTGTGCAGACTGAAGGTTTAAAAGTTATTAGGGACGAGATATCCGAATATGTCACTAAAAACCAATCTAAACAAAAGGAACGCTTTGATAAAAAAAGGATTAAGGCTCGTTTTAATTTAGGCGATCTGGTAAGAGTCGAAAGGGACATACCATCAACTGGTGCAAGTAGGAAGTTAATTTCAAAAATCCGGGGTCCTTATCGAATAACTGAAGTTCTTCCTAATGATAGGTACATAGTAGAAGACACCCCTCTGTCTCGAAAAGGTAACAGGAGTTTTAAGGGTACTTTCCCTGTAGATAAAATTCACCATTGGTTAGTTTTTAATAGAAACAGTGAAGGTTCTAGTGATGACTCCAGTATGTCTGATGATTGAATCGTTTATACAAACAAAATTTATCTATAAATGTCCTTCTCTCCTTACGATTATGCATTACTTTGTATTGATTTTAGGATAATAATTGTTATTTTAATTTTTAAGTGATTGAATTTAGTAGTGTAATGAAGTAAAATAATATGATTACGTACATATAGACTATGTATTATAAAATTGTATAATAATCACGTAGATAGAGGCAATGACTGTTTAAAGATTTATATACATTGATTGTATAGTTGTGACTTGTGATTTAAGAACTAATAATGAATTATTGATTGTAAGTTATTTGATCATGTCAATGAAGTTGACTTTGTTAGAATTTAATGATTATTTGTGAATTAAAATGATGCCGTTTGTGTATTTGGTTAAAGTGAACATGAAGGGGTCGCTTTAACAATAACTCAAGTTTTGTTTTACTTGTTGTGAACATGAAGGGGTCACTCAAGTAACGTTTCAGTTGATGTGAACATGAAGGGGTCACTCAAGTAATATCTTAGTTGATGTGAACATGAAGGGGTCACTCAATTCATTTTTACTTGTTGTGAACATGAAGGGGTCACTCAAGTAACGTTTTAGTTGATGTGAACATGAAGGGGTCACTAAACTGATTTACTGGACATGTCAAGAGAGCTATTCAATAATTAAGAGAAATGAAATCTAGTTAGAATATAAGTTACTTTATATTGTACATGCAAAGGTTACTCTGTTGTTTCACGAGACGTGAAAACGGTCAGGAAAGGCCGACTGTTAGCAATTTTAAATATTGTTAGTACATTTTTATAGTTGGTCAGTATACCTACCTCATGAAATGATAAATACAAGCATGTCAATATACCTTTGTCAATATACGTTTCATGACGTTTATTGACAAAGGCTAAACCTTTATTAATTTGAAACGTTGGTAGCCGTGTCGTTATGTGCTTGTTTCATGACGTACGTATAATGACGAATGAGATTGGGCGGTTTTTAATAATTGAGCAAGATGCCAGTCTTTTGTCGGCTGTCGCCGTGTTCGGACATTGTGTTAAATATTGTATAGTGAAGTGATTGTGTGATAAAGTTGTGAAGATAAATATATTCATTTGATACGAGTTATCGACCTATTATTTTAAAATTACCCTTCTGAGCTTTCACTTGGGTTACATTTTTGTGACAATAACACAAAATGTTGTGTTACTTTTGTAATATAATTGACAATTTTGGTGGCCTTATCCAGAGGCGCAAGACGCCTATTATTAGTCTTTGAAAATGGGTAAATATTAAATAACTAAATAGCTACCAAGTAGACTGTAGTATGCACCTAATTAAATACCAAATAGATATTTATAATAGGTAGGCACATAGGGAAACACTTTTTTAATTCGGTGACTAGCTAGTTATTTACTGCGATATCACCCGATGGTAAGTTACGATGCAGTCTAAGATGGTAGCGGGCTAACTTAACTTCAACCCACATCCCTAGTCGATTTCTACACGCCATCGTGCCAGAACGCTAAATCGCTTGGCGACACGTCTTTGACGGTAGGGTGGTAACTAGCCACGGCCAAAGCCTCCCACCAGACCAGACCAGAGACAATTCAGAAATTATAAATTTCTAAATTGCCCCCGCCGGGAATCGAACCCGAGAACTTCCAGTTATTAGCACGGCACTCACCACTGCGCCAGGGAGATCGTCAAAAAGTTCCCAAGTAGGTAAGTTTAAGTAAGTACAGTAAGTATGAGTTTTTTCTTAAGTGACACCAATTCCCCCGTGTTCCCCAACTATTCTTTAGATAGGTAGGTATCTACTTAGGTAACTTTTCAAACCTGGATGTTTTTAAGTAAAATGGAGCTAAACGCAAAAATGTAATATGCACATAACATTGCTTATTTCAAAAATGATTTAAAATTTGAAACCTCCACGAAAAGTTGGCATGGCGATTCGGGTTATGTTTCTGCGACGTTGCCGCTCCGTGCGCTAACGGGCGCCGCGCGCCGTCACCGCGCGGCGTTCACTTCGAGCTTGCTTCGGGCGCTCGAACTCGAGCCAAAGCGCACAGTATTGGGGTACCTACTAAGTACCTACCTACCGCTTTGACCGACTGCAACGAAGAGAAGCAGCGAGCGGAATGAAATCCAATAGACCGAGGGTTCAATCCCACAAGGGTTGAAGGGAAACATCGTGAGGAAACCGGAATGCTTGAGAGTTGTCAAAGGTGTATGAAGTCTGCTTTGCATGCCAGCATTTTGGACTATGGTCTAATATTCTAACAAGGTAAGAGAAGACCTGCGTGTACCCATCATCGGCTACCGCTAATGATGATGGTGATGGTGATGAACTTTGGTATTAAGAAATTCATCAAAACTGTACCAAAAAAAGGAAATACTTAAGTATGACAAAAAAAAGTCATATTCAGTACCGAGTACCGACCTAGAACAGTCTTCGATTACCAGGAAAAAAGGGAGGAACCCATTAAAAAAACTGTACTTACCTACTTACTTTACTGTAGATAGGTAGGTAGGTACTTACTTAATGACCTCAACTTAATGTGTTTTTAGTTTTTACACATTGCTTAAGTAAGTGTGCAAAAAATTATTTTTGAGTCATTGTAGGTATTAAATAGGTATTTTACCTTTATGTAAAAACTCCAACCTAATAATACATAATAATTCTAACAGCGTAAACAACTACATATACCTACCTACTTACCTACTCTGTAGGCAAGTTTAGGTACAGACCACAAATACATAGCTAGGTAGGTAGATATAATTTGGAAAGAAGTTTCCCGAAATGGCCAAAACAATAAAGGCTGTAATACGTCACTTCCCTAATGATATTTTGATGACACAGCTATATTCGAACATCTACATTAGGTACCTACCTATCTACATAAATAAAACATGAGATTTCTCTTATGACTTTGATTTTATAACTTCCAAACGTGAACATAAAGATGTCCACAAATAGCAAAATATAGTTATAAATACCCATAATATATTGTATACTTAGTTACTTATTAGGGTTCCGTACCTAAAGGGTGCCAGCGATACCTTATTACTAAGCCTCCCTTGTCCTCTATAATAGGCAGATGTACCTACTTGAAATTTTCACAGACTGTATTTCTATTGCCAGTACCAGAACAGAAAAAAATTACATGGCACTCACACACGTGCTCACTACTCACACAAAACAGGCAATAAGCCTACGTGTTCGATGGTCTCTATACAATAAACTTTTGCTTTTGCTCGATCTTAATAATAACTGGTGATAAATCTTGTAAGATGAAAGTTGGAACGGAATTGCGGAACCTTTCGTGTGCGGGTCCGACTCGCACTTGGCCGGTTTTATTTTTCATATTATTAAGACTGCAGTCTGGACGCGTGAGAAGTTGCGATAGAACACCCACATTGATAATTTCTATTCACACAGACATATCATACAATATTAGTATACGCACCTTGGAAAGTAACAATCTTAACAATCTACGTTTGGCGCTTCCCTCAAGTTAAATGTACATCACGCGTTCGTCTTAGTAGGATATTAATGAATTTCACAGAAAATACGCAATGTATTTTAACCGCATAATGAAGTTCGCGGGCCCGTAGTGAGACTAGTGACTAGTGGCGGCATAGGGTGGGGCCACAGTGCACGCTTTTTTCATGTAACTTTTGTCTGAATGGAATAACTTCTAAGTAAGGGTCCGATTCGAATTATTTAAAGGGGAATTTCCAGATACATAGTCAATTATAGTTACAAAAATATTTAATTGGATAAAGATTACTAAATAATCATGATGAGAACGTCAACATTTTTCATCGTGCTCATGTTTCAACAGACTAATTTGAATAAAAAAGGGGTTATAGTTGCTCAACTATAATAGTTCAATATATAGCCCCGCGGACGTGCTTGTAGGTAATTATGAGTATTGCAAACATGTATAGTACGTATATCTCACGAAGTTACGGTTAATTTTTTTAAAATAAAATATAGCTCATGTTACTAAAGGAATAATAGCTTTCCATGAGTGTAAGAATTTTTAAAATCGGTTAAGGAGTTTTTGAGTTTATCCATTACAAACAATTTTACAAACTTACAAACAAGCAAATATTTCATCTTTATGATATTAGTTTAGACAAAACAAGTGTCACTAAATAATTCAAACTCAAAATTATTTATTTCATGTAGAATGCTGATTCTGCCGAGAAGAGCCGGCAAGAAACTCGGCAGTTGCTCTTCTCAAAACAAAAAATGTTACAATATGTAGCTTATGTATCTTGTGGCAGTTGAAGCAAGCAGATTGGTTCCAAGTAACTTTGTCATTTACAATTATATTTTGCATATTTTGTATTTCCTGAAATAGAACTCTCGTTGCTTTTTCAACATCAGTGCACGCATCATCCTTCAAGCTTTTGTTTTCCAGAATTGACACTTTGTTTCTTGAAACAATATAGTTAATAAGGTATTTATTAGAAATTAGGATATAATTAATTAAATTAGATTTTTTGCAAACCCCAATTAGATTTTAAAGGTTTAAAAGGTAGCCTATATGTATGGTATGTAATCCAGGGTATAAGCTATCTGAATTCCAAAATATGTATCAGCCAAATCGGTTTAGTGTTTGTAGGGATATAAAGACGCTTTTTCATATCTACCTGAAATGAGGAGCAAAATAAGTTACGATATTAATGAGTACATTAGTGTTTGCTAATTAATAAAGTGTTTGATGATTAAAAAAATACATAATAAAACTCACATACTTACTACGTTCGTACTCGAAGAATACAAATAAAAAAATTAGCAGTCGTTTCCGACACTCGCGACCCACCCTAATGCTCGTCGGAACAATATTATATCGCGGTCGCCGGAGTTGCGGTGCTCTACGAAAACGAGCGTGCTATCACCTTGAATATTGGGACGCGATTGATTTTATTTGTGGTTGAACACTGTAATATAAAGCGAATTACGGGCGGCTACTGCTTCATACTAAAATGTATGAGCAACGGGGAACGATTTTCGCTACTAAATTAATGATTTTTAGTCTTATATTATTGCTTTTTGGTTTGAATTAATATAAAATTTTAATGGCGAAAATTTTCTCTATACTTCCTTCTCACGATTTAACCAAAAATTATTCCAAATATAACATCGGAATAGCATAAGATGTATTAAATAGTAAAGGTCGATTTCGGTGATTTTGATAATGTTGCTGATTTTTTTTCTCAAAAACTGAGATTTATTTTAGATATATTTCGCGGCGTACTTATAGCCTCATTTATTAAGCAATTGAGGTTTTTTTGTGGTGTCATTCAATTCAATGAGTTTTTTAATTTGGGTTAAACCGTAAGTGTCTATTTGCGCATTTCTTCCAGACTTGCCCCTTAAGTAATTAATTTATGTAAATGAATTAATCTTCTCAGCTAGGTACCTAGTTTGGTTATTAATTAATATATATGTCGGAGAAAAGGCCGTTCTCATAGACATCATCAGTGGTCGCTATAGCTAGTGGGCGTCATCAAGGTTGATTGCAAGCATAAAACGACGTATTCCTTGTTCTGTACAATTTAATCATAGTTCCACAATATTGAGGGACACCATATGATTAACCGACATCATCAGTGGTCGCTATAGCTAGTGGGCGTCATCAAGGTTGATTGCAAGCATAAAACGACGTACCTATTCCTTGTTCTGTACAATTTAATCATAGTTCCACAATATTGAGGGACACCATATGATTAATCACTTTCTAATTACAATCCAATCTGAGCAGCGAGTTCGCGACACACATCTACTTCACATTCTGTTCTCCCATAATGATCCACCAAGGATCCACCTTGATCAGCTCTCTATTAATTATAACTGATAAGCATAGCTCTGCTAAGTCACACGTCTACCAAGAGAATGCCAAGATCAAAGAGAATGTAATCACTCCGTTTTAAGAGGCGGAACTTCAAAGAAAAAAATTTCGAGACTTTGTTTTTATTTTAGCCAACTTCATAAAAGAAAAACAATACTACCAACCTATGTAATGAAGAAAGAATTGTCAAAGCTAAGGATGTAATGTATCGATAGATTTGTCTTATCGATAATTAGATTTTATCGATATCGACAAAAACAGGGATGTGCTACCAAATCTATTGTTCTAAGATCAAGTTCAAAAGTTGCGTAAATAAAACAAGGATCAATATGAGTCTAGTATTTATTCATTTTTATTCACAATATTACAACTAGTTGAAACAAAATTAGTTACTTTAAATTGAATTCTTTCTTTCTTTCTAGAAGTTTTTTCAATGCAATAGCATCTTTTTATCTGCTAAGCAAAGCAAAGTATCACTGCAGTCTTCTTTTTATCCCATTCGATAGAATAGCAGATAAAAATAATCGTAGGTAGCACAGGTAGGTAGGCACTTTACCAGTTTGATACCATTGGAAAAAGCAAGAACTTCTCAGAACTTTTAACATTCATGCTGCAAACTTCACATTTTCTATAATCTTCCAAGATGGTTCACAAATTGAATTGAGGAATTAACGAATAAACAATTCCCGCTAGAATAATTATTTATAGAATTAATATTTATTTAAAACGTTTGACAAATATTTTTCTCTTATTTATTATACTGACAACTGACTGAAAAATGACAACAATTTTTTTCTTTCTTTGGATTAATGACTTTTCATAATGCGAAGCCAGTCGAACCAAGAATTAACTCTTTTTAGAAAACTCCTTTTTGACATAAATTATGTTGGCAATATGACGTCACCCGTTAGTTTCGGCATGTTGCTGAACCCAAAGAAATTAAATGTTCTTGTAAGAGAGTTTCTAGAGGCTGGCCAAGATGTCATCCCGACCTCGCTCGAGGCCTGCCCTCGACTCTGATTGGACGTAACATATTTTCTTTTAATAATCGAAGGAGGTTTTATACAATATTAAAAAGTAATCAATCAATAAGGTTTTACAGAACAATATCAAATTAGATTCAGTCTTCCTCCGATATATATATAGCTACTGGGGCTGATTCACTGACACACTGATTCACTGACTCATTGATCACCTCTCCTGTAAAATTTTGTATGGAAAAATTTTTTTTCAGTCACGGTTTCGTATAGAGGAGAAAAATTCATTCGGAGGAAAAATATGGAGAGAGCTGATGATTGAGGATTTCGGAGACGGGTGAGGAGCACCGGCCAGGGTATCGAAGATAGGTGGGGGGTGTTCAACCAAATGTCACTCGAAACCTCATCCAATTGGCAGAGAGCCGAAAAAAAACTCCAAAATGGCGGATTCAAGATGGCGGCCATACAAATTTCGTCGGTGTCTATCTCGGAAACTATAAAAGATGGAAGAGTGGTTTCTTGGAAAAGGATGATTAGGACTCAAAGGTCTACTTGGTGAATAGAAAAAAAATTCAAGATGGCGGATTTTTTTTTTCCATACAAAATATATGCAAGACTTTATGCGGCGCCTTTTCAAAATTTCTGATGGTTTCGTATAGAGGATAAAAATTTATTTAGAGGAAAAATATGGAGAGAGCTGATGGTTGAGGATTTCGGGGACGGGTGAGGAGTACGGCCAGTATATCGAAGATAGGTGGGGAGTGTTCAAACAAAAGTCATTTGAAACTTCATCCAATTGGCAGGGAGCTGAAAAAAAATCCAAAATGGCGGATTCAAAATGGCGGCCATACAGATTTCGTCGGTGTCTATCTCCGAGACTATGAAAGATGGAAGAGTAGTTCGTTGGAAAAAGATGATCAAGACCCGAAGGTCTACTTGGTGGACAGAAAAACCGCGGTTCGCTTTAGCGAGCCGCGCACCCACGCACTCTACTAGTTTTATCTATAATTCGTCATCGTATTGAGCTTCGGTAGATGTACGTAGTAACATCTGAAAGACAAAGACACAAGAGAAGCGTTTTGAAAGCGTCTGTCGCACGACAAATTGCAAGTTGTTGCAAGAGCCCTTATAAGTTGTTATTCTTATTACATGCGGCGGGGGCCATTAAGATTTTATAATATCTTGTCTCTGATCTGGTTTGGAGGAAGGTTTTGGCTGATTAACACGTTACCTCCAAAGACACACCGCGGTGCGGTAAATTCAGCAAAAAAGTGTAGAAACTGATTAGGGGAATGGGTCTTAAGCTTAACTCTAATTTACACTATTAGACTATACCCCTTCCAAGTTAGCCCGTTACCATCTTGGGCTGCATCAGACAGTAAATACTCTAAGGCATAAATTGACATTTGACGTTTCCCTGATATAGCAGTCAAGGGACTAAATTACCATCGAACAAAAAAAGGTAGGTTGGCAGGTATCACAGATTTGGTAGATATAGTATTACAAGAATATGTAAAACCGGTTTAACTAACCGCAAGGGCAGAGTCGCACGTATAAGCCTATAGTTTTACACGCATCTACACGCGTTTGCGTCAAATGAAGCGTGCGAAGTAAAATGAGAAGGGAGCGATGGTGCGGGGAGGGGAGAGGCAATAACGGAGCTTCCGTGAAGGTCGCCCCGGCCCCCAACCAGCCACCTACCTACCTACTTGAACCTACTACGTTTACTCAAAACCCCCTCTAGAGTCTAGTCTTGTCAACCCCCTCAGTGCACGGGTGAGCCCTGCAGGTTTCCGGGAAAATGGGCGGTCCCAAGTTCATTTTTTTTTATTTTTATTCGATGACAATTTTTTTTAGGCCTTGACTGTGATCTCACTTGATGGTAAGTGACGAATGCATACCCGCCCGCTTCGTCAGCCCCCGATTCCTCGGAGCTCGCGCGCGGGCAATAGGTATGTAATATGCCTAGGACAGAGGGCTAGTTCATTAGGCAACTCTGGCAGGGTAGGATATGAAGGTCCCTGTCACAGATTTTAGAACATACAGATAGCGCGCTCGGAACAGGAAAGTGCGGCCAACTTTTACTCGAGTGTACGTGGCAGCACTGTCTGAACACATGCATCATTGTGCGTGAAATGTTGCCCGATTAATGAAAATAATGCCAAATTAATGCAAGAAACTCTATTTATTGGTTCTTTCAAAAAATATCCTAAAATAATTTTGAAATTCCGGTTTATTCCAACCAACATAAATACAAATGCTTGAGATGCCAAAGCAGTAGATTCTCTTATTTCATCCCCCATATCGAAACGCCTATATAGCTTCTTGTGTGAATCCTGGTTGTTTTTTAACGTGAGTGTGCCACTTTGCTAATGTTTTGGGATGAGGCAGACAATTATTAAAAGTTTTTCTGATGTACTCATAGCCTTTGGGAGAGTAATAATTTAATGTTAAACAAAACTTTCTCATTG
Organism: Hipparchia semele; assembly: GCA_933228805.2. Classification (NCBI taxonomy): domain Eukaryota; kingdom Metazoa; phylum Arthropoda; class Insecta; order Lepidoptera; family Nymphalidae; genus Hipparchia; species Hipparchia semele. Next base: position 1,268,513 of record OW121719.1, read on the forward strand.
CAGGGGAAAATTTAATTATTTTCTTACCTCTTTCTCTACTTAAATAGAGGTTATGAAAAATCTCAGTAGCTATTAAACTTTCACCTAACTGACTATGAGTATCACAATTTATAAATCTTTTCTCTTTTATCTGCTTTAAGATATTCTTCAGTGAAGTATTCCTTTTTTTAAGACGCTGAACTTTTCCTCGTAACGTTTTCAGCTTTCGATTGGTTAAAGTTTTCAATAACTTATGTTTTTCTAGTTCCTTTCGTAAATAGCTTTCCCGGGGAGTATCGAATATAGAAGAGTCCAAATCTGAATCTTTAATGTCAAGAGGATCATCTTCCGTCGGTTCCGTCGGTTCCGTCGGTATTTCAGAATCAACTTTTTCAACTTTGCATATAGATGATGGCTGCAAATTACTTAAGTTCTGTGTTGGTTTAGCAATTTTTTTTATTAGTCGACGCTCTTTCTTTGTAAAATACATATCTTCATCTTTAAAGTGCGCTGAGCAGACAACACAAAACTTCGATGGGAGCCAATTATCGTCTTGTCTGCTCTCACGTACAATGGAAATCCATTCGTCACGTACAAACGGATCTGATGGAAATCTGTAATTAAAACGAATTATTAATATTTATATGGTTGATGATTTGTGCCTAGTCCTGGAACTTTACTTAAATTTGTTTTTAAGCCTTTGTTAAACTAAAATATTGATTTACCAAAATAATAAATACATTAAATTACTACTATTTATTAAGCTCATTGTGTCTATTCTTATATTATGTGTGGTGTACAATAAAAGTATATTCATTCATTAATAAATTGTAATTGTAAGTAACATTTTATAACACTCCAATGTAATCGGCGTACCTATAAAGTAAACCGATAAAATTGCAAACGAGCTTTTCTAGTAGTTGTTTACCTTCAAAGTATGCTTTGTTCTTAGTTCGTTTCTAGCCTGCGTACCTCAAAAGTTACTGTCGCACCTACCACCAAAGTAGCCTGTGTACCTCTAAAGTAGCCGACGTACCTTAAAAGTAGCCTTCGTACCACCAAAGTAGCCTGCGTACCACTGACGTAGCCTACGTACCTCCAAAGTAGCTGGCGACCCTAAAATGTATCCTGCGTTCCACCAAAGTAGCCTACCTACCACAAAAGTTGCCTGCGTGCCTCCAAAGTAGCTGGCTTACCTTAAAAGTAGCCTACGTACCACCAAAGTAGACTGCGTACCTCAAAAGTAGCTGGCGTAACTCTAAATTAGCCTGCGTACTACTAGAGTAACCTGCATACCTCTAAAGTAGCTAGCGTACCTTAAAAGTAGCCTGCGTACCACCACAGTAGCCTGCGTACCACCAAAGTATCCTAGGTACCTCCAAAGTAGCTGGCGTACCTTAAATATCGTACCCTTATTGCAAAAACCGATTATCTGCACCCAAATTTGAGCGAAAAGTTTTTGAGTTATAAGCATTTGAAACTTTAACGACTTAAAAATTAGTTATAATGATGTCCATTTTTAAACAATAATAATTTTTATAAACAAGAAACTATTCAAGAAATGTTAAGTAGGTTAATAATTGAAAAAAACTTACTATTTTTTCAACAAAAAGAAGAAAATAACCGGTAAGGAGCTCACTTAGTTAGTTTTTCCTGAATGTAGAAAAACTACCAAATTTTCAAATTTACCGTTCTGGTAGCTCTAATGGCATTTTTTATTTAATCACTTGTTTTGAATAGTAATAATCATCAAGACAAAAATCGTTTTAGTTCAACTTTAGCCAGTACAGGTGTAAAATAAATATCTTTAGTCGCTTTTGGCTGAAGGTAAAGTAGATTTCATTTAACTTTGTACGTACTAACTGCAGCGCCCTATGGTTTTACCCGAGGAGTTCCCGTTCCCGTGGGAAATGGGCAAGCCTACATTATTTCTTATAATCTCAGCTATCTTTAAAAGAAAGTTTCGTTGAAATCGGTCCAGCCGTTCTAGAGATTAGCTCATTTAAATTATTTCGTTTTATTATATTAGAATAACTAGCTGTGCCTTGCGGTTTCACCTACATTTGTCCCGTTCCCGTAGGAATTTAGGGAAACACTATAACTGTAAACTTTCCTCTCGAATCCCTCTATCTACTGATGAAAACTGAATTAAAATCCGTTGCGTAGTTTAAAAGATCTACGCGTACATAAAGAGGGCCAGACAGCGGGAATCGATTTTGTTTTATATTATGTAAAGATAACATATACAGCAGAGCTAAGTTTGCCCGCAAGCGTTGCTATATGGGTGCCCCATTGTAGCTTTGAATCCAGGGTTAATCCCAAGAACACTTTGGAGTCCTCAGTTTTCAAAGGTTCATTATTTATCTTTAAATTTTTACTGACAGTTCTCGGGTTAGGTAATAAAAACTCAACACACTTTGTTTTTTTAGTATTTAAAAGTAGATTATTTGCCGTAAACCATTCAGAAACTTGAGATAATGCATTATTTACATCGTCAAAATTGTCTTTTATCCTATCGACTTTAAAATTCAAAGACGTATCATCAGCAAATAGTACAATATCGCAAGTATTGTGGACAAAATGTGGTAAATCATTTATGTAGACCAAAAACATGAATGGACCTAGAATAGAACCCTGGGGTACACCCATTACTGAGGCTGATCCGGATGATTTTACATCATTGACACATACTCTTTGGACTCGTTCACTGAGATAAGACGCAATGAGACTAAGTGCAAAATCTTTAATGCCATAGTGGCTCAGTTTAAGCAAAAGTGTCTCGTGATCAACGCAGTCGAATGCCTTTGACGACAAATCACAGAAAATACCAATGGCACTCTGTGAGTTCTCCCATGCATCGAATATGTGTTGTAACAGCCTTGCGGCTGCATCGGTTGTTGATCGACCCTTTGTAAAACCATACTGTAGTAGGTAGGATGTAGTAGGAGGTCAGTGTGTAGGATTTTATTTAAATTAAAGTGTAAAAGCAGTTGGTTGAGCATTATTTTTCCGAATATCTTGCTGAGAGTTGGCAAAATTGAAATTGGCCTGTAGTTATTCGGGTCACTCTTGCTTCCCGATTTAAAAAGCGGTATTAGCTTACTACATTTCATAAGGTCTGGAAAAGATCCAGAATCTACTGATTTATTAAAAATTAAAGCAAGATATGGCGCAATAATATCAATTATGTTATGAATTATTTTAACTGATATCCCCCATAGATCTGCTGTTTTCTTATTTTGTAAAGATTTAAATGTTTTGACTATGTCATATGGGGTAACGTGTTCAAACCTAAATAACTTATTGCACTCAGAGACATTGCTCCTTAGAAGACGATAGACTTCTGCTGGCGAGGAATTCAGAGAACTGGTTGTAGTAATTGGAATATTTTTGAAAAAGTTCTCAAATGTATTTACAATTACTGTATCGGAGTTAATTACATGATTATCACTTTTAAGCTCCAATTTATTATTATTATGTACCTTATGTTTACTCATTTCATCGCCGATGATGTCCCATGCTGTTTTAATTTTATTATCAGAATTGGCAATTTTTTGTTTTATGTGAAGTGACTTTGCTTGTATGCACACATTTTCAAACAATTTAGAATAGTTTCTTACATATTCAATAAACGCGGGGGAATAATTATATTTTTTTCTGCATATAAGTCAAACAGCTTATTTCTACTTTTATAGATTCCGGCAGTTGGCCAGGTACTAAACTTAAGATCTTTAGACAGTCTTTTCTCTATCACCTTAAAGATAGAGTTATATTGTGAGCTTAACAAATCAAAAAACTTTTGATTTGTGAAGATGTTCAAAAACCCTCGTAGCCCAGTTATACAGTAAAAGTGAACTTAAGTTCTTTTACCTGCAATAATTTTAACAAAATATTGAGTTCATTATTCTGCAAAAAGCAACTAATGTTGTTTAGTTCGTTTTTCTTTTTAGATACATCAGCAATTTCTAGTATATTAATAAAAGCTGAAACCTGTTAACGCAGGTTAACATGTATTAACAGAATAATATTGACATAATGATAAATCAAGCAACTACATCTGAAAAGTATTATAATACAATACATTGTTTTTGTGGTATAGATTTATAAATCTAAATTATTTAAATGAGTTTAGTTCTTTTTTTAAGAAGGTAATTAAATCATACCTGTAGGTAGTTGCTTTTAACTCTAGCTATCTCCGTAAAAAAGCGTCGTAGCAGATAATGGGTCTTACCTACAGCTTCGCCGTGAGTTGAGGAGTCGATTGATATATTTAACCTAATTTTGGTACAAAAATGCAGATAATCGGTTTTTGCAATAAGGGTACGATATAGTCTGTGTACCCCCATAGTAGCTGACGTACCTCCAAAGTAGCTGGCGTACCTTAAATGTAGCCTGTGTGCCCCCAAAGTAGCCTACGTACCTGAAAAGTAGCTGGCGTACCTTAAAAGTAGCCTACGTACCACCAAAGTAGATTGCGTACCTCAAAAGTAGCTAGCCTACCATAAAAGTAGCCTGCGTACCCCCAAAGTAGATTGCGTACCTCAAAAGTAGCTAGGTACCTTAAAAGTAGCCTGCGTACCACCAAAGTAGCCTGCGTACCACCAAAGTAGCCTGCGTACCACCAAAGTAGCCTACGTATATCCAAAATAGCTGTCGTACCTTAAATGTAACAAGCGTACCACCAAAGTAGCCTACGTACCACAAAAGTTGCCTGCGTACCTCCAAAGAAGCTGACGTAAAAGCAGCTGGCGTACCTCGAAATAAGCCGGTGGCGTAGCAGTTTCCCACAAAAAAAAACTATCTACTAAGACCTCGTTTACAACTTCCTTAATTTAAGGGAAAACATTTCAACGTTAACTAGCATCACAGATCGATTATCGTTGAGGTTTTGTGTTTCTAGTCATCAGCAATGAAATAACATGGAAAAAGTGGGAAAAATATACTAAACTAGACGATGCCCACGACTTCGCTCGCGTGGATCAAGGTTTTTCAATTCCCATGGGAACTCTGTAATTTCCCGGGATAAAATGTAGCCTATGTTTTAATCCTGGGTATGAGCTATCTCCATTCCAAATTTCAGCCAAATCGGTTCAATTGTTGTGGTGTGAAGGAGTAACAAACATACACACACACACACACACATACACACTTTCGCCTTTATAATATTAGTGTGAAGTGTGATAGTGTGATGTGATTAGTGTGAAGTGTGATGTGATATAAATACTTACTTACTTATGAAAAGAAACACCATTTTTCTTTTTGAATTTTTGGGAACTATTTTTACAGTGTTTCAAGACACAAGATGGCATAATTTTGAGAAAATTAATTTTACAGAAATAACGTTCAAACTTCTCGACGCGTCGCATCCAACTAATCGAGAATCGTATTTGCTTTTCGTTTTGTATCCGCTTTGGAGGCGCGTCTGCCGTGTTTCTAGCGCGTTATAGCCCAGTCATTAAAGCCAAAACCCGAAAGTAATTAGTAACTTGATAAAAATTTTAGGGGGTTTTTAAAGAAGGTAAAATAACTTACCGTGTGATTTTGCAGTGTTGTGGGGTGTACGGAAAGGGTTGAAAAGGGGTGAAAAGGGTTTTTTGTTAATAACATTGCCAAAAAAATTAGTAACACGCTGCAAATTTGTAATAAGGTTGTTCTTACCGTTTTGTAACGTTTATTAAATTTGCAGCGTTTTGCAACATACGGAACATTGTTTATTATTAAAAAACAATGAAATTTGTTATTAACAAGGGTAAAAAAATAGTAACACGCTGCAAATTTATAATTAGATTGTTTTTACCGTTTTGTAACGTGTATTAAATTTGCAGCGTTTTGCAACATACGGAACATTGTTTATTATTAAAAAAACAATGAAATTTTTTAATAACAGGGGTAAAAAAAATTAGTAACTCGGTGTAAATTTATAATGACATTGTTCTTACCGTTTTCAAACGTTTATTAAATTTGCAGCGTTTTGCAACATACGGAAAATTGTTAATTACTAAAACGCTGCAAATTTAATATACGTTACAAAAGAGTAAAAACAGCTTAATTATAAATTTGCAGCGTGTTACTACTTTTTTTACCCCTGTTATTAACAAATTTCATTGTTTTTTAATAATAAACAATGTTCCGTATGTTGCAAAACGCTGCAAATTTAATACACGTTACAAAACGGTAAGAACAACCTAATTATAAATTTGCAGCGTGTTACTATTTTTTTTACCCTTGTTAATAACAAATTTCATTGTTTTTTAATAATAAACAATGTTCCGTATGTTGCAAAACGCTGCAAATTTAATAAACGTTACAAAACGGTAAGAACAACCTTATTATAAATTTGCAGCGTGTTACTAATTTTTTTGGCAATGTTATTAACAAAAAACCCTTTTCACCCCTTTTCAACCCTTTCCGTACACCCCACAACACTGCAAAATCACACGGTAAGTTATTTTACCTTCTTTAAAAACCCCCTAAAATTTTTATCAAGTTACTAATTACTTTCGGGTTTTGGCTTTAATGACTGGGCTATTATCTGTACTCTAAATCTGTGAACAGAATGAACATATAAATTCTTACCTATGAAACGAAACACCATCTTCCTTTTTCAATTTTTGTGAACAATTTTTACAGTGTTTCAAGACACAAGACGGCATTATTTTGAGAAAATTGTTTACACACAGATTTCCTACGTTAAAACTTGTCGATGCATCGCATCCAACTAATCGAGAATTGTATTTGCTTTTCATTTTGTATTCGCTTTGTTGGCGCGGAATCTGGTACTTAGGGATGTCCATTTAGAAAATACATCGAAGTTTTTTTTCGATGCAATGCATCGAGACTATGCATCAATGTTTTTCGATGCATCGAGTACTTTTTAAAAACTGTATCTGATACATCCGGGTATCATGGTTGCTAGCGGAAAAAAGGCCACTTGGTCGATTTTGAACACTACATCTAGTTGCTAGCGAAAAAAAACAAGGTCGCAACTTGTCGAAGTTAACAAAACATCGACAAGTTGCGATCTTTTTTTTTCATCGAACAACCGAAACAGTATTTAAAGAGGTATATTCATTTTTATCATTCATTCGATGTTTTATGAAAATACATCGACACATCGAGTATAACATATCAATATATAACAATCTTTCAAAACATCGGATCGATTCGATGCATCGTATTATAAACATCGAGTGAATTCGATGCATCGATGTATATCGAATATCCTAGGTTGCATCTTCGCTGGATCCGCCGATGTTTTCGTAACACCAAGCCACGAAATGTGCGTTCGAATTCCGCTTCGCGCTGGCAACGCCGCGCGACCGACGACCTCGCATTATCGTCGCTCTCGGTGACGCGATATCGAAAAGGTCACCATACCGCGCTATCCACCATCCGCTAAATACATGCTAAATATGTCTTCGCCATCTAAACAGTCGCTGTTTTCACATGGATTCCATAAGTACACCGTGATAATTCGCGCGGCGACGTGGCCCGCGTCCTGCGGAGCCTCGTAATATCTCCATCCCGCTCGCCCGAGGCGCCGCTCCCCCGCGCCGGCCCCGCCCCCCGCGCAGCGCCGCCTGGCGGCAGCGCCGCGAAAATGACTACGTCGTCTATGTACACCGATGCCACTTCGTACTTATAATTTCGTTGGACGTAAATTTCATACGAAACGGTTCAATGGACTTTTCGAAAACATTAAACGTGTTTTGTAACGTGAAAAGTCTCGTGCTAAATAAGAAAATTGAAGGATGTTGTGTTGCACAATTGGTTCCGTAAAGTATTTGTGTTCTTAGAGTGCGTATTCGTGTCCGCGCGAGTGAAATCGTTTAACTAGAGTTGGTAGAGTCCCGTTGGAGGGATTTGCGGATTTAGCATTAAAGGTTAGTGCCGATCTTGATTACTTTATAACATGAAACCGACAGGAAAACCAGTTATATCTCACAAACTTTCGTATTTCATCATAAACTTTCCCTTCATCACTGTCGGAATGACTAACTGCGTAGAAGAATTAACATTCTCGAGTGTCAATTATTATTAAATTAATGTATAGCTAGAGGTCGTAGTGCTGCGGAATCTATGGGAATTTACGAAAAATCCTTACTAAATATAATTAATATTAAAAAGGAACTTATTTAAACTATGTAAGATGTAAAACAAGATAAACAGTATCAAGAAAGTTTAGATTACGTGTACCCACACGTGTACTATCATAAACCAATGGCTCAATGGTAGATGTGAGGTAATAGCTTACAATTCCTCTAAATCTGGTAGATTAACGTACCTACCTACCTACCTGCCGTGAAGGGACATAAATTCTTGGCGGTCATCGTTTAGGCCTACAAGGTTGTGCGTGGCCACTGAAAGTCACAAGTTTCATTTAACGTCTTATATATATATCGATGGTCTTATATTAATAAGTATATTACTAACCTAACCTAGTAGTAATTAGAGCAAAAGCAGTTTAAGACTTGAGTGAACAATAAAATTCTAATAAAGAGTAACTAGGTGGGTGTTTTAAATTCTTGACCTCACTGTCACTCGCTGGTAACGCTGGTAACTACAGCCATGCACTGTATAAAATTCTCAGCTCTTGATTTCGCACTCAAATAAATAAATTTCGAAGTTAGCGTTAACTGTTACCAAAGTGGCTTCCTTTTATTTATTATTTCTATGTTACTTTTGTATGCTGCATATTTTTTTGAAGAGATTTTTTTTCTTTTCTACTGGAACAAAAAGTCTCACTGGTTCAAAGCTGGAATCTAATCAGGGTTGTTAATGTTGTTGCAAAGGTCGCAAACGTTGCAGGTTTCTTTTTTGCAATTTCGAAAAAGTACCTAAGTAGGTTTAGGTTTTTAGTACCTGTTTAACAGTTATTCAGTTTCATAAATGTGATTGCTTGAACAATTTTAAATTAAAAAAATACATACGTACCCAACATTTTGATACATGTAGTACAAGAATAAATTCGAAATATTCACAGATTTATTTTTATAGAAACATACCTAAGAAGAATCTGTGCTATAACAATAAAATAAAATATAAGATGATGTCCCTTTCAAAATTGCTTATTCTGCTGCAGGATCAAGTTGTTCCCTCACTAATCACTATGAAGCCTCAATAGCCCAAAGGTTAAAGGTGCGGATTGAATGCTGAAAGGTCGTAGGTTCGAGCCTCAGCCGTTGCCGTTCATACCTACCCACTCCTGGCACAAGCTTTTTTTAAGCTATTGCATAGCTTCTATCGCGGGCCTTGAGCGTGGAGACCGAATCCAGAAATTCCGTAACGAAAATAACTTGACACCCCACGGACACGGACTCCTCTCACCGCTAGATGGCGTTGTTAAAAAATGCTATGCAATAGCTTTACCGCGGCAGTCCCCGAGTGCCACACGTCTTTTTTTTATTGTATTATTTATTTCTTCGATTCTGACTTACAAAAGTGCTTACGAATGTCAACAATGTTACATAAAATAAGTACCTACTAGCTTTCGCTTATTTGGAAGGGAGACGAGAATATAAGTTAAGTTCAACTTGGCTAATATTCTTAGTTTAAAAAAAAACTAATCTTTCAACAACTTACAACAGATATAGGTAGGTACCTTTAGCGTGTTTGGACTCCTTTGAATAATAATGGTCTTAAGGACTGGGTCCGTGTTAGATAGATAATGATCGAAGATCGAGCAGCAAGATCTGATGATGGAGCAGAAAACACTTCGTAGCCACTTTGTAGTTTTGAAATGTGGCAGCCAATATTCTATAGGTAATAAATAAACCGTGAGTAAGAGTAGGCTAGAAAATAGTTACCAGAGTGGTTTCAGCTTTAAATCAGTCGAGTTTAATCGGTAAGTAAACAGTACAAAAAATCCACACAAAGGAACTCAGTATCTACCTATCTACATATAAATATATATGTAATTGTCTTATGTCTTATCACTTATCAGGTTTCATTTATCAAGTTATCAGTCATATCCGTTACAACTTACAATATTTTATTACCAAAATAGAATTTGTAGTAGGTATGTATGAAGGTAGGTAAATAAGTTCCTATTTCACTTTTCAAAAATATATTTATTACTTTTCCATTGAAAGGTTCGTCAAAAAGGTACTTCATAGGTAAAATAAGTTTACCTCATTAGGTAAATTAAATAAAGGAGCTATTTACGTAGTTACATTGGTAGGTTTAATCATTCACATTATAAGAGACAGACTAGTAGAAGTAGTTCCAAACTAAAGTTATTACCATGACATTTCACTGAAAATAGCTAGACTTCTGCTATACAATAGGTAAGTTCTAAGTAGACTTGTAAAGGTATCTGTCCTCCTTATTTTTTAGAGGTAATTTCTTTTAGAACGTCCATGAGAAACCTCATCGCGGGACAAAAACTTTATTTATTGTCTTTGCTTATATGAATTGTACAGCATTCCTCTACTCGGCGTTCCCTATTCTTTGTGTTCTCTCATTACGGTATGATCAATTTTTTTTTAGTTATCTTAAAAGGTAAACAAATCGCAGGAAACGCGTAACCGACGAACGTAGCCGGGCGCTTGTGTCATTCTTACGTTTGGTTTTTCACTTGCAGCACGATTTCACTGCCAGTGCGGTAAGAACGCTGTGCGTAACGCGTCGCTTACGTCTTTCTGCGAGTATTGACCGAGAGAATTGGGTATATATACCTGTAAAGAAATTTTCAGTAGTAGCAACTCAAAGTTAGAATTGTGATCTCATCGGACTGGGAGAGACGAAATAGAGAGTGCATCTTTGTTGACATGACTGCATCGCAATATTGCCAACCAATTGCGTCATTCTAGAAATGCATAGTTACTTAACACTGGCGAAGTGCTTTGTCCTGTTTTGGCACTAAGAAAAGCCGTTAACCAAAAGAAGACAGAAGGTAGAAATGCTTGTCGTCTTAGTCGATTGCCAACTGCAATAGCACTATTATTTAAACTGGAATTTTGCAATTGACTTGCAGTGCAAAGTAGTCTGTATTATACAACTATTCTTATACTTTTTTTTATTCATTATAGGCACACGCTTGACCACTATTACACCTGATGAAAAGTGATACTAAAAGATGCCTATTCACTCTTGTTTTAAAGATACCCAAATTGTATGTGTTAGGAAACGCAGATCTTAACTTAAGGCTAAATTGCCATATTTATCTAGTACCTACTATCTACTAGTGAATGTAATCCTACCTATGCATTGTAAAACGCTGACTCATTGTTATCAAATTACTATGTCGCATACAATATGTTTTGCTTATCGTAGCTATTGTAAACACGAGTTGTCGACTTGCACTAATTATCTAGTGCGCGAATGGTATTATTTGATCAACATTTCTATGTTTAGAGTTACACTAAACATGTTAGGGTTAAACATTATTAAAATATTTCGGATAGTCCCAAATTTTATGAAAAAAAGCGCATACCCAATACTCACCAGCCAGCTATAAGAGAGTTCAGTGTCACTCAACAGCTGATGAAGAAAATTATGCTCAGTTTCTCTATGTGATAAAATCAGAAATGAAAAAATTCGTAAAAGGACCAGTGTGTCGATTCTCTAAAAATGATTGCATCAGTGTAACGATCGCAATGGCCTCTGATTGGAATTTATGGCGTTCTTGCTGCATCAATGCATTTTAACCAATAGCTGGAGGGTACCAGCCAATCAGAGGTCTGTTCTGCCCCCCGATTCAGACCCTTCCGATAACTTATTTATCGATCGATTCGGTTTGTTACCGTACGATAACATATATTTTCAATTCGTAAATGCTCTTGTAATCGAATGTATCTTGTCGATGTCGATAACGTAGTCGATACCGAATCGTATCCTCAAACCAAACGCTCTGAATCACACGACAAATTTTTTTTATACGAGATCGATATCTAACCGTATCGACACGGTATGTTATCGAACAGGTCTGAATCGCCCCCCTGGTCCTACATAGCTTCACAGATTGCGAAGTTGCAATGGTTGGGGTACATAATTCATGCATGTACGGACAGACTTTAGGAGCCCCAGCTGTTGGAATGGCGACCTCGTATCGGAAAGCGCAATGATGGCTGACCTCCTAGTGGACCAACCTCCTATAGAAGCCGTTCAAAATTGGAGCTTGGGCTAGACTTGTGTCCCACAGCAGACGTCAGTCAGTTAGCCACGACCATTAAAACGACACTCTACTTAATGTGTCGGTTTGTGTCGTGTCGTGACACTGGATACGCGCTTAGATTGGTCGATCGTCACGGCAGACTGCATTGTAACACGCCACAGCCCATAATGCAGTAGGCAGTAACATGTCTTCCATTAAACTGTTCTATTAAACCATTTAAGTATTGTCCACGAAAATGCATTACAACAATTTCGCCTTCATAAAGGATGAGTTTCAATATGAACCAATGAAACGTAACCGTAGGTAAATAATAATTTATTACGCAGTGCAGGAAGGAAAACTTTAGTAAAAATATGTAGTTACACGAGTGGAAAAGAAAAAGAACCGTAGATTTCGACCGCAGGTTGTGACTTGGCAATCCCTTTTTTACCTGTCTACATAAATGATAAAACTATAGAAATAGAAATATTTTTTATTCAAATAAACTTTTACAAGTACTTTTGAATCGTCAATGAATCTACCACTGGTCCGGAATGTTGTTCCTGCCGAGAAGAGCCAGCAATAAACTCGGCGGTTGCTCTTTTCAAAAAAAAATATTTTTACAATATTTAACAAAACTATGCTATGTATACAATGTTTCCACAATGAAGTTTCAAAAATGCAAAACTATCCAATGCATGTTAAGACAGGCAGGCAAAAGCAGACCCATTCCCTTTGGTGGCACCCGTTCACGAGCATGACGCATGATCCAGCCATTGCTTCGCTCAACCATATTTGAGGGAACGTAACAACCCGCACCACTATAATGTCAATTTGATTTATGAAAGTGTTATTTGGTGTTGGCAGGTGACCGGTGTGTGTGTGGTGTTGGTGCAGTGTGTGAGTGCGTCGGCGCGGCATGGCGATCAGCTAGCGCGGCGCGCCGGCGGCATGCGCGCCCGCTAGCCATGCCGGCTGCGGTCCCATGGCGCAGTACACTCAGAGGACTCAGCCCATGCACAGGTAACTTATTCAAATACAGTAAAAGCTCCTTATTCGCGCTTCCTTTATTCGCGTTTTCACTATTCGCGGATTAAAAAAATGCGACCCAATTCCTATATTCGCGGCTAGATTTCTCTATTCGCGGATCTAATCGGTACATCGGTACATACATAAAAAGGATTCCAATAGGTATCAAGCCCAATATCCTTTGTAAACGCGTCGTCAAATGGACTAATATTTGAAAAATCTCAGTGAAGGTTTAAGAATGGCATATGAGCATTGTGATTTTTTTATGAAAACTGATCTGTCTATAGAACAAAGCCTTATTTTTAAGAGGCAAATTGCTAATGCCACTGCTGAATATCAGTCTGAATTGAAGGAGCTTTTAATTACAAAATTCTTAGCCATTGCCTAAACCTGAAAATAATAATTAGGTAATCAAATATGGTCAAAAACTTAAATTAAATTGTTTTTTTTTTATATTTGTTTTTTATTTTGTCACCTAGGAACGTATCCCCTATAATCCCATACAAATTACCATTCCATATTCACGGTTTCTGTATTCGCGGCATATTTACGGAACGTATCCCCCGCGAATAAAGAGCTTTTACTGTATAACAAGCTGCCTGCCGTCAGACGTTACTTTTTCAGTGTTGTTGGTGTTGCTAGTTGGGATATACTAAATCGAGTTGTTAGTTATGTGTTTACGTCAGAAATGCGGTTTAAATTATGGGCCCCAGCTAGGGTAACTTGCAGTGGCGTGCTCAGGATGTACTAAAGGGTGGGCAGATGATATGAAATGGAAAAAAATCTCCAGTACGAGTTATAAAAAACTTAAGTGTAGGCATTGTACAAATTATAAAAAGTCTACCCTTAAGTTTTTATAACTCCTACTGCAGATTTTTTCCACTTTATATCATCTGCCAGCTTAATGCCTACCCTATATGCACGCCACTGAGGGTAAGGGCTTGCCCCCAACCTTTTCCATCGCTCTCTGCCCTTGCAGAATAACCTTCCTTTCAACCTTTCTTATGATGTTATAGTCCTACTTTTTCGTTTGCTATTTTGCAGAGGTATAAACTTTTAATAACCATAAAATACATTAGAAACACAACTTTTTTAACCATACCTACTGGGATGCGGTAGTATCCCCTAAGTTTACATAGACTACTACTACCAGAGGAGTTGAGAGCCTTGACGATTTGAAGTCACACCGCAGAGTCCTATGTGCAAGGAGTTCTGCATCGAACAAGCTTCACTCACACATACACGGGAGTAAGTGAGAATGGGTCGGACACATTATAATCATAAGTCCGTGGTTTGCATCTTTTTTTTTTACAAACGCAAAATCTTTAAATAATGAGGCTAAAAACTTGACAAAAATTCTGAAAAAAAAAAGCTGTCCCGAAAAACAAAAAATCATATGATAACTATTATAATATAAATTAATTGATATCAGATTTCAGTTAGTTATGTACCTATTTTGATTGAAAATAAAATTAAAGGCAAACACAAGGCAATATAACTAGAAGCAGAAACAACTAATGGTGGTGGACTACCATCAGGTGAGATCGCAGTCGAGGACTATCTTGTCATCGAATAAAAAAAGACTCAATTTTATTTTAAGTCACATTTCACAACATATTCGCGACACTAAATAAAATTTAGTGATATAACTTTAATAATAGCAAAATATTCAGAAATACTTTTTTATTCATCTAGGCCCTAGGGAACCGGAGGCCTTTTTTTAAAGTGACGACTCTTGATCTAGGTATGCGAATTATGTACGTGACTATTTACGAATGTTCCATCGTAACGGCTAAGTTACTGAGCCGATTTTGATGAATGAAGTGTTAAAGTCAACGTCAAGTGACGGATGTTACATAAATTATCAGTTGTGGGGATTGGGGTTACAGTTTTTTAACTCCTCTCGTTTTCATATTATGATAGAAGTATCTCTCTCGGAATCAATTTCATCTCTTTAAAAATCAATTGCATCTCTTAAAAAAAAAAACAAATTATTTAATTCGACCATACTAATGTTAGTACCTAATCTTAAAAACTATCTAATCCTAAAACTATATGTAAGACAGGCTGGATTAGTCAGCACGTGCACCATATGACAATGGTTCAGGTACTGACAATCAATCAAACCTGTCAGCAAATGCCCTCAGGATGCCATTGGAACTATCCCTGCGGACCAGGGATGTGCATGTTTGCTCATGGTGGTGTAGAAGCAATCTACATGCGCAATTAATTTAACATGCATTATAGTTTAACATGCATTGACCTTGATGTCCGCAACGTCCCACTAATCCCTTGCGAGCCGCGGCTCGTGATAACGATGCGGCCAAACAAAAAGAGTTCAATGACCTCCGTTATCAGGATCTCGCTATAAACAATTACATCATCCCGTGTTTACGGGAAGCGTACATTTCGTGAACAATTTATATGTATTATGAATCGTAATAAAGCCTCAATAGCCCAACGGTTACAGGTGTGGACTGAAAATTGCAAAGGTTATAGGTTCGATCCCCATCCGTTGCACTATTGTCGTACCCACGCCTAACACAAGCTTTCCGCTGGTGGTTTTTTTTTTGTATTTTTGTACGTCGCGACATGACCTTTAGAATATGAACCTCCCTATTTTAGATTTTTCATACCTACTAAACTTTTTTTTTTTTCATAAGTTCTGTAAGTATGAATCACATGTAATGGTAAAGTCTCTCTGATGATGTGATGATGACGATGAAGAATATATAGATTTGTTGTCATAAATAAACAATTAATTAATTGGTAAATTGCAACAGTCAATCAATTTTTACGAGGTTCGACTGAGAGGTGACGCAATCGCCGTGTTTTCTATTCGACGCCGGTGACCGTGACTCGCTTGCTGTCAAGGTTCTCGAGACTGTTAATAATAATACCTACATGGAGGTATAGTGCGACTTATTAATCTAGACACATCTGCATACCTACTACTTTCTTAGAGAGAGGGTAGACTGGAATTTTTAGCGGCAGCGATCGGCGCCTTTTTTATGCGGCATCTAAACTACAAGCAAAATGTTTTGTTGAAAATATCTATTTTCCCTTATAATATTGAATTTTTGCAAAGTAAAATGTACATTTTCCCTTGACAAAATTCTACTGACGTGTCCTGGCCTAAAGTGATATTTTAAGATGGCCACCCTACTTGTTACAAGACATGAAAAATTCAGTTCAACTTCAAAATTACACTCCCCGTTTCGAAGTTCCGACATTTATCTTGTTAAGAAAAATTCATCTCCCAGCATTCAAAAGAATTGTTGTTTATTTATGGCTAGTTCACATTATTCTAGTAGCATTAGCGTTTCTAACCGTTATTGCGTTGGTAAGGGCTATTAATATATATATAGCTGCTCGTGCTGATTCACTCACTGACTCATTGATCACCTCTCCTGTAAAATTTTGTATGAAAAAAATTTTTTTCACTCACGGTTTCGTATAGAGGTCAAAAATTCATTTGGAAGAAAAATATGGAGAGGGCTGATGATTGAGGATTTCGGAGACGGGTAAGGAGCACCGGCCAGGGTATCGGAGATAGGTGGGGGGTGTTCGACCAAATGTCACTCGAAACCTCATCCAATTGGCAAAGAGCCGAAAAAAAACTCCAAAATGGCGAATTCAAGATGGCGGCCATACAAATTTTGTTTGTGTCTATCTCGGAGAGTATAAGAGATGGAAGAGTAGTTTCTTGGCAAAAGATGATCAGGAGCCGAAGGTCCACTTGATGAATAGAAAAAAAAAAATCAAAATGGCGGAATTTATTTTTTTCCATACAAAATATATGCAAGACTTTAATACGGTTCCTTTTCAAATTTCTGATGGTTTCGTATAGAGGACCAAAATTCATAAGGAGCAAAAATATGGAGAGAGCTGATAATTGAGGATTTCGAAGACGGGTGAGGAGCACGGCCAGGGTATCGAAGATAGGTTGAGGGTGCCCAAACAAAAATCACTCGAAACCTCATTTAATTGGCAGAGAGCCGAAAAAAACTCCAAAATGGCGGATTCAAGATGGCGGCCATACAAATTTCGTCGGTGTCTATCTCGGAAACTATAAAAGATGGAAGAGTGGTTCCTTGGAAAAGGATGATCAGGACTCAAAGGTCTACTTGATGAATAGAAAAAAATTCAAGATGGCGGAATTTATTGTTTTCATAGAAAATGTATGCAAGACTTTGATACGTTCCTTTCCAAAATTTCTGATGGTTTCGTATAGAGGACAAAAATTCATCTGGATGAAAAATATGGAGGGAGCTGATGATTGAGGATTTCGGAGATGGGTGAGGAGCACGGTCAGGGAATTGAAGATAGGTTAAGGGTGCCCAAACAAAAATCACTCAAAACATCATCCAATTGGCAATGAGCTGAAAAAAAATACCAAAATGGCGGATTCAAGATGGCGGCCATACAAATGTCGTCGGTGTCTATCTCGGAGACTATAAAAGATGGAAGAGTGCTTTCTTGGAAAAAGATGATCAAGACCCGAAGGTCTACTTGGTGGACAGAAAAACCGCGGTTCGCTTTAGCGAGCCGCGCACCCACGCGCCCTACTAGTCTATTATAATTATGCTAGATGGGGAGGTCGCCCCGGGAACTATCTCGAGAAAGCTGCCGCGGACCATCAAACAAAACAAATTCCGGTTATCACTATCTTTTTTTTATTTTCAAAATGAACCTTGCAATTGTCACTCCTCTTGCAGCACTTTTTGAATAGTATTATTGAAAAAATTAATGAAAATGTAGTGTTTTGGTGTAACTAGTAAACCCAAACACTGAATATAATATTAGTCAGTGTTAGCGTACATCGATAAAACCCTGAAGTTTTTCTCGGATCGTGAGTAGAATTGAAAAAAGAAATGACTAAGGTATACTTACTTAAAACGGAGTTTCACTCCAAATGACTGGGGAATGGCTAATCCAGGACTTTAATTTTTTTAAAGGGGAATTTTGGCTCTAGGAAAAAAAATGTTAAATGTATTTATTAACCTAAAAGGTGAATACGTAGAAAAATAAAATTATATTAAACCTAATCATATCTTACCACCTAGCTATTCTCACCACTTTTTGAACGCCCCTCGTATTGATGTCTTGTCAGACTGAAATTGGATCCAGCAGCGACTGGCATAATGTGAACCGGCCGTCACTCAGCGGTTTCTTGTAAAAACAAGTTCAAAGCCTCTACGAAGTATTTTTTACCTTTTTTCAGGTTTTTTCACCGTTGCAAAGAAAACGAAAAGTTTGTAAATACTTGCAGGAGTTTTGCTATTTTGCATCCGCTTGAGACTTTATAGAAAGTTTTACGTTTGTTTGCGCAGTCGAAGCTTAGATTTAACTTTGGATTTGGGGTAGACGAAGTCGCCCATATTTCGGAAGGCAAAAGTAACCAAAATAACCTTTTTACAAAATAGAAATAGCTTAGTAGGTATGCAGTTTATTTTTCCCGTCAAAAGAGCCAGGCCAGCCAAGTTCAGCCTAGATTCCAGACTGCAATGCAGAAAGAGCCGAGTATTTCTGGATCTGAACATATCGATTGTCTTCGTGGGTGAATCAAAATAGCAGAATATTGTCTGCGCAATTAGGTTATTAATTAACCTAAGATAGGTTGTTATGAGCGTAATTAAAGCTTATATTTTATTATTTACTAGTTGATGCTCGCGCCTTCGCTCGCGTACACTTAGTTTTTAAAATCCCGCGGGACCTCTTTGATTTTCCGGGATAAAAAGTAACCTATGTTACTTTCCCGGTCCTCAACTATACCCATGCAAAAAATCACGTCGATCCGTTGCTTTGTTGCACGCGACGTGATTGAAGGATAAACAAACACACTTTCGCATTTATAATATTAGTAATGAATCGAATCTTCGAGACTATTTTTCAGTCATAAAAAGCCTGGGTAAAAGGAAGGAAAGCCAGCCAGTTTAAGGTCCACTACGGAGTTCGGACGACGCTGGGTAAGAAAGGAAGCATGTTCCACACCTTAGCGTACATTTCTGAAACGTTGTGCTATCATTTCTAGCAGATTTTGACGACCTCCCTGGCGCAGTGGTGAGCGCTGTGGTCTTATAACTGGGAGGTCTTGGGTTCGATTCGGGGGACGAAGGCGGGGACAATTTGGGAATTTATAATTTCTGGATTGTCTCTGGTCTGGTCTGTTGGTAGGCTTTGGCGGTGACTAGTTACCACCCTACCGTCAAAAGACGTGCCGCCAAGAAACTAGAAACCTATTAGGAGTATGGGTTGAATTTACACTGCTATACCCCTTCCAAGTTAGCCCGCTACCATCTTAGACTGCATAGTCACTTACCATCAGGTGAGATCGTAGTCAAGGGCTATCTTGTCACCGAAAAAAAAAAAAGATACGTTGGGGCTGCATGAACGATGCGTCCATCTGGTGCAATAATACAAATGGTTCAGCCCGAGTGCTCTAAGGGACCGGTTAAACCAGTTTCCCGAGCTATTACGGGACAATTCTCCTTTCGGAGCGGCCAAATTATATTTTTGACCTAATTCCTTATTTAATAGCCGCAATTAGGCATTCAAGTAGGTATTGCGTTGGGCGTTTTCGCTAATTGCTCGAAATTACGATTTCTGAATGCCACACATTATAATGGTATCTCTTGGAGATTCACGAGTGAATGGCTAGAATGTTCTCGTAGCGAGCGGATGCGGCGTGTTTGAAGGACAAACCAATAAACAAACGCACTTCTCCCGTTGGATCCCATTGCGATCCTTCCTTCATTTGTCCAAATGAAGGGGGTTTATCTTATGGTAATGGTATTAGTTTTGTTCTTAATTTACAGGTCTAAAAATAGTAAGTGTTTTTTTAATATAGACTAGCACTTGACGGCGATCTCACCTAATGGTAGGTGAAGATTGTTCCTTTTTTTTTTTATTCTATGACAAGATAGCCCTTGACTGCGATCTCACCTGATGGTAAATGACGATGCAGTCTAAGATGGTAGCGGGCTAACTTGGAAGGGGTATAGCAGTGTAAATTCAACCCATACCCCTAATCGGTTTCTACACGCCATCGTGCCGGAACGCTAAATCGCTTGGCGGCACGTTTTTGACGGTAGGGTGGTAACTAGCCCCGGCCAAAGCCTCCCACCAGAAAATCCTAAGATGGTGCGCGCTTGCCTAGAAGATGCCTATTCTTTTTTTATGAGATAGGCTTGCGCTTGATGACAGTCAATGATGGAATTGATGAGATCTAGGTTGGAGTGCGCCCGCCCAGAAAATGCCTCTTCACTCTTGTCTTGAAGGTACTCAGATTTTACGTGGCCGGAAACACAGAAGTTGGATATTCTCACTCTTGATTTAAAGACACCAACATTGTAGTTAGTTGGAAAAACGGATGCAGGAAGGGCATTCCAATTTTCACAGTGTTTCCTAAGGTATAGGTTAGCGAGGATAACATGACATATAGAGCTATCAATTTAGCTAAGAGCAAAAGTCTAACATCGCCCAGATGCAAAACCGGCATAAAGAAAAATTCTTTATACGTAATTATCGATTTCCACAGTGACCTAGTTATAAATACGTCGTACATACCTACTTATACTCGATACGCTTTAGTTTATATTTGTATGCACCTACTGCATTCCTGGTTTATTATTAATTTAATATGAAGTGGAAGGTGGCGGGACTCGAGTCGTTGAATCGCATTCGCAGCCATGCATGCGACTGTTTGGCAATTTTGTGCACCGACCTGTTTATCTAACCAGCGCTATATTCTAGGTATTGTACCTACTCTTCCTCTTCTTAACAACCGACTAGCGGAATCCACCGACCTCGTGGATTTGGAAATAGAAATAGAAATATTTTTTATTCAAATAAACTTTTACAAGTACTTTTGAATCGTCAATGAATCTACCACTGGTTCGGCATGCCTTTCCTGTCGAGAAGAGCCAGCAATAAACTCGGCGGTTGCTCTTTTAAAAAAAAAAATTTTTTTACAATAGGTAACAAAACTTAAATACAGTGTTTCCACAATGAAGTTTCAAAAATACAAAACAATCCAATGCATGGCAAAAGTAGACCCATTCCCATTGGTGGTTTTTAAAGTTTAGTTTAGTAGAGTGTAGCTCTCTCGCAACTACGTACCTAGATGCGTTGTTCGTAGGTACGTACCTATTGTAGGCATTCTAAATATCTTGAGGCAATAAAGTTCAGATCAGAGAATTACATTACCCACTTATAGATTGTACCTACTTACCTATCCGAGCGTAGGTATACCTAAAGGTCCTTTCAGAAAAGTTTACCAATTCACATCGCGTTCGCAAACAAGTCGGGAATATTTGAATGCGGAGCGGCAACGTCGCACGCGGTGTTCGGAGTGGCAACGTCGCGTTTATCTCACGAACTTCGATCAGCTGAGTTGTGACGGCCTCCCTAGCGCAGTACTGCGCGCCACAGCGTTATTGCCTTGCGGCCAAAGATACCCGGGTTCGATTAATTTTATCAGAATCTTAACATCTAGTGAATTTTCTTAAAATGAACAAAGCGGAAGCCAAGAGCAGTTCTTTGACCTTGAACTTTTAATAAATTCAACTTGAACTTTTACCGAGGTATACCTAGTTAGGTTTCTACCGCCACCTAAACTTTCTGCTATTTAAGTGTCTAGAGGTAGGTATAAAGGCGAACTGTATATGTACTGAGTTCTAGAAGGGAACTTGAAAGGGAAAGGAAATACATACTCAGTAGGAATACCTACTTAGGTTCAGTTTACTTTTTGAATTTTTACTAAAATAAACTTTTATAAAGTAAGTAGGGTGATTTCGCCGGTTGGCGACCGATTAGCGGGATATTCAACTTTACGTCAATATTTAAGTATGTTGCACCCATAGCACATGTATTAAAGTTATATGACGGGGTCCTAGATATTGTCAAGTTATATTAAAAAGTAAAAAAATAAGAATTACAGTTGTGAAAACATTTTAAATTGAATAAATCTTAAAAACTATGTGAAATGCTAGTTGGCGACCACTTTTGCTAGTTGACGACTGCCCCCTTATCTAGTTGGCGACCTCTCGATTTGCTAGGGAAAACTAAATTTGATTAATTAAAAATAAAAAATATGAACGTGTTAATGTTTAAAAAATAATTATTATTCATGCTTTATTATTCATACATTATAATAAATTATTAAAACACATTTTTTCATGAGATCAAAGGTACACTTTAATATTCAAGCTTAAGCTTAAATGAATCTTAGCAAGTATAATACATTTTCCTACACAAGTACAAAATTAAAAATATCACTTTAAACAACAATTACAAAAGTTTAGAATCAAATCATCAGATCATCAGATCTCGGTATGTTATACATTTTACATTTCTTTCTAATACCGTGTCCTCCTTCCCTTATATTTTTAAAGCACGTTCCAGATCTCTTTGGGAATAAGCCGGTGTTATTTTCTAATACGGTTTGTGGAGGACATTTGTAATGAAAATATTATATATTAAACACCTACATTATGCAAAAAACAGATAAGATTATAAGTAGTGATTGCAAATGGTCGTAAACCCACATATTAATTTGCTCATTTTTAGTTGGCGACCACTTGATACCCATACATTTTAAGATGTTTTATAATAATAATTTGGTGGTCGTAAACTAAAAGATACACGGATAAAAATAAACAAATTAAATTGAAAGTGGTTAAATTCCGAATTAGATTTGAAGTCTATAAAAAATAAAAATAAATGTTTTTCTTTCTAAATGTCTATTGGCGGCCAGGTGGTCGCCAACTGAAGTTATTGGCTAATTCCAATTTCAGTTAGCAACCATTCAATTTTTTTACCTGATTTTGTATATTACATGTAATAAATGTACAAATAACGTAAAACATATATATATCCACTTAATAGAACATTAAAAAATTGACTCAAATAAATACATCACGATCTACTTACCTCGAACGCATCACTTACTCACTATTTTTTTCGTTGTTTTGGGAACGTGTACGCGCCGAAAGTATGAGCGG
This sequence comes from Hipparchia semele, assembly GCA_933228805.2. Classification (NCBI taxonomy): domain Eukaryota; kingdom Metazoa; phylum Arthropoda; class Insecta; order Lepidoptera; family Nymphalidae; genus Hipparchia; species Hipparchia semele. The sequence goes on from OW121719.1 coordinate 1,291,619, forward strand.
CGGATTGAACTAAGATTTGTTTGCTTTCGGGTAAACACAAAGCTGCCAACTATTGTAGGTAAAACTAATAGGTCTATCTCCCTCTTTACTTAAGTGAATTTCATTTGGAAAAGAAGAATAGAATTCTTATTATTTTCGTTTTAATGCCGTAGGTCCTGTTAGTGGTCGCGTAACTGACCCTGGTCGCGTAACCGGCGAAGTCACCCTACCTACCTACTTAGGTAGGTACCTACCTAGTACCATAAACATATTTATGCTTAGTAAAATACCTACTCATCTACATTCGAATTGTCAAGCTAATCTGCTTGACTATTCAACTTATTGTTCCGTGGGGTAGAATTTGGGTAGGTACCACATCTTCATAAACTGAAGTCCGTTTAACTACCTATCCACAAATGATCCACAGTCTTTACGCAAGCGATAAGATCGAAATTATAAGTGATTCGAATTACCTTCGCAAAGATCAGATTTGCAAAATTGAGAAATGCAGCTAACCTAACCTAAAGCTATGCCTTCTAGAACATCGTGGAAGCTTCCTTCGTAGGTACCTACTTATATCTTTCCAGTAGGCTGAGTAATATGATGTATTGTATACCTACCCACGGCCCAAACCTACTAAACCTAATTGCAATTTGGTAAGTATACCATTTTTGCTTTGCAATTATCTACATAGGTATTTACCTCAATAGATCTACCTACTGAATGGTCCTACTGAATTTACCGCACATTCAGAAATCGATCATTTGAACGCCCTAATTAGGTATATAAGTACCTACAAGTACACATATAATATCTACGTCGTCCTTTACGCGAACTTATCCAATTCGAATTGCCTTCGTAAAGATCACATTCGCAAAACAAGCAATATAGCAATATACCTAACTGCGCGAAGCGGCAACGTCGCACGCAACTTTGGTGATCGCTGCGAAGTGGCAACGTCGCGTATATTACGAATTCGCGAAACATTTTTGCGATCAGCTGGCTATCAAGATAATCTTGATGATGAGTGACCTCTTTCCTGTGTAAAGTGCATTTGTTTTCGCATAGGCGCAGTGAGTACCTACTTAGGTTTTGGGTTCAATTCGGTTTCGGGTTTTGGGGTCGGGCACCTAAAATAAAATGTTTTTGTAGATAAGAGAGATAGGTACGTAGGACCGACTACCGAGATATTTCTGTAATTCCTATTATTCCTATTAAACTTCTTAAGAAAAAAAAAACTTAAGCAATTAATAATTTTTATCTACATAAAAATCAATCAAACGGGGGGCTTACACTAAGCCTCCGCTAACCGTTAATCCGGCCGTCCGTCTGTCTGTCTGTCAGCTGGATGTACTATCTCATGATTCGTAATAGGTAGACAGTTGAATATTTTTCAGAATGTGTATTTGTGTTGTCGCTATAACAACAAATAATAAAAATAAATTAATAATTAAAGGGGGCTCCCCTACTAGAAAAATGTTTTTTTTTTTTTTGCTTTTATTGCTCGATCTTAATATTCGCTGTTACGATGGTACGAAACCCTTCGTGTGCGATTCCGACCCGCACTTGGTCGATTTTTAAAAATTTTGGAGCTGGCGAAAAGTCGGAAAGGTGGTGCGTGTTACGCGTCATGCTTCAGTTCAAGTTGTAATTTGTTTTTTTTTTTAAGTTTCCTTTTAACGGCAGGATCTCCGAAAACAGCCTGTTTTTGATTCAATAGTAAACAATCAAATATTCTTTGTTTTGATAAGTTAAAAATATATGTTGTAGTTTAAGACACTTTCTAAATTATTTTACCGTTCAAAAGTCCATATTTTGAACTTCACTCGATCAAATAATATTCCGAAAACAGTGTAGTTTTTAATCAGGTTCAGGTTGTATTTATAGTGTATCAAAGTTAAACTAAAAAAAATGTCAAAAAATAGGCAAAAGCTTTTAGAAGAATATTTTACCGTTAATTTTTCTCTAAAAAGTTTCCTTTTTTTTATCATGACTGTTTTACTTTTTTATAACAAATTGGCTCGTGCACCTCACTTCAATTGCTTGCAAGTTACTGCGGCCGAAGATCGTGCCCTTAAGTTTTTATTGTTTTTCTTTCTTTTCTTTTTTTGTATTTTTAATTAGGTAAGTACCTACAAGATTTTTATTTTGACTTATGTTTTGAAGACACAGATCTGTGATTTAATAATATTACTTACTTATTTTGTAAATCCTATGTATCTATTGTAGGCGTAGTACATAACTGCCTCTTTGGTCTAGTGGTTAGCAAGTTCGACTACGGATGACGAGGTCCCGGGTTCGATTCCCGGGTCGGGCCAAAAATGTATTGGGTTTTCTGTTAAGAAATTTTCAGTACTAGCCCGGAGTTAGGAAGTCGATGGTGAGTCACCCCCGTGCCTCGGAGAGCACGTAAAGCCGTCGGTCCTGCGCCTGATCTCTTTCCGGTCGTGCCGGATTTTCCGTTCCATCGGGCTATAAGAGTGAGGGAATAGAGAATGCACCTGCGTTTGCGCACACACTTGTGCACTATAATATCTCTCGCGCAAATGGCTAATCTCTGTAGAGATTGGCCAGCGTGGCCGGATTCGGTCGGGAGGATATTATTTTTAGGTGTAGTACATAAGAGTACATAGGTACTTAGTACTTACCTATTGAATTTCATAATTTTATCACCGGTAGGTGGTTTTTAATAATGTACTGTAATATAGCGTAGGGCGTGCTAAATGGTCATTAAGTAGGTAGGTACCTACTTAATTTCTTTGAAGGCAGTTTTTTTTACATGTCACTAACTTCTAAATCCAACTAATGATTTAGCTTTAATTTTAGCTGATTAATGATTTAGTTAAATGAGCTTGCTTTTCGTTTTCTATGGACTTCAAAGTCCAATTACTTACTAGCAAAATAACGCCTGATTCCTCGATCAATTGCACCTACAACAAGATTTGCAGCGAGATAAAAATCTAATTGAAGAATTGTAGAGGTGTCTGTGAAAAATAGGTTTTCAGTTCTCACCTACGAAAAATTGTTTGCCATCAAACGTCCCTTAAATTTAAAATTTCATGTACTTAGACAAAAACCTGTGGTTCTTATACAAGTCAAAACTCAACCTTCGTTTCGAAAAGCAGATTCTGTTCAGAAATTGAAGGGACTAGTGTACTTAAATGTTCCTTGGCATGCACACAGACGCCCTTATAGGTATTTCACTCTTGGTAGGTTCTGCCAAGAGTGCACCACAGTACGGTTATATATGAAGCTTTGTTTCTGTTTGGTTTACTCGTACGTAGCGGCATCGTGAGATGTCTTCGACTTCCTCACGGAAAAAAGTTCGCCATCGTGAAGGAGAACTTTTCCATTAGAAATCCAAAATTAAAAATTCATTACAACACAGGTCCCCAGTTGGCCAGTGGCGATACAATAATCTTATTAATTGTGGCAGGAAAAGATTGAATAACCAGCCAAAAGAATGCGCGAGAAGGTTTTTGTACTCTGATACTACCTATAAAAGGCTGTTACTTTTACCCGTTCGCCAAAATGCGGCGTGTTATAACGGTTTCCAGTTCTCAACCAATTAAATATGGCGAAACGGGTTCCCGTAATTTGGATTTTGCAGTTAATTGGCCGCCCGCGAGATTACAGCAACTGCAGACATGCGAACTGCCAACTTTCAATTCCAACTTGGTCGACCGTGTTTATACTAATAATAATGCTAGTTTTTTACCGAAACCAGCAGAGGTGGTGGAATCATTCGATGGTTCGGAAAGTTCCTCACTTTTTAAAACCTAATTTTTAGTAAAAACTTCTTTTACTTTCAATTTTGACATTATTATTTTAATGAACTGCGTAAATAGAATGTCTCTAGCCCTGTTCCAAGTTTCATGGAAGTTCGATATCAGGACAGCCCAACTCAGCCGCTCCTTTACCATAGGGTAGTGCAGGTTGGCACATGTGTAAATGCTTAACTTCTGTTATTTTGTACCTACCCACTCAGTTTTATGTAAAAGTCCAACGGTTAGATAGGCTTTTTGGGTAAGTATTCATGTTTTTATATTTTAGTTTAAAATTACTCCCTTTTAATGGATTTAGGAAATTAGGCCCAGTTTAAAGAATCTTTTACAAATATTACTACAACTTTTTGGATTATTTTGGTACCTACTTAAATGTTATTTTTATCTCCTTCTTCTTATACAGTATAAAAATCAATTGTTGTTCGTCAGTCTGGCTAGAATTCAAAAACGGCTTGACAAATTTGAATAACTTTTTTTTATTCGCTCTACAGGAGTGGTTTAAAAATTAAAAAAAAATATATATATGAAAACCCAAAAGAATAATTGAAAAAATCAAAAATTAAAATGGTAATTTTTTATAGAACCGCCACTTCGTATTACTGTTAAAATAGATGGCGGGAGCGAAGTCGTGAGTAAAAACTAGTTCTAATATAATTATATACAGATTCCATTAATGTATTTTATTTGGTCGCCCGGAAGAGATCACTTGGCAGAGATAAGGGTGCACTCTTAACTTCTTCGATGTTCCTTGCTCTATTAATCTTGTTCTGTATATATTTTCGGTTCTATGGTTTATAACAATGTATTCATTCACTGTTTTTTTCCTCCAACATTGATGAATTATGATTGATGACTTGCAGTTAATTTGCATGTCATTTTTTTTAATCGCAAAGCTATTTTCGTATCGGTCTGTAGGAGTTGCTCTAGGAGCTAGAGCTTCGCAAATTAAAATGTATTAAACTAAACGTATATTATGTGTTGGGATATGTATTGTAATTATAATTACTGTGGCATGTAAATTGCTTTTATATTTTTCAAGTAGTCGGTAATGTTTTATATATAATACATAATAAGTAACAGCTGAAAAACAGGTTTCATGCATATTATTTCAATTTATATAATATATAAAACTACTATGTAAACCTAATAGTAGGTACATATTTATACCTACATACTTGTAAACCTATTTCTTGTAGTTACTCACTTCACTAAGCATAAGAAACTCGTTATTCCAACTTGTGAAACAAAAACATTTTATTCAAGTTGAATTAACGTAATAATGATAACTTCGATAAGCAATTAATCGCTTAACGGGTAAAGGCGTCGTGGCGTCGTTTCAATGTAACTGTATTTATGTTGATAGTAATTATTATTAATTCTTTGAAGTTTATATTGACAACAATAACTTAGTAGGTATTATCAACAGATCAGATAAATCGTTTCTTCTTCTCATAATTGTTAGCCTTAACTGTGGTCTGAATATTTGTTAGTTGTTTTGTTTTGTTGACTGTACAGTCTAAAATGGAAGCTAGCTTATCTAGAAACGGTTTGGCTGTTTTATCTGACCTATTTAATTAATTTTTTTGTAATTTTATTATATTGGAACGCTATCACTGCTATGCTATATTTCTTATTGGATCGCGTTTCGAACCAATGATAGATTCGCTAATGAATATTCGAAAGCACATCGTAAAAGTTTATTTGACTGACTTTGAAAACTTTCCTATTCTCTAACCTATGCCATGGTTAAAACATAAGAGTCAAACCCAGAATCTCCTACGGATTGTCCGGTATTAAAATTGTCCTTTTGTTCTTTAGACTTGATCTATACTTAATGCCATCTTTACTATTACGTTATAGGTGCTACCATGTAGGTACACCGAGAAGCTTATTTGTACAGAATATTATAAGGAATGACATTATGTGAGATAATGACTTCCCTACCGCCCGTCTCTTAAAACCCCGTTAAAAACCGATACCTAGGAAGGTATGACATTTTAATTGAAAATAGAAAACTAAAACTGGTTTATTAAATAGCCTACCTATGTATAGGAGTGTATGTATTTATACAAAAGTTAATTGCATTTTCCTAGTCCTAGTCTGTTCTATTTATCTACCTACGCAGTTGAAATCGTACCTAATTCGTAATGCAGTAAGTTATCTCTTTGTAAAAATAGCGCATAGGTACGTCAGTGAAAACTATGTTACAATCATTTGAAGCGATGCATTTAAACATAGTGAAATATTTCACAAAAAGCAGGAGCAAGCACTTTGCACGTAACATCAAATTGATTTCATCCGCATCGATCGGCGAGATGCGGGGTTGCCAGCCCGTGCGCGGCCGGCTTCCCCGCGACGTTGCCGCTCCGCACGGAGCTGTTGCTATTATTGCTATTATTTATTTATTGTATTGTAGCCTGCACAGTGCACTGTATATGCATGCCGGCTTGCCGCTGGGCTTGCGTCACCCGTGCCGTGCGGCGTGCACGGTACAATGCTCGGATCTTGTCGCAATTGCTTCAAAGTCAAAGTTCGAGAAAAAATAATACGGAAAGCTTAACGTAAAGCTTATTGTGCTTTAAATCGTGTTTTACCCACTATAGGTATGTATATTGAACGCTATACATGGCAATACACTGTCTCCCAACAAATTATTGTAACCCCATATTACGTTTATTTTTACAATAAATAGGTAGGAACCTACTTATTTAAGTAGGTACTTAAATAAATTTCTAAAATTTGTTTTTACCTAGGTTCTGCCCGCATCTTCATCCACCCCTATTTATTAAGGATTTTTTTTAAATCCTGTGTTTCCCCGTCTTTGATTTCCCGGAATCCCAGGAACCTACCAAGTAGATAGGTGCCTACAAAAAGTTTTGCAAGTTTACCATACTAGTAAACCAAGCGAAGCAAAGAAACTCGAGTCGGCTGTAGGACCGAATGCGGTTACGAATTGCGACGTTGCCGCTCCGCACTGCAGCAGCGGAGCCGATCATCTGAGTTTCCCGCGCGGCGCGGGCGTGAACCGTGATGGCGCAGTGGTCGGATCGCACGGAGACCTCACCTCGGCGTAGCAATTTTGTACCTCCAACAAATATCAAGGACTTCACACACGGCAGCTATAATGTAAAGATGTATATTATAGCACGATACATCTCGATACATCTCATTACATCTTTCCATATAAATTGACAGGAGACCACACACGGCAGCTATAATGTATATTTTTACATCTTCGTATCTTAAGATACCGAGCGGTATGAAAATATACATTTATATCTCGATACATCTCGATACATCTCAATACATCTTTACATATTTCCGTATATTTACTCAATAGCAAGGGTGTTCAAAAATAGAGGTGGTCGTTGCAAAACATAAATAGTTACATCGTTAGTTTTAATCAGTACGAAAATACGAAATATGCGAGTAACAAAATGCATTCGTGAATAAACGTACTCGGTACTGATGGCGCATACCTTTATGATCTAATAATCACCGGTGACACACCGGTGTTTCTCCGGTGTTTTCAATTGATTACTTTCTACGGAGAATCACCGGTGATTTTCCGGTGATCACTGCTCCGGTGCAAACCATTATAATTTCTCAAATTTAGGATGATAATTTTGGCAGATTACGTTCAGGAAGTTTCGTTTTTTTTCCGGTAAAATGTAATACAGATAATGTGGTACTTCATTGATGGGAACCGCCCACTTAGTAAAGTACCATGCGTATCGAACAACCACAGACTATCGAAAATCGTTTCTGAATTGAAATAGATCGAACATGTAAAAATTAATATTTAGGTAACTATATTATTTTTTATATATATTAAATCGTATGTAGGAATAATTTTATCATTAATTTATAGTAGGTTTGTATTTTAAGGTAGATCAAATATTGCCACGCGTATTCCTCGCTGAAAATTGTTCTATTTTTGGCACATATGGCAATACCCGCATCATAATCACAATCTGAATCATCTTCTGATGAACTATCTAGTAAATCTAGTAATAAATAACTTGACAGATCCATATTAAAAATAATAACACCCTGTATAGCACTTTAGTAGCTGGGAAGTGCGTCAGTCGAGACGTATACCAATGGAATGATGGGAAAGATATATTACATTACCTGCTCTGTGTGTGATAGGTTAAGATAATGTAAAGCTATACATCCCGGGATGTAATATACATTAATATACATTATAGCTGCCGTGTGTGAAGTCCTTTAGCCTCATCATTATCATCTCAATACCTACATCTCAACTAGAAACGACATTTGCCAGCGCTCCTTTTAAAATTCCTTATCATAATTATTGACATATCCCAAGAGAATGTAATCACTACGTTTGACATATCCAAGTAATCCTTTCACGTGTATATTTTAACAGAAAATACGGAGAGCTAAAATTCAAAATTATTAATCAATTTTCAAGAGGGATGTTAGTAGATATGCGAAATCGCTTGGAAGTTTGCACAGTAAAGCTTATAATAGGATATATAAAAATATATAAGTACCTACTTACTAATCTGTGCCTACTTAAGTTTTGTCTCATACAAAAACCCAAGTAGGTAGGTAAGTAGGTAGTTATGATTTTACGGGCATTTAAAATATTCTTCTAAATATCGAGTCCGCTAAAATAAGTGACCACAGCAGCGAGCGTGACTTCATTTTCGGAAAGCTCCAGTCACACGCATTATTCGCCAGCGCTCATTTTAAAATTCCATCTCTGAAAATACGGCGAGCTAAAAGTCAAAATTAGTCAACATTCTCTATAGTACCTATCTACCTATGTAGGTATATTGGGTAAGCACTAAGCACTGCAACATAATAGGTAGGATGTAGGTAACACATGAAAAGAGCAACCGTTGAGTTTCTTGCCGGCTCTTCTCAGCAGAATCTGCTTTCCGATTGGGTGGAGAGTCTTGACTTGCCAAACGAGAAGCCACATGTTGCCTACATGAAATACCTACTTAATAAGTAAGTAGGTAAATGATTTAGATTTGAAATCAAATAAATGTAAGGAGGTACAGACGAAATCGCGGGCAAAAGCTAGTCGGTAGTAAATGTGTGCGGTTTTCTAAGAAGCCCATAGATAGCAACAAGTCATAACAACAGTCGCGTCGCAGTCAGTCGGCTGCGCGGAGCGGCAACGTCGCGGGGAAAGTGGCGCGGAACGGCAACAGCGCGCGGTCGATACGAGGCCGGCCGAGAGTGGCTGACCCTACGCGAATATACAGTATCACGTTGATTCGACCCGACTTGAATATCACGTAATATACTTTACCTATACATACTATAGGGATAGATATACATTACATAGTAGTCGATCTCGAACACGTGTCTTTTGTTTATTGAGAGTGTGACTTTAGTCTCCTTTGCGGGGGAGTCCGAGCTTCGAATCCTAGCACACATTTCTTACTTTTCAGTGCGTTTTAAGAAATCAGTTGACACCATCAATATAAATGGTTGACACTTGCTTTAGCGGTGAGGAAACGCTTGAAAGTTCTGCATAATGTTCTCAGAGGTGTTCGAAGTATTTACCTTTAACCGTTCTCATTCTACGAGGAGACCCATTCAACGCTTCTATCCGTATTCCGTACCTACTTTTTAAATATAGAACGGGTTTCGCGCTTTCAGGGTCTTGAATAAAAATTTAATTTTCAAAATTTCAATGATAATTCGGGCTAAGGACTCAGCAGAATCTGCATGGCCTATGTGAAATAAATAATTTAGAATTTTTCTGACCCAGCGTGAAAAACCAAGGTAAAATAAAACCACCAAATTATTTTTTATACTATATTATCTCCGAACTGCTCCGAGCTGTTCCTCCTTTGTTTGACCATGGGGCTGTTCCTGTCTACGCCCATGCTGCCTCTGTCAATGCCGATGCTGCTCCTGTCCATGCTGCTGCTCGGGAACGAGTTGTTGAAGTGGCAGCTGACCGCCTCCTGCATCACGTTGGCTATCTGCGCCCGCGCCCACATCTTCACGTTTGCGGGTAGTTGCTTCATCTCCGGCAGGAACGACATCAGAAACAGCTTGTCGCTGTCGCTGTCGTCCGCGACTTCCATGGGGAACACGGGCATTTCCAACTCCTCCTGGTGGTGGTCGTCGTCGGAGGAAATGGATTTTTTCCGCCGTTTCCGTTTCGCTTTGTGCGAGGGTTTCGTCTGGGCGGGGTACAGCGGGTCCTCTGACGGCGGATTGGCGAATATTATTTCGTTCGCGTCGTCGTCACTGCAACACATGAGTTCTGGATTAGGCCAAAATTGTTTCTTTTTATTCGACAAGAAAATAGATTAATATCTGTGATCCGACTACCTACGTAAAATTGGATGTATCATCCATTAATCCATCAACAACATTGATTTTGTTCGTGTAAAATGTAGCCTATGTCACACGGACCACATTTATTACAATTGGCTCAAGAGTTCGGCGCCAAGGTGGAGCATTTATAGTCACATACTCGTCCAGACTGCTAAAATCATTACCTTTTCTTTTGGCTTAGCTGCATTTAACTAATATTCTCCTCTACCGTCCAAATAAACGGAGAACTTATATTAGGAATGGGTACGACATAGTGCAACAGATGGAGATCAAACCTGCGGCCTTTCATTTTTCAGACCTTTAACCGTTGGGCTAATGACGCTTGTTGTAGCTGGCAGTACATAAATACTGCGCAGGACTGGCTCCTAGTACAGCAAAGGGGATCCTAGTTTGAAGCCAGACTTTTGTATTATTCATTTGCGCAGATATTTGTATAGCAACCTTAGTGTATTGAGTCGACCGTATTTTGCGTGTTATTTAAAAGTTCATTGTTTCAGGTTTAGTTAATTAATATAACTATGGGAGGTTTTTACAAGAATCGGTAATTAAATACCCGTTACTAATTAACTTATTAGGGACTAATGAATTATTTTGTAATGATTTGCAATGTTTGTTTTGATAACAATAGACATTCATTTTTTGTTATAGTGGGCTCCTTGGAGCATTAAACCATAAATAATGTAAGATGGACTCGCAGGAAGTTTAATTATTTCGTTAATTTTTCGTTTTATTTGAAAACCTAAGTATTAAAAGTTTCTGGCGCAATCACAGGGCACAGTGGTGAGCGTTGTGCTGTTATAAGAGGAAGGTCTAGGGTTCAATCCGGCACTGGTTCCGAACCAGTGATGGATTCACTTGACAATTCGAAAGGATCTTGTTAAAGTTTTAGTAATTGAATAAAAAATTCTATTCTCTTCGTAAAGTTGTCATTTAAAAGTTCTGGTTTAAAAAGTTCACGTCTAGTGTAAGGGGGTCACTTTTAGAAAAAGTTTAAAAAAGGATTGTTCTATATCAAGACAAGATTAAAGTTGCGGTTTGAGAATGAAGATTTGAGGGGGCGGAAGATACAGTAAGCTTATCGGGAGATCGACTGATTTGGCTTTAGTGGACAGGTACTCAAACTTTAGTCTTAAAACAAGGCAGTTTAGGTACTTTTTTACTCGTGGCTGTTCGTATCGATGAGCTCCGACTGATACTCACTCGTCACTGACGGTGCCCTCGAAGCCGCCGAGGAAGCTCATCCTCTTGAAGTAGATGTACACGCGGCGGTTGCCTCGCGGCGTCTGTCGCCTCGCGCGCAGCTCGCGGTTGTAGGCGTCGCGCAGGCTGCGCCATTTCCTTTGCAACTGCAGAACTAACACGTTTAAGGTCATTTTTGACTGGACACTTCTATTCGCCTTATTTATTGTTCCACGAACAAAAGGGTGAGGTTAGTAAGTTGCTCCAGTTCAGACACTCCTCGGATAGACTTACATAATTATATATTTGTATATATATTAGCTTTTGCCCGCGCCTTCGTCCCCGTGGAGTCAGGTGTTTAAAAATTCCGCGAAAGTTTCTAGTTTTCCGGGTTAAACTTCTCCGGGTCCTTAACTTTATGTAAGTACGCATGCAAAAAAATCACGTCGATCAGTAAAAAAACCTTTTTGACGTTTTTGATGTTATTTGTAAGTATCGTATAGTATTTTTGCAAGCATTTAGGTAGCTGGTACCATATCAACTACGCATTATCTTGGTTGAATACCTATAGCTCGTTAGATATTTGTCTTTACAATAGTCATGATAGTTTTTGTTTCTTCTTACTAAGCAGACAGGTTTGTGCTAAATCGATGTCGCTAGTTATTTAATGATAGTTTCGAGTTTTCAGATTTTACAAAATAGTTTAAAAGAGAAGTGACTGACATTGGCATTATTGCTTATGCTGTAAGCTCGTTACCTACATATACTCGAGAGGTTACTAATTTTTTATCAACTATTCAACTTTCAATGGTGGAATGTTCAATCCACGACTAGCCGGACGGTACCCTATAAACGGCACCGCCAGTAACATAAAGCCGGCAACACACACCCCGGTCGTAGGCGGTGGCCTTGTTGAAGCTGTCCCAATCCTCGTAAATAGCGGCGCCGACCTCCTTCCAAAGCTGCAGCTTCTCCTCCCGGTCGGCCGGCTGCTCGGTCCGGTACAGACCCGGCCGCTTCTTGATCTCCTCGATCAGCCGGATCGGGTTCAGCTGGTACATGGTCGTCTTTATCATGTCCTCCAGATTTCTGTACAGAACAATTTACCTAATTAGGTTCAATCTCTTGTTCTTAATAGATGAAAAAAATTATCTATCTTTAGATTACGCAGACTTACGTACAGTGTGGTTTAATTCTGTTGTCCAACTGTGGTATTGTCTAGAAATGATTGCTACAAAAAATGCCATAAATTCAGACAAACAGAAGTTTTTGGGATCACTTTTAGACAATCCCACAGCTGTTGTAGGTACACAATCTCTAAATTAAATTGAGTAGTCTAAAATCTAGCCATCCTTTTCCGTTGGGAGCATTATGAAAGGGTCAACACGAGACTTAGATTTGTCAATTTAGTGAAGTTTAAAAATAGATTTTGTGAATATATTGCCTTTTAGAATATAGTAACTGCGGCTTAGTAAACTTGGCTGAGATTTACAGAGCGTAGGCAACTACTTTTACTTAGCTCAGACATAAGACAAGAATTAACACGAGACATAAGGATATCCTAAGCCCTGACATATTCAATCCTCCCCGTTTTAACTCTGTCTTGAGTCTGAGCAGAACGCAGAGTACAGTCTTCAGATCTCAGCCGCAGTGATTAGATGTTATATTATGTATGTATTTTCAAGAAAAATCGTTGATTCGACAGTCCTCAAAACAACAAAAACTTTGCCTGGCTTGTAAACTTACCCTTATCGACTATCCGTAAAAAAATTACTGAATTTCAACATACATTAGGTACATACTTACAAAGATTAGTGCACACTTCACAGTATAAAATCCTTCGCTGCGTTCAGACACCAACGCTTTGAATCCACCACGTGTGAATAAATACAATAACCAAAGCCAACAGAGTTTGTTTACAATGACGTTTGATGTTGCGACAAAACTGACGCACGCTCGCTCGGCGCGGCCCGCGGGTTGCGACTGCCGTGGCTGCGCGCGATGGTCGCCGGGGATTGGCTGCTGCGACAGTCGGCACGCCCCCCGCGACTGGTCGCATGTCGATTGTCGATGTCAGGTCTTCTTTTTGCGCGCGCCATTAATGTCGAAGTTCGGGCTTAGTTTAGGTTTTCGCTCTATGAAAATGGTTTATAGGTTAGGGGTAGGCATTTAACCCCCTGACGCTAAGAGAAGGGGTGTTATATGTTTGACCGCTTTGTATAGATCTAGAGGATCTATCGTCTGTTTGTGAGAGCGTTGCACTATACAACCAAGCTGTAATGGATGAACCGATTTGGATTCGATTTTCCTTTTTCGAGAGCACCCGCTTTAGAATAGGATGTTTCTTGCTGCTATGCTTTATGGAAATCTCTGTAGGTAAGTAGGTACTTATTTACTTTTCATTTTTTCAGGTGACAGTCACTTATACAAATGCAATTGATAACTATATATAGTGCGACAAGCTAAGTATATACTTAGGTAGGCAGGTAGGTACTTAATTATTTTCTCTGATGCTCAGTTTGACGCAATGCGGCGCATTGCTGCAAAACTTATTTTCAAATAATCTCAACGATTATAAAATGCGGCGTCCAGTAGGTAGGTATAAATATAAATAAATGGTATTCAAACGTCATTTTAAAATTCAGAAATATGGAACTGCCACGCGCTCCGAGTGAAAAATGTTTTTTATTCAATAAAACGCGGCGTTGCCAGCTCGCTCGACCACGGTCCGACTTATTTATCTGTTCAAAAAAGATTCTATTTACAGGTTATTCTAAAATTATATGGAATTAATAATTTCAGCCTTTTTTTAATTTGTTTAATCCTCATCATCATCAATAATAATAATTATAATAATTATTACTTATTGTTCAAATTATTGTTGTGTTTTGATGTAGCTATACTTAGTATGAATTTTACCAAATAGTGAATGTGAAACTATCAGATGGCAAAAGCTAATGAGTAATTATAATAATTACTTAATTAAACCAATAAAAGTAAATATGTACCTACTTACTTACAATTTTTCACAGAAATTATGTTTTTTTTAGTAAAAAATTTTAAAAATAGGAAGTTTCAATAAAATAACAAATTTAAGTAGGTACCTATAGTTTTTCTATTTATTAGATTAATTTTTATGTTCTATTTACAATAATTAGACATACGTGCCTAATTTAGTAGAATAACGATACATTACAACTAACTTGGCAATTTGTAGTGATCGTTATAAATTGCCATTCAAGCCTTCCCTACGCAGGCATGCGTATTGGGTAATTTATCTTACTTGACTATATTGTACTTCTTTATCTAAGAATCCTATATTATAACAGTGTCCTAAAGCTTTTTTTATGTATAAGACCTGTACATAATGCTCCGGCCGCACTTGCGTCTATCGTGACGAACTGTCGTGCAATAAGTATGAAGTGCCCAGACATTATCGGCTATCGTCCTGATAGTTTGGGCTGCGTAGTACTTATCGCCCGAGTGGCGGTACATCAAAGGGCTCATAAAAGTCACCACAGTACTCCATCTCTATTCTACATAATACGCAGACGACGGTTCAGGTTTACAAGTAGGCTGATTGCTGGACCGTATATCTTTTAATATTCTCAACACTTCGAACCGGAACTTGAGCTTCTGATCCATGTCAAATTCTCGCACCGCCGGCAGCAAGGAGTCGAAGAACGAACGGTCGTCATCGAAAGTAGCTACCGATATCCCATCAGTGCTCATTTCATCATTGATTCGAGACGTGGCAATTGGGTTTTCAAATTCCGAGAATTGACTCGCACTCATGGCTGGGTCTACTATTTCTATGGTTTGCCAGTTTTTCCGTTGTTTCTCGTCCTGTTCGTTTTCCTCTGTTGTTTCCCCCGCGTGTGGGTTGAAGATTTTTATTTTCTTGTTTTTGCACGATACTCTCCGTCGTTTGAGATTTTCAATGATCGATGGTTCGTCGCTTTCACAAGAATTATCGTTTCTGGCGTTGTCATCGTCGCTGGACTGATCGTTGGACTGGTCGTCGGATTTGCTGGTTCCGTTTGGTTTGTACCGGGAGTCGAGGAATGTGAGTTGCTTCATAAAGACGTAGCTACCGGATTTGTTGACGCGAGTGCTTCGAACGTTTCGTACGTAGGCGTCGCGGATGTTGCGCCATTTGTTGTATAGTTTGCGATCTGTCGGAAAATACGTCACCTTTGTATTGCGATGAATCAGAACTTTGCCTTATCGCATAGGGTCAATCGAACCTGTTTCATTACAGAAATTAAATCTTACTCAAAATACTGACTATTAATATACTCAGAAAAACGTTAAATTTTTATTCACTATTTAGACTAACGGGTCTACAACCCGTTAATTAAAGTGCCAGACCACCATCGCAATTTTTTGAATTCCGTTGGATACTCACGAACTTCAGCCTGTTCGAGGTTGGTGAGCGAGTCGAAGTCTTGTATGAATACCCGTGCCACTTCACACCACGCCTTCTCCTTGGCGTTGTTCCTGTACGGCTTGCCGTCCAAGTCCAGGGCCCACAGTTCGTGGTGCTTCTTAATCTCGCTGATGAATTTCTCCGCATCCATCGAATATGTGGACATCTTGCGCTTTTACACTGTAACAGAAATTTAATTGATAAGTAATTTTACTATTCGGAAGAAATAGATTCTTTTCATGTTAAAATGGTCTTCATCATACAATTCTACGTTTTTAAAGGCGTTTCAGGACTTCGACCTTGACATGATTAACGATGAAGGACGATCTCGGGCGAGGCACCCCCTGAATATAGGAAGCACAAGATCGTCAGCTGTGGCGATGCTTTCAATGGAGAACCTAGGTCCAGCAGTGAACGTCTATCGGTTAAAATGATGATGATGATGATGATGAGATTATCTGATCGAGGTCCCGATTGATTTGATTCGGACCTGATACCAAATTGTGGCCGTCCAATTGCTGACTAAAATGTTAATGCAATGCATATTTTTAGACATACTTAACCATGACTGTTTCGGGTCGTGGCTAGAACGTGATTTATACTACTCATTGAAGACTGTACAGTGTGAAAGTGAAAAAAATAGTGGAAAGATTAAGTATCCCATAAAGATTTAAGATGAGATTTTTGACAAGCCAAGTTCACATAGCCGCTAGATTCTGTGTAAATCTACAAACACACCGATTCGATTTAGCAACGCTAGTTGACGCAGTGATTGTTATTCGACCTTCGACAACTGTTGAGGATGAGAATAACTTTTAGGCTTTTTTAAAATACTTAATTATTTCCTCTCCATTAGTTTATCAACGTCAGAAGTTTTTAATAACAGCATACCTAATACATGTTATTTTTATTAACAAAACGTCTAGTATGTATTGTGTATTATTATTAGAGTCAAGGTCGAACTTATAATAATTAAGTAGGTAGGTACAAGAGTAAGACTTATAAAAAGTAAAGTTTCTTTAGTTCTGTTTGTAACGATAGAACTACTAAGTAATTTAAACAATTAATTGATTAATTTTTTTTTAATTTAGGTTTGCCTACCACAGACAGAGTTCCTATTTCCTAATTTTTTTCAGATTCAGATTGGTTCCTGCTGACTATCACCCATCCGACTGATTCAACCACATCGGGTAAGTTTTACTTTCGATCGCACGAACCTATCTAGTCATAAAACGCGCGGTCGATACGCACAAAAGTTAATCACTACAGAATGCGAACTTTTAGTAGAATGAACCACTTAACGTGACTATTGTAACCGATGTCAAAACCTGATCGATAAACACCCCTTTTAACACTTTCCAAACGTTTTTAACACGCCGTAATGTTAAACGAAAACACTTTTACGTACGCGTCAAACTGAAGCAAGGAAACCGCGCGGAATGACGCTGCGCTGGGTGCGCCGTGCGATTGGATGTGTCCCGCCGTAGCGTAAATGAATTTGGTCTTTATGCCGTCGCAATAAATGCCATGCTCAATGCCGCAGGCCGCTGCAGGGCGGAGCGGCAACGTCGCAAACCGCAATCGTGAGTCGTCGAACCGAACCGCGCTGTCGCCGGGCGTTCCGCTACGGCCTAAGAAACACCCTTGAAACACCATTTCGTTCCATACAAAAATTACCTAGTGGAATTTTAATTTTGTTATACTTAATTTTTTGGGATCATTTATTTGAAAATGTTAATTTTTAAGTATGAATTATTAAAATAATAATTTACATTAATAAAAAATTTACATTTTTATAGGTATACCTACCTGGTTCCTACTACCTTATTGCCCTTGTTTATATAAACTATTAGGTAACTTAGAAGCAGAATACATAAAGGAATAATAAATAATTAAGTAGGGTGATTTCGGGGGTTACGCGACCGGGGTCAGTTAGCCGACCACTAACAGGTCCTACGGCATTAAAACGAAAATAATAAGAATTCTATTCTTCTTTTCCAAATGAAATTCACTTAAGTAAAGATGGGGATAGACCTATTAGTTTTCCCTACAATAGTTGGCAGCTTTGTGTTTACCCGAAAGCAAACAAATCTTAGTTCAATCCGCCGCTCATACTTTCGGCGCGTACACGTTCCCAAAACAACGAAAAAAATAGTGAGTAAGTGAAGCGTTCGAGGTAAGTAGATCGTGATGTATTTATTTGAGTCAATTTTTTAATGTTCTATTAAGTGGATATATATATGTTTTACGTTATTTGTACATTTATTACATGTAATATACAAAATCAGGTTAAAAAATTGAATGGTCGCTAACTGAAATTGGAATTATCCAATAACTTTAGTTGGCGACCACCTGGCCGCCAATAGACATTTAGAAAGAAAAACATTTATTTTTATTTTTTATAGACTACAAATCTAATTCGGAATTTAATCACTTTCAATTTAATTTGTTTATTTTTATCCGTGTATCTTTTAGTTTACGACCACCAAATTATTATTATAAAACATCTTAAAATGTATGGGTATCAAGTGGTCGCCAACTAAAAATGAGCAAATTAATATGTGGGTTTACGACCATTTGCAATCACTACTTATAATCTTATCTGTTTTTTGCATAATGTAGGTGTTTAATATATAAAATTTTCATTACAGATGTCCTCCACAAACCGTATTAGAAAATAACACCGGCTTATTCCCAAAGAGATCTGGAATGTGCTTTAAAAATATAAGAGAAGGAGGACACGGTATTAGAAAAAAATGTAAAATGTATAACATCCCGAGATCTGATGATCTGATGATTTGATTCTAAACTTTTGTAATTGTTGTTTAAAGTGATATTTTTAATTTTGTACTTGCGTAGGAAAATGTATTATACTTGCTAAGATTCATTTAAGCTTAAGCTTGAATATTAAAGTGTACCTTTGATCTCATGAAAAAATGTGTTTTAATAATTTATTAAATGTATGAATAATAAAGCATGAATAATAATTATTTTTTAAACATTAACACGTTCATATTTTTTATTTTTAATTAATCAAATTTAGTTTTCCCTAGCAAATCGAGAGGTCGCCAACTAGATAAGGGGGCAGTCGTCAACTAGCAAAAGTGGTCGCCAACTAGCATTTCACATAGTTTTTAAGATTTATTCAATTTAAAATGTTTTCACAACTGTAATTCTTATTTTTTTACTTTTAAATATAACTTGACAATATCTAGGACCCCGTCATATAACTTTAATACATGTGCTATGGGTGCAACATACTTAAATATTGACGTAAAGTTGAATATCCCGCTAATCGGTCGCCAACCGGCGAAATCACCCTAATTAAGAATATTAAAAATGGCTTCTTGTCTAGCTATTGCGAAAGTAGGTAGGTTTAAGACAATAGGATAACCAAGAACCCATCCAACCATCGAATCATCCAATATACCTACCTAGTTTGGTTTTTAGACACGACAGACTGGCAAAGGCTTAGAAGTAGGTTTAAAAAGGTAGAGTTAGGTTTAGAATAAATTAGTTTAAATAAATAAATAAATAAAATAAATAGAATTGCCACAAGAAATGAGACTTGGGAGAGTCAGTCCTTCAAACTTTGGCCCTTCACATTGCGAAATACTCGTTTAAATACCACTTATACATATATAATTATATTATACTTTGTTACAGGTACATACAAGAACGCCATATTAAATGGGAGAGGTAAATCAATAAATTCCTTGTGATTATATTTTAGAAATTAATTAATAAGGTATTTATCACTTGACTAGGTAGTTAATTAGGTACCTACCTACCACCTCGTATATGTATGCAGAATACAGCATTATGTATATATGTACTATATGAATGATCGCTTATATGCATTAATGCGGTCATGTTGCATTTATTATACATAGTACCTACCTACCTACATAATATGAATTAAGTATGTATAGGTAGGTAAGTAGGTATATAGAAAGGCAAATAGGTTACCTATTCAAATTGTTATCCAAGTGAATGTCGAACTTCTCAAGGATTTGTACTTAGTTATAATGGATAGATTTATTTGATCTAGATTCTAAGATTGGATTAGCTACCTACCTTCGATTTGTTTTATTTACCCACTTATTTAGTACTTAACCACTTTTGTGTCCGCGACTTCGTATGCGTGAAATTAGGTGTTCTTTATTTTAATGCTGCTGGGATAGGTAGGTACCTATCTACCTTTTTTATTTGTTACTAACCGACTTCCAAAAAAGGAGGAGGCGTTCGTCGTAATCTTTTTTTTATCCTTGCAAAGTTGATCTGTTGCTCCATTGCTGCTTGATGGGAGTAGTACAAACCAACAAACATTCATAATAGGTAATTTAATTTTCTTCATATATAGAAAATGTAAAAAAATGTTTTTATTATATGATTGCATCGAATTTTCAGTTTAAATCAACTACAAGATATTGCTGTTAGCAGCTGTTACAGTATCTTTACTGATACCAACCGCCCGGCTTGCTTTGTTCGCCATCCCTCGCTCCAATCGACTTAGCAGGTTTTCTTGGTTCACTCTGGCAAAAATTAGGAAGGTAGGTAAGCAAGTAATATCTATCTGGGTTCTACTCATCAAGTTGGGAAGGTATAAAAGGTTAGTTTGGCTATACATATAAAAATAAAAGTTAGAACTGTATAATGTCAGTAATGTCACCTGCTAAAGATCTGCGATTAAATATGCGCAATTGCTACGCCGCGGACCGTCTAATCTTCTAGCGTAAATAATCTTAAAAGGTTTATAGGGTGATTTCGCCGGTTGGCGACCGATTAGCGGGATATTCAACTTTACGTCAATATTTAAGTATGTTGCACCCATAGCACACGTATTAAAGTTATATGACGGGGTCCTAGATATTGTCAAGTTATATTTAAAAATAAAAAAATAAGAATTACAGTTGTGAAAACATTTTAAATTGAATAAATCTTAAAAACTATGTGAAATGCTAGTTGGCGACCACTTTTGCTAGTTGACGACTGCCCCCTTATCTAGTTGGCGACCTCTCGATTTGCTAGGGAAAACTAAATTTGATTAATTAAAAATAAAAAATATGAACGTGTTAATGTTTAAAAAATAATTATTATTCATGCTTTATTATTCATACATTATAATAAATTATTAAAACACATTTTTTCATGAGATCAAAGGTACACTTTAATATTCAAGCTTAAGCTTAAATGAATCTTAGCAAGTATAATACATTTTCCTACACAAGTACAAAATTAAAAATATCACTTTAAACAACAATTACAAAAGTTTAGTATCAAATCATCAGATCATCAGATCTCGGGATGTTATACATGTTATATTTCTTTCTAATACCGTGTCCTCCTTCTCTTATATTTTTAAAGAACATTCCAGATCTCTTTGGGAATAAGCCGGTGTTATTTTCTAATACGGTTTGTGGAGGACATCTGTAATGAAAATATTATATATTAAACACCTACATTATGCAAAAAACAGATAAGATTATAAGTAGTGATTGCAAATGGTCGTAAACCCACATATTAATTTGCTCATTTTTAGTTGGCGACCACTTGATACCCATACATTTTAAGATGTTTTATAATAATAATTTGGTGGTCGTAAACTAAAAGATACACGGATAAAAATAAACAAATTAAATTGAAAGTGATTAAATTCTGAATTAGATTTGTAGTCTATAAAAAATAAAAATAAATGTTTTTCTTTCTAAATGTCTATTGGCGGCCAGGTGGTCGCCAACTGAAGTTATTGGCTAATTCCAATTTCAGTTAGCGACCATTCAATTTTTTTACCTGATTTTGTATATTACATGTAATAAATGTACAAATAACGTAAAACATATATATATCCACTTAATAGAACATTAAAAAATTGATTCAAATAAATACATCACGATCTACTTACCTCGAACGCATCACTTACTCACTATTTTTTTCGTTGTTTTGGGAACGTGTACGCGCCGAAAGTATGAGCGGCGGATTGAACTAAGATTTGTTTGCTTTCGGGTAAACACAAAGCTGCCAACTATTGTAGGTAAAACTAATAGGTCTATCCCCCTCTTTACTTAAGTGAATTTCATTTGGAAAAGAAGAATAGAATTCTTATTATTTTCGTTTTAATGCCGTAGGTCCTGTTAGTGGTCGCGTAACTGACCCTGGTCGCGTAACCGGCGAAGTCACCCTACCTACCTATAACACGTGATTGTGAACCTACAAATCAGTTCCATCAGCCACAACATGTAATGTAACAGTATGATTTAATCATTAATCTAATTACGCCATTGGCATTGAAAATACACGTTCGAAAATAGTCCGAAAACAACAGATAATAAAATTAGTTTTAAAAGAATAATATTGTGCACGCGTTCTAAATTCCAATTTCAAAACAGTCTCGTCGCGTACGGTCGGGTGGGCGTCGTGTACCCACGTAAACTTTACTAACTACAAATGTATAGGTCTTATGGTGTATAGATATATGGGTTATATTTCAGCAACAATGTAGAGGCTCTTGTGGGACTATCGTACGTCGGGGTATTGATGCAGTAGGTGTTTAAGAGCGGCAACGTCGCAGCGGCGTTGCCGCGCCGGTACCGCTATGCGACGTTGCCGTTTCGACCCACTTCCAACCGGCAACAGGGGCTGGCGCGCGCTTTTTTCACTTTGCTAAATTACTGAGTTTGTTTACGGCTTAATTTGGTGTCGATTTTCAGATAATTATTATCATTAAGCTTTCTATCCATTGACATTCACTAATTTTAAACTAAACTTATTCTGTTAAAGTCCGTTCAACTGATAAGTAACCCATTTTATAACGTTCAAATACGGAAAGGACAGCCAATCAGCTGGTGTAATCATAAAGACGTGACGTCAATATAGGACGTCGGTACTTATTGTGTTCAATAAGGTAACCCCACCTACTATCTAAATACCATTATAACCTATTAGCAAAGATAAAATACGGTAGGTATGTGTCTCACGCGCCATTGCAATCGCTCTCTGCAATGTAACGCGATTCATGAAGTTCTTGTAGACAAGGATCTAAAAATGTTTGTAGGTTTTAGATTTCAGTTCGGTTTGATCTGATCAATTGATGTCGTTCGCGGTCTGAACGCTGCAGAGTTGCAACAGGGCACTTGCAGATCACTAGAACTTGCCGAGAGATGTTCCAGTTGGTTGTTAAGTACACTGGTTTGCGTTACAATTCAGTCTCCCAACCGCCAGCACAATGTACATCCGGGCCTTGTCAGATCTGCATCTTCATGCTCTCTTGCGTAAGCCCTGAATGCATTCAGTCGTTGTAAAATGTACCTTATTGCTACTTTGCATCTGCAAAAATGGTTGCGGTTCACGCTGCGGACGCAGAATATCTGGGCTGCAATGTTTTTAAACTTGTGGCCAGTGCAACCGGCAAGCATGCCTCAATACTTCATGATTTCATCAAGATTTTAATGGTGAAAGTACATGTTGCAACTCGAAAATTTTGTAAAATTTGGAGACCAACATCGAAGATAAAGATGATGAATCAGTATTAAAACGAGTAAGTACCTATTTGACTTACATATAAATACCTATCGTAGGTATACTTACTAATTAATAGTTAAGAAATAATTACCTACCAACATATTTATCTGATAATTGAGTTTAAAAACCGTATTATGAAGTGGGATCCATGATCCTTGCGATATGAGTTATGATATGTATGGCTAACACATAATATGGATTAACTATATGGAGGTATAATGGCTAAGCGCTCTGCACTCTATCTCAAAAACTGTTACTTAAACATAGGTAAGTACTTACAAAAATTGCAAAATCTTACAGTAACGCTGTTAGGCAATAGGATTTTCTCTGTAAGCTGGTTGGTTTCCCTTTTGATTAGCCACAGTCGAAATTCGATCGAGATATCATTAATCCTTACGTTTACAGGTAGGTAGATACCTTTCTAGCTAAGATTCACGAGGCTATCCAGAGGAGAAAGTAAGTACCTAAGGGTACCAACGGAATCCGACTTATGCATGACGCGCACAGCATGGGATAGCAGGAATACGTAGATATGTAGCTATCACATCTATGCCTGCATTGCCTGCCTACCTGGGCCGGGCGTGGCGATCCCGCGATCCGGGAAACAGATACGTGCCGCAAATACTTCTTCATATTACGTTAGGGGAGTTCCGTACTTCCGTACCCAAGCGGAATCCTAATTTTATTCTATAGGGTCTAAAGCTTACGTATAATAAAACCTTCCTATTTTGCGTGTCTCAACCTCAACGTAGGTATTAACAAACATCCAAGCCTCACACACAGGTAGACAGGTACCTACTAACAAAATAGGTAAAACTGCGCTATCGAGTAAAAAGTTTAGTTAAAAACTCGGATGCGCTGCTTCTTTTATCTATCACCAGCTAGGTACAGAAGTACTGCACGGGAACGTTGCGTCGGGTTACATTGCTTCCAAATTATCATTTTCAGTCGCTGTGCATTTAGTTTTTCTAAAATGTTTGCTACATTGAGCATCACCTCTATTGGCCGACACTCTGTCGCTAAATGCATTGTTGCAGCAAGAACGCCATTTAATTCAGCCAATTCAAATATGGTTGAGCGAAGCAATGGCTGGATCATGCGTCGTGCTCGTGAACGGGTGCCACCAACGGGAATGGGTCTGCTTTGTCTTCCCATGTTGACATGTGTTGGATTATATGTATTGCATTTTTGAAGCTTCACTGTGGAAGCACTGTATACTTAGCTTAGTTTTGTTACTTATTGTAAAATTATTTTACTTTATTTTTTGAAAAGAGCAACTGCTGAGTTTCTTGCCGGTTCTTCTCAGCAGAATCTGCATTCCGAACCGGTGGTAGATTTATGACGTGTCATAAGTGCTACAAGGTAGCCTACATGAAATAAATAAATTTTGAATTTGAATTCAATCACCACAATTGACGCTGTAGAAATGATTGATGCAGCTTTGCTACAATCGGCCAGCGCACCTTATATTAAAAACATATGGAAGGTACAGCGGTTCTCTTCTAAAGGAGAGGGCAGACTGGCTTCTTTTAGCAGCAGCGATCGGCGTTTTTCGGGTATTTTAGTTGTGATTCCTCATCCGACAGCTTCACTGGGCACACATGCAAATGCTAAACTGCGTTTTTTAGCTGCCGCATTCCGCGTATTTTAGTTGCCGCGTTCAAAAGATGCCGAAATACGATGCAATCGCAAAAACGCTGACCTTCTCGTCTTGAAGTTGCATATCGAACGTTTTTCGAGTCGCGAAAACGCGATGCAGACACAAAACCGCCGATCGCCGCCGCTAAAAGATGCCAGTCTGCCCTCTCCCTTAATGGAAACGCCTAGTAGAGACAAACCTAAATAAAGCACATCAGAACTAACGACTGTTGGTGAGTGGTGAGTCACCAATGCACATTCGGTTATGGCATCAGTCAGTCGCCACCATAAGCTACGCAAAGCAACCCACTGACACCGTTTTGACCCGCTATGATTCCACACTGGCGAGCTATTATTGCTACTCAAGCTATCTGGAATCTAATTGAAAACACTTGGAATTGTTTCAATTGGTTTCCAGAATTAGGTGGCTAGGTCGGTACGTAAAGTTTTCTGTTTAAAAACGTAACTGTCTGCTAATGTGCTAATGTGCCTTTGTTAATGTACCTACCTACTCATGGGCTGTCTGGTCTGGAATCCAATTGAAAACACTTGCAATTTTTTTTAAAGAATATTAGCCAAGCTAAAGTTGACTAATATCCTCCTCTCCCCTCATAATCAGCGGAAAGCTTGTGCTAAGAGTAGGTACGACAATAGTGCAATGGGTGGGGTTCGAACCTGCAATCTTTCAGATTTCAGTACGCGTGTTTAGCTGTTGGACTATTGAGGCTTTCATTAAATGTGTTATGTACTAAGTAATGTCCGCAACTCTTAGGTTTAGAAGTTTTATAAGTTAAAAAACGGTATAATAGCTACAACCCACACGTGGGGTTTTAAAACTACCTACTATATGTACAGATACACCTTACCTTTATACAAGAGGTGTAAAGTGCAATTAAGGTATAGTTAGGTACAAATCCTCTTTGAATGCGATGTGCTGAATCAGTGCGCGACGTTGCCGCTCCGCGCGGCCTGTGGCCGGAGCACGCAGCGGGTCGGATGCCGTGGCGCCATGTTGCCGCTCCGTGCAGGCGCCGCGTTGCCACGCCGTGCACACCGCCCCGCTCCCGAACCCCCTGCCCTCCGCTCCGATACCATTCATACAATTACAAGTTTATTATTACCTACCTATCTGAGGAATTATGCATATAATAATGCCTACATGTGTGATGTGATGTGATATGATAATCCTACTGATTTTTTGTTTTCACCGTTTTTATTAAGTAAAAGTATAAGTAGGTACCTACCTACCTGTATAAGCTTTAGATGTTTCAAGATTAATGGCTCTTATTTTATCGAATCTTCATTAATCTACGAATTACCTACCAAGTTTTATATCTACCTACCTACTTACCATTTGAATCTTCTTAGCGTTTAGACTCGTTTAGATAAAGGTAGATAGCTACTTAGGTACCTACCTACTTAATATACTTACATCTACTTGAAAAATAGGTAAGTAGTCGTAGCTTATTCTTAGATTCTAATTTCTAGGTGACCTGTCAAAGCGTCATGTGAATAATTATCACGCGTTTGATATTGGTTTTAAGTTTTTACTTTTTACCTAAGTAGGTATAGTACCTATATACTATGCATGTATGTACCTACAGGTAAGTACCTACTTATTGATTAATCCGGAACTAGGTTTGCGATCGTTCGAAGAAGTTTCTGTAACGATTTTTGGAAGATTCTTTGTTTTTATGAATTGTCTAAAGTTTGATGCTTTCAAAGCGTAAAGAACACTAACCTTGCATTACACTCTACAGGCGTTCTATTACCTAACGATTCTCTGTGATTAAGTTATACAGCGGCTATAGTTAATAGTTACCTACCTACTTACTCTCGCCCTTCGCCGGTCCGGACCGGGTGTCCATTCTCCGTGCAATAAAGCGCCATGATTGGCCAATTTCCTCCGCGCTACTGTGCCACTCCAAAGAGGATCTTATAGGTAAGTATCTACCTACATCGTTTCAAATAGAGGTCATAATAAAGATCTCCACAGCTGTATCAATTTACCCAGCCAAGTGATTGAATAACCGAACAGAGAGCATCAGACAATGAGAAAGAAAGCATGCTACAAAATGCAGGAAAACTTTAAGCACGCACCGCCGCGCTTTCCATCCAAGACGCAAAATCTTTGACCGCACAAACAGTAAGCCGACTTTGAGGAGCCTAAAGTTGTTACACGTAACAACTCTTTAGGCTTCTCAAAAGCACTAAGCACTGCTCACATGTATGTGTGTGGTGCGCGTATTGCTTGCTCGAGTTGTTTATCCAGTGTGATTGTTTAAAGATGAATGATTGGCCGCTCTCTCGCTGTTGGTTAAAATGCATTGTTACTACAAGAATGCGATAAATTTTTCATCACCACAGTTGGGACTGTAACAATGATTGATGCAGCTTTTCCGCAATCTGCCAGGCTAATATAAAAAGAGACAAACGAAGGCTTGTGTGTCGAAGCCTTTATTATGTTCTCTACAAAGTTCAGTCGCATATTTTCGTCGTGTATCAGCGAACCTACTGAATAATGCATATGGTGGCGCCATATTGAAAAAATACCATCAGCACTTTTCTCGGAAGCCACAATAGAGTCAACCCGTTTGTTATGTACATAACATAATATATAAACTATCATTCCTACAACTGCCTCGTTTGTGTAGTGACTAGCTTTTAGGCTACGGGTCATAATTGTCGCGATTCTGAGTTAAGTTCCCGGTCGAGCCAGATAAATTTATTCGGTTATTCGCTCAGGAAATTTCAACCACAGTTAAGAAGTTTTTTGTGATTTGTGATACACTCTCGTGCCTTGTAGACCTGATGCCTACAAGTTCTTAGCTTAGAATTGCTGTTTTAAAATAGTAATTACTGAGGTTTTGCTCTTAACAGAATTCGCTTTTTGAACTGGTGTTTTTTTTAGTGTTAACAAGATATTTCGAATTCAGAATTTTATCCCTCGAATTTATTATTCTCGCTCTTCTGCTCTTCCGCAACTCCTTTTGTGTGGAAAGTATTCCAGTAACAATTTTTCCAGTAAATTGTCGCGCTCATTGCTGGATGAACATGAATCTGCTCTTCTGCT
Source organism: Hipparchia semele (assembly GCA_933228805.2). Classification (NCBI taxonomy): domain Eukaryota; kingdom Metazoa; phylum Arthropoda; class Insecta; order Lepidoptera; family Nymphalidae; genus Hipparchia; species Hipparchia semele. The sequence continues at coordinate 1,319,556 of OW121719.1, forward strand.
ACTTTTTTTGTTTGGAAAATATTCCAGTAACAGTTTTTCCAGTAAATCGTCACGCTCATTGCTGGATGAACATGAACTTGAAGCTTCAAATTGGTTTTTTATTCGGTCTAGTTCGTGTACTAGCCTTTTGTTACTTCGAAAAACTTTTAATTGAGAACGAAGCTCCCTTTTCCTTGACGTAGTTGACGAAGGCGCTGCTGAAGATGGAGCTGTCATTTCTTTGACGCGAGTATCAGCTTGTGTGCGATCTGCAGACTTTTCGTCTTTATCTACTTTTAGTTTTGTGATCTCGGTTTGTGTCGCTACATCGGTAGTCGTCTGAAGGTTTTCACCTTTTTCACATTTTAATGTGGTCAGTCGAGCCTGCGAATCGGATGGAATTTTGACCGTCGGTATTGCATCAGGATGTAATTTTCTTTTAATGACAGCTGTTACCATTGAATCATCAAAATGTTCTGAACATACTTTGTAACTGTCGGGCTTCAAGTTGGGTCTTTTTAATAAATCCGATCTCCCGATAACCTCTAGCCATTTGTGGCACCTGAAAGTTAGAATATTTTAATATTTTTAATTATGACACTATAATACAGCTAGCTACTCTCTATTCGTTTCCTACGTGCCTCGGAGAGTAAAATAAATTCTTAGGAAGGTAAGCCGTAGTGGTATACACAGCCTTTTAAAGTAGCAACACCCATAGCAAGAACTCTAACAGTTTCCATATGAAGATTGTCGGCCTTGGATCTTAAGGCTTGATGGTGCGTACAGGTTTGGTCGGGGATTATGCATATTTTTATTGCTATTGTCAGAATAATTCTACCTACATGAAAAAAACTGAGAAAAAAATAACGTGTTTCTTAATGGATTACTGACGTAGTAGGCACTGGGCAGTAACTTTTACCTACCTAGGTACCTACTAAGAACACCAAAAAAATTTTTGAGAGACAGAACGTGTTTTGATGTTAGTAAGTCAAAGATTTGGATTAGATAGAGGACATTGCTGCGGAGTGCGCCAGGCCTGCCTGTACTAACTACACCTGGCTAGTAAGAATATCGATTAAAACACCTTGTCAATATATAAACAAAATACATACCTATAAATATTTCTTACCTTATAGAATCCTGCGGTAATTTAAAAAACGACAACGCTGAATCCCTCTGTTTATTGCGACAGCCGTCCACGCAACAGTTATTATTATTACGATTCGCCATTATGTGCTGCAAGAGTTATATTAGAACAATAAATAAAGCTCATAAGTAAAAATCGAAATATTTTCGTTCCGAGACAATCGAGTATTGACTAGCGTGTGCTCGCAAGCGCTTGGCGGCCCCGACTAATAGATAACCCCGGGTTATATCTCGCGGCGCGCGCTGTTGTAGTTGCTTATCGCGATAGGTATAGACTATAGACTATAGGCACATAGGGGAGTAACGCAGGTCTGCTGTAAAGTCTGCAGGTCGATTATGTGAAATCTGTATCTATTATAGCTACAGTCTCAAATCTAAATTGTGGTGATTGAACGAATTTATCGCGTTCTTTCTGCAACATCGGCCATGTCAGAGGCGATTGCAATCGGTACAACGGAGTAATCATTTTAGAGAATCGCTGATGATGATCGGCAATCTGACTCTCCTAGCAGAAAACCAAGGAAACCTTCCTGGGGTTTCTTTGGGACGAAACCAGTGCTACGTAACCAGTTCCTCGCAAAAATAAGTAGATAAGTAACCTACCTTAGATACAATTACATATTTCATCTGCTTGATTAGGAGGAAATAATTATTTCTCATCTTCCAGAATCTTACTGTAAGTAGGTACCTAGCTATATCTAAAAATCTACAACTTTGAATTATGCATTCTTCTGGTTATTGAGACAATAAAATTATTATTAGTATTCTGTATTATAAAAAAGTGCAGTGATATTACCAATAAATTAAAATCAATAAAACATCACACAAGAAAAACAAAATACCTACGCGTTGTGATTTTTGTTTCAATTTCAGACAATCGAGTGTATTGCGAGATTAGCACGTGAATGCAAGCACGCGGCAACCCTGACTAAAAGACAACCCCGAGTTATCGCGATTGTACAGCGAGTGGTAGAGTAGGCCTTTTTTATTACCTACTAAGTGCCGATTTTACCAACGTCATGTGACGTTTCACCGAGGAATAAATTGGGCTTTTTGACAGTCCTCCTCATTGAAAATCTGCCAAATTCCACGGTTAAACATTGCTGAAATCGGCCCTTAAGAGTAGTAGGTAGGGTGGTTTCGGGGGTTACGCGACCGGGGTCAGTTAGCCGACCACTAACAGGTCCTACGGCATTAAAACGAAAATAATAAGAATTCTATTCTTCTTTTCCAAATGAAATTCACTTAAGTAAAGAGGGGGATAGACCTATTAGTTTTACCTACAATAGTTGGCAGCTTTGTGTTTACCCGAAAGCAAACAAATCTTAGTTCAATCCGCCGCTCATACTTTCGGCGCGTACAAGTTCCCAAAACAACGAAAAAAATAGTGAGTAAGTGAAGCGTTCGAGGTAAGTAGATCGTGATGTATTTATTTGAGTCAATTTTTTAATGTTCTATTAAGTGGATATATATATGTTTTACGTTATTTGTACATTTATTACATGTAATATACAAAATCAGGTAAAAAAATTGAATGGTCGCTAACTGAAATTGGAATTATCCAATAACTTCAGTTGGCGACCACCTGGCCGCCAATAGACATTTAGAAAAAAAAAACATTTATTTTTATTTTTTATAGACTACAAATCTAATTCGGAATTTAATCACTTTCAATTTAATTTGTTTATTTTTATCCGTGTATCTTTTAGTTTACGACCACCAAATTATTATTATAAAACATCTTAAAATGTATGGGTATCAAGTGGTCGCCAACTAAAAATGAGCAAATTAATATGTGGGTTTACGACCATTTGCAATCACTACTTATAATCTTATCTGTTTTTTGCATAATGTAGGTGTTTAATATATAAAATTTTCATTACAGATGTCCTCCACAAACCGTATTAGAAAATAACACCAGCTTATTCCCAAAGAGATCTGGAATATGCTTTAAAAATATAAGAGAAGGAGGACACGGTATTAGAAAAAAATGAAAAATGTATAACATCCCGAGATCTGATGATCTGATGATTTGATTCTAAACTTTTGTAATTGTTGTTTAAAGTGATATTTTTAATTTTGTACTTGTGTAGGAAAATGTATTATACTTGCTAAGATTCATTTAAGCTTAAGCTTGAATATTAAAGTGTACCTTTGATCTCATGAAAAAATGTGTTTTAATAATTTATTAAATGTATGAATAATAAAGCATGAATAATAATTATTTCTTAAACATTAACACGTTCATATTTTTTATTTTTAATTAATCAAATTTAGTTTTCCCTAGCAAATCGAGAGGTCGCCAACTAGATAAGGGGGCAGTCGTCAACTAGCAAAAGTGGTCGCCAACTAGCATTTCACATAGTTTTTAAGATTTATTCAATTTAAAATGTTTTCATAACTGTAATTCTTATTTTTTTACTTTTAAATATAACTTGACAATATCTAGGACCCCGTCATATAACTTTAATACATGTGCTATGGGTGCAACATACTTAAATATTGACGTAAAGTTGAATATCCCGCTAATCGGTCGCCAACCGGCGAAATCACCCTATATCATAACAAAAATTACAACATTAACAGCCGAAATCAAACATTGTTTATTCGCTGATAGTCTTAAATTCTGCAAAACTTTTTCTTAAGATATCATAACATCATCAATCATAACATATTAGTTATGATATTATTTTGAGCCATTTAAGCCATCTAAAATCTTTGAATACCTACTACCCATAACGGCTTAACATAGGCAGGCCCCAAAGTTGCGAACATCCGTTATTATTGTAAGAAAAGTTAATATTGTAAGTACTTACGATATATAGGTAGGTACTTAGCCATAAAATGCGAAAAAGGTAAAATAACATTGCGGCTCGTTGGTTGGCTTCGTGAAAGTCGATACGTCCGGCATTGCGCGGCTCCGGCCTGCGCCAGGGCGGCAGTAATCCGAACCCCGGCCGACTGCGGCTATCTTAGGAACCTGGGGCTCCAGTGGGAACTTGGGAACCATTTGATAATTGGTAGGTACCGTGCCAAGTTAGGGCATTTTAGCTAATCAGAATTTTATCAATATTATCGGAATACTAATCGGGATAATTTTATCACTAACGGGAATGGATCTGCTATTACATTAGTTTTATTACCTATTGTAAAAAAATTTTTTTTGAAAAGAGCAACCGCCGAGTTTATTGCTGGCCCTACTCGGCAGGAAAGGCATTCCGAACCAGTGGTAGATTCATGGACCATTCAAAAGCACTTGTAAAAGTTTATTTGAATAAAAAATATTTCTATTCTATTCTATCCTATCCTCTCCCCTTCAAATGGGTGGAACGAAAGCTACGCGGTACAGAGTCCAGGAGTTGGTGCCACAAAGTAACAATAGTGCATGTTGTTGGAATCGAACCGTCGACCTTTCAGCTTTCAGTGAACAGTTGGGCTATTGAGGATTCAAACTATGTACCTACCTAGTTTACTTCGTCTTCGTGACACTACCGTTCAACTTAGGAATCTATTATACCTACCTAATTAATTTTTATAGCGAAGTTTCACGAATTGATACCCGGACATTCGTGCACGCTGACTCAATCGACTATCTCTAGCTACCTATCCATTCTTCAAACTTCTGAGAAATATTCGAAAGCGCTTTACGACGCGACGTCGCGTCGATTTGTAATAGGTACCTAGGTCGGCGACAAGTTTAATCTTTAGAAATGCTATAAAAGTTTCTAGATTTAATGAATACGCGTGTACAGTTACCCCCAGACCCGAGAGGGTCTACGAGGAGGAACCCAGATCGAATACACGTGTTATAATAGGGTCACTTACCTAGGTAGGTATATTGTATAGGTGCCTACCTAAATTAGGATTTTTAATAGGATTGTTAATAATCTTCGATATAAATGTACTGCGTACATACGCGACGTTATAATACTTCAGGTAGGTAGGTACCTACCTACCTACCAACAATTTAGTTTTATTAGCAACATACTAGCTAAGATTCCGCATTCTGTTCGCTCCGTCTGGAAAGTGAATATCCTACCCAAAGCAATGAATAACCTAAACCTATTTATTAAAAATAATCATTGAGGATTAAAATGTGCATTGTTTTTATTTTGAGAGACTAGATAACTAATGTTACCCTACCTATGGCGTAACCACCAACCGCCGACCCTCGCCGAACCATCCACTGTCCAGTTGCAAATGGTGTTGCACTGAGCGGCAACGTCGCGTCCACCCGCTCGCAGTACTTTCGTGTCAATACAATTTGTACACAATCCTTATTTCGTTGTCTTTAGAGATCATTATAGAATAACAGTAGCAAGTTGCCTACCGTTAGCGAAGAGCGGCAACGTCGCTCGCGTAATTTTATCTACGTCTCTGAGATATCTGTTATCAAAAAGAAATGAGACTTTCAGGCATAGACTAAGGTAAAAGCTAGATGAAGTGCTCGCCAACAAGACTCGTATTTTTGTAAATGAAAGAATTAGGTAAATTAAGTCCATCTAAAATTAGTGTAATGACATACAAAGCGAAATAGGTAACTATTTTGAAATCAGCATAATGTAAGGCTATATATCATTATATCGGCCGTTCTTTATTGTCTCTTTCCTTAGTTTGCTTCTATCAAGGACCTATCTATAAGAGACATCTTACAAAGTTACAAGAACCGTCGACATCGAAATTGATGTTCCGTAGTCCGTATCAAAAACACGGAAAAGGCGGAAGGTTTTGTACAATTTCGGTTATGTTAAACGTAAATTAAGACGAGCTAACGAAAAGATGTTCCTATTTCAACGGGCGTTGTCCCGCGCTACGCTCGAATTTTGTTAAGGGCTTCACAGACGATTACAAACTTAAAAAAGTAGAAAGCACCTAATTCTTAGGTACTCGTAAAAATTAGTATCAAGTAGTGGAATAAGCCTTGTCGCATTTGTGAGGAGAAATCAGCTATTTGAGCAGCAGATACTTATACACAGATAATATTATAGAAGCTTCTAGAATAGCAATAACAGCTACAAATTCATTTGATTTGTGCGCGAAGGTCGACGAGTTGACCGCGTCGTGACTCGGTTATCCAATGATAAATAATAATCGTAATGGATTTAAATAACTCCTTCACAGCCCACTGGAACAGACACCTACTGGAGTTGCATAACTGAAACCCATATTTAGATCACGTAGGTACTTATCTCTATTTGATATGCGGTTAAGGTACTGGATATCAAATGAAAAATTAAATTCAAATTCATAATTATTTATTTCATGTAGACCAACCTGTGGCTCTTACAATCAATCAAGATTCAAGACCCACCGGTTCGGAAAGCAGTTTCTGCTAAAGAATATTATAATAGTGTGGGCAGTTGAAGCTATGCTTGCTATGCAACTTTGTCGTTAAAAAAACATATTATACTCTAATTGCAGCATTCAGTTAAAAAGTTACTTAAAATAGCCATTATGCTTGATTATGCTACATGAGTAGGTTATATTCGTTCTGGCTATTTTATCATACCTAATCGTATTTTTGCCTGCGGCTTAAATATTCTGCGGTGCGGTGACAAAAAATACCTCTTCTCGATTTTGACGCGTGTGGCTTTTAATCAAAATACCTATATCAAATTTTCGCTTCCTTCCCCCGATCCCCAACCTAAGGGTGGTAAATGGCGAGCTGCGTCCCCCTGCCCCCGGCGGCGTGGAGGCGGGCGGGGCGAGAGGGGGACAACCTCGGCCTAGGGGACCTTGAGCCCGGATGAGCGAATCAGCTGTTCCCATTGTCGACTATTCTAGAAATTTTCGACGAAAAATAAACTTCTGCCTGGGATGTTGATAAAGAAACAGAAGACAGGAGGATAAAATTGGCTCAAATTAATTGCAATATGATGAAGAAAAGCATTTATTACGCCTACAGCAATTGTTGGCTCTTTTATTAATAAACCCTGGCAAATACAATTGAGGGTAGAAAAATATTTTCTACTACTATTAATTTGGTAAATAAGATTCTGCTAGGTTTGTTTATATATGTAGCAAAATTATTGCAATAATTTATATTATTTTCGGTACGGTTTCACTATTTTACTAAATCTGTGTAATATGTTTCCCTTCACCGTTAAAGCTAGTGATATATAAATCTTAAGACGCGCATCACTCCAAAAAGTCCGAGTTGCGTGCCTTGGATCGAACCCCGGGTTCCCCCGAAAAGGGGGTTGAAGTTTAAACAACTAGGCTATCACCGCTTAGTATGTACTTGTGAGTATTTCCTATACCTACCCAGTAGTGTTACACATAGGTCGGCCAACAATGAGATAAATTGAGCTTCAAATTCGATGTGTTTACTGTCCGCTCGGGCAGCTCTGCCGGTGTTTGCTTTGCGCAGTGTAAATACTACACGCTTGAAAATACAAACCGCGTTGGCAGCGATTCAGCATATTATAAACATATTTATATCTACATATCTGACATAAAGTGCTTTTTCTAAAATTACATTTGGCTATTATGCTCTTCAAAATATGGTTTACCCAATAATATCAAAAGATATAGTTGCCTACTCACTACTTTACTAATAAATATGGAGAAGATTAGGTCGAGTAGACTCCAGAATATGTCCCCATATTTCATCCGGTTTGAGAATGAGAACCGCGACCCGCATTGACATCTCACACGATCTTAGGCTGAGTATGGTTGGACGGAAACAAAATCTTTCTATGCTGAAATTTTCGGTGTCATCCTCCACCGATAGAAATCCACTGTTGAACATATTATGTCTAATGTAGGAACTTCCACGTCGCTGTTGTGCCGCTTGTTGGTGATTGCCACTGTCCGCATTGTGTTATAGTGGCGATCTCACACCAGAAAGCCTAGTCTTTAAGACCCTTGAAGGATATAATTGGTTAAATCCTTCAAGTTCAGACCCCATTAAATGTATAGCTAACATCAAAGGAGTCACAGTTAGACGCTAGATTCAAGCATATAAGTCCACGGTGCTAAATTCGGCCCTTTCCCCTTAATTATGAAACTTGTCACTACCCGGTCAAAGACGCTGAGAGAATTAATTAAGATTTGGGCAGCAATAATAATATGGGAACCGCCAACCGACCGCTGGGACGTTCCGAAATTATTACCTACCCCTGGGCAATCTTCCTGAACTATGTCATGAATTGGATGTGAAATCTCTTTTAAGGCATCAATAATTATTACGAGATAAGTTTGAACTATTGTTTTACGAATTATCAGGAGTTGAAGTATGGAATTTGCAATCGAAACACCATTTGAAGAAGATCAAGTGTTCTTAATACATATTCAAAACTGAAACCCACGCATTGAAATGGTTCATAAGAATAATCCTCGTCAGTTAAAAGATTGCCAATAACTTTTGGAAAAGTTAAAATTTTATGGGTTGAAAGATCGAAAAGTCTTGCCATCTTGCCTTGACTAATGTATTCGTCTTCTTTGTAGATTTTTGGAAATCATTGGAAATGCAGACAGAATTCGGGTCAGGAACATAGATAGGTTTAATAAAAACAATGTGTTTGACAAAAGGTAACACAAGTCATATATTGTCTCTTTTGTGACCATAGAGCGCTATAACCTGTATGTACCATTTTTTGGCTAAAAGTTTTCAAAATATGGAGGTCGTTTCTCAAAACATCTTAATTAATATAACCACCTGGACGAGGCTGGCGAGAGATAGGGTAGGATGGAAAAGATTGGGGGAGGCCATGCCCAAAAAATATGATATATCATATATATTCGTCAAAACGAAGACAAAAAATGATCACGGAGAAATAAATTATTTATTACCTACCTAATTGACATGAATAAATAATTATTATAGTTAACATAATATTATTTTGTATTTATCATTTTCTTGTTTGTCAAAATTTAAATTAAAATATGAAACGTTGAATTTGTAAAATTGGAAAAAATTCCAAAACGCGCACTATGAAAAGAAGAAGCACTAACAATTTAAGAAACTACATTGTCACCCTGCTCGATGACGTGTTTAGCGCATAAAAACGTGGCGCATTCCACCATTACACCACATTGTACACCCACACACATGCAGTAAATAGTTTTTTTTACAAGTTTACGTTTCCGCCCGCGCTGGGATTCTACATTGAATCTCGTAGTTATGGAGATAATTACAGTCCACTCGTCATAATATATCATGCTGTAAAGCATTATTTTTCTTATCGTCTATAAGATTTCTACGTGATGATTTATGCTGTATCTATCTACTTATTTAATGTAGGTAGTAATTTTGTTACTTTTAGAACATCAAAATGTTCTCCACACTATAAATTATCAAATGGCTGATTCATATAATGATTCTGACGAGGACGATACAGTACATTACTCGTGAAAAGTAAAAAATCGTTTCCTAATGAACTCAGAAAAATTTGCAAATCCTGCAAGTCTAGGGATGATATTGTAATTAAGTTTAAACTAATATAACTAACAATTTAGTTAATCAGCCTTTCTTAATCTTAATTAATTCTCATAATTAAATTAATTCTTAATATGCAGTTTAATATAATTAATGATATAATAGAGTACCTATTGAAAAATAAAATGTCTCAGTATAAATCATGTGTCGAAACAGTTTTGAACTGGCTTTCACTATTACATTTAAGTATTAAAGTCAAGGTCCGTTGTCATGGATGGTCTCAAAATATGTCAATGGCTTGACTGGTTTGTTATAATTTAATATATCACCGACATTACTATATTATAGGCAGAGTTATTAATTTCAAAAAATAAAGGAATTGACTTTTCGACATGTTTTTTTTATTAAAACAGTCCTACTTTACACAATACGAAAAAAAACTAAATTATCCAAGTATTTTTTCCTAATTATTTCTAAAAAATATTTTTCGTTCTTTTCCAGGTACTGCAACTTCAATTGCAGATCAGATTATAAGGCAAAAGGAGTAAAAGGATGGGGTACAGTGATAAGTAACTAACTTTTATTTAATTCTTTTTTCATTTCTAACACTTTCTATAACTTTCAGAATTTTCAGATCTTACCGTCCCATGCTAGTAAGTTTCACTCTAGTGAACGCTATCACTTCGAATCTTGTTTAAAATGATATTATGTAGAAGCGTTATTGTATCGTAAGCTACTTCTTTATTTTTATTCTACTCAAGTGCCTCGTTAAACGTCACTTAATGTTACCATAAAACAGAAGTTTTGTTATATTTACTAACGTCGTCTGGGGTAATACTGATATTTTAGGAATCCACATAACACAGCATCTTGTCAGTCAGATCATCGCTCGATGTTAGAACTAAGTTCAGTTGGCACGTCGTGTTCACACGACGTCTCCAACGCGACTGCCGGGCGCTCCATTCAACAGGCTAAAAGGATGTGGGCGGGGCGTGCGGGACGCGGCATCATTGGGCGAACACGCGGCGCGCAGTGATGGCCGCCGGCTCACTCGGCCAATGAGCGGCGCGCGGACCGAACGCGCGTCCGTCCGGCGACCGGCGCGACGTTGCCAGCTCTCGACAAAAAAATACCAGATTCGACCTTCTTAGGACCCTCGTTTTTTTTTTTGAATGTTTGGCCGCGTTATCATTCGGGAACACGTAGTGTGTGTAACCCTTATCCGAGTGATGGTGTTCTATAGGTGCTATAACTGCTATAGGTGGACTTTTAGTGCAGTGCTCTAGTGTATTATGGTTTGGTCGGCGCCTTCGGGGGAAGTGTTGATCGACATCGTTTCAAGGTATATTTTGCTCTTGTTGATAGTGTCATGTGACGTGGCGGTGCTCACCTCGTGTTCGATGACGCGCTGACGCCGGTGACAGTGCGACAGTACAGTCCACTATACATCCTGTCTTACTGTCATAGTTTGTAGCTAAAACCATTGATAATTATACAAACCCCGTGCACATAGAACACATTTTAATAGCACTGGATTGCTTATAGGCTCTCTTACGGTGGATTGGTAAGTCGAAAGTTTAGTTTACTTTGCTGTACGTATCTGTGTTGAAATTCTACAGAGTATATACCTCTACTGCATTGCACAGTACCTACTTCTGTTCTAGTCTTAGCATAAGATGCATCTGACTCTAGCTAGCTCTATAAAATGCTCTACATTCATTTACGTGAAGGTCTGGCGGAGCTTTCATGAATTGTAATGCTTTAACTTTCTATAAGTGCTGACTTATATAATTAATAGCTAAAACCTTCAATTTACTCTAACATGATAGTTTTAAGTATGGTAGGCATTATTCAACAACTGGCCTTTACCTACCTACCTATTGCATACATAACACATATTATTATTATTAGGTAGGTAGACTTATGACGTGTCATAAGAGCTACAAGTTGGCCTTCATGAAATAAATAAATTTTGATTTTGATATACAGTTTGAAAGGTTCTGAGTCTTACGTGTAGGCAACCTAATTGTGTAGGTAGGTAGGTACTTTAACTCTACCTGACTAGGTACAAGTAGAGTTGGTAGGCCGGCTTACCTCTGTAAAGATATTCGAAATGCCAGTCCCTGCCTGTCTACCTGGGGCCCAAGTCTGCTATTGCAATTGTAGTTACATTACAGTTACATTGCCTATCAATGACATCCCAATTGCTACTTTTAGCAATTTGACTTGGGGCCCAGGGGTTCAATTGTCTATCAATGACATGACAATTGCTAAAAATAACAATTGTCATGTCATTGATAGACAATGTAACTACAATTGCAATAGCAGACTTGGGCCCCTGGTTACCTACAAGCTGGTTGCCGTGACTTTGTCTGCATAGGTATGGCATAGGTACGTATATTTTCCATCCCGTGGGTCCTGAAAGTATCCTTGTAGGTACCTAACTATGTCCGTTTCTCGAATACAAGCTATCTTTAGGAGATCAAGTAGGTAGGTAGTAGGTGCATGACTGCCAAATTTTTAATTTTGACACAAATAGGTACATACTTTATAGATAGTTATATGTATATTTTTTATGTAGGTATTATGTTGTTTTATATTATTTATTAATATTATGTAGTATTTTAGTTTAATATGTAAGTACCTACCTATTTAGTTATAAGTATTTAGACCTATGCGACACTAATTTCACCTTACTTACAAGGGAAGCTGGAAGAAATTTTTTTCTTAGAGATTTAAAGCTTCACCTTTGTCCGCTTCTAATAATATCTTCTTGTAATAAATAATAAAAATAAATTAATTAATACCTGACTAGACTAGACCTGTCTAACTTGACAGCTACTTTACACCTAATTTAAGCTTTATAAAATTTTAGCTTAGGTAACCTATACATAAAGCTATCTATCTATCTACCTACTATCTCCTCAGTTAAATAAACGAGTATCAAAGCCGTGGGTGGGGGCAGGTGGGAACTTTCCACTACTCGGTACCTACATGCTAACATAGCTGCGAGGAGGTAGACTAGGTAGGTAGGTACCACCTACATGGCAGATAGCGTTTCACAACGTGTTCTGGATACTGGTTCCGACTTCCAGCTACGCTGCCATGCGCGATTATAACGAACCATTGAATAACATGCATCTACCTGCCTACCTATTCACCTACGTGTGAAGTTGAAAACCCAAGCCTACCCATACCGAGTAGGTAGGTACTTTACCAATGACTTACCAACGACCCTGTGGTAGGTACGACTTTCTTATAAGGTCACGAAGTTAAACTCTTGATAGCAGGTGTATTATAGTTGGTTGTGTATTGAAATAGGTATATAAACTAATATGCCCCACGCATAGTCGTTACTCGCTTACTTTTAAAGAATTTCTTTGTCTGGGGGGAGGCTTTGGCCGTGGCTAGTTACCACCTACCGTCAAAGACGTGCCGCCAAGCGATTTAGCGTTCCGGCACGATGGCGTGTGAAACAGATTAGGGGTATGGGTTGAATTTACATTGCCATGCCTCTTCCAAGTTGGCCCGCTATCAGCTTAGACTGCATCGTCACTTACCATCAGTTGAGATCGCAGGCAAGGGCTATCTTGTCATCGAATTAAAAAAAAAGACCAGATCCATCCATCCAAACTTTCGTATTTATAATATTAGTAGGATTGTCTACCATGAGTTTAGATTTTCCAAACGCAAAATCTCGATTGCAAAAGCACTGTGAAATCTAATTTTTTTTTTTCAATTTCAATGCCAGCTTTTTTGTGCAATTTCATTGCCATGGCAACACGAACGACCAATACAGCAAGACCTAAATAAATGACGAATACTATTAACGATAAGAAGTATGTAGGTAGATTATTTTATTGGCAGAGAGATAAAATAAATTCGCGAACGATACCGCTCGACCTTGACCGATGCGAATATTGTTCTTGAATCTAAATTAACTATTGGATATTTTTTAACACATAGGTTACTTTTATCCCGGAAAAGAAGAGAGTTCGTGCGGGAACCAAAAAATCTCAACGTACATGAACGAAATCGCCGGCATGAGCTAGTTTGTGTTCATTCGATGAGACATTAATTTCTTAGGTTAGGTTACTGGTTCGGCTATCCGTTTAAACAGCATAGGATTTTGGCGTCATTAAAAACACAATATTTACACATTGGCCGACAATCGTCGAACGCATTAGGCCAATGTGTACTGGCGCCATAACAAAGATTGTACACAGTGATCATCGAAAATCAATGGACTCTTGAATCTCATAAGTGAATCACGGCTAAACAATTACGATTGTTTATAATGAGTTTGTTTGTTTGTTCGGGCGACGAGACGTGACTACATCGGTCTTTAGACATATACATAATTACATACCTACTTACATTACATACCTACTACCTTAATACAATACATAATAATAGTATGATGCAGATACAGACAGGATGTCGTGTTGAGGTCGCCACACATTCGATATACCTACGTAGGTATATCGAATGTGTGTCAATACAAGTGAAAATTAAAGATTTAAAACACTATGTACGACTAGCTGATGGCCGCGACTTCGTCCGCGTGGATTTAGTTTTTAAAATCCCGCGGGAACTCTTTAATTTTCTGGGATAAAAAGTAGCCTATGTCACTCCCCAGGTCCTCAACTATACTCATGCAAAAAATCACATCGATCCATAGCTCTGTTGCAGCGTTATTGAAGGACAAACCAACACACCAACAAAAAACACACTTTCGCATTTATAAGGAGGAGTAAGGATATACCCGACATATGGACCCGTTGGTTCCATAAATTTTTATTTCCTGTAGGAGTGCCCACAGGAATTTTGAATAGTCTAGCTAGGCTCAACGCGGGCCAAGTCACGAGAATTATCTAGTGACTAATAAGTTATATACGTTAATGTAACAATAATATCATTACACCGAACTTATTACGCTAAGTGGGCGACATTCGTTAACGACTCACTAATTGATACGAACCGTTCACAATGTTATTAGGACGCGCTTATCACGCGCGCCGCGGACTGCAGTTCACACAAATGACAAATAGGTGCAAAGTCTCCGGGTTCGATGACTCACTCGGCCCGATTGATTGCTGGCGACGACTGATGACGTAGGTTGATTTCAAAAATATCGGAAATAGCTTACTTATTAGGAAATCGTAATATATCAAAGGGAGTAATAATTAATTATGACGAGTGTTATAAAGAAAACTGTAGGTATACTGTGGCCTGACTATGTAGTTACATCAATCATTGCTACAGTCTCAACTGTGGTGATTGGCTGGATTCATCGCGTTCTTTCTGCAACAATACATTTTAGCCAGTAGTGAGTGAGTATCGGCCAATCAGAGACGATTGCAATCATCCCACTGATGCAATCATTTTTAGAGAGTAGCGCAGCAGATATGCGAACTGATAGGCGTCCACTGCTGTACAAAGGTCTCTTGGATGGACTTCCACAGGTCTCTGTCTTGTGCCGCCTGAATCCAGTGGCTCCCTACGACTGGCTTGATGTCGTCGGTCCACCTAGTGGGGAGTCTACCAATACTGCACTTCCCTGTGCGGGGTCGCCACTCCAGCACCTTGCGACCCCAACGACCATCAGTTCTTCGAACTAACTGCCCCATCCATTTCCACTTCAGTTTTGCGACTCGCTATGTTGGTAACTTTGGTTCTCCCGGATCTCCAAATCATTTCTGATTTAATCTCGGGGATACTCCGACTCTCCATCGCCTGCTGAGTGATCCTGAGCCTTTGTATGAGGCCCATAGTTAGCGATTATTTTTCGGATCCATAAGTCATCACTGGCAACAGCAGATATACCTAGTATGTACCTAAATTCTCAGATTTACCGGCATGGGAGACAAATTCACGATTCACAACAATCTATCTCGCTAGCAAATGTAAAAAAAAACACGTTTTCACAAAGCGTTTGTTTGCGTCTTGTCACTTCGTAGTTCGTTAACAGACATTTATGAATATATTTTTTTGCCCTATCGCTCGCTCTTGAGATTTATTCATCAGCCAGTCGGAGCTGGTAACATAACCCCTTCATCGTCACGACAATAATAGATCAGTTGCGATTTATCGTCCTCGTCCCTGGCGCGCTACCAACGACGAGAAAAACAGTGTTATAACTCTCCCCCACCCCCAACCGTCGCCAGCTTACATCAGTACCCCCTACTCGACCCGCATGTACGGTTTTAGCATCATTGGCATCGACAGGCAAACCGTCTAGTACCAAACTTTGATTGCAATCACTTCTGATATGCTGAAACTTTGTCTCTATTGGCTCAGTATTAGTATGTTATTTTCAGTACAGTTCCTTTATCCGTGTAATACAATTTTATTAATGTCAACGTCTTAAAAAGTAACAGTGACTTTGATCGTCACTTTCTGAAGTAGATTGTTAGATTTTTAAAAACTACGAAACCCTTTATACCTACTAATACAACCTTTGTTCATTCGAAGTTATTTTTTGAACGATATTCTCCCGTTATTTCTTCTATGAGTACGCCCTTATTTCATAATTTGTATTGGCCATTAATTACTTATTTATCTGATATAAAGTAAGGCAAAGTTCTAAAACGAAGAATTTAAAAACGACTTTCATATAAAATATTTTTATGGCAAAATATGGAAAGTATAAATTTTAAATTTTACTTCTGTTAGAAACCAGACAGTTTGTGCCTTGCGTAGTAGGTAGGTACACAAGTCGTTTTATCTCGCATACAAAGTAAAGTTAAACGAACAATGGGGCGTAGAGTCGATATTCGAAGTTCGCAGAAGGAAATCGTTGAATACCAAGGCCGTGCTCCGAGCACCGAATGCCGAATATAGATGATGCCATTGTTGTCAACATTTGTGAATATGTTTTTGTTGAAAGACTCTTCTTAATGTTATTTTTATATTTTTTATTTCGGCGTTTAGGTTTTTAAGAAGCAAGACGTGATAATAGATTCGTATTGAAAGGAATTGGGGGTTTATTTTGTTATGCAAAATTTTAAAAGGATTTTTACTGGGGGAAAAATGTTACTTACTCTTCTACTACATGACTCGGCTAATGTTAGCCAAGAGTGCATTGACCGCCGAGTGCGTCGGGCCAACGTGTAATAGGCTCTTTAGGAACTGAGACTTACAGCCAGTAAGAGAATATATTATGTACATACATATATATTTGCAGCTCTTTGCACTACACAAGCTAGGGTAAAGCGTCTTTATTAGACCCAATGGCGCAATCATATAAAAGCTCCTTGGATTTAAATAGACGTCTACCCAAATTAAAGGCGCTCGTCTGGAATAATAGCACGCCCCCGTAATCCATCCTTAACCTAACCTAAGACCCGCCGAACTCTATAATATAGTTTTCCTTATCTGAATTGTATATATGCCTTCTAGAGCACGGTTCCTGTATTCCATCTATCTGTGTTTATCGATAAGTTTCCTAGCAACCTCGTTATTTGTCAAAATTTTTGGATAAAATATAAGTAATTTGCTAGGTTACTTATAGCCAGATTACCTACGTATAGATTCAGTATAGAAACCGAAGAAAAATTTTAGATTATCCGCTTGGCCTCTTTCGGCCAGGGCGACTGGTTGTCAAGAGCTCCTAATTTGTATTGGATAGAGTCAGGCGTTACTTTGCGGAAGTTCATGATTAACAAAAAATGTTAGAGTTATTTTGCTGTAATCCGCCAACAGAAAAAAAAATCTGTATGGTCAAACATGCAGTTATAAGCTAAGCACCGCTTATCTCCCCAACCAAGCAATAAAGCAAAGTTCCCAAGCAAGCAATGCCACCACCACTCACATGCACCACCACACAAGACTTTAATACTACTCTCGACGCACGTTTCGTCCCGACACCGGAGCATCCTCAGGAGATATCGACTTTACAATGCTGTATTGTCTAGTCAATTTGTATTGGAGCTTTGATGTTCTGAACACTAATGTACCATCACGTGGCTACTGGCTACCGTATCCAAATGTTGCTGCAAGTGTCCTGGAACATTTTGGACTCCTGACAAGTAGACATACTATCTAACATCTATACTATTTTAAGACAACCCTGTGTTAGTGCTGTAGGTGTTGTAGAATATGTACATGGGTACATTGCTGGGTAATTGCCTTAATCAGGGCATTTGCCGGATCACGAACGCCGGCGAAGGCGACCTATCTACATGATTCTATTATAATTCCTATATTACTTCAGTGTGTTTAGATTTTCTAGTTTTAAAATTAGTTAATGGTTTTGGCCCAACATAGATTCAGTATGGCCTTTAAAAGTTATACTAGACACACAGGTCTCAAGTTATCTCGCACGGGTTACCAACTGAACGACAATAGACAATAGAAACATTCACCGCCAGTGGCATGTCTGATGCCATGCTGATGCCACACACAGGGACACTCGTGTCCGGCCCGGTGAGTCACCACGACCGTTTGAACGCCACACCTGCGTTCGCGTCTGTACGACTATATGCACACATCATAGCTATTGCTATACTATTATACCTCCTACATATGGAGCATAGATAACAATTACGCGTTGGCTTATGCTCCCAACATGTGTATTGTGACTGATAACGTATTACGATAAGGTGAGAGAGTTTGTTATTTATTATTTATTGTGCATTCAGATATTATCAGACATACTAGGTAGGTACTAAAGCGTAGGTATTGCAAAATGTTTTTCTTGCATAATCTCCCAAAATCGTGGAATTTATTTTTAAACTAGCGACTCACTCCGGCTTTAGCCCGCTTCCGGGTGCTATTTCTAATGAAGAAATCGAGATTTTCATTCAAAAATAACATCCTAATTACCAACTTTTCCGGTGGATTTCGGGGGGAAATCGGTCGAGCGGTTCCTAAGTGATGGTTTTTCATACATGCGGGTTGGTGCATATGCGTAGGAAAATCAAGCAATATGCACACACGCGCAACAACACAACTCTACTATAATGATTTTCGAAACCTTCTATTGCAAGTCTTATTTTTTGCAAGAGTTTCATTCTTTTTGTTACAGAATTTAGTATGGTAATATTATGTTAAATAGACATACCTACCTGTTGGAAAGTTCACGCGATTCGCTAATAAAATATTCCGTCCACATCTGCATAAAAATTTAAATAAAATTTCGAGTAATTAAAATCGAATTTAAGTAAATAATTCAAATTTATTCATTTATTCGCCTCCCATCGAAAAGTGTAAATAAAAATTAATACATATTTAAATGTAAAACAACACTGTGTTGTGACAAAATTGGCTTTATAATATTATATATAATCTATAATCTATAATAATTATATAAAAAGGCTTGTCCTGACTGACTGACTGACTGACTGACTGACTGACTGACTGACGATCAACGCACAGCCTAAACCACTGAAGTTAGAAACTTGAAATTTTGACAGTAGGTTCCTTTTATGACGTAGGCGAGCACTAAGAAAGGATTTTTCGAAATTCGCCCCCCAAGGGGGTAAAAAGTGGGGTTAAAGTTTGTATGAAACTCCGTCATTTTTCGAGTTATACTCATGAAATTCGGTATTTAGGCTTTAAATTGAAAACAAAAAAGTACGTGTTTCACAGTTTTTAAATATTCTACCCCCTAAGGCAGGTATGGGCAACCTTTGGAACGTGGCGGGCTAAACTTGTGGGTGAAATAGAAGTCGCGGGCCATAGAAATAAATAATTTTTTATCTGGTTGTGAAAAAAGATTAGTTCAAAAGATTTGTTGTTATTTACCCGGACTTTCAACATGTTTGTTATTCATTGCATTATTTTACTTGATTTTGTAAACTTTTAATTCAGAGCGCATTGAACTGTATGTCAAAATTTTTGTATTAGTATCAAATTTCAAAGATTAATTCCTTTTTTCTGGCTTTTTGTTCAGAAAAAGCGCTAATGACATACTAACCAAAAATGACATTTTAGCGAGCGAAGCGAGCGCGAAATTTTTTATTGCGAAATTGTATTCTGTCACTACTCCACTAGTTCTTATACTTGAAACTTAACTACCTGCAATACCAATCCACAACCGATATTTTCTAAATCCTGACCATTTAGGTGGGCCTTACCAAGCACATCAGAATTGAGAAGTTGGTACCTGAAGTTCAATGATGTATTTATTCCAAACTTGTTACTTTAATACCAATCCACAACCGAAAATGTTGCGAGCGAAGCGAGTGAGTAATTTTTTATGTTTGCATTACGGTCCTTAGTAGTCCATTCTTGGCACCTACAACAGCAACGTAAAAGCGACGTTTTCGCGAGTGAAGCGAGCGCGAAATTTTTTATGATTGCATTACGGCATTTAGTAGTCCATACTTAGCACCTACAATAGAAACGTAAAAGTGACATTTTCGCGAGCGAAGCGAGCGCGAAATTTCTGTAAGACAAATAAAAATTTTGGCCCCAAATTTGCCGCGCCTAAAATCTGCTGCCCTAGGCTCCAGTCAACTCACTGGTAAATCCGCCACTGTGCGTAACCTTTCTTGTCCCAAATAATTTAGTTTACATAAATTTTAATTTTGAAAATGATCGCTCGGCACTAGCCGTATTCACATGATTGGCTATAAATGTTAGGATCATCTTGTGCTTCTGGCCCACTCTGACTGGGGGCCTCTTCAGGCTGGGGGCCCGTGGCATTTTGCCGTCTTGCCACCCTATTGTAACGCTACTGTACACACTGCAATCTTATACGTGAAATATGCTCAAAACAAGCAGCGGAAATTTTTGAAATAATCCATAATTAATATTTAGAACTCTTTTCTTGGCGTTGGCGTATGTGTAGGTAAATGTAGCGTGAATAAGAATTTTTTTTCGCGCCTAATTTCAAAATGCTCCGCGGGCCGCATCTAAACATGAGGCGGGCCGCATGCGGCCCGCGGGCCGGGGGTTGCCCATATATGCCCTAAGGGGTTAAATAGGGGTTGAATGTTTGTATAATAGTCCTTCGTTCTTCAAGTTATTTTTCAAGTTACGTTTATGAAACTTGATATTTTGGCTCTTGATTAAAAATAAAGAATTACGTATTTTACATTTTTTTTAAATTCTCCCCCCAAGGGGGTAAAAAGGGGGGTTAAAGTTTGTATGAAACTCCGTCATTTTTCAAGCTATACCCATAAAATTCGGTATTTAGGCTTTAAATTGAAAACAAAAAAGTAAGTGTTTCACACTTTTAAAAAATTCTACCCCCTAAGGGGTTAAATAGGGGTTGAATGTTTGTATGATAGTCCTTCGTTCTTCAAGTTATTTTTCAAGTTATGTTTATGAAACTTGATATTTTGGCTCTTGATCAAAAATAAAGAATTACGTATTTTACATTTTTCGAAAATTCTCCCCCCAAGGGGGTCAAAAGGGGGGTTAAAGTTTGTATGAAACTCCGTTATTTTTCAAGCTATACCCATAAAATTCGGTACTTAGGCTTTAAATTGAAAACAAAAAAGTAGGTGTTTCACAGTTTTTAAAAATTCTACCCCCTAAGGGATTAAATAGGGGTTGAATGTTTGTATGATAGTCCTTCGTTCTTCAAGTTATTTTTCAAGTTATGTTTATGAAACTTGATATTTTGGCTCTTGATCAAAAATAAAGAATTACGTATTTTACATTTTTTGAAAATTCTCTCCCCAAGGGGGTAAAAAGGGGGGTTAAAGTTTGTATGAAACTCCGTCATTTTTCAAGTTATACCCATGAAATTCGTATTTAGGCTTTCAGTTAAAAATAAAAAAGGACGTGTTTCACGGTTTTCAAAAATTCTACTCCCAAAGGGGTTGAATGGGGGTTGAATGTTTGTATGAAAATCCATAATTTTTCAAGTTAATATCGAGCAACGGATCTACGTGATTCTTTGATGGGTATGGTTGCAGACAGTGTGTTATAGGTTACTTTTATTCGGACAAAATCAGGAGTCCGCACGGGATTTTCAAAGAACCTAATTCCACGCGGACGAAGTCGCGAGGGGACAGCTAGTATTATATACAAATCGAATACCTAAACTACTATTTTGAACTCCACAAATTGCATTTGTAAAATAGTTTTGATGCCTATTTCTAAAAATTTGCTTTAGGCAGGTTCCACGTTCATTCTATTTTTCTCAACACAATTTTGGTGTAGTTACGGTCTTAAATTGGGCAAAGGCTTGGAACTTCTGTACCAAATGGTTCCTTTTATACGACGCATGCAATCAACAAAATCTTGGCAATATATTTTTCCCAAAACCAATAAGAAGACGACATTCCGACAAATTGTATTGAGCATCGCGGGCGTCAGAAAAAAAACTATAAATAGAAGGCCGCAGGTCCGGCAGGAGTCCCAATCAGAAATAGCCAGCGCGACAAATCGCGCGACGCGACGTGGCGCGTCCACAGCCGCGCTAGCCTGGCAGCCG
Source organism: Hipparchia semele (assembly GCA_933228805.2). Taxonomy (NCBI): domain Eukaryota; kingdom Metazoa; phylum Arthropoda; class Insecta; order Lepidoptera; family Nymphalidae; genus Hipparchia; species Hipparchia semele. The sequence goes on from OW121719.1 coordinate 1,341,452, forward strand.
GTGGACGGTATTCAGGAGGTGCTTGACAGAATCATGACTAATATTATAAATTCAAGTGTGTTTGTTTGTTGGTTTGTCCTTCAATCACGTCGCAGCAAAGCAACGGATCGACGTGATTTTTTTGCATGGGTATAGTTGAGGACCGGGAGACTGACATAGGCTACTTTTTATCCCGGTAAATCAAAGATTACCCGCGGGATTTTTAAAAACTAAATCCACGCAAGCGAAGCCGCGGGCATCAACTAGTCTGTTTATAAAACAACTCCCGCGAAGAAGCCAACGCGACGTTGGGCTTTGTTGTAGTTATGATGTCGTTGCTGTCGTTGCAGTTGCCAGAGGAAATACCTTTGTGACAATGCAATGCGTAAATCGTCTAGAATCTGCCTAGAAAAAACCTAAAGACCTAGATGATGATGATCTAAGAATGAAATCCTATAAATTCTAGGCTTGATACATAGCAAGTTTAACGCACAACGGAGATACAGCCCTCTGACATACATAAGGAAAACGGGCCGTATCTATCTCATAAATTCATAATAGGTACATACTTTCACAGAATGTGTATTTCTGTTGCTGTTATAACAACAAAATCGAACCCGAGACCTCCCAGCTATAGGACTACAGCGCTCACCACTGCGCCAGGAAGGTCGTCGATAGGTTAATCCTTCACGTGCTATTCGATGCAATTCATAGCAGTTGCCTTAGTATAGGTACTTACTATAATTCCCGACCTGCTCCTGGCGTACAGCGTGCGCGGGCGCAGTCAAGGACGCCGCGTGTGGGCGAAGCACGTGTTACAACTTTATGGGGTTATTGGTGCCATGGGGTGATGAAAAAATGCACTGAACGGCGCTCAAGAAGTGTTGCGAGTTGCTATGTTTACATTTTTTGACGTGACTTTTTCAAGATCAAGTTTGAAAATTCGACACGTACGATGTACGAGCGAGCGCTCAGTGCTGCGCTGATATAAATGTAGTTGGGTTGTAACACTTGTAACACTTTGTAGGTAATAATGTGCTGCGCATTTCAAAGTTTATTTTGTTGCGGATGTTAAAAATAAAATCTTTTTGAGTCGCTTGTCCACCTGTTTTGAGCTCGAATGCAAATCGCGGTGCAAGAGTCAGATGAACGTATCTACATTTTCTTAATTTTACAGGAGAGCAAAAAATAGGATGATTGCCTCTTCAATCTTTACAAGTTATTTAATAGAGATAATATACAATTGAAAAATAAAATATAAATCGATATATTGCCATAGTATTGGCATAAAATTCTTACGATTAAAAATAATGTTTTTGCAAATATGTACCCTACGATATTGAATATACCGTTACGTCGTTTTGGTAGTTCATAAAGGACCACACTGTGACCCGTTTTATGAAAAAAAACAATTTTTGAATTTTTTGGAGATACGTTCACCTGGCTCTTACACCTCGAAATAGATTCCAGCTAAAATTTTCGGCAAGACCGGAAGTGGAACATCCCATTACCAACACGTTCTATTTGATCGGATACAAAAGCGAGCATTTCGACTTCGGGCAATTTCAAATTGACTTGCACGAGGCCCGTTAGAGTCCCTGGAGCATCGAATAGAGACGTCTCGAGTTGTTTATATTACAGTCTATTTTTTCTTTGCCTCTGTCTGAGAAGGTAAACAAATGGTAGAAAACGTTTTGGCGAAACGCGTAACTGGCGCCTTTTGTCGGGCGCTTATGACATTTTAGAGTTTGGTTCTATACTTGTAGCACGGGTTCATTCTCCGTATGCGGTAAGAATGTCCTATGCTTAGCGAGTCGCTTACGCATTTCTACTAGAAAATACTTGTTTAAATTCACTGTAAGCACTTTTTACTCTGCAACTTTAATTTGTTTGGAAAAATCAAGACTTATGTTTTTATGCCTAGGTAGCTAGGAGTTGATACAACGTCCATTAACTAAGAGCGAACTCCACTTTAAGATTCCCTGTCTCACAAATCCATCTATCCTCCTGCATCCAGTACAAAGTGGAATCCAATAGCTATCTAGGATAGCTTTAGCGTAGGTACTCCTACGCTAACTAATTAGTTTGCGTCGTCTGTCCGTCTCAAATCGCAAGTCTTATTCCTCCGAGGCAGTCGGACTAATAGGAAATCCTAGGTTTCTAGGCCCCTCGCCTTGTTAATCTAGGTCTCTTAATTCTAATGGGATTGTAACTAGATCATAAGATTAGTGGGACCGTCATTTCGTTTCGTTTTAATTACATTAACGTTGTGTCAATGATAGTAGGAGGTGGTAGTCTGTTTTTTCTTGGCTAAGTTTGTTTATGAAGTTTTCTCTGGTGCATCTATGTCATCCCTGTGTATACCCGGTGATTAGTTAGTTTTGTAGAGCGCCAGATTTGAATATACATTATATACCTACGTAATCGCCTTTTCGCGTTAATCCTGATTATAATGATAGTGATTATAAGAATGGATTAATTTTGTAAAGAAACAGAGACTACGGGAGAAGTTCTGAAGTAGTTTGAATGTATTACACGAGAATTTAGCTGCATAGTGAATCTAAAGTCAAGCCAAAATGCGTTGTTTTTTGACAGCAAATATTGATATAGTGCTTTCAATATTATGAAATTGTGGTATGCCAGAAAAACCAACTTTATGCCTGCAAGTTCTTTTTGCTGTAGCATTACTTTTGTAATCTCTGGATGGTGTTTTTGGGCCGCAATTATCTATAGTTGGTAATTTCGTCTACGTTCATTTTAAGTGTACTTTAGCTCTATATCTCTTTCTCTATGTCTCAGATGCTAAGCTTTACCTCCTTTAATGAACCAATGGCTATTTCTATAACTTAAGATTTTCGTATAGCTCTAACTATAACATAGTATTAAGTACTTGTGATGGATAATTAAACGCACATGCTTAAATGTAATCTTAAATCACAAGAAGATACGAAAATAACAGCTTTAAAATTAGACGACACGACAAGACAGCACTGATTTATCGCACGCGACAAATGTACGGCTGTAAGTCACAGTGTCAGGAGTAAGAACTGAAGTGTAATGAGACGACAACGTACCTACATTTCTCATGATCCTCGACTCAGTGCCAGAGCGAAGTTTTATGTTTCAAGTTTCCGGATTCGAATTCAGACGGGGAAAATTTTGAAAACGATGCCTTTTAACGTTAGCTTCTTAATTTTTTCTTATGCACGACTAGTTATTTGGTTATCAACAGATTATTGACCGACTTCCAAAAAAGGAGGAGATTCTCAAATCGTCGGAATCTTTTTGTTTAGTATTAAAGTAGTTAAAATTAGCTGCCTCGTTGATTGGTCGGGTCGGGTTTTTGAAAGTATTGAGTTTTCTGTTAAGAAATTCTTAGTAACGGGCAATAGCCTAGAGTTGGGTAGTTGACGATGTTACGCCGCCGTGTCTTCTTGTTTATCAATCGATGCAGGCCCAATGCTGGACATAGGTCTCACGCCGTCTGTATACACCTCCCTGCAACGCATCTGATGACGTCGGTCCACCTCGAGGTAAGTAGGAGCGTAGTGTTGCCAATTGCCAACACCAAGCTTTAGGGTGCGAGGTGTATCCAAGATGTCGGTCCTGCGCCTGATCATCTTCAGACACTGAAAGATCTTTCCTCTCGTGTCGGATTGCCTTTCTATCGGTATACTTATATGCATCAGGGAATAGAGAGTGATTGACAATTTCTAATGGCTAAAAGGTTTTCTTTTAGAACTAGCCACCTTTCAGTTTACACTACAGTCTGTAGTCTGCTTTGAGTATTAAATAGACTGTATTCAAGCGGCATACGTTTACTTCTGTAGATAAGTACATATATATGTTACTTGTACTTATAATAGTTCTTATGTTGACTGGCAGTCAGATATAGCTCAGACTATCTGCCCCGCTGATGTAACTGTTTGGCTTCACTTCATTGCATATCTACTCTAGTTACTCGGCATGTTTGTGTTAGCTATTCCATTTGTTCAATGTTTACTCGTATTCTACTTTTCGTGGTTTGTTTGTTTTTGTAAAGTGCTAATTTATGCAACGGGGGTAAAGATAGTTGATAACTACGTCTCAATTTTAAAAGTTATATTCCTCGTGCTATGGGTCAATACGTGACTCTTTTTCATTTATCACAGCAAATAATGCGATGGACTTCTAGATCCTTCTACGACTCTACTGTGTTCGATTTGCGACTCTTGTGTAGGTGATGTGTCTATTAGCAATAAACATGCAGTAGTCAGCATTGACAAAACACTTGCATGGCACCGCAAGAGTAGTCTGATTTGACTTTCGACAGATTTACCCACCTACGGAAAGTGCTCTGGCTTGAAGGGGACTTGAAACAGACTTAAAAACGAGACACAAAAAATGTATCCTGATTTAATCTGTCTCGTTATCTCTGTCTTCAGTCTGAGCAGAGTCAGAACTGAGAACTTATAGATGTCATCCTCGGTGTCAACGTTTCGGCACTTCTTTCTTTCGGAGAACTTTTGTCTTCAGGCATTGTGGTTATGGGCGACGATTACCGTACCGATGATTAGTCGTATAGATAGTTCAACATATCTTGGCGAGCGGCGCTGTGTGCTTATGCTTGTAAATATGCAGCTTATTTGAGAGGCAGTGACGTGGCAGTCGTCTGTCACGCACACACAGTTACTATCTCTATACAAGCTTTACACGCACGTGACTCCGCTCGCCAAGATGAGTTGCAGTATCTGTACAGATCTAGATCACAGGTCCCTCCAAGAATTCGAGATCTTTATGAGTGCCGTAGGTCATACGCAGGCTTCCATTCTTGCTAATGTGGTATGCATCGTGAGTCGCTGATCCAATTGCATTGCTTCAGTGTAATCGGATTGTTTGTGCAACGCCAGTTATTTGTGTTATTAGATTACTTGTTAGTTTGTTGTTGATTTAATTTTTTTAAATGATTTATGTCTGTAGTGTACTTACAGTTTAAAACCTGTATATTGTGGTAACGTCCAAAAGCCCAAAGATATTAAAATATTATTGCGAAATAATAAACCCACATCCTCTGATATTATAACATACGGGCTCTCAGCTTTGGAGTGGAGTTTTGTCTAGTTTTTTTTTCTAGTTTTCTCTGGAAGTTACTACATATCTCTAGAAACAGGATGAATTTTTAAAGTGGGCTTCTAGCTGATAATATGGGAAAATGGAACTTTGTTGTGGAATTAAAAAAGATGACAATAACTATGGAAACTTACGATACTATGTAGTTATCCGAATGGACTGTGCTTCAGTATCTAGCTAGACCTCACTAGGTTTTGGGTTGGTCATTCTTTCAAATCTAATCCCATTTCAGTAATAATAATGAAATCATGATTTCAGCATCGTCATCGATTCAAAATTCGCTAATCTAAATCTCATGATCAAGCAGGTGGTCAGAAACAGTCTTTTTATCATATTTTTTGCATCTTTAATAAATATTGAGGTTTAAAAATTGTTTTCATTACTTTATATTTTTTAAGCATGTGAAACGTCATTGCGAATATTTTCTTCTGTTTCTTCTTAATTAAAAGTAAAGTGTAATAATAAAATTTATAGTAGAGTTTCAAGCACTAGCCATAACATGTTTAATTATAATATTCATTAGAATTATTTTATCACAGACGCTTTCATAACTTGTAATAATAATAAAGTTTCTGTACATATTATACCTAGAGATTTTATTAAGAAACTATAAGTGCCTATTCAGTACTCATAATTTTGTAAGACATTGTTATACTTAATGAAAATTTTCTGGAAAAGAAGTCTTATGAAGTACCTACCAAAGTACTAACGATTCTTTTCAATTGTTGTACCTACTAGGTCTAGGACTTTAGGTACATAAGCAGGACAAGGACCGTTAGTTAAAAAAAATACTAGGCCACGTTAAACATGTCCCCTTTTCCCCCCAAAATTAAAAGTACGAAGCTTGTGTTATTGCAACAGGTGGTTTTTGAACTGTCAACCTTTTGGATTAAGGTCCGTACTTTGCCCACTGAGCTATTTGGGGCAATACAGTTTATTGACTAATGACTCCAATAAATAAAATCTATTTTTACATAACACTCCTTTATTAGATTGACCTACTATTATAGCGTTACCGTAAGAGTGGCTGGTACCCTACTCTGGAGCCCAAATTCGGGTCAAGCCATTCGGGCACCCGAATACGAGCTGCGTAACACGTTTCGCTCATTCATTCCAAAATAGCATTTTAAGTTACGACTGCGAATCTATCGGTCGGCGTTCTTAAATCCAGTTTAAGCAGTTCACAGTTCGTTCATCCTGCCCCAGATTCCCGGTGCGCCGACAGAAATACTTCGACATTATTGCTAGATAACTCATAGTTCATGCCAAATGGGAATACCTATTGCCTTCATGCCAATGCAGAGAATAGACCATTAAAATACCTAACCCAACGACCTCTGCGATCTGTAATTATTATTATTATTACCTATGTGCTGCGCACTTCAATGATCTCAACGATATAACTAGGTACCTACCAGTGCTAGGTAGGACTAGGTACGTTCCTATAGGTAATGGACTTGATATTTTCGAAAATCGATTTCCGCAACTTCATATTAGATATACCTACTCTTACTTTGGGACAAATCTGGGTTATGGGTTTAAGGTGGAGGATTTTAGAAATCACATTCATTTGTTTTGTGTTAACTTGAAAAGTGACTCTACAGTTAACTTTATGTATTTAAAATACAAAAAAATCTTGCTATGTAGTTACAATATCTTACCGGATAAATGTTGTCCTTTCTCAGAATGCAAGACAAGTTTAGGCGTGAAAAGGTTACAGACTGACAAATAGAAGTTTTTAATGTACCTGTACTTTTTTTTATTATTAAAAGCCAAGCTGAATTTGACCTATATTCTCCGCTCCCCTCTAGGCTGAGGAGTGGGGCTCGAACCTGCGACCTTTCAGTCCGCAGTCCTTTAACCGTTGGGCTATCGAGGCTTTGAGCACTAAGTGTATTATGTGTACTAACCGCATGAAAACTTATCGATACAGCGCTTCGGGGTTTATAGCTTAGCCGGGCTATTATCTGAGTGACAACTGACAAGCAGATCGGCGTGAATTTGCTGTAGCTCGCATTGTACCTACCTACTTTCCATTTAGTACGGCTTCATTAGCGCACTGCTCGTAATTTCAGCTCGGAATAGAAAGCTCGGCGCCGCTCTGCGGTTATTTCAGTTTTCAAAATGCAGATCTAAGTACCTACCTAACGATCGTTTTTTTTTGCACCCGTACCGAGTTTTCGTGAAGTCTCTAAAATCTCTTTATTATAAAAGAGAATTGAAATGCTGAATTTGGACGCTCATTTTGTTAAATCGTACTTCGTTATCATCATGCCTTATTTTATAAATCCAGATGAGAGTCCAATGACAGTGTTTGATAGTTTGTCCCTCAATCACGCAGTTCAAATCCATAAATTCTTTAGAACTTCTTGAAAGTTCTTCGCTGTTTGCTTTAACTAAATACCTGCAGGGTATAAGGTACGCGATTCTGATTCGCTCAGTGTTCGAATTTTTCATTGGTCTTTTCGTGAACTTGACTATTTTTTTTTTTTCAGTTTTTTAATTAATTACTACATGATATTTTGTATGTACCCCATATCAACTTGATTTTAATTGAAAAAACAACAAATGACAGTATTTAACACCAAACAGTAATGTATGGTACGCCACGATCAGCTGTTACGCATTAAGTGTAACCTAATTTCAAAAAAAAATTAGTTAAGGCTTGCTGGTCCCGGAACTTTAGGTATTTAGCGGGCTATGTCGCCGCGCGCCGCGCCGCTCCGAAATCCTCGTGTACGTATTAAATACGCGCTGGGCAGACATGGAGCGAAAGCGCAGTGAACCCGTACGGGCGCTCCTGGTCACAATATATGAAACTACAGTAGGTACTTAGTTCAACTTGACAGATATTGTTTAAAATTTTAATAGACCAAATTATACGTATGTAGTATGTACCTACTTACTACTCGGCAAATTTAATTTTTCAAGGCATTGAAATTTTACACTTGTAAATTACTGACGTTGTTCTTGTAAAAATTATATAGTGTAAGCATCTGAAATTCTAACTTTGAGGGCTTTAGAAAGGAAGGAGTAGGAAGGTTTTATTATCAGGTGTGTCCTGGATTTCCAAATAAGCCCTGTTTAGAGATGGGTAAATCAGTAATCACCCAGATTAAGCCCACGAATGGGTTTTAACCCGGGTGATTACCCGTCTTGAACGTCATGAAACGGACTTTATAAGGTATGTTTCTTTTTTTAAAAAAGAATATTAGCCAAGCTGATGTGGACTAATATCCTCCTGTCCTCTCCAAATAAGCGGAAAGCTTGTTCTAGGTGTGGGTACAACAATGGCGCAACGGGTGGGGTTTGCACCTGCAACCTTTCAGTTTTCAGTCCGCACCTTTAACCGTTGGGCTATTGAGGCTTATATTTATAGTGTATTCTATTATGAATGAAAATGAATCTTGTAAATTTGGATTTTTACAATAATTAATATACATAGAGCTACTCGTGCTGACTCACTGACTGACTCACTGACTGACTGACTCACTGACTGACTGAATCATTGAGCACCTCTCATCAAAATTTCTCTCAAAATTTTTTTTCAGTCATGGTTTCGTATAGAGGACAAAAATTCATTCGGAGCAAAAACATGAAGAGAGCTGATGATTGAGGATTTTGGAGATGGGTGAGGAGCACGGCCAGGACATTGAAGATAGGTAGGGGTTGTTCAAACAAAAGTCACTCAAAACCTCATCCAACTGGCAGAGAGCTGAAAAAAAACTCCAAAATGGCAGATTCAAGATGGCGGCCATACAAATTTCATCAGTCTCTATCTTGCGGACTTTTAAAGATGGAAGAGTGGTTTCGTGGAAAAAGATGATCAGGACCCGAAGGTCTACTTGATAAATAGAAAAAATTCAAGATGGCGGGTTTTTTTTTATTTCATACAAAATATGTGCAAGACTCTCATACGGTTCCTTTTCCAAATTTATGATGGTTTCATATAGAGGATATAAATTCATTTGGAGGAAAAATATGGAGAAAGCTGACAATTGAGGATTTCGGAGATGGGTGCGGAGCACCAGGGTATCGAAGATAGGTGGGGGGTTTTCAAACAAAAGTCACACAAAACCTAATCCAACTGGCAGCGAGCTGAAAAAAACTCCAAGATGGCGGCCATACAAATTTCGTTGGTGTCTATCTCAGAGAGTATAAAACATGGCACAGTGGTTTTCTGGCAAAAGATGATCAGGATTGAAGACCCGAAGGTCTACTTGATGAATAGAAAAAAAATTCAGGATGGTGGAATTGATTTTTCCATACAAAATATATGCAAAACTTTGATACGGTTCCTTTTTATTTCTGATGGTTTCTATAGAGCACATAAATTCATTCGTATGAAAAATATGTAGAGACCTGAGGATTGAGGATTTTGGAGACATGTGAGTAGCATGGCCAGGGTATTGAAAATAAGTGGAGGGTGTTTAAACAAAAGCCACTCGAAACCTCATCCAATTTGCAGCGAGCTGAAAAAAACTCCAAGATGGCGGATTTAAGATGGTGGCCATACTTTCGTCGGTGTCTATCTCAGAGAGTATAAAAGATGGAAGAGTGGTTTTTTGGCAAAAGATGATTAGGAGTTAGGGCCCGAAGGTCTACTTGATGAACTGAAAAAAAAAGCAAGATGGCGGAATTTATTTTTCCATACAAAATATATGGCGAATAGGGAACTATGAAAGACTTTGATACGGTTCCTTTTCAAAATTTCTGATGGTTTGGGGAAAATATATGAAAAGAGCTGATGATTGAGGCCAGGGAAGATAGGTCCCCGGGGTGTTCAAACAAAAGCCACTCGAAACCTCATCCAATTTGCAGCAAGCTGACAAAAAAAAAAATTTCTGGCAAAAGATGATCACGACCCGAAGGTTTACCTGGTGAGCAGAAAAACCCCGGTTCACTTTAGCGGGCAATGCGGCGTGTACCCACGCACCCTACTAGTTTTCTATATAGGTAATATTAAAAAGAGAGAAAATACACTAACTATTGATTCTTGATAGCAGGCTGTAAATATTTTTTTATTAAAATAAGTATCGATAGCGTCACATCTCTATTCTCTATAAATGACCGCGGTACATTTCGCAAACCAATCATAGCACTCGAGTACTCGAGTACTCCCCGCCGGTCCCAATTTTTTTCAGAATGCGTTTTCATAGAAAATAAAGCGGGTGCGAGGTCTAGACTTAGTTGGTCTGAGTTCTACGCAAACGTTACTCTTTACGGCGTATCACCACTTTCCATCAGGTGTGCTAGTGATCAAGCCTATAATGCCCCCCCTCCCCCTCCCAGCTATCTTCGGTATCCCCGTGCTCTAGGTATTGCCGTGCTCCTCACTCATCTCCGAAATCTTAAACCATCAGCTGTCTCCATATTTTTCCTCCGAATGAATTTTTGCCCTGTATACGAAATCATCAGAAATTTAAAAAAGGAACCCTATCAAAGTTTTGCATATATTTTGTATGAGGTTTCGAGTGGCTTTTGTTTGAACACCCCCCACCTATCTTCAATACCCTAGCCGTGCTCCTCACCTGTCTCCGAAATTCTCAATCATCGGCTCTCTACATATTTTTCCTACGAATGAATTTATGTGCTCTATAGAAACCATCAGATATAAAAAGGAACAGTATCAAAGTTTTGCATATATTTTGTATGGAATAATAAATTCTGCCATTTTCAATTTCTTTTCTATTCATCAAGTAGACTTTCGGGTCTTCAATCCTGATCATCTTTTGCCAGAAAACCACTCTTTCATCTTTTATACTCTCTGAGATAGACACCGTCAGAATTTGTATGGCGGCCATCTTAAATCCGCCATCTTCGAGTTTTTTTCAGCTCACTGCAAATTGGATGAGATTTCGAGTGGCTTTTGTTTGAACATCGCCCACTTATCTTCAATACCCTGGCCGTGCTCCTCACCTGTCTCCGAAATCCTCAATCATCAGCTCTCTACATATTTTTCCTACGAATGAATTTATGTGCTCTATAGAAACCATCAGAAATAAAAAGGAACCGTATCAAAGTTTTGCATATATTTTGTATGGAACAATCAATTCCGCCATCTTGAATTTTTTTTTCTATTCATCAAGTAGACGTTCGGGTCCTCAATCCTGATCATCTTTTGCCAGAAAACCACACTTCCGTCTTTTATACTCTCTGAGATAGACACCGACGAAATTTGTATGGCCGCTATCTTGAATCTTGGAGTTTTTTTTAGCTCGCTGCCGGTTGGATGAGGTTGCAAGTGGCTTTTGTTTGAACATCGCCCACCTATCTTCAATACCCTGGCCGTGCTCCTCACCTGTCTCCGAAATCCTCAATCATCAGCTCTTTACATATTTTTCCTACGAATGAATTTATGTGCTCTATAGAAACCATCAGAAATAAAAAGGAACCGTATCAAAGTTTTGCATATATTTTGTATGGAAAAATCAATTCCGCCATCTTGAATTTTTTTTCTATTCATCAAGTAGACGTTCGGGTCCTCAATCCTGATAATCTTTTGCCAGAAAACCACACTTCCATTTTTTATACTCTCTAAGATAGACACCGACGAAATTTGTATGGCCGCCATCTTGAATCCGCCATCTTGGAGTTTTTTTTAGCTCGCTGCCAGTTGGATGAGGTTTCAAGTGACCTTTATTTGAACACTCCCAACCTATCGCCTCACTGTATGTATTTACACTGTGTTCACATTGATACCTACATCTGGAATAATTATTCTTCTTCAACAAAATTTATTCACGCCTTTTGTAAAAATTCTAATCCTAGGTAAGCACAGTAATATTATAAAGGCGAAAGTTTGTATGTCTGTGTGTGTGTGTGTCTTTATTCCTCTTTCCCGTAAAAAGGAAGGTTTTGGTTGAAAATTGGAGTGGAGATAGATTGCCTGGAACGTATACTTTTTATCCCGGAAAATGATAGAGTTCCCACGGGATTTTTCCAAAACCACACGGACGAAGTCGCGGGCATCATCTTATCTATACTTAATATTATAAAGCTGAAGAGTTTGTTTGTTTGAACGCGCTAATCTCAGGAATTACTGGTTCGAATTGAAAAATTATTTTTGTGTTCGATAGTCCATTTATCGAGGAAGGCTTTAGGCTATATAACATCACGGTGCGACTAATAGGAGCGAAGCATCAGTGAAAAATGTTGCAAAAACGGGGAAAATTATCCATATTTGAGGGCTTCCGTTGCGTGCGCTGCGTAAACGGTTCAAGTTATTCAAAAAATAACTAAATATTTTCGGAGATAAAGGACATAACTTCTCGTGGATAGTAGCAAGTCACTCTAAACCACGCGGACGAAGTCGCGGAATCAGCTAGTATTTAGATAAAGTGAAAGAAACACTTACCATACTTGTTTTCTAATATTCCTTCGCTTCAAAGCTGATATTTTCTTTATTAAATTTCTTTTATCATCCATTATTATTCATAAAAACAAACACTATATTTAATTATTTACTATAACTGTTTACAAGATAAGATAGTAACCTAAGATACTAACTAAAAACTATATAAAAACTAAGTACTAAGTAGGTACTGTGCTAACTAAGATCTAATAAAAAGTTTTAGTGATTTTACAAAATAATATTTTTACAACAAAATTAATGAAATTGAGAATTTAAGCACGTGGCCTGCGAAAACTGACGTGCGTCCAACCTCGATAGAGTCCGGTGGGACACTGAAACACCCCCGTTAGAGGATGCGCGTGCCCATTTACGTCTAGAAATAAGCTAGAACTAAGCTTAAATTTTTATTTAAAAAACGGTCAATTGAAAAAAATCATAAATGTAATAAGCTTTATTTTCATATATATTTTTTTAAATTTAGTTAAAAATTTTAGACACAAAATTGAAATAATAGTGAAAATCGCGATTTCTTCATAATTTTTTATGATCGAGCAAAATATAGCTTAACGCGTTTCTGTCAATTAAACTATAATGATAAAATATGTATCTACAACATATATTTTTTTCGATGCAAAAAAAATAGTTCTTCATGAATTAAAACTTGTTTGAAAAGACGCGAAATTGCTAGAAACAGGGAAAAGACCCCGTTAACATAATATTTGATATGTCTCTTACACCCTGTACAGACAATGAAATGATCAATCATAAAATAGCTTCCAAAGAAACTTTTGAGAGGTCTTCAAATTCAACGAAATATCCCTCTTAATGACATATAGATAAGGAATAACCAATTGTGAAAAAGGCGTACTAGCTTTGAGTACGTAACCAACTAACTACGCAAAGCGTTGTAGGTAGTTGTATTATGTGATTTAAGGCTTTTAATAAAAATGAACAAACTGCTTATAGGTAATTACGTCGTGCGTCCGTGAATCGTGACTTATTCACATTTCTGTCTCATAGATTTAGCGTGTGTAAGCCATAAGCCGTGGTACCTACCTGCCTGACTATTAGCAATGTGTGAATTTTCAGTAGAAGAGCCTTAATGTACCGATAAAGCGAATGTTTACATTGTTATCAAACATTTATTAGTGTCTACCTAGTAGGATGACTCCACCCGCGAGTTCATCCTCGCGGATTTAGATTTTATTTTTAAATCTCGTGCGAACTCATTGATTTCTTGGGAAAAAAGCCAGCTATCTCTGTGCCTGTCGTCAAGATCGTCGAAGATTAACCCGTACAAAATATACAGACACGCAGCGAGACAAAAATGTTAAAAACCTGTTATTCAAGTAACCACATCCATGTAGGTACCTATATGAAAATTGGAAACCATGAAGCTATTTCGAAATCGAAGACAGACAATTAAATTTTATTTACTTCTACGGTGTTTAGATAAACCAAATTGACGTCACAGTCGAAGAGAACGTGAAAATCAAAAACAAATATTCCATTGGAACCATGGTAAAAGTTAGTTACGCAGCTCGTAACAAAATGAAACTCCAAAGCGAATCCCACCTACAAATACCGTAGCCTATACCAAACCGGTTATAGATATCGTGTAGAGTGAGTGACCTTCGCGAGCGACAGGCCGCGCGGCCGGCAGGCGGCAACAGTGTACAACCATTACTACAATACAACCTATAGCTATACTATACGCTATACAGTACATACCCGTCTATACAGCGATACAGCGCGCAGCGCCTCGCAGCTAGCACGATGACCCGATCCGCCATTCTATGTGACGCATCGGCGAATGAGAAACGACCCAACTCTACATCCGTTACAATCTATTTTCAACCTTATGATGTAAAAATTGGAATATGATTTCCCTCGAGGGTCGCGTAGTTATGAGTGGCGCGCACTTCAGCCGTGGACGAGAAAGTGTTGTATTTATTTTTGTTCGTCTACAAGTGTTCCGAGAAGTGAGTGAAACAGACTGCATATTACTGCAAGCTGGTTTATTCACTAGGTCCTGCCCGTTCGTGTATTGTACGCTAGTCGCCTGTGAAGGGCTGACGCCCGACTGCATAGTGAAAGGCTTCTTTATGAACATTGAACAACGCCATTCGGAACTCTATTATTTATTTAACTATTGACTACATTCATTCTGCTATATATCTGCATGTGTTGTCCGTAGTGTGATGTTGCAATCTTGACTTGAATCAGCGTCGTCGTTGTCAACCGATACACGTCCATTTCTGGACATACCTATAGGGTTTAGCTATTCACCATTTTCCCAGTCCGTGGTTTTGTGCCGCTTATATTCAGCAGTATGTGGCCTTCCATTGCCACTTCAACTTCGCAACCGACTGAGCTTATGTAATGATAGTCTCCAAATTACAATTTTAACTTTGCTTTTATTCTTTAATTGCCTTGGTCATTTATCTGATGAATCATCATTGATAAAAGATACTCGTTTAGATGATTGTTAGTAGGTAACAATTTTTATTGTGATGATTTCGATGTTTCGATGAAGCATCCTAAATGAAGGATTTACCCATATTTTCATCTTCTATTTTAGCTTTCATTCCGTATTTGTATATTTACTGCCACTACTCTAAAATGCAAATACAGAATGAGGTTATGAGATCTGGGATTCGAACCCCTGACCCCAATATCATTAAGCTGTCACTAAAGCCTAACTTTTATTTGTTACTTTTTAACTAACCTTTCGGAGCTTTATATTATTATTTCACTGCCTATTTAACGTTGGAGGAAAACATTGTAAACCTGTTTACCTGAGAATTTTTCATTTTGTTCTCAAAGTTATGTGAGCTTAGGTCTGCCAATTTGCAATTGACTATGACCTAAACCTTCTTCATTTATCTCTGAACTCTCATTGTGAGAGGAAATTCGTGTCTTGTAGAGTAGTTAGTCTCTTTTAGTGGACTGAGATTGACATGATGAGTGCTGCTTTGGCGATGAATACTTATATACTTAATCATTTTCGTTTTTCACTACAACTCACTCGCTCTAGTATCACCCTCCATTTGATCCGACGCGCACAATAGATCATCTATTTCTATCAGATTTATCAGTGCTAGATCGTTACATAAATCGTAATAATAACTCTGCGGGCAGCTTCCCAATTCCGACACGTCTATTTTTATCTGCTTTAGTTTAGAAAAGTTAAACACTCGATTACAGAGCGGAAAAAACAAACTTGATTTACATGCCATGGAAAAGTCGAAACAGACTTTCTGTCTTGCTATTTTCGGCGGTTCCACGTTCTTTGATGTCACGCCTCAGACGGTCTACACACGGAACCAACTCCGACTGACGTTTCAAATTCCAAAGTATTATTATAATGTACTAATTGTAAACCGACCACGATAAATGTTTCCATTGGAATAAAATTGACGATAATTCGGTCCAGTTGCATGGATCGTGGTCACGAGTCACATCTTCAAACTGACGTCTCGCAACCCCGCAGTGCATTATAATTCTGTCGTTAAAAGACGATATAATGTCTGTTTAGTTCGAAGGTAGTGATAATAATAATAAAGAAGTTGGTGCTAACGCTGTTGGCCTCGATATCGGCGCCAGCTTCGCACGTTTTTCTACTTGTTGAGATTTATGTTCGAGACTTATGACAAATGACCACACCTTTAAGATGAAGGTCAAGTTTTGCTGACATTTCCTTGAATAATTGCCCAAGTGTAATCAATTTCTCAACGAGTATTACATTTTATTGAGAAGCTCGTAAGAAGAGCGGTCTTAAAGACAACTATTTCATTTCTTAGTTCACGCTATAACTAGGTTGTACTTGTAACTTCAGCTGAAGCGGAAGTTGGTCCCGTGTGTAGAGACTAGAGAGTACCGCAGTGATACTGAAACAGGCCAAACTTGTAAAGGAAGTCGTAACTGTAAAGGCTAGTAGAGATTGTAAATTCAAATAAACGCTTATAAGAAAAGGCATTTCAATAGCTTGTTCGTTTTCAACGAAACTAGATTAAAATAGATTTGCTGAAAAAGTAAGGTTAACAGTTATGCCACTCGTTTTTATTAAGTTGGAAATCTAGTTAAATCAGTAGTAAGAAACAATAAGGTAATAGCTTTTTGTGATGTGGATTTGAGCTCTCTCTTCGATAGAGACTTATATTTTCCTCCTAGACCAAGTTTTTTTTATATTTTTAGCAAACGAGCAGGCGGCTCACCTGATGTAGATGATTACCGCCGCCCATGAACATTTGTAGCACCTGAGGCACCACCAATGCGTTGCCAGCTTTTCAGGAATTTGTTGGCCCGCCCCTTAAATAACCCCATGTAATTTAGTGGGAACACCGTCACCGTCGTGGCAGGAAGTTGGTTCCATAGTTTAATAATCCGAAAAATAAACAGGCAAAAATTACATCATATTTCCAAGGGACGATACTGAGTAAAAACATAAATTAATGAAATTTTTTCAACAAAAAGAAATCGCGAAGTTAGGTCTAATTTTTAACCAATTTGCATTTATTTTCAATGTGTTCATATTACAGAGCTAAAATCTATACCTACTAATATTATAAAGAGGAAAGATTTGTATGTAAGTATGTTTTGGTAACGAAGTAAAAGTAAAGTAAAAGTAACGAATTGGCTCAAAAAGTACTGGACCGATTTGGCTGAAATTTAAAAATGAAGATAGAGAATACCATGGATAGGCTACTTTTTATCCCGAAAAAATTATAGTTCCCGCGGGAATTTGAAAACTAATTCCACGCGAACGAAGTCGCGGGCATCAGCTAGTTTTTATATAAAATTCCTATACATATTACCAAGAGACAGGTCAGCCCTATTTTTGAAATGAATATCTTACGAGTTATTAGACTACATGTAGTTATTAGAATGAATGTATTTGGCGTTTACAACACTCTACACGCTAGCTATCTGTCGCGTTTCATACGAGGTTTCGGGTATGTTTTATTTGATGCATCGCGCGGGGGAAATCAGATTTTTTCTGGCATTCTGCGCACTGTTATGTTGTAGGTATTCTAGGATATTCTAAGAGATATTGAAACATTGTACTTTCCGTGTGCCATTGTGTGACCTCTCTGTAATTAGATACATTACAGTTATCTATGCAGACTCTGCAATGTATGCAGATTGCCGCGTCAGTGCTAAGCGGGGGGCGTGAGTGGCCCTGGCGCGGTGGCCTGTGGCTGTGGCTGTATTGTGTAACTTAATTACTGTGGCGTGACATACATAACCCTAACCACTACGTTCAGTTTATGTGTACGCTCAACTACAATGTGTGGGCACCAAAGGCACACGTAAATTTTATGTAGAAATGTATTATTCTTGACAGAGCTGTCGTTTCCAATACTAAACTAGGATTTTGGGATGTAGAGCAAACTACACCGTTTTAGGCACACACGGTACGGACCTGCGGAATTTGAAACCAAAATTCTCTTCGGCTTTCGCAACCTGTGTGCCGTTGAACCATCACTTACCCACATCTGTTGTATTTTCCCGTTTAATCAGTTCTTGATAGAGAAATCTTCATAGTAGGAATGACAATGTCAGGGCGTCTTGTTGAATGTATTGCCAGAACTTTCCACTTTTTTTGGACTTTCCTACTCAACTGGGAAATTGTTTAAAAATCTACATAAAAAAACTCAACTAGAACTAACAATCAAATAAAAACCGAAGATTTCCGTCCAATCTAAAATAGTTAGCGTTTCTTTGTACTTTCTTTCTTTCGATTGAATTCCTGAAAAAACTTTCAGTTAAGGTGTATTTTGTGAGCAAAATGGAACGGTTCTTATTAGTGGAAAAATTCCCGTATTACCATTTAGGCCGTGTTTACATTGACACCCAGCGCTGCCGGGGTTCAGACCTTCAGCGTGGCGATCACGTTCGCGCCACGTCTCTTATGAAACAATTACAATAACGGATAACCTACCTGACGCAATGGATAGCGCTTTGTGGAGGAAGGAAGAAACAAAAGGGAGGTCTCAGGAATTTATAATCTCTTAATTGTCTCTGGTCTGGCTAGCTCCCAGCCTCATTTAGCGTCCTGTTACCCATTCTGGTACGTGGTAGAAACCAGATAAAGGGTATATGGGTATGTTTAAAACTACCATATCCTTATCAAAGGGATCTCGCTTTCATCTTACTGCGTCACTTAACACCGGGTGAGTCAACGGCGATCTTGTCATCGAATGAAAAGAAAGATAAATCGTCTATTCAATTCTAAAGTATCCCAAACATTAACAAGAATAAGCATTTTAAAAAATGTAAAAGAACATAAAAGCATTCTGTCAAGTGAATATAATCTGGAGCTATCAGTTTTCTTAAAAAAAATTAGAAAACTGTACATAATTGTAAGTATAAAATAAAATTAACGGAATTAAAAAAACGCTCTAATGCACATTTTCTAATTTGGCGTTTGGGGTGCTCCAGAATTGAATGAAATATTTTATGACTGATCATACGATAATTGCTTTATGAAGGAAACAAGATAAATAAACATTGTGAGGAAACCTGCATGCCTGACATTTCTTCATTATGTTTTCAAAGGTATGCCTTATTCATTCATGATATATCAAGTCTGCCAATCAGTATACTTGGTCAACGTTGAGGACTGTGTCCTGAACCCTTCTCAGACCTTTGTCGACTAGTGGGCCGATGATTGGTTCATGATGCGACACTTATTCGGGACAGATCACGGCGCAGCCACGTCGCCCGCACGTCACAGGTCTATATGAACAGACCTTTAGTATTCACCATCCTGAAAGCGGGTGGATTTGAAATTCAATTGCTTTGTGTTTTGTCAGTTTTTATTTTTCGGGTCACTAACGGTCCGCGGATGCATGCCAAATACGTTTTTATTTGCGCCGCTTAAAACTGTTCCCTGGCGCTCGCTTCATGCAAATGAATCGATTTCTATTCTGTAGAGAATGTTTTAATGGTATTTGAAAATTAAGTCTTACGTTTTTTTTTCATCTTCTCTATCAGCCGATAGACGTCCACTGCTAGACATAGTTTCGTAGACTTCCACGTAACTCAGTCTTGCGCTGCCTGCATCCAACACTTTCCTGCGATGTCTGATGTCGTAGGGCCAGTTGGGGGTCTGCCAACACTATGCTTATCGGTGCAAGGTCGCCACTCCAGCACCTTAGGACCCCAAATGTGTATTTTTTTATATGAGAATATCATAGGAAATAGATTCCTCCTGCGATCTTTCCTAACTGCCCCATTTTTAAACGAGCAAAGTTTGACGATGTAAAAAAATAAAAAATTTGGCTCTTATTCCAAAATTGATGTGATTCTTGTTCTAAAAACAATCTCTAGACTAATCTGAATTGTGAAGTATAATTCTAGTGCATGGAGGAATCAAATTTTTTGTTTGTTCTAGTGCTATCCTTTTCGCAGTGTGTAAACCTGTCAATTTAGTTTAGTGCAGATTGTGTACAACAGAATTAGCCACATCTGTCACATTGATTCTAAATTGAAGATCAACTAAGTACACCACTTCGCTTTGCTCATTTTACTTATCAGGTTCAATTATTGTGTGTAGCAGTAAAGAACAATGATCTTCCATACATCCATACAGTATAGTATAAAATGTCATTGGTAAAGAATCATCTATTTATTCAAATATGAGTATGGAAAGTCGAGCTTATGGGAGATACTACAGACGTGAAATAAGTTCTAGTGGGTGATATTCCGCAGTGCGGGCTCACGCCTCACTCCCCGTGCACATCATAACCAGGTCACAGCGTTACGCATAAAGAAAATTTTATGACTTTGTTTACGGACACGGATCGCTGATACACTTCGAAACTAGTTTGAGCACGTCTCAGCGTGGTTTTACCCCACTAGATGATTGTCGAAAAGATAAGGAAAGTGATAGCTGATCATTTAGTTTAGAGTATAATTTGAATTTCATTTGAGCTATATGAAATGAAACTACCGAGCAGGTCTTTCGAGTTGCTTTCTCGAGATCGCGAAACTTTCGCATTTTTGGAATTTAATTTCGGATTAAATCGGATTGATTCGCCGGGAAACCGAAAATGGCAAAATAGTATTGATTTCTTGGAAATTCCACAGACCGGTTTCCTTGAAAAATTCTTGACAGCAGATCCATTATTAATTTCTATTAGCATGCGTCACACAGTCACAACTCGCGCGGTGTGCGAATATGCTTCATAAACAAAGTGGTATTTAAGATGCATAATGGCTCGGTCGATGACCGTCCGTGCATATGCAAATACTTGAGCGGGTTGTGCTAAGCTTAAACTGTTATCTCCTCCACATACCTGCGAGTCACTCTTTCTGCGTCGTATTCCTCAGTGATAAGGGTCCGTGACCCTTTTTAATTAATCAAATATTGATTGGGTTTTGAATTCAATATTTCTATCCCTTTCTTTCATTTTATTGACACCGACGGAAAAAGAGGAGAGTTATAAGTTTGACGTGTGTATCTGTTCTCTCGTAGCTCACGACCGAACCGAATGGACCGATTTTGATGCACTTACAGCAAATTTAGTGTGTTTTTTTTTATTCGATGACAAGATGTTTGCAATCTCACCTGATGGTAAGTGACGATGCAGTCTAAGAGGGTAGCGGACTAGAATTTGATTTTGTCTTATAAAAATACCGGTCGTAAGATAAAGTAAGGTTGGGTTGCCTAAGATCGGATGTGACATAAGAACGGATGCATAGAATTTACCGCAAATTAAGCGATATTTATCACGGTTGGCAACGTAGCCTGGACCGCCATTTTATTCTGTCTCTACCCTCAGACCACGAAGGACGATGCGATAGGAAATACGTGCGCGCTGGAGTTTTGAAAAAAATTTGCCGTTTTTAGTGAATTTTTGTCGATCCGGTCTTCCCTCCAAAAGTTTGTTTCGAGATTATAGTGAGCATTTATCATTTTATTGCTTTTAAGTTGAATTTTGCGTAGAATTAGCAAGTTCTTTCTAGATTTGTATACTTTGTTAACGCCTAGGATGTCTGTAAGCCTAGATCCGGTCTTTCCTCCCCTTGCTGAAGATCGGACTATAATAATCCGATCTTAAAACACTTTAAAAAATGCAGCGGTTCTCAAAATTTCGGATCGAAATAAATTACTTGCTAATCCATCAAAATAAATTGATATTTAATTACTTTTTTTGGAATAACAAAAAGGTATTTATCAATACATAGAATCTTCTTCTCGATGTATCTAGTATTATTTCTTATTTCCTATGAAAACGATGAATTTTTTGTTCAGCTATTTTCTGTTTTTGTTTTTAATCCAGATCACTAAGCTGACATGCTAAAATGAAAAGTGTAGAGTCTGGTGAGCAAAAATAGTTCATGATCGGTGCGGGTATAATAATAAATAATTACTTTGATTTCATACAATAATGATATAAGGTTAAGAATTTATCAATGGTTGCTTACAGATTGCCAGACGCCTACAAAGTATCAGAGACACACGCTTCGCGCGACCATGCATAATCAGAGTTAAAATCATGACCTAGAAATATAATATTTATCATAAGTTCAGCCTTTCTTTTGTAAATAACTATGCATGGCCGATTTGAAGTAGATACCTATCTTCAGAAAGCTCCTTAGCGGGCTCGGCCGAGTGAATAAAGTTTGAGAAACTCAGTTTAGCTCTCATTAGGCTGAGGAGGGAAGATCGGACTAAAAACCAGAAAAAAAATAATAATAACTTGTCCTTGTCACACCACGCGGAATTACAGGACGATTTTGTGATATGTTATTGTCGACTAAAGACCGGATATGTTCTTCTGTGCACTCTAATGCTGCAGCAACAGAGGTGAAATTAACCAGTAGTCCGAACTTAGGCTTCACAAGAGTTTTTTGAAAAGTAGTCAGAAAAAATACTCCGTCACTTTGAAAGCTTTTATCACACAACCAATCCATGTATCATAATAAATAAAAGGTGTATCATATTATAACTTTTATGGTTAATAAGTTCCACTAACAGTCCATTTGGAAAATAGTTGTATTAAATGAAAAAAAAAATATTTTGCAGCACGGTCCTCATCCCACTCCCTAAAAGTCCGAACTTAGGCGACCCAACCTTATGGTATTTCGAGTATCAGGAATTTAGGATGTTAGAGATATTGTGCTCGCCGAGGCACGAAGGAAGTCTAATTCGGATCTTCGAAGTCGGTCACCCATGCAATTATGGACGGATCAACGTTGCTTAACCAGCGCAATCGACCGATGTGCGATGTCGCAATTGGCCCTAGCCATATCACAACCGTGTCGTATCTATTCTCTTTCCATGATCGCTAACACTGTAAAGAAGGGGTTCCCAAAGTATTTTTTATCACCCTTCTGAAAGAGAAGAGTAGGAGATAAAAAAAAAATTGGGAGCCCCTGCTCTAGCGTTATCTCAGAAAACGATCACACTTTTGTTATATGACTAGGGTGGCAGATGTCCTTCAAGGATTCTGTAACTACATAAAATGCGGCTGCCAATCTCAAATCTGTATCCCGAGGTCCCAATAACCGATTCGCTTTTCACTGGATTAGTTTGACATTGAAGTTAACTTGTTGTTATCGCACAGGGTGAGTCACGGGTGTGTGCGGCGAGCGGTGACCTTCAGCGGGTGCTGGGTTCGGTTCCCCGGTCGTGCGGGTTATCGTCGGTCATTTGGATGTTTTGCGATGTCGTTTCAGAACGTTAAGGGCAGGGCATGGGGTGGGACTTGGGATTGGTACCTACTGTATTGTCACAGCTACATCGGTTGTATTATAGATACTCCCCTCCTCAAGCTAAACGTCGTTAACCAAATGCGATTTTAATGCTATCTTACAATTCCCTATCGATCCATGTAATCGGTGTTCTCCTTACTGCTGTAGTTTTTGATATAACAATAATATGAAAAATGTCGTTTATTGGTTATCAAATGGCGTAATTTTTTTATAAGTTGCTGTTTTTGGATCATAGCTCGAAATATAGGTTTGGTAGCTAACGATCTTAAGCTAGGACGGCAGGATAGATAGATTGGAGCTACACTTATACGTACGAATGTATAATATAGGTAGGTATATAAAAAGAGCCTTTGCCTATCTAGGTAGGTACTTATCTCATATTTTAACACAAAATATTCTTTGCTTCTTTGTGCAGGCTCTTTCAAAATCTTTTAAGTTGATCTAAAACTCTAACACGGGAAACTTGAAACGTTTTGTTAAAAGTTAGCCGTGACTATGATTTATTAACTTTGTGTTAACTTTAATAATAAGCAACGATGCAGACGATGACCTAGATCTATAGAGCATGCTTTAACTTGCATCGAATTTGAGACAGTAACTTGCCTCTTGAGGCATGGTGAGGCACACACTCTGAAAAATGAGGCACAAATGTTATGTTCTGAGTTCTGATATGAATCTGTCTCGATTTAACTCAGTCTTATTTAATTTGTCGTATTCACTTTTCTCTATCTGAGCTAAGTCTGAGCTTGATCTCAGCTTAAGATAAAAGCGGGCAGTGGGTGTATGTCTACTGTAAATATTCAATCCCCGCCTGCATTTTTCGGTTTTTTAAAAGCTTTTATTTAACTTGCAATGAAATGACGTTATAAGTTGATAATAAAAGTTTTAAAAGAAAAGTTTATTTTGTTCTTTTTAGCGCATTTAAATAAAAGTTTTTTTACTTTTAATTTATGTGTCTACAAAATGCCAGTTCTGCGCGTTCTTTTCGCTTTCGACAAAGAAATCGTATTATCCTATTTGACCGAGCGACGCGAGGTCTCTGAGTCTACTTGAGTGAATTTGCACTTGTCCATCTGTCCGTCAGTCCGTCGTCGATTGACGAAATGGGGGGGGCTTTCAAAGTGGAGATTTAATCTACTAGTTACTTTTTAACCCGGGACATAAGAGAGTTCCCGCGGGAATAAAAACCTCTATCGACGCGAACGAAGTCGCGGGTATCAACTAGTTAGTCAATAAATACCCCCCCGCATCAATAACATCTGTTTCATACAGATACTAGTATTGACCGTGCTATAGGCGGGTACTTATAGTTACAAGTAGAGCGGTGAGAGATAAAGGCGCAGTGTGGTCGCTATGACCGTGAAACGCTCCTCGCTAGGCTATATATAGCTACAATCGGCCCGTCCCGTCCGGTTGTTCACTCCGTGTTTACAATTAATCTTACCAGATACGCTGCATCCATCTCGGTGATCTCACTTACCTGCCACTCGCTAATGCCACAGTCTAGTGCACGCGTAGTTCGGGGACTGGCAATATTTTTTTAAGCTATTGCATAGCTTCTATCGCGGGCCTTGAGCGTGGAGACCGAATCCAGAAATTCCGTAACGAAAATAACCTGACACGGGACTCCTCTCACGGCTAGATGGCGTTGATAAAAAATGCTATGCAATAGCTTTACCGCGGCAGTCCCCGAGTGCCACACGTCTTTTTTTTTATATTCCGCTGGTAGAATTGCTTTTTACGCATTCCTTTCGAGAGTCGTGCACCCATAGAAAATGAGTCCACGGCTCTCGAAAGGATATGTGGGACTCCTGATTTCTCAGCCTACCCACTAAAACCACCAGAGATCCGTAACTAACTATCGCTACTTATTTTGCGATACCATTCACACTAGTCAAACATTCTTAAATATATTGAAACCTTATAATTAATTTCTTTATATCTTTGGTTTGGTAGTCATACATTATGCAGGTACATGTCACTCGTAACATTTCACATCCGTCGTTTTGTTCGATGAACAACAATGCCTGAGAATTTCAGCAGGTATAACATAAATCGTTAATCTCAAATGTATTGTGGTATTGTGTCGAAACGGTTTTACCTGCGCCGAGATTCGCACAGAGATATTATTATTGTGAGCGCAAAGTAGACTAGTGCGTCTCAGGTCTCACCTGAGCAAAGATACGGCCAAATGGGTACATTAATTTTTAAGCTATTGCATAGCTTCTATCGCGGGCCTTGAGCGTGGAGATCGAATCCAGAAATTCCGTAACGAAAATAACCTGACACGGGACTCCTCTACGGTGAGCCGCTAGATGGCGCATTTATTATCAACGCCATCTAGCGGTGAGCCGTTAGATGGCGTTGATAAAAAATGCTATGCAATAGCTTTACCGCGGCAGTCCCCGAGTGCCACACGTCTTTTTTTTGATTATTTTTTATTCGAAGACAAGATAGCCCTTGACTGCGATCTCACCTGATGGTAAGTGACGATGCAGTCTAAGATGGTAGCAGGCTAATTTGGAAGGGGCATGGTAGTATACATTCAACCCATACCCCTAATCGGTTTCTACACACCATCGTGCCGGAACGGTAAATCGCTTGGCGGTACGTCCTTGACGGTAGGGTGGTAACTAGTCACGGCCAAAGCCTCAAAATAGTCCACTGAGGTCCTGTTATCATCTAAGTACCTATTTATTTATAAAATCTTTTTCGCTTACTTATTTCTTTTGATAGAATCTTCTCACTTTGAAGTGCTACGTGTGGTGAATAGTGACTTCTGTAATACTAAGATATACTTTTAAATATTATGTACGAGTAGGTTAAGGTACGTATAAGGGTCTCTATTCTTAATCTAGTTTTCATTTTCACGAATAAAAGTACTGAGCCAATCTTTTGCATTAATTAGTACTACGCCTACTTCCACAAGGGGGCATCCCTTTTAAGTCTTTTCTGTTATTGCCATTTCCTTCCACTTCAGAACAGGTTCTAAGTCATATTTAACTATACATAACACATAATACTACACATATTGAGTAAAAACTATACACAGTACGAGTACCTTGCATATATCTCGCGCATATATCGAGAAACAAGTCAAAGTTTTTAAAAGGAACTCAGAAACAATGACGTCTCACTGTGCCAACTGCGAGCTCGGCGCTGGAATACAATCACACAAGTTGCTAATTAGCGAAACTTAAATTTGTTATTTGTGATGACAGCCAACCAGCGCTGTGAACTCAAAAAAATTCGATACACGTCTGAACTGAATCATTCTATAGACCTGTGAACACTCAGGTTGAAATCTGCACTCATCACTCACTCTACTCAGAGTCAAGACAGAGTTAAAACGAGACAGATTTATGCCAGAGCATATTTGGGTTTCGTTTTAACTCTATCTTAAGTCTGAGCTAAGTCAGAGCACGCTCTATAGATCTCAGCATCTTAACTCAAGACAAAGTTAAAACAAAATACATTTTATGTTAGAAGTCAGGATGTAGTGTATTTAAAAAAGCCTCAATAGCCCGACGGTCAAAGGTGTAGGTTCGATGCCGACCCGTTGCACTATAGACGAAATTTCCGCTTATTTGGAGGGGATAGGAGAATACTAGTCAAGTTCTTGATAATAAACAAAAAAAGTAGTTCGGGGCGTACCACTACTTACTATAGATAGTAGGCATTAGGCAACTAGGCACTTGTCATTATTTACTTCTAGGAACATCTCATAGCGAAGGTAGGGCTAGTTGTATTGCGGCTGAACAGTGACATAGAGCTCTTGTTGTTGAAGGTTTTTAAGCCGGGATATTTTCTTCTTCGACCAGGCCTTCGTCTGTCTTTTAGTTACATAATTCAAATTAATAAAATTTATTCCGCGTAGGCCAGGGTAGGCGAACCTTTATGTATCAACGTATGTAGGGACCATTTTTTCTAAAGAAATGTTTAATGAGGTCATAGACGTGCCATCCAATAATTTTGACTTTGTGATTTGGGAAACAAACGAGCCGCTCTGGTGCCGTCTCCACTCCGCGCGCCGCACCTATTTTACTTCACACTTTTTTTTTTCTTAGTGCATAATGAATTTTCTGATCGGTGACGTGCCCAAAATGTTATATCGCGTGCCATTAATGGCACGAGTGCCATTGTTTCGCCATCCCTGGCGTAGGCCAATCTGCTGTTCTCATAAGTTAAGACTTTACCACCGGTTCGGAAAGAATCTTGACTTGTCATAAAAACCATAGGATCTAGCAAACAGCTACGTATGTCGTGTCGTGCTGTGAGGAGGAAAACCGAACACTACCGGTTATAATGCTTAAAACTATGAGTCAGTGTATATTCTCTTGGTGTGTGAGTCAGGTGTCACGTAAATAGACTAACTGATTGTTAATTACTCATAATGGACACGTACATAATGGCTCGCAGTTAGTTGACATGTGTTTTATCCTCTTTTGTTATTACTGTAAGCTATGAAAGAAAACACGCTCTCATAAATAGGAATATGAGAAGGTTTGCCTTTAGATGCCTTAGATGATCATATCAAAACAAAGGTAGTTATATAATAATATAATGTTTCATGTACAATGTATCGTAAATGGAACTTTTACCCTATAACTAAATACGAAAGCACGATTGACGTGCGTGGGTGTAGTTAAGGACCTGTATAGAGTGACATAAGACACTTCATACAACTACAATCATACCTGGTAAGCGATGTCAGCCTACAATTGAGCGCGTTCGCCTACAAAATGTCAATTCACTATTAATATGAAAGTATGCACCCATGTTATAGTTTAATGGAGAAAACTTAAGTTCTTATATCGCCCATTTGATGTCCGAAAGTGATACTTTTAACAAAAGAGAACCATTATCCAGGGGTGGATCTTGAATTTGTGGGGCCCTGGGCTAATACTGCTTAGGGGCCCTACCTAATTACTCAACTAATTGCCATTTTGACAAGACACTGTTTTCTGTAGTGATGTAGGTATATGTAATTCAATATATGTTAAGTACAGGAAAACAAAATATTTTATTTATTTATTACAACATTATTTATTGCAAATTTTCGTTCGCAACATTTATGAATTAGAAGTAGGTTTAGAAAATCTAAACGTCAAACATTTTCGTTCGAACGAAGTTGCAGAACGAAAATGATGGTAGGAAATACGCGAAATTTCGATCGATATTTCGTTTTTCGTTGAATTAGAGTAGACCCCCAGTTCGGTTGGGGGCCCTCTGTATACGCGGGGCCCTGGGCTGCAGCCCAAAAAGCCTTTAAGTAGATCCGCCCCTGCCATTATCGATTCCTCACATTCGATAGCTGTCCTGCAAATGGTCACATCGCATTTCACTGTCTGCGATATAGACGAGGCACTGATTAGCGATAAGGCGCAAATCGGTAGGTATACCTACAGTTCGTTACCGCGAGGTATTTTTAGCCGCTAAATTATCGAGCCCATTAGCTCCGTAATAGTGTGCCGAGAGACCACCTTAATTTGTCCCTATGTGTTTAAATGTTAATAAAAGAATCATTTATTTATTCCTCTCTTCTTTATGGCGTAAAATACTTTACGTGGCCTCAATGGCCGCATTAAAAATTTCGCGGTATTAACACAGTTTTTATTTAACTGTTTTCCTTCTTTTCTGTTTGTCAAGGAACTCGCCAATTCGCACTTGGTGGATGGCCTTAACCCTTTTCAATCACAAAAAAAAACGTAAGTGCTTGAAAATTAAGAAGAGGAAAATAATATGTACAGTACATAATATAATACCTAGTACAAAAATACAAATATACAATTTATTTGACGATGATATTATGCGTAGTAGTCAGTCAGGCCTTTTTCATACTTACTTAGTAATAAGTGTGAATAATATAATCTTAGCTTAGCTTAGCTTAAATCTTAGTTGAATAATAAAATACTTACTATTATCTCTTTTCTCTTTGTTAAATTTGTAAATTCCAAAGTACCTTCTCGTTTGCTATATAAAAAAAGATGTCAAAACCTATTAAAACTTACGTTTATCTCTTGGACTAATCATTGGTTTATGAGCTTGACCTCGAGCGGATAATTGAAGCTGGTATGTTATTGCGAGCCTAATTACGTTTTTGTTTGCGCGTCTGATTCATAGAACGATTGTAATAGTAAAAGTTCTTTATAGTGTTATTTATGGCTTTCGGAAATATCCATTATTAATTTTATTATTGAGATTATGTATTAAGTTTTCTATTCATAATTTCAATGTCAAGAATACAAATATGAATAATTTATTAAAGACTAGTTGCAGATGGTAAATATTTTCTCCTATAGGGAAGAAATGTATCACTTTCGATTATTTGATAATTAGTGTATTGCAATCTCACGATCTCACCTAAAAGTGAGTGATGCAGCGGGCTGACTGGCAAGAGTGCCATGTGCCGGAATTATCTGTGCTAAAGGAACGTTCTCCCTTGTCCCCAGGCCCGGGCAGACGGAGCACGGGCACGGGGCGCTGGCGTACGGCGGCAAGCAGGCGGGCGTGGCGCCGGCGAGGCCCGCGGCGCCCTACGCGCCCAGCTACCCGTCCGCGCTGCGCCTGCACCAGCCCTATGGCTCCGCCGCGCTCTCCTACAGGTACCCACCATCACCGTCCGGGTTTTCCCGGATTTGTCCTAGTTTAGAAGGCGTCCAGCACTGGTAGCATGGGCGGGAGAAATTTTATCCCCGGGAAAAGGATAAAACGTTCATCCCCTCGCTTAGCTTTATCCATCCGTTGAGCATGAGCACAGCGGTGGAAATAACACTCAGTGGATATACTTATAGAAATATACATCGCCTTTTCCTCTGTCGCCATGCTTTAGCATAGGGAAAAGATAATTTTATCCCCTGTCAGTGGATAAAATCGGGGGATAAAACTTTTATCTCCTGCCCATGCTACCGGTGCTGGAGTCGCCGGAAGAGGTTGTCAAAAAGTGTCAAAAATTTTTGTGTCAGGGGAATCCCGATTAATTGAAAGATAAACGATAAATTAAAACAAATCACAGATAAAAATTAATTCTTACCTCCGGCTCTAGCTAACTCCTTCATTTTTAAAATTTACTATTTATTATTATCAATTATTATTTAACAGAGAAGGTCGTGTACTACGTTTTTAAATTTCGTTGGTCTTGTCATAATATGGTACCGTTGTTTTCGATCGTAAAATAAAACTGGGAAATTGGACACGTTGTTTTTAAAATAACACCGTGTCTCCAGCCACTTGCCACCTGCCACCTGCCACCTGCGCGCCGCGTGCGAAACGTGATGCGGCCGGACTTCGGAAAGCTTTTCTCTTTCGCGACACGATGATGTTCAATACCTACCTACTCGGGCTTTTTTTTTGTTTGAGATTCAACACCGGACCGTTATAAGGAACCTACTACCTATTTCGTAATGTTACTCAGTTTTCCACCTCAATAATTTTATAGAGTGGCAAATCTTTATTCTTTTTGTCCAACTTCCAAAAAGTAGGAGGTTCTCAATTCATCGGAATCTTTATTTTTACTTTTAATGGTTTGAAAGGATATACCTACTTTCCAGGTGGCCCCATTGTAATCAGGTCAGGATCTGATGATGGGATCCTGGAGAAATCGATATACTTTGTAATGGCGTTTGAAGTCGGTTTTGTAAAAAGAATTTTTACGTCTATATTATTTTTAATCTTTATTTGCTATCGTATACAAATAATGACTAAAAACATTTATCATACAAAGTGCTTTGAATGTCAAACGATTTAATACTTTTTAAACTATTGAAATGGAATGCAAGTGAGGTTATTAATAATGATAACCTTACTAGAGATATTAAAATAAAGCTAATGAGAATTGAATAGGTATCACTTACGAGCTTCTAAAATAGGGCCCTAGGTGCTATCGAGAAAAGTTGAAAAATTTCAGTATTATGCCTTTTTTCAATTAGATTTTATTTTTCATTTGTATTTTGTCTTTGTTTTGTCTATACTTTTGATCTAACGTTAGAAAAGTGTTATTGTAGTGTGCAGTATGTACTGATCATTGATTTACGAATTTACTAAAATCGATGCTGCTGATTGTTAATCTATGTAAATGATTATTTTTTATGGAATAGAATTTGAAGAAAATATACCTACCACCTCTAACGGTGGAAATTAAGGGATGAATCTCGTTTATTATTTTCTACAAATTTTTTTTTTTTTTTTGCTGATTTAAAATGTAGACAAATTACTTGTCGTTGTATTCACATCCCCTAGGGTTTTCTTACCGGGAACTAATGGGGAAATTCTGACGCATTTAAAACATTTAAATCGGCGAAGGTAAAAATGCTGCTTGCTTCAGGTATTTTTAATTTTTTATTGAAGTGTTAACCTACACTTAAAGGAAATAACCTAATAGATTTACAAATACATATCAAAAATTCCGAGGCCGGCGGGATTCGAACCCACTTCTCTCTGGGAATCGCGCCCGAGTGTGTTAACCGCTACACCACGGCCGAACCATACGTCAGCCACGAAATTAGTGATATGTATCTACTTTTTCAATCAGTTTTATAGCAACTGTTAGCAACTGTGATACATATCACTAATTTCGTGGCTGACGTATGGTTCGGCCGTGGTGTAGCGGTTAACACACTCGGGCGCGATTCCCAGAGAGACGTGGGTTCGAATCCCGCCGGCCTCGGAATTTTTGATATGTATTTATAAATCTATTGTGCTTCAGGTATTCTTATAGGTTATAAGGTTAAAGCATGTTTTGCGGTTTGAGTTTATAAGAAAGCTTTCCGTCGCGTAAACAGTTCTGAGTTGTGGCAGTGCAAGCTAGAAGCCAAGTTTTCGGAAAGCCTTAGTCCAAACACGTTAGTTTCGGGCCGTTAATGCCGCTCGCGTTTCATAACTGCCCCGGTTGGCCGGCCGCCAGCGACTTGTTTTTATTGTTTTTATTTATATTTCGTTTCCACTCTTTCACTCGATTGTCTAGTTTGTCCGTCCGTCTATTTATGTTTTGGCAAAGTCAAGGGAGTTGCGACACTCCAATCGCCTTTTTGTTTGACCTCGCAGTTCAGTTTCTGTGCCATAAGCTTTCCTTAAGCCGTAGTCACACACAACCAGCGCGACTTCTAGCAGCAAAAACTGCAAGGGTGGGAACAAGCCAAGGATGCCTCACTGCGATACACATCACATCACACATCGATGTTTCTCGGCATGTTCGCGCTCGTCTGTTTGCATACATTTGTTTTAAATGGAGGTGGCATCGAGGTAGCGAGCTAAACCGCGACCGTGAGGTATCGCAGTGAGGCATCCTTGGCTTGTTCCCACCCTAAAGTGTGGACGCCTTCTTAAAGGCGTCCACACTTTACAGTTGTGATCGCGATACAATCGTACAACCACGTATAGACATATAGGTGTCTTAGGGACTAAGAAACGTCATGGCCTTGCCCTGTTTGTATCTTGCGACTTGTCTGATGTTATACAATTTAGTGAGGGGAGGGGGGTGCCAACACTACGCTTGGCTTGGCACGTAGAGTTGGAACCCCAGAATCTATCGGTTCTTCAAACTTTTGCTACTTCAGTTGCCGTATTCTGTAGAAGATGCATTGAACCAAAGAATCGAACATTGCTACAGTCTTAATTCAGATGACTGCAATCGTCAGAATGAATTCTAAGATAATCCCACCATAGTCGCAATTAGGGAATGCAAATCTCGCGAGATCTCGCCAATTTCGAGATCTCGCGAGATTGGCAGTTTTGTGTGTTTTTTTTTTGCAAATAATCACAATATTTGAATAAATTAGAAAAAAAATAATAAATATTATAAATATTATAAGATAACATTTATTTTCACGAATTTTTTTGCATCAAATTGTGTATAATTTTTTAATAAGCTTCTAAGTAAACTTTGACGTACTTATCTATCAAATCACTGTGGAAGCACTGTATACATAGCACAGTTTGGTAACCTATTGTAAATTTTTTTATTTTTTATTTTTTGAAAAGCAACTGCTGAGTTTCTTGCCGGTTCTTCTCAGCAGAATCTGCATTCCGAACCGGTGGTAGATTTATGACGTGTCATAAGAGCTTCAAGTTGACCTACATGAAATAAATAAATTTTGAATTTGAAATAACAAATGAAAAAACAACCAGTCTTCTCTTCTAATATCAGACGCAAATCTTTTAGTAATTTAAAAATTATTTCGCGCACCGAACGAAACCGACAGGTCGCAACTCCGTCAGTGTCAGTCCGCGCTTCGAATAAGACTTTTTTATGCTCGAGTGCAATCTCGTTAATCTCGCGAGATCTCGCCCTTTTTTCGGCCGAGATCAATCTCGCTAAAAAAGACCGAGATCTCGCGAAAACGAGATCTCGCGAGATCGAGATTGCATTCCCTAGTCGCAAATCGCAATGCGTTGATTTACAATATCAGTGATTCTGGCTCTTCTACGAATCTCCTCAATTTAGATTTGATCACGTAGAGAAACTCCGAATATATCTCCTAACTTACGATTATCTTAGGAGAGAGCCAAAATTGTTATAAATATGTATATTAAGTGAACTCTTGAACTCAAAAAAGCCTATAACTTTACCATAATGCTTGATGAGGTATCTTTTAGCATTTTATAGTGAAACTCGTATATCCACTATTTTACTGCATAATGGAACGGGAATTACTGAGAAAATGTTGAATAATATGTGGCTGTGGGATATTCTAGAGATTTCTGTTTACTGATGTCGGGTTGAGATAATCTAAAGTAGTTAAATGAGGTTATGAATGCACTAAACTTGTTTTCGTAGCGTAGTAGGAATAATATTGTTTAAGTAGATAGCAATATTACGAATCTGTTCTAGAGTTCTATTATAAAACGGTATATTAAGTAGGACCTACTAAGTGATTAATATTGTTAAAAAGGTAGTAAATCGTTTTAATAGGCTGGTACACCTGTCTCTATCAAGGTATACGTACTGGTAGTGGTAGGGAAAAGTGGAAAAAAAGGCTTTTAACCTAATCCAAAAAAAAGGGTTTTCTACCTATGTAAAAAGATTATTAAGGATGCATTTTCACTTTTCATAGATTATTTTTGGCAAAACTTTCTAAAATTCACGCTGAAACATTTTCCATTACAAATTATTAGAAATGATGCAATTCTACTTATTGCTGGAAAAATTTTGAAATAGTTTTTCAGTAAAAAAAAATTTTTGGCCAGCTACGCTACATTCTGCTACACTAGCTGTACTAGTGTATCTACATGTTAACTGAGAATATATTATTTTGAGATTTGGAAAACAATAATCTCTTGCATAATCTAGTGAAAGTAGGCAGTGTGTATAAACTAAATGGAAAAATACTGCGTAGAATTCACGGTGGAAACACTAGGTAATTAAGAATACACGAGACTTGTCGGATAGCTGTTTCGCAGTTTACCGTTGGCTCGACATGTTTATTTTTAATTGGAATCGGATTTGTTAGATTGCGTCATATTTCACAAGGAGTGAGATAAAATTTGCGTCAATTAATATGAGATCTAAATTAATTAGATTAGTATGAGACTAAAATATTAAAATAGATTTGGATTTAATTTTGCCTAATTGTAGCGTACCTACCCAGAACACTAGACCTAAAGAAATGACATGACACATTGATTTTTTATACATATACAATATGATAGACATAACATCGCCAAAACGTATGGAGGCTACGAACGTAATATCGCTTAAACCCTAAACCTATTGATCGAGTGTTTACGTTCTGGCATGATTTTCTATCTGCCTGTCAAAGTCTCGTCAAATCGGTTCAGCCATAGATTGATTACCGACATGGCTAATCGATTCGCGAAGTTGAAGTGGTAATGAGCTAGTCTCATGGAGCCGATGGAAACTGTTGTCCCCAGGCCCCACCTTTAGATCGATGAACGATCTCAAGCGAGTCGATCGATACAGAAGAGGCGACACTGTTCTATTGCGATTCGTTCAAGGGACCTGCATAACGTCCTTCCGTCTAAACTCTAAATGATAATAATGTTGGAAAAATAGCCCATCAAATGCGATTAGAACTCGCATACGAAGGGTTGCGTACCAAAAAACGCCGAAAAAAACACGTTTCTAATAGCGGAGCCTTTAATTTTTAATTAATTTTTATTATTTGTCGTTATAGCGGCAACAGGAAAACACATTATCTGAAAATTTCAACTCTACCTATTATGGATCATGAGATACAGCCAGCTGACAAACGGACGGACGAACGGACAGCGGAGACTTAGGGCCTCGTTGGTGTTACATTCCAAAGTACGAATATAATATTGTCCCATATTTTTAACCTAGTGTCGAATGACGCGTCAAAAATTGTCGGCCACGTGGTCGCAGGGCGCAGATCGCGACGAGCGCTGAATAATAATAAAAATACACACAGTTGAGGGCCGCCCCGCGCGCCCCGCGCCCAGTGCCCCGCGCCGCAGACACGTGTTCCGCAGTTCGGTGAACAGTGAACACGGTACAGTTTTGGAGCATCAATGGCACATTACATTGTTGAAACTTGCTATTCAGTTTACTATTCCTCTCCATGTCTCCACATCCATGCACTCATTCGGGTTCAGGGTTTTGAAAAGACCAAAGATTCATTGCCAGAAGAAGACCATTAAAAAGTGCTTAAATGTACATCATGGACATAGCGTGCAGTTTTTCCTGTTACTAATAATAAATTAAGTAAATAAGTAGTAGGTATGTGTTATGGATTTCTCGTGAATAACACTACTGTTATCGAAAGGTTATCGCGGAGATAAGTGATAAAATGCCAATGTGGGTACTGGGTCGTTGCAATGATACTACTCGCACCTGTCTGATAAGGTATTACTATTGCGTCGTAACTTGTTGATTGCCACGTCACGGAGTGAGTACTTGGTGAGTACCTACTTCGCAACAAAACAATATTATCTGCATTGTCTTATCAATGTAGAGTAGGTATGGGAACGGGGTGATTTGATTATACAATTTAATTGTTTATCAGCGCCGTCGGAAAATTGCCTACTCGTAGGTTGGAGATACTTAGGTACTTTGGTTAATGATGAAACGAACGCGATCTTATCATACAGTCTGAAGGTCTTCAGGGTGGACACAGCCCTGAAGACGACTTCAGTGTCGAGACCGGGGGGGTCCATTCCAGTACTGCTGTTTGCTCATGCAAATGGAATGGACGATCAGAGATGGGAGGTGGTTTTAGTCCGTAGAGCAAATGAATGAATGATCAAAGTTATTTACTTTGATGAGTTCGGATCAAAAAGGAGTTATAATGTAGTATTTAGTATTATGACTAAAGATACGATACTAATGACTAGTACCTAAGAGCGTAGCGAGCGAAATATTTTCCAGAATCGATGCTAGTTATAAAAGCAAGAAGGAATAATTAAGATAGAGATACATTATTTCTCCCTGATATACTCGTATATCAGCGAGAAATTAATATCTTTTTGTATACCTAACCCAGTTCAGCAATGGACGTCTTTCGGCTGACGACGACGAAGATGCTAACTTCACCACGGAAAAGATACTGTTATCATAGTAGATACCAGTTATCAATATTCAGTTCCTAATGCTACCTAAATTATTTTCATTAATTTTACTATCAGTAAAGTTACCAGAAGACGACTAATGACGAGTTCATCCTATTTTCATTCGAACGAGTCAATACTGATGCTGCGGCACTGCTAGAGGAAGCATCGTACGGCCTCGTTGAGGGAGATACGGGTGGTGTGTTCTGCTATAGATTTACTCGCGGTAGAGCACGCGGCAGACATTATGCTGTAGCTTTGTTAACAGTGCGGGGTAGTCATTCCGAACAGGAGCAGTACCACTGCATGCAGGCACCTACGGGCAAGGCGTGGCGCGTCTCTCCCGGTGCCCGGTACACGCTAATGGTGTGCCCGTTCGTTGCAGGGACAGCTACGCGCGCGGCAGCGGCGGCGGCGCAGTGGGCGAGTACCGCGCGGGCGCGCGCATGTCGCTGCTGGGCTCGGCGTACCTGCCGCCGCCCGCGCCGCCCGCGCACCACCCGCCGCCCGCCGACCCGCCGCCCTTCAAGAAGATCCGCCTCGCCGCCGAGCGCCCCGCCGCCAAGCCGCACCAGCAGCTGCGCGTCGACACCCGGGTCAGTGCGTCACACCACACAACCTAACTAACACATGGGCCGGACCTGACGAGCCGGGTGGACTTGTGGCTCATATGACAAGTCAAGTCTATCACCGGTTCGAAACTAACCAGCTGTTCCTTTCAAAACAGAACAATCCTGAAGTTAGGCAAGCGATGAAGTAAGTATACCTTGCTAAGGTTTCCTCCTATTATAAGCAACAAGAGCCTCGAAAAACATTGATGCTGAAATGCCAAATCTGTTTGAACTTAATGTTGCGATTTGGTACAATGTTATCTAGTTCGGTGAATTAATTTAATGGTAGTCTTTTACGATACATTCGTTGTGTTGAAGAAAATATTTTTTTTTGGATTAAGATCGGTTTTTCTTTGGCTTTGTCGCATTTCTGGTCGTAACCATTATGCTTTTGTTTCTTATGCACGGATACCATAATACCTACTGATTGTGTAATAAGAAAATCATTGCTTGTAGCTGGGTATTAGACCACGTCGAAGGGCAAAAAACACTTGTCGAAACGTTTTGGTCATTCGGAATTTTTCATTTTCAATTGCCTCGTATTGAGGATAAGATAAGCTTTTCGATAAAGGTTAGGTTAGGATATAGTTGTAGTAATAAGGATAAAATCCTTTTGAAAAATGTAAATAATGTATAAAAAATGCATGGATTTAACACGCTCCAGCAATTCAGCAATAACGGTACACAACATAATATTGACATGCTTTTTTTAAAGAGCAACCGCCAAGTTTTGCTTTTTGTTCTCGGTTGGAAGCTTTGTTGGAAGGGTATCCCAAAACAGTGTCATTCAATTTGCGTGGCAGTGGACGATTCTATTTGCATATTATGTAAGAAAACTTTTATATTATGTTTTATAATATATTCTAAATGATGGTGTTGTGTCTTCCAGGAGCCGGTTATGAACTCGTACAACAACACGGTGGAGGTGTTGTCGCCCAACCCGCCTTCTGAACCCACACTCGAGGACCAGAGCTTTCGCACCACCAAGGATGATCTCCTACAGCAAATATCTAAGGTACGACAATTACTGAGTACCTTGCACATACACTACTTGGTGTACAAGTGATCCAGGTGACGTTGTATAAGTTTCGAGATATTGAGGTAAATACGCCAAACTGTTCAGACAAATCTTTCTATTACAACTAATCATACCTTCATTGGAGTTTGTACTAGGTTACAGTGCAGTTAGAATGATGGACGTTCTACGGAAACCGGTATAATAATCCCAAGAAATCGGAAATGTATATAACTCGATTTTGACCAAAATGTCACATGGTTCACCATGTGCACCAAGGTATCCAAATATTGGATACAAGCAGGCGTTACCATGTGAAATCCAATGAATCATGATACAAAGCAAAATAAATAACCTACTTGTTTTGCCCAAAAATCGGTTTAACAAGAAAAATCTGGATTGTAAAACCTGTCGAAATCGCTATGCATCACCTGTCCTCAAGAAGTTTAGAAACACATGAAGAACGCATACAACCAACAGGCAACACCCCAACTCGCCAAAATACATTACACTTCTCTCAGATCTTCAAGAACTGTTGACTTACGTTGAGATCTATAGAGCGTCTGACTTAGCTCGGACTTAAGGTAGAATTAGAACGCGACACAAATATACTTTGACATGAATCTGTCTCGTTTTATCTTTGTCTTGCTCAGGCTGAAATCTCACTCCGCTCAGACTTAAGAGAGTTAAAACGAGAGAGATTTATGTCAGAACTTATTTGTGTCTCGTTTTAACCTCCATCTTGAGTCTGAGTTGAGTCAGAGCACGCTCTATAAATCTCAGCATCACTCTCACTCTGCTCAGATTGAAACAAAGTTAAAACGGGACAGTTTTAACTCAATCAGCACGCTCTATAGACCTCAGAATCAGTCCCTTGCGATAGTGTAGAGTCAACAACTTCTTTGTTGCGTTGCGTATTGGATGTGCGTCTTCCTTTTTTTTTTTTTAATTCTTATTGAAGTGTTAACCTATACTTAAAGGAAATAACCTAATAGATATATAAATACATATCAAAAATTCCCAGGCCGGCGGTGCGTCTTCCTTGCTTAGTTGCTTGTTTTTCCTGCGTTCATGTGGCGGCATGCAGGGCGGGCGATGCATAGCGCGGTTTACTGCAACGAGCATGAAAATTTGATTAGCCGTAATCAGGTCACGTATCAGATTACCGACACGTGTCGAAATCGTAATGCAATCGTCTATGTACTTACTCATAATGCGATCGCTTTTAAATAAAACTTCTCCGAAGTCACATTTGTTCACGTCATAAAGACTTACCTACTCCCTCCCACCTTCAATTTAGTTCGGCAATTTGTAGTTTTGAAGCTTGGTCATATCTGTACGGTCTATGTCGAAACCTATGATCATTAATATGATATCCTTGCTATTCCTCACTATCTTCACTAAAATTATAAATGCGAAAGTGTGTTTGTTTGTTGGTTTGTCTTTCACGCCGCAAATCAGCAACGGATCGACGTGATATTTCGCATGGATATAAATGAGGACTGGGAGGCTACTTTTTATCCCCGAAAATCAAAGAGCTCCCGCGGGATTTCAAAAGATAATTCTACGCGAGTGAAGCAGCGGGCTTCAACTAGTTTCAGAATATTGAAATAATACTGGTTTAAATACATAGTAGCATGGGCCTTGATCTGTAACTTTTCAGAGTTATGTGCATTTTAAACGGTTGAAGATCCCTTGTTTTAACGGCGAAAGAAAACACCTTGAGGAAACCTGCATGCTTAAGCTCCTTACGTAATCTTCTCAGTCTGAAGCCTCAATAGCCCAACGGTTAAAGACTGAAAACTGAAAGGTCGCAGGTTCGAATCCCCTATGTTGCACTATTGTCGTACCCATTCCTAGCACAAGCTTTCCGCTTATTTGGAGGGGACAGGAGAATATCAGTCAACTACAGCTTGGCTAAAATTCTTTTTAAACAAAAACAAAAAGTCTGCTAATCCGCCCTCGCCCAAATTATGGCATGTTATATGGTTCAGTAACATCGTTATTACTTATGATGTTAGCTTACAACATGTTTTTTTTGTTGACAGTTCATTAATTGGAACACGCAAAGAAATAAAGTAAAATAATCCGATTGAGCGAAATTTGATATTTGCTAAATATGCAGGGGGTGACATCACGCGGCTTGTATTCGTAATGCACGCGAATTGATAATGCTTATCGTGTTATTTTTATGAATGTAACCGTTTTATTGGGAAAAACATGTTATTCATTACGTTTTACAAGCGTTTTACTTATCTAGTAAATAGTAGCTGATCCTCGTGACTTCGTTTGCGTGAATTTTAATTTTTTTACTTCGCGTAGATTAAATTGGAACAGAACTTTGCTCAGTCTTGGTATATTTTGGGCTAGTTCAAGGCTAGTTCAGATTAGAGGATAGAGTACGTACATAATACACCGAGCCCCAGAAAGATAGCATCGTCTGTGTCACACCGAGGTTGGTCGATGTGTGTAACATTTACTGTCTCGGATACTGTACCTACTTAAGATGTAAATGTTAGCCCATTCTAATATTATTTACATAGCGCGGACCTCGGGGGGCCATAAACAACAAGAACAACTTTTAATAACTCCACCCACGGAGATTGTAGAGCAAAAACTACGTGTAATAAAGTCGTTGGGAATTTATAGCCTCTAATATACGTTATAATGGCGAACTTTCCAAATATATATTAAGCGTCGGTAAAGCATTACGTTTTGATTAAATCCCAGGTGAAAACTTTGTAATGCAGTCAGTAACTCTTAAACCTGTGTAGGTACATTGTACATGGTGTAATCATTCAGGCACATTTATATCGATATGTCATGCAGTCCCAGCCTAGACTATTTCTTCTTTTTTATCAACATTCAATAGACAGAAATAAACTGCTGGACAAAGGTTGCTGTGGGCTGCTGCATGGATTTCCGCAAGCCTCGGTCTTACGCCGCCTGAATCCAGCGGCTCCAAGCGACTCGTTTGATGTCGTCGGTCTACTTAGTGGGTGGTCTGCCAACACTACCGACACTGCGCTTCCCGGTGCGGGGTCGCCACTCCAGCAACTTGGGACCCCATCGACCATCAGCTCTTTGAACTATGTGCACCGTCTATTTCCACTTTGCGACAAGCTAACCCTAGCCTAGGATGTTTGAAAGGCAGAGCGAAGCGAGTTCTCTAAGGCTCTGGGTTTGTCGTCTGTCCGAGTGTCCGCCAGAGCCTTATATTTTTTGAATTTATATTGATATAGATAGATAGTCGTCAAGCGGTACCTTGTACATGAATGAAAAGAATAAGTGAATAATTATGCAAATACATAAACTGTTCTTTTAATTGCAGGTGGATCGAGAGATGGCGCTGTCGGAAACGACGCTCCAGAAGCTGAAGAAGAAGCAGGAGGAGCTGGAACAGTCCGCGTCCAAACCGGCGCTGACGGAGGAGCCCGAGGAGGCGCCGCCGCGCCACCGCAGCCTGGCGCAGTGCATCTACGCCGACAACAGGAAGAGGGTGCGTTGCCGAACGTGCGGACTTCTAAAGGCCAACTTACACTAGACGAACGAATGCTCATTCTATCCCTAATCTATTAAATTCTTGTAGTAATTCGTCTACAGACGTAGAGCATTCTTTCGTTGTTCTGTCTACGTTCGCAAAGATTCTATGGAATATTCTAAGAATGCTCGAAATGGAAGACTTTGGCCGTATCTAGTTACCACCCTAGCGTCAAAGACGTGCCGCCAAGCGATTTAGCGTTCCGGTACGATGGCGTGGAGAAACAGGTTAAGGGCATGGGAATGTACACTGCTATCTATACCC
Organism: Hipparchia semele; assembly: GCA_933228805.2. Taxonomy (NCBI): domain Eukaryota; kingdom Metazoa; phylum Arthropoda; class Insecta; order Lepidoptera; family Nymphalidae; genus Hipparchia; species Hipparchia semele. The sequence goes on from OW121719.1 coordinate 1,383,571, forward strand.
CTTCCAAGTTAGCCTGCTACCATCTTAGAGTGCATCGTCACTTACCATCAAGTGAGATCATTATGTTATACTACATTTACACGCGTGGCAAGTCTCGACAAACGTCCACAAACACAAGCGTATAAACACCCCGTTTGGCTTGGCTTGCGTGAGCTTGTCGCCGATCCGGGCTATTGTCGGGCGTTTGTAAAGGCTTGGAGCTTGCGGACGCTTGTCAAACCTCGGCAAGCGTGTAAACCTAGCATTATTACAGGTGTGCGAAGTCTGTCGACTTGCATTGGGCCAGCGTGTTGAAAGCTGCGCTCAGTAGTGAAACATTCATGGGTTGCTGATGATGACGTGTTGTTTATGCAGGCGGCGGCGGCGCACGCGGTGCTGGCGCAGCTGGGCCCGCCGGTGCTGTACCCGCTGTACAACCAGCCGCAGGACACGCTGGTGTACCACGAGAACATCCGCAGGCATCGCGCCTTCCGGAAGCGGCTAGCCGAACATTTGAAGAGGGTGCGGCTGGAGACTGAGAAGGTATGTACTCCGCAACCTGCCACAGAAGAGAAACTGTGTCTGTCTGTCAGCAGGGTTAGCATGGACAGGAGATAAAAAAATTATCCCCGATTTTATCAACTGATAAGAGATACAATTATTATGTTCTCCCTATGCTAAAGCATGGTAAAAGGAGAAAGGAGAAGTATATCCGTATTTGATTTGACAATACACTGTGGATATTATTTCCACCACTGTGCCCATCCTCAACAGGCGAATAAAACTGAGCGTGGGGATAAACATTTTATCCTTTGCCCGTGGATGAAATGTCCCCTGCCAACATAGCGTACACCAATAACTCATTTAATTGCTTTTCGAATAATAAAATCAAAGAGAACCTTTGATTACTTAATCGTACTTAAGCCATGAAGTACTCGAGATTAAAAAATCTCAAATCCAAGCTTTACCGGTTCAGGATAATGATGAATACTGCATTTATAAATTACATGAAATTATGTATGTTATCTGTAAACGATTAAGTCATCAAAACGCCTTAATAATAATAAAAAGTTTACGCGCACGATGGCGTCTTAAATATTAACTGTTTCTGTATATGGGTAGTTCTACGATAAGAGGTAACTTGTGCGGCAATCAGTTTAAAATAAAAATTTTACTCTATATGTTGTTATTTTTTGCAATGAAACACATCACCTAAATGTACTTTATTAAATAACATCACGATTCAATGCCTAATTAAAGTATATTTTTCTGAAATTCCTTATAAAGTCTAAAAAAGTCTCTAACCTGGCCTGTCCCTCTGTCGGTTTCAGTTTAATTTGAAACGATACATACTTTTTTTGTATCAGTTATTAAACTAAAGTATGTTAAACACAAATTTCAATAAATGTATTTAAGTATTGTTAAGGAAAAATAGAAAAATATTTATTTATTTGCAATATATTTTAAACTTTACTTTTGTCCCACTGTTTTTGGGTACCTACTATAGAAAATTTCATTCCGCTACTACAAACACAAATATGAAACTGCCATATTCCAAAAATTGCTCAAAGTCATCTACCGACGTAAAGTTAGTAATGCAAAACACGTGAGCCGTTAAGAGCGCCGTCATTTGTTAGTTGTTGCGACCGTTGATTCGAAGTAGTCGTTTCGCGAGGTCATTGTGTCTCTCACCTGGCAAGTCATTAATGTTATATTATTCATTCAATTTATTTGCATTTACTGATCTAATTTAATAATGATGGACTAGTGAAAGTGTGATACATAATGTACCGAAAAACTTCTTATGTCAATTAAAACAATACAATTTATCACGAAAACGTCTCTCACCTGCCATATTTCACCTGGCAAGATAAATGTCAGGAGAGAAACTTGTTGACCAGGGGAGATAAGGTTAGTCGAAACAAACAAAGTCAATAAAGTCAACAAAGTCAACAAAGTCAAAAAGTCAAAAAAAGTCAAAAAAGTCAAAAACCGTCAAAAATGTCAAAAAAGTCTTTTTTGACTTTTTTTGAATTTTTTTAATTTTTTGACTTTTTTGACTATTTTGACTTTTTCATAAAATATGCATAAAGTGACTTGCCCTTACGTGAAAAGATAAATAAATAGGACAAAAATCGTAATATAAGTGTTTAATGAAAAAACAGCTACTTTTCTCCGTGGCCGTATTCTCTATGGACTTAAAACCTCTTATCGTAGAATTACCCATATAAGTAAAGTATGTTATATATTATTTTGCAGCGGGAAGATGCGTTAACGGAGGAATACAGCAGGCGGGCGTCGGAATGGATGCGGCGCGTGGAGAGGATCGAGCAGGGCCAGAAGAGGAAAGCGAAAGACGCCAGAAATAGAGAGTTCTTCGAGAAAGTGAGTGTTGTTTTATAGCTACATACCAAGCTTTAACAATACCCTTAGGACATTTATAGTTAATCCCAACTAGTATAGAAATAAATCAAAATGGTTATCACAACTGTTTTATTTACATGTATGCCGATTTCCATACAAAACAATTACCACATGCTGATGTCACCAGAGTGATGGCTAGCTAAATATAGTCAGAGTTGATATGAATATGTGATAATTCGCCATCGTGCCTAATATAATAATAATAATAAGCCTTTATTAACTGAGTTTTTTCATTTACAATAATTATTACAAATTATTTATTATTTACAAACATAAGTCGGTGACCGTTTTGCTCAGTGTGTCGCCTTGACATAGGCCTCCTCCAGCCCCTTCCAAACGTTTCTATCTCTGGCCTTTCTCAGCCATGTGTCGTGCCTAATAAAATGTAAGCAAATGATAGAGATGATAAGAAAGCGAACGATAATGACGATAAGAATATGACCATGATGTACAACTTTTATATGGTTTGCGATGTTCAACACCAACATAATTAACGCAATACATATAAAGGTTTTAATCGCCTCTAAAATGACCTGCTTTGATATCCAAAACGACAGTCTTACTTTGTTAATTGAAAGTTATTTAATCGTAATTGTAACTAAAGTATACATGTAAAGAAACATTGTTACATTCCATAATGAAAAACTATATTTTAATGAGTGAGTGGTTGATGTGAATCCTTTTTGTCATAGCTCTATTTTTAACTGACTTCCAAAAAGGAGGAGGTTATAAATTTGGCTGGTATCTTTTTTTTATTTCATCAGAAACTGTTAACACATTCTGTAAACCTCTATCACATCACACTGATATTATAAAGGCGAAAGTTTGTATGTGTGTGTGTGTGTGTGTGTGTATGTTAGTTATTCCTTCACGTCACAAGGAATGAAACGATTTGGCTAAAATTGGGAATGAAGATAGCTCATGCCCAGGATTAAAACATAGTCTACATTTTATCCCGGAAAATTACAGAGTTCCTGTGGGAATTGAGAAACCTTCATCCACGCGAACGAAGTCGTGGGCATCGTCTAGTTACTCTATATTGCTTCGATATTAATAAGATTATCTTTGGCTGCGCAGGTGTTCCCCGAGCTGCGCAAGGCGCGCGAAGAGCGCGAGCGGTTCAACCGGCTGGGCGCGCGCGTCAAGTCCGAGGCCGAGCTGGAGGAGATCGCGGACGGGCTGCACGAGCAGGAGCACGAGGACAAGAAGATGCGCTCGCTCACCGTCGTGCCGCCGCTGCTGCGCGACCCGCGCCAGCCGCGCGCGCTCGACACCAACAGTGAGCACCCCACCCCGTACAGCACCCCACGCAACACCGCACAGCCTCAGTCACATCCAACCAACCACGAAACAACTAACAAACTTACGGATCTGCAAAAGTTGCATTTTGAAAACCACCACCAACCACATTTTAATGTACCACAGCACAAATGGCGGAATTATAAACAAGAATAAAAAATTCTATGCTTTCAAACCGCTCCCCTGCAAAATGCATCTTTTGCCAATTCGTAAGTTGGTCGAAGATGTGACGATTTAACGACTGACGTTCATGAATATGAAGGGATTCATTTCTTCTAATAATATATTCTTGTAACATGTTTATACGTGCATAAATAATAAAATAAATTGAAATAATTTTATGTGCGTTTATGCAATTAAATATCAAATGCTTCAAAGTGAAGGAAAACATCGTGAGGAAACCTGAAACCCGAGAGTTTACCATAATGTTCTCAAATGTGTGTAAAGTCTGCCAAATTTTCATTGTACCAGTGTGGTGGGCTATGACTTATAATCCTTCTCTGAGAGGAGACCTGTGCTCAGTAGCAAGTTGTTGATGAGTTTCTGATGATGATGATGTAAATTGTAAACACACGTCGTAATTTTCAGAGCTGTGTATGGACATGGAGACGGAGCACAAGGAGCTGCAGCTGCGCAATGTGTGGACCTGCACCGAGCAGGAGGTGTTTCGCGAGAAGTACCTGCAGCACCCCAAGAACTTCGGCCAGATCGCCTCCTTCCTGCCGCGGAAGAGCGTGAGGGACTGCGTCAGGTACAGTGACTTGCTTCTCTACTTCTTTATCAATCAATAGACGTCCACTCTATACTCTGGTCTATTGATCTCTTGCGTAGACTTCCACTTGCCTCGGTCTTGCTCTGTTTATATCCAGCGGCTTCTTGCGACTCGCCTGGTGTCGTCAGTGCACCTAGTAGGGGGTCTGCCAACACTGCGCTTTCTAGTTCAAGGTTGCCAAGCATTTTGGGATCTTAATGGCTATTAGTTCCTCGAACTATATGCCCCACCCATTGCCCCTTCAGTTTCGCGAGGTATGTTACTCTGGTTCCCCTATGGATCTCCTCCTTTCTGATTTTCCTACAAATACTCTAATACTTTGCAAGTCCATGGGATGAGACAATTCATACTTACTTCCAATCTAATATAATAAATGTGAAAGTCTCTGTCTTTCTTCGACGGTTGGTTACTCTTTACAGCTCAATCACTAAATCAAAATTAAAGGGGCCTACTTTAATTTTGATTATATAATTTTCTTCCTGGAGACAGGCAAAGGATACTTTTATCCCAAAAAAAAAAAAAAAACAAACGTGAAAACCTAAATCCATTCAGTAAAGCTGTGGTCATCAGCTAGTCGCCTGTATGTAAACTGTGTTCTTTCGGTAATGTGTTGTTCGTCGGCAGGTTCTATTACTTGTCCAAGAAGGCGCAGAACTACAAGCAGCTGCTGCGCAAGCCGCGGCCGCGGAGACACGCGCGGCCGCGCCCCGCGCCCGAGCCCGAACTGCCCGCTGGCGTCACCACCAGGCTGCAGCGGATACAGGGTGCGTACCCCTCTGCAGCGCATCCTCTCGTACACGATGTTCTTCTATATTTTTTAACTATCCTCAATGTTGTGAAAAGCATCTGTGCAGCAGATGTGCCAAGTACAAGTACTATTCTACTACGAGTCTTACCTTGACATACCTTACTTTAACTCGTGCATGAGATTCGGTATGTTGCCGCACCCAAAGAATTATTTATTGATAATCTTATAATAGCAGGCAAAATTGCTCTCTATTGGAAATAAATTGAACAATAGGTAATACTGTTAGGTTTCGAACAGTATATACAGGTTTTCTCATCCATCTGTCCCGTTCATCGTTCTACCGTGGAAGAGCAAAAAGCCGAGAGCGTTAGCTTTTTTGTTGGTTATTTATATAACTCACGTACTACCTAGGTTCCGACGCAGCAATAGATATTAGCGATATTGCGGCTTTAGTCCACAATCCTCAGCGCAAATGGGAGAATTCCATCTCTACCGCTACGTTTTTTCAGTTGTTTCAACCATGCTGATGTGCGCAGGCTCGGCGCGCGTGGCGGACAAGGACGCGAACATGGAGGAGCTGCCGCCGGCCGCGGAGCCCACGCCCGTCGACCTCATCCCCGTACCGCCCGCCGCGCCCGCGCATCCCGCCAGGTCAGTGCCGAACACATGGACTAATTTAGGGCTTCATAACCTAATCATACATCGTCAGAATCATTAGTAATCCGTCAACGGCTCACTACTGAACGCAGGTCTCCTCTCATCGAAAGGTTCTAGACCACCACACTGGCCACCAAACTGGCGGATTGGCAGACTTCACACACCTTTGGTGTTTATGGAGAACTCTCAGGCGTGCAGGTTTCTTCGATGTTTTCTTTCACCGTTGATGCATGTGATAATTCATGCTTAAACGCACATAACTCTAATTTCAGAGGTACGTGCCCGAAATCGCACCTTCGACCGCCCTAATAGGAGTCCTATCTAATAGGCTATCATTGTTGTAATCATACGTCAAAAAGTATTTCGTCATCATCATCTAAACCGTATAGCGGTCGTTCTACTTTTCTACCGACAATGAAACGACGTTTTTCTGTTTTTTTGGTTTTTGAACCATCTATAATTGTGTTTTATGTGTGGGATTAAAAAAAAACTGCATCTGTGTTTTCATTAGTACTAATTAAAGTTTCCTTCCTAGCTAATATTGATTCTTTTTTAATGTTGGTTTTTGAAAAAATAATGTGACAAAGTGGCCTTTTTCTGTAGAGACAACATTTCAGTTTACCACTCTGTCACGGCATTATACGGAAAACGAACGTATAAAATATGCTGGTTAGAGAACATGAAAAATGACATAATATTAATAGATAAGAAAAATATGGACGTTTATTCGAACCGAATAAAAAACCGTTTATATTAATACTCCAACGAGATGCCATAATAAGAAGAAAGACAGACTATTGTCGGTAGAAAAGTAGAACGACCCATAGACATAATTTAATTTTTTTTTTTAATTTTTTTTTAAAAAGAATATTAGCCAAGCTCAAGTTGCCTAATATCCTCCTATCCCCTCCAAATAAGCGGAAAGCTTGTGCTAGGAGTGGGTACGACAATAGTGCAACGGGTGGGATTCGAACCTGCGACCTTTCAGTTTTCAGTCCGCACCTTTAACCGTTGGGCTATTGAGGCTTCAACATTGACATAAGATGCTGAACAAAGGTCTCTTGAAAGAAGCGCCACATAATACGATCTTGTGATTATGCCAATTCAGTGTCTGCCAACGACTCGCTAGTGATCGTTCGTTCAACTAGTTAGGACGCAAAGGACGGTGCGATTTGAGAGCTTAGATGTAAATACGGGGCGAAGTTAAAACCAGTGCGCGAAAGGTATTGTTACCAATGCTGAGTTTACGGCCAATTGCTAGTTTAAGCATTGTTTTATTTAAAAATATTTATATAAAATATGTAGTGGTCGAAATCCGGCTCGAAGGATCTAAAATAGTTGAGAATAATGCGATGCATTACAGAACAGCGCCATCTAACAAAAGTAACCAAAATTAACAAGCTACCTCGGGATAGATGCGCCATCTACTTGCGCTTGAATGAACTGCGTGTCGAGGGTTTGTTTTTGGTCCTTCGAGCCTCCGCCCTCTTTTATCATTGTGATAAAACTGCGCGATTATAACTCCGTGAAATTACGTGAAGCATTCAAGAGCTGTATATATTGAGCTACCAAAATTTTGATACATACTTCCTAATTCCTTGGTTTGATGGTGCTGAAAAGAATTCAAGAACATAGTGAACGTTTACTATGTTCTTGAATTCTTCAAACCATTTTGAATGTTTGTGGCTTGTAGATGTTGGAAAGTTATTACGGCTAAAATCTTAACCCATAATAATTTATAAATAATTACTAACATAAATATGTGCCGATCTACATCTAAAGATTTTTAGATTTCAGGAGAGTAAATTGATTTAGAATATATTTCCTGAATTTATTTACCTTTCTCTTTTCAAACATACAACATGCTTTAGGGAATTAACTCATTGAAAAACTTTTAAAAGCGTGCTCTCTTAATATCCCCCAAAACCATAAAAATAAGCTTATGGCTTGCAATGTGATTACGATGCCAAAACCATGAAAAAATCGATCTACCCTCCAACAAACGACCAAACTTTGTATAATGCATTGTTACATAAGAAAAATGAAATAAAAGCTAAACACAAACAATACTGCCAATACCGTAGTCAATCTATAACGAAGTGCAATAATAAAATCCGCACAAGAACAGTGGTATAACAGTTCAATACAGAGAGAACTGCGAGAGGGCTTTTTAATTACGCCGTGTCAACACGACTCGCGGCCGCAATGAATTATTCAGTATGGACGGGATGAGCCGGGGTTTTGGGGATCCGTGGGAACTCGAATTATTGCAATTGTCTAAGGTAAGGTATTTGACTGTCAAAATGCGGGATATTCATTAATTACAATCGAACATGTAACATGTAAGAATAACATTTGTAAAAACAGAAAATAAATTCGGTCAAAAACAAAAAAATTATAAGTTGTTTTACTGCGACTGTATCAGTCTCTTTCTAAAACGAAATTATCTATGGAGAGTGTATGGAGTTACTCGCTCGTGACGTCATTATTTAGTAGCGCTCTATATTTTTAACTTCAAAGCTCTATATTTTCGAGGCTAAAAAAAGGAAAATGGCATTGCGTTGTCATATTAAAAATCTTTATTTGTTTTAAGTAGTATATAAAAAAAAATTTGTTAACAAATAGTCTCGAAAATGTAGAGCTTTTAAGTTTCCTGTTAGAAAAAGAGCGCGCTACTAAATAATGACGTTACAAGCGAGTAGCTCCAGAAAATTTCGTTCTATACACATTTACATTTCGACTATAAATAACATTTTTAAAAATAACCAATTGACTAAACACCATTGTTGCAGCTAGTATAACACAAATTCATCCAATTACCACAATTGAGATTGTAACAATAAATAGTGATGCAATGATTGACTACCTGATACCCTATCAAAGTAGATATTTTTTTCAAATATGTATTATATTTGAAAAATAACACGCACGGAACCCACAGATTTGTAAGCTAATCTATCATTGGTTATTACCTTGCCAAGTGGATAGAAAATGAAAACCGCCAGACGATTCTGACCACGATTTGATATTATGGTTATCATTGCAGGAGAAACAATACCTTTGATACTTGATGATAGTTGATTTCGACCATTCAAATTTTTATTTCAGAATTTGGAATTCGTCTTACTTGTTGTTGAAGTTTTCTTCTCAAAAGTTTTACATATTTTTAAAAAATATAGCTTTTACTCGTGTGGATAATTTTTTTCTCAGTTCCCGTTGTTAACCCGGCATAAATACGATGTTCTTCTCCAGGTATTGAATTTTTCTGGCGGAACTTATAACTACTATACTAACTTACTTTATATTTTATTAATTCAAATAATATAATAATTTTTGGCTTTATTTAAGAACTAAAATAATCTTGTAAACGCTGTTGATCTATATATATAAAATTCAAAGTCCTGACTGACTGACTGACTGACTGACTGACTCACTGACTGACTGAGATATTAACGCACAGCCTAAACTACTGAAGTTAAAAACTCGAAATTTTTACAGTTGGTTCCTTTTATAACGTAGGCGCACACTAAGAAAGGATTATTGGAAATTCCACCCCTAAGGGGTTTAAATAGGGGATTGAAGTTTATATGAAACTCCGTCATTTTTCAAGCTGTTTCCATCAAAGTTGGTATTTGAGTTTTCAATTAAAAATAAAGAAGTGCGTGTGTCACAGTTTTTGAAAATTCCACCCCAAAATCTAATTCCACGCGGACGAAGTCGCGGGGGCAAAAGCTAGTTACCAATAGATGGATAAATAACAGATCTTTTGCCTCGTGGAGTTAGATTTTTAAAAATCCCGCTGGAATATTGTTCTTCCGGGATAAAGTAGCCATAATATGCCATTGTTCAGGTCATCAACTATACCCAAGCATAAAATCACGTCGATCCTTAATGATATTGCGGCGTGATTCAAACGCAAACACATTTTCGCAATCAAAATTCTTATTACAAGGGATTATTATATTGAATTTAAAGAAAAAAGTGAACATTCTACTGAAATATTCTTTTTAGGGAATGAATATGCGAATCTAATCTCCATAAAACGTTGAAAAGGCAACCGAAAAAGGGGTTTTTTCGTACCTAACTTCTTTCTGACAACTGTTTGCCCTCCACTCCGGGTTATGAGATTCAGATCGCGATTTTTCTTTGCATTAATCGTTTAAAATTCATATTTCTACTCAATCCACTTAACTTTTCTCAGAAAATTAAATTGTTTTATTTTAACGTGGATAGTTTATAATTTATTGTCTGACTCCTCCGGACCTCTACTGGGGTGTGGGACTGTGTTCAAGTGAGACTCTATCTATTGTTGATAACTTGATTAGTTAATTAAGTTAATATCGGTATAGTAATTAGCGTTATAATCATTACTAGTTGATTCCCGCGACTTCGTTCGCGTGGATTGAGGTTTTTTATTCCTGCGGGAACTCTCTTATTTCCCGGGTTAAAAAGTAATCTATGTGTTATTCCAGACTATAATCTACTCTGTGCCATATTTCAGCCAAATCGGTTCAGTCATACGTAATCATCAGAAATGTTTAACCACTGGTACCTGTTTTCAAAAAAAAAAAAAAACATTCATCAAACAGTTTACATTTATTTATTTACCTTAATAAAGACATATTTTTTTACCTCAATGGAATGTATATTTACATCAATGGATCAAATAAAAAATCCTATTTCGTTCCGGACCCCCTCAGGATGGGTGGGGAGTTAGAGGGGGGAAGGGGGGCTTGTCAATAAAGAAATATAGAATAATAATGGCGCGATATTCGTGCGTGTGTTGACAATCACTCCCGTTATTATTTGCACAGGATCCCGCGGGATCGGTCCCGCGCTGCGAACCGCGCTCGGCTTATCGACTGTCGATGACAGCAAATTAACTTTTGTTTTGATTCACGATCCGGTCACAATTGTCGATTGAATCTGTTGAAGTTTATCGACTATCGATAAAATAGGAATGTCGCTGTAGGCGCCCGATCGTAGAATTACCAACATTTTTCATAATAAAATATTAAATTTAAAAAATCAAAAACCCGATTGCGTAAATAAAACATGAAAAGGAAAATCAAGTCTAGTTATCTAGAATTCTGTTAAATAATATTGACTTAAACAGTCGGGACTCATGGTTGGGGAGATTTGAATCGATCTTAGTTTTTACTTTTCATCGACATACATACTTACATAGATAGACTTTACATTACCCTTCTTTGCGTTGTTGGGTAAAAATATATTACACGGTGTTAGTTGTTACTGCGTTTGGACACGCTTTGGCCTACAAATGAATATAAATTAAGAAATCGTTTATCGATATGGTCTACTAACAAACGCGAATAATCCAGTTGACGATTGATTTAAATTACATTGCCATTACTAGTGGGCATTACTAGTGGGCTTTATGATGTGGGATCATAAAATTGGGCTAGGACATCGACTTCAAATTAAGATGATTCTCTGTCGATTGAGGCTTCTGTAGCCTAAGAATGAACATTTTAACTTTGGAATAGTAAAGGTGTAAATTGTAAAGAATTTTTTTCATATAAAGTTTCTTGCTGGCTTTACTTTTCACCTTTACTATTCGAAAGTTAAAATGTTCGTGCTTAAGGTATTGATATCCATGATTTTCAGAAGTCCTATCAAAAGCATATCAAATTTTAAAAATTGTTCTTTGTTATACTTTAGAGAAATGCTAGTTTAAAATGAAAATTTTAAGTTTGTAAGAAGATTTTCCTGGATTATTCTAGCCGAAAAATGGACTCTGGTCTTCTTTATCTCCATTGTCAACCACAAACGCACTCGTGCTTTAAACCATGCGTTTCTGCTTTCGTTCCTGTCATCCGCCAGCTTCTCTCAATTCTTGTGCCTTATATTGAATTCAGCCGTGTCAGCCCAGCCATGGTCTGCCCACGTTTCGTTTATCGATACAATCCCAGCCCTGCGCGCTCCTCGGTGACGGCTTGTTTAGATTTTTACGCAAACACCGGCCGCCATCTTTCTAATTGCCTTAATTAAAAGCGGCCGCCAATCGAGAAAACGAAACGCGGGGGACGATGAAAAAGTACAAGTTTTTTTTATTCGATTCGGTTTTTCTTTCTTTTTGTAATATCGTATTGATATCGATTTTAGCCAGGTTTCAATTAGTTTATCTTCTTTCTCCGGACTTACTTCGAAAATAGTTCTACATCTCAACAACCTAATGTACCTGGCGTAGGGTTAAGCGCTGTGGCCTTAGGAATCAATTATCAATTAGGAATTGTGGTCTCAGGTTCAATTCTCGGCAGCGGCAATTTGACATTTTATAATTTTTGAATGGTCTCTGATTTGGCCTTGTGGGAACTTTGGCCGAGCTTTACAGCAAATACTCGTATTTCGCTGAAAAAAGTAAAATATTCAAATCAAGCGGAGTTTATTTGTCGCTGGTGGCACAAGCTTGATAGTAACGAAGTAAAGCTGGTCGATTTGCTGGTTGGCTTGCTTGGTTATTTGAAAGGTGTGCAAGTAAAACTATACATTCGACCTTGCGGCAGGGGGTGCGTTGTGGCGGCAAGCCCGACCGCCCGCCTCGCCGCTGTTAATTAACGGCCCGGACGGATTCATTGCCAATTTTTAATCATCATCAAATAGTCACTGTTCCGAAAGGTTTTGATTGGTCGAAAATAAATATTGTAACTGTGTTTAAATCCTCTCCATAACTGGCATAGAATTTTTTTTAAATGTCGAATTATTTTTATTCAATGTTTAAGTTATTTTTATTTGACTCCAATTCGACTATGAACAATCACTTACAATATACATACTGAAATAAATTTAAAGGTCATTCGACATTCATTTTACGAAATCAATTGATTTTTAATTTGAAAAAAAAATAAAAATACGTAAAACGTCAAAAGCGTGCTTAAGTTTGTTGCGATTAAAAGTGTAACTCAATAAAAAAATATTTTTGAATCTTCCTAATGAAGATGTCAGGTAACATATTAACTAAATGATTTAAATGAAATAAAAAAACCTCATTATTGAGGTTCAGTACGAACCCTGACCGTAATCCGAAAATCGAAAAGCCGCACATCTAACAACACCTGTTGCACTATAGTGCAATTTGGTGGGCAAAAGAGACTATTAGTAGACTATAAGTTAAGGGAAAAAATGTCTGAAATTTTATATACCTATATAAGTTATGCATGAGACATAGACAGACCATAATTTAATTCTGGAATTTAGAAACTGAACAAACATTTTATAATATCACAATAAAGTGACGCGTAACAGCTTCGGGAAATAATTAATTAACTCTTTAAACACGGATAATACGACCTTATAATATTGTATTGTGAAACTTAACAAACAATCTGCGCGCCCTTGTTAAAATATGAAAATTAACATTTCATACATTTGAACTGATTAATGCGATATCTGCGCGGATAAACAGCGGCGACGCGCGGGCCGCGCGGCGGGGGCGGAGGGTAAACATAATTAGCGCAATTCGCCACTCTTTATATTAACCGGTTTACCCCGCGGGTGTCCGCTTACCCCTTACCCCGGGACGCAGAATTAATAAACAGCTCCAAATGTAATTAATGCTTACCTTAACTTGCCTTGATGATAATTATAAACTCAGAAATACGTTGTATTTTATTCATCAAAACGATAAAATTGATATTTTAAGCCAATAGAAAATTCGATTGAAGGCTTCCCTTACTCTAAAGTGGGATCAAGTTAAATCTTTAAGAAAACCAGAAGGCATCTATCTATTGCAAATTTTGTATACTATTAAAGTTATTGAAAAAAAATTACGAATGCCAGTTTTTGTATTAAATTCATTATTCATTATTTTTTTTTCATATTATAAGTGTGTATTTTAAACAAAATTATGTTTTACAGGTTTATTTGCGCATTTGTCAATAGTAACCTTTTTAAATTTGTTCACAGGTCAGAAATGACCCGAACGCCTCCCCTACCCCCTTCACCGCCGCCTGCGTCTTCGGCACCTCCAGCCCCGGTCGCGAACACAACAAGTGGGAGTCCGAGCGATATGAGCGGTTCAAGTGGACCCACTGGCTGCGGTTCGACAGGTTTAACTGGCCTGAGTTCAAACAGTTCAGGCCTAGATGGACTCAGCAATACAAGTGGACTTATACCAAGTGGAAGTACTTCTAGTGCAAGTTTAAGTGTGCCCAATGCGTTGACGAGTACTAGCAGTGCTGTGAATAGTTTGAATGTGAGTGTTGTGACCAGCGCGTCCGGCCCGGTCGGCAGTCCGACCGTGTCGGTGCCGACGCCGCCGGCCTCTGAGGCGACGGTTCCGACCTTGTCGGAATTGCCGCCTGTCACGGTTGCGGCTACTACTGCAACGGTTATTACTGTGAGTATGTTTTTAATTTTATGATTTATTAAATTAAATACCTACATAATTTTGCACGACCTACATTGCATAAATCTTACTAAGTACTGCAATGGCTATTAGTAAGTACTATGATTACTATTTTGTTATTGTTTAGTTTACATTGAATTAAGTTACACAGTTGCCCAGACTAGAGCAAGTGTGCTTGGTCGCAGTCCACACCTTTTCATACAATACAACCCATACACCCTTTACATACAACCCTTTACATACAAACAACCCATACATTATTGATATTTATTACATATCAGGTTTTTGATGTTTATATCTAAGATAAGAAAGTACCTTTCAATGTTTTCTATCAGTGTGGTGCAAAAGTTCTCAGCAGGTTCTCATCAGGTTCTCAGCTATCAAATATATGCCATGACAATAGGCCTTTATTTTAACCTAATTTTTCAAGTTAATCTTAAAAATGATGTATGACAGACGACATCAGCGCCAAGCGGCGGCGCGGTGTCGACGTGTCTGTCGGGCAGTGCGCCGCCCACGCCGCAGCCAGAACACCCGCCCACGCCCACGCATCCGCCGCCCACACCGGAGCCCGGTGAGTATTTTATCCTATTAGTATCAATTTCCTTACGCCAGGAATGAGTAAGTACACTGACATAAAGTGTTATGTCAGATAGTGTACTAGACGAGCAAGTCTATTAAGAAATCTCATGAATATCATATTGAACTTTATGATTAGAATGGTAATTTTAATTTTTTTTTTTAATTACTTATCGAATTTAGGGATTTTTAGATGAGCTATTATTATAAATCCCCAGGTTAAATAGTTGATATTAATTAAAATTTTACCCCTGTGTAAATTAGATTAGTGCATTTAGATTCATGTCATATTGCATTGTTACATAATTCCATTTCAGACTGCATTATCAGATTGTAGTCAATCAAAGATGTAAAATGAAAAAAAAAAAGTAACTTGCTCTACAGTGAGACAATTAATTGATAAGGTTTTGTTTAAAATAATGAGTAATTATGGCGTACGCATAGAATTCCATCCTACGTGACTGTACGATATTAGATTATAATTAATAACATAATTTCCTCATTGTTCAATCAGCACTTTTAGCACGTAGGATTAAATAAACAATAGACTCCCCACCATTACTTTAGACATTATTTTCTTAGTATATAAGCGCAATGTAAATTTGTAAATATATAGTATAGTATTGTATTGGATAGCACTTATCGCTTAGTAACAACAGTCTGTGTATTTTCTATACTCTCCCTAAAACCTTCCTTCTGCAAGAACACGCATGTTACACTCCAGCCGTGGTGTAACGCAACAGTGGTGACCCCGACGTGATCATACCGACGTGATCATACCGACGTGATCATACTGACGTGATCGTACCGACGTGATCAGCACCTCATCAGGACTTCAAGAGCATCATTGTGAGTCACTTCTTTTCGTCTCAACATGGCTCGTCAAACACCTACCAAAGGTTTCGGCGCAGGCAACTCTACAGACGAACAACTCAATTCCGGCACAGACTTAGTGGCATCCATCACAGTAGCAGAGAGAATTCCACAATTTTGGACCGACTCACCGCGTCTTTGGTTCTCTCAATTTGAAGCTATTGTGGCTCCGCAGAAGCAAGGGGACGAGTACAAATTCAACGCCGTCGTATCAAAACTACCGAAAGACGTCATTCATCAAGTCAGCGACATTTTAACAAAGCCGCCTTCAGAGAACAAGTACCACTGCATCCGGGAAAGGCTCATCAGCTGTTATGAAGAAAGTGAACATCGTCGTTTCCATAAACTGTTGTCTGAGATGGACCTGGGAGATCAAAAACCATCTCAACTATTAAGGAAAATGAAGGAGGCTGGCTGCGGCAACATCAATGATGACACACTACGTTTGTTATGGATGAGACAACTTCCGCCATCCGTGACCACCGTTTTGGCCATTTCCGAGAATTTGGGTTTAGACAAGCTAAGCGAAATGGCCGATCGCATATACGAGAATACCCGTTGCAATAAAAATACGTCTTCAACCAACGCTGACATCAATTTAATCACACAATTGACGTCACAAATTGCAACAATGCAGTTAGAAATCGCTGCGCTAAGCGACAACCGCTCGCGTCGAATTAGCCGACGCAGCAGTTTTAATCAACCTCGGTACAATAGACCTAGGTCAAGTTCACGCCTACGGTCAACATCGAAGCAGCGTAGTAATCTTTGCTACTATCATCAAAATTTCAAGTGGAAGGCACGGAAATGTGAAAAGCCCTGTTCTTGGGTGAATAAACAACAGTCGGAAAACTAAGTTCAGCACAGCGTGCGGCGAGACTCTGTGCTATTCTTCCCTCAAATCGCCTAACGATTACCGACTCTAACAGTGGTTATCGATTCCTGGTGGACACTGGGGCGAACATTTCGGTTATTTCCAAGCCATCACAGAGCTCAAGGAAGGCAAACGAGTTAAAATTATTTGCCGCCAACGGAACCATAATCAATACATATGGAGAAAAAACCTTAACGTTAAATTTAGGTTTACGTCGCTCTTTCATTTGGACTTTCGTTATTGCTGACGTCAAGATGCCTATATTAGGAGCTGATTTTCTAGACCACTACCGACTTTTGGTAGACATACACGGGAAAACCTTAATTGACAAAACGACGGAAATCAAAAAACCAATGAATTCTATACGAGTAAATATTCCGTCCGTCCGTTCCATCGACTGCAACTTATCCGATTCTCTCAAGCAATTACTGGAAAAATACGAAAGTATCACAAGACCAACGTCAATGAAAGGGCCCACGCAACACAATGTGAAGCATCACATCATCACAGAAGGATTTCCAGTATGCGCTAAAGCTCGCCCACTTCCTCCTGACAAGTATAAAATCGCCAAACAAGAATTTCAAGAGATGATGGAGACGGGAATTTGCAGACCATCCAGTAGCCCATGGGCCAGTCCATTGCACATGGTAAAAAAGAAAAATGGTGAATGGAGACCTTGCGGTGATTACCGCGCATTAAACAAGATTACTGTTCCAGACAGATACCCGCTGCCAAGATTACTAGATTTTACATATATCGCAAACGGGAAAAATATATTTAGCAAAATCGATGTTCGTAAGGCTTATCATTCTATAGCCGTAGCGGAACCGGAGAAAACTGCAATTATTACACCGTTCGGACTTTTCGAGTTTCCAAGAATGCCTTTTGGATTACGGAACGCTGGACAGACGTTCCAGAGATTTATGGATTCCCTATTTCGAGATTTAGACTACGTTTTTGTTTTCGTCGATGACATATTAGTCGCAAGCAAGTCCGAAGATCAACATTACAAACACTTGGAGACAGTTTTCACTAGATTACAACAAAATGGGATTACAATTAATATGAACAAATGTGAGTTCGTCAAGCAAGAGTTAGATTTTCTTGGTTATCATATAACGAGCCAAGGAATGAAACCAACACAGGAAAAAATTCAAGCAATCATCGACTATCCCAAACCCAAAACTGTGAAGGAACTACGTCGTTTCCTGGGCATGGTCAACTTTTACAGACATGCAATCAAGCAATCAGCCAAGCATCAAGCACCACTCAACTCATTTTTAATTAATTCAAAGAAGAACGACAATACACAAATTAAATGGAATGTTGACGCTGAACGTGCTTTTCAACAATGCAAGCAAGATTTGCGTGACATCGTAACGATAGCATTTCCTGATGCAAACGCACCGATCGCACTAATGACCGACGCTAGCTTAAAATGCGTCGGCGCAGTTTTACAACAAAAAGTCAAGGAAAAATGGAGACCTATTGCATATTTTTCAAAATCCTTATCGGATACGCAAGTCAAGTATTCAACTTACGATCGGGAGTTACTCGGAATATATATGGCGGTAAAACATTTTCGACGACTAATAGAGGGTCGCATTTTTACAATTTACACCGACCATAAACCATTGGTGCACGCCTTCGACAAGAAGCCGTCACTGGATGACACTCCGAGGAGAATAAGACATTTGGATTACATATCACAATTTAGCACCGATATACAGCACATAAGCGGGAATGACAATGTTGTTGCCGACGCTTTATCTCGAATCGTGGAGACTATTTCTTTACCCACCGTTATCGATTTTTCTGAACTACGGAAATACCAAGAAGGTGATATCGAGCTCCAACAGCTAAAACAAAACAAGTCGTTACACATAACGCGTATAAGGGTACCAAATACAAACAACAAGATTTACTGCGATATTTCCACTGGAATTACTCGACCGTACATTCCGAAGCAGCTAAGAAGGACTATTTTTGACAACTATCACAACCTTAGCCATCCAGGCAAAAATACCACGAGGAAATTAATCGGAAGAAATTACATTTGGCCTAGCATGAACTCAGAAATTAATAATTGGTGTGATTCATGTTTACAATGCCAACGATCAAAAGTGCATAGACATACAGTTTCGCCACTCGGCAAATTTATGCCAGCAGCGCGTTTTTCGCATGTTCATATGGATATCGTCGGGCCATTACCTACCTCACAAAACAAAAGGTATTTAGTAACAATGATCGACCGATGTACATCATGGCCAGAAGCTTTTCCGGTATCAGATATCACAGCCACTACTATAGCCAGATTAGTGTACGAAGGGTGGATTTGCCGTTACGGGAGTCCAGATTATTTAACTACAGATCAAGGATCCCAGATGGAGAGTGAGATATTTAGGAATCTCGCAAAATTAATGGGAATTGAAAAGTTTCGGACCACACCGTATCATCCACAGTCTAATGCGAAAGTTGAACGATTACACAGAACAATTAAAACAGCGTTAATAGCTCGAGCTAACACGACGAATTGGACAAAGGAATTGCCATCAGTTCTACTTGGTATACGTTCCAGTTATCGACAAGATACTGGATATAGCGCCGCAGAACTCGTTTATGGCACAACTATCAAGTTACCGGCAAGTTTTTTCTGTGACAAATCAGAAACCACATACTCTGAATTCGTTCAAGAAATTAAAGAAAACATAAATCGTGTCACGAATATTCCGCAAAGAGAGAGTTCAAATCGGAGCGTATTCATACATCCACGCCTATCGGATTGTACGCACGTATTCCTCAGGTGTGACAGACTTCGTCCATCTTTAACTCCTCCGTATGAAGGACCTTTCCGTGTAATCAGGCGTAGCAACAAAGTATTCACCATCGAACGCAATGATAAGGAATTGAACGTATCAGTGGACCGATTGAAACCAGCATTTTTGTTAAATGAAGATCTAAATGAATCTGATAACACAGTGAGATGCAACAACGCAATAGATCACCGAGACATGTGTCAACAGAAGACCACACGTTCAGGACGCATATCTCGGCCTACCGTTCGTTTTGCGCCAGTATAGTGTAGATTTAAGTCCCATATTCTTTTTTTTCTCTCAAGGGGGGAATATCTATGGCGTACGCATAGAATTCCATCCTACGTGACTGTACGATATTAGATTATAATTAATAACATAATTTCCTCATTGTTCAATCAGCACTTTTAGCACGTAGGATTAAATAAACAATAGACTCCCCACCATTACTTTAGACATTATTTTCTTAGTATATAAGCGCAATGTAAATTTGTAAATATATAGTATAGTATTGTATTGGATAGCACTTATCGCTTAGTAACAACAGTCTGTGTATTTTCTATACTCTCCCTAAAACCTTCCTTCTGCAAGAACACGCATGTTACACTCCAGCCGTGGTGTAACGCAACAGTAATCATCTATATAATTATATAAAAAGGCTTGTCCTGACTGACTGACTGACTGACTGACTGACTGACTGACTGACTGACTGACTGACGATCAACGCACAGCCTAAACCACTGAAGTTAGAAACTTGAAATTTTGACAGTAGGTTCCTTTTATGACGTAGGCGAGCACTAAGAAAGGATTTTTCGAAATTCGCCCCCCAAGGGGGTAAAAAGGGGGGTTAAAGTTTGTATGAAACTCCGTCATTTCTCGAGTTATACTCATGAAATTCGGTATTTAGGCTTTAAATTGAAAACAAAAAAGTACGTGTTTCACAGTTTTTAAAAATTCTACCCCCTAAGGGGTTAAATAGGGGTTGAATGTTTGTATAATAGTCCTTCGTTCTTCAAGTTATTTTTCGAGTTACGTTTATGAAACTTGATATTTTGGCTCTTGATTAAAAATAAAGAATTACGTATTTTACATTTTTCGAAAATTCTCCCCCCAAGGGGGTAAAAAGGGGGGTTAAAGTTTGTATGAAAGTCCGTCATTTTTCAAGTTATACCCATGAAATTCGGTATTTGGGCTTTCAGTTAAAAATAAAAAAGGATGTGTTTCACGGTTTTCAAAAATTCTACTCCCAAAGGGGTTGAATGGGGGTTGAATGTTTGTATGAAAATCCATAATTTTTCAAGTTAATATCGAGCAACGGATCTACGTGATTCTTTGATGGGTATGGTTGCAGACAGTGTGTTATAGGTTACTTTTATTCGGACAAAATCAGGAGTCCGCACGGGATTTTCAAAGAACCTAATTCCACGCGGACGAAGTCGCGAGGGGACAGCTAGTTAAAGTATAATTTAATCAACCAAATCTTAAAATTAATAAAATTAACTTGTTCAATTGTATGATTTAGAAATTAATTGTACATCTTAAACATAATATTATTGATAATTATTTTAATATTTATATTAATTAATATATTCTATTCTAAAGTAGGTTTATAATTGAAACACCATTAGTTGATAAAACTTTTATTTCAACAATGTAACTAAATTAATTTAACCTACAGCGCGGTAAGCTCGCCCGATCACTCGATACCTTAATACTGATATGGTCATTGATACTCCACATGTTACGACTATTTACTTCACACATTATGGTGAATTACCTATCTAACTTATTTTAGGTTATTAAAATTTATCCTTATAGATGGCTATTTATCCCACAAAATAGGGTTGTTTACCCCACAATTTACACATCACGTTCGTCGTTCACGCACTGGACGTCGACGGTTCGGGCGAGCCCTGACTGGTGGTGGTTTCCTCCGCGTGGCAACTCTTCCTGTGCTTATGAACGAAGTAGTACGAAGGGAACTTAGAGCCGCAGGTCTTGCACGGGTAGTAGTGCAGCGTGGAGCGCGCCGGGGTCTTCCGGTGGCGGCACGGCCACTCGCGCTCCTGGTTCGGCTCCTGCCAGGCCACGTTCAGGACGCGGCTGAAGCGGACGGGCCCGTCGCAGGACGCCACGTCCAGAACCGTGTTGCTCTGACGCGTCGGCGGGGACTCCTCGATCCGCTCGACGTCGAGCTCGCTCGAAGTGGTCGACGACGGCGAGGGCGGGGGCGGTGACGAAGGCGGCGAAGGAGCCCTGGCCCGTCGCGGGACGGGCCTGTGCGCTCCCGGGGGCGGCGCGGGACGAGCCACGCAAGGACTCGGCCCGAGCCACGCGCGGTACAGAGACAACATCTCCGAGCAGCCGCCCACCGCAGACTGGCCGCGCGATCTTCATCCCCCGCCTTATATACCGAGCGCAACAACTTCCCCGAAAAGTTTACACTGCGATTCCGTTTAACCCATTGAAAATTAATGTATAATAGTGTACGGGCAGCGATGAAAGGAGGTTCCATTATAAAGAAGTAGGTCCATTCAATACATACAAAAACCACTCCAATATTTTAATTCGTGACATTTGCGAATTTTTTAAAAATGCAAATGCGACATCTCGACAAAGCGCTTGCGTTTTTTTTTGTGAATCTCGATTCACGGCGGCGTATAAAATATTCCTCTCGGCGTAATAACCGACGAGTGTCTGTGAGTCGGCAAACACTTAATTCACTTAGAGGTCCCTCGGGCCGCGGCGGACTCGCGGCGCCGCCCCATCGAGGGTTAAACACCGGATCTAACTAGCTCTCGTGCTTGCGGTCGCGGGTTTCGTTACTTCGTTACACCTGCTTGAGGCTTTAAGGAAATTAGGCAACTTTCGTTTGAGTTTGTCTCTTTACAGTGGAGACCCGACGCCGTATACAAGCTTCTGATAGTCCTCGACTTGGAAAACTGCGAATTTGTTAACGTTGTATTGCAGGAGTGTAATATCTTGTGATGGTTGAATTTTATTTTCGCAATTCATCATAATATTTTCGCACATTCTAAAAACAAACCTAGGTACATATGTCGGCACACCATCGATCAAACCGATTAAAATTGCCTAGCGCATTCAATTGTAATTGTATTTGGTTGTTAGGTAGCTAGGAGCGAAAATTGTTTTACAGAAATCTGGAAAAAAACAAAAATTTCTGCATTGATAAATAATAGGCAATATCTTTTTTTAATTTAAAGAGCTACGAAACATTATTTAGCTGTTATAATAAATACTAGCTGACTTTGCCCCCGTGGATTTAGTTTTTTAAACTCGATTTTACGGGATAAAATGTAGCCTATGTTACTCTCTTGGTCCTCAACTATACCCATGCAATAACCTCCTCCTTTTTGGAAGTCGGTTAAAAAATCACATCGATACGTTGCTCCATGCTGCGTGCGTGTGATTAAAGGACAAACCAACAGATAACACACACTTCCATCTTCCATCATCAATGTGATAAAAGGGTTTATATTTACAAGTAAGGATTTCATACCAACATAAACACGTACACAAAGACTGCTTATATCTCTAAGAAAAACATTTCTAGCAGCAGCAAATATGAACTTGGACAGCGGAATTGAGCGGAATTATATTTTAAAATAGCGGCCTTAACTCCAGAGTCCACTTGAACAGATAAGTTGGTGAGACTGTATCCAAAATGACAAAATTGTGTTTGTATTTGCTGGCTCTTCTCGGCAGGAAGGGCATTCGAAACCAGTGGTAGATTCGTCGACGATTTAAAAGCACTTGTAAAAGTTTATTTGAATCTATACTAATATTATAAAGCTGAAGAGTTTGTTCGTTTGAACGTACTAATCTCAGGAATTACTGGTTCGAATTGAAAAAATCTTTTTGTGTTGGATAGTCCATTTATCGAGGAAGGCTTTAGGTTATATAACATCACGCTGCGACCAATAGGAGCGAAGCATCAGCGAAAAATGTTGCAAAAACGGGGAAAATTACCCATATTTGAGGTCTTCCGTTGCGTGCGCTGCGTAAACGGTTCAAATTACCCACAAAATAACTAAATATTTTCGGAGATAGAGGACATAACTTCTCGCGGATAGTAGCAAGTCACTCTAAACCTTCTCCACGCGGACGAAGTCGCGGGAATCAGCTAGTGAAAAATATTTCTATTCTATTCTATAGGAAACTCCTCGAGTTCTGTTAGATCTAAGTTAGACCCATATCGGGCGCCAAACTCAAACCTGCAGCGAGCACCAAATTATGCTGAATTTAATTACACAGAACAAATCGCAGTCAGGACTCGGCTCCAATTAGTGTCTGTGCAAACTCCACTAATTAGGAAATTAATTGACTGAGCGCCTCCGCTTTTATGCCTCTGTGATTTATAATGGAAGTATAATATTGTAATTAATGCGTTATTTGAGTGGTTTAGTGTCAGCTCCGGTGGTTATAGCGTTTATCGGTGATTTGCGCTTGTTGTACTTTTTTATATTAATCATCATCATTATCAAATTGGTTGTTA
The DNA here is from genome assembly GCA_933228805.2 of Hipparchia semele. Taxonomy (NCBI): domain Eukaryota; kingdom Metazoa; phylum Arthropoda; class Insecta; order Lepidoptera; family Nymphalidae; genus Hipparchia; species Hipparchia semele. The sequence goes on from OW121719.1 coordinate 1,407,473, forward strand.
GTGATGATTATTAAGTGATATTTAAGCTTCAATAGCCCAATGAGAAAAAGGTGCAGATTGAACTGAACTGAACTAAAAGGTTGCAGGTTCGAGCCTCACCCATTGCACTATAATCGTACCCACTCCTAGCACAAGCTTTTCGCTTATTTGGAGGGGAGAGGAGAATATATGTAAGTGAAGCTCAGCTTGGCTAAAATATTCTTTAATAAAAATATTAGGACATAATAATTATACATTATACCTAACATAACACGGGCCACAATAATAACCGTCGTAAAAATCTAAGAATTTCTCTTGAACGCTCCCACTTTATTATTCATCGCTATTATTTCCCCCAGGGTAGTTCTTTCATTTTTTATATTCAATTACTGTATTACTGCGGTTGTCAAGTTGATTCTATTTTTTTGTATAGATCTGAGGAGCCAAACCTCAATTATATTATTTTGAGACCCCCCAAAGAATTTGTTCAAAGACAAATTATTTTCCTTGCGACTACCATCTAATATTCTTATGGGTTTTAGATTTAAACTCGGAATTATAATTCGATTCCACATTTGACATTAGCTACTGTCATTTTGTAAAATAATGATACCACATATAATAGTGTAGTGATGAACACAAAAATCGATAAACAATCGCGATTTATGTTTATGTAATCATAATATTGGTGTGCCAATTAAAGACTAAATTATTGATTTTTATTTAAATAAATACATAATTATTCATAATAATTATTTATTAATTAGTAACCGCTGCTTTATTTTATAAAAAGTTAATATTTTTGTTTTTTATATTAAAAACAAAACTTATAATAAAAGAGCCTATATATCCCATGTTGTCCAAGAATAGGAAAAAATGAGTAGGCTAGATAATATGTTAATTGACAATATCACAGATACATTTATAATAAATGTTACAGAAAGTGACAGCGATAGAAAACGATGACGGCGACGATTTATAAAATAAAATATTACCATAATATATATTCTATTTCTTTTATTTCTCATGTTCCTTCATGATTACATTTTTTTATTTATTTCACACACAATTATTAAAGAAAACTCTCAGATCCTTAATAAAATTAATCGTCATAACTAAATTATCCGTTCAGAAATATTTAATTTCCTGATATACTTAGTTTCTATTAAAGTAGTAGTTGTTTAGATATACTACTATAAACGAGAGGAATCGATCCGGAAATATTCCATTTCCGTATCGAATAATTTCGCAACGTCACTATTTAGTACTTGTCATAACGTTGCAACCCTGAAATTGTCAAATCTGGAATCGAATTAAAATTCCGACTATAAGTATCAAAATAATAGCCTATTTACCTATGCTCGTATAGTATATGTATAAGAGCTACTAGGTTTTGTAACTCTGGGTTTGAATTTATAAGAAATTATTTGCTATTACTAACTGAAGAGCCCGGTTTTGTCCGCGTTGATTTATAGTAACTATAAAAATGCGTGAGTATTCTTTGAATTTGTGACATAAGAATGACTTATGTCCGTGTCCAGAAAAGTGAATACAAACAAAAAACGAATATTTAAAGTAATAGAACACAGTTACTTTTATACTATCTATATTATTATTAGTATGGATATTGTGTACAACAGGATTATTATAGTACCAGGCACTGGAATTTCTTGAAATAACCTTTCACTCTCTACACGAGTAGATATTTAAATGGGTTTTACCCAACAATCCCATCAAGGCATCAAATAAACACGCCCCCCGTAATACCTGCAGCGCTTATCCCGTCAGCGGTAATCCGGCCTGCGACGTGCACACACGGAATTACAAATCAGCGTCGCCGACACACGCTTTGTTCACTACTTCACAAATTGCAGCGATCACAGTGAACACTGAACACAATTCAATTGTACACAACATTTTAATGGATTACCAATCGTCAGCCACACTCGTTAGAGTTGATTTTGAATTTTGAGGCAACAAAAAACCTCATCGAATCGTAGCGCCTTTATCGGTAAAACCACACTGTTGATTTCGTAGGATTCGTTCACTTCAAAAGTGAGCACGAGCGCGATGGCGGACGCTTAAGTTTTTATATTAACCAATGGGAATATTTTTTAAATCTAAGTTGAATGAGCTAGCCTACAAGGCCAGGCCGAGTGGAGCAAGGATCAAGGATGTAGAGTTAAAGAAGGGACTTTGGAGCGAGTTTTCTGGCGTAGCCCATTTCATTTGAAACTTGAGCTACATAATAACACAGCAATCGGAAAATCGGGTTCACAATTATTTAATTCGAAATTGGCGCCATTCTTTTCGAAAGAGCTGTTAAGTTGTAGTACTTTCTACTGATTGATCTATCACAGCATGTTGGTTTATAAATTATTCAAAATATACGCGTAATATTGTAAATCTTAGTTTCCGCTCGAAATGTTTTGCAGTTTATAATTTTATACGTTTATATTATGAACGAATGTATCTTACACTTATGCGCTGATATGTAAGTACCCACAAGGTGTACATACACACGTAGTATTTCACGTTTGTACATAATTTTACGACCGCGTCCGTCAACTTTACTTCGATCAAAATCGGTTGAGGAACCTATATCTAGGTACCACAAGACGTATATTTTAGTATCGTCCAGTGTTAAAGAAAATTTTTCGACTTTATAGTGAAATACGAACTTGTATCAAAGGTAGGTAGGTAAATCTTACCATACCGTAGGCCTCTTTTGAAGTCACCCAATTATTGTAACTATTTGGACAGATGCTAATGGGATCCAGCTGCTGTTTGTTCAGTATAATTAAACTCGGTATAATTTGGAGTTCATTAACGACTATGAATGGAACTCGATTTCTTCTTGATTTGATCTTTTAGGCGTTCCAATTTAGATTTCATCATTGCTCTTCATCGGGAGTACTTGTCGTCAAGCGCAAGCCTATCTTGCAATAAAGAAGTCCATAAATTGTGGTTTTTTACTCTTCGAGGAAAGTCATCCAGGTTAGTGTAGTTATTTTTAACTGTTTTGAAATGAATTTGAGAAATACTTCCGTTGTTGAATTCACGTTGCTCGAAAACACCTCTTTGTTGGTTTTTTCTTTTAATTGATTTTATAAGGGCTACGGTTTGGCCTACTAATATTTTTTTTGTTTTTTAATATTTTGCCTATGTAGCCAATAGTTCATTCGCTGAAAAATCCCGGCATCAGCAGCAATGTAAACCCAAGCGCCGTCCGAGCGCCGAGCTTTGAGCGTTTAATCCGCAAGATGTCTCCCCCGTGTTTGCCGTGTCGGCGGGCACACACGCCGGCAGCGGCTCGTTAAAATGTCACGCTCGGCGTCACGCCGGCAAACATGCGACACGCAAACACAAATCCCTCGGTGTGGACATTTCGCCAGCCGTGTGGAGTGAGTGCGGGTATTGCATGGCGATTCAATTATTTAATAAAAAGACCTGATGATAATCTCGGGTCTATTGCAACATCGCCTAGCAAACTTTAACCGAGACAAGTAATCAATAAAAAAACTATTAACATTAATAATAATCACTGTTGCAACTTGCAACACATACTTACCTCACTAATATTTGACTTCTAGTTTTTTTTAAAGCGGCCACGATAATGGCCTGCAAGAAAATTAAATATTTTTCAATTACATATTAAATAAGTATTTTAATTACATATTTATTTTCAATAATGAAAATTTCTTTGTTGCCAGTAGCAGAGTTTGCCCGCATAAGTATCACTGAGATACTGATGATATGATATTTGTTAGTGTGTTTTTTCTGCTTCTTATCTTACGGCTTTTGCCGTGTAAAATCAATTTTGAAGTAAAATACACAAGCGTGAATTCCCTCGTTGGGCGCCAGTTGGGGGGTAGTTCTCAGTAACGCTGAGAATCGAGGAATCATACCGAGATTAACTAAACAAAGCGCGCCGCAGTTGGATCCAATTAGTGCTCGTGCAAATATCAGTAATTGGGAGATTAATTGACCGAGCCGTACTCGGATTTGGCTGTGGTTGTATGTTTAATACACTCTTTTGATTATACACAGCGTAAACCAAATGTGGTTGGTTATACATAGATGGTTCGATTCGATGGAAAGAGCGATTTTGTCGACGTTACGAAACGATAGACAAACTCACTAATATAATTTCTCCGCGAAAACGTGGTTTCCATGCTATTTTCCTATAATTATTGAGTAGGTAGGTACTTTTTTAGAAATCGTAGGATTTTAGCTTCAAAATAGCTTTGCAAATACAATCGTCGCATTTATAGCGGTGTCACTTTTCATGAAATTAGGAAACGTACCGAGATTCTCAAATTCTCAAGATGATATTATAAAGCTAAACGAATTAAGTGGTTTAAAAAAAGGTAAGATATATATTTACACCAGACCTGAGAGAAATATCTCGTAAACCGGCTTATCTTTGTCTGAATTTTCCTAAGTGCATCCTAATAATTCTAAACAAAGTCATGTAGTCCATAAACGCTACGTGGCTATTCCTCAATATAATAAACAGACAGTGAAACTGCACCAACAGTTTAACAATGAGTGAAACAGTAAACTTTGGCGGCATTCGGAAGTGCAATCCCAGAGGTTAAATTGCATGTAGGAAAACCGTATAGTTAGTTTTTACTAGCAGTAATAGGTTTACTCTCTCTTTCTACTCATTGAAAGTTGTGTTAGAGAATATTAAGTGAGGTGAGGTTAATTTAGCTTTGTACTAGATGATTTCCGCGACTTCGTCCGCGGAAATTTTTTAATTTACCGGGCTAAAATGTAGCCTATGTGTTTAGTCTTGGGTATGGGTTATTTCCAATTAAAATTTCAGCCAAATTGGTTTTTTTCGTTGTAGCGCGAAGGAGTAACATACACACACACACACTCACACATACAAACTTTCGCCTTTATAATATTAGTGTGATGTGCTACTTATCAAATAATTACTTATTAATTATATGTTAAAGCAACGAACCAAATTAAAATTCATCAAGATCAATGTAGGGATTACATTGAATGAAGGATACCAAAATCCTTTAATTTAATCAAATACTCATTCATACATAATAATTGTTTACAGAAAACGGTTTGCACAATTCGTTAAATAATGTAAATGGGGACAATACACCACCTCCCTCCCGCCCCCCTCACTAATCCTTCTCGTGCAAATTGGCGCCCAACCAGAGGCTGTGAATATGAATGTCCATCTGATGCTTGATACTGATGCTTTAATCTCGCAGCTTAAACGAATTTCAATACTTCTATGTGATACGTTTGAAGAATCTTCCTTCACGTGGAGAGGTAGCTCTGAATTTGGTCCTATTTTATATGGATGTATAAAAATGTCGTTGGGATGCTGGAGTGGCGACCCCTAACTAGGTGAACCGACGGCATCAGGCTATTTGCAGAGATATAATGGATACACTGATGGACTGGGGTGTGTGGAAATCTCTACTAGAGACCTATGTCCGGAGGTTGACAAAGAAGATGAAAATAATGTATAGCAAACGAGGCGGGATCCGTTTTCCGCGAATGGTTTTAGTGTACTTGACAGCTGTAGTGGTCAGGGCTTTCGATATGTAGAACTCCTAAAAAAAGGTGTTTTAGAAAATGTATAATATTCTTTAACTAGCTTTTGACGTCAACTTCGTTCACGTGAGGTTGGTTTTCGTATATCCCTCAGGAACTCTCTTTGTTCCGGGATATAAGTAGCCTCTAACACTCTCTACGTATTCAATTATACACGTGCAAAAAATCACATCGATTCATTGCTCCGTTGCCGCGTGGTTGACGGACAAATCACACGCACACTATCGCATTTATAATATTATAATAAGGATTGAATCTTTGACGGTGTATACTGTATTTTACAGAGCTCAATCCGTTAAATAATGTATTTAGGGATTATTCACCTCCGCCACCCCCTCGCTAATCCGCTCCGCGCAAATTGGCGCCCAACCTGGGCCGTGAATATTGCACGTCCGTCTGGTGCCCGAGCCCGGCGTTATCCCGCTCTGATTTCACATTAAATGTTTAATTGTTTAGCGCAATTTGGTTTTGAAAGCCTAATTGCATTGCCGGATTAATTTATTTACGGCCGGGTATTGTTGTGTACACGATGTTATAGTTGAACGTGTTTGTATTTAAGAGGTTTTTATGTTATTATCGGAGATTAAATGAGCATTGTCTTTATAGGTGATACCGTAACTAACATCTTTAACTTTCGTTCTCGTCCCATATTGGAAGTTTGAATTTTGCCTTAGCTTACATTGAAGCTTGTATATAAGCTACATCCTATGCTGAGAGGGTATTTCGCTTATTTAAAATGTTCCACCAATTGGTATTTTCTCTCTCCAGACAAGACGTCTCAGAATTGTGAGGATCATGTTTTAGTCACTATCATAAGCAATAGTTTTTAAGATTATAATCTTCATCTCCCTTCTTTCTAGATTTTAAATTTTTTAATCTTATTCATCTCTATGCTTTGACTTTCCAAAATTCTACCGTATATCGTGGACCAATTCGGTAAGCAAATTCTGTTGAGTAAAGCTAACAAGAAACTCAGCACTTGCTTTTTTCAAAACTCGAGTGTTCCGATTTTTGGGTATATCAATGTAACATCTTGTGGACAATGAAACGTTAAACCGACCGGCCTTCTACAACCCCTTTTTTCTTTACAGCGATGACGGAAAGAACGAGTACGCCTTCCTCAATCATTCCACCATCGAGTACGACCACTACCACGGTAACGACCGGCAGCAGCTCCTGCGCGGTTTGTTCAGCGAACGGCGCCACCAGATCCGTGGCGCCGTCGAGAGCGGCGCAGTACGGCCTCGACCCGTCCGTGGCGGGGGCCAGGGTGTGCGAGGCGTGCCACTGCAGATTCGTGCGAGCGAGAAGAAGCAGGTGTACCGTTCCATCGTGCGCCGGGCCGAGGGCTAAGCGGCTGAGGCACTTGCCGCCGCGGTGGCACGACCTGCCGCAAGACCTGAAGAGGCCGCTCATGGAGGAGTTTCGTGAGTTTCTCTTTCTTTTATGTCTCTTCAATGATTATTTATTATTTTTAAAATGGATAAAGATAAGAAAATTTAATTTGCGTGTGAACGCAATTGGGTTCTGATTTGTGGTATTTAAAGGTTTTGGAGTCTTAAGTTTCTTGTCTCGGAGCCCAATATCCATTTTGAATCCGTGAGCCATACATGAGTTTTCGAGATGGTAAGAAACCCAGCAAAAAACAAAAAAAAACAACAATCAAACTTTGTCCCACAGAAATCCCAGGCGACCTCAGCAAGTGCTGCCTAACGTGTTTCAAGAGAATAACTCGTCGGCTAGACACCATAGGCGAAGGCGGCTCCGCGCCGGAACCGAGCGAGGACGAAGCGGCGGGCTTCAGAACCTTACTGAGGGAACACGGGACCGCTTGGGAGCGAATGTCGGCCGCGAGCGGGAGGACCCCGGCTAGCCTGAAAGCGTTTTACTTCACGTATAGAAAAAAACTTCAACTGGACGTTTTACTGAGTGAAAGACAACCCTCGAGAGGGAGCGACACGGACGACAGCATACTCAGTTCCGGGGACACGGACACGGCGAGCGCGGAGTCGCCGCGCCCCCCGCCGCTGCCGGGGCCGCGCACGGACGCGGTGGCGCCGCGCCGGCACCGCCGGGACGAGTACGACTCCTCCGCCACGGAGACGGCGGACGAGGAGAACGACGCCCCCAGTGCCAAGGTGAGGCGGCAACTCGAGCTCGATCAACATTAGGGACTTTAAAATGAAAGCGTGCAAGCCAAACATATGTTTATTCCCTCTTGAAGGAGGAAGCGTCGATTACGCCTTCTCGCAGTTGTGATTTCTGGGGGACTGTTCTCTATCTTAGTGGTGGAGCAAAGAATCAAAAAGAAATTGTAGACTTTTTTGTTTTGGAAAGAGCAACTACTGAGTTGTAATTGTAAAGCCTCAACTTCTTTTAAGAGCCACATGAATTAAATATTTTTTATTTGTTTTCAGACAATCGCGCCCGCGCCAGCGCCCACGGCGGCGGCGGGGGCAGGCACGGGCACGGGGACGGGGGCGGGGGCGGGCACGGGCGCGACTGGCGTGCCGTGCTCGATCCCGAGCGCGGCGCCGACGGCGGGGGCGGGGACGGGGGTGGGGGCGGCGGTGAGCGCGCAGGGCACGGGCGCGGTGATGGGCGCGGGCGTGGGCGCGCCGCTGACGGTGCGCGACGTGGTGCTGAACATGATCGAAGTGAGCCTCATGCGCAACTCGCGCCCGCTGCCGCCGCACCCCAACGCGCAGCCCGGCAACCATCCGCACGCGCAGCCGCCCAAGGTGAGGACTCGGCGTACTCGCTTGAAGATATTATGCGATGGAAACCTGCCGAAAGAAATTCCCTAAATGATACTGCAAGCTGTATCAATTCTGTTGCTTCTTTTTTTGATGATTTAAGCACATAAAAACATTTATAGATTAGGAGATTTACGATATAAGAAAACTGTTAAAACGTCTAACACTAATGTACGTCTATCTTTTATTATATTCGCGATTAAATTGCCTCATCTGCACTGGTTGAAGACACCATGCTGGTTTGTGCTTGCGCAAAACATCAGCCTGGCTGTTCAACTTCGATAAGTTTTCTGTTTCAAAGATGCATGTAAAATGTCAGTATAAATGTCAAAGTGACATGTGAACGCTTCATGTTCCGTGCGAAGGTGTCGACGCACGAGCCGCTCGCGACGCTGACGGTGGTGAGCGGCGCGGGGCACGGCGGGCACGCGGCGCACGCGGCGCACGGCAGCTCGCCGCACTCGCCGCGCTCGCCGCACCGCGGCGCCACCATCACGCCGCTGCCGCCCGACGGCGGCAAGGACGTCATGCTGCTGCACATCGAGCCGCGCGCCGCGCCGCCGCACCACCTGCCGCACTCGCACGCGCCGCACCCGCCGCACGCGCCGCACCACCCGCCCGCGGACCCGCTCGACCTCAGCGAAAAGAGGCCGCGCCACGACCTGCCGCCCAAACCTGTGAGTTGCCGTCCCGTGCATTTCCAAAAAACTTCGTGATTAACTCAGCTGCCGATGAATTGTTCTAAGTTACCTAATATAATTATTTTTAAATAACCTTGATCGTATAAATTATAAAGAAAAGTGTTAAGGTGGTTTGACCGGATCAAACCACCTTAACAAAGGACGATCATTTGATATCCCGTGCTTGTCCCCAGCAACACCGCAACGCGGAATACGCAGCGTATAGAGCGGCGGAGAGACAGTCCCCGACCCAGTACAACAACAAGCCCAAACCGGTCGCGTCTCCCCGTCCGACGCTCAAGCTGCCAGCCAACCCCAAGGGCTCAATCACCCTGGGGACGCCCGTGGAGACGCGCTACGAGCCCCAGAGGATACCCTCGGACCCGAAGACGGGGTCCATCACTGCCGGCACGCCGGTGCACGGTCCGCACCACCTGCCGGACAAGAGGAACCTGGAGTACCGGCGGCGTAGCCCGGGCGGCGCCTACTACGCGGGCGCGGGCACCCAGCCGCGGCCGCAGTCCCCTTCATCGTTTCAGAATGTAAGCTTTTACACTACTTCTCTTTTATCTTTTTTGGCTATTATAAAACGCGTGATAGTTTTGAACTAATGTAATATATTATATTTCCACATTGTAGGCTACAGCAACGGCAGTGTCCCGGGGCACGTACGGCCTGGAGCGACGGCAGATCATGCTCACCGACTACATCACCTCGCAACAGATGCACGGCGTCGTGCGAAGAGAAAGAGAACCTTCCCATCATCATCAGCAGCAGCAACACCAACATCAGCAGCAGCAACAACAGCAGCAACAACACCAACAGCAGCAGCAGCAACACCAACAGCAGCAGCAACAACAACAGCAACACCAGCAGCAGCAGCAACATCAGCAGCAACAACAACACCTTCAACAACAGTTGCAACAGCAGCACCAGCACCAGCATCAGGCGATCAGGAGGGATCGCGATACGGTGTCCGTAATACAAAAGCATACGCACACTTACTCGCATCCCCACCCCCCGCCTGGTGAGTAAACATTTTTTATTGAAGTGAAACTTCTTTACACCCTTATGTTAGAAATATTAGGCTGAGATGATCAACTTTAACGACTATAACTTCCGAGGTTGTTTGAAGTCCTTATTAAGAAATTGACACCCATTTTCTAATCAAAAAATGACGGCCATGCATTGTATTTGTTGATAAAACATATTAATGAGCACGTTATTAATACACTTCAAAGAAATTTTTCTTATTTCCGTATAATATTAAAACGATGGTTGCGTATATTGAATTATTTCAGCAATTTTTTTTTTACAAAAATGTTGCGTTACCAAATATCTATAAATATGTTTAAAAAAAAAATGATCTAAGAATGGTAGCGATTGCCATATGTCGGAAAGGGACATGAAAGGGACGACCGAAACTAGACGTCACTGATGCGCGCGTGTTGGGAGATGGTAGTACAAGAAAGCGTATTTATGTCTAGGTCACGAGGCATTCGCACAGTTGGTGAACGCGGCGTCGATCGCGCCGGCGCTGCCCGTGCCGCGGCGCGACGAGCCCGCGCCCGAGCCGCCGGCCTCCTCGCCGCTGCACCACGCGCAGCACCAGCAGCACCAGCAGCATCCGCAGCACATGCATCATGACATCAGGTAGGCGTCTTCCGTTCTTCCATCGAGGGTATAGACGATAAGAAGAAATCCCTTGCCTTGCCCCTTGTCAACCCTGTAATAAACTTACAGAAAGTGATAGCCGATAGCATTGAATGAAAATGAATATTGTCTACCCCCGGTAATAATGGCCCTTCGAACCGGATATGTAGCAGCATGATAGCGTACACAAATAAAAAAAAATCTTATTCTGCCGCAGAGGTTCTCGAGAATTCACCATGTCGCAGAAATACCACCCGCAGTACCCGCCGGCGGACAGGCGACCGCCACCGCCGCAGCAACGCGACGTGCGAGACGGGTAACAATACATCAGTACCTATATTTTTATCTCTGACCTACCCTGACTGCTATTATATTTTACTAATAATGGTTATAAATAAGTTGTAAATGGAAAATTTCATGACGCCTCTGGTCTTTGGTTGGTTATCTTTATCTTTTAGAATATTTATTTCTTTTATTCTTGAAGAAATTTAATGTGTAAATAAAATTGTTCAGAACTTATTCTCTTAATTATTCCGTTCTTAAAATGTAAATCTTGCGCGCAGCCGAGAAAGAATGGTGCCAATCCAAGAGCGACACTATGTGATCGAGCAGCACCAACCGCACCAACAGCACCAGCAGCATCAACACAGCCAGCACCCGCAGCACACGCAGCAGTTGCTGATCGATCGCCATCTCATACCGACACACTCGCAGGTACTGATTGAATACATAGTATATAAAGATTTTTAATTTTGAAAAAGGTTTTCTCAACATCAATTTTATGTCGTTTTAATGGGACAATTTCCGAGATTTCTGTAAACATCGATCTTTCTATTTAGTTTTAAAGTCATTTCCTCTCAACTTCCTCCAACCCCTGTAGAAAGAAATTGCAGCGGTTTCAGAAATATGAAGCAATGGAGTCCCTGAATATTTGACAGCAGATAATGGTCCACCATTCGTGCGAAATGTTTTATTAGTAACTAGCTGATTCCCGCGGGAACTCTCCTATTTACCGAGATAATAAGTAGCCTATGTGTTACTCCCGACGATAATCTATCTCTGTGCCAAATGTCAGCCAAATTGGTTCAGACTTTGCTGCGTGATTGAGTAACAAACCTCCATCCATCCATACAAACAAAAAACGCATTTATAATATTAAAAATAGGGTTGCTAATTGTTTATTGGTTTTCTAGAACATATCGAGTGGGGACGAGCGTCGAGGATCAACCGGAGGCGCGGGTGGCGGAGCTTACGGTGCGCCCGGCAAGCGACCGATACATACACTTGACAGGAAAGATGGGTATGTCGTCATAGTTGGTCTTTGGTGACCTTGATTCAATGCTGCCGAAATACGCATTTTGGCAGCATCGAATCAAGGTAAGCATTTATCAATTTTGACAAGCATTTTGGAATGGACAGTATGGAGAAGGTTCTTCTTCGTTCTCTTCGAAGAAGATGGAGAGGATATCCAGATCTTAGCTACTGAAGAAGTTCAATAGCCCAACGGGTATGGAGGCGCACTGAAACGGTCGATGTTTCAAATCCCTATCTACTAGCACTATTATCAAGCCCACTAAGAACATAAATTTTACGCTTAATTTGGAGGGGAACGGAGAATACATACATAGAATACAAAATAAATAAATTAATCTTAAAGGTTTAATCTTTACTACTTTCCTACTTAATTTATATGAAAATATAAATATGTAGTAAATATTTTCTACTAGCTTCTAATGTTAAATGGTAGAAGACTAGAAGTAGAACTATAGAATTAGAATCGTGGGTAGTTGTAAAATAAGTTATTAATTTATATAGTTTTCTTGGTCACAGTCGGACGGCAGTAAGCGTGGCTAGCGTGACGAGCGTGAGCGGAGCGGGCGTGACCACGGTGGCGGCGCCCGCGAGCGTGAGCGCGGCGTCTGGAGCGGAACTGTCGGCCGCTTCGCTCATCAACGCAATCATCACGCAGAAGATCAGCCAGACCAGCAACCAGCGGTTCCCGTCGGTGAGTACTCCGCGTCAAGAAACTAATAATAATCATTCATTTTATCATGATTAATATTCGGAACGTGGTCATGATCAATACTCGTATCAAAATATTGATCGGAACAGCTGGAAATTACACAACATTATTATTTTTTTTTTTTTACCAGATTACTAAGTATAATTATTTTATTAATATTTCAAAACTTGTAACGTTAGTGTTAAATCGGTACGAATGCCACAGAATATATTAGTTATTTTATTTTTGCTTTAATGAGCATGGCCATGATTGTAACTCGTAACATGATCACAGTTGAAGTTCGGTTGTGTTCGATCGCCATTTCGGAAATTATCGCGGTATGTTGTTCAGGTTGTTCAGGCATCACCAATAAAAATCTAAACACATTCAACAAACTCATACTTTTCTACCATTGGTTTCAGAAGATCATACGCGAAAGCGACGCAGTGCAATCACAGGCCGATCGCATGCTCATCGATCACCAACGTGATCGCGAGTCGGAGCGTGATCGCGATCGCGAGAACGACGGCCCCCCGCAGCTCACGGGCCACACCACGAGTATGAAGCTGGGAGATCTGGCGTCCAACATCATCGTCAGGGACTTCAGTAGTCCGAACACCAACTCCTTATTACACCACAAGTGAGTTCATTTCATTTTGTCAGTTTTACACCTGACGTGTTTGTTGTTTTGGTAAAGACGTTCCACCAAGCGATTTTTATTAGTTCACAGATTTTATTGTTTGTCGCTTATCCTTAAAATGTATTTCAGCAATCGTTTCGCCGTTTCGAGTGCGGATACATACTCATCGAGCGGCGCGGGGAGCGGGGCGGGCGGCGGGGCGGCGGGAGGCGCGGGCGGCAGCGCGGGCGCGGGCGGCGCGGCGAGCGGCGCGGCGGGCGACGAGTGGCGACGCGACGCGCCCAAGCACGCGCCCTATCTGGAGCCCGTGTCGCCGCCGGACAACCATCACACCGGGTGAGTGTTACATGGAACAAGGCTGTTACAACTACAATAGGTATTCGTAGTTTTGGATACCACAGGGTTCTTTAATTGTGAATTATTTCCGAATTTATTCGTATGTGGGATATCGCATTTTTTAACTCGGCTATATTCAGCTTATTTTGGATTCTTCACGATTCACTGACGTCATATTCGTTGTATGCAGCCGCGGCAGCACCGGCGGCCGGCGCTACAGCGCGGCGCACGTGGGCGGCGGCAGCGTGCTGACGGCCTACGACTACGTCACGACGCGCATCGTGGAGGTCATGCGCAGCGACGAGGAGCGCAGCAAGCCGCCCTTCCACCCCCCCACTTCGTACGCGTACCCCTACTCCGCGCTCAATGTGGCCACGCCCGCCACTGACGGTGAGTTGAAACTGGACGAGATGCATTCATAAATTTTATTAAGAATTACAATCATAAACTTGTTACGAGTTGCAAGAGACGCGGTTCTAATCTAAAGATCGATGTGTTATTATGTTATCCATTTTAGTATTTGTCCCTTGACATTCCGCTGTTCGGCATCCATTAACGTGACAATGTTTCTTCTCACAGTGACGACGGTGAGCGGCGGCGCGAGCCCGGCGGCGCCGCTGCCCGCGCCCGTGCAGCCCGAACCTGCGCCGCTAATGTCCGCCCAGTACGAGCCGCTGTCGGACGAGGACTGACGCCCCGAGCGCGCCGCGCCGCCCGCGCGCCGCCCGCCCCCCGCGCCGCGCCCCTAGCGCGCACACCCCCCGCGGGGGGGGACCGCGCGCTGCTCCGTCATACGACACGCCGCGCCCGGCCGATGACGAGCACCGCCACCGCACGCCGACAGTAGCTACTGCCCCGGGGCGGTGCACTGTGTCTAGACAGTGACGAATACTTCCATGTATCCATATACAAGCATTGAAGAATACCGACCTGATAGGTTACATTGAAGAACACTGCTCCAATGAAGATTACTGCAACGTACAAGAGGCTCGAATGTCACTGGATCCGAGTAATGACATCTGCAACTCATTGAGTATGTAACAAAAATCTATAAGATTTCTTCAGGCTCTACTAAGCATCAGTGTTCATTTTCTAGGCGATATTCGAATTAATGGCTTCACAATAACATTACCATGAATCTTGATGCTTTTTTAAAGCCTTTTATTCAGAGTCGAAGTACAGGCAAGAGACTATGTGAACGGATAAGTTAATGCTATTACAACGAATACAAAATAAATATGAAGATACGAAGTGGCACAGACTGTAAGTGTCTACATTGAACCGAACGTGTAAACGCTTTAATAAAGTGACATTAAACAATTTATGTTTCATGAAAGTGACAGGGTGCAAAGTGTGATCTCAGTGTGTCGTTATCACGAGAACTGTTCCGTATGTGTGTATGTAAAGATGCAATTTTCTTATGTTACGGAGCAGGGATGGTTTTGTGTTACGAGAAGCTTTAACCGAGTGACATTCGATGTGATCCAATTTATGCACAGATTTTTATAACTGATATTTCTGTAAGCCACATTTGCTGTTATATTTTTTTTTTGGAACTGAGCGATTTATGTGTATTTTGTGTAAATTAAAGTTGATGAGATGAATTTAGATTGAGTAAAGGTTGTAACACACTTATAACAATCAAATCGAACCATCGATACGCGATTAGTGTTAGGTGAGTACAAATTCCTACGAACTAGGACCATAGTCATTGTTGTAATATGATTTTGGTTTTAAAAACCTTTTAAGACCTTTTAAGAGTCTTAGTAAACATTTGTGTTTATTGGGTCGTTTAGATTGTTGTAAGTGTGTGTGCACTCTACCGTAATTAATAATTAGTAAGGACCGAGCATGCGCAAGAGGAATCTGCCCGCAGCCGCAAGCGACCGCTGACGTTGCATAGTTAAGTGATATTTGTTGGTCGTTGAACCAGAGTGAGCCTGTGTGAATATTGAGTCGGTATTTATTTGTTGTTTATTTTTCCACTTGTTTTGTCTTTAAATGTTGTAGTCTGCGTAACACTGAATAATGTCATTGTTTAACAAATATGTAGCTGTGACATAAACGAACAATGGAGTACCAAAAGGGTTTCATTTTTACCATTTTGGTTGGTTACCATTGGTTAGAAACTGTAACAATATTGTAGGAAAAGTGAAATGCAATACAATATTTTTACGTTTATTTAAATGTAAAATTATTTACGAATTTCTGTATTAATATAATAATAATAAAATATTGCTTGTAAATTGCACATTATTCAGTGTTATATGTATTTGAGATGGATAATATATTCATTGTAAAGTGTCATACGTACGGGAGCGAAAAGCGAACATGAGCAATTTCATATGTTATCTATTCAAAGAATTTGTTAGTCTTTTTTTAGAAGATATAAATCGTTTTTTTATATGAAGTTCGTTTGTTGGTCCCGTGCGCGTCGCACCCCGCACGCAACACTGCCGCTGCATTCCTCAGTAGCTCTAAGTGGCAGCCACACAGCGAACTGTAATATGTACCCAGTCTTCCATCTCAACACCGGTAGCATAGGATCGTCGCGCGACTTCGTCCATATCTACACCTAAGTATTTGTAAATTGTGTATAGTTTGTATAAACCTCGCCCGGGCATTTCGCAGATTCCTCGCTCCCGCGGGCGTCGTGGCTCGCTTGCGACTGTCGCGCGACCGACGCGCGCCAGTCGCACGCGACGCGGTCGCACCGCGCTAGAGTTACACTCGTCTGATGTTTAAGTTAATTTCGTTGTATAGCTTCGCTTCGGACTCCGGCGTCGCCTCTTCACTCGAGTTAGTAAACGCGTAGTTGAATCGTTCATTTGATCGTGTCGTATTGTAAATAGCGCATCCCGTCTGTACAGCCCGCGCGCCGGGTCCGGACGCCCGTATACATATACAATTATACATAGTGTAAACACGGTTAACGTATTATGAATTAAAGTGGTAAATTATATACATATTGTAATGTAAAAGTGTATGGTTATTATGTATACATACTGTGCATTTGTAATTATACAGGTTAGTTTAATTACGATAGAGATTTTCATTTTCTAGTTAGGTCGGTCCGTTGGACCGGGGGTATAAATATTGCGTGGTCGCGGGCACGTGCGTGCGTGCGTGCGTGCGTACGGACGTGCGCGCGAGAGTGCGCGCGGGCGCCGTGCTCGCGCGCCGCCGCTGGCTCCACTTCTGTTCTGTGGAATATCTCAAAAGACTTCTTGCGTCTCGAACTGTATCTGACTGTGTATAACCATTCTTATATACTTAATCACATACACAAAAATCAATTCTACACAATTATTATATAGTATGTATAGGTATTCTTTATAATATTATTACAGTTTTATTATATACATAATTTGCACGTTTTTTATATTTGGTTATCAAGATTGTAATTATAGTGATTTCTTATATTATTATAAAGGAGTGCTGACCACATTCACTCTTTTTTGTATTATTTTTGATCACCCCTTGACATTAAATGAAATAATTTTATTAAAATTTACTTATTAGATTTTTATCATATTAATCTTTTATTAGACAGTAATTTGTAATAATAATTTAGTCTTTTATTATATTATAATTATTGTATTTTTGTTAACTACACTTTTTAAATAGTTATACATTACAATACATGTTGAAAATGCCTGGTATAAAAAAAAAAAACATTTACTCTATGCCTATCTTGACTAAATCTTTATACACGCCAAAACGCTTATTACATTAAATACTACAATATTTGATAAATTAATACATGCTTAATATAATACAAATAACATAAACGACAGTATTTAATTTTGTAATCACTGAGAGCTGGTACAAGTTGGACGCGCAAGCGGGAGTACATGTAATGTGGTGAACTGTGAAACATTGTGTAAAACGACTGATTAAATTAATTTGTCTGCGTGGAGGCGGGCGGCGGCGCACCACTAATTGTGATTTCTTTATAAAATAAAACTGTAACGTATTGTAAGTAGTCGAAAGAAAAAGATAATCCTTGTAAGTCCGATCATAAGCGAAAACAAAGTTTTGGGAGGACAGATCAATAAATAAGATGCAAATCTACGCTGTGTTTTATTTTCACTCATTTTACAGCGCCCTCGAGAAGTGTAGCCGTCAACCAGGGGATCGCCGTTGTACTAATTTACATTTCGAAAAATTAACAAATTGAACAATTGAAGATTGATCAACTTATGCGAAGTATCTTTTATCTTACCCCTTTTGGTTTGAAATTGGCTGTTGCTGTGAAAAAATAAAACAAAAAGAAAATTATAATTAAGTAAGTTAAAATATAAAGTATTATTTTAATTGTATTTTATGATTTTTTCTTATCAACAACCAATTTCAAACCTCAATACTTCGTATCTAAATAATAATAATAATTTATTGGCAAAGTATAAGTTTCAAAATTAAACTAAAACTACGTTTGTATGATTACTTAAATATAAATAAATAAATAACAAGTTTTTTAAATTGGGTCGCCTTTCATTAGGCTGAGTACAATTGAATAGGTATAACGAAAGATTTAAATAAATAGCATGTACGCGGCACCACCTTAGAAGTTTGTTTTGAAGTCGCATCTTCATCGCCTACCAATGCCCGGTCCAATTCAATATGAAACCAGTAGATTGACAAGTAGTACGAAATAGCGAACGAGTTCTTAAAATAAATATTGATTTCATGCCAAGTTGAAACAACAACAAATTCAGGATGATTTTATTGCAAACATTACCATCTTCACAAGCTGGACTTATTAAGCAACACGCACTTTAGCTAAAATGTTATAAGTACCTACAGTAGCGAAGAGTGCATTTAAAGTTTCGAAATTATGAGTGAAAGTGCTCGGATAAGCTATGGTAATCCGAAAAACCGATCTTGGACTGGAGTGACCGTGTTTTCCGCGTACCTGGTGCTGCTCATGATGGAAATATACATCGAGTTCTATGAAAAACAATCGCATCTCCGAGTTATACAGAAACTACGTGATATTTTAAAGTTCATGTATAAAACTGATTCGTAGGACGTCATTGTCATTTACACCAATAAATGGCCAGTAGGGCTAACATGTGCGCAACGAGAAAATGTTGTCTACCCGTTTATTTTGAACCAAGAATTCTATAATCAGGACTCAGGTGAGAGTAGTGGAAGAATAATAAAACAATTTTAAAATAATAATAATATTTTATATTATTAACGTACATTATTTAGTAGTGTCACATGATATCCACAAGGTGTATTCGTACTTTTTCAAAATACTCATTTGTATAACCACATATAACTGAAATCATAATAAATATTCGATAAAATGCAATAACGAAACAAAAATACCTTAGTAACAAAAAATATTGAACAGTGGCATTCACACTTTACTTTTAATCTAGAGTTGTGACCAGGATTCCTATAACAATTTTAGCTTAGGTATTACAAACAAAAAATACTTTAGATACGTGCTTAGAATAGAAGAGTCTTAAATAAAATAATAACAAAACCGTGGTACTCGACAGATAATTCGATGTGCTTCAAAAGAAAGTGAGATATTTGGAGCATTTTTTTTTTGGGAGAAGCTTTATGACGTCACATCCGTTACATAATATGTTACATCTAATACCTAAATAATGTTTTAATAATAATCATCATGGCGAGTGTTTGGTATCGGATACATAATCACAAATCTCTCCTACTACTGGTAAAGTTCCTCTTAAAAAATAGAATGTTATTTTTAAGTTCATAAAAAAAAAAGTAGCCAGCCTTAAAATCGATATACCGATACGGTTGACTAACGTTAATTCAGTTACTCAGAAGACAAAGCTGCCACTTATTACTGTTTATTCTTATTTAATTTTCAACTATCCATTACTTTATCAAAGAGGTTACGACATCGATACTGATAAATCTTACTTTATGACGTCCAAAATAAAAGTTGTTTTTCATATAAACAACACGTCATATCCACAAAAATACGTTCTAAAATACTTTAAAACGCACTTAACAGCTCATACTACAAAATTGGGCTAAAATTGTCTACTATACAAAACGTTGGGTATTTCGATTTTATTTTCGTAGTCCCCTGGTCAGACTCAAGTCTTGTAGTCCTGTTTACTTCTTGACAAAGTCTTCGCCGGTTTTGATGTTCTTCAGTAGTTCCGGGATGGCCGCTTTCAGGAGTTGCTTTTCGTAGTCGTTAAGGTTTCCGTAGCCGAGATTCTTCTCGACTCCGTTCTTGCCCAGCACTACGGGGTTCGCGAAGTAGGCGGCCTCCGTTAGGTCGGATTTGATGTAGGCGCATTCTACCACGTTGGATTCTCCCTACAAACACCATTAATACATTCAAATTACATATATTTATCTTTTATCTAAATATATAAAAGGCAAAGGTGACTGACTGACTGACTGACTGATCTATCAACGCACAGCTTTAACCATTGGACCGATCGAGCTGAAATTTGGCATACAGGTAGCTGTTAGGGCGTAGACATCCGCTAAGAAAGGATTTTGGAAAATTTCAACCCCAAGAGGGTTAAATAGGGGGTTAAAAAATCGAATCTAACGTGAGCGAAGTCGCGGGTTAAAGCTAGTACTAACATAAATACGGACCTAACCATTATGTAGGGATGATCCTGCCTCAGGACACCGTCTCAGTAAAAACGTTCAGTCTATTAGCTTCAATGTTGTGAACATTTTAAATATTCAAAACCAAATAGTGTAAGGTATGCATTTCCCAAAAGGTTTGAGTTTTGTAAAGTACGATTCAAACCTGACGGCGTATGACCGCAGCGGCCATGCAATAAAGTTGAAAGTATTTACTTCCGAACATTATCCAAACAGTTTTTCAAAATCGGTCATCACGCCTATTCACTAGCAGCGGCGGTGATTCTAGAAATTTCTTCGGATTCACCGCCTGCAGTTAATATGAAACATGCGACCCGGGTGCTTACCTTGAGTCCGCGCAGCACGGATCCCACGAGCCTGGCGCCGGCGTACGCCATCGACAGCGTGGCCGAGCCGCCGCCCGCCTTCGCCTTCACCACCTGCAGTTACAAACACATGCACATTAGCGCAAGTACTACACAAGACTATCTAGGGTAGACGTAAAGGATGGTTCCGCACCTCAGTGCCGGCCTCCTGTATCCTCTTGGTGAGCGCGTCGATCTTGCCCTGGTCGCTGAGCTTGACGGCGGGCTTGCTCTGGCTCAGCAGCGGGATGATGGTGACGCCGGAGTGGCCGCCGATGACGGGGATGCTGACGGTGCGCGGGTCCACGCCGTTGATCTCGCCGATGAACGCGGCCGCGCGGACCACGTCCAGCGTCGTCACGCCCAGCACGCGCTTGGGGTCGTACACGCCCGCCTGGGAACAAGGGCAGTTAGTTTACAAGCTAGGACGATATATATTACGTGATGAAAACTTGCACCTGAAGACACATTCATTCAATAAAATTGTATACCTATATTGTATAATTATATTATATTCTGTTCTACCCTAGTCGTCATGAAACTCATTTAACATTTCAATGAAATAATAATAAATCTTTATTTATTTATCATTTATCAGTAATCAATAAATGTACATACAAACGAAGTCACGGGCATTGTCTAGTAAACAATATAAGCAATACGATAGATATGAATCAGACGGATGATCGTCTTGACTTATCCTAAGAACCACAAGTTGGCTTATCTAAATATATAAAAGGCAAAGGTGACTGACTGACTGACTGATCTATCAACGCACAGCTCTAACCACTGGACCGATCGAGCTGAAATTTGGCATACAGGTAGCTGTTAGGGCGTAGGCATCCGCTAAGAAAGGATTTTGGAAAATTTCAACCCCAAGAGGGTTAAATAGGGGGTTAAAAAATCGAACCTAACGCGAGCGAAGCCGCGGGTTAAAGCTAGTATGAAATATTTATGGATTTCATTGTACATACCGACTTAAGCACCTCCGAGGCGATGGGCACCATGGAGTTGACGGGGTTGGTGATGATGGCCACGACAGCCTTGGGCGCGTTCTTGGCGATGCAGACGGCCAGGTCGCGCACGATCGACGCGTTTACGTTGAACAGGTCGTCGCGCGTCATGCCCGGCTTGCGCGGCACGCCCGCTGGGATCACCACAACATCGGCGCCTGAAACACACACATACATACACTACCTTTACTAAGTGCAACCTAAATTTTTTTTAAAGAGGATATGCTATCCATAATATGCATACAAATATTATTGATTTTGAATTATTAGATTTGCTATTGCACAAAAACACACTTACTAAGTCATGGTTATTACAAGTTTAATGACTTTCAAAATGACAAAGTTATTGGGGCAATAGGCTAAGCACATAGCTGGCCACAAGACAGTATAATAACTTAATACATTGTAATAGCTGCATAATAATATTGTAACATTTTATTTTGAAAAGAGTAACTAACGAGTTTCTTGCTGGCTCTTTTCAACAAAATCTGAAAAGAAAGCAGAATCGAAAGCTAGAACCCTGAAAACAAACATGGGATTCTTTTTATCCAAGGAAATCAAAAGTTTAAAAATCTATATTCACACAGGCAAAGTCACAGGCATCAGCTAATTTAATAAAAAAAGATTATTATTTATAAACTGTAATTGAAACAATCAACCAAGTTGAAACTGTTCAAACATCATTAATTGTTATCTGAATGCAGCGGCATCATCTCATTTATATTTATTGACTTTTAATTGATTGTGATACAATAATTCTTATTATGTTCTTTCAAAACCAGATATAAAAGTATAATTCTATAGTTGTAATGAAATAAATTTTCATCAAATGAACTTGAAGTTAATCCAAACTATTGGCTATCCAGAATCCGCTCTTGTCCTTGAAATTCTACCTACACAAATTAGATAACCTAGGTTATGTTCAGAGATAAGTTATGTAACACATTATGAAATTACAGTACTACATTGTAACCTATGTACCTTTGATAGCGTCGTCCAGCTGCTCAGGGCCTTTGTGTCCGCTGACCTTTGCCGGAGTGTCCATGTGGGACAGATCGGCAGCGACCCCTGGGGTCACAGGAGCGATGTCGTATAGAGCCAGTCGTGTTACAAGAGCATTCTGCTTCAATAACAAGCCCAATGGTTGACCGATGCCGCCAGCAGCCCCAGCCACCACAACTTTGAAGTTTTTCTACCAAAATCATCATCAATTTATAATATTTTCAGCCAAATTTGAAGAATTTTGTACATGTTTTCTGTAAAAGTCGGAACTGATAGTTTACCTGGGATGAGGTACTGAAGTTTTTAACACCATTCTGTGCGGCCACTGAGGCTATAGGTTTTAACGTGCGAGAAAACATATTTACACGTTTATTTCAATGGAAGTTTAAATAAAATAAGACAATTTAACACGACGACCCTGCCGACCTTTGAAAGATAACTAGTGATGCGAATTATCGACATCGAGTATCAACTACTTCACCGATTTTTCATTTTTACGGTTTTTGAAACTGTATAATTTTTAACTATTAGTTAAATTCTATTTTACAGCACAACAAGGTAAACGATATTATAACGATTAAACTATTGAGTAAAGTTCTAATTTTGTGACAAAAATAAAATTCCCATTTATAAAGATCGGAACATCGAATTTCGTTTGATCGATTTATTGATGAAAATATAGTCTGTGGTCAGAATTATTTGTTATGTTGTCGACATTGACTGCCAAAGTCAATGTTTGACATTAATTGACAATTGACATAGATAATGTCATAACTTTTTTTTAGGGAGGATTTGTATGTGTTTTGAAAATAAATTAGATTTGCAAATAAATTAGAGAAAATACAAAATGAATGTCGTACAGGCTGTTAAAATGTATATAACCAAAATGACCGAGGAAAGTGGCCCCGGAATGAAAGTTATTCTAATGGATAAAGATACTGTAAGTTAGTTCTTTTTTATTGTATTTAATTACAATATTCTTCTCAAGTATAAAAAAAATAATTTTATTATTTTGTGCTTACAATAAATAAACAAAGATTTATAAACTCAGCTCCATAATCTTGTTCAAATCTAAATCAATGCCCAAAAAAAATTGGGTGGCAACATAAATATTTTGGAAAGATTTTTTAGTCCAAAGGCCTTTCTATGTCTTAACTTCATATGTATTAAATTAAAAAAGTCTTTCATTAAGTGCCAATTTCACCAACACTGACTAACTTTTAACTGAGGTATAATTTGGACACTGACAGTTTTTTATTGGAAATCTGCTAAAACATCAAATTCAATCTTTGGTTAAACATTGCTTGGCTGTGGCAAAATTGGCACTTCCCTTCCTTCTACTCACTTGAGTAGGCTTGTCAATGTAGTTCAGGTGTTATAATTAAGCTAAGTAATTTTAAGATCAAATTGAAGCAATTAGATGTAACTTGGTGTGACAAACTTACTTTTCAGACAAGTATAGTCAGTATGGTGTTCAGCCAGTCAGAAATCCTCCAGAAGGAAGTGTATCTGTTTGAGCGAATAGACAGTCACGCAAAGTGGGACAACCTGAAGCACATGAAGTGTATTGTGTTCCTGCGCCCCACCACCGAGAACATTGCCCTGCTGTCCAGGGAGCTGCGGTGCCCCAAATATGGGGTTTATTTCATTTGTAAGTAAATCTTTGACTCCATAGTCATTTACCATCAGCTGAGATCACAGTTGAGGACTATCTTGTCAACGAATTAAAAAAATAAAGTCTCACAACTTCAGTGCTCAGTGGATGGATTGA
This sequence comes from Hipparchia semele, assembly GCA_933228805.2. Taxonomy (NCBI): domain Eukaryota; kingdom Metazoa; phylum Arthropoda; class Insecta; order Lepidoptera; family Nymphalidae; genus Hipparchia; species Hipparchia semele. The sequence continues at coordinate 1,431,856 of OW121719.1, forward strand.
ATACGCAGTTGGAGTTGTAATTTATGAACCAAATGTGCACATTGTCTATCTCATGATATATCTTTTATGGATCTGAAACATATTTACGGACCTCATTAGAAGGGTCAGGATCACTAAGCATGTGACAGAGAAAGCCATCCATTTCTGTCATGCAAGCTGGTTTAATTTTTTTTGCGATCCCTAACTATAAATGAATATGCGTCTATCTATAAATGTTTAATTTTTCAGATTTCAGCAATGTAGTGTCAAAAGCTGACATCAAGACATTGGCCGAGTGCGATGAGCAGGAGACAGTGCGGGAAGTGCAAGAGGTGTTCGCTGACTATCTAGCGGTGGATAGGCATCTGTTCTCCTTCAACATCGTCGGCTGCCTGCATGGTATGAGACCTTTCAATATACAGGGTGTTTTGAAGGGGGAAACTAAAACTTCTGAAGAATAGCTAATGCCCTCACACTTAATTAAAATGGATTTAGGTTCTTAATATCACGTGGTAATTCCTGTTTTCTGGGATAAAAAGTGACCTGGGGGACTCCTTGTGTAATTTTCTATCTTGTCTGTGAAAGTTTCCTCATTTGCCTGTAGGGCTAGCATGGGCGCCACGAGAAAATTTTGTTTACCCATTTACTGTGAGTGAATTTGTATGAAATTTCACAAATAAATGAGTAGACAAAATTTTACTACTATACAAATTCGTGGATACCTACACCCTCAATAATTCATTTTTTAATCTTCTGTAGGGTTTCTCCTGACAATCTTATATAGTTATTCCTCTGTTCTTCAGGTCGTTCATGGAACCAGCAACACTTGCAGCGTTGTTCACAAGGCTTGCTAGCCTTGCTTTTGTCGTTAAAACGCCGCCCCGTCATCCGGTACGAGGCCGGATCGGAGGCGAGCGCGCGGTTGGCCGAGCGTGTTCGCGAGCTTGTTCGGCGGGAGGCCGTGTTGATGGACAACAACATCCCTTTTAACGGGGACATACCGCCGCCTCAGTTGCTGATACTGGATAGGAGGGATGACCCCGTCACTCCTTTACTTAATCAGGTACTTGTGTTACTTCATGGGGCAGAGCTTTGCTAGTATTACGCGAACGAAACGTTATGTGTGCGCGAACTTGTTGCTGATAGTCAGATAACAGCAATATTATTTTTTTTTAAACGAAAGAGAAAAGGGAACGAAATACTGAAACTTGACTCGCCCCTCCAAATAAACGTAAAGCTTGTGTTAGAAGTGGATACCTACAAAGAAATTAAAAAAAAAATCTAGTTTCCATAAATATGTCTTCGTATTTGTAAACTGATCTCACTTGGATGTACCTGTCGGCCTCAAAGGAGAGGCGGAAGATCATTCCAGATTTTGGCCGCAGCTTATCGGAATACTCTGAATCAAGTCGTTAAAGGGTGTTTATCATGATAGTCTGGGCCAGCGCCAATAGCGTCCTGAAGGCTGACAGAATCGATTGTCAGTACCTGAACCACTGTAATATGATTCATGTGCTAATAAATCGGTCCCGTTTTAGGTTACACTTATGATCCTAGTTGATTGAAATTTTTTTTTATTGATGTTGACGTATTGGTTGACAGTGGACATACCAGGCGATGGTGCACGAGCTGCTCACGATCAACAACAACCGCGTCAGCCTGGCCCACGTGCCGGACGTGCATAAGGACTTTAAGGAAGTCGTACTGTCTTCTGAACAGGACGAGTTCTATGCTAAGGTATCATTTTAGTCATCATCATTTCAACCCACTCCGCACACCACTGAATGTAATTTCACCTTTACCACCTGTGTGCCTGGAGCACTACGACCATCCAGATCTTTTTTCCACGTACTACCAAATTGTGGAATCATCTCCCTTCGACGTTGTTCCCACCTATTTACAAACAATGTGTAAAGGATCAATAACAAGTACAGAGTTCGAAGAAAAAATTCATAGCCGGCCCACTACTGGGCACAGGTCTCCTTCTAATGAGAGGGTTCTTTTTTTTTATTGTGTTCCTCCCTTTTTTCCTCCGACAAGGTAATCGGAGACTGTTCTAGGTCGGTACTGAATATGGCTTTTCTTTTTTTTTTTGGCATTTTTTCCTTTTGCTATACTTTCTGGTTAACTTCCTACACATGGGTGCAGTTCGTATATTAACAAATTTAACAAAGACTAATGAGAGGGTTAACCATAAGGGACCATAGTCCACTAAATGATCTAGTCCGGGTTGGCAGAATTCACACACCTTTGAGGACATTGCAGAGAATTCTCGGGCATGCAGCACTACTTACGCTGTTTTCCTTCATTAAAAAAAAACGATATACAATTGCTTAAAATGCACACAACTCTAAAAATTTACAGCACAAGCTATCACCGTTCTAAATAACACATTATGTATAATATTCTTTCACAGAATTTGTACTCGAACTTTGGTGAGATCGGTCAAACGATGAAGTCTCTAATGGACGAGTTCCAGAAGAAAGCCAAAAGCCATCAGAAAGTGGAGAGCATCGCCGATATGAAGAACTTCGTGGAAACATACCCGCTATTCAAGGTAGGTAATTATTATAATATGCCTATCAAGACAGTGATGTGGGAAATGGAATGTAAGAGTGAGTGAAAGGGATAAATGTATGGGAGGGAAAGAGAGGGGGGATAGAATGTAAGATGGCGATTGGGTGTGCGCGCTGTGAGAATAAAGACGTGCTAAAGAAGTAAAATAAAAAGGTGGATTGAAAATTACTGCGTTTACTTTACGCTAATACCCACAGCGATGAAAACACCTATTTGCGAGCATGTATATGTCAATTTTTTAGTTCACACGCTACTACACTCACCCTGACACACACACACACACTCATACATATACATACACGCACATAAACAGTTACACACACACACACAGCAATACACAAGTTAAAATAAATATGGTATTTCTTTAAATAACGTACCTAGCATAGTTTAGATAGTTACTAATTTTATTTGTCAAACGTGAAATTTTGTTCATAATTCATAAATATAGAGAAGACAATGTCTCCTGTAACACAGTTTTTACTTCCACAGGAGACAGGATATGTTATATTTACGTTTATTGATAAATAAATAAAGATTTATTATATTATTATTATTACAGTTAGGGATCAAAACGACCATATAAGACCTGAAACATACATCAAACGGGACTTAAGTTCTGGAAATAATGCAACAGGTTTCAAACTACTTTCTGTATGGTTTGCAGAAAATGTCCGGCACAGTGACCAAGCACATCACGGTGGTGGGCGAGCTGTCCAGCTGCGTGTCCCGACACAAGCTGCTGGACGTGTCGGAGCTGGAGCAGGAGCTGGTGTGCCACTCGGACCACGCCAAGCACTTGCAGGTCGGTGGGAACTTGGATTAATGTTTGCATCAAAAAAAAAAAAACGGTGAAGTTCACTAATTTGTGGATTTTAAGCACAATAATATTAATAATTAATAAATTCACTAATTATTAGTGAAAAAAATGTTAAATTATATTTTTAAACGCTTGGCGGGTGGGAATGATGTCGCTCATTTGTGATAAGGGTAACATAATTCAAAATTCACCAATTTTAGTGTCGAAAATTTATACTTTTTGCTATAAAAACAACATTATGCTAAACACAAAAAAATAAGAGCGAGAGAGGTTGTGACTCAATGCTCTGTCGCTTTGTTGGCCGCTGTGTTGTTTCGAGACCGCAGCATCCACAAAACATTACTCTCTAACGAGAGAATTCTCCCGTCATCGATTTTGGATTATGTCACTCTTGTCGCAAATGTGCAATGTCATTTGTCTTTTCCTGACGGTCTGACGGATCAAAACATTTTGTATAATAACTATAATAACTATAATATTAACACCATGAAAAGTTTACCATTATATCTAGCACCCAACTATATAACATTTCTTCAGAACGCCTTACCTTCTCAATACAGCAGGACCTCTTTAATCCGAACCCCTTCTAATTCGAACACCCTGCCCCACCCTTTTTTCACTCACCATCTCACTAGTTACTTAACGAATGTCGAATAGGTGCCATGCACATTTGTTATTGTTACTCGTCCGCCAAAAATACATTTAAAATTTCACAATACTATTTGTTTTTTCTCATAAAATATACCCTATAAATTCTCTGTACTATAATCCGAACGCTCCACGAAAGAGGTCCTGCTGTACTTGTTTGCCTGAACTTTGGCTAAGGATTTCCTCTTGATATTCCCGTAGCGATTAAAATCGATGCTCGCCAACGAGTCGATCCGCAACGAGGACCTCGTCAAGCTAGTGTCACTGTACGGCCTGCGGTACGAAAAGCATGCGGGCAACGCGCTCCCGGCGCTCATAGACAGCCTCAAGAAGCGCGCCCCCGACTGCGCCAACGTTCCCGTGCTCGTGCTGGAGTACGGCGGCGCGCACAACAGGCAGAGCGACCTGTTCGGTCTGCAGGACGCCGAGAAGATCACCAAGAGACTGTTTAGAGTAAGTATCTTGCTCACCAGCGCTTGTTGACAGCCTGAAGCATGCCCCCCGACTGCGCCAAATGATTTTTGACTGCGCCACCTTTCCTGTCCTTGAACAAGAGTATTAGTAGTGTAGAGGACAGTAGAGTACACTGCAAGATGTAAAAATGAGTTTGTAATCATTTTTCTCACATTCGAAGGCTTCTGGAAGAAATCTCTTCTTTAGAGATAAGCTGTTCTTGTGCATGATAAGTGACGATGCAGTCTAAGTTGGTAGTGGGCTAACTTGGAAATGGTATGGCAGTATAAATTTAATCCATACCTCTAATGTGTTTCTACACACCATCGTGTCGGAGCGCTAAGTCGCTTGGCGGCATGTCTTTGTCGGTAAGGTGGTAACTAGCTACGGCCAAAACCTCCCACTAGACTAGAGACCAAAAATTATAAATTTCCAAATTGCCTCCGCCGGGAATCGAACCTGGAGACCTCTTAGTCACCACTGTACCAGGGAGGTCGTCAAATGCTTATGCTTTAAAGTAGTAAATGAATAAATAAAATAACCAATATTCCAGGGTCTGAGCGGTGTGGAGAACATCTACACCCAGCACACACCTCTCCTCAAAGACACCCTCGAGGACCTGATCAAGGGCAAACTGCGCGAGAACCTGTACCCCGTCTGCGGCGGCGAGGACCTGACCTCCGGGAGGCGGCCCCAGGACGTCATAGTGTTCATGGTGGGCGGGGTCACGTACGAGGAGTCTCTGTGCGTGCGGCAGCTGAACCAGGCGTGGCCGGGGGTGCGGCTGGTGCTGGGCGGCAGCACGGTGCACAACTCCGCCTCCTTCCTGCAGGAGGTGCAGGCCGCCATGCAGGGCGTGCACCGGACCCACACCAGGCATATCCGGAACTTGTAATTGTGACTCTATCACCTTGTATAGAAGGGCGATTTTCCCTTGAAATGTTACGACAGAACAGAGGGTGTGTAATTTATGAGTATAGCAAAGAATCGCTAAGAAAAGCATTAGGTGCTATTTGGAAAATGAGAAGAGAAGTTACTGACATTTGAGTACATGCATACCCTTTCTTTGAACTCTGAGTATGGGTTCTTCATTCAGACTCGAGTAAGTGTAAGTGGTTAATCAATTCGAGGAACTCGAGTCAATAAAAACCAACACATTGCCAATAAACTGTTTCTCAACGGAACTAATTAAAATATAATCCAAATTCTAGATCTCATATATATGTTTCAATAAAATATAAAATTAATATATAATAGGAATATGTCACAAGCCTCGCTCCATGACCAACATTCCGCGTTGGTACTTTTACTTTGCCTGTATTTAACTCTTGATGGATTACATAAATTTTTGCACTTACCTTATGATCTAAGTATCTTACGTTTGATCCAAGTAAGTAGTAATGTAGTAAGATGTGCTGCCCAGCGATTTAGCATTCCGGCACGATGGCATGTAGAAACCGATCAAGTGTATGGGTTGAGTTGTGCACTGCCATACCCCTTCGAAGTTAGCCCGCTACTGTATCATCACTTACCATCAGGTGAGATCGCAGTGTTGTCATTTCTAAATTGTCAATCTGTTTTCTTAAAATAGTCTCCTATCTATTTAGTTTTATAGTAGTTTACTTTGCATCTATTTTGTTTCACAGAGACAAAACAGCAAATGTCAAGTAGCATCTATTAGGATTTTGACAGTGCATTATAAAAACTTGAGTTTATAAATGAATATAATTTTATTGTATAATAGCTGTTATGCAAATGTTGTTTCTGTGATGTCCTTGTTTATGTAGGCTAAGCTATACTTTATTGTAATTTATTATACCTATATACCTAATAAATAGATAATAATTTATTAACCATACTACAATTGGAGCTTTTTATTTATTCTTTTATAGAGCTAAATTCGGTTCTACACATTTATCTAAACTGAGAGATTTAGATGCTCTATAGAATATGCTCTGACTCAGCTCAAAGAATAGAATATTTTTTTCTACCACTAGTTCGGAATGCCGTTCCAACCGAGAAGAACCAGCAAAAAATTCGGCGGTTGTTCTTTTAAAAATATTAATTATGCTTATGTATATCTGGAGCGAGTTATGTCCACGTTTTTTTTGATAATGTATCTTTTTCTATACAATGTAATTGAGAATTGCATTCCACCGAAGTAGCACCGTCAGCGAGGGCAGAGAAATAAAAGACCCAAGTGTTGTGTTTAAAACACATTTTTTAATCATTTTTTTATTGAAAAATATCCATCGACACAGCTGTACGCGTCACTCGACAAGTAGTAAAACGGTGCCCGCCTCGGCGCGGCACTGGCTCGCAAGCTTCACACTCCAAATGATAACGTCTCCAAGCCAAGCATACATTACATTCTTTATACATCGCTTCATATAAAACCTCCAATCTCTTTCAGTCTTTACACGCTCCTGCCGCTCGATGTGGCACCTTGCCGCCTAGGGGCCAAAATTACAACTTGCGCAAATATTTGTCCGAACCTCATTTTTTTAAAAGACAATTTCTTCATAAGTTAAGACTTGTTTCATGGTTTAACGACATAATATGAGCCAAGTCGATGAGATACAACTGGGTCGAAATATCGACAAATTATTTCTTTATTATCCAAAATAATTATTGCGGTATGTATCCGATAAGCATTTTCTATAGTTTCTCCTTATCCCCAAGCAAATGTGGGAGTCGTGTTAGTAAAAAGTTTTTTGTACTAGTTCTCATAATCGATATTGATGATTATGTTTGTTCACAATTATTGATCAAGAAATAAAGAAATATTCAAATGCGATAATGTAAGATATATGTACTATGTTTAATATTTTCTTATAAATGAACTAATTAGGTTATATTGCAGTTGCATTGAGTAAAAAACAAATGGTTAACATATGCAATTCATGTTACTACTTGCTCATGCAGGATGGTACAAATGTTTGCGCCAAATCGTTACATATGGCCCTCCATTAGACTCCGACTACGTAGATTAAAAGTTATTTCGCAGCGCCACGGTGCCACAAAGAACTGGAGGTTTGGACCGAGCTAGTAATACCTTCAAACAGCCCTTGGGCTACAAATCAATAAGGCATTAAGAATAATCTAACATAAACAACGCAGCCCTTCTGAGCCCTAAGTCACTATGACATTATGGCTATAACTACGACGCCAGATTTGACACCTCTTCACACAAGAACTGTCAAATTCTCAGCCACAAATTACAGTTACATGCCACGACTTAATGTCATAGCAACTAGATACAATCATCGAAGAGTGCAATGGATATCTCACAGAGCTGTGTTGTCGACTGTACATTACAATTCATCGTCTGGGCATTGACATTAGTCATCAAACGCATTTCATGACGGTCAAAGTTGACAGATTTTCACAGAAAAACTGTCGAATTTGACACCTAAATACAATAACTGGCAAATTTGACAGCTTCTCATTGAATACAAAAATGGTTACAGATACCTCTACGTATGTAGTTGCATAATAACTGTAAAATTTGACAGCTCTTCATACAAAAATTGTCAAAAATGCGCTTCATGTGTGGTAAAGGGTTTCAATGTCGTATCGAATAAGGGCCCTGGTACAGTCTAGGAATATTTACATTCGTTTTGCAAAGTGCCATTTTCAGGTACAAACACATTAAAAAAAGTTAGTTCGTCGGCAAACAATATTGTGATCATATTTCTTTAATTTACAATCGAATTGTGATTTCTTTGTTTTGTTAATTGTATAACTTCAACGGTCCTTTCGTGACTTTAATTTCTATTGTCGCGTTCTCATGATAAGAGTACTTTTTTTTAAAATAAACGTACAAAAAATGAAAAAAAAAAAAAAAAAAGTTTTTTTTGTTGTTTATAAACATACCCAAGAATGATGAAAATATTTAATCTTCTCTTCTTAATCATGCGCCTTTTTAAATAAATAATAGTATTTGCGTACAAAATAACTAGATTTTTTAACACGCTTTTAAAAAAGCGTTGAAATGAAACGAAATACACTTATCATGTTAACACAATCTGCGAAAGGTATATATGATATTGATTTATAAACATCAAATCAATCGCGAAAGTTTCGATCAAGGCACGTGATATTTTTTTTATTAATTGAATCATTCATTAATTTTCAAATCTTCAATTAAGTATTAATTTTCATACCGTTTGTGGATAACATGTAAATTAGCCGCTCATTATGTCACAATTACATGACCTTTTACATACATTGCAAGATACTTTCTTTCCTTTTTCTTTTTAATAAAAGAAAAGTTTACAATAGATACCCTCTTTTTGGGATACATAAGAACAAGTCGTTTATCGCACATGACAATAAACATTTTTTTTAAAGTTTTAAACAATTGTTATTATTTTCATCTTAAGAGCCAAATGTTATATACTATTTTTATATTAATATATATATAGTATATATAAAAACGCACATATTATATATATTATATAATATTTGGCATCTGTAACATACTTTTAATTTTAGGAATTTATAAATTCATCTGTATTTATGTGTGTTAAAGTAAACAAAATGCTTATGATACATACTATATACAGTATTATACATATTTATAATGAGCTGCACGAGATAACAGTTTGTTTTTTAATCTTCACTTAAAGACGGCAACGTACTGTTAACACGTCACGTTTCGAAAGTATGTCGCCGCTTTAATTCTAGTTACAAGCAAAAATCTGAGAGCTTTAGAGGTTCGTTGCAAAATTTTTGTGGCGGGCTCACAATATATAATATAGTCAAAAATCTTCAACCCGAACAGTACATTAAATCTAAAAACGATCTTTCCATACACTGAAAAATCATCGTATAAAAAATTTCTTGCGAAAACGTTCACGATTGTCGCAAGTAAAGTAATGATTCGGAGGAAATTAGTTTTAATATTCTCGCAAATACAATATATTTAGAGTACTTTTGTAACTTATATTATATAATATTTATATGCTAACACTACAATAATATTTTAAACAACCTCGATGTGACCCCGCCTTTATCAAATAATTTCTCGAAAATTTTCAGAAGCAAATGTGGTCGATTATTATTATTTATTTATACAAAATTACGTCAACCGTGTAACAAAACCGGTGAAAACACCTCCGCGATACATTTTTTTTTATCCGAAAAAGAAGAGAACATCCCTACATAAATTATACAGTATCCTATAGTGTCCTCTTTATCTCTACCGTAACGCAAGACCGCTCCCCAAAGTAGTGGTGGGACACGAAATCATATCGATTTAATATTTCATATTAATTTGTATGGCGCACAACAAAGAACAAACGCACTTAGAATTTCTCTCACTCACGTCACTAGCAACAAACACTCGCGCTGAACGCATGCACGCGATAATAAAATTTAATAAAAAAAAACAAAGGAAAAAAAAAACAATAATATACGCACGACCCGTACCACGTCTTCGAGCGAAGTATCTTGACGTCTAACACGTGAACCGCGGTAGGGGTCATATAGGCCCTTTCAATATTTTTTTTTTGTGAATTTTTTTTGAATGTTATATCATATACATCACAAATTATACACGAATAGAAGCCGTTTCGTGAAAGGACTCGGGCTATTCCCCTTTTAATGTTACTTATATATACAATAATATTTACAACTATCTTAGCCTATCCATGGACTTAGGGAAAATTTATAGATACTTCGTCAATCTCTTGGTAATATATCACCAAACAATTGTGTACACTAGTGCGTTTATTATACACGTAAGTACACTAGTTTACATTTTTATACGCGTTACTTCTCGTTACGAATCTTAAATAATCGTAAAAAGTACCACTAGTCACGAGTACCTCGAAAACTTCGATGGTTCTTGCGAGTTTCGAGCGTTTTCTGTTGGAGGAACTCGCATATAGTTTACGAAAACTATAAAACCTCGAACTAGCGATAGTAGAACCCAATGAGCATAACTTAATCATTAAATCTTTATTGAGTATTGTAATCTCAAGTCTCGAATGCCGTGATAAATATTAATAGCTCATTCAACAATATTTCTCCCCGTCCCTATATAAAAAAAAACGAATCGTTTTTCTTTCGATTTTATTAAGTTCTAAAAAGTTATTACCTAGTCCATACCAAAAATTCCCATATTATTTTAAAAGACTAGTACAGCTTGATATGAGGAATTTCATGAATTTTTTTATTTATAGGAACCGGGCAATGAGTTTTCATTTAACTAGGGCACAATATCCCTTGGTTCAAGTGGGTTTTTAAAATTGGCTTTTCTCAAAGGAATATTAAGACTTTTATCAAACACTTTGTAAAAATTAGGTACATATTAGGTTGGAGACTCTTTTCCAGATAGATGATAAATAAACTTACAAGCAACACAAATAAATATCTGTATTACGTGAATTATTATTTTTAATAACCAAGTATTTTTTTGCACTTCGATGCAATTTTTATTGGAGTTCTTTATATTTTGTCTGTTTCAAATGAATTATTATTATTAACTGTTCCCTAGAAGTCTATTTAAAAGTTATATTAAGTATTTGACGATGACAATAACTGGCATACAAAGGAGATATAATTATACCCAGCTGATTCTGTTGTGGTCTCTTCACAGACCAGAGCGCGTTTGGAGCATTAAGAACTTTAACTTGAAATGGTGATAAATAAATAAAAAATTATCACCACTACCTCGCTTCCATAAAGATTTTTTAAGTCTGGGGGTATTATAAACAACGTGTGCCCATTTGAAGTGTTTGATAACAGTTTCAATATTGCCAGCCTCACAATGTTTCTGCGCGTGCCGTAGACGAATTTGGAAGAAATGTGAATGTGATGTCCACATTTGGCGCTACCCAGGGAGCACCGCGCGGAGGTCATGGACTTAGCCCCCCTTTATAAACAAACAAACAAACAAACATTCACAGACGCGCCTCGCCCCACACCGCCAGGCGTACACTCGGTGACTATGTAATTTGATTGCACACTACGAAACGTTAACAAAGCACTGCGTTATGGAATCCACACTATACGCCTGGTTTGTTGTGGGTTTTGGAACCCTCGTGGCTTTAGTTTTAAGTTTGGTATTAATTGTCAACGTTATGACTCACTTACATAACGATATTCGGCATTATCTCGACCCATCACTGGCCTAAAACTGGGCCTCCTTTGAGACTGGCAAGGGTTTTAGGCCACTGGCCATGGGCGGATTGGCAGATTCCAGTAACACACACATTATGTAGAACTCTCAAGCGTTTCCTCGCGAGCTTTTCCTTAATTTTAAAGCACTGTTCATTGTTTAAAGTCCCATTAGTGATATTAAACTAGCCATTTTGTACTTTAAATAAAGAATTTTGTCATATCTCATTCCTATCGAGATTAACCTTATGATTTCATCTCAGTTGGTTACTGAAACTCAATAACAAATGAAGATTTCAAACAATTTTCTTGAAACATTTGGTAGTGTACAATTAAATTACAAATCTACTGAATTATGGAATAGGCCTGCAGGTTATCCTGCCGATTGGAAGCGACTAGGATGCGGTACTTTAGGCACCATATAGGTATTTGAGGGTTCCAGTAATCTTATTATCACTTTTCATCATAAAAATCTAAAACAGGCTCTGTTTTTTCATACAAAATGATGCAAACACTAGTTTTAAACAGACATATAAAGTCGATAAGACTTCTTTTAAGTAAAATTTAATTATCCAAAATTTTTAACCAAACCAATAAAATAATAAGCTGAAAACACTTATGTTTACATTGTTGTGACAGAATAGATAAACTGAAACATTTCTGAATGGATTAAAAATTTCAATACATTTTGATGTTTTATTGAAAAAAAAAAAAATAGCTCGGTATTGCGACTCCTAATTCAGACATTGATAATCATTTTGATAATTGATTTATATTTTCCTGTATGCTAACATCTTGTTTTATATTTATAAATTTTGAAAACATTGTTTTGTACTTCTGTTGGACGCCCGAAGAGACAATGTATAATAAATGACTTTAAAACCAATCTCATCCATGTGTTTGCATTATTTTCTATAAAAAAAAGGGACTCAGTTTCAATTTTCTGATGAGAAGTTTATTATATTCCACCCAATAAACTATTTTCTATTTGAAGGTCTAAAAATAGTTTTCACCGTAAAATATCAAAACGCTCGAACTAATTTTACGTGAAGCGCTAAAACGATTTTTTTTTGAAGACGCGAGTCTTAATCTGGGTCTATTTTTGTGATGTCATATTATAATGACAATTTTAAACTAATTACTTTACAGAATTGAAATAATATTGCTTTAAGTGTTGGTACTTGGTAGTATAGGAATTCAATTCGAACCCTGAATTGCAATCGATTTTCAATTCGATGTTTCGTTTATCGTACAACGTACGTGTAACATCGATATATTATGGCATAGATGACACTTCTCTTATTTTGCGGACCTAAGTAGTACCATTTGCTAGTTTCAGGAAGACCTTACAATCCAGAAGTTTGATTGGTGGAAACTTCAAACGGAAAATAGTTCAATGGAAAGCTCATAGATGGCGTTTAGCCACCAATATTTATAATCTTGTTTATATATTAAATACTATAAATCTCTTAGTAAAAGAAGCTTCGCGTACTCATTAAACGGATTAATTAAAAAAAAAAAAACAATGGGTATAAATTGTACGCATCGGAAAAAAAAGGATTCGTTTGTTATCTAAGGTGCCCAGTTCCTATTGGCTAGTTACTTTGTTTAGCTTTTAAAATTGACTCATCGAATATCTATACCAGAGGATTGTAGATCTACGATCTATACAAGTTTCGAACGGAAAATACAAAGTATGCATAGTTATATTTTCGGTTATTGCCAATCTAAGATTAATTTTATTCATTGTTCTTATATATTACAACCTTCGTTTACGCAGTATACGCCAATAGACCTACTCTGTGTCTCAGTTGCTATGTGATTTAGTTGAACACCACGGAATTTGTATAAAAAAATAGCAGTTAAACGATGGTGTCATAAATCGTTTGTGGGAATGGGCGTGACGTTCTATAATTAAATTCCACAGTCGATCTTAAACTTGCCTTAAAACAAGCTACCATCAATAACACAGTCAAGGGTTTTTCATTAAAAAAATATATATGATATAGGAACCGGGCACAAATATAATTGATTAAAAACGTAAGCGTGCGATAAAAATATGACGACCTATGATTATGTACACATTAATTTTATGTACTTAGTTGTAATTGCCATGACCTATAAATGGAATTTTGAACGCAAATTACAGTTAGCGCGTAACGTAATTTTCAGTACTGCGTATGTCGCCATCAGGTCGAGTCGGTCGCATCGGACGCGCTAATGTCATAGAACCTGCCGTATTCATTAACGTCATTCTTCAATGCGAAGAAAGCGGCTTACGTGTACAGTTAGGTGGGTAACATTAGAGTCGCATGGTAACATTGTTAAACGACGTAATTAATAGGAATCGGCCCGTCTATGAATTTTGTTCTTCAGCTGGGAATTCGCTTTACAATGTTACCCTGCGGCTGTTATGTCACCCATCTTAACTGTAGGCGATGACCGCATCCGTCAAGCAGAAATACGGATGACGTCAAGCGTTTATAGACGCTGTTACGTCACACGAGTTTTAATCTGGTTAAATACCTTTCGCTTATCGCATGTGCTGTAAAAAGGCCCAAAATCCCGTCATGGTGTAGTAATTCCCGATCACTCGCGTACCTTATACCTATCAATTTCTCTTTATTGTCAAATCTACTTGCACTAACCGCTTAGATAGTCCCTCAGAAAACGCATTAGCATATCTCAAAGGCAGTATGAGTAGAAATAAATATGTAATAAATATATTATAATTATTATTATACTATACTTTATAGTTCTATGAATGTAGGTATATTACTTTTTGCCTATTTCTCTTGATAACAAATTAGAGACCTATATAGTTCCCAGTTTAACTGAGCACATAAAACTGATAAATGTTGTAAGGTCAGAAAAACCTACAACTACTATAATACGCTTCATGCAGTTTAAAATAATTATTAAACCTATACTTTTTGTGATAAGTATTTTCTGCTGACGCTACTGTGTCGATGAAAATTGAATGTATAGCTTTTCATTTGAAAACATTTTTTTTATAATTAACATCGATAACTTTCTTACATCAAAAAAGATTGAAAACATCTGCTCCCTTGCTTGATTAATGGCTTAGTTTTGCCCACGCACACAATTAATTTACTTTGCGAACTTCTTGTACAATGAAGTTTGACATTTGGTAGGAAAAAGCTACTACTTGTCAGTAAAAATTCTCAGTTAAACTGGCAACACTGAACCATTCACAGATAAAATAAAAAAAAAATAGTTAAACATAAGTCCACAGATAACAATAAATCGCGACATCACTTGACAGTGCATAATTGACCGTTCTCGCGTAAGATCGCGCGGGAAACTCTTTAACACTAACGTATAGCTAAATAAATACAAACGCAACCATTTAGGTAACGTTCCAGGAAACAAGATGGCCGACGGGATTTGAAGATCACTTCGTAGATAAGATGTTACAAATATATATTATTTGAAACCAACTTTACTTCGAAAACTTTTACGTAGATTATTTTCTAAATTATTGCAATTTATTGTTTATTTACTGCTTATTACACGAAGTAATTAATTCAATTTAACTTACCCAAATCCTGTATTGAAAAATGTTTTTGTCTTGTTTACCTTATATGGCAATACTTTAAATTATGCTTTCCTTTTTCGCAAATAACATTATGAAAAGAATGACATTATATGCTTTTGTTTCAATAAACTAATTGCGTTTACTATTCAACAACTACATAATTATGAACTAAAAATAAAGATACTTTGCAAAATTGTATGAAACAAAAGAACACTTTCTGTAACCTACAAATTCCGCCAGCCACCCCAAGGAAAAAATTATCTACCTATAATACACATCTTTCCTTGACAATGTCTTTCGTTGGAGTCAAGGACAGACCGACAATCAGACAGACAGACATCCTCGCAAACTCCACACCATTCACACAAATATACTTACATAATGCATCATTCGCCGCCATTCTCAATAAAACCGACCATTTCTTACACTGGTAATAAACATAAACTGACGCTGGCAACACTGACTCTTGTACAGATTAAAAAAAAAAAACGATTATTTTATATTTTACATTTGACAGATTTAGGTGTCGTTCGTGCGGAATACGTATTCAAATAAAGATACAATTTTCAATTATTTTATTTAATAAAATCGCCTAAAAACACTAAGCCGATCGACGAACAAACGACAATTATAAATTACGATTTATAAGTATAACAACGTAATACACAGATAATGGAAAAGTAGTTACTGCTTGTGGCCATAATTCAGACGCTTATTTGGCGCCTTAAAAATATCGTATTACGCAGTTCTAGCGATAGCGTGGGCTGTAACCGCGTATGTACAAATCAGTGTTGCCAACCTAATTTCATTTGAAGAAAATACTCGGAATTACGAATATAAGATCTACCAATAACTTGCTTTACACGTATAAACTACGGTAAGGCATTTATATTATTACTTTTCGTTCAAATGTTTACACACATATCGAGTGTAAGTATTTCTTTTTAAGACAGAGCTAATACATTTTACGTTGTTTTTTTTTTTTAAATTTCATTGAAAATACGAAAGTATTATGGAAATTGGGTTATTTCATAAATGCTTTAAAATAAACTACATATTTTAATTACAGACTCTTGACAGAATTCCATCAAGATTCGTAATGTTTAAGCGTCATTTTCTATTTTTTGTCTTGCTCTGTATAAGACATGGGGAATAAACAGAAAATGGCTATTTAAAATTCTTATCTTTATCTTGATAGAATTATATTTTATGTGGTCTTTTTGTGTTCCTCTCATCGCGAATAGATTTAGCATTTAGAGTTTACAGATATAACGTGATATTATACAAGTTTTGTTTTCTCAAACTCATGGAATATTATTAGGTTTTGGTATACGTAATAAATAATATGAAGGTTTTCAATATATTAGCTCTACCTCTATAAATATTTACATTTGAAAAACACCTAGAATGTTATATCGCGACGCGCGACTGCATTTAGACGACTGTGACGTTAGTGAAGCCCATTTTTCACTTAATGCCATTTTATTGTTTTAAATTCAATCGTGTACAAGTAACGTCAAGTAAATAACAATTATTTTAAGATATACTTATTTTGAATTATTCTCCTTAAAATAATCAACATGATAAGGAACGTTCCCTCAAATAAAATGTGAATAGAAAACATATTTATTGATATCAATTACTGCAGTAGTTTTGAAGTATTGATAGTTTTGAAGATATTGTAGAACATTTGAATCAATTTTGTTAATTTAAAAGACAGCCCATACAATTAATAAATAATTGGTTAGTTTAGTAAGACTTGGAATCTACATACTTAAATATAACTTCGCGAAAACATAGACTTTTTAAAAGAAGTTGATTTTCAACGTCTTTCGCAAGAATAATTTGTAAAATTACAAATTTGATTTAAAAAAATGTGTGTAGCTTTCCAATTCGAAAAACTTTGTCGAATAGTTAATTTGAGGGTAGCTACCGTAGCAAAACTAAGTTTCTGTAGATTACGTAGTTATTGATGTATGTCTCCATTTTCTTTCTGCGTTTCTGAATGCGTTTTAATTTTGAGTGTAGATATAAGTTGTTTTAAACAATTACGTGATCTCCCTAACCAAGAGTCGTTTATTCGAATTCACCACTTGATTTTATGCAGGTTAGAGTAAGTAAATCATATATTTAGATACAAAAGTAGGGACTAATATGTTTTGTATTTGAGGGTAGTAAACTGGTAACATTGTAGTTATTTTTTATTTGAGGGTAGATCCTCTATCAAAAAAATTAATGACGTTTTATTGCATGTTCCCAAATGGAAATATGTAGTTGGAATAGTTTTTGTTTATACGTTACTTGTACACAATAACTGCGGGTAGTTGCGTCATTCTAAATGCAGTGTTGTGTGACGTCACTCGGTGCCGGTAGTGGTTCAGTATCTCGGGTAGGCGCGGAGGCGGCGCGCGGGTTAGGGGTGCGAGGAGTGGACGCCCGGCGTGCTGGCGCCGCCCGCGCCGTGCTGCGGGGGCAGCAGTACTTGCTGCAATAGAAACATTGAATAACTTTAATGAACTACCCGCACTTGTTCGATTATTCGTCCGTCAGCGGAAGCGTCAGACATTAGCAATTCGCAACTAGTGCTCGTTCGCATTGCAAAACTCCAACCCAAAACTCATCTGCTCGTCGGTTTTACCAAGTGTCGTGCCCTCTATAACCTGTGAAATTACGTAAACGGCAGCTGCCTAGTAAAGTTGTGTTTCAAACATGGTAAGATGGTGGGACCAAGCTAACTCCATCACGGGCTGGCACGTTACCACGGCTGCCTCTCCTGGATACGAATACAGTGGTAATTTTGGAAATTGAAGCTAGAGAAGTTCAATGTACTGGTGCGCAACTAACCTGCACCTGGTGTGGGTGGTGCGGCGGGCTGGCGGTGGGCGGCGCGTGGTTGAGGTACGCCACGTGTGGGTGGTGGTGGTGATGGTGGGCGCCGCCCGGGCCCATAAGTGGGCACAGCACCTGTGGACACAAAACAAGGTTTTATTACCCGACTATCTGATTTTTACGACCTTAGCCCTTGTTCTTCATGTGATAGAACTGCGAGAAGTCATGAGCGTTGGCATCCTTATGTGGTTGAAATCCAACCTACGCGCAGGAAACGTTTTAGTTCAATGTTTCTTACAACGTTTGAGTATTGTTATTTTGTTTGGCCATTACACATACCTGGAAAGGTGGCTGCTGGTAGTGGTGGTGCGGGTGCGGGTGTGGATGCGGGTGCGGGTGCGGCGTGTGCGCGGGCGACGGGGGAGGGTACAGCGCGGGGGACGGCGCGGCGGGTGACTGCGCGGGCGGCGCGTACTCGCCCACGCCGCTGCCCACTCCCACCCCGCCACCGACTCCTACGCCCACGCCTCCGCCCACACCTACGCCCATCCCACCGACACCGCCCACGCCGCCGCCGTGATACATTCGCACCTGTATTCAAAATGAACAAATCACAGTGAAACATCGTTTTAATTATTTAATAAAAAAAAAATTTCATTTAGGCCAACTTGTGGCTTTTCTGAAAAGTTAAGGATTGCTCTTGCAGTCGCAAGAGCAGTTCGGAACGCAGATTTTGAAAGAGCCCGCGAGAAACTCGGCAATTGCTCTTTTCAAAACAATATGTTGTAATATTATTAAATGTAGCAAAGTAATCATGATCACAGTTTAAAAAAAAGAACCTGTTTCATGACAAACTACAAGAGAAAGGCTATAAAAAAAAGAAGGCCGTGTTGAGCTATATAAAGTCTCCGATAATCATGTCGTAGATATATCAGCGGAACATACAAAAAAAAATTATTAAATAGCTATTACACGTGGGCAGCGGCTGTACTCACCATGTGCTGGTACTGTATGGCGGGCTGCGGCGCGGGGTGGCCCGGGTGCGGGTGCGGGTAGGGCATGAAGGGCTGCATGGGCGCGGGCGCCAGCAGCGGCTGTCCCGTCGCCGCCGCCACCTGCACGCCCGACCCCGACCACGAGCGATCTGTTGAAGACGCACTGATGTTGACTAGCTGCTACAAGAGCCCATCTAACATTCACGAATATTTCCTCGCGAAAGTGATTATTTTTACATTTTATGTTCCTCGTGGTGTCTGATTTAATAAAAGGTGAATCCAAAGGCATTGATTATTTAATTAAATAATCCGAGCAATCATCGTCCAGCTGCAAATTGGGTGGTAGGCGATTTTAAAATCGTCATTGTGAAGACAGTGTTGCCGTCTCGAAAGTGTGAATAATATGCCTTACTATTAGGAATAAATCATCGCGCTGGCATTTTCCTGATAGTGGGTATACTCGTAAATGTAATATCGGCTTTATACAAAAATTTTATTAGGTAATAACATTATAAATAATCATGCTGAGACGAAATTAAAAAAGCACATATAAAGCAATGTCGACATTTATATTATTACTATCTTTTGCCCGTTAATTTTTTCGAAATCCCGCTTGCACTATCTGTTTTACCGGGATAAAAGACAGCCTATGTTATCCTCCAGGTCCTATCCTATATACATATAATTATAGGTATTTATTACCCATGCAAAAATTACGTTATCCGTTGCTCAGTGATTGATAAAAAAACTAACAAACAAACACACTTTCGCAGATATAATATTAGTAAGGATTACATTTATTTAAGCAGTACCATGCGCAACTACGTCAACCCTGTGAACCCGTGGGGATATTTTCTAACCCCACGGGGTCATAAAACTGCCGTGCTAAGACAGTACACTGTATCTGCAGATACAGTGTTTTATCGTAACAGCGATAAATGAGTTCCTATCACAAGTTCACATATAATGGCATTTAAATATTTCAATTAAGTCTTAAAAATACTAAGAAACTTCAAATGGAAATACACTGTATTTCGTAAAACATGATGGTAAAAAAAACAAAATCGCCATTTCTGAAAAATGCTTGTTTTTTATACGACTGCCTGAAGAAAGGAGTATATTGTTTTCAGGGTTCATGTATGTATGTGAGTTTCTATATTCCACCATAATTTCTATACGCCTGAACCGATTTTGATGAACGAGGTATCGTTAGAATCTTTAGCTTATTCCGCGTCACATAGCCTAGTAAAATTTTAAAAAAATTGATGGGGTGACCATGGTCCCGCATTAAGGTTTAAAGTTGAAAAAAATAATTTCGAAAATAAGATTGAGCATATAATCATCATCTAGAAAATGATGAGTAGACTCCAAAAATATATAACTATATACACTATAGTTCAATATCCAGTGATTCACAAAAAAATATCATTAAAAATGTGAATAAGATTCCGAAGGAAATGACTGTGGTATTTAACTTTTTAATTCGTTTTTTCTCTGGGCAGTCGTGTTTTTTAATTTTTCTAATTATAGCTTGTTAGATACAGTATATTGTCATGGCACGGCAGAAAAGAGGGGGGGGGGGGGGGGATACAAAAGCGGTCTTAATTAGGTAAAATAAGTAAACGGAAGGGTACAGACAGTTACCTTTCCGGAAGTTCCGCTGCTGCTGCGCCTGCACGGGCGCGTGCTGCGCCGCGCCGCCCGCCACGCCCGCGCCGCCGCTCATCGCCGCTCCGTACAACTATAAAATATAAACATTGCTTACATTTATTGCATGTGGCCAACTTGTGGCTCCTATACACCGACCTCTATGTTTAATCTACGATTGCTGTCACAATACAAATGACAGCCAAAATCATGGATCAATTTGAAGCGCCACTTTTGACATGCGAGTGCCACTGGAACTAGTAATATTGCAAATCGCGGCATCGATCTCTATAAACAATTAATCTATGAAATCATAGATTAATTATAGAGGACGCCATTATAAAGGTGCACCATTATAGAGGTGCGCCATTTGCAATATTACCTTTTAGTTCCAGAGACAGTCGTATAGTTGTTTAGTGCTTACAGCGCCAAAATGGCATCTAAAAATCCAAAATGGCGTCAATAAGTAGGTCAAAAAGAAATCAAGTCCAGTGTTAATCAGAGATTAATGACAAGATAGTCCTCGACTGCAGCCTATCAGAATATTATGCAGAACTCTTAGTTGGGAAAGTCTGCAGGTTCCCACGATGTTGTAATAAAGCAAGTGGTATTAAATTAAGTCAGAGTCGCATGCCCGGGATTGAACCCCGGACTACCCAAACAGAAGGCCGAAATGTGAACGAATTCAACTCTTTATTTCCATTAATGTGGTTACGTGCATATGTCATAATAAAATGTAATTTATTATTAGTTATCACCTCAAATTGCGAAACCATGGCAAAAACCACCACTATCCACCGCACCTATATTTTCTTATCTTGGCTTACCTACTTTAAAAGTAAACTAAGAAGATGTGGGTCATACTTATAGGCCTTGGCTTACGTAATTTCCAACTTAAATGCGACCAACGAAGTCAGTTCATATCCATCAATATATTAATACATGGTTTGTATATTAAGTATCTCATTATAGACAAGTTTATATTTGTTTATATTTATATTATTAGTTGATATAAACACCTGAACACCGCATGCGGTTCTCGAGATCAGTGCATGTGATACACCTATAGTCAAATGTGCAACACCGGCGAACTTTAGTTTGCCTAGGTAATCCTGAAAGAGCTAACTGGTTTCCAATGGCGACCTTAGGCTGAAGTCTATAGACCGCACTCTCACTCAGCTCAGACTCGAGACAGATTTATGTAAGAGCATATTAATCGACCGTTCCGTAGAACAAAGTCTCATCTGCTAAATTCACAACTTGAAATTTGAGCCTTAAAAGTCACATCTGCAAGGTTCAAATCTCAAGTTATGAATTTAGCAAATAGGACTTTGTTCTACGGAACGGTCGATTTGTGTTACGTTTTAACCTCTATCTTAAGTCTGAGCTGAGTCAGAGCACGCTCTATAGATCTCAGCATAAGAGTCGAATTGCATTTTGCAGCCTCTAAGAGAGGCCATATACGATCAAGTTTGCCGTCAAGTTTGCATGATGCTTTGGAATTCGAAAAAAGGATCGATACCTGAATAGTATCGATACTTTTTTAATACCTAGGAAAGCGTCCGAAAGCTGTACCCCTCTATGAAGAGAGATAACGCTATACATCAGAAAGAGAATAGTATAGATAGACTAATATAATCTGCTGTCTGACGTGTGAAATCTAGTGAGTGAAGTACCGAATAATTGGGAAAGTACCGCAAGTGAGCAGACTATAATCCATACTCTATACTATTCTCTTTCTGCATGTATAACGTTATCTCTCTCGATAGAGTGGTACAGCTTTCGGGAGTTTTCCTAGGCATCGAACCAAAAGTATCAAGACAGGCGGTAGCGTGTCAAGCCAAGTTCGAGCTAAAAGAAAGGAACTGGCGATGCGCCCGAGTGTATATTATTATCGATACTACGCAGGTATGGATCCTTTTTCGAATCCATAAGCATCATGCAAACTTGACGGCAAACTTGATCGTATGTGACCCCCCTAATAGAGCACTCTTGAGCTGGAGGTAATTAGCACAGATCAGTAGAATCTTTTGACTGTTCAAGTACCTAAGTCATTCCTAGGGGTGCCTAGACAAATCTAGTTGAGCCTGTGATACGAGCTCTGACTGTAACACACGCAAATCCGACATCCGAGTGTCGAGACGATTAAACGACCGTGTTTATGTCAGCAATATGATAACTTTTACCATGATTGTTTGACTTTATTGATAACACGGTATAATTAGCATCAGTGGCAAAAAAGCTTATTCGTCTGTCGTTTTGCGCGCTTGCGAATAATTTATAATAATTTCAATAAATTTTTATATTTTTTTAATACGTATTAAAAATTCGTAGCTCGTGGGGATAGAACCTACACCTCTCCTGAGTTTCTCCAGACTCCCGAGAACACTAAACTTGTTACTTATAATTCAAAAATGATTTGACCGAATACAAGTTTTTACTGGAAGTTTAGTTTTACGTTTTTATTTTGTATACAATCTATACTATTATAATAAAGAGAGAGCGCGAATTTTGTGAGTTTGTATGTATGTCCGGAGCAAACTTTGAAACCACCGCACCTATTTCAAAAATTCTTTCACCATTTCAACGGTACATTATTCCAGACGGTTATAGGCTATATATTATGCACATAAATGTATTATGGCTAGATAATATGTGCAAAGGAGGTGGGTTGATAAGGCAACAAAATCCGCCCCTCATACACTCGAAAAAAAAAGTTCCAGATTTCGACAAATTGTAAATGTATTTATATACTTGAAGATATAAACTTTATTTTAATATAAAGTTTAGGTGATAAAAAAAATAGTAAGTTACAGAAAATATTACCCAAAAAGAGAGTGTTTCTTTTACTTTTCTTACATTTTCATACATTTTAGTCGTTTTTTAAGCTTTGATTTAATATTTTAGAATGAGGCGCTCCATGAACCACGGTAAACGTAACTGATAATGATGCTCCTTTTTATAAGCTTTTATATGAGTATTAATTTATTTTGGTTCATGGAGCGCCTCATTCTAAAATATTAAATCAAAGCTTAAAAAACGACTAAAATGTATGAAAATGTAAGAAAAGTAAAAGAAACACTCTCTTTTTGGGTAATATTTTCTGCAACTTACTATTTTTTTTATCACCTAAACTTTATATTAAAATAAAGTTTATATCTTCAAGTATATAAATACATTTACAATTTGTCGGAATCTGGAACTTTTTTTTTCGAGTGTATGAGGGGCGGATTTTGGGCCTTATCAACCCACCTCCTTTGTTAGAGAAGTCGGAAAAATTTTTGACTCTCAAACGTTTTCAAGGCGTGTGCTGGGTCATATACTGTTATTGGATGAAAATGATGTATGGGTGAATTGTTCCTCTTAAAAAGTTCTAAAAAAAGTCCGCGATAGCATATGTCTAGCTTCTAAGGATAACTTACAGTAACCATTTCTATCTTTCAAATTTTGATTAAAAATAATGAATCATTTTCGACCTTCTTTAACCGATGTGATGTCAATCTATATCTAAATAAATATGTTTATTATCGTAAGTGTTTAATTTAGAACATATTTGCCCTTTACACTATACAATTTAAATAAATATCTTAGGAGTTATCGGAAAATTAATAATTCTGCGCGACAAAATAATAAAATGGTGCCGGCCGGTGCGGGCGGTGCACGGTGGCGGGTTTCGGTGCGGGAGATTCCTGTGATTCCTGTGGTGATCTTATTTACAATCGTCTCCTATTAGAAGCTCTGTGTGATCAGTCCCGTAAAAACAAATATTTAAATTTTCAACCCGGACGAAGTCGGCGCGGGCTTCTAGTAAAGAATATTTTTATTACGCCGTGATTCTCACAACCGTTCAAAGTAAACCCTGAACCTTCACTTTATACTCCCAATAAAATTAATCATTTATCGTATCAAATTATATAAAACAATCTTTAGTAAAAAATGAACTCAAAGGATTTATAAATATCTATTTGATTACAAGATAATCCTTATCTACTCGTAGATAATATTAACGAAGACTTGTTTTTTAATAAACAAATCTGATAGTAATAACTATTCGTAATCGGGGATTTTTATATCGCGAGTTGGCTTGAAATTCAGTGGTTGTGGTGAAATTTAACTTTTTTCTAAAGTTGAGACTTCTATCATTTACAAGAAATTGGTCAGTGATCATGGTCTTCGAGCTATTTTTAAACTAGCTTTAGTTCGCGAATTAATCCGTATAGAGTTAGGTTTTTAAAATAGTTTTTCCATAACTTATTTGTTTTTTGACCGATTTATTTTCTGTTTTTACATGTTACATTTTCGATTGTTATTAATGAATATCAGTTATAGCTACTCGATTGATTCCGTCATATTGACCTTGTAAGTATAGGTCTATGTCACCTGAATCATAATAATGAATGAATTAACACATCATTCAACAAAATCGGCTCAGTAGTTTAGGCGCTACGGTGTTCAATACGTAAATAGATAAATAAAAAAAAATATCTTACTCACAAAAAATTAAAATACTCGGCCGTTATGACGAGATAAGATATTAATCAATCATAATGTAATTAGAAAGTACAAATAATTTTAATACATCCATATAAAATAAATCGTTAATCAATAAAAAATCGACGTGTAAAGTCGAAAACAAATATATAGTTGCGTAACAACCTTTCATATTATTATATCGTTAGGCAGTCGTATAAAATTCGTAGAGCCGGCTACTTTACGAGTGACTAGAGTCAGCGAGTTTTTGTAATACTTATAATATTAAAGATTTTGGGAGTTATCAGTGCGAATACCGTTTCACTATCGCGCTTTTGATTTGTTTTTAGGACGCCTTAATTCCGGTATGTTGAACAGTGTTTATGATAATTTCTTGTGAATGTGTAGAGCCGGAATTTTGCTTCGGACATCGCATAATTGAATATTAAATTAGTAAATTATGTCGAACTGCCTCATTAATTTATATCGATGTATTTAATTAATAATATAAAAAAATATTTTTAAATAACCGACTTCAAATGCCACTTAAAAGTATAAAATAATTTTAGTTTGTATACGTATGTTGAAGTCGGTCGGGCCTAAATAGAAACGATGAAACCGATGCGCGACGCTTATAAAAGTTTATTTGAATATAAAGGAATTTTCAATATTTTTCAGGTATTACTTATAAGGCTGTATGATTACATAACCAATACTGGATTTCAAGACCTATTCTGAAAATGTGGTTGTTCCTAATAATATGGACGGTGGTGGCTCTATTTTCAATAAAGCTTTTCAACAAGCTTTCAACTGGAAAATGCTATGCGGACACAGTGATGAGTGGCAAAGTAGTTGTGGTCACAGGCGCAAGCGGTGGCATAGGATTCGAGACCGCGTTAGAACTGGCTAGAAGGGGCGCAAAGCTCATAATCGCTTGTCGGAGTCACGAGAAAGGCGAGAAAGCTGTGAGGAGAATCATCAGAAAAACGAATAACAAACGTGTACGCTTCATACATTTAGATCTAACATCTCTAGCATCTGTCAGAAAGTTCGTCACCGACCTCGAATCCTCAGAAGCCAAATTGGACGTTCTCATAAACAACGCTGGAGCAATTTGTACAGCTAGAGAAAAAACGGAAGACGGAATTTTGAAGGATCTGCAGATCAATTATTTGGGACCGTTTCTGTTGACGGTACTCTTGGTTCCGATGCTCAAGAAAGCGGCGCCAAGTCGGGTTGTAGTAGTTTCATCCTCATGGCATAAGTTCGGAACTACTGAGGATATAAATAGCGAAAAATACGGGTACATACAATCGTATGCTAATAGTAAATTATGTAATGTGGTATTTAGCAAGGAGTTGGCTAGACGATTAGAGGGAAGTGGAGTGGACGTGAACAGTCTAAATCCGGGACAAGTTAACACGTCCCTGTACAGAAGTTCCACAGTTTTGGAGAAAATTCGAAGTCTCCTGCTCTATGCTTTCTTTAAGACACCGGCGGAAGGCGCACAGACGTCCGTCTACTTGGCGGTTTCGTATGAATGCGATCAGATAAGTGGCAAGTACTTCGAGGACTGTCAAGAAGTGAGGGCGTCTTATAAAGCAGATGATGAGGAAGCAGCGGTAAAATTATGGTTTGTTTCGCAGGAACTGGTCAAATTGACGCCGGATGAGATGAACAGATGTTTTGGCGAGGTGTCGTAATTTACGTAAATTATGGCAGCATTTAGGAATTCTATCCCCAAAGTACTACAGGAACATCTAACCACTACATATTTTAAATGTGAAAGTGTGTTCGTCTGTATCTGATATCTTTTCACGGCTCAAACACAGAACCGATTTTGAAGAAATATGTTTCAGAGACAGCGTGCATCCTGGAATGCTTAAACATAAATAAATACTTTCTATGTCAAGGGAGTTTCAAATTCTAAATCTGACTGCCATGGCTTGGAAACTGGAAAAAATTAAAACCGGTTTTAACCGGTTCAAACTATTCGTAATTCGCGCCATTTACCGAAATTGAACGGTTTATCTTTGCAAAGTCGGTTACAGTAGAAAAATGGGCGGTTTAGTGTAGGTTAGGCCGACGG
The DNA here is from genome assembly GCA_933228805.2 of Hipparchia semele. Lineage (NCBI taxonomy): Eukaryota > Metazoa > Arthropoda > Insecta > Lepidoptera > Nymphalidae > Hipparchia > Hipparchia semele. Next base: position 1,459,044 of record OW121719.1, read on the forward strand.
GGCGCAATATATATTTTTTTTTTATTATAATTTATTGAAAGGTTATTCTGTAATTGACCCTTGACCCATATCAACGTTTGCGCAGTGTTTCCTGTAATGCCTGTGACCTTGCGTTCATGTGATGTGATGCGATAAACGTTTTACATATGATATGTGATAAGACATTTTAATTGCTGCTTGGCATATTTTAATTATTTTGCCCCTGTTACTTTTTTACATGACTAATATGCCTTTCTCCTCTCAAAATAAGCGTAAAGCTTGTACGCATATCTTGTCAAAAACTGCCTAGCTATTAGTCGGTTTGGGTATGTTTTTATCTCTATAAACTACCTATCGTTCTTGTTTTCGTATGCTGCTATACCCAATTGTTTAGTTGTAGGAATATAATTATTCAATAAGTGCTAAAGTTTCATTTGATACAATTAAGGTTTAAGTATTATATACCTATATTACCTTTCATTTTTTACAATACTGTGTTTCCATAAAATAAATAAATAAATATTAGGAGTGGGTACGACAATAGTGCAAGGGGTGGGGATTGATCTCCAGTTTTCAATCCACACGTTCAGCAGTTGGTTTATTGATTCTATTTAAATTAGTAATTCATTGCGTGGAATATATTATGCAATTGGAAGAAAACTTTCCACAAACTTGTAGGAAAACGTAATATCTCTGAAAATTGTACCTCAGATAGGTACAATTTTCAGAGATATTACGTTTATATTATAGCAACATCACTCTTAACTAATTGGTTAGGGCTTGGTTATTTCTAGGCACACTAAAAACAACAGGGTCTAGCAAAATTTAATGCAAAAACTTCACAGTATATTAGTCTCACAAAGGAAAGATTAGTCTTAAAAATAATATTAATTAAGATAGATGTTATAATCTTAAACTGTACAAATATAATTAGGTTATAAACACATAAATTGTACGAAGGAAAATTGAACTTTTTTGTTTTATTCGTTGACTGATTGAAGATCGTTGCCTGGAAATATCACTTGATGGTAAGTGAAGGTGTAGTCTACGAAACAGCAGTTTATCGAAAACCATATTCCCCTATCCTATATTGGTTGGCTAACACTAATAACCTCAATATAAACACGTACGCTGTACGTGATCTATTGACGTCAGAGACATACTTGGAACTAATGTAAACTGTCAAATTTATCCTATTTTCGAAATACCATGATACCGGTGATGAGCCCTAACCAAATCTAGTCGATATTTTTTAGTGTCGAGAGTTAACAAGGGCTACGAAATCGTTTTATTTATCGTTAGATTTCCACAAGATGGCCGCACCGATTCATCGATGTATTGTCTATGGTGTAGTGTCAATCTCTATGCGTGAACGTTCCGATCTACGCATCAAGTATGGCTAAAGGATATAATTTTTTTTTCAATCTCTTTTTATCAAATTAAAAATAAGAGACAGATTTTTTCGATTTCTAGAGGCTTTATCTATTTATGTTTTGTAATGTTTATCCATTACTTTTAAGTCTTATAACCTATTATTTTCATTTGTAGAAAAATAGTATGGGTGAAACGGAAAATCATAAACCGTCACCCATACCATGGTATCTCGAAAATAGTATAATTTCCGGTACACTTATAGGTAATGTAAGGTTTAAAGGGACGGCGATCCGAAGACGTTTATTAAATAGCGTAATCAAAGGCTGGTTTTAGAGACAAGCGCACCCAAACGCAGGTTGTATTATGGGGATATTGGTGGAAACAAATACACTCAGGGCTGCGGGATACACGATACTGAATGCTACAAAGTGAACCAGTACAATATCTATATCTTTTCACTTAAGTAAAGAGAATTTGTACCAATTCGGTTGCACAAAATTTCTAAACTGACGATTCTTATATCTAGTCTATCTGATATCTATGGATTAACTTATTTTTCGCCGTTTCTTCGCTTATTTTTCATAAATTGCAGCGATGCTAGTAAGTTATCGACAGATTTAGATAAATTAAACATAAGTGGCGTTTGTTGACAGTCTCGAAATATCACTTGTATATACATATATATGTATATTATATATAGTCCCTACGAGAAGACAACAATAAGATTAGGCCATCCAATCCCGCAGATTATTTATGTAATCTCGCAACTTGCAGGATTAATGGTTTTAAATCCCGCGAGATCTCGCTATTTGCAAGGTTTCTGGCTCAATGTGAATGTAAACTAATTGATAGAATAATAATTTAAAACTTTAAAAATTGTTTATAAAAAGTAGCATCAATATCGTTCCAGCAGCCCGTTCGCTCACCGCGTCACGTTCGCGCTTGTCCAGCACAAGGAATGGCGGCGCGTACTGTCGGCACTCGCACCCCACCTCCATCTGACCGCCCAAAGTTTCATCAAAATCGATTCACTCGATGATCATATCCAACAATGACGTTAGGATATTTTTTTGCATTTTAAAATTGTAGAACACTTTAAAAAATTGTCGAAAGTAATGTTGATTTTTATTTTATGCCAAAGGATATGATCTGAGAAAACTTCATGTTTAAACCAAATGCCAGTATAGCCGATATCTAACACTTGGGCTTAAAAAAACTAAATTGTGCAGTTCTCACAATTTTGTTGTTACTGTGGTAAAGATGGCCAATACTCAAAAACCTGTAATTTCAGTAATTCATATTTTTTCACGTCACTAGCTCAAAAAGGGGCGCCCTTTTCCTTGTCTTCCGTGTCTCAAGAAAAGTTCATCACTTTTTCTCACTGAGTGAGCAAAAACGACTTTTGCTCACTGGTTTTAGCCTATTTGAACTATTTATTTATTCAGTACATTATAATCTTAAAAACTACCTACTACTACTACTACTAGTGAGGTGAAAAGTTGTATGTATCACACGATAGTAAAGATTTTGTTTCTTGTGCCTTCGAATCTCTCACTACACTCAGGATTCTAACTTAGGTTCAAACTAGGCACTCGCAACAAAAATGAACTTTGCTATCTTGTTGAACAAATAACTATTGTTAAAATAAATAGTACTCACGGGATGTGGATGCGGAAGGTATGCGGGTGGCTGTTGCGCCGCTGCTGCAGCTGCTGTCAGCATTGCGTACGGAACAGCTGTCATCTGCCAAGCGAAAATGAACCGTCACACATACGACTTAAAGACTATCCGAATGTTTTTCACAAGTTAGTTTAACGAGTCATTAAGTTAAGAGGTATTGAAGAAATGTCGAAACAAAACGATCGTTTTGTGAATGTAAGACAAAATACACAAACTCTGAATTTAACAATAAACATTTATTCATCAAATCTAAACTAATTAAATACGTTTTCTGGTCAAAAACGCTTTTAATCTCCTTATTAAAATTACGATGAACGTGTAAGTTAACACACAGACCAAAATAACTAGTTTTTTTTACAATAATTATTTCTTTTTATTATATTAAAAACATTTCATTATTAAAAAAAAGAAGTGAATAAAGGTGAAGTTTATTTCTAAAATAGAAACTAACTTCCGTCGAAAATAATTAAGGTGAAATGAGCAATACAATGAGCTGTATAGAATTTCACCTAAAAAAGTAAAGTCATATTTACCATATGAGGAGGTGGTGGCGGCGCGGGCACGTAGCTGACGCCGGCGCCCACGACATTGACGCCGCCGAGGCCGACGCCCATGCCCATGCCGCCCACGCCCACGCCACCGGCGCCAACGCCGACGGGCGTGCCTGGCGTGTGTGGCCTACAACAATTTATTTATTTATTTAGTACCAGTAATATAAAAAAGAAACAAACATATAAAGGACGTGCACAAGGACAGCTTATCTCTAAAGAAGAGATTTCTTCCAGAAGCCCTCGATTTTTTTTTTGATAATTAATTTGGAAATTGTAAATTTTTACGACCTTGTTATGTATATGCCACCGTAAAATTGTAATAATGCAATGTAAGATTATAATCTATCTCGTGAGATTGTGAACTGTCAAAACATTGTGAACCGTAACATACTGCTTACAATTTAACGCATTATTTTCTAGCGAAGTGAAACTGAAAAATCACAATCTGTATAGTATTAAAAAAAAAAGATATAATCGTGCATGATATTTTCCTTAGCTGTCTTAAACGGATACGTAACACCGACACACGTAACCGGGCGCTTACGATATTTTTTACTCTGGTTTTACGAATGTTCTACTGTAGCGAATAAACTACAGAACCGATTTTGATGACATCGACCGTTTCGTAGAACAAATCTCATCTGCTAAATTCATAACTTGAGATTTGAGCCTTGCAGATGTGACTTTTAAGGCTCAAATTTCAAGTTGTAAATTTAGCAGATGAGACTTTGTTCTACGGAACGGTTAATAGAGTCGCTATGATGTTTTGGGTGACATCAAAAGAAGGAGGAGGTTCTCAATTCGACGCGTACTTTTTTAACTTTTATCCTTGTCTAGGTACCTGCTATGACTAGGTGTGGTAGGGCTTCTGGGCGTGAAGGGTTTCGCGCTGGGGTTGAACTCCTTCGCGTTGGGGTTGAGGGTGCTCTTCTTGAGGGTCACGGAGACGCGCTCCACGCCGGGCGACGCTGACGATGGAGGGGAGCTGGACGCGGGAGACCGCTCTTCCACTGGAGGCTCCTCTGGCTTTGGTACTGGGGGAGGCTGTGGGACAAACATTGTACTGTTGTAGTTTTTGATCAATCCACACTTGGCCAGTGTGGTGGACTATGGCCTAAACCATTCCAATCCACACTTTGCCAGCGTGGTGGATTATGGCCTAAACCATTCCAATCCACACTTGGCCAGCGTGGTGGATTATGGCCTAAACCATTCCAATCCACACTTGGCCAGCGTGGTGGACTATGGCCTAGACCATTCCAATCCACTCTTGGCCAGCGTGGTGGATTATGGCCTAAATCATTCCCATCCACACTTGGCCAGCGTGGTGGACTATGACCTAGACCATTCCAATCCTCACTTGGCCAGCGTGGTGGATTATGGCCTAGATCATTCCCATCCACACTTGGCCAGCGTGGTGGACTATGGCCTAAACCATTCCAATCCACACTTTGCCAGCGTGGTGGACTTTGGCCTAAACCTTTCTCATTTGAGAGATTTGTGCAGTAGTGGGCCATTTATGGGTTGCTGATGATTTTTTTTTCTTTTCTCTGGATAATCTGCAATCAGTCCCAGGACTATAAGCAAATAAGTTGAATAGTAGGCTCTTGTGTAGAGACCGATCCTCTGTAGGAGACCTTTGCTGATGATTATTTGTGCTGCAGTCGCATAAGATGCATATTAGTTTTTTTTTTAAAAACAGGGTGTCTCCTATCATAGGCAGGGAATGAAAATTAAAAAAAATATTTTCATTTTATTTAAATTTTTCAGCATTAAATAATATTTATTTTGAGCAATTTTACAATTTTGACAATTTCATTATTTTTTAGCTAATTTTATACAATAATATAATCAATATAAGGTGAGGTCTTTCTTCAAAGCTTGGAGTACGGAATCAGCAGAATATTGCGGGGAACAGAACAAAGCGATTTATTTGCATATTAGAGTTTACCTTATGGTGTGCGGGCGGCACCGGCGGGGCGGGCGTAGCGAGCGGCGCGGGCGCGGGCGGCGGCGCGGGCTCGTGCGGCGCGTGCGGGTGCGGCGCGTGCGGGTGCGGCTTGTGCGCGCGCTCGCGCTTGGGCGGGGACGACGGCGCGCCCACGTTCGCGGACACTTCGGGCGGACTCGACGTCCCGGACGTCTGTTGCTGTTGACGACAAACGAAATATTATTTCAACTGTTGTAATATCCTGTACCTGTTGGGAATAGAATAGAAATATTTTTTATTCAAATAAACTTTTACAAGCACTTTTGAATCGTCAATGAATCTACCACTGGTTCGGAATGCCTTTCCTGCCGAGAAGAGCCAGCAAGAAACTCGGCGGTTGCTCTTTTCAAAAAAAAAAAAAAACTTTACAATAGTTAATGAAACTATGCTATGTATACAGTGCTTCCACGATGAATTTTCCTGAGTACAATACAAGTAAAAATAAATACATACAATACAAATACAAATAAATACAATCCAATACATGTTAAAACAGGCAGGCCAAAGCAGACCCATTCCCGTTGGTGGCACCCGTTCACGCGCATGACGCATGATCCAGCCATTGTTTCGCTCAACCATATTTGAGGGAACGTAACAACCCGCACCACACGACACCACCACAGAAATGTTTAAAGAGAGCATGACTACTCAGGCTACCCATGTTGAGGCATCGAATTGAGTATTAATATTAAACTATTCATTTTGAGACATGACCGACTGGGATTACAAGATGTTGGCGTCGCGACCTCGCACCGGAAATCGCAGTGTTGGCAGATCTCCCACTAAGAGCCAGGGAGCCATTGGGTACATCGAGTAAGTGTGTAAGTGGTAAGATCGAGTCCGATAGAAGTTTAAGCAAGGGACTTTTGTGGACATCAATCGGTCCATACATCTGCCTTTCGAGTTCCCTACAATTCTATCGATTCTTTGAATGAAGAATGCCATCGATCTTATGACCTAATCCTAGTATAATATTATAAATGCGAAAGTTTAAATGTATGGATGTTTGTTAATCAATCACGCCGCAACAACTGAACCGATTTGGCTGAAATTTGGCACAGTGATAGATTATAGTCTCCTGACTACTATAGGCTACTTTTTATCCCGGAAAATAAGAGAGTTCCTGCGGGAATGAAAAATCTGAAATGCTGTTTGGGTTTTATGTAAATATTACAGGAAAGTTAACATTAACTTTTGTCCTGGCCTAGCACAGTATTTTTGAAAAATCAGCAAGAGCCAAGAATCCTTTACAAACCAAAACTCCTAAACAAACGGGGTTTGGTTTTGAGACAGGAATAATTTAATCAAATAACTATATAGGTATGTATACCTACTTTTCATTCCTACGGAACCCTTAGTGGGCGGATCTGTCTCGCATTTGACTGGTTCTATTTTAAAATACATAAATGATAAATTCTGATCAGTATTCTACAGATGTTTGATTGTGACCAGTTAGAATTTTTTCAAGAATAATTTCTAGTTCAAGTTTATTTGTGTGTTATCCATCAATTCCATTGTTATTGTATTCTATGAATACCAAATCAAATTGCTTATTATTATGCAATCGTACACAACTGTTATGCTTCAATACTGTATTTCTTTACGGGAATTTTCGTGCACAACTTTTTTGGATACGTTGTTGAAGATTGGTCGTAATTCGTATATGTTGTAACATTTTTTACGATATTGCTTCTCGTTTCAAACAAGAATTGTGGTTTGAATGAAGCAAATAGCAGTTGTTTTATTTAAATTTCGCCTTTTAACAATATAGATGGAGCAATGTAATAAAGGTGGTCGATATTTTCGTTCAACCCTTACTGACGACGACGCAAATATTGGTAATGGAAATATTTGTTAACATCAACTATTAGGTTTAAAAATTTTGAAGCTAGAAGATTCTCTGCAACTTACCGGCGGCACCGAGACGACGGGTGGCTGTGGCTGCGGCTGCGGCTGCGGTTGCGGCTGCGGGGGCGGCGCCTGCGGCGGGGCGGACGGCGCCGGCGACGACACTAGTTTGAACTCCTGCCCAAATTTTCGTAGCTCCTATAATAGAATATTAGATTTAAAAAAAACATTCCTTATTTATGTGCGTACGCATGCCCGAGACTTCGTACGCATTTAAGTTTTTCATTCCCGCGGAAACTCCTTACATGACAATGTCACACTATCACATCACATCACATTGTTTGAAATGGAGGTAGCTCATACCCAGGATTAGCATATAGGCTACATTTTATCCCAGAAAATTAAAGAGTTCCCGCGGGAATTAAAAAACTTACTACTACTTATTTAGGCACTTGTAATTTAATTAATTGCATTTCGAGTTAGTCCTTAAATGGGGTACACGATGTTAGATAATATAAATAAAATTAATGTGTAAAATTTACCATAAGGCAACACATTGTATACAACGTGGGCTTCCTACTAGATAAATAAATCTTTATATAGGCAGATGAAGTCGCGGGCATCGTCTAATTAACAGCAGCAGCAGCAGCAACAGCAGCAGCAGCAACATGAACAAGTGTGGACTGACCTGAACCTCGTCCTGTCGGCGCGGCTCCGGCGGCGGCGCGTGATGTCGCGGCGGCCGCGCGTGCTCCACGCCTGGCGGCGGATTCTGTGAACCCACAAAACACATTCACTTGTCTATTTACTGAAGGGAAACCGAATTCGATATCTTTATTTTTCGGTTCGGTTTTTTCGGTTTCGATTTCGGTTAGCGATTGAAAAGTTCGAGGAAAATTTTTCGGTTCGGTTTTTTCGGTTTTGATTTCGGTTAGCGATTGAAAAGTTCGAGGAAAATTTTTCGGTTCGGTTTTTCCGGTTTCGATTTCGGTTAGCGATTGCAAAGTTCGAGGAAAATTTTTCGGTTCGGTTTTTTCGGTTTCGATTTCGGTTAGCGATTGAAAAGGTCGAGGAAAACACACCGAAAGAAATCACGTTCTTGTATGAGGATATCCCTTTATAGTGTTATGGCAACAATAGATATACATTCTGTGAAAGTATCTAACTATTACGGTTCATGAGATACAAGCTCCTAACAGACAGACAGACGGACAGCGGAGGCTTGCATTTTTGAAACTTCGTTGCGGAAACACTGTATACATAGCATAGTTTTGTTATCTATTGTAAAAAACAAAAAACTTTTTTTTTGAAAAGAGCAACTGCGGAGTTTCTTGCCGGCTCTTCTCAGCAGTAGGGAATGCAAATCTCGCGAGATTGGGGCTCAAGCGAGATCTCGCGAGATTGTAAATAACAATACCGCGAGATCTCGCCAATTTCGAGATCTCGCGAGATTGGCAGTTTTGTATGTTTTTTTTTGCAAATAATCACAATATTTGAATAAATTAGACAAAAAATTATAAGTATTATAAGATAACATTTATTTTCACGAATTTTTTCAATAGACTTTTATGAATCAAATTGTCTATAATTTTTTAATAAACTTCTAAGTAGTAAACTTTAACGTACGTTTCAATCAAATCACTGTGGAAGCACTGTACCGTATACATAGCACAGTTTGGTTACCTATTGTAAAAAAAAATATTTTTTATTTTTTGAAAAGCAATTGCTGAGTTTCTTGCCGGTTCTTCTCAGCAGAATCTGCATTCCGAACCGGTGGTACAAGTTGGCCTACATGAAATAAATAAATTTTGAATTTGAAATAACAAATGAAAAAAACAACCAGTCTTCTCTTCTAATATCAAACGCAAATTTTTTAGTAATTTAAAAATTAATTCACGCACCGAACGAAACCGACAGGTCGCAACTCCGTCAGTGTCAGTCCGCGCTTTGAATAAGACTTTTTTATGCTCGAGTGCAATCTCGTTAATCTCGCGAGATCTCGCCCTTTTTTCGGCCGAGATCAATCTCGCTAAAAAAGGCCGAGATCTCGCGAAAACGAGATCTCGCGAGATCGAGATTGCATTCCCTACTCAGCAGAATCTGCATTCCGAACCGGTGGTAGATTTGTGACGTGTCATAAGAGCTACAAGTTGGCCTACATGAAATAAATAAATTTTTATTTTTGATTTAGTGATAGGATCTCATTGGTTACTCTTTGTTTACAGAACCCCAAAAAATGCAAATGATACTGACGTGGTGGTGGTGGGGGGGAAACCCCTGTCGCGGCAGTGGCGCCGCCCGCGGCTCCCCGTTGAGCTTCCCGCTCGGCACTCTGTCGAGGAAACCACTAATAAGAAAACAATAATAAAAAAATCTATATATATAAAATTCAAAGTCCTGACTGACTGACTGACTGAGATATCAACGCACAGCCTAAACTACTGAAGTTAGAAACTTGAAATTTTTACAGTTGGTTCCTTTTATGACGTAGGCGCACAATAAGATAGGATTATTGGAAATTCCACCCCTAAGGGGTTTAAATAGGGGATGGAAGTTTACATGAAACTCCGTCATTTTTCAAGCTGTTTCCATCAAAGTTGGTATTAGAGCTTTCAGTTAAAAATAAAGAAGTACGTGTGTCACAGTTTTTGAAAATTCCACCCCAAAACCTAATTCCACACGGACGAAGTCGCGGGGGCAAAAGCTAGTGTAAATATAAAAATCCGATTGAGTAATGCGAATTATAAATGCGAAAGTGTTTGTTGGTTTGTCCTTCAATAATGCTGCAACAGAGCTACAAATCGACGTGATTGTATGCATGAATATAGTTAAGGCCTTGGAGACTTGGAGAGTGACATAAGCTACTTTGTATCCCGGAAAATCAAAGAGTTCCCGCGGGATTTTAAAAACTAAACGCGCGGACGAAGTCGCCGGCATCAGCTAGTAGTTTATAATATTCTTAAGTGTACTAGTATAGTTACTAGCGTTCACAATCGCTATTTTATCTCGATAGCTTATCTCTGAGAGGAGATCGCTCAATATTGCGCCGTTTGCGCTTAATAGTGAGCCGTTAATGGGTTGGCTAACGTGACCTAGGAGTAGATAGTCTAATAACAATAATGTTAGAAAGTAAGAAAAATTGGGCCCTGGTACAGGATTTTATGGAGTCCGTAATGGAGACAAAGGAGAAAGATGAACGCGGGGGAAGAGCGTGATTTAGACCGCGGCAGTATTGGTTGGCTAGAGGGCAGGAACAATACTGCTTGGAGGTAGGAGGGGTTTTAGTCGGTAGGAGTCCGACACTATCCGTCGCCTTCGATGTCGGATGTCCATGAGGATTTCCCCTCCTACAGAAAAAAAAAAAGTGAAACGAGAGTGTGTGACTCACGGCGCGTGCGCGGCGTGTGCGGCGTGTGCGGCGTGCGGCGCGTGCTGCGCGTGCGGGTGCGGGTGGTGCGGGAAGGGCGGCGCGTGCGGCGCGTGGTAGCCGGCCGCCTGCGCCGCGTAGCTCTTGGCGCCGCTGGCGGGCCCCGCGCCGGCGCCCGCGGGGCTCGGGTTGCTGGGCGGGCCCGGGTTGGGCGCGCTCGGTGGGGTCGCGTTGGCTGACACTGGACTAGGCACCTGGGGACGATGAATATACCATGTTTGTGTAAGAACTCGAAGACCAAATATCAAAAAAAAAAATTGAAATTGTCTAATCCTATCCCCTCCTAATAAGCGGAAAGGTTGTGCTAACAGTTGAATGCGAGCAGCGATCCTGTGGCTTCCCTATAAAAGCGAGGACGGGCCCGTTGGGTTTTAGTGGGTATTTTGGCAGTGCCAACGAGTCCCACATACCCGCCTGTTGTCATAGATGGGCGGGATGCGTAAAGGCATTTCCCAACGTTAAAAAAAAAAGGAGTAGGTATAATAATAGTGTAACAAGTGGGGTTCGAACCTGCGAACTTTCAGTTTCCAGTCCGCACATTTAAAGCTTACATGTCTATAGAATAGAATAGAAAAGTTTGTAATTCAAATAAATTTTTATACAGTACTTTAGAATCTTCAAGTGAATCTACCATAATCCACCAGGAACAGTGTAACATATAAAATTATTTCACTGTCTTGCAAATTGTTGACACATGTGCCCAATTTTTTGAAATCCTTTTTAATATTATAAATTCTTTTCTTACTAATATTATTTAGTAAGATATAGTGTTTGTTTGTTGGTTTGTCCTTCATTCACGCTGCAACAAAGCAACAGATCGACGAGATTTTTATGCATGGGTAAAGTTGAGGAGCGGGAGAGTAACGTAGGCTACTTTTGTCCCAGAAAATCAAATCCCGCGGGATTTTTAAAAACTAAATCCGCGCGAGCGAAGCCGCGGGCATCCACTAGTATATTGATATATTTCTGTGGTGTGTTACCGGCTGTTCGTCGGGCCTCCTGTCGGAGGGCGGTGTGAGGTGGTGGCGGGGCGGGCGGTGGTCCTTGTCTTTGGGCGGCGCGTGCGCGAAGGCGGGCGGCTTGGCCCCGCCGCCGCCGCCGCCGCCGCCCACGCTCGGCGACGTACCCCCGCCGTTGTTGTTCGTCGGCTTCACTAGTTTACCAGTCTGCACACATAAACATATGTTTTATTATTTCATTTGAATAACATGTTATTAATTACTTAAAATAAAGGTTTTTAATCTTATAACACAATATTTTTTTTTATAGCTAATCTAGTCTCGAAAATATAGAGCTCTTATGTTTCCAGTTAGACAAAGAGTGATCGAGTAGCTCCATACACTCTCCATAGAAAATTTCATTTTAGAAAGATACCGATACAGTCGCAGTAAAACAGCTTAGAACTTATTTGTTTTTGATTGATTTATTTTCTGTTTTTACAAATGTTATTTTTACATGTTACATTTTCGATTGTAATTTATGAATATCTATCTACATTTTGACAAAAGCCAAATGCCTCATTAATATGAGGAACATTTGTGCTTTCTTCTGTATGGCAGGAGCATGAGGTGCAGAAGAATAAAAACACAGCAGCGACAGCCTCGCGATTAAGTTCGACCTCTTAACATTTTTAAGATTTTTTTTGGATATGTATCTCAATTAAATCTGAACTGAGCAGTCTCAGGTCCTAGATGATATTCAAGGTATGATGATGTAACCGCCTATTAAAATCTTTTTTTTTTAACATTTTTTAAAAAATTTACATTTGTTTTTATTAACACTGTGTGCACTGTGCAGCGACTGTTATAAAAACGTCTCCATTTGAACAGTTTTGAGTTGAGGAATACTAAAAGTCCCAACACCAAACGCACCTGCATGTTCTTCCTCTTGTTAGGAATGACGTATTTCCCGGAGTCGGCCGCGGCTGCGGGCCGTACGACGGCCGCGAACCTCTCCTCCTCGTCGCCGTTCTCGAGCTCGATGCGAGCCTTGTACGACGGCGTGCTCTCTATCTCGGCGGCGATCTCTTCTGCTTTGGCTTCTGCGTCCCTGCGATGCGAGTTGACATTCGATAATATAAACGTGAATTTTTTTTTACAAAACCGACTTCAAACACCACTACAAAGTATATCAATAATTGTGCCTATAAAATTTGAAGAAGTCTCCGGGATCCCATCATCAGATCCTGACCTGATGACAATGGGACAACCTGGGAAGTATAGCCTTTCAAACAAAAAAAGAATTTTCCAAATCGGTTCAGGCGTCTTCGAGTAATCGGGCAACATTAAAAAATAAAAAGATTCTGACAAATTGAGAACCTCCTCCTTTTTTGGAAGTCGTTTAAAAAAAGAACTTGGAAGGGGCATGACAGTGTAAATTCAATCAATATCCCAAATCGGTTTCTACACGTCATTGTGCCGGAACGCTAAATCACTAGGCGGCACTTCTTAGACGGTGCGGTGGTAACTAGCTACGGCCAAAGCCTTCCACCAGACCACCATAGGGATAAACTTATAAGCCTCAATAGTCCAACGGTTAAAGGTCGATTCGTTTTGCGTTTTACGTCCTAACCACTCCTAGCACAAGCTTTCCGCTTATTTGGAGGAGATAGGGGGAGGATCAACCTGAAGTTGACTAATATTCTTTTAAAAAAAAAAAAAAAAAGTAGTCACCTGTAGTCCTGAGTGTCCTTCCTCTGCAGCGGCAGCGTGTAGCCGGCCAGCGAGTGGTCGTAGGTGCTGTGCACGCCGTACACCTCCTCGTTCCTGCGGAACATGTCGTTGGCGTCCCAGCCGTTGGCGCGGTGGTCGAGCTCCAGCTCGTCGAGCCGCGCGTCGCCGTTCAGCGACGGCGTGTCGCCCGCCTCCGCCTCGCAGCCGTCCCACGGCTCCAGGTGCCTCTCCTCCGCTGACCTGCCGTTGCCTGCAACACAAACATACAGCAAGATAAAAGGAGGCGTTACTTTTCTCAAGCCCAGCAGGGCTAGCATAGGCGGGAGAAATTTTATCCCGGTGGAAATAACACTCAGTGGATATACTTATAAGAATATACATTGCCTTCTCCTCTGTCGCCATGGCATACAGAAAAGATAATTTTATCCCCTGTGTGTGTGGATAAAATCGGGGATAAATTTTTTATCTCCTGCCCATGCTAGCTGTGCTGGTGTCTTTTGCTTGGATATCCCGAAGCTTAAAAAATAACGTTTCAGCCGGTTTTGGACATTTCTGTCGAAATATAGGCTACATATAATAAGATTGCTTGGAACCAATCTGCTTTGCTTCAGCTGTCCACAAGATAGATAAGCTACATATTGTAACATTTTTTATTTTGAAAAGAGCAACTGCTGAGTTTCTTGCCGGCTCTTCTCAGCAGAATCAGCATTCTGAACTGGTGGTGGGTTTTCGACTTGCATAAGAGCCACAAGTTGGCCTACATGAAATAAATCATTTTGAGTTTGAGTTTGATCAATTTTTACATATCATATAGCGGTATAATTCTGTAACAAGTCATGTGTATTGTACTCCGGGTCGAAATCCTTTGGCTCTGATGAAGACAATTTTTTGAGGCATGACGATCAATTCTTGAAGCGAGTCGCGAAACCGAAGTGGAAATGGGTGATGCACATAGTTCGAAGAGCTGATGAACTTTGGAGTCCCAAGGAGCTGGAGTGGCGACCCCGAACCGGGAAGCGCAGTGTTGGCAGACTCCCCACTAGGTGGACCAACGACATCAGGCCGCTGGATTCAGTCGGCATAAGGCCGAGGCCTGTGGAAGTTCATGCAAGAGACCTTTGTCCATTAGTGGACCTCTATCGGTTGATAAAGAGGAAGATCAACCTTTGAGCCTAACTGAAGTGTTTCGTGCAAGTCTCACCGTTAAACTTGTTAGATATAGCGCTATCAGTCTGGAACACGTCGTGTGTCGCGTACTCCAGGTCCGAATCCTTGGCTCGGATGGAGACTACATCTTGGGGTTTGAAGATCAACTTCTCAACCACTGAGTCAACCGCCACTACGCCCTCTTGGTCGACGCGGTGCGCCACTTCTAATACAACCTGTGAACAAACATTTTATTAAGAAAAGTAATTTTTGATCATACATAGTACTGTTGTGTTTTTTAAGGTTCCATATCGAAAGGGTGCCAACGGAACCCTATTACGAAGCCTGTGCTGTCCGTCCTTCCTTCTGTCTGTCAGCGGGCTGTACCTCATTTACCGTAATAGGTATGTAGATACTTGAAATTTTCACAGAATAATAGAATTTCAAATAATAAAAATAACTCATCGAGGATTAAAAATACATTGATGCAGCAAGAGCGCCATAAATTCAGCCAATCAGAGGCCATTAAGATCGTTACACTGATGCAATCATTTTTAGAGAGTCGACACACAGAAGATAGGATCTACTCATTTTTTTAGAGGTTTAAATACCATGATAATATTTTATTTGGATTATTATTTTTATTAAATCGTTGGATAAATCTGTTGCAACAATAAATCACACTTAGGTCTCAGTTACACAAGGAGAGTTTTCTCGAATGCGAGAGAAATTTTTGCACTCGTATTGGAGGAGGATTGTTTAACTGATACGAGTTTTTGTCATAATGTATAATCGCGGGCGAAAATTGTATGGAAAGTTTTCGCAGAGGATAATCTCAAACTTTTTCTTGCCGCTAGCACTCGAAAAAACTCTTCTCGTGTAACTGACGCCTTATTCAGAACCAACAACGAAAAATCTGATCTTCTCGACTTGAGAATACATAGCTTCAGACCTTTTTACATTAGTTTACTGAACTAATACACGTAAAAACGTATCCCAGACATGTTACACAAAAAGTTCTCTAAAACGTCTAGCGAGTAATGAGTGCGTTGCTCTGTGGCGCCTTAGGACGTTTGTGAAGGGTATGGTCACATTAACAGCGGACCAAATTTTGAATCGTGCTTAAGCGAAATTCCTTCAAGTGTAGGAACACTTTAATAAAATAAATATTAGATACTTGCTGATTTCCGTGACTTAGTTTCCGCATGATTTAGTTTTTAACATCCCGTGGGTACTCTTTGATTTTCCGGGATAAAAAGTAGCCTATGTCACTCCCCAGATCCTTAGCTATACCCATAAATTGAATAAAAATTCTTTAAAAAACCAACTTCAAACTCCACTACAAAGTATGAAAACTTTCGCTGAAGGGAATCACAAACCAAAACATTATTTGTGTATGTGTGTGTATTTTTGTTTATGTTGATTTTTTCAAAAAGCTCTGAATCAATTTCGATAAAAAATTTATTGGACCTCCTCTGAAGTATGACCTACCAAACAAAAAAAGAATCATCAAAATCAATTCATAATTAACAGAATAATCGCGTAACAAACATACAGTCGAATTGAGAATCTCCTCCTTTCTGAAGTCGGTTAAAAAATCACGTCGATCCGCAGCTCTGTTGCAGCGTGATTGAAGAACAAACCGACAAACAAACCGCATTTTGAATATTAGGAACGATTCTGTTCCCGTAAATAGTGATTTCATTGATTCTAGATAAAATGCAGGTAACGAATTACGAAACTTCAAACGATTAACAAAGAAAGGTTATTGACTTGTAACGATAATAACGTCTAGATACTGTGACGCACACTGAAAATTGTGAAACACGACTCAGACAGTCAACTTTAAAGGTAAACTTGAAAAGTTACAATAGACCCAACTTTGATGACCTCCATGGCGCAGTGGTGAGCGCTGTGGTCTAACTGGGAGGTCTCGGGTTCGATTCCCGGCGGGGACAATTTGTGAATTTACAATTTCTAAATTGTCTCTGGTCTGGTCTGGTGGGAGGCTTTGGCCGTGGCTAGTTACCACTCTACCGTCAGAGAAGTGCCGCCAAGCGATTCAGCGTTACGGCACGATGGCGTGTAGAAACCGATTAGGGGTATGGTTTGAATCTACACTGCCATACCCCTTTCAAGTTAGCCCGCTACCACCTTAGACTGCACGTCACTTACCATCAGGTGAGATCGCAGTTAAAAACTATCTTGTCATCGAAAAAAAAACTGTTAGGTACTTTTCAAAATTTCAACCGGGGAGGGACGAAGAATTTTCCATCAATTTTCGTTTGTTTTGTTTCGTCGAATTTCCCAAAATCCTTTCTTAATGCCTTCGTTATTATACCTACTTGTTATCTATCTACCAAACAGTGGTTTGAGCTGTGCATTGATAGATCAGTTAGTCAGTCAACTTTTAATTTTATATATTTATAATTTATTTACAAATAAGTTACATTTAGAATATTATGTTACATGCACAGATTAAAAGTGTAATAAATATTAATCTTAGTCTAGACTTTCAATTTCCCAAGCGATTAATAGCGGTTGTCGTAACAAGACGTATAACATGAACGATTTATGCTAATTATAGTTCTAGGTAATAACTAATAATAAAGCACTATAATCAGGTAATTAGATTTTTCCTAATTGCTAATGTTGTAAATGAAGTTTAAAACGCATTAGATAGAAATAGAAATAGAAATAGAAATATTTTTTATTCAAATAAACTTTTACAAGCACTTTTGAATCGTCAATGAATCTACCACTGGTTCGGAATGCCTTTCCTGCCGAGAAGAGCCAGTAAGAAACTCGGCGGTTGCTCTTTTCAAAAAAAATAAAAAATTTACAATTGTTATTGAACACAGGATAGTTATTACTGTCTTATGAATCACTGGAGCGAATTATATCCACGCTTTTTTATCATTTACTATTATTTAGATAATTATTGACTTTTTATGTCATTAGTAAATTACTAAAACAACAACCCCTATTTAGCCTACAACACTTTATAAAATAGGTATCAATGCAGTCACGATTAAAAACCAATATATTCAAATACAAAAAGTTTTTTTAAACGTTGCCCCACAAACATAAGAAATTATGTAATATATGGGTGATTCTACGATAAGAGGTTTCAAGTCCATAGAGAATACGGCCACGGAGAAAAGTAGCTGTTTATTCATTAAACACTTATATTACGATTTTTGTCCTATTTATTTATCTTTTCACGTAAGGGCAAGTCACTTTATGCATATTTTATTAAAAATTCAAAAAAGTCAAAAAAGTCAAAAAAGTCAAAAAATTCAAAAAATTCAAAAAAAGTCAAAAAAGACTTTTTTGACATTTTTGACGGTTTTTGACTTTTTGACTTTTTTTTACTTTTTTTGACTTTTTTGACTTTTTTTGACTTTTTTGACTTTGTTGACTTTGTTGACTTTTTTGACTTTGTTTGTTTGCACTAACCTTATCTCCCCTGGTCAACAAGTTTCTCTCCTGACATTTATCTTGCCAGGTGAAATATGGCAGGTGAGAGACGTTTTCATGATAAATTGTATTGTTTTAATTGACATAAGAAGTTTTTCGGTACATTATATATCACACTTTCACTAGTCCATCATTATTAAATTAGACCAGTAAATGCAAATAAATTGAATGAATAATATAACTTTTATGACTTGCCAGGTGAGAGACACAATGACCTCGCGAAACGACTACTTCGAATCAACGGTCGCAACAACTAACAAATGACGGCGCTCTTAACGGCTCACGTGTTTTGCATTACTAACTTCACGTCAGTAGATGACTTTGAGCACTTTTTGGAATATGGCCGTTTTGTATTTGTGTTTGTAGTAGCGGAACGAAATTTTCTAGAGTAGATACCCAAAAACAGTGGGACAAAAGTAAAGTTTAAAATATATTGCAAATAAATAAATATTTTTCTATTTTTCCTTAACAATACTTAAATACATTTATTGAAGTTTGTGTTTAACATACTTTAGTTTAATAACTGATACAAAAAAAGTATGTATCGTTTCAAATTAAACTGAAACCGTCAGAGGGACAGGCCAGGTTAGAGACTTTTTTAGACTTTATAAGGAATTTCAGAAAAATATACTTTAATTAGGCATTGAATCGTGATGTTATTTAATAAAGTACATTTAGGTGATGTGTTTCATTGCAAAAAGTAACAACATATAGAGTAAAATTTTTATTTTAAACTGATTGCCGCACAAGTTACCTCTTATCGTAGAACTACCCATATAAGACGGACGAGTTCAAATTCAACCAAGTAGACTCAAATAATTCACTTGAATCAGTTAAAAAAAATTCTGTACCGATAAATCTCTTAAAGCAAGAACATACCTTTAGTTGAAAAATGCAATCACAAACATCGTAATAAAAGTCAAACAAAAGTGGTCTTTGTAATTATAATAACCACATCCCCTTGACGTTTTTTTGTTCACCAATCGTAAACTTAACCTTCGAAGGACCAATAACTTATACCACTCAAAGTATACGTTTCTTATAATAACAAACTACAAAGTTCTCGTAAGTATGTTAGGATGACACGGGCTTTTTTAACTAACTTCAAAAATGAGGAGGTTCTCAATTCGTCGGAATCTGTTTTTTTAATTTTTACTAGATGATGCTCGCGACTTCGTCCGCGTGGATTAAGGTTTTTGATCCCGCGGGAACTCTTTAATTTGCCGGGATAAAAAGTAGCCTATGTGTTATTCCAGATTATAATCTATCTCTGGGCCAAATTTCAGCCAAATCGGTTCAGTCGTTGCGGTGTGATTGAGTAACAAACATCTATACATCCAAACTTTCGCATTTATAATTAAAAAAAATATATATAATAGGATGTATGTTCCCCGATTACTCGAAGACGTCTGGACCGATTTTGTAAATATTTTTTTGTTTGACAGGGTCCCAGGTCCCATTGTCATAGAAAAGACAGAAAAAGCATTTATTTGAGACATGCACATTTAAAGACAGAGACATATGTTAGACAAAACAAAAAATAAATATATATGTGTGGTCATCAGGTCAATTTTTATATTATGTTCTAAAAAGATGAAGTCTATCAACGGCACTTGGCCTATAAGTTATAGAAGGGTTATAGGCTATAACCCTTCTTAGACCCAACCCTTCTGTGCCCAGTAGTGGAATGACGACGGGTCAAGATGAATAAAATCCTACTTCATCAGCGGTCCAACTACCCCTAATTATACGTACTATTAGGTATTCTGTTGTTATACTCGCTTTCAGTCGTAGATTAAATATCACTGTTCTAGGAATCGCACGGAATATACTACCAACTATATACAACCTTCCAACTTGTATCATATGGTCCAAATTACCGTAACAATTTCGATAATTACTCGAATGCATCTACAATGTAATGAACTGTTTTCCGAAGTACATACCTAGAATTAGCTTGGATGCATTTTGTGAGATAAGTCGATAGACCTAGTAGAATAGATAACAATGGGCTGAAAACTGAAAGGTCGCAGGTTCGAGCCTCGCCAGTTGCACTATTGTCGTACCCACTCCTAGCGCAAGCTTTCCGCTTATTTGGAGGGGGGAGGAAAATATAAGTCAAGTTCAGCTTGGCTAATATTCTTGTTATTGCACCAAAACAAGAAAGTTATTATAATAAGCCTACTCTATAATAATATAGCATAGGTACATCACCCCGGAAAAAAGAGGCTTTCTGCGTGATTTTTAAAAACCTAACGTGGACGAAGTCGGATGCAAAAGCTAGTACAATAATATAGACGTAAAAATTCTTTTTACAAAACCGACTTCAAACGCCACTATAAAATTTGAAGAGTTCCCTTGATTTCTCCAGGATCCCATCATCAGATCCTGACCTAATGACAATGAGACCACCTGGGAAGTATAACCTGGCAAACAAAAAAAAAATTCCAAATCGGTCCAGGCAGACGCCTCGAATTATTCGAAGACTCGAATAATCGGGGAACATATATAAAAAAAAAAGATTCCGACGAATTGAGAACCTCATCTTTTTTTGAAAGTCGGTTAAAAATAACTCGAGTTAATTAAAAATTGCTACCTGATAGACTAACATTACACATTAACAACCTTGTAAAAACAAAAAAAAAAATATAGATCGTTTTCGCCGCTGTGTAGTTTTTTTTTTTTGTTTATTAATCTTGTAGCATCATGAATAGCTAGGTACATATATAATACTTCCTGAACAGCGGCATTGCTCAGATAACTGTTATCGATGAAAAATTATTATAATGTCGGGGATGTTGAAACGATTGTAGCGGAGTTTATCGTTCATTGAGTAGCGTCGACCGGCGAGGTTGGGGATCATGCGATACGCGCTTTTTCAACTCGCTGCTCGATAACTCGTAAAAAATTCTGGGGAATCGATTTTTTTTTTAAGGCGACACTGAATGAAGTTCTGCAGAGAATTTGTGATTATCATCTTACTATATCGAGGGTCAAGAGGAATAGAAAAGCAGAACTTTTACAATTTGATTGTCACGTGAATCTACAACAGGTCTGAGGAATTTTACAGGAGACCAAAAAACATATTTCTGGCAGCCCAATCTGAACTCTTCAGTATCTGTTGATGAATTAAAATGTTTCCTAATTATTAAACTACTTTGAAAGCTTTCCTTTGATATATTTATTACTTCGCTAAGTCATCTACTACAAAATATGTCTTTTTGGTCTCCTGTAAAATTTTGTCAATCACACTTACTAGGTTTTGAAATGGGGCAGCCGCTATGTGAAAGTGAAGCTGTTTTCAACTTGATCTAGTAACATAACAGCACTTTAAAAGTTTGACCTCCCATTTTGGCCCTTTTTGAAATGAAAATGTAAGTATTTTTCATTTGTCTGTGGCATCGTAACAGTCGAACGTATGAAACGAATTTGATTTTTTTTGAAAGGTGAATTAGTCTGGAGTGTTCTTAGCTATGTTTGATGAAAATCGGTCCAAGATGGCCGCCGCCACAAAAAGGCGGATTACATATTTTTTCACACCTCCCTCAATATGGGTATCAAATGAAAGGGCTTGGCTAGTAGAATACTATACACTATGATAAATTTTAAATCCAAGATGGCCGCCACCACAAAATGGCGAACTACATTTTTTTTTTTAATTTCACATGTCCGAGGTGTTTAAGATTTTCAATTTACACTTGTACCGTTCTGGGGGCTGATTCTGTAATCTGTATCTCAGTGCCTATCAACGACGATAGGTTTTTTTTATCCATTGAAGGTTTGAAGAGAAATGTCATTTACTATTTCATAGTAAACCTTCAATGGATAAAAAATATATGTCAGTGGCTTTAATTTTTTATTAGGCACCGAGTTACAGAATCAGGGGGCTGGAATGTGTCCCCTATATTTTCGGGTTGACGTCAAGAAATAGGAAAAGAGCGGGAATCAAAATGCGTGTATTGATCCGACCCACTTTTGGCAGCAGAGGCATCGCGGATGAGGCCAGTCGACTGCATCCAAGTTCACTTCACACGAGTAACTGTGTTTACTTTTTACCCGACTATTCCAGAGGAAGGATTATGATTTTATTATGTACTAGCGGACGAATTGAATTGAAAATTGAAAGTGAATTTAGTTTTTAAAATCCCGCGGGAACTCTTTGATTTTCCGGGATAAAAAGCAGCCTATGTTTTAATCCAAGGTATAATCTATCTACATTTTAAATTTCAGCCAAATTGGTCGAGTAGTTTTTGCGTGAAAGAGTAACAAACATACACACACACACACACACATACAAACTTTCGGCTTTATAATATTAGTGTGAAGTGTGATGTGATGTATATGTATGTTTGTATGATGTACGTACCGTAGTGGCTAAACTACTGAGCCGATTTTGATGACCGAGGCGTCAATTGATTTCGTTATTACGGTCGAGGTGACATGGATACAAACAAAATCAATATCGCGGATGTTACATCCAATTTTCTGGTCAATTTCATCATTTCATGTTATAATAATTGAGCGTAGTTAAGCAGAAAACGACCAACGTCTTTTTTTGCAAAAATGAGTTAATTTTGATATTTTGGCGACAAAAAGTATGTAACTATATTAGCTAATAAACTATACTTACACTTTCATTAATTTTTTAATAATTTCCGTCATACATTTGAAGCAGTGATAAAACCTAAATCTGCTCGTATCTCGAAACTGGTTTTTGGCGCTGGTCTTTTTCTGATTAACGACGCTCAATTTTAAGCATCTAGCTTTGGGTACGGAACCCTAAAAAGCAGCGATATGCGAAGTGCCTTCATATATGATATCAGCGAGCTCATACGTGAGTCACGCCGCGTATAATTCGAATGACACTGAATTGCCTGCTACCGGCGGCAGTGGTATCGCGTTGTAGTAATTCTTTGGGATAGCATTGCATTGCCAGACAGAAGGTTGTGTTATGAAGAAACACATTCTGCGAAGTGCTTTAATTGCTTTGTAGAAAATAAGCGCTAATTCGGCTGTGTACATTTGTTATTTTTTAGGAAAGTGACGCAGCAGAAATCATAACTTTATAGAAAGAAAAAGTTGTTTTTGATTACATGCCACATTCACAAAGTAGGCATGGTGAGTTTTGGACTGCAAAAAATGTGGGTAGTTTTCTTATTTCTGATATACTTTAGTGTGTTTTAGGGAGTTTTAGTTGTAGTTCGTACATATATACTATTAGCGCGTTGAGATTTCGTCCTACGTGAGCGAACTCGATGGAAAAGCGTTGCGGAGCGGCGGCAGTCGCACGAATATTAGCAGATTGCAAAATTAATGTTTGACATAACTGAATTCACGGAAGATTTCTACAAGAAGTGTAGTGAATTTTGTATTCATATTTAATATCGTGATGAATTTCGTCATCTATATGAATTGTTAAGGAATGTAATGTTCTTATACATATTTGGGCAACTTTCCTACTTGCTTTGTCTGACATAGAGGGATTTTGGTGGTATAAACATATCAGACGTAATATAACCTCAAATACGAAAACCACATCTAAGTCGCGCAATATTACACCAACTGACTTCGTTCGCTTCGTCCTAATCCTCATTGTAGTACGTGCATGCTTTTGCAGCTAACATCAAGGGGATTAGCAGACTCTGCTGTGCGAATCTCTAAAAATGATTGCTACAGCAGTGGGGCGACGCCTCTGACGGGCCGATATTCACTTGCTATTGGCTAAAATGCAGAAAGAACGCGATACATTTAGCCAATCAAGACTAGCAATGATTGATGCAGCTCATCGGCTTGCTGTTTGACAGTTCCGCGCCGCACCGCCGCCGCGTGGCGTTAGCTTCGAGTTCGCTCACACTGGACGCCAAGTCCTGCCCGTTTTTTTGCAGGCATCGTGCCTTAAAGGCGGGCCTCACCTCGAACTGAGCACTGAACGTCTTAAAGACGCCTTCCCACAGGTTGCCCGACTGCGTGAGCACCTGCACAATGTCACCGACGTGCGCGGTCGCCGCGTGCATGAAGTGCGCGTTGTTGTACACCCCCTCCGCCACCACGCGGCCTCGGGGAGATCTGTGGAACGACACATTTACTTCAGTATACCACTAACACTGGGTGGGGCACATAGTTCGAAATGCTGATGGTCGGTGGGGTCCCAAGGTGCTGGAGTGTTGGCAGACCCCCCACTAGATGGACCGACGACATCAAACGAGTCGCAGGGAGTGGCTGGACATGGGCAGCGCAAGACCAAGGCCTGTAAGAGACCTGTTTTCAACAGTGGACGTCAATCGGTTGGTAAAGAAGATCACTACACTTTTTGACAGGGACCAGCTTTTTAGGCTATAACCATTTTGAGAGGAGACCTGCGATCAGTAAGTAAATTGATGGTTTGAAATTTCACTCTCAAGGATCTGGGAACCCACAGCATTATCCCGAGAAAACTTCAACCATTATATGGTACAACAATAATGGAAAGGGGTCACAACCCTCAGCATAGAGGTATACGATGCAGAGAGAGGGTAAGGGAAGGAGCGGACTGAAATCCGAAATCCGGAGACAGTTCAAACCCCATCCGGGAAAGTTCCCTGCTGTCATCGAAAGACAACGGTGATCGTGTATCCACTGCGTCGATTTAGGTGATAACCTCTTCGAGACTATCACCATCATAAATACTTTTTTCTTAACAAGAATATTAGTCAAGCTGGAACTTGACCAATATTCTCCTCTCCCCAAATAAGCGTAAAGCTTGTGTAGTGGGTACGACAATAGTGCAACGGCTTGGGATCGAACCCTCGACTTTTCAGTTATCAGGCCACACCTTTAACCGTTGGGCTATTGAGGCTTGTAATATGTATAAGAGAGTCAAAGCTCTTGCACTGATGCTGCAACTAGATTAGCGTGCGAAAATGTTTTTTTTTTTTTTTTAAGAATATTAGTCAAGCTTAAGTTAACTAATATCCTCCTATCCCCTTTAAATAAGGGATAAGCTTGTCGAGCTTAGTAATGTATGAACCTATTGCTAATTTGGCGACGTCATCTCATCGTTGGGAACGGCTGCGGTGGACTAGTGCCCTAACACGGGTACGAGTTTACTCAACAATATACCTTTTTGAATTCTTTTTTGCTCATTGCCCGCAGATTACAATTTTCACTTTAATTCTTAAGATGAGAAATCATAATTTTTAAACCAATCATTGTTTAACCGAATTAGCGCCATTATGTGATAACATAGATGAATAGATGTGGTACCTATGGTAGCAAAGTGTGTTTATTTGCAATCCTGTTTAGCAGTGACGTTGCACATAATCTTAACCTAAGCTAAGTATCATAAAAACTTCGGACGGAAAATTTTTATACCGATTTAAAAATTGATTTGGTTTTCAACATTTTTAATAAGGTACTAGCTGATGCCCGCGACTTCATCCGTGCGGATTAAGGGTTTTTGATTCCCGCGGCAATTCTTTAATTTTCCGGGATAAAATATATCCTATGTATTATTCTGATGTATAAGCTATTACATTGTAAAGTTTCCTCGAAATCCGTCCAGTACATTTCTATGAAAGAGTAGATAACAAACATCTACCCTCACAAATAGCATCCTTACGAATATTATAAATGCGAAAGTGTGTTTGTTGGTTTATTGGTTTGTCCTTCAATTACGCCGCAAGAAAATAACGAATTGACTTTATTATTTGCATGGGTATAGTTGAGGACCAGGAGAGTGACATAGGCTACTTTTTATCCCGGAAACTCAAAGTGATCCCGTGGGCATCAACTATTTTATAATATTAGTAGGATGGTAGGTCAAGTACATGTATCTACCTATATTCAATATTCATCGAAAAAACCATCTATATGGCAAAATGTATTTAGAAACTAATTGGTTATGCTTTCGTTTCAAATTGTTTTACATAATTGATAAGGTGTTTTAATGTTTTTTTAGACAAGAAACTGTTGCCAAACCTTAAACCGACTACATATTGTCATATTAGGCTAAGTAAGTACCTGTAAAGATAGATTTAAGGGTGTTGAATAAATAAATATTGATTTTGTTTATATAAAATGTAGTCTGCGTCACCGGGACCGTAATGACGAATCGATTGAAACCTCATCAAAATCGGCACATTAGGTAGTTTAGGCGCTACAGTATATATACAAATGGTACATATGTAAATAGACACATACAAAGAAATTATATATTAATTATAGAGGTCGGTGCACCATTTGCAATATTATTAGTTCCAGAGACACTCGCATGTTAAATGTGGCGCTTCGAATTGACCCTTTACTGAGCTGTCATTTCTATAGGATCAGCAAGTCCAGTGTTAATCATAGATTAACTATAGAGGTCAGTGGCGGAAGTTACAGTTCGTTTCAAGTACCAACGAAGTTCTCGTACAGTGGTGGAAATAGACCATAAATAATTATAATACGCGCAGTGGCGAAGTGGCATCGAGGCGCGAGGCCCGAGAAGTTTGCGCTTCGATGGAAAATAATGCTCATTAGGAATTCGTGAATATTTAATTTTTTCTAATGGGTCAAGGCCCGATCTGTACAACATGTGCTCTAGAGCTCAAATACGATACAAGTTAAGGTTAAATTCACACTATCAGCACTTAGATAACATAACATTGTCACTTTACATTTGATGAGATGCAGTAAAGGGCTATCTCGTTATCAATTAAAAAAAATAGATTCTCTAAGGTTTAAGTAAATCAAAAGCCACACAGATTTTGCAGGTGTACACTAGAATTTTCAAAAAAAAAAAAAACAATATTACCAAACTTTTGGTTTTTACAAGTACCTCAACTATAAGATAAAGACTTCAATAGATTAAAAAAACTTTTAAGTTGACCAGTTTATTTTAACCAAGTATTCAATTTCCAATCAATATAGATTCTCTGTTGTCATCGCAAAGCTGGACTCTGACCAACAACAGTTCTTTAAGGCTTAAATCAATAGTAAATCTATTGATTTAAGCCTTAAAGAATTGATTGACACCTTATTCACCAAAATCAGCTTAGTAATTTAGCCGCTACAGTGGAACATTTGTAAATAGTCACATACATAGACTTCTAAAATGATAACTGTTCCTTTTGCCATTCCCAGAGTCTGGTAGAAAGGTTCACTAGTGCAATGGTCAGGCAAATTCAAATCCCACCCACTGGACTATTGTCGTACCTACTAACATTAGCTGTACACATTGTTGAAGGGAAAGGGTGATATTATTATTTAAAAAAAAATTGCCTCAAAAAAGAGTAAATATTAAAAATATTTGCGTTTTGACTCTGTCTCAAGTCTGACTATAAATTTTAGCCTTAGATTTTCAAAAATCCATTTCACTCGCATCATTCAACAGTTATAGTTATCTTAATATACATATACAGCGAAGTGGATTTATTCAAACACTTATAACTCTAGAACGGCTGGACCGATTTTTATGGTTTTTGATTTGTTGTATTTGTTGCCTTCGTCCTGAATAGCAGAATAACCATTAAAAACATTGGAAAATTGATGTAAAAAATTTACGAAAAAATTCCATTTTCTCATACATTTTGTATTGAACAGGCTTTTTAATACAAGGAAAGTGGCATTTTACCCTGGAAAAACAGTAACCTAAGTCACGCGGACGAAGTCGGGGGAAAAAGCTAGTATGATAAAATAATAAGAGGTAGTTATTTCCTAATAACAAACTGACACATTCGTTTTATTTATTTGTATAGATTGTTGTGGAAACTAAATTGCATCAAGTTCCGAAAATCGAAAGCAATCGAAAGTACCATAGGTTAGGTAATCAAAGTGTTAAGTGAATGGAGGAAATGTTATGCACCCAGCAAGTGTAAGTCCATAAAGATAATGAATGAATGTTTAGGTACATTTTTACAAACAATAATTACAATATTTAACAGATCAGCAAGTTTCTCCCATTTAATTAAAAAAAAATCCAACGGTTAAAGGTGTGGACTGAAAACTGAAAGGTTGCTGATTCAATCCCCACCCGTTGCATTAATATCGTACACACTCCTAGCACAAGCTTCCCAGTTATTTGGAAGGGATAGGAGGATATTAGTCAAATTCAGCTGGGTAATATGCTTAAAAAAAAAATCAAATACAAATGAATATTGTGTTAATGTGGCTTAAAACAAAATAAACTATAAGTAGTTAGAATAAGATAAAGTTGAAGTTTTGATATATTTGTATGGGCTATCTGTCAAAATTTCAAAATTGCTATGTTGTGACGATTGCAATTGCCTCTGGCTTGTACCCTTAATATTTTTTTTATAGCCAAGTAGAACTCGACTTATATTCTCCTCTCCCCTCCAAATAAGACGAAAACTTGTGTTAAGAGTGGGTACGACAATAGTGCAATGGGTGGGGATCAAACTTACAAGCTTTCAGTTTTAAGCCCTCACCTTTAACTTCAATTATTAGTTAAAATGCATTGATGCAACAAGAATAACAAATTCAGCCAATTGAGAGGTGATTGCAATTGTCACACTGTACCAATCATTTTTAGACAATCCCTGCTGTTCATATATTTTATTGAAGTCTTTTAATTATCTTTGGTCCTTGTGACTTCGCCTGTGTATAACTATTGTTTGTTTTGGGATGGAATTGTCAAAACCTATGAAATATGTTAATGTTAATTTTTAATTGAAAGCCACAATACCAAGTTTCATGGATATATCTTGTTAAATGAAGGACTTTCGTACAACCTTTCACCCCCTATTTAAACCCTTGAATTTTAAAAAATCCTTTCTTAGTGAGTGTCTACGTCATGAAAAGAGTCTACTGTAAAAATTTCAAGCATTGATAATCAGGACAAGTCTTTTTTATAAGTATAGATCATATGGGGCACCATTCTCAATACCATAAATTCTTAAATAATTGTAATTTATTACCAGTACACATTAGCCACCTACCATAATAAAACTTAACAAATCAAGTAATGAAAAAGATATGACAAGATACTTAACAATTGCATCGCTGGATTACTATTGGGTAAATAATTTTAACAAGTTCTTAGCAATATTTAATGAGAAAAAATATATTAAAAAAATTAAACTAGTCAATCTGCTAATTTACTGCCCAGTAATGGACTTGAGTTCACGCATGCTAATATGAATAATAAAACAATCAAGGAAACAGAACCTCAAAGCGTTGAATGTCTAAAGATTAAACTGTCAAACGTATGGAGATCAATGAGCTAGGAGTAAAGATGAACTACTATGTGCTGGTATCGGTCCAAGCACGGGGATCAGCTGTTCGCACGCGGCTATATTAATCGTCATGAGTACACTGCAAAGTAGGCCAAACATCTAGATTAGAGCGTACACGGCGAACGGCGCGCGGCGGCCCGCGGCCGTACCGTACGCCGCACCAAATCACAACCGATCCTAAACATTGTTTACAAATCCTTTGTGATCACGCCATCGGAACGATGTCAGCGTGACAATACTAATGCTGAAAATTCGCAATGTGCGAGACGGTGCCCGAATAACAAAGACATGTCATCTTTACTGAAAGTTGGTGTACATAAACTGGCATTACCTCGGCGGCCCTTGGCGATTTTTTCGTTTGTTGTTCATATCTCCTTCGCCCGACTGCCCTGGCGGGTAGGCACCTTCTCGTCTGCGCGTAGGGACCGGAATTTTGGCTAATTATCACTTCTTTCTTTTACAACACAGTCCTTTCAACTTTCGCGGATGCACAAAACTGCAGTTGAATTAGGAGTTAGCACTCGAAATGCGACAACAGGGATGCATCGATTTCACTAAAGTTGTTTGACATTTGCCAACAAATATAAATTAAAATATATTTGAGTACAAAATCGCAGTTCGATTTATTCTCGGGCTCTAATCCCAAAAAATAAACGGGTTGGCAGATTTCTCGTGCCTGCAATCAGCGCAGGAATACAACATGGCGCTGTGACGTATTCGTCAAAAGTATTGCAAAAAAATCCAAATGTCCTTTGTCACTAATTATAGACACAATTAAAAATTTATTTAATGTTTTTATAATATTTAAAACACTTTTCTTTTAATTAATATTTGACATAGAGAATCAATGATAATTAAGATTTATGATTGACCCACTTCCACTTCAGAACTTTCAATATGGCGGATAAAATTCTTTGTAAAATGTTGCTAGGTTTTCGGAACGAATTAAAAAAACTACCATTCAAAATAATTTTATCACAAATTCAATTTATTGATTTGTGATTATTTTGAGAATTTCCTTCTCTTTTATATTTCGTAATTTAAAAAAAATGTTTAATATTATTAAAAGTGTTATATCAAGTTTGACAACGTAAAAAACCTAGGTTTTGGAAAGCACAGTTGGAAAGTCGATTTCTATTAAGCTTAAATACTCTGTGGTAAACTCCAACTTGTATTATAATCTGTAGCTGAAAAAAGTTGGCGCGCGCGCGCGAAATTCGTACCTACTGCATCGATAAAGCCTCCGCGAGCTCATCCCAAGATATTGATCGCTCCCGAGGTTTCGCATAACGTGGCACTAAAAACAATTCACAATTAATAAATAAATCACACAAAAATGAGTGATAAAAACGCGCCAAACATGTCCCAGCGCGAGAAGTTCGAGTTGATTAATTCAGAAGTGCGTTCTTTTTACGAATATTGCAAAGAGGCGGGCATGAGTGATGAGGAGATGGATTTAATTTGTCGCCCTTTGACGAATGCTGTACGCAAGGCGACTATTAAGCGGTGGACCCGAGGATTGCTTCTGGTTGTGATGGTATTGGCGATTGGTTACACTGTGAGTCAAACGGAGGCGTTCCAGTGGCATGCCACGGCGATGGCGAGGATCGCGTTGATTAAACTGTTGCCGATGTGGGACTGGACACCTTTGTACTACAACAAGTGCTTGATCGAACGCTCCCAGCCGCAGAATGTGGACAATGATTTGGTCTCGCCCACGGATTGCATTACTTGTGAGGCTATCAGTAAGTTTAATACATATTATACTTATTTAGGGCCCTATATCACCATCTCGCCAACTGTAACCAACGAATTTTGATGTTTTGGCAGTATGTATTATGATTGACGATCTGTTAAAATGTGAAATATATATTCTTCCTGTATCGTAAAACTTTTGGCTAGTTTGTTCGGCTACGAATCATGAGATGTTGGGTTCGATTCCTGGATCGGGTCAAAAAAGAAATCCTTAGTTTATCCCGGAATTGGGAAGTTTGTGGTATAATAACCATGATTTCTGTTTCTCGTACCTAAGGCCGTTGATGATACGGTTTATCTCCCTGCACTAAGTCTGTTATGAGTGTGCACCTGTGTTTGTGCGGTGCGCACACACTGGAGCACTATAACATCTCTTGCGTTGTTGGCTGGACTCCATTAAGACTGGCCTTGGTCATCAAAATATATGCTATTTTTCAAACTTATTTACGTAATTGTTTTTTCAGAAACCATCGCCCGACTATCAGACACGAACTACAATGAAGTTTTCAACCATCACCTGCTGAGAGGCGCTCCCGTCATCGTCACAGACGCGTACTACGACTGGTCGGTATCCGAGCTGAACCTTACCAATATCATATCCACAGACAACAGGCTGCGCGACTCCGTGCCCTGTCGTACCCTCACGAACATACGACTAGGCAAACAGCCCATGGATTTAGAAGAAATCGTCTCGAGAATCACCAACACGGACATACCTAGCTGGTTTGTGCATTTCCAAAACTGCGACTTACGAGCTGTCAAATCCTTCAGGATACTCGCTCCTCGGCCGTATTTCCTATCGTCACACATCCCACCTTCCCATTTCAACTGGTTGCTGCTATCGAAAAATTACGATACACATAGATTTAAGTACTTAGAATTGGATATAGGGCTGATTATCATGTCTCAGTTGAAAGGCAAGACATTTATTCAGCTCAAACCCAGGTCTCCATGCGAAGATGTGTGTTACACCCTGAATATTCAGTTGAATGAAGGTGAGACCTTGGTTTTGGGCAACGCGCTGTGGGAGATGGAGTATTTACCCGGGGCTGGTGATAACGCTGCCATGATAACTGAAACTGATTGGGTGGAGTCATAATACACGTTTGACGGAGTTATTGAAGTTAGTTAAGATTGTATTTTATTGTAATAATTATTGTAAATGTATCACATGAATTGTATAATTGTAAAATTCTATTCACTCCTGACATGTGCAAGAAATGTTAATCTATTGGATTTCGATCGTCAAAATTAAAACCCCATCTTATAATTGTGTGCAAATAATTAATAACTGGTAAAATTCGAGTCGGACTTGCATACGAAGGGTTCCGTACCAAAAAAAAACACGTTTCTAGTAGAGAGCCCCCTATAATTTTTAATTTATTTTTATTATTTGTTATTATAGCGGCAACAGAAATACACATTCTGTGAAAATTTCAACTGTCCTACTTATTACGGATCGTGAGATACAACTCGCTGACAGACTCACGTACGGACAGCGGAGGCTTAGAGTCCCGTTGGTTACCCTTCGGGTACGAAACCCTAAATACTGAGCCTAGCGGCTCTAACCGGCGGCTTTGGTTTGTTAGTACGAGTATTTGCTATTCAAATAACCTAAGGCTCTATGGTAAAATACGCTTGCCCCTTTTCTCTCAAGACATATCACCTGCCCTAGGCTCTTCAAAAGTTACTTTGTATAAGTATTTAAAATGTTGGAATACATCGGTAAGATAGAAGCTGGATAGAAGTTACGTTGTGGAAGTTTATGATATATACAACACCAGAAACAAAAGTATTATTTTGCTATAATCCGCTATGTATAAATTTTGAACGGCTAAATTTTTTAAATTCAATTTCTCCTGAGGACTGCACTGTCGTACTAAGATAATACACTGTATCTTCTCAATACAGTGTTTTAACGTAAAAGTGATAAAAGAGTTCCTCGCACATGTTTACATATAATTGTATTTAAATATTTCAATTAAGTCTTCAAAATACCAGTTAACTTCAAATGGAAATACATTGTAACTCATAAAACATAGGTACGAGTAGTTAATGGTAAAAAAGAACCAGATCGCGATTTCTGAAAAAAATGCTTGTGTTTTAGATACTATAATATATTGTCATGTCATACTTTGTATTACACAGATTTTTTGTTTGATTTCTTCTACTTCATCAACCAATGCACGTCCATATCTGGACAAAGGTTTCTTTCATTAACTTCTTGAGACTTCTGATGGCGTTGGTCAACCTAGTGGTGGGTCTGCCAACACTAAGATTTTCCGTTGCACTGCCGAAACTCTGGTAGCTTGGGACCCTAACCCCATCTTCTTTGAAATGATGGGGTTAGGGTCATATAGCCCCGCCCATTGCCAATTCAGCTTCGCTATGCTATGTCCGTATTATTTGAATTATTAGTGGATTTTCGCAAAATAACCTTGTTGTTTCTTGTGAATAAGTATTAATTAAGAAAAATCTTACGTAATAATAAATTATCGTAGAATAATTTTCACTAGTAGTGACATTTTGCACGTGCATTATAACGGCGACATCTTTTACGTGGTCGTCAACGTATTGAAATATTTAAATAATAAAATATATCATATTTAAAAGAATATCGATTTTGACGAAGTACCTCAGTATAATACTATTATATTATGTGAAGCAAAAATAGAAGTTTTATTTGAAAATCCAATTTCCATCGAACTCCTTATAGCTACTTATTATTCATTGCCCTGGAAGTTCAGTAGAAATATGGCGAGTCAATTTCCATCACGGAAATAATATATCCATGAAATATATAGAACGATCGTGCTTACAGTCTTCGGTCGCAATCATTATTGACTGAATTGATTATAAATACTTTTTTATGGCTTCGAGACATGGTCGCTAACTATATTGCCGTCATAAGGAAAAAAGACGTATCTAACATTTTTTTTAAGTGTATTATATATGAATTCGGCATCAGAAGAAAAAGACGGCAGTATAGGCTTCTTATGAAAGCTCAGTCTTTCAGCAAATATGTATAACCTCAGAATTTTTAGCGTGATCGAAAAATGAGGACCTGGAGAGTGACAAAGGCGATTTATTTATCCCGGAAGTACAGGTTCTCGCAGGATTTTTTGAAACCTAAGTACACGTAAGCAGAAGCTAGTAATATAATCGCATACTAATTTAAAGGTCGATGGAGCAAAAAAGGAAACAAAAATTTATTTTTTATTAATAATCGTTTAATACAATACCTGTTGATTTGGGTGCTTGACTAATGTAATGTACGTAATTTCTTTCAAAAATTTTTTTACCACGAGTGAAAATACTACATATTTATATATGATTTGTATTCATAAAATTATCTCTTCAACTCAAAAACAGTCCCTTTTATTATGAGGAAAAATAGAATATGCCTATATTCTATTTTGGAAAAGGTACATTTAGTCATGCATTGTTAAAGTTCTTGCAATTTGGACGCGTGGCTCATAGTTGTGTGCGTGTCCTATCTGTATAAGTGTGAACGAGAGCCTGCTCGCGCCTGACCGCTCCCACCTAGGCTCCTGACAGGCACGCAATGTGCATGTGAATTGCAAGAACTATATTTTGGTAAAGAATGTTATATCAATACTGCTAGTCAGTCTTCTCCTTATGAACGGGCTTGCCTCGAAGCCAAAGTATCAAGTTCTTGAGCGACAGAACCACTGGGAACATTATTGGTAGGAACAATGGAATGTAGATTGCGTATCTGAAAAAAAAAAAATGGCTTTTTAGTTTTTTTTTAATGTTTTTAAACCAAAAGACGGGGTGTTATTTTTGTTCGAGTGTGTTATGTTTGATGAAAATCAGTACAAGATGGCCGCCGCAACAAGATGGCGGATTACATATTTTTATTTTAACGATTACTGACTAGCGATTAGGATGTTGTGTCATTGAATTAAAAAAAAAAACCGTTTTGGAAAGAGAAGGCATAAAGTCGCAGTAAAACAGTTTTATATTCTGTTTTTACAAATGTTATTCTTACAGTCTAATACCCAAGTTTTCCACTCACTTCTGGTCATCAGGGAAGTACAATAAGGCAAGTAGACTGGGCTCCATGAAAGCCGTTTCGGCCGCCAGGAAAGCCTGTTGAGAGTAGTGGTGGGCGGTGAGCAGGTCGCCCAGCCTCATGAGGCCAGTCGCCCGGTGGATGCTGCCCACGGCCTGGTTGATCGACGCGCCCACTTCGTCGTTGATGACTATGTTGGAGATCTCGCCTGTTAACAAGATTTTTTTAAATTATTCGACTAGCAGATGCCCGCGACTTCGTCCGCGTGTATTTAGTTTTAAACTCTTTGATTTTCCAGTACAAAAAGTAGCCTATGTCACTCTACAGGTCCTCCACTATACCCATCCAAAAATTCACGTCAATCCGTTGCACTGTTGCTGCGTGATTGAAGGACTAATCAACAAACTTATCAACCAACAAATAAGCACACTTTCGCGTTTATAATATTAGTAAGGATGACAAGTCTTTGACTGCGATCTCACCTGATGGTAAGTGTCAACGCAGTCTAAGATGGTAGCGGACTAACTTGGAACGAGTATGGCGGTGTACTTCAACCCATACCCCTATCTGTTTCTACAGCCATCGTGCCGGAACGCTAAATCGCTTGGCGGCTCGTCTTTGACGGTAGGATGGTAACTGGCTACGGCCAAAGCCTTCCACCAGACCAGACCAGAGACAATTCAGAAATTATAAATTTCCAAATTGTCTCCGTCGAGAATCGAACCCGAGACCTCCCAGTTATGAGACCACAGCGCTCACCACTGCGTCAGGGAGGTCATTGGATATTATGAAAGTAAAATAGAAAAAAACCCCCATTTGATGGACTGACGACATCAAACGAGTCACAAGGAGCCGCTGAGTTCAGGCGGCGCAAGACCGAGGCTTGTGGAGGTCCATGCAAGAGACCCATGTCCAGCAGTGGACGTCTATAAGTTGATAAAGAAGAAGATGAAGAAAGTCGCTTACCCAGCAATTTGGCAAGGGATTTGAGGCTCCTCTCGGCGGAAGTGATCTGCTCGAGGGTCCTGATGCGGAGCAGCGCGTCCAGCTCCCAGCGCCGCGGGCTCACGGAGCGCAGCGGCTCCAGGTGAGCGCCGGGAATGTCTTCCTGCACCGACATTCATAACGTCAATGAAGTTTTTTTTTATTGTTCGTCACGTGCCGCCAAGCGATTTATTCATTTACTAGCTGTGCCCGCGACTTCGTTCGCGTGGAATAGTGACTTTTCGGGGCGCGGCTCTCAGCGCGCTTTATATAGCCACGGACGCTCAGGCGCGAGGCGTGTAGTACGTACTCTGTACGTTAAAAATGTTCGCCGTGATTCTTTAAATTGACATAACTTTTTTATTTATGAACCGATTGACATGAAATAAACACTAAATGTTAAGTGAAGTTTACTACAATATATTAGTGAAAACCGTATCTAAATCGAATAAGCCGTTTCTGATATTAGCGTGCACAAACACACAGACAAAAAAAAATTAATTACAATTTCGGGTTCGGCATCGATATAATAACAACCCCTGCTACTTTTTTTTATATATTTCCATTGTACAGAGACCACTTTTCTACAATTTTATTATATGTATAGATTTATTTATTGCATTCCAATGTTATTACAATGTTTCTTATAATTAGAGGTCATTTTTTCCATTGGAACCCCGTTGGGGCACAGCAAATATTGGCTTAGTAGAGCGGCTTAGTAGACTATTTAGCGTGTTAGTGAAGCGTTAGTGCTTCCGAAAAATTATTCAATTTTCAATGATTTTGCATATTCAACTCAAAACACCTGATTCTGGAAATGTTCCATTAATGAATTTGACACGGTTATAGGTGTAGACCGAAAACTGAAAAGTCACAGGTTTGATCCCACCTAACACAAGTTTTCACTTATTTGGAGGGGAGAGGAGAATATCAGTCAAGTTCAGCTTGGCCAATATTCTTTTTTTTTTTTTTTTTAAGTTAGTGGATTCCAGTGTGTTGCAGCACCTTATCCGTGATCCCCAGCAGCTTGCGCAGCTGCGACACGAAGGTGCCCATGACGAGCCTAGTGTCGGGCGCGTGGCGTTGCTCGGCGCACTGCTGCTGCGTGGGGTTGGCGAACACCACGCCGCCCCACTTCGGCGACATGAACGCGACCACTGGCGACTTTACCCTGTTATCTGGACAAAAAAAAATTGAATAAAAATATGGTGATCACTCTCTTGAGCCTCTCTCTAACCTCTAGATTAACGATAGAGATCCAGTGTTCAGTAGTGGGCATCCAGCCCCAGAATGGGGAGAGTGACGCAGGGACACGGAGGTAAAGGAGAGACAAATACTTTGTATGGTGGGGAGTTTGTCTGGTGGGAGGCTTTGGCTGTAGCTCGTTACTACCCTACCATTAAAGACGTGCTGCAAAGCGATTTAGCGTTCCGGCACGATGGCGTTTAGAAACAGATTAGGGGTTTGGTTTGAATTTACACTTCCATACCCCTTCCAAGTTCGTCCGCTACCATCTTAGACTGCATCGTCACTCACTATCAGGTGAGATCGCAGTCAAGGACTATCTTGTCATTGAATAAAAAAAAAGTCAATAAAGCGCCCCGGGAAACACGCCTCGAGCAAGTACCGGGCGCTCTCCCTAAGCTTCGACCCATATAAAAACACAGTATAAAAGATTATTGTATCAATATATTGTAACCGCATCATAGCCTCATATGCTTCTCATAGTTCAATTTGCCCTGTGTATATATTTACTCTTTAGTTCAATTATTAACCTTATGAAATTGTTAACTGGCAAACCCGCATTTGCACTTTTGCTTATACGCATGTTTGCCTGTAATTGGGTGCACATCTGAAATGTTTCTATAGATGTAGTATAATTTTATGTAATTCTTATGTGATTCCTGTTGGCAAACCAATAAATAAATAAATAAATAAATATAACCGCGAGGTTGGAGGAGCCATGGGTGGTTGGCAATGGGTCGAGATTAGCTCACTGTTCATGTCGTATATCGCGAGCGGCGCTACGTCGCACGGCACGATGTAGAGCGCGAGGTTGATGGCGGGCTTGTCGGACACGTGCGTTGCGGCGCGCTCCTCCAGCCGCGTCAGCAGCAGCGGCAGCCGCTCCTGCCGCACCGCGAAGTGGCGCCGCCACGACGACAGATCCGCCACCTAGCAAACACAGGGTTCCGGGAACGAGCGAGGAACGGGTAGCGTTGCCAGGCATCCGGATAAAGCCGGACACAGTCAGGCTTTTTGGTTGAGTGTCCGGCCAAATTAGACGGTGTCCGGCCTATCCGACTTTTGCTAAGCTTTTTAAGTTTAACAATTTTTTTTACATATTTGTCATGAGTTGGTTTCCGCTCCGCTCGCCTCATCTTGTATCGCTATGCTTGCGCAAACGAGCTTTTAAAAAATTGCCATTTTGTGCTCGGTCTAAAATATAAGGGTGTCCGGCCTTTGTACCCAAATGTCCGGCTAAACTGGCTGGCCTGTCCTGTCCTGAGAGGATTTCAAAAGGTTTCACCTCTGCAAATATTATTAGAAATGCCGTACTATACCGCGCTAGCGTGATTTTTCAATAAACTCTATCTTTTAGTGGGCTTTAACATTTAATAAGCTTCAATTATGTATATAATAATAAACTTTTACCTCAGGCCAACGGTTCTCGAGATATTAACAAAAAACCAAAAAAGTACCCTGTATCCGCCAATTGCCGCTAGAGCTCGCCTCTGATTCATAAGGACTTTTGGTATATTCATTTTTAGGTATCCGTAAATCAATGTACAAAGTTTCAAAACTTTCGGAATTTTCCAGAGGTTGGGTCACTTTTTGAGGTTTTTTGACTGGACTAAATGTAACATGTTGTGAGTAAGATGTGGTCTTATAACTGAGAGGTCTCGGGTTCGATTGTAATGAATGAATATCCACATTTTGACAACAGTGAAATACCCAATTAAAACATGGAGTTATTCAAGAGGCGGACCAACAAATGCCTGGAGCTGAAAAGCCGCCAACGCATTGGTGGTGTCTCAGGTGCTATAAATGTTCATGGGCTGCGGTAATCACTAAACATCAGGTGACCCGCCTTCTCGTTTGCTCGCTATAAATATTTAAAAAAATAATACAGAAAGTAAAACTTTTAAACATTATTTTTTGCGAAAACACATACCTCTTTGGCTTGAAAATTGAAGTCCAGCAGATGGAGCCACTGCGACTTCAAGGTGAAGTTGTGGAGATCTGACAGTTCATCCACAAAAGAGCCGATGTAATCTGCAATATTTATGAACGAACGTTTCTGATAAAAACCACTAAGGCGTGGAACACTCTTCCAGCATCCGTGTTTCACAAAACCTCAAAATCCTTTTTACGAAAACGACTCGAAACCCAACTATAAAGTATATCAATTATGCGCATAAAATTTGAAGAGTTCCCTCGATTTCTCCAGGATCCCATCATCAGCTCCTGACCTGATGACTATGGGACCACTTGAGAAATATACCCTTTCAAACAAAAAAAGAATTTTCCAAATCGGTCCAGGCGTCTTCGAGTAATCGGGGAACATACATAAAAAAAAAAAAAAAGATTCCGACGAATTGAGAACCTCTTCCTATTTTGGAAGTCTGTTAAAAATGGTTACCTTCGACTGCCTCTCCAGCTTTAAAGTCCACGGTGAGTGCCTGCGGTTTTGGATGCACCACAGACAGCACCACGTGGAACCCTTCCCCGCTCGGGAATCGAACTTGGCGAGCCGCGTCCGCCGTCTCCGACCTAGCGCCAAGCAGCACTGATGGCTCGTATATCCAACTCTTCAGAGCTTTGACGAGAGTTGGCGCAGCTATAGAGAAACCAAAAATTTGAAATCTTATAAAATTCAAAATCGTGACTGACTGACTGATTGACTTATATATCAGCCTAAACCACAGTTGGCGCAGCTATAGAGAAACCAAAAGAAATCTTAATATATAAAATTCAAAGTCCTGACTGACTGATTGACTTCAACACACACAGCCTAAACCACTGCAGTTAGAAATTTGTAATTTTGACAGTAGGTTACTTTTATAACGTAGGCTTTCTCATTAAGAAAGGATTTTTTGAAATTCCACCCTCAAGGAGGTTAAACAAGGGTTTAAAGTTTGTATGAAACTCCGTCATTTTTCAAGTTATATTCATGAAACTTGGTATTTGGGGTTTCCATTAAAACCGAAGAAATACGTATTTCGCAGTTTTTGAATATTCCACCCCCAAAAGAGATGAATAGGAGATGAATGTTTGTATGAAAGTCCGTCAATTTTCAAGTTATATTTTTCCATTTTATTTATAAGTTTGACGTAATTATGGTTCATTTTGAGGAGTTATAAGGCTCTGACAGGCAGACATACGGACGGGCAGAAAAATTCAAGTAGACTCAGAGCAAACTTCGCTTCGTCAATTAACAAAGTCAATTCGCTTGTTCAATTATTTATTACCGTTGAGGTATAGTTAACAAAATATTGATTGAGCTACTTATCTTTGTATAAAAAACGTGAGAGTAAAGTTCGTAATTAATTATAATCATATCTATTCTAAGAAAGAAGAATGATTCTACGAATTATGTCAAAGGTTAATAGAAATATATAACACAATAATTATAATGTTGCAAATTGTACAAACTTTGAGCGTTATCTTTTATTGCGGGTTAAACCAAAAATAGAACTTCCGCCTCCTATCGGCATTTGTTTAATGCTACAACTAGGCCAAGCGTAAGGTCACACGCATGCCACGCAGTCCACGCAGCACACGGCAGATCAGAACAAATGCATGAACACGCAGAGCTGCGTGTCTAACCTGCCCCCCGATTCAGACCCTTCCGATAACTTATTTGTCGATCGATTGGGTTTGTTAATATATATTTCGCTCGCTCTGAATCCACACGACAAAAAGAGATCGATATCTAACCGTATCGACACGGTATGTTATCGTACAGGTCTGAATCGCCCTGCAGATCCACGTCTCGTTGGATAATGTCCTCCTGACCGAATCCGGTCACGGCGGTAAACCTCCTCAGAGATAAGATATTATAGTGCACAAGTACGTGCACAGACATAGGTGCACTCTCTATTCCTTCACTCTCATAGTCCGATGGGAAATCCGACACGGAGAGAGATCAGGCGCAAGACCGATGGCTTTACGTGCTCTCCGAGATATGGGGGTGACTGACCTCCAACTTCTTAACTCCAGGCTAGTGTTCAGAATTTCATACTCACCTCTGGAATCCCTGAAGAAAGCGACCCTCTCCCCTCCAACCCAGACGTCCTGGAAGAGTGGCGCCCTCTGCACCACGTAGAAGCTGTTGTGGAGTCTGGTGTCGACCACGGCACCCACTTCCTCCAGCGCCTCCTGTTCATCTGCCACCGCATCCAGAGTGTGGTGAAGGTCATCCGGCAGAACTTGCTTTCTTATATTGAGTTTGATTACATCTGTAATAGCACAATGTATTCTTTAATGCCAAGTAAGGGTAAAAACATGCCAAAGATGCCTCACTGCGATACCTCGCGGTCGCGGTTTAGCTCGCTACCTCGATGTCACCTCCATTCAAAACAAATGTACCGCGATGTGTCGCGCGATTATTCATATAATTAATGAGCATATGAGCAGGTGTGTTACTTAATGTTAAGTGATTACAACCGCCGGCGTCGGCATTGCCAGTCAAAGTCGTACGTAAAAGTTGTGGCGCTTCAAATTGAGTCAATCCAGACGTTAATCATAGAAATACTGGCTTATATCCACATTAGTGGGGAATCTTCCCCTCGCCCCATCAGGGTAGAGCCCTTGCCTCAAAACTCGTAGCCCTGCTGGCTTCACGGCCAGTAGAGAAGACCAGCAAGACACATTTACAATTAGTAAGGATATGCATGCAATCTTATCAGAAACCTCTACCTTTTTTTTTATTCAATGACAAGATAGCCCTTGACTGCGATCTCGCCTGATGATAAGTGACGATGCAGTCTAAGATGGTAGCGGGCTAACTTGGAAGGGGTATAGTAGTCTAAATTCAACCCATACCCCTAATCGGTTTCTACACGCCATCGTGCCGCAACGCTAAATTGCTTGGTGACACGTCTTTGACGGTAGGGTAGTAACTAGCCACGGCCAAAACCTCCCACCAGACCAGACCAGAGACAATTCAGAAATTATAAATTCCCAAATTGCCCCGCCGAGAATCAAACCCAAGACCTCCCAGTTATAAGACCACAGCGCTCACCACTGCGCCAGGGAGGTCGTCAAAGGATATACAAGTTCTTTACCAGACTGTTCAAACTCCTTCTTCAGCAGCTCAGCGATGTGGGCGCCGGTGCGCTCGTCGTTGGCCAGCACCGTCAGCTCGGCCGTGACGTAGTGCGACTCCGTGTCGAACGCGTTGATCCTGTCGTATGGCAACGCCACCCTGGGAAGCAGTACAATGTTTAACATAGCTTTATTTTCTCGAATATTGTTGTGTAAACGGAACGTAAGTGTGTGTGAAAGAGATAGATGTATGGGACAGAAAGAGAGGAGAGAGAATGGAAGATGGCGAATCGACCTTTTTTTTAATAAGTGCAACCGCCGAGTTTCTTGCTGGTTCTTCTCGGTTGAAATGGCATTCCGAACCAGTGGTAGATTCATTTGACGATTCGAATTCACTTTGGAAAAGTTT
This sequence comes from Hipparchia semele, assembly GCA_933228805.2. Taxonomy (NCBI): domain Eukaryota; kingdom Metazoa; phylum Arthropoda; class Insecta; order Lepidoptera; family Nymphalidae; genus Hipparchia; species Hipparchia semele. Next base: position 1,501,858 of record OW121719.1, read on the forward strand.
ATTTGAATAAAAAATTATTCTATTCAATTCTATTCGTGTGTGCGTGCTTAGGATAGGAAAAAAAATAAGTTCATTAGAATATATCTACTGTGTTTACTTTGAGCCTAATCCCACATTGGTGACTATCGATGCGACTAGGTAGAAGGTTCGGGTGACGTATGGCATGCGGGAGGACTGTCTGCCTTCCCCGCATGCGGCGATTAGACTCACTCTGAGACTAATCTGGACACCTCCGCGACTCGTAATTTATAATAATATCGCCCGCATAATACCTGTAATTTCGTCCGCATGGAGTATTTTATCCAGGTCCTCTACTATACAAATGCGAAAAATCACGTCGATTCTCCGCTACTTTGCAACCTGATTGAAGGTCAAACCAACAAAAAAAAAAACACCCTTAGTTTTACTAGTAGATATTGAGAAACGAATCACCTAAGCACACTTATTGTTTCCACCCCTTATTCCACTCTGTGTAAGGCCCATATTACACTGTCCTAGTTACAGGGTCCTATTTCGTACCATATTATCATCTCGTATTAATATATATATAGCTACTCGTGCTGATTCACTGACTCACTCACTCACTCATTGATCACCTCTCCTGTAAAATTTTGTATGGAAAAATTTTTTTTCACTCATGGTATCGTATGAAGGACAAAAATTCATTCGGAGGAAAAATATGGAGAGAGCTGATGATTGAGGATTTCGGAGACGGGTGAGGAGCACCGGCCAGGGTATCGAAGATAGATGGGGGGTGTTCAACCAAATGTCACTTGAAACCTCATCCAATTGGCAGAGAGCCGAACAAGAACTCCAAAATGGCGAATTCAAGATGGCGGCCATACAAATTTTGACTGTGTCTATCTCGGAGAGTATAAGAGATGGAAGAGTGGTTTCTTGGAAAAAGATGATTAGGATCCGAAGGTCCACTTGATGAACAGAAAAAAAATTCAAGATGGCAGAATTAAATTTTTTCCATACAAAATATATGCACGACTTTATACGGCTCCTTTTCAAAATTTCTAATGGTTTCGTATAGAAGACAAAAATGCATTTGGAGGAAAAATATGGAGAGAGCTGATGGTTGAGGATTTCGGAGACGGGTGAGGAGCACGGCCAGGATATCGAAGATAGGTGAGGAGTGTTCAAACAAAAGTCACTCTAAACCTCATCCAATTGACAGGGAGTTGAAAAAAAATTCAAAATGGCGGATTCAAGATGGCGCCCTTACAAATTTCGTCGGTGTCTGTCTCGGAGACTATGAAAGATGGAAGAGTGGTTTTTTGGGAAAAGATGATCAGGACCTGATGGTCTACATGATGAATAGAAAAAAATTCAAGATGGCGGATTTTTTTTTTCATATAAAATGTATGCAAGACTTTGATACGTTCCTTTCCGCTGATGGTTTCGTATAGAGGACAAAAATTCATATGGATAAAAAATATGGAGGGAGCTGATGATTGATGATTTCGAAGACGGGTGAAGAGCACGGCCAGGATTTTAAAGATAGGTGGGGGCTGCTCAAACAAAAGTCACTCGAAACCTCATCCAATTAGCAGTGAGCTGAAAAAAAACAACAAAATGGCGGATTCAAAATGGCGGCCGTACAAATTTCTTTGGAGACTTTTAAAGATGGAAGAGTGGTTTCTTGGAAAAAGATGATCAAGACCCGAAGGTCTACTTGGTGGACAGAAAAACCGCGGTTCGCTTTAGCGAGCCGCGCACCCACGCGCCCTACTAGTATTCTATATAGATCATCATATATATTTCTAGGATGATAATCTATGGAATATAGGGTCCTATAAATAGTATAGTATACCTAATGTACTATATAGTATAGTATACTTAATGTGGGCCTTAGTCAGTATTTTTTCTAGTTCGAACAAGATATTTCTCATTCATGTTCGCTCGCTTTATCTTTGACCGACGAGCCGTATGAAGGGCATACTGTATCACGGCCAGGGTTACCCAAACAACTCAAGGGTTAGAAGAACATTAAATAAAGTATGTAGTAAAGTTAGTTAAAGTTTGACACATTCAAAATTCTTGCTTCTTTTTTACTAAAATTATTAATGCAAAAGTGTGTCTTTTGGTTTGTCCTTCAAACAAGTCGCGTCCGCCATCGCCGAAGATGTTCATTAGATCTTCACCTTTAAATAAGACCATTGGGAATCTTACGATACGTCCGTTCAAATAAAAAAAATAATTGAAATCGGTCCAGATTTGAAGGAGTTGTGGAGTAACATCGCCAAAAAAAATACGCGTCGAATTGACAACCTCCTCCTTTTTTTGAAGTCGGTTAACAAACGACTCACAGTGATAATCCTTTATGTCCCCAATTTTGTGATATAACATTATCACTGAGAGGTCACTATCAGCTCTCACGTGGGTACCCTTTGACAATGCAGAGTTATGTCTGAAGATAAGCCCAGAAATAAAACGTATTTATTAAACATCTGCTCGTTTACTTATTACAAAATTAACGACTTAATAACAAAATTTTTAAGTACTTATAGATCTTGACATTGGCCTTATCTTACCAATATTTTAAATGCGAAAATTTGGATGTATAGATCGATGGATGTTTGTTACTCAATCACGCCGCAACAACTGTGAGTTGGCTGAAATTTGGCACAGTGATAGATTATAGTCTGGATTAACACATAGGCTACTTTTTATCTTTTATTGTATGACTAGCTTTTGCCCCCGCGACTTCGTCCGCGTGGAATTAGGTATTGGGGTGGAATTTTCAAAAACTGTGACACACGTACTTCTTTATTTTTAACTGAAAGCTCTAATACCAACTTTGATGGAAACAGCTTGAAAAATGACGGAGTTTCATATAAACTTCCATCCCCTATTTACATCCCTTACGGGTGGAATTTCCAATAATCCTTTCTTAGTGTGCGTCTTCGTCATAAAAGGAACCAACTGTAAAAATTTCAAGTTTCTCATTTCAGTAGTTTAGGCTGTGCGTTGATATCTCAGTCAGTCAGTCAGTCAGTCAGTCAGTCAGTCAGGACTTTGAATTTTATATACATAGATGATCTCGTCTAAATTAATACTGTCATAACCTGTACCTGTATACTTCTGTAGTCTTCCACCACAGAGGCAGGCCGATGATGATGAGTACGCCAACGAACGAGGCGCTTGCCCACATGCGGTGAGCCTCTGAAACAAGAGTGATTGCATCATTAGACTAGATAACAGCCGCATGAATTTGCATGATTTTGAAATTTTAAGCTATTGCATAGCTTCTATCGCGGGCCAGCGTGAGGACCGAATCCAGAAATTCCGTAACGAAAATAACCTGACACGGGACTCCTCTACGGCGAGCCGCTAGATGGCGCATTTTTTATCAACGCCATCTAGTGGTGAGCCGCTAGATGACGTTGATAAAAAATGCTATGCAATAGCTTTACCGCGGCAGTCCCCGAGTGCCACACGTCTTTTTTTTTTCTTTGAAACGCTCTGTAGTCTAAGGCTGGAATCATATCTCGCATCATCATATCTCATATCAATTCCCATTTTATCCATATAAAAGTGCTATTTTGTATGGAGTCGTGTACGTAACTACGGATACGGATGCGAACGGATCCGTTCACATGCGTATCTACGAATCCCTAATTGCCATTAGCTGAGCAAGAACCTTTCGCATGCGTACGGATGCGAACTTCGGCTTCGCTCCAATGCTTCGACGCGGGATGGGTATAAGTGACTGAAATCATACGCAAACATCCAAATCGATGCGCACAGTTTTGATGTCAGCCTAAACGGATTTTATATTTTATATTTTTTTATAATATTTTTAACATATTATCATGAGTCATGGAGCAAACTTAATGTGACATAATATAGGTAAAAATTTACAAATTTCATAAGGCCCCAACATTTTACATATGAAACATAGTTTCTTTTCAGTACAGAGTTCATGTTAAGCAGGTAAATATATGTATATGTCTGAAACTCGTCACAGGCTGTTGCCACGTCTTGGATTACAGACGCGCATGGACAGTTTAATAAACATAACTCATTGTTCACCGCAGTCCTTATTAGGCGCTAACTCAATACCAGAACGCGCGCACATTAAACAAGTGTCCCTTACAATATCGGTTCGGATTTCGCTTACGTTGGAACTGCGTTCTTGATTCTCTTTTCTATCATATCGCGGAGATCTGTGAGATCGTATTCCGATACAGCAACGTTTCGACGAATTGAGAGCATTTCTCTTGGAGGCAAACCAACGAACGAAGTGTAATTTGAAGTGAAAATTCTTACTAGTTACTTAGAAATACTTATAAATGCGAAAGTATGAAATGAATGAAATGAAATTAAATGAAAATGGAAATATTCTTTATTGTAGACCAAATAAGTTAACAACACAGAACTTTAACAAAATCAAATTAAAGTACAAGAGTGTGTTTGTTTGTTGGTTTGTCCTTCAATTACGCTGCAACAGAGCTGCGGGTGGACGTGATTTTTTGCATAGGTATAATTGAGGATTTGGAGAGTGATATAGCCTACTATTTATTCCGGAAAATCAAAGATTTCCCGAGGGATTTCAAACCTGAAGCCATTCGGACGAAGTCTGGCATCAGATAGTCATTGCATAAGGACAATTTAGTCAACTTATGTCTAAGGAATAGATAGATCGAGATAAGTAAGAGATCTCAGATGTCCTATTCATGCCTTACGGCCCGGACAGTCCAATTCGCCGGACTTCCAGTATGTCTTATTTGTGATAAAATTATACGAGTACTTACCACGGTAATTGTTAGTGTTTTTTGCCCAACTTTAAATGACGTTCCTCCAAAAAGACCAAGAAGGCGGGTAGATAGATTCTACCCATGACAGCTTCAACTTGACGTCTCGCAACACCGCAGTCCCGTCGTGACCACGGTCCATGCAACTGGATCGAAATATCGATAATTCCAACTAAATCAATTATCGTGGTACGTACTCGTATAATTTTATTACAATTATGTCATTAAACCACGAATCAAGTCTACAATCTTTAGTTCCAGTAAGTAGGTCTGTTACGTCCTATGGGGTATAGTCCAGTTGATGTAATAAGATAAATTAGTATTCTGTGATGTAAGTATGTCGAAGCTTAGATGTCGTATCGCGTTCTTGATACCACTTTGATGGGTCAAGAGTTATTGGTGTTAATCAGTAGAGGGAGTTGTAATTGAGATCAATTCTCACTTACGTGCTGTACAGGGTGTACGGAACATGCTAACGAAAACTAAAACCAAGGATTCAGTACCTGCATGATTCTGAGTTGCTCAGCCTTATTATTTTTCATCGATCTTTGACTTTGACAGCTGTTTTTTTTTTGTTCAGATTTTTAATTAATCTAAATCTAAATATATAAAAGGCAAAGGTGACTGACTGACTGACTGATCTATCAACGCACAGCTCTAACCACTGGACCGATCGAGCTGAAATTTGGTATACAGGTAGCTGTTAGGACGTAGACATCCGCTAAGAAAGGATTTTGGAAAATTTCAACCCCAAGAGGGTTAAATAGGGGGTTAAAAAATCGAACCTAACGTGAGCGAAGCCGCGGGTTAAAGCTAGTTAATTATAATATGGAATCGTGTATGTAACCTTCCTTTTGATTTTAATTGAAAAAACAACAAATGTCAATATTTAGTACAAAACAGCAATTTTAAAGCGATCAGCTGTTTATCAGAACTTCAAACCACTCGGCCTAAGTACCTACAAACAGGATTTGCCTTCGCGATCCATCGCGGTTCGCGTTACATTGCGTGCTCAAAAAATGCAATATTGGTAAAAGAGTAAGGAAGTGTGCCTACACCCTGTATATCTCCTCGTACACGTGTGTACGATACCCGTGGATATAGACACTTCGTATTAATCATAATTTATGCTGCCATAAATAAAAAATACTATATTGGATAGAATCAGGCGTTACTTTGCGGAAGTTCATGATTAACAAAAAATGTTAGAATTATTTTGCTGTAATCCGCCAACAGAAAAAAATCTGTATCTCCTGAGGATGCTCCGGTGTCGGGGCGAAACGTGCGTCGAGAGTAGTATAAAAGTCTCGTGTGGTGATGCATGTGAGTGGTGGTGGCATTGCTTGCTTAGGAACTTTGCTTTATTGCTTGGTTGGGGAGGTAAGCGGTGCTTAGCTTATAATTGCATGCTTGACCATACAGATTTTTTTCTGTTGGCGGATTACAGCAAAATAATTCTAACATTTTTTGTTAAAAAATACTATTATTATCGTAAACCATACAAGTCATTAGGATTTTGTGACAGCCTTTAGCGATGTTAATTTTTGAAATTAGCAGGTAGATACATCGGCAGAGTGAGTGTTAATTAAAAATTTAAAACACCCCGTCATGTTACAACATCCTAATCGCTAGTCAGTAATCGTTAAAATATATAATCCGCCATTTTGTGGCGGCGGCCATCTTGGACGGATTTTCATCAAAATAGAACACTCCCAACTAATTCACCTTTCAAACAAAAAAAAAAACAAAATCAAATTCGGTTCATCGTTCGGGAGCTACGATGCCACAGACAGACACACACAAAAACACACACACAGACAAATTTATAACACCCCGTCGTTTTTGCGTTGGGGGTAAAGAATTAAAAGAGTTGACATTTTAAATCATTTTGATTTTATTAAATTTCGAACAGGATCTGACGAGAATAGGAGAATTGACGTAACGATATTACAAACTTAATACTCGTAAAAGGGTAATCAGTAAAATGAAACCTTGCAGTTGTTACATTTATGCTTGTAACATTGAAAATCCATAATTCACCCACTTGCAAGTCGCAACTAACAATGTAAACAGGTTTGCAATGAATGTATGATTTGAACCATGTTTCTGACCTAAATTATATACCGACGTAGTATTGCTTGACCTTTCTAGAATAATTATCTTTACTAATATTGTAAATGCGAAAGTAACTGTTTGCCTATAATTTTATTTCGCCTAAATCCCTTGAGTAATTTTGACAGGCAAACAATTCAAAATTCAAAATTATTTATTTCATGTAGTCTTGTGGCTGTTAGGTCAAGTAAAGACTCTACCGCCGGTTCTGAAACTAATTTCTGTAAAGAAAAGTCAGAAAGAAACCGAGTAAGGTACAGTTGCTCTTTTCGAAATAAAAATAATTACAACTTACAATATGTAACTTTATCGATGTTACACTGACGCAAAATTACTAAGCAGATCATTCTTGCAATGGCACATCCTGAGGAATGACACAGGGAACTTCTTTTCCCAAGTTCCCAAAAAAATTATAACAACATAAATCCGAGGGACCGAAGTCGCGGCAATCAGGTAGTTATTGTTCGATTGTTTATTGTAGGCTTTATATAGAGGTGACCTAATATTAAGGTTAGCACCTGGGGCAGTTATTATTAAATGCTCTAAGCGTAAGCAAGTTGGTAACTTCAAGATTAAATGCCCTATTCTATACTACCACGTTCTTGAACCGTCCAACTCCTTAACAATTTATGTTGCTTAATTGTATCGTTTTTGGGTGCATTTTGGTCTGATGAGTAGTTGGCTCTACACGTGCTATGGAACGAACTGATAAAAACAACTGAACAGATTTTCGTGAAACACAGCTAAAAATCATACCAGTTAAACCCCCTTTTTAATCAAAACCGCATTTATAGTATCAGTTTGGGCGCTTCGGTGATACAGATAGATAGAAAAGTGGTAGGTATTTATGGATGGCGGCTGTTCTGCCGGACCTTAAAAATAAAATCATCATCAAAATTAAATCAGTCCAACTTTATTCACTATTGCGTCATCCTCATGAAAATTAGGATCGTAGGTCGAATTTATCGAAACATAAAAATTGCGATACAATTAAAATTGGTCGCCATTTTTGAAGTACATACATATTTATAAACATTCATGCTCACGTGTTGTTGGAGGACAGATAGATGCGGTTGAGTGAGAATTATTGTTTTAAAATGTTGCTATTTTAAGGAGATATACCTACCATAATATGCTTTCTTTAAGATAAATCCTTACTTACATTGTAAATGCGAAAGTGTATTTATTTGTTCGTTTGGTTCTTCCACAGAACTACAGAGGAAAGGATTTTATGCATGGGTATAGTTGAGGAATTGTAGAGTGACATAGGCTACCTTTTTTCCCGGAAAAGAGGGTTCCCGAGGGAGTTTTAAAAACCAAACCACGCGGATGAAGTTGTGAGGCAAATCTACTAATGTAATATTTGGGGAAAAACCGGGGAATAATCGTGATGGATGAAGTTAGAATGAATTTGGTTTCAGTTGTTTCTGTTACATTCCACTATAGTGCGGTCGCGGAACAGAAAGAAATTCGTACATTAACCTGTTACTACCTGTCTCTGTCACTCCCGCTTTAAAATAATGCGTCACGCTCGCACAAATGCAATGACCGCCGTCCTCGGGGATTGTAAACCTTTTACTTGCAAACCTATGGTTTGTTTTTGTTTGCTTGTGAATTGAATTTAGGGAGTCTAGATCATAATGTAGACAAAACTGTACATTATTTCGTTATAACTGTGACAGGCGAGACGTCGTCGGAAAGTAGTTACTCCGATACAGAGAAATCGGACTTTGATTTTTGAATTTTCATTTTTTTATTTCTATGTAATAAGTTAATATAACTCGATTATAATAACTGTTTAAAAGTAAATAATTTATTTAATAAGCTACTAATTTTTTTTCTCCTTCAAATATTTTATATAAACCGCACTTAATAGAAAAATGTTTGTGACCACTGTCAGTAGGCAAAGAGGTCATTGTACGAAATTCTTTCTGTTCGGCGACCGTACTTTAGTAGGTATAGTTTGTAAGTTACCACGGGGCTGGCGTGTCCGCTCGTCGGATGAAGGTCCCTTAAAAATTGAGATAATAAAAAAGTTAGAAGGTCGTCTATCGGTTGTGAACTGTGGTAACAACGACGATGAAAAGCTGAATTTAAGGGACTCTTGTCGCAAACAAAGACTATTATGAGCCATGACAAATTTTCCCCTTTCCCCTCTAAATAATCGTAGAGCCTGACTTAAGTGTGAGCAGCACGATAGCGAAGAGGGTAGGGTTCGGTAGGGTATTTCATTCCGAATTAAAAAAAAAACTAAAAGAATTTATTTCAGGTAGACCAATCCGTGGTCTTATGACAGTTAGGACTCTGTCACTGGTTTGGAGTATGAGACCAATTTCCGTTGAACTATTGTCGTACTCACTCCTCTTCTTCTTCACGTGCCTCTCCATTACTGAAGGTCAGCAGTCAGTTTTTTAAATTTCTCCTTGTACATGGCTAGACAGACTAGTTCTTGGACTGTCTTGATGCCAACCAACTCCCTTATGTTTCTAAGCCAAGCCTTCTTTTTTCTTCCTATTCACTCTTACCACAAGCTTATTCGGAAGAATACTATTAATTTTTTTTTAACGTAATATTCTTTAAAATCTCGCAAGACTTGGGGCTATTGACTAGAGCATTATTAGCAGCAAGGCATAAATAGATTGATGATGATTAACTGAACGTGATTAAAGATATGATACACAAACAAAATGGGCTTTAACCAGAATTTCGTAATGAGGAAGGAATTACCTAATGTGAGTTAAAAAGATAAGTTATCTTATACTATCTATTATAACAGCTAAGATCAAACACAAACAAGCTGTATTAAATAAAGATACGCATAATTAGGAGATTTGTTATCCCTTTTAAAACTGTAATCTACTAACTATAATGTAAACTTATGTCCTTGTTTCTAATCTCTGTCGTATTTAGTTCATTATTGTCTCTGGTGTTTGTTGTTCTGGCAATTTTGGCTGCTTCAGTTTCCTCTAAGTACTTAATCGTGAAGAAAAACATCGTAGTGGAACCGCCCCCTGATTACGTAAAAATTTGCAACAGCAACAGCAATAGCAACGCGACAGCGATCGGTTGCAAAACGTCACTAAAAATCGTATTACGGAAGCCAATCGCACGTCTATTGCTCACGTGTCGATACTAGCGCCACTCGCGATAGGACGGCAATAGATGTAAACAAAATACACAGTTTTTATCGTCGTCAGTGGTTGAATTGTTATATTTTTTATTTGTTTTGTGTTGTGGTCTGTGGTAAAACCCTCTCGAAGTATTTGGACTTCCTTTCTTCTCCATCAAGCATCTCTAAAGAAGAAAAGTACATTTTGCAATAGGCGAGCAACAGACGTGCGATTGGCTTGCGTAATACGAATTTTAGTGACATTTTGCAACCGATCGCTTAGTGATTGCTGTCGTGTTGCTACTGCTGTCACTACTGAAATTTGACGTTTGAGAAGTGACGTTTGACAGCAGAAGTGACGTTTGACAGCAACGATTGCGCAATTTACGCCTGTCGCGAACCTGTCGCGAGATACGTAATAACCCCGCCGGCCAGGGTGGTTGACTATGTCCTAAACCCTTCACATTCGATATTCTCACATATTCCCTAGTTACAACATTTAGAGCCAATTTCACCTATGATGATTAACGTTTTACCGACGAAGTTGGACGATCTGATCGACCTTCAATACAAAAACTGTCAGTAGATATGTCAAAATTGAAAGGTGAAATTGGCCCTTAGTTGGTTAAATGCTTTAAGATTTCCTATAATAATTGTGTTCGTTGAAAGTCTGCAGGGCATGCATTGTTTGGTAGACGGGCTTTCGGGCGCACGTGACTGCTCGCACGATCAACGATACGACCACATGAGGGAAAGGACAGACTGGCTACTCATAGCGTAGCGATCGGCGTTTTTATGACGACGCAAGAAGCCATAAATACGCCGATCACTGCCACTCCTCTACTATAATAAGGTCAAACGCAGAAGTCAGCAGCCGAAAATCGCAGAAATCATCGTTCAAAAAACGCTAAAACGCGATGCAGACGCAAAAAAGGATAAAACGCCAATCGCTGCCGCTAAAAGTTGCCAGTCTGTCCTCTCCCTTAGTACACTGACACTCATGCGACTCGAGAAAGGACTCGAGATTCGACGAAGTGAAATATTGTCAAGTTCAGCTTGGCTAATATTCTTTTTTTTATATGTATAGCGTGCAAACGAGCAGCCGCCCATGAACATTAGTAGCACCAGAGGCACCACCAATGCGTTGCCGGCTTTTCAGGAATTTGATGTTCCATCTTGAAAAACCCTTAAGTGGGAACACCGTCGCAGGAAGTTGGTCCCAAAGTTTGGAGTTCGTGGCAATGAAAAAGAAAAGTACTTGAAAAAGACGTGCAAATAACAAAAAAAAAAAAAAAATACAGCACACAGCAATTTGTTATCCGTTCACTTCATCACTTTCGCGCAAAGTCGTGAAAATAAAGTAGAATTTACTGTTTAGACATCTCGCAAGGAGCGTTAATAAGATAAACGTGATTTGTGCAAGTGGTTATATTTTTTTAACACATTATTTACGTGTGTATTTACCTATAATTTTAAATTACTTCCGAAGGTTAACGCTGTGATTTGGAAACACATAGGTCTCTAGTAATCTGACAAAGTTTATTGGGAGCATTTGGCTGCCCACAAGATAGTGAAATAACTTGTTAAATTGTAACATTTTGTCTTAAAAATAAAAATAGCAACTGCTGACTTTCTTGCCGGTACTTCTTAGCAAAGTTAGATTTCACTCACTCACTCAGCTCAGACTTAAGACAGAGTTAAAAAGAGACGTATGTATGTCAGAGCATATTTATGTCTCGTTTTAACTCTATCTTAAGTTTGAACTCAATCAGAGGCCAGAGCACGTTGTATAGATCTCAGCATTAAACATATTTAAGGGGCACTGTTTTAGTAGGTTTAATAGAAAACTATTTATCTTAAAGGGGGTGAAAAGTAGGGGCGAGTATAAAAGATTAGAGGGTGCTACGCGAGCCCCAAAAATCTTTACTTTGAGGCATAGGGTAACCATGAGTTTTTGTTTCCCCAGATTGTTTTCGAGTTTTTGAGATTAGCGAATTGGGCTTAACAGAATTAAAAAAAAAATTATTGAATTCGATGCCTAATGTACATTTGATAAAAAAAATGTTGTACTCGAGGTTTGGTTTTAAATCGTGTTTTAAGAATATAGGTTGTATGAACCACCTAATTATTTTAAAATTGAATTGAATATTTTTAAACAATTTTTAATAGAGCAAAAGAAACCTTTAGGTTTCATATAAATTATACCACCTTTGCATTTTTAAGTTTTAAGTTTTATTAATTTTTGTTTTTTTCTTGTGTGCAATAAAGTTTTAAGCTATTGCATAGCTTCTATCGCGGGCCTTGAGCGTGGAAACCGAATCCAGAAATACCGTAACGAAAAAAACCTAAGGCTCGACGGGAACACGGACTCCTCTCACCGCTAGATGGCGTTGATAAAAAATGCTATGCAATAACTTTACCGCGGCAGTCCCCGAGTGCCGCACGTCTTTTTTATCTATCTATCTATCTATCTATCTATCTATCTATATATTAGCGTAGTTTACAATATACCTACTACTAATCGTGATAGTCTAATGTGAAATTAATTTTGTTCCAGGTCTGTAGGTATTTGCGTCACATCACAACGCATTAGAATAATGGACGCGTTGTAAACAAGTTGAACGTCCAATGCCAACGACTTGCCAGCCTTCCGCAGTTTTATATATTTATTTATAAAAAAACTATTTCTCGGTTACCATGTCTTTGCGTAACAAAACCAAATTCTTTAAATAAACTCCTCCGCTCCTCTTTAAATAAGCCCTACATTCAAACGTCTGAAGGTAAACTGTGACGAATAAAAAATATTATTTTATCAATGTTATAATGTGGGTGTCTTTAAATCAAGAGTGCTGCTGCATCTTCTAGTCTATATATTTAAAAAAAATACATGCTTTATGAATACACAAAGATTTAGCTTCGATCACAAAAAAAAATATTTTTCTGTGATCGAAGGCCTTTAGCCTTTAAATGAGTTATTAAAAGTATAGTTTATTCGACGATATAAAATTAGTATGCAAGTATAGTCACTCAAGTAGTCACGAAAAGTTTGGATTTCAAAGTTCTCGAGTAGACTTCTTATCTGTCCTCGTGCGTATGTGCATAATAAAATGGGCGCGTCAGAAATAATGCGCTGTGATTGGTCCAAATGATGGCACTATCATGACGTGGACATTTTGTTCTTTGTGGACTGTGGTTAATTTAATTTGTTATGAGGATATCACGAACGTAACATTATAGCTAGAATTTAGTTTTATCAATAATTAGGTAGCTTAACAAGCTCATATAATATAATATCTCTGTTTAATACTTAACTTTCGAAATTAATTACAATATCAACCGCTCCAATAAAGAAACGAATCTTAAATGGGGTCTTGTATGATTTTTTTATTAATATATTATTCTTATAGCGTTATAGTTATTCTTTTTTTATTGTGTAGGTAAGGTATAAAAGCCATACTTGTATATGAAAATATATTTATTAAATGACAAACTTACATAACATTAAGTAATTACTTGAATACAAAAGTCAATAAGAACAGAATAAATCTATTAAACAAAACTATAACAAATACATTAAAAAATCTAATAAAACAAAGGAAACGTTAAAAAAACCAGTATGAATGCAAATTCTGCCTATTCTTTATACATACAGAAGGCCAGTGTGCGACTGAGAGGAATTGATGACTGAGTGACGCCATTTTAAATTCGTTTCTTTATTGAAAGGTGTTATAAATTATACCTACCTACATAGTTTCAAAGGGTCGATGAACTATGCTGCATTTTGCAAGGTAATACAACTGCATAATGTAAATTTAAGATTTACATTATGCAGTTGTATGCAAAACTCAGAATTTATGCAAATAAAATTTGCAAAAACACATGTAAATTTTTACATAATAAACAATATTTTTATTTATTATCATACAAAAGTCACAAAACTCTAACTATATGTGTTATTTAGGGTTAAAATTCAACTAAAAACTACTTAGCTAGGTTTTTAACTTTACTGTTACCGTATGTACCTACTGATCTATGTAACGGTAACATTCATTCACTGCAAACCAATTAACCCCTATATCCAGCTGGTTTTATAACAGGTGTAGGTACAAGTTCGTACATATTTGCAATTTCATCAATCACGTTTATAAACATTCAGCTACTTATCGAAAAGCACGCGGCATGCACAGCAAAATATTACACCAACCTCCTTGCATCACGTGGATTTATCGACCAGGGTTCACGCACGAATGAAAAAAAAAAAAGTCAACGCGTCCCTACTGCAAGCGCGGGAATACTGGGCGAAAAAACAATGCCCAGCCAGTCCAGTCGGCAGTCTGTGACCGCGTCGCGCGTGGCACGTACGTACGCGGTCGTTAAGAATATCCGTAAAAAGTTAAAACTTATGTGCATAACATTATAAAGTTTGGTGTTCGTGTCATTTTTCGTCTAATAAAACACCGAAATCTTCAAAATCCGAAGCGGATTCCTCAAAAAAAAAAAAAAAAAAAATATACCGGCCGAATTGATAACCTCCTCCTTTTTGGAAGTCGGTTAAAAACTGGTTAGTTTCACACATTATTGTGTTATTTTTATAGATTTTGAGCAGATTGGGTTATGAGTACGCGTGTTATTTTTTAAAGTTGACTAAATGCATATAATTAAGATGTGTACCACTACCAACGACATCTTTAAATAGGTTGGAATAGAATTAGAATTTTAATTGGGTGATTTAAATTCTGAAATCATGAGGTTTATACATTTTAAAATAAAATACTTTAAGTAAGCGTTTTTAAAATATAAATGACCATACAAATTATAATTGATACATATATGTAATAAGGAAATGATTTTAAAAGTAAATCATAACTCTGGACGGAGTAAAAAATATAAAATATTAAGTATGAATCTTTATTATTCTATCAAAACTACTAGTTACCTACTAGTAAAAAAAAAATTACTGCTATTCATTTACCTAACTGGATTTTTATGTTGAATTGTTGGTTGATCCATTGATCTCTCTAGTTTCCTTATTACTCGGCTCGATTATTCGATTCTACGAAAAAATGCTAATCATTGTCTTGTAGGCTTAA
Organism: Hipparchia semele; assembly: GCA_933228805.2. Classification (NCBI taxonomy): domain Eukaryota; kingdom Metazoa; phylum Arthropoda; class Insecta; order Lepidoptera; family Nymphalidae; genus Hipparchia; species Hipparchia semele. The sequence continues at coordinate 1,516,932 of OW121719.1, forward strand.
CTATTACGGAAATACAAAGACATACATAACTACCTACTTATTTAAAAGTAAAAAAACGGCTTAGTAATTTCCTCGTAAACGTCATACCTACATTGAAATCACTTGAATACATAATACATACTATTAATAAATTATTTACACGACAACGTAATTTACGTATATAATCTATATATTATTGCAATTTATATCAAATTATGCATAATATATAATCATAATTGTGTTAATTTTTAGCGTGATGTTCTTAAAATAAAATATTTCCAAAAAACCGAAGATTCAAACCCCACCCATATGCAATAATAATCTATGCAATAGTAAGTAATGCTTAGGTATGGCATACGAAAACCACTTCAATATATATTTTTAGTATCAATCGTAGAGCTCGAATGCAAGCTAATAAAATTTGATAAAATGTATAATAAAATGAATAATAGTAAAACTAGAGTCACCATCCGTTCGAATTGCCCCGGAATCGTCCTGTTTTGGGTCGAAATATTTTACAAAATAATTATTTTAGCCATGTTTTTGACTGAAATTCCCATCTCCCCTTCAAATAAGCAGTTCAAGTTTGTGCTAGCTGTACCTAGGTACGAGTTACGACCTGGGTACGACCATAGTGAAACAGGGGGGGGTCTGTCGACCTTTCGGTGTCCGGTCCGTTGCCCTGACGATTGCGCTAGGAGACTTCAATTTAGTGCTTCAGAAACTATTTTTCTGCGAAACTACGAAACTATGTCCATATTTAATTAGGTAAAAAAAAAAAAAACTACCGAAAAGTTTATATAGTTTGCTGACTAATTTCGTATTTTTCGTAAATCTGAATATTCTGCTTACAGTTTAAATGATAGTCAAAATGTGAATTGCAACGGGATGCATTTTTATAGCTCCATTTGCAGCCACTATTGTATATTCTCGCTTTTCTTAATAGGCACACGCACCCGTATAGTACTCGTACAAAGTGCAATTGTAGAGGAATGTTTCCACAATTCTATGGTGTAACCATTTGTTATCTACACGTGCATCCGACAGCTCAGCGGAAGCGATGACTATGCGATACGTCCAAAATATTATTATATTAAAATTAAAATATGGAACATACTTTTAACCTATTTTTCTAAGTCCATCCTCCTTCCATTTTGGAAGTCGGTTAAAAACACGAAAGCAGATTTATTATTTAGAGATTGTGTGCGACAGAATTCAATCAAACTCGTTAATTAGCTTTACTCGTTAATGAGCCTATACTACCAACGCTTAAAGCAGTGTTATTTCAATTTAATTTTGGTATGTCATACAGTGTCAATTCAAGAAATTACGGAAACTTGACAATGATATTTTAGTAATTTATAGTTTTATAGTTTTACTAGCTTTTGTCCGTGGCTTCACTCACGTTAAGTTCGTTTTTTAAACCCTTATTTTACCCTCTTAGGGGTAGTATTTTCGAAAATTCTGATGAATCTTAGCTGATGCCTACGTCATACTAGCGTTCTGTGTGCCAATATTCAGCCAGATCAGTCTAGTGGTTGAAGCTGTGCGTTGATAGATCAGTCAGTCGGCCTGATATCTACAGAGCGTGCTCTGACTTAAGATAGAGTTAAAACGAGACACAAATATGCTCTGACATAAATCAGTCTCGTTTTAACTCTGTCTTGAGTCTGAGCTGAACGAGAGTGCGGTCTATAAATTTCAGCTTCAGTCACCCTGTCATCTTTGCCTTTTATACATTTAGAAGATTATAGTAGGGCTTGCATTAACTCTTAATAATGGTTAGTAGTAGATAGCGTATAGCCCATTACATCATGGCTATGAGCGGTAGTGCGGACAATGTCAAGGGTAACCAGTATGACAATAAATACTTGAGATCACCTTGCCTTAGCGCTAACTACTATTCGGAAAAATTATTTAAAAAATCATTACCCATATTTAATCAAGGATAATCAGATTAGGTTTATTAGGGGTATTTGACAATTGTCAAATGGATTATGTAAGAATAACATTTGTAAAAACAGAAAATAAATTGGTCAAAAAATAAATAAGTTATAAGCTGTTTTACTGCGTTACTGTATTCGTCTCTATCTAGAACGAAATTTTCTATGGAGAGTGTATAGATCTACTCACTTATGACGTCATGATTATATAGCGCTCTCTTTGTCTAACAGGAAACTTTAAAGCTCTAAATTTTTGAGACTAGTTAAGATATTGAAAAAAGAAAAATGGCATTGTTTTAGGTATTCTATTAAAACCTTTATTTTAAGTATGGTTTTTTTTGTCATATACCCAATTGTAACGAGCGACAATCGAGCTGGTAGGAAAAGATAGTAATGGAATGGCGACTTTGTGCTAGGAAGTATAACGACCCTCGACTAGGTGGAAAGATCACGAGCGTGTCGCTGGATACAGACGCCAATAGATCGTATTCTGTGGTGATATTTCCACGAGATGTAGCCTATGCTATGTCTATCGGTCGAGATGATGATGATACGAAATAAAACCGAAAATAATTTTCTACAGGGGGAGAGCGGGGCTAAAAGTTACGGGAGTAAGTAGTTCCGATGGAAATACATTAAGGGTAAAACCAAGTAAGCAGATAAACGTATTTATTCGTCTTGAGATCATTATTACAAAACCACAATAAATAAATTTTATTGTTATGGTATTTTCAAAGAATGGTGTTCTGAATGATGACTTCATAAGGACAAAATAGTTGGTTAGCTAGTGTAAAACCAATTTAGAAATGACAAATACCAAATCACATAAACAGTTAATAGGGTCAATCGATTTTTAAACGATTTCTCAAGAGGAGGTTCTCAATCCAGTCGGTATTTTTTGACATGCCGAAATCTTTAGGGTAGGATGTGTTTAATTAAAAAGCTGAATTTTCATGAACATGAAGCTATGAAATTGTTTGTTTTTGCGCACATCCTACGCTAAATATATTCGCAAATCCCTGGTGGATAGGCAGCCTAAGAATAGTACACATTGACGTAAGGAACTGTGATATTTATTTCCTCAAGGAATTCCACTGAAGATGAAAAATGACGTCCGACATTTGGTTCCCAACTAATATCCCAACAGGAAACTGATACGCGTATAACAAACTCATTTTCCTTTACTATAACTAGAATACGTCTTTAACTATGAAGACCACAACATTCCTGGCAACATTTGAAGAACCCTTACACACACACACACACACACACACACACACACACACACACACACACACACACACACACACACACAAATGCATGCACGCACGCACGATCAAAAAAGCTAACGAGACTTATAGTTTTTAATCGCGATGATTCACAAAAAAAAATCGTGTTCAATTAAAGGAATGATTGGAACAACTTTTTAACGAGAAAATGTAATCTAACTCAAATAGTAAGTCAGTCTATACAGTTTTCAAAATGTGGCTTACAGAAAATTGCATAAACTCTAAGTAATTGAAGTAATATGTCCCCATAAGAAACTTAAATTCATGGTAGACGTGTTCCTTTTAGATCAGAAGACAGAGACTATCGATAATTTTATTTATTGCGATCAAAAAGGTTTTTTAAGCTATTGCATAGCTTCTATCGCGGGCCTTGAGCGTGGAGACCGAATCCAGAAATTCCGTAACGAAAATAACCTGACACGGGACTCCTCTCACCGCTAGATGGCGTTGATAAAAAATGCTATGCAATAGCTTTACCGCGGCAGTCCCCGAGTGCCACGCGTCTTTTTAAGTACATATTTAGTTACATTTGCTTAACCTACTTCAAGGGACCATGTACTGGATCTATAATCACGTTAGATCTACCAACAAATTATTACGGTTTCAAATATTTGGTTTGTTTATCAAGGGTCAGTACTATGCTCTGATAAGACAATACTCAACGGAACAAAATATATTTTGTCTATATGTATATATTATCTCCCTTCAGTGGTACTCGTAAAAGGGTCTCTTATGCTTGTGAGAGACTGACTGATCGAGGATTTGCAGTCTGGATGCAGTCAAATTGCAATTAAGATTGCAGTTCGCCTATTTACATTACAACTGCTAGCTTGCAAGTTTGAATGCAGTTACATATGTTGCAATTACCTCCCTGGCGCAGTGGTGAGCGCTGTGGTCTTATAACTGGGAGGTCTCGGGTTCGATTCCCGGCGGGGGCAATTTAGTAATTTATTATTTCTAAATTGTCTCTGGTCTGGTCTGGTGGGAGGCTTTGGCCGAGGTTAGTTACCACCCTACCGTCAAAAACGTGCCGCCAAGCGATTTAGCGTTCCGGCACGATGGCGTGTAGAAACCGATTAGGGGTATGGGTTGAATTTACACTATACCCCTTCCAAGTTACCCCGCTACCATCTTAGACTGCATCGACACTTACCATCAGGTGAGATCGCAGTCAAGGGCTATCTTGTCATAGAATAAAAAAAAAAAAAAAAAAATTACGATTGCAGTTGGCATTACTGCATTACAACTGCATACTTGTAGTATAACCGCAGCAATCCTGATGTAAACTTGACTGACTTTAATTTTAAAATCATCGAATGGATAAATAAAAAGTAAATAATTTGGAGGTTTTACTTGCTGAAATAATATTCCAAACCAATATTAGATCATCAAGATACGCTTAGCGATGAAGCAAGTTCACAGGCCAACGAACAGATTAAATTTCGCATAGTATAATATTGATATCTAATGCTGAGATTTATAGAGTGTGCTCTGACTCAACTCAGACTCAGGATAGAGGTTAAAACGAGACACAAATATGCCCTGACATAAATCTGTCTCGTTTTAACTCTGTCTTGAGTCTATGCTAAGTGAGAGCGCGGTCTATGGATTTCAGCCTTAGAACAAAGATTGGCATCTTAGAGCAAGAAGAAAGAAGAGCAAAGATGGATTAAAATATTTATCAGGTTCACTGATGGTGATGACTTAGCTAATATACAGATATGCTAGAACAAAGAACGAAACTATATGAACTTTTCCGGTCTTAATTCAAACGCGTACGAAAGAGCAAGGTTACAAATATACACCCACCGAAAATAATCGCAAACAATCACAAAGTAGGTCAGAACATTGCCCTATATCCTCAGTAAACAAGACCATTGTAAGAAGGATTCCCAGAAAAATTAGATTGCAAGAAACGATTTAACGAAATAATAAAGGGAAGTGGAATTTTAATTCATAGGAGTGACTTGATTAATAATAATTAATTGGATAATCGAGTTATCAATAATATAAACGTAATAATTGTTTTTACAAAACCGACTTCAAACGCCACTACAAAGTATATTAATTGTGCCTCTAAAATAGGAAGAGTTCCCTCGATTCCTCCAGGATCCCATCAGATCCTGATGGGACCACCTGGGAAGTATAAACCCTTTCAAATAAAATAATTATCCAAATCGGTCCAGGCGTTCGAGTAATCAGGGAACATACATAAAAAAGAAAAGATTCCGACAAATTCATTGATCTCCTTTTTTGGAAGTCGGTTAAAAATATACAGGTTACCAGGTACAAACTATTGCCATCAATGGTTGCAGAACATAAACGGGAGCTAACAATGTGTTGCTTAGAATATGTCGCGAGCTAACAAGTTTTTTACAAACTCAAATGTCGTTATCGATTCACATTCACTCTCTTTGCAACAGTATAAAAGATTATTGTATTGTAACTGCATCATAATGCTTCTTAAAGTTCAACTGTAGATATTAGTTAACTTGTTATAACTTGTTAACTGGCAAACACGCATTTGCACTTTTGCTTATATATGCATATCGGTTTGCCTGTAATTGGGTGCACTCCTGAAATGTTTGTAATTCTTGTGTGAGTGCCTTTGCCTGTCAGTTGGCAAACGAATAGAATAAAATAAATATTATGATATGACACGGAGAAAATAAAATACATATTTATATTACAAAAAAAAAATCGTTTCGTTAAGTAACGGGAGGTGGCACAATGCCAGATGGTGTTGACTGTTGATATTTGTTTCTGCGAGTACGGTGCGTAAAGAGTATAGGGAAGGTGGCATTACTTCAAGTATCTCTTCAGAAGATGAGACTTGAATATCTTCAAGTCTTATCTTAGAACACTCTAAGAGAGATTTTACGCCCCCTTTAGACCTTTAGTAGTTAACATTTAGATCCAACATGTTGTGATGAAAATGGATAAATTGTTGTGAATGGAGAAGTTTGGTATTTTTTGTTTTTGTATTTAGATCATAATATTAAAGCAAAATAAAACTGAACTATTCATTAAACTCACAAAAGGCAGATGTTTAGTAATATTTTTTTTTTAAATTAAAACAGTGTAAGAGACTCTATTTTTTGAGTGACAAAAACTATTTACAGAAATAAGTCTTACTTACTACAAGTAGTAAATTAATGTGCACGAATACTATAGCAGGTTTTTATGATTACTATAAAAAGAATTTTAATAGTGATGGAACCACAGATATTGTTGCAAATTGCAATGTTGCTTTAGTACCTACTTGGTTCCATAAATGGCATATTATATACGTCATAGGCAGCTGTACAGTTTACGAGTGTTGAAAAATTTCCACGCGAATTCATTATAAGAATCCACTTATTTAACTAGTTCCAATAAAATATTGCTTATTAATAGTTGATGCCTGATCAACTATTAATAAGCAATATTTTATTGCATACTTCGTTCGCGTGGATAAAGGCTTTTTAATGCCCGCAGGAATTCTCTTATTTTCCGGGTTAAAAGGTAGCCAAATCGGTTGCGTGAAAGAGGAACAAACATACACATACTTTCCGCCTTTATAATATTAGTGTGATAGTGTGATTAATTTGATATTAAAAGGATTCTTAACATAAGCGATCAAGTCGTGAAGCTGAAGTGGCAATGGGCGGGGCACCTTACTGATATTATAAATGCGAAAGTGTGTTTGTTTCTTGGTTTGTTGGTTTGTCCTTCAATAACGCTGCAACACAGCTACGGATCGACGAGTTATAGGTATATAGTTGATTACATGGAGAGTGACATAGGCTACTTTTTATCCCGGAAAATCAAAGTGTTCCCGCGGGATTTTAAAAAACTAGATCCACGCCGACGAAGTAACGGGCATCAGCCAGTTTTAGGTACACTTCTTATTTTTCCTTAAACATAGTTAAATACGCGATTTGAATTATGTCTAGTTTTCCTCATTATTTAGTTAGTTATAAGCTATATTAACCTTAAACTAAATAGAGTCGACGTTAATCTTCGTCAAACTGTAATACCTACTTTAGTTTGAAGTCGTCTCCAAAGTAGGATTTAAAGAAATATCCGGTTTCGCATTTCTTTAAGTCCTGAAGCCTTAATAGCGCAACTTTCGGGGCGCAGACTGAAAACCGAAAGGTCGAAGGTTCAATCCCCACCCGCTGTATTAAACAGGTTGAAATGTTCATAGTTGTTTTCACGCTGTATAGTGTAGTATCTAATCCTAACCAATACTATGTTTATGCTCCTATAGCAACTACCCTGCTTTTCTTCTTAGTTGGAGAAAAGTCGGGAAAACGGAATATTAGTCATGTTGAGCAATATATTTTAAAAGACTAAAATAAGCAATCATCAATCAGATCATTAACAAATCTGTGTGCTTTCAGAGCCAAGAACCTACTAAAAATAGTGTTCATAAAAATACCCAATATTCATAAAATTTTTACATTATGTAATGTTTCTCTCTGGTTTCAAACGCATGCAATTACAATATATCCTCTACTTCGCCACATGCTTTACAACTGCGAAAGTCTTATGCGAACAAAGGCATTTTATCAACACAGATTAATTATAGTAATCTGTGTTTATTAATAGATGATTTCATCGTTTCATAGTTCAAGCCGTCGTCGCCAAGAGCACCACCACGCTGGGAACTTTTAGGCTGACATCTATAGACCGAACTTTCACTCAGCTCAGACTCAAAACAAAGATTAAAAGAGACAGATTTATGACGGAATACATTTGTCTCGTTTAAACTCATATCTTGAGTCTCTGACTTATCAGAGCACGCTCTATAGATCTCATTCGCTCTATAGATCTGCATTAGACATGCAGTTTCCTCACGATATTTTCTTTCACCGTAAAAAGCAGGTGATATTTAAGTACGCAAAACTCTAATCAGATCAGTTAGAGGCCCAGGATTCGAGCTCGGATCCTCCGAAAATGGGAAGATTTGTCTGGTAGACTTTGGCTAGTTACCACCCTACCGTCAAAGACATGCCGCCAAGCGATTTAGCGTTCCGGCACGATGGTGTGTAGAAACAGATTGGGTTATGGGTTGAATGTACACTGTCATACCGCTTCCAAGTTAGCCCGCTACCATCTTAGACTCCATCGTCACTCCATCAGGTGATATCGCAGTCAAGGACTAACTTAACTCAATTACAAGCTCTATATTTTCGAGACTAGTAAAGATATTAAAAAAGAACAATGGTATTGTGTTATAATATTAAAAACCCTTATTTTAATATAAAAAATTCAGCAAATACCCAATTTTGCGGATCGATATTATCTCTGACCTATTAGGTATATTATTAGCTGACAAAGGATCGTTGAATGAGTCACGTCAGTTGGAACAAGGAATACCTCATTGCACTTCATTTCCGTCGCAGTCCGCCTCGAATACTTACAAATACAACCCTTTGTGTGTCCCGCACAGACTATAATGAGTGCTTGTTATATTAAACTAAGACCTGTTATTGTAACCTTGTTTAAGCATAATGTTATCTTATAGCTTTCCTTTACTTCTATTGTTACGAGTTATTTGAGGAAAATATTCCGCCTCCGGGTGGGAAATGATGAAAAGGATTTTCTTTAACGAATTTCATGCGCTTGAAAATGATTTTTTTTAAAACAATAGCATTAGTTGACGCTCTTGATTTCATTCGCGTGGAACAAGGTTTTTTGATTCCTACGGAAACTCTCTTTTTTTCCGGTATAAAGTAATATAAGTAGCCTATGCGTTATTCCAGACTATAATCTATGTCTGTACCAAAACCAGTTCAGTCGTTGCGGCGTGATTGAGTAACAAACAAACATACATCCATCCATCCATCCAAACTTTCGCATTTATAATATTAATATAGCATTATTTATTTGTGTGGGTTAATACCTAAAGTATGTCCACAGTCCAAAGAAAAAGACCTTTGTGTCACCAATTGAGTAAATAGAACAACGCGTGTGATGTCGTCACTCAACATCCAACATCAATGCAATGCAATCGTTTGTATATTTCTGAGAAGGGTTAAACAATTGAACCCAACAATTTAAATTACAATGGCAGTATTTTTTCACGAGTTCATTGGTGAAGATTTTGTACATGTAAACATCAAGGATACTCTTTAACCGACTTCAAAAAAAGGAGGTTATCCATTATGCATACGTATACATATATTAGAACTGTAAAATATTCACATAAATGATATATTCACATTAGGGCTTTCCAAACAAATAAACAAATATTTATAGGTGTATGATTTATCCGCATTTCTCCGAAACTTTTAATCGAAATATGATCATTCTTTTTTTAATTGCCTACACTTACATAAACTAAGGGAACAGTAAAGATGTCATCAAAATTCAAGATATGGACACTTTTCCCTTTTCAATCATTCATTATTTCGGTATATTGAAGTCGATTTAATTTTTCTTAAATTATAGCTTGTTTTTACTAGCGTTTGACTGCGATCACACCTGATGGTAAGTGAACCGTAAATAGTTAAAATAATTAAACATTATAAATAATAATATTGCACATATATTGAGTACCGGAGCCTTTTAACCTTTGATATTGACACCGCATTTATGTAATGTGCGACATTTGATAACATAAACCATTGAGTTGTAGACCACAGAAATGAAGACACTGCCGCGCCCGAAACTAATTACGTAGCACTGGTTTCGTAGGCAGCCGGAGGGAACACAAGGCCACAAGCGCCCCCAAATAATAAAAGAATTTCAAATAAATACAATAGCAAAAATATTTATGGCTTATATTCTACTTAAAATGCCATTACAGTTCAATAACAATGCGGTAGAGATAGCGATATTTTTGACAGGCAGCTGTTTAACGCATAGATACAAATTGAACATTAGAAAACAATAGCTCAAAGCGCGGGTGACGGCGTAAATATAGGCGATTTTAGAAACTTTCAGAAATGTGACATTCATCTAGAAACCATAATATGAGTTATAAGCATCACTATAAGACGATTTCCTACTTCCACGGCCCCAACTTACTAAACGACAATGAGTACACCGGTTGAGTGTACGGGACATCATTACCTCTAGTATATAAAACCTCACTGGCACAGACTCGTAACTTATGATGCGAAGCAGCGGTCCCTTTACGAGGTAATATTATGTTACATAACCATAGATAAAATGTGAATAATTGAAAAGGTCTACTTGTCTATGAAACGGTAAGCATCCGGCTTTGCATTCAGCTGCCCGGAGATGTACCTAATGTCGAATTTGCTAATTTATGTAAACGCTGGTTTTTGAAGCGAGTAGGTATTTACAGAGTTTATTGTCCGTATTTTAAAAGATTGAGCTTTCCGAATTGGTGACAGAGTTAGGCTCTACCTACATTTAAACATATGTATAAATGTACTTGAGCTGATTGCAAATGAACACAACACAAAAAAAGCCGATTTAATTGTTGTCGTCGCATGTTCCACTGGTCGCTACATTTATACTAGTATACCTACTAACTTATGGCGTGATTGAGTAACATCCATCCATCCATTTTTTTATTCCTTGACAAGGTAGTCCTTGACTGCGATATCACCTGATGGTAAATGACGATGCAGTCTAACATAGTAGCGGCCTAATTTGGAACGAGTATGGCAGTGTAGATTCAACCCTTACCCCCTAATCGGTTTCTAACACGCCATCGTGCCGGAACGCTAAATCGCTTGGCGGTAGGTCTTTGACGGTAGGGTGTTGACTAGCCACGGCTAAAGCCTCTCACCATACATCCAAAGTTTCGCATTTATAATATTAGTCGGAAATATATATGTTGTAAATACAGGCACGAACCAATTCCACGTCAATAAATATGGGGAGACCGCTAGTCGTTCGTTTTGTTTGTTTCGGGCTTTAATGTCTTCACTCTAATAAATCAAGTTCACTTAATTACGTTAATTACACCTTGTCCGCGTAATTAGGCTAATTGACGTGAAAGCTCCAGCTCTTACCCATGGTCTACTTGGCAACTGTGTTAGATTATCTAGAATTACACTGGATTTCTAGACATACCTAATCTATGCATAAACTAAATCTAATTATCTATTTCTATATCATTTGTCGAATATTGTTTACATGCTACCGATATAGAGTCAATTCAATAGACCACTTTTGACATTAATTGACTCAAATGTTGAACCAAAAAAACCCATAATATTTTACAAAAAGTTATCATTCTATGCCAAATGCAATAATTAGCATTGGAAGAATAACAATATAAACGTAAAAATTCTTTTTACAAAATCGACTTCAAACGCCACTACAAAGTTTATCAATTGTGCCTAAATTTGAAGAGGTCAGGATCCCATCATCAGATCCTGACCTGACTTCTTACGCACTACAAAGACAATCAATTGTGCCTATAAAATTTGAAGTGTTCCCCGATTTCTCCAGGATCCCATCATCAGATCCTGACCTAATGACCATGGGACCACCTAGGAAGTATAGGTATACTTAGGGTAGGTACCCTTTCAAACAAAACAAGAATTTTCCAAATCGGTCCACGCGCCTTTGAGTAATTGGGAAACATACATTTAAAAAATAAGGTTCCTACGAATTGAGAACCTCATCCTTTTTGGAAGTCGGTTAAAAATCTAACAGACACCCTCGAACTCTAAATTTAAAAATCAATAACGCCGAGTTAATAAATCTTAAGGAATCTTCTCTCTGCTATCCCCTCCCAGCTCCCTCCACTTGATTAATATTATTATTTGCCTGTAGAAAAAATATTTCCATCTGCAACGCAGGCTCTCGCATAGTACGCACTATACTAACCCTGAATTTTAAAACATAATATATGTGTTCGCATCTGTTTGGAATAGTCTTAATTTAGATTAAAGGCCAGCCTAAAATAGCAAACGTCATACATAATGATAATAATCAATCTTTCCAATCAGATGACGTCATACTTCCGTCAAACTAAGCAAATAAAGCTAGTAAAAATACTTTGGTGATAAAATCTTGGACACACAGAACTTGTTTCGGGTGCGACGCGCTCCTAATCTAAAACGAGGAAGTGTTTCCACTTTTAGTTTTTGGGACGTTTCGTCGTCGAATCTTACTAATATAAGAAACTAATTCTTGCTATTCTTACAAATATTATAAAAAACGCGGGTATCAGCTATTTAGAAGACGCAAGCAAGCCCACGTAGGGCTTTCATTGAACCAAGTGAAGGCAGTAGACAAGAGAGAGGGGCAAAAAAAGCCAAAAGCCTGAATACCTAAAGGTTATTTAAGTATTCTAAGGTTGATACGATGAGAAGACATTTGGGAGCCTGCTTTTAGTGGGACGTCCTGTCATACAGCTACAGTTTGTGGGTGTAAGCCTTAATAACCCGGAAAGAAAGGTTTTAGACAAGTATGGAGGTCGAACGACCCGTTCTGAGCAAATAAAATGGCGCAACCGAAACCTTATCGCTGTATTGTAAGGAAAAAATAAAATAGTAAAACGATAACGCATTAGTTATATTGGTTACTTGGCTACTTCATGGCCATTTCTAGTGTGATTTGTAGCTTATTATTTATTACCTACAACTATATATATAAATGAATCTCTGAGGTGGTTCTCACAACACACCTGTTTGTTTGCTCGCAATCAGTATAAAAAAACTTTTATCGTATTTCAAGAAGATCTATGCCTCAGATATAGTGCAACGATCAATAGACGTTGGCTGCATACCAAAAGAGCTTTTTTCAGAGCAGTAGTTACCTAGTAACAACTATTAAACAGATATAAATAGATAATCTGCTGCAAGAGATTGGTGAAATTGCGGAATCGCAAAAGGATCGTGTCTACATTTTCTTCCCTTCATATCTTTCCCTGTGTGTCGTGTGTGTGAGCTGTGTAGCACAAAAGGAGATAAGATGATCTTTCGATGGTGTCACTTTCACAAGCATATGCAGAAGTACCTATGAAGAACTTTAATGTTACTGTTTTGGTGATAATTCCTACCAATGCGAAATGCGAAAGTGTGACTGTTTGTCCTTGCACGCAAAACGCATGAAAAACTATATTTTTAGCTAAACCATATTTTTAATAATTCTGAAAAATACTATTAAGTATCAGCTAGAAAAGGGTGGCTCCCTTAAAACATCATGAACCAAAACTGTGGAGTCACACTTTAAATTAAACTACGTAAATTAAGTCACACTTTAAATTCATACTTCATGACCAAAACGAAACCTGTTTCAAGTCGCGAAAGGACCTTGACTTTCACGAAGGAAGTTTAGACTTAGAATTAGTTTGACGAAAATCAAATCAGAATTCTAATTTAATATTCTATGCTGCTACAAATAGTTGGATGAAGTCATAAGCCGTATAACACAAATCTAATAATCTTAAAAATTCTCAGTTTGTCAGCTTATCGGTTTATCCGGATTAATCTTCGGGAACCTAATAAACCGAACTGGGGTTAATCTTTGGGAACCTCCTGAACCGATTTTGACGGGACTTTTACATGGAGGTTGAGGAATAAACAAGGAATAATCTAGTAATACAGGCTTTCCTTTTGCTTTTAATTCTGGGAAACGAAAGTTTCCACGGGATTAAAGAAAACATTACGCAGACGAAATTCGCAGGCATTAGTTAAACATCTTTTCATATTTAGCCAACAGATTAAAATGACGTAACTCGAACCAATCCATAGGTTTTCGTGATTCACTCCTTCGATATTTCGGCTGGAGAGAAAGTCCATTAGGGGATTTAGAGGACTCTTTAAGTTGAGTATAGATACTTAACTGAAGTATTGGAACTTAGGTTTGTTCTACGTCGTAGAATTTACGGATATTTTAAGAAAAACTTTGAATAAACCTAAGCGTGGTTATTTTAAACCTTTGAGTTTTAAGATATTTTTAACGGCCTTCCAAAAAAGGAGGAGGTTCTCAATTCGCCGGAATCTTTTTATTTTTTTTCTTTTATTATTTTTTATGTAACTCTTCAAATTTTATAGGCACAATTCGCACCTTTAGACTTAAATTGACCTAACTCAAAATTCCTATAACTTCTGTTTAAATACATTTAAATTTACTCAACACTATACTTTTTTGAAATCTTTTTGCTCATTTCCCATAAATTGCAATTTTTGAGTTAGGTCACTTTAATTATAACGGTGCAAATTGATAAACTTTGTAGTGGCGTTTGAAGTCGGTTTTGTAAAAAGAATTTTTACGTTTAAGTATATTATTTCAAAACAAAATAATACAATACCTATGTATATCTAAAAGTGGATACATATTGACTGGTGATGATGATGAGGTGGAATTTTTTTCGTTACACACACACACACACACTTTTTGTTTTAATGTGTGTGTTGTATAATAAAAGTATATTCATTCATTCATTTATTAATTTAGAGTTTAGTCACATAGATCTTTTTATACAAACATGACTAACGAATTATGCTAGTAATAAAATATATGGCATCGTGCCTGCATAGGGGGGGTGTGACATACCGGGTCAATGCCCGATCATGATGAATATTCCAAGACGTGTTTATATTTACTCTCGCTTTCCATTGTACCTCCTAAGAAGTTTGAATCTGTGTACAGTTAGTACAGTTACAGGAAGTGAATGCACTTTGAGCTTTGGAAAGGGATATTCCGCTTGCTTAAAAATGCATAACTAGCTTTTGTCCGTGACTTCGTCCGCGTGACTTCGGTTACTGTTTTTCCGGGGTAAAAGGTCACATTCCATGTCATCAAAAAACCTGTTCAATACAAAATGTAGGAGAAAATGAATTTGTTTATGTACTACACGATACTACAGTTCGCGTCGTTAATCGTTAGGCTATTTAGGTATTTATGGAACCACATAAAGGCAGTAGTCAAAGATGGGCATGGAATATTACTGCTGCAATTCTATGTTTTTTTTTTGTCTGGTGGAAGGCTTTGGCCGTGGTTAGTTACCACCCTACCGTCAAGGACGTGCCGCAAGCGATTTAGCGTTCCGGCACGATGGCGTGTAGAAACCGATTAGGGGTATGAGTACACTGCCATACCCTTTCCAAGTTTGCCCGCTACCATCTTAGACTGCATCGTCACTTGCTATCAGGTGAGATTGCAGCCAAGGGCTATCTTGTAATCGAATTAAAGAAAAAAAAGGAATGACAAAATGCCATTGTACATGTTAAGACGACATGTTTTTTTTCCGTGGCGTCATCATAATTTGGGTCCTGGCTGAAAATCAGCGCTGAATATCTTTCTCAAAGGTATTCACCTTTTTTGCTGAGCTCAGTCCTTTTTTCGGGTTGTGCCACACATGACATATTTATTATGTTAGCCCGGCGCTTCTATTGCTTGGTTTTTTTGCAAATGCTTGAGGGATAGAAGTGTCAGCGTAATGTACCTTAGTGTATCGTGATGTGTGGCACAATTTCCTAAATAAATGCTTTTTCTTTCTTTCTGTCTATGTAGGTAGGTATAGAGGAGTTACAAGAGGTAACAATAAACTGCGGACCTTGTCGGAAAAGCCAAAATAATCACGAAAACATTAACCTTGATATCAACTGTTTATTTCGGGTGCGCCCGCGCCGGCGCAATCCGCCGCCAACAACGGTATCGAGCTCTTGGATGTGCAGTGATTGCCCAGCGTGGCATGAGTCAGTGAAATGTTGCGAATACCGTTTGAAATAATTCTTCGCCAAGTGCATTTCTCACATGCTTGGGAAAGTGATGATAGTCTAGCGTTTATAACTTCGGCCTCCTTTTCGGGGGTCCAGGGTTCGAGTCCCAGACACACATTTCTAACTTTTCGGAGTTGTGTGCATTTTAAACATTAAATACATCGAAATGCAAGGCACAGAATAGGTCTGCACCCCTACGTGGTTGAAATCTCAAGGACGCGCACTAAGCGCTTTGCTTCTTCGGTCCTGATACGCACCGCTAAAATTTGGAATGCCCTTCCGGCTTCCGTTTTTCCCTATAAGTACAATTTCCTACCTTCAAATCAAGAGTGAATAGGCATTTTCTAAAAAAAAAAAAATTAAATTACATATTTGAAAAATCGTCATAAAGATATCATGGCAATTTTGAATATGATCATTTAGATCAACAATCGTGATACATTACAGATTTTGACGCACTCCGCCAACTCTTAAAGTCAATAAATTGTTTCGGCAATGGAGCCCAATTAACAGCTCGACCGCTTAGGACATACTGGTAACATAATGGACATACGCACTTTTATAACTCATAGTTATCGCCATAAAAGAACCGTCCGCGATGGCAGGAAATACATATATGGATCCGCAGACCCGTGGGCAATCGATGCATGTGATTTGATAATATACCTAGTACCTACGCAGATACGGATACAATAATAAGTAGATTATTTATTTATTGGACTAGGTATGGTCCACTAGATAACGCCTGAGATTTCATTCGCGTAGATAAAGATTTTTCTATTCCTACGGGAACTCTTTAATTTTCCAGGATATGTTAATCCTGGGTGTGAGCTATCTCTATTCCAAATTTCAGCCAATTCGGTTCATTCGTTGTGGCGTGAAGAAGTAACAAACAAACATCTATAAGCCTAGCTTCACAAACTCTACGTTCACATGAATTTATCTACTGTTCATTACTTTTCTGCTTGCTTTTCTGTTATACAATAGTTCTTGTAGTAACGAAACGGCCAAGCCACATACTTTGACTTTAGTTAGGCCGTGTAGAGTTAGAAGCTTGGCTCTTATGAGATCTGATAACTTTTTGACAGTGCTCGTCATATGGTCTCGTCTTGGCAACATTTTACATGAAAATGTTTTTGGTGGGATACCATATTCTGTGACATTTATAAGTATGTATAAGGCCTCGGTGGCGCCATTGTCTTTCGTCGTCATTAAGTAAAATAAAAAAATTGAGGTCCCAAGACCAACGCGGGACAGTAAATATTATCGAGACTACGCAAAATTCAATAGCACGTCAACAGTTTACGCAAATATCGATAATGTAGTTTGACATCACGTGTGATCAAATGGACATAATAGAGCGTGGCAGAGTCGAAACTTGCGATAGTACCCGATCCCGCGTTAGGAGTTAGTTACCTTACTCACTCGTGCAGAGAAGTATGTTGAATGAAGTACATATAATGTATTAAGTATGGCACCTATTATACTGTATGTATTTATGGCGTTAAATGAAATATTCATATCCAAATATTTATTCATACCGGTCATGTACCTGTCCTAAACACACCTTTAACTTAATGAATATAGAGCAATGACTGTTTATTGAACCTGGCCCGAAAACTCGTATAGTAACATTCACATCACTTGCACGTCCAAGTCATTGACTTGTCGGTAGGTACTAGGTAGGTATGGCAAGTCAAAATGTTATTGTACGGACTGTATTAAACTCACTACGTTGCTATTAATTTGAATCTCAAATTACGAGTTGCCCCAATGAAGTTTTTATAAAAGTGAGTTCTATACAAATAAAACTTTAAACTAAATTGACATATCTAAATGTCATGGGATTTTAAAATTGACGACAATGGGTAACTAAACCTGACCTGTGATTTCACTTGGTGGTCAGTAACGATGCAATTTAAGATAGAAAGTGGCTAACTTGGAAAAGGTATTGCAATAAATCACAAAGACAATCAAACAATCAAACTAAAAGTTCTGACTCAAACGAAGTCTCAATTTCAGTGTAGAAAAACCTCGTCTGGTATTTATCGTAGTTTCTAAAAAATGCAAAAAGTATTGTCTGATAAATAAACCAAGTAACTAAACCTGACCTGTGATTTCACTTGGTGGTCAGTGACGATGCAATTTAAAAGATAGAAACGGGCTAACTTGGAAAGGGTATTATTGCAATAAATCACAAAGACAATCAGACTAAAAGTTCTGACTCAAACGAAGTCTCAATTTCAATGTAGAAAAACCTCGTCTTGTATTTATCGTAGTTCATAAAAAATGCAAAAAGGTATTCGTGCTAATTTCACTGTCTGATAAATAAACCAAGGTTTTACATTCAAGTAATTTACAAGATAGCTAGGTAATTATTATTTTTTTATAAAAAGGTATTTCCTTCACGCAATTGGCATTCGTATATTTTAAAGTAGGCAAGTCCTCACCGTCTTCAATCGCTAGACGTCCACAGCTGGACATGTGTCGCTGAAATCGCGTGGGAAAGGCAAAGTAAGTATGTCATGCTCTCTTTAAAAATTTCTGCGGTGGTGTCGTGTGGTGCGGGTTGTTACGCTCCCTCAAATATGGTTGAGCAAAGCTACAAGTAGCATAACTGCTTGGTAAACTTATTATAAGTGTGCTATAAGTCTATTCTCGTTCATGATAGGAGGAATATAAACATTGACCGGTAAACTGACGCAAACCAGTCACGCCCCCCATGTAACCGACCACGCAATAACGTCATTATGTTTTCCTTGGACTTCGGAACAGTAAATTCTTACGACTGCGAGTTTAGTCTATAAGATTTCTCGATGTTTACATGCTTACTGCTATTGAAGTTAAGTAACTCGGTGGTTGGTTATACGCAGTGGAATTTATAGTTTTGTTTGCTTATTTTGTCGTTTGGAATCCACCCCCACCCATTTCTTTACATTGGCGTATTATTGGTGTAGAGTCGTAAATCGTTTACCAAGTCTACTTAGGCCGTCTTGCACCAATCTCTATCATGTTTAGTTAAATTTTATAATGCTGTCACTTTTTAACCAATTTCCAAAAAAAGGAGGAGGTTCTCAATTCGTCGGAATTGTTTTTTTTTTATGTTTGTTCTCCGATTACTCGAAGACGCCTGGGCCGATTTAGAAAATTCTTTTTTTATTTGAAAGAGTATAGGTACTTTCCTGGAGGCCCCATTGTTATCAGATCAGGATTTGATGATGGGATCCTGGAGAAATCGAGGGAACTCTTCAAAGGAGGTGGGTTGATAAGGCCCAAAATCCGCCCCTCATACACTCAAAAAAAAAAAGTTCCAGATTCCGACAAATTGTAAATGTATTTATATACTTGAAGATATAAACTTTATTTTAATATAAAGTTTAGGTGATAAAAAAAATAGTAAGGTACAGAAAATATTACCCAAAAAGAGAGTGTTTCTTTTACTTTTCTTACATTTTCATACATTTTAGTCGTTTTTTAAGCTTTGATTTAATATTTTAGAATGAGGCGCTCCGTGAACCAAAATAAATTTATACTCATATAAAAGCTTATAAAAAGGAGCATCATTATCAGTTACGTTTACCATGGTTCATGGAGCGCCTCATTCTAAAATATTAAATCAAAGCTTAAAAAACGACTAAAATGTATGAAAATGTAAGAAAAGTAAAAGAAACACTCTCTTTTTGGGTAATATTTTCTGTAACTTACTATTTTTTTTATCACCTAAACTTTATATTAAAATAAAGTGTATATCTTCAAGTATATAAATACATTTACAATTTGTCGAAATCTGGAACTTTTTTTTTCGAGTGTATGAGGGGCGGATTTTGTTGCCTTATCAACCCACCTCCTTTTATAGGCACAGTTGATATACTCGTACTTCGTAGTGGCGTTTTTAGTCGGTTTTGTAAAAAGAATTTTTACGTTTATACTCGTATTGGCAAGGTTAGTTCAGAGTTAACAAGAAAACCTTAGTTATGACTGGTCCAGAAAATCTTAAAAATTATATAAATGCGAAAATATGAACATAAGTGGGCACCTAAATGCAAAAGCGCCTTCCATACAACTTTGCTATCAAGAAATTTATCAATTCTAAAATATATTTTGTTACAAGGAAATAAAATAAATATCGACAGTGACCTCACTTTTTTACTTTGATATCCCGGAAAAGCTCTTTCACAATAGCATCAGAAATTACGTAGTGAGTATACGTAGGTATCAACCTCAAATCTTGAATTAAATATCGAGGCATTCCATCTATTTTGATATCATTCAGTTAATGCGTAGCGACTGCTAAATAAAACGTAATAAATCTCAGACGAGGAACCACGAAAGAATATCATACAAACGTATTATTCGTATTTCTTTTGTTTTCACAGTTAATATACGATGTGAAGTCCCAGGCGGTGTGAATTACAATACAAATACGTGGCATTCGAGACTCTATCTGCATTTTAATTTAACTTGGCATTATTGATACGGGAACAAAGTCCTGTAGGCATATATTTTTAATAACTATACGGCGGAAGAAAACGTAGTGAGGAAATCTGCATGCCTGAGAGTTCTTCATAACATTTTCAAAGGCTTTAGGAGTCTGCTTATACACACTTGATCACAGTGGTGGACTAAAAAATTTGGCTTTTTATTTTGGTTTTGGTTTTTTAGTCCAAAGAACTGAACCTTATACTCTCCTCTCCCCTCTAAATAGGCATAAAGCTTGTGTTAAGGGTGGGTACGATAATATTGTAACAGAATCGACTCTGCGACCTTTCAGTTTTCAGTTCAAACCTTTAACAGTTTGGCTACTGAGGCTAAAAGGGCGACAGTTTGCGACGAATGAATGAAAAAACTATAAGGCTTGGCTCCATTTCAAAACGTCATATTATATACCTACCATATATAGAAGCATCTGGGAACCAACCGCAAAATTCACCACATCCTAAGAAAGCTCCATCCATTATACGAAACGGAAAGGGGTCACAACCCTCAGCCATGACGATTCAGAGAGTGAGAGAGGTGTATATATTTATACCTACCATTATTTTTTTCAACATCTGCACTCAACCGTTTAAACATTCATTCAATTTTATTGAGCATCAGGAAATAATTTAACGGCAATCAATTCTTATGCCTGCGTGTACGTCACTCTACTATTAAAACTTGTTACGAGTTCAATGGTTGGTATATCAAAACATTTTTATTGAATCAATCGTCCATTGACAGGCATACAACATAGAAGATCAAAGTTAGTAGTTTTATTTTTCTGTTTGCTATTGCATCATCATCATGTGCCTTCCTCAAATGGAAGTTTGGCAGTCATCACGCGAAAAGCTTTTCTATTTAAAGCGGCATCTAGATGGATTTTGATGAAATGACGATGTTGTGAAGTTTCATCAAGATTCAACCAGTAGTTTTCACGTGAAAGAGTAACAAACATACATCCATCCAGTCTCACAAATTTTCGTATTTATAACAGGATAAAATATTGATTTTGTATACGTTCAGTGAGTTCTGTGCAACAGGCAAATATTCTGAATATATTATACAGAATATACACTGTGTTATTTTATTCCCCGTAAACCCTGAAGGAGGTGAATGTGCTCATGAAACTGAACAACTTTCCCCAAGGAACACAGCTCGAAATATGAAAGCACCGTGTATATGCAATATATTACTCAGAATACACAGATGTTGCTAGAAACTAGCCAATTATTATGAGAACTGCAAAATTATCATTTGAATGATTAAAATTATGATTGGGTGTGTCTGGGATCAAAAGTTACTTCAACTAAATTAATTAATTAAACATTCTAGATGGAGTAAATTCTCTAGTGGATTATGTAACAATATACATACTTAGTATAATCGCATAGCTTTGTAAACAATAAACATGATCTTGTTTATTCACATACAATGTTAATAGTTGAAACGTTTACGTAAAACTAGCCAATAAGTAAATAGTGGAAAATTATTCAATCAATTAATATTATTTACAATGCATACTGCAATGGGTACAAAGTTTTTCTTGACCAATTAGAATAGACTTTTATGTAAATGTTATAGTTATATACTCTTATGTTTTGTTTTATTCTTTGCTAATAGCTATTGTATTTATGCATGTATTTTTACATTAACCTAATGACTAGGCAAACATAGGAGCAAAGGAGTTTCACACTGTAGTCCATATTTTGGTATAACTGAGGAATTGAATTTTACCTTATATTAGCAGAATGTCTTATGTAAAGGCTAAATTTAATAATCTAAGATGATAAACTCTGCTAGGAAAGGATAATATGTTTATCCTAAATCTAAAATGAGAGATCCTCTGGTCCTTTAATTTTACTAGAGCATTGCATTAAGCAAAGAAAATGAAGTAAAGAGACTGTCCCTTTTATTATAAATAATTTTGATCATTGTTTAACCTAATAGATTATCACAGCTGGATTTAGGTTTTTGCAATGATCTTGATAGAACACAATCTTCTGCCATTTATGAATAGCAACTCTTATAGGCTAATCTATTGACTGCACTTTCACTCTGCTTAGACTCAAGACAGAGATAAAACGAGACAGATTTATGCATAGAGCATATTTAATTCCCAAGTAGTTGCTTTATGGGCCTGCCAAATATGTAGCTCATCTATCTTGTGGATAGCTTACAGCTGAAGCTTAGCTGGTTGCTTCCAAGCAACTTTTTCATTAAGAAATTGATTAACTATAGGTATTTATTTATAATAACCTCTACTTATCAAAATATATCTTTACACACTGTTTAGACTTGGGTAATTGTACACCAATCTATCAATTTTTTCGGAATTAAGTTATAAAAGCGTATACTTGATCCCACGAAGATAGTCTTTGTCACTCTCCAGGTCCTCAACAATAACAGTACAAAAATCAAGTCACTGTTGCTTTGCGATTAAAGCACAAACAACAAACAAAAATGCTTTCGCATTCATAATATTAAGGATTTAACGCTTAATTTTACAACATAAAGACTTAAGAGATTAATCTTAATTCATAAATAATGAGTTAACTAATAAATTTGGAGGTTATAATTTACATCGTCGATTATCGATAAGACACGATTAATTAGTAAATTGCTCTACTTAAGGGTTTACAAAATGAAGCAATTAAACTCAATATTAAACATATCTTCCAGTAAAACGTAATAATTACAGAGCGTATTCGACTTATAATCGAAGAACTAAACTTACCTTCCGGATCGGATTTTGAGACTTGTTTTTGCATTTCGAAACATAAAACACTTTTCTTATGTAATTCAAATATAAATTAGAAATATTTAACGATTTATTCTTTCGTTAGACTTTCATTTTTGATAACATTTAGCAAAATTAATTAATAAATTTTGTTGTTATTATTTTTAATTTTTACGTTCGCACTTCGCGTTAAACTTAAATGACATTGACAATTTGATTGTCAGTTGTCACTACTCACTTTGACAATGATGTTCGACAGAAAAACGTTTCGTTTAACATGTACATATTTATACGCGTAAATGAAAGCAAAATTATTATTTTTGTAGTTTTGTTAGGTAGGTATTCATTTTACCAAATATCAGGGTTGGAGACTTTTTTTATAATAATTCTACTCAGTAAAAGAAAAATCGTTTAAACAATTACATTTTACCGTTGTTTTTCTTTTAAAAATAGTATAGTCGTTGCGTCAAATGAATTGTGAGGTCAACTTGACGGATTCGATTTTAAGAACGTTTTTTTCAAAACTTTCGCTCAATTTTTAAATATTTTCAAGTTCAAAGTAATTTATTACCTATTTTATGTAATATTTTATTTATTACTTATTATTTTATTGTTGAAATTATCATTTAATTCACAATGTCTCTTTCAGGTGCAGTTGAGGATGAGATAGATCAAAGAAAAAATATTTCTTGAAGTATTCATAAAATCTTCTAAAATGGCCTCAGCTGGTGAAAATGGTATCATGCCAGAAGGCGGAAGGTAATTTTATATTTCAATTAACTTGTATTGTTCCTAGAATTAATCTTACACCTAAAGGATTTCGCAGGTACCTACTATCCACATATAAATAATTATATTGCTACATACTTGTATTAAATATATTATAGACAGTTCAGAGCTTAGGCAAAGCGACTTATTTGGGTATAATTTAGTAAGTAAGCTTACTATTTTTGTATCTGGCTGTAAAATTCAATTATTGGTTCCCTATTCAGAATTCAAATGCCAAGAGGCACAGTTTTTCGCTTCCTGTTAATTTAATTCAATGTCTATTATAAATAAATATTTCAATTCCACTCTTCTTTTACAGAGGCACAACATATTACTTCAACCATGGAAGGTCCAGCGCAACAATATGGCAAAGACTTAACTTATTCTTCTCTATCTATTGGAAATCTATTTTAGTGGTGATCACACCATTGGTTCTACTACCAATACCTATTATGAATGCATCGGCACATAATGCTAGTGTAAGTTTAAATTTTTAACCAACTTAAATAAGGCTTTTGTACAGTACACAATCTATGCATTTTTAAAAGGCATTGTACCAGGAGCTATCTATTTTTAGTTCAAATATACATGGTGTTATTTTATTCCCCGTAAACCCCGAAGGAGGTGAATGTGCTCATGAAACTGAACAACTTTCCCCAAGGAACTTCCAGGGTTTACGTGTATAAGTGTGTACGAGTATATAATTAATTATTTTGACCATTAGCAACGTTGCGTGCATTTTATGTGTGTGTACCCTTGTCGTATCAAGTGATATAAGCATTACTTACCTTGCATACAGTGGCTTGTTTAACATTTGTCTGTCCAACCATTTCAATACTACGTTTGCCAAGGGTCACCATTTGAGCACCTTGAAACCCCATGAACTTATTTGTTAGTTCTAGCTATGTGCCCTGCCCATCGCACTATATTTAAATTATAAGTTAACCTACATTATTTAATCTACTTTTCTCACCGATTTCATCATTTCTGTGCGTTTATGTATAGCTCAGTGGAATATGCAACAAAATTTAGTAAAGAGAGCTAGAAGAATAGATGTTTAGTTCTGTTGTTTACTAAAATAGCTAAAGACCTTACAAAAAACCCTTCATCTTTCAGGCCTATAAATGCATGTATGTCGTGCTAATAATGGCCACATACTGGGTGTTGGAACTGTTACCTCTACCTGTTACATCCATGCTGCCTATCGTGCTATTCCCTACCCTGGGTATATTGGACTCGGACCGGACCTGCGCTGCATATATGAAGGAGACTAACATGATGTTCATGGGTGGACTGATGATAGCCGCTGGGGTGCAGCATTCCAAGCTGCCTAAACGAGTTGCCTTGTGGACGGTGCAGGTTGTAGGGTGTTCGCATAGACGGTAAGTTAACTACTTTTCATGCAGAACTACTTGAAGGTTCAAAAATCTCATAGCAAGCAAGTCAGTACGCTAAATCGCTTGGCGGAACGTCTTTGATGGTAGGGTGGTAACTTGCCACGGCCAAAGCCTCCCACCAGACCAGACCAGAGACAATTTAGAAATTATAAATTCCCAAATTGTTCCCGCTGGGAATCGAACCCGAGACCTCCCAGTTATAAGACCACAGCGATCACCACTGCGCCGCGAAATTGAAGGACAAACCAACAAACAAACACACTTTCGCATTTATAATATTAGTAAGAATGCCAGTTTTTGTATGTTTACCTTCATACTTCTATTTCAATTTAGGGCATATTGTGTTTTTAGACCTCAGATAAAATATTTCAAATTAAATATTCACGTTCATTTGGAATAAGGCATAATGGATAGGAACTGATTATATTCTTCCGAGGAGCTACATTTTTTTTTTTATTCGATGACAAGATAGCCCTTGACTGCGATCTCACCTGACGATGCAGTCTAAGATGGTAGCGAGTTAACTTGGAAGGGGTATAGCAGTGTAAATTCAACCTACCTCCATGTATATCAGAAGTAAACAATGATATTACTAACGTTATCCTTCTCACAATACTGGTAGTAAATAAGCCTCAATAGCACAATGGTTGCCGATGCGGACTGAAAACTGAAAGGTCGCAGGTTCGATCCCCACCCGTGGCACTATGTCGCACCCACTCCTAACACAAGCTTTCCACTTATTTGGAGGGGAGAGGATCAGTCAAGTTCATCAGCTTTGCTAATATTCTTTATTAAAAAAAAATACTGTCTGATGAAAAGGACCGCATGTTTGTACGAAATAATAAAATAATGATTAAACATTCGTATTCTTTTTAGATTAAACCTGGGTCTGACTTTCGTGACGATGTTCATTTCAATGTGGGTGTCCAACGCCGCCGCTACCACCATGATGGTGCCAATCGTTGACGCCATTCTTGAGGTCTTGGAACAGGTTGGTACATTCTACTTTCCACATTTATTTATTGAAACAATTTTATTGCATAACATATACATCGAGAGTTATTGTGGTACATGACTTCCAAAAAAGAAGGAGGTTCTCAATTCGTCGATTTCTTCTTAATGTATGTTGCCCGATTAATCGAAGACGCCTGGACCGATTTGGAAAATTCTTTTTTTGTTTGAAAGGGTATATTTTCCAGGTGGTCCCATAGTCATCAGGTCGAAGGTACTCTGCAAATTTTATAGGCACAATTTGATATACTTTGTAGTGGCGTTTCTTGTTGCCACAAGTGATATTTATATTTTATTTTATTTCAGCAAGGTCTCGGCGACGTGTATGTGAACAAGAAACGGGCGCTGCCTGAAAACGGCAAAGACGCCAAGGCGCAGGATAAAAATGCCGAGGAAGAGTAAGTGCTATAAATATTATTTTACTGGCTGATATTATTTTACTACCAGATTTTAATTTTCTGGGATAAGCTGTAGCCTTTGTGTTAATCCTGGGTACGAGCTATCTTCATTCCAAATTTTAGCCGAAACGGTTCATTCGTTATGGCGTGAAGAAGTAACAAACATCCATCCATTCTTACAAACTTTCGCATTTATAATATTAGTAATAGGATTATCTTGTGGAATCACCAACACTTGAATAATGCATTGGCGAGTCCATCTTCCTCGCAAACATGTTCAGGATGCTGTTGGGATTACTAGATACTTATATATCAATCACGCTGCAACGACTGAACCGATTTGGCTGAAATAATTTTCAATTTTGAATTCTTATGTTTATCTATAAGTTATAGTTCTTGCAATTGGCGAGGGCGCGTGAGCTTTACTTGTGGTTTCGTCGTACATGCACATTGCGTAAGTGTGCGCGCCTGTCAGGAGCCTAGGTGGGAGCGGTCAGGCGCGAGCAAGCTCTCGCTCACACTTATACATATACGATACGCACACAACCATGCGCCCTCTGAGTTGAACGAACTATACCAAGTAACTAAGTAGTAAAGTATCTTTTGTTTCCAGAACCCCGATGCCCAGCGACATTACCATCTGCTACTACTTGAGTATCGCTTACGCGTCGACTCTGGGGGGCTGCGGGACTCTTGTCGGAACTGCTACCAATTCAGCGTTCAAAGGCATATTCGATTCGTAAGTATTATGAGATTAGAGATATGTGTGAAGTGGAAGGTCTGGGGTTCGATTCTCAGCAGGAACAATTTGGGAATTTATAATTTTTAAATTGTCTATGATCTAGTCGGGTGGGAGGCTTCGGCTGTGGCTAGTTAGTCCTCTGGCGTCAAATACGTGCCTAAGCGATTTAGGGTTCAATCCCACCGGAACTATCGTATGTGTACATGCGTAGAATTATTGTGAAAATAATTAACCACCATCCCTTTAAACCCATGGATTAGTACGGCGCGTGGGTGCACTGTCTGCTAAAGCAAACCGCGTTTTTTTCCTGTTCATCCAGTAGACTTTCGGTTCTTCATCATCTTTTGCCAGAAAATCATTCCTATATCGTTTATATTCTCTGAGATAGACACCGACGAAATTTGTATGGCCGCCATCTTGAATCCGCCATTTCCGTAGTTGGATGAGTGATTTTTGTTTGAACCCCCCCATCTATCTTCAATATCCTGGCCATGCTTCTCACCCATCTCCGAAATCCTCAATCATCAGCTCACACCATATTTTTACTCTGAATGAATTTTTGTCCACCATACGAAACCATCAGTAAAGGTAATTTTTTCATACAAAATTTTACAGCAGGATTTTATTTTACTACATTGATCACCTATCAATGAGTCAGTCAGTCAGTGAATCAGCATGAATCAGCTATCGGTTTGATTAGTGTTTTATACACACACCACATATCAGTATTTTCAAGGAGTCCTTAGATTATTCTATTCGAGAAATTAATTAAATTATATCCAGAGTTGTCCCAGTTGGAGGGTTATGTTTGAATGTGTGTTTGTTTGCTTGTTCCAGGGAGTTCCCCGAAGTGTCGGGCTCGGTGGACTTCTTCTGGTTCATGGCATACAGCACGCCGCCCATGCTGCTGATGCAGCTATTTGTGTGGCTCTCGCTGCAGGTCACTTACATGGGGCTGTTCAGGTAAGCAATTTATGTTTTAATTTTTAACTAACTTCAAAAAAGGAGAAGGTTCTCAATTCGTCGGAATATATATATATTTTTTCAAATAATTGTAGTCTAAATACTATTTATTCTTTCCAGACCAAACAGCGAAGCGTCCAAGCGAGTAAACCGGGCTTCCACTGGCTCCAAAAACACGATGCAGATCATCAAACAGCAATATAAGGGGTTAGGACCTGTCACATTCCATGAAAAGGTATTTCAAATTTTTCATCATCATCATCATCATCAACATGAACAATCCACTAACGTCTCACTACTGAGCGTAGTAGCGGTATTCTTGAACGTAGTAGCGATATTTTTCGTAGTAGGGTATTCTTGAGCATAATAGCTGTATAATTGAGCGTAGTAGCGATATTCTTCAGCGTAGTAGGGGTATTCTTGAGCATAGTAGCTGTATAATTGAGCGTAGTAGCGATATTCTTCAGCGTAGTAGGGGTATTCTTGAGCATAGTAGCGGTATAATTGAGCGTAGTAGCGATATTCTTCAGAGTAGTAGGGGTATTCTTGAGCATAGTAGCTGTATAATTGAGCGTAGTAGCGATATTCTTCAGCGTAGTAGGGGTATTCTTGAGCATAGTAGCTGTATAATTGAGCGTAGTAGCGATATTCTTCAGCGTAGTAGGGGTATTCTTGAGCATAGTAGCGGTATAATTGAGCGTAGTAGCGATATTCTTCAGAGTAGTAGGGGTATTCTTGAGCATAGTAGCTGTATAATTGAGCGTAGTAGCGATATTCTTCAGCGTAGTAGGGGTATTCTTGAGCACAGTAGCGGTATTATTGAGCGTAGTAGCGGTATTCTTCAGCGTAGTAAGCGGTATTCTTATAGCTTGTGTAGCGACATTCTTCAGCGTAGTATCGGTATTCTTGAACGTAGTAGCGGTATTCTGTAAAAATGTGTGTATGTGTGCATCAGGGTGGCACAGTGATAAGCGCTGTGGTCTTATAACTTTGAGGTCTCGGGTTCGATTCCCGGCGGGCGCAATTTGGGAATTTATAATTTCTGAATTGTGTCTGGTCTGGTCTGGTCAAAGACGTGTCGCCAAGCCATTTAGCATTCCGGCACGATGGCGTGTAGAAACCGATTAGGGATATGGGTTGAAGTAAACTGCCATACCCGTTCCAAGTTAGCCCGCTACCATCTTAGACACCATTGTCACTTACCATCAGGTGAGATTGTAGTCACGGACTATCTTGTCATCGAATAAAATAAAATAAAGTAGATATTTGTTTTTATTATCTGCTTTCCAAACAAATTGAAATCTACCCTCGTACTTGTATTGAGAAAGTATAAAATCTTCAATAGTTTTTAAACGAAAGTCTTAAAATATGAATTATGTTAACTTGAGACTTTTTCTTCCGTTGTAGGCTTCAGGGCTGCTGTTCATCTTGGCCGTGTTCCTGTACATATTCAGAAAACCTGGCTTCATGCTGGGGTGGGCTGACGTCATCACCTCCATGTATGTATTGGACAAATCGTGAACTATACTTGCTCGATAAACAAAATATATCTTATATTTATAACTTAGGTCTTATTGTAACTTGCTAATAAATATGTAACCAGAATTCGACCTCTTTAGCCCTTGCTACAAACTAAGAATCAAATTGAACAAACACTAATTTATTGTTTACAGCTGTTTGAATCGAAAAAAAATATATATTTATTTTTTGATTCACAGGAAAGTAAAGGACGGCGTGGTGTCCATTTTCATCGTCATCCTCATGTTCATCCTGCCGATGTCCATGGACTTCATCAAGTTCTTCTGGTCCTCTGCTTCTTGTGAGTGCGATATAGTATTAATTTAGAGAAACTATTGAAATTACAGTTTTTTCGCGCTTTCTTGAATTTCATTATATTAGTCCAGGCAAAAAACCTCAAAAAATGACTCAACCTCTGGAAAATTGCGAAAGTTTTGAAACTTTGCACATCGAATTATGGGTACCTAGGGATGAATATACCAAAAGTCCTCAAGCGTTGATAGCATTTTTTATTGGTACTGTATTTCATCTAAATATTTAAAACGCAAAGGTAACTTACAACAAAGGTGACTTACTGATTGATCTATCAACGCACAGCTTAAACCACCGGACCGATCAGGTTGAAATTTGACATACAGATAGCTATTAGGCCGTAGGCATCCTCTTAGAAAGGATTTTTGAAAATTCGACCCCTAAGGGGATACAACGGTTAAAATAGGGGTTTGAAAAATTTAACTTAACGTGAGCCACAGTCAATCTTAGGCTTGCCTCTACACAAGTTTAAGAAATCAATTAAATCTGCTCTCATGAAAAAAGCATATTATACAATTGAAGACTATGTAAATGATAAAAAAGCGTGGATATAATTCGCTCCAGTGATTCATAAGACAGTAATAACTATCCTGTGTAACATAATTTTATTGTATTCTGTTCCACGGTGTTTCCACTTTATTTGTCTCAGTCATGTCTTAAAATGAGTAGTTTAATATTAGTATTCAATTCGATGCCTTAGCATGGGTAGCCTAAGTATGTCATGCTCTCTTTAAAGTTTCTGTGGTGGTGTCGTGTGGTGCGGGTTGTTACGTTCCCTCAAATATGGTTGAGCGAAGCAATGGCTGGATCATGCGTCATGCTCGTGAACGGGTGCCACCAACGGGAATGGGTCTGCTTTTGCCTGCCTGTGTTAACATGTATTGAATTGAATTGTATTTATTTGTATTTGTATTGTATTTATTTTTACTTGTATTGTACTCAGGAAAATTCATCGTGGAAGCACTGAATACATAGCATAGTTTCAATAACAATTGTAAAATTTTGATTTTTTTGAAAAGAGCAACCGCCGAGTTTCTTGCTGGCTCTTCTCGGCAGGAAAGGCATTCCGAACCAGTGGTAGATTCATTGACGATTCAAAAGTGCTTGTAAAAGTTTATTTGAATAAAAAATATTTCTATTTCTATTCTATTTCTATTTCTATTTCTGAGCGAAGCAGCGGGCAAAAGCTAGTTGTTTAATAAACAATATGTCTTTTTTTTTGTACATAACTGTGAAGTTTATTTTCTCATTTACCTTTGGTACCCAAAAAAAATGATAAAACATGGTTATCAAATATTATTACAAATGCCATATTGAACCGGGCGCCCCTAGCGTGATTTTTCGAAAAAGCTATCTTTTAGTGGCCTAAAACTCGGTAATTATTAGGAATTCAAGAAAAATGTATATAATCATTATTGTTGCAAATTTAATGAGCTTCAATTATGTAGTAGTAAACTTTTACCTTTGACCAAAGGTTCTCGAGATATTAACAAAAAACCAAAAAAAGGGTCCTGTTTCCGCTAATTGCCGCTAGAGCTCGCCTCGTACGCATGAGGACTTTTGGTATATTCATCCCTAGGTACCCATAATTTGATGTGCAAAGTTTCAAAACTTTCGCAATTTTCCAGAGGTTAAACCTTGTTTTGACTGGACTATATAGACAAACCAATAAACTAAATTGATTAGCTCTCTAACAATGACTGACATAATTTTTTGCTAAAACATTGAGAAATTAATGGTTCTACTTTTTAGATAATGTTTCAATTATGTATAACAATGAGTCTATGGATCTTCTAAATATATAAAAGGAAAACGCACAATCCTAACTTCAGGACGGATCGGGCTGAAAGGAGGTGGGTTGATAAGGCAATAAAATCCGCCCCTCAAACACTCGAAAAAAAAAGTTCCAGATTTCGACAAATTGTAAATGTATTTATATACTTGAAGATATAAACTTTATTTTAATATAAAGTTTAGGTGATAAAAAAAATAGTAAGTTACAGAAAACATTACCCAAAAAGAGAGTGTTTCTTTTACTTTTCATACATTTTCATACATTTTAGTCGTTTTTTAAGCTTTGATTTAATATTTTAGTATGAGGCGCTCCATGAACCAAAATAAATTAATACTCATATAAAAGCTTATAAAAAGGAGCATCATTATCAGTTACGTTTACCATGGTTCATGGAGCGCCTCATACTAAAATATTAAATCAAAGCTTAAAAAACGACTAAAATATATGAAAATGTATGAAAAGTAAAAGAAACACTCTCTTTTTGGGTAATATTTTCTGTAACTTACTATTTTTTTTATCACCTAAACTTTATATTAAAATAAAGTTTATATCTTCAAGTATATAAATACATTTACAATTTGTCGGAATCTGGAACTTTTTTTTTCGAGTGTTTGAGGGGCGGATTTTGGGCCTTATCAACCCACCTCCTTTGGCGTAAAGATAGCTATAATGACGTAGGAAACCGCTAAGAAAGGAGTCTAGAAAATTCAAAACCTAAGAGGGTAAAATAGGAGCTTGAAAAATCGAACTTAACATGAGGGAAGCCGCGGGGAAAAGCTAGTATAATATGGTTTTGCGGCCATTATAAGTAAAAAAAATTTGAAGGTAAGTAATTGTTTTTTTTATTTCCAGATGAAGAGCTGTCGGCTTCCAAGCCATCCCCCAGTATTGTCACGTGGAATATTTTGAAGGAGAAAATCCCATGGGGTCTACTTTTCCTACTGGGTGAGTGTTATTAGTAAAAATCAAGTGTTACCTCCTGTTTTTAAAATGTTTTTTTTTAAGAATATAAGCCAAGTTGAATTTGACTTATATTCTCCTCTCCCCTCCAAATAAGCAGAAAGCTTGTGTTTGGGACAGGTACGATAATAGTGGGGTCGAACCTACGACCTTTCAGTTTTCAGTCTAGTTTTCAGTCTTTCAATTAGACTATTGAGGCTTAAATGGTGAATTGACTGCTCAAAGCGGATTCCAAGAATTTAATATTTTAATTTAGATTCGAAATGAAGAGATTTGTAGGAAATAAGGTTATTACAGAGTCCTTTCATATGAAATCATAGATAAATTTTATAGAAGTTTCTGCGCCATTTGCAATATTATTAGGCCCAGAGATGGCCCAGAGTCTCAGTCACTCACATCTATGATTACAACGCCAAGATGGCGTCAATCAAATTCAAAATGGCGCAAATCAAGTAGGTCCAAAAAAGAAGTCACAGCGGTCTGTCTAGGGTTAATCATAGATTAAAGATACAGGTCAGTGGGTGGCGCTCATTTGAGAATCCAGCAACGAACATTCGTAGACTGATAGACATTTCGAATCCAGGTGGTGGCTTCGCGCTAGCCGAAGGCAGTAAGGAAACCAAGTTGTCCTCAATGATCGGGTCATCCCTCAACGGGCTCAACGGGCTGCCCCCGTCCGTGGTGCTGCTCGTGGTGGTGCTGGTGACGCAGTTCATCACGGAGTTCACGTCCAACGTCGCAATCGCCAACCTCATCCTGCCCGTGCTGGCTAATATGGTAAGCTAATAGTGCCTCCATTATCAATGCCACGCCATAGGTCTGCAGCATTTCGTGGCAGCTTTAAATATGCTGCCACGAAATGCTGGAACGACATTCCTCCACCTTTTCGAAATGTAAATTCAAAATTAACTTTCAAAAAACTATTCCGAAACTATTTATTAATAAACATACAAAAAAACGATTGATCAGATATTTAGCCGTGGCACTAAAATTTAAGTAAAATTTAATTAAAAATAAAAAAAAACCTTCCAAAAGTAAAGAACATTTTAATAGTATTTTAGGATAATAATACACTTTCGCTTTTTATGTACTTATTTAACTAATCATGAACTTCCCTCGGGCGGGCCCTAGCAGAATAACAGCGTTGTGATTACATGTTTGTATCCACAGCATTGAGCTGAGCTAGGACCCTTTCATTGGCATGATACATAGTAGATACCTACTAGTTGAGTTATATTTTAAGAAATTGTAATGTGTAAGTCTTAAGTGTACCTATTTCATTTGTATTTATCCATGTCAATGAATAAACGATATTCTATTCTATTCTATTCTATTCTAATATGGTAATATGGTGGTCCCATGATCGGGTAATTTCTCAACTAGCTAGTATGTGGAATCCAGTGGTTGAGCGAAGCAATGGCTGGATCATGCGTCGTGCTCGTGAACGGGTGCCACCAACGGGAATGGGTCTGCTTTGTCTTCCCATGTTGACACGTGTTGGATTATATGTATTGCATTTTTGAA
The DNA here is from genome assembly GCA_933228805.2 of Hipparchia semele. NCBI lineage: Eukaryota > Metazoa > Arthropoda > Insecta > Lepidoptera > Nymphalidae > Hipparchia > Hipparchia semele. Next base: position 1,551,391 of record OW121719.1, read on the forward strand.
GCTTCACTGTGGAAGCACTGTATACTACTGTGTAGCTTAGTTTGGTTGCTTATTGTAAAATTATTTTATTTTTTGAAAAGTGCAACTGCTGAGTTTCTTGCCGGTTTTTCTCAGCAGAATCTGCATTCCGAACCGGTGGTAAATTTATGACGTGTCATAAGAGCTACAAGGTGGCCTACATGAAATAAATAAATTTTGAATTTGAATTAGAATTATACAAACCAGGAAAGCGTCGTACAGCACCAAAAAGTGACGTTGTTAGTGTTTTTTGCCGAACTTTAAATGACGTTCCTCCAAAAAGACCAAGCAGGCGGGTAGATAGATTCTACCCATGACAGCTTCAACTTGACGTCTCGCAACACCGCAGTACCGTCGTGACCACGATCCACGCAACTGGATCGAAATATCGACAGTTCCAACTAAAACAATTACCTACCGTGGTACGCACTCGTTGTGGTGACGCAGTCCATCACGGAGTTCACGTCCAACGTCAATATTGTACACTATCCCTAATCGTGTAACACCTCAAAAGCCAGTCCATACTAGTTACTATGACGTCTTTATGGTGACGTAATCGTGGAGTTTACGTCATATATCGCCGTCGCCAACTTAATCCTGCCTCTCTTGCGTCTGGACTCTGGCGAACTCACAAAGTTTAGCATTTCTACTTTTTTTTCGTTGTAGGAATTAAGATATTTATGGTACTTGTTTGTCCAGGCGCGCACCCTCGGCATGGATCCGCGCTACCTGATGATCCCCGCGACCCTGGCCTGCTCCATGGCCTTCCACATGCCCGTGGGCACCCCGCCCAACGCCATCGTGGCCGGCGTCGCGCACATACCCACCTCCAAGATGGTGAGTGTTGCTTTACAGTCTCATCATCACCAGCATCATCAGATGAGCTATTAAAATAGTGGTAGATTAATTTGAAGATTCGAAAGCACTTTGTAAAAGTTTATTTGAATAAAAAATTATTCTATTGTATTTAAAATCATTCCCAAAGTTTTTTGGTTACTAAGAACTGAAAGACTGTAAAAGAGCTAAATGTATTTGAGCAGTTAAACATTAAATGCTTCAACGGTGAAGCAATTAAATATTATATGCTTCAACAGTGAAGCAATTAAATATCACATGCTTCAACGGTAAAGCAATTAAATATCACATGCTTGAACGGTGAAGGGATTAAATATCACAAGCTTCAATGGTGAAGGAAAATATCGTGAGGAAACCTGCACACCTGGGAGTTTCCCATACCGTTCCCAAGTGTTTGAAATCTGCCAATTTGCATTGGACCAGAGCGGTGGAGCCTGTAATCTTTCTTTGATGACCTGCGTTCAGTACTGAAACGGTGATGGGTTTTTGATAGATGGATTTTCTGACATTTTACATTTAATTTCTTATAAATGATTACAAACTCATTTTTCCCCCTAGGCAATCGGTGGGATCGGTCCCAAAATAATCACGACGCTGGTCGTATGGGGCGCTTACCCCACATGGGGCTCGCTGATCTTCAAGCCCGAAGACATCGCAGCGTTGGACACCACCGTCTCGTTGTCCCAAAACACCGATATCACTCTGAACTGCAACATTTCACCAGACCGTCTGGATCCGAACGCGGCGTTCAACTGTACTTCGCCAATGTCCAAACTAACGAACCAAACGTTGGCGTTGCAAATCAGTAAAAGTGCGTTTAATTGTAGCTATTTGCCGTTTAAGAAGAGCTAAAATGGATTCTGTAAAGCCTATTTGATAGTAACGTAATATGCATCGAATTATAACGTTTAGAAGCGCGATATTCGGCGCGGTGATAGTTTTTGTAAGCCTTTAAGGCCGACTACGCAGTATCGTTGCGTTAGTACGATGAGCTCGCAGAAAATTAATAATAAATGACGTACTGTGCTGTGAATGTGTGTCAAAATAACCTTCAAAAACATTAATCCAAGCACAGAATGGCACACATGTTATTCATTGGTTGTTTTGAGTCTACGCTTTGAGTTGAACTTTGTTAAAAACTTCCGTTCTCAGCGTTATATTTCGATGGTAATATGTGGATTTTTATCTGTGTGGTATTAAATAAATATTTCTACAATAGGTAGTCGAAAATTGTCCGAATGTCTCATCGATATTGAGTTTTTTTTTAAAGTATACACAAAGCCATAGATCCAAACGAGTCTATAATTTCCAGAAATATTAGAAATTAATTTACAATAACAAGGCATTTATAAAATATGCATTATAAAGATATGAGTTACATTTTTTATGAAAAGTACTCTTTGAATCCATGTCTTTATTATAATTAACACATAAGTTTATGCACGAATAGATATTCAATTTGGACGCAGATACGCAATAATGATTCAACCCACAAACCTTTGTCAAATTAAATACGTGCATAATGTACTCGTAAAAGAATAAAGTTAACTTTTCAATTGATAAGTTGTATGGGTTGACTCTTAATTGCGTATCTGCGTCTATTTATCACAGGATCTGTCAATCGATTTTATGTAACGACATTTTTTAAGCTATTGCATAGCTTCTATCGCGGGCCAGCGTGGAGAGCGAATCCAGAAATTCCGTAACGAAAATAACCTGACACGGGACTCCTCTACGGTGAGCCGCTAGATGGCGTTGATAAAAAATGCTATGCAATAGCTTTACCGCGGCAGTCCCCGAGTGCCACACGTCTTTTTAAATATCAACTGTAATAATTTAGTCCTTATTGTATTTTTGTACTGACATTAACTGTGGCATACAATAATAATATTAAAACTGTATTTTAGATATCATTTTCATTTTTTCGTTAGATTTATTTGGATGATTAATGTAAATACTTACCGATTTATGTAAAATCTTTTATGTACAGCGTGTCGTATACCCGCGTTTAGGTGACGCTATTTTTTAACTACGGGTTTAGGTCACTCGTGCTGTAATATTATAACAGAATAGAATAGACTATCGTTAATTCATTGACATAGGAAAATAGTGCCTATACGATACCTGTGACTTAAGTAAACTATAGGCTTTTAACGTACACTACCATACCCCAACCAAGTTAGCCCGCTACCATCTTAGACTGCATCGTCACTTTCCATCAGGTGAAATCGCAGTCAAGGACTATTTTGTCATCGAATAAAAACAAACTAATGCCCGTTTTCATCAACGTTCCCTAACTTTTACTGGCCACCTTAGCTAAATAAGGCTTTCTGTCAAATTCGTTTTCACGAACCTTTAGGGAGCAAAAGGAATGCCCTTCCGGCTTTCGGTTCTCCAACTAACTATAATGTCTATCTTTAAATCAAGATTGAATAGGCATCTTCTAGGCAAGCGCACACCATCTTAGGCTGCATCTTTACCTACCATCAGGTGAGATCGCAGTCAAGCGCTAGTTTAAAAAAAAGAACACCTAAATGTGGAAATGACATTGGGTATAAGGTAGATATTGTATTTAGGGGCTACCTACCTAAAGAGATGCCTACTTAGGGGCTGATTTAAGTATGGTTGGTTAGAACGGGCATTAGTGTTAATACTAATTAATACTATTTAATTAATTAATACTAAATAATTAATTAATTAATTATACTAATTAATTAATTAATACTACTCGTGCCGTGCATTAATACAACTTAAGACACACGTATGGTAATGTACTTAGCGCAGAGCATTTGGTGTGTTCAAAGACAAACTTGTAATAAAGCATTTACAATATTTTTGTATTACCTTTATACAGTTAGTAAAGGGTAAAGATGAAGTTAGATATATATTATTATTATCTATACATTACCAAAATAATATACAATTATATAATATTTACAATTTCATGATGCGTGTGCGGAATTAGAAGTTAATTACAGTGTAAGGTAATGAAAAATGTAAAATAATAAAACCGGCCATGCTTATTTTGGTTGCTTTTAGAGCGGGATCTGTAAAATATTTAAATTTTTAATCATACATATTTGTTTTTTTATAAAAAAAAATGTTGAACTTTTACAATAGATTTTTTACCAAAAGTTAAATAGAATATGCGAAAATCACTGCATAATTTCAACTTTCCAGAAAAGACCATTACTTATTTAAATCTTAACCAATTTTATTTAATCTATTTTAATTTGTTTAAAAAAAATAATGATTTCAAACATTCATAAATAATAGTACATTATGGTACAAGTGTCAAAGTTGGTGATTACCGCTGAGGCGCTATTGAGACCCGAGCCGTTAGGTGAGGGTCTTAAGGTAGCCGAGGACGGTAATCATCAATATACACGTGTATCATACGACGTTTTTCAACACACTTGTGAAGAAAATAATACTAAAATAGTACATTATGGTACAAAACAGTGAAAACGAGTTGTGAAAATTTTTTCGCAATGGCGGGAAAAATTAATGTTGTTATTTGTTCGCCGTCTTGAGATGCTCTTGAGGGCAGGCAAAGATCGACGACCATACAGCCTATTCAGATGTTTATTTGATTTAATCAGTTTTCCGGAATGCGCGCGCACCTTTAATGGCCATAGACTAAAAGAATGAGCTTTCTTTTTTTTTGGCTTTTCTCTTATAGCCACGTACAAAATGGGGAATTTCCAGTTTTCTTTATTATAGAAAAAACAAAAGTTATATTTGAGTGACAGTTTTATTTATTAAACACGTACAAGTTGAAATTATCTATTTAAATACGAAGTTGTATGAAATGAGCAAGCAATAGGTATCTTGGCAATAGGTAGGATTTTTTTTGTAATAGAAACTTTTTTAAAAACAAAGCAACTCAACCAATAACATTAAAAAAAATAATTCTATAACTCACATTGTGAATAATGGTAATAAAAAGTCACAGTTTGAGTTAAAGGTGTCATTGTGGGCCTAATTGCGGTGAACCGGGAGCCATTTTATGAGCAAGTGTGTTGAAAAATATTGTACTAACTCCCAGCATATTAATTATAATAATAACTTTACTCATAATTAGGAGGTAGAGAGAAGTAATGTCTACACTATATCATTCCTATATTTGTTAATATACTTTTTTTTATATAATATAATATAATATTATAAAAAATATATACATTATGTATAAAACTGAAAAATATGTAGTTTACCAGTGCCAAAGATCTAAATTGGTCGAATTAAACAAATATAAAGACCATAATTACATAAATGAAGAATTAAACAAGTTTAAATAATAAATACATGATATCCTTGTCTGTATATTATTAAGTCTCTGGTCCTTAAGTGCCTAACTCAAGACTAAAGTGTACCAAAATAAATGTCGCCATAGCGTAATTTAATTTTTAATAATGTATTTTATACTACTTTTACGTAATTATAAAATGTTCCTAGATGTACTGAAGGTTTGATTTAAAATACCAACATACTCAGGATATATTATTGCAGATCTTTATATTTTTTTCTTATAAATAAGTTGCGTAATGAATATTTCTGATAATTATTTATTAAAACAAATCTTGGCATGTGTCGCACGTGAAGAGTCGACCTTTATTACCATTTAATGCAAATTAGATCTAAATCTAAATATTCTATCTTACTATTCTTCTATCTAAATATTCTATCAAACTTAAATTATACAAAAAATTCTTTTATCCGGGAAATAAAGAACCAATGCCCTGCGGAAAATTGAATGTGCATAAATTATAATTAATTTTGGCTGGTTCCCGATATTTTAATTTTACTTAATACTTAAGTTTTGTTAATGGGAGTAAATTGGTTGATTTATAGGTATATACTTACATAATAAATTGTTAAGAGCAAATCATCCTTTATATTTAATATTATAATACCTACTTTACAGATCTGACACTTCATAATTCAGCATTATATTTACTATAATATTTTAGTAGGTATGTCATAAATAATCTTATTACCTATATAAATAAATTGATTGTCATTAGTTACTTGCGAATATTGTAAGCGGTGCCAGCTTTTAGCAATATTATATGATGTTTTTCATGCGTCTGAAATTCCATTAGTGTATTTGATTTGTATTAACAAACTGCCGTCAAAATATAGTTAGGTATTTTTTCAACTCAACTGGTGACATAACTTGTTAAGAAAAATCCAGTCATTGCATTTTGTTGAAATAAAGATCAAGTTATTGTTCTTCATATATATTGTATCATTCAATAAATTATAGTTATTTAAATCTTACTTATTGTATCTCGAAATCACTTTTTTTAGGTACCTACTTTGTAAGCCATTTTTACCGACATAGTTGATAGAGTTTTTCGTGGCAAATATTTCGGCAGTTTTGCGATTCCGAGTATGGCAACATTTCCATAGACTAAAAAAAAAGTGACAAGACTTGTGTGATACGTGTATACCTGACTTTACCTTAATGAACACGTTTAATAGGTCTCCATCTCGGTCTGTTTGAATTAAGTCTGTTCAAATGGAGTTCAAATCGTGTAAAAATACATTTAGGGTAGACTTGCAACGAATAGTATATTCGGCAGTATACCGAATACCGAATATTCGGCGAGGCCCCTGACCGAATAGCCGAATATTAGGCAAAAGTATTCGGCTGGATTTTAGCGCCAAAAACTAGTACAAACGTGATTGTTTCGCGCTCCTTTGTTCTGTTCTGCGCGGTATATTGCAAGAGAAAAAAATGCAGTTTCAACATAAATGGATCTTTTCTTAAATATTAGTAATATATCACGTCATGACAACCTGTATACATGGTGGCAAGCGAGGAAATTTGAATTTCCGTGTTTGATTAAGAGTGCAGCAAAATATTTGTCGGCGCCAGGAAGTAGTGTTTATTCAGAGCGCCTTTTCTCTGAAGTTGGGATGGTCTACGAGAAAAAAAGAAGTAAACTACTTCCTAAAAATGCAGAAAAGTTAGTCTTTCTGCACCATAACCTTCCCCTTCTAATTTTTGATTATGAAAATAATTCAAATGCATAGAAAAATTCTTAACTTGTTTAATACAGAAAATGATTAAATTATGTACCTGTTTTATGTACCAATGACTAGGCTTAATAAATGATTATAAAAGAAATGAGAACCTTACCCTTCTAAATTTTGATTACCACAATAATTCAAATACATAGAATCCTCCATTTTTCCAATTCAGAAGATGATTATGTATATACTTAAACTAGTAGGGCGCGTGGGTGCGCGGCCCGCTGCAGCGGACCGCGGTTTTTCTGCTCTTAGACTTTCAGGGCTTGATCATTTTCTACCAAAAAACCACTCTTCGATTTTTTATTCTTTGTCAGATAGACACTGACGAAATTTGTATGGCCGCCATCTTGAATCCGCTAATGTGCAGGTTTTTTTCGGCTCTCTGCCAATTGGATGAGGTTTCGAGTGGCTTTTGTTTGAGTACCCCCGCACTTATCTTCAATATCCTGGCAGTGCTCCTCACCCGTTTCCGAAATCCTCAATCATCAGCTCCCTCCATATTTTTCATCCAAATGAATTTTTGTCCCTAAACGAAACCATCAGCGGAAAGAAACGTATCAAAGTCTTGCATACATTTTATATGAAAAAAAAATCCGCCATCTTGAATTTTTTTTCTATTCATCAAGTAGACCTTCAGGCCCTGATTATCTTTTTCCAAGAAACCACTCTTCCATCTTTCATAGTCTCCGAGATAGACACCGACGAAATTTGTATGGCCGCCATCTTAAATCCACCATTTTGAATTTTTTTTCAGCTCCCTGCCAATTGGATGAGGTTTCGAGTGACTTTTGTTTGAACACACCCCACCCATCTTCGATATACTGGCCGTGCTCCTTACCCGTCTCCGAAATCCTCAACCATCAGCTCTCTCCATATTTTTGCTCTGAATAAATTTTTGTCCTCCATACGTAACTATCAGAAATTTTGAAAAAGAATCAATTTAAGTCTTGCATATATTTTGTATGGAAAAAAAAAAATTCCGCCATCTTGAATTTTTTTTTAATACATCAAGTAGACTTTCGGGTCCTGATCACCTTTTTCCAAGAAACCACTCTTCCATCTCTTATAGTCTCCGAGATAGACACCGGCGAAATTTGTATGGCCGCCATCTTGAATCCGCCATTTTGGAATTTTTTTTCGGCTCTCTGCCAATTGGATGAGGTTTCGAGTGACATTTGGTTGAACACCCCCCACCTATCTTCGATACCCTGGCCGGTGCTCCTCAGCCGTCTCCGAAATCCTCAATCATCAGCTCTCTCCATATTTTTCCTCCGAATGAATTTTTGTCCTCTATACGAAACCATGCGTGAAAAAATTTTTTTCCATACAAAATTTTACAGGAGAGGTGATCAATGAGTCAGTGAGTGAGTGAGTGAGTGAATCAGTGAATCAGCACGAGTAGCTATATATATATTAATGATTATAACAGAAATGAAAATATGAATATACGAGTATACGTAATCAATCGATTTTAATTTTTCATTTTACCAATTATTTCTCTATGACAAAATATATTATTTAAGTATTCGGTATTCGGCCGAATAATAAGTAGATATTCGGTATTCGGCCGAATATAATAAAAGCAGCCGAATAGGCCGAATACCGAATAGTAACCGAATATTCGTTGCAAGTCTAATTTAGGGTTCCTACACATCATTAAAAACTTCTTAGACCTGTGAAGAAAATTGTTAATACCTAGATTGTTTTCATGATGTAAATGAGCCCTAACATTATTGTTTTCGTATCTATTCGAAGAATTATTGTAATAATAAAAAGTAATTGTCGCCATTAATGTAAATATGCTCATTTGTAAATAGCGGTGCGAAGATATATTGTATTGTTAGTTATTAAATGAAATAAAATTTATGAAAAATATATTGTATTTCATTTTATAAAATGCACCCACCTACCTTGTATGTAAACCATAGAGTAACACATACATTTGTTTCAAACATTCCATGAATTATTACCATATTATTATTACTTGAACGATTCAGATCGTCCAAGTACCATGGATCGATAGGTCAATGATTGTTGCCTACAAAAATAAAAATAGTATGGCAACATTTTATTTATTTTTAAACAGTGCCAAGAAAGTTCTTCCTTTCCGTCCATGTAGGGTAGGTGTCGATGTCCGGCCATATAACTTTGGACCAAACACAAACAGTAAAAAAGTTCAATAGAATCGCCAACACTGATATGCCTATGCCGGCAATCATCTGTAAATAGATAATTATAACTGACAGTCTTATAGTAGTACGTCTAAGTATCTGCTACGTTTATGGCTCTAATACAGTATAGAAATAAGTTACATGGAAAATAGCTTTCTAATTTACATGACTGATGGCACGGTAATGAGACTGTTATTTTAATACTTGTCGAATACGAAAAACTCATTACCGTCATCATGCAACTAGGAAAAGGTACGTGGTACCTTTGTAAATTAGTTATTACCAGTCTCCGTGGTGGTATGTGAACGTAGGCCGATATCATCGCATAACCTGGTGTTCCAGTGATCAGGTGGAATGGTAAAGATATGGATAGTGTGGCACTTAACATCAGATAGAGCGGGCTGATCTTAGATTTTACACCCTGTAGAACCAAAATATTCAAATTCATATCTTAAATTAGCTCTAGACTTTTGTTACTACCCTTCCAGTAAAGCGGTAGATAGGGATTTAATGTCCTGAAATTAGGTTAAATTTACCATAACTTACCTCCTACCCAGGAGGATACAGCTCCTTCCCAGGAAGTAAAGGAGCTTTTATCGAAAAAGTCTTTTAATGTTTAGCTGGTTTGATGCGTAAAAGAAACTTTAAAATCGTTATAAAATCATAATCCATAATGTTATTTGGTCTGAACACAAAATAAGAATCCTTACCGTCCTTACCATTTATGGTATATAATTATGTATTTATCCTTACCACATTAGCAATATGCGCTAGCATACAATGCCCTACCGTGGCATTACCGGCGAACTCTGTCAAAATCTTGCAGAATACTATCACAATGCACGCTTGAGCTGGCGCAGGCATGTTAGAAAACAGCGATAGAAACTTTTCAAATTCTTCCGTCATTTTGGAATCTTCAAGGGATTCGAAAGTTATGCTTGCGCTTGCTTGCAACAGTAAAAATTCTGGTATATAATTTAATTAGTGGAGCTTGAAGAAAATGAAAACTTGATTTTTATGCGACCAGGACTACCTAAATTCTTATTCTTGGCTTTGATTTCATCGCAGAATAGGAGGATGAGAGCGGTCTATGAAAAATTTTTTTAGACGGTAATTAGAAAATACATAATTTTCTTTGGTAATTCGAGGCATAGGTAATGCTTGGAAATGTAGAGGAGAAGTGGATGTCATTAAACTAACCAGTCACGAAGATAACACTCCAATCAATGTTATTCTTTACCATGGCCCATGTCAAACAACCTCTGCTCGAAGATGTAGGTAGAGGTTCGAATTTATCTACACATCACGTCAGATTAGTATAATTTAAAGTCAAGATATACTTGAGACTTTTATTATTTCAAATAGGTAATATTGATGGATATTATCTATATCATATTAACCGTTTTGTCTTCTCCAAAACTTCAAACAGTCCAAATTGGCTGGAGTCACGAATAATATCAGGACACAAATCATACACGGTATCGATACATTCACATAACTGAAAGAAATTAAAATAAGCAGGTTAAAACATTTTACGATCACAAATGTAAAACAGGAAAGCTAAATGTATTTATTTGTAAATGTTAGCCTTTGCAATATATGTACCTACCGTCTTATATTAAATTTATCAGCTCCATCATAAGACGTAGAACCGAAAATCAATGCCTGAAGAATAGCTGCGAAAATAACTGTAGCACTTACAACCTGCAAAAGGAAAGATCTTACGTATTGTCACATCAAATTTTTCTTCTTGAATTAGGTTTCACTTAGGTAGGTACTTATTTGTGTAGGTAAGCTTTTCCATAACGATAGTTTTATGAAACTTCATGGCCTAAGGCCTACCTGTAGGCTCACCATAAACAGAAAACTGGACTAACTTCGAGTAGTCTCAGTGAAAATTTTCAGCGCAATTCGGAGATTTTGTAGGTCTCGTTTCTTGATGGCGAAGTTCTTGTGCGAAGACAATTTTATGCCATGTTCTTGGCATGACTCTGGAGCTGGGTTTAGCGTCTAAAATACCTACTATAAACGGTTTTACCATTTCAGGGAATCTCATTTTCCCCATCTGCTGATACTGGCCAGTTAGCAATACAGAGATGAACTGCTCTTCATCACTAGTCAGACTGGCTTGAAGAGCTGTGTAGTTTTGGACTCTGAAACGCATTTCCATATTCATTTAATATCTTATAGCATTCACTGGAGTGCATAGAAAAATAGACCTGGTAATATTATACTTAACCCAATGCAAATAAATAGGTACCTCAACATTCCCAAAAAATAGAAGTTCAGCCATAAATATAGAAACATCTCCAGTATGATGACACCAGGTAGAGTTAATAACAAAAACTGTGGCAACTCTAGTTTGGGCCCATCGGCGAAGATTCTGCAAATATTAATTAAACTTAAACTATGGCATTATTAAACTTAATAAGGCAAACGCTTGAAGGTAAGTAAAGAACGGCTTACGCAGTACAATAATTAATAAAAAGTTGATTCGTCTCATTTCCCACAAAAGTTGCCAATCCACCTAAAAGAAAATAAAAAATAATAAAGTAATCTAGTCGAATGAATACTTAATATTATTTCGATAAAATTATCCTTATTACCTATTGATGAGGAATAGGCAATGCCAATGAAATAAAAAATTGTAAAATCCGAAGGTCTTGGCGTACTAAAAAACGTTTAACTTTAATTAAAATGAAATAAGTAGGTATGGCAATAGAAGATTTATAAAAAAAAAATTATTTCCTTACTATTTCTCATTTATCGAGTCGTGTGTCACTTTGCCTATAATTTCGTTGATTTCCAAAATTCCCATCTGTAAAACAAAAACTGTAAATTCAATTTTACAATAATATATTTTATACACAATATTTTACCGGGCAAGGAGAGCGGACTAAGAAAAGTCGACGATCCAAGCTCTACCAGTTACATTAGTATCGTATCCACTTCTAACCAGCGATTGAAAATAACCGCTTCTAACACATCTTTTATGCTTGAATTGGAAGTGTACGGTGAATAAAGTAAATATATAATAAGTATAGCTTTAAAAGTTAGATATTAATTAATATTTTCTAATTACCACAACCTTTACCTAATTACCATCATCAATTTAGGTGTCACTCTTAATTTTTTTGTCGGTCTCTCAAAGGTCTCTCACTTGGAGGGTCTCTCATGACTGAATATGTCAGTGCCTGTGCAATAAGTGACGGTAACTTCATACAAACGTGTGACATAAGATTTTATAGTCTTTCTTACTATCAATGTTAAAAAAAAGACGTGTGGCACTCGGAGACTGCCGCGGTAAAGCTATTGCATAGTATTTTTTATCAACGCCATCTAGCGGTGAGAGGACTCCCGTGTCAGGTTATTTTCGTTAGGGAATTTCTGCAATCGGTCTCCACGCTCAAGGCCCGCGATAGAAGCTATGCAGTAGCTTAATAATATATTTTGTGTAGGTTAGGTTACTGACTTTCTCAAGTTCCTGCAAAACTGCTTTGATCACTGGCATCATGAGTCCGCACGCCATACAGTTACTGAACCACATAGACAACACCGAAGTACTTATAAATAATAGGAAGCTTAATCTGCAAATTTTCGACCATTAGGTACACAATCATCGCTGGATTTTGAAAGGAGAAAAGAAATCAGGCCCAAATAATCAATTAATGGATTAATATTATAAGTTTATTCAATTATTCATAGGTACCTAAAATGTGAGCATCCGAAAATTAGTAGTATTTTTATAGCTACTCGTTTGTGTAAGTTGGTGTGCTCCACGGCTAAGATAATCGCCATCGCACCCAAGCAGTCCAGCGCAGAGTTGCTTATATTTATCTATACATTTAAATATTTATTAACAGAAGTGCAGATCGTTTACTTAACTTGATTTGTAAGCAGATAACTTGACTCCAGTAATAATAATATTATTAAGATAGTTATAACTAAAATCAAATTACATGGTAATTAGAATTGTGACGCAATCAAAAATCAAATATGGCGGATACTTCATAGTGATGTCAGTGTACAGAGGTGGTACCGAGTTTCTAATTAAAGTCTACGGCCCTTGTTTTCAATAAAAAAATCCCATTGAGTCTGTTTATTTTGAAGGCGAAAGTCAATTAGATACCCAAAGGCGATATACCCCAGAAGATTTTTAAGTATCTGCCATAATCTTGCCAATTTGTTTTGACAAAAGGCAAGTTGCATCCTGAGAAAGGACGAAGGAAACTTTTTGTACATCTTTTCAAGGAGTTTTTATGGGATTTTAATTAACGTGTTTCCTAGTGGATCGTGGGCATCAGTTGGTAGGTAAATAATTTCAATCAACTTACTGTATTGATTAATCTCCAGTTGAATGCGTTCATTACGGTAAAAAGTGCAATTGGGACAAAAGACGAGATGCCTGGGTGTAAAAAGCCCCCCGTAAAAAAAGTAGAAGAGACGAGGAAAATGTAGAAACTTTTGTATGCCTAAAAATATCAAAACCATCGTATTATGTATTGCATCAGACCAATATGAAGAGTGCTTATAGGCCTTCCTTGTAGCAAACGAAACATTAGACTAAATTGAGAACTATTGAACTAATCTTTGACTATTCAAAATGGTACTTAATGATAAAATATACACCGACATCAAACTTTTGTGACTGTGTGACAAACTTTTGTGGTGGTGAAAGGTACTAATAATAATTAAGACTTACATTATTTTTGCCTATAAACGCTATTGGCATAAAAATTAAAGGCGTTAGAAATACAAATATTGTTTTTTCATAAATCTTTAGAAACCTCAGGAATCGAGCCTTGTTTGTAATAATGAATAGATTGCTTTCACTGGAAAAAATTCATTACGAAGATTAGCAATTAAACATTAAAAAAGTAAATTGTGCAATGGTAAATGGTGTAATTAAAAAAGTAAATTGTGTAATGGTAAATGCTGTAAATGGTTTATTAAGTAACTTACGAAGTATCTGAATCCATTTTTACAAATTATATTAGCATTTAATTTTTGTCTACTCGAAAATCTCGTTGGTTTATTTCAGATATTATTTCATGAACGTTGAACTTCGAAGAATGAAGATTTTTGTTATTCAAATACTTTAGTCTGGCAACATTTTTAACTTAAACTAAACATGGACTAAATAAGTACCTACGTACCTACCTACAACAGTCATATTATTTCCGTCATAAACGAAAGAGGTTAACTTTACTGTCAAAGTCAAAATAAAAATCAATTCTCGTTCACGGTTCACTTAGTTGTCAAAATAATTGCTTAGAGAGTGGGTGTATTTTGTTTTTTAATTCGTCGCGCATTTATCGTAACACATTTCAATAATAATTTCTAATTTAAATAATTTTCTTAAATAAAGAACAATGGTTGTAGACTTAGAATACGACTATAACGCGGCAATCGCGTCTTTGGACACATTTTCGGAACAAGATTTCGATAGTTTAAAACAGTGGAGTCAGAAATTAGATAAAACAAAATATGTGCCCAAAGATTTAACGGATAAACAATTGTTATTATTCTATAATGCTTGTTACGGGGACTTGGAGAGGACGAAGCTGTGCATTGAGAAATATTATCACATAAGAAGGAACTCTCCTGAATTGTTTGATAATAGAATTCTGGGTTCGGACGAGATGAAGTCATCAGTTGAGAGTCTGTAAGTAATACAATCCTTACTAATATTATGAATGCGAAAGCTTGTTTGTTTCTTGGTTTGTCCTTCAATCAGTGAGGGAGCAATTGATTGACGTGATTTTTGCATGGGTATAGACCTGGAGAGTGCCATAGGCTATCTTTTATTCCGGAAAAACCTACTCCATGCGGACGAAGTCGCGGGAATAAACTTAGCTTAACTATTCTCAAACGTCTGTTACTTGTCTATTGTCTTCACCTTGTAAATAAGGAGCTTTTGCCCGTGGTTTTACTCGCATTAAGTTATATTTTTCAAACCCCTATTTTATGCCTTTAGGGGTTGAACTTTCTTAGGGGATGCCTACATGATGATAGCTATCTGTATGCCAAATTTCAGGCCGATCCGTCCAGTGGTTTCAGCGGTGTATTGACAGATCAGTCAGTCAGTCACCTTTTCCTTTTATATATTTAGCTTTACACTGATAAAATAGTAATAAGAAATAACTGAACATGATAACTGTGATGACTGGGAAGTGTTTCCCAGATAGTTTTAAGTCTTTACATTTATACTATACATTTAATCCTACACTACTTTACATTTAATCCTATTTTTTACTTTTATTATAATTAATTATATATATGTATATTGGGTTTGTGCCTTTAATAAAAATTATTATTTGGCCAATCCGAGGTGATTGCAATAGTCAGATTGTAGCAATTATTTTTGGAGAATCGACAAGCTAAGATAAGATAAGCTTAACATGCTCTATGATAGTGTTCTTTAGTAAATATAACAACACTACATTAAAAAATAAATTAACTTTGGTACATATTTTTCAAATTTTTTTTTTTTTCTGTTGATTCTGAGTACCAAAGTGGTGCTCAGTACAATTACAATCTAGCCTAACTTAGTTGACTAATTAGTAATTTTAATTTAACCTAAACTTCTAAATTACAAATGTTTTCCTTTTATTTAATTACCCCCTACGATTGGCATAACCATAATTTTTATAATAATAATTCATCGTTTATTTATACCTAACTTTAATATATAAAAACTACTTGATTGGAACTTGGAATATAAGAAATCTGAATATATAAAAGGAAAAAGATGGCTAAAAATGATGATATAATTAGGCACTTAAATCTGAATATATAAAAGGAAAAAGATAGCTAAAAATGATGATATAATTAGGCACTTAAAATGTTTATAAAATTATGACATTTTTGGATGATATCAAAAATAAAAATAGATAAGTTGAAAAGATAATAATAAATCTGTAATCAATGAGTTATGTTTCATTAGCAACTAATATACTCGTGACTTGTAGTCCTTGGAACAGTATTAAACTTGAAATCTACATACCTACATAATTATGTTGGACATCTTACTACTGTCTTGTAAATACCTATATGTTGTTGTTTGCACTTTGCACCTACTACTTTAATAGCCTTTGCTGGCGAATTTTTTTTTTTTTTAAAGAATATTAGTTAAGCTGAACTTGACTTATATTCTCCTCTTCCCTCAAAATAAGCGAAAAGCTTGTGGTAGGAGTGGTAACGACAATAGTGGGTGGGGCTCGAACCTGCGACCTTTCAGTTTTTCGCACCTTTAGCTATTGGGCTATTGAGGCTTTAAATTTATTCATGTGTTTTCTTATGCCCATTCTAAGTTTTTCTAGAATAACGTGTACTTTTTAAAAAGAGCAACCGCCGATTTTTTTTGCTGGTTCTTCTCGGTTAGAACGGCATTCCGAACCAGTGGTAGATTCATTTTTTTTTGATATTTTTAGCTAGCAAACGAGAAGGCGGGTCACCTGATGTTAAGTGATTACCGCCACCCATGAACATTTGTAGCACCTGAGGCACCACCAATGCGTTGCCGCCTTTCAGGAATTTGTTGGTCCGCCCCTTGAATAACCCCATGTTGTACTTAAACTTGACGATACAAAGCACTTTAAAGCACACACAAGTATGTAAGTAGGTACTACGCATAGTCGCTTAGTAGTTACCTATGTACCTATATTATGTGGGATATATAAAGGCGCATTGCTCAATGCGGCATTTTCTATGTCAACGTCGTTATAATATGTTCTTCACACCAATTGCTATAGTCTGTAGTTTGTTTCGAAATCATAGACAATTCAAACATAAGTATATATTTTGACGACCTCCATGGCGTAGTAGTAAGCGCTGTGGTCTTACAATACATGAAAGGTCTCGGGTTCGATTCCCGGCAGGGGCAATTAAGGGTACCTACTTATTGGTAATATTGATTGAATGAATTGTCCTTGGGCCTATACTTAATTAAGTACCTACTACCAACCCCGAAGAGATATCAAATGTCTCAAAACTAAATTGAAATCGTACTGCTTTAAGCGTTGCTTTGGTAGTATATAGGGTCTGATCTGGTTGCAGGCTTCGGCCGTGGCTAACTACCACCGTATCTTGAAAGACGTGCCGCCAAGCGATTTAGAGTTCCGGAATGATGGCGTGTAGAAACCGATTAGGTTTATGGTTCTTTAAAGTGTACATAAGCCATTAAGAATCAATTGCAAAGCCTATTAAGCGATAAGGAATCAACTGTAAAGCGTTGTAGATTTATAGATATTGTATATCGGCAAGAAAAGCCATGGGAATCGATACAATGAACAATGGCGGCAAAACAATACAGAGAGCTACATGAAGGAGGCTATTTATAAATGCAGAAAGAACCGCAAGATGTCGAATGGAACTGCACCGCTACGTTCATTTCAAATTCAAGAAATTCCGCGATCTCGCAATTAGCGCTTTGCCTCCTTGTTTCTAATAATAAGCACAGCCAAAATTTGGAATGCCCTTCCGGTTTCCGCTTCTTCGACTAATTATAAGTTGGGTATGGGTACCTGTAAATCAAAAAGGAATAGGCATTTTCTAGGCAAGCGCGCTCTATTTTAGGGTGCACCTTCACTTACCATCAGGGGTGATCGTAATCAAGCGCTAGTATAATATATTATATCAAAATAACTGGCTCGGTAGACTAGTACATGCTCGTCTGCGGATGACAAGGTCGCGGGTTCGATCCTTGGGTCGGGTCAATAACTGTATTGAGTTTTTAACCCGCAACGGGAAAAGAGGGGTATAAGTTTGACGTGTGTATCTGTCTGTCTATATGTTCCCTCGTAGCTCCCTAACGTGATACTAGTAGTTAAATACCAAGCCATGAATAAATCTATAATTAATTGAATTATATTGTTATTGTTTGCCATTTAGCCAATTGGCATAAATAATTACCTCGCTTTACGTCAATCTCAGCGGGTTTTTAAGGTTATAGTAAGTTAATGTTAAACTATTTTGGTCGAATAAAATTTTCCATGAAAACACCCAGTACAAACATGTATACTTATAATAAAACTGTAACATGACGAATTCTGTACATTAAATGTATTTTGAAAATTTTAATCGGAGGATGCTTTATTATCGAAACTGAGCCCAAAACAATTTTTTTTAATTTATTGTCTATCTGTCTGTCTGTGCGCGCATCACGCGAAAACTACTGAACGGATTTGAATGAAATTTGGTATAGTGGTAGCTGATACATTTCTATAATCCAGGACATGTACACTCGGACTGAAGCTATAGTAAGGACCGCAGTCGGTGACACTTCGCCCTTTCCTATCACGGTAGGAGTACACCAAGGCTCAGTACTAAGCCCGTATCTATTTTGTGTCGTACTAGATGCTCTGTCGGCGGATATTCAGAGCATTCCCCCGTGGCTAATGAAATATGCCGACGACATCGTACTTGTCAGTAAGAACAAGGGCGCACTTGAAGCTATGGTGAACTCGTGGAAAGAAACCCTTGAGAAAGGAGGTTTGAAACTGAACACTGCAAAGACGGAGTACATGGCCTGTAGCGTAGCAGACCACGACACCATCCATGTCGATAACGTGCCCGTTAAGAGAACGGATAAATTTAAATATCTCGGGTCTGTACTGCATGAATCCGGAAGCGTCGACTACGATGTCAAAGCACGAATTGCCGCTGCCTGGACCAAGTGGAGGGAGTTAACGGCAGTAACCTGTGACCCAAAAGTTCCTATTCGTCTAAAAGGACTGGTTTATAAGAGCATCATACGCCCCGTAATGCTCTATGGCAGCGAAGCCTGGCCAGCGCTAACGAAACATACTCGCGATCTCCACGCTAATGAAATGAGAATGCTTAGGTGGATGTGTGGCGTTACTCGTTTGGACAGAATACGCAACGAACACATCCGCGGTAGCCTTGGCGTGCGAGATATCGCAGACAAGATCCAGGAGTCTCGTTTGCGTTGGTACGGACACATACTGCGCCGTCCCCAAAGCTATGTTGGTCACAGGTGCCTTAATATGCCCGTTCCTGGCCAGCGGTCCCGAGGCCGGCCGAAAAAACGGTGGGTTGACATCGTCCAGGCAGATGCACGTGCCAACGGTCTTCGAAGGGAGGACGCTTTAGATCGTGCAAAGTGGAAGAAGCTCAGCAGGAAAGCGGACCCTGGCTTAAGCCGGGACAAACGCTAGGAGGAAGAAGAAGGTAGCTGATACTCCGGCTCAATATATAAGATACTTTTTATCGTGATAAACAATAAGGTTTATCCGGGATAGGAGATGAAAGTTTTTGTTGATTTTGCTCCATAACTTCGCCAAATCTGTACCGAATTTGATAATTCTTTTTTTATTATAAATTGTGCACTATTTGAAATATTTTGTCCAATTTTGGTGAAGATCTACCAAATATTATCGTAGATAGAAGGCATAACTTCTCGCGGATAGTAGCATGTCACACTAAACTTTTTCCACGTGGACGAAGTCGCGGGAATCAGCTAGTCTATAATAATCTCTTGATTTGAATGTCCGAACGAAGGTCGCTTTGTGGCCGAAGCCGTAGCCAAAGGTTTAATAAACCTAAAAAATTCCGTTCAAGATTGGCTAAAAGTTAATAAAATATTTTTTTTACTAAAATAAGTTTATTTTGACTGTATTTAAACATTATAATTACCTTGCAACGTCTTGTCAAATTAATGGCCAATCGCGTGTCAGGCCACTCGCAGTGCAGTGTTCCGTAGATGCACAATATAATGCGTACCTACTTAGAAGGGTGTGCATAATATGTAATTTTTAATCATAAAATGTCTTTATTACATTTTACAATAACATCACAAAATAATAATGCGCCTAGTTATAAATTAATAGCAAAAACTCAACATACAATTTGCCATATACTGCTGCCATTTACTGCCATTTACTGCCATTTGCTATATACCTACTGCGTTCTTTGTAGTTTTACACGGTTTCATAGTAGGTACACCCTTCTCAGTACGCATTATATACGAATTGCGAAATGCAATTAACAACTCTGCACTGCGTGTGGCTTGAGTTCTGACACGCGAATATCCATTTATTATTCAAATAAAAAAAAAATTACAAACTGATTTTGAATCGTCAAATGAATCTACCGCGCGGGTACGGAATGCTGTTCCAACCGCTTATTATTATTAACAAGTAACAATGTACTAATATATCAGTCAATTAAAATAAAATTAATACCGAAACCATAGACTAGATAAGAACTTTATCTGGTCTGCACATGCCTAACTGTCAGATCTTTAAATAGATATGGCAATCAATTATGGAGATATAAATTACTAATAATCATATCTATGAAAAATTTTATTTAATCCTTACTATTTTTTGCTAATATTATAAATGCGAAAGTGTGTTTGATGGTTTTTTGGCCTGTCCTTCAATCGATCGTGACTTTTTGAACAGACTTCCTCAAATCTCAGAGGTTCTCAATTCGTCTGAATATTTTTTTAAGCTATTGCATAGCTTCTATCGCGGGCCTTGAGCGTGGAGACCGAATCCAGAAATTCCGTAACGAAAATAACCTGACACGGGACTCCTCTCACCGCTAGATGGCGTTGATAAAAAATGCTATGCAATAGCTTTACCGCGGCAGTCCCCGAGTGCCACACGTCTTTTTTTTTGTTTGAAAGGGTATTCCAGGTGGTCAAATTGTCATCAGCCCATCAGGTCAGGATCTGATGATGGGATCCTTGAGAAATCGAGTTCAATTAACATCCTAGCTGTTAATGTTTTAAAAACGTTCTGTACCTAGGTATTTATACTTATCTAATGTAATTCGGGGTTTGCGTCGTTGACGCCACAATTAATAATATCTTGTATATAAAGCCTGTTACAATTAAGACAAATGGTGACGCTGTTTGTTAACCCAAATAAATAAATAAATTATATACTTTTTATCATAGGGCAAAGATCACGGGGGAACATGAACATAAATCGTGAATTGTGAATTAACCGCCACTTACTTATTTAATTGTTTTTCATCGACTTCAAAAAAAGGAGGAGGTTCTCAATTCGTCGGAATCTTTTTATAGTTCTGTACCAACAAGACTCTATTACTAGTAGGAGTATTAGTGTTCTGTGATTACTAGGCCCCGTTGTCCGTCCGACTGTACGTCTGTCTGTCAGTCAGGGGGCTGTATCTCACGATCTCTAATCACTAGGTAATGGGGGTATTTTAAATTTTTAATTTACACTTGTTTTGTAAAAATATACCTACCTAACTTTACGAGTATGTTAATTAATATGTTGAGAGTAATAAATAAAATTGTTGACGTCATAAGTGTTTTTTATGAAAGCGTATTTTTAATGCTTACTATCCTACTTCCTGCTAATGTGTATTATCAATGCGAAAGTGTATGTGTTATTCCAGACTATAATCTATCTCTTTGCCACAGCCAAATTGGTTCAATCGTTGCGGTGTGATTGAGTAACAAACATCCATCCATTCATACATCCAAACTTTCTCATTTAAAATATAAGTAGGATTATTCTTATTTTATGTGTAGAAACTTAGTTACAGTAACAAAATCCGTGGCTTAAGTTCTGCTCTGTCAGTCAACCATTATATTTACTTAATGTACCTATTGCGTCGTTTGTTGATTTATTTTCACAGAACTGCATCGATTTAACTATTGATTGCAGTCAAGGGCAAATCTGTATCTACCTGCCTATAACGAATCCTTACTACAATATTATTAATGGAAAGTGTGTTTGTATGTGTGTTTGTCCTTCAATAACGTTGCAGCAGAGCTACGGATCGACGTGATTTTTTGCATGGGTAAGTATAGCTCAGCGAGTCGCGAAACTGAAGTGGAAATGGGCGGGGCACATAGTTCGAAGAGTTGATGGTCGATGGGGTCCCAAGGTGCTGGAGTGGCGACCCCGCACCGCGAAGCGCAGTGTTGGCAGACCCCCCACTAGGTGGACCGACGACATCAAACGAGTCGCAGGGAGCCGCTGGATTCAGGCGGCGCAAGACCGAGGTCTGTGGAGGTCCATGCAAGAGACTTATGTCCAGCAGTGGACGTCCATAAGTTGAAGAAGAAGAAGAAGAAGTTGAGGACCTGGAGAGTGACATAGGCTAAACTAAATCCACGCGGACGAAGTCGCGGGAATCAG
Source organism: Hipparchia semele (assembly GCA_933228805.2). Lineage (NCBI taxonomy): Eukaryota > Metazoa > Arthropoda > Insecta > Lepidoptera > Nymphalidae > Hipparchia > Hipparchia semele. The sequence continues at coordinate 1,573,616 of OW121719.1, forward strand.
ATAGTCAGCTTGTAATAAATAAAGCAAAGAAAGTGAATAAAACTGAATTTATGTTGAATGGAACGAGAATCAATATAAAAAGACGGTGCGCATCAACTAAACTCCTATACCTAATTACCTACCTACCACTGCAGCTTAAACATGATTGGATTCTAAGTAATACAATAAACAAGACCTATAATTAAATTCCGAACCCAATAAGTATACCTAATACCTACCTATTATCCTGTATGTATTATTAACTCAATTATTTTTTTGGAAAACCCGCCATATTTTTGAGACGGACGTCATACGATACCTTATAAACCGGCTTATGGGTTCTTGTAAGTAGAACCGGCTGGTCGATTGTGAAAAAGCTGCATGAATGATTACCTACTGCCCCTACTACGGTCCCAAATTGTGCCAAATGTCTGAATTTACGACCTTGCTGCAACAACTGTTCGGGTTTTGGCTGTGGTTAGTTACCACCCTACCGTCAAAGTCCGTCAAAGTACCTACCGTCAAAGCCGAAGATGGTAGACCGCTACCACCTTCGACTGCATCGTCACTTACCATCAGGTGAGATCGCAGTCAAGGACTTCTTGTCATTAAATAAAAAAGAAACGTTGGATCAACCAATCAGAGATGATTACGATCGTCGCAGTAATCATTTGTAGACGACTTTACTTTTCTTGAAACATTTATTTATTTTGTACCACCAATTAGATTATAATACAGTATTATTAATAATATTAAGTTAAAAAAAACTTACTGACTAAAGTGCTGAATAAACATGTAACTTGGTTTACAGGGTATTTTTTTTAATGGCTGTACCATCTCTTAGTAATATGCACCTATAGTAGGTATATAAAAATTTTGGCTCTGTATGAAGCAACACATTAAAAATTAATGCAAATTGGTTAAAAATTGGACCTAGTTAACTTCGCTATTTTTTTGTCGAACTCATTATCTTATGTTTCTACACAGTTACCTACCTTGGAAATACTATGTAATTTTTTTGCCTTTTTTTTTGGATAGTTAAAACTTGATTTACTGCTGTAAAAATCAAATCTGCAGCTGAAGATTACCATTACACGCGCTTTAAATTAGAATTTATCTATTTCCAGGGAGTTTTCCTTCCTACCAGAGAAGTCCCGTCAAGGATACGACCTGATCTACCACCGGCTTCACAACACGGAGCCATCCAAGTACCACTTAGAGCCTGGTTGCAAACTACTCTTTATGACGGTTGGTAAGTTATCTGGAACTATATCTTCTCATCTGATAGGAGTTATTAGCATATCAAGAATTCCGGTAAAGGATATGACCAGTAGGGCTAACATGCGCGCCACGAGAAAATTTTGTCTACACGTTTACTCGTAATCTCTAATTGTCATTTGAATCTCTGTAGAGATTCACGATTCACGCCCTATTGATCTATCAACGTTTATAGAACTTGGAGCTATCCAAGTAGGTATAGCTCAGAGCCTGGTTGCAAACTGCTCTTTATGACGGTTGGTAAGTTATCTTGAATTCTTTCTTCTTGTCAGGAAGTTATGCTTTTGTTGCGGCTAGATACCAGGCTATAATAAATAAAATTAGTTGTGACTGGTTGATGGCCGGGACTTCGCTCACGTGGATTGAGGTTTTTTAATCCCCACTGGAATTCTAGCCACAAAAATAGGTTCATTTGTTGCGGCGTGATTGAGTAATAAACATCCATCCATCCATCCATCTAATCTTTCGCATTTATAATACTAATAGGGTTAATGTGAATATAGCCTGCCAATTGGGCCAGCGTGCAGAGGCGTAACTAAAGGGTGGCATTTCGGCAAAATGCTATGGGCCCCAGCCGGAAGGGGCCCCGGTCAGAGAGAGCCAGAAGCACCAATTATAAAAAATTTTGCGCTCGCTTTGCTCGCGAAAATGTCACTTTTACTTTTCTATAAATGTAGGTGCCAAGTAAGGACTACTAAGTGCCGTAAAGCAATCATAAAAAATTTCACGCTCGCTTCGCTTGCGAAAATGTCGCTTTTACGTTGCTATTGTAGATGCCAAGAATGGACTACTGAGTGCCGTTATGCAATTATACGAAACTTCGCGCTCGCTTCGCTCGCGAAAATGTCACTTTTACATTTCTATTATAGGTGCCAAGTATAGACTACTAAGTGCCGTAATGCAATCATAAAAAATTTCGCGCTTGCTTCGCTCGCGAAAATGTCACTTTTACTTTTCTATTGTAGATGCCAAGAATGGACTACTAAGTGCCGTAATGCAATTATAAAAAATTTCGCGCTCGCTTCGCTCGCGAAAATGTCACTTTTACATTTCTATTGTAGGTGCCAAGTATGAACTACTAAGTGCCGTAATGCAATCATAAAAAATGGTAATTGTATGTATCTACTTCACGTAGTGATTTATTATAAAAAAAAAAAAACGCTATCTCATTGGTTGAGCTTCTTTATATTGGGGGAGGGAGGGCCCCATCCGATGAATTTGCCACGGGCCTCAAACGGTATAGTTACGCCTCTGCCAGCGTGGTCGACTATGGCCTATAAAACTTCTCAAGCAGACCTACCCTCATTAGTGAAACGTTGATGGGTTGCTGATGTGAGATGGTTTTAAAAGTGAAATAAACGATACTAAAACAAAGTCATTACAAATTTAAAATGGCCCTGAGAGACTCTAGGTAACTCAAGGTAATTATGGCTTTATTAAAATAGCTAAACGGAAAACCTGTCTGTTGCAAACAGAAACCGTTTTGCAACTTTAGGCGTGTGATACAAAATATTTGTCTGGCTCACCTAATGACTAACTAACTTGTGTACATACCACTGTTTGCATCAGTTGTTTTGGCAAGTAACTAAAGTTTATACATGCTGTATACAGGGTGGCTAAATTCCTATAGCATATACCTACGTAGTTTCGAGATAAGGTCGGGATATAGCTCGAGTGAGAAAGTGGCGAAATCGGATCTTAATAGTGTAATTAATCTTCTTGGTTGCACACTTAATTGCTGAAGGTCGTGTCCATATATAAGTGGTTTCACGGCGTTGCTAACTATATTATAGTCTTCCACTCGGTCCGGTTCTCGGCTTTACTAAATGCGTTTGTACCCGTATGTGGAAGGCCAGTGAGTATCTTGACCTGTGGTGGGATTCTCTAAAAATGAAGGTCGTGTCCATATGTATGTGCCTTCACATCGTTGCCAACTATATTATAGCCTTCCACACTGTCTGGTCCTCGGCTTTCCTAATGCCGTTGGAAGTAGAAGGCGAGTGAGTTTTTGGACTTGTGGAGCGATTCTCTAAAAATGAAGGTCGTGTCCATATGTAAGTGGCTACACGGCGTTGCTAACAATATTATAGCCTTCCACTCTGTCTGGTCCTCGGCTTTCCTAATAATGCCGTTGGAAGTAGAAAGCCAGTGAGTGTTTGGACTTGTGGAGCGATTCTCTAAAAATAAAGGTCGTGTCCATATGTAAGTGGCTACACGGCGTTGCTAACTATATTATAGCCTTCCACTCTGTCCGGTCTTCGGCTTTTCTAAATGCGGTTGTACCCGTAAGTGGAAGGCCAGTGAGTGTTTTGAACTGTGGTGCGATTCTCTAAAAATGATTGCTACATATGTGACGATTGCCTCATTTCTGATTGGCCAATACTCACTTGCTTTTGGCTAAAATGCATTGTTGAAGAGAGAACGCGATGAATTCAGCTAATTACTACAATTGAGGTTGTAGCAATGATTGACGCACCTTTAACACCTCAAACCTGCCGGGCAAACCAGCGGCTAGGTTATTGGCCAAGTGTTCTTCTTTCCCTCCCATTTTTAGGTCTCTCCACCTTGTTTACAACTATAAGTTTTTCCAGGAGGGCTAACATGCGCGCCAGGACAAAATTTTGTCTACCCATTTACTCATTAAATCTCATACAAAATCACGAGTAAATGAGTAGACAAAATTTTCTCGTGGCGCGCATATTAGCCCTACTGTTTAATCGGGGAAATATGACGAAAAGTAGCTCAGAATTTTTTGGTAACATGATCGAATATCTATCGTCAATACAAAAATAAAAAAAAAATATGCGCGACGAATTGAGAACCTCCTTTTTTTCGTCGGTTAAAAATTGATAATTCGAAGTAAAAGCCCGTTTCAAGGCCTCCCAAGTCCCAAGATCAAGTATTAAAGACAAGGCGAGCCGGTTCGTGAACAGCGATGATATTGCGAAAAACAGAATAGGTACCTTCTTGATCACTGTATCTGCTTTGATAAGAGTTAGTAAAATTCACTAGGTGTTATTCGCCTGTTGGATTGTCTAAAATGATTTTTAAGCTATTGCATAGCTTCTATCGCGGGCCTTGAGCGTGGAGACCGAATCCAGAAATTCCGTAACGAAAATAACCTGACACGGGACTCCTCTCACCGCTAGATGGCGTTGATAAAAAATGCTATGCAATAGCTTTACCGCGGCAGTCTCCGAGTGCCTCACGTCTTTTTTTAAAGAACTAGCTGACCCGGCAAACGTGACGAAAACGAGACAGATTTATGTCAGAGTATATTTGTGTCTCGTTTTAACCTCTATGTTGAGTCTGAGCTGAGTCAGAGCAAGCTATAGATCTCAGTAGCCCGTAAAAGTAAGGGTGTAACGTTGGTGAAAACTGGCATCACTCCCTAGGTGTATAGAAGTCTTTGTCCTTTGTATTTAAAGGTGGGTAAGTAAAATTCGCGACCTACATTGAAAATGCCGGCTCATAGCTCCAATAGTCTCTTTCTGGCTGAAGGTCAACAATTTGGTTGTATTTCACTGCATTGCGTAGATAATGAGGTATCGACGTATAAGAAATATATATCATCTTTGTAAATTGGACACAACGTTTACTAATTTCGGTGGTTGTTTTAACGGTACGATTAAGTCATGCGATTTTGGAAATGGATGTGCGATGGTAAAACAAGTATCCTTATTTGTACTTATTTATGAATCGATTGCTCGATGCCATCTGATCGCATCAACGGAAGCGCTTTCTTATGGTTACGTAGTGTACATGCACATTGCGTAAGTGTGCGTGCCTGTCAGGAACCTAGGTGAGAGCAGTCAGGCGCGAGCAAGCTCTCGCTCCCACTTATGTAGATACAACACACACACAACCATGAGCCGCGTACCCTCGTGAATTGAAAGAACTAAACTAACTAAAGAACTAAGCATTGATAAATAAAAGAGCCGTCTCCACTGACGACGATGTGACCGCGCGATGACGCGGGGTCAATTAGGACACTCATCCTTAAGACGGTACTCTAGCCCCAAGAAATTTGAAAAATAGGTATTTGAAGAAAATATCGCCGTCGCGCTGCGCCCGACCAACAGGAGTTATCCATGTGTACGAGTAGTATAGTGTATTTGTGTGCGCGAGCCCTCGCCCCTCCCATGCCCGTAACATTCACCCGCCGGCCGCCTGCGGGTGAATAAATATATTTTGAAACTTTGAATCGGATGATGCTTTACTATTGATACTGAGCCCAAAACAATTTTTTTTTTAATTTTTCGTCTGTATCTTGGCCGCGCATCACACTGAAACTACTGGACGGATTTAAATGAAACGTAACATGATTTAAGTTCATACTACGAGGTAAAATATAGGATACTTTTTATCCCGAAATTCAGCACGGTTTCCTTGGGAGAGGGGATGAAAGTGAAAATGTGTATTTCATTGTAATTAATTAACGTGTACTCCGATTTCATTCATTCATTTTTTATTAGAAAGAACATACTGCAATAATTGTTCTGTAATTATTTCAAGGTCGTCAGTTTAGTAGTTCAGAAATTATAGACTTCACAATGCTCAGTAACAGGTCCAAATAACTTGAACCCCGTTACGTACAGGAAACTTTGAATGTACGGCTCATTTTAAGCTGGCATAACACACTATCGTAAACTATAATGGATAGCACTATTTTGAACCGACCTTCAAAAAGGAGGAGGTTATCAATTCGGTCGGTATCTTTTTTTTTCTATGTAGGTATGTCCACCGATTACTCCGGGGTTTCTGGACCGATTCACGCGATTTTTTTTAATGGGCCCTTAAAAATTTTTACCTTCAACTCCTCAAACCTGATGCTGCAGGGGTACTTTCTCCCTAAAAGCTTTAGGAACTGTCGTTTACGAATTGGTATGCTTGCTACTAGATCATAGAGCTCCAGGTCATCCTCCTCAATCCTGTAGGGTGATATCATTTTTTTCTGAACTGAATAGTTTGCGCGAGAGACACTTCCAAAGTGGTAAAATGTGTCCCCCCCTGTAACTTCTAAAATAAGAGAATGATAAAACTAAAAAAAATATATGATGTACATTACCATGCAAACTTCCACCGAAAATTAGTTAGAACGAGATCTAGTAAGTAGTTTTTTTTAATACGTCATAAATCGTAAACCGCAATTGCTGCTACGGAACCCTTCATGGGTGAGTCCGACTCGCACTTGGCCGCTATTTACTAACTGCATACGAAAGTAAATACGGTACTTATATTGTAGTCTGTCTGTCTGTTTGTTGCCACTAATCTCGGGACTGGCTGAACCGATTTTGACGGGACTTTCACTGGTAGATAGCTGATATTATCGGGCATCGTATAGGCTACTTTTTTAACCGACTTTCGATAAAGGAGGAGGAGTTGTGTTTTTCTACCTCTGTATATCGATATCTCCGTGATTTCTTAACCGATTTGCGTGAATCTTTTTTTAATCGACACAAAAACTTTGCGAGATGGTCCCATAAGAACTTCGGGTTCCAACTCTTCAATCCTGATGCTGCAGGGGTACTGCTTCCCTAAACTGTGGGGATTTAGGAATTGTTGATTATTATGAATAGTTATTGTAGGGACCAAGTAAAGACATCGTTAAATTCTAGGATCCAAATCCTTAATCCTCCTGCTGAAGGGGTTCTGCCAACCTAAACTGTGGTGATTTAGGAACGCGGATGAAGTCACGGGTGTCCGCTAGTAATAAATAAAATAATCATTGTATAGTGTAAATATCGACATCAGAGTACATCACTAGAGTATCGATAAAAATATCGACAATTGTCACTTCCCTATTAGTGTACATGTAAGCCTTACCCTCCCTCACCTCCACCCTACCCCCGTAAAGTACGAAAGGGACAACTGCAGCTCGGGCTGATTTTTACCTACAAAAACCTTGACCAAAAGACGTTTCGTATTCTGCTGTTTCCTTCTTCAAAACTGGACAAATCTCAAATATTCTTATATCAAAATTTAGAGGAAGAGTATATCTATGCTTCTATGTTTTTCTTTTTTGTTAAAAACTTATCAAATTTGTCTGATAGTCGTTTGAACATGGCGGTAAAATCGAGGGTTTTTTTTGGGTTTTTGGATTGTCATATTTTTTTTCATGATAATGTTTTGGAAAAAAGAAAAACATAGAGGCACGTATTAATTAGACCTAGATTTTTTGGAAAAAAATCATTCCTCTAGAGGCATTATCCACGAAGAAAACAGCAGAATACGTTTGTATGGAGAAATGCCCACTAGAGTACCCTCTTAAATCGACACCTTATCGATACTTACGTCGATGGTCGTGCCAAAAGAGCTGTACAAAAAGAAAATGAAAACGTGAATATACTTTTGTATGGGTTATGCTATCTTTCAAATAATCATGAGCTCAGATCGAGGCAGTTATATTTACTCGTATTATTTCAAAACTACAGACGGACAGTTTAATTTTGTCATCTAAATATGTACTTATATAAAATGAAAAGGTGACTTACTGACTGACTGACTGTCTGAATGATCTATCAATGCACAGCTCAAGCCACTTAAGGGATCGGGCTGAAATTGTGCATACAGATGCTATTATGACGTAGGACCCTTAAGGGGGTAAAATAGGGCTTTGAAAAATCGAATTTAACGTGAGCAAAGCCGCGTACAAAAGCTAGTTTTATTTATATATGTGTTTTTTGTTTTTATAATTTATCCAAAATTGGTCTTTCTATGATGAGGATATTTTCTATATTTATACAGGGTTTCTATTTCAAAAACTACATGGTTTAGTAAGAAAAAACTTTTTTCAAATTACGTCAGATATTCAATTAAAACAACATTAATATTACGCTATAGTTGAAATCGCAGACCTGTTTAATAAGGAAAACGAAAGATAAAATAAATAGATCGTAACAGAGACTGACTTCTTTGCAGATAGTAGGTATAGGTAGGTAAATATTAAATACCATTTTGTGATTTTTGTAGGTACTATGTTATGTTTTGATATTATTATATCTCATATATTACTCTTAGTAGGGTAAAGATGCCGAATATGAGATACCATTTACATATTCGGCCATAAAAAATAAATTATTGCACTAATGACTATGAAAATCACTTATATTCGATAAGTATTTAATGAAGTTTATCCTTGAAAGACCGTTTAGTGCTAGGTATAATAGATTTTTTGTTATATCAGATAATATTAGAAAAGTCAGAAATTACGTCTCAGGGAAATGGTCTCCTATTATGAGATACCAAGGGTTTTTAATATGAGATATTATAGATTTAGAGAAAAAGAAAAGAAATCAATTCAAAAAAACTTTTTATTGGCGATATTTATTAATCTACAACATCGTACTACTAAATAAAAAGGTTTTAGTAACAACTTAATAATATATTATCATGTGCTTGTGCCAAGTGCTTGATGTTCTTCAGATGTAGATGTAACCCATAAAGTCGTTAGTCCAACTTTACAATATTTTCCTATTTTTGCTTCTAAATAGTCAGAAAAAGCTGGAGGTCTTCCCATGAACCTTGACAAATACTTCTCCATTAGCATCTTTTTTGACATAACGTTCTAGGATACTCTTAGGAACATCGAAAGTTTTGATGCTATTAGGTAACATATTTGTTTGCTTCGCACTGCACTCACGGCCCGTTTTATGGCATCGTGGTCCTAGGACTTCCTTGATCGACGGCATCTAGGAAAAGAGGTTTTTAAATAGTCGTATTTCTATACATCCTAATATGAGATATCTCATTTAAGGAGCCCCCACGTGTCTCATATTGGGAAAACACCCAAATTTAAAAACTAGGCTGCCTATTATTTCTTGACGAAGAAAATACAACTAAATTGCAAATGCATTGTAACATTAATCATATAAGTGATACAATGACTGTAAATTTAAATCATTTAGTGTGATTATAAAGTTGTAACATACCTCGTTAATATTTGGTGTCAAAAATCGGGTTTCGTAATTTCGTAAAAATCTGCACGTACACAACCTGACTTCGCCTCGAACTGGGAAGCACCAACACATGTTTCAGTCTGTTGCTACGCGGCTTCTGGTGACAGTATCGCCAAATAGCTGCGGCGATTAGTTTCGCCAAAACCTAACTATCTCATATTTGGCAACCATCTCATATTCGGCATCCTTACCCTATATCTCGCACAGGGCCAGAGAGCATGATCTTTACAATGTAAACGAATAAAACAAATTGACGCTGTTTTTTAAGGTCAGCGCACTGATCTCTGAAGTTAATCTATGTTTAACACTGGATATGTTGCCATATACAATTGACAGCCTAATTTATAGATCAACTTTAAGCGCCACATTTGACATACGAGTGTCTTTAGAACTAATAAAATTGCAAATGGCGCACCGAACTCTATTATTTATCTATGAAATCATACAATAACAACAATGAAAACATTCAATACAAGCACACAAATACACACAAACACACACACACCACAAACACACACACATTACCTACTCAATCGTTCTTATATACATTTTTGTTGGCTATGGAAGAGCAAGGCCTTTTTTGTACCTTTTTATTTGTGTGAGCTGAATAAGTGTTTATTTATTTATTTTATTTATACAGGAATTTGATGCTCACTAGGAGGTCTCCACAACATGTATCATTTATTACTATGTAAGAAACGAAATAAATGTTTTTTTTTATAGATTAATTATCACTTGTATCTGTTTAGTGCTAACAATGCCAAAACGGTATCAGTCAAATCCAAAATGGCGTCAATCAAATAGATCCAAAAAAGATATCGCAAGTAGCAACTCCAGTGTTAATCATAGATTAAATATTATAGAGGTCAACGGGTGTCGATGCTCCAGTAGTGTAACGCGCTAAGTGCAAAAAAACAATGGAATAATTGGAATGCCAAATTAATGTACACGTTACTCGAAAAAAACAACTAAATTAGGTATTGAATAAAAACCCCGACTGCATTAAAAAAATCAACTGAACATTAAAATTAAAATGTACCTAATTCGGTAGATTTTTTACGCATATGCATACATATATGCGACACTATAGCTGATGCCCGCGACATCGCCCGCCTGGATTTAGTTTATAAACTAAAGATTTCAGACTTGAGTCGTGGTTTAGTGACATAATTGTTATAAATTATACGAGTCCACTGGCTCGAAATATCGACAATTACAACAAAAACAATCACCGTGGTACGTACTCGTACAATTCTATTACAATTCGTTTTTAAAATCTCGCGGGAATTCTTCAATTTTCCGGGATAAATGTCCTATGTCACTCCGGATCGGGCAAGTGATATTTTAAATTAGTGCACACAACTCCGAAAAGTTGAGGTGCGTGCCCGGAATCTCAAATATGGTTGAGCGAAGCAACGGCTGGATCTTGCGTCATGCTCGTGAACGGGTGCCAACAACGGGAATGGGTCTACTTTGTCTGTCTGTGTTGATAAGCGTTGGATTGTGTACCTACGTATGCATTTTTGAAGCTTCATTTTGAAAGCACTGTATGTTTTGTTACCTATTGTAAATTTTTTGTTTTTGAGAAGAGCAACTGCTGAGTTTTTTGCCGGCTCTTCTCAGCAGAATCTGCATTCCGAACCGGTGGTAGATTTATGATGTCATAACAGCTACAAGTTGGCCTACATGAAATAAACTGATTTTGAATTTGAATTTTGAATTTGATCGATACCGCGTCCCGTACAGCCTACAGGAGACTGCAGGTCTAACCATAGACTATCACTGATCTTATCAGAGCATGTTTGACATTAGTGTCAAAATAGGTATGTACCAATTTATGACCCATCACAATTATTATTATTTTATATTACATAGAAGATGTCGAATCGGGGAGTTATGGCCTATCATATTATAAATGACGCAGGCAATCCGAAGATAGTAGACGATACAATTATAGCTATACATATCTGTCGACAATGATCACTAAAACATTTTGCATGGAATTTTTTATTGACATTTTGTGTGGTAACCAAGCCTTGAATCGCGATTGTACCTACCTATACGATGTTTTAACGGTGCGGTGAGCGTAGCGGCTATAGAAATGTAATTAAGACTAAGGTTTTTAAATTATATGTTTTCAAAAATAATTTATAATTTAATTTTAGGCGCAATTGATATACTTTGTAGTGGCGTTTGAAGTCGGTTTTGTAAAAAAAAAAATGTTAATCTTGTCGGGATAAAAAGTCATGTCACTCTCCAAATCCAACTAAGGCCTGCATAATTTCACGTCGATCCACTGCTCTTAATAGCGTGATTAACGGACAAACCAGTATATAAACACACTCTTGCATTTATGATATATTGATATATTGATTATGTCAAAAGTGGTTGGGGAACGAGTGCCCATAATTTGCAATATACCTATTGCAACAGTTAAAAAAAAAAAGACGTGTGGCACTCGGGGACTGCCGCGGTAAAGCTATTGAATAGCATTTCTTATCAACGCCATCTAGCGGTGAGAGGAGTCCCGTGTCAGGATATTTTCGTTACGGAATTTCTGGATTCGGTCTCCACGCTCAAGGCCCGCGATAGAAGCTATGCAATAGCTTAAAAATTGTAAGACACTAGCACTAGAAAAAACTGACAGCAGCAAAGACCATGAACGCTTGGACAGCGGAATTGAGCGGAATTATATTTTAAAATAGCGTCATTAATATTAATAACAATGTCATATTTTTAACCGACTTCCAAAAAGGAGGAGGTTATCAATTCGGCCGATATCTTTTTTTTTTCTATGAATGTCCACCGATTACCCCGGGATTTCTGGACCGATTCGCCTGATTTTTTTTAATCGACAGAGGAAGCTTGCAAGGTGGTCCCATATTTTTTTTTGTTTTGTTGTAATAATAATATCATATTTTGTTTAATTTCAGATGCGTGTCTTAACAAAAGGGGTCCGCAGCCCGGATACATCTTCCTATTCGACATGCGGGGAGTGAAGTTGGGTCATCTCACTAGAGTTAGTTTATCGTAAGTAAAAATCTTGTTGATTAGGGCACATTTACGTTGTATCTACCTACAACGTTTGATAGATTTGAGTGTCGCTCTTCTAAATACAATTGAAAATTAATTATTAACTTTATATTCCCGGGAAATCAAAGAGTAAATCCACGTGAACAACCTAGTCACCTAGTTATATACTCATAACAAGTCTTTTTATAGGTATATTAAAATTTATATTCTGATTATACTAGTTTCTAGTTTTTATAGTTCAGTAATTATTGTCTACGAGAATAGTTACTCTATCTTTTCCTGATGGCAATAACGATTTTTAATTAAGTTTGAATAAAAACTATATCTCATAAGTTTGAGGCTTAGTTTATTTATTTATTTTTACATATTATTACCAGTTTGTAATATGTAAAAAAAATTCTTAAAAGAATTATTTTTGAACGGTTTGAATACCTACCTAGATATTTTGAAATCAAATATACATAGGTAAATATACATATACGTTAGCAAATTACATTTATATGTGTTTCGCTTGAATAAATATATTTATTTATATTTGTACGTATTATTTGAATAGCTTCCAAAAGGACAGACAAAGGTAAAGAATGCGCTGAATAATTATTATAATTTATTTTATTTTATATTATAATAATTTACTGTCGTGCTTGCTCTTTACTCTTTATAAATCATTGTGTATTATTTTAAAATCCTCCTCTTGAATAATCCATTAAACATTTTAATTACCAACAAGTAGGCACCTATTATAGGTAAGTAGGTACAAAATAATAATTGCATATAATTTGTAGGTTATTGTATTAAGGGGCAATTTCACTAACAGGAGATAAGTCTTACTCAAAAGTTGTAGTTCGTTGTTCCAATTTAAGTTCCTATGTTGGTGAAATTGAAACCTTTATTTCTGTTTATTATAGTCCTTCCATTCTTTTTTTTTTTACAAACCATTTAAGTGTCATCATTACAAATCTTACTGATTCAGTGACCGCTGTTTGTGTTCGCTTCCCAATTAGATTTTTATTTATTTTTGCTTGTATTATCTGCTACATATTATTTACTACATATAATACATTTTTCACTTTAAACCCTGGTTTCAGAATACCTTGAGAATAAATCAAAAAAAATCAAAATCAAAATTTATTTATTTCATGTAGGCCAACTTGTAGCTCTTATGACACGTCATAAATCTACCACCGGTTCGGAATGCAGATTCTGCTTAGAAGAGCCGGCAAGAAACTCAGCAGTTGCTTTTTTCAAAAAAAATTTTTTTTACAATGTTAACCATTTGTACACAGTTCACACAAATCACATCAAAACTATGCTATGCACACAGTGTTTCCACAAAGAAGTTTCAAAAATGCACACCTACCACAACCAAACACATGTTAAGATGGGTAGACACAAAGCAGACCCATTTCCGTTGGTGATATTTATTGTAGACCTGTAATCTGTCTTGGTTTATATGTAATATCTGTACCCTACTTACGGCAAAACTCTAATAATAATGTTCCTTTGGAACAAAGGTGGAAGAGCGGAGAATAACGACACGTGTTTTTATAACCTTGCGTCAGGATTCTCTTATTTATTTCATATATTGTGAACAAAATAGTTTTTCTGAAAAATTGAGTGATTGATCGGTGAACGATGGCGTACTAGTTCGTTTAGTGCCAATCCTATTATCCTATTAATATTATAAATGCGAAAGTTTGTATGTTTGTTACTCAATCACGTCACAACGACTGAACCGATTTGGCTATTTGGCACAGAGGTAAATTACAATCTGGAATAGCGCATAGGCTACTTTTTGTCCTGTGAAATTAAAGAGTTCCCGCGGGATCACAAAACCTTAATCCACACGTACGTCGCGGGCATCATCTAGTAAATAATATATTACATAACATAATATACATACATAACAATGCACATTTTATTCGCGTGTTACTCCGTCCAAGAGCTATACACGACTGGCTCTTATTACACAGTGGCGCGGGCGTCTGTATTATTTTTTGACTTCTACCCACATCGAAACACTACAGATGGCGTTGAACTGTCGTTGCAGGACCCTGCGCAAGTTCTTCCAGTACGTGCAGGAGGCGATGCCGGTGCGCATGCGCGAGATACACGTGTTCAACGTGGAGCCCATCCTAGACAAAGTGCTGCTGCTCATCCGCCCCTTCATGGACAGGAAGTTCTTCGACATGGTAAGGAACATAGGCACTGTCCCGATAAATATCGATTGTTACTCGACGTCCAGCACGAGTTCCTACTAAAACAAACGATTTGCTCGATATAGGATAGCCTTCTAAATTTTTAAGCTATTGCATAGCTTCTATCGCGGGCCAGCGTGCAGACCGAATCCAGAAATTCCGTAACGAAAATAACCTGACACGGGACTCCTCTCACCGCTAGATGGCGTTGATAAAAATGCTATGCAATAGCTTCACCGCGGCAGTCCCCGAGTGCCACACGTCTTTTTTTTTTAATTGAATTACAAGATAGTCCTTGGCTGCGACTTCGCCTGATGGTAAGTGACGATGCAGTCTAAGATGGTAGCGAGCTAACTTGGAAGGGGTATGACAGTGTATATTCAACCCATACCCTTAATCTGTTTCTACACGTCATCGTACCTGAACGCTAAATAGTTTGGCGGTACATCTTTGACGGTAGAGTGGTAACTAGCTACGACCAAAGTCTCCCACCAGATCAGACCAGAGGCAATTTAGAAATTATAAATTCCCAAATTGTCACTGCCAGGATTCGCTTCCACTCTTCGCCAATAAATCTTGTGCCTTGGCTTTTAAAATTAACACTCCAGACTCGGAACTGAGTCTAATTTTGGTCTAAGGCCCATATTACACTATACTATTTTATAGGATCCTTTTTCGTACTATAGATTACATTCTATATAGATCATCACATATATTTCTAAGAGTGATAAATAATAATCTATGGTACGAAATAGGATCCTATAAATAGTATAGTGTAATATGGGCCTAACTAATAAAAAGTATCTGTCTAAAACATGTCTAAGTATCTATTTCTTCCGTAGAATGAGATTCAGAAGATAAATTAATGCCTCGATTCACTTGATAAATTTTTATGTGTTCAGATAAAATTCCACCACAAAAACGATGACCTGGAGACGTTCTACGAGAATGTGGTCCCCCGGTCAGCGCTGCCGCCCGACCACGGCGGGACCCTCCCCGACACCCAGACCCTGCACAAGAAGTGCATGCAGACCCTCAAGGCCATGGAGCCGTACTTCCGCTCCGAGGAGGAGCAGAGGATCAACGCTCTGCCCGACAAGAAGAAGGATAAAGCTATGGAGAAGGCTTTTAAAAACTTGGAGATAGATTAATTTTACACCGATACCGTACCATACCGGAGTGGCGTGCTTACAGGGTAGGCATTAAGGCCCAAGACACGGAGCTGCCCGCGAAATTCAAATTTAATTTGGTTTTTCGCCATTTATAAACGAATACGACAAAGTAGGTTTATGGTATTCAAATTGCGCCAATGGCAGTATTACCTTCACAGCTTTATGTCTAATCTTTGCGTGAAAGTATCCAGTTTAAGAAATTAGTCAAAATAATGACTAATTTGTGAGTAGCTCACATCAAACTCATTAGCGAGCCGTGTCGCCAACTTTCACGTAAAGATTAGTATATAAACCTGTGAAGATGATACTGCCATTGGCGCAATTTGAATACCATAAGCCTAGTTTGTTGTATTAGTTTACAAATTGCCAAAAACCAAATTAAATTTGAATTTCGCGGGCAGACCCGTGTCTTGGGCCTTAAGCGGACAGATGATATAAAATGGAGAAAATCTCCAGTACGAGATAAAAATTAAGGGTAAGCTTATTATAATTTGTACAATGTCTACCCTTCAGTTTTATATAGCTGGTACTGGAATTTTTTTCATTTTATATCATCTGTCTACCCTGTTGTACATCCTGTGCACACCACTGTTAACGATCAGTAAATTTTCACACACATCGAACGTCCATAGGGCTGGACGGCTGGCTTTGGCTGTATTTAGTGTCGTCTCTGTCGCGTTAAGCGAGAAGACGTAACATAAGTATGAGTGACAGAGGTGACGCTCTATGAAATTTCTCGGGCTCGATGTGTGCTCATAGGTACTATTACGGCGAGTTCCCACTAAGTCTAGACTTTCTAAACTATGCTTGTCAGGTGAATGAGAATTTGGATATATCTAGTTATTATGGATTATTTCATCCGTTTTGGTAGCGGATCGTTGTCATCTCAACTAATTTACGTCCGTAAATCTCTTGCAATGATTGCCACAGAACACGATTTTTTGCCACTCGTATCCAGCAACTCCCGCTCCAGTAACGGTTGATGGCTAGTTGCCAGTAATATGTCGCCAAGGGATTTACCGTTACAGTACGATGCCACGTCGTATAAACCGACAAGGGGTACGACTTATAAAACACTCCCATTTCCTTCCAAGTTAGCCTGCTTTTCGTCTTAAACCAATTACCAGTTACCGCGGGTTGAGACCGAGTCGAGAACCAATTTGTCATCGAATAAAAATTAATCATTCTAAATAAATGATAAATGATTATTAATAATTTAATTAATTAGAGAAGCACAGCCAAGTTTAAGGCCCAAGACACGGAGCTGCCCGCGAAATTCACATTTAATTTGGTTTTTCGCCATTTATAAATGAATACGACTTATGGTATTCAAATTGCGCCAATGGCAGTATCATCTTCACAGATTTATATACTAATCTTTACGTAAAAGTATCCAGTTTAAGAAATTAATCAAAATAATGACTAATTTGTGAGTATCTCACGTCAAACTCATTATTTTGACTAATTTCTTAAACTGGATACTTTCACGTTAAGATTAGTATATAAACCTGTGAAGATGATACTGCCTTTGGCGCAATTTGAATACCATAAGCCTACTTTGACGTATTAGTTTACAAATTGCGAAAAACCAAATTAAATTTGAATTTCGCGGGCAGACCCGTCTCTTGGACCTTAATGGGAACTCGCCAATATCTAGGCAATTTAATTTTGACAGCCAAAAGAATAGGTACTTATTGGTTTCCTTTTTCCTGATAGTTATCTATGTACTAACAGCCGTGAAAGATACTGCGCGATGCGCGAGTTGACTATGCGGGTGAAATGTACGGTTTTTGAAATGAAGTCATTTATTTCAGGATTTTGTACTTATTCAAGTCAACAAATATGTAAACTCCTTTTCCCGTTGACTGTCAAAGTTCGACATAAGACGTCAAAGCTACCATATTCATAGTATAGGTACTTAGTTGTGATTTATTTCTTAGTTTTCAAAACAATATTTCTACTAAATGTTTCCCTTTTTTGTACATAAATTATCTGAATAAAGATAATTTTGATTTTAACGATATTTGCCATCGATGATACCTCCATGACAGATTAGTGATGTCCAAAATCCAAATTCCACATAATGGATTAGCGATTCAATTATCGATATTAATCTATAGTTAGTTATATTCGGTTTCCGATTCAATTTACAATTTATTTTAAGTGTATTAATCGATAAATAGTCTGTGATATTGATGGCATGCAGATGCAAAGTACCTAAGTAAAATGGAAAACAATGCAATTGATAAAGTACAATCATTTTATTTCATTGGTAATTTAAAATAGGCTTTAGAAAATTAGGGTTTAGAAGCCAAATCACGCTGTGCGTTAGAAATACACTGCCTCGATCTTAATACAAGTCAATTGTAATGATGTCTTTTCATTAAAGTTTATTTTTCATATAAAAAGTATTGACCTAGGTACGACGTGGAATTGCTACACATTTATTTAAAATTCAAATTAATTTAAAAACGTGACACTAAATTGGTTTATTTAAAAGTTGCTATTAGATGCTTAGTTATAGCCTGGTTGTGTTACGTTTTCCTCGCGTTTTTTTAATGTCTTTGTCTATTTAAATTCTAAAAGAGACTACACACCAAAATGTACTAAGTACAAAATAAATGTACAATTTAAATGTAAAACAATATTAATAAATATGATTATTTTAACAAATGGTTTATTTTTGGTACTTATATTAAAAAAATGTAAATTTGCTAGTAGTCAACCAATTTTTAATGCTACATAATAATATTATTTATATCAATATTTTTGGAAACAATAAATTTTAAGAACCGCTACTGAATCTCAATTTTCAGTATATTATTATAACGTCAGTAATTATTTTTAGTGCTAAATCTTATAAGTAAATGCTTAATTTTGAAGATATTAACTTTTAAAATTAAGATTGCACAACTGTATTTCTGCACCGGTGATAGTTCGCCTTTAATGAAGTATAAAAAATTAATACTTAAGTGAAAGTCTTTTCCATAATATAATTAGTCTGCGTACCAAGTAAAGCTTAGCATGTATAGGTATGTATTCCGTATAGCTCCTAAATGTGAATGAGAGAACACTAAATTAGTAAAAAAAGCGACGATAATGTGATAAAAAGGGGTATTCAATACCGATTTTCCTTTATTTGGCGCAGAGTACAGCTAGCAGCATTTAATGTTACTTATAATAAAAGATACCTCTGGTTAAGTAAAATTAATATTATCTGTATATTTTTGAAACTGTGTAAGAATTATTATGGTATTCTATAATAATAACGTTGATTTGATGTAGTAGCATGTGTGTAATAAGTCCTTTTTGTGATAATTTCTTATAGGATTCATTAACTAGTGACAACGTGCACTGTTGTACCAGTGATCTTTCACGTATTTTTGAGTTTATTTTTATATTATATTCCAATGAAAAAAAAAGCTACATTCACTTCAAGTTTAGATTGAATTAAAAGGTGATGGTAACAATAATTTCAATTAGTAATTTAAATAATGTTCTCTTTCTGAGTAGTTTTTGAGTAAAATTCTTTTATGTAAATCTAATTTAACTCTTCGGACATTAATCTTAAGAGTAACTATAGTGTATATGTATTTACTTTTTAATGTGATAGTAAAATAAAAATAGTATATTTTTTGGTTCTTAGAACCACGTGACATTTAGGGGGTTACTTAGCGAAAATAAAGATTTATTTGCTGTTATATTGTTTTTTCTTGCAACCATGTTTTTTTTTTCTTAAAAATTCATTTTAAATTAAAAATAAATAATATCGCCATAATAATAATGACATAATTACAATAAAATTCCACAGTCAATCTTAGACTTGCCTCTACACAAGTTTAAGAAATCAATTAAATCTTCTCTCATGAAAAAAGCATATTATACAATTGAAGACTATGTAAATGATAAAAAAGCGTGGATAAAATTCGCTCCAGTGATTCATAAGACAGTAATAACTATCCTGTGTTCAATAACAATTGTAAAATTTTTATTTTTTTGAAAAGAGCAACCGCCGAGTTTCTTGCTGGCTCTTCTCGGCAGGAAAGGCATTCCGAACCAGTGGTAGATTCATTGACGATTCAAAAGTGCTTGTAAAAGTTTATTTGAATAAAAAATATTTCTATTCTATTCTATTCTATTCATAGTTGAGGCACCATGAGTGCCTAATACTGGCACCATGATTGAAAGTACTAGCATACCATTGTATTTTCGGCGCTGATGAGTGATTCGAGCGTGGCCGTAGGGTAAACTGCTAACAAACTCAAGCGCGATTCCCGAGAGATGTGGATTCGATCCAGTGGAACAATACCGGCCGGGCGCCGCAATTTTTGATGTATAGGTATGGATTGAAAAACTCGATTATAAAGTAAGTATGCCAGGTCTGCTCTTTTTAGTACCTATCTGTCATGCCTCAGTGTTGAAAAGCTGCATCAATCATTGTTACAGTCTCAATAATTGTAGTAACATATTTAACAGTTTTAACCCATAGTTTAACCTTTTGGATGGCGAAAGAGTGTTTGCCAATGATGAATGTGACAGTCGCGCAGCAGAGTCAAAATGACAAATGACTGAAAAAAAACATTATTGGTTTCATCAAATGTTTTCATTGGTGATAATGCAGCGGTAGGTACCTATTTAAACTGTCAATAAAATCGATTAAAACTAATCGATAAAATATACCGTACATATACCGGAAACACTAATACGTCAGTCACTAGCTGCGTGTAAATGCTGTCACTGACTGTCAACTGTCAAACAAAAATAACCGTCGTTTTGCACCTGCCGTGTTTTTATGCGATCTTTTGTGAAATAAAATATTGAATGAAAATTGTGAAATTAATCACAAATTCTTGCTGCAAGTGGTCAAAATATCCATTACCAATTATTGTGTGTTAAAATTTCCGGCGTAAAAGTGTTAACATCGTCTTAAATAGGTAAGTTATGGGGTGCAGGCAAGCGTTTATAAAAATAGGTATTGTGTACAAAGTTCGTTTTTGATATTTCATGAAATACCTTTTCTAACTCGTAAAACAAAAGATCTTAGCTACCAGAATCAATCAGGGTGCTTAATAGCGTAGTTGAATATGAAATTTCACAAATTGGGCAACTTGTTTTCTACAGTATAATATAACTATAACTAGGTAACTCTAGCAAGCTTCTGAAAATCACGGTTGACTAACTTAACAGGGTTGACTTGCCTGTACTATAAACCCAGATTTGGCAGGTTATTACTCTATAATACCTGGGGAGATATTACAGAACATTTTTTTTAAGAATATTAGCCAAGCTGGCCTTGACTAATATTTTCTTCTCCCCTACAAATAAGCGCATCTGGAGCTCAAGAGTAGGTTCGACAATAATAGTGCAATAAGTGAGGATTGAACCTTAGATGTTTTCAGTACCTTTAACCATTGGGCTAAAGTCTTCAAATGGTTTTTCTTTTATCCTCAGGCTATAAAAATAACAATTATAAAAAGGCATAATTTTTTACACTGAGTAATTGATACCTGTGCATCTACCACTAAACTGCACCTAGTATATTGATGCTTTTTGGCACCAAAGTTCCCAAAGAACCTGAATTATCATTTCTCTTCGTTAATTTTAATTTCTTCTTATTTCAGTATGCTATGGAATCAGTAGACAACAACAAATTTGAAGTGAAGTCGTCTAAAAGAAAAATAGAGACAGGACCAAACGTGTACCTCAATCCAGCGCTGGACCTCCTCGCCAATGAAGATCCTATGTGCAACACAGCAATGGAAATAACACCCAACAAGCGTCGCAAACGGACCAAAAGTGATATCGCTGCATTCGAGAACACTGCATTAGATCTAGGTACCTACTTTATTTAACCTCTCTTCTTCTCATTTTTTATTTGAAGTAGTGTCTCTGTCTCTCTCTAATATTTGTGAACTGATTTTTGCTATTTGTTTTATTGATAGCGAAAGTTTGTTAGATGGCCTCATAAAATTTTCTGATGTTCTCTTTTGATGTTAGCCAGATGCAAAGAAAGTTTTTTAATTAACAATAGGTAATATGACTGAAAGCTTTAATAAATGTATTTTCAGATTTACAAATCTAATTGTTTTTTTTCTAGGTATCAGCAGAGCAGCAGTCAATGAGTTTCTGCAACGGGAACTTGAAAATGTACGGAAGAATATAAAAAATTATGAAACTCCTGTTATACCTGAAGGTACTGAAGCTATACAATCTCACACAGAACCTGTTTATGCTAATTTAACCGATTTAACTAATCAAACTACTAATTTACACGAAAATGCTGTCTGTTTAAATGAACAAGGTGATATTTCAAATGAAAATACTACACCAGTCTGTCCAAGAGAAGATAATCTTGAAAGTTTCAATGGAAACACAGTTGATACAATGGATGTGAATGATAAATTTGTATTGCATGATAGTGATATAGAAATGGACTCTGGAATTTCTGGTATTGATCAAAAATCTTTAAACACACACAATAGTGGACTAGATACAAATGATATTTCCGCTATAACAAACACAACCAACATACAGACAAACGTAACGAACCAAATATTTATGAATAATAGTAATCTAAGCTTCATAGACAGACTCGCTATTGAATCACCAGGAACCTCGAACCAATCCTTATATTTCGACGATGACTTAAACGAAAGTAACATAATGGAAATAAAAACTATAACAATTATCACCAAAAAGAAAATTGTTTCCAATAAGAAAAGCACGAATCCGTTTCTGAATCCTAACATTAATATTGAAGATGTACCAGTAACGGAAAATCCGTTTCTCGAAGATCAAGACTTATCGAAACCTGAGTTGGAATATAATATTGAAGCTTTGAATAGACCGCATGTACCGATCAATATTGGCCCAACTACAAATTTAATACCAAGAAAGTTGTTTACTAATGAAACAAACAGTACAATATCGACCGTTAATGAATCAATTACAAATATGAACCCTGAATATGAAAACATAGATAGCTATAGATCCGAAAGTCCCATATACGAAAATATAGGCGACGATTTTCCAGACGCGTTTTACAATAAGCAAAGTAAAATCCTAGGCTGTGATGTATCACAATTCAGTGCTGTAGATATCATGAATCTGAACAGAAACAGTCAAATCAATAACTCAAACGAATCGAACGATAGCAAAAAAGATTTGAAACACTCATTGCTAAAAGCGGGTAATAAATTATCGAAGAAAGTTTTTAAAACTTTGAAGAAGAAATTTAAAACTGAGAAGGTAGAACACAATGTAACTTTAAATCCCTACGAAGTACCGCGAAAGGTACCTAAGGAAAAGATTGAAAAAAAGGATTCTTCTGGTATAGAAAATCCTGGACTAAAGCTGGATAATTCGGACGAAATTGAAATCGAAGAAATAGACGATGAACATGAATACGAAACGATAAAAACTATTAGAAATACGCGTTTGAATACTAATGTTACACCACTAAAAGAGAGGGTTGTCGATAATTTTGACGTTTCTAACAAAAGTTATACGCCGGGCAAAAAAGTTAGGTTCGACTCAACTTTAAATAGAGAGAAGATTATTACTGGGAATAGCTTTGATCTTGATATTCAAAGTCCTGGTTTTGATTCAAAAATCGATAAATATCACGATGAACTAGAAAACTGTATTAACGAGAGAAAGTTTATTCAGCAAAATATGTAACTCTTCTTTCTTTATAGCTTTCGTATGGATCACTGAAGGATAGATATTTCTGTGGATCATTATTATTTATTATTTTATTTGATAATTTTGAATTTGTTTTTGATTTTTTTAGCTTAAGTTTGTAAATAGTCATTATATTATTAGATTGTAAGTTTTATGAGTTAAGTTGCACATCCTTTTTATGAAATAAGCATTATTTTTAATTTAATGAAATGTTTCATATCAATAATTGGAAGAATAAAAATTTTCATTTTTCAAGGTAGGTAAATCTCAAAGTATAATAATAATTTCCAAAGACTGTACCAATTTTTTATATATTTTTTTGACGTACTAAACAGTATTTAATTATTTATTTAAATTATGATAATAATATTGTGATACATAAGTACCTATATCTTGCCAAATAAATGCACTAATATTTAATATTCTTGGTTTTCGGTTTATTTCTCATGCCCTATACTACCCTATGTCTATACCCTAGATTACGTATAAAGGCTAAACGGCGGCTTTGAATTGAACGGCTAGTAAGTAGATAACTACTTTCTGGGCAATTCTTCATCGGATCAGTAAAATCTCGTCCTGACCTCTATAACCTTTTGACCTATTCGAACAAAGAAGTCTTGAAATAGAACGCAATAAAGTAAGGACTGCAGGGATTATACTATATATGAATAATATGATACTTGAGTGCATTGCAAGCTTGCGTGTTATATTGGATAATCGCTTGCACGCGCTTGCTTGAATACATCACTGCAATAGTTTAATCGGTGTATGATTGCTTATGGCAAGAATACATAATAGAACATGCACAGAAGATGAACTCTTCAAAATGATTTCAATGAATAGCGACTCTTGCTACCACACAATAAAGTGCAATTCAGGTCGTACAGCGCTAAATTACCTAAAGTTATATTCACCTATAAGTTGCCTCTCTATCGCGTAACTCTTATCCCTTCAAACTAAGTTAGCCCATAGAATTGGCGCGACTAATCGAGCCCGGCCAGGTATTTCTTTATACTGAAAATGCGGAGCGCGCTTGGCCTGCTTATGGCGAAGATTTTTAAAAGGTCTATTCCAAGATTTCCACTGCTGTACAAAGGTCTTTTGAAAGCATCGCCACATAACACGACCTTGTGCCACCTGTATCCACAGGCTGCCAGCGACTCGCTTGAGACCGTCTGCAATTATCGGTGGTCTTCAAAATGAACAGTATTTCTGTGGTCATATCGTAAAGACGAATTCAGCTGTTATGTCACAAAAAGGGGACAGACACCTTCATAAAAATGGACTAATATTTCCTTACTAATATTATAAACGCGAAAGTGTGTTTGTCTGTTGGCTTGTCCTTCAATAACGCTGCAACAGAGCTATACGTATCGATGTGATTTTTTGCATGGGTATAACTAGTTGAGGACCAGGAGAGTGATACGGCTACTTTTATCCCAGAAAATGAAAGAGTTCTCGCGAGTTCGCGACTTCGCGTAATCTATATAGTAGGGAAAAAGATTATAGATATTTTTGGTTCGAGCTAACCACTACAATTAATTGAAATTATAATATGGAGAGTTTCGATTCCTTTGGCTTAAAAAAATTCCATAGAATTCAATACAGAATATACACCATAACAAATTAATTATCAGCGAATTGCGTGATAGACCAATTGCCACACATTGTTTTATGATCCTTTTAACGGAAGCCAAACATTTTCATTGCTTCAATTGATTTTTTATTAGAGCAAATTATCAAACACATACTTACCTACCTCCTTTTACGTTGACTCAAGACGATCATAAGAGTTGATAAGGGATTGTCGAAAACGAATCTTATCGTGTTGAAATAAGTCTCTAAATCTATTATGGGCCATTAATTATTATCATCATCATTATCATTTTAATCCATCTCCAATTAGTAGTCTTTCTAGTTAAAGACATAACCGACGAGCGAAGCGAGCGCAAAATTTTCTTATATTATAAATGCAAAAGTTTGTGAGGATGATTGTTATTCTTTCACGCAAAAACTAGTGGACAGATTTTGATAAAAGTTCAAATAGTTTGATAAAGCTTGTACATCAGAATAGCACATATGCTATATTTTATGCCGGAAAAGTAAAGGTTTCCCGCAAAAAAAAAAAAGACCTGAACCGCGCGGATGAAGTCGTAGCCATCAACGTTAATATAAATTTGAAAAAAGATGCACTATATTTTAATTTAATATCACTATGCATATTTAGACATCTTGTCATATTTGTATACCTTGTGTTTATTTATTTCCCACTCAGCTCAGATGTTTTAGTTGCCAAATAGAAAATAGATAAAGCAAGTTAAAATAAACGTTTGCATTTCAGTTGTGTCAATATTTAGGCAGGTACCTCTTGCAGATAGGTAGGTAGTTATTTTGTTATAATAACACAGGTATGAACCTTCAAGAGATTAGTTATACAGTCAAACCTGGATAAGTGAGAGCTCAAGGGACCGGAATCTCTTTTTCTCTTGTAGAGGTTTCTTACTAACCCGAGTTTCTAGCTTACAGAGTTACAGGAGGGGTCTATCTCCCTTATAGAGGTCTAGCCTGACAAATAAGCTTTTTGAATAGAATATGAGTTCCTCGAACTTATAATAAACCAATAACAAACGCACATTTGGTCGTTCGAATACAATGTAAGGTCCTAAAACTATAGAAAACAATAACAGACGCACATTTGATAATTGAAGTAGAATAAGAGTTCCTCGAAATTTAAGAATGAGTCATGAATAGCAAATGTTAAATTAGTTTAACTCTCGCTTATAGAGGTAGAGGTAAGTAGCAATCTCACTTAAACAGGTTCACGCGCGAAAAATTAGTGTCACTTATACAGGTTTTTGTTTCTCACTTATAGAGGTTTTAGGAGGGCAAAATGACGAGACCTGGCAAATACTCTCATTAATAGAGTTTTCTCGCTTACCCAGTTCTCACTTACTCAGGTTTGACTGTATCTTGGTTCCTTTCATACTGTATCACTAGCGAACCGCCCCGGCTTGGCGTGAGAATCACCTTGGAAGCAGTGAACACAAATTATCCACAGATTTGATCTTCGGTTGTATTAATTTCATTTTGGTTGTGAATTAATTAAGATACTTATACATATATATAATAACTTATGTGCGCGTTGATAATCTTTTTTTAACGAACTGCTTACATAAATAAAAATATTAAAAAAAAAGAACTTAACGAAAGAATTTGTTTTTTGAACTACAACGAAGGATGCCATCGTTGAAAATTTAAAACACCCCCCTCATATGAAATTAAAAAATATACAGTCAAACCTGAGTAAGTGAGAACTGGGTAAGCGAGAAAACTCTATTAATGAGAGTATTTGCCAGGTCTCGTCATTTTGCCCTCCTAAAACCTCTATAAGTGAGAAACAAAAACCTGTATAAGTGACACTAATTTTTCGCGCGTGAACCTGTTTAAGTGAGATTGCTACTTACCTCTACCTCTATAAGCGAGAGTTAAACTAATTTAACATTTGCTATTCATGACTCATTCTTAAATTTCGAGGAACTCTTATTCTACTTCAATTATCAAATGTGCGTCTGTTATTGTTTTCTATAGTTTTAGGACCTTACATTGTATTCGAACGACCAAATGTGCGTTTGTTATTGGTTTATTATAAGTTCGAGGAACTCATATTCTATTCAAAAAGCTTATTTGTCAGGCTAGACCTCTATAAGGGAGATAGACCCCTCCTGTAACTCTGTAAGCTAGAAACTCGGGTTAGTAAGAAACCTCTACAAGAGAAAAAGAGATTCCGGTCCCTTGAGCTCTCACTTATCCAGGTTTGACTGTATATAATTCGCCATTTTGTAGTGGCGGCCATCTTGGATTTGAAATTTATTATAGTGTCTAGTATTCAACTAGTCAAGCCCTTTCATTTGATACCCATATTGTGGGAGTTGTGAAAAAATATGTAATCCGCCATTTTGTGGCGGCGACCACCTTGGACCGATTTTCATCAAACATAGCTAAGAACACTCCCGACTAATTCACCTTTCAAACAAAAAACAAATCAAAATCGGTTCATCCGTTCGGGAGCTACGATGTCACATACACACACACACAAACACACACACACATACAGACACGTCAAAATTATAACACCCCGTCGTTTTTGCGTTGGGGGTTAAAAATTACCGTTTACCCTAAAAATTTTCCACCATTAAAATAGCTAGGTAGGTATAAACTCAATCTGACAGAAAATCCCAAATAAACAACTAAATAAATAACAGAAATAACAGCTCGGCCGGTGTTTGCACAGCAATCGACGTGGTACGAGTTCAATCAACGAAGGGTAAACAATTAAATGTGTCAATGAGTAGGTACCTACCTGTACCTACCCATCAAATATACTATGTACATTACGTATATGTATAAATACAGAACATACAACGAAATAAAACAAATAAAACTACCACTACTTATATTTACAAAAAATACACGCCGTCCAAGTGGTCGTTTATGGGCATGGTGCCCAAAACACTGGCGCTATTCCCTCGTTGGATAGCGAGGCTTAGCCGTTGGGCTAAATAAGCGCCAGCTCTTTGGTCACCCATTACGTATGCATAGTTTATACATGATCGCTCATTAACCGATAGGTACACGCCCACCATTGCTCTTGCTTTGTTGCTTGCTCTTGATGACAGTCATCTCAGATGGTAAACAATGATTAGGTCTATGTTGGATCGCGCTTGCCGAAGATTCCTAGGTAGATTGTGAGTCTCACAATCTACCTAGGAATCTAAGATCTAAAGATCTTAAAGATCTAAAGATCTAAAGTTAATAAGATCTAAAAGATCTAAAGATCTAAAGTTTTTGTATCGGTTAAAAAAAGATTCACGCAAATCGGTTTAGAAATCACGGAGATATCGATATGCGTAGGAAAACACAACTCCTTCGCCTCCTTTTTCGAAAGTCGGTTAAAAAAGTAGCCTATGTTACTCCCGGTAAAATCAGCTATCTACCAGTGAAAGCCCCGTCAAAATCGGTTCAGCCGTTCCCGAGATTAGCGGCAACAAACAAACAGACAGACAGTCAAAAATTTTAAAAATTGTTTTTTTTTGTTATTAGTACCGTATTTATTTACGTATGCAATTAGTAAAAAGCTGTTATTTTGATATTACAAGCAGACACTTTAATTTTTATATGTATATCTATGTAAGTATGTATGTATGTACCTATAGATGTAAAAGTTTAAGGTTCTAATTTGGCTTTGGAATCGAATCTCGGGCTAAAAAGAACTCTTTATTCCTTCAACTAGGCCACCTCGGTTACATAAACCCCTACATTATTTTCCATTCCGCGTTCATAGTACCTACTACGTGACTAAGGAATTCTAAGATAGGTCAGGTTGTACGTAAAACCCTGACAATTGTAGAGTTCACAACTTCAAGTCGAATAGAGTCGAGTCTTATGAGTAGGTATGAAAGAGGGGTTCTTTTTCATTTGTCGGGCTGTACTGAGGGTGTTGACCTGGTTGGCGCGGTGATGTTTTGTGTTTATGGGGTTGAAGATAGGGTTGTCAGATACAGTAGGTTATAAACTTATTGGTCCACTGGTAAGCTTGCTCAACTTCAGATGACGAATTGCCCGGTTCGATTCCCGGGTCAGGCCAAAAATAGTATTAGGTTCTTCTGTCAAGAAATTCTCAGTATTAGCCCGGAGTTCGGAAGTTTGCGGTGTGTTACCTCCGTGCCTCGTAGACTACGAAAAGTCTGATCTCTCTCCGGATTATGAGAGTGAGGGAATAGAGAGTGCACTTGTGTTTGCGTATACATTTGTCCACTATAATATCTACTGTGTGATATTAACTTGTCGTCATCAGCCAATCGAATGTTTGAACGGCACTTCCAAACCAGTGGTAGATTCATTTGAAAAAGCATTTTCTAAAAGTTTATTAGAATAAGAAACTTTTCTATTCTATTCTTCTTGAGCATTTTGAAATATTTTTCTATATATTTTTTGATTCTAATTTGAATACACGAAACAAGACTTGCGATCTCTCGGTAGAGTAGTATATTCCTTGCTTAGGACGTTTGCAAATTTTCCGGCCTCCTGTCAGCCCTAATGGAATGCAATATAAATAACTACCACTTGGAAAGATTGCCGTGGCTTTCCTATGATGGATACGGATAGTAATTTCTATATTTAGGTAGTATATATATTGTTAGGAGACGCTCTTGTGTATTCTCCATTTTAGTCATAATTACCCACAATAATGTAGGTGGAACCAAGCCTAAATGTATAAAAGCCAGTGCACAAGCGGTGCACGGGCTTATTATCTCTGTACCCGTCGAACGGAAAGGCTGTTGGTACCGTCACTGCTCTGAGTAAGATCGTTTCATGTGTAATTCTTAATTGTGCGTGATGTAACCTCTCTATTGAATTATTGTTTAGAATTATGTGAATCTGAGAGTAAATTGAAAGTAAATAAGGCCTAAGTGTTGTATCCTGACCATTATTATGCTTTTCTGCTTCTGACTTGCTAAAATCTTAATAAATTCCGCTTCTGATTCCTAAAATCAGAAGTGGGATAGGCCTATGCTCACTACTAGCCTTGATAACGTCACACACAGCCGTTAGTTTTTGTACTTTCACGTTTGAGCGAATAACTTTGACTGTTCGATTCCCGTCTGTGGTTTTGGGAGATTCGGTAAAAGAGAAACTCCCTTTTTGATATTCAATTTTGACATTAAGCAGGAATACTGTTGTAAAACGAGTCCTTAACTCGTTTAGATAAACGAGTGTGTGGTAATTTGTGCTATAGTTTGCAGGTAGTTGCACAAAGGTACTCTGTGCAAGTGCGGGTGCCGAACAACAGCGGCTTCTGTGCTGAATTGCTGTCTGCCACGGTGCCTGGTTACACGTTTCCTGTCGGCGCACTGGCGACCACTTCGGAACGTGTCGCTGCGCTGATGACTGCGCTTCTGCGCGCCTCAGCCGTCTGCGCGCTGCCGAACACGTTGGAGCGTGTTGCAACGGCAGCCACGGCGCTGCTGCGCGCCTCCCCTGTCGGTGCGCTGGCGACCACGTCTGGGCGTGTCGCTACGCCGACGAGGGCGCCTCTGCTGCCTGCGTGCTGGCAAGCACGTCGGTACGCGCCGCTGCGCTGACAACGGCGCTTCTGCGCCTCAGCTTTCTGCGCGCTGCCATGCACGCTGTAGCGTGTTGGAACGGCGGCCACGACACTCTTGCGCGCCTCACCTGTCTGCGCGCTGCCGAGCACGCTGTAGCGTGTCGCAGTGGTGAACGCGGCTTCCCTGCGCGTCACCTGTTGGTGCCTGCCGAGCACATCGTTGCTTGTTGCGACGCCTGCCACGGCGTGCCAGTTGCACATGAGATGTGCTTTGCTAAGTACAAACCTACATGTCGGTAAGACGTTTCCAATATATTTTTGGTGATTTGAGTGAAATCATGGTAATTTCATGCCCACGTTAGAATTGATGTGATTTCGTGTCTTTTGTGAGAAGCTTAACAAAGAATCATTGTTGACTTTACGAGTTAAGTTAAATGGGAAAATGAGATTCCTGTGTGGTCGAATAGCTTAAAATATTGTGTTTTCGTGAAAACTAGTTGATGTGCGATCGTATGTAGATGCGCTTAAAAGAATTCAGAAAGTACAGGCATTGCGACATTTGTGAGATCATTCAATAGTTTATGAATTTCGGTGTAGTGATTCTTTGTAATGTTCCTTGTATATCATTCTTTGTCCAATGATCTTTGGAAGAGATAATTAAATTGAGTTATCCTCGTTTACGTTGGTGCATTTCGTAATATGTGACGCATTGTGATTTAAATTTATCGTAAAATGAGCAATTATCAAACCGGGTATACTCACAAAATATAGTGTGGGTAATCGAAGTATAGATTGCAGAGTTTGTTTACTACAGATTGTGTTGCAAAAGTTATATTTGCGTACCGAAGGTAGGAAATTAAATTCGAGACGTGTATAGTTACTGTCGTATACGTGTTCCGTGTGTAGTTCAGTTACTGTCTTCAAGTAAAACAAATTTGATAATGTGGCTTGTGGTTATCTTATTGGTCTCTAATAATGTTTCGTATAGTTTGCTGACGTTTCCAATATGTTTTTGACGATAGGAGTGAAATTTTGGTGTTTCGATTTGAGTGAGTTGTTTATTTTGAATCGTAAATTATGCAGTTACGAAAACTGGTAAACAAATAAAGTAAAGTGTCTTTATTCCGAGTATAGTTTAGCAAAGTCCTATTTATTAAAGGTTGTTTTGCAAATCATAATAACTTTGCGTGATATTAATATTACGTTGTGTAAATGAAGGTGAAATTAAAATCGTGAAATAGTTAAACATGAAACAAAACAAAATTGGTTAAGTGGCTCGCGTTTATCTCGTACATATATGGTTGTTAGTGTTTCGATCAATTTTGCTGATGATTTCAAAGTTGTTGAATAGAACTAGTTTTGACAAGTGCTTAAGCAGTAACAAATATCAAACAACCTTTAGTTCCATTTCTAATCTCCCCTCTGTGGCTCTTCTCTGCAACGTGACATTGGCGAAGTGCATTGTGCTGAACTGGCACTAAATAAAGCCAGAAAGTTAAAACAACAACAACAACAATCCATTTCTAATTTCTACAGAAGTGAGTAGTAATTTTGGGTAGTACCTTCAGTGGTATTCAGTTATTTAGATTTTTGATAAAACTTAAACGGGTACTTATTTTTATTTGCCGGTGTTACTTAGTTGTTAAATAGAAAAGTTGTCACACAAATATGTACCGGTGATAGTTTATTTGTCTCAGTTAATTTATTAATTCGTGAATAAAGATAACCTACGCGTATAATTAAGGGATGCTGTTGCTATCAATTAAATTAGTGATAATTCCGCACATGCGCATATTAGGAGATGTACTTGCACTGACTTTACACAATTATAAATCATTTGAATTTTAGTTTTCGACTCTAAAGAAATTTACTTTTCTTATTTGAATCATTGAATCATTAGTTGAAGTCAGGTTAGACCGAGCTATCATATTTTGATCGATGTTTTGACCAAGCAAATTTGATTTGACTGACTGACATTAAACAGTTTGTTAATTTTTGAGATTTTGGTATACAGCCACGATTACGTGGTAAGCAATGTAAAGTACATCGTAGACAGATATCACTTGTTTATTTTTACTTGACTCTTCTGGTTTCTTGACCTTATGGTTAAATTGAGTCGTCTATGGAATTGAACTACTGATCCGACTGATTCGTACCACACTGAACTGAAGAGTAGAATGTATGGCTACTATAAAGTATGGCTTACTTTAGTAACAGTATTAAAAATATTCGTAGGCTTGCTATTGAGTCTTTTGGTTTTGATATTTTGCTAGAACTGTTATTTGGTGGGAGCTCTTATTTAAATAGCGCTCATAGAGCGGGTAAAGCTCATAGCGCTCATAGAGCGCATCTCTGTGCTATGATCTCTATCATGGAGCGCATCTCTATGCTATGATCTCTATCATAGAGCGCATCTCTATGCTATGATCTCTATCATAGAGCGCATCTCTATGCTATGATCTCTATCGTAGAGCGCATCTCTATGCTATGATCTCTATCATAGAGCGCATAGAGATCATAAAGCGCATAGAGATCATAGAGCGCATAAAGCTCGTAGAGCACATAAAGCTCGTAGAGCTCGCTACTTTTGAGTGTGGAAAATATTTTTGGAGTTGAATGGTGTCCTGAGAGTTGTGCTGCTTTCTTTGAAAGCAGGTGGGAGGTTTTTAATGTTTTTATTGCTTACAGTTGCTCAGAGTTGTATGTGCGTGTTTTTTGCACTCGAGGAGATGAGCAGCTGAGGGGGCCCACCAGCGACGCTTGCATTGAGCACGTGTCACAGCAGCCCTTGGGGACACACCTCAGCATAGTGTGTGTGGGGGACGTACCTCAGCATAGTGTACGTCGGGGACGCACCTCAGCATAGTGTGCGTCGGGGATGCACCTCAGCATAGTGTGCATGGGGGAGTTTTGGCCTTATAAACGCATCTCAGCATAGTATGCGTAGGGGACGGACCTCAGCATAGTGTACGTCGGGGACGCACCTCAGCATAGTGTGCGTGGGGATGCACCTCAGCATAGTGTGCATGGGGGGGGGGTTATGGCCTTACAAACGCATTTCAGCATAGTATGCGTAGGGGACACACCTCAGCATAGTGTGTGTGGGGGACGTACCTCAGCATAGTGTACGTCGGGGACGCACCTCAGCATAGTGTGCGTCGGGGATTTTGGGCCTCGCAGTCGCATCTCAGCATAGTATGCGTGGGGATGGGGCTTCGGCCTTGCAGACACGTTCCTAATGTGTCGGGATATAGTTCCGATAGGTTGTAACTTTTGAGAATCAGAGATGAGCCTTTGCCACGGCATCAAATAATGTTGAACCTCAGTTTATTTTATTTAGTTTACGTTACAAGTGAATTTTTTCTTTGATTGCAAGCCAACTTATTTGAGCTGATTTAAATTAGAATTTTTCATTTTTAAATGAAGTTAGATCCAAAGTTTAAAGGTCCGTTTAAAGGACATTGGAATTCTTGTATTTTTGACGAGTATCAGAATAGGCAACTGGTGTTTTTTGTCATGTACTATAACCCATATGTCTATTCAACAGATTCCGACAATAATGATGACGATGCAAGCGCAGGTCCTTCGCCTGCCTCTGCTCCAGCTGTGGACGCTCTCGACGAAGATCAATGAGGGCGCGGCCGAGGACGTCGCGCAATCAGGATAGGCCGTGTTAGGAGACGCTCTTGTGTATTCTCCATTTTAGTCATAATTACCCACAATAATGTAGGTGGAACCAAGCCTAAATGTATAAAAGCCAGTGCACAAGCGGTGCACGGGCTTATTATCTCTGTACCCGTCGAACGGAAAGGCTGTTGGTACCGTCACTGCTCTGAGTAAGATCGTTTCATGTGTAATTCTTAATTGTGCGTGATGTAACCTCTCTATTGAATTATTGTTTAGAATTATGTGAATCTGAGAGTAAATTGAAAGTAAATAAGGCCTAAGTGTTGTATCCTGACCATTATTATGCTTTTCTGCTTCTGACTTGCTAAAATCTTAATAAATTCCGCTTCTGATTCCTAAAAATATTCTCTATTTTTAGTTTTTAGGTTAACGCTTTTTTAGGTACAAACACGCGCATTCTGGGGTTCCCTTTTTACCCTTAATGAATGGACGAATAAAATATTCTTTAATATAAGTATACATCTTATACGAACCAACAAATGACAAGTACACAAAACAAAGTACCTACCTAGATACAATAGGCGGCTTTATAGCTAAGAAAATCAAAGCTAAGAAGCGATATCTCCCAACCCAAGCAACAAGCAACCTACATGCGTTTGTATAAAAAAGTTTTTTGTTACCATTATGTATTCCCAAAAACAAAAAGTACTAAGAAATATGAGCACTATAGCAAATAATATCTAAGATGACTAACATCGAAATGAAGCGTTATCGTCTTACTATATAGGAGCTCTTATGACAAGTCAAGACTCTACCATCGGTTCGCGTTGAGCATCCTGAGTCCTATAAGTTACCTATCAGTTTGAATAATGTCTATAAAAATCATATTACCAGCTTTTGGCCGTCGTTTCGATCACGTAAATTAGATTTTCCAAACCCCTATTTTACCCCCTTAGGTATTGAAATTTCAAAAATCCTTTCTTAACGTCGTAATAGCTATCTGTATGCCAAACAGCCCAATCTATCCAGTCAATTGAGCTGTACGTTGATAGATGCAGCCAGTCAGTCATCTTTTCCTTTTACATATTATAATGTATATTTAGATTTTCCTGTAAGTAATTTTAGGCTAAATAAATAAATCGAATCGAATTATCATACAATTGAGTGCAAATAATTATTATCAAGGACATTTGATTATAGTACCACAAAGAGCGTAGTTAAATGCTTAGAGTAAGTAGCTATAAATAAATGTTTTTTTTTTTAAATTTAAATTGGCAAGAGCATTTCAATATTCATTATCGTCTCAACTTTAAAAATTTAAAAGACCCCCGACATGTTATTACATCCTAATCGTTAGTCAGTAATCGTTAAAATAAAAATATGTAATCCGCCATTTTGTGGCGGCGGCCATCTTGATCCGATTTTCATCAAACATTGCTAAGAACACTCCCAACTAATTCACCTTCAAACAATAAAAACAAAATCAAAATCAGTTCATCCGATCAGCTGCTACGATGCCACAGAGACATACACACACACACAGACACGTCAAACTTATAAGACCCCGTAGATTTTGCGTAGGGGGTTAAAAATGATTGCTGCAATATGACGAGTGTAATTTCTGAAACTTCCGATTGGCTGATACTCACTCGCTATTGGCTTAAATGCAATGTTGCAGAAAGAACGCGACAAATTCAGCCAATCACCACAATTGAAACTGTAGCAACAAGTCTCCTTTCAGAATGGGAACGGTTTGGAGTCCACCATGATAGCCAAGTGAAAAATAGGTATGTAGAAACGCACGCACGCAAGCAAGCACACACACACACACACATGCATACATACACACAAACACGCACACACACACGCACACACACACACATAAACATTACGGAAAATATTACCTACGGAAAACTCATGGCATGCATTCCGGAGCATTGTTTGGCAAGTGGTATTTAATTACACACCGACAGACTAATAACGCCAACGGTCATACGGTCAACTCCTTTGCGTTACGTTACTTACGTACACATGTAATTAAATTAAGTAAATACTTAACATACATCAGGTAATCTTCGTTGCGTTGCGTAAGATTTATCACAATTTTATAAAGTTCATAATATTTACTAATTAAATATTTACAATATTAAGTATTTTATCAGGCAAAAGCTTATTGCTATCTAACGTAAACAATTTATCACCCATTGCCTCGTCACACGACTTCGTCCGCGTGAAATTAGGTTTTAAAAAATGTTCTCCCATAAAATTTTCAACTACCCTTTTGAACCCGTTTAGGGTTGCAGTTTTCACCAACTCTTTCTTACCACACCTACACTTCCTAGTAAATATCTAAAATGCCCAGAATTTATGCATTTTTCATACTTACAAGCAAGTAATAAATCCTAGTTATTGTATTATAAATGCGAATGTTTGTGAGGATGGATGTATGGATGGATGTATGTTTGTTACTCCTTCACACCACAACGAATGAATCGATTTGGATGAAATTTTGAATGGAGATAGCTCATATCCAGGACTAACACATAGGCTACATTTTATCCTGGAAAATTATAGCGTTCCCACGGGAATGCAAAACCTATAATCTGCGCGTACGAAGTCGCGGGTTTCAGCTACTAATCTTTACTAATATTATAAATGCAAAAGTGTGTTTGTTTGTTGGTTTGTCGTTCAATCACGCTGCGACAGAGCTACGGATCGACGTTATTTTTTGCACGGGTATAGTTGAGGACTGACATAGGCTACTTGTTATCCCCGAAAAATTAAAGAGTTCCCGCGGGATTTTAAAAACTAAATCCACGCGGACGAAGTGGCGGGCATCAGCTAGCAAATAATAAATGATGGATCGTTGCAGTATTTTTTGTGAAAAAAAAAAATGTACAAACCTACAACCTCCTACGCCAAACGCATATAAGTAGTCGTACATATAAATTTTCGCGCGCTCCTCGTCGCCGAGTGTCCTCACTCCGCAATCCTCCGCCACTCAGTGGTCCCGCACCTCGTGCACTACGCATGTCTCCTCTCAGTATTGAATGGACAAGCTAGTTGGTAGCGATTTTCTATTACCAACAGTCCTCTTTGGCGGACTTATTGATTTTCTGTGCTAAATATGTAAAAGCGATTATGCGTGTCGTGTGATTTATAAAAAAAAAACAGTGCCTTGTAAAGTGTTGATGTAAAAGAACCTAATGTAAAACCGACAATTTAAATCTACATCGATCCCAAGTAAGTAGGTCAGGTAACTCTGACAAATTAAATTATAAGCTTTTTTTTATTATAATAAGTAGTTATGTGGTACGTACATGTTTAAATTCGTTATATTTTAGTTGCGGTGAATTAAAATCTGTTCAGAAATTTAAAAAAAATGGGTTGTTTTTGCGTGGAGGTTGGATGTCACAATGTTTTTGTTTACGGAAGAAGTTTATTGATGGAAAAATAGAAGCAGTGCCTGGAGCGATATTATTTTTGCATATTCATTGTGTACCTAGGTACCTATTCTTAAATACACCTACGGAACCAAATATTCAGCACATAATTCCTTTAACATTTTCCTTCTATACTTCGACTTGCCTCTGACAAAGAAAAAGGTCTGAATCGGTCGAAGATTTATGATTGGCATTCCTAAATCTGTATACCTCAATAAGTAGTTATCTAATAATGATTATAATATATTTTTAGATGAAAATTAATTTATCTTATTAGGAATTAACTGGATAAAATTATAAAAGACAGTGAAATAGAAATTAAATGTAGGTAAATAATAAAAATAAAAATGTGCAATACATCGCAATATAATTTAGGTAATTTTTCTTTTCATATTTCCATAGGTTTGTTTAAAAGGAATAGTAGGTAGGTACATTTTTTTAGATACATATCAAGATGTTATTAGTTCTTCTATAAATGATTGTCATTGAGTAAGGTTATTCCTGACGGGACGAGCAAAATACGTCACGTACCTACGGACTACGGACGTTAACGACCCGTAGCGTATTTTTTTCTGCGTAACATATAAGTAGGTACCTAACCTAATTTACGCAGATAAGGAATTTGCTTTTAGACTATACTTATAATCACAATTTTTTTACATTTAATGTAAACTATATTAACATTGTGGTGAGTGAATACGTAGTTACGTCTCTAGCTTATATAAAAATCTCGAATATAAAAAACTTTTTTTTTCTCACTCGAAAAAACATATCTCTTGAGAATATATTTATATGCCTATCTACGATTATAATATTGCGAATGGCTGCAACGTCTAATTATAATATTTAGGTATTAAATTATAGCATTGATCGAGTGATTAACTGATAAATACCTATACAAATTAAGCTTAATTGATAGCTTCGGGATTGGATAAAGATGAAAATCCAGAGGGTTCTCGGAGTGATGTGCATTTAAAGCATTTAAATATCGCTTGGTTTAATGGCGACCTACCTGGCGCAGTGGTAAGCGCTGTGATCTTATAACTGGGAGGTCTCGGGTTCGATTCCCGGCGGGGGCAATTAAGAAATTTATAATTTCTAAATTGTTGTCTCTGGTCTGGTCTGGTGGGAGGCTTTGGGCGAGGCTAGTTACCACCCTACCGTCAAAGACGTGCCGCCAAGCGATTTAGCGTTCCGGCACGATGGCGTGTATAAACCGATTAGGGGTATGGGTTGAATTTACACTGCTATACCCCTTCCAAGTTAGCCCGCTACCATCTTAGACTGCATCGTCACTTACCATCAGGTGGGATCGCAGTAAAGGGCTATCTTGTCATCGAATAAAAATAAAAAAAAAAATCAACTAAAACATCGTAAAACCTGCATGCCCGAGAGTTCTTTATAATGTTCTCAAAGGTTTAAGCCTGAATAACCCAACGGTTAGGTACGGACTGAAAAATGCAAGGTCGCAGGTTCGATCCCCACCCGTTGCACTATTGTCGTACCCACTCCTAACACAAGCTTTCTGCTTGTTTGGAGGGGAGAGGAGAATATCAGTCAAGTTCATTTTGGCTAATATTCTTTAAAAAAAATGTATTCAAATTCCATGTAGGCCAACTTGTAGCTCTTATGACACGTCATAAATCTACTACCGGTTCGGAATACAGATTCTGCTGAGAAGAGCCGGCAAGAAACTCAGCAGTTGCTCTTTTCAAAAAAAAAAAAAATTTTTTTACAATAGGTAACAAAACTATGCTATGTATACAGTGCTTCTACAATGAAGCTTCCAAAATGCATACGTAGGTACACACAATCCAATGCATGTCAAGACGGGCAGACAAAGCAGACCCATTCCCGTTGGTGGAATTATTATGTACCTATTGTCTATCAATACTTGGACACGATGATGGCCTTCTCATTTTGAGAGGAAGACCTGTGTCCAGTTAAGTAGCCAGAAGCCCGGAACCAGAAAAGCAAGTCCAAAGCTGGTGATGAATTGAGATGATGAATATTTTTCCGGCCCGCGTGCGGTCATTAGCTAGCTGCTAGCATGTATAAATGCATATTGCATTGGATGTCGAAGTGAAAACTAATTGCCGATACAAACGTAGGTAATAACTAGCGATGCAGCTGTCAGCCTGCAAGTGAAACGCCTTGACAAATGGGTCGCGCTAATGCTCCCAAGATGTGAATAATAAACTTGATAATACGTGGGTATAAGGAATAACAAGTTTATTTTACTACTACGTTTAACGTTTGACGACCTCCCTGGCGCTGGGTGAGCGCTGTGGTCTTATAACTGGGAGGTCTGGGGTTCGATTCCCGGCGGTGGCAATTTAGGAATTTATAATTTCTAAATTGTATCTGGTCTGGTCTGGTGGGAGGCTTTGGCCGTGGCTACCACCCTACCGTCAAAGACGTGCCGCCAAGCGATTTAGAGTTCCGGCACGATGGCGTGTAGAAACCGATTAGGGGTATGGGTTGAATTTACACTGCTATACCCCTACAAGTTAGCCCCCTACCATCTTAGACTACATCGTCACTTACCATCAGGTGAGATCGCAGTCAAGGGCTATCTTGTCATCGAGTAAAAAAAAAAGTTATGCCAGCCGGTGCTGCGTGGAGTTAGGTATTCAAAATGCCGCGGGAATTATTTGTTTTCCGCGATAGAACGTAGCCTGTGTCACTTTTCATGTCCTTCTTCATCATCACCATGAATTCAAAATACACAATTATGCAATAAAAAGCGTTTGTTCACTGTTTGGCCACGACAGTTCTCTTTTTGAACAGACTCTATAGGTACTTATATTTAACGCAGGTGAAAATCTTTGTTGTTGACGTTGTTTGAAGTTTTCCGTAGTTTCTTTTTATGACTTCAGAATATGTGTAGATACAAACAAAAAGATAAGCCAACTGCGCAAGAGATATTATGGCGGTTCAAGTGTGTGCGCACACACAAATGCGATCTTTATTCCCTCAAACATACAAATGACAGCCTAAATGAAGAATCAATTAGAAGCGCCTTTTGATATACGAGCGTCTCTAGAACTAATAGCATTTCAAATGGCGCACCGACCTCTATTAAATTAATCTAAATATAATTAGTAAGTAGTAGTTTTAATTTATTTGAGTTATTTTTTTATATCATTCATCTTTATGCTAATTTTTAGAAAAAAAAATTAAAAATCTATGAGATCATACAGCAACAACAATGAAATCATAGATTAATTATAGAGGTTGGTGCGCCATTTCCTGTCCGGATTTAGTTTTAAAAATCCCGCGGGAGCTCTTTGATTTCTCGTAATAAAAAGTAGTCTATGTCACTCTTCAGGTCCTCAACTATACCCATTCAAAAAATGTCGATTCATTGCTCCGTTGCGGCGTGGTTTAAGGACAAACATTCGCATTTATATAACGGGGACTTTTGGTCTAATTCAGTTTTCAAAACCTTGGTTCTAAATCCTTAAGTTTTTATAACAATGATATTCACATTTTAAATTTTTCGCTTCTGAGAACAACATGGAAACTTCTCAGGCGAGCAAGTTTCCTCACGATGTTTTTGGTCTGACACTTACTCTACATTTTTGGCAGGCGGGTAAAGCAGGAGGTAACCCCTAGTCCGTCGTATAAAAACGATCGCACGTAAGACACACGACCCCGCGCCGGAATGTGGAATATTTTTATTGATATTAATGTGGGACGCAGGCGCAGACAAAAATAAGAATCATACAGCGACTACATTACATACACATCGTAACTTCCGCGCGTTTACCCAGCTGTGCGATTGTCTAAGCCTGAAATCTATAGACCGCACTCGCATTCATTTCAGACTCGAGACCTACGAATAAATAATAAGTAAGGAAGTCTAATTCAGAACAAAGTCCACTCAAAAATGGCCCTACTTCAAACCAAAACGACGTATGATTCAAAATACGAATCATACGAATCACTTCCGAGGTTACAGGTAGACATGCTTGGTGATCGGTTCAAATTCAGAACGAAAGCAGTGATTGGTTCGCGCGCGTGCTGCTATGTTTGCTATGACAGCTGAGTCATTGGACGATGTTATGAAAATTTGACGTGCAAGAAAAATGACCAACTGTTGACGTGCTATTTTTGTGTTTAATCCCCGCCTCTAAGGGCTTAATTTTAACCTCCACCCATTTCGGCGCAATTTTTGTTGGGGTCATTTTTTTAACGCAGTTAGACTTCCTTACTTATTATTTATTCGTAGCTCAAGACAGAGTTAAAACGAGACATTTTAAGACATTTATATTTCGATACCTCCTACGTAAGTTGTTATATCCCACAAAATTGGCATTTTAGGATTGTTGCACTATATCATTTGTTTATGTGAAAGTTTGTATGTTTGTTACTCAATCACGCCGCAACGACTGAACCGATTTGGCTGAAAATTGGCAGAGAGATAGATTATAGACTGGAATAGCACATAGGCCACTTGATCCCGGTAGAGAGTTCCCGCGGGATCTCAATCCACGCGTACGAAGTTGGGGGTATCAGCTAGTAAAAATTAAGTAGAAATACAAGGAATTATCCCACTGAAATACGCTGCCGCTTATGCGACTAGGTCGTGGCCCTCAACCTTATTATGGGCGATTTGGAATAAGACCATCTTTAAAATTTTCCTTTACCTAATAAATGTTTTCCCTATAAACTGTCAAGTCATAAGGAAAATAATAATTAAGTACTTACAGGCCTTAACAAATATTGAGGTCATCAAAATCTATAATTAATTAATAATCGTCTTTAAATAGCGAATGCCTTATTGATAGATTTAAGTGAATCGAAAATACTTTTTCTTCGTATATACAGGCTGCTTTGTTTTAAAATTCTAAATACAGCATTGCCTTTAAAATATAAGTAACAAAAATTCATATTGACCAGAACTGGCTTTTGTTTAGTTCTAAGTAAAGTAATTCTTATAAAAAAATAATATTTTGGCGTAGTTCTATTTGTTTCATACTGAGTAATAATTTTTCTGAGATTAGAATGTTCCACCCTAGCCCCTAAACTACTGAGCCGATTTTGATGGATGAGGTTCGTTATTCCTATTAGGGTTCGGATGGTTTACGTTACATTTATACGAACTAAATCAATAAGACAGATTTTATATTCAGTTTTCCGTAGCCGGGTTACAGTTTGAAGCTTTTAAGCTATTGCATAGCTTCTATCGCGGGCCTTGAGCGTGAAGACCGAATCCAGAAATTCCGTAACGAAGATAAACTGACACGGGACTCCTCTCACCGCTAGATGGCGTTGATAAAAATGCTATGCAATAGCTTTACCGCGGCAGTCCCCGAGTGCCACACGTCTTTTTTTTTCTTGTTTTATAATATGGAAAGACTACCCCCATAATGTCACAAACAAATAGAGAGCACCCTGTGTGTTTGAGTTACGATTTGTTGGCCAGCCGCCAAGTTGCAGAATTGCCGTGAAACTAAAAACTGCAGCCAACTGACATAGATTGATTTTAATTGCTTTAATTTTGCGATTTTTGAGTGAATTTCAAAACGGAAGAGTTTTTTTTTTTATTGTACCTTAGCTGATTCCCGCGACTTCGTCCGCGTGGTAAAAGTTTAGAGTGACTTGCTGCTATCCGCGAGAGGGTATGTCCTCTATCTCCGTTAATATTTAGTAGATTTTTAACAAAATTGAACGAAATATTTCTAATAGTACTTTTTTAGTAGTTTATAATAAAGAAAGAGTTTTCAAATAGTGGTTACTAGTGGTTTAGATATTTTTTAGATTTAGTTTAGTTTTTGAAATCCAGCGGGAATTTATTAATTTTCAAAATTATTTTTTTTATTTTTTTCCGCGATAAATAGTAGCCGTCACTCTCCCGGTCCTCAACTATAGCCATGCAAAAAATCACGGCGATTCGATGCTTTGTTGCGGCGTAATTGAAGGAAAAACCAACAAACATTATTGACGTACCCACTCCTAACACAAGCTTTACGCTTATTTTGAAGAGAGAGGAAATCAAATTGATAGTCGCAGGATAAATTAATGTAATTTTTTTCACCTTATCTAACTCATAAAGCTAATAGGTATACCTACTTACTTACCAGACTCATAAACGATGTTCATCAAAAACCAATACTTAGATATACTTACAGTGAATACAAATAAGTAACAGCGATTGGTGATAATATCTTTTATTGCGTATTTTTGTTTTTCGTGTCAAAATGTCAACCATGTTGTTATTATTCATGACGTCATAGTCATTCGGAACAATATGTTCGTGCGTAACTCTGTTTTAAACGTTTTTGATAATTTTAATTATAATGTTATTGTAAAATAATGTTGTGTGTAAAATTACAATGTTCTTTATCCCTATTTGGCCGCAACTTCATCTGCGTGGAGTTAGGTTTTTAAAAATCCTCAGAAACCATCTTCCTTTTCCTTTTTCTACCTTTTCCGGGATAGAAGCTTCTGTCGCATCTGCCAGTCCTCAGCTATAACTAGGTACCCATTCAAATGCGTTGCTGTGTGGGACAAACACAATTTCGCCTTTATTACAAGTATTTAATAGGTATTCTCTACCTTGGGTAGAGGTTTGATGGAGCCATTTTCATAAAGAACTAAGGCTAACTTTAACTAACATAAAATCTAAAAATTATCATATAGGTAGATAATGTGCTGTTATGTGATTTCAGAAACAATTATGTAGATTTATGACGTGTCATAAGAGCTACAAGTTGACCTACATGCAAGCTCCATGAAAAAAATAAATTTTGACTTTTTTTTTAATTGTTTTTTCTTTTAGTAGACTACTTATTAGATAAACGTAGGTAAAAATGAAAAAATCAAAACTGTCAGAATTTGAATATTCCTTAGTCGAGTTTCATTAAAAAAAATAGGTTATAAGGCGAAGAGTAAGTACTTACCTAGGGATAGGAGACATTTATGTAAATACTAGCTGATACCCGCGACTTCGTCCGCGTACATTTAGTTTTTTATCATCCCGTGGGAACTCTTTGATTTTCCGGGATAAAAAATAGCCTATGTCACTCTCCAGGTTCTCAACTACACACATGTAAAAAATTACGTCAATCCGAAGCTTTGTTGCAGCGGGATTGAAGGACAAACCAACAAACCAACAAACACACTTTCGCATTTATAATATTAGTAGGGATATCTAGTGGAAACAAACAAATAAATTCTAAGCAAACAAACGATAGCTAACTTTTTATTATCTCGATTGAATCATGTCGTGACTCGAATGTCATGTCACAGGCAGGGCTTTAGATAAAAAGAAACCGTAAAGTCTCACGGAAAC
Organism: Hipparchia semele; assembly: GCA_933228805.2. Classification (NCBI taxonomy): domain Eukaryota; kingdom Metazoa; phylum Arthropoda; class Insecta; order Lepidoptera; family Nymphalidae; genus Hipparchia; species Hipparchia semele. The sequence goes on from OW121719.1 coordinate 1,618,392, forward strand.
CTGTGACATCGTAAACTGATGTAGCGACCGCAACTCCGCGCCTCGTACATTTGGCGAATTTTATGCCGATCTCCGCGAGACAGCCATTACTGACAATACAATCGATCGACCACAGCACGCTACACGATAAATTGCCTACTTTTTACGCTCACTCCATACAATTTTCGAAGAAAGCACTGCATGATTTGCAAACAGTCAGATTTCAACCGCTGCTCGCTCGAGACGGTTCCATCGATTTCCATTCTGAAACCTTCAGCAAACTGGCTGCAAAAGATAAACCCGAAATCTCGCTGAGGGCAAAGAGTGCCTGCCTGGCAGAACGCCCGAAATCCGAATATGGCCGAAATATACGTAGCGCTGACGCTCTCCGATCGCGATTTTCTGATAAAAATTATGTTCATAGGCAACCCTCGGCTGGCCAAACCAAACGACAGTCCAAAACCAACGTAATCGTTAAAGAGGTCAAAAGAAAAGTCGTCGAAAAAGTACCGTGTGCGATCTCCGTCCAAACGTTATCGATACCCGTGACCTACGCGGACGGCTACAGGCATCCAACCTCCAAGCGCACTCACGTAAGTAGCTCGAGGAGAATCGATAATAGAACTAAGTCTAATCTCCAACAGGCCATCGAGAGGAAGCTGTGCCACGCCGCGTGCGGGAGGGAGACGGAGAACAAGCTGCTGTTGCAGATCAGCGAAGCCGAGCAAGTGTCCGACTTTGAAAGGATTCTTAATTCTAATGCGATACTCCGGGAGCGCGCCCGCCGGCACGTGTGGCGCGGCAGCCTAGCGCCGCACGCGCCCTCCGCCTCGCTGCTGCCGCGCCCGCGCTCCACGTACTCGCTGCGCGCCGTCAGCCACGCCTACCACACGCTGTTCCGCCAGCACGAGGAGTCCGTGCAGCAACTCGTCGACCGCTACCGCCAGGAGGCGGCCGACCAAACCAAGCAATCCCCCGCGAGCTTACTAGACAGCGACTGGTTCGAGGATCTCCAGGGTCTCACCGAGTTTTACGACGACGATCCGACTCTGCAAAAGGAGATCGAAACGATCACCGATCGCATAATAACCGAAGCGGCCCAGACGGAGGGCGGAGCCGCGACTACACGCAGCAACTTTAGTGTTAATTTGGCCGGACTAATTAGTTTGCACGTGAACGGCGAGGGCGTGTCCCCGACCTTCCGCGACGACCTCGGCGCGTCCCCCGAAGTGGAGAAAGTCGACGGCGGCGACGACAAGGAATGGCTCTCCCCGATTATGAGTGCGAACTCCGATGATCGACAATCACGAAACAATGCCAGTATCGATTGCCTCGCGCAGGGCTTGAACACGGTTCAGATCGAGTGCGATGCGAAGGTGCCCACGATAACGTTCAGCAATTGTTGCGAAGGCCGCGCTCAGGCTGACAAGCCCGACAATAGCGACGTCGTTATTCATCTAGCCGTGCCCTCTATTGAGAGCCCCGATGAGGCGCGCCCGCCGATGATGTGACTACATTGTGCCGTCCGGACCAATTGTTGCGATATCGGAACGAGTTTTATTATTTGTTGAATCTAGTGGACCACGATGATAGCTATAGAATCAGAGCAATCGATGCCGAAAGAGGAAAGAGTGGCAAAAGTTGAGCCGGCTAGCTCGCAGAGAACTCTCACGCGGTCGAGCGCCGTGAGCCAGAAGTCGGTCGACCTGGTGGTCCACCCGGAGAACTCCAACAACCCTCTCCACAGGTCCAAGCTAGCGCCGGTCCGGTCGTCGTCGGAGTCGTCTTCGAGTAAGAAAATGCTGAACTTGAGAAAGACAAAGAATTCGTCGATCGAATCGACGATGAGTTTGCCGAACCAGAAGTCGTTGGAAAAGAAGCACGGGAGCCTCCGGCATCAGAAGTCGATCGGAGCACATTCCGACGTGACCTTGAGCACGCAGCCCGTGATGGCGGACGACAGGAAGGCTCTCAGGGAGGCCTTGTACCAGGGTATATTCCACAGACATAGACGGACAATTTTCGCAGTGGGCTCTTTCCTTAGAATGCTTCGAAGCAAAACGTCCAATTACGACTCCATTAGATCGGAGTCAGATGAGATTTAGCGGTCGTAAGAGCGTAGTGATCGTTTTTGTAATTCGGTAGTGATACCTCAGACTGCGAATGTGCTTTTTAAAATTTATAACAAACAAATGTTATTAGGTTTAGTAATTTGTAATAAACGATTCTTGTTTTATATTAAAATGTTCCTAATTATTGGTTTGGATGAGGTTTTTATTGTTATCATGACCCGCTTATACAACCTGTCTGTTATTATCCGTATTCTGTAGACACTAGGGAGTACATTAAGTATCACATCGACATGGTTGTTATGTGTTGTACCATTACAGAAACATATTATTGTGTGCCAAATACCTCATGAGATGATTACAAACCAGGCGTAAGAACTGTTAACTCTCTTCAGCTAACCAGTGAACATTTTGAGAGGATTTTATTTATGAAAAAGAAGAATAAACATATTACAAATATAGGTATAGGGGTAACGATAAACAAAAAAATTCATGTAAAGTATTTCGAGTTACCGTACCGTGGGTAATTAATGATTGAGATTTGTTTTCTATTACTGTATCGCGTGTCAAGGCTCAAGGGCGCATGTTCCTGATTGGTGATTACTGATTGCCTTTACAATAATTGATTAATGATAAAAAAATTCTCCTCGGCACGTTTAAAAAGAGTTACAATAATTGAATCGGTAATTTCAAAAACCTCATAAGCTGCGAATGAATATACATCGATGCTCATAAGTCATTCAATTAGAGTTTTTCAGGAATCAATAAAATTGTTTCATGCCAATTTCATGCACAAAAAAATGAGTTTTAAATGACTTTTTTATGCTTAATTTAGCATTTGAGTGGTAAAAAAATTTAATAGTGAATAATCTTTACAGTTTTTTTTTTATTATTTTTTATTTATTTTTTATTTAATCTTTACAGTTTATTAATAAAAATACTGAAAAAAACCTAAAAAACTGTTTTTGACTTGTTGGCCAGTTGAAACTGTTGTTATAAAATGGCATATGCTCCTCCAGAATACTTTTCTGAACTTGCTTCAAATTAACTAATTTTTCACACGGTATTACTTGAAGAGGAAGGAATGTATTGACTTACGTGGTTTTTACCCAGTAATCGCATCTAAAAAAAGCATTTTGGAAAAAAATGTGACTTAAGAGGTTTTTGAAATGACCGATTCAATAGTCAACCCTATTTTGAAAACTCTGTAATATTAACTGAACTAAATTGAATAAAATAAAAACAGACTAAAAATCAACTCGTTGAAATCAAACGCAATCTGAAAATAATAATTATTGCATTAATTAGTTTGTTAGTGCATTTGTATTATTATAAATATACTTATAAGTACAGACATTTATTTTAATTTGGTCTTAAACTTTTAATTTTTTTAATTAACGGAGACGAAATAATGTTTTTCTGTAAAGGTAGGTTCTTAGGGTGCAAACAAATTAGAATCGCGTAGTAAGCGCGTGCTTACTCTAATTTGTAGGCAGCCTACAGTAAATAATTTTTAAGCATATCGCAACTCTTTTTTTTTCAAACTGTAATATTTTTTTTATAATAACTAAGTGTAGGTCTTATTTTTTTTTTGTGTAGAGAACTGCAGTCAAAAAAATATTCAGCCTATTTTATCATTTTGGTTTATTTGATATTGCACATTAAAATTTTTGCGATAAGTATACATATAATTACATTCGACTTACTTGCACTAAAAAAATTATTTGCTGTAAAATTTGCATTTTTCTTTCAAAGGTGGAATTTTAGTAGCATTTTTACTAATTTAATATAATGGGCTTTTTTTATTGATGATAAGTAATGTTTGTTAATCGTGATGCTATTTGTAATAAAAAAACGAATATAGAGCTTAGAAAACATAGTTTTAATATACACGTATTCGTTATTTAGTTTTTACATAAAGCAACGTAGAATTTTTTAATTCAAAATATTTTGACTAGACTATTCATTAGACTAGTCAATATATTATTTTTTGTTGTATGTACCTGTATATACAAGATCTTTAAAATATTTCTTATGCAAAATTATATTTTTTTTTTTTTTTACTTTGTTTAGCCATCGCTCTGTGGATTACTTACAAGTTAAAAATATTTAAGTAAATATTTTGTTGCTAAATGTAAAAAGTGAATGAATGATTTTTAAGTAGATTTAATACTTATTTTGCAAAGATTTATAAATATAATATGAAATCTAATGTATTAAAACATGAAAGATGGATTTTTGGAACGTTTTATGCACTTTTATATATTTGTACATCTGAAGTTTTTGTATATTATGCTGTTGTAAAATAGGTATAAATACTTAAATATGAAAAACAAATTATGTTGCTTTTATACGCAAAAATAATTAATTCTAAGGTTTTTTCTTTTAGCTTAATACACATTCATAATATACGTATCTTACCTAGTAGATATAGAGCTTCTGAAACAAAAGAACTCAAGTTAAACCATAAATAAATAACTAAGTATATTTATTTTGAAATTTATAAATTGTCTGGAAATAAAAATAATTTTTTTTTGTTAAAAAAACATTTACGTACGGCATTTTTATTTAATTCTAAATAAAATATACAATATCCATTAAAAAATATTTGTACCGACCAATAACTAAAAGTTTTCGTAATTCATACACGATTATATCCAAACTATAAAAACGAGCTTCGTGTTTTATTATTAGAATAGGTTTTAGAATTCATTTTATGTTACAATATTCCAGTACTAAAACTTATGCTAATATTTACCTATACGTAATTTAGCCTAATTACAAGTTATTACTATTATAATATTTTTATTTTTGGTATTTGCAAAAAGTAAATCAATTATTTTAAATTAATTTTATTTTTCTTTTATAATTAGGTAGTACCTACTTAGATACTTTAGTTAAGTTTTGTCAAACTTTGACGATAAATATATTATTTTTATTTTGTATAAGTTTTTTCTTTTGTGACAAAATAAAAATATTTAAAAATTGATTAAACTAAGGTTCAAGCCACATTGCGGCGACGATTAGCCAAGCCAAGAGACGCGACGACTTGTTTTTTCTAAAATGATATCTCAGATAAACTAAATTGTCTCAATACGTAATAGGTACGTAGTTTAAAGCGAAATGATAAAGATGAGCCAAGGCGTGAGTTGAAATGATTATAAAATGATGGTTCACGGTGCGTTCCGACGATGTATGTGACTGAGAAGTTTATATGATTACTTCTTGATGAGGTAGCTAGTCAGATGTATGCTTATAAAAGCAAAGTTTTCAGTGCAAGCCTGGTGTTCGGTTGGTATTTAGTTTTACTGGTATACATACCAGTAATTGATTTTTTAACTAATATTAACTTCTAGTATGGTGAGGTACCCAATGACTTACAGATACGAAGTAATGATTTGATTTCCACGATGTATATGAAGGACGTCGCTTTTAGATTATACTCGACATACTTACTTTGCATCATTTTAGAAAAAACACTTCGCTTCGACTCTCCGGCAATGTGCTTTAGACCTTAAAATAGTTGTAGTCGGGGCCTATACTATCAACGTTAAATTAAAGCAATTAACTGTAAGGTTGTCATTATATGACATCTCAAAAAAAAATATTCTTAATATTGCTTTAAGCGTTGATAGTTTAGGCCCAGGTCGACCGCGAAAAAGCTGCATAAATCATTGCTACAGTCACATAATTGTATTGTCTGGCTGAATTTATGGCGTTGCTACAAGAATGCATTTCAGCTAGATTTCAGCCAATAGCAAGATACTGTAGCAATCATTTCTAGACAATCGCGCAGCTGTTCTTTGTTAATAGAAATCATTAAGCTAAAATAAGGTTTAGTTTCGTATGTCCGAAATGACAACTGTGTGGTTAGTATAAAATTTTATTTTATTGAATGTATTCGTATTCGATGATGTTAGCGTCAAAGTAAAATGAACTTTAACTTTGTGAACTTAAAGTCACAAATTCAGTACAACTAATTTTAATTTGGAGAGTATCCGTATACGTAAACGTATAAGAATGCATTTACGAAATTAAGCTCTAATTCAATTCAGTTATGGTTCATTTTACTTTGACGCTAATGACATCGAATACGAATACGATTAATTGGATTAAATCTTATACTAGCCCTACTGTTCTTCAACTGTTGCATGTTACGTAGAAATAGAATTAAGTTGTTAATACTCTGTAATGGTGCGTCCAGATCAAATAACATAATAAGTTGTTACGAATAAATTATGGTTTCATGGGTTTATAACATGTTTTAAATAACTTCTTCTTTTTGTTTATTAATCGATAGACGTCAACTTCTGATCGCATGATCTTCCACAGGTCTTGGTCTTACGCCGCATGCATCCCGACTGCGACTCGTAACAATAATTAAACACAAGTAGACAAGTAAATTGGTCTGGTGGGAGGCTTTGGCCGTGGCTAGTTACCATCCTACCGTCAAAGACGTGCTGCCAAGCGATTTAGCGTTCCGGCACGATGGTGTGTAGAAACCGATTAGGGGTATGGGTTGAATTTACACTGCTATACCCCTTCCAAGTTAGCCCGCTACCATCTTAGGCGGCATTGTCACTTAGGTGAGATAGCAGTCAAGGGCTATCTTGTTATCGAATAAAAAAAAAATTATGTTACAATAATTTTATATAATATAAAGTTATGTAACAATAATTACTTTTTCATTGATAAAATGTAACATAAATACAAGCTAGCAGTTAATATGCAGACCTACCCAGTTAATAAATGAAATAATAATTACGAATAACATAATAAAAGTTTTATAACAAGTTACATGATCTGGTCACGCCTATTCGTATATTGTTTTTCGTATTATTTTAAAATTTTAACATTAATTTTGATTAAAAATATGGATATTGGATAAGGCTAGGAAAAAACTAGAGTGGAAAAGCAAGCGCGGAATTTGCTCTAGTTGTGTCGTAGGTACGTGAACTATGTAAGGACAAAATGGTGCAGTAAAATTATACATTTGTCCGCGTTTTTCACTCGCGGAATTTGGTCAGATGTGACCCTGGATTACTGGATACTTACATTCCTAAAAGTATTTGATATTTAAAACACTGTCCGCAAAGAATTTAGTAAAAAAATAAGACTGCGTAATAATTATTATAAAAAAATAGCAGAAAAATACCTATTCATCATAACTACCTATGTAAAAAAAAATCAGCTCGTTAATTACATACCGACATGAATAAATTTGTTTTTATTACCAAAATGCTTTTCATTTTACTGTCATGCGATTGTGTAAGAAAATTGTATTTATTTGACAACTTAATCAAGTAACTACCTCCCAAAAAAAAATATAGATAAAAAAGTAGGTAAGCCTCAATAGCCCAACGGTTAAAGGTGTAGACTGAAAACTGAAAGGTCGCAGGTTCGAGCCTCACCCGTTGCACTATTGTCGTACCCACTCCTAGCACAAGCTTTCCGTTTATTTGGAGGGGAGAGGAGAATATAAGTCAAGTTCAGCTTGGCTAATATTCTTTAAAAAAAACTACATTCAGTTAGTAATTTATTCCATAGTTATTTGTTCTGTGAATGAAATCGTCACATCGGGTTATATTATATGAATACGATATTCTTCAACAATCATATAGTACCTGATCTGAGAGGGGAAATTGGAGGGGAGGGGGGCAACCTAGTAGCGCAGCTCTACTAACCATGGCATGTCAAAAAAAGCACGGTGTTGGTCGACACCCCAATAGGTGGACCGTTAATATCAGACGAGTCGAAGGGAGCCGCTGGAAACAGGCGGCGCAAGACAGAGCCATGTAAAAGTCCATGCAAGAGACCTTTGTCCAGCTGTGGACGTCTATCGGTTGATCAAGAAGAAGAAGAACTAATATGATATACATCGAAATCGAAAGGACCTTAGAGGCTAAAGCTACGAAGGAAGTGTTGCAAGTTACGAAAACGATAAATAATAAATATTATTTATTTATTTTATTTGCTTGACAAGAGTTGCCTGGAAGAGATTTACTCTGCAATAATTGCATTTGCACCTTTTAACTAATTATATTTTCTTGTTAATTTTATTCTAATTTCTTGTTTTCCTTGGTGTGCAATAAATAATTTTACATTCTATTCCATTTTGTAAAGGCGCAAGTAAACGTTTGTAGAAGGCAAGGTCGTTAGAAATAAATTAATTAGGTTATAATTAACCACATAATATAGAAGTGTTTACCTGCCGTAATTCGGCCAGTAAACTTCCCTCATTATTTAGAGTGGTCTGGCATTGACGCAGCTGGGAATGTCTCTGGATACCATTAGCTGAATTAACTACTTAATGCGAACTAATATTATCGTTTTAGTTAGGTTTACGTAGACGGTTTTGTTGGACCATTAGATGATAGGTTTTGTTGTCAGTTTCTAATCTAAAATCTAAATAAAATACGATTCATATCACATGCAGGCCTAACGTTGCCAGGCGTCCGGATAAAGCCGGACACGGTCAGGCTTTTTGGTTGCCTGTGCGGTCAAACTAGGCGGTATCCGGCCTATACCGTCAGGGATAGCATGACAGCGGCAGCGGTCCATGACGCGGAGGCATATGGCGTACCATCCAACAAAATTACGATGTCCGGTTCGAAGGACCAGAAATCAAGTCACAGCCGATACGGTCCGCGACCGGTTCTCGTCTAGGAGCCGTGGTCCCGCGCGTCTCCTCCCATGCATAGACGCTGTGGGCGTAACATTGAGGTGCCACAACGCGCTGTATGAGGTCACGGAAAGCGCAAAGGCAAAATGACCAGACAATTTCAACTTCCATCAAATAACTAGAGCTAGCAGTAGATACCTACTTACTTTAGAGGAAGAATGGTAAGCTAAAATAAAACGTTCAAACATAGAATAAGTAATTGTTTATTTTATTTCGTGTCATTTTTCTCTATTTCCAAGCATTATTGGCGTTAAAATATTATTTATTATTCAATAATAATTATACACAATAACTATACATTGATATAGTTTAGTTAACTATCAGCCGAAATACAAAACTTTGGTTCCTAGCTTAAACAACGTTACACAAGTGTACCCAAGATACATTTATTAGTGTGTGTGGGGACATGAATGTATTTAGTTTGATTACATCTCCGCCCTCTAAAAATACAATCAAATGTAATCAGCAATCAACGCCAAAATGACGATAATTAAATTGCTTCATTCTCAAGCAAGTTATGAAATGACGTAACCAGAGTTAAAGAATTCTAGTCTATGGTTAAACATTCTGTCAAAACTTATACAGACAAGCTACCCACACTAATAAATGGAAACCACTATACCATAGCAGTGATTGATTATAACAATAACTTTTAAATCAACATGTTTTATTTTAACCTTCGAAAAGATATATTTCGACTCACAGCAGTCCAGTAACCAAGAAACAGGACTAGATGTTTATTTGCAAGCAATTTGATAATAATCAATTAATTTACATTAGACACTTCATACATTTTTGTCCCCAAAATATGAGGTTGTTCAACTTATTTGTTATTTTGTTGCTGGTTCTACTCGTAAAATATCTAAAGATTGATGAGCTTTTCATTTAAGTTTTTACCTAATTAAAATTTTATCCCAGAGAAGGTTCCTTAATAAATATTAATAGATAAAATCTACTTTATTAAAGATTTATTAGTAATTTAATACAAGTACTTAGTAGATCTATTTCATTAACATTATGCTAAAAAGTAAAAAATGTCCCCAAAATTGGGGAAAAAAATGTATGAAACGGTTTGTGTATTCACCTTAAAATAAAAACGAGAAACTAAGAACACAACAACGAATAGTTATTATCACAAACTGATAAATCATCTATGATGACTATGTACAAGGCCTTTTCGCATAAGGCACAAAAATAAGTTGGCTTTAAGCCTAGACCCTAGTTCGCTATGACATTTAAATCGTAACATTTTTTCACTTTGTCTTTTAATCTCCCAAAAGGTTTTCTCCTAGACACGACCTGCCATGCGATTAGTTTAAGGCGTGAGGTTATATTTATCAACTCATATATACATGCGTTCTTAGCTATCAAATGAATAATTACTTCTTCTTCTTTTCTTACAGAATCAAAGCTGAGTCAATTTATAAATTATAAATTGACCCAGCGAGATTCAAAAGACAGCGTATACACACCTCTGCCAAAAACGTCTCAAAATACATTTCGCACGTAGAAAGTTACGATTTCAAAGTCATAAAAAAGGGTACTTCTCTATACAGTAGGACACGATTATATACAGATTTGGCCCCAAAACAATGGTGTTTCATTTAAATCGGGAGTTCATAATTTTTCTTAATTAATTATTTTATTACACGAAAATATAACGTCGACACTGGAAGTTTCAGTTGGCGTAAGGGACATTTTTACTTTATTTTTTCTTTAACTAAATTAAAAAATGTAGAAATTAAATTACTTACAGGTTTTAGGGTCATGGCAGCGTAAAGTCAAGTTCTTTAAAAGACGTTTAAACTTTTTAAAAGCACTATTGATTTTAATAAAAAAAAGTCTTAAATTATTCTTTTATTAAAAAGAATAATTTAAGTAAGGCTAAATAAGAATAGAATAAAAAATAATAACAAACCGTAAAACATTCATAAATAAAAAAGACAGTAAGTAATCGTTGACATTGTTATCCCTTACGACAATCAATATATTCTTTACCGACATTTATTAGAATTACGCGTAAATATATGTATTTTATTTTTATTCTTCTATTTATTACATTATTATTTATTTAAATATATTATATATTACCCCTAGAGCCTCGTGCAGTCTTTCCATAACAATATTGCTTACAATCACAACGCACACAAAATATAATTTCGATATATTTTTGGACGAGTAACAAACGAAGTTCACATAAATCACTCGTTCAGTGCAAAAACGTCACAATTTTAAATACGTACAATCGAAAAATGTTACAGTTAGGTTAGGTTATTTGAAATTATGAAGGTTTGAATGTGTGCTTGACATTATAGTTAATTTAATCACATACGCATATAGTTAATTTAATCAATAAGCATTATGATTTATGTTGTATCCATTGTTTTAAAGAATAACTCGACCAATATTCCCTTCTTTTCCTCCAAATAAGGTAAGGTTTACTACACTAAAGTTTAGCTATAGAAGTAGTTTCAATTGTAGTTACTTACCTAAATTTTTTTGAAATAATATCAAATACTTTTTACGCATTTATTAATTAATGTATTTTCGCACTTATGACGCTTTTGCACTTAACATAGCATATAATTTTATTATGCCGTCTAGTTAACAGTTATAGACAATTTATTATAATTAAAGTAAATACAATAATATGTCTTTTAAACAATTAAGTATAAGAGATCATACATAGGCATTTCGTGATCTCCTTGATCCTTGCATTGCACCAATCATTAAAATTATTTTTACAAGCATTTACAAGTATGTATTTAGAACAGCAATTAAAAACTACTCTATTGTAATCTGCTTTTAATTAGGTATTACCATAGACAATAGTTTGTTTTGCAAGTTACTCGAATAAATATTGTCAATCTTGTCTATGGTCTAAAAGACAACCGTACAGATTGTTAATATTTTAGAACAGTTTAATGCCATACATATTTTTGTGACTTTGTTTTTGTATACGTGTCTCTATTGATAGGTTTTTTAATTAACTATTGAAGCACAAAATAAGCAAACAGCAATAAAATCCGAATTCAGTCGATTTGCACTTAGTAATTTTGCCTTCTAGACCATAGAGATAAGCTATTTGTAAAAAAAAAGTGATTTTTAATTCGCTGTTGTAACTGCGTAGCCAAAAACTTGCCGGATAGATTTCGATATTGAAATTGCTAATAAACGAGCCCGTTTATAAGATTTTCGACGTGTGGCCTAGTTATGATACCGGATATCGCACGATCACGCTGGTTAAGCAACGTTGACCCCGATCGGTGATTGGATGGGTGACCAACGTTGGGTTTACACAGGCCTTTTCGCTCCCTCCATGTCTCGAGAACGTTTACTGCCAACTGTTTAAGGCGCCATTTACTGTTTCTATCTCACTCAGTGTAAACCTCATATGAGCAGGACAGAAATACAAAATGGCTGTTTGACAGTCCTATTCTCATTTGAAACGCACTATATTGTTCGTAACCCCCTCCCGGGAAGCGCAGTGTTGGCAGACCCCCCACTAGGTGGACCGACGACATCAAACGAGTCGCAAGGAGCCGCTGGATTCAGGCGGCGCAGGACCGAGGCCTGTGGAGGTCCATGCAGGAGACCTATGTCCAGCAATGGACGTCTATAAGATTAAGAAGATACTGTTCGTAACACTAAACAAGAATAAATGTATTTCCTTTCTTTCTTTGTTTCAAATAGTCTTAGCTCATGTACAAGTGTTTAAGCCGGGCTCACGCTTTCTTCTTGGGCGCGGGGTCGTCGGCGAAGATGTCCCGGAAGTCGTTGAGAAGGATGTCGACGACGTTGTTCTGCTGGATGTAGTCGACGGCGATGTTGTGCGCCTGTTCCGCCGGCGCCCACAGCAGCGTGGGCCCGAACACGATGGCCAGGTTGGCGGTGTGCATCCTGTTGTGTTCGCTGTGCTGCGTCACTCTGATAAACAACACATATTTTTTACATGACTGCGCGACGCAAAGGAGGGTAATGTTCCCTCAAATATGGTTGAGCGAAGCAATGGCTGGATCATGCGTCATGCTCGTGAACGGGTGCCACCAACGGGAATGGGTCTGCTTTGTTTTCCCATTTTGACACGTGTTGGATTATATGTATTGCTTTTTTGAAGCTTCACTGTGGAAGCACTGTATACATAGCATAGTTTGGTTACCTATTGTAAAAAAAATTTTTTGAAAAGAGCAACCGCCGAGTTTATTGCTGGCTCTTCTCGGCAGGAACGGCATTCCGAACCAGTGGTAGATTTATTGACGATTCAAAAGCACTTGTAAAAGTTTATTTGAATAAAAAATATTTCTATTCTATTCTATTCTAATATGTTTAACACGATCGATTTGTGTTAATCTTGAGAGTGTCACTAAAGACATGACAGTAATCAAAATTCAATATGGCGACCACCAGACGCCATATTGTGAAAAAGAAAAAATGAAAGTCGATGAACTATGTTATAGTCTGATTTTTAATTCGGTGGAATTCTGACAGATGTCATTTTGTAAATAGAGCGAGTTATTTGTATGAAAAACAGTATTACCACCTGTAGTTCGATTTTATCCCAAACTATCTGTCAGGCATTTGTCATATATATATGTGCGGCCATTGTTTTTTATTTGTATAAGTTTCAATTTATTATCTTTTTTGTGGGATTTATTAAATCTCTGGTAACATTAAGATACGTCAGAATTCCACGGAATTAAAAATCAGACTATAAGTGAGTTATCATTGAATAAGTATTTGAAAATAAGCGTATTGTTTCTCTTATGATATTTTGTTTGAAATGACCGTTTACGATTTACTAGAAAAAAGTGTAAAATAAAATATTAAATTAAAAAAAATCAAAAACCAAAACTGAAAAGGAAAAAACAAGTCTAGTAATCTGTTAAATAATATTGACTTAAACAGTCGCGACCCATTAAAAATCTAGATCGGTTCAAATCTTCCCAATGATGATATTATTTCTGCTATATAATGACTTAAGTTATTATATAGCAGAATTCTAGATTACTAGACCTGTTTTTTCCTTTTCAGTTTTTATTTAGGCAGTCGCGTTTTTTATTTTTAAATTTAATATTTTATATTATTCACTGCTCTTTCACTTCAAGTTCGTCGTCATCGACTGTTACCTAATGATCATATTAGGTAGGTACAGGTACTTACTTCAGAAGATGCTCCAGTAGAAATTTCAGTGTATCCCTATTGCATTGCGGTAATGCCTGAACGATGCTCTGGAACTCTTTTACCCTTGCTTCTCTAGGCTTTATTGCTGTAATTATAAATTAAAATATTTAGTACACAAACCACACACATATAATAAGTACACAATAATAGTTAATAGTGTCGGTGGCGTAGACAAGAACAAGGAATTCATTATCAAACCATAGACAATTAGACATAGCGTAGCGCATAGTTTAAGCCTCTTACATACATTGCAGATAGTGCATAGTTAAGTCTCTTACATACATTGCAACAAATAGCAAAATATTTTTCATAGGAAATTTTTTTGGAAATTTTTTATGAAGATAATCTAATAGTACAAGCTTAGTTGTAAGGAAATAGGTCTAGTTCTTTATGATTAAGTGTCGATTTCACCAATGTCAAATGACTCTTATCCGAGGAATAAATTGGGCGTTCTGACAGTTTTTGTATTGAAATTTTGCAAAAATATCAATTTTTTTGCTTGATTTACATTACATTGGTGAAATCGACTCTTGTAAGTATAGATATTCTTAAAAAACAGAATTTTAAACTGCATCAAGCAGGATTACTAAGATATTGGACTTTTATTTTAGCCAATTTCTGTTGAATCGAAATTTCGAACCTCCCAAGTAGCACAGATAGCTGTATAAATACTCACTTTTAGACCTATTTGAACCTCTAAGCGTATTAAGACTCTTTTAAGAGTACACTGGTGATCCTACAGCTGCATAATAGCTGTCAGTGATATTTAAACAGCTTAGGCTGAATAAGGGCTGTTTAGTGGATAAAATTACGCCAAATGCTGTATAAGAAGGTATTTGTGAACTCTTATTACACTGACTTATTAAGGGGGCACGTGTGAACTATTATGAAGCTTGTTGCTGAATATCAGAGTTTTAACTATTCACGTCGCTGTTTAACATGAATCCACCATTTTGTTGTATAACCTCATAACCTATATAAATATACTGATTCATTTTTCAACTTTTATGATGTTTTGTGTATGAATTAGGAATGGATTGCATTAGTTTTTACTTCTCGATATCATAATAGCAACTTTTTATCTTATAATTCTTTTCAAAGCACTAAAAATTGTTTATTCAAGTTTTCATCACGGCTTATTTATATCACGAAACTAATTAAAAACCGAATATTTTCGTGGCGCACTAAAATTTTCTTAGGTAATATATATGTATAATGTCAGTAAAATTACATTCCCAATCATTTTTCTTTTATAAATATGAAAACAATGCACTTAACTTTGAATTTATAACCACACGTATTCAATCAAATTCAATTCACTCCACGAAGTATATTAATTTGCTAGATTTGTATTATCTATGGTTTGCTACTTCACTTTTACGTCACGTGACATATTTGCTGAATAAAGAGTAACTTGTAATCTTTTACTCAACTTAAGGCTGTATAATTTGTGCCCATTTAAGAGGTATAAGAGCTGTATACGGCCGTATACAGCCCTTATGCAGCTTTTTTATACAGCTTTAAGCGTGACGGGAATTCGTTATTCAGCTGCTAAGCAGCCTTCGTGTGCTACTTGGGCTACCACTGACAATAGATATATTATGCTTGTATATGAAAATAGACTCCAGTACCTACTGTAATTATAACAGAGATAATTATTATGTTTACTTACAACAAGCTGCTAGTACTCTGTCAAACATGGTACAGGGGATAAGAGGCTCTTTCAGTTCCCTGAAAAACAGCTTCAGTGAACCCGTTAGCACGTGGATGTCTGTGTTGTTTTCGATGACTGATAGATTGTTTTGATCGATCTGTAAAAAACAATTAAGTAATTTTGTTTAAACACTGAATTGCTTCAAGTGAAATATCACTTAGCACCATGTAAACTTTTTGCCATTATCTGTGTAGAAATCAAATACTAAACCTCTGCAAGGTATGAACCCACCAAAGCTTGTTATAAACATTTCTATTGTTAAATCATATTCATACATTCACACGTAAGTTAAATACTTTTTCACTCTAATAGGATAATAGGATAGTGTGATGTGATATCTATATTTAGAATAAAACTGTAACGGGACAAATTCATTTATTTTGAAAATTTTAATCGGAGGATGCTTTATTATCGATACTGAAAACAATTTTTTTTTGAATTTTTTTTCTGTCTGTCTGTGCGCGCATCACGCGAAAAATACTGAACGGATTTGAATGAAATTCGGTATAGTGGTAGCTGATACTCCGGGTCAATAAATAGGATACTTTTTATCCTGATAAACAATAAGGTTTATCCGGGATAAGGATGAAAGTTTTTGTATATTTTGCTCCGTAACTTCCTCAAATCTTATCCGAACTTGGTGATTCTTTTTTTATTGTAAATTGTGTACTATTATAAATATTTTGTCTAATTTTGATGAAGATTTACTAAACATTATCGGAGATAGAGGACATAACTTCTCGCGGATAGTAGCAAGTCACTCTAAACTTTCTCCACGCGGACGAAGTCGCGGGAATCAGCTTCTATAAAAATATATCAGTCAAATACCCTCTTCTCACCTCTAATCGTATCTTCTGCACCTGGCTCAAGTTGCCACTGGCTCGGTACAAGCCATCAGTGCACATGTTCTCCTTCTTCTCGATAACTTTCACACAGGCCTTGACGAATTCCGGAACACGCGGGCTCGTCGGCGGACATACCTCCTCCAGCTTGCGACCGAACACGGGCTCATCTATAATATAATGAACAGGTGAGCATGAAATATCGCTCATTTGCAACAAGGGTGACATAATTCAAATTCGACGACGAGAGAATTCTCTCGCTAGAGAGTAATGTTCTGTGGATGCTAACGGTCTCGATTTCTCGAAACAACGCAGTGGCCAGAGTGCGATAGAGCATAAGCTCACACTCTCTCTCGCTCTTATTTTTTTGTGCTTAGCGTAATATTGTTTTTCTGTTAGCGGATTATAGCAAAATAATTCTAATCTTTTCTTGCTAACTTTGTTAATCTTTAAAACGTTACTATACCATTTTTAGTATTATTAATTGTCGCCTAAGTATTTTAAGTTCTCCTGTAAGTACACAAACAACTTGTTCTACATATTGATTTGTATAGGTAGTTACGTTTCCTTCAAAGAATCGTGACGAATAAAATTATTGTAAATGCCAATTACAAATATGTAAACACATTACAAATATGTAAATGACCGAATAACATTAGGTTCGAATGTGACGCTAACAAAAACCTGACGCGGCACAAACTTTAGCCTGACGTCACAACCCGTCACAAAATTACAATATGCACAAACTTGACGACCTCCCTGGCGCAGTGGTGAGCGCTGTAGTCTTTATAACTGGGAGGTTTTGGTTCGATTCCCGGCAGGGGAAGTTTGGGAATTTATTTTTTCTGAATTGTCTCTGGTCTGGTCTAGGTCTACGGCTTTGGCCGTGACCGTTAAAAAATATATTGATAATTTTATATTTTTAATCACGCTGATTTTTAGGACAAAACTTAATTTCAAGTTTAAAATTTTCGAATTATTTTACCTACCTTTTGTTTTAGCACAAATCTTATATACTTGTTTTGAATGTGTCTAATACCTACCTAATTTACGTTTTACTCACACCGTAATAACTCTAAAATTTTCCAAAACCATTCTATTAATTAATGTTAAAATCATTGTTAAAAAAAACAACCATCCACCGCTAAGGGAATAAACAGGGTTCTACAAAACAACCAGGTATCGAAGACAAAATAAAACACCAACTAATTTGCACTAATTCTATTCTAAATAAAACTAAGTAATCAAAAAAGCACAAACTCACTGAAATCCATATTTACAATACTCACCATTATTTCATAGATTTTAAACTATCCGTTACTTACTACAGAAATTCAAATATAAAAACTTCGAAATGTTAATATGAATTTTTTTAATCTAATACAGAAAGTGTTAGAAAATTCTAAATCCACACAAAAATTTTGAAAAAAACCCATGCAATCGACAACTTTATTAAAAGCTACAAAATCACAGCAGCAAAATCTAAATAAAATTACAAACCATATAAAAGACTAAAATCAATAAGTATAAGTACTTACGTATTTAAAAATTTAAAAATGTCTCAATATAAATGCCTTAGTAAAAGCAAAAGATAAGACTTCAAGAAAGAAGTTCATAAGACTCATAAGATATTTTTCAGACTAAATTTTAATTAAATTCACAAAAACTAGTGTTTTTTTTTTAATTATTAGGATGCACGGTAGTGCAACGCCAAGTTCTTTAAATAACGCATAACTATGAAAGAAAAACCACCCACTTTAAAATTAGACGAAAACTGCATGAAAATCTTAAACACGCGAAGAGTCTTAATCTCAATCCAATTAAGAGGGTACTCTAGTGGGCCTTTCTCCATACAAACGTATTCTGCTGTTTTCTTCGTGGATAATGCCTCTAGAGCAATGATTTTTTTCCAAAAAATCTAGATCTAATTAATACGTGCCTCTATGTTTTGCTTTTTTCCAAAACATTATCATTAAAAAAAATATGACAATCCAAAAACCCGAAAAAAACCCTCGATTTTACCGCCATGTTCAAACGACTATCAGACAAATATGATAAGTTTTTAACAAAAAAGCAAAACATAGAAGCATAGATATACTCTTCCTCTAAATTTTGATATAAGAATATTTGAGATTTGTCCAGTTTTGAAGAAGGAAACAGCAGAATACGAAACGTCTTTTGGTCAAGGTTTTTGTAGGTAAAAATCAGCTCGAGCTGCAGTTGTCCCTTTCGTACTTTACGGGGGTAGGGTGGAGGTGAGGGAGGGTAAGGCTTACATGTACACTAATAGGGAAGTGACAATTGTCGATATTTTTATCGATACTCTAGTGATGTACTCTGATGTCGATATTTACACTATACAATGATTATTTTATTTATTAGATACTAGCGGACACCCGTGACTTCGTCCGCGTTCCTAAATCACCGCAGTTTAGGTTGGCAGAACCCCGTCAGCATCAGGATTAAGGAGTTGGATCCTGGAATTTAACGATGTCTTTACTTGGTCCCTATAATAACTATTCATAATAATCAACAATTCCTAAATCCCCACAGTTTAGGGAAGCAGTACCCCTGCAGCATCAGGATTGAAGAGTTGGAACCCGAAGTTTTTATGGGACCATCTCGCAAAGTTTTTGTGTCGATTAAAAAAAGATTCACGCAAATCGATTAAGTAATCACGGAGATATCGATATACAGAGGTAGAAAACACAACTCCTCCTCCTTTTTCGAAAGTCGGTTAAAAAAGTAGCCTATACGATGCCCGATAATATCAGCTATCTACCAGTGAAATCCCGTCAAAATCGGTTCGGCCAGTTCCAAGATTAGTGGCAACAAACAGACAGACAGACAAAAATTTAAAAAATTGTTGTCTTGGTATAAGTACCGTATTTACTTTCATATGCAGTTAGTAAAAAGCGGCCAAGTGCGAGTCAGACTCACCCATGAAGGGTTCCGTAGCAGCAATTGCGGTTTACGATTTATGACGTATTAAAAAAAAACTACTTACTAGATCTCGTTCAAACTAATTTTCGGTGGAAGTTTGCATGGTAATGTACATCATATATTTTTTTTAGTTTTATCATTCTCTTATTTTAGAAGTTACAGGAGGGGAACACACATTTTACCACTTTGGAAGTGTCTCTCGCGCAAACTATTCAGTTTAGAAAAAAATGATATCAGAAACCTCAATATCATTTTTGAAGACCTATCCAAAGATACTCCACACGAATAGGTTTGATGAAAAAAAATTTTTGAGTTTCTCTTCTAACTATGGGGAACCCCAAAATTTGTTTTTTTTTCTATTCTTGTGTGGAAATCGTAATGCGGTTAACAGAATACGTCTACTTACCAAGTTTCAACAGTATAGTTCTTATAGTTTCGGAAAAAAGTGACTGTACATACGGACGGACAGACAGACAGACATGACGAATCTATAAGGGTTCTGCTATTTGGCTACGGAACCCTAAAAAGCTGTTCTTTTGATATTACAAACAAACACTTCACTTCAACACAAACAATATTATTTATTTGTATATTATGTATATATAATATATACTAGCTGATGCCCGCGACTTCGTCCGCGTAAGTAAATACGAGTATGTACCTAGTTAAAATTCGCGAAAAACGTTTACATCATATAAATTGTGTAATGACATAACAAGTTGATAGTAAAAGTTTTAATAGAAAAGTTTATTTTATTCTTTTTAGCGCATTTAAATAAAAGCTTGTTTTTAAAAAAGTTTTTTACTTTTGATTTATTTATGGTTTGTAGTGGCGTTTGAAGTCGGTTTTTGAAAAGAATTTTTATTTTAAGTTTTTTAGTGTAGCTTGTTCCTGCAGCTTGCTCTCTTTCTCCCCTCCTAAATCCCTATAATTTAGGTGGGCAGTATGGACAGGATTGAGGAGGATGACCTGGAGCTCTATGATCTAGTAGCAAGCATACCAATTCGTACACGACAGTTCCTAAAGCTTTTAGGGAGAAAGTACCCCTGCAGCATCAGGTTTGAGGAGTTAAAGGTAAAAAAATTTAATGGCCCACTAAAAAAAATCGCGTGAATCAGTCCTGAAACCCCGGAGTAATCGGTGGACATATCTGCATAGAAAAAAAAAGATACCGACCGAATTGATAACCTTCTCCTTTTTGAAGGTCGGTTAAAAATAGGGCTATCCATTATGGTTTACGATAGTGTGTTATGCCAGCCACAGCTGTACATTCAAAGTTTCCTGTACGTAACGGGGTTGGACCTATTACTGAGCATTGTGAAGTCTATAATTTCTGAACTACGAAACTGACGACCTTAAAATAATTACAGAACAATCATAGCAGTATGTTTTTTCTAATAAAAAATGAATGAATGAAATCGGAGTACACATTTTGACTCTCATCCCCTCTCCCAAGGGAACCGTGCTGAATTTCGGGATAAAAAGTATCCTATATTTTATCTCGTAGTATGAACTTAAATCATATTACGTTTCATTTAAATCCGTCCAGTAGTTTCAGTGTGATGCGCGGCCAAGATACAGACAGACGAAAAATTAAAAAAAAAATTGTTTTGGGCTCAGTATCAATAGTAAAGCATCATCCGATTCAAAGTTTCAAAATATATTTATTCACCCGCAGGCGGCCGGCGGGTGAATGTTACGGGCATGAGAGGGGCGAGGGCTCGCGCACACAAATACACTACTCGTACACATGGATAACTCCTGTTGGTCGGGCGCAGCGCGACGGCGATATTTTCTTCAAATACCTATTTTTCAAATTCCTTGGGACTAGAGTACCGTCTTAAACTAGCATAATTAATACAATTTAAGATCCACAGTTATTATTAAGCTTTATTTATTTATCCCACACACATGCATCTCAACAATGTTACCTAGTATTAAATAGAATACCAGCAATAACGTGGATAACCTTTTAAAAATTTAATAAAAAATAATATGTTGTGTAAAACGTTGTAAAAAAGCAAATCAGGCTCCGACCACAATATCGGAGGATTCTTTGTATATTATTTAAAAAAAAAAATAAGCAAAATCCAATTAAGGACACGCACTTACTTTTAACCTTTACGTGCTGTACAGTCTAAAAAAAATAAGCATTTAAATGTGCACTCGATTAAAGTGGGCAATCTAGTAATCTACAATCGTATATTTTTGGTGCAAGCTCTGCCAATTAACTTAAGTATTGATAGCCAAACCTTTATAAATTCCTTTGTTCACTAGGACATCCATGGCCGGACGTTTTGCGAAGAATTTTCTAAGCCTACTTCTAACGTGCGACCTCTGTATGGAAACTTCGGTGGAATCGCTTAAATCCTCGTTGCTACTACCGCCGGCTGAAATGGACGTTTCAAAAATAAAATCACGAAAGAAATTAGCACAACACTTAAAATTAAGAGATAGGAGAAGCGAAAGTTGTAAAAATGAACCTACTGTCAAACCTGATAAAACGAATAAAACTTAAATTGATACAAAACAAAGAGTCTAATATAAAAATCTTTCGGTATTTTTTGAATCATTGTAGTACGACAAAAAAATTGAAATCATAGTATATTTATGAAAAATAATAAAAATAATTGATTAACATTCTTGTTTAAGCAGGTTTGAGTATGTACTAAAGAAAATACGAATAAATAACTCATTTAAAAAGATTCATGATAGGTTCCTACCCAAAAGTAGAAGGGAAGAAGTAATAGATAAAATACATTCCATTAATAAAGTAGAAAGGGCAGAGGTTGAAAATATAGTGTTATTTACTATTGCTAGAAACAAAAATAATTTGAAGGCAAAAAGTTTGATAATAGGATAAATAGATACCCATACACCATGTATTGGAAATATGACATGACAATTCAATGAATAACCACCGAGTATTTAGATTAAATAGCGAGAAACATTTATTTTACAATGGAGGCACATTTATTTATTTACTATTTTGACTTAATGACTCAGACGTACACAATTTGGAATCAACTAAAACTTTATTACCTTATAATTTTGGTGACCCTTTTAAATCTAATCACTTTATCCGGTATTTTTGTAAATAAATTATTACCATTGTTTAATTATGATAAAAATCTTTTATAAAAAATAAGTCTAAATGATTTGTATTCTGCAGTTACGGCTTTCGTTTAGATTGAAGTCAGTATTTAGGTGATATTTCGTCTAGATAATTTAAGATATCTATGCCGTATCAAAGAAATGATACGGACAGATAAGAGCTACCTACGTTTATTTTAAATATCTAAATACGAGCTAAAATTTTCAAAATAAAATCACTCTTTTTCGCTTTTTACGTGGTATGGTTTACCAACAAGAGTTTTAGTGACAATGGAATTCCTGGAATGGATTCAAGATACACGAGTTTTACGGTGTGCGTGTGGATGGTTGTTACATATAACGTCATATCTTATCGATAAGATAGTGATCAGTTTTATAAAATAATGTCATAAGGAAATCATTAAAATAAGTTTTTTCTTTCGTTCTAGATCCTTTAATTTTAATATTAATCTTAAAATCAATACAAAAAAAGAAATTTTTAAAAAAGTATCATAAAGTTTGGCCTAATTCATACTTTTAATGAAAGTAAAATGTTGAGATCCAAAAAAGCTTCTCAGTTTCGACGGTGAGGAAGAATGATTCTTCTCCTTTGGACTTCTTTTGCTCTTCATATTCACATTGAACTTTAATTTTTGTGACAAAATCCATTTCATATGTCATCACTGATTTCATTTTAATTAGATAAGAATTTACTATCACAGTAAAATTTTTTAAAAATAATTTGTCACATTACGAAACTAAATCACAATCTGAACATACATATATAGACTTTTCACATAGAATACTAAAAATTAATTTTTTTGTAACAAGTTTTTTTGAAAACAATGTTCCTATAATAATAATTTCAATTTTTTCGAAAACACGCACTGTTAAAAGTGCTTAAGTGAAACAATAGGTGTTATCACAGGCACATTTTCACAAATTGAGAGGATTGAAAAAGAAAATGATTTATAAAAAAAAAAATTTTAGGCACATTTAATCTAGTATATTCATCAAAGGTTTCAGTGTTACTAAATTTTAATCGAAATTATATCAGTAAAACGTGTTATCAGATAAGTGACAAAAACGTCGACGTGAATAATATCAAACACTTGTCGATAATAGCAATTAGCGGCATAAAAACAAGGCCAAACGTAGTTTAAAATAATCATCACTTTTGACACCATAAAGAACCGCTCCTGATTATCCGGAAGAGGACATCTCTTAAAGCGATGAACGGATTATTAAAGTATTCATCAAGAGATAGCGCATGCCAATTATAAAATAAGGGTATTCCTTATTTAAAAAAAAATTTTTTTTGGGTATAATCATCGATGTATCCTATCCTCCTATGTAAGTATCCCCAAAACGCTTATGTGACGGTAATTGTTCTGAGAGTCAATACAATGGTTTACGCCGTCGTTTTAATAACGATACAACTTTGAAAGTGTGTAAAAAGGAGGCTGTTTTTTTTAAACGAATAGAAAAAATACTTAAATAAAAACGAATGATATAGTGCACAAAACAACACTTTAAAAAAATTATAGTACTTAATTATTATTTTTAATCTTACAGGAATCCAGACGACCAAATCCGTTCATGCAACCACAGCTTAACATCACTTGATTAAAACTTAAACCTACACGCCATTTTTTTTTACTTTTTTGTCACCAAATAAATATTCCTACAACGTGGGTTGTCTACTTAAAAAAAAAAAAAAAAACTAAAAATTACATTAGTTAAAAAGTTTAAGTATCTAGTTTATTTTTATGAAAAAATTTTGGCAATGGATGGCAATGTAAAACTTATTAACCACTCATTTAATCTTCAGTTAACTATAACTCATTGTATTGCTATGAGTTCTCAGCGGTAACTGAATGAGGAAAACATGAATTAATTGAACATTTTACCGGGAACCATATTCGTCATTGATGTATCTCACAAAAACTGGGAAAACTGCTTATTTACATATTATACATTTCAATTAATAGGTATAATAAATGGTTAAATATGACAAAGGTGAACTATGGTTTTGTGAATCATAATAATCGAGCTAATAAATTGAATGATATAATGAGAGTACATAATCAAAGGATATAATTTGTTAGACCTGTTTTAATCTATTTGCAATCGAACCCTGCTGCCAAAATATTTTGGTAAGTATGTTGTTGTTTTCCGAATTCGGTTCTACAATAATATAAAACTTCAAAGAGCATAGTGTCTTAAAAATATAAACATTAGGTAAAACGTTATGTTGTATAACGTCATATATATGATGATAGATTGTATGACGTCAGTTTTTAAAAATTATCTTCATTTTTAGTGTTTAACAATCTGTCTTCGCCAAGGAGGAAACAAAAAGACGTGTGGCACTCGGGGACTGCCGCGGTAAAGCTATTGCATAGCATTTTTTATCAACGCCATCTAGCGGCTCACCGTAGAGGAGTCCCGTGTCAGGTTATTTTCGTTACGGAATTTCTGGATTCGGTCTCCACGCTGGCCCGCGATAGAAGCTATGCAATAGCTTAAAAAAATTTTGTTAACAATTGGGTATGTGACAGTTGTCAAAATGCGGATATTCATTATTTACAATCGAAAATGTAACATGTAAGTAAGCAGACTGAAAACTGAACGTTCGACGGTTCGATTATATACCTAGATTCAAACTATATGACTTCTCGGAACATCGTACTTTTCAATGCGCAGAATATAATATTAGAGCGGGATGATATCAGCGGGACGGTTCAGTTGAACTATCTGCGCGAAGCTACACTCGCGGCTAAATTCCGAGACGTCATAAAGTTTGAATGACTGTGTACCCGTTTGCACTATTGTCGTACCCACTCCTAACACAAGCTTTCCGCTTATTTGGGGGGGATGGAAGTCTGGTTCAGCTTGGCTAATGTTTTTCATAAATATAATTTTAGGCTAAGTGGGGGTAGAACGAACCTTTTTGCTTGTTCCGTGTGGCGTGCCGCGATACTGGCGGGGTCCTGCCGAGACTTTCGAGATCTGTGTTGCTGCTTTGGTAGGGGCTGGGTCGATCGTCCAGTGGCGGGGGACCCTAGTGAAGCATTATTATGTATTTATCTGTATTACGTTACGTTCTGGGTTCGATTCCCAACGGGGGAAATTTGGGAAGTTATAATTTCTGAATTGTCTCTGGTCTGGTCTGGTGGGAGGCTTTGGCTGTGGCGGTTACCACCCTACCGTCAAAGATGTGCCGCCAAGTGATTTAGCGTTCCGGTACGATGGCGTGTAGAAACTGATTCGGGTTATGGGTTGAATGTACACTGCCATACCCGTTCCTAGTTAGCCGGCTATCATCTTAGACTGCATCGTCATATGCCATTAGATGAGATCGCAGTTAAGGACTATCATCGAATAAAAAATCCCTATTTATTCTTTTAGTTAGGGCTTATATTTTCAACACTTCTTTCTTAGCGAATTCCTACGTCATAAAAGCTATCTGTATGCCTTTCAGCCCGACCCGTTCAGGTGTTAGAGCTGTGCGTTGGTAGATCAGTCAGTCAGTCCTTGCATTTTATTGTTTTATATTAGCCTACAAGTATTCTCTTCAAAAGCAGTCTAATAATATAAACGTAAAAATTCTTTTACAAAACCGACTTCAAACGCCACTACAAAGTATATCAATTATGCCTATAAAATTTGAAGAATTCCCTTGATTTCTCTAGGACCCCCTAATCTGATGAAAATGGGACCACCTGGGAAGTATACCCTTTCAAACAAAAAAAGAATTTTCTAAATCTCGGTCCAGGCATCTTCGAGTAATCGGGGAACATACATTAAAAAAAAAGATTCCGACGAATTGAGAACCTCCTCCTTTTTTGCAAGTCGGTTAAAAATCGAGAATTAACTTACAAGTTTGTATATGACATTCTGTATGCACTTGAGCAGTCGTATGGCACCTTCTTCAGTGAATTCTTGCAGCAAGTACTGGTCGTGTTCCACGGTCAGCAGCAGCGAGCGCATGAACCTGTGGAAATATACATCATCATTACCAGAAACCCATCGACAGCACACCACTGAGTGCAGGTCTCCTCTTAGAAAAGAGTTATAGCTATGTACAAGAGTACCCGGTGCAAATTGGCAGACTTCAGAATCAGAAAAATCTTTATTGGCAGCTATAAACACACAAAATTTCATGAACCATGGTAAACGTAACTGATAACGATGCTCCTTTTTATAAGCTTTTATATGAGTATTAAGTTATTTTGGTTCCGTGACCGCTTCATTCTAAAATATTAAATCAAAGCTTAAGAAAACGACTAAAATGTATGAAAAAGCCGAAACACTCTCTTTTTGGATAATATTTTCTGTAACATACTATTTTTTTATCACCTAAACTTTATATTAAAATAAAGTTTATATCTTCAAGTATATATTTACAATTTGCCGGAATTGGAACTGGAATTGGATTTTGGAACTTTTTTTTCGAGAGGCGAAAATTGGGCCTTATCAACCCACCTCCTTTAAAAACACATGATATCGTTACTTTATAGCAATGCAACGCTACCAAAAGTGTGAATTTTGCCAACTTACATTGGGCCAGCAGCGTGTCAGCTATGGATTAAGGCTGGAATCTATAGAACTCACTCTTACTCTGCTCAGACTCAAGACAGAGTTAAAACGAGACAGATTTATGTCAGAGCATATTTTTGTCTCGTTTTAACCTCTATCTTAAGTCTGAATTGAGTTAACTCTATAGATCTCAGCATAAGAGTTGTAAAGGTTCGATGAAGAGGTATATACCTAATAAGGGTGGTGAATGATGACTTACCTCCTGGTGTGCTGCTGTATGCACTGTACAACGTGCGCGTTCAGCAGCGGCAGCTCTAGCTCAGCGCGTGGCGCCGTTGGGCTCGGCGGCGTATTGGTCCCTTTGGGCAGTCTCTGCGGACCAACGATATTTAATTATTAACCCTTATATCCCAACACCTAGGCTTGCCAACATATTTTCAGAATAAACTATAAAAAATGTAGTAGGTATTTTAAGGAAAGAGTAAAAAAAAGTTTTGAAAAAGTCTGGAAATTGTTTGTTATTACTTTTTGCAAAATAAAAGTGATCCATCCAACTGAAAAAGGGCAAAGGGCCAAGGTGACAATGTTGGCACGAGTGTTTGGTCCAATTTCTCCATTCATCCATTTGGTAATCAGTATTGATAGTTATTGTAATGGAAGAACAAAAAATGTACTTAGACATTTTTTTTTAAATATTTTTAGCGAGCAAACGAGCAGGCGGGTCACCTGATGTTAAGTGATTACCGCCGCCCAAGAACATTTGTAGCACCGGAGGCACCACCGATGTGTTGCCGGCTTTTTAGGAATTTGTTGTTCCGACATAATTATTATTACTATGTGTTATACGAGTACCTACTTACCTCTATAAATGTTTTACTTGGAACTGTCGATATTCCAGTTCCAACTAAAACGTTTATCGGACCGGTGGTAGAGCCTTAACTTGTCATTAAGAGTCACAGTTTGGCCTATATGAATCAATTAATTTTGAATTTTATCGTAATATGTACTCATATAATCTTAGTCTGACAAAATTCAAAACGGCTTGACCGATTTGAATAAATCGAAAAAAAAAAATAAAAAAAAATTGGTAATCTATAATTATATAAAAAGGCTTGTCCTGACTGACTGACTGACTGACTGACTGACTGACTGACTGACGATCAACGCACAGCCTAAAGCACTGAAGTTAGAAACTTGAAATTTTGACAGTAGGTTCCTTTTATGACGTAGGCGAGCACTAAGAAAGGATTTTTCGAAATTCGCCCCCCAAGGGGGTAAAAAGGGGGGTTAAAGTTTGTATGAAACTCCGTCATTTTTCGAGTTATACTCATGAAATTCGGTATTTA
The DNA here is from genome assembly GCA_933228805.2 of Hipparchia semele. Classification (NCBI taxonomy): domain Eukaryota; kingdom Metazoa; phylum Arthropoda; class Insecta; order Lepidoptera; family Nymphalidae; genus Hipparchia; species Hipparchia semele. The sequence goes on from OW121719.1 coordinate 1,646,783, forward strand.
GGCTTTAAATTGAAAACAAAAAAGTACGTGTTTCACAGTTTTTAAAAATTCTACCCCCTAAGGGGTTAAATAGGGGTTGAATGTTTGTATAATAGTCCTTCGTTCTTCAAGTTATTTTTCAAGTTACGTTTATGAAACTTGATATTTTGACTCTTGATTAAAAATAAAGAATTACGTATTTTACATTTTTTTTAAATTCTCCCCCCAAGGGGGTAAAAAGGGGGGTTAAAGTTTGTATGAAACTCCGTCATTTTTCAAGCTATACCCATAAAATTCGGTATTTAGGCTTTAAATTGAAAACAAAAAAGTAAGTGTTTCACACTTTTAAAAAATTCTACCCCCTAAGGGGTTAAATAGGGGTTGAATGTTTGTATGATAGTCCTTCGTTCTTCAAGTTATTTTTCAAGTTATGTTTATGAAACTTGATATTTTGGCTCTTGATCAAAAATAAAGAATTACGTATTTTACATTTTTTGAAAATTCTCTCCCCAAGGGGGTAAAAAGGGGAGTTTCAATATTCATAGTTAAGACAGGACAACGTCTGTCGGGTCCGCTAGTTTTGTATAATATAGGAATCACCATTTCGGATTACTTTTAATAGATGGCGGGAGCGAAGCCGCGGATAACGTCTCAATAGTCCAACGGTTAAAGGTGCGGACTGAAAACTGAAAGGTCGCAGATTTGAGCCACAGCGTTGCACTATTGCATCGCATCCACTCCTAGCGCAAACTTTTCGCTTATTTGGAGGGGAGAGGAGACTATAAGTCAAGTTCAGCTTCGCTAATATTCTTTTTAACGAAAAAAATGCTTCTTAAGTTATGCAGAGGTGGTGTTGTAAACAACAATAGAGTCTAGACCATAGACATGGTCACATCTATGGTCTAGCTATAGACTTAAGTGACAGTGACAGACGGAACTGAAAAAAACTTCTTTCACATTCAAATTATCCAGCGTCATCGATTGCATATAACGTTTTTCTTCCCAACATTAACATCAAATCATCATTTTTGAACGGTCATCACGAGCCCAAGATATCTTGAGAGAAATTAACGTGAAGAACACCAGCGCCCAAATTACAGCCAAAAGGGTAAACAGGTGGCAAAAGGTTATCGAGCTTAAAAAAAAAAGCTGCGTACCAGAGCGTCTGCGCTGCGCTGGTCCTTGTAAAATACGAGCTTGGTAGGCGTGAGCAGGGCATAGCAGTCGGTCCAGTGCTTCTTGCTCTTCTTGCCGCCCTCCATGAACTTGGTGCGCTTCAGGGGCCCTTCGAAGATCACGGGCGCCTGGAACAGGGCAAATTAAAATTAAATCTATACTAATATTATAAAGCTGAAGAGTTTGTTTGTTTGAACGCGCTAATTTCAGGAACCACTGGTTCGAATTTAAAAATTCTTCTTGTGTTGGATAGTCCACTGGTTAACTTGTACTTAGTTGTGAGTTCCTTTTAACTTCATTCTGTCAGCCGTCCTGACACCAACCGAGTTCAAAGTTGGTTTAACCAGCGAGATCGTTGATAGAAGCTCTCACAGCTAGGCCACACGCCCCTCACTAAAACCTTGACTTACTTCTATAGGAGGGTGCATCAACACTCTAGGAGCCACCACTGGCGGCCTCGGCTTCTGCTGGGGCGTGACCATCGACCTGGACTTCCTCTCCTTCTTGGCGCCCGGCTCGCGCTCTCTGACCTCCACATCGAGGCTGTCGCCTGATGAGGAGGGCGGTAGCTGCAGGTGGTTGGGGCGGCGGGCAGCCATGAGGAGATTTTCTGTTGAACCACCTGGACAATTGAAAATTTTGAATATGGTGGATGTTTTCATCATTATTTACAGCTTCAGCAATAAATAAAAAGAAACCTTTCTTTCTTTTTTGTCTGGTGGAAGGTTTTCACTGTGACTAGTTACCACCCTACCGTCAAAGACGTGCCGCCAAGCGATTTCGCGTTACGGCACGATGGCGTGTAGAATCCGATTAGGGGTAGGTATGGGTTGAATGTACACTACCATACCCCTTCCAAGTTAGCTCACTATCATCTTAGACTGCATCGTCACATACCATCAGATCAATTTTAGAGACTGACACTACAGATTTAAAAGTTTTGTAACCTCGTTCTAACTTTTTCTTTTTCGTTCTAAATTTTATACTTGGCACTTTTTTCTTTCAGAATAGCGTTAATTTTAAATAGGTTTTCAGGTATTCAGGTTTATGAGGAATATTTTTCAATATTTAAGTCGGAATGTAGGTAAATGTTTCGGCAATAAATAACGTTTGTTCATTTTAGACGGAATGCAAGAGTTTGGGAAATTCCGCATGACTGCGTGGTATTGATGCATGTCGGATGCAATAATTATATTTATTACTTATTGTCATCATACTGCAATTATCATTATGCCCTAATTTTAACCGATAAGAACCTACTACCTAGGCCTTGCTGAAGCTTCGTGCGATGTCGCTGTGATTGCATATACCGATGTCGGTGACCAGTTTACGACTTGTCGGGAACATCCTACAGACTATGGGAGAATATTTACCCAGTCTTCTGTGTGCCCCAAACGGCGAGCTCTCGCAGTAGGCCTTGCTGAAGCTTCGCGCAATGTCAATACGACTTCGCTCCAACGTCGACGACCAGTTTACCACTTGTCCTGTACATCCTGCAGACGGTTCTACGGATAGACGAGTTAACGGAGCCGTTTGTGTGCCCCGAACGGCGGGCTCTCGCAAGCTTTACTGAATCTTCGCGCGATGTCGATGTGATTTCACACCGATGTCGGTGTCCAGTTTTCAACTTGTCCGACACATCTTACAGACGGCTCTATGAGGAGACTATCTAGTAAAGGGAGAGTCTGTGTGCCCCAAACGGCGAGCTCTAACAGCAGGCCTAGTTGAAGCTTCGCGCAATGCCAATACGACTAGGCTCCGATGTCGGCGACCAGTTTACAACTTGTCCGGCACATCCTGTATACGACTTTATAGAGAGTCTAGTTTAAGGGAGAATACATACCCAATTGTTTGTATGTGGTAGTCTCTCCACTGGTCCAACAATACCTGTAGATGGGTCTATGGTAAGACAAGTTAAAGGGAGCAGCTCCTTACCCAATCGTTTGTGCGCCCCGAACGGCGGGCTCTCGCAGTACGCCTTGCTGTAGCTGCGCGCGATGTCCACGCGACTGCGCTCCGATGTCGGCGACCAGTTCCACGACTTGTCCGGAACATCTTGCAGCCGGTCCTGGCGACAAACAAACATTTTATAACTAAAAGTATCCTTGTTAGTGGGTTATCCATACAAATAAATAAAATTGAAGTGCCTGGAATGAAAAATATTGGCTACAGTTGCGTAATCCACATCGTGCGTGCCAACCTACAGCTAGCGCCATCTATTTTAACTTGCGATCTTACGAATGGTAGTGTCACATCGTTTAAAATGGAAGTGTTTGTTGCTGCTTATCTCGGGAACGGCTGAACCGATTTTGACACTGGTAGAAAGCTGATGTTATCGGGAGTAACATAATTATTATTGAGTATTAATCTCCAATCAAAGAATTTTTAACAACTAAATCTACGCAGACAAAGTCGCGGGCATCAGAATTCAGTTAGTTATAAAACATAATTGAAAGTAGTTATGTTTTTATGTTTAAAAATGTTGGTTTGTCCTTCAATCATGCCGCTACACACTTAACCAGGAATCGAAGTGATTTTTTGCATGATTATAGTTGAGGGCCGGAGAGTGACATACGCTAAAAGGAAAAACAAAAAATTCCCGCGTGATTTGTAAAAACTTAACTAGACGTCGACGAAGTCGCAGGCATAAGCTAGCAATTAGGTTACAAAATAAATACAAAACATGGCGTTCAAGCATTTTCCTTATAACTACAAGATATTCCCCCTTGTGTGCGCGATTTTGCAAATTACTCATTCCCAAACATGCAAAAAATTGTGTGAATAATATTATAATTCACACATAACTATTATAACTATAAAGTACCAACGTAATTGACGAGTTTGTGACCTTAAAGGGACTTTTTCAGGCAATAACAAAACCAAACTCCTTGAATAAAACAGATACCTACCTATTCAAAATGGCGACGATACATACACCACTCAAATTAACTCAGTGCAATTTGATTGTATCTTTCAAAACCTTTACGTAAAGAACAGATAAGTAAACTTCTTTATATAATTTTTAACCAATTCGAACCGATTATTTTTTATTGACTAGTGCCGATTTCACCAACGTCGAGTGACGTTTGACAGAAGAATAAATTGGGCGTTCTGACAGTTTTTGTATTGAAAATCTGTCAAAATATCTTTACGCTCGGATAGGACTTATTTTACGTTGATGAAATCGGCTCTAAAAGTAATAATATACCCTTCTCCATAAAAGAGACCACAGTACCCAGAAAACAGCTTTTCAAGCTTTCTATTATTATTAGCAAGTACTTTTTACCCGACTACGACAAAGTCGGAAAGGTTATCTATAATTATATAAAAAGGCTTGTCCTGACTGACTGACTGACTGACTGACTGACTGACTGACTGACGATCAACGCACAGCCTAAACCACTGAAGTTAGAAACTTGAAATTTTGACAGTAGGTTCCTTTTATGACGTAGGCGAGCACTAAGAAAGGATTTTTCGAAATTCGCCCCCCAAGGGGGTAAAAAGGGGGGTTAAAGTTTGTATGAAACTCCGTCATTTTTCAAGCTATACCCATAAAATTCGGTATTTAGGCTTTAAATTGAAAACAAAAAAGTAAGTGTTTCACACTTTTAAAAAATTCTACCCCCTAAGGGGTTAAATAGGGGTTGAATGTTTGTATGATAGTCCTTCGTTCTTCAAGTTATTTTTCAAGTTATGTTTATGAAACTTGATATTTTGGCTCTTGATCAAAAATAAAGAATTACGTATTTTACATTTTTCGAAAATTCTCCCCCCAAGGGGGTAAAAAGGGGGGTTAAAGTTTGTATGAAACTCCGTTATTTTTCAAGCTATACCCATAAAATTCGGTACTTAGGCTTTAAATTGAAAATAAAAAAGGACGTGTTTCACGGTTTTCAAAAATTCTACTCCCAAAGGGGTTGAATGGGGGTTGAATGTTTGTATGAAAATCCATAATTTTTCAAGTTAATATCGAGCAACGGATCTACGTGATTCTTTGATGGGTATGGTTGCAGACAGTGTGTTATAGGTTACTTTTATTCGGACAAAATCAGGAGTCCGCACGGGATTTTCAAAGAACCTAATTCCACGCGGACGAAGTCGCGAGGGGACAGCTAGTAACTTATAATATTGTAGTAGCCTATAGTGTTTGTATTTACGTATGTTCCACCGTAGCGCCTAGATAACTGAGCCGATTTTGATGGATAAGGTGCCAATCGGTCCGTTATTATGGGCCCGGCGACATACATGGTCTACATTTTATATGAACAAAATCAATGTGAAAATTGTTACATCCAACTTCCTGTTTTCGGGTTACAGTTTTAAACGTTTTTCTCACGTATTTTGTGTCACATATGAAATTTGATTAATGTTACTGGCTTAAATAGCCCTTTTACCAATCTTTAGGCGTAATTTTAGTGTAAATACACTAAAAAACGTTTAAAATCCGCGATAAGAACTTGCAACGCCCTCAAAGTTACACGTTGGTCCCCAATACACACTGTCATTACTAATACAACGATATATATGTGCAATAAACATTATTTAATACATATATTATACATATATACCTCACGAAACCACGTCTTAGTCCGTTTAAGATGAAACATTTTAAACACTATACACCCAAATATGTCCGGTTCACCATTTTGTTACACCGCACTAAACTGCACATGAAATTTCAAAGGGGAAAATAATAAATTAATTATATTATACAGTAAAATTCATATATGACGCACTAAAACAACGTTCCCAGTAGAACAACTAGTGGGCACTGATATTCCGTAGTGTTGTAACGTATTACCGATTTTCGTCATCGATATTTTATAGTGGTTACAAGCGAACGTAATTATGAAGCGTACGCGCGGTTGCAAAATGAGTTATTGCCTATTTAATAGGTGCATCTGTAACGAAATTCATTAGCAATAAGAACAGCTTGACCTGTATGTTTCAAAGTTGCATAATTTATACATGAACCACCTGGCTTTGCTGCACTGGTGAATTTTTAGATAGCCTTTCTACAAACTAATTTAAAATTTGATATACTTGCACCCTCATCGTAATTGTTGATGCTTGACTTCTGTGGGTGTTTTATTTATAAAAGTTAAGTGTAATGAGATCTAAATACACCTATAAAAGGAAAAGGTGACTGACTGACTGATCTATCAATGCACAGGTCAAATCTCTGGACGGATTTGGCTGTTTGTGATAGCTATTATGTCGTAGGTATACTACGCTAAGAATTTTTGAAAATTTAACCCCTAAGAGGATAAAATTGGGATTTAAAAATTGAACATGACGCGAGTGAAGCCGTGGGCAAAAGCTAGTAATAGTGACAAATGTAAAGCCCTACCACAGAGCTCTTTAGCATTTCAAATAGCTAAGTACAATAGCCCATTGGTGCTAAATAAGCGTGAAGGGCCGCACCATTCAATAACTATCGGTCTATCGATGTAACACTCATTAGTCATATAGTAGATATATGTTGACAAAGTAAAAAGTTGCTTGGAAGCAATCGGCTTTACTTCGGCTGTCCCCAAGATAGATAAGCTACATTTAAAGCTATATTGTAACACTTTTGTTTTGAAAAGAGCAACTGCTGAGTTTCTTGCCGGTTCTTCTCAGCAGAATCTACTTTCCGAACCGATGGTAGAATCATAAGAGCCACAAGTTGGTCTACATCCTTACTAATAAGTATTAGAAATGTAAAAGTGTTAGTTTGTTAGTTAAGTAGTTTTTCTTTTAATCGCGCAGTAACGGAGCAATGGATTGACGTGATTTTTGCATTCGTTTATTTGAGGACCTGAAAAGTGGCATAGGCTTCTTTTACCCCGGAGAATCAATGAGTTCCCGTAGGATTTTTAAAAGCTAAAAGCGAAAAGTTTACCGACTGACTGACTGAACGCGTGGATTTAGTTTTTTAAAAATCCATCGGGATCTCATTGATTTTCCGGGATAAAAAGTAGCCCATGTGACTCTCCCGGTCCTCAGCTATACCCATGCAAAAAACACGTCGATCCATAGCTCTGTTGCCGCGAGATTGAAGGACATACCAACAAACAAACACACTTTCGCATTTTACAATATTAGTTAGGATAATTTTCAATTTTCAATTTCGATTTAATCGATGTCGATTAGCATCCCCATGGACATCACCAAATGCTGTTATCAGTGGTAGGCGGTCGACGATTCGACGTTAGAAAACGCTCGCCTTCCTCCTTATCTTAGTTTATTACGCTCACTGATTACATTCGCGCTCAATGGAGCAAATATTCATGCAATCGTTGGTAGGAAACACGGATATCTATGCATATGGGAAGAAAGCAATCTAAGTCGTAGTAGATGGCACAGTTCTAGCGCTTTTTACCCGACTGCGCGACGCAAAAGAGGGTAGTGTGTTTATCAGTCTATGTATGTGGAGACCAAACTGGATTTGTGTTAATCTTGGGAGTGTCACTAATGCGCTTAAAGTTGTTTTAAGATTGCGAAATTCACCGTCTTATAATCGTAACTAAAAAGTATAAAATAAATTAAATTAAAAAAATCAAAAACCCGACTGCGTAAATAAACCATGAAAAAAGCAAAGTTTTTTGATTTTTTAATTTTAATAATTCACTAGCTGATGCCCTAGACTTTTGTCGCTTTTTAATTCAACTTAACTAATATTATTTCACTGTAATGAAAATAGCCAACAGTAGAGCTTATAAATGTATAGGGAAAAAACAAATTAATTAAATCATATCATAGGTATTTACGCATTTGGTAGGTGAAGCGTTTTGTTCCGTTTATGGTACGGTACATTGTTTTCTTACGTAAATCATAATATGCAATAGGTACCTATGCGTTTTATTCTTCAGCTTTTTTGCGCGGCCAATCTTATAAGCGACCTCCTGTCGTAATTTCAATTTGCCAGGTATTGAAGGTAATATCTTAACGTCAGTTATCTTAATTTTCATCCCATAGCCTAGTTATCACGTCTACGCCACGTCATCCAAAGTATATTATAGTAATTGTAATATTCTTAAAATATTGTATGTTATTCTGAAATATTGAAACCTTTGAAACATGAAGATGAAAATAACAAGTAGCGCCATCTAGTAACGATTAATTCAAACAGCCTAAATAGTGCGCGTAAAATAGATGGCGCTAGTTACATATATTTTCACCATTTTCACAATTTTTTACATAGAACGATAAAGTATCCTTTAGTTAGTTATTGCTCTACGAGTAAGATAGGTGCAAGGTGCATTCGTAGAATGTAAACCCTGTGTCGATAGGTAACTACTACTTATTAATTAATTATATTATTGAGGACAATAAAAGAGTATAATTTGAAATCATGAGTAAGTATCAGAATCTTATCAGAATACAACACAAGTACCTACAATATTATTAGTATTATACAAATATGTAAATATTCTGTGGTACCAACGCAGACGAAAAACTTCATTAGGGCATTACAAATTCATATTTCGAACGGAACGAACTTCATGAACGACGCTATTAAAATTCGCATCAATTCATTCAAGACCGGATGCGAGCATTGGCGCGAATTCCATTTTCAAACCACATTGTAATGTACGAATAAATTTAATACGATTAAAGCCCCCCACAGACTACAAAAACTACGCATTGCAACACGAGGGTGGAAAATATAAAGGTAGTGCAGTTACTGTGCGACTGCTACCTACATTACTATTATTTATATACTATACTATTATAACAGAGTTCTTCTTTAGAACTGAGCTATCACTGTAATAATGTCCTTCCGACCGAATCCGCCCACGGCGGCCAATCTCCACAGAGATTATAGCTATCTGGGCGCGAGATCACAAGTGAAAAGTATCAGTGCACAAGTGTGTGCGAAAAATAAGGGCGCCACTATTACTACATTTACCAAAGAGTAACAACAATTAAAATGTAGCAACCCGAAAACAAATTTTCCGAATTTAATGTTTGATATAAATGAATAAATCTAAGGTCTAAGAAAATTGTATTCATTTCTTTCTTTCTTTTCTTTCTTTTTTTATAAAGAATATCAGCCAAGCTGAACTTGACTGATGTTCTCCTCTCCCCTCCAAATAAGTGAAAACTTGTGTTAGGAGAAGGTACGACAAGAGTGCAACGGATGAGGATCAAATCTGAAACCTTTGAGTTTTCAGTTGGCATCTGTAACCATTGGGCTATTGAGGCTTTTTTTTGACAGCTTTTCAAGCTGTCAAATGAATACGGTATTCTTACAAAACCGCATCTGACTGAATCGACTGCATTGTCGTCCTCAGTGGTCTGCGGGGGTCCTTACTAAGCAATCTTCCATATTTGTTTGTCAAAGAATACCTATTTGACTCACGCTGAACTGTTTGCAAATTATTATCTGCTGTCCCTTTCAGGCCAGTTTAATTTTATGTTCCGTCTCTTTTCAAACCTTGGTTGATTAGTTTATGAAAATGATTGAATCATATTATAACTACTATTTGATTTTACCTATTTGCCACAGATCAGCTGAGTCTAGAAGAGCTTAAAGAAGTTAAAATCTCCGAGTTAACCATTAACTGTGGATCTTTTAAGGAGTTTTCTAGGAGTTTGTAGGTGCCTACTTCGAATCTTGCCATAAAAAATATAAACGTAAAAATTCTTTTTACAAAACCGAATTCAAACGCCACTACAAAGTATACCAATTGTGCCTATAAAAATCTAAATGAAGAGATCCCTCGATTTCTCAATCCCATCATCAGATCCTGACCTGATGACAATGGAACCACCTGAGAAATAGACCCTTTCAAACAAAAAAAGAATTTTCCAAATCGGTCCCGGCGTCTTCGAGTAAACGGGGAACATACATTTAAAAAAAAAAAACCGGCGAATTGAGAACCTCCTCCTTTTTTGAAAGTTGGTTAAAAATGTTTGTAAGAATAAAAAATACATTCATATAATTTATGTTTGATAGTCTTTAATAAAATATTAAACAACAACAACATATAACAAAGATAGCAAAGATGTTTTATACGAAAATAAACCAAGGAAAATTATATTTTGTCCATTACCTACTTGAGTTAATATGTACTTACTTATAGCATTTAATAAATTGGGAGCTCGACAGGAAAACAGGATACAATAATACCTTATCGGGAACATAAATATAATACAGTACATAAAGTTGTTATTTATATCCACATTAATTATTGTATAATATGTGCACAGAGTTCTATTTAATATCGGGACTGCTTGTCGCCTATAATTAAATTTAACGTTCGGTGCCGAGGTTCCCTTAGCAAATTTTAAATTTAAATTCTCTAATTAAAGGGATAGGAAATAAACTTTTCAATTTTCAAGTTTCGGGTATATAATATTTTTTCGCGGGCATTTCAAGCGTTACTAAATCATAGGCAGGACTGGCGCTCTCCGCAGTAAACTCCGGAGCTACATGTATATCGCGTACCTCTTCGAAAAGGCCTAAATTCAGAGAGTGCGCAGGGATAAGAGTTACGTGATAGAAAGAAAAAAAATCTAGGTGAATAAGACGGTAGGCAAGTAGCGCTGTGTCAACCTGAATTGCACTTTATTGTGTGGTAACATAGTCGCTATTTATTTAAATCATTTTGCGGAGTGAATCTTCTGTACCTATCGGTAGTATTAGGTACCTATTCAGTGCCATAAGAAAGTCATGTCTTAAAATGAGTATTTTAACATTAGTTTTTAATTCGATGCCTTAACATGGGTAGCCTAGTATGTCATGCTCTCTTAAACATGTCTGTGGTGGTGTCGTGTAGTGCGGGTTGTTACGTTCCCTCAAATATGGTTGAGCGAAGCAACGGCTGGATCATGCGTTGTGCTCATGAACGGGTGCCACCAACGGGAATGGGTCTGCTTCGTGTCTACCCATCTTAACATGTGTTAGGTTGTGGTAGGTGTGCCTTTTTGAAACTTCTTTGTGGAAACACTGTGTGCATAGCATAGTTTTGTTACCCATTTCATCATTGAGCAACTGCTGAGTTTCTTGCCGGCTCTTCTCAGCAGAATCTGTATTCCAAACCGGTGGTAGATTTATGACGTGTCATAAGAGCTACAATGTGGCCTACATGAAATAAATAAATTTTGATTTTAATTTTGATTTTGAAGGGCGAACTTACCTCGGTATATGAAGGTATCTGCGGGCGCGGATCCCGCCGCGGCGGCGGGCGGTAGTGCGTGATGCGGGGGATGACCAGCGGCGGGCGCCGCTCGCGGCTGTACAGCTCGCACTCCTCCGGCGTGATCCACTGCAACAATACACAATAAAATCTTTAGTAATCACCTGATGGCAAGTGACGATGCAAGTGATGAAATCCCGTATTTTAGGCATAGTTTAAAATGTCCCGGCGGGACTGACTCTGTCCCGTATTTGAACCGTAGTTCGTTTTTCATTATGAAATCGATCTAAGTAGGTAGGTATTCACACACGCAACGTTCGTAAAACGTACGGGTTCGCCTCGGCTCGAGCGACTGTGTAGTGTGAAGTAACTTGCACTTGCCACCCACATCAACCAACGACAGTGTCAAAATGACAATGTTAAAACTGACTCGATCCTCAGAATATATTTCCGAGGATCGAGTCAGTATAAAAAAAATGACACTAAATAATTTTGTTTTTTATTTGTCCCGGGTAAAAAACTGAAATCCCGTATTTTTTGCTCATTTAACCATTTGTCCCTTATAGCCTGAAAAAAAATCTGGCAACCCTAGTGGGCATACAGATAGCTATTATGACGTAGGCCTCCGCTAAGAAAGGATTTTTGAAAATTCCACCCCTAAGGGGATAGAACAGGGGTTTGAAAAATCGAACTTAACGTGAGCGAAGCGGTGGGCAAAAGCTAGTTAAAAGTAAGTTTTAGAGCCCTTTTTTTTAAGAATATAGCCAAGCTGAACTTGACTAATATCCCCTCCAAATAAGCTGAACGCTGATACTAGGATTGGGCACGACAATAATGCAACGGGTAGGGTTCGAACCTGCGACCTTTCAGTTTTCGGTCCACACCTTCAACCGTTGGGCTATTGAGGCTTCAAAGTATTAAATTTCGCAGCTGCAATATTTCAAAACGTAAACAGATTTCTTGCACACACCAACCCGATCGGCCGTGAAAAGAAATCGATGGCAACCGATCGCAGATACTCGACTAACCAGTTGGTATAGGGTCGTGTACCTTGTATGGGCACAGCTGTTGAGAATTGAAACAGGCGACATAGAGTCTGACGCGCTTGCAGAGGTAGGTACAACATTTTGTAAGCCTTATGCCCATTTTTACACGCACGCACACACACACACATATGCTTTATACAGATTTAATACTAAACTACATAATTAATAAAAACATTAAAAATCAAAAACCCGACTGCGTAAAAATTGAATTTTAAATAAAGACTGAAAGGGAAAAAACAAGTCTTACTTTAACAGTCGGGACCCATTATTGGAAAGATTTGAAATCTATATTTTTAAACTGAGTTAAGTTAGCTTAGGTACCTATATGACGAAATGTCTCGTCGTTGAATTCAACGATAAACGCAGCGTTTTTATTAAAACTCACAAATTAACACCTACATAATAACCATAAGATGTGTGGGCAAAAATTATAATAGGTTACTACACCCAATGAAATCATTATCGCGTTTGAGAATCGAACCCGGAACTCACATTTTAATAAGCAGACGACGTCACCGGAACCTGACCGAGTGAACGCGCTGACTTCTAAATGGGAAGTTATTAAAATGTTCGCAATATAAATAATAAATATTCAGCTGGCAGGATTTAACTGCAGTTTAATGATTTGGACAACATATTTTATTTACTACTTACTAGCTTTTGCCCCCGCGACTTCGTCCGCGTGGAATTAGATTTTGGGGTGGAATTTTCAAAAACAGTGACACACGTACTTCTTTATTTTTAACTGAAAGCTCAAATACCAACTTTGATGGAAACAGCTTGAAAAATGACGGAGTTTCATATAAACTTCCATCCCCTATTTGAACCCCTTAGGGGTGGAATTTCGAATAATCCTTTCTTAGTGTGCGCCTACGTCATACAAGGAACCAACTGTAAAAATTTCAAGTTTCTAACTTCAGTAGTTTAGGCTGTGCGTTGATATCTCAGTCAGTCAGTCAGGACTTTGAATTTTATATAATAATAGATGTTTTTGTCAGCAATCCTATTAATATTATACCTAAATGTGAAAGTTTGGATGTATGTATGGATGGATGGATTAATCATAATTTGGTACAGAGATAGACAATTATAGTTTGGCTACTTGGATATAAATTCGTCTGGTGGAAGGCTTTGGCCGTAGCTAGTTACCACCCTACCGTCAAAGATGTGCTGCCAAGCGATTTAGCGTTCCGGCACGATGGCGTGTAGAAGGAACGCGAGGAGCGAAGCAATGGCTGGATCATGCTTCGTGCTCGTGAACGGGTGCCACCAACGGAAATGGGTCTGCTTTGTGTCTACCCATGTTAACATGTGTTAGGTTGTGGTAGGTGTGCATTTTTGAAACATTGTGTGCATAGCCTAGTTTTGTTAACAATTGTAAAAAAAATTTTTTTTGAAAAGAGCAACTGCTGAGTTTCTTGCAGGCTCTTCTCAGCAGAATCTGCATTCCGAACCTGTGGTAGATTTATGACGTGTTATAAGAGCTACAAGTTGGCCTACATGAAATAAATAAATTTTGATTTTGATTTGATTTGAACAGATTAGGGGTAGTTTGAATGTACACTGCCATACCCCTTCCAAGTTAGACTGCATCGTCACTTACTATGAGGTGAGATCACAGTCAAGGACTATCTTCTCATTGTGTCAACTTGGAAGGGGTATGGCAGTGTACATTCATGATTCATCCCATACCCCGGATCGGTTTCAAAAAAAAAATCCGACGAATTGAGAACCTCCTTTTTTGGAAGTCGGTTAAAAAGAGAAACAAAATGAAAAGCAATAAAACCAAGATTAGTCATGTATGATGACGACTGAATTCCGTTTCGTTAACGCCTACATCCGGGGGAGTCTCAGACCAGCCGCATCAGGTCAAGGTCCCCCCACTGCAGTCACAATTAGAAAACCGGTTGAAGGTAGGTAGGTATTTGATCGGCGATCGCGTGACGTAGATTGTAGACTCATTGATTGTCTCGAGACGATACTATCACGCCTTAATGTTGTATTTATTACCTGCGGCATGCAAAGGAGGGTAATGCGTTTATCAGTCTATGTTTGTATGTATGTGGCGCTCTGGAGACCAAACCCGTCGACTCTGATGGTTATTACGTCAATCGATTCGTGTTAATCTTGGTAGTGTCACTAAAGATATGACAGTAATCAAAATTCAATATGGCGACCACCAGCCGCCATATTTAGTACTTAAAAAAGACAATGAAATCAACTTTCAAAAAGGAGGAGTTTCTCAATTCGGACGGGAAGGAGAAAGCTCGCTATATTGTCCCATGAAAATTTTTACTTTTAACTCTTCAAGCCTAATGCTGCAGGGGTAGATACTCCCCATCTAAACTATGAGGATTTAGGAAGTGTGGATTACGAATATTATAAGTAAATATTGTAAGTACCAATAAACTACGTCATGATTAATGGATCTCTAGGTTCTTACTCCTCAAACCTGCTGTTGCAGGGTACTGCCCACCTAAACTAGGAGGATATAGGAAGTATCGCTTGCGAATATTGTAAGTACCAATAAACTACGTCATGATTCATGGAACTCTAGGTTTTAGCTCCTCAAACTGATGCTGCAGGGTACTACCCACCTAAACTATGGGGATTTCGAGGTTGTCGATTACGATTTGATATTGTAGGTACCAAGCATAGATTACATCATGGATCATTCATAATTATTTATTCAGTATCAAACAAATGCTATTTCCCAGCACTTGGCCTTAATTTATCACAGCCATACTTGATTCCTGATTGACCTCAGAGTCAGTGTGAATGAACGAAGCGTTCATTCATTCTATCCGACTCCCTCTAACACACTGGCCGATTATGGCGGGTGAGGGAGAGGGCCGAAGCGGCGGAAGTGGGCGCAATGAGAGATAAATTAAAGAATGGATATGGAC
The DNA here is from genome assembly GCA_933228805.2 of Hipparchia semele. Lineage (NCBI taxonomy): Eukaryota > Metazoa > Arthropoda > Insecta > Lepidoptera > Nymphalidae > Hipparchia > Hipparchia semele. The sequence continues at coordinate 1,662,017 of OW121719.1, forward strand.
AAGATGTTAATTGTTTTAATTTGAACGGTAGACGGTTAAGTTTGTTTGGTGAGTCGAAGTTTTGCAACGATTTATTCATCGAACTATAACGCTAAGGACAGAAGTTTCGAGCTATGTCGGTGAATTTGGTTTTCCATCAGTGCTCCTCATTTGATCTTGCAGGGAAACCCCTCACCTGAACCCCTCAACATTATGTAATTAACGGAAGGAATCACAACCCTCAGCAATAAGAGTTACGAGGCAGATGCAGGCTACAATACAACCATGAGGTCAAAATTATAAACGTCAATCGTGGGAATACCTACTTTTTTATGTGTGTTCAAAACGTGTAGGAAGCGAGTGCATGATGCATGCAAGCATTAGCAATGTTACATCCCACGTTATAGCACCGGCCTTGTCTTCAATTTACAACCAATGAACACTAATAATTGCTGACAAGTCTATAAAACCATTTTATCATCTCAATCTATCGCCAGCTCACAACTGGGAACAAGTCTCCTTAGAATGAGAAGGATTTAGACCGTAATATACCACGCTGATGACAAAATGCGGATTCAGTATAGACTTCACAACTCACACACTATGTAGAGGTGTGTAGAGGAGTCTCAAACTTGATTCCTCACAATGTTTTCCCACGCCGTTTAAGCGAGTGATATTTAATTACTTAAAACGCACTTAACTCCGAAAGGTTCCAGAAACGAACCGCACTTATTCGAACAACACGTTCCATATTAGCATAGTATTGCATAGAAGCAGGCGTTACTTTGCGGAATTTTGTGATGCTCAAGGAAACACAAATTTTTTTCTTTGCTATAATTCGCCAAACCAAAAAAATGTGTATGATACAAAGTGATTGCAACTGTGCATTGAGAAGTCAATATCTTTTAAAGATGCTCTGGTGTCGTGTTCATTGACTTAATATTCAAGTGCATTTTTGTGGACGCAATTGTATGGGATAGGGCTATCCATATACATTGATGAGAGTACCATAAAGATTTTGCTGGATGGCGGATTATAGCAAATTAATTTTGGTTTTTGTCTTTCAGATGACCAATAAAGATTGGCGGCTGTGGCCGGATTCGGTCGACAGGACTAAATATTTTTATATCAGCTGATAGAATCTAGATTCTAGGACTCTTCTGTCGCAATCATGACTTCACGTCAGCTTCCGTAAGTACAGAATTATCCTAATAAAGCGATTGGAAACCTATTTACCATGTAACGGCGTGCAATGACGCGTGTCGAGTGAACGGTTACGACAATGGCCATTTTAATTTCAAATCGCTGGCTTATCACGAACTTGCGTTGACGTTTCAATTTTAATTGAGCAACAATTTGCGCGGTTTTGTTAAGCAAATTAGGTAATTATCCCGACACTTACACTCATGCACTTAAGTAGGTACTTCTAAGTAGAACTAACTGATGCCCGTGACTTCGTATGTGAGCTTGTTATGGCTCTTGCATTACATTTCTCCAAAAATGATTGCATCAGTATAACGATCGCAATGGCCTCTGATTGGCACTCTTATAAACATCTATTACTACTTATACCGACATATAGTTAAACTAGCTTTTGCCCCCGCGACTTCGTCCGCGTGGAATTAGATTTTGGGGTGGAATTTTCAAAAACTGTGACACACGTACTTCTTTATTTTTAACTGAAAGCTCTAATACCAACTTTGATGGAAACGGCTTGAAAAATGACGGAGTTTCATATAAACTTCCATCCCCGATTTAAACCCCTTAGGGGTGGAATTTCCAATAATCCTTTCTTAGTGTACGCCTACGTTATAAAAGGAACCAACTGTAAACATTTCAAGTTTCTAACTTCAGTAGTTTAGGCTGTGCGTTGATATCTCAGTCAGGACTTTGAATTTTATATATGTCGGCGCGCGGCGCCCGGTGTTAGTTCGCACCTCGCCCAAATATGGGGAATGCGATTGTTTATGTTACAACAGGATCATTGTTTCAAAGCAGAGCGACGGTGACGTGATTAGTATGCCATCGTACGTGGCCGAGGGTTGGTTTGGATTTCTCTAAGATCGGTAGAGCGTGAGCCTGGGAGTCAAATACTTGCCTAGGAAGCAACTAAGCGCGACCCACGGACTCGTATCCGCTCTCTTAACTAAATCTAGACAAAGACTTTAAAACGTAGATTATAAATTGGACAATCGAGTGATTAGTGCGAACAATATTGTTTAACAAGTTTTAGTGAAATCGTTATAACGACTGTGTTTGTCTCTCGTGTTTCCTTTGCCCACAAAAGCTCAGAACAATAAATGAACTAGCCTAAGATTGCCCTCCTGATGACTACCCGGAGTTTCCCTCGCTCCGACATCAGAAGTGGGATTACCTGAAGATTTATTAGGAAAATACGGATTAAGTGGAAAATTGTCGGAAAATCTGATTTTTGTTGTGATATTGGGACTTGTGAGATTGGAACAATCAAAGTATAGTTTCACTTAATGTGTTCCGACAATGAATCCGTATGGCAAACATAGTTAGAAGTGCAGAGTAAGAAAAATGTACGCTAATACAATAATTTGGAAACACGATAATGGTGCTTGTGCGTGTGCGCAGAGCTGAGAGAAGCAGAGGAGGTTGACAGGACATACGTCTGGCAGTCCCCTACCGGAGAACTTCATAAATCAGGTGTATTCTAGAATTTTTATTTTGAGTTGGATGCTGAATATTCCCTGATAATAGAGATCGTAAATTAGTAGATACGAAAGAGAGTTTATTTCTTTTTGATGTTGTTAATTCTTATTAGAATAAAAAGAAGTTGGAAATTTATTGAAAATGCGAAAATATTCAGTATCAATCAGAGTTTATTTTGCATGTCACATCATAAAGATTTTATTGCAAGTCTGACCGGATGTTTATACTTAGGTCAGTCTATAAATTTTGAGATGCAGGAAAGCTACTAATGATTTTGAAAACAAAAGTTTTAGATCCTTAAACTGGATCTTATTTAGGCAGTCTCCAAAGTTTTACAATGTTCTCGGAGGTGATGCCTGAACATGGTCTGCCAGGAATAGCTGAACTGCAGTCTCTTTTGAGTTCAACAAGTTATCTAGGTGGCACTCGCCCTGGATGGAGATTTTTCCTCAAGTGCTTGTTGCGGTCTTTCAATGCACAAAATGTACACTTGGATTGACTTTAAATCATAGTAAAATGTAAATCATAGCACGGTAAATACTCTCGCGACAATTCTATTTTTTACTTCAAATTATTTTTTTTATAAGTTAAGATATTATCTGAATACATGTGTATCCATAGAACAGGTATGGGCAGCCTTTGGAAAATGGCGGGCTAAACTTGTGGCTGAAATAGAAGTCGGGGGCCATAGAAATAAATAAATTTTTATTTGGTTGTGAAAAAACATCAGTTTAAAGTTGGTACGAATGTACACTTTTTGAGACTTTTTGATTGTCAATTGTTGAATTTAAAGACTAAAACTAAATTGACGTAATAGGGATAATTACTTGAATTAATTGAACTTGTGAAACAAGATAATAATCAATATTGGGATCAATTCCACGAATGCGAAGACGCAAAGTGTTTTCTCAATTTTTGTCTGTAAGCCTGGATCGATACTACTATTTATTAATTTTCATCATGGAAAAGAACTGTTCACATTTGTAAGAGCTTCCAAATGCGCAAATCATTTTTCTAGAATAACGTTTCTATTGCGCAGTATTACCAACCTTAAGTATTGCTGATTTTATGTATCTCAAAATTATGAGCAGAGTAACAATCGGCCGCGAAGTTTTTAACAGAGTTTCTTATCGGAATGTCGCAGTCTTTGAGTGTTAAGTTACAGGGCGATGTTTACAATTAGTTTGTTTTAGTCGGAACCGTTGTTGAAGAGTTGGTTCCCTTTAAAATTTAGAATTAGAACCATGATTAAAGCTATGATGATGAAATGCTTTGGCGGTATTAGCTAAAGTGTTGATAGTAATAAAGGTCTGATATTTGATTATTCACATCTTTGCAAAGAGTAAATAATTACAAAACGTGTACCATATCAAAGTTCTCTTTGTTTGAAGCGGTAAGGCGCAAACAAAGACTCTTTTTTTTATTATAAACTTAGCGGTGTGACTTGTAAACACTTGACATACTCGCCGTTTCGGCGCGACACATAAATCGACGGTTAAAATAAACCATCGGACAATACCGTCATTCATTAGCTGTAAACTTATAGTTGTTATGGATTAGAACTGTGAAAGGTTTCACCGCTTTATTGCAAGGTATAACAAGCCAAATGATCGTCTATTGTTCTGTGTTTCTGTGTTTAGTTTACTTATGATTTGAAGTTGAATAAAATTATTCAATTCGATTGTCCAACGAAAATAAAAGTAAAATTAAAGAAGGATATTGAATAAAATATTGAAGTTGAATCAAGAAGCAAATGTAAAGAGGTAAAGATAAATAAAGGTTTCATTGGAATTCTAGTGTAATTACAGACTAACTTGCTTTGCAAACAATAACTTTGCGATTTGTTTTAATTGAATGCTTTATGATTACATTAAAGCATATGATGTCTTTGCAGTTAAGTACAAAAAAAAATATGATAAGATTCTATACCACATGTTCAACTTGCTCTTAACTCGATAGTAAATCGTGTGAGAAAATAATTTTATTATTAGCAAAGTAGCCAGATCTCTTTTATGAAATTAGAAGTCAGATTTGATTACACAAATGCAAAACAGTTTGTTGTTAGTGTATTCGTCTTAATAGAAAATCATGAAAAAATAATTGGATTAAATTATATCCAAAGTTTCGTGGTTACTTGAAACTTGATTGAAAAATTACTTTTCAACACACTTGCTCATAAAATGGCTCTCGGTTCACCGCAATTAGGCAGACAATGACACCTTTAACTCAAACTGTGACTTTTGATTACTATTATTCACAATGTGAGTTATAGAATTATTTTTTTTTAATTTTATTGGTTGAGTTGCTTTGTTCTTAAAAAACTCTTTTTCTATTCTATTTATTACTATATATAAAAAAAATCCTACCTATTGCCAAGATACCTATTGCTTGCTCATTTCATACAACTTCGTATTTAAATAGATAATTTCAAACTTGTACGTGTTTAATAAATAAAACTGTCACTTAAATATAACTTTTGTTTTTTCTGTAATAAAGAAAACTGGAAATTCCCCATTTTGTACGTGGCTATAAGAGAAAAGCCAAAAAAAAAGAAACCTCATTCTTTTAGTCTATGGCCATTAAAGGTACGCGCGCATTCCGGAAAACTGATTAAATCAAATAAACACCTGCATAGGCTGTATGGTCGTCGATCTTTGCCTGCCCTCAAGAGCATCTCAAGAAAGCGAACAAAAGAACAACATTAATTTTTCCCGCCATTGCGAAAAAATTTTCACAACTCGTTTTCACTGTTTTATACCATAATGTACTATTTTAGTATTATTTTCTTCACAAGTGTGTTGAAAAACGTCGTATGATACACGTGTATATTGATGATTACCGTCCTCGGCTACCTTAAGACCCTCACCTGACGGCTCGGGTCTCAATAGCGCCTCAGCGGTAATCACCAACTTTTACACTTGTACCATAATGTACTATAATGGTACCGATGCCAGATTGTTACGTATCCACAGAGTTTGATATTATCTACTTCAGATTAGATGAGGAACAGTCAGGTTGAGCCGTTGTCGGCCGTTGTCGGCGCGCGTCATATAATGACTAAAGTGAATAATGAGATTAAAGCAATAACGTGATTTATTTTGTCCACGACCTTGCTCCTGTCGTCCGATCGTAGGTCATATTCCTAACCCAGTTTAGCTGTTCGGAGACTGTGCGGCGGGTGACGGGTTAAGGGTGCGTGGAGGTGCTTGTGATGTAGTTGACGTCACGACCTGTTTCTGTTGTCCGTCGTAGGTCGTATTCCTAACCCAGTTTAGCTGGTCGGAGACTGTGCGGCGGCAATGGGTTAAGGGTCGTGGACGTGGTGGTGTCCCATGGTGGACTTGGCTTTGTGCCGTGGAGTGCGGATTGATTCCGTGTGTTGTTGTCCCATGGTGGACTTGGCTGTGTGCCGTGGTGTGCGGATTGATTCCGTGTGATGGTGTCCCATGGTGGACTTGGCTTTGTGCCGTGGTGTTGCCGTGGTTTGTGGAAGTATTTCTATAGCCATGGTTGTATTGGGTGAAAATAATTCACGTTAGTTTACGATTTTACTCGTAATTAATTTAATTGTGTGTTAATTTATTGCTTGTGTTTAAGCACATTTCAAGTTCTGTTACTTTGAATAGACAACTAGATTGTTCTTCTTGATTGAGTTTTGGTACATAATGGTAAATTGATTCCTAGTCTGTGGATACCTGACATCTTCTGGTTTTGGTAATTAAGTAGGATAGCCGAACGGACCTTACATGAGAGGTTGTTTTGCCACATACAATTAAGCTTATGGCGTCTGCATTTTGCAGACGGTCAACTTAGGTCCAGTAGCACACGAGGACGTGTGAGAGTCAGGATCGCCGTGTCGGCGCGCGGCGCCCGGTGTTAGTTCGCACCTCGCCCAAATATGGGGAATGCGATTGTTTATGTTACAACAGGATCATTGTTTCAAAGCAGAGCGACGGTGACGTGATTAGTATGCCATCGTACGTGGCCGAGGGTTGGTTTGGATTTCTCTAAGATCGGTAGAGCGTGAGCCTGGGAGTCAAATACTTGCCTAGGAAGCAACTAAGCGCGACCCACGGACTCGTATCCGCTCTCTTAACTAAATCTAGACAAAGACTTTAAAACGTAGATTATAAATTGGACAATCGAGTGATTAGTGCGAACAATATTGTTTAACAAGTTTTAGTGAAATCGTTATAACGACTGTGTTTGTCTCTCGTGTTTCCTTTGCCCACAAAAGCTCAGAACAATAAATGAACTAGCCTAAGATTGCCCTCCTGATGACTACCCGGAGTTTCCCTCGCTCCGACATATATATAGATGTAAAAGTGTATTTCTTTCTTGGTTTGTCCTTCAATCTTGTTGCAACGGATCTACTGGTCGACGTGATTTTTGCATGGGACGCAGAGTGGCATGGGCTACGTAGGTATTTTTATCCCGATAACAAAGATTCCTGCGAGATTTTAAAAACCTAACTCCAAGCGGACGAAGTCACAGGCAAAAGCTAGGGAACGATATTTAAATTGTCTAAACAAAATCTCAAAGTACCCACGATAATTTACCCAACAAGCCATCAACAATAAGCACTTAACTGAGCGGGAAACTGAACAAACAAACTCCTTGTCATAACATTTCACTGCCGCCCCGGCCGCATTTTGTGCTTAAGGTGGTTGATAGATTGATCTTAATAGAACGATCACTTCTCTTGACTTCTTTTCCTACTAGCTGTTACCCGCAACTTCGTCCATGTATAGGTACGTTTAGATAATACCAGCTTATGTCCGCAACTTCATCCGCCTGGATTTGATTTTTGAAATCGTGCAGAACCCTTTGTTTTTCCGGGGCAAAAAATAGCCTATGTCAGGTTTTTCAATGCTGGCTGATTTACCCTGAGTAAGTAAATGATAATAGATTTACGCACAGTTTAAATTAACTTCAAGGCTCCAGAATTATCAAAACTTTAGTTCATCATTCATTTCTATATTATTAAGAGCCAATATCATGTAAATTATGCTCGAGTATAATAATACTATACCAGAAACTATTTTACTCTCGAGTAAGACTTATTCTGTTTTGCTGAAATCGGGTCTGCTTAAGTTAATTTTAATTAAAACTGTAGGTACCTAAGTAATATTGCGTTACAGTACAATTAAGTATTATGTAAGTAATTTATGTAGTTAAAACAACATACATACGCAGTTCACCATCTGGCGTAATAATGTAAATCGATTGCGCACGTGTTATAACATTATGTTTTATGGATTGTGAAGATCTACTCGCTAGCAAACATGGTCATGTGTTCAATTCAAAACACAAACCTTATCAACAAGTAAAATTATATTTCTACGCATTTCTACGTAGATTTTGCGATGTTTCGAATTTCTATTAGGATTCGGAGACCAAGTATTTATATACGTAGCTAGGTTGAAATTTGTACAGACCAAAGACCACCTTACCGTCAAAGACGTGCCGCCAAGCGATTTAGCGTTCCGGCACGATGGCGTGTAGAAACCGATTAGGGGTATGACTACACTGCAATGTGTAGTCATAAACTACAAACTAAACTAAAACTATACACATGTAAGAATAACATTTGTGAAAACATACAATAATCGTTCAAAAAATAAATACGTTAAAAGCAGTTTTACTGCGATTGTATGGACCGCTCGCTCGCTTCGCTCGCGTGGATTTAGTATTAAAAAATCCCGTGGGATCTCTTGAATTTTCCGAGATAAAAGGTAGCCTATGTCACTTTCCCGGTCCTCAACTATACCTATGCAAAATATTTCGTCGATCCGTTGCTTTAAATAATATTGAATTTATATTGATAAGGATGATTAACACTGGACTGGCTGTCTCCATACAAATGACATACAAAAGTTCGAGTTCCTACACGCACCGTGATTTGATTACTTGGTGAGAATTATAATCAAAAAAATTCAAATGATTAATGTCGTATCAGTACGTTTGCTATCGGCGCGGTGCGCCTGGCGGGCGCCACGTGACCTCAGCGTTGACATCATATTAGCAGGATTAATAATAATTATTGTAAGGACAAGTACCGCATACTTGCCACTAACCAGTGATTCACGAGTGTCTGTTACTTGTTAATTTCGTTTTCTTTTAACACTTCTTGGTTTATAGACTTTTTAAGAGGTTCTGTAGGACAAGTATAAATTTAAAATTTAAAATACCTCCGACATGTGAAATTAAAAAAAATATGTAATAGGTTGGGGAAAAAGTCTTTTCGCATTATAGTATGTATGAACTTGTAATAAAATCTCTTTGGCTATACTATTTGTATCTGGCTGGTTTTGGCATCATTGAAAGTTTAAATTTTAAAGAACATAATTCCAAATTCAAATTAGGAAAATGTGTGATTTTCATTTGTTTTTCGCACTGTCAAGATGAGTGAATCTAATGAAGAAATTCGATACATTTTAAAATTTTACTACAAAAAAGGTAAAAATGCAACGCAAGCCGCGAAAAAAATTTGCGATGTTTATGGACCTAGTGCAGTGTCTGTGAGAGTAGCACAAATTTGGTTTAAGCGTTTTCAATCCGGAAATTTTGATGTCAAAGATGCACGTCGCTCCGGTCGCCATATTATGGATAAAATGGATGCCATTTTTGAAAAAGTGGAGCAAGATCGGCATATCAGTAGTTACGACGTAGCTAAAGAACTGGGAATTGACCACAATACAGTTTTAGCACATTTGAAAAAACTGGGTACACAAAAAAGCTCGATATTTGGGTACCTCACGAGCTCACTGAAAAAAACCTAATGATCGTGTACTCATTTGTGATTCTTTATTACGACGTAATGAAACCGAACCATTTTTGAAGAAGCTGGTAACTTTTTGAAGAAGCTGGTAACTGGTGATGAAAAGTGGATCACGTACGACAAGAACGTGCGAAAAAGGTCGTGGTCCAAGGCCGGTCAGGCTTCACAGACTGTAGCGAAACCCGATTTAACTCGCAACAAGGTGATGCTGTGTGTGTGGTGGGATTGGAAGGGCATTATTCATTATGAGCTGTTACCACCAGGCAGAACCATCGATTCTGAACTCTACTGCGAACAATTGATGAGACTGAAGCAAGAAGTTGAGAGAAAGCGGCCAGAATTAATCAACAGAAGGGGTGTGGTTTTTCATCATGATAACGCTAGACCTCACACATCTTTAGCCACTCAGCAAAAATTAAGAGAGTTAGGCTGGGAGGTATTAATGCATCCGCCGCGTAGTCCTAACCTTGCACCTTCAGATTTCCACCTGTTTCGGTCTCTTGAGAATTCTTTAGGCAGTGTCAGGTTAACATCACGAGAGGACTGCCAAAACCACTTGTCGCGGTATTTTGATCAGGAGTCCCAAAATTTCTATAGCAATGGGATCATGTCCCTACCTACAAGATGGCAAAAAGTTATCGAACAAAATGGTACCTACATACTTTAGTTAAATGTAAATAAACTATATTAAAAAATGTTTTGAATTTTCTTAAAAAATGCGAAGAAACTTTTTCCCCAACCTATTAATTCGCCATTTTGTGGTAGCGCCCATCTTGGATTTGAAAATCAATATTATTATTATAGTATTCTACTAATAAAGATCTTTCATTTGATACCCATATTGAGCGAATTGTGAAAAAATATCTATCTATCAATCCGCCATTTTCTGGCGGCGGCCATCTTGGACCGATTTTCAGCAAACATAGCTAAGAAACATAGCTCTATCCTACGTAACTAATATTAGAAACGCGAAAGTTTGTAAGCTATTTTGTAAGTATATGTATTGATGGATGGATGGATGTTTGTTACTCAATCACGCCGCAACGAGTGAACCGATTTGGCTGAAATTTGGCACACAGATAGATTATGTTCTTGAATAACACATAGGCTAAAATAAGAGAGTTCCCCCGGGAATTACAAAACCTCAATCCACGCGTACAAAGTCGCGGGCATCAACTAGTTATTAATTAATAGAGTTCAACGATTCCGTTGTATTCATTCATCCAAAGTACCTACTTAGCTTACACGATGTAATTAGCCGGAATCATTGTTATCAGATTCCCGTTATCTGGCGTGAGTGATGTGACTCACAACCTAGTGATGCCCAACAAGCAACTGCCTAGATTTCATCGACCTTTGGATTACCACTTGAACTCGCATCTATTACGAATATAATGCGATTCAAATGACAATAGGAATGAGAAGCTGCCATTTTCCGTTTCTATCTCACTCAGTGTAAACCTCATATGAGCAGGACAGAAATATAAAATGGCTGCTTGACAGTCCTATTCTCATTTGAATCACCTTATTTAATAGGTACGTTATTGAAATGCTCTTTATATCAAGAACTAGCTTTTGTCCGCCACTTCACTCACGTTAAGTTCGGTTTTTGAAACCCCTGGTTTAACCATTTTGAGATAACTGGTAGAGAAATACATATAAAATAAATAAACATTTATTATTACCTAGAGAAAGAAAGGTAAAGTAGAGATTCTTTTGATTGCAAGGGCTTTCAATGAAGAATGGTAACTAAGGATGGTGCAAAACCAACATCAGAAACGCTGAGACTGGCTGAGGCGTAGAACAGTACTAGTAGGTAAATATTTTTCTCAGAAAAATCGGCAAAAAGTTTTTGAACACATTACAATATGATCTATAAAAAAGTATATAATTACAACACACATATTTTATGCATAATATAACTAATATTTATAACTAAAAAAAGAGCTAGGATAGCTGATTTAATTAGTTCCGATCTCAAGACATTCTAAAAAGGATCATCAAAATCGTGACGTGAGTGAGAAGCGAGTTTGTAAACACATCGAGAAACAATAGTAGCAGCCATATTTGTTTAGTGTTACAATGCAGGAAGTACTATTTTTACTACGCATGGCGCGTGACGCGTAACACAGATAATATTTACACGTCAGGCATAGATTAAACATCCCTCAACTTTGCTTGAAAAAACTTAGGGTTAATGCACAGTGCACACCTGCGCACGCGCATGAACCGTACGGGCAAGAGGAAACATGGATAAAAATAAATACAAACGTATTCTTCTGTTTTCTCCCTAGATGATAATAATAGAGAAAATATTTTTTTTTTGTACCATAAAATTCATATTCATACGTGCCATTATTCATGTTTCCTTTTTCAATAAATTAATAAATAAATTATAACAGACAGATTTTGGTAGAGGAAAAGACAAGAGAGTAGAATTTCGTCTGTTTTATATTAATAGATATAATTAGCCCAAGCTGCCATATTATTATACTAGTAGGGCGCGTGGGTGCGCGGCTCGCTAAAGCGAACCGCGGTTTTTCTGTCCACCAAGTAGACCTTCTGGTCTTGATCATCTTCCAAGGAACTACTCTTCCATCTTTCAGAGTCTCTGAGATATACATCGACGAAATTTGTATGACCGCCACCTTGAATCCGCCATTTTGGTATTTTTTTTCAGCTCATTGCCAATTGGATGAGGTTTCGAGTGATTTTTGTTTGGGCAACCTCTACCTATCTTCAATACCCTGACCGTGCTCCTCACCCGTCTCCGAAATCCTCAATCAATAGCTCCCTCCATATTTTTCATCCAAATGAATTTTTGTCCTCTATACGAAACTAACAGCGGAAAGGAACGTATCAAAGTCTTGCATACATTTTATATGAAAAAAAAAATCCGCCATCTTGAATATTTTTCTATTCACCACGTAGACCATCGGGTCCTGATCATCTTTTTCCAAGAAACCACTCTTCCATCTTTCATAGTCTCCGAGATAGACACCGACGAAATTTGTATGGCCGCCATCTTGAATCGGCCATTTTGAATTTTTTTTTGGCTTTCTGCCAATTGGATGAGGTTTCGAGTGACTTTTGTTCGAATACCACCCACCTATCTTCGAAACCCTGGCCGTGCTCCTCACCCGTCTCCGAAATCCTCAACCATCAGCTCTCTCCATATTTTTTCTCCAAATAAATTTTTGTCTTCTCTACGAAACCATCAGAAATTTTGAAAAGGAACCGTATAAAGTCTTGCATATATTTTGTATGGAAAAAAATAAATTCCGCCATCTTGAATTTTTTTTCTGTTCATCAAGTGGACCTTTGGCTCTTGATCATCTTTTGCCAAGAAACCACTCTTCCATCTCTTATACTCTATGAGATAGACACAAACAAAATTTCTATGGCCGCCATCTTGAATCCGCCATTTTGGATTTTTTTTTCAGCTTTCTGCCAATTGGGTGAGGTTTCGAGTGACATTTGGTTGAACACCCCCCACCTATCTTCGATACCCTGGCCGGTGCTCCTCACCCGTCTCCGAAATCCTCAATCATCAGCTCTCTCCATATTTTTCTTCCGAATGAATTTTTGTCCTCTATACGAAACCATGAGTGAAAAAAATTTTTTTCATACAAAATTTTACAGGAGAGGTGATCAATGAGTCAGTGAGTGAATCAGCACGAGTAGCTATATATATAGTAACTAGCTGATGCTCGCGATATAATTTTCAAAAATCCCGATGATTTTAAAAAACCTTTGACAATCTCTAGATCCTCAAGTTTTCCCAAGCAAAAAATTATGTTGATCCATGTCTCTGTTGCAGCGTGAGCGAAGGACAAACCAACAAACAAACACATCTCAAAACCTCCATGGACCAGCCTCTAGGCTAGTAATACGACTAAGGACCGGCTTAAATCAGGAGAGGCGCACCGTGGAGCATTTTTCACTGTCAAACAATTATAAATCTTGCTAGCGATGAAATAATATTGAAAATCGACTGATACAGCAGCTGTTCCTCGAGAGCATCGGAGTGATACAAGGAGAAAAGTAGTGTGCAGTTTTTCGATTTCAACGTTAACAAAGTCGATAATGATTTGGCAGTGAAAAACGTCCACCTACACCCCGTCAGATGTGCGTTGGCCCTAATTTCACAAACCTTCCTAATCAAATAAACACACTTCCTACTAATCAATCTAATCATACACACTATACAGTTCATACTCTATGGGAAACTATAAAAAATTTAATGCAACGGTCCGTCGGAACATCTATAAAACCGAGACGTAAAAAGATCATTCAGTTGAAAGATTCGGGTCAGTTTTGTTGGGGCCCGGTAAATGTAACAGTTTATTATTAACTCGCACTCCATATACAGTGTAACTAGATAAAAGAGATCTAAAGATCCTGTACTATAATATATAATGGTGCCTACTTAGGTGCACACAATCTCCTTGTATTTTTTTTAAATATGAATAGCGGGCAAACGAGCTGGCGGGTCACCTGATGTAAAGTGATTACCGCCGCCCATGAACACTTGTAGTAGCAGAGGCACCACCGATGCGTTCATTTCAGAAACTTATTGGCGCCCCTTGAATAACCCCATATTGTAATTAAGTGGGAACACTGTCGGAGGGAGAAGATTCCACAATTGTGTGCTACTTATATAATATTTATAGTCTTGAATTATAGTCTGGATTATAGTCTGGAATAACACCTAGGCTACTTTTTATCCTGGAAAATAAGAGAGTTACCGCGGGAATTAAAAAAGCTCAACCTACGTGATCGAAGTCTCTCTATTCAGAACTTATTTTCAAAATTGCCCCCGCCGTCTCGGGTTCGATTCCCAGTTTTTTCCACAGCGCTTTAAATAGCTTAATAGTGGGCTTTATTAAACTGATTAAGCATTTTCGAAGGCGTATAATAAAGCCCAACGTTCGCTGCCCGAAAGTCGAAACAATGAAATGAAAAGTATCGTTGCGCAACGGAGAAAGAGTGTTTCTAATCTAATAACTAGTTCGCCATTGTTGTGACGCGGTCGCACGACCTCGCGACACACAACCACACAATGCCGTCGTCCGTCGCGGATACATCGTCCGTCTCGTCAGCGAACGATTCGCAATGAGTGATTGATTACAGTGCGATGGAGAAATGAAATGAAAATGAAATGTACACCACATTATGAATTAACTTAAAATAAATCATATCGACGGGTGAAAGACTAATTGATCGCGACATTTTGTAAAACTTGCAGGAAGACTCATTAAAGTTTTTTTTTTTTTTGGAAAAAAAAACAACTATTTTTATTTATTTAATACAGTAGGTACTGTATTAAATAAATGAAAGACTATCCAGTAGTTGTTTTTTTTTTCCAAAAAAAAAACTTTGATCAGTCTTCCTGCAAGTTTTACAAAATACCGCTTAGATCAATAATAATAATTAGCCTTCCACCCGTCGAATTATAAATGAGAGTACAAATGGCGGCCTTATCACTAAGAAGCGATCTCTTCCAGGCAACCATGATGCATGGTGGATTCAATTCTATCATCATATGATGATAAGATGAGAAATTGAAATTAATAATTCAAAACTCACACAAAACTGAATAAAAAAAACCTGATGATTAATACGTATACCTACACTTATATAAATAAAAACATGTATACACAACATATGTACGTGGAGCAGACGCTCGCGTGGATTTAGTTGGATTTCAGGAAAAAAATACATTACACGAGTGTAATTTTTTTTTTTTTAATTAGTAATCCTTATCCTCACTGATATTATAAATGCGAAAGTGTGTTTGTTTGTTGGTTTGTCATTCAATCCCCCTGCAATAGAGCTACGGATCTACGTGATGTTTCACATGGGTATACTTGAGGACCTGTAGAGCTAACATGC
This sequence comes from Hipparchia semele, assembly GCA_933228805.2. NCBI lineage: Eukaryota > Metazoa > Arthropoda > Insecta > Lepidoptera > Nymphalidae > Hipparchia > Hipparchia semele. The sequence continues at coordinate 1,677,351 of OW121719.1, forward strand.
GCGAGAAAATTTTCAATTTTAGTCGTTTTTTAAGCTTTGATTTAATATTTTAGAATGAAGCGCTCCATGAACCATGGTAAACGTAACTGATAATGATGCTCCTTTTTATAAGCTTTCATACGAGTATTAATTTATTTTGGTTCATGGAGCGCTTCATTCTAAAATATTAAATCAAAGCTTAAAAAACGACTAAAATGTATGAAAATGTATGAAAAGTAAAAGAAACGCTCTCTTTTTGGGTAATATTTTCTGTAACTTACTATTTTTTTTATCACCTAAACTTTATATTAAAATAAAGTTTATATCTTCAAGTATATAAATACATTTACAATTTGTCGGAATCTGGAACTTTTTTTTTCGAGTGTATGAGGGGCGGATTTTGGGCCTTATCAACCTACCTCCTTTTCCAAAAAACTTTTTTCATACTATTCTTGTCCCGACAATTAACCGCAAAAAGGAATGCTCTTCCTGCATCCGTTTTTCCAACTATGTAACTATAACTTGGGTATCTTTAAATCAAAAGTTAATGGGCATTCTTCTAAGTTAAGGCAGCATCTTCACTTACCCTCAGGAACGCGACAAAAAAAACTAGACTGTATGGTCATGGATCTTTGCCTATCCCGAAGAGGGACGCCGGACGAGTAAAGAACAACAACATCAAAAAAAAAAAAACAGCCAAATTGGTCGAGCCACGAGCCTTTTTCAAGAGATATTTCATATGTGGCAATTAATTTTTATTTACATATATAGTAGACTAGCTTTTGCCCCCGCGACTTCGTCCGCGTGGAATTAGATTTTGGGGTGGAATTTTCAAAAACTGTGACACACGTACTTCTTTATTTTTAACTGAAAGCTCAAATATCAACTTTGATGGAAAAAGCTTGAAAAATGACGGAGTTTCATATAAACTTCCATCTCCTATTTAAACCCCTTAGGGGTGGAATTTCCAATAATCCTTTCTTAGTGTGCGCCTACGTCATAAAAGGAACCAACTGTAAAAATTTCAAGTTTCTAACTTCAGTAGTTTAGGCTGTGCGTTGATATCTCAGTCAGTCAGTCAGTCAGGACTTTGAATTTTATATATATAGATACGAAAGTGTGTTTGTTTGTTTGGCAGCCTTATCGCCACTTAAGGATCCCTTCCAGGCAATCAATGCACGGCGCAAAAGGATATCTAGATGTGAATTTATTGAATGAAACTTATCGTATCGTGCACGCACCTTCAAAAGGACCCTAGATTTTAAATACAATGCCTACCTTATAGAGTCTACATGGAGGTTAGAAATTACTGCTTTTCTGGGCGTCTGTCTGTCTGTACATCTGAGTACGTGACTGGGTGCATGGTTTCATGCATTGTTTGATATTGCATTTATAATTAGTTGCTTAGTAGAGGTTAAATATATGCCCCTAATTACAATTTAATGGTCGGAAGGGATAAAAATGATAGGTGTAAAGTATGGGAGAAATTAAATATTTGACAATTTTTTTCCTTAAAATAAAGGTTTTTCATATTACAACACATTGAGCTGTGCGTTGATAAATCAGTCAGTCAGTCAGTCAGTCACCTTTTCCTGTTATATATTTAGATGAAACATATGGGTTAAAATTCGCAGGAAGTAAACTTCAAAAGTTTAAGAAGGAAAAAGAGTAAGTATGACTTTTAATATGCAATCTGCGATCCAGACAGCATGTGGTACGCAAATGTAACGAAACATCAATTAATGTCGAAAATGATTAATTTTATGTTTGCCAAGGGTTTTAGATTCAAATTAATTTATTTTTAAACATAGGTATATCATGATTTATACTAGCTTAATACTAGCTTTTGCCCGCGACTTCGGTTACTGTTTTTCCGGGGTAAAAGGTCACTTTCCTTGCCATCGAAAAACCTGTTCAGTTTAGTACAAAATGTATGAGAATATGAAATTTTTTCATAATTTTTTCAGATATTTTTATAATTTTTTTTTAACATAATATGGACTAGCGCTTGACTGCGATCTCGCCTGATGGTAAATGAAGATGCAGCCTAAGATGCTACGCGCTTGCCTAGAAGATGCCTATTCACTCTTGATTTAAAGCCACCCACATTATAGTATTCCATTATAGTTTTTTGGGTATTCCAAATTTTTGGGGTGCGTTTAGTGCGAGATCGTGGAATTAAAACCTTAAAATTAAAACCTTAAAATTAAAACCTTAAAATTAAAACCTTAAAATTAAAACCTTTTAGTCATCGGATGGCAGCGACGATCTTATTGAAATGCACATTTACTTAACTCGCTTTGTAATTGTAGTCGTAATTAAAAATCGATTATTTTTTTAGGTACGAAGCAGTGATGAATATTGATTCACTAATTCGAATTTATGTGAGCGTCTTAACACTTAAACTCTACAAGAATCACTTTGTGCGTTTTTTATCTGTGCAAGTGCAAGTTCAATCAACTGTGAGTTTTCTACGATCAACATTGCAAATGAGTTTAGTCTGTCCGTCAGTCCATAACCTCCTATTACTGTTTTAATAATGAGCGGGCCCACAATTAATTTTTTTTGCTACGATAATAATAATTATTTATTTTCTCTGCAAATTATTATATTATTGTTTGTTATCTATTAAATTTTATTAAATTATTATACCTACGTGTAATTAAACATATAAAAGAAAAAGGTGACTGGCTGCCTGATATATTAACGTACAGTTCAAATCACTGGACGAATCGAGCTGAAAGGCATAGAGATATTTTTGAAAATAGTACCCATAAAAGGGTAAAATCGGGGTTTGAAAAATCGAAATTAACGTGAGAAAAGCCGCAGGCAAAAGCTAGTTAGTTGTGATCGTTTTTGACTTGTTGATGAACATTGCTTACCTGCAATTATTTCATTTATGACTTTATTAAATAGAATGCAAATTATTTCGTACCGCATGGTTGCCAAAATGTTAACTAATGTGAAAACTAAATATATAGTTATTTATTAGAAAAATATATAGGTATGTCTACGTAGATAAATGGTTTTCGACGAAATGTAATAGGAAGAACAAGAAGGGTTACTAGTTTACTACTAATGATTTTTTATCACCAATTCTTTTATTACAATTTATTAATAAATCACCCGATACAGACATTAATTACACATTCTAATGTTATCGTTATCATTCTTCATTACTTGGAGATAAGTTTAAGATTTATTAGTGTTAGGTCAAATAGTAATGTTGTTACTTACATTATTTTTTTCTAATATCTACTATTGTCATTGACTGGCTTTTTTTGTGATAGGTTACCTATGCTTTAGTACTACTTCCATGTTTTTTTTAATCAAGAATATTAGCTAAGCTAAACTTGTCTAATATTCTCCTCTCCTCTACAAATAAGCGAAAAGCTTGTGCTAGGAGTGGGTACGACAATAGTGCAACGGGTGGGGCTCGAACCTGCGACCTATCAGTTTTCAGTCCGCACCTTAATCGTTGGGCTATTGAGGTTTGATAGTTGCGTAACTTTACAGCAGTATACGCAAAGTAACTGGTATTGTCAAATAACCTACGCATTATCCAACTATAGCGCTTAGAACAGAAGTTTCTAACAAAGTTCCACTCCAAACAACCAATGAATATGTGATTGTCATGTTTTTACTGGTAGGTACAGATTTTGATGATTATTATGATGAATTAGGTATGACATTCTTCCACTGCACAGTACGTCATTTTTTAATAATTTTGTGCAAGTACTTTTGGTACTGGTTGTACTTTTTTTTAATCCGAAATAGGCTTGCGCTTGACGACAATCAATACTGGATAGCACTGATGAGGTCTAGGTTAGAGCGTGCTTGCCTAGAAGTTGCCTATTCACTCTTGCCTCGAAGGTACTAAAATTATAGGATGCTGGAAGAGACGTGTTCCACACCTTAGCGGTTCTTAACAGAAACGTTGAATTATAGCGTTTCGTTCGAGTAGGTTGGATACTGCGATGCTGCGTAGTCGGCCTTTATTAAAAAGGCTTACTAAAACTGGTTTATCGCCGCGTCGATTATTGCGTTTCTAAGTATAGGGTAAAGATGCCGAATATGAGATACCATTTACATATTCGGCCATAAAAAATAAATTATTGCACTAATGACTATGAAAATCATTTATATTCGATAAGTATTTAATGAAGTTTATCCTTGAAAGACCGTTTAGTGCTAGGTATAATAGATTTTTTGTTATATCAGATAATATTAGAAAAGTCAGAAATTACGTCTCAGGGAAATGGTCTCCTATTATGAGATACCAAGGGTTTTTAATATGAGATAGTATAGATTTAGAGAAAAAGGAAAGAAATCAATTCAAAAAAACTTTTTATTGGCGATATTTATTAATCTACAACATCGTACTACTAAATAAAAAGGTTTTAGTAACAACTTAACAATATATTATCATGTGCTTGTGCCAAGCGCTTGATGTTCTTCAGATGTAGATGTAACCCATAAAATCGTTAATCCAACTTTACAATATTTTTCTATTTTTGCTTCTAAATAGTCAGAAAAAGCTGGAGGTCTTCCCATGAACCTTGACAAATACTTGTGCATTAGCATCTTTTTTGACATAACGTTCTAGGATACTCTTAGGAACATCGAAAGTTTTGATGCTATTAGGTAACATATTTGTTTGCTTCCCACTGCACTCACGGCCCGTATTATGGCATCGTGGTCCTAGGATTTCCTTGATCGACGGCATCTAGAAAAAGAGGTATTTTATTAGTCGTATTTCTATACATCCTAATATGAGATATCTCATTTAAGGAGCCCCCACGTGTCTCATATTAGGAAAACACCCAAATTTAAAAACTAGGCTTCCTATTATTTCTTGACGAAGAAAATACAACTAAACTGCAAATGCATTGTTAAATTAATCATATAACTGATACAATGACAGTAAATTTAAATCATTTAGTGTGACTATAAAGTTGTAACATACCTCGTTAATATTTGGTGTCAAAAATCGGGTTTTGTGGTTTCGTAAAAATCCGCACGTACACAACCTGACTTCGCCTCGAACTGGGAAGCACCAACACATGTTTCAGTCTGTTGCCACGCGGCTTCTGGTGACAGTATCGCCAAATAGCTGCGGCGATTAGTTTCGCCAAAACTTAACTATCTCATATTTGGCAACCATCTCATATTCGGCATCCTTACCCTAATATTTCGAAGGTAGGCACCTATTTCGGTTCAGGTACTAATGTTGTAATGGGTAGCAGTAATCGATTATTATTTATGGACTCGAGCTAATGATGCGAAACCGTCTTTACGTTACGACATACATTCAAAACAAGTTAGTACATTAGGTAGGGAGGTTAGTTTATAAAAAATTTGAATACATAATTCAATGTAGAGCCATTTAATAGGTCACTTTTGTAAGTCTATCGGCCTATTACACAATTATTGCTAAGTAAGTTTTAATCTATGAATAAAAAACTGTAACGTAGAACGTTAAAATTCCACAGATACTACCTACTTAGTTGTTATTAGATTTTTATCCCGCAAAATGCAAGGGTTCCTAGGGTTTTGTATCCCACAAAATCCTCCTCCAGGTTTCCTACGGGGTTTTTATCCAGTAAATTCAAGGGTTCCTACTGGATTTGTATCCCGCAAAATCCAAGGGTTCCTAACTTACGGGATTTAAAAACCTAATTTCACGCCTTCGATCACAGCGAAGTTTCACGCATACATCGTCGCAAACATCAACAATTTTCTAAATGATAACATTGTAAACCGCAAAGGAGGTGGGTTGATAAGGCAACAAAATCCGCCCCTCATACACTCGAAAAAAAAAGTTCCAGATTTCGACAATTTGTAAATGTATTTATATACTTGAAGATATAAACTTTATTTTAATATAAGGTTTAGGTGATAAAAAAAATAGTTAGTTACAGAAAATATTACCCAAAAAGAGAGTGTTTCTTTTACTTTTCTTACATTTTCATACATTTTAGTCGTTTTTTAAGCTTTGATTTAATATTTTAGAATGAGGCGCTCCATGAACCAAAATAAATTAATACTCATATAAAAGCTTATAAAAAGGAGCATCATTATCAGTTACGTTTACCATGGTTCATGGAGCGCCTCATTCTAAAATATTAAATCAAAGCTTAAAAAACGACTAAAATGTATGAAAATGTAAGAAAAGTAAAAGAAACACTCTCTTTTTGGGTAATATTTTCTGTAACTTACTATTTTTTTTATCACCTAAACTTTATATTAGAATAAAGTTTATATCTTCAAGTATATAAATACATTTACAATTTGTCGGAATCTAGAACTTTTTTTTTCGAGTGTATGAGGGGCGGATTTTGGGCCTTATCAACCCACCTCCTTTACCAAGAAGTTTATAAGCTACACAGTAGATTATAGAAGAGTAAGGTATTGACACTAAAAAAATCCTTTTATTAATATAAAGCGGTGGGTATTTCACAGGCAACAACAATAATTCTAGGTAAATAACAAAAGCATCAGGTATAAATACCCAAGAACTTTTTTTCTCTTTTCAATGAGTGCACTCATTTACTGAGATCATTAGGGATTCCCAGAATGCAGAAATGATAACTATCACAACAAAATATAATAAAGGTTTGATTTTTGTCGTAAGTATCTTTTTTTTTGTGTGTTCCTCCCTTTTTTCCTCCGACAAGGTAATCGGCGACTGTTCTAGGTAAGTAACTAATGTAGATAGAGTTAACTATATAATACGATAGCGATAGTTTTAGTGTTTTTTAGTTTTAGTTTATACTAGAAGCCGGCGCCGACTTCGTCCGGGTTGAAAATTTAAATACATATTTGTTTTTACGGGACTGATCGCACAGAGCTTCTTATAGGAGACGATTGTAAATAAGATCACCGCAGGAACCAGAGGAATCTCCCGCGCCGAAACCCGCCGCCGTGCACCGCCCCCGCGCCGGCCGACACATATTAATTTAATTTTCCGATAACTCCTGTGATATTTATTTAAATTGTATAGTGTAAAGGGCAAATATGTTCTAAACTAAGTACTTACGATAATAAACATATTTATTTAGATATAGATTGACATCGCATCGGTTAAAGAACCTTCGAAAATAATTCATTATTTTTAATCAAAATTTGAAAGATAGAAATTGTCATTGTAAGGTATTCTTAGAAGATAGACATATGCTATCACGGACTTTTTTTTAGAACTTTTTAAGAGGAACAATTCACCCATACATCATTTTCATCCAATAGCAGTATATGACCCAGCGCACACCTTGAAAACGTTTAAGATTCAAAAAATTTTCCGACTTCCTTAACAAATTTGCACATAATATCTAGCCATAATACTTTATGTGCATAATATATAGCCTATAACCATCTGGAATAATGTACCTTTGAATTGGTAAAAGAGTTATTGTAATAGGTGCGGTGCTTCCAAAGTTTGCTCCGGACATACATACAAACTCACAAAATTCGCGCTCCCTCTTTATTATAATAGTATAGAAGTATAGATAATAGTCTGCCTCAAGAGATGGCCATTGTAAAGCCATTTGTAATTTTTAAAAAGAAACTTAGAATTCATTTTCAAATTACTTGTGTCTAGGAATTAGTCTTTTTATTTATTAGGAGACATCATTTTTGTTTTTTCATATAATTGTAATTTTATATTAATTTTAGTCTTATTTCTCTGTAAGTGAGCAAACTGTTCTTTGAAAATTCTTTAAACCTTAACCTTAGGTACTGCCTTGTTGATCTAGTGGTTAGCAAGTTCGACTGCGGAAGACTAGGTCTCGGGTTTGATTCCCTGGTTGGGTCAAAAAATGTATTGGGTTTTCTGACAAGAAATTCTCAATAGTAATTAACCCGCAGTTAAGAAGTTGGCACATGGTAGTGAGTTAACACACTACACGTAAAGCTAAACTCTCTCCGGTCGTGTAGGATTTCCGTCCCATCGGACTATGAAAGTGAGGGAATACACAGTGCACCTGTGTTTCCGCACACACTTGTGCACTATAATATCTCCCGCGCAGATGGCTCATCTCTGTGGAGATTGGTCATCGTGGCCGGTTTCGTTCGGGAGGAGATATCTAACCACAAAATGTGACGCTTCTTTTTATCTTTTCACTGCATGACATTACAACAGCTGTATCGTATCAGTTCTCGGTATGTAGATTTGAGAGGTATATCATACAATACGTTTACGTCAGCGAATTTCTGCGTTTACAAACAAAATTAGTCACAAATCACAATCACAATGAAGTCACTGAGAACTAGGCGACATTAATAACGCATTTTCTTAACGATCATGATTCATATTCATTTTATTTTATTTTATTATTATTATATTTTAGCTGAGAATTGAACAAAACTTTCGTTTAGCTAGTTACTAAGTTCGTTCATGTAGGCGTCATCCGCGTGGATTAAGTTATTAATTCTTTGATTTTCCGGGATAAAATACTTTTTATGCCACTCTCCAGATCCACATATATACCCCTGCTCTGTTCTCCGTAGCTCTGTTGCAGCGTGATTGAAGGAAAAACCAATAAACTAACACAAAGTGTGTTTTTGTTTTACGCATTTATAATATTAGTAAGGATAGACGTTGTTTTTGATCGAGAATTGTTTGTTTTTCCGGGATAAATTTTCTAAATTCTAAATTTTATTTTCTTGTTGGTTTGTCTTTCAATCAATAGCGGTACGACTCGACTTGATTTTTGCAAGTTGAGGACTAGAAGTTTTGTTTTTTGGGCCGGCTTTTTTTAAGCTATTGCATAGCTTCTATCGCGGGCCAGCGTGGAGACCGAATCCAGAAATTCCGTAACGAAAATAACCTGACACGGGACTCCTCTACGGTGAGCCGCTAGATGGCGCATTTTTTTTTCAACGCCATCTAGCGGTGAGCCGCTAGATGCCATTGATAAAAAATGCTATGCAATAGCTTTACCGCGGCAGTCCCCGAGTGCCACACGTCTTTTTTTGTTTATGGTTTCAGTGTACAATTGTACATACAGTAAAGTATATTCATTTAATTTCATTTATTTTGCAGCTAAAGTTGCAAGTGTGTGCAACTATTAATGAATACAATATACGTCTGTACGGTCTGTACAATGGTTTTGGCGCGATTATGTCCGTGAATATTAATCGGCCGCCATTACGCTCATCGCAAATGATTTCCTATAATGGCCGATCGGTTAATGACGAGCGTGCTTTATAAATACCAAGGCTTTATGGTACTTGGACATCTGTCTAATTAGGTAGGTTGACAGTAATTTTTTGTTCAAATAGGTAGGTATAACTCAGGGCCGATTTCGTCAACGTAAACATATTTTGACAGACAATACAACAACTGTCAGAACCCCCAATTTGTTCCTCGGTTAAACGTTTCTTGACGTTGGTAAAATCGGCACTTAGAAGTTTATTGTTTCACCACCTTCAAGTAAAATTTAACCGACGAATAAATTCGACGTTTTGACAGATTGCCCATACAAAAATTGTCAAAATGACAAATTTATTTGTCGATTGAACTTTAATTGAAGGTGGTGAAACAGGCTATAAAACTTACTAATCCTATAAATGTGAAAGTTTGGATGGATGGACAGGTCGACGGACGGATGTTTGTTACTTAATTACGCTGCAACGTTACAATCGATTTGGCTGAAAATTGGCACAAAAATAGATTATAGTCTGGAATAAAACATAGGCTACTTTTTATGCCGGACAATAAAAGAGTTACAGAACTAAAAACCTCAATCCACGCGTACGAAGTCGCGGCCATCAGCTAGAATAATAAATGCGAAGGTATTTGTTTACTAGTTTGTCCATCAATCATGCATTAACGGAGCAACGGGTCGACGTGATTTTTAGTTGGTATGGCATATGGATATAGTTGAGAAATTGGAAAGTGGCATAGGCTTACTATTATCCCGGAGAGACCCAGGGTTTCCATGGAATTTTTAAAACCTAACTTCACGCGGGTGCGCCTGACATAACCGCAACTTAATAGTCTAATTCATCGACTCCTTCCTACTATCAGCGGATATTGGACTAAAATAAATTGAGGAAAATTTTGATCTAAATTATTTTTCCCGTTTGCAATCGCACTAGGGCAATAGTCAATGGGGCAAAAAATAAAACGTAACAATATACTATAAAAATAAGTTTTGGTACAGTTAGAAGCTTAAATACGAAGATGGCTACGTATTTCCGTTTATTTTGCTTCCACAACTACCTACAACTGAAAAATTTTAAGGATCAGCTTGATGACTCTATCCTTAAAATTTTTTAGTAAAAAATCCGTTCTGACTTATCGTAATTAGAAGCTTTCGATTCCAACCATTTTGCTCAGGCTTTCTTCATTTGAAGCCTTTTTAGACACTCCAATTAGGAATCCTCATGATTCCGAATCTTTCAATATGACCTGTCAAGTTTTATTCACTATCATCACGCTCCTCCTTCTAAGTGATGCCTATTTTAATAATAATTTTTTATAATTTTTTATAATAATTTTTTATAATTTTTTTTACACATAATAACCACGCTTGACCACTATCACACCTGATGGAAAGTGATGATGTGGTCTAAGGTGTAACGCGTTTGCCTAGAAGATGCCTATTCACTCTTGTTTTAAAGGTACCCAAAATTGTATGTGTTGGGAAACACAGATAATTTACATTTTAATAGCAATAAAGTAATACACCCACTCACCTCATCCTCTTCATCGTCGTTATAAAAGGGATCCAACAACAGATGATTCTTCCAGAAAATCACATCAGGTGGGATCGCGTACGCGTCGTGATCCCGCAGGTTCGCGTACAACGGGCTCTCCCGACCGACACCTTCGGAACTATTGCTTATCGAACAACTCTCAACTTCCACACTGCCCCCGCAGGAGCAGCCCTCGTCCGTGTAACTGTACCCGTATTCGATCTCCTCGTAAATATTCTCGTCAGTCAAGGCGTCGCGGACTGGTTCGTAACCGTCGTCGCACGGTTTGTCCGGCGTCATTTCGACAACTGACGTCTGCGTTGGGTCGCACCTGTGTATTTCTCCCACCTCGTGGAGTGCGTACACGGAGAACGGCTGCGGCGAGAAGTCGCTGGCCGTGTCGAACGACAGACGCGATATCGTCGCCCTTTGCTGCGCCTGCGACAATACCCGCCGCAATATCTCGTCGGAGTTGTGGTAGCCTGTCGAATGTATCCACACCGGTGCGTACGCATCCTTATTATCCACTTCGGGGTTCTCGATGTTACAGTCCTGGTAACTCCAGCACGTGCTAGCCGAATCCGTATCAGATTCTAACTTATCCGATTCTAATCTGCTATGGTTGTCGAACTCCATGTTATCGTACACGGGGGATTTTACGGGAAATTTTCGCGGAGGAACTGGTGGGGGTGTGTTTGTTTTCACTTTCACACTCTTGGTCGGTGTGCTCGTAACGAGAGGGACGTCCGATACACTAGAATCACTGCAATCCGCGTGCACAATGTTTTCATTCGACACATGTTTTGGTTTGGGTTCGCTTATCACTTTGGTTTCGGTTTCTGTTTGGTGGCTCATCCCTTCTAGACACTCGTCGAATATGTTGAGGATGCTGAGGGAGACGTCTCGTTTTTCTGATGGTGTGAGGTTTCTTTGGTATTCATCTAGCTTGAAGATCTCCTTGCCCAGTTGGGAGAGGATCTCGTCGAACGCGCCGTCTGACTGTGAGTTTTCTGAGGAGGCTGACGGTGGTCGCACGATGATGAGCGGGTCGTACTCCTCTATGGAGGCTCGGATGGTCGTCAGCCACGCGATGACTGGCTGCGCGGAGCGATCGCGCAGTGTTTCCACGACGGCGTGCGGTATCCAACTTGTGACCTCACACATTTTGCCGCTCGCTGCAAAACACGATAACCGGTGTATGAATCAACCGTGGGATTCCGCGAATGCTTGTCCCTTAACCGCGTCTTTATTAAACTTAAACCACTCGAACATAACAACACCGTTGCGTGTCAACTGTCAAATGAAATCGTCCGTTTCGCCGATACGAACGACATTTGCACTCGACCGATTACTTATCGTGATATTTCTTCCTAATATAAACGTTACGAAAACATCGCGCGAGACCCATGCTGACCTTACTGATATGCGATTCGCTTTGTTTCAATAATTTTATTTAATTATTTTTTTATTGGGCAGAATAAAGGTCAGCCTTTGCGCGCGTGATTAAAAAAAATAAACGTCAGTGGGTCGTACAAAGTCTTCAAAGTAGCTCGTATCTACGTTCGCGCGCTTTTTACGAAATTCGAATATCGAACGGAAACGTCCGCGCGCGCCCCGTCCACCGCGATAGTGCTAGTGGTGTACCGTCCAGCAATTAACAAGATTCGTTCGTTCTGAACGGAGTCTGTGACCGATATTCCGCGTTATTTCTGCCGCGAGGCGGAGCGTGGCGTAACCGCACTAAAAACTAAAAGCAAATGCACATTGCATTAGATAAATGAAGCAGATCGGGCGCCGGGACGTACCGACTACATTATTACATGAGCTCGAGTCCAAGTTACTTATGAAGGCATTATGAATAATAGCCGGCCAATGGAAATCTGTCGCATGTATCGCCCAAGAAAGTGAAAAAAACATACATACATGACAAGCATCTTCTAGGCAAACGCGTTCAAACGAATCTTTATAGATTTTGACAGGCGCATCTACCGCAAGACTTGTACCTACATAATTTGCGCAAATAAAGGACTAATATTAAACAGTCAATAAAAAAAAATTAATAACGGTACAGCTGTCAAAATGACATAACTAGAGCTGGGGTGATGTTGACAATAGAACATAATTGAATATTTACTTTAAGTATATAGTAATAGTACTTTAAGTAATAAAATTAATTCGAATGATATTTCACGCTCGCCATACAGTCAGTGCGGTGGCCTTAGTCTTCTCGACCTCAGCCAGCAATTAAAAAAACATGGGCACTGCAGTCATAGAGACCTTCAAAAGAAGTGGAAACATGTCATACTCATAGAGTACAGATAGGTATACTGTCAACATTAGCATCTCGGTGTTGCGACCCTGTGACATTTTGCTCTAACAAAAATCGGTCGACATTTCACTTCAATTAAATTTTGTAAAAACATTTTTTAGCTATAAGATGTCCTTTACCAGTCTATATTTAAGTTTAGTTTTTTCTGTATTTAAGTTTAGTTTTAAAATTAAAATGTACAAAATAAATAAATAAATAAAATTATTCCCGGGCATTATTTAAATTGCCCAGAACCATTTCGCCCGTAACTTATGCGTGCGTGAACGAGTAGGTACATTATAAAGCCATGTGTGCCAAATCGCGGCCCGCTTTGCTTCTCCACATTCCACGGAACTAATGCTTATTTGTTTGAACTCTGTTATCTTTGTTGACATGACACTCGCTATTACTAAGTAAATAATACATCATATTAATACCTACCTAATATAAATGCCAGTTTGTTTGTTGATTTTTCCCTGGAGTAACGAATCGACTATAACTTCTTGTATGGATATTAGATATGATAGAGTTACCTATAAAGTGATTACGGGGTATTTTTTATCCCGGGTTGTAAACATAATAGACCTAACTGTTTATGTGTGGAAGCAAGAAGAAAGAAAATTAAGAAGAAGAAAGGTCGATTCACATTGCCGGAGAGCCGTAGCGCATTTTGAAGCGCATATAAGCGTATTTTTAAATGTTTACTTAACTGTTAACACATAAACCTTGATCTCCACAACACTTACCTTTTATCTAAATATATAAAAGCAAAAGGTGACTGACTAACTGATCTATTAATACACAGTTCAAAAATATCTGTGTCACTAAGCTTAATACAATCTGTAGAACCTTTCTCGGTATTCATGTCGCTTTCCCTAGTACATGTTATAGGTGGATCCCACATTAGGAAAAACCTATTCATTTATCTCATGTCATCCCCAAGTCCAACCTACTACCTAGCACAAGTCTCCTAAGACTGACTGACCTAATTATGGCCTGTTTAGGTCAAAGTCTACAACGCTGGCTAAGCACGGATTAGCAAACTTCTCCAACTTTGCAATAGTAGAATTCCATGCCTTAACATGGGTAGCCTAAGTATGTCATGCTCACTTAAACATTTCTGTGGTGGTGTCGTGTGGTGCGGGTTGTTACGTTCCCTCAAATATGGTTGAGCGAGGCAATGGCTGGATCATACGTCATGCTCGTGAACGGGTGCCGCCAACGGGAATGGGTCTGCTTTGTGTCTACCCATGTTAACATGTGTTTGGTTGCGGTAGGTGTACATTTTTGAAACTTCTGTGTGGAAACATTGTGTGCATAGCCTAGTTCTTTTTAACAATTGTAAAAAAAATTTTTTTTTAAAAGAGCAACTGCTGAGTTTCTTGCCGGCTCTTCTCAGCAGAATCTGCATTCCGAACCGGTGGTAAATTTTTGATGTTTCATAAGAGCTACAAGTTGGCCTACATGAAATAAATAAATTTTGATTTTGATTTTGATTTCATAACAAAATACGCACCAATTGATACTGTAACATAAAAAATATACCGCGCGATGTCTATTTGTTATCTCAGAAACTTGTGCATTATGTTGTGGGGATATATTATGTCAATCTGCTACGTAGAATTCCAGATTTTCGCGTCAAATCGCTTCGACTCTGCGCCAATAGGTACCAACCCTAAGGGCGTTAAACAATGGCATTGTAAATTCTAACCTACACAGCTGTAAAACGATACTTTATAAGTAAATAGTGGGTTTACATAGCGTTTAGTATTATTGCAATGAATACGAGGAAGGAAAATTACGGCAACGTTGCTTATCTGTACACAAATATTATTATCATTGATATAGAGCCACGGTACCCGACAGTAAATATTACAAGTTGGATGGCATCGGGTTCGTGGAGCGTTGTCTTTGTCGCACGGACAAAAGTCACATGTATGAGTGACTCGTATTGTAACTTTTATAAAAAAATACATTGGTAAATATCTTATGACATAAATACAGCTTTTATGTCAAAATTATTATTGGTAGGTAATGGCAGACTCCAATGGCAGACCTTTGAGAAGAATCTCGAGAAATTCCAGACGTATAGGATTCCTATCGATGTTTTTCTTCTCCGCTGAAGCAAGTGATATTTAATTGCTTAATTAACGCACATAACTCCAAAAAGACTCACTCCAAAAAGTATTTAAAAATACCTAATCATGTTAAGCTAAGTTCATTCAAAAACTCTTATCATTAAGTAAACATTATTAGTAATGTATTTACATAATTAAGTAAATTAAGTAGTCGATTGTATTTTTACCTTGTATCGTATTTCTTAATTAAGTATTTACTTAGTCAAAGTTTAATGAACTTTCATCAGTAATTATACCTAAATTTATATTATGTACTTAATTACATAATATCAAATAGGCACAGTTCAAATAAGTAAACAACAAATATAAAACACAATTCTAATATGTATAACAATTTAATTCAATCTATTCGCAAAAGTTGAGTACAATTTCTTAAACCATCACTTCTACACAATTATTCACAAATATTATGAGTAATTTTTTTTAATCCTATATGAATTTGTATAAAAACCAAAATGACGAAAATCAACAATTTTATAAAAAAAATCATCATGATCAACCCCTACCAGCCCACTTCTGGGCACGGGTTTCTCTCAGAAAGAGACGTGAGTAGGGTTTAAACTTTAGGCCCAATTTAGGCCAAAGTCGCCACACTGGTCAAGTACGGATTGGTAGACTTCACGCAACCTCAAGACCTCACGATGTTTTCCTTGATATTTAAAATTAGGTAAGTACCTACTTAAATAGCACATAACTTCGAGAAGTTAAAGGAAAACCTTTCAAAATAAGTTTTTGGAATTCGAGATAGAGAAAACTTATCTTATGTATAATATGTGATTATGTGTTTATTACGGGTATTACGAGTATACTATGCGTAGAAAATTGAAATAATAAGCAACATGTACAATGAATAAATCGTAGGTTTATTTATTTACTACTAGTTGATGCCCGCGATTTCGTACGCGTGGATTGAGGTTTTTTAATTCCCGCGGGAACTCTCTTATTTTCCGGGATAAAAAGCCTATGTCTTATTCCCGACCATAATCTACTTCTGTGCCCATCCAAATCCATTCAGCCATTTTTGCGTGATTTAGTAACAAACATCCTTATAATATGCGTAGAAAGTTGTAATAATTAGCAACATGTACATTGAATAAATCGTAGGTTTATTTACATACCTACACAGCATTTTAGCAGACGAAATGCATATATGAGAAAAGAACAGATGAGAATACGACGAAATCGTGGTCGGTGGCGCCACAATTTTTTCATTTGGGCCACTAAAATACCTATCTGCTAGAAAAACGTAACAAAAATAACCATAACATCAAATTAGCATGCTTACATTCCACACAGATATAAAGGAACAAAAGAGTTACGAATATACATACTAAAGGCAACACCACATTGAGCTGAACCGCACTGCACTCTACAGCATATAGACGTGAAGCGGTTTATTTGAAATAGAATAAAACAAAGGAATAAAACAACAGAAAATACTAAGCGGCTGCAGAACTAGGCGAAGTATCTCTTGTAACAACTCTTGCGTACACTCGATTCCGCATTATTCTTGATTTCCTAAGTGTTATTCCTGTGTGTTTTTGAGCTGTGCAATAAACCTTTACTATAATTTCACAATATTTTGGTAGTTATTTTAGATTTATAACTTAATATTGTTCTCATATTGAGTTTGTAAAAGGACTGAAATTTTCAGCGATGATAGCCTTCTCCAACCTTTTCTACAAATGTCTATCTCCAGAATCTATTCCACGTAGAGTTTGCTACTTTTGCGATGCCATCTCAGCGATTGTGCGGTCTACCTGGCCTGCGTTTTGTGTTGGTGTAATATCTATTAGTTGCTGTTTACGAACATCTGTCATCTGTCTACCCTCTGTGTAATTTGTGTTTTTTTTATATACTGTAATAATTTTATTTTATTGACATATTCTGATTGGCATAATATATCTAGAACTAAGGAGCTAATAAACTATACTTTAATAAACAAAATTATTAAAACCACGTCCTGTCCCGCCGCTCCGCTACGCCGCAGTGTTGTTCCGCTCAATGTAGCTTCGCCTTTAGATACAAAAGAGTTACGAATGGACACCTAATTATAACCCACTTTCTTTGATATTCCACAAGGCGGCCCTTAGATTGAAAGTTTCTGCTAATGAAGAAACAAGGAACCTCTGAACTCAGTAGCTAATATCAAGTGAATTCATTCATGAGAACACAGGAAACGTCTGACAGTTCTAATATAGACTTTATTCATATGTGCTAAAACTCAAAATTAATTTTCGCGCATTGATTTAAGACTTTTCGAGAGTGGATTGAAATCAATGCTTGCTGTTGTGTTTTACACATGTGAAAATATCGCGTTTCCATTAAGCTAGCGTATTTCCTTTGCAAATTGCTATCTATTTTATTGCTTTTACTTGTCTAATACTACTCCTACATACATAGGTATCTAGTACATAAGTAGGTACAGTGCCACCTAATTAGCTATTCAGGTGACGGGGTCGCTAGTGGAGCGTTTAGCATTACTACTTATGATAATATATTTACGAGGAAATTGAAATTGGTACTACATTTTCATTACATTGTCCCACACTCACACTAGTGTGAGATATAATGCGATTCAAATGAAAATAAGACTGTCAAACAGCCATTTTATATTTCTGTCCTGCTCCTGATTTATACTGAGTGAGATAGAAACAGAAAATGGCGGCTTCTCATTCTTATTGTCATTTGAATCGCATTATACAGTCCAGAAACGGAGATTATTACTCTAAAACTAATCACGCCTTAAGAGAAATCATCTCTTAAAACGCTGAAACCCTACCTACAGCCGCCTCCACTCACCCCTTCTAGCGGCCCCTGACCTCACATCTAATCAATTTAACCACAACACGACAGACAAACCACATCTTAACGTGACAGTAGAAATCAAAAATAACAAAGTATTATTTAATTGATCCTCTGATATTTCAAAAATTTGAATGAAACAAAAATGACACTTCAGCATTGACATTCGGCAGGTAAATAAAAATAGGACAAAAATAGTGAAGGCAAGCTTAAAATGTTATAGGAACGAATGGTTGAATGAATGAGACCAACGATAAAAAAAATAAAAAGCGTATTCTAAATTGGGCGTCCATTGGGAGCAATTAGTAATTAGGACTGTTGATTGTCTGAATTGGCTCACAGCAGCTGTGCGAGGACCGAGACCTAGAGGTGACACATACACTGTACAATATAGGTACATAACATACAGATATAGTTCTTTCAATTCACGAGGGTACGCGGCTCATGGTTGTGTGTGTCGTATCTATATGGACGTAACGTGGGAGCGAGAGCTTATTCGCGCCTGACCGCTTCCACCTAGGCTCCTGACAGGCACACACACTCACGCAATGTGCATGTACACGACGTGACCACAAGTAAAGCGCCCGTAACTTCGTGAGATAAACGTACTACACTTGTGAATGAAAAAATGGCATTTGTTATTTCCGCCATTTTGGATTGGCCAGCCAATCAGTCCAATAATTTATATCTTCGACACTAATCTAGTGTCGAATGATAAAGACGATGTTCTACAAAGTCGATGGCAGTCTATTGTCTCTTTCTAAGTCCCCATATTTTGTGCAGGGAACAGCTGCACTGAGAAATGTCCTCCCACGGATTACGGGAGCGGAGAATAACCAACTACGCAGGAGATATTATTGTGCTGAAGTCAATGTGCAAACAGTAATGAACTCTCTATGGTTTCACTCATATACTCCGATGGGACCGAAATCTGACACAGCCGGAAAAAACTTTCGTTGAATAAGAGTATAAGAGAGCCCCTGAATACAAACAGCACAAGGTCGTGTTCCGTGGCGATCCATGTCTAGCAATGGACGTCTATCGCATTTTCTACATTTTTTTTTGAGAACTTGTACTAGTATATTGCAAATTAATCGGCACGCATACACCGCATGGTAAGACCGTGTATTTTTTAACTATAACCGTACCGAATCGAAGTTTATCAATAATAACCAGTATTAAATATTAAGTGAGGTGACTGCACACATGCATTCATTAAGAGGTCACAGCTGCGCCCGCATCAAATCTAACAGATAACGCCCGGTTCTAAGTGCTATCGAGTTTACCTACTTCACAGTTAGAGTGACCAAAAAAATTGATTAATAAAAAAAGTTCACTCTACGTTATGCTGCAATGTGACGATTGCAATCACCTCCGTTATATGATTAAAGCTCGCTGCATACGTAACGTGCACGGGACGGGACGGGACGGGACGTGAAGTTTTCGAAATATCGTTTCATAGAAAATGTAAGCGACTGTGCATACGTCACGGAGCACGGACGGGACGGGAACGTGCCACGCGCGGAACGGGAAAAATATCGTCGGCGACGATGTTTAGCAATTAAAGCCAATTCTTCAAATGAAAAATCCATCTTTCCTTGTTCACATCACTAGCACGTTAGTTCTGAGTTATTGCCACGTTGCGTATGCATTAAAAATCCCCGTCCGTGTTTACTAACCACGTTCGGTCCCCGTCCCGTCCCGTGCACGTTACGTATGCAGCGGCCTTAAGTCATGTAAATCTATCTATGACATTGATCTTTATTTATTATTATGATTAATATCAACTATAAACAGTATTACTTGATGTTAGAGACAAAGTAGTTATTTTTTATCAAAATAATATATTACTAATTCAACAATCACAGAAAAAAAATCATAGAAAAGAAAACGTGACTTTTAAGTTTAAAATGAACTCTATGCCGACTTTTCAGCACAGATTAAAAAGGATCTGCCCCGGCGAGACTCTATTATGTCTGTGGTTTTTCAAACCATAAACTACAAACTACAACCTTCTAAAAATGCTCAAAGATAATAATAATTATTATTAATTACTTATAATTAATAGCTTTGTAATTTATACGTATCAAATAGATACGTCAAGACTCTATCCGTCTCCCTTACAGACGCAGCACATTATAATAAACTCTTTTATTCACCGGACGCAGCGCCATATTGGCGGCCATATTGCCATCAACATATCAATAGCTGATGATCGTTAATATTTTACGCCATGGGCCCATGCGGAGTTGCTATTCTACTAGAGCAGCAATACTTCACAACATGGACCTAATCTGACTGACTGACTGATGTTCACCAGGCGCGAGTACTTGATATGCAGTAAATTAATGTATACTTCCATAGAAGTAAATAAAATTAAAGTATCTACTGCTGCAACTGCATGTCATTTCACAATGACTGCCTGTAATTAAACTTATAGGGTTAGTTGAAACATTAACAGAGCCCAAAAAATCGTTTTAAAAATTTTGTCTATCTGCCTTTGTCTGTCTGTCTGCTGTCTGTCTGTGGATAGGCTAATCTTTAGAACGGCTGAACCGACTTTGACTGGACTTTTTCATTACCCAAAAAACAACATAGGTAAATCGTCGAGTTATTTGAACATTAACATAAACCAAAAAAACGTTTTTAAAATTTTTGTCAATCTGCCTGTCTGTTTGTAGTTACGGGCTAATCTTCGAAATGGCTGGACGGTTAGGGTTTACACCGAGTACGGAATGGGCATGCCTTCAGTCTTGACTCCCGAAATGGTGTGTGATATTTGCTGCTCCATGGTGTTAAGTGTTAACTCAATGGTATTTTTGCCTTATACAGATGAATCAGAAATGTTTTCGGGTTTATTTTTATTCTAACTAGTAAGTTCTTATATTGAATGAATTAATGAATATTTTATTTCCCCTGCGTTGTTAGATATTATGGATTGTACTGTGATTGGATACACTCTACACAAACAAAATCCTAAAGCATTTTTTTATATGTTTTTCTTATTTAAGTAAGTATATCAGAGATGTACTTATGCCTTTTCGATGAAAGATAGTAACGGCAATGTGACTTAAACCTATAATACCATTTGAAAAATGTTGAAGTACCAACCTAAATATTTATTTGCGTATTCATAAACTTTGCTTTCAATTATTAAGCTATTGCATAGCTTCTATCGCGGGCCTTGAGCGTGGAGACCGAATCCAGAAATTCCGTAACGAAAATAACCTGACACGGGACTCCTCTCACCGCTAGATGGCGTTGATAAAGAATGCTATGCAATAGCTTTACCGCGGCAGTCCCCGAGTGCCACACGTCTTTTTTTGAACTAAGAATGTGTCAATTCTCTTTTGTTATTCCTATCGTGTCAACTTAATAAAACTGGAGTTTTTTTTTATTTAAATATATTGGGTATTGGTAGCTGAACTACACTCAGCTATACAGCTACCAACAAAAAACTTAAAAATCGATATCATCCGTGGAAACAACAAGTCGAACACATCCGCTATTCAAATTCTCGTCTAGATATATCGAGGTATACCTCGTGAATTCGGCCACGAATGATTAATCATTTATTCAAAACAGTTCAATCATTCGTCTTGTTACGAAATGGAACATGACAGCTATCGAGGCGTGCCGGGAATGGTACGTACATAGTAATACTAGCGACCCGCCCCGGCTTCGCACGGGTAGTAGAGCATATTATGCTTACATGTTTTAAGGCCGCTGCATACGTAACGTGCACGGGACGGGACGGGACGTGGACGGGACGGGGCCCGAACGTGGTTAGTAAACACGGACGGGGATTTTTAATGCATACGCAACGTGGCAATAACTCAGAACTAACGTGCTAGTGATGTGAACAAGGAAAGATGGATTTTTCATTTGAAGAATTGGCTTTAATTGCTGAACATCGTCGCCGACGATATTTTTCCCGTTCCGCGCGTGGCACGTTCCCGTCCCGTCCGTGCTCCGTGACGTATGCACAGTTGCTTACATTTTCTATGAAACGATATTTCCAAAACTCCACGTCCCGTCCCGTCCCGTCCCGTGCACGTTACGTATGCAGCGAGCTTTAGTTTTCGTTTGTCGGACGGTGTGAGACCCGCGGCGCTTGAATTTATTTTCGCGCGCGTAAATTAATTTAGTTTTACTACACAACCCTTAAAAGGGATTAGGCGGCGTTTTCTTTCGATTAAAGCTCCCAGGCAGGCGGCTTGACTTTTCACGACATTTTCAACAGTCATCGTCATATTTCAACCAATTTGCACAAAACCTTAACAAATTATACCCCTAAACCTTCCTCATGAATCACCCTGTCTATTGGTGAAAGCTGCTTGAAAATCCGTTTAGTAGTTTTTGAGTTTATCGCGAACATACAACAGATTATGAAACGGTTTACATTTTACACGCTTAAAAATAAACGCTCTTGGTTAGGAACACCTGAAAATCATAAACCAAAATAAGAAGAAGAAGAATCGATCTATCAATAACCACCAAAAAATCGTAAAAACATAATAAACAACATGAAGTTGTAATAGAATTTTTATAAATAACCGATGGTTTTGAACTGAGGGTGCTGAAGTGATTTATTACCAATACTCTTCGAAGGATGTGGCGTTAAAATAAGAGTTAGCCAAGATCGAAGAAGAAGTTTTTGTATCAATTAAAAAAAGATTCACGCAAATCGACTTAGAAATCACGGAGATATCGATATACATTTTTTCGAAAGTCGGTTAAAAAAGTAGCCTTTGTTACTCCCGATAACATCACCTATCTACCAGTGAAAGTCCCGTTAAAATCGGTCCAGTCGTTCCCGAGATTAGCGACAAAAAACAAACAAACAGACAGACAAAAATTTTAAAAACTGTTTTTTGTTATAAATATCGTACCTACCTGTTTACTTACATATTATGCATTTAACTTGCATTAAGTAAAAAGCTGTTATTTTGATATTAAGTACAAACAGACACTTCAATTTTATTTATTTCTATAGAAAACGCTATAAAAATGATCTTGGCTAAGCATTTTGAACAGGTAAGTGTGTTTTTGGGTGGTCTACAGCTGCTTCAATGTAACTTAATAGTTGTAGGAAGTAATTAATTTTTAATGGCTTAGGTGTGAGTGAGAATTGTAACTTCGCTGTGTCTGTATATTTTTAAAAGACTGATTGTTAGATGATATAAGAGAGTTATGAATTTTTGATTTTACGATTACGACTAAAATAATAAATCTTTTTGTATTATTATTAGATGATTGTCAATGATGGTAAAGCATTGATGAGGTCTAGGTTGGAGCGCGCTTGCGTAGAAAATACCTATCCACTCTTGGCTAAATTCAGCTTATTAGCCAATATGTAACAATGATCTAGGTACCTACCTACATTCTTAGTTTATTATTTTATGAACTGTGTTTCTTTTGAGAAACCTAATGCAAATTTCAATTTAGTATGTATTTAGCACATGAGAAACCTTTGCGTGCGTATTAGGTAGCTAATGCATGAATGCGTGATATCAGCCCATTACTTCTTAATAAAAGTAAGTAGGTACACAACAATTTATAGGAAGAATTAGACAATTTAGTTATGAAATAAATTAAAATGATAATTTTTCTGCTAAAATAAATAAATTACATCTCTTCAATAATAATCGAGGTACGTACAATTTTATGAATGAAACTCGTAGATCAATATTGATCAATCTAAAACAAAAGCCTACTACCGCCATCTCAGTGAGTACTACATAACTAGCACGTACAATTTCGTCGTGTATTCCACATGCTACGCTAGATGTCGCCTTACATTCCTTTTTATTTTGGTCACAGTACCATCACTTTTAAAAATCGATTCCAAAATAGGATAAGAAATATTATAATAATAAAAAATATTTTAAGATGGATATATAAAATTAAAGTAGTTCTTTTTTTTGGAAAATAAAATATTTTGTCGAATCCTCAACAGGTGGCGTTGTCAACCGTTGAACTCTATAAGACTAGCTTTGGCCCGACGCTTCGCCCACGTTAAGTTTGATTTTTCAAACCCTATTTTACACCCTTAGGGGTTGAATTTTCAAAAATCCTTTCTTAGCGGATGTCTTCAAATTTCAGCCCGATCTGTTCAGTGGTTTGAATTGTGCGTGGATAGATCAGTCAGTCAGTCAGTCACCTTTTTCTTTTATATATTTAGATAATTTACATTGAGGTTCACAATCTTCAAGCTTATTTTGTGTATTTTAAATAATAAATAAATAATTAATGATTAGCTTATTAATTAGCATGTAGGATGTAATTCGCCCACATAAGACTATTAATTTAATCTACAACCCAATTAAGATGCTAGTAGGAAGAAAGAAAAAACTTTTGCATAGTTTTGTTTTGGATGAATAAATAACTTGATAATATGTACCTAATTTGTTTTCCTCACTAATTTTATCCCACCTTTTCTTCAGATTGACATAGAGTGACCATTTAAATATTTTACAAACTTCCCTAAGGGCGCCTTCAATTTATGCGTTTCTTGACGACCTGCTGCGGTGCCGAAGCGGTGCGTTAGTCGTACTGCGCACGGACGTTCGTTTTTTTTTCATACAAAGCGCTTGGTGCCGTTGCCGTCCTGTTGTCGAGGGATCGCGGTACCGGCGCGGCGCGGCGCCACGCTATAGCCGCACCGCGCGCTTTGTATGAAAAAAAACGAACGTCCGTGCGCAGTACGACTAACGCACCGCTTCGGCACCGCAGCAGGCCGTCAAGAAACGCATAAATTGAAGGCGCCCTAAAAATCCCGGAAAATCAAAAAGTTCCCGCGGGTCACCTAAATCCACGCGGAAGAAGTTGCGGCCATCAGCTAGTATAATTTATAAATAAGGCTTAATTTCTCAATTTTTTTATAAGAGCTTACAATTAATGGATCATAAAAGCTGCCTGCCTACAGCCTACCAATTAGTGACTCAGACTGGGCGCAATTTAGAGCGATTTTATCGAAAGCCCGAAACCCTTCATGAAAGGCTTTATATAAAGCCTAATGAACCTTCATTGACCTTGCCGAGTCCTCGAGGATCTTCCGGACTTTGAACTTAAGTTAGTGTACGCATTAATTAATGAAATAGGTAACTTAATTTACATAGGATTATACACGCGCTTGTACCGGAACGCTAAATCGCTTGGCGGCACGTCTTTGACGGTGTACTGTTAACTAGCCACAACCAAAGCCTTTCAGCAAACATATACTTAATTCCTAGAGATGATGAAGTAATATCATAATACCACAGGTTACAACTTACTACATGACAGACCGAATGTTATACATCATCACATTTACAGTAAACTTATGAATTTGCAAAATTAGATAAGAACCGCTAAGGTGTGGAACACTCTTCCAGCATCCGTGTTTTCTGCCACCTTCAAGGCAAGAGTGAATAGGCATCTTCTAAGCAAGCGTGCTCCAACCTAGACCTCATCAGTGCTATGCAGTACTGATTGTCGTCAAGCGCAAACCTATTTCGGATAAAAAAAAATGCATTTTACCGAGGAGCGTTTTCAAAACCGTAACAGATTTTTTTTGTATGTACGGTACCTACATTCTTTTTAGGTTTTCAAAATATAGCCTTTAAAATGGGGATACTTTTATACTTTTTGTATTTTTACTACGGAACCCTTTGCTTGTTTTGACACTGACTTGAACAGTTATTTCTATTCTATTACCTATCTCAGATGTTTTTAAGATACTTGAATAAACAGCTAGTAGGTAAATTAACATAGGAAGACAAAGCTTAGTTACGCAGTTATAAATAGCCGACAAAGTGGGACAGACAGTTTGGCGTCTGACCAACAACCAAAGGAATGTGTAGCGACAGCAAAAAAGCATAAAAACATGCAGGGACATGATTTATTTTAACTACTCATCAGTTAAAACTTAAGTTGGTCTTAAGTTTGTCTGGTGGGAGGCTTTGGCCGTGGCTAGCTACCACCCTACTGTCAAAGACGTGCCGCCAAGCGATTTAGTGTTCCGGCACGATGGCGTGTAGAAACCGACTAGGGGTATGGGTTGAGTGTACACTCCCAGACCCCTTCAAAGTTAGCCCGCTACCATCATAGACTGCATCGTCACTTACCATCAGGTGAGATCGCGAGTCAAGGGTTATCTTGTCATCGATTAAAAAAAAAACTTATATTCATCATCTTCGTAGGTATCCATTTGAATTTGTCTTTAAAGAGGTACCGACGACAGGTAGTCTTGCATAATTTTAAATGCACGGCTCCAACTGAGTTTACCTTTGCCTCAAAGAGCGGCATGCCTCAGGTTGAGGCACGCTTTGACTAACCGACTCTTACATCATGCAAACATCGTACCTGTCCAACCACTGTCCAACGAAGTGCTTTTTAACTTGAAAGAGAAAAATTTTTCCATAATATTATTTCCTATTGAGTTAACAATATCAATGTGAAGCATGTTAAAGCCAATTTACCGTAATTGGGTTACATAATTAAACGGGTTACAGGTTAAAGAAAAAAAAAGTCTTGTTTAATTTTTTTGCTGTCCGTACCTACACAAGTTGTTACGGTCAGTGTTCCTAGGAAGAAATTTGGTTCTAGACTGAATACTAAATCTCAAGACGCCTTCTCATAAATAGGTTAACTTTAATAACGTCTTGCGGTTTATTCTTTTCGTAAACGTACACCGACAGTTATTTTTTTTTTCTGTTATTAATTTCATTTTGTTTATCATGATGGTTTATTGCTTCCTTATTTTGAACTAGTCGTCGTTAATTTTTGTGCATAATATGTAATTAGGTGTTACGCATTCTCACGAAATTAGTGTTTTTGAATAGTACTGAACCAATTTTAGTGAGGCGTTTGGATAGGAGGTTTGGACCCACACAAAAAAGCGTAAACGGCCATGATTTTTGATAATCTTTTGACACATTACATACTGTGGCCGAGCCTAATTTTGAGCCTATTTTGTCCCTCTATCCATGTAATTTTTTCAAAAAGAAAATACGAAACTGACAAAGTTACACGATAATTTCGACGAATCGCCCACCCAGAATCTTGACTTGAGCGCATGCCTTTAATAAATAATCCTTACTAATATTATAAATGCGAAAGTGTGTTTGTTTGTTGGTTTGTCCTTCAATAACGCTGCAGTAGAGCAACGGTTCGACGTGATTTTTTGCATGGGTATAGTTGAGAACCTGGGAGAGTGATACAGGTTACTGTTTATCTCGGAAAATCAAACAGTTCCCGCGGGATTTAAAAATACTAAATCCACGCGAGCCAAGCCGCGGGCATTAACTAGTAATATAAGTACTTATAAACAGTTATAAGAAAATATTGTTATAAGAAGTGGACACAGGTGAAGCCTATCTCTAAGAAAGAAATTTCTTCCTACTTCCCTTAAAACATTATTTTTCTCCCCAACTTAAAAAATCGCAGTATATCGGAAAGACAGACCAATCCGCATTTATTTACATAGGTACCTTGACCGTAACGGTGTTTAAACCAGTTTTGTTCGTCGCACGAATGCTAACAATACATTATGTATTAGTTATTAGTATACGTATTAGTATACGTATTTGTGCATAAATCGAGTGACTTTGAATACATGAAAAGGTTATTAACACCTGGTTTTCAGCCTTCCCTTTCGTGGCTCGCTTGTACACTGACAATAATAGGCTTTTCTATTACTTATCCCGTATTTTATTTTTATTTACTTTTATTTATTTTTATTATTTATGTACATATAAAGAATTACAAGAAAAAAATATTAGAAGAAGTGGATATAGGTGAAGCTTATCTCTAAAAAAAGAAATTTCTTCTAGCTTCCCTTGAAAGTGAGTAAGGTGAAATTATAGAGTGGTATAGGTCAAAAATTTACATCATTCATTATTTTTCTTATTTTATACGCACGTACCTACAAGTAAATCGACTCTCTTTGAAGTAATCGAAGCTCTTTGAACTCTGTGCCCCGCCGATTTCCACTTCAGCTTCGCGCAACGTCGGTAGGTAATGGTTGTTCTATATTTGCATAGGCATTTATTATAAATTCACGCAGATGTATCGTTGTAAATTGTAATCACATTTTTGTAAATACAAAAATTTACATACATTCCACGAGTCAACGGTACACTGCGCAGGCGCCACAGGTGAGCGCGACAAACTCGTTTGTGATATTTCAAACAGCTGCCATACTGACAAGGTGCTTTTACTTCCGAGAAAGGGTATGGTATTCTATAGGAAAAAAGCATAAACTACAATCTAAAGTATGCTAGAATCCTACTAATATTATAAATGTGAAAGTGTGGATGTTTGTTACTCAATCACGTCGCAACGACTGAACCGATTTGGCTGAAATTTGGCACAGCGATAGATTATAGTCTGGAATAGCACATAGGCTACTTTTTATCCCGGAAAATTAAAGCGTTCCCGCGGGAATAAAAACCCTCAATCTACGCGAACGAAGTCGCGGGCATCAGCTAGTGAGTATATAAAGTTTACATCTTGGGCCTTGATATTAACTTTATATACTCACTGTGTTACTAGCTGATGCCCGCGACTTCGTCCGCGTGGATTTAGTATTTAAAATCACGCGGGAACTCTTTAATTTTCCGGGATAAGAGGTAGCCTAAGTTACTCTCCAGGTCCCCAATTATACCCATGCAAAAAATCACGTCGATCGGTAGCTCTGTTGCAGCGTGACTACAGGATAAACCAACAAGCCAATAAATAAACACACATTTATACATTGGTAAGGAGTAAGGATTAGTAAGGAATAACACTCTATTTTCCAAGTTAAAAAGTGTCTATGTGTTATTCCAGACTATAATTAATCTATCTATATGCCAATTTGCAGCCAAATCGGTTCAGTCGTTGCTGCGTGATTGAGTAACAAACCATCCATCCATCCATCCATATTGCATCCAAACTTTCGGTGCTATTGCAGTCTATATTTAGTTATATAGTCAACAGGTATGTAGCCTGTTGACTATATGATTTAATACCTACGTATGGTCGAGCCTACTTGGGAGATTGCATTTTGTCCCTGAAAATTGACAAAGTCCTGAAGCGGTATGATTGACTAAGAAGCTTACATCCAAACTTTCGTATCACTACAAAGTATAAAACAAAGTCGCTTTCTCTGTCCCTATGTACGCTTAAATCCTTAAAACTACGCAACGGATTTTGATGCGGTTTTTTTAATAGATAGAGTGATTGAAGAGGAAGGTGTATATGTATAATAACATCCATTAACAGTGAATAACATAGGCTATATATTTTATACCCGTGCGAAGCCGGAGCGGGCCGCTAGTTTATAATATTAATAGGATTAGGATTCATCAGCTTAAAAATGGCAATACAGATAACAGACTATCCAGCATAGCAATAACATATAAGTCAGAAGCCAGTGCTAGAACCTGATATGTCACACTTTCAAATCCATAAGAGTCAACGCGCACTACGTGGTCACGATACCACGGGTCGGCGTAGTGGTCGCATAAGCTTGTAAGCTGCAGAAAAGGCTCACAAAATTCAATCGGAACCGCGCCGCGTGTAGCAAGTTTTCTGATAGCTGTCGATGCTTTGGCAGAGAGCTTTGGTCTCTTTGAATTGGGGCAGAACCGAGAGTAAGTGCGGAAGTGGTGTCGTGTAAGTTACGACCTGTCGTTACAGCCAAGCGCGTTAAGATTCGAAACTTAAAAGGAAAAGGTTTTTTAAGGAAAAACAAAAGTTCTTTTGCTATAATCCGCCAAGCCAGAGAAATTCTTGTTGGTACAACGCGCAACGCGTCGCTCGCGCTGTACCCTGCCGCTCTACCAGAAATAGAATAAATGTAGGAAGTGCAAGAACAACGTAACACCGCACAAAACCTTCAAAATTTACCTACTTTACGTACGTTTTGCTCTGACACCGGAGCATCCACATCAGACATTGACTCAACAATATTCCCTGTTGTGTTGTGTGAAATGGTTTTATATATTTATATATTTTTAGCGAACAAACGAGCAGGTGAGTCACCTGATGTTAAATGATTACCGCCGCCCATGAACATTTGTAGCACCAGAGGCACTATCAAAGCGTTGCCGGCTTTTTAGGAATTTGTTGGTCCGCCCTTTGAATAACCCCATGTTCTAATTCAGTGGGAACACCGAAAGGAAGTTCGTTTCACACTTTCAAAGTAAGTACGTGGAAAAAAAGATGGTTACGTCCACGGGCCGTATTCATAGCCGGGTAGTGCGCGAGGTCCCTTTGAGTAGCGTTGCACGTATAAAAATAACGTGACCTTTATAAGATACACAGAATCCGAATAACGGTCGACCGGTCGATCAACCCAGCGACCTTATTAGACCACTTAGCGCTCGTATACCTTATACAGACGGACAGCATTGTGCTTTTTTTTTTTTTTTTTTTTTATTCTATGACAAGATAGCCCTTGACTGCGATCTCACCTGATGGTAAGTGACGATGCAGTCTAAGATGGTAGCGGGCTAACTTGGAAAGGGTATAGCAGTGTAAATTCAACCCATACCCCTAATCGGTTTCTACACGCCATCGTGCCGGAACGCTAAATCGCTTGGCGGCACGTTTTTGACGGTAGGGTGGTAACTAGCCACGGCCAAAGCCTCCCACCAGACCAGACCAGACCAGAGACAATTTAGAAATAATAAATTACTAAATTGCCCCCGCCGGGAATCGAACCCGAGACCTCCCAGTTATAAGACCACAGCGCTCACCACTGCGCCAGGGAGGTCGTCAATATATTTACCTATATGTTTTATGTACCTTCTAGCTTTTGCCCGATGCTTCGCGCTACTTTTACCCCCTTAGTGGTTGAATTTTCAAAAATCGTTTCTTAGCGAATGCCTACACCCTAATAGCTATCCGTATGCCTTTCAGCCCGATCCGTTCAGTGGTTTGAGCTGTGCATTGATAGATCAGTCAGCCAGTCAGTCAGTCAGTCAGTCAGTCAGTCAGTCATTCATTCAGTCAGTCAGTCAGTCAGTCAGTCAGTCAGTCAATCAGTCAGTCACCTTTTCCTTTTCTATATTTAGATTTAGATAACTAGCTGATGCCCGCGACTTCGTCTGCGTATTAACATCATCAGATTTTATACGAGTGGCTTCCTGCTTTATTTGGACAATCACATTACAATCACGATAAGTATAGACGAAGAAGTGTGTGTCTGTGTGTGTGTGCGCAATTTACAAGCTCTCTCAATTTTAGCACATAATATTAGTAAGATAGTTAATTTTTTCAGTTAAAGACCTATAAACTAGTAGGTATTGAGGTAGCTTGTAAATTATAATTTCGAGTTACCTCAATACTAGAAAAATAATTTCTCAGTTCAGTTATAGACTGACTAGATTTTGCTCGCGGCTTCTCGATTTTCTCAAACCCCTATTTTAGCCCATGAGGAGATGAATTTTCACTAATCCTTTCTTAGTGGACGCCTACGTCATAATTACTACGAGTATTTATGCCAAATTTCGACCCGATCCATCCAGTAGTTTGAACTGTGCGTTGATAGATCAGTCAGTCAGTCAGTCACCTTTTCCTTTTATATGTTCAGATGTCCACTATCTACCCATTATTATGTCTACGTATCTATTAGGCTATGTACGAAGGAGTAAGTAAGTACCTACCTCTGTTAAAAAAAAATGCAAAAGAAAGACAAAATCTCGCAGACCAATTTGCACAATCAAAGCTGGGTGGCGGTGCACTCGAGAACTACATCTGCTGAAAGCTCTCCAATCTCCCTGGCAAAGGTCAAGGTCGAGTTACGCAACCTTGGCGCGCACTGCAGCATCCGGCACTAGCATCGCCAGGCTGGCGGGCTTCGGAGGGACTGTCCCACCACCTATAGTGACCACTTCATACCTTCCATGCTAGACAGATAATTTATTTTCACACTAGATGATTCCCGCGACTTCGTTCGCGCGGGAACTTTCTTATTTCCCGGGATAAAAAGTAGCATATGTGCTATTCTAGACTATAATCCATCTCTGTGCCAAACAGCCAAATCGGTTCAGGCGTTGCGACGTGATTAAGTAACAAACATACAAACTTTCGCATTTATAATATTACTAGCTTTTGCCCCCGCGACTTCGCGTGGAATTAGGTATTGGGGTGGAATTTTCAAAAACAGTGACACACGTACTTCTTTATTTTTAACTGAAAGCTCTAATACCAACTTTAATGGAAACAGCTTGAAAAATGACGGAGTTTCATATAAACTTCCATCCCCTATTTAAACCCCTTAGAGGTGGAATTTCCAATAATCCTTTCTCAGTGTGCGCCTACGTCATAAAAGGAACCAACTGCAAAAATTTCAAGTTTCTAACTTCAGCAGTTTAGGCTGTGCGTTGATATCACATTCAGTCAGTCAGGACTTTGAATTTTATATATATAGATAATATAATAGGATAATTATTTATCTAAATATATAAAAAAAAGGAACTGACTGATTTATCAACGCACAGCTCATATATCACTTGACAGATCAAGCTAACAGGCATACAGCTTTGGGATACGGGCGTTAAAATTTAACGAATCGCATAAAAACAACTGAATTAAGTATATTTATTATGGTAAGATATGAAACAGTGATACAGGACGTAACAGTAGGTAGTATGGGCACCGACAAATGTATCAACAATTGTTTGAATTTTTTTTATCATAACGATAACAAACATTTTCAATATTTTCCAAATAAAAATACTTAAGTCTGTAGAACAATTTTTGTAAGAATTCAATCCTATTATCCTACTAATATTATAAATGCGACAGTTGGGATGTATGGATGGATGTTTGTTACTCAATCTCGTCGCAACGACTGGACCGATTTGGCTGAAAGGCACAGAGATAGATTATTTATAGAGATATTACGCGGGAATTAAAAAACCTGAATCTACGCGTACGAAGTCGCGGGCATCAGCTAGTTAATATATAATTATAAGAAAACTGAATCTCTGGCTACGACCCGATAGCAATGACGAGTTCAAATAGTAACCAAAATGATGTGCCTTGTTTACCCAAATTAATGTTTATTTTATACGATGACAAGGTAGTCCTTGACTGGTGAGATTTCACCTGATGTTAGGTGACGATGAAGTCTAAAATAGTAGCGGGCTAACTTGGAAGGGGTATGGCAGTGTGCATTCAATCCATACGTCTATTCGGTTTTTGTACTGAGAAATGTAAAACCCTGGTGAACCTACAGTCCCAGCTTCGCCCCTCGCCCGTCCCTAGGGAACTCTACACATCTATGAGTATACGCCACTACTCTGCGATAATACGTTGTTGCCGATAACATTACCACATTACATACATATACTATATTATAGTACATTACGTAGCTTTCATTGATTTTACGTCAAGATTACATAGGTAGGTAATTACTTAAATATCAGTTTGTGGGTTTTCGTCAATTTTGTTTTTTATAAGTACTTATTAAAATAAAGGTTTTTAATATTATAACACAATGTGATGTTTCAAATGAGGTTGGTTTTTATTCGATGACAAGTTAGCCCTTTACTGCGATCTCACCTGAAGGTAAATAAGGCTAAATTGGAAGGGGTATAGAAATAGTAAATTCAACCCATACCCCTAATCGGTTTCTACACGCCATCGTGCCGGAACTCTAAATCGCTTGGCGGGCACGTCTTTGACGGTAGGGTGGTAACTAGCCACGGCCAAAGCCTCCCACCAGACAAAAGGGACTAGAGATGCAGTATTTTATATCAATCATAACCATACCTACTGGAAATGACGATGAAGTGTCGCTAGTAACCTCTGTATTTTAATATCAATAACCACACCTTATCATTCCCTTTATATCAATTATTTATTGTAATGAGTCAATTATAACATGCTAACTGGTAGTGATAATACAATATGACGACATAATACGTAGATCGAGACTGACCTTGAAACTGATGTGGGTTATATTCTTATCATAGGTCGACCTTCACCCGCCAGGGGCGTAATAACTGGTAATAGTATCTAAATAAATGGTCTTGTAAACGGTAGGTCTCGACTTGATATGTTTATAAAGGCACGAGTATTTTAAGGTCAATAACAATTGTACAATGCCGTAAAAAGTTAAAAGTTAATTCACAATCAGAATAAAGTCGAATTATTAATTCAACCATTTGTTGGTTAGAACGAAATATGACGTCACAAAACATACAAAGCGATTCGAGCGCGTGTCGTCAGCTTACCGTGTTTGAAAGCGCGTCAAAAACAATTATTTTTCATTAAAACATTTTCACTAGCGATACAATTTTTTAAGCTATTGCATAGCTTCTATCGCGGGCCTTGAGCGTGGAGACCGAATCCAGAAATTCCGTAACGAAAATAACCTGACACGGGACTCCTCTCACCGCTAGATGGTGTTGATAAAAAATGCTATGCAATAGCTTTACCGCGGCAGTCCCCGAGTGCCACACGTCTTTTTTCTATACCACAGTGAAGTAAAGAATTAATCCTTACTAATTCTTACTACACGAGGTCTCGGTATGTTTTATTACATCTACGGGGATTTTTTCATGGCATTCTGCGCACTGCAACGCAACTGGTTTACAGTTCGCTAATAATGCTTTGTCTAGACTTCATTTATCCCTATTTATATACACTCCATGGTTCCGAATTCACCCGTTCAAATCCGCGGCCTGTGGCTCGTGATCGCGTTACATAACAACAGAGCCTGAAGCCGTGGAAATCCAGTTAATTGGATAACAAAGCCACAAATAACTTATGCACACTTGAAATGGTAAACGAAGAGACTTGTGAAAATGCAAGCTGATGCCCGCGACTTCGTACGCGTGTGTTGAGGTTTTTATCCCCGCGGGAACTCTTATTTTCTGGGATAAAATACCTATGTGTTAATCGAGACTAGAGTCTATCTCTGTGACAAATAGCCAAATCAGTTGGCTGTGTTAATCGAGAATAGAGTCTATTTCCAAATCAGTTGTTGCGGCGTGAATGACAACACATCAACAAACATCCGTCCAACTGATCCATCCATCCTTACATCCAAATTTTCGCATGCTTAGGTACCATTATATAATTATTTAGTTAGTCAGTATTTACCTATCTGTTTTGAAACGAGTAACTGCTGAAAGTTCTACCGGTTCTTCTCAGCAGATTCCGATTCCGTTGTTAAGATCTTTAGTTGTCATAAGAACAACTTGGCTTACATAAAAGAAATAATCTTGAATTTTATGCAAAAGGAGAAAAATATGAAGCCTCCATAGCCTGACGGTTAAAGGTTCAGACTGAAAATCGAAAGGTCCAGGTTCGAGCCTCACCAGTTGCACAATTGTCGTACCCACAAACCACAAAGGTGTTTTGACGACCTCCCTGGCGCAGTGGTGAGCGCTGTGGTCTTATAACTGGGAGGTCTCGGGTTCGATTCCCGGCGGGGGCAATTTAGTAATTTATTATTTCTAAATTGTCTCTGGTCTGGTCTGGTGGAAGGCTTTGGCCGTGGCTAGTTACCACCCTACCGTCAAAAACGTGCCGCCAAGCGATTTAGCGTTCCGGTACGATGGCGTGTAGAAACCGATTAGGGGTATGGGTTGAATTTACACTGCTATACCCCTTCCAAGTTAGCCCGCTACCATCTTAGACTGCATCGTCACTTACTATCAGGTGAGATCGCAGTCAAGGGCTATCTTGTCATAGAATTAAAAAAAAAAAAAAAAACCCACTCCTAGCACAAGCTTTTCGCTTATTTGGAGGGGAGGGGAGAATATAAGTCAAGTTTAGCTTGGCTTATATTCTTTTTAAAAAAAATAAAAAATTGGCAGAATGTTTTGCTTTTCACCTGTATAATACCTACTGTTAGCAAAAAATAAAATTAATTAGGTGTTATTGCAAGTAACTGGGTAATCTAGACCCTGACTTGCTTTAAAACATGAAATTAGTTATTTTTCATCACCACCAAAATGATTACGACAAGCAGTAATTACACAGAACGCATAATGTTTCGAAATCATTACAATTCGCGAGAGTAACGTAGTTTCTAGGCACCACATCATATTGCGGCAGTATTTATTTAATTACGAAAGTTTTTACTAATATTATAAATGCGAAAGTGTGCTTGTATGTTGGTTTGTCCTTCAATCGCGCAATAATGGAGCAAGGAATCTACGTGTTCTTTTACGCGGGTACAGTTACTTTTTAACCCGGAAAAACAGAGGGTTTCCTGGAATGTTTTTTTTTTTTGTAAACCTAACTCGCGGACGAAGTTGCGGCCATAAATAAAGGTTAACCATGAAGTAGGCACTTCCTAATTCCAAGCGGTAAACAAACAATATCTTTAATGGCAACTTGTCAAAGTTGCCCCTAAAAAATTGCCCATCATGGATACTAGGAGACTAGAAGACTAAGAGGCTTTTGTCGATCATCGATATGTACTGTAGTAGCTACATATTATACGATGGTGTTATAATAAGAACAGTTTCCAAGAGCGGAGAGCGGTTAGCATTTGCCACGGTGCGAGGTCGCCGTTCACCTGCCTGCTCGGATTTCACCACGGCTTGCAACTTATGTGGTATTGTACATAAATATACACACTACAATGTAGGGGTGTTTCTTGTCACTGTTTTAAAACACCCCCGTCAAATGAAAAGAATTTTGTGGCAGCCATTTTGTGGCAGCCATTTTGTGGCAACCGCCATTTTGTGGCAGCGGCCAACTTGGACCGATTTTCATCAAATATAGCTAAGGACGCACCTGACTAATTCACCTTAAAAACAAAATCAAAATCGGTTCATCCGTTCGGCTGCTACAATGCCACAAGCGGACGCACACACACACACACACAGACACACACACGCACGCACGCACGCACGCACGCACGAGTTCCCGCAGTATTTTTAAAACGAAGTCGGGGCAAAAGTTAGTAATTAATAAATTATGCGCCGCTGAAAATACATTCATAAATCGTACATATATGAATACAAATACACTGCCTGAACTGATAGAGCACTTACTTACTGGTAATTTAAAAGTGGATGACCTTCGAATATCGCTCGACGTGGATCGTTTTATTATTTTTTGCTCCTTGTATTTTATTTTTTGTTGCCAAGTTTACTAACCTAGTAAAGGCATCGACGCGGCTTTAAAAACGTAGATGAATAATTCTGAATCCATAAGTCTGATTTGATTATTGAGAATAGATTAAATGATAATTTTGTTTTACTTTTTAATTTCTGTTATTATAGCTCTTTGTATTTTATTTTTTGTTGCCAAGTTTACTAACCTAGTAAAGGCATCGACGCTTAAAAAAGTAGATGAATAATTCTGAATCCATTAAGTCTGATTTGATTATTGAGAATTGATTAAATTATAATTTTGTTTTACTTTTTAATTTATGTGTTTTCACTTTTCTTCGATTGTATTTTTCTTAGTTTTCGTAATTTTGATACAGATTATTATTTATTTATAGGACTGTTATGAACTTATGACACCTCTGCACGCCTAAATAAACTAGTAAGTAATGTAGAAAATCGTCATCTCATACTCTATAAAAACTACATTAGATGAAAAGTAAACTCTTTTATTTAATAACTAGTTTTAACCCGCGGCTTCGCCCACGTTAGGTTCGATTTTTTAACCCCCTATTTAACCCTCTTGGGGTTGAAATTTTCCAAAATCCTTTCTTAGCGGATGTCTACGTCCTAACAGCTACCTGTATGCCAAATTTCAGCTCGATCGGTCCAGTGGTTACTGCTGAGCGTTGATAGATCAGTCAGTCAGTCAGTCAGTCAGTCACCTTTGCCTTTTATATATTTAGATAATTTCGGATCCCAACAATCGCTTACTTCTCCATCTTCGTATTCCGTTGAGTTATGCAGCTATTAATTATTATTATTATATTATCATGTCAAGAAGTGGAAAGCGTGGGTAAGAGCACATTAAACAATGTGAATGTTTTTGAGACATAAGCCAATCTTTGACGACGGATTAACAAGATAAAATTATACCTAGATGATGCCCGCGACTTCGTTCGCGTGGATTGAGGTTTTTAACTACCGCGGGAACTGTCTTATTTTCCGGGATAAAATGTGTTAATCTATATATATAAAATTCAAAGTCCTGACTGACTGACCTGACTGACTGAGATATCAACGCACAGCCTAAACTACTGAAGTAAGAAACTTGAAATTTTACAGTTGGTTCCTTTTATGACGTAGGCGCACACTAAGGAAGGATTTTTGAAAATTCAACCCCTAAGGGGGTAAAATAGGGGTTTGAAAAATCGAACTTAACGTGAGCAAAGCCGCGAGCAAAAGCTAGTCCTGTATATGAGCTATCTCTGTGCCAATACATTCGTTGCCGCGGCGTGATAGAGTTACCTACAACATCCATCCAAACATACGCATTTAAAATATTAATAGGAAGCAGGATGGATGCGAGTTTGTTCGTTGGTTTGTCCGTATATCACGCAGCAATGGAGCGATCAAGCGTCGTGATTTTTGCATGAGTTAAGCTTGAGGACTTTGAGAGTGACATAGGCTACCTTTTATCCCGGAAAAAAAGAAAGTTAGGTAACTCCACGCGGCTAAAGAGCTCTACTAAAGAGAGACGAAGGCAAAAGCTAGTCACACTATAATATTATAAAGGTGAAAGTTTGTATGTATATGTGTGTTTGTATGTTTGTTACTCCTTCACGCCACAACGAATGAATCGGTTGGGCTGAAATTTGGAATGGAGATAGCTCATACCCAGGATTAAAACATAGGCTACATTTTATCCTGGAAAATGACAGAGTTCCCATGGGAATTGAAAAACTTTGATCCACGCGGACGAAGTCGCGGGCAGTCTAGTAATATTTAATTACGTAGCCAAGAAAGATGTTTTATTTAGGTATAAGTTGACCCCGATTTAAGATTCATGATTCCATTACTTACATTAGGGCGCGAACAAGCCAAGGATGCCTCACTGCGATACCTCGCGGTCGCGGTTTAGCTCGCTACCTCGATGCCACCTCCATGTAAAACAAATGTATGCAAACAGGCGAGCGCGAACATGCCGAAGGATACCTCACTGCGATACATCGCGGTTCACATGGATGTTTACCTCGATGCCTACGCGAAAACAAAATATTTTGTTTTTACATCGCGGTCGACTGCAAACATCGATGTGCTCTGGCTTGTGATTGGTCGAATCGGTTCGCCTTCTCAAGGACTCCCGCCGTCGTTTACTTTAGGCCTCGAATACATTTTAATTTAATAAAATAAATACAATGTAGGTATAGCGTTTCAAATATTAATTATATGATATATTATTTTATGAATTTTTTATAAATTATGGTTTTCAAAGCTCTATAAGATTTGTGCCAATAAACTTAGAATAAGAATTATTATAATAGACTTGGTACTTGTTTAGAAAATTATTCATTAAAATAAATATTATATTATCTTTTGTAACTAAACTACTCGTAAAATTGGTACATATTATTATATATTTAACCATTCATTATAGTTAATTTTTTAATTTAATTAAATAATGGAAAAGGAGGCGCTAAAAGATTTAATTTTTAATATTCCTGCCCCGTGGGATAAGCGGTACAAAAACCACCACAATAGATATACGACCTCCCTGGCGCAGTGGTGAGCGCTGTGGTCTTATAACTGGGAGAACTCGGGTTCGATTCCCGGCGGGGGCAATTTAGGAATTTATAATTTCTAAATTGCCTCTGGTCTGGCCTGGTGGGAGGCTTTGGCCGTGGCTAGTTACCACCCTAACGTCAAAGACGTGCCGCCAAGCGATTTAGCGTTCCGGCACGATGGCGTATAGAAACCGATTAGGGTTGAATTTACACTGCTACACCCCTTCCAAGTTAGCCCGCTACCATCTTAGACTGCATCGTCACTTACCATCAGGTGAGATGGCAAACAAGGGCTATCTTGCCATCGAATAAAAAAATACATATTTTAGCCAAGGAATGGAAGAATATTACTTTAGCGTTTAGTGAGCATTTGAACTAAGCATCCAGGTGCGACTGAACCGGCATGTTCGCACCGACATCTATGTAAAACATCCAGATATCGACATCGAGGTATCGAGCAGCGACCGCGACCGCGAGGCATCTTTGAAGTGTTCGCGCCCTTACGCAATTGAATTCAATTCAGTAGAGTTATGCGCGTCTATAATTATATTTTAATTTCCATTGTTTTTAATTAATTTAATTTTCAATATAATTAAGTATTACGTACCTACAGAGGTAAATTAATCCGAAACAGCTGTGAGTGCAACTTAACTTTCATGTGATTGTTGTGAAAATTAGAAAACATGTTGAAATAGGTATTAGTCAAATCAAATAGGTATTTTATGTTTATGAAAATACAAGTTCTACATACCTATTAATAGAATCTTTTTGGAAATCTGTATTTTAGTTAAAATTAGTAAGTACCTACTTCAATGAAGAGAGTTTTATAACTGAACTAGAAGCCCGCGCCGACTTCGTCCGGGTTGAAAATTTAAATACATATTTGTTTTTACGGGACTGATCGCACAGAGCTTCTTATAGGAGACGATTGTAAATAAAATCACCACAGGAACCAGAGGAATCTCCCGCGCCGACGAAACCCGCCGCCGTACACCGCCCCCGCGCCGGCCGACACATATTAATTTAATTTTCCGATAACTCCTATGATATTTATTTAAATTGTATAGTGTAAAGGGCAAATATGTTCTAAACTAAATACTTACGATAATAAACATATTTATTTAAATATATATTGACATCGCATCGGTTAAAGAACCTTCGAAAATAATTCATTATTTTTAATCAAAATTTGAAAAATAGAAATGGTCACTGTAAGTTATTCTTAGAAGATAGACGTATGCTATCGCGGACTTTTTTTTAGAACTTTTTAAGAGGAACAATTCACCCATACATCATTTTCATCCAATAGTAGTATATGACCCAGCGCACGCCTTGAAAACGTTTAAGATTCAAAAAATTTTCCGACTTCCTTAACAAATTTGCACATAATATCTAGCCATAATACTTTATGTGCATAATATATAGCCTATAACCATCTGGAATAATGTACCTTTGAATTGGTAAAAGAATTTTTGAAATAGGTGCGGTGGTTCCAAAGTTTGCTCCGGACATACATACAAACTCACAAAATTCGCGCTCCCTCTTTATTATAATAGTATAGATTGATGTAGTTTATGAAGTTTTGGAGAATTGTTAACATTACTTGCTACAAATTCGAACTTTTAATTAACGTTTCACTTGAATTATGACGTATTTATTATACGAGTACGTAGTACGTACCACGATAAATGTTAAAGTATGGA
The DNA here is from genome assembly GCA_933228805.2 of Hipparchia semele. Taxonomy (NCBI): domain Eukaryota; kingdom Metazoa; phylum Arthropoda; class Insecta; order Lepidoptera; family Nymphalidae; genus Hipparchia; species Hipparchia semele. Next base: position 1,718,592 of record OW121719.1, read on the forward strand.
AATATCGACAGTTCCAACTATAACATTTATAGTGGTACATTCCAACTCGTATACAATCTTCATAGCATTTTTTAAAAGAATATTAGCCAAGCTGAAGTTAACTAATATCCTCATATCCCCTCCAATTAAGCGGAAAGCTTGTGCTAGGAGTGAGTACGACAATAGTGCAACGGGTGGGGTTCGAACCTGCGACCTTTCAGTTTTCAGTCCGCAACTCACGAAATAAATCTTAAAATATTCATTTCACTTAAATCGGTACAGAATACAGAATTGTAGAGTCGGACTTACGTAAAGTCGAACTATTTGCCGAGTAAAAGGTAAGCCACTAGAGTTCTCGACTAGCAAAGGCATAGACACTCAAAGAGCGACGCAGGCATAAGGCAAGGCACGCATAGATCTTTCATTTCACGAGGGCTCATGGCTCATTATTGTGTGTGTGTCGTATCTGTATAAGTGTGAGCGAGAGTTTGCTCGCGCCTGACCGCTCCCACCTATGCTCCAGACAGGCACACACACTTACGCAATGTGCATGTACATGACGTAACCACAAGTAAAGCGCCCATAACTTCGTGAGGTAAACGTACTATACTACCCGGAGTTTGTGTGGCGCTACGTGTTGGTGTTGTGTTGTTCTCGTGTTCTATTCTGAAGAAACAATGGTGCGGCGCGTGTTGCCATACAGATTTTTCTGGTTTGGCGGATTACAGCAAAATATATCACTTTTACTTTTAATATTAACGTGGAATTCAATATACGCACTTCCTTGTAGTACAACTTTTATGGGGCCGCATTGGACGCATTTCCGCCACGCGTCATGTCTGCCCAAGCCCTAACTATTCCACTGTACCTCAACTCAACTCTTTGACCCATTTCCGCCCACCGGAGCGACGCTCGAGGGCGCTCTCGACGTTTTTGACCAACTTCAAATAAAGAGAACGCAAAAAGAGTTCGAAAGTGGAACGAAATGGGAATCGTTAAAATCTACAATTCCACAAATGGTGCGATAATTTCTGACATAGGCATAGCGTCAGATAACAACATTTCTGATAACTTACGAAAAATAGCTAATTACATAACTTTTTTTGCAGTAGAATTTAATAAATCTATCATTTCTCATTTGAAGAGACATATTTTCAAGAACTGTTCCTTGGAATTTAAAACCAGAACGAAATCTCTAACGGCTATCCAATCCAAAACATTGAAGCGTGATTGAAGCGTTCTAAGAAAAAAAAAATTATGCTGGAATCTAAGCGTAAAAAACTTAAAACACCCCGACATGTGAATCTATTGCTGAAATCTATAGAACTTGCTCTAACTCAGCTCAGACTTAAGATATAGATTAAAAAGAGACACAAACATGCTCTGACATAAATCTGTCTCGTTTTAACGAGCTGAGTGAGTGCGGTTTATAGATATGTATATCAATTTTAAGACAAGTTACTCGTAGGTACCTATAATTATCATAATCTGTAGCTTCTGGATGAGATAGGTAATTACCGGCCATAAGTTACGGTATTTTACGAGTTGCAGCCATAAACTAAGTATTTAGTATCAGTTGCTCTAGTCTAAGGTATCAATAGAATAGCGCAATCAATTTCTTCGCCACCATTGTATCCGACTTCTGTTCCCACGCCAGTAATGGCGAAAACCGTATAATTTTACTACAAAATACTATACAATTACCACTATTACTATCGTTTTCTAGAAATCCGTTAGCTAGACTCGATGTCTCGTAGAAAATGTACAGTTCTAAATTAAAAATGCACACCCCATATATTCTGTCAGAGAAATTATGGCTATAAGTAATTAAGCATCTATAACCGCAGAAAAATTATACCCCGTGTCAACAATGTGCAATATTATAATGCAATCGTTCTGCCAAAGCCCATGTAATCTAAATAAATATGAACCTAGCTTTTTCCCGCGACTTCGTTTCCGCCCATCTATTAAAAGTAATCTGAAGTGGTGATTTTTTTCGATTTTTCAGCTGTTCATATACAAAATTGAAAAAATTAAAAAAAAAAAAGATTCTGAAGAATTGAGAAACTCCATCTTTTTTTAAGTCGGTTAAAAAGACGGATTTTTCCAGAAAGAGACACGTATGATAGAGTAGGTCGCACGTATTTAAAAAAAATCTGTACGCAAGTGATTAAAAGTACATATGTACTTAACTAATGTATTTTTCCCATTTTCTTTTCTTCAGTTTCTATTTAGTGTATAATATTTTATTACGTTTCATAATATATGAATGTGGATACACATGCGTGTAGAAACTAAACATGCGTATAAACTTAACCTGAAAATGAAAGTTGTTTTTTAATTAAATTATTTATTAAATTCAATATCTTATATTTTCAGACACGAAAACCCATGTCTTGCTGTTCTTTAGAACGGCTTAACCGATTTGAATAATTTATTTTTTGTTTTGTTTGCCTTAATACGATGTCGAGTGGTTTAAAAAATAGGAAAAACCTAAAAAAACAACTGAAAAATCGAAAAAATTCACCACTTCAGATTACTTTCAATAGATGGGCGGAAACGAAGTCGCGGGTAAAAGCTAGTAAATAAATAAAATCAATCTTAAACCTATTAGGTATAGTATTACTACATACATACTATTGATCTTAAAATAAATAATTGTAAATAACATTGAATAAAGTAATAAGTATAAATAAACTCTAATAAAAGTAAGAGGATCGGAAGTGAAATAAATAAACCTAAATTATGATCTTGCAAGTTGTAACAGTGATTAAAAGCTACATAACATGACATAATATTATGTGACATTACATAATTGCAATAAACTTTCTAATGACTCTTTATACAAAAATATGAACATATAATATATTGAATATAAAAATATAATAATGTTAATAACAAGAATTTCAATAATTCGTATTATTATAAATGTACATTACATTATTTATATAAATAAGCAGTAGGTTCGTTTACTCGAAACTTGCTTGTTAACCGATTTCAAAAAAGGAGAAGGTTATCAATTCGTCGGAATGTTTTTTTTTATGTATGTTCCACCGATTACTCGAAGGCGCCCGAACCGATTTTGGGTGGTTTAAATCAGTGGCAATGGAAAACAATTAAAAAATGCTAACAATGCTAATACTATGGGTAGCCTGAGTATGTCATGCTCTCTTTAAACATTTCTGTGGTGGTGTCGTGTGGTGCGGGTTGTTACGTTCCCTCAAATATGGTTGAGCGAAGCAATGGTTGGATCATGCGTCATGCTCGTGAACGGGTGCCACCAACGGGAATGGGTCTGCTTTGACTGCCCATCTTGACATGCGTTGGATTGGTGTACCTACGTATGCATTTTTGCATTTTTGAAGCTTTATTGTGGAAGCACTGTATACATAGCATAGCTTTGTAAAAAAAAAAATTTTTTGAAAAGAGCAACTGCTGAGTTTCTTACCGGCTCTTCTCAGCAGAATCTGCATTCCGAACCGGTGGTAGATTTATGACGTGTCATAAGAGCTACAAGTTAGCCTACATGAAATAAATAAATTTTGAATTTTGAATTTTTTGAATTTCAATTGAGACTGTAGCAATGATTGATGCAGCTAGTACAGAATCCTAATACAATATGCGGATTTGACAGTTCTAAGTTAACAAGTTTCGATAACCACTGAGATAGAGAACGGTCCTGGGTCCACTGTTTGAAGACTTAGGTTTTTGTCATAGGTAAAGTACCCTAAAGCCAATATTAAATCATCCGCCTCGAAGGAAGCCAGTCCTCCAAGCTGGGCCCCAAGTCTGCTATTTTACATGTCATTGTCATTGAGCCGCAATACAATTACAATTCAATTATCATTGGTCCAAAATTTCGTAGTCTACTAAATTCACAATGGTCGTTCGATTTCTTATAATTGGATTTTAATTCAATGATACCTCGGTATTGCCATTAGCTTAAAAAGCGTTTGCCGAAATGAGTTTAAAAAAAACTACATATTAAAAACGTTTATTTAAGCTAGATTTAAAGCTAGATGTGTCAGTGGCAAACCATCGGAAAACAATTGTGACGCCATTGAATTAGTAGACTACCAAAATTGCTAAAAGTAGCAATTGGTATCTTGTCATCGAATAAAAAAAAAAAAAATAATAAAAAAAAATTGGGATGTCATTGATAGACAATTGAACTACAATTGCAATAGCAGACTTGGGCCCCTGGTCTAATTTGGTTTACCAACGTTCAGGTGAGACACCAAGTAAGGTGTTCTGAAAAAAAAAAAAAAGTACAGCCAATAGCTTCCAGGTAATGAGGATACAAACATAGGAAGAGTATCATTTCCTACCATATACGAACTGGCTGTTACAACACATAATACCAAGCCGTTCTAACCTCTATACTCATCGTGTTAAAGGTGATAATAGTTTACATTAGCAAGACGTGAGAGAATTCGCCGGGCATTTCATACAGAGACATGCTTGCATAATGTTAATTGGTGCACTTTCCAATATTGGACATCATTCGGTTTTTATTTTAATAACAACCGATGGCGATTCGGTACCTACGAGTAGGTACATATACTCAAGCGCATCCCGTACAAACGAAGTTTGACTTTTATGTTTGAAACTTTTTGAGAACTGTTTTATGAAATTGTGACAGTAGTTTCCTTTTATAATATAGACACCCACTAATAAGAAATATTTTTTTTTAAATTCCACCACTAAGGGGTTAAAAGTTTATATGACAGTCCGTCATTCTTTAAATTCATGAAAATTGGTATTTGGGCTTGGGTTTCAGGATTTTTGGAAATTCCACCCCCTCGCCCATTTTCAAACAGTCAACTCGAGCGAAGCGGGGGCGGATTCTAGTCGAACTTAATGTGAGTGAAGCCGCTGGCAAAAGCTAATTTAAATGTATACTAATTGACTGACTGACTGACAAACTCTGAGTGATCTATCAACGTACAGCTCAAACCACTGGACAGATCAGGCTGAAATTCGGCAAACAGATAGCTATAAGGATGTAGGCATCCGGTAAGAAAGGATTTTTGAAAATTCAACCCCCGAGGGGGTAAAATAGGGGTTTGTAAAATTCATAATTTAATGGTAGAAGGTTTCTTGGGATTATCGTTTTTTCTCCTAGTTTTTTGTTCGCAAGTTGTGGCAGTCCCTAAGTGCGTCGACAATACATATGGCATTAATATGTCTTTTTAATTTTTTGTTTAGTTTGTCAGTTAAATAAATAAATAAAATAAAAATGGTGGGTTCCCAGATGGTAGATTCATTGGTAGACCAATGGTAAATTCATTTGACGATTCAAAAGCACTTTGTATAAAAGGTTATTTGAATAGAAAACTATTCTTCCTATTCCATTCTATTCTATTCTAGATGCTTTCGTATGTATAGCGTGCCTTAAAAACGAAATAGGCACAATATCTTGGACGCTGAATTATGACGTTTCTGTTATGCCACTGGACCACACATTCACTTTATATGCACATTATTTTTATGGTAAATCACCACAGTAAAACCATAAACACGTAGAGTCTTGCCTTATGCGCTCTACACACGAGAGTTGCCGTTGCGCGCAGTTATGCAACGCAAAAACTTGCGCATGCAAATTGTATAAAAAATCGTTCTTCACGTTATATTGGTGCGTTATGGTATGACCAGGCATTAGATTTAAAGATTACAGTTAGAACGAGCTTTCAGATTTTTTGTTGGTAGTTTACGGTTGATTGAATAGCTATTAGGATCAGAATCAATTTATCAGAATTACCAATGCGAAGAATGTAGAGCGCAAATAAATCATAGCAGATATTGAACATAATAATTAATTATTATTTCCATGCTCGATGTTTATGCTCTATGACTTTATAAATGTAGGTAGGGTGACCAACCCAATAGCTAGCACTGCACCAGTTTATTCGCACTTTGGCAAAAAAAATTAAAATATAAGTTTCTGATTGTGGTTTTTAAATTTTCAGATTAAAAAATATTTAGGGGAATTCATATTTTTCACAATCGAAACCTTTCTAATCTGGAAAGTTTTAAAATGACGTCAGTATCGTAGTTGAAAGATATCGTTCTGGAGTTCCCGAAGTTTTTCGGCCATTTTGACTCGTCGACGTTAAGGGTCAGTCCTTACTTAATAATGATTTAACTGTGGTTTTATTTGAGTTTTAATAATATAATTGTTTTCAATTGATTTTCTAAGTATTATTAGTTACTAATTCAAAAAGTAAATGAAACTTTCCCGTTATTTCATTGCAAAACAAGGGGTGTCAGTATCTGGTTACAAAATTTGGAGATTTTCCTGTTTATTAACACTCCGAAGCGATTCGATTCCCTAGCAGACTGGGAGTCTTTAGACGATCTTAACAAGTGTGTGTAAACTGTCCATACTCTGGAGTCTAAATTCTTTAAGACCCATCACACGAAAAGGACCAAGAAGTTCTCTGACCTTACTCTCAAACTGATGGAAGACAGACAAGAGATGAGACTTCAGTCGTCAGCAGACGCGGATGCCTACTGGTAGGTTAATAGGCAGATCTCTAAGAAAAGAACTCGCGACCTGCGGGCTTTGAATACCAAGTGTATTAAAGATACCATCTAGTGGAACATAAGTTCCATTCCAAAGTGTCCGTGAGAGATCTATCTATCGGACAGAGCCAGCTGACGCGGCTGAAAACTGACGAAGGCTGTCACGTTTCTTCTCCACCTGAGGTATGGAGAGAGGTTGAGAAGTTCTATGGGCAGTTATTTATCACGAAACAAAAATCATTCACGACGATGGAGAGAGCTATGCTCGGAGTATCCCTGCGAGATCATATCAGAAATGAGGTATCTGTAAGAGAATCAAAGTCACGGACATAGCTAAGCGAAACTGAAGTGGAAATGGGCGGGCATATAGTTCGAAGAGCTGATGGTCGATGGGATCCCATGGTGTTGGAGTAGCGATCCCGTACCGGGAAGCTAGGTGGACCGACTACATCAAACGAGTCGCAGAGAGCCGCTGTATTCAGGTAGCGTAAGACCGAGGCCTGTGGAAGTCCATATGAGAGACCTTTGTCCAGCTGTGGACGTCTGTCGTTTGATAAAGACTATGTTTACGTTTTCTTATTAAATATGTAAGGGTGTTTGTTTTAAATATAATAAATATAAAAAAATTAAGTCACCTACATACATTACTATAAGAATTTCCGTATATTATTTCGTAATAAAATCTATATTCTAAAAGACTTCCGTAGGTAGCCTAGCGTTATATTTCCCTTAAACTCTATTAAAATCTGAGTGTTGATAATTGGATAATTTTGTGCCCATAACTGGTAACAAATGTGCGAATAATTGGGGACTGGGTCATTTTTCAATCTTATTTAAAATTCTAGTTGATTTAAACAAAAAAATTTCAATATCTTCTTTAATTATATATTTTATTAAACAAGTAACCTTATGAACACAGTGATTTATAGAATTTGGTTAAATTTATACTTAAAAAACATATTTGAAATAAGATAAACTCTTAAAGTGCCCATAATTGGGTCTGCCACCCTATGTACCTCTTTAAATTTTTTTTTAAACCGACTTCAAACGCCACGACAAAGTTTAAAATAATTTTATTTTGTACTTACACGTAAGTTTAAGACGGGCTAGCATAGCGCATCGGTTTCATCCTTTCTATTTAGGCCCGCTTGACTTCAACATACGTGTACTACAAACTAAAATTATTTTATACTTTGTCGGCATGTAATACGCCGGTTTTTTAAAAAGAAATTTTTATTAGAGAGGTAGGTAGGTACATCTTTATGTAATTGAAGCACATAAAGAATTTTACATTTTACAATGCACATGCTTTCCCTCATATCCCAAGCACAATCCCAAGTCCAGAGAATATAAACCATAGACCTAACCATAGACTTCAGTGTTGCTACACCTGACAGTACATTTGTTCCGTTACTACTGAAGGGCAAACCAACGAACCAACAAACAAACACACTATCACACAGAAAAAGAAATCCGCTATTCTTTTAGAGTTAACACTAGACGTACCTATTAATTTTAATTTCAATCAAATACATAAAAATATATATCACTGGAAAGCCTAGAACACGATACGCAATGGAAGATAGCTGATGCCAAACCAAACTGCGGTTTTAATACGAATACAAATTATATTAAACAAAGGCGGTCGACCGCATGCAAATAATATCGAAGCCCGACGGACAAGCTAATGGTCTTGTACTTGTTATTACTGATAATAACGACCTAGATTTTAGCCGTGTTTTTTTAAATGAATGCTGCATTATGTCAATCCAAACCAAACCAAGTTCTCATAAATAATAATTGACAACTTTTTATTTCATCCGCGTGGAGTTTTTAAATATCCCGCGGGAATCTTGTTTTTTCGGAATAAAAAGTAGCATATACATAGCTGATTAACCAGCTGAATTTAACGCCATAAATCCATAAATAAATCAGTGTCGATTCTCTAAAAATGATTGCATCGCATCAGAGTAACGATCGCAATGGTCCATAATTGGCTGAATTTATTGCGTTCTTGCTGCATCAATGCATTTTGACCACTAGCGGGAGGGTACCAGCCAATCAGTGGTCATTACGATCGTAACACTGATGCAATCATTTTTAGACAATTCCACAGCTGTTATTTATGAATTTTATACTGATACTAGCTTTTGCCTGCAGTTTCGCTCATTTTAAGTTCGATTTTTCAAACCCTATTTTACCCTCTTAGGGGCCTAATTTGCAAAAATTCTTTCATCATCACCTACATCGTCAAAGCTATCTGTATGCCAAATTTTAACTCTATCCATCCAACGTTTAGAGCCTGTCGGTGATATCAGTCAGTCAGTCAGACGTCAGACAGTCAGTCAGTCACGTTTGCCTTTTATAAACAATCATTTTTAGAGAATCCCACAGCTGTTACTTATGGATTTTATAATGATGGAACGTGTGATAAGCCTTGAAGCATCCTTCAAACCGTGCCTCGACAATGACACCGAACCTTCGCCTCTATAACTAATCCGTAAACAAAAATAACATTAAATCCACAGGATGATCTTCACCGCAAGGGCAATGCAGACAATTGTGAATTGCCATCTTCCTGTCACTACCCTAACTTCCTGCGTCACTAAAACAAGGATTTTCAACTCTAAACTACTCGACATAAAGTTAAAATTACTTTACTCCTTTGAAAGTTGAAATATTTATTTTTCATTATATAAAAAAGAACTTTATACAATAAATTACAAGGTTTATTTTCGATTGGTTTGAAATAAATCAATCTGGGTGCGGATGCAGCGTAACCGCATCGATTTGACAGAGGTTCGGTCTAAATTTAGATTAAGTATGTAAGCGGCTTTTTCTCTTTATGAAAGAATTTCTTTTTTTTTTTTTTGAAGATGAAAAAAGGTGTGAACTGTGAAAGGTGTTCACAGCAAAGCATAATTCCGGCAAATTGAGTAAATACAATACCCGGCAATTAATGTTACACTATTCTGATTTGCTGGAGTAGGTGCTTTACGTGATACACGGACGATGGCAGGCGGTGGATACAGGCGGCACAAGGCCGCGTTCTGCGACAATCTTGTCAAGATACCTCTGTCCAGCAGAGGAAATCCATTGGTCGAAATGATGATGATAAGAAATTTTGTACAAAACAAAAAAAAAATTGCATCACTGTCAGCCGATTCGACGTGACTGCAATCGACGTCATCGTCACAATCTCTCGTAAGGATCGCTACAGAACACACACTTGGGCCCCAGCCCCTGCATTTGACTCACTGCATCCGTCTATCTAGGACCTACCTACTTAGTGAGTTTCCAAATTCCAAAGATGCCTTCCCGTAGTTGCTATTCGAGAAACTTGCGATCTTCTTTCGATTGAAAATGAACACGGGAATAAGTGATTTTTTATCCTAATTGCCATTGCTATCTACATAGTTATTTGAAGCACCCTTACTTAAATCTATTGATATTTCATTGGACACTCTCAGCGCCTAATCACCTAACTCATTTGCACTTATCATCACTAATGGTAGAGTCCAAACCAAATATTATGTAGTTATCCGGTTAAAACGCACTAATAGTAGCGTCAAACATTATTCAGTGATAAAACGTAAAATTAGTGTAGTGTGCGCTTTTATCGGGTAACCTTGAGCGGGATGCCAAGTTTATTGTGTTTCGGAGCAATTTGGGCTTCGCGAAAATAACTTGGTTCCGACATTGAGTGATATTTGAGGGAATTGCCGACTCATCATGTCAGCTGGAACGGCGAAATTGCCGACTGTACCAAACGTCAATAATATGGTTTAGGTATTTTTAGGAGATTTTTTGCTTGCTTTATATTTAGGGACTGTTTTTCCATTGAGCATGACTCATGAGTTCATCGCTTCAGGAGTCTATAAATTGAGCCTATTGAACTTCTGGTAGGTACTACATATCACCAAAATTAATAATAAATAGTTACCTAAATGAAATAAAAAAAACACTTGAAATTTTTATATTTCACTGTATTTACATTGTAGATGCGTTTAGATTTGAAAGCACTTCACAATATTTAATATGCAGGGGCGTGAGCGCAGCGAGCGTGAAATTTTTGATTTAGATCTATCGAAAAATACTTTTGAACTTAAGTGATCCTCGAGTTCGAAAGTATTTTGTGCTTTAGTACCTTATTCGTTTATTTATTTATGGTTTTCATAAGTAATAACCGAGAGTTCAGCATGCGAAAATTTTTATGGTCAAATATGACTTTTGCGGTCACGCTACATTTAATACGCAGCGGAAGTCTGCTACAGGCCTTAAAATTAAAATTAAACCTACGTGCGTATGGCTATCAAAATAATATTTTAATTCGAATCGCAATGTCGTAATTGGGATCAACCTTGACTTGAAACACGTGTTGCTCAAATAATTCCACAAATTGGACATAGAATGAAGGGTGGCGAAATATTTCCACACGTATTCCTAGAATTTCAACTACCTATTGTTTTTGTGTTGATAACGGCCAGGTTCCACGCCATTCCAGCACGTTGTGAGTTTGTGTTGTACACAATGTCTAAACTAATAATTCCACAAATTGGACATAAAATGTAGGGTGGCGAAATATTTCTAAATAAAATAAATACACATCGATGCATCGTCATGATCGTACAAGAGTGGCGGATTTGCAAAATTCCAAAAATGGCCCTTTGGCATATTTGGACATTTACTAAAAAAAATACGTAAAGGTACATCACTACATAGTATAAAACAAAGTCGCTTTTTCTGTCCCTATTTCCCCTTGGTCGCTTAAATCTTTAAAACTACGCAACGGATTTTGATGCGGTTTTTTTTAATAGATAGAGTGATTTAAGAGGAAGGTTTATATGTATAATAACATCCTTTAAATATTGGAGAAATACTGTTATTTTTGAGTTTTCTAAAGTGATTTCGTAAATAATTACATTTTTTCCGCTTACATTGCAAACGCAGGCTGAACCCTACGAGATTTATCAAAATAATGTACTAAGTATTGTACACATTGAAAAAGTCTACAGAAAACTCCGCGATGGTATATGTCTACCTCTTATGGATATCCCACAATAACGTTTTTTTGTCATTTACTTTTTACGACAAATAATGGCTAATTTTCGAAGCGATTTTAACCAATACAGCATTAATCCTTATCTAATTAAATACCTTAAATACATTGTTGATTTAATATAGATCTATATGGCCCTTTACAGCATATGATTTAAATGAATATTTTCGAAGATATTACAGATTTAAAAATTGCGGGACTTAGCGCTTGCGGCGGTTCCGGCTGGAGTGTGCCTATAAAATATATTGTCTAACTAGCGGACGCCCGCGACTTCGTCCGCGTTCCTACATCACCACAGTTTAGGTTGGCAGAACCCCTTCAGCATCAGAATTGAGGAGTTGGGTCCTGAAATTTAACGATGTAGTCTTTATTTGGTCCCTAAAATAACTTTTCATAATCAACAGTTTCTAAATCCCCACAGTTTAGGGGAGCAGTACCCCTGCAGCATCAGGATTGAGGAGTTGGAACCCGAACTTTTTATGGGACCATCTCGCAAAGTTTTTATGTCGATTAAAAAAAGATTCACGCAAATCGGTCAGATCGGTTAATCACGGAGACATTGATATGCAGAGGTAGAAAAACACAAATTCTTCTCCTCCTTTTTCGAAAGTCGGTTAAAAAAGTATACGTTGCCCGATAATATCAGCTATCTACCAGTGAAAGTCCCGTCAAAATCGGTCCAGCCGTTCCCGAGATTAGCGGTAACAAACAGACAGACAGACAAACAGACGGACAGACAGACAGACAAAAATTTTAAAAATTGTTTTCTTGGTATAAGTATCGTATTTACTTTCGTATGCAGTTAGTAAAAGGCTGTTCTTTTGATAGTACAAACAAACACTTCAATTTTATTTTACAAGAAAGCTGTGAACGTTGTATATAAAGACAATCTGTAATATATTAATTGTTGTATAAATAGAATAAATAGGTAAAAATGTAAAAAGTAAATAAGTAAGAATGTAGTGTATGAATTTTGATATTAAAAAATAGCAGGAAATCTTCATGGTTTAGGGAAAGAAGAATTGCTTTACTCTAAAAACGCGTGCAGGCCACGGGCAGTAATGAATAAATCAAATTGTTTTGATTGATTTTAATCATTTTATCAGTGAATGACATAGGCTATATATTTTATACCCGTGCGAAGCCGGAGCGGGCCGCTAGTACATAATAATAGTGTCGCTCTACACAATGTTACGTGCGGTTTTCCGCGGAATATTGAGAACAGGACGGCACTAATTTTAGACCTGTTAATGAAATTAATGAGATTTAACTGCAACTTAAAACTTTTCAAATTTAATAATTTCTGGATAAATTGCTGTAACATACAGACAATTTGGATAAAAGTTTAAAAACTGTAACCCGAATATATGTAGGTATGGATGGATGTTTATTACTCAATGACGCCGCAACGACTAAACCGATTTGACTGAAATTTGGCACAGGGATCTGGATCTGGATTCTGGAATAACACATACCTACTGGCTTCTTTTTACCCCGGAAATAAGAGAGTTCCCGCTGGAATTAAAAAACTTCAATCCACGCGAACGAAGTCGCGGTCATCAGCTAATATAATTAATAATGAATGGGAATTTACGAAATCAATCTCCATAACAAGACATCAGCAATAAAAATGATAATTTTAAACCATTAACAACAATATGATCTCCGAAGCACAACAATGTTAACTTTCAAACATACGCCGCACAAAAAACCGTCAGAAAGGCCAACAACTTTCAATGCTCTAGCCAGAGAGATGTCATATTATTAGAATCAGAATCAGACAATCAAGACAAATCAACACAAGCCGAGTGACTGACCTTTTGCGTTGCACAGCTGTACAAAATAACGATATCATTAGATATCGTTACCTATCATAGCTGTGTTTTAAAAAAATTAAGAGATCGTTATTACAGATACCTACATTGAATATAAACCAGGAAATTAAATAAGGAAAATGTGTTAATCTAGTCCTACTAATACACAATGTTATAAATGCAAAAGTGTGTTTGTTTGTTGTCTTATCTTTTAATCACGTAGCAACGGATCGACGTTTTTGCATGTGTATAGTTAGGGGCCTGGAGAAACCTGGAAATAATCGGAAAACCGAAAATTTAGGAATTTTTTAAAAATTCCACGCGGATGAAATGACACGAGATCTGTTGCTCTATCGGTATAATTATCTCGATGGCGCTAGCATTTTACCGATCATTGTTACGTGCGCACGCGCAAGCCACAGACACAATATAGTAGATCGAAGAAAAAAAAATGTTTTTGCTTTGCGTCGGATTATCGATTTTGTTAGGTCTTTAGCGCATCTCGGCGAAACCGTTGTAATTGAAACGAAACTTTTTAAAAATCCTCATCAAAATATTTCGCTTCGTTAAGGTACGAGGGAACAGACAGACATGCACATGTCAAACGTATAACAGCCCTCTTTTGTTGTCGGAGGGCAAAAAAGAACAGCCATGCCGAATATTATTACCTAAGTACTTATGTTCAATGAATAATATCCCCCTCGCCCCTCCAAATAAGCGTAAAGCTTGCTAAGAGTGGGTAGGACAATAGTGCAACGGGTTGGGATTGAACCCTCTACTTTTCAGTTCATCACACCTTTAACCGTTACGCTATTAAAGCTTTTCAAGTTATCTTTTCCGTGCGCAACACCAGTGGAGTCGATGCAAGAAACTCTAGCAAAAAAGAACCGTTTCCATTAATGTAAAACATAATATATGAATGCTAGGTAAGTAAAGGTCATCGCTCACTTATCAACCCAACCAACCAGCACCGCCTCGCCTTGTGCGTTTAAGATTTTTTATATGGACATCTCGGTGACCACTCGCTGCTCGCCCGCTTACCGTGCGAGGCTCATGCTTAGGTTCATGGCACGCGGTTTACTCGGGAGATATTCACTCGTGGTCAACAGTTGGACCACTCAATGTCCATTGTCCACCCGTCGGCCACTAGGCGGCCGCACGCCGGTTGCGTTATATCACCGCGAAGGCCACCCATTTTACTAGATAGGCTTGCGCTTGGCGACAATCAAAACTGGAAAGCACTGATGAGATCTAGGTGGGAACGCGCTTGCCTAGAAGATGCCTATTCACTCTTGCCTTGAAGGTGCTCCAATTATAGATGGTAGGAAACGCGGATGCTGGAAGGGTGTTCCTTACACCTTAGCGGTTCTTTTTCTTTGAACCACAGCGTAACCGCTGTTACAATAGGTATTATTATGTAGCTATTACAATGTAGTAAGTTACTATAACTATACTATCGTGTGGGCAGTTGTATGCCGAGCCGATAGCTCCCAAGCAACTGAGACCATGCTGGTCGGCAGTCGGGTTGGTAAGTGAGCGAAAACCTTTATGTAGGTAGATCAGATGAGGCGGCAGTGAACCGGAACGTCACGGTCCAGCAGAAACGCCGCGGCCATTGTGTGCTTTACATTACAAACCAGTTGTTACACATCTGACATCTCCTACTGATGCATGAGAGAACCCGCATCGGCTATAGGATTGTCTAAAAATTGTTTGCTGTCATCACGGATATTAAACAACGTGTAACAAAAGTGTGGGTCAACCTTGAAGGAGGTCAATGTGCTCATGAAACTGAACAACTTTCCCCAAGGAACATAGGTCGAAATATGAAAAAAAAAATTTTACCTCTCATAGTAGGTAAATCAATCAGCGGATCGTCAATTTTGTATGGGAGGTCCTTATTTTTTTTTCATATTTCGAGCTATGTTCCTTAGGGAAAGTTGTTCAGTTTCATGAGCTCATTGACCTCCTTCAGGGTTGACCCACACTTTTGTTACACGTTGTATACGGTAGAGTCTTCAAATCAAGTTACGTCAGTTAACATGAGTGAACTCGTGGGTGAATGAAATAATATAAACGTAAAAATTATTATTATTTTTATTTTTTATTCTATGACAAGATAGCCCTTGACTGCGATCTCACCTGATTTGTTATTAATTAATTAACTTTCAAATGCCATAAAATTTGAAGAGTTCCCTCGATTTCTCCAGGATCCCATCATCACATACTGACATGATCACAACTGGTGGTACCACACCTGGGAAGTATACTTGCTTTTTTGAAAGTCGGTTAAAAATGCACGGAGCTACCAATGAATGGTGAATTTGAAGTGTAACCGTGTAACACTACACTCTATTGAATAGTAAGTAGGTACTTATTTGGCACTACTAACCTACTGAATGTGTATTTAAGAAGTCCGAATCCATTTACCTACGTAGCTATTAACATTCACAATAGATCGTAAAATAACTAACAAAAACTATTCAGGAAAACGCTACTTGTATTACAAGTAGCATTTCCCTAAGTAGGAGTAGTTTCTATATAAGTAAATAGGTAGGTACAACTGAATTCAATGCAATATCTGTCTACGTTTTTAACGATAATTTAAAATTCAATTATTATTAGATACTAGTTGATGCACGCGGCTACGCTCGCGTGGAAAATTCCGCGGGAACTCTTTGATTTTCCGGGATAAGAAGTAGCCTGTGTCACTCTTTCGGTCCTCAATAATACCAATGCAAAAAATCGCGTCGATGCTTTGCTTTGTTGCGGCGTGATTGAAAGACAAACCAACAAACAAACATACTTTTGCATTTATAATATTAGTAAGGAGTAAGGATTAGTGAGTAGTGAGTAGGTAGGTACCTACCTATTTACCTGTTGTGACCTTTCGTAACATAGATAGAGCCTAAAAGAAAACATGAATTTTCTCAGTAAAAGCTAGGAAAAAATCTGTTTCTATTCGCTTTGAGTTAAGGATAAAAAATATTAAAATACACGAATATCTATTCAAAAAAAATCTACACAATTTTGTGATTAATGATAGCAGTCACGTCGACATAATGACCTGCGATTCAGCGGGATCTCCGAGGATCTAGGAAGCTACCCACGTACGAAATATGTACCTAATACGTACCTATTCAGCCCATGAAATGTACCTACTACTATACTACATAGGCCTATGTAGGTACATTTCATAGGAAAGTAAAATTCTTTAACGATATCGATCACAGTACCTATCTATTATACCATACTTTTAACCCCCGACGAAAAACATGGGTGTTATTAGTTTGACGCGTGTATCTGTCTGCCTGTTCCCTCGTAACTCCCTAAAGAATGGACCGATTTTGATGCGATTTTTTCTGTTTGAAAGCTAATGTGATCGAATTGAATCTTAGCTATATTTATCAAGAACCACTCAGGCCGTCCTACTTACCTACTTCCGTGTATGTACCTACACAAAACCTTTGCCGACTAATCAATCGAAAAAAAAAAAATCTGGCCAAGTATGAGTCGAAAACGCACACGAAGGGTTCCGTACCATCGTACCAGAGTTAACACCAGCTGATTGAGCAAAAACAAAAGTTTATTGTACCTATTGAGAGCGTAGGTAACTATATTTTTTTATTGCTATAGCGGCAATAGAAAGACACATTGAAATCACGTATCTATCTATTACAGTTCATGAGATTAGAGTCCGCTGACAGACAGATGAACAGACAGACGGACAGCGGTGGTTTAGTAATAGTGCCGATTGGGCACCCTTTGGCTACGGAACCCTAAAAATAACAATAACAACCTTTGACAGCTTTGGCAAGACAACTTTCATTCCGCTAACTTCCGCGCCTGTCAAAATTAGAAACACATTTTCACACGTTTTCGCCAAAGGTCTTAAAAATTAATAGTTTTTCTCTAACCACGATCAAATTCACTGAAAATTATGCGTTGAATGCTTAAAAACGAATTAAAATAATAACTATGGTGCGCTTTTGTTTATAATAGTGTTAATTTGGTAGTTGGTACATACCGGAGTGAACCTTTCTTCCTCTGCATTGAGAAGGTCTCCCACCGAAGATGCCTTTGCCTGGCTCGCCAAGTGCCTCCTATTCAGCACATAGGAAAGCTCATCCAGGTATCTCAACGTTAAATTGGCCATTTTACACAATCACTGTTATGCTACAAGATCATTTGGTCGCACGATTGTCAATGATTACAAAGGGAAACCTTTCACGGGATCACGTAAACAATTTTTCCACTGCACAAATGTACACGTCCACTCACATCCATAGCTGGCGCGCAACTGCCGACATGGCTTGCACGAAATACGAATTGCTTTGCGAGGTCAAAGATTATTTAAATACATAGGTTAGGTATATACTTAGTTTTTATCCTAAATACATAAGAATAGCTTGCCTAATCACCCAAATAAATAAATTGATACGCACAGAAAACTCTTTAAAATTTAGTACTTACCTATTTCATAGTTGTTATAGGTTATTCTCATTTTATACATGAAAAACTATTTATAAAAACCGGCCAAGTGCGAGTCGCACCCATACGCAGAGTTCCGTACCATCGTACAAGATTACCGAGATAAAATATAGCCTATCCTGGGTATGAGCTATCTCCGTTCCAAACAGCCAAATCCGTCCAGTATTTTTTGCGTGAAAGAGTAACAAACACACACACATACGAACTTTCGCCTTTATAATATTGGAGTGATACCTAATGGCTTTGTAAGAAATACTTAGTAGAAATAATGGAACTATACCTACTAACTAACTTTAACTGAAAATAAGTACTTCACTTAGGTGAAAGTAGAGCCACTAAAAACCAGTGCGATCATAAGATACATAATTCATAAGCCATATAAAAATATTTGTGCATTAAAATCTGAAATGAAAAGAAACTTGTCGTAAACATTTATTTTTATTGCCGTATATCTACTCTCTATCGATATTCAGTGCAAACTCTTTGTCAATTGCATCTGTAGTCAGCCATTTCTTGCACGTAAACCGTAGATACCGTAGTTCGTAGACGTACCTACCTACCTAGAATACCTTTATCGTAGGTAAGTATAACTAGTAAGCTATCTTGGAATCGATAAAGATTCCTCACTACCTGCACTGGTAGCATGGGCAGGAGATAAAAGTTTTATCCCGCGAATTTATCCACTGACAGGGGATAAAATTATCTTTTCCTATGCTAAAGCATGGCGACAGGGGAAAGGAAAAGTATATTCCTATAAGAATATCCATTGTGGATATAATTTCCACCGTTTTGCTCATGCTCGACAGGTGGATAAAAGAGAGCGAGGGGATAAACATTTTATCCTTTCCCCAGGGATAAAATTTCTCCCGCCCATGCTACCAGTGCTGGGTGCCTGGAGCACTTCGACCATCCGTTGCTCCAGATCTTTTTTCCTACTAACTACTAAATTGAGGAATCATCTTGTTCCCACTTAATTACAATATGGGGTTATTCATGGGGCGGACCAATAAATTCATGAAAAGCTTGCAACGCATTGGTGGTGCCTCTGGTACTACAAGTGTTCATGGGCGGCGGTAATTACTTTACATCAGGTGAGC
Source organism: Hipparchia semele (assembly GCA_933228805.2). Taxonomy (NCBI): domain Eukaryota; kingdom Metazoa; phylum Arthropoda; class Insecta; order Lepidoptera; family Nymphalidae; genus Hipparchia; species Hipparchia semele. Next base: position 1,737,557 of record OW121719.1, read on the forward strand.
TCGTTTGCCCACTATTAATATAAGAAAAGAGATTTCAAAAAAGTTTTCAGGACCTTTTTTAGGGTTCCGTACCCATTGGGTGCCAACGGGACCCTCTTATTAAGCCTCCGCTGTCCGTCCGTCCTTCTGTCGCTCAGCGAGCTGTATCTCATGAACTGTAACAGGTAGATACTTGAAATTTTCACTGAATGTGTATTTCCATGGAAAATCATCGAAAGACCTACATAGGGCTAACTGCAAATTCTTTAATTTTCCGGCATAAAAGCTTGCGAAGTTTTCAAAATCGACTTGAAAAAATTGAAAAGAAAAACAACAAATATGCCGTTTTGGTTTGTGGTGGTTCCCTTCAGTAAAACTTTTGATGAGGAGTGAGGACTTTTTATACTTTGTACTTAATTGGCGTTTGAAGTCGGTTTTTTATTTAAAAATAATTTTTATATGTACTTAACTAGCTTTTGCTCGCGGCTTTGCTCACGTCAAATTCGATTTTTAAACCCCTATTTTACTCCTTTAGTGGTTGAATTTTCAAAAATCCTTCCTTAGCTGATGCCTACGTCGTAATAGCTATCTGTAAGCCAAATTTCAGCCTGATCCATCCAGTGGTCAGAGCTGTGCGCTGATAGATCAGTCAGTCAGTCACCTTTGCCTTTTATATATTTAGAGAAGATTACCAAAGTAGTGGAAGTCTTCAGCAACTATTTCCTAATATTTGTCAAGTAGCCAGGGGCCCAAGTCTGCTATTGCAATTGTAGTTACATTGCCTATCAATGACATCCCAATTGCTACTTTTAGCAATTTTGGTAGTCTACTAATTCAATGGCGTCACAATTGTTTTCCGATGGTTTGCCACTGACACATCTAGCTTTGAATCTAGCTTAAATAAACGTTTTTAATATGTAGTTTTTTTGAAACTCATTTCGGCAAACGCTTTTTAAGCTAATGGCAATACCGAGGTATGATTGAATTACAATCCAATTATAAGAAATCAAACGACCATTGTGAATTTAGTAGACTACGAAATTTTGGACCAATGATAATTGTATTGTAATTGTATTGCGGATCAATGACAATGACATGTAAAATAGCAGACTTGGGGCCCTGTTCGAACTATTGTATCAGCTATTCACGTAAAGTTGCGCCTGGTCTTCACTCATCACCGCGCCGCATTTCCCTGACGCTGCAGTTGCGTAAACAATGGAATGAGTTCAAACTGTTATGTCGCGTCTTTTATTTGTGGCTTTGTGGCTGTTAGCACATCACCACAGACACACTGTAAGGTGGTAGCATTAGTAGCAGGTGGTAGTAGAATAGGCACTTTAGGGATCTTCAACTTTAGGGTTAGATTAATATTATAATTTGAGCGTTGTTAAGCAGAAAACGACCAGCGCCAAAAAACCGGTTTTAGGTATGAGCTGATTAAGGTATTTTTATCACTACTTCGAATGACCAAAATTGTTAAAAAAGTAACGAAAGTTTAAGTATATTTAATTAGCTAATATTAGGCTTATAGTATATATAAATAGGTACTATTAGCCATTTTTTGTCGCCAAAATATCAAATCTTACTTATTTTCGCAAAAAAAGCCATTGGTCGCTTTCTGCTTAACGACACTCATTTTGTCCTTCAATCACGACGCAACGGGTTGAAGTGATTTTCTGGGTGGATATAGTTGATTTCCTGGAAAGTGACATAGGTTTCCGAGGGATTTTAAAAACCTTACAATTACGCAGCAATAGAGCAATAGATCGACGTGATTTTTTGGGTGGATATAGGTAGTTGATTACCTGGAAAGTGACATAGGTTCCCGAGGGATTTTAAAAACCTTACTCCGCGCGGACGAAGCAGCGCGCATCAGCTAGTAGGTATCATAAATACGAAAGTGTATTTGTTTGTTGGTTTGCTTGTTTGTCCTTCAATCACGCTGCAACAGAGCTACGGATCGACGCAATTTTGCATGGGTAGCTAGCTATTTAGGTAGTTGAGGACCTGATGTAGAGTGACATAGGCTGATTTTAATGCTGGAATAAATCAAAGAAATCCCGCGGAATTTTTAAAAACTCATTTTCAAAAGATCCATGTGAAGTCGCGACCATCTATTAAAAAAAAAAATTAATTTATTTCATGTAGGCTAACTTGTAGCTCTTATGACACGTCATAAATCTACCACCGGTTCGGAATGCAGATTCTGCTGAGAAGAGCCGGTAAGAAACTCAGCAGTTGCTCTTTTCAAATTTTTTTTTTTATAAAACATCTAAGCAAAAATGCTATGGGTATTTCAGTTGAATAATGCGCGGTGATAAGGAACCCTTATGCGCAAGTTGGTAGATACCTACCGTTTGTTTTTTATGCTCGTTCATGTTGTGGTGTCCAATCAAAGCGGAAGTAGATATCCAGTGACAAGCGTGATTCGACATTGAATTCCCAACTAACAAAATGGTCTTAATATAAGTCATATAAGAATTGTGTAAATGTTTTCGAAAAACTGAATGGCATGAAAATAAGGCTTACAAACGCTTATACAACGCGATTTTGGCGCAGTTACTATTTCTATAAAGTTGTATAGCTGTCATTCAAAAGTCATAAGCGAGAACATAGTAGTGTTGTAATATTATCATTGGTATGAGTATTTAGTCGTATAGTTACCATAGCATTCATAGCGCAGACGTTTACCGGACCAATGAATCTATTTGATGCAGTATTGAAGCGCTTTCAATTATAAGTAATAGAATTTAACTATTAATAAATTCTGCATGTGTGCAGACTATATTTTTATACTTTTATACTATAAGTGTAATCAAATTATTTACAAGTTTGAAATGGGATGTGTTTATGTTTAAGTTTGGAAAACTTAATGCGAATATTACTTTAGGGACCAACTTTTTAGGTTTATTAATAAATTTTAAATGCCCCCTTCATTTATTGTGTATTTAATTATTATTTTTTAAATAAAAAATAAATTATTATGCCGTTATGACTTACGAAATACTTATATACCATGAATACTGCTGCGTTAAGAGTTAAAACTCCCTTCATCATGCCATTATAAGTTACAAAATACTTGTATACGATGAATACTGCTGTGTTAAGAGTTATAAACTCTTAAACAACATGGCGTTCTTTCATTACGAACCTATCAGAGTTCCCTAAAACATTTTAGTAAACCGTTATTTGTCATTCCAAAAAATAGTTTTTTACATTAACAGAACATTTTAGAGACCATAAGTTTTTTGGGAATGCGGCAAAAAACATATTTTGTCAACGTGGAAAAATGACATAATTGTCGGTTCCCAACTTTATCCGGGGACTAGGGGCCGTTGTGTTGTGTCGTTAACCATGGGAGGTATGGCCATAATGACTTGATTGACATGATTAAGGTTTCTTTAATTATATTATCAGGGATAAAATGTAGCCTATGTGCTAGTCCTGGGTATGAGCTATCTCCATTCCATATTTCAGCCAAATCGGTTCGTTCGTGTTGACATCGATTTTCAACAGAAAAAAAAAGATACCGGCCGAATTGATAACCTCCTCCTTTTTGGAAGTCGGTTAAAAAATAGGTACGGAACCATCACTCTCTGTCGCGTTTATTGGGCTTGGCTGGTTTACATTACTGCGAATATATTTAAAATGTCATGTTCACATGCATAGTCTTATAGCAGCGTTATTAAGGTTGTAATACCAGCCAAAATGTCCCGCCTAAAACGTATGTATGACTGTGTATTTTCTACGATTAAATTGCTTTATAGCTATTTCATACAGACGTTTGTACAACGACTTTTATTACCTAATTGCATTGAAACTTAAATGCAATATACATGATGTCTGTACAACGTCACATTTTAAAACTTGCTAATATACGACACCTATGTGACGAAATAATCATAAAAGCTTAAAATCTTATGACCATTTTGTTAGTTGGGTTATGATGATGAATTGTGCAATACCATATTGTAAACTATTTGTTTGAAAAAATATTTTTTAATGTGTTTGCGCAAAATATAAGTATGTAAGTAGGTAGGCACTATTTTCAGGCGTAATAATTTTTGAAAATTGGGATATGCCTCTGTCAAAAATAAATTATTTCTTAGTGATTCTCAAATTATACTCTTTCACAAACAGTAGGTAAAATCCACGTCTGCCAAGTGAAGACAGAAGTTTTTAGCATACCATAAAGATTTACTGGTTCAATTAGTTATTAGCAATATTATCGATATTCCTCCACCAATAAGAAATTTAAGTAGTAAATTCTCATTCAAAGTTAACTTAAAAAAATAGCTTTTGAATAAACAAGTGGAATTTGAAGACCATGTTTAGGAGTACTTTTTTTGTAAAAAAAATAAAAAAAGGTTGGCTAAAAACTTTCGAGCAATTCTAACATCGTCCGCATCCGTTAATTTCCAAACGCTTCCCGTTATCGCACCAACGACGAAGGAAATAATGTAACATCGAGTGAAACAATAGATACTTGAGTGTGGAAAACATATCAATACTTATGTAAGGAAAAGAATAATCTATGAAAATATCTATTGGTATTTTTCTACTGGGTACGGATCTCCTCTCAGAAGAGAATGAGTGTTTAGGCTGAAATCTATTGACTGCATTCTCACTCAGCTCAGACTCAAGACAGAGTTAAAACGAGACACATTTATGTCAGAGCATATTTGTGTCTCGTTTTAACCTCTATCTTGAGTCTGAGCTGAGTCAGAGCACGATCTATAGATCTCAGGCTTAGTTTTAGGGCATTGTCCACCACACTTGTAAGTACATTATGGTACAAGTGTGAAACATTGGTGATTGCCGCTGAGGCGCTATTGAGACCCGAGCCGTTAGGTGAGGGTCTTAAGGTAGCCGAGGACGGTAATCATCAATACACACGTGTATCATACGACGTTTTTCAACACATTTGTGAAGAAAATAATACTGAAATAGTACATTATGGTAAAAAACAGTGAAAACGAGTTGTGAATTTTTTTCACAATGGCGGGAAAAATTAATCAGTTTTCCGGAATGCGCGCGCACCTTTAATGGCCATAGACTTAAAGAATGAGGTTTTTTTTTTTGGCTTTTCTCGGATAGCCACGTATAAAATGGGGAATTTTAAGTTTTCTTTATTACAGAAAAAAAAAGTTATATTTGAGTGACAGTTTTATTTATTAAACATGTACACGTTGAAATTATCTATTTAAATACGAAGTTGTATGAAATGAGCAAGCAATAGGTATCTTAGCAATAGATAGGTTTTTTTTTGTAATAGAAACTTTTTTAAGAACAAAGCAACTCAACCAATAAAATTAAAAAAAAAAAAAATCTATAACTCACATTGTGAATAATAGTAATAAAAAGTCACAGTTGCGGTGAACCGGGAGCCACTTTATGAGCAAGTGTGTTGAAAAATATTATACCTATATACCTATTTAGATATTTGTTGGACCATTAGTCAATGTATAAGCAAAACTATTTTGCAAAACTTTTCCTTGTCAATTGCTCAAAAACAGTTTGTTCATCACACCCGATCAAAAACCTAGTCATTACAGACGATCAAATTGCACATCATCGATCTTCTAGATCGTTATGCAACTAAACATTACCACAAAGTAAATCTATGAGCAATCTGCAGTAGAATTACCGCTGAAAGTAATGTGTTTCTTTCGCAAACCGTAACTTTTGATAATGTCAATCGCTAAGTAAGTAGGTTAGCTGGGAAACCTGCACTTCTTTGCTACTACTACATTTCAATTTATGTGACCATTTTGTAGTGCTGTTTTCAGACCTTTAGCACAGTTCTGCCACGGGCTTAGTCGACATAGAATTCGTAACTCTTTGAATTTTAAATCGAATTACGCTTAAAATTATCCTAGACAGCGTTATTATCGCTATTTTTTTGGTTGAAATTGACAAAATGCTCATGTTATTTTATTGCTTATTTTATTGCTCGGGTTCACTGAATAGAGTTTGTTATATTTTTTTAATTTTTGGGATATAAATACAATTTTTTTTTTAAATCAATATGAGCAACTGCTGAGTTTCTTACCGGCTCTTCTCAGCAGAATCTGCATTCCGAACCGGTGGTAGATTTATGACGTGTCATAAGAGCTACAAGTTAGCCTACATGAAATAAATAAATTTTGAAATTTGAATTTGAATCATCTCAAAAAAAAAATTAGGTGTAAAAACTCACTCAATATGCGATTGTGCGAGGGGTTGAGGCAACCAGTTTTATCAACGATCATGATCCTTAATAATCAATTCTTAAGTAGGTATGCGATGCAACATATTATGTATTATGATTTGTAAAGAAACGACCTACAGTGTGCCTACAGGTTCTTAAACTAAGGTGTTCTTCTCCCAACTATTTTTCCCTTAATCATGAACTGCCTTTAAACTATTCTCACCTAACTCCAAGTTACATATTAGTAAACTAGACTGATTAATTACCGAGAACACATGCCACTAAGATATCAAGATAGATACGTGTTACCATACAATGAATTCCGGCCACCATCTTTGTTTCCGTTCGCTTTCACTGCTATTATAAAAGTGGCACGTGTTTTTCCAAACTGGCTCTACGCCCGCGACTTTGCTCGCTTATCAGAACAGATTTGTACTTGACTGGGATCTTTGTCTTATCCATGAAGATCACAGCTGACAGGTCAATGCTAGACTGCGGTCTTTTTTTGGGGTTCCGTAGTTCCGTACCCACTACTGCGTACTACAAACATAATCTCACTATATTGTATCACTTATTTTTAAGTATATTTTAAGTTATTGTTGAGGATAGAATAAGAATTTGTATTGGTCTTCTTTTCAATAATAAAAGGCTATTTAATTTATTTTATTTTTAGTTCCGTACCCAAAGGGTGGCAACAGGCCCCTTTTACCTACTAAAGCCGAATTTACACTGCGAGATTAGTGGCATGAAATTAGTTTCATGACATTGATTTCATCAACAATTTCACGTGTAGGTAAACGTCTAATTTCTTGATGCATGCAATAATTTCATGCATGAAAATGGGCGTAGAAACCGATTAGGGGGTATGGGTTAAATCTACACTGTCATATATATCCTTTCCAAGTTAACCCGCTATCATCTTAGACTGCGTCGTCATTTACCATCAGGTGAGATCGCAGTCATGGACTATCTTGTCATCGAATAAGAAAAAGATCCTAATTCTATCTTCTTCTTCAACTTATGGACATCCACTGCTGGACATAAGTCTCTTGCGTGGACCTCCACAAACCTCGGTCTTGCGCCGCCTGAATCCAGCGACTCCCTGCGACTCGTTTGATGTCGTCGGTCCACCTAGTGGGGGATCTGCCTACACTGCGCTTCCCGGTGCGGGAATTCTAATTCTATCAAATACCTAAAATTCTGCTTGTAGGTACATACAGACAGACATCTCCAGTTTCTCTTTGCTATAGTAGTTATAGATATAGATTACAATAGTTACGTCAGCGCGCGTGCGATTCGGATCTCAATGCATCTGGTAGTGAGATTTAACGAGTGTTATTATATCTAACGCAATAACTTATAGCTCAGTAATAATGCTGTGTTCTACTTTGCCGGTAGAAATAGAAACTTTTAGGGTTCCGTATACAAAGGGTGCCGACGGAACCCTATTGCTATACCTCCGCCGTCCGTCTGTCTGTCAGCAGGCTGTATTTCATTATCAGTAATAGAGAATGACGACATCAAACGAGTCGCAGGGAGCCGCTGGATTCAGGCGGCGCAAGACTGAGGCCTGTGGAGGTCCATGCAAGAGACTTAGGTATGTCCAGCAGTGGACGTCCATTAGTTAATAAAGAAGAAGAAGAATAGAGAATGTGTATTTCTGTTGCCGCTACAACAACAAAATCCTATTATAATATTATAAATGCGAAAGTTTGTATGTCTGTTACTCAATCACGTCGCAACGACTGAACCGATTTAGCTGAAAGCCACAGAGATAGATTATATAGCCTAGAATAGCACATAGGCTACTTTTTATCCCGGGAAATAAGAGAGTTCCCGCGGGAATAAAAAACCTCAATCCACACGAACGAAGTCGCGGGTACCATCTAGTAAATACTAGAAACGTATTTTTTCGGCGTTTGACCGGTTATTTATTTTTATTTGTTTACATTTATTTCAACTTGGGAAAAGTATAGATTTCATCAAAAACTGTTTGATAGTTTTCACGATAGATACTTTTCTCTTTTCCGGTTATTCCCGTCGGGTACCCTTAAAAATTTTCACAATCCGATTAATAGTTTCGGAGACATGCGTGGACAAACATACATACTTACTTACATACATACATAAATCTATAAAATTTTGTATGTCCCTTTGGGATGCCCTAATAGCTAATAGATTGATCATCATGTGAATCACATAGGTGTCGAATTTTTCCTTCCTCCTTTTGAAGTCGGTTAATAAAACAAGTAGGAAAGCCGGTGTTGGTGTAAGATGACACCCTGAGAATATTTCCCTCCCTGCTTGGAATATGATACGAATTCCTAGCTACATAGTGAGAGTATAAAACGCAGGAACACCGCCAGTCTCCCTCCTCAAGCTATAACGTAGTTTACCAATATTTGGCCAATTACGACTTTTTAATGCTAATTTTATTTTTTTTACTCCATGACAAGATTGTCCTTGTTCTCTCACCTGATGGTAAGTGACGACGCAAATTGCAAAATTGAAACTTTTAAAAATCGATAAAAATTAAAAATAAGTATAAATAATAAAATAGCATAACAAAATCCCCTTTTTATGAAAGGGGACCTGTATAAAAAAAAAAAACAAAAAAAAAAGTGACGATGCAGTCTGATATGGTAGCGGGCTAACTTGGAAAGGGCATACCCCTAATTGGTTTCTACACGCCATCGTGCCGGAACGCTAAATCACTTGGCGGCACGTCTTTGACGGTAGGGTGGTAACTAGCCACGGTAAAGCCTCCCACCAGACAAAAACTTTTTTTTAATTCAATGACAAGATAGACCTTGACTGCGATCTCACCTGATGGTAAGTGACGATGCAGTCTAAGATGGTAGCGGGCTAACTTAGAGAGTTATGGCAGTGTAGATTCAACCCAAACCCCTAATCGGTTTCTACGCGCCATCGTTACTTCTGCAGTTTATCAGTATGAAATGGATTTCCTACGATCGCTTAGAACCTGTTAGCTTTCTATGTTTGTAGCGCCAATTAAAAACAGTAATTACGATACCGTTATAAACTATTAGATAAATTATTTTTTATGGCTCACATAGCTCTTGGGCTCGATAAAATAATAATTATTGCAAAAGATTTAATTATTGTAACCAACGTTCGCATTGTTCAAAGACTCAAGATGGTGTTAATTTGGTTCAAAGGTCTACATAATAATTATAACCACATCTGTCTACATATAACAACATAGGTATAACCAGTCAAATGCGAGTTGGACTCGCATACGAAGGGTTCCGTACCAAAAAACGCTGAAAAATACACGTTTCTAGTACGGTAGCTCCCTTTAATTTTTAATTTATTTTTATTTGTTGTTATAGCGGCAATAAAAATACATATTCTCTAAAAATTTCAACTACCTATTACGGATCATAAGATACAGCTCGCTGACAAACAGACGGACAGACGGACGGACGGACGAATAGCGGAGGACTACCCGAGCTAAGTTAGGTGATGCTTTCTATCAATTTCATTTTCACGAACCTTAAGGGAACAGCATGAAATGACACAAAAAAGGATTGTATTTAGGGGTTTGTAGCTCTGTAGGTAGGTATTTAGGGGATGCATATAACTCACTCCAGCAATACATGAACACGTAATGGGAATAATGATTGTAAATTGTACACAACATAATATTGTTATTCATATATTTTTTTTAAAAGAGCAACCGCCAAGTTTCTTGCTTGTTCTTCTCGGTTGGAACGGCATTCCGAACCAGCAGTGGTAGATTCATTTATTTGACGATTTGGAAGCGCTTTGTAAAAGTTTATTTGAATAGAAAATTATTCTATTCTATTCTAGTATTGTAACTCTTCATAAAGGATATTTTTCACTCCAGCTCAATTTAAAATTAATTGATAGAAATACCAACGTCGCATCGCAGAATCCATACAAGTGTGAAGTGTCTGCTTTCTAAGGTCACTAGTAGGGTAACCAAAGGCATTTTTTTTATAATTTTTGTCCTACTTTCAAGATATTTCAAGCATTCAGTAGGTACTATTTTGTGTAGTTGAGGCTTGGATTGGTTTTGGTCCTGCATTTATTCATTTATATTTTATTGCATACTTACTTTGTTAAATTCATGGTTTTATAAACTCTTTTAATGTGTGAGGTGCCAACTGCCAATGGAGCGAGCCTGTAAAGGTTCCATTTTTTTTTTCGGAACCCTAAAAATTATCTGTGTACTAGTATATTTCTTTCATTTCACGAGGACTCGTGGCTCATGGTTGTGTGTGTGTCGTATCTGTATAAGTGTGAGCGAGAGCTTGCTCGCGCCTGACCGCCCCCTAGGCCCCTGACAGGCACACACTTACGCAATGTGCATGTACACGACGTAACCACAAGTAAAGCTCACGCGCCTTCGTGAATTGAAAGAACTATAGTAAGTCTGGTAGTAACACGGGTAACGAATGAAATTGCTATGGTAGTTATCGTTTCCGCCCAAAATGTTGTATGATATACGTATATACGGTCATCGTTAATTGCCTCGTTGGTCTAGTGGTTACCAAGTTCGACTACGGACGACGAGGTCCCGGGTTCGTTTCCCGGGTCGGGCCAAAAAAAATGTACTTATTGGGTTTCCTGTTAAGAAATTTTCAGTACTAGCCCGGAGTTAGGAAGCCGGTGGTGAGTCACTCCCGTGCCTCAGTGCTTCCAGTGAGGGAATAGAGAGTGCACCTGTATTTGCGCACACACTTGTGCACTATAATATCTCCCGCGCAGATGGCTAACCTCTGTAGAGATTGGCTGCCGTGGCCGGATTTGGTCGGGAGGACATTATTATAGTCACCCTACTCTGAACCAGTGTACCTATCTGTATATTAACTCCTCTCGTCTTCTAACGGTACCCATCCGGTGAACACAAAAAATATATTAAAGGCCAAAGAACAAAACAGATTTACTATAGACAGTACAGGTTGCATACTGCATGTTCATACATACCTACTTTTTACCCAAAGGGTGCCAACGGGACAGTATTACATGTAATACAGTGTATATCCACTGCTCTCATCATTACGGTAAAATGAAAACAACAAAATGCAATCACGAATAGAAATGTTACGCCGCCATTTCCTATTTCTGTGGCGGTTTAACATTTCTGAAATTCTGTCTCTATCTTGATCGAATTATCTATATCCTACTCCTTCTTTATCCACTGCTGCAGGGCTAGCATAGGCGGGAGAAATTTTATCCCCGGGAAAAGGATAAAATGTTTATCTCCTCGCTTAGTTTTATCCACCCGTCGAGCATGGGCACAGCGGTGGAAATAACACTCAGTGGATATACTTATAGGAATATACTTTGCCTTCTTCTCTGTCGCCATGCTTTAGCATAGGGAAAAGATAATTTTATCCCCTTTCAGTGGATAAAATCGGGGGATAAAATTTTTATCTCTCTAGGTCTCTTGTATGCACTTGTGTACTCCTCGGTCTTGTCGTCTTGTGCCTTCTGTGTATGTATATTCCCCGATTACTCGAAAACGCCTGGACCGATTTGGAAGTCTTTTTTTGTTTGAAAGGGTATACCTACTTCCTAGGGGGTCCCATTGTTATCAGGTCAGGATCTGATGATGGGATCCTGGAGAAATCGAGGGAACTCTTCAAATTTTATAGGCATAATTGATATACTTTTTAGTGGCGTTTGTAGTCGGTTTATTAAAAAGAGTTTTTCGTTTATATTATTATTAACAGCGGTGAACGATCTGTGAAAATAGAGACAACTTTCAGCACTGTATGCCATAGACATGACGCTTCATTTTCTCTACTACAATATGGTTGCAGAATTAAGCAATGTTTATTTACACACCATCGCGCGTAGTCATTGTCATTAGCATTTCCATAACATATGGACCGTAGCAATTAACATTGTCGGATCTACATTTTAACGATTTTCATTTTATTGCCTTAAAGGTCTTAGAATAAGAACAGAAATGCCCCCACCGAGTATGAAATTTTTAAAATCAACCAACCATCTTTGGTTTTTGCAAGTGCAAAAAGTAGGTACATTGACTATTCTTCACTTTATACATATTTGAAACTTTGAACGGCCGTACTCTAAAGTACTGATTTTTCACATACGACTATGTTAATTGCTACGGTCGAATTATTGTTAGGGCAACGCTACACGGGGCGGTGCTGGCTGCTGCTTCCTACATCGTACGGTGGTAGAGCTATGTACCGGTGGTAGAGTCTTGACTTATCATAAGAGCCATAGCCCTTATGACTGATATAATTTGAACTATGGACGCAAACGCGTCATATGACATAGCCCTAACGCCACGCCTCTCGACTGCCGCGTAGTTGCAACAGGGACAAACGATATTATAAATTATATTGGTAGGGTGTAATTTATACGAAATTAGCGTTTTTAAATATCAGGGCAGCTACAGCAGCAGTATGCTGTGGGAATGTCTAAAAATGATTGCTACAATGCGACGATCGCAATCAACTCTAATCTAATGCAGCTGCATCAAACATTGCTTCAGTTTCATTTGTGTTGATTGACTGGAATTATGGCATTCTTTCTGAAACAATGCATTTTAGCCAATAGAGAGTGAGTCACACTGATCACAATCATTTTTAGAGAATCGCACAGCAGTTTTCGAAATGTGGATATTCATTAATAATTACAATCGGAAATGTAACATGTAAGAATAACATTTGAAAAAACAGAAAATGAATCGATCAAAAAACAAATAAGTTATGCGCTGTTTTACTGCGACTGTATCCATCTCTTTCTAAAACGATATTTTGTATGGACAGTGTATGGAGCTACGGAATTTGTGACGCCACATGTCAGTAAAGCTCTCTCTGTCTAACAGGATACTTTAAAGCTCTATATTTTCGAGACTAGTTAAGATATTAAAAAAACCAAAATGACATTGTTTTTTAATATTAAAAAAAAGACGTGTGGCACTCGGGGACTGCCGCGGTAAAGCTATTGCATAGCATTTTTTATCAACGCCATCTAGCGGCTCACCGCTAGATGGCGTTGATTAAAAATGCACCATCTACCGGCTCACCGTAGAGGAGTCCCGTGTCAGGTTATTTTCGTTACGGAATTTCTGGATTCGGTCTCCACGCTGGCCCGCGATAGAAGCTATGCAATAGCTTAAAACTTTATTTTAAGTATATATATAAAAAAAAGTAAAATAGCCAATTTCGTCGCGTTAACCGCTCATCGCTTACGCCTCGGGCGCGTACGGAAAGACAATCGCTCGTGATGTCAATTCATTACCGCCCGTGCAGCGGTCTCACGATCGCAGACTTTCACTGGCCGCCTTATGCGATTTTAATGATGATTTAATATTGGCGCGTCAGTGTGAGAATCAAAATAAATACTCGTACAAACTATAATGCTACTAGTGTTATAATGGTACCGGAAATGCATAATGGAAACTTATTGCGTAACAATAAGTAATAAGTAGGACTTACGTGAGTTAATGTAATTTAAACCAATAAAACTCTTGCGTTACCACTGAAGGTAAGGCAAGAATAAGAACTATGGTGTCTATGGAGCAAGCCGCATGGGTACATACTAATTATTATTGTGTAACTAGCTCATGCCAGCGTCTTCGTTCGCGTGGAATGAGGTTTCCGGGATAAAAATTAGCCTATGTGTTATTCCAGACTATAGTTTATCTTTGTGCCAAATCGGTTCAGTCGTTGCGGCGCGATTGAGTAACAAGCATCCATCCAAACTTTTACCGTTTTTTCGGGATAAAAGTATATTCTATGTTAAGAGTATCCTATGTGAAGATCAGGAGAGTCAGGTCTTCAATATCATTTGAAATATATAGTGTTCTTTGACTTGACTCGGACTTGAGACAGAGTTCAAGTAAGACACGAATATATGTCCTTGATCATAAATCTGCCTCATTGATTCTGAATGCGATCTATGGATCTTATGCTCAGATCAATAGAGCGTGCTGAAACTTAGCTTGGACTTAAGATAGAGTTAAAAAGAGACACAAGACACAATTACGCTCTCACATAAATGTGTCTCGTTTTAACTCTGTCTCGATTCTGAGTGAGAGTTAGTGAGAGTGCGGTCTAGGGTTGCCAGATTTTTTTTCAGCCTATAAGGGACAAATGGTTAAATGGGCAAAAAAATACGGGATTTCAGTTTTTTACCCGGGACAAATAAAAATTACAAATTGTTTATTATAATTGACATTATATTTATTTTTTATATTTTTCCGGGGATCGAGTCAGTTTTAACATTGTCATTCTGACACTAACACTGTCATTGGTCGATGTGGGCTGCGAATGCAAGTTAGTAGCGAGACGAGTACATTTTACGAACGTTGCGTGTGTGAATACGTAGATCGATTTCATAATGAAAAACGACGTACGGTTCAAATACGGGACAGAGTCAGTCTCGCCGGGACATTTTAAACTATGCCAAAAATACGGGATGTCCCGGGAAATACGGGACGTCTGGCAACCCTAGTGCGGTCTATAGATAAGACTGAAAAGCCTAGACATTATAATCTCGATAGACCAAACCTACTATTGAAACAGTAGGCTAATCGCAAGATCCTCTAGCCTAGATCTATCTAGGCTAGGTTTTTATTTTCCTTTATCTACATAATGGCTTTCCGGTCTACATGCATCAGTTTCATGTCACTTATCACGATAACTGCACTGTTTTTCAGTACAGAGTGTAGCTATCGTTGTGACAGCAAGTAGGCAATTGACACTTTTCCACTAATTACACTAATCACTATATAACTGTGTCACGTTCGCGGGCAAGTGTCAAACTCCGTAAACAACTGTGTCACATGGCGGAACCCTCATAGTTTATTTTTTTTAATATTTTTAGCAAGAAAACGAGCAGGAGGGTCACCTGATGTTAAGTGATCACCGCCGCCCATGAACATTTGTAGCACCGGATTCACCACCAATGCGTTGCCGGCTTTTTAGGAATTTGTTGGTCCCCTTGAATAACCCCATAGATATTAGACTTAGTAAAAAAAACACGAAAAAAACAATCACTTTTCTCTGGTGGGAGGCTTTGGCCGTGGTTAGTTTAGTTTGGTTAGCCACCCTACCGTCAAAGACGTGCCGCCAAGCGATTTAGCGTTCCGGCACGATGCAATGGCGTGTAAAAACCGATTGTAGCGTATTGGTTGATTGTACACTGCCATACCCCTTCCAAGTTAGCTCGCTACCACCTTAGACTGCATCGTCACTTACCATCAGGTGAGATCGCAATCAAGGACTATCTTGTCATCGAATAAAAAAAAGGGAAGCGTGATAAAGAAACTTTGGGAGCCCCTGCTTTAGCGTAATTGGTCGTAGAAAGAGACAACACGTTTGTAATTTGGCTAGAGGTGCAGATTACTTCTCTCAAATAGAAATAATTCTCTATCGGACAATCGGACGTGAGATCTGCCGTCGCTGTCGTAGGTATCATATCGCATTCTAATCTCGTTCAACGACAGATAACAACAATACATCATCTCGTGTAGGAATATTATATCTAGAAGGCAATGAGGTGAGGTATATCTACTTAGATATTACCTTTAGCATTTTTGCCTAGTATGATGTGATGGTATTTACGTAAATCAAAGTTTATTAACCGACTTCCAACTCTACTACTCGAAGACGCCTGGACCGATTTGGAAGTGTCATATCCTCTATCTTATAAGTTATCTAATAACTTATATTGGAGAAATCGAGGGATCCCTTAAAATTTTATAGGCACAATTGATATAGGCTTTGATTATATACATGATATAGGTACGTTGTAGTGGCGTTTGAAGTCGGTTTTGTAAAAAGAATTTTACGTTTATATTATTAGTTTAACTGAAAAATACGTGCTAATGGTATGGTTTAGATAACTTGATAAATGGTTGATAATAATAATAAAAAGAATTGATTAGAAATTGATAAAAATAGTAGGTTTAAGTACATTAGGCGATCAAATATGAACAAGCCTTTATTGACTGAGCATTAGTTTGGGTAGTTATTTGTAAGTGTTTGGGCAGTTGAAATCATTTTCCACAGAATCTGTGAGGAAGATATTATAGTGCACAAGTGTGTGTGCATACAGCTGCCATCTACACTCTATAACTCCCATAGTCCGACAGGATGGAAATCCGACGCAACCGGAGAAAGTTCAGGCCCAGGATCGACGGCTTTACGTACTCTGAGGCATGAGCTCGATACACCGCCAACTTCCTAACCGCTAATTACTGCTGTAGAAAAACCCAAAAGTATCTGACCCTAGAATAGAATCCAGGACCTAATTATCCGCAGTCGAACATACTAAACACTAAACCAACGACGCTTTTATCGTATGTAGTATGTTATAATCGTATCTTGTCATTACAATAACTTCTTCCATCCTATATTTTATAGCCAAATAACTTCAGCTCAATGTGGCAGACCATTTACAACCAAATGTCAGTTCCTACCCACGTTTAATGTAATAAGGCCGGACTAGAGGAGCGGTTTAAATTGCGGCTGAAAATGTCAAGGACCGCATGTCCCCACTCTAGGATGTACCTAACTATGTTAGCGAACCATCCCAAAGGATAAATGGGTATTTTGTAAGGCCGTAGCCGTGTATACTGTAGCATTATGAACAATGTCGGCTTTTGCTGCCCTAATGGAGTATAATTACATTAATCCTAAGACAGCATATGCAAATTCACTTGGAGAAAGAAGTTAATTCGTAAGAACAACTAATTTTTCTTAACAATTAATTCATTAATTAGTGTAAACTATTAATCTCAGGGTCAAATATCTTTTTTCTCCTAGTGAATTCAGACATGCTGTTTTAGGATTTATTAAACTACTCTATAAGAGCAAGAAATACCGACATCGATGACATAGTTTAATAATAATTATTATTAAACTATGTCATTATATAATACAATAAATTTTGTTTCTGAGCCCACTTTTACCTATCCTCCTTTTCCGGGCTGAAATATTTGGTAGTCGGATTTTACAACTGCCCATAAGATAACTTGTTACATTTCAATAGCTATCTATTATTTTGAAAAGAGCAACTGCTTCATTTATCGTCGGCTCTCCTCAGCAGAATCCGCTTTCCTTATCATTAATCATACGAACCATATATTAGCTTATGTGAAATACATAGTGATGAATTTGAACAGTTAAAATATGAAAAGGCAAATAATATATAAATCTAAATGCAAAACATGCGTATTTAGCCTATTAGCTTATTAGCAATACATACCTACTCTCCTAATTATCTATATCGTACAAGGCTTAGAATCGCAGTTGAAACGCTGATTAAATGTAGATAACGCCCAAATACCTAATAATATTTGAACTGATATTATTTTGCTAGTTAAAAGTTGTGCCTAGCTACTTTGTTGATGATTGTTCAAAACTCTGATATAACTAACTCTGATGAAAATATAGAGATTTGTGCAGAATTTCTAGCGTATCTCGTAATCATTTCGTTTTTAGCATTTGAATAGGAGATGTAAGTTAGACATATAAGTAGTTCTTGACTTCCCAGTTAATGTCTAGTGGAAAATTAAAAGGCTACTTACGTATTTAGTAGAACTTATTCTCCTGACGCGACCGGTTTCCTTCTTCTGCGCTCTCTGGTACTTATTCTGATCGTTTACAGCCACATTGTGGCTGTAAGCGTGTGGCTGTAAGTGGGGCTGAACCGGTGCAGGAAGCTTTTTATCCTCCAATAAGAAACAGTCCGTCACTGAACCCCTTCGAGGACTTCTGGGCATTGGAATATCACGTTTCACTTCTAAAATTTTCGACAACTCCACTTTGAAATCTTCACTCACTCTATTCACTTTCGCCACTTGCACTAACTTCGGTGAAGGCAACGTGGTGAACGAGGAACTCTTCGTCTTCTCCTTGACTGTGAGCTCCTTTGGTGTTTTCGTGTAAGGTTCACAGTCGCTTAGGTAGTTCTCACTGAACATATCCACTGTCTTATGGAATTGGTCTAACAAGTCCTCTACTGATTCCGTTTTGAGGATATTAATCGATATTCCGCTTGATTCAGAAACAGAGATGGATGAGGACATCGAGGACGAATAGTGGTCTTCATCTTGCAGTCCCTTGAAGCTCTTCAAGCACACATTGTTAACTTTATCAGAGTAAACATCAGCGATGTATTCAAGGCTCTCCACTGAAACTTTGTCGACCACCGAATCACTGCTCCCGAACGCATAGGATAAGCTGTTCTTTGTCAATTTCTGCCGTACTTTTTCCTGTCCCTCTTCTATCGCTCGTGGGAGAAATTCGAAACTTTTGCTTCTAGTGTATATCGGTGAATGACTCTTTCTATCCCCAGCTGCTTTGTTTCGGAAAAACCAGAAGCGACTGTGGTGTTTGTGCTCATGTTCAATTGACGGGCTGTGCTTCGGGCTAGATAGACGGGGTTTTAATTCTTTGGCCTTTTCTTCTTCTTCGATTGTCTTCCATTTGGTGTTTTGGTCGGTGCTTTCCCTTCTTTCTTTGTTGAAGAAGCTTATGCGGAATTTATCCCGGAAGCTGAATGATTTCTTGAGCGGCGACTTTTCCTCGTCGTCTGATGAAAAGGGATTCTCGGAGGTAGGCGACGGATAATCAGGGAGGACTGGTAAACAGGCTGATAAGAGGCCAGATGGTTTTGCCACCACAAGTTCGTTGGACTGGCCTCTGACAGGGTAGTTTGGAATAGGTTTGAACCTGTCAGGGAGATCTCCGAGCAGCCCTCGTTCTATGAAGTGCAGGTTTTCTGCGTTTAGCTTCCTCAAGACGTCGGGCCTCCTGAAAATGGGTTTCCTCTCCTTATCCATGGCTACGTCATAACCGGCCCGTGGTGCGCTTTTGACTGGCATATCGCATGTCGTGATATCTCTTAGCTGATAAGCGACGATAACGGTTTCTCGACAAGTTTGTTTCCATTTTTGTTCAATCATAAGTAGATATGGAGATATCTATGCTGTGCGAATAAACTCGACTTCTATCAAGATGTTATTTTTTTTGTTTTTCTTTGAAATAATAATCTATCTATTTCGTTTAGTCTATCTAAATTCTACATACAGATCTTATAATATTATCTACCTAGAAAAATAACCTTGAATCGAGTCTGGCTGAAATAGCTGTCGAGATTAATAATATCAATTTTATGTAAAATACATTTTTGTAAGAGTCTATTCCCAGTACCTAATCAGAAAAAATTCTTCTTCGATTGAGCGTTACCTATCCCATATTATGTGGGGTCCATTTTCCGGATCAACTCTAACCCATTTCAAGTTTATTGGCCATTTTTGAGGGCTCCGTAGCCTTCGCTGTCCGTCCATCTGTTTATCAGCGGAATATATCTCATGAACCGTAATAGCTAGATTCCTACTTGAAATTTTCACAGAATGTGTATTTCTATTGCCGCTATAACAAAAATAATAAAAAAGTTTTTTTTAAAATTACATATAGAGTCTCCTCCATATGAAGAAAAGTGATTTTTAGGCTTTTCTTGCTCGACCTTAACCATCACTGTTACGATGGTACGGAACCCTTGATGAGTGAGTCCGACTCGCACTTAGCCGGTTTTTAATAAAATCATATTTTACATTGCTATGATACACAAAATATACAATACAAAACAGAAACCAAACATGATAAAATATTTGATCAATAACTCCGTCGCAACATTGGCTCCAAATTCCGATACACGATTTTGTAGTGTTAGATTTTCAAGTAATATTTAAGTTTTTTAAGTTATTGTTAGTAATTGCATTTAAACGAATTAGTTGCCTACTAATTTTACATGTTATTCAAATAAAAATAAGTGAAATAACATGTGTATTTACATATATTTTTTTAGATGTATCTAAGTACCTACCTAGTAATACAGTAGGTATTGTCGATGATGTGTTTAAAACGAACATAGTGGACGGTGTATATTAGTCAATAGCTGAAAAGCTTCAACCAATCAGAAGCATTGAATTAACGCATTGCACCAGAGGTTTGGTGTCTAGACACTAGAACTAATTGTGCATTTACTTAGACAATGTTAACTTGTTAATCTAATCATCAATCTTATAATCTTAAAACTAAACTCTTATAAACTTGTCAACCCTAATAATCATCACCATAAACGCATACCAAATCATAGGCGGCAGAAGTGTTTCCAGTTCCCACCATTGTATTTGTGGTTGTGGTGTTAGTGTACGGATGTGTGGAGATAATGGTGTTTTGTTATAAAATTATAACAGAATCGCCGCGCCGCTCCCGATGCGCCTCGCCGAGAAAAGGCTCTCCGCTTGGGAGAGTTCCTGGTAATTTTTTTTTAATTATTTAAGACTAGATAGAGGAAGATTCTTTGAGATAGATTGATGAAGTTACGAGCTTAAGCTCAGTTTAAGTCTTACAAATATATTAATGCGAAAATGAATTTTTGTGAAGTGGATGATGCTGATGACTTCGACCTTGTAAATTAATAATTGATTCCCGCTGACACTATTTAATTTTCCAACATAATAGGTAGCCTATGTGGTGATTCCGGGTGTGAGCTATCTTCTTTCCAAATCAGTTCAGTCGTTGTAGCGTAAAGGAATAACAAACATCCATCCATCCTCACAAATAATATCTATTCTTAAAGATTAGTTAGTAAGGATTAAACGGCTTGTTCGCTTTAGGACAGATTCGCTTTACGACAGATTCGCTTTACGGCAGATTCGCTTTACGGCAGATTCGCTTTACGGCAAAAATTGTACATGTCGAGATAAAATAACTCCAAGGAAAACTTTCCTTTATATAATTATTATTGACCGAGCGAAGCGAGGTCTCCGAGTCTACTTGAGTGAATTTGCACTTGTCCGTCCGTCCCTCCGTCCGTCCCTCCGTCCCTCCGTCCGTCCCTCCGTCCGTCCGTCCGTCCGTCTGTCAGAGCCTTATAACTTCTGAATAATAATAATAATAGCTATAATAAAATAAGCTTTTATTTAATCCATCCATATTTACATTTACACATTTTTAGTTTTTAGAAACTAAAAAACAAAAAATTTTAGCCACTGCATGATCTCGTTGGTGCGAGTGAGACGGATGCGACCTGCATTTGTTTTTTGTTGTTCTGTTGTTAGTGTGTTAATATTGCAATTGGTTTTGTATAATTTTTTCTTTAAACTAAAGTTAGGTTAGGTTAGGGTTATACAAGAATATACAGGTGCCCGGCCGAAGGCCGGGCACTTAGGTTCTGTTGGGATCGTAAACCTACCTAAAGCTTACAAAAAAAAAGTAAGTAAAAAAAATTCAATTTTTTTTTTGATGCTAATATTAGGTACATTTTGATGATAGAACAATATAGGATGTGTTATAAATTATAATTATTGATGCTTCACTAAATTTTAAAGGTGCCGAGTTATGAAATTAGAAGCTTATATTCAAAATATATAGTGGCTAAAATAGTATTTTTAGAGGCTTATTGGTTGTGGCTGACTTAGTAATTTAGAGGCCAATAATGGTATTAAATAGAAGCTTGTTTAATTACATGCCAATTATAAATTATAATTAAAAGTTAAAACTATCTTTAGGGAATTATAGGATACCGCGAGTTCTCAGTTCGGGGCGAACCACTAGTTATATATTGTAATAATTAACTTTTAACATTAGACGTAATAAAAAATAATAATAGTTGACGCAAAACTGTTTTAACATGACTTGGCCCATAGTAAATACAGCGCCATCTATTAGCATTAATGTATTAACTTGTTTAATGTATTATTAATTTTAAACAAAAATCTATCTATATATATTCGAGTTCACTGTACTTCTGCCGTAAAGCGAATCTGCCGTAAAGCGAATCTGTCGTAAAGCGAATCTGTCCTAAAGCGAACAAGCGGATTAAACGAGTACGTATCACGATAATTGTCGATATTTCTATCCAGGACCGTAGTAACACCGAATCTTTAAAAGCTACTAACGTACATTTTTCAGCACGTAACACCGTTTCAAGTCTAGTTGCCTCGTTCGACTACGAGAACGAGTCAGGCGATGTCTGGGATTCGATTCCCGAGCGCGACTGGCGGCTGCTGGCCGCGCTCGCGAGGAAGCGCGAGGAGGACAGCGAGCGAGAGAGGCTCGCCGACCAGTTCCAGAAGATGTGGCTCAAGGAGAAGGAGGAACGGGAAATGGTAAACTGCAACCTCCTGCGTAAACATCTATCAATTGGCCTGGTGGGAGATTTCAGCTGTGACTACTTACAACTCGGCAAAATCGTCCCGCCTAGCGCTTCAGATTTCAGCATCACTTAGTACCTACCACCAAGGGGCTATTATCTTTGTCAGGGACTAATTTTCAGGATTTAATTGTTCAGTTGCTAACTAGGACTGTCAAACCGTCATTTGTATGAAGCAATGCGGGTTTTACAGTTCTTCATTGGCAACTTTCCACTGTTTTCCATAGCCACTAGATATTATGTCAACAATAAAGTATACGGCAGCAGATGAAAGTGAAGAAATGAGGCGATCTCTGAGCGAACATCGAGTCGCGAAGCTCTATGTCGAATGAACGGCCACGTATGTTCAGGGGGCCCTCACTAGATGAACCGATGACATCACACCAGTCACTGAATACCATCGGCGCAAGACCGTTGAATCTGGAGTCCATAAAAGAGAATATATACGTTGATGAGGATGATAACGACTCATTGGTTTTATTTCAAAAAAAGTTATGTTTCATGCATGCGGCGAGCTTCAGAAGTTGTTGTATCTACCTTCCCACATACGATCCAGCATGGTGTGCGAGATCTAGTACAAAAAGTGTCAGCACCACAAAAATTAACCGTATTGCACCTACTTATATTCCAGGTAGAAGCCGAAACAACGGAGCAGTACAAGAAGTACCTCCAGCGCAAGCGGTGCGAGGAGCGGACCTACCACGAGTACCGGCGTCTGCTGCGGAGCGCGGAGCAGCGCGCGCGCACCGGCCAGCTGCTCAGCTGCATCCAGCACAAGGAGCAGAAGGCGGCAGACCTGCTGGCTTGGAGGGACGACAAGAAGGTGAGGTATCAACTACCTACTTATGAACTGAAGAAGATTCTTCTTCTTTATCAACTGATAAACGTCCGCTGCTGGACAGAGGTCTCTTGCACGGACTTTCACAGGTCTCGGTATTGCGCCGCCTGTATCCAGCGTCTCCCAGCAAATCGTCCGATGTCGTTCGTCCACTAAGTGGAGGTTCTCTCAACACTGTGCTTTCCGCTGCAGGCTCGTTACTTCAGCACATTGAACTATGAATTACTAGACGATGCCCGCGACTTCGTACGCGTGGATGAAGGTTTTTTGATTCCCGCGGGAACTCTGTAATTTTCCGGGATAAAAAGTAGCCTATGTTTTAATCCTAGGTATGAGCTATCTCCATTTCAAATTTCAGCCAAATCGGTTCATTCGTTGTGGCGTGAAGGAGTAACAAACATACACACACACATACAAACTTTCAGCTTTATAATATTAGTGTGATAGTGTGATGATTCGTGTGGCGTCACCCGAGTCGCAGCTGAAAATCTGCAAAAGCTAGACCTCCAAGAGTTCAACCCTTTTTTTCAAGCCCTTGATAGGTTGCCTTGATGATGATGATAAAACAGACGGTTGTTTTGTTGAGCAGATCACGGAAATAATCGGCAAAGCGGTGGAGGAAGAGGCACGCGCGCAGCTGGCGGCGGAGAAGCGGCGGCGGCGCGGCGCGGCCGAGCGCGGGCGGAAGCAGCTGGAGCTGCTGCACGCGCTGCACCGCGCGGACGAGGCCGCCCAGCGGAGGGGTGCCATGCTGAGGGACGCCTCACAGGTGAGTGCTATCTCACTCTTATCTTGAAGCGCAGTTTCCACTGCAAAAGGGTATTCGACCCTTTAATTAATAGTTTACACTATTAACTAATAATTGAATTAATTATAAGGAAAAATCAAATCTTCTAACGAACATATTTTTTTTCTCCAATTGAAGTCAGACATGCTGTCTTAGGATTAAGTAGGTATTCTTTAGGGCAACAAAAAGTCGACATAGTTCAAAATGCTACAGATATTTCTTTTTAATATCAGCCAAGGTTCACTGGACTAATATATTATACATGACAAAAGCAACGGGTGGAGATCGAACACGTGACCTTTCAGTTTTCAGTGCTGGGCTGTTGAGGCTATGGCTAATGGTAATGGCATATGGCTTAGCAGAACGGACCTTGTGTACACAAAATCGGTTTATACTTCCGCTAGCAAAAAGTTTAGACTTTCACTGCTCATCAAATGAAGAGTCATTTGAACTCTTTTTAGGTAGGTACTCGCTCAGTCCTTTTCTTGTCGGTGAAAGTGCTTGTATACAGTTTTCCTTTGAGGTAAAAGGTGTCCGCTCCGCTTACGATTGCACCTCGCCTAAGGATGCTAGATGCTACACAGTACACAAAACCTAACTCGACGAATTCAGCGGCAAAAGCTTATAGCTCATATTAGCACGTCGTTGTTTCAGCGGCTAGCGATCACCAACGCCCTAACTTCCTGGGAAACTTCGCTCATACGCCGAGAAGTCGAAGCCATGGAGGCGGCAAAGCGCGCGCGTTTCGCCGCACACAACGCGATCAAAGACGCGCGAAGTGTACGCATCTCCAAGATTAAGGACACGCGCAAAATGCGCGCGCGCCGGCTGGCGGCGATCACGGCGCAGATGAGGGAGGCTGTGCGCATGGGCAGATAATTGCGGATACAATACCAAAATTAATTTAATGTAATCATTTATCATTTATTATCATTAATATATTATTGTTTATTTATTCGAAACAGGCGCAAGTTGTCGTCGGGTAAAAAGGGCTCTGCAAAAGTTACTCATAGTACATAAGTATTTTGTACCTACATCTCGAAAACGTTCATAGGTTTCGAATTATATCAAACTATTATAGACAGCGTCATAATTTTATTCTACCTATCTATCTAGACCTACCTAAACACTCGTTTTGAAATGACCGCTTGGAGCGCTAGCCGAGTAATTTAGATCCATTTTGCTTTTACATTATACTCAAAGCATTACCTATAGTTTCGAAATCTATATTAGTTGTCGAGAAATGAAAACTCATAAAGTAGGTACTGGACGACAGTGTATTTTCCTAAAGTGCAGGTAACGAGTTTGATTGACGAATCAATACGCGGTGGAACAACGCTGCAGTAGCGCTTTACTTCATACCATCAAATATATCGATAAACCAGCCACAGGTTCAAGGTCAGAACTCCTTTTACTTGACGACAGGTTACTATAGTATCGTTTTTGTCGATTTACAAATGCAGTGTACCTACCTACTCGTCCATGTGGTGTGTATACAAATTTATTAGAACATGCAAAAAATTAATTATAAAGAATCTGTTTTAGTTAAATTATAATTTGTACATCATGGCGAATACCTCATAATTCATAAATGATAAATATAAAAAGTATTTTTGTTGGATTTACCGTCACTGAATTTTGTTTTATTTCTGTCATTCATCTCCTTTCCTTTATTTTGGTCTTGTAAGCAGATTGGAATATTAAGAGAAACTAAAATCATTTTCAAAAAAGTACTTTATTTTAAATTCATTTATGCAGCACAAGTGATCCAAGTGATGTTTTGTTTGAAATTTGTTTCTGGTTCAGGACGTAGGTTTTCGAAGAACGTTCCATAACTCCATTGTAACTTAGTAAAAATACACATCGCTGGTTTGCGAGAACAGCGACGGAACTAAAAAAATTAATGAATTTAGAGAATGGCGTTTTGAATTTTCTTGATTAATGTTTTTGGGCATACTTCAAAAAGTATATTATTAGGATTTACTTTGCTGATGTCGGTATTGTAATTTCTATTCACTACAAAATATCAAAGATTTATGAGCGTTTGGCATACTTAGTTCAGTTTGATGGAATTTTGAGTTACGTCGATATTCTCGCAAACCCGCGACATGTGTGCACATGAGATTTGCATGAAGAAAAAAAAGTTTGGACGGGTCAGTATCTCGAAATGTCACTTGAATCATATTATGTGTTCCAAAGTATTCAAATATAGATATATATGCTCTCATCAGTAAAGATGCTACTGGCGGGTAGTATCCATCAGTAGTACATCTCCCGGGTCGTTTAGCCCGCAACCTGGTGGCAACCGCAAGTGTAGCCTTGGCGTTCTGCTGATTCAACAGCATCTGCTTTGCGTTTCCGTCAGTAAGGCAGCTACCAGTAGTCTCATCTCCTGGCTCGTTCAGCTGTTCGGCAAGCTGCTGGTGGCGGCCGCGAGGGTAGCCTTGGCCTTCTTGTACTGACGCAGCACGGCTCCCGCATCCGTCAGTAAGGCAGCTACCAGTAGTCTCATCTCCTGGCTCGTTCAGCTGTCCGGCAAGCTGCTGGTGGCGGCCGCGAGGGTAGCCTTGGCCTTCTTGTACTGACGCAGCACGGCTTCCGCTCCGGTCAGCAATGCTGAAGAGGATGGCTCCGGAGTAGAAGGGTATATGTGATCTCCGGGTGACTGCGACTGGGTTATCGTCCGCCAACGAACTTTGAGGGAGCCCGCAGAAACGTATCTAAAGTTGGCGTTCTGAAATGGAACGAGGCATGAAGATAAAGATATCAAATTCGATTTATTTGGAACTAGCTGATGCCCACGACTGAGTCTGCGTGGATTTAGTTTTCAAAATCCCGCGGAAAGTCTTTAGTTTTCCGCGAAAAGTAGCCTATATCACTCTCCCGTCCCTCACATAGGCGAAAATCACGTCGATCCGTAGCTCTGTTGCAGCGTGATTGAAGGACAAATAAACACACTTTCGCATTTATAATATTATTAAGGATAGTAAGGACTAGCTTTTGCCATAAACTTTATCCACGAGGAGGTAGGTTTTTCAAAAATCCGAAAAAATCTTTTGTATTTCCCCCATTAAAGCCAAAGTTACTCTCCAGGTCATCAACTAAAGGAGGTAATCACGTCGAAATATTGCTCCGTAGCTACTTGATTGAAAGACAAACGCCTCTATAGTACAACAGTTTAGGGTGCGAACTGTAAACCGAAAACCGGATTACCATTCACATAACTTGTGCACTATAATATCACCTGCTTAGTGAGCTAGTCTCCATTGAGACTGCTATTTGCCAAATATGACGCACATATCACTGCGTGGACTCGTCTTATAAATTACTAGCTTTTGCTCGCGGCTTCGCTCACGTGAAATTCGATTTTTTAAACCCCTATTTTACCCCCTTAGGGGTTGAATTTTCAAAAATCCTTAGCGGATACCTACGTCATAATAGCTGCCTGGATGAAAAAATTCAGCCCGATCCGTCCAGTGGTTAGGGCTGTGCGTTGATAGATCAGTCAGTTAGTCAGTCAGTCAGTCAGTCAATCAGTCACCTTTGCCTTTTATATATTTAGATTTATGCCATAAAGTAACTTATTATGAGAGTCAACTTACATGCAACTGAGGGTTGGCCAGTACATCCAAATCTTTGATTAGATGACATCCTCCAACAAAAAACCGTCTATTATTTGCTGCCACTGAGTCCAACTCCTCAGGGCGAGAGCAGGACAGATGCCGCTCATGTTCCCCGGGCTCCAGGGAGAGAGGGAGATAGCTATAGCCTTCTGTGCGGTGACGCCCCCACCAGTCCACTGATATCGCTTCTAGGTAGACCTTCAGGGGAAGAGGATCTGAAATAGGTATTTTAGAACAAAATTGTAAAAAGAGGAGAGCGCAATTCTTTTTTAATAGACTTCGAAAAGGGAAGACGTTCTCAATTTGTCGGATTTTTTTTGTTACGTATGTTCCCCGATTACTCGAAGACGCCTGGACCGATTTGGAATATTCTTTTTTTGTTTGAAAGGGTATACAGGGTGGTCCCATTGTCATCAGGTCAGGATCTAATGATGGGATCCTGGAGAAATCGAGAGAAATCTTCAAATTTTAAAGGCACAAATGATATACTTTGTAGTGGCCTTTGAAGTTGGTTTTGTATATAGAATTTTTACGTTTACCTTTACTATTTTGATTTACACGACGACCTCCGTGGCGCAGTGGTGAGCGCTGTGGTCTTATACTGGGAGGTCTCGGGTTCGATTCCCGGCGGGGGAAATTTGGGAATTTATAATTTTTGAATTGTCAAAGACGTGCCGCCAAGCGATTGAGCGTTCCGGCACGATGGCATAATTAACACATTAGGGGTATGGGTTGAAAAACTGCCATATCCCTTCCAAGTTAGTCCGCTGCCATCTTAGACAGCATCGTCACTTACCATGAGGTGAGATCGCAGTCAAGGACTATCTTGTCATTGAATAAAAAAAAAACTTACCAATGCCTGTAGCACACTCCATCTCTAACTCCAATGCATGTCCGTATCTCCACTCGTAGTGTTCTTCGGTACTCATACACTTGCTGGTGTGTGTGCGTCCGTGCAGGTCCCCATCGCATTTTAGGTCATCTGGAATCTATTTAGGCCTTCATCATCATCTGGTTTGGAATCCCAAGGTACTGGAATGGTGACCTCACACTGTTGCTGTGGATCTGTCTGGACCGACGACATCAGACTGTTGGTTGTACTGAATTTGCGACTTTAAATCAATAACGTTAAGGATCATTTTACTTTGACACTAACGTCATTGAATACGAATATGATCAATCGAATTAAATCTTGTACTAACTGTGCAGTATGTGTGTGGTTATTATTTTCAGTCTTACTTACTATCGTCACTTATCTCACCTGATAAGTGACGATGTAGTCTAAGATGGTATTGGGCTAACTTTGAAGGGGTATGGCAGTATACTCAATACTCATACCCCTAATCGGTTTCTACACACCATCGTGCCTGAACGCTAAATCGCTTGGTGGCACGTCTTTGACGCTAGGGTGGTAACTAGCCACAGCCAAAGCCTCCCACCAGACGAATTATTTTCAGTCTGAAATGAAGTTTAGATCATCGTACCTTTATATGAAATTCTATATACAAGTTGTCCATGGCAAAATCTATAGCAGAAACTATCTCAAAGCTCACAAAGAACTTTTTCCTTCCAAGGGGTGGCATCACAAAGCTCAGCAACTTTTTATTCTTCTTTTCCCATTTTCCCATAAGAGTGTTTAACTGTAATAAATAAAAACAGTACCTATAGTTTGTTCAAACCAGGCGACCTAGCCAAATATCCTAACTCATATTATAAATGCGAAGTGTGTTTGTTTGTCATTCAATAACACTGCAACATAGCTACGGACCGACGTGATTTTTTGCATGGGTATACTTGAGGACTTGGAGAGTGACATAGGTAACTTTTTATCCCGGAAAATCAAAGAGTTCCTGTGGGATTTTAAAAACTAAATCCACATGTACAAATGATGAAAAGCTAATGACTAATAAGTTTGTAATAACAAACTTGTTCTCTTTTCATGATCACTAATGCTATAGAGCAGGGGTTCCCAAAGTTTTTTTCATCATGCTCCCTTTCTGAAAGGATAGGAAAAAACGATAAAAAAACTTTGTGAGCCCCTGCTTTTGGTTAAAAATAACTTACCAAGTCCACTAACTCCTGGTCGCTCTCTTCTCCAAACTCAATCTCAACCCCATACTCAATATCCGGCAGATGCTCCACATGGTACGCATTGTACTCTATGTCATTGATGTCAGGGGTCACTATGAGGTAGTTGTGTGTAACATTGTGATACAGGGAGACTAATATATGTTCATCTTTATACAAAAGTTGAGAGTCTCTGAAAAGATTTTCTTTTATAATAATCTTATTAGATGATGACCGTGACTTCATCCACGTGAATTAAGGTGTTTTAATTCCAAGGAATAAAATCTAGCCTGTGTTAATCCTGAGTATGAGCTATTTCCATTCTGAATTTCAGCCAAATCGGTTCACTCATTAAGGTATGAAGGAGTAACAAACAATTCACCATCTATATATCATCCTCAAAAACTTTCGCATTTATCATATAATATGGATATTATAAATTTTAAATGTGATAAAGTGATCATTTTTTTTTTTCTAATTTTGTAGGAAGAACAATACTTGGAAGTACTTGTACAGAAAGCAAACAAATCATCAGCATCTAGTTACTGAATATTGAATTTATTAAATAAGGGAATTGACAATCTAACACATACAACTGCCAAATATTCTCCTCCTGTATAATAGATATGTAAAAAATTACTAATACATACTCAGTATACTCCGAGTTGTCCAGTACAACATGCATAGCCATCCATTGCTCTTCATCTGTGAGCAAATTGTCCTCACTTCTAAACAAATGCCCCATTGAACTGGAAACATCGCCATAGCTTCCAACTCCTTCTAAATTCAAACGATTGAAACAATCGTTCAAACAAATCATAGATTGTTTGTCTATTTTTTTAGCTCCCATAGGCAAAGGCAAATAATAATCTCCATGGATATAAGTGAAAACTTTTTTATGTTCATAATTAATGTCTTTTATCATATCATGATACTTTAGCTCTGTTTCTGTATTACAGTTGTAAATATCAGAATATTTCTGAAATTCCCAATTACTGAAAGTTTTTCCTTGCCAAGGAAAAGTGAATTTTTCAATTTTATCAGTCTCTAGTATGTTTAGGTTTTCTTCATTTGATTTAACTTTGTAGTCTTCAAATTTTGGCAAAGTTAAAATGTTTTCTTTTGACTTAAGCTTAATTCTGAAAATAATTTAAGCATATTAGTACTCACATTGAAAAATTCATCAACTGGGTAATAGAACCAGATTCTCAATAATTTCACATGATGAATTGTCTCCAAGCTAATGCCAGCCAATGAATATTATACAAGCTTTTGCCCATAATCACATTCACATGGAACTCCATGAACCTAAACCTAACTAGGTTTCTGTAAAAATAAACTGGAACCCTTTGTTTTTCCTGGATAAAAAGTAGCCCATGTCACTCTTCAAGTTCTCAAACATACAAATACAAAATAATAATTGATTTGCAGCTAAATTGCACTGTTTCATAGCACGGCTGAAGCTTCTAAACAGCCAAGAGCCAAAAGGTATAAAACAGGAACCCAGGGAACAAATCCAGGCCTTTCAACGCCAAGATTACATCCGTCACCACTGCGACAGGGAGGGAATTTTTCATGCTTAAAGAAGAGATAAAGTGGGTAATATTTCGCTTTAGAGTTTGAAGCTTACCTAATAGATAGTTCCTCTAAGGGTTGCTGGGGCCAATGAATACCAGCAAGCTTGTTGCACTTAATATATTTGCTCATTGTACCTACTACACTAATTTTCTACCATACAGTAAAATTTCCTATTCAACTTAATTTATAAAATCAGTAAAAAGTGAGCACAAAAAAGATAAAATTATGTTTTGGTTTTGGTTTTGAATGTTTATTGTTATTTGTTTGTTGTCATTTGTCACGAACTCTCGCAGTATTAGTGTTCTGTGAACTCTCGTCTGTCGGTAGTACCGTAGACCTCTGTCTACGGTCGGTACCTAGGTAGGTACCTTTTATACCTATTATAATTGTTCCTGGTCTATGGTCGGTTTGTCAACAGGAACATATTATGAATTATACATAGGAATGATTTTTATTTGTGATTTTTATACACGAAAAACCGTGGAAAAACCACGGATGAATTAGGTATTAGGGTGACCAACCCAATTATTAGCACTTTAAGAGTTTATCCAATTTCAAATAGGGTGGCAGATCCAATTATGGGCACTTTAAGAGTTTATCTTATTTCAAATATGTTTTTTAAGTATAAATTTAACCAAATTCTATAAATCAATGTGTTCATAAGGTTACTTGTTTAATAAAATATATAATTAAAGAAGATATTGAAATTTTTTTGTTTAAATCAACTAGAATTTTAAATAAGATTGAAAAATGACCCATTCCCCAATTATTCGCACATTTGTTACCAGTTATGGGCACAAAATTATCCAATTATCAACACTCAAATTTTAATAGAGTTTAAGGGAAATATAACGCTAGGCTACCTACGGAAGTCTTTTAGGATATAGATTTTATTACGAAATAATATACGGAAATTCTTATAGTAACTGTAGGTGACTTAATTTTTTTATATTTATTATATTTAAAACAAACACCCTTACATATTTAATAAGAAAACGTAAACATAGTCTTTATCAAACGACAGACGTCCACAGCTGGACAAAGGTCTCTTATATGGACTTCCACAGGCCTCGGTCTTACGCTACCTGAATCCAGCGGTTCTCTGCGACTCGTTTGATGTCGTCGGTCCACCTAGCTTCCCGGTACGGGATCGCTACAACAACACCATGGGATCCCATCGACCATCAGCTCTTCGAACTATATGCCCGCCCATTTCCACTTCAGTTTCGCTTAACTATGTCCGTGACTTTGATTCTCTTACAGATATCCTCATTTCTGATATGATCTCGCAGGGATACTCCGAGCATAGCTCTCTCCATCGTCCGCTGAATGATTATTGTTTCGTGATAAATAACTGCCCATAGAACTTCTCAACCTCTCTCCATACCTCAGGTGGAGAAGAAACGTGACAGCCTTCGTCAGTTTTCAGCCGCGTCAGCTGTCTCTGTTCGATAGATAGATCTCTCACGGACACTTTGGAATGGAACTTCTGTTCCACTACAGAAACTTAATACACTTGGTATTCAAGGCCCGCAGGTCGCGAGTTCTTTTCTTAGAGATCTGCCTATTAACCTACCAGTAGGCATCCGCGTCTGCTGACGACTGAAGTCTCATCTCTTGTCTGTCTTCCATCAGTTTGAGAGTAAGGTCAGAGAACTTCTTGGTCCTTTTCGTGTGATGGGTCTTAAAGAATTTAGACTCCAGAGTATGGACAGTTTACACACACTTGTTACAGATCGTTTACAGACTTCCAGTCTGCTAGGGAATCGAATCGCTTCGGAGTGTTAATAAACAGGAAAATCTCCAAATTTTGTAACCAGATACTGACACCCCTTGTTTTGCAATGAAATAACGGGAAAGTTTCATTTACTTTTTGAATTAGTAACTAATAATACTTAGAAAATCAATTGAAAACAATTATATTATTAAAACTTAAATAAAACCACAGTTATATCATTATTAAGTAAGTACTGACCCTTAACGTCGATGAGTCAAAATGGCCGAAAAACTTCGGGAACTCCAGAACGATATCTTTCAAGTACGATACTGACGTCATTTTAAAACTTTCCAGATTAGAAAGGTTTCGATTGTGAAAAATATGAATTCCCCTAAATATTTTTTAATCTGAAAATTAAAAACCACAATCAGAAACTTATATTTTAATCTTTTTTGCCAAAGTGCGAATAAACTGGTGCAGTGCTAGCTATTGGGTTGGTCACCCTACCTATGATTTTTAAATTAAAATCTAACCAAATTCTTTAAATAATTGTGTTCATAAGGTTACTTGTTTAATAATATACATAATTAAAGAACTTTTCAAGGATTTTTTTCTTAAATCAACAAGAATTTGAAATAAAATTGAAAAATGACCCAGTCCCCAATTATTCGCACATACGGGATTAACTACTGGTAAGTACTGACTGGTAAGTCGATTAGTCAAAATGGCCGAAAACATCAGGAATTCCAGAACAATATCTTTCAACTACAATACTGACGTCATTTTAAAACTTTCCAGATTAGAAAGGTTTCGATTGTGAAAAATATGAATTCCCCTAAATATTTTTTAATCTGAAAATTTAAAAACTACAATCAGAAACTTATATTTTAATCTTTTTTGCTAAAGTGCGAATAAACTGGTGCAGTGCTAGCAATTGGGTTGGTCACCCTAATTTGGTGAACGGGGAGTCAGAGGCGTAACTATAGGGTGGCATGACGGCAAAATGCCACGGGCCCCAGCTGGAAGGGGCCCCCGATCAGAGAGGGCCAGAAGCACAAGATGATCCTAACATTTATAGCCATTCCTCTGATTACGGCTAGTGCCGAGCGATCATTTTCAAAATTAAAATTGAGATAAACTAAATTCTTTTGGACAAGAAAGGTTTCGCACAAAGTCGGATTTACCAAAAGGCTGAGTTGACTGGAGCCTAGGGCAGCAGATTTTAGGGGCGGTAAATTTGGGGCCAAAATTTTTATTTATGACTTACAGAAATGAAAAAGATACATATTTGTATAAGTATGTACCTAAATGTCATTAGGTCCATAAACACTTATTTTAAAATTTTATAAAATATCTAATTAATTACTGAATATAGGTACCCCAAACAATAACTAAATAGTTGGTAGAGCCGACTTTACCTACGATGCCAGGTGTGCGGCGCATACAAGCGCAGAGTCTCAAGCGTCAAAAGTACAGGACTAAATATGGCGTAGTGCAAAATAAAAAATTTCGCGCTCGCTTCGCTCGTGAAAACGTCACTTTTACGTTTCTATTGTAGGTGCCAAGTGTGGACTACTAAGTGCCGTAATGTAATCATAAAAATTTTAGCGCTCGCTTCGACCTCGAAAATGTCGCTTTTACGTTTCTATTGTAGGTGCCAAGTGTGGACTACTAAGTGCCGTAATGTAATCATAAAAATTTTAGCGCTCGCTTCGCTCGCGAAAATGTCGCTTTTAAGTTGCTATTGTAGATGCCAAAAATGGATTACTAGGTGCCGTAATGCAATCATAAAAATTTTAGCGCTCGCTTCGCTCTCGAAAATGTCGCTTTTACGTTTCTATTGTAGGTGCCAAGTGTGGACTACTAAGTGCCGTAACGTAATCATAAAAATTTTAACGCTCGCTTCGCTCGCGAAAATGTCGCTTTTAAGTTGCTATTGTAGATGCCAAGAATGGACTACTAAGTGCCGTAATGCAATTATAAAAAATTTCGCGCTCGCTTCGCTCGCGAAAATGTCGCTTTTACGTTGCTATTGTAGGTGCCAAGAATGGACTACTAAGTGCCGTAATGCAATCATAAATTTCGCGCTCGCTTTGCTCGCGAAATTGTCGCTTTTACGTTGCTATTGTAGGTGCCAAGAATAGACTACTAAGTGCCGTAATGCAATCAGAAATTTTGCGCTCGCTTCGCTCGCGAAAATGTCGCTTTTACGTTGCTGTTGTAGGTGCCAAGAATGGACTACCAAGTGCCGTAATGCAATCATAAAAAATTATGCGCTCGCTTCGCTCGCAACATTTTCGGAGTAACAAGTATGGAATACATAACTGCGCGGTGTAGCCGTTAATACTGGGCTACATTATTGAACTTCAGGTACCAACTCCTCAAACCTGATGCTGGTTGGTAAGGCCCACCTAA
This sequence comes from Hipparchia semele, assembly GCA_933228805.2. NCBI lineage: Eukaryota > Metazoa > Arthropoda > Insecta > Lepidoptera > Nymphalidae > Hipparchia > Hipparchia semele. Next base: position 1,772,951 of record OW121719.1, read on the forward strand.
ATTGTGACGATTTAGAAACCATCGGTTGTGGATTGGTATTGCAGGTAGTTAAGCATTAAGTATATGGACTAGTGGAGTAGTGGCAGAATACAATCGTAAAAAATTTCGCGCTCGCTTCGCTCGCGATAATGAAATTTTTAGTTCTTATGTCATTAACACTTTTGCTGAACAAAAAGCCCGAAAAAAGGAATTAAAAAAAAATCTTTTTTAATTCCTTTGAAAAAAATTTCTTTTTTTTTTCCTTTGGAAAAAGGAATCTTTGTTTGGTACTAATTCAAAAATTGTGACACACAGTTCAATACGCTCTGAATTAAAGGTTATTAGAAAATCAAGTAATTGTATTCGCGTTTGTATGTACCTACTTCACCTAGTGATTTAACATAAAGCAAAAAAATATGATCTCATTGGTTGAGCTTCTTTATATTGGGGGAGAGAGGGCCCCGTCCGATGAATTTGCCACGGGCCTCAAACGGTATAGTTACGCCTCTGCGGGGAGTACAAGTATTACACACTCGGAGTAAAAAAGAATTTGTGTTATCTTGATGACTACACAAGACATGAAATCTAGTGAAAGCTTTGAGTATATATAAAAGCAATAGGTATAATAGTCAAACTTCTTTTCTTTAGTCGTCACAAGATCGTCACTGTTACTATTAGTATAAATTGGTATAATTATCCAATATAGATTTATTATCTACAGTCACAGCTGTTGTCAGTTGCCACGTCTTCATGACTTGTCCAAAGACTTGTCACTTTTTTTCTTTTTTTTTTTGTGGTGTTTTAAAGTATAAATATTGTTTACTTTTTTAATTAACATAAATCAAGCTTAAAAAATAATTAGTATTTCTTTGATATCAAATGTAATCGAAGAAGAAATCCTTTATAAGCCGAAATGGAGCAGACTAAGAAAAGTATAATGTTTTACGAAATATGTAGGTTATGTCTGGATGAACATGGACACTGTGCTATTTATGACAGAGACGGTTTATCGGTGGATATTTACAAGTGTACAGGAGTAAAGGTAATGTAACAATTCAGATTTCAGGGCAGCTCAAGTTTTTTTTTAACCGATATTGGCGTGCGCTTGACGAAAATTAATACTGGATAGTACTGATGAGGTCTAGGTTGGAGCGCGCTTGTCTAGAAAATGCCTATTCACTCTTGCCTTGAAGGTACTCGTACATTATAAGTGTCAGGAAACACGGATGCTGGAAGAATGTTCCACACCTTAGCGGTTCTTATCAGAAACATTGAATTGAAGCGTTTCGTTCGAGTAGGTACGTTGGATTTCTACCACAAAGGATGCCAACGCTCACGACTTCTCGCAGTTCTGTGGTGAAAAGGTGAAGGAGGATGGTTTGGACTTGCATGAACAAGCGCGGTGTATAATTATCACCCAAAGTGATAATTATCTATCTTGGATAATCGAGAAGATACTAACAAATTGTCAGGCATTGACTTTTTCTCAAATTGATGTGACCAGTAACATCTAAAGATCAGGAAATAAAACAAAATTTCTATGCTTTAGTACACTCTAAAGTTTATTTACAAATATTTTTGATGGGCGAAGCTTAAATAAAACTATTAGAGAAATGCAAATAAAAAATTTATTTATCAATTTCTATACTAAAACCCAACAACTCTTGTTTTACATATTACGCATGTGACTTACTTACCCAACTTTATGAGGGTATAATGTTAAAAAACTACCCTCATAAAGTTGACTAAATAAGAGCCATAAATGTTCCGATCCATAAGACTTGGATAGCTGACTTTTACCATTCAATTTCAGGTGTTACCTGCAGATAACTTGCCTCAAAAGATATGCAAAAATTGTCTTGAAATCGTAACCAAGGCAACAGAACTCCGCTTAGAAGCAAAGAGAAACGAATGCCATCTCAAGGCACTTTTTGGTGAAGAGGAAAAAGAGAAGGTAATTTGCTTCATTTGCCTGACTGCATTGGGTGTGGAAAAGTCGGCACAGGGATAGCAATTAGCATATGCTGAGTGGAGTCCATTTTGTCCACACATATTTATTTATTTTTTGTTTTGTCTAACATATTCATAACACATAACATGTCTGTCTTTAAATGTGCATGTGTGTATCTTAAATAAATGCTTTTTCTTTCTTTTCTTTCAAATGGCAACTCAAATCATGCCTTAAATACTACACTTCTCTTTACTAATACAAAATACATGTCCATTTATAAATATTATAATTACAACCAGAGTATTATGCTTTCACTTTGTCAAGGAAACAACGGTGAATACAGAGGATCCAATGGAAACTGTAACCAGCCCATATTTCGATAAAAACAATAGGCCAGTTCAAGAGAAAAACTTTGCAATTGAAAAGTTCATTAAAGCGAAAAGGAACCTGCTGAACTCTTCGTTAGCAGGGGTATGAACTCTTTAAATCAAAATTAATAATTAAAAATATCTGTCTCTCTGTGAATTTATGGCGTTCTTGTTACAATATATTTGAGCAAATAGCGAGAGAGCATCAACCAGAGTTGAATGCAATTGTCACATTGTAACAAAGACTTTAAGATAATATAGTTCTTTCAATTCACGATGGTATGTGGCTCATGGTTGTGTGTGTGTCGTATCTGTATAAGTGTGAGCGAATTTACTTGCACTTGACCGTTCCCACCTAGGCTCTCCTCCCACCTGCACGCACACTTGTATTTAAGTCCACCAGGCGGGTGATCAGTCCTGTGTCAGGACTTTTCCAACCAATTCCCCATGTTTGGACACAGGCAACTGGTGCCCAGGCAGCCTACCCCCCTCAAACCTACCTGTAGCTTTCGCAAACCTAACGATATCCTTTATAGGAAGATTGATGTGCACGCACACTTACGCAATGTGCATGAACACGACGTAACCACAAGTAAAGCGCCCGTACCTTCGTGAGATAAACGTACTATACCACAATTGAACCAGCCTGCATAATTCTTTTTATATCATTCAGGACTCAAGTAAAAGTAGAGTAATGCGACCTAAAAGCGAAAGAAAACAAGCAAGGCAAAAAAGAAAAGGAAATGAGGACAGCGACGCTGAATACGAAATCTGTGAAACTTATTACATCTTCTCCGACTCGGTAGCCAGTGAAACATCTCAATCTGACAGCTCACAGAAACCAGTGGACCAAAAGAGGATCATCAAGAATAAAGATGTCAATATGAACGAACACGAGTGTGATGTAAGTTTATAATTCAAATTAATTTATTGCATGTATCTAGGCCAAATTTTAGCTCTTATGACACCAAGGGCGTATAGTCACTCTGACTATTTTTTAGTGTATCAATAAAAAAAATATTAAAAAAATAACTAAAATTCCTCCTTGGGATGGAATTTAAATGTGTCACAAAAAGAATCTACTGTCAAAATTTAAAGTTTCTAACTTCAGCAGTTTAGGCTGTGTTTTGACAGATCATTCAGCCAATCAGGACAAACTAACTGTTTCAGGTATGTTCAAAAAAGTTCAACACATCAAAGAAGCTGTACCTGCACCAGCGACAACACAACAAGAACTACTGCTGTCCCATAGGCGAGTGCGAGAAGAAATTCTCCACCAAGGGCGACATGCAGAAACACGTCCGGACACACACCGGAGAGAAGCCTTATGCATGCGACTTGTGCGACAAGAAGTTCGCGCAGCGGGTCACGCTCAGATACCATAAGGAAAACATACACATCGATGATTGAATGCAATTAGGGCGTAAACGCCTAAATTCGTGCCAAGAGACTGAAAAATTGAAGCAGCTATAAAAATTCCTACATTTGTGTTGCAATAATGACTGACCAATATACAGCAATTTTATTTTAGCTGCACAAGGAATAGTATTTTGACTGGCTTATCTGCAATTAGTTCCAAACAATTCTTCACTAAGGTAGTCATGCAGAAAAACATCTTTTTTTCCAAGACAAGATAGCCCTTGTCTACGATCTCATCTGATGGTAAGTGGCGATGCAATCTAAGATGGTAGCATTCAACCCATACCCCGAATCAGTTTCTACACGTCATAGTGCTGGAGACGGTTGGGTGGTAACTAGCCACGGCCAAAACCTCCCACCAGACAGAACACATACTGGAGGCAGAGAAGTCCTATGCGTGTGGGATGACTGCAATTAGGGCGTAAACGCCAATACTTACGCGGTATACTTAATTGCCTTAATTGCATTAAATTTTCAAAAGTTGTCCATCAAGAAACGCGCAGAAAAACATCCGAACACACACAGGCGAGAAGCCCCGCTCGTGCGACCTAAGCGACAAAAGCTTCGCGAAGCGGGTCACGCTTAGATACCATAAGGATTAAATATAACTTAAATTAACAGAAATTAGAAACATACACAGCGAGGATTTAATGCAATTAGGGTGTAAACGCCTTAACAAACGCCTAAATAAATTTTGGTCAAGTTAGAGATAAATACATGCCAGATGCAAGACTGAAAATTTAAGCAGCTATTTCTTCCTACATTTCGCTCATTTGCGACAAGAGTGACATAATTCAAAACCGACGATGAGAGAATTCTCTCGTTATAGAGTAAGTTTTGTGGATGCTGCGGTCTCGAAACAACACAGCGGCCAACAAAGCGACAGAGCATTAAGTCACAATCTCTCTCGCTCTTATTTTTTTGTGCTTAGCGTAAAGTTGTTTTTATAGCAATAAGTATAAATTTTCGACACAAAAATTGGTGAATTTTGAGTTATATCACCCTTGTCGCTAATGAGCGATTTGTTTTGCAATGATGAATGACCAATATACAACAATTAATTGCGGCACATAGGAGAGTATAATTTTATCTGCAATCATGCCAAGAAAAGTTTAATATTTTATTAACGTTTTATCTTTTCTTTTTTTTTTTTACTTATACCTACTATTGTAAATAAATAATACTTTTTATACTTTTGTAAATAAATAGACTGAGTTTTAAAACTAAATTATAATTATACCTCAGTTGTAAATTGAGTTTTATCATTATAAAAGTACCCCAAGTACAAGTTTGCTCATTTCGAAAGCTTTAATAGTTTTAGTGGGAGTCAATGGCTCTTTTTTTTTGGCATATTAATTTCACTATGGCTGCAAATGTACGGAGAAACTAGAAATCGAATTTGCTAGTATTGGTACAGTATTTGGCGATAAATATTTCACATCGGCTGACTTTGATTTCATATTGTAAGCGACAAAACGTGACATAATGAGTGACAAAAACGACGCTCCACGAGCCGCGACTGACCGAGTATCTCTTCCTTTATTATGTGTAACTAGATGCCTGCGACTTCGTCCGCGTGGATTGAGGTTTTCGTTCCCGCGGGAAATGTTTAATTTTAGCTATCTCCATTCCGAATTTCAGCCAAATCAGTTCATTCGTTGTAGCGTGAAGGAGTAACTAATAAAGACGCACGCACACCCATTTTTGGTATCCTATATCAAAGTATTTCATAAGTATTTAAATTCGAAATCTCAATTTTAGTTTTATTTTTCTAGTTGTTTAATGTAATAAAAAAATAAAATCATGTTTTACTAAAAAAATGGCTTTTATTTCAACCTCACATTGAAATGTGCGTATAAACATTTAAATTAATAATTATTACATACAAGAAATTAAACTAATCAAACAACACTTAAACAATAAAATAATATTTAAATAATTTATTAATCTATTATTATATGTCTTAGTTGAATCATAAAACACATTGGAAAGTAATTTATTTCGTTAAAAAAATATATTTTAAAATTCCATTAGGAATAAATTATTTATTCGTAGGGTAATACCATATTATCAATGACCTTCTCATATTATTTATAAATTATATTATTTCAATTAAAGCTTAAAAAACAATCGACTTATTCAGAATCAATGAAATTAAATTAATGGTTTTTAAAGACGAAGCAGGGATTGAGAGTTTATTGATTAAGTATAAATAAAAACTATAATAATTTCACTCGACTCTTTAAACTTATTAATAATTGGCGAAGCCTTACACCATTAATCAATGGTGTAAGCTGTAAAGTTTCACCAAATCCATCGATGTGTATGGATATGCCTGTCCCATATAATTGCGTCTACGACAATGCACTTGAATATTACTTCAATGAATACCGCGAGTTTCCCGCGCTTTGACGCGAGTGTCAACCAATCACGTTCAAGGAGTAGCCACTCCCTATTAACCAGAATAACCAGAACAAAAAATTGAATGAAGCCACATTAGTAAATTTTTTTAAAACTTCTTTTAGTTATTTTAAGACAAGAGAATTTTGCAAATTCTTTTGTCTTTTTGAGCGCTTTTTTTCTCCTCTAGAGGCCTATCCATATACATCGATGACCAAATCCGATCGACGGCGATTGTTGCCATAATGTGGAATAAGATCGGTGGGTCTAGTCACTAGACTAGTCTCTTTGAATCCATAAATAGGGGAGAAAGGGACTAATACATTTTGCATTCCTTTTATGTCTTTTAATTCAAAAACGTTTCGAAAAGTTACATATATCGAGAGGTACGACTACATCGAACCGATCTTCGATATAGAAATCGGGCCCAACATTTATTTATCGCTCGATTATAGAATTGACTGTGCTTAATTTTTGACATTCTGTCATACAACCAAATGTGAAAAAAAAGCGTTTGAGAAGCTCTTCATAGTATTTAATACTCATCTTTTAACTTGAAAATATTTTGAAAATGAATTTAAATCAATTTTAAGAGACCAGTTATTTTATATTATATCAGTGGATTATGGATTGATTACGTTAAAGCTATATTTTTAACTTAAAATTGGTACCTAACAAATTTTTAGGCTCCGCACAGACGACAGATATTCGATGGCACACTGTTTATCCGACAAAATGGAATACAGAATTATAGGCCGTAAAACACAAGAAAAAATTTGACACTTGCAGACAGAACTAGATCCCACAAAATGTCTGTCATCTATACAGAGCCTTAATTGTATAAGTAATAAAATCTAATTTATTTTACTTTACCATGTTAAAAAATTGGATAGCAAACAAAATACTTATACCAATAGTACGATTAAAAACATCATTCCATTTGTAACATTTAATTTAACTATGGGCAGTGTTTTTTTTTTCATTAAACATTGACTTAAGAATGTTTTAGTCATATATTAATTTATAAACAAGATAGCTTAAGTTACTGAAAAATAGTTACAAAATACTGAAATTTTAATACGCTAACGTTTCCAAAATTTAAATGTAAAATTCATCCAAATGTAAGGCACACTTAAAGCTGTAAGTACTAACTCGTACTTAATAGATTTTTTTTTATTATTCGATGACAAGTTAGTCCTTGACTGCGATCTCACCTGATGGTAAGTGACGATGCAGTCTACGATAGTAGCGGGCTAACTTGGAAGGGGTACCTATGGCAGTGTAAATTCAACCCAAACCCCAATTTGTTTCTACACGCCATCGTGCCGGAACGCTAAATCGCTTGGCGGCACGTTTTTGACTAGGTAGGTAACGAAGCCCTGGCTTCTGTTATAATCTTTAGAGAATCATTTTATAATAAGGCTCGAGCCACATAAAGCGGAGACAAGTCAACGCAACGCGTCCCAATATTGTAATATTTCAAAGTAAATTGAACTTTATGACAACTGCGTAATGTACAAATACGTGTGTAGCATATTGTCTGTTGCTTTGAAGCGTGCAGCCCTTAATCTTTCTACGGAAAAATGTGCAGCAGTGTTAGTGCGAGTTTACACATCTCGATAACGTTGATAGATTTCGAGCATTGCGACATGTTAAATGTACTAAGCTATTCGACTCCGATACGCGACAAGTGCCGCTTGATCGACTGCTAATGATGGTTAATGCCCGGTTCTTATATTTAATCTATCTCCAAATAATTTATTTAGCAACGGTCGTAAAAATCCATACAACTTACAAGGTTGCTAAGTAACTTAACAAATTACAGATAGATTAAATACGGTAGGAACTGGCATGCATTTCTATACACATAAACAGCATAATTCAAAAGCTGCCTTATCACTAGAAACTATTTTACAACACTCGATAGCAACCAAATTTTGACTAAATAGAAGGACGGTTATTATTAATACTTATTTAGCGTAAACAATACACAAACATCGATTTGTTTTTGAATCACAAATCACTGTGTTCTATAATTAATTGGTCATGGTTTTTTAATACTATGCCATACTATGATGCATACAGCGCGATTAAAAATAAGTATACACAAAAGCAAAAGGAACGAAGACGAGGAATATAACGAACGATTAAATGTTAACTTCACCATCTCAGAGCAACCGACAAATTTGTTTTGACAGATTTTCAATACAAAAACTGTCAGAACGTGAAATTTATTCCTTGTTTAAAGTTGTTCAGCGATGGTGAAATTAGTACATTCCAGCGTATTACTTTATTCTATGATTGGCACTTACAAATAAATCCTCACATTCGTTTAGCTGATGCTGACATTACCACATATTTATAGAAGTTTGTTTTTACGAAATCGCTGTTACATCGTCGCCTAAACAGTGCGGCACCATCTTTGATGTATTTTGAAATGATCCTCAAACGAGATCGACGAAGTTTAATACGAGATTAGACAACTCGCAAACGTTGATAGATTTCGAGTATTGCCAAAGAAAAATGTACCTTAACCACCATCTCGTTTTAAGGCTCAAGTTTATACAGTTTAGCCAGTGTAGCAGTGGAATTTTTGCGAGTTAAATTATATGTGTAGCAATGGATGAACGACTTTAATATACCTAAGAAGTTTAGTTCCATTTTAGTCTGACGTTATTCGAAATTATATCAACGTTGTCGAGATGTGCAAACTCGTACTAAGGTTACAGCAAATGCCGTCCACTGGTTGAGACGACGAAAGATTAAATCATAGAGGTTTATTTATGTCCTAAAGTAACAATTGAGCATTTACAGCGAGTTAGGAAAATATGACACAAAAATAAATACTTGAACTAACACAATTATAACTATAGACAACTATCTTACATGTACATAAATAACAACTAGGCATATACGGCAAAATTCAAATGCAAGACAAGAAAAAATTACCAGATAAAGATGATCGGAAACTAATACGTACGCATTTTCATGGTAGGCGTACACTTCACTTATTAAAAAAAAAAAAAAATTTTTTTTCAATACTGAAAAACTCTAAAGCTTTAAAGGATTCTGTGGATCTTGCGATCTTCTTTTAATATATGCTTACTCAGTATAATTTGCTAGAAAGGTCTATGCTTGCCTTGCTTGTATACTATGTTATTCCGAAAGTACTAAAAAATATTTCAAAAACTTTTATCAATTTTAGATAAGGCATCATAATTTCGCAAGGATAGCCAAAAAGTTGTTAATACATTATTTTCTCTTAAACGAATGTTGTGTATGTATTTCTGGGAATACCCTCAAAATACGAAAACGAGTTATAAAATCGCTGGCAATAGCCAAGCAATTTTGCTCTTGAAGCTGCCATTTTCAGAGCTCTTTTAAAAAAAATTGTAACAACTCCAGAAGATTCTGCCAAACATTACCTTCTGCTCTAGAAACTGCCATTTTCAGAGGTATTTAACAAAAAGATTAAAAAAAAACAAGTCTTTGCTCCGGAGACGCCATTTTCAGAGTTCTTTTGCAAAGAGTGAACCGACTCCAGATTTTTTTTTAAATATATTTTTAGCGAGCAAACGAGCAGGCGGGTCACCTGATGTTAAGTGATTACCGCCGCCCATGAAAATTTGTAGCACCAGAGGCACCACCAATGGCTTTTTAGGAATTTGTTGGTCCGCCCCTTGAATAACCCCATGTTGTAATTCAGTGGGAACGCCGTCGCAGGAAGTTGGTTCCACAGTTTCGAAGTACGTGGAAAAAAAAATCTGGCACACCGGATTTTGAATATTGACTTTTGGTCTATGACAGTCCTCCAGAAACTAATGCCTTCTGTTCTATGTAGTTTCGAAATGTGACGTCCAGAAAATGTTGGCTAGCACCCCGCCTATCATGAGCGAGAAGTACAGCACCACTGCCGCCCACCACAGCCGCCTCTCCCATTTTCTCTTCTCTAGATTACGGAGCACTCCTATACCTACGAGGAGACCTGAAAACATTGAAAGTTGCATGTACTTTCTACCCGACTACGAAAATTATCCCGGCGGGGACAATTTGGAAATTTATGATTTCTGAATTGTCTCTGGTCTGGCCTGGTGGGAGGCTTTGGCCGTGGCTAGTTCCGTGCAAGACGTGCTGCCAAGCGATTTAGCGTTCCGGCACGATGGCGTGTAGAAACCGATATGGGCATATGGGTTGAACACTGCCATACCCCTTTCAAGTTAGTCCGCTTCCATCTTAGACTGCATCGCCACTTACAATCGCAGTCAAGTCAATCGCACGTTTTTGACGGTAGGCTAGTAACTAGCAACGGCCAATGCCTCGTAGCTAGTACGAGATCAATGAGATAGTTCCAGGTGTAACCACTCACCGGCTATAGCCCCGGCGAGATGCGCCACGTAGCCGATGTTCTGCTGCAGGTGGCGCCAGTAGCGGTCGTACACCGCCGTGCCCACGTCCACGCCCGCCAGCAGCAGGAACACCAGCAGCTGGATTATCGCGAACTCCATCATCATACAGGTGTAACGACTCACCGGCTATAGCCCCGGCCAGATGCGCCACGTAGCCGATGTTCTGCTGCAGGTGGCGCCAGTAGCGGTCGTACACCGCCGTGCCCACGTCCACGCCCGCCAGCAGCAGGAACACCAGCAGCTGGATTATCGCGAACTCCATCATCATACAGGTGTAACGACTCACCGGCTATAGCCCCGGCCAGATGCGCCACGTAGCCGATGTTCTGCTGCAGGTGGCGCCAGTAGCGGTCGTACACCGCCGTGCCCACGTCCACGCCCGCCAGCAGCAGGAACACCAGCAGCTGGATTATCGCGAACTCCATCATCATACAGGTGTAACGACTCACCGGCTATAGCCCCGGCCAGATGCGCCACGTAGCCGATGTTCTGCTGCAGGTGGCGCCAGTAGCGGTCGTACACCGCCGTGCCCACGTCCACGCCCGCCAGCAGCAGGAACACCAGCAGCTGGATTATCGCGAACTCCATCATCATACAGGTGTAACGACTCACCGGCTATAGCCCCGGCCAGATGCGCCACGTAGCCGATGTTCTGCTGCAGGTGGCGCCAGTAGCGGTCGTACACCGCCGTGCCCACGTCCACGCCCGCCAGCAGCAGGAACACCAGCAGCTGGATTATCGCGAACTCCATCATCATACAGGTGTAACGACTCACCGGCTATAGCCCCGGCCAGATGCGCCACGTAGCCGATGTTCTGCTGCAGGTGGCGCCAGTAGCGGTCGTACACCGCCGTGCCCACGTCCACGCCCGCCAGCAGCAGGAACACCAGCAGCTGGATTATCGCGAACTCCATCATCATACAGGTGTAACGACTCACCGGCTATAGCCCCGGCCAGATGCGCCACGTAGCCGATGTTCTGCTGCAGGTGGCGCCAGTAGCGGTCGTACACCGCCGTGCCCACGTCCACGCCCGCCAGCAGCAGGAACACCAGCAGCTGGATTATCGCGAACTCCATCATCATACAGGTGTAACGACTCACCGGCTATAGCCCCGGCCAGATGCGCCACGTAGCCGATGTTCTGCTGCAGGTGGCGCCAGTAGCGGTCGTACACCGCCGTGCCCACGTCCACGCCCGCCAGCAGCAGGAACACCAGCAGCTGGATTATCGCGAACTCCATCATCATACAGGTGTAACGACTCACCGGCTATAGCCCCGGCCAGATGCGCCACGTAGCCGATGTTCTGCTGCAGGTGGCGCCAGTAGCGGTCGTACACCGCCGTGCCCACGTCCACGCCCGCCAGCAGCAGGAACACCAGCAGCTGGATTATCGCGAACTCCATCATCATACAGGTGTAACGACTCACCGGCTATAGCCCCGGCCAGATGCGCCACGTAGCCGATGTTCTGCTGCAGGTGGCGCCAGTAGCGGTCGTACACCGCCGTGCCCACGTCCACGCCCGCCAGCAGCAGGAACACCAGCAGCTGGATTATCGCGAACTCCATCATCATACAGGTGTAACGACTCACCGGCTATAGCCCCGGCCAGATGCGCCACGTAGCCGATGTTCTGCTGCAGGTGGCGCCAGTAGCGGTCGTACACCGCCGTGCCCACGTCCACGCCCGCCAGCAGCAGGAACACCAGCAGCTGGATTATCGCGAACTCCATCATCATACAGGTGTAACGACTCACCGGCTATAGCCCCGGCCAGATGCGCCACGTAGCCGATGTTCTGCTGCAGGTGGCGCCAGTAGCGGTCGTACACCGCCGTGCCCACGTCCACGCCCGCCAGCAGCAGGAACACCAGCAGCTGGATTATCGCGAACTCCATCATCATACAGGTGTAACGACTCACCGGCTATAGCCCCGGCCAGATGCGCCACGTAGCCGATGTTCTGCTGCAGGTGGCGCCAGTAGCGGTCGTACACCGCCGTGCCCACGTCCACGCCCGCCAGCAGCAGGAACACCAGCAGCTGGATTATCGCGAACTCCATCATCATACAGGTGTAACGACTCACCGGCTATAGCCCCGGCCAGATGCGCCACGTAGCCGATGTTCTGCTGCAGGTGGCGCCAGTAGCGGTCGTACACCGCCGTGCCCACGTCCACGCCCGCCAGCAGCAGGAACACCAGCAGCTGGATTATCGCGAACTCCATCTCCGCCCAGTTCTGGAATTTATATACCATTTTTACTGCGTTTGTAGCGATTATTAGTGGTGTCGTGTGGTGCGGGTTGTTACGTTCTCTCAAATATGGTTGAGCGAAGCAACGGCTGGATCATGCGTCATGCTCGTGAACGGGTGCCGCCAACGGGAATGGGTCTGCTTTGTCTATCCATGTTTACATGTGTTAGGTTGCGGTAGGTGTGCATTTTTGAAACTTCTGTGTGGAAACATTGTGTGCATAGCCTAGTTTTTTTAACAATTGTAAAAAAAAAAATTTTTTGAAAAGAGCAACTGCTGAGTTTCTTGCCGGCTCTTCTCAGCAGAATCTGCATTCCGAACCGGTGGTAGATTTGTGACGTTTCATAGGAGCTGCAAGTTGGCCTACATGAAATAAATAAATTTTGATTTATGATTTTATGTAAACAATTCACACACACTCCAATACATATGTTTCTGATAATTGTATATGAGTTTTCCTTGCCAAAGGCCCATAGGTTATTTATTCTCTATCTTAAGCTGATCTCTATAGACCGCACTCTCACGCTGCTCAGACTCAAGACAGAGTTAAAACGAGACAAATTTATGTCAGAGCATATTTCTGTCTCGTTTTAATCTTGAGTCAGAGCTGATTCAAAGCACATTCTATAGATCTCAGTATTAGTAGCTATCGTTCAGTTGCTACCAAGAATTGTTTGGTCCTACAAAATACATGTTCGACAGTTCTTAGTTGATTCCATTGTTTTCAATATAGCCACTGGAAATGTAAAAAATACTTAATACGGTAGCAGGCCATTAAAATTAAAAAAAAAAACTTTTTACAAGTGCAATAATAAATCAATTCCTGCTTCCGCGTGGATTAAAGTTTTTTTTAATTCCCGCGGGAACTCTCAATTTTTTCAGGATAAAATGTAACGATAAATTAAAATGCCCAAGTGTTAGTCCTGGGTAAGAGCTATCTCCATTCCAAATTTCAGCCAAATTGGTTCATTCCTTGTAGCGTTAAGGAGTAACAAATATACACACATCCCCTCCAATTAAGCGGAAAGCTTGTGTTAGGAGTGGGTACGCCAATAGTGCAACGGGTTGGATTCGAACCCGCGACCTTACAGTTTTCAGTTCACACTTTAAACCGTTGGGCTATTGAGGCTTAAATTGATTTGCTCCCCTCATTATTTCTTCTCCTTCTTTTTCATCAACCGATAGACGTCCACTGCTGGACATAGGTCTCTTGCATAGACCTCCACAGGTCTCGGTCTTGCGCCGCCTGAATTCAACGGCTCCCGTTTGATGTCGTCGGTCCACTAGTGGGGGGTCTGCCAACACTCGTTATTTATGATCGCACTAATATTATAAAGGCGAAAGTTTGTGTGTGTACTTGTGCGTGTAGGAGAATATTAGTCAACTTCAGGTTGGCTAATATTCTTTTAAAAAAAAAAAACTCGCACCATTATAATCGTAGCGATGTGTGCGGCGATCAGAGCGTACACGCCACCAGACGCTCCCGCCAGGTACACCTTCGGGTCGGTCAGGCTCGTGGCCAGCGACCCGGCCGCGACCCCGGCCAGGTACACGAGGATCACTCGCCACCAGCGGTGCACCATCTCCAGCGGCACGCCGAGGAACAACTGCACCAGCAGATTAACTAGGAGGTGGACTACGCTGAAAGGAAGGAGAACTATGATCGGAAAACATTTTTTTTTATCCGATGACAAGATAGCCCTTGACTGCGATCTCACCGGATGGTAAATGACGATGCAGTCTAAGATCGTAGCGGGCTAACTTGGAAAGGGTATAGCAGTGTAAATTCAACCCTAATCGGTTTCGACACACCATCGTGCCGGAACGCTAAATCGCTTGCGTCTTTGACGGTACTTCAATACTGAAACTAACGATTTACTCCATGGACAAATGAGAAAAATCGAAATTTCTCCGTGATTCTTCAAGTACGCCTGAAGAAAGTTTAAAGTAGTTGACATCCTACAATTAAATTCCACAAACAGTTTAAGCAATCTTTCAAAAGTATTTTTTTTATTCAATGACAAGTTAGCCCTCGATTGCGATCTAATAGTAAGTGACGATGTAGTGTATACCTAATTTATACGAGAAAATTCTTTTTATAAAACCGACTTCAAACGCCACTACAAAGTATATCAATTGTGCCTATAAAATTTGAAGAGTTCCTTCGATTTCTCCAGGATCCCATCATCAGATCTTGACCTGATGACTATGGGATCACTTAGGAAGTATATCCTTTCCAACAAAAAAAGAATATTCCAAATCGGTCCAGGCGTCTTCGAGTCATCGGAAAACATACACAAACAACAATTCTTTTTTTGGATGTCGGTTTAAAATAGTAGCGAGCTCATTTAGAAGTTAAATATACTCATGAAAACAGCATATCATACAATAATTGATGATATAAAATGATATGTCCCGGTCGCTTTAGCTCCGTGACTCAATGACCTATACCGGTATATGCTTCTATCTGGGTGCTTATTTTTTTTTATAAAAAGAATATTAGCCGAGCTGAACTTGACTAATATTCTCCTATTCCAAACAAGCGGAAAGCTTGCTAGGGGTGGGTACGACAATAGTGCAATGGGTGGGGTCCGAACCTTTCAGTTTTCTGTCCGCACCTTTAACCATTGGCTATTGAGGCTTTGGTACAATGACAAAAGTGATTGTTATTAAATATCACGAGTACGTACCACGGTAATTATTTTAGTTGGGATTGTCGATATTTCGATCCAATTGCATGGACCGTGGTCACGACGAGACTGCGGTGTTGCGAGACGTCAAGTTGAAGCTGTCATGGGTAGAATCTATCTACCCGCCTTCTTGATCTTTTCGGAGGAACGTCATTTAAAGTTCACAAAAAATACTAACAACGTCACTTTTTAAAGGTGCTGTACGACGCTTGCAACACCGCAGTCTCGTCGTGACCACGGTCCATGCAATTGGATCGAAATATCGACAATCCCAACTAAAATAATTACCGTGGTACGTACTCGTGATATTTAATAACAATTATGTCAGTAAACCACGAATCAAGTCTAAAATCTTTAATGACAAAAGTAACTCACCCAACATGGACGAGCATGTAGGTCAGGAACCGCCACGCCTCCTGCCTCTTGTGGGGGTTGTATATGAATATCTGCGCGATGGGGCCCGTCGCGTCGGTCTTGCCCTGAGCGGCGTCGTAGCAGAACAGCACGATCTCGGCAATGGATATGATGATCATGCAGATGGCCGGCGGCCAGCAGGAGTACTCCTCCTCATACGTGCCGTCTGTGTACGTAAATATGGTGCTGCTACGGCTTCGGACTGTTTAACGCAACACAAGAGGAGGGGACCTCGGAATGGGAAGGGGTTGTTTTTTTTTTCACGTAACACCAAATTTTTTTTTTTTTTTCAATTTTTTTATACGTATTTTATTATGCAAGTGACACCGGCATGTATTTTTTTTTCGATAAATAAGTTTGAGTAATATTTATTTTTATTGAAGAAAAGTTTTTTTTTTTGAGCAATAAAATGTGAATTATACGTCATAGTCAAAGAGTTGGTTTGTAATTATTTTAAGTGGCATTTGACCACACAAATGATAAAAAATTATGTATTTTTTATTTATTTATTTATTTTAATTTACATTTAAACAGGGAGATAGTCGAATATTTAAACGAATAAAACAAATAGTCAAAGAGTTGGTTAATTAATTTAACATTTGATCAGGAATTTAATTTTTTTTAAATTAAATTTTCGTATAAACAAAGAGATTGTCGAATATTTAAAACAAGGCAAAAAACACAGCATAGTCAAAGAATTGGTTGGATATTAAAAGTTTACATTTTATCACCAATAATTTTTTTTTTTTCATTACATATCCACATAACAATATTTTAATTTTAGTAAACACAATTTTGGTTTTTCAAAATATAAGAGCCCAAGTATGAAAGATTCCATTCCCAATTGACATTGGTTTTGATTGCCGTTTCGAGATGTTTCAAAAATAGATGGCAACAATACAAAATAGAGCACGCGACATAAACGTGGCATTACGGCATACAGGACGTTTTAAATCAATTAAGTCGCCGCGTGTGGAAAGGGCACATTGACGTTAACAAGATAATGTAGCGAATTTCAATCTTACGCATACGTTTGTAGGCATTTTCAAGTAGCAAAAACGTGATTTTTTTGTTTTACAAATTTTAGCAAAAACATTTTAAATTTTTTTGCAAATTTTTCCATGTTATTAATTTTTGTGTAGTAAGTGTATTAATTTAGGTAGGAAATTGGCAACACATAAAGTAGGTAAACAAAACAACAATAGGACGAGGAGAGGAGAAAAAAAAGAGAAAAAATATCGTTAGTACTGCATGCTCTTGACCTTAACATCTATGTTAGTCGCTTATATGCTAATGATTCAAATAATCACAAAAAACAGTATAACTTTAAAAACAGTTATACATATTTATGATTTATGTGTATTTCGGCAATATTTTCCATACGATACGTTACGATTGCATAGAACTATTGCAAACTTTTTTTAAAATACTAATTTATCTAACAAGAATATACTCCATATGGAAAAGCAAGGATTCCATTTTAAAACCATAAACAACACAAGCGTTATATTAGTTATTGTGTACATAACAACATCATGCCCAATTAGATAAGCTCATTAATAAATAATTAACCCATCACCTTTAACTCTGAGGTTCTACAAATAATATAATTGAAAAAATACGATATATAATGGCTCAATTAAAGCATTTTATGTTCATGATATACATATAATGATGATGTATATGATGTGAAAAACAATGACTTAGGTTAAGGACATCATTATGTACGTAATAATGCAATAATATGGATGGCAACGAGTCAGTTGGCGGAATAAAAACTACCTGCCTTAGCTCAAGGACTTCCTACTGTTAATATAATGCTAAGTACATGCTATCTCTTTTAACGAAGTTAAGGAAGAATAAGCACTGTTTCTAATAAATATAATCGGTATACATTTATCTAAGTACCGATGCAATAGTATCAATGATGTGTTTCTAAATACAGATAATGTGACATACCGAAACATTCAAAGAGCTTTTTCACGTATTCCAAAACTTTCTTCACGTATAATTTTGTCACCGTATACCCGTTTATGTTATCACTTAATGTTTTATATACAGTACAACTATCAGTCCGTTTGCACGTCTTTAACCACATGTTTCTTGGAATTAGATAAATAACACATTTAGAGCAACGATTAAAAACACATTTCCAAAAGTAATCATTGCATGCGTTTTGTGACGTAAGGTCATTTACTTTCGACTCTTTAATAGACAATCTTAATCAAAGAATTTTCAGAACTGTTTCATATTTAACAGTAATTCCATAAATATTGGTTATTCTGTAATTGGTTTTTTTTCCACGGCCGGGATCAGTGAAGGGACGCTATATACGTCCATTCGACAACAAATATTGCAAAATACTATGGTTAACGGCGAGTCAACGCGATCAAATGCAAGGATTTGTGACGATTGGCGCCAGCGGACCTCTAATGCGTTTAGTTGCAAGCGTAATTGCATTTTCTCGAATACATACATTCGTAAAGTAGGAATGCACAAGTTAAACAGAGTTGAGCACAACTCAACCCTCTCTTTTTTGTTAGATTTCTTTTCTCAACTTGAATTATGTGACGTCACTATTACAAAACAGATTGAACAATATTGATGATTGAACAATAGTACATTGTTACCTTAGGGATGAAAGTAACTTATTTAGTCCCGAGACGGGGTTTGGCGCCCGAGCGTAGCGAGGGGGCCTATAGTTCGAGGGACTAAATAAGTCTTTATCCCGAGGTAAACACTGTGCTTTTCATTACGAATATAAGGAAAGTCAAAATAAAAATAGAAATTAGCTAAAGAAAATTGAGTGAACTTTATTTTACATAAATCAACAACTTGAAAAACTTTATGAAAAAAGTCTATCTTTCTTCTTGTCTATGGATGCACTCGGGTATGTCGTGTTTCATTTGAATTCCAATAAAAATGTGACAACTAGTTTTTTTTAATTATTTGACAGCGTCAGTTGAAAACGATTCTCCCTAGGGCTGAAAAGTATTACTTTCAACCCGCTTCTCAGGCAACTTCAGACCTACTTTCCGTGTATGAGTAATGAAAAAGTTTTTGTGGTTTATTTAATTCGGTTTGGTCCCTCAAGAGACCCTAAAAAGGCCTAGTACCAACATGTGATGAAATTATAGTACCTATAATAGATTATGATGATAATATCAAACTCTCAAAACTCGCAGCGGTCCAAGAAAACGCTGGCTAGGTCTCGTAAACGCCGATATGAGAGCCAACAAATCGAACAAATCGTATGTACAAGATCAGGCAAAGTGGGCAAGAGTGTGCCAGAAAGCAAAACCCATTTTGTTAGATGCCGCCTAGCTATAAAAAAGATGATGATATCAAACTCTATAAAAGAAGCTATAAACTATTTGTCAATTTAGAAGAGTCAATTATGACTCTTCTAAATTGACAAAAAGTGTAGCCTTGACCAATAAGATTTTCCCTTTCAGATGGCATCTCGCATAAGGCCGACCTCCAATTATTCAGTTAATATAATAAGCCTTAAATTGAGTCTCTAAGACGTAAGACTAACTTTGAGATAAAAATATCAGGTGTAACGACCTAGCGCGACCTTAGAATATGGGTTACAAAATTTCCCGTTCATTTAAACTTTTCTCAATGAAAAACGAACCTAAAAAAGCTATTTGCGTAAGTATAAACTAAAAAGCCTGCGACTGCACTTTTTAATTTCTTTTATTAAAAGATTTAAACTACATTAATCAGAAATAATAATGGACATGAAAGAATATTCAAAAACTTAACTTAAAATTCTAAATAAACGCGCGTGAAACATAAATAATCACTAGGTACATAGTGTTTGAAGAGGAAGGTTTATATGTATAATAATATCAATTAACAGTGAATGACATATTTTATACACGTGCGAAGCCGGAGCGGGCCGCTAGTAATTAATAAAATATACAATATAAGCTCAACATGTCTAGAATAATAACCTAACTGTCCCGTTAGTTTAGTGGTTAAAATGTACGATTATTGATGACGAGATTCTGGGTTAGACTTTCCGGGTCAGGCCGAAAACACATGTATTGGGTTTTTCTGTCAAGAAATTCTCAGTACTAGCCCGGAATTAGGAAGTAGAGGTATGCTTTGCGTATAATCACGCCTGTCGAGTCGGACTTAAGTTACATCGGACCACTGAATAGGTAATGTCGGACTATGAGACTGAGCTTACATACGTCTGCACTATAATATCTCCCGCGCAGACAGCTAACCTCTGAGGTTGGCCTAAGATTCAGCTTCGGTCGGGAGGGCATTAATATGAATATAAAATATACGAATGTTTATATCTACGTCAGCTCCTAAGCTATCTACGTAATGTTTACGAGCAATACTTTTTGTTTTGAATTCCTTATTCACTACGCTTGAGCAATAGAGGAGATAATAACTAACTAACGAAACGTGACTATGCTTTACCGCACACAAAACTGCATAGACTTATCGTCTGGCGCTACAAGTGGGGTTAGTATAAGATTTAATTCGATTGATAGTATTCGTATTCGATGACATTAGCGTCTAAGTAAAATGAACCTTAATTGTATCGAATTAAAGTCACAAATTCAGTACAAACAAATTTAATTTGGAGCGTATCCGTATACGTAAAAGTATAAGAATGCATGCACGAAATCGAGCGCTAATACAATACCGTCATGGTTCATTTTACTTTGACGCAAATGTCATCGAATACGAATACGATGAATGGAATCAAATCTTATACTAACCCCACAGATACTATGAATAATGGATACTAATTTACATTGAAACATTTTGTTTTTAACTAGCAGAATGAGGAAACCAGCCTCATTACCCACGTCTCGGTGAATCTGTTTGAGTCGATCTTGTAACTTGCGCTCGGTTTCGTGCCACTAGCTCTTGGATTATGTTTAATTGGTTGGTGACATCTTTGATTGGGACTGGGTATATTCGTCTGAGCGACCGTTTTTTGCGCGTATATACTAAAATAAAATTAGATACATATAAATTATAATAAAATTAAAGATAAATTATTGTTTTTCATTTTTAAACGACTACCGCAAAGCCAAAAGCGTTACGACTTTAGCAGTCTATTGTGACTATACTTTACAAATGTTTCACCGTAGCAAATGAACTACTGAACCGATTTTGATGAGTAAGGTGATTGCGAAAAATATCATTATAACCGACGTTACATTAAATTTTTCGTAGTCTGAGGTTTTAATTTTCAATATGCCTTTACATATTACACTATACTATTTATAGAATCCTAATTCATTATCAACCTTAGAAATATATATGATGATCGATATAGAATATAATCTATAGTACAAAATAGGATAGTATAGTGTAATATGGGCCTAATACACTATGAGTAGTCGTTGGGAAAACACGAGGAAAAAGATATAAATCCACGTTATTATAAGGAAACACGAACACATACTCGTAAGATACCTACGTCAAAATAAAAGCTTAGCCTTTTGCTATAACGTTCATTTAGTAACAAAAACATATTATTAAATATGTGTATCAACAATCTATCCAAATTAACTAGTAATTAAGTTGCATAAGTTTGCATTATAATCTGATTACGAATAGAAATATCTGTTATAATATATATTATCTTATCTTAATTTTTAGTATCTATTGTTTTGAAATCTAAGTACACATGTAAATATAGCTCAACGATGTCCTATCTCTTTTTCTAGCTCTTCTATAACATATTAACATTATACATAAAAAAGGTTAAAATGTCTTATAAAATATATAATACTGAGATGAGATAAGCAAACAGATGAGATTCGAGATGACATATTACTAAACATGCACTTAAATAGCAGTTAGTAACAAAATATAGCAACACCGAGATGACAGTACGGAGCAATATAACAAACAAGGGAACCAAAAAAAAAATATTTTTGATGATGATGACATAACCACTTAATAATATAGGATTGCAAAGGACACTTGCAAAATGTGTACTCAATTTATAAGAGTAATTACAGTGACTGTCTAAATCTCATGCTATCCCTCTCATAAGGCTCCCTGCGGAAAAGGATAGAACAATATTTAGACCAGTCAATTTAGTTAAGTTGAGATTGTGCATAGTAGAATTAGACACAATATCAATTTAATCAAAGATCGATATCCAAAAAGGTGGTATATGATATGATTTTAATTGGTGGTCTATGATTCGAAATAAAACATGAATGAAAACAAACCAACGACACAAATAAAATTTAGAAAAAAAAAAAATACCGCCATCTGTAGAGGACACCGCGCGGAATCCTGTCCACCCGTCTACCAAACAAAATTAGTGTTTATATAGATGTGCTATAGATACAAAATGCTTTGTTAAATCTATTAGCGTGCTTCGTGCTGAAACACTTGATTATAAGACCAAACTAGGGATTTTACCCTCATAACCTATGGTTTAAGTGCCGCAGTAAAATATTCCACTGTCTCTCCGTCTTTTTTGTTCGGTAAATTTTTGTATGAGATACATATTGGAATGTGATAGCCTGGTCAATTAAGTTTAATTAAAAAAAAAAGTTTAGTTAAAAAAAATAAAAAAATTTAAGCTGTGTATAAAACCGAATTAACACCATTCGACTGTACATAAATCTCGGTACTTAATTGAGAGGTCTATAATATTTATCTAGTGTGATCTTATTCAAGAGATAGCTTTATAATGTATCACTCTAAGTAGATACACATGCGAAAGATCCAAGCTGCATCAAGTTTTCATACAAAAGAAATAACTAAAATGCCTTAAATTACTCAATACAATTGAAACTGAAGATACAAGTATGTAGATTTAAAAGTACGTGCTGAAACTGAAAATCAGTAGTACTAAATACTTTTTAAGAGCACGGGCGTGGTGCGGTGGCTTCGGTATGTACGCCTAAGGGTAAGAACATGCCAAAGATGCCACACTGCGATACATCGCGAAGATGAACATGTCGAAGATACCTCGCTGTACCGCGATGTATCGCAGTGAGGTATCCTTCGACATGTTCGCGCTTATCTGTTTGCATACATTTGTTTTACATGGAGGTGACATCGAGGTAGCGAGCTAAACCGCGACCGCGAGGTATCGCAGTGTGGCATCTTTGGCATGTTCTTACCCTAAGCCAGGCAATACACGTCAGGTTTTTTCATCCGATTGTCTGATCCGGTAGCCTGATCAGGCTACCGGAAGGCGTTGAGGCCATTACTTTGTATGAACAGTCAATACACGTCCGATCCGGTGGCCGGATCGGACGTCCGAGTCGGAAACGGGCGCGAGGCGTTTCTGATTTTGCTGTCGGTCCGATTGTCTGAAGGCGCGGTCGACATACTTCTAGTATGAGACAAAATAGACATCCGGTTACTCCTTCCGATTTTGCCAGTCAGGGTTCCCAACTTAGGGCTTTTAGCCCCAAATTTTGCTAATTGGGATTTTTTAGGGCCCAAAAAATCTAGCGCTGACACTGTGTGGACGCATCGTTGTGGTTCGAATAATGGGCGAAAATTATGAAAAAAAAAAAAACATAATAATAAAATTATTATTACATATTATGAATTATTTTGGATGTTTTAAATAGAAATGACTCTCAGTAAGTCTTGTCAAATTGATTGGATGAATCCAATAGCGACGTTTCTTCTTCTTTCTCTTTCCTCTCTTTAAAATTTCTGTGGTGGTGTCGTGTGGTGCGGGTAGTTACGTTCCCTCAAATATGGTTGAGCGAAGCAATGGCTGGATCCTGCGTCATGCTCGTGAACGGGTGCTACCAACGGGAATGGGTCTGCTTTTGCCTGCCTGTCTTAACATGCATTGGATTGTTTTGCATTTTTGAAACTTTATTGTGGAAACACTGTATACATAGCATAGTTTTGTTACCTATTGTAAAAAAAATTTTTTTTGAAAAGAGCGACCGCCGAGTTTATTGCTGGCTCTTCTCGGCAGGAACGGCATTCCGAACCAGTGGTAGATTCATTGACGATTCAAAAGTACTTGTAAAAGTTTATTTGAATAAAAAATATTTCTATTTCTATTAACTCGTCATCCATCTTCTTTTCTTCTGCTTTGCTCCAATCGCAAGCACTCGGGATGATAGCTCGGGAACGACTGAGTTCAAAAAAAGCCTGACGGAAAAATCGGATGTGTATCGAGTAAATACGATCCGGTAGCCTGATCAGACAATCGGAAACAAAATCGGACGTGTATTTCCAGCTTAAGCCGCCGATGCTCCGAGTTCCGACGCGGTGACTATGCGAAACAAATGTGGGTAGTTCCAAAATACGACTTAAAAACACGCTCGCTTAGGTTCAATTTGCTCTAACATTTTTGGGATTTTAGCCTCATAACTTACGGTTTATTAAATGCCGCACAAAAATATCCCACTGGCTCTCCGTCTTTTTGGTTCGGTAAATAAAATTGTGTACGATTAAAGTGTTCGATAAGTGCCATCGAAAGGTAACTCACCGATCGTATCGACAGGGTCTCGATGCGGTATAATACAGTGGACGTATCTCGCGACGAAATGACCGAACACCGCCTTCAAGTCCGGATTGTGCATCATCTCCACGAACTCCGCGAAGTCCAGGTACCCGGAGTTATCCCGGTCCGCCAGAGCCATGATCTTCTCCACCACATTGTCTGGTAGGTCGTGGTCGTACTCCCGGGACTCTATTATTTCCTTGAGCTCCACGTACGATATCCGGCCGTCGTGGTCTCGGTCGTACTGCAAATAACGACAAATTGACAGGTGTCATAAAACGTGTGTCTTTGTTTGCGGCCTCCCAAACGCTAACGCCTTATTTATAAGGCACTAGCGCTTGGAATGTCGCATATAAGGTCGCAAAGAAGCCCTACTGAACCTTTCATTTATAAATGAGGTTCAGTAGGGTTCATTTATAAATGAAAGGTTCAGTAGGGCTAGTATGATCGCACGATAAAAGTTTATCGACTCGTTTTCTTTTGATATATCTTAGAGATTCGGGAGTAAATAAATAAACTGTGTATTTAGACATTTGACGCAATTTTTGTAGTTTGACTTATAGGTTTAAATTGAATATTACACTCAAACCTAACGGCGGGTTATGTTTAATCGGTAAGAAATAAATGGAGCAGTGATAACTTATTGCGATTTCCTGTTCGGGGGGGTCATCACTCATACCAAATGATTTAACGGTCAAGGAAAGCAATCGTGAGGTACTTATACCATAGATAAAAAGAAAAATACCCCTATGCTACAGAGATATCTAAATAATTCTCAAAGGTGTGTGAAGTCTACCACTTTTCATTGGACCCGCGTATAACTTCTCTGAAAGGAGACTTGCGTTCAGTAGCGAGTTGTTGATGGGTTGCTGAGGATGATTGATGATTTTTTTTTATTTCATGACGAGATAGTCATTGACTGCGATCTCACCTGATGGTAAGTGACGATGCAGTCTAAGATGGTAGCGGGCTAAATTGGAAGGGGTATGGCAGTGTACATTCAACCCATACCCCTAATCGGTTTCTACACGCCATCGTGCCGGAACGCTAAATCGCTTGGCGGCACGGCTTTGACGATAGGGTGGTAACTAGCCACGGCCAAAGCCTCCCACCAGACATGATGGTTTGAAGAAATAATTTGTTTTTTACAGTCAACATTCCAATCAAAGAATGTTAGGCAATAAATACACAAAGCGTGCATGAATCGTGCCGCTGTGCATACAATGCGTTATCGGCCTTTATCGGGCATTAGGTCAGCGCAAACACGGATGAGTTACCTGCTAACTCAGTTTAAAGCTAATATTTGAGTTGCACATGCCTCCAAGCCTATTGCCTATTGTATGGAGTTACCGTTATCATTCTTTTTTCTTTTAAGCTATTGCATAGCTTCTATCGCGGGCCAGCGTGGACACGGAATCCAGAAATTCCGTAACGAAAATAACCTGACACGGGACTCCTCTACGGTGAGCCGCTAGACGGCGTTGATAAAAAACGCTATGCAATAGCTTTACCGCGGCAGTCCCCGAGTGCCACACGTCTTTTTTTTCGTTTTCGTTTTTATAAAAAAGAATATTAGCCAACCTGAAGTTGACTAATATCCTCCTATCCCCTCCAAATAAGCGGAAAGCGTGTGTCAGGAGTGGGTACGACAATAGTGCAACGGGTGGGATTCGAACCTGTGACCTTACGGTTTTCAGTCTGCACCTTTAACCGTTGGGCTATTGAGGCTATCAGCTATATAGCGTGACAATACTTCTTTTTAGGGTTGCGTACCCGAAGGGTAACCAACAGGACCCTATTACTGAGCCTCCGCTGTCCGTCCGTCTGTCTGTCTGTCAGTGGGCTGTATTTCATGATCCGTAATAGGTAGTTGTAATTTTCAGAGAAAGTGTATTTCTGTTGCCGCTATAATCTATAATTATATAAAAAGGCTTGTCCTGACTGACTGACTGACTGACTGACTGACTGACGATCAACGCACAGCCTAAACCACTGAAGTTAGAAACTTGAAATTTTGACAGTAGGTTCCTTTTATGACGTAGGCGAGCACTAAGAAAGGATTTTTCGAAATTCGCCCCCCAAGGGGGTAAAAAGGGGGGTTAAAGTTTGTATGAAACTCCGTCATTTTTCGAGTTATACTCATGAAATTCGGTATTTAGGCTTTAAATTGAAAACAAAAAAGTACGTGTTTCACAGTTTTTAAAAATTCTACCCCCTAAGGGGTTAAATAGGGGTTGAATGTTTGTATAATAGACCTTCGTTCTTCAAGTTATTTTTCAAGTTACGTTTATGAAACTTGATATTTTGGCTCTTGATTAAAAATAAAGAATTACGTATTTTACATTTTTTTTAATTTCTCCCCCCAAGGGGGTAAAAAGGGGGGTTAAAGTTTGTATGAAACTCCGTCATTTTTCAAGCTATACCCATAAAATTCGGTATTTAGGCTTTAAATTGGAAACAAAAAAGTAAGTGTTTCACACTTTTAAAAAATTCTACCCCCTAAGGGGTTAAATAGGGGTTGAATGTTTGTATGATAGTCCTTCGTTCTTCAAGTTATTTTTCAAGTTATGTTTATGAAACTTGATATTTTGGCTCTTGATCAAAAATAAAGAATTACGTATTTTACATTTTTCGAAAATTCTCCCCCCAAGGGGGTAAAAAGGGGGGTTAAAGTTTGTATGAAACTCCGTTATTTTTCAAGCTATACCCATAAAATTCGGTACTTAGGCTTTAAATTGAAAATAAAAAAGGATTTCACGGTTTTCAAAAATTCTACTCCCAAAGGGGTTGAATGGGGGTTGAATGTTTGTATGAAAATCCATAATTTTTCAAGTTAATATCGAGCAACGGATCTACGTGATTCTTTGATGGGTATGGTTGCAGACAGTGTGTTATAGGTTACTTTTATTCGGACAAAATCAGGAGTCCGCACGGGATTTTCAAAGAACCTAATTCCACGCGGACGAAGTCGCGAGGGGACAGCTAGTAACATAATATAATAAAAATATTAATAAATTGAAAATTAAAGGGGGCTCCCCTACTAGAAAAGTATTTTTTCGGCGTTTTTTGGTGAAACCAAATTGATCCATTCGTTATGGAGCTACAAAGGTACAGACCCACACATCAAACTTATTTCGTCGTCACCCCTCTTTTCACGTGGGGGGCACAGATTTAGAGAGTATCTCTAAATCTGTGGTGGGGGGTTAAAAAAACTTAAAAAAATATTTACGATTTTTTACTAAGTATTTTATTTTTTTAAATTTTGAGCCTAGTTTTACAACCATTCGTTTGTGCACTTTACGACTGGGCACATTGTATATTCCGTTTTGTACACAAGGGAAATGTTACTAAAAACAGGTAGGTAGGTAGGTAAGTAGGTACGTGCTTAAAATTTAAATAGCATTCCACAACATCACGCAAGTTGTTCATACTACGAGAAAATATTATGTATTCGCGGTTTCCCCCGAAAACCAGTCATGATTATTTTTACGACACCCACCCAATGCGCGTGATCGAGAACGATCAAACCACTTTTATTAATGAATTTGACGCCGCTGACTAGACCAGACTTGATTCAATGATTCATTACACGTTGACGTAATGAATTTTGGTGAGTGCTCTCAATAAACGTCATTGTTTTAATTTATATACCAGCGTAAGATGGCGTGAAGTGACTGGGTGTTTAACCCTAGAACCCTACGTGGGGTACTGGAGGACCCCAAGACAGTTTGTTTACCAATTATTTCTGTTTGTATAAAACCTATAGGTTTGAGCGTCCGTGTATTTTAGTTTAGTGTTGAACTCTTTCGATTAATTCGTGCATCGGCGTCAGTCGCACTTTGTGTACGTGTCTACGAGCGACGTGGGGTACCCTAGTACCCCAGTGTAGGAAACCCGTAAGTATTTTTTTGTAATGTATAATTTTTATATAAATATATTTATTTCTTCATTTCACAATTTTAAATGATTTTATTTCTTAAATTACTAAGATCATCAGAGAAATCAATGTTTTAACTATTTTTGTTTAGCAATTACTCAGTTAATGGATTAAGTTTATTATTAATGTTTTTTCAGAGGGCTGTCAATCGAGGTTTGAATGACGAAGAGATTATTTCTATTTTAAACCACGAATCTGGTGAAGATGAAGAGGAAGATGTGAAAAATCAATGTCAGTTAGCAGAATTATCTGATGATGATGATGATCTTAAAAAAATTAGGCTTAGAGCTCATTGGTGAACATTTGGAGGAACGTTACCTAAGACCAAATTTGAGGAGGGATATGAAAGAGACCATTGCAGCGATTCTCCAAAAAACACCAGATTTGCTTAGGTCTGTTCCTGTACAGCAGACACCAAGACGTTGTGCCTTTTGTCCAAGGTCTAAAGACCGAAAAAGCAAAGCGATGTGCCATAAGTGTAAAATACCCATTTGTTCGCATCATCAGATTAAAGTTTGTGAAAAATGCTCAAATGAAAACTAAGATTTTATTTTAAGGCTGATTTGTTAAAAGAAGTTCCTATTATTTGATAATAAAAAATATTTTCATACATTGGTTTTTATTTTAAAAAGTTACACACATTTTTGTATGGGGTACTCCAGGACCCCAGTGTAGGAATAACTAGTGCCCAGAATAGAGTAGGGTTCTAGGGTTAAGAGCGCGTGTGATGGTAAATCTTCATATGTACATTTGGTTTTTACAGCAGTAGATCAAGTTTTAACTATACGAAAAAATACAGACAAAAATTTTACATCATATTTCCAAGGGACGATACTGAGTAATAAATAAAAATAATGAAATTTATCAAAAAAAAAAGTCGCGAATTTAGGTTTAATTTTTAACCAATTTGCATTTATTTTCAATGGGTTGCATATTGCAGAGCCAAGATTTTTATATAAAACTAGCGGACGCCCGCGACTTCGTCCGCGTTCTTAAATTGTTGAAATTTTTCCTGAATTTTCTTTGCTATAAACCTCACGGAGCCTCGGAGTTCTGGAGTTATAGCGTCAGGAAGGAAAACCAGACTTATTCTTATATAGTAGATTCATACCTATGTACATAACATATTACCAAGAGACGGATCAGCTATTTGATTAAAAAAATTAATATCTTACGAGTTATCTTCTATATATATAAAATTCAAAGTCCTGACTGACTGACTGAGATATCAACGCACAGCCTAAACTACTGAAGTTAGAAACTTGAAATTTTTACAGTTGGTTTCTTTTATGACGTAGGCGCACACTAAGAAAGGATTATTGGAAATTCCACCCCTAAGGGGTTTAAATAGGGGATGGAAGTTTATATGAAATTCCGTCATTTTTCAAGCTGTTTCCATCAAAGTTGGTATTAGAGCTTTCAGTTAAAAATAAAGAAGTACGTGTGTCACAGTTTTTGAAAATTCCACCCCAAAATCTAATTCCACGCGGACGAAGTCGCGGGGGCAAAAGCTAGTTAGAATACATTATGTATTTGGCGCTTATTGCACTTAGATGTTTTATTTCATCTATTGCGGAGATTCTTTTGTGGCATTCTGCGCACTGTTAATCATGGCTGTTTTATGGGACATCGTATTTAAAGTCGTAAAAGTACATTACTGATCAAAGGTTTCCGTACCATTAAACTCAAACTCTAAATTATATATTTCATGTAAGCCAACTTGTGGCTCTTATGACAAGTCGATAAAGAATCTACCACTGGTTCGGAATGCTGATTCTGCTGAGAAGAGCCGGTAAGAAACTCAGCTGTTGCTCTTTTCAAAACAAAAAAATGTTACAATATGTAGTTTATCTATCTTGTGGACAGCTGAAGCAAAGCAGATTGGTTCCAAGCAACTTTGTCATTAATGAATTCATTAACTGTGTAATAACCTCTACTTATTAACAGATTTTCAATACAAATCCTGTCAGAACGCCCAATTTATTCCTCGGTTAGGCGTCACTGGATAGTGAAATCAAATCGGCACTGAAGACAGCTAAGTAAAAATAGATTGTAGTATCAAGAAACAATCACACGTAATTTATGTTGAATTACCAATTGTTGTGAGTCATATGTTGAGACAATATATGAGTGGGTATACCATATCCTAGCTTTAAATGAAGGGATGATGGATTAGTCATCAAATAGCTCTCCAGGAAGTCAATAGACATCCTGTGACATGCTTTAGTTCTTAGTAGGCTGTGGTAACATGACGCATAACGACTTGTCCGGCGTAATGAAGATCCTAGGTTTAATTCCCGGCGAGGCTATTTTGGAAATTTATACCTACTAAATTCTTACTTTCCTAGTCTGGTGAAAGGCTTCGGCCGTAGCTAGTAAGTACCATAACGACTAATTGCCTGTTGGCACCCTTTGAGAATAGGAGCCTAAAAACTGGTAGGTATTAAATGGCTTGAAAGCGCAGTGTTATTAGGTATTTAACATTCCGTTCTTACTATTTATCTATAAAATTTTAAAAATCTACAATGCTATTTTTATTTAAAAAAAAAGAATTTGGCAGTGATCCATATTACATTACGCTAAAATACAAGTACAACCACATGAGTGATTGTCGAATGATAACATGTAGAATGCACTTAATATTTACGTAAACCAATACTAATAATCATAAATCCAATTATGATTAACCGTGGCTTGTACTAGTGTACTTTGTATTTACAGACCAATTTATTTAATAAATAGCTTTTACCCGCGACTTCGTTCGTTTTTCGCGGTCTTTTAAAATCCTGCAGCGTAAGTACGGAACCACAGTGGTGACCCCTCACTAGGTGGACCAAACGACATCATCGCAGAGAGCCGCTGGCAAGAGGCGGCGCAAGACCGAGACCTATGGAAGACCAAATGGTGGCAGATGCTACTAAAACTGTCAAACATGGAATAGGTATGTATAACAAGATGCAGGTTTGACAGTTTTTTGTTGGGAACCTTCTGTAGTTCTCAACTGGCCACTGGAAATGTCAAAAATAAAGAATAGGCCCCCTGATCCAGATGACAAGTACAGGCTAAGACAAATATCTAAAAGAGTAGACTCATCAAAACAACAACAGCATAGTGGTTCCTAGTGAGGAAGCTTTAGTCCTGCAGTGGATTGAAACAGACAGCCCAAATTAGACGGTGCACCGTTCATCGTTCATTTTGGCTATGAACTATGCACAATACCAGTCAACCTCTTTCGTTGCAGAGGCAAAATCGCCTGTGAACGGCGAACAGTCTGTGTTTAGACGGTTTATTTTCCATGATTCATCAGTGACGCGTCAAAAATGAAAGCAAAAATCCCGAAAAGTGAACCATTTAATTTGGGCTTCAGTAGGTATAGGTATGCGTCATGTGTGTATGTGTGATACAAACTCTGATTTTATAGGTATGTTGATAAGATACAATGTTGACTAAAGTGATATAATCAGGAGAGGTGTGATTTACCAATTTTTTAGGTCATAAAAATGGTTCAACAAACATTTAAGTGACTGACAACATCTCATGTTTATAATAATTATGTTTTTATATTTTTTTACTTAAGTCAAGTTTCAGATCTTTCTAAATCTGTCATTGTTGTGTTATAATAATTTGTTTTATAGCCTCATTAGCCCAATGGTAAAGGATGCAGATTGAAAACTGAACAGTTGCGGGTAATATCCCCACATGTTGTACTGTTGTCGTACCAACTCTTAACACAAGCTTTCAACTTATATGGAGCGAAGATGAGAATATTATCAATTTAAATGTATGTTTTAAGATAAACTGCTTTAATATTAAGCTAATAATTAGGAGCTTCATATAATTGACATACAACACTTACTCTTTATAAAGTGTGTTAGTTTGTTGGTGAGTTTGTTTGTCTTGCAATCACGCATCAATCTAGCAAAGGCTCTATGTGATTTTTTTGCATTGGTATAGTTGAGGATTAGGACAGTAATATAGCTACTTCTTATCGCAGAAAAATAGAGGCAAAAACTAATTCCACATGGGCAAAAGCTAGTTATCAATAATACAGCATAATTTTAATCCTGGAGAATCACAGGGTTATTACAGGTTCATTTACTATTAATTACCTACCAAACTATATCAATTAAGTTGCAGGTACCTACCTAATTGGTAGGTACCTGCAACTTAATTGATATAGTTTGGTAACTTAATTGATATAGTTTGGTAACTTACAAACATTACAGCAACAGTGTAAACCTGTGGTGTAAACAATACGTAGCTAAAGGTAAACTATTCAGTTTACGAGCAGTCAAACATTTTATGTAGGACACTGTAATTTAACAAATACCCAAATACCTTAGTGAAAATCCTTCTCCAGTAGAGATCAGATCTTGTTGGTGTTAGGGGTATGGACACCGTAGTTTCTCGTCCCGACGGCATTGTTCTTCACCAAAAAACCCAATAAATTGAAACGGTAAACACTGTTTATTAATAAAGCTTAAAAGTAGCACATTATAAACACGTTAGTTTCAAGGTACCGCTAGTGATATCGCATGTTACATTTATTGTCAACGCGAGATAAGATAGCGATAATGTATAAGATTATCCCGATAAATTGATTTGTTTCGTATTCGTTCGTAATTCGTATTTATTTTAATGCATCACAAAAATCCCAACCACCTCAATATCGAAATGTTTGACAACTGAAAATTGAACTGAACTTTGACAAAGTTTGAAGTGAACACAGAACTTCAACTGAAGCATTCAAACTTGATGTTTGACAGACTTCACATCAGCAGCTATCCTAATTCCTATCACTGATGTCTATTAAATCCTCATTAAATCCTTGATTAATACTGGACTTGCTGTCCAAATAAATAGCTCATTTGCGACCAAGGGTGACATAGTAATTCAAAATTCACCAACTTTAGTGCAAAATTACAATAAGCAAATGAGCGCGATATATTTCGATGGAAAAAGCCATTCACCAAAGAAAAGAAGAAGATACCTACCTATTTCGATTGTTACTAAGTACCTATCGATACAATAATCGAAATAAAAGTATCGAATACGAGATCGCCTGTCATTGTTTATGCCTGTCATCGTCGTTATCTCCCGTAGAGAGAGAAGACATAGAGTCAGTGACGATTTCTTTCTCACTCACACTAAAAAGAGAGCAGAGATAAAGTTATTAATGTGATAAACAGAGACGCAGCTACCCAATTTTTTGTCCCTCATCGTGTAACCAGTTTTTTTCAAGGTCGACACACTTTTGTGCCCAACAAACTGACAGTTAATAAGAAAATTTAGTATCTATGTGTGTTGCCAGCTTTAGGTACCTATACAATGTCCCGATTTTCCCTATCCTACTTATATTATAAATGTGAAAGTTTGAATGTATGTAGGGCCATCCATACATACATCCAAATTTCAGCCATATCGGTTTAGTGTGGCGTGATTGAGTAACAAACATATGGATGTTTGTTACTCAATACGCCACACTAAACCGATATGGCTGAAATTTGGCACGGAGATAGGTTTTTTTTAGTAATGTCCTCTGACATACCGTAACGGCGGGTTACTTTGGCTACTTTTTCAATTTTTTTTTTAATTTTTGTTGAAACAAAATAAAGTCGTGATGGAAGAAATGAATATTATGAGAAAAGAAAAGAAAGATGATGGATACTAGAATATAATATATGTCGGCGATGATTAAAGTGTATTCAGTTAGATAGTGTCGGTTACTGTTCTGAATCATCCTGAAGTTTCGTTCGAATGTCCAACAACCAGTCGAGAACTGTTGGCGATCTTAAGAATTATTTTATTTACAAAGTTCTTAATTTTTAAAGCCATTTTTAAATAGCTAGAGGCAGACTTTTAATGTTTTTTTTAAATAATTATTAACTTAAACTATGAAGAGTTGCAGTTTTATACGACTGCCTGAAAAAAGGAATATACTGTTAATTTCATTAATGATGATTTTGATGACTAAATATACAATTTTTGTTGCTTTTAATTCAATAGCATTACTCGATCGAAGGAAAATTTTAACTGTTCATTACAAATTATTTTGTGTAACATTCTTACTAGTAACGAAAAAAAATTTTCCTTTGTGTTACATACATCTTTTTTCAAAGTGACTCACATATGCTAAATTTCTATTCGGCATTTCAATATTTTTTTTAAGGAGCAAATAATTATCTAGTGAATTGGTCCTATGAAAGTACATTAAAAAACTTTAGTATAAAAAAAAATATTTTTAAAAAACCGACTTACGTGTACAAACTAAAATTATTTTATACTTTTAAGTGGTGGTTGAAGTTAATATTGTGTGCAATAAAGAATAATAAATTCTTTATTGCACACAATATTAAGATATATGTAAAAAATAGAAGCTTACCCTAATAGGTATGTCTCTCCCAGACAACCTTATATGTGTAGGTATGTTATTTAAAAAATAAAACAGTTCAGCATCTGTTTTGTCGTTTTATTTAAAAATCCTGGGAAGAATTTTCCATCTAATTTGGGGTACTAGGGGAGTGCAGTTATTGTGGCAACATTAAACTCGAACTTGTCATGTGACGTCATCGTTACGTCATGTTATCTCTATTTCAGTCGCGGTTACACAGTACCTTGGTCTATTGCCTTCTCTGTCTACGTTATCTCCTATGCAGCTCCTATGGTTCTCTCCCCGGCCCCGACCCCCGTTGTTGCTCGTTGTCAAATGTCATGAATGTCACTCGTTGTGAACTTGTGAATCAACACTGTGTTCGTCTTATTGCTTGAACTTCAATTTGTAATAATTGCTACCTACTTAATATCATTGCATACATATCATATCAACCGTGCATAATGTGTGCATTGCAAATTGTGTGAATTGTTTACTTACAAAACAATAATCAAGTATAAAAGTGCAATCGTATGGACGGTTGTCGCGAACATGATTTCGTTAGACAAGTTTTTATTTGTGATATTTAGTTTATTAGTAAGTGAATGCGTGCCCCGCTCCATCGAAGATGACGAGTCCTTTATACAAAATCCTAGGTATACCAAGTATGACGATTTAATCACACTATTTGACAAGTTGGAGAGCTCCTACCCGGAACTAGCGAAAGTATATTCGATAGGGAAATCGGTAGAAGGACGTCAACTGCTTGTTATACAGATCAGTGAAGGTGTGAAACAGGTGCACCCAGACCGGCCGTCCTTCAAATATGTGGCCAACATGCATGGGGACGAATCTGTTGGCCGTGAATTGATGATATATTTGGCCCAATATTTGATCTTGAATTATGGAAAAGACGATAGGGTCACGAAACTGGTGAACACAACAGACATTCATTTGATGCCGTCTTTAAACCCTGATGGGTTTGAGGCTAGTAAAGTAAGTATGCTTTTTTTGAACTTAAAACTTACATAGGTACTTACTTAGTAACTTATTGTTTTATCAAGGTTTATAAGAGCAATAAATATTATTAATTAAACTTTTATTGATATGCCAAGATAAGAGCGAAGTAATATTTTTATTTACTACTCAGATTATTTGTTTTATATTTTTTATTATATACTTACTTTTTTTGTCTCTTATCTGGGGTTAATAATCCACATTTGATTCAAGGGTTTTCTTTATAAATTATAATGTCTTATTTCAATAAATTTTAATATGATAACATACTTGTTACTACCTACAACACTGCGTAAACTGTCCAGCCTAGGGAAATAAAAAAAAGACAATCTAATTTATGACAGAGTGTCTGCCTCTGAACTGTCCCTTATTTCTTACCAGTTGTATGTATCAACCATCCATACCATCGGGACATCAGTAACCTGTGTCTAAACAGGCAATTGGGTGGAAAAGTCCTGACATGGGCCTCATCGCCTGCCTAGCCTGACTATGAAGGAGTCTCTTTCCTATATACAATTCAATGTATGTTTACCTATGTTCCATTGTAGAGCTTTATACCTATTGATGAATGAGGTGTCAATCAATACGTAACTATAGTCCATAAAATTATTGGATTTTTTTGACAAGAAATTCTCAGTACTAGCCCAGAGTTAGGAAGTTGGCGGTGAGTTACTCCTGTGCCTAAGAGAGCACATAAATTATTATTATTTGAATGTACATAGCATGCAAATAGTAAACTTGAAATTTTAAGTATTTGATCAAAGCTTTACAATTATTATTGGAAAGTTTTGCTAACTTGTGCAACTTGTATGTCGTTATCAATGCAACATGCATTGATAATGGGGTCATTGCAATGTTTATGCACTTGCCATTAATTACTTTATTGATCACTTCCCAGACATTGCAGTTAACTACTTAGATAATAATAAAAGTGTAAAATAATGACTGCTAAATGTTCATCTTGGAATTACATTTATTATACTTAATACACTTAATTATATTTGGTATAAATACTTTATTTAAATAGGTCTTTCTAAGAAAAAGCTTTACCCCAAAGTTAAGTGGAAAATTCTTACCAATTGGTAAAACAGATTGGAATATCAATAAGTATTTGTATTGATTTTTAATATATGTATGAACTACATACACATTGGGTACTATAAATAAAATTGGCAACTTTCAATTTTTCAATTGAATCTGGCTTGGTCCACTTGGCTTTAGGGGATTCAAAAATCCTTTCTTAGCAGATGCCTATTCATAATAGTTATCTGTATGCCAAAATTCAGCCTGATCTGACATTTTATATATTACTAGAAGCCCGCGCCGACTTCGTCCGGGTTGAAAATTAAATATTTGTTCTTGTGAGCTTCTTATAGGAGACGATTGTCAATAAGATCACCACAGGAACCACACGAATATCCCGCACCGATACCCGCCACCGTGCCCAGCCGCGCCAGCCGGCACCATTTTATTATTTTATCGCGCGGACATATTATTAATTTTCTGATAACTCCTAAGATATTTATTTAAATTGTATAGTGTAAAGGGCAAATATGTTCTAAATTAAATACTTACGATAATAAACATATTTATTTAGATATAGATTGACATCACATCGGTTAAAGAAGCTTCGAAAATAATTCATTATTTTTAATCAAAATTTGAAAGATAGAAATGGTTACTGTAAGTTATCCTTAGAATATAGACATATGCTATCGCGGACTTTTTTTTAGAACTCTTTAAGAGGAACAATTCACCCATACATCATTTTCATCCAATAACAGTATATGACCCAGCGCACGCCTTGAAAACGTTTGAGAGTCAAAAATTTTTCCGACTTCTTTAACAAATTTGCACATAATATCGAGCCATAATACATTTATGGGCATAATATATAGCCTATAACCATCTGAAATAATGTACCTTTGAAATGGTAAAAGAATTATTGTAATAGGTGCGGTGGTTCCAAAGTTTGCTCCGGACATACATACAAACTCACAAAATTCGCGCTCTCTCTTTATTATAATAGTATAGATTTAGATTGAGACAAACCTATTTATTAACTTTCAGTTTTATAAGAAGTGCATATAAAAAGTTATACCTAAAATAGAACTGTTTTTATTTACTTTTCATGAGTCAGTTACTAAATAGAAACTCAGTGTCATGATAAGCTGATAAAAGTTATCTTTTCCCACAGCCTGGGGCAACCCTGAGCCAAGATAGATATTAAATAAAAACAAAATCGACACATCTTAAAAACTTGTTTAGTACCACATTAACCTATTTTATGAATAAGATTAGATAATATGAATGAATGCCTTAGTAAAACAACTTATGTACT
This sequence comes from Hipparchia semele, assembly GCA_933228805.2. Taxonomy (NCBI): domain Eukaryota; kingdom Metazoa; phylum Arthropoda; class Insecta; order Lepidoptera; family Nymphalidae; genus Hipparchia; species Hipparchia semele. Next base: position 1,810,966 of record OW121719.1, read on the forward strand.
AGTAAGATTACAGTTTAATTGTACAGTTATTTTTTATTTACATAAGAGAAAAAGGAATTCCCTTATCTACTACTGAATTAGCTCAAACAAAATATTGTCAGAATAAAATTATTTTTGGCTATTTAGTTAATTATAAAGCTTTACCCAGAACTTTTTTGAACAACCAATGGCAAACAGAAAATCCTCTGATTATTTTTGACAAACTCTAACTGAATATTCTGAACAATCCAAAACAGTTGGCAAATCCTAACTGAATATTTTAAACAATCCAAAACAGTTGGCCAATCATAACTGAATATTCAGAACAATCCAGAACAGTTGGCCAATCATAACTGAATATTCAGAACAATCCAGAACAGTTATCAAATCCTAACTGGATATCATAACATTGTTTCAGGAAGGTTCCTGCGAGTCTCTCAAGGATTACGTTGGCAGGAACAATGCAAACAAGAAGGACTTAAACAGAGACTTCCCAGACCAGTTTGACAAAAACAAGGCAAATGACGACGAGTATCTGTTTGGTGGTCGGCAACCGGAGACCGCGGCGCTGATGCGATGGGTTATGTCGAAGCAGTTTACTTTGTCTGGGAACCTACATGGTGGGGCGATCGTTGCTAGCTACCCTTATGATGACAATAGGTGAGCCTTTTCAAATCTCTTCTAACTTGTACAGGTTCCTTACACACAGGACAGGATGGGATAATGTGCTTGTGATATCACAGCATGCTCTGCAGCCATCATTTGGGAATTTTTTAACTTCATCTTCACTTCATCATAAAGTTATGTAGTTTATATCAAAAATCTTTGTATTCGTTTTGATCTATATTATATCAGTACATCACACATATTACACTAATATTATCACGATGAATGTGTGCATGCGTGCATGTGCTTGTGAAATGCTTATTACATATAAGTATAGTTCCTGCAATTCACGAGGGCGCGTGAGCTTTACTTGGGGTTACATCGTGTACATGCACATTGCGTGAGTGTGCGTGCCTGTCAGGAGCCTAGGTGGGTGCGGTCAGGCGCGAGCAAGCTCTCGCTAACACTTAGAAAGATACGACACGCACACAACCATGAGCCACGCGCGCTCGTTAGTTGAAAGAACTATAAAAGAGTGCAATACAATGCCTTTATAGGATTTAGGCTATTGCTTTATTAGTATTGATAGACTTGTATAATGTATAGAGCTACTTTGTGAGTTGGGTAATCAATATTAGGGCATTCCGAACCAGTGGTAGATTCATCGACGATTCAAAAGCACTTGTAAAAGTTTATTTGAATAAAAAATACATCTATTCTATTCCAATCTATACAACGAAACTGGTTAATTAATTCCAGCGGTAAACAAGACTGTTGCATCGAGAGTCAGACGCCGGACGACGCGTTGTTTAAACATTTGGCGGACGTGTACGCGTCGCGGAATGAGGACATGCGGCGCGGGGACGTGTGCCTGCCGGAGAAGTTCAACAAGGGGGTCACCAACGGCGCCTTCTGGTACTCTGTGCAAGGTCGGTGCTATTTTTTTTTAAAATTATTGAATGTGAATTTAGTTTCAAAAATCCCGTGGGAACTCTTTGTTTTTCCGGGATAAAAAGCAGCCTATGTCATTCTCCAGATCCTCAACTATAATAATAATAATCCTATTATAAATGCGAAAGTTTGTACGTTTGTTATTCAATCACGTCGCAACGACTGAACTGATTTGGCTGAAATTTGGTACAGGGATAGATTATAGTTGGAATAGCACATGGGTTTATTTTATCTCGGAAAATGAGAGAGTTCCCGCGGGAACAAAAAACCTTAGTCGCGGGTATCATTTAGTAATTAATAAATTGTTTATTTGCAAGAAACATAGTACAAAAAAACAGATGTTATCAAGTTACATATGTCCACATATGTTCCGTCAATGATGGCTTGCAAATTATTAATTTCCTATACCCATGCAAAAATAATTGTATTTTCTACTGTAACCACCACTATGACGGTAGTTTTGTTATCTGGCAATGCATTTCATGGCACTGACAACTTGAAAGTCTAAAGGCGTAATTTTTAATTTCTTATTTTTTCCGCTTGAAATAAGTCATTAATTAAAGTCTGCGCTATGCAAAATTTTTCCTTTTTTCCTTATAGGCTAAAAATAGGCACCAATCAAAAATAAATATCTAATTATACTTTTGTTGATTGTCACTACCAAAATTTTTTCAAACAAAACTTTGAAAAAATTTTGGTAGTTACAATCGCGAGGGGTACATTGCTATCGGTATTAAGTGGGTCTAACTTGAGGTGCGGTGCGGGGAAGCGTGAGGTGAGGTAAACTTTACGTAGACGGGTAGTACATTTTATTTTTATTTATGTTCCCTCAAATATGTTCCCTCAAATATGGTTGAGCGAAGCAACGGCTGGATCATGCGTCATGCTCGTGAACGGGTGCCACCATCGGGAATGGGTCTGCTTTGTCTGCCCGTCTTGACATGCATAGGATTGTATGTACCTACGTACGCATTGTTGAAGTTTCATTGTGGAAGTACTGTATACTTAGCATAGTTTTGTTACCTATTGTAAAAAATTTTTTCTGAAAAGAGCAACTGCTGAATTTCTTACCGGCTGCTCTCAGCAGAATCTGCATTCCGAACCGGTGGTAGATTTATGACGTGCCATAAGAGCAACAAGTTGGCCTACATGAAATAAATAAATTTTGAATTTGAATATTTACTTCTAGGTGGTATGCAAGACTTCAACTACCTGCACTCGAATTGCTTCGAAGTGACGTTTGAACTGTCATGCTGCAAGTACCCGACTGCTGACAAGCTGCCTAAGTACTGGAACACTAACAAGGAGCCTCTGCTGGCTTTCATCGAACAGATTCATATCGGCGTGCGGGGGTTTGTCGTGGATGAGGCTGGAGTGCCTGTTAAAGTGAGTTCTTTTTATATTCAAACAAAAAATCCAAATTATTTATTTCATGTAGGCCAAGGTCTGTTTTTTTTTTAATTTTTATGCCTGAATATCGGCCTGATCAGTCCAGTGTTTAGAGCTGTGTGTTCATAAATCAGTCAGTCAGTCAGTCACCTTTTCCTTTTTAACCGACTTCCAAAAATGGAGAAGGTTCTCAATTCATGGGAATCTTTTTTTTAAATTTTTATGTATGTTCCCCGATTACTCGAAGACGCCTGGACCGATTTGGAAAGTTCTTTTTTTGTTTGAAAGGGTATACTTCCCAGGTGGTCCCATTGTCATCAGCCCCCTGATGCTGCAACTCAGTGCCTATCAAAAAATGAAAGCCACTGACATATATTTTTTATCCATTGAAGGTTTACTATGCAATAGGAAATGATATTTCTCTTCAAACCTGCAATGGATAAAAAATGCCTATAGTCGTTGATAGGCACCGAGTTCCATGATGATAGGATCCTGGAGAAATCGAGGGTACTCTTCAAGTTTTATCGGCATAATTGATATACTTTGTAGTGGCGTTTGAAGAATTTTTACGTTTATATTATTCTCCAGAATGCCCAGGTCACAGTAGAGGGCATCAACCATTCAGTGAGGACTACAGAGCACGGCGCCTATTGGAGAATGCTGTTACCGGGACAGTACAACGTTACTGCACTGGCGGCAGGGTATGTAGTGCAAGTTTGACTGCGGATGACCTGGGTTCGATTCCCGGGTCGGCCCAAAAAATGTATTGGGTCTTTCTGTCAAGAAATTCTCAGTACTAGGCCGGAGTTAGAAAGTTGTTTAGTCACCCCCCCCCCCCCCCCCCCCCCCCCCGAATCAAAAAACCTTAATCCATGCGGATGAAGTCGCAGGCATCGTCTAGTTCATAATAGTAGGATTGAAGCCTCAATAGCCCAACGGTTAAAGGTGCGGACTTAAAACTGAAAGGTCGCAGGTTCGAACCCCACCCGTTGCACTATTGTCGTACCCACTCCTAACACAAGCTTTTCGCTTATTTGGATGAGAGAGGAGAATATAGGTCAAATTCAGCTTGGCTAATATTGTTAAAAAAAAATAATCTAAATATATAAAAGGCAAACGTGACTGACTGACTGACTGACTGATCTATCAACGCACAGCTCAAACCACTGGACGAATCAGGCTGAAATTTGGCATGCAAATAGCTATTATAACATAGGTGTCCGCTAAGAAAGGATTTTTGAAAATTCAACCCCTAAAGGCATAAAATAGGGGTTTGAAAAATCAAACTCAACGTGAGTGGGAAAAGCTAGTACATATTAAAATATCATCTCAGGTACTCCACCCCCCCACCGGTAACGGTAACGGTAACTCCCGAAGTACCCACCGCCCTGAACTTCACGGTGCACCGTCACCCGCGCACGCTGACCGACGGTAAGTACCTGCGTTACCATGGCAACGCCGCCGTCACCATCACCCACTGTTGGCTGCTGTTGCAATTCGTTCTCGTGCTCATATTACGGGCGAACTAATGTGCACTCTAACGCAAGCGTATAGAGTCTATTTTTTCTTAGCTGTGTTAAGAGATAAACAAATCGTAAGGTTAACCTTTTACCACGGTTTCATTGCCAACGCAGTAAGAGCATCCTATGCTTTTTTTTATTCATTGACAAGATAGTCCTTCACTACCATCTCACCTGATGGTAAGTCACGATGCAGTCTAAGATGGTAACTAACTTAGAACGGGTATGGCAGTGTAGATTCAACCCATACCTCCTAATTGGTTTCTACACGCCATCGTGCCGGAACGTTAAATCGCTTGGTGGCACGTCTTTGACGGTAAGGTGGTAACTAGCATTGGCTAAAGCCTCCCACCAGACCAGAGGCAATTTAGAAATTATAAACTCCCAAATTGCCCTCGCCGGAAATCGAACCCGAGACCTCCCAGTAATAAAACCACAGCGCTCACCACTGGGCGAGGGAGGTCGTTGAGATGCTCTGTGTATTGCGTCGCTTACGCCTTTCTGTGAGGAACTACTTGTTTACCTTTTAAGTCAGCTAAGGTAAATTGGATTATACGGTTCAATTTCCTTTATCGACTACCGTAGACTGATGTTGTAACTATGCAATAATTTCTGGTACTAATCTTGAGGATAAAGCAGTATGCAATCTAACTGAAGGTCATAAGGTCAAATTTCCTTTAGCATAGTAACAGACCTGTAAGCATTTTTCCTCGTACTAATTATATGGGTGAACTAATATGCACTTTAATACAAAGGTTTAAGGTTAATTTTCCTTTATTGTACACTATGCGGCAATGTCTGTGTCACCATAATTCGGCTTTGACAATCACAAATGCTGTTGTTGTCTGTAATCGTTCTAATATTGCGAACGAACTAATGTACATTCTAACTCATGGGAATAAGGTTGATATTCATCATAACGTGTATTAATCAATGAAAATCCTACCTCTGATATCGGAGATTCATTAGATTATTTATTGAGAAGACTATAAGAAAGTTAAAAAGTAAAACTTGAAAAAAATTTGATCAATATCCAATATCCATTATAATTTTTTATCTTAATACATAATATTTATAATGTTCTTTGCTGTAGTAAGTCAATTAACAGACTAATGTTACTGTAATTATAATACATAGTATGTATATAACGATATTTAAGTAAAAGTAATATTAAATGACTTATAGGTATTTGTTCCTAACAGCGTAAGGGTTCTCCCACATTTATGGCGAGGGATAAAAGAACATATAAATGTACATTATATTGCTGATGATATAGATTCATTCCAAAAAAATGTTTTTAATACATTATAGGCCACTATCACACCTGATGGAAAGTGATGATGTGGTCTAAGGTGTAACGCGTTTGCCTAGAAGATAATAATATAGAAACTTTGTGAGAGAAAATATTTTACAGCAGATTCTGTCTTAAAACTGGTTATAAAAACCAGAAGATGTACAAAACTGTACGTGAAATCTTATTATCCTATTTATAAATGCGAAAGTTTTTATGTTTGTTACTCAATCACGTCGCAACGACTGAACCGATTTGGCTGTTTGGCACAGAGATAGATTATAGTCTGGAATAGTATTAATTCTACTTTTTATCTGAAATAAGAGAGTTCCCGCGGGAATAAAGAACCTTAATCTAGTTAAATAATATGTAATTTTAAATCCTTGAATTTCTCGCCACTGATGTGCAAAATTTCTTAGTAATCTTAAAGCCTCATTAATTAATAATAGAACTACTTTATATTAATAGAACTAAAAGAACTATGTACATATTATATAATTATATAAAAAGCAATATAATTGTAATGTGATTTTTTCATCGGTATTATTAGTATAGGGATATAGGTAGGTAATAACTGCCAAAGTTAAAAATTAATATAATAATAATTACACTGCCATATTCCAATCGAATGTTAATTAAAATTAATATTACTTATTTAATAATTAATTATTGTACTTTAAGTAAATAATAAATTAAAGTCTGCTGTCAGTGAAAATTTTAAAATTGATAAATGTATCTAATTGTTAACAATAAATAATTTATAATGAATTTGAAAATATTAAAATAAAATAAATCCAAAGAATTATTGGCAGTTTTAATTTTTCTGTTTATTTTTTGTCGTTTCTTTTGTTACATCGTGTTAGATTGTTTTATACCTATACAATAATTTAATAAGTGTTATTACATGTTAATAGATTAATTGATGTGGTGGTGTGGTGGAGGTATACTAACTAAAGGGTATTATTTGCTTTTGAAAAATCACCTTTATTAGTAAGAAATAACTGCGTAAAATGGCGTATTTATATAATTGCTAGCACATCAAATAGTGGGGAGTTCATCTTTATGGTCGCTGGGTAATTAATTCAAAGCAACCATAAAGACTAGAGTTTCGTCCTCCATTTTGACTATTTCTATATTCCTTTTACGCAGTCGAATTTTTCCGTTATAAAGAGCTTTTGCTTCATTTGTTGGGTTGGTTTTTATCTCTTATGTTACACACTGTTTATTTGCCCCCTTTATGTTGCCCGTTTCTTTGTATAAACTCAACCTTCCCTAACATTTCTTCTTGAGTCACTAAAGTTTAATTTTGGAATGAAATAATTTCCACCACCTTTAACAACTAAACCTCAAAATGTAGATTGTTATTAATTGTAGATTGTAATTAAGTATTAAAATGTGTAAAATTTGTGTATTTTTTTTATTGAATTAATAAGGTAATTAAATGTACATTAAATCACTTCACATAAAACGTAATATAAAAACAAATTAGGGCAATAGCAGCTTACTGTTACGCCGATTTTATTATTAATAGTAAAGTAAGTACATAATATAATATTTCCAATCAAATTTATGTACATGCAAAAATTAATTATTTTTTCTAAATAAAATTAATAATATTCCAAAGTGGTAGAATTTTAAAATTAATACCTTAAAAATACAGTAAGCTTTTATTAAATAGTTCCATTGGATCAAGTTATTCAGTTTCAACTATTAAAGTTAACTACCAGTAGTGTATAGTAGAAATCATTATAATTTTCTACCAAAAGGTAGAATTTCTTCAACAAATCCTACCATCTAGGTTTACCAATCGGGGGCAAATCAGTGCGTAACAGGATCGCTCGTCACCAAATCGACGGTCTATCCGCAGAAGACTTCACTCACCACGACTATGTGAAGATGGAAAAGTTCCTCCAGGACCTGGCGGCGTCTTACCCGGATATAACCATGTTGACCAGCATTGGGAAATCTGTTGAGGGTCGCGAACTTTATGTATTGGAGATTACGGAGCATCCTGGGAGACATATACCTGGTAAGTTGCTTTCGTGTAACATTTTACTGCGTCGTTTTCCACATTGCTGAGGGTTCAGACTCGTTCCATTGGTAGTTTCAGGATAATAATGCTATATTCTTAGTGATCATTACTGAAGCCTACATGTTTTTCACGAGATGAAATTGTCAAACCAATAGGTAAAATATTTTTTATAATATAAGAAATACAAGAAAACAATGTTAAACGCACGCCAGAAAGAAACGTAACGTCAAGTCAACATGCACGTGAACAAAGTTTAGGCCAATCAGGAGCGTTCGATTTTGATGTTTGATGTCAGCAGCGTACAGATTATAAAAGTGCAAAATGGCGGTTTTCAAATCATGCTAATCTAATTTCAGTATCAAATAGATATTTTCTAATGTAGATTTTCTTTTTTTCCATGTTAATGTCACGAAAATAAAAAATATCCACAAATCATATACATTCAATTTATTTTAACAGGAAAACCCGAATTTAAATACGTCGCCAACATGCATGGCGACGAGGTAGTAGGAAGAGAGCTGCTGCTGCTCCTAGCTAAGTATCTCTGCCAGGAGTATAAGAGGCGAGACCACAGAGTCCAGAACATTCTCAACAGCACCAGAGTTCATCTGCTGCCGAGTATGAACCCTGACGGGTACGAGCGTGCGAGGGTCGGTAAGTGGCTTATTTTGTACTAGCTTTTGCGAATTCGTTCGCGCGAAGTTAAGTTATAGAAATCCCGCTGGATTAAAATTGTTTTCCGGTATAAAATGAAGTATTTAGTTACGAGTTTCAGGGACAAAAAAAGGTTTTTGTTCCTGAAAGTCGTTTTCAAAATTTGTTTTGTATGTGTATATGTACTATTATATGAATACTTTATATCTGTTTCTCAAGGTCATTACAACAAGAAAGGCAGAACAAATGCTCACGACATTGACCTGAATAGGAACTTCCCAGATCAATATGGGCTCACAGAGGTAAAGTCTAATTACATAAAATTACCCGTGTTAGTGTGTGTGTGTGCTAATGAGCGTGTATGTGTGTGTATATGCGTGCCTGTGTTTGCTGTCTTAGCGGTCTTCGGTGTCATAGACTATCATATTATGACGTCATGGCAAATTCAATATGGCGACTACGACAAATATCGGGTATTAAAGAAAAGGCCTCTTTGTGGATGTTCTGAAATTAAAATTAATTTTGTACATAAAATACAATATTTTTTTATGATCACGAATATAACAGTCGGTTTAAGTTTTTATCATCGTGTCCAATAAAACATCTCTTCCAGGATAACAAAATACCGGAACCAGAAACTGCAGCGGTAATGAACTGGTCTCTATCCATACCGTTTGTGCTGTCAGCCAACTTGCACGGTGGCGCGCTGGTGGCCAACTACCCCTACGATGGCAACGCTCAGATGGAGACTGGGGTAGAGAACCCCGCGCCTGATAACTCGGTGTTCGTGCATCTGGCTCATGTGTACTCTGATGTAAGTATTGGTGTCTCTCCGTGCCGTTCTTGCTGTGAGCCAACTTGCACGGTGGCGCGCTGGTGGCCAACTACCCGTACGATGGCAACGCTCAGATGGAGACTGGGGTAGAGAACCCCGCGCCTGATAACTCGGTGTTCGTGCATCTGGCTCATGTGTACTTTGATGTAAGTATTGGTGTCTCTCCGTGCCGTTCTTGCTGTGAGCCAACTTGCACGGTGGCGCGCTGGTGGTCAACTACCCGTACCCACAGAACACGATATTGTGCCACCTATATACAACGACTGCCAGCGACTTGCCTGAGATCGTCCGTTCATCTAGTGAGGGGTCTACGAACGCTGCGCTTACCGTTACTTTGTTGGGTTGCTATTCCAGCACTTGGGACCCCAAAGCCCATCACTTCTTCGAGATATGTTTTAAATATACCTAGGCCTTCAGTCTTTAGTATTACTGTTTAGTTATATTAATATCATGGTGTTATTCTTCTAGGCTCACCATAAGATGCATCTCGGACAGCCTTGCCAAGGCAACGACAGGCTGGACGACAGATTCCCCGAAGGCATCACCAATGGTGCTAAATGGTAAGAAAAAGTGCCTTTTCCATATTTTACACGGTGGAACATTTTATATTGTTATATTGTAAAGGGGACGTGACCCGCGTTTGCGAGTTACGAGCTGGGATCCCTAGTTTACTAAATTTTCGTTGTTTCATGTGTAATAGCTAATTTATTACAAGTACCAAATTCCTTAGTATTTCCTGTGTTTTGTTTATATGTCCTTAGCAATTTGATGAAATGATCGATCACTGGAGTCGTTTTGAACCGATCACCTTGTCAATTTGTCACGTTCGACCCGGGTTACAAAAAATGATCGACACAGCTCTTAATCCAAATGTCTTCCATATTAACAGGTACGTGCTAGCAGGCGGCATGCAGGACTGGAACTACCTGCACTCCAACGACCTGGAACTAACGCTTGAGCTCGGTTGCTACAAGTTTCCGCCCGCCACAGATCTGCCCACCTACTGGGAGGACAACCGGGAGGCCTTGCTGCAGTTCATCGAAGAGGTATATTCCTTTCACTACAGCGATGGCTCTAAAATCACGTTTATTTTTATTCTTTCCAAATAAATCGACTGTTCCGTAGAACAAAGTCATATCTGCTAAATTCACAACTTGAAATTCGAGCCTTAAAAGTTTTTGTAAACTACATATAAAATGTTTATAGTTTACTAAATCTTCTAAAGCTCAAATCTCAAGTTATGAATTTAGCAGATGAGACTTTGTTCTACGGAACAGTCGAAATGTCTATACAAATCCCCAATGCCCAGGTTTGCTCAGCCCTTGTAAGAGGTATAATTTGACTTTTCTGGGACTTAACTTTGGAGTTAAAACAAGATAAATTTGTTTCAAGACATATGGCTTTTGCCAAGTCTAAGTAAGCCTGCCTGCACGGCCTGATCACTACACTAAATACGTGTAATTATATGATAGAAAAACTTTATAAGAAAAATTGTCTACAGGTCCATAAAGGCGTCCACGGTTTTGTCCACAGTCACATTGGCCACGGTCTGGCTAACTCCACCATATCCGTATCTGGCATTCACCACACTATACGCTCCGCTAAAGACGGTGACTACTGGCGTTTACTCACCCCTGGCACCTACAACATCACTGCCAGCAAACCCAAGTGAGTTTCACGAACATATCCATATCCGAAATTCACCACACTATACGCCCTGTTAAGGCAGAAACTACTTGAGTTTACTCATTCCTGACATTTAAGAAGTTTTGAGTAGGGTTGACGGACACTTTGTGTCTGCAAGTAAAACCAAGTGAGTTTCATAGTCATTTTAGCCACGGCATTCACTACACTATATGCTCCGCAAAAAGACGGCTACTCACTCCTATCACCTACAACGTCACTGCCAGCAAACTCAAGTATGGTCACATCGGCCAGGGTGTCTATTTATCTACCATTTAACACACTATACTACTGGCGTTTACTCACTTCTGGCATTTTCAACATCACCGCCAGAAAACCCAAGTGACTTCCAAGAACATTTCCATATTCGGCATTCACGACACTTTACCTCTGCTGAAGACAATCTACTGGCGTTTACTCACTTCTGGCACCTAAAAAGTGAGATTATATTTTCTTAACGCCCTTTTGTCCTGCTTTAGAAAACACAACTGGGTCGTTCTACTTTTCTACCGACAATAGTCTGTCTTTCTTCTTATTATGGCATCTCGTTGGAGTATTAATATAAACGGTTTTTTATTCGGTTCGAATAAACGTCCATATTTTTCTTATCTATTAATATTATGTCATTTTTCATGTTCTCTAACCAGCATATTTTATACGTTCGTTTTCCGTATAATGCTGTGACAGAGTGGTAAACTGAAATGTGGTCTCTACAGAAAAAGACCACTTTGTCACATTATTTTTTCAAAAACCAACATTAAAAAAGAATCAATATTAGCTAGGAAGGAAACTTTAATTAGTACTAATGAAAACACAGATGCAGTTTTTTTTAAATCCCACACATAAAACACAATTATAGATAGTTCAAAAAACCAAAAAAATAGAAAAACGTCGTTTCATTGTCGGTAGAAAAGTAGAACGACCCAACTGCAAATTCTAGCAGTCGTTTCTGACCCTTACATGTGTTGTTCAAATAGGCTTGTAATGACATCTTCCAGTTGGGAGTGAGAACAAAAAAATCTGTTATTAATTAATTTTTTTAAATTAGTATTTAGTCTTAATGAGTAGGTTTTTTTTAAATTAATTAGTAAAATTTTTCTGATCCTAGTTACGAGAGTATCACGGAGCAAGTGACAGTGCCAGAGAACGGTTCAGTGAGCCTCAACTTCACCCTCATGCCAGACGACCCGCAGCACTGGTCTTCAGCATACGACTTCCGGTAAGTGCATGGAGAAATCAACCGTACCGCTGTGAAAATTGAGTTAATATTTCAATAGTAAGCTTCAGATGTTCCATAACTCCACATTATAAATTGAACTTTCGAATCACAAATTACTTTCTAATCTATCAATTAACTTTACTGGCTTTGTTTCCTCGTTTTATGAGTGTTATTCTATGAACTTTTATTCTTATTGTTCTGTACTCTCACTGTTTGTTTTTCTTTCATGATTATATTTAATAGCACAAAAGATATTTCATTCAATATCGTGTTAAGGCGAAGTATCTCAGTAACTAATCAATAAAAAAATCTGAATACCTAAAATGTTTATATATTGCTAACCAAACGATTGTTACTTCGAAGCCTATTCGTCTTAACATACATGCTTTTGTCTTTTTATGAAATGGAGAAGATTCATTGGACATGGACATTTGAATATTGAGTTATAATTATAAAAATAAAATATAGACCAAAATAGCAATGCAAAATTTTTTGAAATTTGACAAGAAATAACATTAAATAGATCATCAGTGTTGAAAATTTTAGCATGGAATAAAATTTTAGCATTCTAGTATAGTTCTTTCAACTCACGAGGCAACCTACGTAGGCAAGTTAAATCAAGTACCCTTTGTCAATCCATTAAGCATTGCAGTGTGGTATATTTAGGTCTATAACTTTTTTGTTTATACAGATAATTCAATATTACTTTCACTGTTATGTTTCATTCTGCTTATATATTTTTTTAAATCAGTCGAAAAAATTCTCCATTATCTACTTAAATAATTGATTTTCTAATGAATGTTATGTATTTATGTATAAATAATATTCTTCGTTAAAAATATAATTATGTATGTATCGGCTTTTGTGTATTGTTTGAAACTAACTGTCTGCGTTACTAATATTATTTTTCACCTCTCATGCTCTTAAAGTGTCACTTTAGCAAGGGGATAGTTTTCATCCGAGAGAGGGAGGCAGGATACTTTTTGTCCCAAAATATTAAGTAGTACGGGATTATTGAAAACCTAACAAAAATAGCGAGTATGGCGGGACTAATAACAACAAGCATGGTTGACCAAGATAGTGTATCGCTCCAGTGTAAACTTAAAAAACAGCACGCTGATAGAAAAATTCTTTAAATATAAAAATATTTGCAACTAGTTGATGCCCGCGGCTTCGCTCGCGTGGATTTAGTTTTTAAAAATCCCGTGAGATCTCTTTGATTTTCTGGGACAAAAATAGCCTATGTCACTCTCTCGGTCCGTCACTATACCCATGCAAAAAATCACGTCGGTCCGTTGCTTTGTTGCGGCGCGATTGAAGGACAAACCAACAAACAAACACACTTTCGCATTTATAATATTAGTAAAGATTATTTTGACTTTTGGTTGGTATGATAAGACTTTGTTTTTTACAATGATAATGGAACCCTACTTCGATTTAAATAGTTGTATCAATCATTACTAGTCTCAATCGTGATCATTTGCTGAATATATTATGATGTTTTTCATTCTATGCTTTTCGGAGTTATGTGCGATCAAACAATTAAATACCACATGTTTCAACAGTGAAGGTAAATTCAACCCCGAACGCTTGAGAGTTCTTTATAATGTTTTTATAGGTGTGTGAAGTCTGCCAATCTAAATTGGGCTAGCGTGGTGGCCTATAACTCTTCTCTGAAAAGGAAATATTCAACCACTATTCACTAGTGAACCATTAATGGCGTCACAAGCCAGAAGCCATGAACCAGGCTTTGCAAAGCGCGCCAATCATTTGAGCGTACGAACTTACTGTCCAGCTGACATCATCGCATGGCGTCGAGTTTTTTTGCGTGTTCGTTTGTGCGAAAAATGCAAAATTTAAATGCACTTTATTGGTATCAATTGATTAAAATTTTAGTATATTTTCTAGCAGTCTATTTTATCACCTTAGAGACACTTTCCAAAAAAGAGTAAAATGCCCTATTCATTACAACGTTAATTTTTTGCGTTTGTAAGAAACTTTCTTTCTTAGCAGATAATTGGGCACTTGTCAAAATGTGGATATTGACGAGTACTCAATTATTATAAGGACATGTAAGAATAACATTTGTAAAAACAGAAAATAAATGGGTCAAAAACGAATAAGTTATAAGCTGTTTTACTGCAACTTCCGTCTCTTTCTGAAACAAAATTTTGCATTGAGAGTATATGGAGCTACTGAATCGTGACGTCATGTTGCAATAGCGCTCTGTTTTTCCAACAGGAAACTTAAAAGCTCTATATCTCGGAGACTGGTTAAGATATTAAAAAAACAAAAATGCTATGGTGTAACAATAATATTAAAAACCTTTATTTTAAGTAAACAAAAATAATTTGTCAAAACCCCAGTTCAGCCGCCGAAGTGGCTGCGACGCAGTTTCGGCAGGTGTGTCGCTAGTGTGTCGCTGTACTCAGTGTATTGTTTTTGTGCCTGTAGCGTGTTAGACAACATATTAAATACCCGCTACCATTCCCCGCTGGACATGTACGCGGAGCTGGCCGAGCTGGAGAACAAGTATCCCGACATCGCGGAGTTCCGCGCCGGGGACAGCATGAAGACCGCCACGCTGCATGAGCTCAAGCTTACAACCGACGTGAGTAAAGTCTCCGGACTCCAAATATTATGGCAATATCGATCTTCCTCTTCTTCTTCTTTATCAAACGATAGACGTTCACTGCTGGACCTAGGTCTCTTGCATGGACTTCCACGGACGGTAGCGGGCTAACTTGGAAGAGGTATGGTGTGCATTCAACCCATACCCCCAATCGGTTTCTACACGCCATCGTGCCGGAACGCTTAATCGCTTGGCGGCACGTCTTTGACGGTAGGGTGGTAACTAGCGTTGCCAGACGTCCCGTATTTCCCGGGACATCCCGTATTTTAGGCATAGTTTAAAATGTCCTGGCGGGACTGACTCTGTCCCGTATTTGAACCGTACTTCGTTTTTCATTATGATATCGATCCAAGTATTAACACACGCAACGTTCGTAAAAAAGCGAGTTGATCACTATTTTTAATTACGATTATAATTGTATTGATTTTTACAGATATGTTAAAACGAATAAAAATATATTAAAACTGACTTGATCCTCGAAAAAATATTAAAAAAAATGACACTAAATAATTTTGTTTTTTTATTTGTCCCGGGTAAAAAACTGAAATCCCGTATTTTTTTAGCTTTTTAATCATTTGTCCCTTATAGGCTGAAAAAAAATCTGGCAACCCTAGTGGTAACGAGCCACGGCCAAACCCTCCCACCAGACAAATTATATCGTACCCTTATTGCAAAAACCGATTATCTGCATTTTTGTACCAAAATTAGGTTAAATATATCAATCGACTCCTCAACTCACGGCGAAGCTGTAGGTAAAACCCATTATCTGCTACGACGCTTTTTTACGGAGATAGCTAGAGTTAAAAGCAACTACCTACAGGTATGATTTAATTACCTTCTTAAAAAAAGAACTAAACTCATTTAAATAATTTAGATTTATAAATCTATACCATAAAAACAATGTATTGTATTATAATACTTTTCAGATGTAGTTGCTTGATTTATCATTATGTCAATATTATTCTGTTAATACATGTTAACCTGCGTTAACAGGTTTCAGCTTTTATTAATATACTAGAAATTGCTGATGTATCTAAAAAGAAAAACGAACTAAACAACATTAGTTGCTTTTTGCAGAATAATGAACTCAATATTTTGTTAAAATTATTGCAGGTAAAAGAACTTAAGTTCACTTTTACTGTATAACTGGGCTACGAGGGTTTTTGAACATCTTCACAAATCAAAAGTTTTTTGATTTGTTAAGCTCACAATATAACTCTATCTTTAAGGTGATAGAGAAAAGACTGTCTAAAGATCTTAAGTTTAGTAACTGGCCAACTGCCGGAATCTATAAAAGTAGAAATAAGCTGTTTGACTTATATGCAGAAAAAAATATAATTATTCCCCCGCGTTTATTGAATATGTAAGAAATTATTCTAAATTGTTTGAAAATGTGTGCATACAAGCAAAGTCACTTCACATAAAACAAAAAATTGCCAATTCTGATAATAAAATTAAAACAGCATGGGACATCATCGGCGATGAAATGAGTAAACATAAGGTACATAATAATAATAAATTGGAGCTTAAAAGTGATAATCATGTAATTAACTCCGATACAGTAATTGTAAATACATTTGAGAACTTTTTCAAAAATATTCCAATTACTACAACCAGTTCTCTGAATTCCTCGCCAGCAGAAGTCTATCGTCTTCTAAGGAGCAATGTCTCTGAGTGCAATAAGTTATTTAGGTTTGAACACGTTACCCCATATGACATAGTCAAAACATTTAAATCTTTACAAAATAAGAAAACAGCAGATCTATGGGGGATATCAGTTAAAATAATTCATAACATCATTGATATTATTGCGCCGTATCTTGCTTTAATTTTTAATAAATCAGTAGATTCTGGATCTTTTCCAGACCTTATGAAATGTAGTAAGCTAATACCGCTTTTTAAATCGGGAAGCAAAAGTGACCCGAATAACTACAGGCCAATTTCAATTTTGCCAACTCTCAGCAAGATATTCGGAAAAATAATGCTCAACCAACTGCTTTTACACTTTAATTTAAATAAAATCCTACACACTGAGCAGTATGGTTTTACAAAGGGTCGATCAACAACCGATGCAGCCGCAAGGCTGTTACAACACATATTCGATGCATGGGAGAACTCACAGAGTGCCATTGGTATTTTCTGTGATTTGTCGTCAAAGGCATTCGACTGCGTTGATCACGAGACACTTTTGCTTAAACTGAGCCACTATGGCATTAAAGATTTTGCACTTAGTCTCATTGCGTCTTATCTCAGTGAACGAGTCCAAAGAGTATGTGTCAATGATGTAAAATCATCCGGATCAGCCTCAGTAATGGGTGTACCCCAGGGTTCTATTCTAGGTCCATTCATGTTTTTGGTCTACATAAATGATTTACCACATTTTGTCCACAATACTTGCGATATTGTACTATTTGCTGATGATACGTCTTTGAATTTTAAAGTCGATAGGATAAAAGACAATTTTGACGATGTAAATAATGCATTATCTCAAGTTTCTGAATGGTTTACGGCAAATAATCTACTTTTAAATACTAAAAAAACAAAGTGTGTTGAGTTTTTATTACCTAACCCGAGAACTGTCAGTAAAAATTTAAAGATAAATAATGAACCTTTGAAAACTGAGGACTCCAAAGTGTTCTTGGGATTAACCCTGGATTCAAAGCTACAATGGGGCACCCATATAGCAACGCTTGCGGGCAAACTTAGCTCTGCTGTATATGTTATCTTTACATAGTATAAAACAAAATCGATTCCCGCTGTCTGGCCCTCTTTATGTACGCGTAGATCTTTTAAACTACGCAACGGATTTTAATTCAGTTTTCATCAGTAGATAGAGGGATTCGAGAGGAAAGTTTACAGTTATAGTGTTTCCCTAAATTCCTACGGGAACGGGACAAATGTAGGTGAAACCGCAAGGCACAGCTAGTTATTCTAATATAATAAAACGAAATAATTTAAATGAGCTAATCTCTAGAACGGCTGGACCGATTTCAACGAAACTTTCTTTTAAAGATAGCTGAGATTATAAGAAATAATGTAGGCTTGCCCATTTCCCACGGGAACGGGAACTCCTCGGGTAAAACCATAGGGCGCTGCAGTTAGTACGTACAAAGTTAAATGAAATCTACTTTACCTTCAGCCAAAAGCGACTAAAGATATTTATTTTACACCTGTACTGGCTAAAGTTGAACTAAAACGATTTTTGTCTTGATGATTATTACTATTCAAAACAAGTGATTAAATAAAAAATGCCATTAGAGCTACCAGAACGGTAAATTTGAAAATTTGGTAGTTTTTCTACATTCAGGAAAAACTAACTAAGTGAGCTCCTTACCGGTTATTTTCTTCTTTTTGTTGAAAAAATAGTAAGTTTTTTTCAATTATTAACCTACTTAACATTTCTTGAATAGTTTCTTGTTTATAAAAATTATTATTGTTTAAAAATGGACATCATTATAACTAATTTTTAAGTCGTTAAAGTTTCAAATGCTTATAACTCAAAAACTTTTCGCTCAAATTTTGGTGCAGATAATCGGTTTTTGCAATAAGGGTACGATATCTGCTGTGGGATTGTCCAAAATGATTGCATCAATGTGACGATCGCAATCAAGTTGCATCAATGCATTTTAACCAACAGCGAAGAGTACCAGCCAATCAGAGATAATTGCGATCGTCACTACTGATGGGCATGTCCTGCCTGAATAGAATAGAATAAATTTTTATTCAAATAAACTTTTACAAAGTGCTTTCGAGTCGTCAAATGAATCTACTAGTGTCTAATCTCCCATCGACCATCAGCTCTTCGAACTCTAGGCTCCGCCCATTTCCACCAGGCCAGTCACGACGATTTACGTGATGGTATTACGTTTTGTAGAGCGGCGCACCAGAAGAAACCAAGTTCCACATTGCACTCATAAGCAACCTCTACGGGTCGCAACCCGTAGGCCAAGAGATACTCCTGAACTTCGCGCGCCACATCTCCACTGCGTATTCCATAGGCGAGCCCAGGCACAAGAAGCTGTTGCAGAACGCTGTCCTACATTTCATACCAAATCTTGACCCTCTGTTTGGAAAAATGCTGAATCAGGTAAGATTTTTCAATTGCCTCCTTCTTTGGGAGGTAGACGTGTGTGGCGAGGGGGGGGGGCTGTCAATACAGCGCTATCAACCCCAATTGCCTTTCATTTTATGTAAATATCTGCATCGTAGTCGTCATTGCTCAGGGCAGTGGCCACTTTCTACCACCAAGGTGTATTAATTCCTTTAAGGTTTAAAAAAACTCTAATAGTTCAAAATTGTCAAACCCAATTAATCTACTATATAAAAATAAGTCGGGTTTTCCTTCCTGACGCTATAACTCCAGAACGCACGAACCGATTTCCACGGTTTTGCATTCGTTGGAAAGGTCTCGGGCTCCGTGAGGTTTATAGCAAAGAAAATTCAGGAAAAATTCCACGCGGACGAAGTCGCGGGGGCAAAAGCTAGTTATTCATAAAAATATCTTAAAACCAAAAAATTTATATTCTTATAATTTTTTTTCAGTATGACCACTCAGAAAAGTGCGATTTCGATGCATTAGAAGAAGAATTCGGCGACAGTCTATACAGTTATTTAACTAAAAAGGATCAGAACCCACTGTCCAACTATACCAGGGAGAAAGTGTTCGTTGGACTACTGGAGGCGGAGAAGTTCGATTTAGTCCTCGAACTTGCATCCGGAACCGAAGACGTCACTATTCCAAACTTTTCCAAAGATATCTATGAAAAGATCGCCTTAAAGTACCAGGATAACAGAACTCCAAGCGGTCAGTACAAATGCAAACAGACTAACGGCGTCGCACACGAAAATTTGCTGGATTTGGTGTTCGAAAGGTTCAATATTCCGATAATTTCCCTCGGGCTGAGCTGTTGCAAGATGCCGTTGGAAAGTGACATCGGCTGGGTGTGGAGGAACAACTTGCACGGCATCATGAAGATAATCGAACAGGCTTCAACTGGTAAGTCTATCAGAGAAGACTATAGAGAGTAAGATTTTATATTGACATCATATTATTTTAATAATTCTGTACATATAAATAAATTATCGGTAAGCCCTTTTACAAATCCTATAGTTGACATTTTTTTTTTTTTTTTTACATTTTATAATTGTAGTTTTTTATTTATTCTATTATTCTTTGTTATTTATCGATAGTTTATTTTAATGACAAAATGAATTGGTTGTACTTAGTTAATTTGACCTATACTATTGCACGCCATACATGGCAATACACTGTTTCACAAAACATTCTGTAACACCATATCACGTGTATTTTGGCAATAAATAAATTCTAATTCTAATTCAGAAATATCTGTCAGAAACATTCGGTTAATCCATAGGGACAATATTCGAACGACCTTCGTTCTTCATACATATTTTATACCAAATCTAAACACTATCATAATTTCGCCGAATCGTATGTTCCCTTCTTACACTCGCCGACAATCCCATGGCATTCAAAATCCGTAATTTTTAAGGATGGAATTGACATGATTTTCTACATGGGTTGAGGATTTGAAATGTGACATAGACTACTTTTATTACAAAAAATCAAATAATTCCTTTGGTATTTTTAAAAATCTAACTCCCGGACGAAGGAGCAGGCAAAAGCCTCAAATAGAGGCTATAAGATTTGTAATATTACTACAATTTTATCTACACTTCTACACTACTATTATAAAGAAGAAAGATTTGTATTTTTGTGTGTATGTTTGTAATGAATAAACTCAAAAACTACTGTGCCGCTTTCAAAAATTCTTTCACCATTGGAAAGCTACATTCACCCTGAGTAACATAGGCTATAATATGTATTGCTAGAAAAGATTAGGGATCCTTACTAAAACTTAACTAACGTAATCCAAGGTAACGTAATACAAATCTTTTCTCTTTATAATAGTAGTGTAGAAAGGTAAAAATATAAAAAAAAAATCTTATGTCCACCCGTGCGAAGCCGGGACGGGCCGCTAGTGTGAAATAAAAGTTGCTAGTGAAAGTTGTATTGAGTTTTAATCAGTGATTTTCTTCCACTCCTAAATTGTGTAAACAATATTATAGTCTGATTTTTAATTGCGTGGAATTCTGACGTATCTTAATGTTACCAGAGATTAAAAAAATCCCACAAACAAGATAATAAATTGAAACTAGTACAAATAAAAATCAATTGCCACACATAGATATTTATGCTAAACGCCTGTCAGATAGTTTGGGGTAAAATCGAACTACAGGTGGTAATACTGTTTTTCATACAAATAACTTGCTCTATTTATAAAATTACAACTGTCAGAATTCCACCGAATTATAAATCAGACTATAGTACGATAAATGGTTATCGTTGGTCGTAGGAGTGGTGGGCTACGTGATGAACGAGCAGGGGGGTCCGATGCGGAGCGCGGTAGTGGCCATCGCGGGCTCGGCGCGCCAGTACCGCGTGTCGCCCAACCTGGCGCACTACCGCGCGCTGCTGCCGCCGGGCGACTACCGCGTCATCGTGCGTTGCCATGGATACCGAGACCAGGTAATGGACTACCCACAATTTCTTGATTTTTTTATATAGGTACCGGTAAACTTCTTGAGCATAAGGTGACGTAGTGGGGGTAAGTTGGCGCAAGGTTGGCGCATTTGGACACGGCGCGGGAAACAAAGGTTGACGGATCTACCAATCACGCGCTCGATACTATGCACCCCGCTTACTTGCCTCAAATGAGACCTAAAATTCGTTTGTGCGCAGTCAAGGTCATTTACCCAAGAAGTTTGCCGGTAACTATACCACCACCACCATTGAATAATGTTTTTTAATCATGCCACTATAGCCCTTGACAGCGATCTCAACTGATGGTAAGTAACGCTGCACTCATAGACTACCCTCAATTTACTGTTTTTTTTTACCATCACCATTGCACTATTTTTTTTAAACAGGACACGATATCCCGTAGTAGAAGCCGATATGATCTCTAGATCTTTATTTCCACGTAACGCAAAATTGTGGAATCACCCCCCATCGACGATGTTCCCACTTAATTACAATATGGGGATATTCAAGGAGCAAACCAACAAATTCCTGAAAATTGCCTCTGGTACTAAAAGTGTTCATGGGCGGCGGTTAAATCAAAAAATCAAAATCAAAATTTATTTATTTCATGTAGGCTAACTTGTAGCTCTTATGACACGTCATAAATCTACCACCGGTTCGGAATGCAGATTCTGCTCAGAAGAGCCGGCAAGAAACTCAGCAGTTGCTCTTTTCAAAAACTTTTTTACAATAGGTAACAAAACTATGCTATGCACACAGTGTTTCCACAAAGAAGTTTCAAAAATGCACACCTACCACAACCTAACACATGTTAAGATGAGAAGTTATCACTTAACATCAGGTGACCCGCCTGCTCGTTTGCTCGCTTGTCTCTCAAGTCTTATTTCCACAGATGCTCAACTGGCGCGTGGTGCAGGATGTCATCAAGCAGAAGAATGTAACTATGCGTCGACTCAACGCTGAGCAAGTACCCCACGCGCAGTTCGACAAACTTGAGGTGCAAGTAGACCCCGACACCATTTACGTTCAAGGTATGTATGCTAGTCTGACTGAGAAATCCATAGACTACTAGCTTTTGCCCCCGCGACTTCGTCCGCGTGGAATTAGATTTTGGGGTGGAATTTTCAAAAATTGTGACACACGTACTTCTTTATTTTTAACTGAAAGCTCTAATACCAACTTTGATGGAAACAGCTTGAAAAATGACGGAGTTTCATATAAACTTCCATCCCCTATTTAAACCCCTTAGGGGTGGAATTTCCAATAATCCTTTCTTAGTGTGCGCCTACGTCATAAAAGGAACCAACTGTAAAAATTTCAAGTTTCTCACTTCAGTAGTTTAGGCTGTGCGTTGATATCTCAGTCAGTCAGGACTTTGAATTTTATATATATAGATAGAGTGTGCTCTGACTTAGCTCGGACTTAAGATAGAGTTAAAACGAGACACAAATATGCTCTGAAATAAATTTATTTATTTTATTTTACTGGCTTGCCAACAGGCACTCACACAAGAATTATAAAAAATTAAGCTATATCTAGAGAAACATTTCAGGTGTGCACCCAATTTGAGTACCTTCAAATTAAGAGTGAATAGGCATCTTCTAGGCAAGCGCGTTCCATCTTAGGCCGCATCTTCACTTACCATCAGGTGTGATCGCTGCCAAGCGCTAGTCTATATATTTAAAAAAAGAAATTACAGGCAAACCGACATGCATATGAGCAAAAGTGCAAATGCGGGTTTGCCGGTTAACAATAACAATAACAATTTTTTTTAAATATTTTTAGCGAGCAAACGAGCAGACGGGTCACCTGATGTTAAGTGATTACCGCCCATGAACATTTGTAACACCGGAGGCACCCCCAATGCGTTGCCGGCTTTTTAGGAATTCGTTGGTCCTTGAATAACCCCATGTTGTAATTTAGTTGGAATTTCGTTTTAACTCTGTCTTGAGTCTGAGCTGAGTGAAAGCGGTCTATAGATTTCAGTCTAAGATGATAGCAGGTCTAACTTAGTACAAAGTAGACTACAGTGCCAACTTTTATTCCAGGTTTAACGTTAGACCACGACAGCAATCCGTTGAAGGACGTCAAGATCAAAGTGTACCCTCAGGACAGCACCAAGTGGTTATCGTTTAACGTGAGCGACGAGTACGGTCGCTTCGTGGTCACGCTGCCCAACACGTACATGGGCAAGAACGTGATGATTTCTGCTTCCAGTGACGGGTTCATCGCGAAGGATAGGCTTATAAAGGTTGTATACAATTTTTGATTAAATTTTTTGTCATAATATCACTTATTCATCGACTTTTAACGCTTATAAATCGCAATATCCGACGTGGTGAAAAGCCATTTTTAGTAAGCCTCGCCCTTTTTTGAGTCACCATAAAGAGCGGTATATCCGATAGACAATTGAGAAATACCAAATAGGCTCGTGATTCCTCGACTACGCCTCGAGAAAGTCTGGAAGTCGTTTGTGGGAATGGGCGTGACGTTCTATAATAAAATTCCACACTCTTCTGAAAAGTTTTTTTATTTACGCGCTATTAGAACCTCATTGATGATATTTGATATATTATACCGGTTGAAATTTTAATGGTTGTACTCCCTGAAAGAGGTGAATGTGCTCATGAAACTGAACAACTTTCCCCAGGGAACATAGGTCAAAATATGAAAAAAAAAATTGGACCCTCCATACAAACTTGACGATCAGCTGATTGATTTACTATGGGAGATCCAAATTTTTTTTTTTCATATTTCGACCTTTGTTCCTTGGGGAAAGTTGTTCAGTTTCATGAGCACATTCACCTCTTTCAGGGAGTACAACCAATGAAATTTCACCGTGTATAAGTACATATTAAGTAAATTACAAATGAGCAAATTTTGTGACAGCTAAACCCCAGCGGGAATGAAACTCCCAACGTGCTGCTGAAGTTAGAGCAGGACGACTACATATTGGGAATGCCCCGTCTCGTTTTCGTTATGTTAGCAGGTATGTTGTATTTTTTTTTAAATATTAACCAAGCTGAATTTGATTTACTCGTATATTCTCTCCTCTCCCCTCCAAATAAACGGAAAGCTTATGTTAGGAGTGGGTACAACAATAGTGCAACGGGTCGAACCTGCGACCTATCAGTTTTCACCTTTAACCGTTGGACTATTGAGGCTTCAATATTCAATATTTGATTCCTACTTAATAAAAACTACTTAAATGTGTGTGTGTGTGTGTGTGTTCGTTAGTTTTTCAAGACAAGACTTTTTTACTTGGACTTATACGAAACTATCCGAAACTTGTGAAACGGTTACGGTTATATTTTTATTTCGGATATTCGATAGTTTCGGGTACGGTTACGGAGCTTCAAAAAATCCCTGGTACTTCTCTGTCTACGATGAATATAGAATAGAATAGAAATAGAAATATTTTTTAGAACAGAATAGAAATATTTTATTATTCAAATAAACTTTTACAAGTACTTTTGAATCTTCGATGAATCTATCACACTGGTTCGGAATGCCCTTCCTGCTGAGAAGAGCCAGCAATAAACTCGGCAGTTGCTCTTTAAAAAAAAAATATTTTCCAATAGGTAACAAAACTATGCTATGTATACAGTGTTTCCACAATGAAAATTCAAAAATGCAAAACAAAATATGCACGTGTATAGGCGTGGTGGGGGTGGCGCTGGTGGCGCTGGGCGGCTGGTGCTTCAGCTGCCGGCAGGGCACGCGCGAGGCGCGGCGCGAGTACCTGTTCACGCAGATACCCTCCGACGACAAGCGCCCGCTGTGCGAGGACGCCGCCTTCGGTGAGCGCTGACACGGGTTGAATTTACAAAAAAATGTTGCCTACATTATTGGCATACTTAGCTACATGTTTGCCAAATGTCAGCACACTGGACGGATTGTCCAGTGATTTGAACTGTGGGTTGAATTTTCAAAAAAATGTTGCCTACATTTTTGGCATACTTAGCTACATGTTTGCCAAATGTCAGCACACTGGACGGATTGTCCAGTGATTTGAACTGTGGGTTGAATTTTCAAAAAAATGTTGCCTGCATTATTGGCATACTTAGCTACTTGTTTGCCAAATGTCAGCATACTGGACGGATTGTCCAGTGATTTGAACTGTGCTTTGATAGATAAGTTAGTCAGTCACCTTTTGCCTTTATATACTCGTATTTATATTATCTATTTATCCTATTAATATTATAAATGCGAAAGTTTGTATGTTTGTTACTCAATCACGTCGCAAGGACTGTAGCGAAATCGGTTCAGTCGTTGCGACGGTTCAACCAAATGGCTGAAATTTGGCACAGAGATAGATTTTATAGTCTGGAATAGCACATAGGCTACTTTTTATCCCGGGAAATAAGAGAGTTCCCGCGGGAATAAAAAACCTCAATCCACGCGAGCGAAACCGCGGGCATTAACTAGTCTATATATAATAATAATTTTGTTTTAAATCGAGAAATTTTGACCCCGATAATTTTATGTCGCAGATATAGTCCGAAAACCATACTACGATGAAGAAGAGCTTCCCCCCACAGAAACGGACTCTGAAGAAGATATCGTGCTGCTGAGGTCAGAGAATAACTGGAAACATGAAGACGAGTAGCGCTGGTCAAACACAACCGGCGACTAAAGTTGACTCATCCCATTAAAAATTGGATATATTTCTAAGGCATTACTTTGCGGAATTCCACATAAGGAATAACAAACTAATTTTGCGACAAAATATTGACTTGGGAGTTAAGAAAACCCGCGCCAATACTCGTGAGCACTAATCTCTATGGTTAATCTATGATTAATTATTAAATAACATTAATTGTAGAGTTCAGTGTGCCATTTGCAATTTTACCTATTAGTTCCAGAGACACTCGCATTTGCTTAGTGCTTACAGCGCCAAAATGGCGTCAACCAAATCCATAATGGCGTCATTCAAATCCAAAATGGCGTCAATGAAGTAGGTCCGAAACTAGGTAGGACAGCAGCCTCTCCAGTTTTAATCATAGATTAACTATAGAGCTCAGTGCTCGCGATGCATCCAAACTTTGAGAATAAATATTATTGGAGAATACAAAAAAAAAAGTATTAAAGCCTCGTATTCCTAATTGCATCCAAAACTTGTCAAAACAAAAGTTTACGAGCGCTTTTAGGTTAATCCTAACTCTGTCATCATTCAGGATATTTGTGTGACACTACATACAGCCATTGCTAAGATACTCTGAACTAACAACTGACAATAAGTATCTATGTATCTAATATAGTAAAATTCTATTTTTTTAGGTATAGTTATTATGAAATTCTACATTTAACCAGAGATAAGCGAAGTATAAATTGCTCTACAGGTACATTCAAAAGACTACTAGTTTGAACTTATAAGTTCAGTACGGTAGTTCCGAACCAAACGGCAGAATCGCAGACTAAATATATCCACAAGGAACGTAGTACTAAATGAACTATGTACTATAATTGTTTGATTCCTTATTTCCCGCTCGTTCGAGCCGAGCGAACGAATTACTGAATGAATAAAAACGATGTACTGAATAGGTAGGAATATGACATACAAAATAGTTTGTGCTCGTTCAGTGTCGGGAATCCATTCTTAATAGTTCATGAACGACAAACTTCTTATTATCTCTGATGTACTCATGAATGAATAGGTTAGTGATTAAAAAAACTTTAAAGACATTTTTTATGTAATTCGATCTCTTCGTCAAATTTTTATTTTTGTCAGTATTAATTTATTGTATCAATTGGTATTATTTTATTATTTTGAAATTATTTACTTACAACAAAAAAAACTTAATTTATCGTTCCATTCGCAATTGCAAAACGTTATGAAGTACACATTTAAATAATCGCATTTAATGTTGCTTGTTTTTTTTTAAATTTAAATTTTATAAAAATCTTTAATTTATATTTTCAATTTTAATATTTTTTATAGTTAAATGTATCTAAACATATTTCATTTAGATGCATCTGATATTTTACATAAATAATTTTGTATACTTACTTACCTACTGATTCTTTAAAAATATGGGACCATAATATCATGGGAATACCTTAATAATACCATAGCATACTATATCATGGGAATAACTTTATTATTCTGAAAGTACCTCTAATTAGCCTATTTCCATTTTATAGCATTCTACTTATATACCTAATACTACTTAATACTTATTATTATTATTTTAGTAAATAACTTATTTTTTATATTTAGAATACAAACATTAACGATAACATGGGATTCCTTTCTTCTTATTTCTGTAATTAAAAATCCGTAGTACATTCCGGAGATAAAGAATTTACTGTATGAATCTCGCGAATAAAGCAAATAAATATATTTTAAGCAATGATAGCGTAAGCTAATTTGTTACTGCGTTCTAAAGATTTACAAACATTTTTATTGCTAATTATTGACAGTTAAAAATACTTATTTACAAATAGATTTAGCATTACTAGGTATATATATTAAAAAATATAACGAATTTATTCGTCAATTAATGATATTACTATAAAATTTTAGATATATTTTAAATCTATTTATCATACATATTCCAAAAAAATTATTTATTGGTGCTCTATTG
Source organism: Hipparchia semele (assembly GCA_933228805.2). Taxonomy (NCBI): domain Eukaryota; kingdom Metazoa; phylum Arthropoda; class Insecta; order Lepidoptera; family Nymphalidae; genus Hipparchia; species Hipparchia semele. The sequence goes on from OW121719.1 coordinate 1,838,909, forward strand.
CCTTACATTTATACTTATTTATATTTTTGGTATGTTATTAAATGCAATTTTGTGATAAGTAGTTTTATTAGATTAAATGAATAAATAAATTTATTTATAAGACTTCAGTTGAATTGTTATTATTCGCTTCACCCTTTCACCAATTCTCTTATTGAAATGAACCCTGAACACTATAAGAAAAGGTATCCAATCGGCCTGTTTCTCGGAAAAGGTATCCAATCGGAATTCTAGATTACCTTTTTTATGAAACCTAGCCTATAAGAACCTTCATAGGTTCTTAAATGAATGTTGACAGTAACTTTATCTGTCGATTACCTTTCACGCCAAAACCTGAACCGATTTTGATATTTTACAAAGTAGGTACTTTGTATTCTGAGGAAAGACAACCCTTATCCCGGATTTTTATGGAGAAGGCATTTTTAAAAAATGCGGGTGAAATACTCAAGCTTTACCCTTGTGGCTACAGTTCACCCAGAACATTTTGAATATTTGTACCTCGGAGCAATCATTTACCCCGTGGCATTTTCAATGGTCGTATTTTGTTTAAAAATGATTAAAACATTCATGGCAATATCGATTTTTCCCGATCGATACGGAATCGATTCCAATTGAAGAAATTGCGGGGAAAAGATTCTGGGTACAACACTAACAATGACAGATATTGTCAAGTTGTCCCATTTGACGTTTTTATTTTATCTATGGATTTTAATTCCATGTCATGTTATTTATTTTGTGAACTGATAAAATAAATAATTCAACAGTTTTTCGCGTTTTTACCATGATAATTTTCAATTTCACGTAAGGTATAAGTCGTTTAACCGAAGCTTTTGATAAATCAGCCTGATAGTTGTGCGGTTATGGAAAGAACAAACGGTAACTTCAGCGATATGAGTCGTCGTGCCGGAGAGATTTGTAGACGAATAAACAGAATATTCGACGGTCCACTGACGAGAAAGAAACTGGTTATCTTAGTCCTTGTGTTAATATTTCTGTTATTATACATCGGACCTACTATTTTGAACTCTCTCTTCAACTCTGAAGGTTCGTTGACGAGTAACCAAAATGTATGTCATCGGAACTTCTTGAACCCTTTTCAAAACGCTATTAGTGAGTACGATGCGTATTTAAGGCTGGAATCTGCAGCCACGCTGTCTACGTTGAGCCACAACTATGTGCCTTATGTTGGGAACGGTTATCTAGGTATGGCTTTAGAACATGATTCCCATTTGAACATAAAACATGGTAGGACACTATCCCTGCCCCTTAACTACCATCCCCTGTACATAATAGATGATTTGGATATGAAGGAATCAACTTTAGTCGACTACAAAAATGGTATTGTGCACAGATTTCAGTGCAGTAGTACAGGTATACATATTGCATATAAATACTATGCACATAGAACCATTCCATCATTATTCGTTCAAGAAATTTTGATTAACAACCCATTAAATGCTGCAAAATCTTTCCATGTCACCACACCAAGGTTATCGGACTGGCCAACATCTGTTAAACAGACCATAAAAATTCACCAAGGTGTTGATAAAAAAGAGTATGAAGTCGTCACTGGCATGATTGCGTTACCTGAGAGTGAGAATGTTCTTGCAGTGTCTGTTGTTTGCAGGAAGATGGGTAACACTATACAAGTCGAAGCTAGAGATGGCTTAGATCTATTAATATTTACAACAGTTCAATACAGCAAGCCCATTAAGAGGACAGATTATGCTAAGCATAAAGACCTAGTAGAGAAACAAGCAATAGATGAGATGGAAAAGGTTATAGCATTGACGGGAGATAGAGTCGCTGTCAGAAATCTGAGAGAGAATCACGCTAGAGTGTGGCAAGGTCTGTGGTACACAGGCTTCTATATTTCAGACTCGAAAGCTGAAGGCGTCATAAACGGAGACAGAATAAATGCTACAATATATGCTATACTTTCACAAGTAAGGAGCTATGAACACGAGGAACATATTAAACCTGCAAGAAAATCAGAGATACTCAGAACTTTAACTTATTCTGAAGGTTGCTACGAAGGACATTCAACGTTGGATGCATTCAATTTGTGGAAGCCACTAAACTCTCTACCAAATTTGGACTCTGTTGCGAGTGTATGGCTGTTGACGTTAGAAAAACAGGGTTGTCACAATCTTTTGAAAGCAGGGGCCAGTGGAGTCAACCAAGCTATGATCCTCAGTTTCGGTAGTTTCAGATTTAGTAACCAGCATCTCGAATATAACATCCATCCGTCGAAACTGCATAGAGATTTTTTATTCCGTCGAGTCAATTATGGTAACATGACTCATGTGAACGTAAGTGTGATTCTCCAAGAGGACAATAAGGCTGCAATATTTGTAGCTCTAGATCGCTCCGACAAAACTTATTACGCATGCGACGCTGGGTGCCTCGATTCTCCGGTCCAACTCGGGCCTTACAGGAAGTACTTTCCGGTGAAACTTACGGAGCCTTTGACGGCTATATTGTATATAACTGCCGATAAACAGCATATGGAAGATTTGAGACATGCTATTCATGTCAGGGAAGTGGTGGAAGCACCTGCTCACGAGAACCACGTCATAGCATTGCATAGACATGGTCACAGTTTGGGTGGACTCAATCCACTGTTTTGGGTTTCCATTTTAGTTTTAATAGTAATGTTTCATTTGTTCCTCTGTAGGATAATTATGAATGAGTTTTGTGATAGCGGTGCAAACATTAGTTACAAGAGATTATATAACAAGGCCTAAGAAGTATTTGTGATTTAGAATACTTCTTAAAAGGTAGTTGTTGCAAGCTTCAGTATTCCGTTTTGAATATTTTGCAGTTTTAGGTCTTGGAATATAAACATTGGCTTATGATATACACTGCCACGTTTTACGTAAATAATTTAAGTTTATTTTTTGTAAAAGTAAAAAATTAATTCACAAAAATTTGTAGACAATCAGTTTCAGCCTAATAAATTTACAATATTTGATCAAATAATATGTAATTAATTAATGGTACCAATTTTAAACAATTATTTGTAATTTATATTCTCTACTTATTCACTGCTGTTTTTAATTTCATTTAAATTATGTATAGGAAATAATGATGCAGTCATCTTTTCCACTAAGCATTTTTATCAGTTTAGCACCACATACTTTGAGGCACAGACTAAATGAAAAAGATAGATAAGTGCCAACAATCTTAATGAAAGGCAAAAGGTAATCAATATTTTTAGTAGGTGACAATCTTATATTTATATTAAAATGTATTTAAGAATTTTGTCCGCGTGGATTTAGTTTTTAAAATCCCGCGAGAACTCTTTGATTATCCGGCATACATACGTAGCCTATGACACTCTCCAGGTCCTCAACTATATCCATGCAAAAAATCCCGTCGATCTGTAGCTGTGTTGCAGCGTTATTGAATGACAAACCAACAAGCAAACTCACTTTCGCATTTATAATATGAGTAAGAATTTTTTCTGCGATAATGTGAGTTAAAAACTGTATAAACTGTGTGAAGTTTCTATTATTTATTATTAAGTATCATCATCACAAAATAATAATATGGAATAGGAATAACTTTGTCCAAAGATGAAGGGAAAAACATAGACATAGTCCTTAAGAAGTTAAAACGAAGCCAATGGCCATCACTAACCCCCGATCGGCTTCTTTACTTCAACATGTTCGTCAACAGTATGTTTTTATTTTAGTCGAAAGCTCAATTAATAACAGATAGTCTGTTTTAACGACTTTCAAAATTAATAAACTGACCTATCTACCTTGTATATAAATATTCAAAAATATGTATAATTGTGCTGCATTTTTCTTAGTTGTTCATCGTATCTTATCGCACATCATGATAATATTGCAACTGATAATATGAAAATATACTGTAATTTTTTTATTGTTATATAAGTAAAATATACCCATGAAAGTTGTGATATCAACCATGTATGTAAATATTGTTAAAATGATACTTCTAGCTTGATCTCTAGCTCCTTCTAAAACTAGAATAATATGTTATTAGGTTTATCAAACAAGAAAAATAGTACCTAGAATTTAGTTTTAATGCCCTAAAATTGCTACATACCTATTATTATAAAGTAATTCGATAAAATGGAATATTTCAACAAATAAAAATACAATAACTAAAAACAATTTCAATAATAAATGACTATTATTTTATTAAATTGTACATAATATTATTTGTATGGTACATGAAAATCCAGTTTGTTAAGATTGTGGTGTATTATATTTTTTAAATAAAACAATCGTATGTTGAATAAATATTTTGTCTTATTTCGATCTTCTATGAAATGCTAGATGATGCCCGCGACTTCGTCCGCTTGGATTAAAGCCTTCATTCTTAAAATCCCGTGGTAACTCTTTCAAAGGCCGGTACAAAGTAACTACATATTTTTTTTAGTATTTAAGACTGGAGTGCGACCTGGATTTCAGTGCGGAAACATATACCTACGTACTATTTACTATATGTAATAAATAAAAAAAAAAAATTTTTTATTATCAAATAATTTTATTTTCAGTTTTTTTTTTTACAAAAAATAACTGCGATGGTTAGGTACCTTTATAAACGATAACAATAATTATACAGAGGTGCTAATTCACTTGAACACAAATCTATAGAGGAAAAAGGTCTATCAAACAAATGTCAGTTTAAACATGGTTTAAAACCTTAAGAGGTCTGAATGAGTTCTATACTGTACTCTGTTCTAACTCTTCTTTCTAGATATGAGGCAGATTTACATCCCGACATAAAACTAATGCTGCAAGAGTTACCCTTACACTCGTTAAAGTTTAGTTCAAAGATTGTGTACAATCGAATTAGCACCAATTTCTAACCTCTTTTTTTTGACAAACAAGTAAAAATGGCACCATTCTATTCCATTTATATTTTTAATAACTGAATGTTTTGTCAATACATGATCAACTTAACAACATTTAAGGGCCGATCTACACAGGAATGGCAAATGCGAGCGGCCTAGCGGCACCGCGCGTCATGCGATACTGGTCTTTAGCTATTATGTAGATAAAGTTTAAAATTATTTCACCTTAAAAGTGCTCGCCGCACCGCTGCCATTCCGGTGTAGTTCGGCCCTAAAGGTATGGTAGTTAAATCGATGCTGTATTTTTGAAAAGTAAGTAGGTAACTAAAATTGTTGCCATTTTACATGATACTGCTAATTTAGGTCCACTTGCATCAACCCGTTTAATTTAATGATAAATTTTGTGAATTTGTCGATTCAATAAAAATTATTGCTACATTACATCGCAATTACCTCTCATGATGTAGCAAGAACGCCATAAATTAAGCCAATCAGAGGTGGTTGCGATCATGCATTTTAGGACCATCCCACAGCCGTCCGATAAATTTTCTAAATCTGTCCTTATCATGTGAACGTCAAATACACTTATCAAAGAGTTACAGCATTACAAAATCTACCTTATCAGACTGGTTCAAGTGGGCCCTAAACGCCCAAAACTGTATCAAGGTTAATACCTGTTTAGATGGAATTCTAGTTTTACCTATTGAGTATTTAACTGTGGAAATTAACCATTTTATTATTATATAGGTATTTACTATATTTCATGGAAAACTGAATTATGAATATACACTAAATATTACAAAAATATCTACATTAAAGCCTTGGCACATGAACTCTAGAAACCCTAAGCTCGAAATCAGAACAAACAAACAAATAACTAGGTAATCAATTATTTATTTATGGTGGTGGAAGCCCATGACTTTTTGAATCATTGATGATATTTTATCTTCTATCAATAAAGTATTAGATATGCTGTCCAAAAGGTCCGTGAAGAATAAGTTCTCAGCGGTGTTAGTGAAGAATAAATTCTCGACGAACATATTTTTAGTAAGAAACCGAATGTGAATACGTCTCAAGATGCCATATTGGTATTTTAAAAGTTAATTAAAGTATTAAGTCAAGTAAAAAAAAAATAAAATAATAAAGTGTGTCAATTAATATAGTCAAAAGAAGTTGAAAGCAAAATTAATTACTAAAATTATACTGAAACTGAAACACAGAGCCACTTTGTTTTTCAGCTTCAGAAGATATATAAAAAGCTACTATGTAATAGTGTATTCATTTGTAAATAAAACTATGTTCACTTATTATTGCTTATTTCTCGTGAGAACTTATTTTTCATGGACACATTTACATGATTTTGTACGGGAATGCATACCTTGTATATTATTGAAAATATTACATTTTATATTCGCTGCATAATGTTATATAACAATTTATAAATGTGTGATATTTTGTAATACTTAAACCGTTTTAAAATATGCGTGGAACCAAATTACTATCATACGTCCATTTTGTATTCAGTCTATCTATAATAAAAATCTAAACAATGTAATGCCTTAGAATCGTTGTTATTGTCTTTGTAAGAGTCCACATATTTTCGACATCTAACAACGTTGCTATATGACTTACAGACAGACTTTATAGATAGATTGAATAATACAATATGATCGTTAGTGGTAACAGTTCGCAGTCCTTAATGCGATGTAAATCTGTGTGTATAGGCCCTAATAACTTATAACTTAAAGGAACTTACAATTATAGTCAAAATTAAGGTACGTATCAGAATGTTCTGGTACAAATGGATTCTGTTATGGTATGCCTACAGTCCAGGACAGATAGAACTGCAAATGCGGCGAGTGCGTAAAGGCATATAGATAGTTCAACACATCTTGGCGCGCGGCGCCTTGTGTGCGTAAAGAGTGTGTAGAGTCAGAAACTGTGTGCGTGACAAAAGGACGAATAGGCGACCGCCGCGTCATTACCACACAAATTAAAACTGCATGTTTACAAGCACACGCACACATAACGCCGCGCGCCAAGATGAGTTGAACTATCTATACCAGGCATTATCTAGTACACTACCCGCATTTGTCAATTCTGTCTGCGCTGGCCTCAAGAATAAAAATTACTCGAAGGCCACGAGCCACAACAATAAAACCGAATTCGCTCCGCAACGCTTTAAAGTTTTAGTCTAATGCTATAGTCTATAAATTATGGTGTAAATTGTGTTAACTTTTTTAAGTCTGTAAATAAATAAAATAAAAAACTCAAGCGTCAGCGTCAACGCTAAACTAATTGTGAACACATACTTTGGACATAAAAAAGCGCTTCAACCGTCGTTTTATGGTGTTAGAGAGCTATAAAATTTTAATTTCTTTTTAATCTTCTAAATATATAAAAGGAAAAAGTGACTGACTGATTGACTGATCTATCAGCGCACAGCTCAAATCACTGGACGGATCGGGCTGAAATTCGGCATACAGACAGCTATTATGACGTAGAAAGAATTTTTGAAAATTCAACCCTTAAGAGGGTAAAATAGGGGGGGTTGAAAAATCGAACAACGTGAACGAAGCCGCGAACAAAAGCTATTTAGATAGTTAAATAAAAATAGAGAGCGAATTCGCTTTGCGTTAAACCTCGTGGCCGTGACATTGTTACAACTATTTGTACATCACAATAATTGAAAGGAAACTACTTATTATATGAATTGTGCGCGTTTTCAGGTCACGCCAATAACCCTATTGTAATAGTGTGAAAACGATGCCACATGGCGTGGTGTGGCACCACACCAAAGACCACTGACCTCGATAATTAATCAATCTATGTTTAACACTGCACTGGCTGTCTCTATACAAATGACAACGTAAATAATGCAATTCTTATTGGATAGAATCAGGCGTTACTTTGCGAAAGTTCATGATTAGCAAGAAAAGGTTAGAGTTATTTTGCTATAATCCGCCAACAGAAAAAATCTGTATGGTCAAACATGCAGTTAAAAGCTAAGCACCGCTTACCTTCCCAATCAAGCAAAAAAGCCAAGTTCCCAAGCAAGCAATGCCACCGCCACTCACATGCACCACCACACAAAACTTTTATACTACTCTCGACGCACGTTTCGCCCCGACACCGGAGCATCCTCAGGAGATATCGACTTTACAATACTGTATTGTGTACAATATTTTGGCAATAGGTTGGGAAGGTAAGCGGTGCTTAGCTTTTAACTGCATGTTTGATCATACAGATTTTTCTGTTGGCGGATTATAGCAAAATAACTCTAAGCTTTTCTTGCTAATGTAATTATTGCAGAGTCGTAAATATTTCGTGTGTACAGAGGATTTCTAAAAAATTGATTCGTTTGTTTTTTGTTGTTTGCTGTCATATAAAAGTTGACAAAAATGTCAAAATCATTATGTGCAATAATACGCCCTGCCCAGCCAATGTTTCATCGCGACTTTTGTTGGCTTTACTTTAATGAGCTTTAGCTTCACATATTTTATGGACTAATTTAAAAAAAATCAGATCTTACATCCTAACATTTAATATTTCTACCTACACGTTACTTAATTCTTATAAAACCGACGTAATATCTAACATTATTATGAATAAATATTATTATTTAAAAAAAAATATAAATATCAGTCAAGCGTAGAAATATAGCGTAACTAGATTAAATTATGTTTATGTGATAACATTCTTTTTTTTTTAATAAAAATTATATAAGTTCACGTCACAATACATATGGAACACAGCTGAAGGTAAAATCCCCGGCAAAAAAAAAGACGTGTGGCACTCGGGGACTGCCGCGGTAAAGCTATTGCATAGCATTTTTTATCAACGCCATCTAGCGGTGAGCCGCTAGATGGCGTTGATAAAAAATGCGCCATCTAGCGGCTCACCGTAGAGGAGTCCCGTGTCAGGTTATTTTCGTTACGGAATTTCTGGATTCGGTCTCCACGCTGGCCCACGATAGAAGCTATGCAATAGCTTAAAAAATACAAACGGTCTGTCCTCGGCTTAACAAAGCGTCATCTCAACAAAACGTTAGCATAAGTGATAAAGACGACGCTATACGAAACCAATGTTTTCTTCCGGGCACATTTAATACAAACTTCAAAAGATTTAAGGCACTGGACTAAGCGAGTCGCTTATAGTTTTTCAGAGTTTTCGTAGTTTATCTCATAAATAAGTTAAAAATAGTTCATTTGTGATAATATAATACGAGTACGTACCACGGTGTTTGTTTAAATGACGTTCCTTCGAAAAGACCAAGAAGGCGGGTAGATAGATTCTACCCATGACAGCTTCAACTTGACGTCTCGCAACACCGCAGTCCCGTCGTGACCACGGTCCACACAACTGGATCGAAATATCGACAATTCCAACTAAAACAATTACCGTGGTACGTACTCGTATAGTTTTATTACAATTATGTCATTAAACCACGAATCAAGACTAAAATCTTTAAAAATAGTTTATTCTTAGTAGAAGCCTTTCTTTTAACAACTTTTGTGACGTATACTATGATTTGGATATCCTTAGATCTAAGCTAAGCGCGCGTTATGGTAACATTATATATCCGGCTTCTATATTCAAGCTATCTGTAATACGAAGATGAGTTACGTAGCAACATTGCTATTTGTCAAAAATGTCCATATATATATTTTTTTAAATTCTTTATTTGCTACCATAATTATAAAAAAAATGACAATCATTCATATAAACATGATGCCCGTTGAACAATTTGTGACTAGTAACAACTTTGTTCTAAATTGTCTCTGGTCTGGGGGGCGATTCAGACCTGTTCGATAACATACCGTGTCGATACGGTTAGATATCGATCTCGTATAAAAAAAATTTGTCGTGTGATTCAGAGCGTTTGGTTTGAGGATACGACTCGGTATCGACTACATTATCGACATCGACAAGATACATTCGGTTACAAGAGTATTTACGAATTGAAAATATATGTTATCGTACGATAACAAACCGAATCGATCGATAAAAAAGTTATCGGAAGAGTCTGAATCGGGGGGCTGATCTGGTGGGAGGCTTTAGCGGTGGCTGTTACCACCCTACCGTTTGGCGTGTAGAAACCGATTGGGGGGTATGGGTTGAATCTACACTACCATATCAGTTCCAAGTTAACCCGCTACCATCTTAGACTGCATCGTCACTTACAATCAGGTGAGATCGCAGTCAAGGACTATCTTGTCAACTAATAAAAAAACATGTCATTTCCACCTTTATGAGCTCCCTAAAGGTTTGTGAAAACGAAATTGATAAAATGGGTCACCTAGCTTAAGTAACCCGTAAAAGATTTATGATGTGTCATAAGAGCTACAAGGTAGCCTACATGAAATAAATAAATTTTGAATTTGAATTTGGAACGTTGATAAAACCGGGCATAAATAATACAGATAGATTGAATGTAGAAATCGGCCGCTATTAACTGATTTATTCCGTTTTATATTATGTTCCCTGTAATAAATGAAATTAAGGCACCTATTAGGACGGGCTGCAATATATTGCAATAAAAAAACTTTTGAACCAATTTTATTTCATATAGGCGTAAAAACAGTGCCAATTTCATCGTCGCCGAGTTATTTTTAATTGAGGAATAAAGTAACGTTCTGATAGTTTTGTATTGAAAATACGCGAAAAATGTCTTTATTCTTCGGTTATTACTTGGCGATGGTAGAATTGAAAATAAAACCTTTTGTAATCGAAAAGAATCAGGGAGCGGTCCGTTAGTTATGACCTTACTAATGAACTGAATGTACTTGCTAAAGTATTGTGTATTGTCAATAATCATATTATAATACGCAGAGAAAAAACGTATTGCACTACGATAAGATCAAAAGTAGTATGCGCTTAGGTTTATAATTACAAAAATAAATTTATTTCATAAGCAAATTGAAAATAAAATTAACTACATAGTACTATGTTTTATAGCCAAAAATAAATAAAGTATATATGTAAAAAGTAAAAACAATTCATAATAATATAGTTCTTCCAACCAACGAGGGCGCGCGAGCTGTACTTGTTACGTCGTGTACATGCACATTGCGTAAGTGTGCGTGTCTGTCAGGAGCCTAGGTGGGAGCGGTCAGGCGCGAGCAAGCTCTCGCACGCACACCATGAGCCACGCGCCTTCGTGAATTGAAAGAACTATACACGAACAAACATTTTCTTATGTATATGTTCGATGTTTACATTATACCGTATTTCATAAAGAGATCGTAGTATGAAATTAAAAAAATGTTTATAAAATATCAAATAATGAAATATTATGCCTATCTAATAGAGATTACAAGTATAGCAATTTCAAATTCTTGTTTTGTATTAAAATATCGACATTTTAATAAGGCACTAGAAATAATTGTAAAAAACGTATTATATGGCACCGTCAGAACTTTTTCTTGGGCAAAACTAACAAAAAGTTGGGCAAAAGCGAAAATTTGACTGTTTTATGTACAGTATTTTGACCAGGAAAAAGTTTTAACTACAACATATACATACAATACATACATAGTATATCAAAAAATTGTATTTCAAAGGATACTTATTCACTGTTAATATCTATAACACTTTGAACATAGATACGTAAAGCTGGTAGCACACTTGCTAGTACGTGCGCGCCTTATAGCTGCTCGGCGTCTGCAAAAGACGATTATGTCGTTAAAACATCATTAACTCCCGATGCAAAAAGGACGGGGTTTTATAAGTTTGACGTGAATAGAATAGAAATATTTTTTATTCAAATAAACTTTTACAATTGCTTTTGAATCGTCGATGTATCTACCACTGGTTCGGAATGCCCTTCCTGCCGAGAAGAGCCAGCAATAAACTCGGCAGTTTTCTCTTTTCAAAAAATTTTTTTTATAATAGGTAACAAAACTATGATATGTATACAGTGTTTTCACAATGAAGTTTCAAAAATGCATACCTGCGTCTTACATTCAATCCAATACATGTTAAGACGGGTAGACAGAAAGCAGACCCATTCCCGTTGGTGACACCCGTTCACGAGCATGACGCATGATCCAGCCGTTGCTTCGCTCATCCATTTTTTTTTTAAAGAACATTAGCCAAACTGAAGTTGACTAATATCCTCATATCCCCTCCAAATAAGCAGAAAACTTGTGTTAGGAGTGGGTACGACAATAGTGCAACGGGTGGGATTCGAACCTGCGACCTTACAGTTTTCAGTCCGCACCTTTAACCGTTGGGCTATTGAGGCTTATATACTTATATATATTTGAGGGAACGTAATAAATACGAGTGTGTGTGTGTGTGTATGTCTGTCCTGTCTGTCGTCAAGTAGGTTCAAAAAAAGCATATGCAGTGTTAATCTATACATATAATAAAATTGTAGAAAAGTGGTGTCTGTACAATGGAAATATATATAAAAAAAAAGTAGCAGGGGTTGTTATTATATCGATGCCGAACCCGAAATTGTAATTAATTTTTTTTTGTCTGTTTGTCTGTGTGTTTGTGCACGCTAATATCAGAAACGGCTTATTCGATTTAGATACGGTTTTCACTAATATATTGTAGTAAGCTTCACTTAACATTTAGTGTTTATTTCATGTCAATCGGTTCATAAATAAAAAAGTTATGTCAATTTAAAGAATCACGGCGAACATTTTTAACGTACAGAGTACGTACTACACGCCTCGCGCCTGAGCGTCGACGGTATATGTAATTCAAAATATGCTGCTCGAAAAGTTACTATTCCACGCGAACGAAGTCGCGGGCACAGCTAGTCATAGACTAATGATGGAGGTGGGTGCACCCACCTCACAGCTCCTCGTAGAAGGCGACGCGCGTGCGCGTGGAGCCCTGCTTGAGGCGGCGCAGCGTGCTGTACTTGTCGTCGCCGGCGCGCGCCTGCGCCTCGTGCAGCCGGTCCAGCGTGGCGCCGCCCGCCTCCACGCGCAGCACCGAGAACTCGCAGCGCAGCTCGTCCAGCTGCTGCTGCAGGTGCTTCGACTTGGCCAGGTACTCCACCCTGCACGACGGACCTCTTCATTTATCGACATAAACCACTGACATATGCTATACGAGGGTCATTCAATAATAGACCAGGGTCGATAATTTTTAAAACCAAAAAAAATAGTAGTAGGATGAAACCCATTAGAAAAGGAGGGCAATATTATAAAAATGAAAGGAAAAATAATTTACTGGCGATCTGAGGTCGGGAAGGGGTGGGGGTGAGTTTTTAAGGGGAAAAAACGGTTTTTCTCGATTTCCGGCAAAACTAAAAGTCCTATCGAAAAAAGTCAAATGGCAAAGTTGTAGATAATAAAAAGATCTAAAACTTTTGTATTTACACTTTTTTCACATAACCTCAAAATTTATGTGAAAAATTCAAAAACCAAGTTTTTGGTTTTTTATTTTTATCTTTTACAAAATTTTTTTTTTAACGAAATTTGGTGAAAACTTACCTTTTTATGTCCCAAATACGCTGTAATTTATTTGATTAAAAATATTTATTTTTTCACCTTATTTTGAATTAATATCGAAAAAACACCCTAATTTTCAATCGAAAAGTCACCCGTTAAAATATCAGCTTTTTTCAAAAAGTTGGTATGTTTTCTGTTCGTTGAAATCTCTACTTTCCGATGGTGAAAAAAAAAATATATGTTACTACAGTAAATCTTCTCAGAAAATAATTTCAATCTTTAGGTTATGTTACGTTAAGCATACTATTTTTTAAAGAAAATATTAGATTTTAATGTTTGAGTTGATTTTCTTGAAGATAATTGTGACAAGTTTACTTAAAAAAATAAAACAAAAATTTTTATCTGTATCAATCAACTCAAGTTGATTTTCTTGAAGATAATTGTGACAAGTTTACTTAAAAAAATAAAACAAAAATTTTTATCTGTATCAATCAACTCAAACATTAAAATCTAATATTTTCTTTAAAAAATAGTATGCTTAACGTAACATAACCTAAAGATTGAAATTATTTTCTGAGAAGATTTACTGTAGTAACATATATTTTTTTTCACCATCGGAAAGTAGAGATTTCAACGAACAGAAAACATACCAACTTTTTGAAAAAGCTGATATTTTGACGGGTGACTTTTCGATTCAAAATTAGGGTGTTTTTTCGATATTAATTCAAAATAAGGTGAAAAATAAATATTTTTAAACAAATAAATTACAGCGTATTTGGTACATAAAAAGGTAAGTTTTCACCAAATTTCGTTAAAAAAAAATTTTTTTTGTAAAAGATAAAAATAAAACACCAAAAACTTGGTTTTTTGAATTTTTCACATAAATTTTGAGGTTATGTGAAAAAAGTGTAAATACAAAAGTTTTAGATCTTTTTATTATCTACAACTTTGCCATTTGACTTTTTTCGATAGGACTTTTAGTTTTGCCGGAAATCGAGAAAAACCGTTTTTTCCCCTTAAAAACTCACCCCCACCCCTTCCCGACCTCAGATCGCCCGTAAATTATTTTTCCTTTCATTTTTATAATATTGCCCTCCTTTTCTAATGGGTTTCATCCTACTACTATTTTTTTTTCACTTTTTATTATTTTTAAAGGCTTCTACCCTGGTCTATAGTGGCCTTTTAATGTCGATTTTTAGAAAGAATCAAAGAACGTTTATATTAATTTTAAATAAAATTAGCAACATAAATTCATAATTTCATTCGCACAAAACAATGCGAATTTCAAAAATTTTTATTTTATAGTGCGGTAGCACAATGAAACTTAATGTATAAAAGCATGCCTGACTCAACCTATATAGCTTTTACGTTTCCTTCATAGCACAGATTATAGCGCAATGTTAACTAATACAACGACATCTATCGAAAGGTTTAGAAACACTCAATTTTCTATCAAGGGAATAAACGAGCCCCTAGCCCATAACACTGAGTAACTAAAGATTTTAGACTTGATTCGTGGTTTAATGACATAATTGTTATAAAATATTACGAGTATGTACCACGATAATTATTTTAGTTGGGATTGTCGATATTTCGATCCAATTATATGGATCGTGGTCACGACGGGACTGCGGTGTTGCGAGACGTCAAGTTGAAGCTGTCATGGGTAGAATCTATCTACCCGCCTTCTTGATCTTTTTGGAGGAACTTCATCTAACGTCACTTTTTAAAGGTGCTGTACGACGCTTCTCTGGTTTCCATAATTCTACGACTGGATTCCACGTGCTAGCTAGTTTAAAACCGTCTTTCCAATTGAAATTCTAGTGTTTACGAATTTCAATCACTTCGCGCACCAACCTAGGAGTTCGATCCAGTGTTTTGTTCCTGGCTGTAGAATAATTACCGTGGTACGTACTCGTATTATTTTATAACAATTATATCGAGATGTCTAGCTCTGGAGTGAAAACAAGTGGAGGGTACTACACAGTATGAATGAGTTTCAGTTCCGACTCCCGAGTTAAACACTCTACTTTTCACTTCGATAGCGAGAAAATAAAATAAAATACTTAATTAAAAAATAAAACAATAAAACCAGTTGTCAAAATTTAAAAAACCTGTGGTAGATTCTCACACTTTGTCGACTTGTCGTAAAAGCCACAAGTTGGCCTAAATTAAATAAATAAAGATTTTTTTTTTATATTTTGAAATTATGAATTCAAAATTAAAAAAAAATTATTATTAAAATAATAAAAAAATATATGTCAAGTTAAAAATTAAGGATTCCATGCAAAAATCTTGTTTTTGCTCGAAAATTCAAAATTATTTTAAGCAGACCTCATGAAGACTCTTATGATAAGTCGAGATTCTACCACAGGTTCGGAAATCTGCTTCTGCTGAGAAAAGTCAGCTAGATCTTAATAATAGCTGAGGCTAAAATCTTGTACGATGGTACGGAACCCTTCTGTGCGGGTCTGACTCGAATATGACTTTCTTTTTTAAATTTTTGGAAGTTCATATTATTCACACACAAAACTGTGCGAATTTCAAAAATTAATTAAAAGTCAGAAGTGACTCAACTATCCACAGTTGAGCACCTGAAACAACGATGTCAATAGATTTTATGTTTCGTTCACGGCCAGAATTATAGCGCAATGTAAACTTAATACATCGCCATCTATTGACAGGTATAGAAAACACTGTTATAGCGGGTATTATACAACGTGTATATTTCACATTGTTATGCTATCCCTTTCGGCGACACGCTTGGTAGGATTCTAGAGGATATTCATTCTACGGTTTGAACAGAGCCTATATACAGCGTGTAATGAAACTTCGAAATAATACTGAAGGAGGTGAATGTGCTCATGAAACTGAACAACTTTCCCCAATGAACATAGGTCGAAATGTGAAAGAAAAATGTGAACCACCCATACAAAATTGACGATCAGCTGATTGATTTACGAGTACTATGGGAGGTAAAAATTTTTTTCATATTTCGACCTATGTTCCTCGGGAAAGTTGTCCAGTTTCATGAGCACATTCACCTCCTTCACTATTATTTCGGAGTTTCATTACACGCTGTATATACGCTGTGTTCAAACCGTAGAATGAGTATCCTCTAGAATCCTACCAAGCGTGTCGCCGAAAGGGATAGTATAATACTGTGAAATACCTATTCTTGTACGTCTTGTTGCTCACAATCACCATACAATGTATTGCGAGCAACGACTCAAAATGTGGCACGTAGTGAGGGATGGACATAGCTGTGTCTCGTTCTATCTTGTTTGACATCGCTATACTGTATCTCTTTCTTTTTGTATAGTACTTCTTCTTCTTTTCACACCAAACGTATTGTCAGCCGCCGATAGAGAGCACGTCGACGGGAACAGCGACATGGGCACCGGCGGGGGCTGACGACACAGTGCCGTGTGTGCAGGTGACAGGTTACCTCTCCTTCTCGATCTCGAGCGAGAGGCGGTGTATGTGCGGGTCGGAGTCGTCGGGCACCAGCTGGTAGGAGTTGAGCTCGCCGTCGCTGGCCGCGCCGCACGCCGCGCCCGCCGCCTCGCCCAGCTCCGCGGGCAGCGAGCACGTCGACGGGAACAGCAACATGGGCACCGGCGGGGGCTGACGACACAGTGCCGTGTGTGCAAGTGACAGGTTACCTCTCCTTCTCGATCTCGAGCGAGAGGCGGTGTATGTGCGGGTCGGAGTCGTCGGGCACCAGCTGGTAGGAGTTGAGCTCGCCGTCGCTGGCCGCGCCGCACGCCGCGCCCGCCGCCTCGCCCAGCTCCGCGGGCAGCGAGCACGTCGACGGGAACAGCAACATGGGCACCGGCGGGGGCTGACGACACAGTGCCGTGTGTGCAAGTGACAGGTTACCTCTCCTTCTCGATCTCGAGCGAGAGGCGGTGTATGTGCGGGTCGGAGTCGTCGGGCACCAGCTGGTAGGAGTTGAGCTCGCCGTCGCTGGCCGCGCCGCACGCCGCGCCCGCCGCCTCGCCCAGCTCCGCGGGCAGCGAGCACGTCGACGGGAACAGCGACATGGGTACCGGCGGGGGCTGACGACACAGTGCCGTGTGTGCAAGTGACAGGTTACCTCTCCTTCTCGATCTCGAGCGAGAGGCGGTGTATGTGCGGGTCGGAGTCGTCGGGCACCAGCTGGTAGGAGTTGAGCTCGCCGTCGCTGGCCGCGCCGCACGCCGCGCCCGCCGCCTCGCCCAGCTCCGCGGGCAGCGAGCACGTCGACGGGAACAGCGACATGGGCACCGGCGGGGGCTGACGACACAGTGCCGTGTGTGCAAGTGATAATAAATAAATAATAGTACATTATGGTACAAGTGTGGAACATTGGTGATTACCGCTGAGACGCTATTGAGACCCGAGCCGTTAGGTGAGGGTCTTAAGATAGCCGAGGACGGTAATCATCAATACACACGTGTATCATACGACGTTTTGCAACACACTTGTGAAGACAATAATACTAAAATAGTACATTATGGTACAAAACAGTGAAAACGAGTTGTGAAAATTTTTTCACACTGGCGGGAAAAATTAATCAGTTTTCTGGAATGCGCGCGCACCTTTAATGGCGATCGGTCATAGACTAAAAGAATGAGGTTTCTTTTTTTTGGCTTTTCTCGGATAGCGTAAAATGCTACAAGCCACGTACAAAATGGGGAATTTCAAATTTTCTTTATTACAGAAAAAACAAAAGTTATGTTTGAGTGAAAGTTTATTTATTAAATACGTACAAGTTTAAATTATATTAAATATGAAGTTGCATGAAATGAACAAGCAATAGGTACATTAATTTATTTGTACTATTGAACACGACCTTTTTTGTATAGAAACTTTTTTAAGAACAAAGCAACTCAACGAATGAATAATAAGTAAGGAAGTGTAACTGCGTTAAAAAAATGACCCCAACAAAAATTGCGCCGAAGTGGGTGGAGATTAAAATTAAGCCGTTAGAGGCGGGGATTAAAAACAAAAATAGCACGTCAATGTCAAATTTTCATAACATCGTCCAATGACTCAGCTGTCATAGCAAACATAGCAGCACGCGCGCGAACCAATTATTGCTTTCGTTCTGAATTTGAACCGATCACCAAGCATGGCTACCTGTAACCTCGGAAGTGATTCGTACGATTCGTATTTTGAATCATACGTCGTTTTGGTTTGAAGTAGGGCCATTTTTTGACTGGATTTTGTTCTGAATTAGACTTCCTTACTTATTATTTATTCGTAGTCTAGGACCACCATGTCTAGTAATCTATACATATAATTAAATTGTAGAAAAGTGGTGTCTGTACAATGGAAATATATATAAAAAAAAAGTAGCAGGGGTTGTTATTATATCGATGCCGAACCCGAAATTGTAATTAATTTTTTTTTGTCTGTTTGTCTGTGTGTTTGTGCACGCTAATATCAGAAACGGCTTATTCGATTTAGATACGGTTTTCACTAATATATTGTAGTAAGCTTCACTTAACATTTAGTGTTTATTTCATGTCAATCGGTTCATAAATAAAAAAGTTATGTCAATTTGAAGAATCACGGCGAACATTTTTAACGTACAGAGTACGTACTACACGCCGCGCGCCTGAGCGTCGACGGTATATGTAATTCAAAATATGCTGCCCGAAAAGTCACTATTCCACGCGAACGAAGTCGCGGGCACAGCTAGTTAGTACATACATATGGACGTCATTAGGTTATTCAGTACTCACGGGGGGTAGAGAGCCGTTAGAGGTCCTGCTGAGGAAGTTGAGAAGCTTCTCCTTCGCCTGCTTCTCCGCGACTCTGGCCGACACCAGTTCTGCCTTCAGCCTCTCCGCTTCGGCCGCGCGCTTCTCCGACTCCTCCACTAACCGCGCCGTTAGGAACTCTGCTTCTCGCGTTTTACGTTCTAAATGTACCTGGAACATTATTTAATTAGATAGATCTTTTATTTTTCCACGAAACAATTACAGAAATTCGCTTATCAAGTAAGTAAATCTAAAAAATTCAAGAAATTATAAGCGGCCATGTAAAAATAAGGCACCCTACACAGCACAAAGCCAGAGCAAGCTGCAGCGCTGGTTTTCAGGGGGAACCCAAGTGTCCACAGACGTGATTCCGTAAACTAATTAAATAAAGTACATTAAATAAACTATAACTACAGCTACCTACCACAAAACTTGACAAATACATAAATTAGCATACAAAAAATAATATTAATGATTAAAAACTAAAAAAAAAATCGATATTAATGAAACAAAAAGTTAAAGATAATAAAATAATTGTATTTATTACGGCCATGGTATTTACGATTACCTGGCTGAGTTTTTGTCTCGTTCTTTTCAGAATAGGGTGGGTAACTCTTGCAGGTTCAGTTTCAAGTAATCTATCTATACTTGTAATAAAACTGTGACGGGATGAATTCTGTACATCTAAATATATAAAAGGCAAAGGTGACTGACTGACTGACTGATCTATCAACGTACAGCTCTAACTACTGGACTGATCGAGCTGAAATTTGGCACACAGATAGCTGTTAGGACGTAGGCATCCGCTAAGGATTTTGGAAAATTTCAACCGGATTTTGGCAAAGGTGACTGTCTGACTGACTGATTGATCTATCAGTCAGTCTAACGTGAGCGAAGCCGCGTGTTAAAGCTAGTTAAATATATTTTGAAAATTTTAATCGATACTGAGCCCAAAACAATTTTTTTAGAATTCTTTGTCTGTCTGTCTGTCTGTACGCGCATCACGCGAAAACTAATGTACATCATGAGATATAGCCCGCTGACAGATAGACAGATGAACGGACAGCGGAAGTTTAGTAATAGGGTCCCGTTGGTTACCCTTCAGGAACTCTAAAAATGGAACCTTAAATGTAATCAAATCCCAAAAAAAACTAATTTTTAAGTGGTACTTAAAAACCAGTTCTCCTTAAGAACCAACTCAAGATTCACCTTTTCTTCTTCCGTCCTAATGGCGGAGAGTCGTAACCGCGCGTTCTCTCTCTCCGCGTCGGCAGCCTTCTGCGCCAATAGGGACGCTTCTTCTTCGGCAACACGCCCCTTTTCCGCTAATAATTCCGCCGTTTCTTCCGAACGACGCTGCAAACGATATAATTAAACTTAATGAAAAACATGTACAAGTACACGTGAAAACACGTACATAATACTAGACGCTAGACGCTATTATGTATGTTTTCATAATACTAGACTCTAGTATTATGTACATGTACATAATACTACTCTAGTATTATGTTCATGTTTTCATAATACTAGGTTCTAGTATTATATACGTGTTTTCATGTGTAGCTATAAAGTAGCTAACTAGTAACTAAAATAGTGGGGGTTAATAAATTTTTACATTTATTTCACAATCTCTGAATGAGAAAGTTGACATTCGCTGTGGCTTATAACTGGGAGGTCTCGGGTTCGATTACCGGCTGGGGCAATTTGGGAATTTACAATTTCTGAATTGTCTCTGATCTGGTATGTAATGGTATGTAAGCCTCCCAGGCTTTGGCTTTGGGATCATGCGTCATGCTCGTGAACGGGTGCCACCAACGGGAATGGGTCTGCTTTGTCTGCCCGTCTTAACATGCATTGGATTGTATATACCTACGTATGCGTTTTTGAAACTTCAGTGCGGAAACACTGTATACATAGCATAGTTTTGTTACCTATTGTAAAAAAACATTTTTTGGAAAAGAGCAAATGCTGATTTTCTTGCTGGCTCTTCTCAGCAGAATCATTCAAGCATTCCGAACCGATGGTAAATTTATGACGTGTCATAAGAGCTACAAGTTGGCCTACATGAAATAAATAAATTTTGATTTGTTTGTTTTTTTTTTTTTTTTTTTAAGTTTTTGTATTGCCAATCTGTCTGTACGGACGGACGGACGGACGGCGGCGGTACTCACGAGCGCCTCGTTGGCGAGCCGGATCTCCTCCTGGTACTGCAGCAGGCGCTGCTCCATGGCTGCTCTCTCTCTCTCCGCCGCCTCGCGCAGCTGCTTCTCGCGCGCCAGCTTGTTGCGCTCTATCTGACGACGCTGGAAGCAAAAACCTCTCGATGACGCAATATTCATTCCAATAAACTAACTTCTTAATTTAATAGATTTATAAATACATATCAAAAATTCCGAGGCCGGCGGGATTCGAACCCACATCTCTCCGGGAATCGCGCCCGAGTGTGTTATCCGTTACACACCACGAAATTAGTGATATGTATCTACTTTCGTTTTTGAAAAAGTAGATACATATCACTAATTTCGTGGCTGACGTGTGATTCGCCGTGGTGTAACGGATAACACACTCGGGCGCGATTCCCGGAGAGATGTGGGTTCGAATCCCGCCGGCCTCGGAATTTTTGATATGTATTTATAAATCTATTAGGTTATTTCCTTTAAGTGTAGGTTAACACTTCAATAAAAAATAAAAAAATTGTAACTTCTTAATTGATTTAAAAAAAAAGAAAAAAAAAAAAGAAAAAAAAAGAAAGAGTACAAGTGCGACCAACGAAAGCAGATTTCAGACGTAAACATCGCCGGTCATTTACTCGTAGCGACGACGGAACAAACAAAATATAGTCTATCTCTTTCTATCTTGTTTGTTTGCTATCTGCCGCACTGCTCAAGGCTACAATGATCATGGTCAAACGATGCGATAGGTGGGTTTGAAACATTCGAACGGTCATTTGATTTTGTTGTTATTTATTCAATTTATAACCTCAATAGCCCAACGGTTAAAGGTGCGGATTGAAAACTGAAAGGTCGCAGGTTCAAGCCCCATCCGTTGCACTATTTTCATGCCCACTCCTAACACAAGCTTTTCGCTTATTTATAGCATAGCACTGTGAAATACCTTCTCTTGTACGTCTTGTTGCTCACAATCACCTTCCAATGTATTGTGACCAACAACTCAAAACGAGTGAGGGACGGATATAGACATAGCCGATATAGATATAGCTGTGTCTCATTCTATCTTGTTTGACATCGCTATACTGCATCTCTTTCGTGTGGAAGTGAAAAGGAGATATCATTAAGTCTATAATACTTCTCTGTCTACGGGCAGACTGCACCATTGGTTGAGCGCGCTCCCGCCCCACACCGCATAGACCATCAGGATGGTCGCGCTTACAGTGGTTTAGCTTTACCTGTTTCTCTTCCTTGGCCTGCGCCTTCATCTGCTGCACCTCCATGGTGTCGGGCTTGCGCCTGCGCATGTACAGGTCGTGGTTGCCGATGCATAGGTCCAGTATCTGCAACCAGAAGTATCTACTGCACATTTCAGCCATTGGTTGCCTGGAAGAGATCGCTATGTAGCGATAAGGCCGCCAAATTGTATACTATTTATTAAGCTCATTGTATCTATTCTTATTTTGTGTGGTTTACAATAAAAGTATATTCATTCATTCGTTCAGCGGAGTACACCCCGTCAAATGTACGGAAAATTATACTAATCTACACAAAACTCAAAAGTTCAACGGTTAAAGGTGCGGACTGAAAAGTGAAAGGACGCAGGTTCAAATCCTACCCTTTGAACTATCGTTGTACCCACTCCTAGCACAAGCTTTTCACTTAATTGGAGGGGAGAGGAGAATATAAGTCAAATTCAGCTTGGCTAATACTCTTTTATTAAAAAAAATATGCATTTTACAGCAGGTCGAGCATGGACAGGGGATATATTATCCACAGGGAAAGGATAAATTGATGTTTATCCCCTCACTCAGTTTTATCCACCCATCAAGCATGGGCATAGTAGTGGAAATAATATCCACAGTGGATACACTTATAGGAATATGCTTCTCTTCTCCTCTTCTTCTTGTGTCTGGTGGGAGGCTTTGGCCGTGGCTAGTTACCACCCTACCGCCAAAGACGTGCCGCCAAGTGATTTAGCGTTCCGGCACGATGGCGCGTAAAAACCGTTAGGGGGTATGGGTTGAATCTACACTGCCATCTAAGTTAGCCCGCTACCATCTTGGACTGCATCGTCACTTACCATCAGGTGAGATCGCAGTCAAGGACTATGTTGTCAACGAATAAAAAACTTCTCCTTTCTCCTGTTGTCATGCTTTAGAAGATAATTATATCTCGTCAGTGGAAAATCGAGGATAAAATTTTAAGACAAACATTGATACATACATAACTTAACAATAAACTTATCTAACTTAACACTAACTGCAATAGCGAGATTCATAACAAACATTCATCAAACTTACCAATTTATTCATCCCCTTTGGTGAGAAGAATATGAAGTTAGTGACAGTCTTCTCCACAAACTTGATGACAAACTTTTTGTCATCAAACGATATGTGCTTAATCTCCGACCAAGGAAAGGTCGTTTTTGGGGTCAGCTTGTTATCTTTTTCGTATATGTTGAGACCTAACGCTGTCACTCCCAGATACAGGTCTGTTTCTTTCTTATTCTGAAAATGAAAGCGATACATATTCATTTACTAGCTCTTGCCCATGGCTTCGCTCACTTTCAAACCCTTATTTTACAATCTCAGGGGTTGAATTTTCAAAAATGGACTATCTTGACTACGATATCACCTGATGGTAAATGACGATGCAGTCTAAGATGGTAGCGGACTAACTTGGAAGGGGTATGGCAGTGTACATTCAACCTATACGCCTAATCGGTTTCTACACGCCATCGTGCCGGAACGCTAAATCGCTTGGCGGCACGCCTTTGACGTTAGGGTTGTAAGTAACTAAGTGGTTACATGGCCAAAGCCTTCCACCAGACCAGACAAAACCATTCAGAAATTATAAATTCCCGAATTGACCGCGCCGGGAATTGAACCCGATACCTCCCAGTTATAAGACCACAGAGCTTACCAGGGAGGTCTCCTTTCACATTTATAACAGATCGTTCAATTTCGGTGCATACTAGAAAGCTTTGGCTTCAGCCAAAACTTCGGCCTATTTTGGCCAAAGCCGTAGGTTCAATAACTCACAAACTAACTGACTGATATATAACTGATGATAACTCACATTAATAGCGAAGTAATTGACGCCGTACATGTCCAGGTCCTGCGCTATCTTCAGGTACTCCATTTCCGCTTCGTCACGCGACATACCCTTGTGGTCCGCGTACCTTTTTAACAATACGACTATTGAAATCTTTCTTATGGCTCAGTAAGACTTATTTTGCTTTAGTGAAATCGACCCTTATGGCTCAGTTAAACAAGGAAAGTTTCTCGAATGTGAGCATCTGCACTCATATTCGGGCATCACTTGTGTCAAGTTTTCGCATAGGATAATCGCAAACTATTTCTTGTCTGTCGCGGTCGAGAAACTGACTAACTCAAAATAAATATGTAATTCACAACAAGATTACTAATTATTATTATTCTTCTAGCAGAGCAATAAAAATACGTACTATCATAACGTAAGTGTCGGAACGGCCCTTTTTTCGCTCAAATAATCTAGACCAATTTTTATTTTAAGTCCACATTTTTTTATTGAAAAAATGGTATTGAAATTTACATAACATAAATAAATTTCTTGGTACTAAAACGATTAAACAATAGCTGTATTTTGATAAATTATTGTGGCACAAAAGTATCTGAGGCATACATACGCACGCACGCACGCACGCAATCTCACGCACGTAATTACGCACGCACTTACGCATACATACAATTTGGCAGCCTTATTGCAACTACTGCTGCTACTATTACTACTATTGAGACCTAGATCAATTCTTACCAGATCTTTATCCTTTCCTCCCACATCTCGGGGGTCATCTGGTACTGGTCTATGACCCGTTGAGGTAACAAATCTTCACTGGCCAACATGCCCGGCTTGTAGGCGCTTTCGTCATAATCGCCGTACTGGAAATAAATGTAGGAAAATTAAAAAAGTTTCAGCTGTATTAATATTTTTTTTATAAAGAATATCAGCCAAGCTGAAGTTGACTAATATCCTCCTATCCCCTCCAAATAAGCGGAAAGCTTGTCCTAAGAGTGGGTACGACAATAATGCAACGGGTAGGGTTCGAACCTGCAACCTTTCAGTTTTCAGTCCACACCTTTAACCGTTGGGCTATTAAGGCTTCAATTTTATTTCATTTCGAGGGTCAAAAACCAAGAGATGGTAAGACAAAATAGAATCGATAGCTGTGAAAACATGGACGAGACGAGCAGCCATAAGAAAGGATTGGAAAGCATTGGAGGCCTTTGTGAAAAGGGCACACGGGCTAGCGATAATAAACTAAAAACACAGAAAATTAATAACACCTAGTGTTAAATTCTTTAAGCGCGTATTGCTGTCCGATAAGGGACTCAATAAATAAATAAATAAATGTATTTGATTTATTTTGTAACTAGTGGCTACCCGCGGCTTCGCTCACGTTAGGTTCGATTTCTTAAACTCCTATTTTACCTCCTTCGGGGTTGAATTTTGAAAAATCCTTTCGTAGCGGATGACTACGTCATCATAGCTATATGTATGCAAAGTGGTTTAAGCTGTGCGGTGATAGATCAATCTGTCAGTCAGTCAGTCACCTTTGCCTTTTATATATTTAGATGAAACATGTATTTCTTTATTTTTAATCGAAAGCCCAAATACAAAGTTTATACAACTTTAAAAATGAAAAACTTTCATACTAACATTCATCCCCTATTTGATCCCTTGGGGGGTGGATTTTTCAAAATCTGTGAAACACGTATTTCTTTATTTTTATTTTTAAGCCTAAATACAAAGTTTCATGGATATAACTTGAAAAATGACGGACTTTCATACAAACTTTAACCCCCTATTTAACCCTGTTGGGGTTGAAATTTTCCAAAATCCTTTCTTAGCGGATGCCTACGTCCTAACAGCTACCTGTGTGCCAAATTTCAACTCAATCGGTCCAGTGGTTAGAGCTGTGCGTTGATAGATCAGTCAGTCAGTCAGTCAGTCAGTCAATCAGTCAGTCACCTTTGCCTTTTATATATTTAGACTAAACACCTCACCTTGGCTTGAACAGCATAGCTGGCGAGTAGAACAGATGCCTCTGGAGGACAGTAGATGTCCATGCTGAGGATGGCCTGCTTGACCTGCAGGAATAGCAGATGCTGCGTCACCTCCTGGATCAACTCCTCCGCCACATCCTCGGGATACAACTTGCAGAGCAGCATGAATGGGGTTCCAGGCATTTGAGACACACATTGGTCTTGTACTGAAATAATTTTGAACATTGGTCATGTACTGAAGTAAGTTTGAACATTGGTCATGTACTGAAATAATTTTGAACATTGGTCATGTACTGAAATAATTTTGAACATTGGTCATGTACTGAAATAACTTTGAACATAGGTGATGTACTGAAATAAGTTTGAACTTTGGTCTTATACTGAAATAAATTTGAACACTGGTCATTTACTGAAGTAAGTTTGATGAATATTGGCCATGGACTGAAATAAGTTTGACATTGGTCATGTAAATAAATAAATAAATAAATAAACATTTATTCAGCTCACACAAAAAAAATTCAAATTAGGTACAGAGTTTGAGTAATACTAAGTGAGATCTATAGACTGTACCCCCACTCCGCCCAGACCCAGGACAGAGCCAAAACGAGACAGATTTATGTCAGAGCACATTTTCGTGGCTCGTTTCAACTCTAACCCAAGTCCGAGCCGAGCCAGAGTACACTCTATAAATCTCATCATTAATCTCTATGTACTGAAGTAAGTTTGAAAATTGGTCATGTACTGAAATAATTTAGAACATTGGTCATGTACTGAAGTAAGTTTGAACATTGGTCATGCACTGAAGTAAGTTTGAACATTGGTCATGTACTTAAATAAGTTTGAAAATTGATCATGTATTGAAATAAGTTTGAGAATTGGTCATGTACTGAAATAAGTTTGAACATTGATCATGTATTGAAATGAGTTTGAACTTTGCATAGAATTGCCACAAATTGTACATTTGTATTTGTAAATTGTATTTTAATTTGTATAGGGGTACTAATTCTGTTGTGAACAATCTCTTAAATAAATTGAAATTTTTTTCGTTTCTTTCTGATGAGATGAAAAATTATTTATTACTTACCTCTTTTATCCAACTTAAGCCAGCTTATAAAATGTTTTGTGTCCTCAAATTGCAGTCCAAAAAACCATGTTTCCCTCAACCCTATTGTTCTACACACCAGGTCAAACAAATCCCTACCAGTTGCTCTCCACTGAAAACAAAACAAGTAAATAATGTAAAGGCATTAGCCATAATAAGCCTTGTTTTTTCACTTTATTGCACATTATCAGAAAGCGATCAACTAGATAGATAGATAGATCACTACTAAGTGCCAGTCTCCTTCCAGAGAAGGGTTATAGGCCATAGTCCAAAATGCAAATTGGCAGACTTTATTACACAAAAAGTGGATTTAATACTTAAGAATTTCCTCCCAGTCTACCTTTGAATGTGCAACATTACATGTAGGTGTGAGAAGAGAAATGTTTAAGAAAAAAAGAAGCCTTCTTGCATTTTATCAGATTAATGATCAAGTGATAGCTCAGTGGTTAAGATGTCTTCCTCCTTTTTTGAGGGTCTGAAGTTAAATCCCAGGTATACACACCACAGATTTTTTGGAATTATTACAGAAGTATCACTTGCTTTATCGGTGAAGGAAAAACCTGCATGCTTGATAGTTTTCCATGTTTTCAAAGTTGTGTGAAGTCTGGCAATCTGCACTTGGGCAGTGTGGTGACTATGACTTACACCCTTCTCATTCTGATGCTTAGAGTGTGCTCAGATTCAGCTCAGACTCAAGATTGAGGTTAAAATGAGACACCAATATGCTCTGACATAAATCTGTCTCGTTTTAATTCTGCCTTGAGTCTGAGCTGAGTGAGAGTGCTGTATATAGATTTCAGCCTGAGAGATGTGGCAAGTTCTAATGACTTTTTGAAATGATAATGCAAAAGTTGATATATTTCTCCCTAATCGAAGGACAAACCAAAATCAAACATACACTCGCATTTATAATACAGTATTAATTTTATTACTGCTAAATCTGTTAGCTATTTGGAATTCAAATTCCTTTATTGGTTAACTCTCTAAACTACCTATAAGTTAACTATTGTAGGTATATTCTTGCAATAAATAGCCCTAATAAGTGCTAAGTTATGTGAGAATTAAGTGCATAAAGACCCTGGGGTCACGGGTGACTCACAACAGGTCCATTGTGTTAATATGTGCTAACATTCCAGCGAAATGAACGACAAACTATAAACAACACTACGAAAATACACCACTGTTTCATTACATAGTATTTTACCTCAAGGTTGAACTCTAATTCCGCGTCTAGGGTGCACACTTTAACTGGGAACGACTTGGCAGCCTTCTTTCTCCTAAACGGCGGCATTATCTCTCATTTGTTTATCAAACAACACAACTATCGACATAGGTTAGGAACTTAATGTAACATAGTTAATTAACTCCGATGTGCAGTTTACGTAATACGCACTCGATTGAGAAATGCACGTAATTTCACATTGCGTACTATTTGATATTTCCAGTGGTCATTATTTACAAACAAGGGGAACGTCAATGAAACAAGGATGTGTAACCAAAAATAATTGAATGAAGAAAATTAATCAGAAATTCGACTCCACCGTTCCGTTTTACTTGCGTTCTATATTAGTTATGGATTTGTTTTGTTTTGTTGATTGACAAATGTAAAGCTAAACGCGCGTCTTGTTTTTCATAGTTACCTACCTATTTTTTTTCTGAGTTTGGTACAGTGTGGGTACAGTGCTCGCTATTTTTCCTACCTACCTTAGTATTTTTGACACTGACAGTGACATTTTTGACGACTTAAAACTAACTTCAGTTTGCTTTGCATTTTATGAGAATAAAAAAAATAAACCCAAACCACGTGTGGTGTGTTTTTTATGTAATTTAATTGAAAAGAAATAATAATATGGGAAAATTCAGGTCGAAAATTAAGGGACAATCAAAAGGAAAAAGATGGCAGAAGGGTCAGTCATCGAATTCAAATCCCAAAACCCAAAAGTACAGGGAGATGGCGAAGTCCCGGTTTTTTCAAGAAAATTTGAGTAAGTTGCCTTTTCTTTTTCTTTTAAATCATGGAACGTGCTTTAAAATATATTTGCCATCATTTTAAATTTTATTTTGACCGATTAAAACGATACAAAAAAAGAAACTATAACCTGTTCAATAACAAACTCAGAAATCCAACACAACATACAATGTAATATAATTTGGGTAGCTTTTGAAGCTGCAGCTTATTAACTGAGTAAAATCTAAAAAGTAATACCTAAGAGGTTTTATAGAAGTAATCATGAATTATTATGGGTCAAGTTCAAAAGATATTAAACTGTTGAGACTATTGGGACTTGTTATTTCAGATACCATACCATCTTTTATTATAGGTCTAAACCCATAGTAATTGGATGCAATAGGTAAACGTAGAGCTGAGCACTGTGGTCATATAAGTGGGGGTCCCAGGTTCAATTCCCTGTAGAGGCATTTTATAATTTCTTAATTGTTTCCATTTGTTACCACCCATATAATTAGTTACCAACCTACTGGCAAAGATATACAACTATAAACTTGTTAAATAAATTGCCATATAATAAAAGTCTTGTAGCGTTCTTCCACCTAAGACAATCAAGGGCTGACGGGTCATTAAATAAAAAAAAAAATTGAATGACAAATTATTATTAAAAAACTTAATATTTGTAGCCAATTCCGGTCTCACTCAACAAGCAGTACTAAAACATGATGCAATGATGACATACGGACACAGTAAACAAGAGTCTGCAGACAATGAGTTGACAATTGCAAAGGAATTTGAGAACATGTCGGTGAGAACAGGCGATGAGGGATCCGACACAGAGTATTCTGGATCCATGAAATCTGGCACTTATAAGACATTTCAGACTTTCGCTTCAGATTGGAGTCAGTGCTCTAATGTCAGTTTTAGCAAGTGAGTATTTTTTTATTTTTGAGAATACCGGACCCAATTAAAGTTGTATTTTTTCACACTGTCTTAAGTGTGTGTATGTGGTTCAAATATTTTTTCCCTGAAATCTTTACCAACACTAAATCATATTTAAACCATCTATTTTTTGGATGATACAAACAAAATTCAACTATTGCAATCACCACACCATGTGGCCCACACCACATTATAGCCCAAACCACATTCAGTGTGTTGTGGGCGACACCACATATGATGTGTGGGGCTCAGAACCATTGTAAACATATTCCTATATTCGTCAGGTTGCTCACAAGATTTGACTCCAACAATGCAGTGCATAAGGAGATGCTGGCGGTACTGGCCGCTGTGGCTGAAGTGATCAAGGAACAGGGTGGCAAGGAGTCCACCACTGAGTATTTTGCTGCATTGGTAAGCATACAATTACATGAAACAGGCTTAAAAATATGAATGCCATGAACAATCAGAAGTGTCTATAAAGGTATCTTGTTTAAAGCATTCTTAAGTGAAGATTCTCTCCAGTTTTACAATCGCCAATGATATATAATGTTTCCTCATACTTTTAATAGATTTCCTAAACTTGTGTAAAGGCAAGTTTAAAATTTTGTGGAACTGTGGAATTTTATTAATAAACATCATGCCGTTTCTCGTCTGACTCTCTTGAGGTGTAATTGAGGAACCATAACCCTATTTAGATTTCTCATTTGCCTCTCGTAATTTGATTTTTTGTGACTCAGTAATCTGAATGTTTTCAAGTTTCCCATTAAATTATAACATGGGGTTCCTAAAAAGCAGGTAACGCATTGGTGGTGCTTCAGGTAAAAATATAAAAAAAAAGTATATTGAGGAGCTAACTGTGTAAGAATATATATTGCTTTGAATTTCTCTCAAAGTATAACTGTAGAACACCTCTTTTATTGAAAATTGGATAATTTTTTAGATGCAAACGCTGAAAGCTTCAGAAGGCGATGAGAGCCTCGTTGCCACACTGTCCCTTCTATCCATGGGCATCAAATCGGTACCTCAAGCGGTACTGAGGAAACAGTTCTCCGACTGTGCGACAATATTCACAGACATTTTGGAGAAGAACGCACAATCGGAGAATGGGACGCTGTTGAGGAGTGCAATAGGCTGTTTGTCTGTGTTGTTACGATCACAGGAGTATGCCTTGTGGGGGGACTCCTCTACTATGAGGATTTTTGAGTGTGTATTGGCGTTCGCGCTGCATTCTAAACCTAAGGTTAGTATGGTTTCGTACCACTTGTTAAAAAAAATTAGCGATACACGATACTGAGATGATTCAACAATCTAAAATTGCAATCGAGACATTCTTTCAATCGAGTCTCTCGCTCTTCCGCAAAACCTCTCTTGAGCATAAATCGCTTGGCGGCACATCTTTCACGGTAGGGTGATAATTAGCCACGGCCAAAGCCCCCCACCAGACCAGACCAAAGACAATTTACAAATTATAAATTACCAAATTGCCCCCGCCGGGAATCAAACACGAGACCTCCCAGTTATAAGACCACAGTTATTTATCTATGTTCATGTTGTAGGTTCGTAAAGCTGCCCAACACGCTGTGACAGCAATTCTGAGGGGAAGTTGTTTCATGGTACCAACTGAAGATCAGAAAGCTAAGGTAAGCTAAAGTAAAGTTTGTTTGAAAGTCGTTCTTCAAGATATACATAAGCACGCTCTATAAATCCCAGCATTAATAGTCATCTTCTAGACAAAGTGAGATTTCCAAGCATCGTGAGACTGCGAATGTGCATTGTTCGATTGTTTTTCCTTTCCTATAATGTATATAAATGATTGATTTTAGGTCCCAAAACTCCACCCAGCATGCAACCGTACGGCAGAGTACTGCCTGGCTCAAATCAAAGCCGAAGCCCTTTTGTCGGGCCATCGTACAGTGCTCCACACCCTTACCATGCTACGAGACGTTCTACCTGTTTTCAGCAAGGAGTATATTAAGGTAAGGAAGAATCAATATGATACAATTAATAAGAAAGATTATGAAATGCTTAAAAACATTTCTTCATAACTAAATATTATGTAAGATTTTGATTTTTTAGACAACATGGTACTCGTATCTAAATTATTTTTTATTTTCTACTAAGCAAATTATAGTTTCAAAAATAGATAGATAGATAGATAAAAACTTTATTGCACACAAGAAAGAAACAAAATTTAATGTCTTAAAACTACGCATGCAAAGGCGGCCTTATTGCTTACAGAGCAATCTACCAGGCAACCATTGGTGATAGGAGTGAAATTAGGTGCGAGGGCAGTGTGGTGCAACGTAACAAAATATGATAAACCAAGAGCTGAGGAAATATTACGAACCAATTAACACCTTCCCGTTTTTTTGTATCCCCTCAGACAATATGTGAAGCGATCCTCTCCCTAATGACCCACAACAATGTTTACATCAAAACCTGCTGCCTCCACACTCTACACGCTTTGTTCTCCGCGCCTCGAGATATATGCAACTTAACGGCTAACCTTGGCGTCCAATTGACGAGGGCCTTAATGGCGGCCAGGCCCCCCGCCAACGACACTGGACAAATATTGGCCTGGGCTGCCGTGTTGCAGCAGGGATATGGCTGTCTTGCTGGGTAAGTAAATATAGCTACAGAAAAATTGAGTAATTGCTACTTGACAGCCAACCTTGGCGTCCTATTGACGAGGGCCTTAATGGCGGCCAGGCCCCCGCCAATGACACCGGACAAATATTGGCCTGGGCTGCCGTGTTGCAGCAGGGATATGGCAGTCTTGCTGGGTAAGTAAATATAGCTACAGAAAAATTGAGTAATTGCTACTTGACAGCCAACCTTGGCGTCCAATTGACGAGGGCCTTAATGGCGGCCAGGCCCCCTCCAATGACACTGGACAAATATTGGCCTGGGCTGCCGTGTTGCAGCAGGGATATGGCTGACTTGCTGGGTAAGTAAATATAGCTACAGAATATTGAGATATTTGCTATTTGACAGCCAACCTTGGCGCCCAATTGATGAGGGCCTTAATAGCGGCCAGGCTCCCCGCCATTGACACTGGACAAATATTAGCCTTGCAACAGGAATATTGGCCTATTTTATGATATATCTATTACTCTCGGGGAACTAATGAGATTACATAATATTATTTGAATAGGTGAAAAATTGCAGTTACGTACACATAACAATGTGGCGGTCAGACCTGTCCCAAAACACACTTATTTCTCGACAACTTAAAAAATCTCTTCTCAAATCTCATGTTATTCCTTTCATAATGTTCCCCGCGGAAAAAGGTAGTACCTGATTTAGACCACTTTAGTTTTAAAAGGTTACGTTCAATAGAATTAGCTTCATAAACTACAAAAGTGGCATAAACCATAAAATATATATATATATATTTTTTTTTTGGTTGGGAATGTCGATATTTTGACTCATATGCCTTAAACCTTTTACCTCTAGTAAATAGATGTTTTATTTCAGCTTGGACTTAAACTTGTGCATACCAAATCTACCATCGTTTGTGAACATCTGTGTGTCGGAGTTGTGGCTCTCAGACGTTGCAGATGTCAACTCAGCATCCACCAACGCCTTGAAAGTAACTATTTACTTAAATATACACAGTATACGTACTGTAACAAAAAACTATATTTTATGTAGAACAACTTGTGGCAAGTATAAATAGTTGCTCGAATCAAAGTTTTGTTATTTTTTTGAATGTTTTTGTTAACTTCTACGACGAGTTAAAACGGAAAATTTTTGCATAGCGCAGACTATTAATTACTTTAATTAATGACTTTTTCAAGCGGAAAAAATAAGAAATTAACAATTACGCCTTTGCCCTTTAGACTTTCAAAAGGTCATTGCCATTAAAAGAATTGCCAGAAAAGAAAACTTCCGTCATAGTTGTGGTTATAGTGAAAAATACAATTATTATTTTCTTGTCAACGGTACGGTATGACGTCATTTTGTGACGACGGCCAACTTGAGATGGAAGGGTAATACCTATCACAACTGTTTTTTTTATCTATTCGTATAGGCCGTACTCCTCGACTGTGTGAAGCCAGCAATAGAGTCAGACGAGAGTTTGCTCAAACACAAGACGCACATCGATACAGTATTCAAGACTATTGGTACTGGACTTGACAATCCCTTCAACCAGGCGATCAAACACGTTGTACTCACTATTGCGGTTTGTTTCGAGGTAAGATAACAAACTTTCTTCATACACTTTAGCCATTTTGAATGGAAAAGTCTTTTTATTGAACTTAAATTTGCTTTTGGCTGTCAAGTGAATTAACCACTCATGATTGACGCATAATTCGGAATACTGTTTCAACCGAGAAAAACCTGCAAGAAACTCTGCCTTATGTTATGTTACGTGTCTGATGTATGGAGTTGACACAAGCGACGCATGTCCGTGATGTGTTGAATTCCCTAGAAGTGACCTATATCCGTAGAAATCTCTCGGTTGACATAAAAAAGAGATAGTTTCATCATTATGGGTTTAAAAATTAAGTTTTTAAGAATTCTGTAGCGATTGCCAACATCTATTGACTCAAACGACAGACAGTCTACTGCTGATATTTAGGTTCTAGAGATTTCCAAACTTCACTGTCTAATAGCACATGAGTCCATGGAATCCGTGCAATTTTGCCCGATAACGTCTGTCTACGTATTCCTTAGATTGATTTTCGGTAAGCCACAAAATGGTATTCTTCTTTCACAGATAGGCAACGAAAGGATCGAATACATTCTCGCACCATTACTAAAAAAGCTAAACGACCGTCGTGAAA
The DNA here is from genome assembly GCA_933228805.2 of Hipparchia semele. NCBI lineage: Eukaryota > Metazoa > Arthropoda > Insecta > Lepidoptera > Nymphalidae > Hipparchia > Hipparchia semele. The sequence goes on from OW121719.1 coordinate 1,873,896, forward strand.
GTCACAATTTTAACAATGAAAAAGAGGCAGAATACGCTACGGGATGCGCCATTAAATCTCTAGGTCCCGACTTCGTACTGAAAATAATCCCTCTCAGAGACGGAAATAACATAAACCTAGACAGAAGTTGGTTGTTACCCGTTTTCAAAGAAAAAATCACGAATTCGAACCTAAAATTTTTCGGAACAGAAATTTTGGAAATGGCCACATTCTGCCGTAAAAGGTCCCGCGAGTTCGCAGAAGCGAAAGACACCCCCGGATCTCATACTTACGATCTACTGTGCAATCAATTCTGGTCTTTATTTCCAAGTTTTTGTAACTACCCAAAGGATATTAAGGATAACTTTAAGGTTATAGCTCGGGTGTTAGGAAATGTTCTAAAGGACAATCCAGAATTTAGGTTATCCATAATGCAAGGCTTGAGGAAGCTAATAGCGTGCTCGGAGGATAATTTGGAGGATAAAAGCGAATTGGCACGTTTCGCGAAGAACTACGTGCCGATTTTGTTGAACATTTACATGTCGCCCGCTAAGGGCAGCGCCGCGGAGGGCCAGAGGTTAGCCGCTTTGGAAACCATACAGGTATGTGCCAAATACGTCCAAGAATCCTTAAAATCCTTAAAAAATATTAACTAGTTGACGCCCGCGATTTCGTACGCGTGGATTGAGGTTTTGTAAATCCCGCTGGAACTCTCTTATTTTCCGGAATAAAAAGTAGCCTATGTGTTATTCCAGACTATAATCTATCTCTGTGCCTAATTTCAGTTAAATTGGTTCAATCGTTGCGGCGTGATTGAGTAACAAACATCCATCCATACATCCATCCTCACAAACTTTCGCATTTATAATATTAGTAGGACGTGAAAGGGGGTATATTTGTTGGTTTTTCCTTAAATCACGCAGCAACGGAGTGATTCTTTGCTAGGTACAGTTGAGGACTTGAAGGACAGAGGCTACTTTTTAAAAATTACAGAGTTCCCACGGAATTTTTAAAATTTACATCGCAGAAGACAAAATCGCCTTAATCAGTTAGTATTTTTTTTATAAAGAATTAAATAAGAGTTAAAGATTTTTAGTTAATAATCTAGGGTCTAATAAAAAGGGGTACGATAAGGGCGTTGAAAATAGAAGTAGGTATATAATTTTTTGAACCAGAGTTATCGACATTGCTCATCAAGTCGCTAAAGTAGCAATTTACGGTGCACATAGTTCGAAGAATCGATGGTCCTGTTACTGGAATTTAAGATCATGGATATAGTATAAAATTGATATATTAGAAACGGCGCCATATGTGCGCAGGTGAAATAACGAAGATAGTTGTTTTCCCGTTAGATTTATCGTAAACCGTATGTAATGCTTGCGTCACATTCAAACTGGGACTTGCTGATGACGTCATCCGCATTTTTGTAGCTCCTCTAACGCTACCCCTGGAGTTTGTAATGCCCATGGTAATTTCATCCAGGTGTATCTGACGATAAGCGACCAAACACTTCGGGAAGAGCTGTTCACAAACGCCTTACAACAACTAGAAACGTCAAAAGACAACCATTTCCAAAGGGAATCCATCTTGGACGTCATTCGCTTACTAGTCCTATACCAAAGCGCGGAACAAATTGCGAATCTCTTCGAGAAATGGGTGTACCCACTTTGCGATACTGTGTTAGAAGATCCGAAGACGTTTAATAAGAAGAATAAAAAAGAAAAAATGGAAACAGATGAAACTCAACAGCAGAATGGAGAAAAGAAGAATGACTTAAGGTAAAAATTTAAGTGGAAAATGAAATGTTATAGTTCTTTCATTTCACTAAGGCCCGTGGCTCATAGTTGTGTGTGTGTCGTATCTGTATAAGTGTGAGCGAGAGCTTGCTCGCACCTGACCGCTCCCACCTAGGCTCCCGACAGGCACGCACACTTACGTAATGTCCATGTACACGACGTAACCACAAGTAAAGCTTACGCGCCCTCGTGAATTGCAAGAACTATACCAAGAAATATTTATCAGACTATCGGACCACAGGTAATAAATCTCAGTTACCACCATAGATTTTTTTTCTTTTTTTTTTTAATTAGGTACAAAGATAAAGCGAAACTATTAGAAATGGAACACAAGAAGGCGTACAGGATTCTTGAAGAGATATTTAAGAGTGACAAAGAGAGCTGCAAGGAGTTTATGAATACTAACTATAAGAAGATCAAAAAGTTGCTGATGTCTTCGCTGAACAAAGTAGCTGACAGTAGCAAAGCTGCGAGGTTAAGGTAGGTTCCTTCATTTCAAAAAGTGTAATTGTTACCTACTTTGAATAAAATGTTTGACTTTTTTTTGCAGTACCCTAAAAAAATTTCAAAAGACATTAAAATTTTAATCCTGTATTTGTAATAATTAAAGCATAGCAAGCTTAAAGCGCTTAAATTCAGAGATCCAAAAATTGTTGGAATATCTTCCTGTCATATACTTCATTACTCAGATAATACTCAATGCAGTATGTTGAGTGTGTGTCTGTGTGTGTGTGTGCGTGCGTGGTTAAAGTGAAATAAAAATTAGTGTGATAAAAAAAGTGCGTTTGTTTGTCTTGTCACTGTCAAAGTTGTGCTTATTCTATTCTACATAATCTCAAACTAAACAAAATTGACAGCGTTAAAAATGTTATCCTTTTCTAAGAAGAATATTTTTAGACCAACCGTACTAGGTACTACAATACAACAAACTAAACCCGTTAAAAATTGGCAGCACTAAATATAATGCTGCCCTTTTCGACTAAGAACGTTGTATAAAGGATAGCATTATTTGTAGACCTGTCAGACAACACTGTGATTTAAGATACATATCATAATCCTTTAACAAGAGTTGTTGATGGATATTGAACTCTACTTCCAGATGCATAGAACACCTAATCAACTCATCACCATACCTGAACGCAGAGAGCAAGCTCCTAAAGAGTGCAATAGCAGAGTCTGTGATATGCACGCGGGACATTAACTCGAAATGTCGACAATGCGCGTTCAACCTTATCAATACAGTTGGGAATGTACTGAAAAATCAAGATGGAGGTAATTAAGGAGTACCATTCTCAGCGTCTCAACTCTCAGCCAATCCGGCCGGACTTCTCAGACATGCAGATGCTTCTCACGATGTTTTCCTGTACTTTTAAAGCGGCAGTAACAATAGCATTTTGAAAGCCATAAAAAGTAATATAGGTTGTGAAACATTGGGTGGCAGTGGCCACTGGGAATTTTTTTATATATTTAAAATAAGGGTTTTTAATAACACACTGTCTTTTTTTTGATATCTTAATTTAGTCTTGAAAATATAAAACTTTTAAATTTCCTGTTAGAAAAAGGGAGCGCTATTGCATAATGACGTCACGATTCAGTAGCTCCATAGACTCTATACACGTACTCTTTAATTTCCAGGGTATGAGCTATCTCCATTTCATATTTCAGATAAATCAGTTCATCCGTTAGTGTGTGAAGGAGTAACAAACATTCAGTCATCCACTCTCTCAAACTTTTCCATTTATAATATTAGTAGGTTTCTGAATTGCTGAGCAAAGTCTAAGCATTTGATTCAAGAAATATCCCGCAGGTATCCAATCCTTCATAGCAATGCTGCTATCGGGCTTGTCGGCGCCGCTGCCGCGCGTAGTGAGCGCCACGCTGCGCGCTCTCGCGTCCGCGCTGTTCACGTTCTCCGAAGACATGGGCTTGGAGACAGTCCAGAGTCTCCTGGAGAAGGTCACGGAGCAAATGTTGACCAATAATAGGGAAATTGTGGCCGCCGCTTTAAGTTTTTTGAAGGTTAGTGTTTGACGCTCGTCTCTGATGCGGAAGAATCTGGGTACCAATGCATGTATAATTTTACAAAAGATTGTGGGTTGAAACGTTATTGCGTATGTGCGTCCATTTAACCTCCTTTGGGGTGGAATTTCAAAAATCCATACCGGGTACCTTGATCTGTGATAACAGACGACGGCATTCCTCAAGCGCGTATCCTTTACATAGTTATCTCGCATTACCATTAAAATGTGTGCGGCGCAGTCGGTAGGATACATAATTACTTCAAATAAAATTATACTGTAGATGTTTGGCCGTAACTCTGGACCTTTGCCTTGCGTTGGTACGAGCCCAATAGACGTAACGATCATGCTGAAATGATTCCCTATGAAATATATGTTTTTATTTCGGCAAACCTCTTTTAGGTCTACACGAAAGTAATACCAACGGACGCTCTAGCGGGCAGCTTGCCTATTATCTTCAAAACGTTATCAACGATGTCTGACGACTGCAAGCGGCATTCAAGACTGGAAATAGGGTATTTCCTCACTAAAATGACGCGGAAATTCGGGGCGGAAATAGTCGAAAAGCTCATTCCGGAGCAAGATGAGGTGATGCTGCGTAGACTGAGGAACATACGGAAGATGGACAATAGACGGAAAAGGATGAAAGAGGGACAAAGGTTTTTTTTTATTTTTTATTTGCTTACAAGATACTGTCCATGACTGCGATCTCACCTGATGGTAATTGACGATTGGCTAAGATGGTAGCGGGCTAACTTGGAAGGGATATGGTATTGTATATTCAACCCATACCACTAATCGGTTTCTACACGCCATCGTGCTGGAACGCTAAATCGCTTGGCGGCACTTCTTTGACAGTAGGGTGGTAACTAGCCAAGGCCTAAAGCCTCCCACCAGACTAAACCATTCTTTCTTGTAGGGACCAAGATGACTCAGGATCTGACATGGACGTCAAAGGCACCTCCAAGACCCTGGAGGACATCCTCAAGGACTCGGACTCTGAGATGGAGTTCCTGGAAGAGGAGGAGCATCCGAAAGCCAAGGTGAAAAGCAAGAAGAGGAACCAGGCCTGGATTCAGGACGATCCAGAGAATATCGTGGATCTGGCTGACGTATCTTCCGCTAGGAAGATTACAGGTGTATTTTCAATAATTCAAGCAATTTTTTAAAGCTTATTTTGTAAAAGTTCTTTTTACAAAACCGACTCAAACGCCACTACAAAATATATCAATTGTGCCTATAAAACTTGAAGAGTTCTCTCGATTTCTCCAGGATCCCATCATCGGATCCTGATCTGAAGACAATGGTACCACCTGGGAAGTATACCCTTTCAAACAAAAAAAGAAGTTCCCAAATCGGTCCAGGCGTCTTGGAGTAATCGGGGAACATAAATAGAATAAAAAAAAGATTCCAATCAAATTGAGAACCTCCTCCTTTTTTGGAAGTCGGTTAAAAAGCGTAATACACACAATCTCACTAAGGATTTCTGCACTTTTCACAAACATTTTATCGATGTAGAAAACCTGATTTAACTTTTTTATTAAACTTTTATTATTATTAATTTCTAGCAACAAACCCAACACAAAAGAAACGGTTACCAGAAGAAAAGAAACAGAAGAAAGACGGAGGCTTCAAGACCGCACCGGACGGTCGACTCATCATCAGTGATGACATGTTCGATGGTGATGGTGATGATGGCAATGATGAACCGCGGCCCAGCGGTGATGTAGACAGCGACACTGATGATACAGGTACGTGACGTGATGTGGAATATAATAATACTAGCTTTTGCTCGCGGCCTTGCTCACGTTAAGTTTGATTTTTCAAACCCCTATTTTACCCCCTTAGGGGTTGAATTTTCAAAAATCCTTCCTTAGTGTGCGCCTACGTCATAAAAGGAACCAAATGTAAAAATTTCAAGTTTCTAACTTCAGTAGTTTGGGCTGTGCGTTGATATCTCAGTCAGTCAGTCAGTCAGTCAGGACTTTGAATTTTATATATATAGAAGAATAACCAGTCAAATGCGAGTCGGATACAAAGGGTAAAAAATTATAGTTACCTACTGATGTAATATGGAAAATAGTTTCAGAGAAAACCTTGATAAATGTCCAGTGTAAAGTAATGCAAAGAAATATGTACTCCTTTAGAATTTTTAACAACCTACTTTTTTACAAGGGTGGCCCAACAAATTCCTGAAAATCCAGCAACGCATTTGCTTGTGCCTTTGGCACTCCAAAAAATCACTTTTTATGAAAAGGGACACCCTGTAATATAAAAAAAAATCGCAGTGTCGAGGACTATCTTATCATCGAATAAAAAAAAATACTGTTGAGAGCATAATATTCCACTTCACAGATAACGAAGCAGGAAACCCGAAACCTTCCAAATTGCTCAAGCCGGGAGTCAAACGGCGCTACGACGACATTCTGAGCATAAAGAGCGGTAAAACCAACAGGAGCCGCGCCTCCACTGTCACTGTTGGCTCCAAATACAAAGCTGGTGGGAAGGGAATACACAGGTAAACTATTTTCTATCTCTAACTCAAATATGGTTGAACGAAGCAACGGCTGGATCATGCGTCATGCTCGTGAACGGGTGCCACCAACGGGAATGGGTCTGCTTTTGTCTGCCTGTCTTAACATGTATTGGATTGTTTTGCATTTTTGAAATTTCATTGTGGAATCACTGTATACATAGCACAGTTTTGTTACCTATTTTAAATTTTTTTTTTTTTTGAAAAGAGCAACCGCCGAGTTTATTGCTGGCTCTTCTCGGCAGGGAGGGCATTCCGAACCAGTGGTAGATTCATTGAAGATTCAAAAGCACTTGTAAAAGTTTATTTGAATAAAAAATATTTCTATTCTATTCTATTCTGTTGGGCTATTGAGGCTTCAATAAAATTACTAATTCTTAATTAATTTGTTCTTCAAAAATTTATCTAAGTGATTAAAAATATATAATAAATAAAATATACGTTGAATCAAAATTAAAAAATATTTCAATTAATCGATTGAAAGTTCTTCTTAAATAAAATCGATTATTATTTCAAATCGAATCGGTAACGTGTGAAGGCGTCACTAATTTCAAATTTTTTTTGAAGTGTCAAAAAGAAAATAAACGAGTACACAACGTATAGTTGAAAGACACAGATTATACTACTTTTTATCCCGGAAAATAAGAGAGTTCCCGCGGGAATCCAAAAAAACCTCAATCCACGCGAACGAAGACGCGGGTATCAGCTAGTTATATTATATTTCCAGACCCTTGAGCTCAGCGGCGTCCGTGGGTTCAGCGATGGGCTCGGAGTACCGCTCCAAGAGGGCGAAAGGCGACATCAAGAAGCGCGGCAAGCCCGACCCGTACGCGTACCTGCCGCTGTCCAGGAACAACTTGAACAAAAGGTTTACCTTTGTACAATCTTACCTCTTCCAGCATTTCCAGCCTCTGTGTTTCCGACTACGTATAATTTGAGTACCTTCAAGGCAAGAGTGAATAAGCATCTTCTAGGCAAGCGCGCTCCAACCTAGACCTCATCAGTGTTATCCAGAACTGATTGTCCTCAAGCGCAAGCCTGTTAAAAAGAAACTTAAAAGTGTCCGTAAAGTTATCGCTTACGATTGCGTGCCTTTTTATATCTGTTTCCTTGGACTAATCTTCTGAACGGCTGAACCGATTTTGGCAGGTTTTCACAAGCAGACAGAGGACTGTACCAGGAGTAATTTAGTCTACATTTTATCCCGGGAACGCAGGCACCAACAAATAATTCAAAGAATAGGTTTTTAACACCATTAAACTAGCACTAACACGGTGTTCCCATTAAATTACAACATGAGGTTATTCAAGGGGCGGACCAACAAATACCTGAAATGCCGGCAACGCATTGGTGGTGCCTCAGGTGGAACAAATGTTCATGGCCGGCGGTAATCACTTAACATCAGGTGACCCGCCTGCACGTTTGCTCACTAAAAATATTTAAAATAAAAAAAACAATTATATTGCTGTCTTACTTATATTTCTCTTTTCAGGAAAAAGTCCGTGACGTCGAACCAATTCAAGGGAGTCGTGAAAGCGAAAACGAAAGGCAAATTTAATAGGAAAAATAAATAGATTACTGTTAAAGAAGCGAGAATAATACGCGAGATACGCCGTTATGTTCAGAGTATATTGGCAGGACTTATAGTTCTTGCAATTCACGAGGGCGCGTGAGCTTTACTTGTGGTTACGTCGTATACATGCACATTGCGTAAGTGTGCGTGCCTGTCAGGAGCCTAGGTGGGAGCGGTCAGGCGCGAGCAAGCTCTCGCTCACACTCATACAGATACGACACGCACACAACCATGAGCCACACAACCTTGTGAGTTGAAAGAACTATATCTAAGTTATTAAAAAGATGGCCTTAACGACATTCTATAGTCTATTTTGTAAGTTGTTGCCACGGTTATAATAATTGCATTGGTCTGATGTATTCTTGTTATTGTTAAGTTATAATTCAGATTAAAAGAAATACTTAATTTACCTAAGTAGTTTTATTTTGTGCCCACTATACATTCACTGTCAAAGTCTCTGTCAAATCTACTTTGCAAATTGGGTATTTGATTTGCCAAAATGTGGATATTCATTAATTGCAATCGAAATGTAATAATAAAAAATAATAATACTGTCCTCTCGACCATATCCGGCCACGGCGGCCAATCTCCACAGAGATCACGGGGAGATATTATAGTGCACAAGTGTATGCGCAAACACAGGTGCACCCTCTATTCCCTCACTCTCATATCCCGATGGGACGGAAAATCCGACACGACCGAAGAGAGATCAGGCGCAGGACCGACAGCTTTACGTACTCTCCGAGGCACGGGGGTGACTAACCGACTTCCTAACTCCGGGCTAGTACTGAAAATTTCTTAACAGAAAACCCAATACATTTTTGGCCCGACCCAGGAATCGAACCCGGGACATCGTCATCCGTAGTCGAACTTGCTAACCACTAGACCAACGAGGCACTTAGAAAATGTAATACATACGTAAGAATAACGTTTGTAAAAACAAAATAAATTGTTAAAAAAACTAATCTAAATATATAAAAGGCAAAGGTGACTGACTGACTGACTGATTGACTGATCTATCAACGCACAGCTCTAACCACTGGACCGATCGAGCTGAAATTTGGCATACAGGTAGCTGTTAGGACGTAGACATCCGCTTAGAAAGGATTTTGGAAAATTTCAACCCCAAGAGGGTTAAATAGGGGGTTAAAAAATCGAACCTAACGTGAGCGAAGCCGCGGGTCAAAGCTAGTCCTACTAATATTATAAATGTGAAAGTGTGGATGTTTGGATGTTTGGATGTTTGGATGTTTGGATGTTTGGATGTTTGGATGTTTGTTACTCAATCACGCAAAAACGGCTGAACGGATTTGGATGAAATTTGGCATGCATGTGGCCTTTGACATGGAAAAGAACATAGGCTACCTTTTATCCCGATTCCTTAAGTAGTTCCCGAGGGAAAATTGAAAATTGTTTACGAGCTAAGCCGCAGGCAGACAGCTTTGTTTGGTATGCATGTAGCCTTTGATATGAAAAAGAACATAGGCTACCTTTTATCCCGATTCCTTAAGTAGTTCCCGAGGGAAAATTGAAAATTGTTTACGAGCTAAGCCGCGTGCAGACAGCTTTGAAATTTGGTATGCATGTCACCTATGCTATGGAAAAGGACATGTACTTTCTATACCGATCTCAAATAGTTTCCGTGGTAAGATATAAAAATTGTTAATGAGCGAAGCTTTAGACCCAATTCTGAAGTCCACGTAGACAAAGTAGCAGACAGAAGCTACTACTACTACTAATTTTAATCCCGATCTCTCAAATTTTTTCCGTGGGAAAAGCGTAAATAATTGCTGCACACCAATAATTTGTTAATAATAATATTATAAACGTGAAAATTTGTATGTTTGTTACTCAGTCACGTCGCAACGACTGAGGCGATTTGGCTTAAATTTGGCACAGAGATAGATTATGGTCTGGAATACTATGGTTATAGGCTACTTTTTATCCCGGGAAATAAGAGTGTTCCCGCTGGAATAAAAAACCTTAATCCACGCGGACGAAGTCGCGGGTATCAGCTAGTAATATTATAAACGTGAAAATTTGTATGTTTGTTACTCAGTCACGTCGCAACGACTGAGGCGATTTGGCTTAAATTTGGCACAGAGATAGATTATGGTCTGGAATACTATGGTTATAGGCTACTTTTTATCCCGGGAAATAAGAGTGTTCCCGCTGGAATAAAAAACCTTAATCCACGCGGACGAAGTCGCGGGTATCAGCTAGTAAGTTATAAACTGTTTAATGCGATTCTATCTCTTTCTAAAACGAAAGTTTCTATAGAGTGCTAGGGAGCTGCTGGTGACGTCATGATTTAGTAGCGCTCTCTTTGTTTAACAGGAAACTTAAAAGCTCTCAAAAATGTTCGAGACTAGTTAACATATTAAAAAGGAAAAATGACATTATGTGTGTGACATATTGCATGAGATACAGCTCGCTGACAGCGGAGACCTTAGGTCCCCTAGGCCCCGTTGGTTATCCTTCGAAACCCTAAAAACCGGCCAAGTGCGAGTCGGATTTGCACACGAAGGGTTCTTTGTGATTATAACATAATCAGTGGGTTCCGTAATATCGCAAGATTCAACACCTGCAAAAACAAGTACCTACCTATATAAAAAAAAAAATCAAAATAGATGTCTCCATATCTCTTTTATTTTGAATTTTTTAAGCTATTGCATAGCTTCTATCGCGGGCCAGCGTAGAGTCCGAATCCAGAAATTCCGTAACGAAAATAACCTGACACGGGAGTCCTCCTCGGTGAGCCGCTAGATGGCGTTGATAAAAAATGCTATGCAATAGCTTTACCGCGGCAGTCCCCGAGTGCTACACGTCTTTTTTTTGTTATAGCAGCAATAGAAATACTTACACACTACATAGTGTAGAAGTTTCAAGTATATACCTATTGCGGTTCCTGAGATACAGCCTGCTGACAGACAGACGGAAGGACGATAGGGTCCCGTTGGCATTCTGGGTACGGATACCTAATTTAAATCATCCCTGACACGTGGAAGTAACAGCCGGTCTATGTGCCATGTACATCCCGTTACCCATCACCTCCCTGCTCCATCATCAGACATTATTTGCAACTTCAATAGCCCAACAAAGGTGCGGACTGAAAACTGAAAGATACCAGGTTTGATCCCCACCCGTCACTATTGTCGTAACTACTCCTATAACACGTTAGATAGATGTAATCGAGGATTGAGGAGGGTCTGATGATGAAGCAGAAAGTGGGAAACGGGATTTCAGGTTTATTGAAGGTCCGATCATAGATTCACATATTGGGGGTTGTTTTTTTTTTTTTCACTTTTTACTTGTTAGAGTATTCTTTTCCTTTTTAACATTCATTGCTAAAAGTGAACGGAAAACAAAATATTAAAAATTATTAACAACTTTAAAATTCAAGACTTAGAGCCAGTGCAAGCGCATATAGTGGCGCCAAGGCGCAACTTCTTTTATTGATAACAGCTTGAATTTATACTAATGAAAATAAAAACTATTTTTACTCCGGCGCGCCCGTGTTAGCCGGGACGTGAATCGTGTTGAAAATCTTCATATCGATAGGCCAAAGCAAGGGAAGACGAGTTTAAGCTGGTATCATTAAAACACTGCGAATTGGCGCCACTTCGTTAGTCTAATTCGCGCCTTTAACTACGATGCGATGAGAAAAAGATGTGAATACTCTGAAATATACTAAGGTAAGGTTACTACTTGACTTGACTGAACCGATTTGGCTGAAATTTGGCACAGAGATAGATTATAGTCTGGAATAGCACATAGGCTACTTTTTATCCCGGGAAATAAAAAAACCTTAATCCACGCGAACGAAGTCGCGGGAATCATCTAGTTTAGAATAACAGGTAGTAATTAGAAAACAGCTGGACCTAATTTGATAATTTATTTTGCATTGATTTTAATTTTTTAGCATGTAAATTTTTCAGGAGTTATACTGGTTACATAATTTAAGTACCATACAATTTGAGTTGGTATAAAAAAATAATTGCAGGTCCTGCATAGTTTCTGATGCCTTGTCTATGGATAAAATTAATTTATAAAATAATAATAAAAAGTTTACCGTTTTGTTTTAAAGCTTAATAGAGTTTTAATTAAAATTATGAATTGTAAAAATTAAAAACAATTGGTAACAAGTGATTCAGTACGACACGCCCCGCGACTTTCACCAGCCGTGGGAATTCAATTCATATTCAAACCAGTTTGTAAGGTCTGCGAGAATTAAAACAAGACATTTTAGTTATTGAGGTATTTTCAAAAGGAGGCGATTTACTATTACGGATAGACTTATTTAATAGTATTTATATTTTTACATGGAAATTTTCATCACATTAAACATTATTCCTAGGCCATTTTCAGTATTCATTTCAGTATCAACAATCAGTTACGTCATTCGAAAAATACAACCATTCTGCCATCGAACAATAACGCATAGAAGCGTAATGGTCAACGCGGTGATAAGCCGTTTTTAGTAAGCCTTTAAAGACCGACTACGCAGTATCATCGCGTTAGTGCGACGAGCTCGCAGAAAATTATTAAAAATTACCTAATGTGCTACGAAAGGGTGCCATAGTTCTTCACAATAACCATGAAAAACGTAATAATCAGTACCAGTACAGAAATTAATACACGGCATTCACACATTTATTGGTTGTTTTGAGTCTGTGATTGGAGAGGAACTTCGTTAGGCACTAAGGTTCTAAGCGTTATAGTTCGATGGATTCTGCATAATTTATTAATTTGTCGACTGCACGACGGCGACGCGTCGGCGATAAAAAAATCTTATAAATAATATACAAAATAATACAAACATTAGTTCGCTTCTCGACAAAAAATGAGATTTAACATTATTGTAACATTTAAATTCCGTCTGGGACAAAATTCGTGATTAATAACATTTACAATGCGAGTCCGATTCGATTCTTTACAGAAAAATAAATATACAATAATTATTATTATTATGATGTGACTACACAACCGGTGCCCGCTCGGACCGCTCAGCACTTCTCGTCCGCCAGCAGCGGGTCCAGCGAGAAGCCCAGCTCCAGCGGGCCGGCGCGCTTGCTCTTCAGCGGGCGCGCCTTGCGCTCCAGCGCGTGCGGCGCGTGCGGCGCGTGCCCGTTGAGCGCGTGCCGCACGTCCGCGCCGAACAGCTCGCTGAGCGCGTGCGCCGTCTGCCGCCCGCCCGCACTACACGTCACTATCAGTTTGCGCACTTCCGGCTTGTTCGTCTTACTCGCACTGTTCATGTGCATAGTTTTGGACAACGACAGACTCTGACCGTAGTAACTGTTCACTGCACTGGTAGTTTTATTCGATCGCGAGAGCGACGACTTGATGTTGCTCCGCACGGTCGCGAACTTCTTACCTAAGGTGACGGCGCCGCCCGCGTGCGACGCGTTGAACGTGCACAGCGCGAGCGGGCGCGGGCTCGCCGCGTACCAGCACACGTCGCCCGGCAGCGGCGGCGGCGGCTGCTCGGGCGGCGCGGCCGGCGCGGGCGGCGCGGGCTCGGCGGGCAGCGGCGGGCTGAGCAGCGACGTGATGCTCGTGGTGTCGGGCAGCACGGCGTCGTCGGCGCTCAGCAGGCTGGCGTAGATGTCGTGCACCTGCTGCTCGGTCGCCAGCGCGCTGAACGCCGCCAGGTCGAGCGGCGCACCCGCCAGCAGAGGCGCGGGCGCGACCGCCAGCTGCGCGGCGGCGGCGTCACGCGCCGCGCGGTGCTCGGCCAGCAGCGTGTCGAACGGCTTGGCGCGCCCCTCCACCGTGCGCCGCAGCGACAGCGCGTGCGCCTTGCACGTCAGCGAGCGCGTGCACGGTTTGGGGTTCTCCGCTGTCACCACCCCGCAGTGCTTGTTGGGATCGTACTCTCGGAGGTTGAACTTCGTCTTGCTGGATCTGCGCGTCGACGCTTTCGTCGAGGGCGTCGTAGGCGCGGGTTTTAAAGCTTGAGCACTGATTAAACTATTATCTATCACAGATGGCAGCATAGAAGATGTGGTGGTTGCGAATTGTAAATTTGATAAATCGGTGTCCGTTATCGTGTATCCGGCCAGCGATGCATCTACTGTAGGATATAGATCTTGTGATTGTACTGTGTCGGTGGTGGATGGGAAGTTGATCTCCTGCATGTTGCCTATGTCTTGTATGATGTTTTTCCAGTCCGCTACGTTGGTGATGTCGTCTGCACTCTGTATGCCTTCGGAGTTCATGATCGCGAAGATGTCATCGGTGAGGTTGTCGCCGAGCGGCAGCTCCTCGGGGTCCTGTATGCTGACGACTGGCAGCTCGCCGCTCTCCAGGCTCACCTGCACCTCCGCGGGCAGCGCGGACGTGCCGGCCTCCTCGAGGTAGGCGAGGTCGGGCGGCGGCGCGCGCGACACGGGCGCCGCCGCGTGCACGGGCGAGGTCTCCATGGGCGCGGGCGGCTGTGGCTCTTTCTTGTGGCGGCTGCGGCCGGGCGCGACTTTGAGCTTGACGGTGGGCGGTGGCGGCGGAAGCAGCGGCTCGCTCTGCGGGTGCGAGTCGCGCAGGTGGCGGTAGGCGGCGCTGCACTTGACGAGCACACCGCACATGTGGCACACGGCGGCGTTGAGCTCGTCCATCTGCGGGAACAGGCCGTGCAGGCTCATGCTGTCGTAGCGCAGGCGGCTGACGCCCGCGCGCCGGTAGCGCGGCCGCTTGTCGCGCCTTCCGCCCGCCTTGCCGTCCACGGCCGCCGGCGCCGTAAACGTCGCGCCATCGTCGTCGCGCCGCGGTGACGGGTGCCCGATCTCACTGACCCAGAGATCCCAAGGCTTCTCGTTGCACTTCTGAGGACTGACTATCTTCGCCGCAAAGGGGAACTCGCCGGACATGTTTTGGCATTTACTGACCTTCCGATAGAGAAACTCCCCTCGTGACCTCAAGGGGCTCCAGCCATAGCGATTGACTCGCTGTCTGATAGGTTATTATCCCATATCTGTGTCGGAGTTGGGTCCCGTCGAGGGCAGCGTTGGAGTCACATCTTTGTTCATTGCTCACTTCATTATTTACACGCGCGAAACGGCACTGTGTTTTGATTGTTTTAGCTTTTATATTTACAGGGACAGATGATCTATCTCACTGACAGCTGATTATGCAGGTTGTAAGTTTTTCTCGACCACGGAACACTTCCATCCGTAGGCAGCCCTTTCTAAATGATTTTTCGATCGCAATTTGTAGAAACTTTGATTTATTAACTTAATTTTAATTGATACTATAATTGATACACACAAATAAATTGTCTAAAATTTCTGTTTGGTTGGTGGTGGTTGTGATTTACTACAGAAAGCATCAACACTTTTTTGAGTTGTAAATTGTAATAGAGACAGAGACAGAAATCAAAATGTTTTAATCTATGGTCATTCTATTGCTAGTGACGTGACAATGTAAAGCTATGTGTACAAGCTCCGGGTAACTAAATATTTTAGTACAAAAAAATATACCTAGGTAGGTAGGTAGGTACCACGTAGGTACCTAACTTAATAATAAAAGTAGGTATTCGAATGATCCCGAATCCCGATTTGTATATACCTAATAGGTGTTCTGAAATATTTTGATACCTATAGGTGCCTACCTATTATAATTAGGTTTATTTTAAATTGTTGTAGTTAGGTAGGTACTTTATAATATGTGAAGTTTTTTTGTGAATAACATTGATAATATGCATTATTTAATACTTCTATCTATCTACTTTTTAGGATAGTCTGTGAGTCAAACGTCCAATAAATGACAAGTTTGACTTTTGCCGTCAGTCAATGACTTCAATGTCAATGTCAATCTGTCACAGGGTTCCCAACTTAGGGCTTTTAGCCCCAAATTTAGGGCGGAATTTTGCTTGTTGGGATTTTTTTAGGGCCCAAAAAAATTTAGGGCTATTTTTAGGGGCATAAATAAATTTTCAAGCGTCACATAATTGATTGACCAAAACGAGTAAATAAAGCAAAATGCCTATGATATTTCGGAATAATATGCTTAAAATCGTTTTAGCTAAAGCATTTTGAAAATATTTCAATACATTGGCGTTGAACACGCTTTTTTGATATATAATATAGTGAAAAACAAATTACGAAACCGATTTCCCTTTTCATTTTAAAACGTGATGGTGGATCTTGCGTTACTTTTACTCCATCTCCAAAAAATGTTACAGTTATAATGTAAACATATTGTATGACTATAAGAATTCCGAATAACAGAGGCGTAACTATAGGGTGGCATTTCGGCAAAATGCTTCGGGCCCCAGCCGGAAGGGGCCCCGGTCAGAGAGAGCCAGAAGCACAAAATGATCCTAACATTTATAGCCATTCCTGTGGCTACGGCTAGCTGTAGTCGGCACTAGTGCCGAGCGATCATTTTCAAAATTAAAATTGATATAAACTAAATGCTTTGGGACAAGAAAGGTTACGCACAGTAAATTGATTTACCAAAAGGCTGAGTTGACTGGAGCCTAGGGCAGCAGATTTTAGGGGCGGTAGATTTGGGGCCAAAATTTTTATTTGTCTTACAGAAATTAAAAAGATACATATTTGTACAGGTACCTAAATGTCATTAGGTCCATAAACACATATTTTAAAATTTTATAAAATATCTAATTAATTACCGAATATAGGTACCCCAATAACAATAGCTAAATAGTTTGAAGGGCCGACTTTACCTACGTTGCCGGGTGTGCGGCGCATACAAGCGCAGGGTCTCAAGCGCCAAAAGTACAGGACTATGTAGTAGATATGGCGTAGTGCAAAATAAAAAAACGTTGCTATTGTAGGTGCCAAGTATGGACTACTAAGTGCCGTAATGCAATCATAAAAAATTTCAAGCTCGCTTCGCTCTCGAAAATGTCGCTTTTACGTTTCGATTGTACTCGTAAGTGCCAAGTATGGACTACTAAGTGCCGTAATGTTATCATAAAAATTTTAGAGGTCGCTTCGCTCGCGAAAATGTCGCTTTTACGTTGCTATTTTAGATGCCAATAATGGACTACTAAGTACCGTAATGCAATTATAAAAAATTTTGCGCTCGCTTCGCTCGCGAAAATATCACTTTTACTTTTCTATTGTAGGTGTCAAGTATAGACTACTAAGTGCCGTAAAGCAATCATATAAAATTTCATGCTCGCTTCGCTCGCCAAAATGTCGCTTTTACGACCTATAACATTTTTATTAAAATTCTCGGCATCTACAGATGCCAAGTATTGATTACTAAGTGCCGTAATGCAATCATAAAAAATTTCGCGCTTGCTTCGCTCGCGAAAATGTCACTTTTACTTTTCCATTGTAGGTGCCAAGTATGGACTACTAAGTGCCGTAATGCAATCATAAAAAATTTCACACTCACTTCGCTCGCGAAAATGTCGCTTTTACGTTGCTATTGTAGATGCCAAGAATGGACTACTAAGTGCCATAATGTAATTATAAAAAATTTCGCGCTCGCTTCGCTCGCGACAATGTCACTTTTACATTTCTATTGTAGGTACCAAGTATGGACTACTAAGTGCCGTAATGCAATCATAAAAAATTTCGCGCTCACTTCGCTCGGGAAAATGTCGCTTTTACGTTGCAATTGTATGTACCTACTTCACGTAGTAATTTATTATAAAATAAAAAAATGTTATCTCATTGGTTGAGCTTCTTTATATTGGGGGAGGGAGGGCCCCATCCGATGAATTTGCCACGGGCCTCAAACGGTATAGTTTTACGCCTCTGCCGAATAATGTAATTAAAATTAAGTTATATTATTTTTATTTACCTCAATAAAACGGGAAACTCATTTAAACATTAGCCTTGAATGGTAACAAGATACAGGGATTTTTTTGGGGCTTTTGAATATTGCATTTAGGGTTATTTAGGGGTATTTCATGTTGATGTTAGGGCTAATTTTTTTTAGGAGTTGGCAACCCTGATCTGTCATCTTTCGTTCGCTGAAAAATTAGG
This sequence comes from Hipparchia semele, assembly GCA_933228805.2. NCBI lineage: Eukaryota > Metazoa > Arthropoda > Insecta > Lepidoptera > Nymphalidae > Hipparchia > Hipparchia semele. The sequence continues at coordinate 1,891,754 of OW121719.1, forward strand.
TACTTATTACTTTCATGTTCAAAACAAAAGTGAAAAAAAATAAAATAATGATTATGCTCATTATATGATCCATAAAAAAATTGGTAACAACCAACTATGTATTTAATTTTTATCGGTCAGAAATACTCGCCGGCCTTTTGATGTGGTTTAAAAGCTTTCTCAAATCTGTCCTCTTCGGCGTACCAGTCGGGATAACTTTTCTGGACACTGTGGGATATGTTGCCAGAGTAGAAGGGATCTCTATGCAGCCTGTGCTCAATCCCGAGTCAAAGAATACTGACTACGTGTTTCTGTCGCGCTGGGCAGTGAGCGACTACGAAGTGAGCAGGGGTGATATAATATCATTAGTATCACCAAAGGATCCTAACCAAAAAATTATCAAGAGAGTGATAGCCCTAGCGGGTGATGTTGTGAACACGCTCGGCTACCAAAACCAGTATGTGAAAGTACCTGAAGGCCATTGTTGGGTTGAAGGTGACCATACCGGTCATACATTGGATAGCAATACATTTGGTCCAGTATCGCTTGGCTTGGTGAATGCAAAAGCTGTGTGTATAGTGTGGCCTCCGGCCAGGTGGCAGAGTTTAGAAGCAAAACTGCCAGAAAATAGAAAACCTCTTAGTGTGTCTATATGACAAAGTTTTATGATATGAAAACTAGTGTATAATAAAATAATGGTCAAAATGCTAAGATCAACGTATGTCCTTCAGTGTATTGAATATTATGTAGATAAATTAATATTTTCTTATGTTAGATGAGTTTGTGTAAATGGGATGCAATTAATTTTTTTTTCTTGTTGTCATTTAACCAATTTAGCCTTGGGTTCTACAGTGAAAATTTTAAATTATTTACAATATTTATGTAATGTACAAAGAATAAAGTTTTGTTAAATATGGTATTGCCTTCATAACTTTAGAATCTTATAAAAGCTCATTGGTGCATCTGTAATACATTTTAGTTTCTTTGAATCTCATTTCAAAAAATTTCAAAATGTTTCTTCCCATAGATAATTTGCCGAGTTAACCCAATATCAATCTTTTAATTTCTATTAAATTAATTAAATATTGTTCCTTGTTCCTTTAGTTTAAGTACATTACTGATTCTTATCCTGTTTAATAACCCTGGTAATAAAAAAATTACAATTAGTAATTTATTAGTAGCTAAACAAATGCTTCACACTATGTATTCAAAAAAAGTAATTTGCAATCTCTAATGTGATAAAAAGGTTTTGAAAGAAATATAACATAAAAATCAGATATTAAAATAATTTATTACACATTTTGTACAACTTTATTTTACAGTTCTGGTTAGACCATATTTTTCAACTACCTCAACGATTTTATCATAAGATGTCCCCTTTCTTATAATTTTATAAGTACCTTGGACAGACAAATCTATAACAGTGGATCCAGTTCTATTTTGTTCTAAACCTTGGCTAAGGACACCACCATCAAAAACAGCACCCAAGTATTGATACAAATGCTCAAATTCCTTCACACTTAGGGTTGAAGGTTCATTACTAAAATTGGCACTAGTCAAAGCCAATGGCTTATCAAACATTTTTGTAACATTGTTTATAAAGTTATGATTTGGTATGCGTATACCGATTTTGGTTGTATGTGGGTTTAAATATGGATTATCGAGATGTTTCGTTTTTTCTAACACTACTGTGACGGGGCCAGGTAATAAGCTGTAGAGTATTTCATCACTTAGGTGCGACGCTTCACCCCATTTCCTTATATCTGTTATGTATGTAACACATATGGCTACAGGCTTAGCAGAGTCCCTTCCTTTGATGGTATACAGTTTTTTAATTGCATCGGGACAGTTAGCACTACAGGCCAAACCATATATGGTATCAGTAGGTACAGCTATAACATGTCCTTTTGATAATAAATCTGCAGCTTTGACATACGATTTTTCTTGCTCACAAGGAATTATACAATCCATTTTGTAAATCATCTTTGGTGACACACTTTTCTTTCTTACTAGATAACTATGAAAGTTTAACTTCTTTATAATGTTCATATTCAAACTGAATACTCAGGCTTATAAATTGAGTAGTCAAATGATAAGTATGGTATTTTTTAAACACAATTAATGAGTGTCTACACAGAACACTACACTTAATACTTCACTATGTTGCCACAAACTAGGCCCAGAAATAGCCAGTTTAAAAAACAATAACATTTATAGTAGTTTTAGAAACTGCATCGACAAGTTTAATCTCTCCAGTTATGGGCACACTTGTGGTTGCAGCAACGATAAAATGTAGTCATTGGTTCGTCAGCAGAGCGTGTTTGTAGCTGCATGAAGAAAGCTCGTCCGTGGCTGCATTTAGGGCAAACTGCATCTGTTGAATCAACATTCTCCCATGCGGCTGCACCACCCATGATATAATCCAGTTCCTGAAAAAAAAAAAAATTTCTTAACACTTTTTCGGTAAGAAATGAAATGGAATGAAGGGATTCTGAGCATCTTATCGCCCTTGTGCAGCCGATTTCAAAATAAAGATGGGTTATTTCATAATAGCTGTGGGATTGCTAAAAGATTGCTACTGTGTGAAGATTACAATCACCTTTGATTGGCTGAATATAGTTATGGTGTTCTTGCTGCCAATCAATGTCCTTTAATGGTGGAAACCAGCCAATCAGAGGTGATTGCGATTGTCCCATTAGCGATCATTTTTAGACAATCTCATTGGTGATTGATTTAATTAGTTTTGACTTGCTGACTTGTGAATAAATATATATTTTGTTTAATTTCAATTCTTGTGTGTGTTGCAGTAATTATAGTAATTTAGTATCAAATTGTTTGTTTTTGTTTAATTAATAATTACTACATCTATGCAGCTTTATTCAATAAACCTATGAATGAGTTTGACCATCAGATGATGCAATACACGTTAGTACATAATTATTCGATGTGCAATACATCAAGTGCATTAATCTAACCTTTAACTTAGGGAAAGTGCGGGATGACACTTTCTTCTTTATGTTATATACGTAGGGGCACGTGTTGCAAGCGTACCGGAGTCCTGCCTCTGGACCTTCTTCCACCACAAGGATGTTAGCACAAGTTGGGCAAAATAACATAGTTCATCACAAACCTCTTGAGGCACTATTCATTCTTAATGGTAATCCATTTAATCAGTAGATAATGTAATAAAATTATTTAAGATTGTTTGTAATTCTATTTGCTTCCCTTTTTATATTCCTACATTTATTCTTTGAATACAATTTGAATAGAAATAAATAAATCACATTGATCACACTTCACGATCACAACACGCCGCTTCTTTTTTTAAACGTAGGTACCTAGGAACTATAATCTATGCTTTAGTTGATAAAAAAGGTGACAGTTGTCAGATTTACAAAAATAGGGTTGAGACAATGTTAAAAATCCATCATAATGATATCGATATTATTATTACTAGCTACAAATGTCGATTTTATTTATTATATTTTCAATGATACTTTATCAGGATAATTAATTATAACTACTAATAATAATGAAATTAAACAAAAGGGATAAAGGTTTCATATTGTACTTAATTATGTAGTGGTGCACAAACCAAATCATCGTCACTATCATCACATTCAGAGTCGCTAGAGGAGAGCAGGAGGAGGATTTTTACTTTAAAAAGTAACAACTTATTCCGATTTAACGTATTTATAGTGCTCATAAATTATAGACTTTGGTTGTGATAACAAAAGGAACGTCACTATTAATGTGCATGAACAAATGAAGTATGATATTTTTCGTGTATATTCTTCATACAGTTTTACCATTACAAAATATTAAATTTCATAGGAATGAATTTATATGTCATTAACTATAGGAAAATAAGGGAGTTCCCGCGAGAACTAAAAAAGCTTAATCCACGCGAACGAAGTCGCGGGCATATGCTAGTGTATTCATAAATGCTTGCTTCATTTCTTATCGATGTCGATAGTTTTGTGGCACACTCCCTAATGGGCGACCATTTTATGCGACACCATTCTGTAGGTATGCACCCTATTTTCGTAGGTAGGGCAGCTTCATATTTTTCCTACCTACCATGTGTCAGGTGTCAGTCAACTGTCAAGTGCAGTCAAATTTTTTTTCGGGTTTTGCAGTAGGTAAGCAGTTTGCTGTGGTTTGTAACTTTGTAGTGATTGGACTCGTTTGGGTACATTAAAAGTGCAATTTGTATTTAAATAGGGATATAGATGACTAAAAAATAGTGCGTGTGGTTGGGAATATAGTGCGTTTGAAGGCGATTCGTGTGGACCATGTTGCGTGTTTTGTTGGATACATTCTGGGACGAAGATGTTTGGCTGCCGCCGAACACGACTTGGGATGATATTGCTCCAGGACCAGACAAAGATGTGGTTTACGCTGACTACAGGCACCTTCTCTATCCTATACCGTTGGCGATTGTGCTTATAGTTTTACGACATACGTTAGAGAAGTAAGTAAACATCTCTTTCGAAAGCTGATAACTTTTTACCCAAATTCCTGCGATCTGTGACTCAATTCAATTATTATCGGCTAGATCACTGATAATATTTAATGGTATTTTGTCTGTATTGATTAAATGAAGTAACTTCCACACTATCTAATTTGTAGATCTTTAGAAAATATCTAAATGCAATAAAGAATGCACCATAAAACATATACAAAAATTTGAGGAATTATATTCATTAAATAATTTAATTTTCCTTTTTAATAATATTTAATACAAAAGCATATCTGTTAAAGGAAAAATGATTTATAATATTTATAAATAGATCATCATATCCTTATTCAGCAATAGGTTGCAGCAAGGTTTTTAAAATTCTTTCTGCTGAAAGCTGCATTGTATTGCATTTAAAGAGGGGACACAGGGGGGGGGGCTCTGCCATCACCAGGTAGGTTAGCAGTCCTATGTCAGGACTATTCCACCAAAATCCCCATGTTTGGACACATGTTACCAGTGACCAGGCAGCCTACCCCCCCTCCAACCTACCTGTAGCATTTGTAAACCTAACAATGCCTCCTATACAAACATTTGTTTGGTTTTCTTATGCTATCCTCACTTTGCAGTAAATGAGTACATAAGGCACTCTGTTATGAAGAGGAAGCTAGATTCCTCCAATACACTTATGCTGAGATCTATAGAGCGTGCTCTGACTTAGCTCAGACTCAAGACAGAGGTTAAAACAAGACACAAATATGCTCTGACATGAATCAGTCTCATTTTAACTCTGTCTTGAGTCTGAGCCAAGTGAGAGTGCGGTCTATAGACTTCAGCACAGAACTCTATTTATCAAATAATTTTTTTTATTGTTACAGATATATATTTGCACCATTTGGCAAGTCATTAGGTATTAAGAACACAAGACCAAAGAAAGTACCAAATAATTTATTGTTAGAGTCAGCTTTTGTGAACTGCCCTAAGATTAAACATAAACAGGTAAGAGGATTCAATACATTCTTATAGTGTGTGCTATTTGTGATTACAATTAACGTTACTTATAAGAGAACACGATTATTGGTTATCAATTTTCTATGCTATAGGGTTGTTAAATACTTTTTTAATTTTATTTTAATTAACAATTTAAGTAAATAGTTAAATTGTTATAATTGTTCTAATTTAAATTGTTAGAACATTAAATAATTTGTTTTTGGAAAAGCTAGCTCATTAAATAATGGAGTAAATAAATATAAAACATTTAATACAAAATCTAAAGATTTTATTTTGGAGAACTTTATTCAAACAAAATTTTAAATATACAGATTATCGCACAACATGTAAATATATATTTTAATTTAAACAATAATTGGGTATTTGACCATTGTCAAATGATGATATTTATTAATATTATGTATAATCAAAAATGTAACATGTAAGAACAATATTTGTAAAAACAGAAAATACATCAAAAAACAAATAAGTTCAAAGTAAACAAAAAGCATCTTATTGTGACTGTATCTGTCTTTTTCTAAAATGAAATTTTCTATGCAGAGTGCATGACTGCATGGAGCTGTTAGATTGTGATGTCACGATTTAATAGCGTTCTCTTTGTCTAACAGGAAACATAAAAGCTGGATAATATAACAGGAAGCATAATTTTCTAGACTAGTTAAAATGTTAAAAAAAAGAAAAATGTCATTGTGCTAATATTAAAAACATTTATTTTAAGTTTATAAAAAAAAATGTCAAATACCCAATTACAAAGTTTTCGCAGCCCTGCTACAAACAAACCGAGCGCAGAGCAATTAGAATTGAGAGCATAATTTCTGCATTCAACTGTAACAATACAGTTAAGACTGAAAGATGTGTGCAAACACGCATCTAATGGTGCTAAGCACAAAGTAGCGCAACTATGCGCGGAACAGCCGTGAAATTATAAATGCGGAAGTGTGTTTTATCTGTCTGTTTAATACCTTTCACGGCTCTGTGAAATGACTACGATGAAAAAGCATAGGATTCTGAAGAGAGAGTTAGGCTCAAGACAGATTGCAGCAATACGTGACACGTCTGTTCTAAATAAAATGTTCCAAAGTGAACCCTTTAGTTTTGTATGGTAACACATTGCTATAATCGCAAATATTGTGAGTGGCATATGTTATATTCTTACTGTTAGTGTATTTTCAAATTACGGCCTACTAGAGTTCACTAGCTCTAATTTGATGAAATTGATGAAAAACGCATTGGCGAATTTGACGCTTTCTTTTTACAGAAAAATAGTAATTCCTCACGTGCGAAGTCGCGTAATTGTATTCTGTTTTTGTGAGAACTATACAAATCTGCTAAGAATGTGCATGTGTGCTGTGTGTGTGATTTGAGTATTTAGTCATTGATGTGCCATTTACGTGTGTGCAGTTAACAATAGTTTTCTTATAAGCTGATTTCGCATCGCCATTTTGTATTTACCTTATGTAGGATTTAAGTCATTACGGTGAAATGTTCTGAAATAAAATAGGCTCAGCCATCAACGGTAGTTCGGGACATCCAAATGATCTTATATTTTCATCTTTATGACCAGAGTAGCTGCGCTTTTCCGCCCAAAATTTTTGTTTGAAAGTTTTATTAGAAAACTACATGATGCCCGCCAATTCTTCCGCGCGGATTAAGTGTTTTTGATTACCGGCGGAATTCTTTAATTTTCCGTGATAAAATGTGGCCTATGTGCTATTCTGATACATAGCTATTACATCGTAAAGTTTCATCAAAATCCGTCCAGTAGTAACCCATTGTCAGAAACTTCCGCATTTATAATATTAGGAGGAAGTAGGATTCATAGTGGTTCTTGGTACGGCCACGATGCTATAATTTTATTAAAGTCAAAGATAACAGACTGCGAACTGGCAAGCGTGCTAAGTAATCGATCGGCAGTTTCAATGTACTTAGTAATTTCAACTGTAGTAGAATCGCATTCAAATTGTGATCTTGCAGTTGACAAAGAAGAAAGGATAGCATATCATCTAATTAAATACATATGTATCGGTGTATTACAATGAAATTTGACAACCTATAATCGTGTTAAAGGCCATGGTATTCATCCAAATACTTTCTTTGGCCTAAATTCGATGTTTCGAGGCCCTCTCTTGACGCTTAGTTTTTGAAATATAATAAGTAAAAAAGACAAACTACTTTTTCTCTACGTTATTATTAGTTAAGTTATACGCTGGCAGTTTTAAGGCTGAGCTAAAAATCTGGCATACCCTGTGCGATTCTCTAAAATTAAAAATGATCGCTACAGTGTGACGATGGAAATAGGCTCTGATTGGGCGATACTCACACGCTATTGGCTGAAATGCATTGTTGCAGAACGAACGCGATGAATCTCAATCATAACAATTGAGATAGTAGCAATGATTGATGAGGCTTCTACATAATCGGCCGGCAGGATCGCTCCGCTGCGCCCCGGCATAATGTGCGCTTACCTTTCGTAAGGCAGTCATGGATAAACCATAATTATTTGGTTGACACATTTATAGCGTACGCCTAAATTACATTGCCAATGAAATACGGAATAGGTCTGCCGTATGAAAATGTAAGATGATGCCAGGATGCCGCGGGATTGTGCAAAAATGATTGTTACAATGTGACAATCGCAATCACCTCTGATTGACTGAATTTACGGTGTTCTTGCTGTGTCAATGCATTTTTTTTAATATTAGCCAAGCTGAACTTGACTTATATTTCTCCTCTCCCCTCCAAATAAGCGAAAAGCTTGTGCTAGGACCACTCCTAGCACAAATAGTGCTACTCCTAGTACGACAATAGTCCAACGGGTGGAGTTCGAACCTGCGACCTTTCAGTTTTCAGTCCGCACCTTTAACCTTGGGCTATTGAGGCGTTGAACCACTGAGCTTTATAATTAATATCTATGATTAACACTGGAGATTATTAGTCTATGATTTTATAGATCAATTATAGATGTCGGCGCGTCATTTGTAATATTATTATATAGTTCCAAAGATCTGAAGATGACTCATCTGTCAAATACGTGGCGCTTCAAATTGAAAAAAATAAAAAATGATCGATTGATTGATCCATTAATTAATCTCTCATTTCTATAGGGTAAGCAAATCCAGTGCTAATCATACTCGTAACTATAGAGATCAGTGATTTGAACTAATAGAGTAGCAGTCAATCAGAGGTGATTGCGACAATCATTTTGTAGCAATCAATTTTAGACAATTCCATACCTGTAGTTGGTCTCATTTTGGTCGCCCCGTGTGTGTGTTGTAGTTCTTAAGTGTATTGCCACAGAGTTCATGTTTGACAGGCTTAATATGAAATAAATAACTAAGGCCAATTTATACTTAATGAAATTGCTTACAATAAAAACAAATTAATTACCCTAAAAATAGTTCGATCAAGATTTTCATGGACTGCTGTAATTTTTTATTTTAATAAATCGCTATTTTTAGGGTATAAAAATTTTAATTAAACTGTTTTAGTGTCGTTTAGTAAGATATGTACATTAAAATAGGCAGTTTTGCATGTCATGTCAAGTGGCAGTGCTTCAGAGGTATCGCTTACGGAGGCCTTTTTAAGGCCATAATTAAAATTAACATGGTTATAGTTTGTTCAATCCACGAAGACCCCTCATTCTTTGGGCCAATCACTGACAGTGCAAGTGTGGATTGCTGGAGTGTGAGTTCTATCGCTACGCGCCGATTAACGATGTGGCACATGCACACAAAGATAAGACGACTACTTTCGTCGACCTCCCGCAGTGGTGAGCGCTGTGGTCTTATAACTGGGAGGTCTCGGATTCGATTCCCGGCGGGGGCAATTTGGGAATTTACAATTTCTGGATTGTCTCTGGTCTGGTCTCGTGGGAGGCTTTGGCCGTGTCTAATTAACACTCTACCGTCACAGACGTGCCGCCAAGCGATTTAGCATTCCGGCACGATGGCGCGTAGAAACCGATTAGGGGTGTATGTGTTGAATGTACACTGCCATCCCCTTTGAAGTCGACTTGCGACTGGTGTCCGAACAAAACTTCCTGCGGCCCGCACTCCTTGATTTCAACCCACTGACCTCTATAATTAATCTATGATTATGATTAACACTGGACTGGCTGTATTTATACAAAATGACAGCTTAAATTATGGATCAATTTGAAGCGCCATATTTGACATACGAGTTTCTAGAACTAATAAATAATGTAAGGATACAGGAAGAGCCAAAAAGTACTACTATCAGTTGTTAACCAGTGCCTTCACTAATTTTACTTTCTTGGACACTCGTAACTATTTACAGCGCCAAAATGGCGCCAAGTAAGCCCAAAAAAGGATGACAGCAACCTGTCCAGTGTTGATCATAGATTTATAGAAGTCAGTGTTTCAATCCCTCACAGAGGATAGTGGGGCTAGTCTTCTTGGATTGAACAAACTGTACATATTGTAATAACGCTAGGTATTTTATTGTCTAAGTATTGTGTGTTCCAGGCTAGTTAATCCTCTAACCGTGCTTCCTTTCTTTTCAGTTGTTTTTGAGCAAGGACGAGGTAAATGTTGCACTGTTTTACGTAGAGAATTATCAATAATTCAAAGTAGTTTAGCATTTTAGCACTTATATATTTTGCAAGACTGCACGTGTCTTAGTTATGTTAGAGACAAAGACCAAATTCGATTTGTAATTTATTTGTCCACGAGAACTACTCTAGCCCAGACGAAATACAGTACGGCTACATTCGAATCCATATTATATACACGCATCCTTTGTTTCCTGTACATAAGCTTTCATTATAGTTGGTTATGCCCTATCCTTTTGTGCCTTCTAACTACTGATTTCTATAAATTAAAATTTTAATTATAGATCAATTTGACATACGAATGTCTCTGGAACTAATAATACAAATGGCGCACTGACCATCTGATTAATCTATGAAACATTAATTAATTATAGAAGTCGGTGCGCCATTTGCAATATTATTAGTTCCAGAGACACTCGTATCTGTCAAGTATCGGCTTACAGGCTTAATCAAGTAAGTCGAAAAAAGAAATCACAGCAGCCAGTCCAGTTTTAATAATAAATTAATTATAGAGGTCAGTGCTTCTAATGTTTTGTGCTTTCTTTGTTTTAAAGAAGGCACAATGAGTTAGAAGCTATTTTTACCCAACTACGACAAATACAAAAGGATCAGTTATGATTTTACCAGTCTACGTAAGTATGTGTCTATATCATAAGATTTATGTATGTCCTGCCGTAGCGCATAAACTAATGAGCCTATTTTAATGAATGAGGCGTCAATCGAATCGTTATTAAAGTCCGGGTGACATAGGCTATATTTTATATAAGCAAAATCAATATGACGGATGTTAACAATGTTTTGCAGTTACAGTTTGTAAACTTTTTTCTTGTTGCTGAATGAGCAAACTATGAGCTACATAGTTATCCTAACCTAAATATCATACCTCCACAAATAAAGTCAAAGTTAAATTATTTATATGTAGATACTTACCTACACTGTACTCTTTTTGAATTCGTAACCAATTTTACGTATTATACAATGGACGTAAGGTTATTAAAACGACGGGGTGTTATGTGTGACGAAAATCGGTCCAAGATGGCCGCCACCACAAAATGGCGGATTACATAACCGACTAGCGATTAGGATGTTTTAACATGTCGGGAATTTTTAAATTTTTATTTTACACTTGTTTTAAAAGATCAGTGGGCTTATAGCTAGCACGCTTTATTACGGAGGTACGGCATTTATTTATTTTATTTATTTATACATACATACAAAAAATAAAGTAAAACATTAATTACAAGATATTATTATGGAAAAATAAGTGCTTTCCTAAAACCAATTCATATCGATAAAGCTGCATTAGTGATGTAATGCATAATTTCCTTACGATATTTCCAATATTATTTGTAGGCGACTTTCTTTTAAAAGGAAATACCCGCATTGCTGTCGCACTGCGGTTCAAGATATAAACATTTTCATTTTTACTCAGACGACAATTTTTAAAGGCATACAAATCTAGTAAATGTAGTATAAAGGCACACATAATCTTAAGCAGAAGACTCGGTAGCTCAGTGCTTAAAGTTTCAACTAAAGTAGGAGAAGTCCTAGATTTAAATTTCATACAAATACCCTGTTCATGTTCAAGCTTTCCGATTAAGGCTTGGGACGCATTTGGCGGAAAATCGCTTGCGGATTTGTGCGTATGGAATTTTGCTACCATGTTACGGGTAACATAATTTATTACGTCATATTCAAATGTCAGATGATTTAGAGAAGAGCCATATACCTACGTACGGACAAAACCTTTAAGAAAATTAAAACGCACATAATTCTGAAAAGTCAACTCTCGACTTTTCAGAAGAAAGAATAGTAGCCATCCTGAACTTGACTTATATTCTCATCTTCCCTCCAAATAAGCGGAAAGTTTGCGTTAGGAGTGGGTACGACATTATAGTGCAACGGATGAGACTCGAACCTGCGACTTTTCAGTTTTCAGTCCGCACCTTTAACCGTTGGTTCGTTATGTGTGTGACTGGGATTCCCTAAAAGGGACGGCCTCCTTTAATAGCTATCAGCCTATCACCCTTGAAGCCTACGATGTTTCACTTAAATTAAGCAGGAGGAATGCATCATTAGATTGACCGATTGATAGCAGACGAGTTGCATTGAGCCGCAGAATACAGGCGGCGCTAAACCGAGGCCTGTGGAAGTCCATGCAAGAGACCTGTGTTGAGCAGTGGACGTCAATCGATTGATAAAGAACAAGAGGAATGAAACATGAGGAGGTCCGGTCCGGGTTCATGGTAGGCGTATAATTGTTTATATTGACATGCCATGTACTGTTTGTATAACCGGCCGTGGCCATTCGGCTAAGTGTTCCTAATTTAGCCAATGCAAGCAGGCCACGGCCGACACCGGACGAACAATTCAGCTTTATGTATAATGTACGTGTCATTAGGATCTTTCCTTGGCATTGAGAAGTTGCTCTTTCACATGATCGTGGCTTGGACAGATTAAATGTTTAATTTTTAAAACCTAACTCCACGCGCACGCGTGCGAAGTCGCGGACAAAGGCTAGCTTAAATACAACTTAGAAATAAGAATCTAACTTTATTTTTCCCTAAGAATCATGGACGCCTGCTCCTATTCAACAAAAGCCTTTAGTCTTGTAAACATTGACTTAAATATTACTCATCAATGCTTGTAAATGGTTCTAATTATAGTATGGGTTTCAATCTACATTTGACGCCATGGTAAACGATAAACAATCAGTACAATCATAGAAGGTACAATGGCGTCTGCTTGAAAACAATTGACTTTTCAACTTATTGCATGCATTGGATTCATTAAGGCTCGGGCACATTAGGGCATGCCGTGTAGCGGCGCATTCTTCGCCTTCTGTTATGGCTTTGTGAAATTAATATAGTTCTTTCATTTCACGAGGACTCGTGACTGATGGTTGTGTGTGTCGTGTCTGTATAAATGTGAGCGAGACCTTGCTCGCGCCTCACCGCTCCCACCTAGGCTCCTGTCGGGCACGCACACTTACGCGATGTGCAGTACACGACGTAACCATAAGTAAAGCGCCCGTAACTTCGTGAGATAAACGTACTTTACTGAGAATAATGAATTACTCGGCAAGATCAGTTAACGGCGATACAGCTAATTGCATCAGTGCATATTACTTACGTTTTAAAGTCTAACTAATTTTTTTAGATTTAAATAGGGTAACATTGTACACTTGGAAAGGATTTATTTGTTTCATTGTAAGTACAAAGTACGATGTTATAAATTAAAGGTAGGTAGAGCAATTTACAATCAGCCATATAAATGGCGTGCAAAATTAAGATTATAATCTTATTACACAGAGCATGTCATTCCCGAGGTTCTTGGTCATTTTATTTGGTACTAGCTTTTGCTCGCGGCTTCGCTCACGTTAAATTCGATTTTTTAAACCAGTATTTTACCCCCCTTAGGGGTTGAATTTTCAAAAACCCTTTCTTAGCGGATGCCTACGTCATAATAGCTGTCTGGATGCCAAATTTCAGCCCGATCCGTCCAGTGGTTAGGGCTGTGCGTTGATAGATCAGTCAGTCAGTCAGTCAGTCAGTCAATCAGTCACCTTTGCCTTTTATATATTTAGAAGATTTATAATAACAAAAGAGTATTTCTTGAATTTATACAGTAGGTAGATACCTAGATGCCAGATGCCAGAGTAGGGTCGCGTTTTCGTTTAAAACAATATTTTCTAAATTGCTCGTGATCCTGACTCCTGCCATTTAATAGAAGGACGGCATAAGAGACCGTCATGCCGCTTGGCGTCACGGCATGCGAGTCGGTCTTGCCCCCACGGCGCGCCAATAGACGTTTCTCATCAAAAAGTCTCGTCAGTTACATATTATTTACTAGACAATCTAGAAATCCGTTTAAACTTCATGAACATATGAACAGGAAGTTTTAACTAAAGTATGCGTGGTAATCTACACGATTTATCATCATTACTACCCGTTCACTGCAAGTTGGCCGCTACCTCGCATCACGATTCCCCGCACCGCACAACAAGTCGGGTCCGTTTATTTCAGATAGCAACTTACTGCTTGCGATTGTCACTTACCGTGTTTTTTCAAACGTTACGTTTTAATTGTTTTTGTTAAGTTTTAATTAGTTATTTATTGTTATTTGGTGCCTATTTTTCGCTTGTTGTTTTCTATGATGAGTAAAAGTGGAAATGTTTTGCATAGCGCAGTCTGTTAACATCACATCTTTAATTAATGACTTTCTTTGAATCGAAGAAAAATAAGGAGTTAAAAATTACGCCCTTCGACATTCAGGACGTCATTGCCATCAAAAGTATTACCAGTAAAGAAAACTTCCATCACAGTCGTGGTTACAGTAAAAAATACATTTTTTTTTGTCAACGGTACGGTATGACGTCACTTTGTAACGGTCGACGACGGCCAACTTGGAGTGAACGTTTAGTAGGTGTCACTGTTTTAAAATACCTAGTACAAAAGATACTATCATAAACTTAATACATCACACACAGAACTTGGCTTGGTTTTATTGAATTTATCAGCATTCATTTAGATAGCGATTAGCGACAGGCCTAATTCTAGAGAAGATAAAATAGATCATGCATGATTACTTGCATGTACTTTATAAGCCTTGTACAATGTACAATCAGTTATATGATACAACTAGCTTTAACCCGCGGCTTCGCTCGCGTTAGGTTCGATTTTTTAACCCCCTATTTAACCCTCTTGGGGTTGAAATTTTCCAAAATCCTTTCTTAGCGGATGTCTACGTCCTAACAGCTACCTGTACGCCAAATTTCAGCTCGATCGGTCCAGTGGTTAAAGCTGTGCGTTGATAGATCAGTCAGTCAGTCAGTCAGTCAGTCAGTCACCTTTGCCTTTTATATATTTAGATTTAGCGAAATAAATAAATCTGTAAATTTTTTTTTTTTTTTTTTTAAATAAAAAGAATATTAGCAATAGCACTCTAATTGATTAAATATTGCCAAGGTGAGTGTAATTAATTAATTAGATGTTAGGTAGGGATTTAGTGTTTTTTTATTATTCGATGACAAGATGGTTCTTTACTGCGATTTCACCTGATGGTAAGTGTTGATGCAGTCTAAGATGGAAGCGAGCTAACTTGGAAGGGGTATGGCAGTGTACATTCGACCCATACCCCTAATCGGTTTCTACACGCCATCGTGCCGGAATCCTAAATCGCTTGGCGGCACGTCTTTGACGATATGGTGGTAACTAGCCACGGCCAAAGCCTCCCACGAAACAAAAAGACTTTATTAGTTTTACAGTAATAATTCATGCTTCTGGAACGGTGCCTATTCAACCCTTAGATATAATTAATCTTCTATATATATAAAATTCAAAGTCCTGACTGACTGACTGACTGACTGACTGACTGAGATATCAACGCACAGCCTAAACTACTGAAGTTAGAAACTTGAAATTTTTATAGTGGGTTCCTTTTATGACGTAGGCGCACACTAAGAAAGGATTATTGGAAATTCCACCCCTAAGGGGTTTAAATAGGGGATGGAAGTTTATATGAAACTCCGTCATTTTTCAAGCTGTTTCCATCAAAGTTCGTATTAGAGCTTTCAGTTAAAAATAAAGAAGTACGTGTGTCACAGTTTTTGAAAATTCCACCCCAAAATCTAATTCCACGCGGACGAAGTCGCGGGGGCAAAAGCTAGTAGATAATAATAGTCTACACCCCTAAACTTAAGCAATTAATGTCTTGACTTAGTACTTTGAAAGCAATTCTAAGTTATGAATGCTTATGTAATGTACTTGTTTACCCGGTATATCTAGTCTATCTTCTATCTATCTTCTCGTATATGGATAAAAATCAATATTGCCAAAACCTATGTAATCACTTCAAATCGGCTGCAACTATTTGGCTATTTCCTTTGTTGTCTTTGTAATTGTCAGGACAAGGTTTGTATGAAAGAAAATTTTTGGAAATTCACCGGAAATTTGAATGGTAGTCGAGGTGGGAGACTTTGGTCGTCTTTACCAGCCTACCGTTAAGTATTTTCATTATAATTATTAATTTGTTTAACTAGATTTTTTAAATTTGATACCAAGAGAGTCCATGACTGCTATCTCACCTGACGGTAAGTGATGATGCAGTCTAAGATGGTAGCGGACTAACTTCGAAGGGGATTTCCAATTGGTTATATATTTTATGTTGGTAGATTAATAATTTTCACGCGTTACGCACAAATTACGTCACGTTTTGCGTGTTACTGTACAGCTAGCTTTTTAATTTATAGCGCATAATGTTTTTATATACTTAAACTTTAAGTTAGCATTAGCTTTGTTTCTTATCATCTAAGTTGGCTTAGCATTTGCAGTATTTTCTATGTACCTAGACTACCTAGCTGCAAGCTTTGAGCCGTGACCTAGTTTCATAAGCACCTGCAATTTAGACTTTCAGTTTTTTTTCCATGTTCCGGTAGTGAAGCTTTTATTTTAATGTAGGTTTTATATTGATATTTCTACATGCTTACTACGTGCTTAATAATATTCTATTTAAAATATTATGTTCATAAATGTATCATTTAAGTCATTTTATAACGAAGAAAATTTTTTCTAAAAACCGACAATTTATCAAAACTGTGTGATTAGTTCAGCAATTATGAGACAAACGATGAATCGACAAACACTGCCTCCCGTACTCGAGCAAGAAACGTGTAATTCTGTAGCAAAAATCTGCTTAAATTGCTTAGGCCAATCACAATAACATAAATAAGTAGAGACCGGATTATATGCAACATAAAAAGCTTATTATATGCATGCAAATATGCATGAAAAATGCTTGAAATATGCACGAAAACTGGCAGAATATGCGAAATTAAATGATAAATTTTAGGAATCCCTAAAAAAATAGAAAAGTAAGTATTCATTTTTTTTATTTCAAAATCAGCATACAATTAGTAAATTATTTTTTGATAGGCGATAATAGGTACAGTAAGCAACATTATATGATATTAGTATTTGTGTAAACGTAAGCAATCAAATATTTTTGGATCAAATATTTAAGCTTTGAAAACCTGGGTTATTGCTCAATATGTTTTCAAACTTTTTTTAAGTTTATGGGGCAATGCGGCGGCGGCGGAACGCAGAGTGAGTGAAAAATATTGTAAATGTACCGATAATATGCATCATAACTAGATCTTAGGTAAAATATGCTATTACCGCTGAGAATGACTAAAATATGCAAATGAATATGCGAATATGCAAATGCATATAATCCGGTCTCTATAAATAAGTAATCAATCTTGGATCATGCAGGATCTGTTTAAATCGACATCATCCTCTTTTGCACCCTTAGATACAGTTCCCAGCTACTTGTTTAACAGATATGTAGGCAAATACAAAATATCCGAGACCTAAGTCGAAGCAACGTGGGACATAAACAAACTTTTTAACAGCGCACCATAGAGTTCGTTAAAAAAAGTGTGAAAAGAACACCTGAAAAGCGGAGGTGGAATTGTAGGGGCTTGCGAAACTGGGTCGCCGCAGTCAAGGCCTGCTTTAGTTCGCGGGCGATAATTGGATGCTCAGTGGTCGCTCATTGTACTAAATGTTGGCCTGATTTGTTTGACGCGTGCTCTGAGACGGAGATCAAGGAGTCAAGTAGACTAAATTATGAAGAATGTCTCTCTACTATAAAAAGAAAAATATTCATTATCTATCTATCTACATCTTAATATATAAAACAAAGTCGGGTTTGTTCGAACACTTATAACTCCAGCCATGCTTATAGCTCCAACTTATAACTCTAGTTTTTGATTTGTGTTATTTGTCTCCGTCCCGAATAGCAGAATGACTAAAAATTCACGAAAAAAGAATTATGAAATAATTTCATTTTCTCATTCCTTTTGTATTGAACAAATTTTTTGATGGCAAGGAAAGTGACCTTTTACAACGGAAAAACGGTAACCTAAGTCACGCGGACGAAGTCGCGGGCAAAAGCTAGTATGTATATAAAAATCAATTGCTGTTCATTAGTCTGGTTAAAACTCAAAAACGGCAAAAACTTAGTTCAGAGATGGTTTAAAAACAAAAATAAAATAGGAAAAACCAAAGGAACAGCTGAAAAATTGAAAATATCAAATGATATGATTCACCAATTCGGATTTGGAGCTAGTATTTATATCTAGGGTTTACAAGTAGTAATTCCTTTCAGTAATAATAAGTAGGTACGTTATCAGCGCCAAATAGCGAATCATCTGATAGAGGGCTCTTATCAACATGGTCACCTGTGGAATGGCCTGATTTAACAGTAGCTACCTGATATCCTATAGGTAGATGTACCTAAAGTTCGTAGCTCACTTACACGACGCTGCACCCTTTTTTTTATTCGATGACAAGATAGTCTTTGACTGCGATCTCACCTGATGGTAAGTGACGATGCAGTCTAAGATGGTAGCGGACTAACTTGGTAGGGGATGGCAGTGTAGATTCAACCCATATTTTATTCAACAATCGGTTTCTACCCGCCATCTTGCCGGATCGCTAAATAGCTTGGCGGCACGTCTGACGGTAGGGACCCATACGGTAAAATTAAGTTTTCTAAAATTATCCAATTTTCTTAACTTTTCTTTCTGTAAGAACCTTCTTACAATAACAATTACGACAAAAAAAGAATTAGCGAAATTGGTCCAGCTATTTACGCGTGATGCCGTTACTAAGGAAAATAGGTTTCATTTTTATATATATATTTAATTTATATATAGATTGTAACAAAGTAATTGCGGTTTCCTTACGAGCTGCATCCGCAATGAGTTGATATCGATAATACTTCTAAGTAATTTTACAATAGTTTCTATGTATTTATATGTAATACTCGTATCAAGGTCGGCGCTGCAAACCGTAGCCAGGGCCGGAACTTTCCACCCTTTGTCCTTTGAAATCAGGAGGAATTTAAGCCTCCTGAAGGCAAGGGGCAGAGGTGTCAACCTTTTCTGGGTACGTGCACACAAGGGGTTGACAGGAAACGAGAGGGCTGATTTCTTGGCTAAAGAGGCCGTAACAAGACTCAAAACGAAGCCCAGCTATGATGATTGTCCGCTCTCCTTTATAAAAAGGACCATACGAGCGGACACCATCATGAGCTGGGACGAACGATATAAATCGGGAGAAACGGCCTCTCAAACGAAGAATTTTCTGCCAACAATACCACAGGCGTATAAAATCTTAAGCAAAATTAGGCTGACTCCCCTCCTTGTGCAAATCCTCTCAGGACACGGAGCATTTGCGGGGTACCTGCACAAGTTCAAATGTATGGAAGATCCTGGCTGTGACTGCGACGAAAACATAGAAGAAACGGTCCTTCATTTAATTATAGACTGTCCGCAGCACAGCCGAGCTAGAGAGGACTTACTCCAGCAAATACAAATGAACTTGTGCAGCCCGCTATATTAAATAATAAAATGACGAGAGAGCTGCTTCTCCAATTCTTTACGAGAATTGCGCAAAAAGCAGTGAAAAGGAACAGTACACGGCAGTAAAGATGCAATGTTGTACCTATATTATTGAATATAAATATTAACATGCATAAAAACCGCTTGTGTACTGTTACTAATCACTGTATATGAAAATCTAAAAGTAATATACTATTATATTTCGTCGCTTCATTCTTCAGATATATATATAACAAGTAGTCCTTTTACCTTACAGGCAACGTTTCGCACATTTATAAGTAGATAGTTTAAGATTTTTATTTCTTGTAGGTAGGCTCTGTGGCAAGACCTCATTCTTTTTCCGTGCGAGGCAACGAGCGCACGCTTCTATACGAAGCTCGAAGTGCTGAGGAAAAATAAAAATATTACAGTGAAAAAATAAAAAATAAAAAATTAAATAAATAAATAAATGAGAAAATCATCGACGCATAATCATGTACTCATCGTCGGATTCCGAAGAAAATGTGGGTAAGCACTTTAACAATACGTTACAGTGTGTGATTCTTTGATGTGCCTAGTAAAGTGTCTAGTAGGCTTTCCTGGGGGTTAACTGCGAGTTAACACGAAGGACAAGCGAGATACTAAAAATCAACCCAATGGTTGAGCGCGTGTGTGATTATTTAATGTGCATAAAGTGTCTAGGAGGCTTTCCTGGGGGTTAACTGCGAGTTAACACGAAGGACAAGCGAGACGCTAAAAATCAACCCAATGGTTGAGCGCGTGTGTGATTATTTGATGTGCATAAAGTGTCTAGTAGGCTTTCCTGCGGGTTAACTGCGAGTTAACAAGCAGGACAAGCGAGACGCTAAAAAATCAACCCAATGGTTGAGCGCGTGTGTGATTATTTGATGTGCATAAAGTGTCTAGTAGGCTTTCCTGCGGGTTAACTGCGAGTTAACAAGCAAGACAAGCGAGACGCTAAAAATCAACCCAATGGTTGAGCGCGTGTGTGGTTATTTGATGTGCTTAAAGTGTCTAGTAGGCTTTCCTGCGGGTTAACTGCGAGTTAACAAGCAGGACAAGCGAGACGCTAAAAATCAACCCAATGGTTGAGCGCGTGTGTGATTTTTGATGTGCATAAAGTGTCTAGTAGGCTTTCCTGCGGGTTAACTGCGAGTTAACAAGCAGGACAAGCGAGACGCTAAAAATCAAGCCAATGGTCGAGCGCGGGTCGCCCTAACCTAAAATGTAAAGGTCCTACTGGAACCAGTTGATGCCAAGAAAACTAAACACCTGTTTGTTTTCGAATCTTTAATTGTACATTCGTATGACCATCGCGCTCCAAACTTCATTTGCTTTTCGAGCGCGCACGTCCACGCAAATAGTAACATTTTTTAATTTTTAAAATAATAATTCTTCAAGTGCAGTGACAATTAAATACTCTGCAGAGAGCGTAAGTGGCTTGAAAGATAAAACATCATTATTATAAATGGTGTAGTGAAGGTGTGCGTTCATACGAATACCTTAAGAATGTTTTTATTCGTACCCACAAGACGCGGGTAGCAATGATTTCAATGATGCAGAATGACTGCAGATTTCTTTCTAAAAGGCTGCAAAACGCCATTACTGTGAATTGTTTAGTGAAGGTTTGTACTTATTAACTACCTTCTAAAAGATTTTTCTCCATACCCGCCTAACACGAACAGTGATAATATAAAAATCTGGAGTATTGTGTAAATGTATCTGTATAAACGTTTTATAAAGCTTCGAGTCAATACGGGATATTGACCAACAGCAAAATATAACATGATCTAATACGGGATATTAGGCTGTAAATGTTTTTTAGAGCCTCGAGTCAATACGCGATATTGACCGATAGCCAAATATGAAATGATTCCTTTTCGTGGTCTCTGGCGTGTTTGGCGCATTCTACATGTACATTTTATTGGTTGTGAACTCCGTGAATCGCTAACTTTCATCGGAAAAAACCGAAGCATGCGGTGTCGTGACGCCATCACCGTTGTTTACGGCTAAAGCAACTGAATCCAAAGACGTCAGCTGAATTGTCAGACTAAGCGAACTGAAGGGAACCCATCTTTGAAGATGGACCTTTAAAGGAAGGATTAATCCAAATACGTTTGGTAGGATTAATCCAAATACGTTTTGGTTTTGTTGCTCATAGTCGATTTTATTCAAATAATGAATCATGTACATTTTATATTATAAATTATAAAAAAAAAAAAAAAAACAAGAAACTTCACATCTAAACTGATTTCTATGCTTCTTCCTCTTGCTGGGAGAAATAATCGGTTGTTCTTGGAATCATGATGAACGTAATCAACTAATTATCATATAAATTAGGTACTGATTACATTTTAGAAAACGTCCAAATATAAGATTTAATATGGACGATTTGTAATATATTCAAAATTTGGAAAAGTAACGTTTTGTTGGAAGTTTCTGGAATTATAACCTTTTGTTGGCATTAGTTTGGAAATGTCACATTTTCTCATGCAGGAAAATAATAATTTATAGAGGTTTAAAAATAAATTTTAATTATTGTTCTTATTAAATACGAAGACATTTAGTCTCGAATGTCAAAAAATTTTGTACCTACTGCACCTAATTATTTCTCTAAGGAGATTGCTATGGCAATTCATGTTTAAATATTTATATGGGAACACAATTACCAGTTTATTTGATGCAATTAAGTATTGCAAGTGTAAAAAAAAAAAAAAAACAAAGAACTGACTTAAGTCAAAAATGGAATTGTGACCTTTTGTTCGCTAACTCCTCAATTGTATTATTAAAATACTTGCAGTATTCATTCTTCAGCTTAGTTTTTTGCTGACAAGTGTGATCATTGCCATATATTTTATTTATTTATTTTTTGCTTAGAACACTATACACACTATGCGTGGCAGTTGTCTACAAAAGCAAAAATTGGTGGAGTACCTACCATACCCAATCTTAAATAATATTTCTCGAAAAATTTAGGTTTAGTGAGGAAAATGTGAAATATTATAATTTATTGCTATTAATATTATAATTTAATTATAATTGCAAAAATATCGATATTCGCTGGGAATTACACTCCATTACATATCCTCGTAGATTTATTGTTATAAGGGTAGGCAAAGCCCGAAAATTGCTTCGTGAGTAAACACAAAATGCAATTAATACTTTCCTACATTTCTTTGAAAAGAAATTCTCTCATAACGCGGATGTTTTTACAATAAAATAAGATATACAGTTTTTTTTCTTTACATTAAAGTCAGTGTAAAGTGATTAAATCAAGCTGTATTCCACGTGTAACCAAGTTCAGTTCTAGTTCCCAAGTTGGTAACTGTGTTTTTCCTTTTTCGGTTTACGACATTGAATTCAATTTGAAAACTCAAATCAAGAATGTATTAGTTTATTTATAACTTGCCGTGATTATGATAGTACCTAATTGTAAACCGCCCCAAAAAACTATTCCTTCTTAAAAACAATAGTTCGCCCTTTGTGTTGACAGGTCCGCACCATTTTAGCACCTCCAAAGTGGGCCATCCAGGTTATGAGCATTGTATTATAATGTATATTATTATATGTATGTAGAATCTCTTGCGGAATCTTTCCTCTAATTTTAAAGAAATTTTTTACCAGTGTTTTGGCCCGATGGTGAGTGTATTATCTGACAAGGTTTTCACCTGGCAGCGAGTACATCCTTCAGCAAATATTGCAATATCTTGCATCCTTGCCGAATAGTTCCAGTAGGTAAATTTCAATCTTTAAACTATGGGAACTAGTACACGGCGATACCAAACCACATATAAACTAAAAATATATTTGGAATCTAAACCTTTTAAAACATTAGTTGCATACTAAATATTTACATCCGTATGATACCTATTTGAGTTTGTTAAATGATAAACATTCTAGTAAATCAATTATTTAAGCAGAGGTTCCTCATATTAATCACCGTTCAGTTTTTTCCATAATTTGAAATAATTGCCTTATTTCAAATAATGAACGTTAAGGGCCTTCAAAAATATAGATGTTTTCAAAAACAAGCCTATGTTTCCCAAGTGGGTAATACGTGGAAATTGAGATTCAAATGTAGTGCTTAATTAATTTGCAAATAGGTATTCTAATATCTAAATAAGAGTATATATTTTGAATGCAATAAGAAGTTGATCATTTTATTGGCCTTGCCCACTTGAAAAAGTGCTAACTGCGTATTATCATTGATTACGATTCCAAATATTAAGTAAGAGATAAATGAACTTAATATCTATTGCCGATGTCATTAAAGCTTCAGATATAGGCTCATGTAAACCATGAACTTTCTTAGTTAATAGCAAATTCCTAGAAAACCGGCAATGCTTTGGTTGTGCTCTGGTGCTACAAATGTTCAGCGGTAATCACTTAACATCGGGTGTTCCGCCTGCTCGTTTGCTGGCTAAAAATAAAAAATAATATATATATTTTATAAAACGTTTATGTAGGTACCTAAACGTTTTATTTCCAAAGGATCAGTTGATATCTCACATGAGATTAATCCCATACGTTAGATCCAGCCACGATTGTTTTACCAACATTCCCTTATAAGCTACCTAAGTCAAATTAGGTGACGCTTTCTGTCAAATTCATTTTCACGAACTTTTATAAATCATCTAAAAGTGGAAATGTTTTTGGTTAAGGGCATTGTACTTAGGAACTGCCTACATAAAACGTGAAAACAGGCATTAGATCGTCTGTTAAAACAGCCACAATATAAATTTACTATTAGATAGACTGCTGACTGTCTGATTTTCATTACAGACTATTATTATTATTTTTAATTAATCTGTTTTAGGATTAATATGATTTATTCAGCTGGACTTATTTTTTCACTTTTACAAAATTTTCCTCTCTAAACATCTACTTGTTATATATATATCTGAAGAATGAAGCGACGAAATATAATATATGATCAAACGAACTTGCAAAGTGAAGTTCGATCGATATTATATGAGTACGCTTCATTCGAAGATATAGACTCCCTCCCACCCGAACCCTTATAAAGAAAATTTTGGTTCTTGTGGTTATAATCTTACTCTAAAGAATGAGGTCTTGCCACAGAGCCTACCTACAAGAAATAAAAATCTTAAACTATCTACTTATAAATGTGCGAAACGTTGCCTGTAAGGTAAAAGGACTACTTGTTATATATATATCTTCGAATGAAGCGTACTCATATAATATCGATCGAACTTCACTTTGCAAGTTCGTTTGATCATATATTATAAGACGCACGTAAAACATAAATAAATAAAATAAAAAAGGCACACAAAACTCCGACACATATCGGAGAAAAACCGCGTCTCTAAGTTGAGACATTATAAAAAAAAAAAAAATACTCGTATATAGTCTTCGAGCATTTAATACTACTATTAAATGCTCGAAGACTATATACGAGTATTTTTGCCTCGAACTAGTAGTAGGTACCTACGTACCTACTACTAGTTCGAGGCAAATAAGTAAGTTTTTTTTACATAACTACTTATTAATTTAGAGAAAACGTACCTTATTCATTCATCACAACCTATAACCGGGCCACAAACTGAGCACTCTCTCCTCTCTCTCTCTCTCCTCTCTCTCTCTCTCTCTTCCGTTCAGAAGTAATGGAATTATAGAGAAACACGGTCAAAACAAAAAAAATAGCATCTTAAAAACATAATATCTTAATTTAAACGTAAAAATTCTTTTTACAAAACCAACTTCAAGCGCCACTACAAAATATATCAATCGTGCCTATAAAACTTGAAGAGTTTCCTCGATTTCTCTATCATCCAGGTAGTCCCATAGTCATCAGATCCTGACCTGATGACTATGGGACTACCTGGGAAGTATACTCTTTCAAACCCTACCCTTTCAAAAAAAAAAAAAAACAGAATTTTCCAAATCAGTCCAGGCGTCTTCGAGTAATCGGGGCATGTACTAAAAAAAAGATTCCGACGAATTGAGAAACTCCTCCTTTTTTGAAGACGTTTAAAAACTGAAAACATAACTGGCTGATGCAAGGAAGCGTCGGTTATGTATCTACTCAAATAAGGAAGCCTATAAAAATGGAATGACATTATAGCGCGGACGCCTGGCGGTCGCCCTTTGATCAGTGGCGATGTGAATATAATAGTTCGGCTTTGTATTCCATTTCATATGTAATTAACCTAAAAGCATAACGCAACTAGTTCATCGTTAAAGTCCTCATTTTGATTTAATGCGGATGGAAACCATAATTTTTTCCCCCATTTTTGATTCCTTTATTGTAGCTCATAGTTCCTATACCACGACTGTGATTTATAAATAAAATCCGTACTACAATATTATAGATGCGAAAGTGTGTTTGTTTGTTGGTTTGTCGTTCAGTCACGCTGCAACAGAGCTACGGATTGACGTGATTTTATGCATGGATACAGTTGAGGACCTGGAGTACTCTCCATAGAGCATAGGCTACTTTTTGTCCTTCAGTCAAACTCCAACAGAGCTACGGATTGACGTGATTTTTTGCATGGGTATAGTTGGGGACCTGGAGAGTGACATAGGCTACATGTCACCATAGGCTATTTTTATCCCGGAAAATTAGAGTTTAGAGAGAGTTTAGAGAGGATTTTAAAAACGAACGAGGTCGTGGGCATAAGTTTGTATGAAATAAAAGGTTAAAATATCACATGCTTCAACGGTGAAGGAAAACATGGCAAGGAAACCTGCACGTCTGAGAGTTCTGCATAGTGGTCTTCGAAGGTGTTTGAAGTCTGCCAATTCGCATAGGGCCAGCATGGTGGACTATGGCCTATAACTCTTCTCTGGGAGGAGACCTGCGCTCACTTGTGAGATGTTAATGGGTTGCTCATGGTGAGAAGGATAAAAGTTTAAAAACTGTAATTCGTTCGGAAAATTGGATATATCGTCGGGGATAATTCAAAATCGTGTACGTATGTACATTTGGTAAAAACCGCGGATCTACACTATTCACAGTTTTACAGGGGAAGTTTAAAACTTTATAAATTTCTTATTTCTACGGCTATTGGGCTAATTTTTACACAGAGATTATTAATTCACGTGTTCTATGTATTGATAAAAATAGATATCTTTTAAAGTGATTAATTTAGTCGCTACGACACTTACGCGGTTTTGATTTGACCACAAACGTATGAAAATGGATTTTAAGGTACTAATGCTAGTTACGCGGATTTGCACTATCCCCGACGATATAACATCATCCGTCATATTGACTTTGTTGACCACACTGCTTACAAGATATACTTTCACATTTCACTCCTACACCAAAGCACCCTCAGAACATGACTCTTTGTAAATAAAATAGCTTGATCGGTCTAAGTAGGTACGCTGTAAAGGTATGTACCATGTAAGCTGCCGAAGCAATTCATGCAATTAGCGCATGCGTCTACCCATGCGCTAACGTGTGCCAGCCATAATGAGCGAACATGTGATAATATTATGCATGTACGCATAAGCAAATGGGTAGTTAACACATGCGTTAACCGCAAGCTGAAAGCGCAATTGTGTAGACCTGTCGATCCTTGTAGCGTCGCTGTAGAATGAATACCTCGTATGTAAACAAGCATATTTTTGCTTTGTAAAATTCGAATGAAAACCTAAAATCCAACTAATATTATACATGCGAAAGTGTGTTTGTTTGTTGGTTTGTCCTACAATAACGCTGCAACAGAGCTACGGATCGACGTGATTTTTTGCGTGGGTATAGTTGGGTGACCGAGGCTAATTTTTATCCCGGAAAATCAAAGAGTTCCCGCGGGATTTTAAAAACTAAATCCACGCGGACGAAGTCGCGGGCATCAGCTAGTTTTATAATATAACGAAACTGTGAACCCAAATATGACTACTAGAGCCATCTATGGATTAAAATGAAATAAATTTGACGAAACGAATCTTTTTTTTTCTGTAAAGTTTGGATCTCTGGAAATACGAGGTTATCATTCTACACCGACGATAGACTTCCGCAAAACACAGCCTGCTTCTATCCCGCTGTAGAAGACCTGGATCACAGTTCTAATGATGCAGTGCACTAATAACAGAAGAGACCTTATTCCTTCTAGATATGCGCGCTAGCAAAGCAGTTAGATATGTCCGAGAGGCAGGTGGAGCGCTGGTGGAGGCTCCGAAGAAGCCAGGACAAGCCGTCCAAGCTCACGAAGTTCTGCGAGAACGCGTGGAGGTGTACCTTCTACTTCTATAACTTCTCCTACGGGTTGTTCATACTGTGGGATAAAGACTGGCTATGGGATATCGACCAGTGTTATATTGGATATCCTCATCAAGTAAGTTCCATCAAAAATGTCTATTTGCTAGTTATCTGTAGTACGTTTGTATGATTAAATTCTTATCTGATCACTGACTCACTGATAGTCGTTGTAGTGACTCATTTTGCAGTAATATCAAAGTATTACTGATTAGATGATGCTCACGACTTCGCCCATGCAGATAAGGTTTTTGAATTAAAGTGAAGCCTATTTAATCCTGGATATGAGCTATTATACATTCCAAATTTCAGCCAAATCGGTTCATCCGTTGTGGCGTGAAGGAGTAACAAACTTCCATCTGTCCATCTTCACAAAATTTCGCATTTATAATATTAGCAGGATATAAATTGTTGAAGAATATTTAATTCAAAGGTTTGTCTGTGCTCTTACTGGATAGTCTGTGGTGGGCTGATGTACTATAAAATTGGAAGCTTTAACTTGGTTCCTAACGTAGCATCGTGACCGAAAATTCATAGTCTGTTTTAGCAATTAGAATAGAAACGTTAAAAAGTTACCTATTAATTGCGGTAGGTAGAAAAGTTCATAATGAAATAGGTTTTTTGGGTTCCTGGTAATTAGCGTCCATTAACAAGATGCTTGTCACGAAAGATGTACGATCAATTCTTTCAGCAAGAAGTTAGCATTTGCAGATAGGAGAAACGGGACATCTGTGTACATGAGTGGGATTTAGAACAATTATCAAATTGTCCATTTACATC
The DNA here is from genome assembly GCA_933228805.2 of Hipparchia semele. NCBI lineage: Eukaryota > Metazoa > Arthropoda > Insecta > Lepidoptera > Nymphalidae > Hipparchia > Hipparchia semele. The sequence continues at coordinate 1,920,183 of OW121719.1, forward strand.
TTCGAAAACACTTAATAGGGGTTTCTGAACAGTTAACATTTATTATATATATTTAACATAACTCAATAAATTCACCAAAAAAAAAATTGTGTTTTAACATTAAAAAACCTGTACTTGTATATAATTATTTTTTGTCAAATATTCAATTCTTATATATCGCTCGCGTATATAAGTTCAACAGTTATATTTTATTAGAATTATATCATTTTTTTTGGTTGGTGGAGAAAGCATGATTTAAAATTTTCATCCAGTCTCATTCTAGGGTATAACTAACGACGTGTGGTGGTACTACATGGTGTCAGCGGCGTTCTACTGGGCGCTGACGATGTCCCAGTTCTGGGACGTGCGGCGGAAGGACTTCTGGCAGATGTTCGTGCACCACATCGCGACCATCGCGCTGCTGTCGTTCAGCTGGGTGTGCAACCTGCACCGCATCGGGACCCTGGTGCTGTTGCTGCACGACTGTACTGATATATTTTTAGAGGTCAGGATACTTCTAGTTTTTGTTTTGAAGCCTCTATAGCGAAAGATAGGGCGCTTTCAGATTAGAGGTGTAATGAAGCGCCGCAGTGGTCGCTGCGCCACTATCGTTATCATCTAGCGATGCGATTGCGCTTCTAGATTTTGTATGAAAATTATTTATTAATGTAGCGCACCACATTGGCGCCACTGCAGCGTTTCATTATGCCTCTAATTTGAAGGCGCCCTTATGGTTCAAACCTCATTTCCCAAATCGAAGTCTACAATTAATCGAAAGGTCTATTGTCTGATAATATTCTTTAAAAAAAATATTTTACCTACTCCAACAACAAACAACAAATTGGAGGAGGAGCTTATTGCTCCTCCTCCTATTTATTGCTCCAATTTATTATTTAATTATTTATGGTAATACTAGCTGATGTCCGCGACTTTGTTCGCATGGATGGACTTGCAGTTTTTAATTTTTTTTCTTGATTGTTTTGTATTGCAGGCTGCAAAAGCTGCAAAGTACGCAAATTACCAGAAGTTGTGCGACGCAATATTCACCGTGTTCACCGTGCTGTGGATTGTCACGAGGCTTGGCATATATCCGTTTTATATTATTTGGAGGTATGTACCACTTGAAATGTGCCTTTCGATGTTGTGCCAAACTTATGCCAGTCTTCCCTTCCCCACAAACACACAACATCGACTAAGTGGGAGTGTCTAAAGCTGAAATCTATAGACAGTAAATAAAATTAAAAAAAATTGATAGGGTGACCATGGTCCCGCATTAAAGACTAAAGTTGAAAAAAAATCCAAAATAAGATTAAGTATATAATCATCATCTAGGAAATGATGAGTAGATTCCAAAAATATATACTTAACACTATAGTTCAATATCCAGTGATTCACAAAAAAATATCATTTAAAACGTGACTAAGATTCCAAAGGTAATGACTGTGGTATTTTAACTTTTTAGTTCATTTTTTGGCTTATGCAGTCGTGTTTTTTAATTTTTTTAATTATAGCTTGTTGAACATTCTCTAGCTATGTCTGGAGTATTGTAGTGCTTATTGTATGATGGGTTTGATATGCCAGGTGGCAAAAAATCCCCAAAAATATATTTAAAAAAAAATCGTAAAAACTTATATTTACCATTATATTTATCTCCACAGTACCTCAATCCGAGCGCCCATGCTGCTGCCGATGTTTGCGGCGTACTATATCTTCAACTTCTTACTATGTCTGCTTCTTGCACTCCATATGTTATGGACGTGGCTCATACTGCAAGTTGTTTACAAATCTATCAACGCTGGCAAGGTAAGTTCGTTTCAGGACTGTTTTTTTATGACTAATATCATAATTTTTCCACTTTTTAGGTGTTCCAAGACTAAGAAATGGTATTTTCTATATTTAATATATGTACTAGCTTTTGCCCCCGTACCTTCGTCCGCATGGAATAAGTTTTGGGGCGGAATTTTTAAAAAGTTTGGAAAGGGTAATACTTTATTTTTAAGTTGAAAGTAAAACACCAAGTTTCATGGATATTACTTATAAAAATTTCATACAAACATTGACCCTCTATTTAACCCCCTTGGGGTTGAAATTTTCAAAAAATCCTTAAATGCCTACATTTACGATTATGCGTTAATAGATCAGTCAGTCAGGACAAGTATCAGCCCCTTAGCAGCTTTTGGCACACATTAAATACAAACAAACACAAACAATCACTGCACCATCTTAGGCTGCATCTTCACTTACCATTAGGTGAGATCGCAGTCAAGCGCTAGTCTATATATTAAAAAAAAAGTTGAAAGTTGACATTGTCATTGTTGAAGTGTCAATGTACTGTCAATCAATATTTAGGAAATCGTAAATATTTCCTTATTTTTCTTATAAAGAAGTGAATCAAGTAGGGATATTTTTTTTTAAATAAATGACGTTATTTTAAAAATGTTTCAGATGGAAGGCGACATACGGAGCTCAAGTTCGGACTTCAGTGACAGTTCGCATCAGTCCAATAACAGTACACCCAACAGACTGCACAAAAAGTAAGTATATAATATAAAACGTAAAAATTATTGTTACAAAACGGACTTCAAACGCCACTACAAAGTACAGTGTAAACTCTTTATAACGTTATCCTTTATAACAATAAACTCCCTGTAACGTTGAAGTGAGCCCAACTTGGTTGGTTTGCGTTAAAACCCACATATTGAAACACTCTTTATAGCGATGCGCCATTCTCTATTACGAAGAAATGTGTTCATATTTTTAAACAGTAAATATTTATTATCGGTATTATTGTTTATGTTATGTTATCAGGTAACAAAATACTTTGAAGCTCCGAAATATCCGAGGTCGGTCTAGCTTTTGTTATCCTTGATTGCCTTGAACACGTGCAGTATGACGCATTTTTTTCTCGGAAGTGATGGTCTTCGACCAAGCATACTGGGTACCTATCGTATTATCAGTTGTAAACCTACTATGAAACTGTTAACATGGCCAGTAAACGGAAAGCGATTAGTGTTGACGAAAAATATTAAAAATTCTTGTAAATTTGGTTGTTTTTTTGTTCACTCCATATAACGATAACTCTCTATAACGACAAAAAATGCTCAGTCCCTTGAGTTTCGTTATAAAGAGTTTACACTGTATATCAATTATGCCTATAAAATTTGAAGGGTTCCCTCGATTTCTCCAGGATTCAATTAGACATCCTAGGTGGATTTCCCAGGTGTTAAATAAGTAATGTATTTATTTATTTTCAAAATAATTTGAATTTAGGTATCTGTACTGCAAACTATTTGAGCGGATGAACTATAAACTACTGACATGATGACGTAGGGTCATGCAGTTTCGAGCATTTCGCAAAATAAATGAAAACTTTAAAAATTATTTATAATGTTGTGAACTGGAACCTACGTTTTCCGATTTCGTATTGCTTAAACTATTTTATTTATAGTATATTTTTAGACTGTTTCTCTCTAATGGCGGCTCTCCACCGGAATTGTTGGCAACTTCTGTGTTTGCAACATTTAGGAACTCTACTAAAAGTTAGAAACTTTTGTTTCACTTGTGTCTCCACTGAAACGAAAAAGTCGCCAACAATTTGAGAAACATTTTTAGTCCACAACTAGATGTCTCCCTCAGTGACATTAATACGTCCAGAGTCAGACATGTTTCTGTTTCAACTAAATGTTTACAACAAGCGTATCCACCGAGCGCATGAATGTTGGCAACACGCTTTCTTTGATGTTTACCGCCAAAAACGGAAACACGGTTCCCGACATTTGTTTCCGACAAATGTTGGAAACACGTTGTCTCCACCAATAAAAGTTGTCAACTTTTGTCACCAACACGTGTTGGCAACACAAAAGTTAGCAACTTTTCTTTGGTGGAGACCCGCCATAAGAGTAAATTAAGGTTGTAAGTAAGGTTGTCTGGAAGAGATCGTTTTTTAGCGATGGGACCGCCTTTTTGTACTGACAATGTATTCTGTTAAGTTTGCTTTTTTCTGTTTGTGGTGCAATAAAGAATAAATAAATAAATTACCCTGTTATTAATCTTCTTAAATATATAAAAGGCAAAGGTGGCTGACTGACTGACTGATCTATCAGCGCACAGCTCTAACCACTGAATGGATCGCGCTGAAATTTGACATACAGATAGCTATTACGACGTAGGCACCCGCTAAGGAAGGATTTTTGAAAATTTAACCCCTAAGGGGGTAAAATAGGGGTTTGAAAAATCGAACTTAACGTGAGCAAAGCCGCGAGCAAAAGCTAGTAAGAAAATAAAACTGTAAATAATACCATCTTTTGATGTTCCATATTCAAATTTTAATTTTGATCATTTTCTTTACAGAGACACGTAGGGGTGATAGTGCAATAAGAGCTGGCTTGAAGTACGGTGAACTTACATTATATCTTATCCATATCTTTGAACCGACGTTACGCTGCAAGCATACTTAACACTGTTTTATACAACGGATGAAGACAACGTTAACGAGTTATCACTGTATTATCATATATATTATTATTATTATATATATTATAGTTATTATATTGATAAAAATGTCGCTATTACCACATTTTGTATGGGAAACAGGGAAGATAGGTAAGAGTCGACTCAGACACAAAGTTGATTGTATTATTATTGAACTATATCAGCATTTGTTGCTCTTATAGAGTAGTTTAATAAATCTCTGAATTTATTTGGAGAGAAAAGATATTTAACTCTTAGATTTTAGAACCATATCTTATTATGATCTGGCGTCGATGCCAAGCCTTCGCCAAGTGAGATAGGGTTATGTACGTTGTAATACAATTTGACGAGTTTTGACTGGCGTCGCTGCCATGGCATCCTAATACGATAGAGCCCTAATAGTTTACACTAAGAAAACAACAGTTCTTCTAACGAACATATCTTTTTTTCCACAAGTTTTAGTGTTTGCTATAAAAACATTACGCTAAGCACAAAAAAATAAGAGCGAGAGAGTTTGTGACTTAATGCTCTGTCGCTTTGTTGGCCGCTGTGTTGTTTCGAGATCGCAGCATCCACTAAACATTACTCTCCAACGAGAGAATTTTCTCATCGTCGATTTTGAATTATGTCACTCTTGTCGCAAATGAGCTGTCTTAGATTAAACTACTCCATTAGGTCAACAAAAGCCGACATAGTTCATAATAGTACAGTCTTGGGTACACGGGCCATACAAAATTACCCATTATCCTTTATTCTGCGGCTAAAGCCTACTTGGCTTTGGTGACATAGGCCCTGAGTGGCAAATAGATACCTTTTTCTAGTCTTAGCCTAAAGTTTCAAACTAAAGCTATTATAATTGCAATTTATTACCAAAGTAAAAAGCAGTACATTTAAATCACTGTATGTGACGTGTACTACCATTCCATCTCAGGTTGGCCGCTACCTCGCCCCGCGCTACCCCGCACCGCACCTCAATTCAGACCCGCTTAGTACAGATAGCAACGTACCGCTCGCAATTGTCACTACCAAATTTTTTTGTTATTGTTACATTTTAATATTTTTATTAACTTTAAATTAGTTATTTATTTGTGTTTCGTTACTATTGTTAGCGTATCGTCTTCTACGATGATTAAAAAAAAGGAAAAGTTTTGGATAGCGCAGAATATTAATTACTTTAATTAATGACTTTTTTAAGCGGGAAAAAATAATAAAGAAAAGAAATTAAAAATTATGCCTTAAGACTTTCAAGATGTCATTGCAATAAAAAGAATTGCCAGAGACGAAAACTTCCGTCATAGTTGTAGTTATAGTAAAAAATACAATATTATTTTCTTGTCAACGGTACGGTATGACGTCATTTTGTAGCGGTCGACGACGGCCAACTTGAGATGGAAGGGTAATACCTACTCTTAGTAGATTTAATCATTTCGACTTTAAACTTAGATCGCTATCGTTGGTATTGATATAGCGTCCTGTTTGAAGAACAATGACGGATTTGCAAAAAGTCCAAAAATGATCCTTTGGCATATTTGGACATTTAATTAACATATATTATGTTTTTTGTTTACTATTTTGAAACAGAACCATTTTAGTAGGTATATGTGAAACTTCATTGCTACAGATTTTTTTTTTTAAAGTTATGATAAAAAAACTTCGGAAATTATTTCAAATGGCTATACTGTAAAGTTGATAAAATGCAGATACGGATTTTTTTTTTTTAAAGTTATGATAAAAAACTTCGGAAATTATTTCAAATGGCTGTACTGTAAAGTTGATAAAATGCAGATACGGATTTTTTTTTTAAAGTTATGATAAAAAAAACTTCGGAAATTATTTCAAATGGCTGTACTGTAAAGTTGACAAAATGCAGATGTGTCGTTGTTCTACGATCATGATGATAGGACCTCGTTTTGAAGTCGCACATATTTTCAACTACCGTCTTTTATTTAACAAAGTTTTCGCTCTAGATGTATGGAAGAAAGTGACGTCTAATTTCATTTTCGAAATCGATAAAGTTATTGTAGCAAATATTAACTATATGGGGTCAAAAAGCCTCGAAAATTGTGTGATATACTTAATATACTTATTATGGTCCTTAAATAAAGCCAAAGTATTAATTAATTTTACCGACTTGCTAGAGTATGCCAGATGATGCTATTTTATATTTAAAACGTTCCTTTATTTAATAGATGCTAAATAATATACTTACGAAAAATCGTTCCTTATTTCTGTACCAGTGAAACATACCAAATTGACTTAATTTCATTTTGTCACAAATATGAGTAATATTCCCAAAAAAAAAAAAAAAAAATTTTTATCTTATATGGATATAATTAGGTTAACAAAATTAGGCGTTAAAAATAACGAAATTGATTATTAAAAAAATTAATAATCTAGTTAGAAAATAAAAAAAAAGTGTTCCTTTGCCATTTTTGCATTTAATTAAAATTTAAAAAAATAAAACTTGATGGTCGCTGGTAAGCTTTTCATAAACTAAACAGCTTGGGACCACATTCCTAGTTTATAAAAAATTGATTCCTAATTCTAATAATTTGCCATTTTAGTAGTTTTTTCTACCATTTCGGTATTATTATTTTGAGATTTCTTATATACGAAAATAACTTTTTTTTAATATATGTATTCATTTAAAGACGCGTCCGCACCCGTTAAAATTCGCGAACTATTGTGTCGGAACATGATTTGCCATATACGGACGTCTTTACTTGGAAAAACATTTGTGTGCGAAATTAAACGCCTTACGTTTTACAAGCGATGCTTATTGGTGTGAACGCTTGACTTACGTGTGTGTAAGTAATAACAATATTATATAGTTTTATTATAATTTACCTCATAAAAGGAGTGAAAATTGTACTAAGTCAAAATTCCGTTTGCACCAGGGGCCCAAGTCTGCTATTGCAATTGTAGTTCAATTGTCTATCAATGACATCCCAATTGCTACTTTTAGCAATTTTGGTAGTCTACTAATTCAATGGCGTCACAATTGTTTTCCGATGGTTTGCCACTGACACATCTAGCTTTGAATCTAGTTTAAATAAACGTTTTTAATATGTAGTTTTTTTTTAAACTCATTTCGGCAAACGCTTTTTAAGCTAATGGCAATACCGAGGTATCATTGAATTACAATCCATTTATAAGAAATCGAACGACCATTGTGAATTTAGTAGACTACGAAATTTTGGACCAATGATAATTGAATTGTAATTGTATTGCGGTTCAATGACGATGACATGTAAAATAGCAGACTTGAGACCCAGATCGCATACTATCGGATAAGGAGTTCTTCAAAACTATCATTAATTTCTCAAGCAATGCTGTAATTAGTGCACATGCAATTTCTCTTTGCCACTTTAAAGATATACAAATTATAAGTTAAAATATATAAGTTTTAATGCGCTTAGCTAACCAAAGTACTTATTAAACTAAAATAAAGTAACAAACTCAGGCGAGGGAATGAGTTTGTAATCTTCTTCTAATATATTAAATTCTCGTGTCGCAGTGTTTCTAACAAAACTCCTCCGAAACGGCTTGACCGATTCTTATGAAATTTTGTCTGTATATTCAGTAGGTCTGCGGACGTAAACTATTTTTCATACTCCTAAGTGATAAGGGTGGTCCACCCTAAATTTTTTTTTTTAATTTTTAAAACAACGTTTGTCGGGTCACCTAGTATCACTGAAAAATATAATACGACCTTCGATTATATTCAAATGTGTCTCTCACATGCTACCTTAATGTAGTCAGTCAGGGCAGTCATAGTGTGTGAGTGAGAGGCAAATATAATTTTATTACTACTCTTTATCTACGTGGATCACAAGCTGGTAATAAGTAAAGAGAAGAAAAAAAAGGTTTTTATGTGTTCAGATACACAAGGTAAAATAAGACTGTCCCCAACCGAAAGAGACTAAAATATAAAATAAAGTCGCTACATTGGAATATAAAGGTTATAAGGCTATATAAAACCATTGAAAATTGTGCCAAAATTATAAAAAAATTTTTGGTCCCAAAAATGGTTTTCTGAGTTTGGAGGAGTTATTTTACAGCTTCACACTGTAATTGGCAAGATTCTGTAAACAAGGACACACGTATCATTTAAGTATATATATGGACGCACATATGCAATAAAGTGTCAACCCACACAACTTATCAATTGAAAAGTTAACTTTATTCCTTTACATTATGTATGTATTTAATTTGGCAAAGGTTAGTGGGTTGAAACGTTATTGCATATGTGCGTCCATATTATATTGTATAGAGATCTAAATTTTTAGCGTTTAGCGGATTTAGCTTATATTTTGGTCTCGGTTTGGTTGATAATAATTTGTTAAAAAAAAAGGTTAAATGATTTCGGCTAATAAAGCGTATGATAAACGTTTAAACGCTCGGGTTACTATGAGATTCCTCATAAACTAAAGTAATTATTTGAAAATTTTAACTAGCCTCATCACATATAAAGTTGTTATAATATATGTAGTTAAATTAGATAGTTCCATATTGATAATATTCTTTATTAAGGATTATATTTAGTGATATACATATGAACACTTGCATGGCGCAAAGTTTTTAGCATGTAACCGATTTGCGAGAGACTGAATTTAAATGAAATCGGCTTTATTATAACGTGATGCCTCTTTAAAAACTTGCTATAAATCATGTTGCTATATGCACAATCTAATTACTAGATAAAAGAACCGTCTTAACACATATGCTAATATTTAAGTATTAATTACTGGTTGATGCCCGCGACTTCGTCCGGATTAAGTTTTTTTGATATCCTCGGGAATTACATAATAAATTATAGCCTATGTGCTATTCTGATGTATATATGATGATATGCTTTAACATTGTGAAGTTTCATCAAAATCCGTCCAGTATTTTTTGTGTGAAACAATAACAATCGTCCATGCATCCTCACAAACTTTCGCGTTTAAAATATTAGTAGGATTTGGCCAACGTTGTGAAATGCCAGCTGGTAGCAAATATCAAAGGCTTGACTGTGGGAAAGTTGTGTGTGTCAAGTTGTGTGTGAAGTTCTTTCAAGTCACGACGGCGCGTGGCCCATGGTTGTGTGTGTGTCGTATCTGTATAAGTGTGAGGCTCCTGACAGGCACGCACACTTACGCAATGTGCATGTACACGACGTAACCACAAGTAAAGCTCACGCGCCCTCGTGAATTGCGAGAACTACAGCAAGGGTTGTCAAATCGTGCCTATATTAGCATTTGAATAGTAGCAAAAAAAAAGTTTGTTGTTTATACATATTATTATAATTTCTTTCACTTTGTATCGTCATGCAAGTGTTTCGTGCACTGTGTTGTTTGGTATGGTGATATTAGATAAACAAAAATTAGAACTTAACCAAGTGAAAGGTCCATATCATTTGACATATTGTACGTTTTTCGCACACTTAAGATAACAATGCATAAAATAAACACCCAATGACGCTTTTATATTAATAATGTTATAGCTAGAATAAATACTTCATTGTAGATACAGTTCTTGCAACTCACGAGGGTACGTGGCTTATGATTGTGTGTGTATCGTATCTGTACAAGTGTGAGTGAGAGCTTGCTCGCGCCTGACCGTTCCCACCTAGGCTCCGACCAGCACGCACACTTACGCAATGTGCATGTACACGACGTAACCACAAGTAAAGCTCACGCGCCCTCCTGAATTGAAAGAACTATAATAACAGTTCTTTTGTGACTGGTATATCATATTTTGTGACACTTAAAAGCCGATATCGGTCTTTACGTATGATCGATTTTAAGAAGAACCGATTATTTATGGCCCTATTGGCAATAATCAATATCTTATCGATATTTTGAACTTTCATTTGCATAGTTTAACGCCTCATTAAACGTGATTTGATTTCTTAATCACATAACCCCTTTAAATATATACAAAAATTGTTTGTTAGTTCAAAGAACCGATTTTCAGGAATTTTTCAATGAACAGGTCAATTTCGGCTGTTTTGAACAAGGATCGAATCAAATAAACCAACATTTGTGAGGTTTTTTAATGTTTATTTTATTTATATGTTTAATTTTAATATTAGGTAAGTGCTGCGGTAAAAATTGGTTCCAAAACATTTTGAAAATCCATCTTTAATTACTTAATAACTAATAAACGCATAGCTTTATTGTTTCAAAATACAAGAAGTAAGCGATATTTATGTTATGTTTTGTGTTAACAATTATTGTTAATTATTTGTGTTTTTGTTCTTTAATTTAGATTTTTTACTTACGTAATTTTTTCGCTATTGGCTATTATTATAATATTAAGTTTTTAAGTAAGTAAAAATATTCCAAATTACATTTGAAGGCTATGTTTTTTATATTTATACATTTTTAATTTAGGCTAGTTGGGCGAGTAAATTTTAAAACTATGCGTCACCTTAGATTAGATTACAGTCTAGATAAACCCACCGCCTTTAAGGAAAAGACCACACGTCGAACATTTTAAATTGTAAACTGCTTTGTGAAACTGTTAATCCTTGTTTTGTAAAAAAAAAATGTGAACCAAAGTATAAACATCTTGCGTGCTGGTTAATAAATAACAATGTAGTATATCAGATAAAATAAATAAGGTAGATGGTTGAAGTGACGTTCGAAATAATACATGACCGATATAATACGATGACATCAACAAAAGAAGCTGATTATCTGGCCACAATACTTATGCCTGACGTGTGCGTACACAACTGGCTTAAAGGAGGTGGGTTGATAAGGCAACAAAATCCGCCCCTCATACACTCGAAAAAAAAAGTTCCAGATTTCGACAAATTGTAAATGTATTTATATACTTGAAGATATAAACTTTATTTTAATATAAAGTTTAGGTGATAAAAAAAATAGTAAGTTACAGAAAATATTACCCAAAAAGAGAGTGTTTCTTTTACTTTCCTTACATTTTCATACATTTTAGTCGTTTTTTAAGCTTTGATTTAATATTTTAGAATGAGGCGCTCCTTGAACCACGGTAAACGTAACTGATAATGATGCTCCTTTTTATAAGCTTTTACATGAGTATTAATTTATTTTGGTTCATGGAGCGCCTCATTCTAAAATATTAAATCAAAGCTTAAAAAACGACTAAAATGTATGAAAATGTAAGAAAAGTAAAAGAAACACTCTCTTTTTGGGTAATATTTTCTGTAACTTACTATTTTTTTTATCACCTAAACTTTATATTAAAATAAAGTTTATATCTTCAAGTATATAAATACATTTACAATTTGTCGGAATCTGGAACTTTTTTTTTCGAGTGTATGAGGGGCGGATTTTGGGCCTTATCAACCCACCTCCTTTGATAAATGCATTTGTTCACTAGAATTCCATCTGTCTTTTCTATTCTTTTGGGTGTAAAAAATGTAGAGCCCTCCATAATAAATAAATAATTAAAATTAAGAAATTCCATTTAAAAGTTCTCGCAATAATTATTGATGAAAAAATACTACAGTACAATCAGGAATACCTGATAATTTTGTGCCTTTTTGAGTCTTATAATTGCGATTAGGAATAGGCATCAAGGCTTTAGGTTCAGCAGTAATTAATTCAAATCAAAGATAACCTTGTCAGTTGTAAATAGTAATTTTATTATTTTATATTAAAATTACTATGTATTGCGTTTAAAAGATACTTTCAATAACATTCTTAATATTCTAGTTCTCAATCATAATTTAAAAAAAACCTCATTTTTCTGAAATGAGACTTATTTTTGTCTTAAGTACTTTTTGAACCTAAAACCTAGTGCACATTTAAATGAGATTATAGCTAATTCTACAAATTAAATTGTTTATAAAGGAATGAAAGCGAGTTGATCTCTTGTTTTAATATAATGTACACACACTAAATTAAAATAGTTAAAAGAAGCCGATTACCCACGCGTTCGCGCGATCTTATGAACTGGTTTCACTTATGAACACGTTTGTTCACGAAAGTTCCATCCATTTATTTTATTTAGTCTGTGTATAGCTATGTTTTATGGCTTCATAACATAAGTACACGCACAAGTACATTACTTTAATGGGTTTTCCAATATCTATGGTTTAGATTAGTTTTAAAAGTTTATTGTTTTTCGGTGTCTTTAGTATTAAAAGTTAAATTTTAATTTTTCTTTTTTGATACAAAAAATTTTAGAAATGTTCTATTTTTTATTTTCTTTATAGAATCGTTACCTTAGTTTTAAAAAAGCTGTTTTAATTTAAGCGCACATGTGGTTAATTATGTTGCACATAATAGTTCGGGAGCTGGTAACATTGAGAACCTGTCAAGCACAATGAATTTTTTTTATGTGAAAACTGAATTGATAGTTAAAATGACGACGACGGTAAAATATTCTTAAATTATACGCATTCAAAGCTTATTTTGTGCGTCTTATTTTTAACTATCAATTCGCTTAAAAAAAAAAGACGTGTGGCACTCGGGGACTGCCGCGGTAAAGCTATTGCATAGCATTTTTTATCAACACCATCTAGCGGCTCACCGTAGATGAGTTCCGTGTCAGGTTATTTTTATTACGGAATTTCTGGATTCGGTCTCCACGCTGGTCCGCGATAGAAGCTATGCAATAGCTTAAAAAAAAAAAATCATCACGTATGAATTGGGCTTTCAATGTTACCAGCTCCTAGTTTATAATCTCTAAACTAAATTGACAGGTCTAAATCTTGTGCTATCCCTTTCATAATGATGCCTGCGGAAAAGGACAGCAATAGATAGCGTCTATTTAGATGAGGTTGTGTACAACTCGATTAACCACATAGTGGTATTTGGATACAGATTACAAAAGCTCTCTCGCTTCTGACGGCCCAAATAAGTGTCATGACTGATGTGTTGACAATTGACATCTAATCCAAAAAGTTTGAAGTTTACCATATTATGGTAGGGGTTGACCGTAACGATTACAAATTCGTTGATAAACAGCATTCGTGAAATTGCGGGATTGACTGAAAGTGATTACTTCAGTGCTACTATCGCTATCATCTGATTGGCCTAATTTTAATCGCTATTGGCTTAAATTACTAAGTTTATTGCACCGGCGAGCGGCTCGGCTCTATTCGGTTCGCGTACTTACTTGCCTACTCATTTTGTAACATTTTATAGGTCAATTTCCACCTAATTTTCCATATTCCAATTGTTTTTTTATACTTAATATGATTTTATTGATTTTAGGCTTTTGTTTTGTTTTAAAATAAGGTGAAGGGGAAAGCGGGAGGGGTATCGCACTTCAACGATGTGCACAAATAATGCGATAGGGTTGTACGCAAGCCCAGGGACGAGTGAGCTTCGTTATGCACAATAATATGTACTTTCTTTTTTGTATGCGATCAAAATGATGAATGAAAATAAAAAAAGCATTACATATACAAATTCTTTGGTTTTATTGATTTTATTCGATATTTTATACAAATAAAATGGAATATACTATCTGTATCCAGCGGCTCTGAGACTATCTGCGGCTGAGTAGTCTGATGTCGGTCCACCTGTGCCTAGCGGAGACTGGAAAGTCTGACAACACTACTCAAAAGGGCAACTGGTCTTAGGCTTTCGAATTATAATAAAGAAATACATGTTTCTATCTGTATTTTGAAAAATCTACCCCAAAAGGCATAATCTAAATATATAAAAGGCAAAGGTGACTGACTAACTGATTGATCTATCACCACACAGTTCAAACCACTTATATACATAGGTACAGTTTACATACTAATAGCTATGATGGCGTAGTCATCCGCTAAGAAAGGATTTTTCAAAATGCAACCCCGAAGGAGGTAAAATAGGGTTTTAAAAATCGAACCTAACGTGAGCGAAGCTGCGGGTAAAAGCTAGTTAGCAAATAAATCGGTCTTGTTCATAGTTGTCCGCTGAGGTTAGCCTTAGCCAACCTAAGAATTAGGTAGATACCTACATACTAATTCCATGGTCCAATTCATAGATGGTCCATAGATCTAGATGGTTGTCAAATTGTCTATGGCAGGCATATGTCAACCTGCGTCCCGCACTCCTCGCCTGTCCCCCTCCCGTCATTAAATCAAATTAGAACTCGGTTGGTGTTTTAAAAATCAAATTAAATATTAAATTCTAGCTATCGCAATTCCGACATTGGCGGCGGTAAGCCTGCTATATTAGTGGTGTGAAAGTAAAATAGTGAAATGCTGCAGCGACTCGTAGATGGTTTTTGGAACCAGGACGTGTGGTTGCCGCCTAACACAACATGGGCCGATTTAGCACCAGGGCCGGAAAAGGCCGTAGTTTATACGGACCATCGGCATGTGTTCGTGCCGATACCGTTAGCGCTGGTCTTCATAACCCTACGCTACTTGCTAGAACGGTAAGGCGAACTATTAACCTCTGAATGTACTGTGGGACCGTCACGCATCTAAGTTTTGGGGGCGTGTACGGTATTTTTGAATCATTCCAATTTTTTTACTATCAACATTGAAGCTAATCATTAATGCGAATATTAAGTAATAACAACGCAACTGTAGCTTTAGCCAGTTTATTGTTAACCGGTGTGTTGAATACAAATATCACAATTCTTTAGCTCTTAATGTAAGACTGCAAGGAGCCTTCATATGATATTATTGAACTCCACTTAAGTGAGCCAGAAAAATAGCACATAGGTCTTAAAAGGGGTTTGCTAACAAAAGCTGAAGAAAAGTAAAAAGTAACTAGGAACTCAGTTTATGATAAGTTTTTAAAAATCCTGTGGGAACTCTGATTTTCCAAGATATAAAGTAGCTAGACTGAAATAAGAGTGACTCCTTGCATAGTCCTGTACTGCCCTGTCAAATTGTGTCAGTCATTTTACAGAGGAACTTGACAAACATACAGATAGATACACAGTGTTTGGATACAGGTTACTGGTGACCAGGCAGCCTGGCTTCTAAAATCTATCTGTAGTTTTCATAAACATAACAATGTCCCATATTGAAAGGTTTGTTAGTCCCATTTGCACCAACCATACCTAAATCATCCCCTAAGTAGGAGCCTATCGTCGTTGATAGGCACTGAGTTGCAGAATCAGGGGGCTGGTTATCATTTGGATGACTATCTGTTATCACTAGAAAGCTTGCCTCTGTTGAACTGTAGTTGCTCCTTTGAAACACATAAACTCCGCTAAGGTGTAGGCACCTTTCCAACATCTGTGTTTCCAGCCTGTAATTTGATTACCTTTAAGACAATTAATTTATTTGGAAGTTTTGCTTTTAAGATTTAGTCTTCTTTCTTTCTTCTTGCTGGCTGGTTTCCATTCTTAAATGAGTCATGGTTTCATGTGTGTGATGCACCAATCCTACCAATATTCTTTACTCCAACCATCCCAGATCTCCAGAAACCTAACAGGCGGGCAGCTTTCCAAGGAAAGATTAAGTCTATCCAATGCTTTTTTATTTTTTGAATGTTGTGTTTGCTTGTTATATGTATATGTATATTGGAAGTATACCTAATAAATAAAAAGACAAGAGTGAAAAGGCATCTTTTAGGCAAGTTATCAACTTAGACCTAATCAGTGCTTTCCAGTATAAGAAAAACATTGATTTGGGATACTTTTCCTCTTCCATCTTCTTAGGATTTGTTTCCTCAATGTTTGTTTGTTTTGTATGAATTCACTGGTGCAGCTCACTTGATTATGTGTAGCCTCTTCTTCTTCTTGCTGAACTGGTCTCCACAGATGAATGATAAGATCTGTTGTGTCACAACTCCTACTAATATTATCACTCCAGCCATCCAAGCTCACTTCAGAAGCCTTACAGCACTGGTAGCATGGGTAGGAGATAAAAGTTTTATCCCCCGATTTTATCCACTGACAGTGGATAAAATTATCTTTTCCCTATGTTAAAGCATGGCGACAGAGGAGAAGGCGATGTATATTTCTATAAGTATATCCACTGAGTGTTATTTCCACCGCTGTGGCCATGCTCGACGGGTGGATAAAGCGAAGCGAGGGGATGAACGTTTTATCCTTTTCCCGGGGATAAAATTTCTCCCACCCATGCTACCAGGGCTGGTTGCCTTGTTGCAGAGAACTTCCTGAAGTAAGGCTGGGGATTGCTCTTGCTTCTTGGTGATAGTGATGGCACATGCATGGGGTTTTCATTCACCTGGGTGCATATATATGCTTCTTTGGTTTGTCTACAATCTATTGTGTTAATAAGAATAAGAAGAATAAGTATTTATTTATTGATGTATAGTATAATAGTTTGATGGTGTAAATATTAGGCTGGCTGCATATTATCAGAAATTTCTGTTAGTAAAAAATCATATCAGTATATAGAATACACTTTGTACTACAAAGTATTTCCTATATATCTTTTACATGTTTTATTGTTCTTATCACCATTATTATGTATTGAAAAGAAATGGAAAAGATATTTCCATATCTTGATATATAAGGTCATAAGGCCTGTAGATAAAACTAATCTTAGAAACATTATGCATGCTAAAAATATTTATTGTGTTAAGGTACAAGCAACAGTAAAATAAAATATGATTTCAATTCAAGTGAGAAAAATACCACACAACATGTTACTTTAACTTTAATCAAAAGGTGCTGAACTGCTGGTATTTATTATTGATATAAAATAATTAATATGTTAAATGACCACATCACCTTAGATAACATTAAGTATTAATACATTTGTTGAAACATAGTTTCAAATGATAATAATAATTATTTATTATAAGATGTTATGTGTGACTACACAATTTACTTTATAAGTTTTCAATTCACACATTAATTCTCACAAAAAATATAATAACTTAAATATTAACAGCCAGACTAACAAAAAGCAATTGATTTTTATATTTTATTAAAAAAAAAGTTGTCAAGCTGAAGAAAATGTATGCAAATACAAAGTTACTTGCAGTGTTATCTGACCAAGATTTATTATGTACCTATGATTATTATCTAAACAATTTTAGTATCCAAGGACTATAACTTGTGGTAGTAAAACTTTTTATATTTCTGTAGGTCTACCAACTTTATGATATTTTAATATTGATTATTGAAGCATGATTGTGCTTGATTATTTATGTGGCAAAAGTCTCCATATAAAATATACATATATAAAAATTAATTTATTCGCAGATATTATGTACACAGGGTCTTAAACAATCTATAGTGTTTCAATCTGCCACACAGAGCATAACAACAATTTCCAATGTATATATCTACATAATTATTCATATTATTAAAAAAAAATTCTAACAATTAATTCCGTTGATGGAGAATTGACTTGATCCGGCACTAAATTAAAAATAATAGTGTGAGTGAGACCCATAAATTATATCTGTAGGAAGAGTAGAAGAGATGAAATATAATATCTGTTGGCTCTTTCGCGTATGCGAATTTTTTGTTTGGACCCAGTTTATTGGGTCCCAACAAACATTAGCTGTCAAACATCGTTTAACAAGATTTCATAGAAAAACTGTGTTTTGTGACGCGTTATAATCTAATTGAGTGAATTTATGTGAATTTTTGAACTGAAATAATATTATAATATGGGGCGTTGTTGTGTATTAGGTTGTACGAATCGTCCAGAACGAAAAATTGAAAACATAACCTTTCATCGGTAAGTATGCTGGGTTTTACAATATTATCAAAATATTTACTATAAATGTAATAATTTGTTCTTAAACTACTGCGTGTATTTGCCGATTATTATACAAACAAGTGCATTTTTCGCAATTTCCTTTTTTATATTACCCGACCAGAGTGAATATTACTCTTATAACTCGTGATCGCCATTTTCAATGCTTCTTCTTAAATTGTTTGGGTTTTCATAGAGTTAGGGATACCAGTCTTTGCAAAATTTACCCATAAATCCTATTATAATTCTCACATATTTTGACTCTATTTTTCATTTCCAGCTTTCCAAAAAAACCGAAAATTCGAAATTTGTGGACTCTACTCACTGGAAGAGCACTGAAAAACTGGCAACCAACAGAGAATGCTCGAATATGCTCCAAACATTTTGAATCTAATTGTTTTCGCAAAACAAAACATTTAACTTACCTATGTCCAGATTCTATTCCATCACTTTTTATTCCTGTAAGTATACCAAAATACATGAACTAGTGGTTCGCCCCAAACTAGGACCTCGTGATAAAACTTTGTATTAGAAAATGTTAAAATAGCCCAGTCGACAAGTAGGAAAAAGGGGTTTGGTGGGAAAAGGTTGGAAGTTAATGAAACTTTAAAATATTGTTCAGGGATGATTAATTAATTTTTTTTTTGTATGTCAATTCGTTACCAAAATAGGGCGCTTCGAAAAAATATTTAAAAAAAAATTGTTAAAAATCTTTTGTAAATTGAGCTTAAGTGGGGTGAGCGGGGGGAAGGGGGTGTCTAAAGTTTCACTAACTTCTGACCTTTTTCCATCTGAAACTACCTGTACAGCTACTGTGCTAAAACATTTAATAAAGGGGTTTTCTGAATCATCAAAATTAAAAAATATGTTAATAATTAAAAATTTTTCCCCATAAACAATAATTTAAAATGATTTATTTTTATTTTTAGCTTCCAGAAGAAGATAATTCTATCACAGTTGAGCAACCTAAACCAGTAGAAGTGGCTATGGAAGTTGAATCTTCATTGGTATGTTATTTTTTATAGTTGTTTTATTTCACGAAGGGTAAAATAAATATAAATCATTGCAAATTGCACTTTATGTTAATTTCATCTTACATTCTTGCTGACGGGTCGCGTGAAATCAAACTGTATTTAACTATATCAGTTTATTTCATTGTCTTGCATGTAATTTGAATATTAACTAATTTATTTTATATTATACGTTTTTCAGTGTCTTCGTGAAGTTATTTTGGACACTCCTTTCAACATCTTGTTTTGTTGTGCATAATATTATCTAGTATACTCATTTCCAGGTGAAAGATGATATTTCAATCACTGGACCTGCACCGCTGGAATTAGAAACGCCTAGGAAAAGAAAATTACGGAAACAATTAAGTAGAAAAACAATACTAGCTGAATGCAGAAAAAGAAAATTAGCTGTTCTAAGATCGAGAACCTGGCGGATGAAAAAGAAGACTGCAGAAATGTCGAAAATTATAGAGCAATTAAAATCTCGTCATATGATAAATGAAGAATCCGCTGCTATGTTGTATTCCATTGAACCAGCAAACAGAGATTTTTTCAAAAAATTTCTTTGTTAAGATACCACAGAGAGAAAATATTCTCCTGAGTTAAGGAAGTTTGCCTTAACTCTGAATTTTATTAGCCCTAGAGCTTATAATTATGTCAGAAATCAATTTAACACTTGCCTTCCTCACCCACGAACACTTTCGCGGTGGTACCAGTGCGTAGAGGGTGACCCAGGATTTAGTCAGGAATCGTTAGAAGCTGTCAAAGTTCTCAATAAAGCTAACAGTGAAAAGAACCCATCACATAAATTACTTTGTGCTTTAAGCTTTGATGAAATGGCTATAAGGAAGTTCGTAGATTTTGATGGTAAAGAGTGTTTTGGATTTGTCAATTATGGCAACAATGTGGAGAGTGACCAGTTAGCTAGAGAAGCCTTAGTTTTTATGATAACGTGTGTAAATGGCTCCTGGAAGATACCACTGGGTTACTTCTTGATCGATGGTATTACCGCTGAACAAAAAGCTGGCTTGGTAAAGACGTGCATTGAAATGATACATCGTGAATGTGGAGTTGAAATTATTTCTGTTACGTTTGATGGATGCCCAACGAATTTTGCTATGGCCAAGCTTCTTGGGTGCAATTTGAATATTGGTGAAATTGATCCCTCTTTCAGTATTGGAAATAAAAAGGTGGTAATATTTCCGGATCCTTCTCACATGTTAAAGTTGATTAGAAATACTTTAGCTCAAAAAGAAAAAATTACTGACGGACATGGTCGAACGATTTCTTGGGAGTATATAAAACGTCTTTTTGAGTTACAGGAGAATGAAGGGTTGCACTTGGGCAACAAGCTAAAAAAATCTCATGTCAATTTTACGAAACAAATAATGAAGGTAAAATTGGCAGCCCAAGTTTTTAGTGAGTCTGTTGCCGATGCGATAGAGTTTTGTTCTAATGAACTTAATATTGATAGTTTCCGAAATTCTGAAGCAACAATTGAGTTCATTCGGAAAATAAATAATTTATTTGATGTAATGAATTCGAGAAATATGAACGCGTATGCTTTTAAGAAACCGTTATTTGAGGGAAATTTTGAGAAACATAAGATTTTTCTAGAAAATATGTTTGTGTATTTGTCACGTCTTAAATTAAATGGAAGGAATATCCTAGACAGTAATAGGAAAACCGGATTTTGGGGATTTATAATTTGTATAAGAAGTGTTTTATCTCTGTATGAGAATCACGCTAGGAGTAACTCTCTTAGATTCCTCTGTACGTACAAATTCAGCCAAGATCATTTAGAATACTTTTTCAGTGCCATACGGGCCAAAGGCGGTTTTAATAATAACCCCACTGCAAGACAGTTCAAATCTGCTTTCAAAAGGTTGTTAGTTCATGGGGAACTTAAGCATATTACAACTGGCAATTGTATTCCTTTACAAGAAATAAATATATTAACTTATTCCAAACCTGAAGTGGCAATCAATAAAACAACTGATAGGAGTAGATTAATTGAAGATTCTATTGATGACTCTGGGAACAAAGTCTGTGGAGATATAGATTTGATGCGAACCATGGAAGATCATGATTACTTGACAGATCCAAGCAGATTAACAGAGTTTTCAAGACAAGTCATAATCTATATTGGTGGTTTTGTTGTCCACAAACTTCAAACAGAATTGAAATGCCAGGAATGTATATCTGCCTTAATATCAGAAAAATATACAAGTTTACAATTGAAAAAGGATAAAGGGGGATTGCAATATCCCAGCAAAGATGTTGTCTCTATTTGCGAAATAAGTGAAAAAATATTTCGCCAAAACAAAAACCTGAGTAAAAGAAATATTTTTCATGCTATTTTACAGGAATGTCTCAGGAAGTGCTTGAACGTCAAATTATTTTGTCAACTTGCGCATCATTTCCATAGTCAATTATTTCTAGACTGTCATTTTCCACTTTTAATTAAAGCAATCTGTTTAAAGTATATAAAAGTGAGAATACATTTCGCAACAAAAAAAATATCTGAAGAGGATAACAAGATTCGAAACTTTTATAATAAATTGATTTTATTTAATGGCCAGTGACGATTTTACTTTCGAAATAAAAAAATAATATTAATTTAATGAACTGTTTTTTTGTATTTTTAACCTATCAGACTCCACTTCCATCCGCTTTTTTCGGCTATTTTTCATTCATATTCCGTGCATAAGTAAATGGTAGAATTACCCATATCATTGGGTTTTTATTTGAAACTTTACCCATACTGATGGGTAATAAACCATCAATATGGGTAAAATTTTTAATCTAGCAATCTATAAATTACGTCATAGACTATCGCTATTTCATTCGGTATACGATAGTAGCAAATCTATTGTCCATTCTCCATCAACGATTAATTCCAAATTCATACAATGTCACACTTCATTGTTACATCACTCATCAATGTCTGGCTAAAACTCAAATTCAAATTATTTATTTCTAGAGCCAACTTGTAGCTCTTATGACACATCATGATTCTACCACTGGTAGAATGCAGATTCTGCTGAGAAGAGCCAGCAAGAAATTCAGCAGTTGCTCTTTTCATTACAAAATATTACAATATTAATGTATGCCATGCTAAACCGAATGATTCTGTGCAACTTTGTCACTAAGAAAGTCATTTACTTTGAAATAATCCACGACTTAACAAACATGTCTTTACACATTGTTTAAATCTGTGCTATGGGAAATGCAGTAATTCCTTCAGGACCATATTATATAAGCACAAGAAGTGCTAAAAAAAACTTGAGAGGTGTCAAGGGACACCCGGATGGAACGAAGTTCAATGCGAAATAGAAATGAAAATATCTGGCTTGCTTTCTATAAGAGAGAGAGAGACAGACAGAGAACCATGCGACGCCTATAGCAAAAAGTGTCGTGACAACTTTTCGTAAGAATTTTTTCCGTCTAGCGATTTCTATTTCTATTTTCACAACGCGCGATAAGGAACTTCGTTCCAAAAATTTATTTTTAAACTAGGTATAAGTATTTTAATAAAAAAGTCATTTCAATTTTATTTATATTTGTAAATTGTATATAATATAGATGTAGTAGATTGATTAGTTTGAAGGTGTGTCTTGTAAATCCGATTACTCAACTGCAGTGCACCTTTACGTTTATACAATGTACAATGCAATCAGTGATGGATGTATGGTCGCGGACAAAAAATGTTTATCAGTTTTCAAAGTAGATTCTATATCACATTGAGTGCAGTAAGGTCTATAACGCCATAGAATGTCGAAAGCATATCGACTGTCAGGCATAGACGTGTGCATGTAATTATGAATCTTAAGGTGGTAAACATTTTCTGTCCGCCACTGTACACGTTTGCCGCCAGTAGGCTATTCAAATATTGCCCCCCCTGCGAACCTCCACAATTTTGTGTCAGTTCCTAGATTATTTTTACAACCTAACTATTTAGTTGATTGCATAAGAAATAGCTTTTTCTTTTATAATTTGTATATTATTCACTAGCTGATGCCGGCGACTTCGTCCGCGTGGATTTAGTTTTTAAAATCCCGCGGGAACTCTGATTTTCCGCGATAAAAAGGAGCCTGCGCCACTTTCTAAGTACTCAACTATACAGATGCAAGAAATCGTAGCTCTGTTGCAGCGTGATGGAAGGATCAACCAACAAATAAATAGACTCACGACGTGATATGACTTCCCCCATTATTTCGGGATGATATAAAATGTTCAGATAAAATGACTTGGTAACAAAAAACTACATAAATATCAAATTATATTTTAGCTGTATCTAAAGCGTGGATTAATGTAATAATTGGTATCTTCTAATCTAGGTTTGTAGACCTACATAATCAAAATATTTCCGCTTAGCAATATTTCCTATCTATATAATAAATAAATAAAATCGAAGTGCCTGGAATGAAAAGGATTTGCTATAGCAAAATTGAAGTGTCTGTTTGTTGCCGCTAATCTCGGGACGGCTGGACCGATTTTGACCGGACTTTCACTGGTAGATAGTTGATGTTATCGGAAGTAACATAAGCTATTTTTAACCGACTTTTGAAAAGGAGAAGGAATTGTGTTTTTCTACCTATGTCGATATCGCCGGTTTTAAACCGATTTGCGTGAATCTTTTTTTAATCAATATAAGAACTTTATGAGACGCTCCCATAAAAACATCGGGCTCCAACTCCTTAATCCTGATGCTGCAGGGGCGAAGAACTAGCGGACAAAGTCGCGGACGTCCACCAGTTTTAAATATGGTGTATCTGTAACCATCCGTTCATGACGGCTCATCCGTTGAATTTTTTTTTCCGAAATTCGAATACCTTTTCCTGGAGAAAAACATAAGGTATTTTTTCCAGAAAATCAAAACTCACGGGATTTTTAATGACACGCGAATGAAGTACCGGGCATCACGCCAGTAATTCCATACGTTACCCACTTTTGTTTGTTCCAAATAAGTTACGACACATTAAAAAAAAAAAAAGGTTTAAAACTCATTAAGTTTGTTAAGTTTAGTAAGTCATTTCTATGTGAAAACTGATAATTTGAAGGCCACAAACAAGAAATAAATTACTATATTATGTAAGATGTCACACCATAAAAGTTACATTATTAAAACATCAGGCAACGGCTAAATATGGGAAGTTGGAATGCTAATGTATTTTAATGACTCCTAATCTTGTAAAACCACTCGTTGAGAGTACTCTTGACCTCATTTCTAGAATGGGACCATTATAATCGTTGCCTAATTTTTGAAGAAAGCTGTATTCACAGTTTCTGGGCCCCGGTGTCATGAAAATGATTAGGGTTGGCTATAGACGTCCGGTATTTGATTTTAATTATTTTTTCAGTTAAGGGCCTGGTCAGGTATAGTAGGTCAGTAGCTACATCCCGCTCTACAGATATATTCTATATTACAGATCAATTTTCGCGCCGTTCGGCCGGTACCTAGGCATTAAGGACAGAAAACCGAAGAAGCCACCGCCGAATCCTAAACTAGAAGCGGCGTACAAAGAAAACCCTAGAGCACCTCAACAGGTAATAGAGGAACATGTGACACTTAAAAATTACCTCTTTAATCCTACTAATATTATAAATGTGGAAGTTTTTCAAGTAACTATAACGTCAAGAGTGAATATGCATCTTCTAGGCAAGCGCGTATCATCTTAGGTTGCATCTTCACGTACCATCAGGTGAGATCGCAGTCAAGCGCTAGTCTGGATGGATGGATCCATTTGGCTGATATTTGGCACAGAGATAGATTATATTCTGGAATAACATTTAGGCTACTTTTTATCACAGAAAATAATAGAGTTCCCGCCAAAATTAAAAACCTCAATCCACGTGAGCGAAGTCGCGGGCATCAGCTTAATATTTCGCAAATGGATCCCACAACCGAAAAAATTTTCTTAACATAAAAAAATGAGATGTCATCTGTCAAAATGTCAAATTAATGCTCAACTCTTCAATCCTAAGAGATGCTAAGATAAAACTGCAGACAGACGACAGATATAGCAAAACGATAATGGTTCCACGCTGTTTTACTACGGAACCCTAAGTAGACGCTTAGTCAGGCACCGAGGTGATTCCAACAGCATTGAATGAATGCAAGCTCGGCAATATACGCAAAAAAACTTTAAAACTTTAACACCTTGACCTTGGTTAATGAGGCTTAGCGGATTCTCTTGTTTGGGCGTCTTTGACATGCATTTAGCATTCATTTGACATCAGTCATTTATTTGACTACTATTAATATCAATGAGATATGACTAGTAACGTTTGCTTGCGATTTTTGTACTTAGGTTTTTTGTATTACACTATACTGTATATGTATTAGATCTTTTATCGTACTATAGATTATAATCCAGTATAAATTCATATGTATTACACTGTGTAACCTTTATGTTTGTGACCTTCGACAATTCAGCCGGGACGCGGCAAGCGCTCGTATTCCCCTCTGCCGAAGTACATGTACAAACGTACGGTTCAGCGTGTAAGTGTGACAGCTTTTGAGTAAGTGTGCGTTCATAGAGACATTAAGTATTTACAAGAGTGTGCGGAAGTGAGTAAATGTTTGCTGTACGTGATTACTCCACCTCGCCGCAGAAAGTGGCAGAATAAGTTCAGTACTAAATCGTATAATGCGTAAAGGCTCGTCCCGGCTGAATTGTTGAAGTTTGTGACTTTGACTAGTCACTTAAGGTGGTTTGATCCGGTCAGCTAAGGACATCAGCGCCAATAGATGGCGTAGATTTTGTAATTAGACTTATTTTTTTTTTTATGAATGAAAATGTGAATATTTTTTTATAATACCGGTTGTAGCGGTATATTTGTAATATATACAACTACGGTATACCGCGTGATTATCAGTACAAATGAAAGTACTTTGAAAATTAAAATACATCTGAAACGTAGTTGGATATATTACAAATATACCGCTACAACCGGGAACCATATTATTATAAAAAAATATTCACATTTTCATTCATAAAAAAAAAAAAAATAAGTCTAATTACAAAATCTACGCCATCTATTGGCGCTGATGTGCTTAGCTGACCGGATCAAACCACCTTAAAGTTGATGAGGTGGTTGCAGCAAGTATGCGCGCTGGCGAAGCAGCTGGACATGTCGGAGCGGCAGGTGGAGCGCTGGTTCCGGCTGCGGCGCGCGCAGCACAAGCCGTCCACGCTCGTCAAGTTCTGCGAGAACGTGTTCAAGTGCGCCTTCTACGTGTGCAACTTCGCGTTCGGCCTGCTCGTGCTGTGGGACAAGGACTGGCTGTGGGACATCGACCAGTGCTACGTGGGGTACCCTCACCAGGTAACGTCGCACTCACTGCTCCACCTGCGCCGTAACGCGTAAATTAACACGATAATAAAGGCATTACGCAGACGGGGTCAATATTTTACTGCGTTAAATGTGTTGTAGCATTACTGATGACGTTAGACACTAAGCGCTAATCCATTTGAGCGCAGCCGTTAACACTAACATTAATGGAGCAGTAGCATTAGAGTAATCCTTACTTTTTTCTATATATAAATAGCGGTCAAACGAGCCACCTGAGGTCACCTGATGTAAAGTGATTACCGCCGCCCATGAACATTTGTAGTACCAGAGGCAACACCAATGTGTTGCCGGCTTTTCAGTAATCCTAAATGCGGAAGTTTGTATGTTTGTTACTCCATCACGTCGCAACGACTGAACCGATTTGGCTGAAATTTGGCACTGAGATAGATTATAGTCTGGAATAACATATAGGCTACATTTTATCTCGGGAAATAAGAAAGAAAAAACCTTAATCCACGCGAACGAAGTCGCGTGCACCATCTAGTATTATTATAATTGCGAAAGTGTATTTGTTTGTTGGTTTTTTGGGTTGCTGGTTTGCCCTTCAATCACGCTGCAACAGAGCTAGGGATCGACGTGATTTTTTGCATGGTTATATAGTTGAGGACCTGGAAACTGATATAGGCTACTTTTTATCGCGGAAAATCGAAGAGTTCCCACGCGATTTTAAAAACTAAATAAATCCACGCGGACAAAGTCGCGGGCATCAGCTAGTAAAAATATAAAAAAAATAAAAGATTCAGATGAATTGAGAACCATCTCCTTCTTTGAAGTCGGATAAAAAAGAAATGGCGTCCTTGTATCAATAGAAATCAGTGTCGTGGTCATCGTAGCGTGTCGGGCGATTCAAGGCAAGTGTCATTGCCACAGCATTCGCCATTACTTTTTTGCACTCATTTTTAGGGTTACGAAAAAATGGAACCCATATAGGATCATTTTGCTGTCTGTCTGTCTGTCAAAGCCCCTTTTCTCAGAAACGGCTGGAGGTGCTAAATTGTTTTTTTTTTCTTTTTTTTTTTTAAGAATAACCTAAACCTGAAGTTGACTAATATTCTCCTGTTCCCTCCAAATAAGCGGTAATTGTGCAACGGGTCGGATTCGAACTTGCAACCTTACCGTTTTCAGTTCACACCTTTAACCATAATGTTTATAATGTGTACAAAGGCCAGGTCACTTAATGTGGTGACAATTTCTTACCAAATATTCGCATGTGCTAATTTCAACTTTTATACAGGTAATCACACTATAAATAATATTCCAAAAAATGCCTCAATAGCCCAACGGTTAAAGGTGCGGACTGAAAACTGAAAGGTCGCAGGTTCGAGCCCCACCCGTTGCACTATTTTCGCTTTTCGCTTATTTGGAGGGGAGAGGAGAATATAAGTCAAATTCAGCTTGACTAATATTCTTTAAAAAAAATTATTATAAAGGCGAAAGTTTGTATGTATGTGTGCAGGCGTGCGTGCGTTCGTGCGTGCGTGTGTTTGTGTGTGCCCGTGTGCACGCGTGTGTGTGTTTGTTACTCCCTCCTTCTCCTTGAAATAATTTGGCTGCAAATAATTCACACCCTGGATTGAAACATAGGCTACATTTTATCCCGGAAACTTAAAGAGGTCCCGCGGGAATTGAAAAACGTAATCCACGTGGATAAAGTCGCGGGCATTATCTAGTAGTATATAGCGAAGCAACTACTGTTGTACTATTTGCTGATGATACGTCTTTAATTTTTAAAGTCGATAGGATGAAAGACAATTTTGACGATGTAAATAATGCATTATCTCAAGTTTCTGAATGGTTTACGGCAAATAATCTCCTTTTAAATGCTAAAAAAACAAAGTGTGTTGAGTTTTTATTACCTAACACGAGAACTGTCAGTAAAAATTTAAAGATAAATAATGAACCTTTGAAAACTGAGGAGTCCACAGTGTTTTTGGGGTTAACCCTGGATTCAAAGCTACAATGGGGCACCCATATAGCAACGCTTGCTGGCAAACTTAGCTCTGCTGCTTACGCTGTTAGGAAGATTCGACAGTTGACTGACATAGAAACTGCAAAAATTGTTTATTTTGCATATTTCCATAGTATTATGTCATACGGAATCTTACTATGGGGTAAGGCAGCCGATATTGGAAAAATTTTTGTTTTGCAGAAGAGGGCAATCCGCGCAATCTATAATTTGAGGCCGCGGGATTCCCTTCGAGAAAGATTTAAAGAGATATGCATTCTTACAGTAGCTTCACAATATATTTATAACAACATAATATTTATCAGACAAAACATTTTGAGTTACAAAAAAAAGAGTGATTTGTCCGATAGACCAAGTAGAAATCCAAATAGGCTCATGTTTCCTGGGCTGCGCCTCAAGAGGGTCCAAAAGACATTTGTGAGAATGGGCGTGACGTTTTACAATAAAATTCCACAGTCAATCTTAGACTTGCCTCTACACAAGTTTAAGAAATCAATTAAATCTGCTCTCATGAAAAAAGCATATTATACAATTGAAGACTATGTAAATGATAAAAAAGCGTGGATATAATTCGCTCCAGTGATTCATAAGACAGTAATAACTATCCTGTGTTCAATAACAATTGTAAAATTTTTATTTTTTTTGAAAAGAGCAACCGCCGAGTTTCTTACTGGCTCTTCTCGGCAGGAAAGGCATTCCGAACCAGTGGTAGATTCATTGACGATTCAAAAGTGCTTGTAAAAGTTTATTTGAATAAAAAATATTTCTATTTCTATTTCTATTTCTATTTCAACGGCTGGATCATGCGTCATGCTCGTGAACGGGTGCCGCCAACGGGAATGGGTCTGCTTTGTCTGCCCGTGTTGACATGCGTTGGATTGTGTACCTACCTATGCATATTTGAAGCTTCATTGTGGAAGCACTGTATACATAGCATAGTTTTGGTACCTAATGTAAATTTTTTTTTTGTTTTTGAAACAAGCAACTACTGAGTTTCTTGCCGGCTCTTCTCAGCAGAACCGGTGGTAGATTCTCGACTTGTCATAATTTTGGGTTTATGTCCTCGCTCCAGGGTATAACTAACGACGTGTGGTGGTACTACATGATATCGGCGTCGTTCTACTGGTCGCTCACCATATCCCAGTTCTGGGACGTGCGGCGGAAGGACTTCTGGCAGATGTTCGTGCACCACATCGCGACCATCGCGCTGCTGTCGTTCAGCTGGGTGTGCAACCTGCACCGCATCGGGACCCTGGTGTTGTTGCTGCACGACTGTGCCGATATATTCGTCGAGGTATGTCCTTGTCATCTGTATAGGCTTATTGGTAGACAACTCGACCGTTCCGTAGAACAAAGTCTCTTCTGCTAAATTCATAACTTGAAATGTGAGCCTTGCAGATGTGACTTTTAAGACTCAAATTTCAAGTTGTGAATTTAGCAGATGAGACTTTGTTCTACGGAATGGTCGAACTATAAGCGCAACCCTCCTGATGGTCTGCGCGACGTGGGGCGGGTGATGCGGTCGGCTATACGATGATTAGTTTTTTAAAGAAATACATTTATTCGATTAGAAATAAAGGGGGCACCCATTTAATTATTGATTTATTTTTATTATTTGTTGTTATAGCGGCAACAGAAATACACATTCTCTGAACACTTCAACTCTACCTATTACGGATCATGAGATCCAGCCCGCTGACAGACAGACAGATAGACAGACAGCGGAGGCTAGCAATAGGGCCCCGTTGGTACGGAACCCAAGAAATGGTCTTTATACAAAGTTGCTCTATTTAATGGTTTTTTCTAGTATAAAATATATTTTTTTTAATACATTATAGGCACACGCTTGACCACTACCACACCTGATGGAAAGTGATGATATGGTCTAAGGTGTAACGCGTTTGCCTAGAAGATGCCTATTCACTCTTGTTTTAAAGATACCCAAACTGTACGTGTAAAGGAAACACAGATCTTGGAAGAGCGTTCCAGACCCTAGCCGTGCGGATTAGGAATGAAGACTTAAAGCGCTTAGTGCACGTACATTAATTAATTCTTTTTAAGCTATTGCATAGCTTCTATCGCGGGCCAGCGTGGAGACCGAATCCAGAAATTCCGTAACGAAAATAACCTGACACGGGACTCCTCTACGGTGAGCCGTTAGATGGCGTTGATAAGAAATGCTATGCAATAGCTTTACCGCGGCAGTCCCCGAGTGCTACACGTCTTTTTTTTTGTTTTTCTATTTTTCAGCCATCTACAATCAGTCCATCTGTGACTATAAGTAGATTTGATGTAGGTGTCGTGGGTTGAGAGAAGGTCACTCCACCAAGAAACTCTTCTCATTATGCAACTGCTGCCCTGGGTTTACAGTGACAGTTCTTCCACTATGGTTCGCTTTAGCCTATTGATTCTGTTACATGTGCTAATTAATTCTAAATTATCCTCATCCACAGTCGGTGAAAGCAGCGAAGTACGCGCGCTATCAGAAGCTATGCGACGCGCTGTTCCTGGGCCTCATCGTTATGTGGATCGGCACTAGAGTCGGTATCTTCCCCTTCTATATCATTTGGAGGTGAGCTTTACGTTTTATTAAAATTATTAGCCGATGCCATTTCATACCGAACCAGTGGTAGATTCATTTGACGGATCGAAAGTACTTTGTAAAAGTTTATTTGAATAAAAAGTTATTCTATTCTATTCTATACAAAGAATACAGCTTGAGCTGTAACGATCCGTTGATGATCCCGACTAAATCCGGCCACGGTGGCCAATCTTCACAGACAGCCATCTGCGCAGTGTAATATTATAGTGCACAAGTGTGTGCGCAAACATAGGTACACTCTCTATTCCTCCATTCTCATAGTCTGATAGGACGGAAAATCTGACACGACCGGTGAGAGATCAGGCACAAGACTGCTGCTTTACGTGCTCTTCGAGGCACCGAGATGACTCACCGCTAACTCCCTAACTCTGGGCTAGTACTGAGAATTTCTTAGAAAACCCCTTTTTTGGCCCGACCCGGGAATCGAACCCGGGACGTCGTCATCCGCAGTCGAACTTGTTAACCACTAGACCTACGAGGCAATTCCGAGTTGACATATGGGCCTTTCCGATTCGTCGCTGAAGATTTCTTTCTTTCTTCTGGCCTCTCTCTGGTAATCTGGCTTCGTCGATAGTAAATCTAATGTACGTTCCAGTACGTCGATCCGCGCGCCCATGCTGGTGCCCATGTTCCCCGCGTACTACATCTTCAACTCGCTGCTGTGCCTGCTGCTGGTGCTTCACATTGTATGGACCTGCCTCATCCTGCAGATCGCGTACTACGCCGTCAAGGCGGGCCAGGTCAGTGGGAAAACACCCTCTATACAGCTCCTTGTATGTGTATTGTTCTTTGCTGTTTTGAATCGCAGAAAATTTCTAGCAAAAACGTAGTACCACTTCTAGGAGCATGGATACACTGCCGTCGCGCGCTCTGTTTGCTGCATACCTTATAAGTAAAGGTCGTAACTCACTTACGCGACACCGCTCGTGCACTATAAAATAATGCACATTCAAAATGTACGGGCTTAAGGTCGTGATCGGTAGTACACTGTAGTACTATAGGTAAACCACTGTAAGCGCGACCCTCCTGATGGTCTGCGGGGCGTGGGGCGGGAGCGCGCTCAACCAATGAGGTAGTCTGCCGCTGTCCGCCGGCAGCGACTGACGTAAAAGCTGGTATTTGCCTAGCGACTGCTCCACACGGTATTTTATTATTATTGAACAAGATACAGAATAGTGATGCAGCAAGTTCAGATTAATGTTTATATATATTTTTCTATTGTCTACTTTCAATTATGTATGTGATTAATAAATACCATTGTTTATTTTAGCTTGTTCATTATAAGATAAGTGCATCAGAATATAATACTCCGTTGAGTTCTAATACACACTAACATTTATTTCTAATAGAATAAATGTATTTCATTTTAAAAAATATCATAGGATGAAGTTGATCTTAAGACGGTAATTATGTCGTACCGTGTATAGTCACCCGCCCCACGCCTCGCAGACCATTACAAGGGTTACGCTTACAGTGGTTTACAGTCTGTACATACACTTTATAGTAATAATATACAATAATAGCTCGTATCAAGCGAGCTTGCCGCCAGCTAACAACTCGATGGTTGATATCTGACTTACCGCGAGTTGCGAGTTAGTGGCCCGGCCGTTTACCTCGTCAATTTCGTACAAGCGATTTTTTCTATTAAATGCGGTTTATATGAAATATTTAAAGGAGAAAAAAAATTACTAGCTTATTAAATAAATTATTTATTTTAAACAGTTATAATAATCGAGTTATATTTACTTATTACATAGAAATAAAAAAAATAAAAATTCAAAAATCAGATTCCGTTTTCTCTGTACCGGAGTAACTACTTTCCGACGACGCCTGTCACGGTTATAACGAAAGAATCTACAGTTTTGTCTACATTATGATATAGACTACCTAATTTCAATTCACACGCAAACAAAAACAAACCTTATGCTCGCTGGTAAAAGGTTTACAATCCCCGAGGACGGCGGTCATTGCATCTGTGCGAGCGTGACGCATTATTTTAACGCGGGAGTGACAGAGACAGGTAGTAACAGGTTAATGTACGAAATTCTTCCTACTCCGCGGCCGGACTTTAGCTGTCGCCGCGTGGACAGCAAGCTTTCTGCTAGCTAACGTCGCGTGGGCAACAAACTTTGCTAGCTGTCGGCATGTGAGCAGCGAGCGGTCACTTTGATTAGAGACTGGAGCAGTGAGTATCGTGTAAGTGAGCTACAACCTTTAGTGGGATGTCCAGGGTTCGATTCCCGGCAGGGTCAATGTAAAAATTATAATGTGATGTTAATAAGATCTTCAATTTATTTTATGATTTGTGCAATTTTTCCAAATTTTTAACTTACACCAAAATTTTGGACCCTGGGACATTTTAATGTCCCAATATTTATAAAGATTTTAATTATTTCAGATGAAATCCAAATATGATAGTAATACAAATGACTTACAAAACTATGTAAGTAAAAATTATTGTTGTTATATTATTATTATGATTATTCAGTACCCTACTCCTTTTTTTTTTAAATAAGGACTATTTTTTTATTATATTTTTTGTTGGTTTTTTTTTTTTCATTTTTTATCCCTGGGTGATTATTATTAATTTATATAAAAAAAAATTTAACCCTACTTTTAAGCTTAAATATAAGCTTTTTACTAATAACAATATAACAGGGTACGGAAATAAAGGATTGTTTTATCATTTTTTATTTTTTAAGCTAAAGAAAGCAACTTGTAGCTATTTTGATATATTATGCTTGTATGAAAATCAGTTATGTATATTTTTATTTTGTATAAAAAAACATCGATCATTCATCTTTTATAGTTCTTGCAATTCACAAGGGCGCGTGGCTCATGGTTGTGTGAATGTCGTATCTGTATAAGTGTGAGCGAGAGCTTGCTCGCGCCTGACCGCTCCCACCTAGGCTCCTGACAGGCACGCACACTTACGCAATGTGCATGTATACGACGTCACCACAAGGAAAGCTCACGCGCCCTCGTTAATTGCAAGTAACAGGCGTAGTGCCCCTAAAACTGAATTAAGGCCGTCACACATATTAACGATTCAAAATCACGCATTGGAATGTTAGCTTTATGTCATATCATATGTACAAGGAAATGTTTTGGCGGATTATAGGAAAAGAATTTTATTTTTCCTTTAATATCGCGGAATTCCGCAAAATAATGCCTGCTTTTATAGAATATGTATCATTTATACAGAACATGCAGTTTCACTGCGCATGCGCATGTGTCATACATATTAGTGCCAATGCACACGCTTCTTTTAACATCTGCGATCCGTGATTTGGTCGTTCTTTGGAAGTTAGATTTTTTAATTGCGGAAAGCACTGATGACGGCTTGGTTAAAGCGCGCTTGCCTAGAAGATGCCTATTCATTCTTGCCTTGGATGGTACTCAAGTTATACGTGGCACGCGCAATATAATTGCAATCGTTAAAATGCGCGATTTTGTTGCTATATTCAGTCGTGAAAACGTGCTAAAACAACTGCTGTCGAATAATCACGGATCGCGATCGCTGAAGGCAGCGTGTGCGTTTGCCCTTACGACACCTACATGCATGCAAACTGTTGATGTGAGGATGAATCGATAAGGTGTGCGGCAGCCTTTACTGGGGGCCTTAAATTGCACGCTAGGGGCCTGCCGTTTAAGGCAGTATAATTTCAATATTGTTTTGAGATGTCACAAGTACTAGCCGTTCATTTCAGTTGGCCGTCGTCGACCGTTACAAAATGACGTCATACCGTACCGTTGACAAGAAAATAATAATTGTATTTTTTACTGTAACCACGACTGCGATGGAAGTTTTCCTCTCTGGCAATTATTTTCATGGCAATGACATCTTGAATGCCGAAAGGCGTGATTTTTAATTTCTTATTATTTCCCACTTGAAAGAAAGACATTAATTAAAGTAACAAATAGTCTGCGCTATGCAAAAGTTTTTCTTTTTTACTAATCGTAGAAAACGACACGCGAACATTAGTACCTAACCAAACAAAAATAAAAAACTTATTTTAGGTAAAAAAAAACATTCAAAACGTGACAATATCAAAACTTTGAAAAAATTTGGTAGTGACAATCGCGAGCGGTACGTTGCTATCTGTACTAAGCGGGTCTGACTTGAGTTGGTAGCGGCCAATTTTACGTGAAAGGATAGTAATTAAAAGAGCCCATTTCACCACCTTCAAGCAAACTTTACCTGACGAATTTTGACGTTTTGACACATTGCACATACAAAAACTGTCAAAATGTCTTTATTCGTCAGATAAAGTTTAGTTGAAGGTAGCGAAAGAGGCACTAAAGTTAACATTATATGATTTGTCAAAACAATATTAAAATGATACTGCTTTGAACGTTGATGGTAGTTTATTTGATTTGTCTTCGTATCGATTTTAATGGATGTGCATTATTTTAAGTGGAAAAATCTTTATAGGTGATTATTAGATTATCGATTTTGAAGTATGTAAATAAAATCGTTATCTGGCTTGCTAATGGATGTAATACTGCATACATAAACAGTGATTGAAAAAAGAGAATTAATTTCCTATTTTCTTGGTATATGGTTACAAAATGGAGAATTTCGCGTGTTTTTTTTTAATTTTTTTTTTTTAATATTCTTATATCCGGTTTTTTTTTGTATAAAGCACAAATAAGATAAATACTGCGGAATTGATCTCCAATAATATTTTTTATCAAATTTCGTAATCTTAAATAAAACAAATAATAATATTTAATGATTACTTATTTACTTTTTGTACTATTTTTTTTGTTGATGTTTTTTATTGATAACATCTTCTGTTTATTATAATGATATATTTCATATAATTTATATTTGTGTTGAATTTATATATAAAAAATTTCCCCGTTAAAAAAGGATATAAAAAATATATTTGCCCTAATATTATGGAAGTCACATTTTTGACTATTTCAAGAAGTTAAGTTAAATTAGTTCCCTTTTTCTACTCACTGTACAAAATAATATGTACCAAAGAGGGACTGGTTAAATGAAAAATATTTAAGTACTTTATCTTCAGCTAAAATTCGAATTCGATTCGGCGAACTAATGGGCGCTAACCCTTGGGCATAGATATGGTAAGACTAAACAAAATATATATTAATTATCAGGTTCATTCTCATCAATATGTAATATTATAATTATAATTTTATCACTGAACCGATTTCAAACGCCACTTAAAGTAATTTTTGTTTGAACACATATAATGGAAGTCGACTATAATTATAATTATAATAATATTATATTATAATTGCAATATATATTAATAACAATGAGACGACGAAAACAAAGTGAACGAAACAAACAAAAATTATTTTTATACTCTGTAATGGCGTTTGATGTCAGTTTTATGAAAAGAGTTTTTATTTTAAGCTAAGTTTATTATGTCAATCGACAAATCCCCACAATTTGTACCCCGTATACAGTATATATATTGGGGGGGCAAATACCCCTACAGCGTTATAAATGCGGGGATGGGGCCAAATAGATTCATAAAACCATCTCATAACCTTACTCTATCGATAAAATAATACACTCAAGACTTCTTCACTCAAGTGGAGAAGTTCAGAGAAATCTGTGTACATACATAGAAAAAAAAATACCATCTGAATTAAGAAAATAATCCTATCCTACTAAAATTATAAATGCGAAAGTTGGTTAGGATGGATGGATAGATGGACGGATACTGCTTCACGCCACAACGAATGAACCGATTTGGGTGCAACTTAGAATAACTCATACCCAGGATTAACACATAGGCTACATTTTATCGTGGAAAATTAAAGATTTTCCGCGGGAATTAAAACCTTAAATCACACAGACAAAGTCGCAGGCATCTAGTAATGAAATGTATTTAATTCAACTTTTTTGAAAATGATAGATAAATTAGTAAAATTTTGATAAGTAGCATGCCTATTATTTTCCATTATATATACATTTTACATACATACGTCATATGTATTGTCATTGTGTTAACGAGTGCAATTTTTTTATTGGCTTACCTAACCAACATTTAAATAGGAAAGATTTTCAAAAGCCTTTCAAATTTTAAATTGACATTTTTGCTTATGTCTGTTTTTATCAACCATGCCTAAATCATCCCCTTCCATCCCAAAACGAGACAGATTTTATCAGAGCTCTTTTTAACTACATCTTAAGTCAGAGCATTCTCTATAGATGTCAGCATTAGTGCCCTATAGTTCGTGAAGAGCCTTCCACCGTAGTTCACGAGTCAGAAGGTCCGTGAACTAGTACGTAATGAGTATGTAACGTTTCAGATGGACGGCGACGTGCGAAGCTCGAGTTCGGACCTCAGCGACAGCCCCGCGCACTCTAACCACAACTCGCCCACAAGGAACAACAAAAAGTACGCACCACAACTACCTATCTATCTATTACTAGGCTGCAGACAGAGATTGCACCGACCACTGACCTATATAATTCTGAGTACCATCGAGTCAAGAGTGAATATGCAGTTTCTAGGCAAGCGCGCTCCAACTTAGACCTCATCAATGCTTTCCATCATTAATTGTCGTCAAGCGCCAGCCTATCTCTATCTATTATAATTGTTAATCTATGATTAACACTGGACTTGATGTCCCTATACAAATGGCAGCCTAAATTATGGACCAATTTTTTTTATATGAATAGCGAGTAAACGTGCAGGCGGATCACCTGTTGTTAAGTGAATACCGCCGCCCATGAACACTTGTAGCACCAGAGGCAACACCAATGCTTTGCCGGCTTTTCAGAAAGTTGGTACGCCCCTTGAATAACCCCATATTGTAATTAAGCGGGAACACCGTCGAAGGGAGCCGATTCCACAATTTGAAGCGCCACTTTTGACATACGTGTGTCTCTGGAACTTATAAATTGCAAATGGCGCACCGACCTCTAAATTAATCGATGAAAACATAGGTATAACTACAATGAAATCATAGACTAATTATAGAGATTGGTGCGCTATTTGCAATCTCACCTCGTAGTTCCAGAGACAATCGTATAGCTGCTTAGTGCTTACAGCGCCAAAATGGCGTCAATTAAGTAGGTCCAAAAAAGAAAACACAGCAGCCATAGACTGTTCCGGCTACTGACCTCTATGATTAATCTATGATTAACACTGGACTGGCTTTCTGATGGGGTGGAAACCCGGCACTACCGGAAAGAGATAAAGTGCAGGACGGCTTTACGTGCTCTCCGAGGCACGGGGATGACAACCTTGCAATTTCCTAACTCCGGGCTAATACTGAGAATTTCTTAACAGAAAAATCCAATACATGTTTTTCCCCTAATCCCCAAATCGAACCGGGACCTCGTCAACCGCGCGCTAACTAGAAGACCAACGAGCCAGTTATTATATTAGTATTAGACTGTAATCCTTACTAATATTATAAATGCGAAAGTGTGTTTGTTTGTTGGTTTGTCCTTCAATCACACTGCAACAAAGCTATGGATCGATGTGATTTTTGCATGGATCTAGTTGGCGGTCTGGAGAGTGACATAGGTTACTTACTTTTTTCGGAAAATCAATGAGATCCCGCGGTATTTAAAAAAAAATTAAATCCACGCGAGCAAAGCCGCGGGCATCAACTATTGTAATACATATGAGGCTACAAGCAAAGTACTGTAAATAATATTATTTACCATCTTTTTTACAGACACGAATAAAATGTCACAAGAGGTAACCCAAATTAGAAAGTGCAGTCACATCGCTGGATCTCGGGTAATTTGTACTATTTTTAGAGTAATTG
Source organism: Hipparchia semele (assembly GCA_933228805.2). NCBI lineage: Eukaryota > Metazoa > Arthropoda > Insecta > Lepidoptera > Nymphalidae > Hipparchia > Hipparchia semele. The sequence goes on from OW121719.1 coordinate 1,958,945, forward strand.
TTGTATTTGATGGAAATATACTTGTACCTATGTCGGATTTCTGCTGTAGAATTGTAGTGTTAAGGTGATCGCACATTACAGTCGAGCCGCACGCGGTGAATTTTTTCGAATGAATTTCGCCGAGAGCTTCGACTTTGAATCGAGACCGTTTCAACTCGTGGCAGCTCAAATGAATGCTTGTCAATCAATCATTGCTAGTCTCAATTGGTGATTGGATGAATTTATGGTACTCTTACTGCGATAAGGCATTTTAGCCAATAGCGAGAGAGTGTCAGATGTAATGGCGCTCGTCACGCTAAAGCAATAATTTTTAGAAAATACCATCGCGAATTCGGGGTCAAACATAACGTCACCATAGAATGGACCTATATTGATAATAACTCAGTTGTATACTATGTGTAGGTGTATGCATAGCATTATTTTTAGACCTGTGAATTTAGTTAGTTTAGAGGTTGTGTACATCAATATATATGTACTAGTTACTAGATATGGCGGTCCGAACGCTCACTTTGTTCAACTGAATTGCACTGCTATCCGTATTCCTCGTAATGTAGCTAAGGCATTCGCGACGTGCGGACGGGGACTATTTATGCGATAAAACTTTTTAAACAGTTGATTATGAATTGAAAAGTAAGTAAGAATATTCAAGAAAGTAACAATTATTTTACATCCAATGTTCCGAGCAGATACTGAAATAATTATTTGAATTTGGAACATTGGATGTAAAAAAACAGTAGTAATTTGCAATAATGAAATCGATCGTATTGAAATTGCGAGTTTAAAACGAGTCGTATGTTGAAGTAGGAACTAACTAAACTATAGCTCGCTTGTCAAAAATGCGTTGCGGCTCGTCTCCTAATGTGCGATGAGTGCATCCGAATTTTTGTTATAAAAACAAATCAAAATAAAAAGGAAATGGTTACTTTAAATGTTACTAACATTCTTCTGTCGAGTACCGTATTAATAAATAGTAATTTGATAACCAAAAAATTGTACCAAAATAATGCCAGAGAGGAAATAAATGAAATCATCAAATCACGCGTTGAAATCGATTTTTAATTTCTATAATCCTAGATGTACGAACATTTTTAGTCGGATCGAAACATTTAAAATGTCAATATAATGTAACGCAGACGACCGCTTTAAAATAGAATAGAATAGTTTCGCTTTTACTTATTTATTTAAACTCACTTTAATCTATCCTAAAATTGAACGGATATGCAGAGAAACCAAGAAACAAATTAAACTGAACACAAATGGCGTCCATTACATCACTTATTAGATATCAACACAGCAGACATTCAGTGTGAAAACGAGTTGGGGTTTACACATGAGTCCATAGACAATATATATATTTTTTTAATTGGATTCTGGTCTTAACAGGTACCTAAACCTAATTCGAAAAAGTTTAACATTAAAAACAACTTACGATTTATTATTATTATATTAGTATTATTATTTACTTTTCGAATCGTCAAGTGAAACCTTACCAATGGCACGATGAATTATTCCGAGAATATTGTCTAGATCCCCTGTTTTTTTAACTGAGAATATTGTTCCTGATACTGATGAGAATTTTTGAAGGACGTTTTTTTAATGTACTGTTTAATTTTTGCTTTATTATTAATCGGTCGTCTGCGATGGACGTCAAGGAGGATTCGAGGGATTTAATAATTAAAACTATGTGAAATGGTTACAAATACATTTATACATTTATAATTTTTTTTTTTTTTTTGATAATTAGGAATGTAAACATAAAAAGCTTAAATGAAAATGAATGTATGAGGTAGGTAAAGATAAAATTTTTAAAGATTTAGCTAAAAATAAAAAAAAATACGATATACTTATTTATTATTTTTGTTAAGGTGAATCTTCACTAAATATCTCCTTAGTGATTTTAGATGTGATGATGGTTAAAGGCCATTAAATATTATTTAAAGAACACGTTCAATTGGGTATTTAACTAATATTTTTTTATAATTTTCTTTCTATATGCTTAAATAGTTTCATTTGTTTTTATAATTAAAGTACCTACCAATTTTATGGCTATTTTATTATATTTTGCAGATTCAACATAAATAGTCATATTCACCTTAACAATTAATAAATAATATTAATAATATTAGTCTGTATACAGTTGGATGTTATACTAAGATATATTTATACAATGTTGTATATATTAATGTAATATAACTTATATAATAATCGTGAATCTTTTATGGTACCTAATAATTTATGTATCTTCATGCTGGGACCACGTAGTTGGAAATTAGTCTTTTATATTCATATAATATATTTTTTTGCGACTTCGTTTATATGGATGCTTCATTTAGATGGGATTTTCTATGTCATCTTCTATTCACGACTGCGACGATGCTGTGGTATATAAGCAGGAACTCTCCGGTTCGATGCCTGGGAAGCGCAATTTGGGAATTTATATTTCTTTTTCGACTAGCTGGCACACTAATAAACGCTGTGGGGTATACGCGATGACTTTTTTATAGTCTTAAAAAAGCAAAACCGATTAATGCGCCCAGTACCTATTATCCACTGATCTGTATAATTTATCTATAATTAACACTGCATTTGCTGTCCCTATACAGCGTAAGTACGTATCAATTTGAAGCGCCACACTTGCCATACGACTGTCTCTGGAACTAATAATATTGCAAATGGCGCACCCACTTCTAAAATTTGTTTTTTCTTTTTCTTGTTAAATGAAGAATAACAGCCAAGCTGAACATTACTGTTATTCTCCCCCCTCCAAATAAGAGACTTAATCTCTCATATAACAACAATGAAATCATAGATTAATTGTAGAGTTCGATGCGCCATTTGCAATATTACCTATTAGTTCCAGAGACACTTGTATCTGCTTAGTTCTTGCAGCGCCAAAATGGCGTTAATCAATTCCAAAATGGCGTCGTTCCAAAATGGCGTTAACTTCTACGGCTATTTGACTAATTTTTACACAGAGAGTATTAATTCATGTGTTCTATGTATTGGTAAAAATAAATATCTTTTAAAGTGATTCATTTAGTCGCTACGACACTTACGCGGTTTTGATTTGGCCAAAAACCTGAAAAATGGATTTTAAGGTACTAATGCTAGTAACGCGGATTTGCACTATCCCCGACGAAATCCAATTTCCAATAGTTGGGTTACAGTTTTTATACAATTTTCTTGTTGTAAATTAAAGCTTCTCGCTTTTCCGGATATAAACGTAGTCGTGAATTATCTTCGTAAGTGAATAACCGGATATGTCACCGAATAGACTTACTTTACTGTTATATATAGTTACTGTCACGTTTGTTACATTATGTAACAAACGTAATAGATTTGTTTTTAATCATGGAAAAAATGCATTTTACAAAGACGGGCTGAGATTATTATATATACTAAATATATTCCATTTATTACTGCATTATTTATGTTTGTAAAAGTTTTTGCATTTTTTCTAATCTACCCTCATTATTGCTTTGTTTTAACTGTACATAAGTCTGTCATTTAGCATGGACTGGAAAGGGACGGAGAATTTTCCATCTCTTTTCCGCCCATAGTAATTGACTACTGGAAAGTTAGAATAACTTAAACAACTTATAACAGTTCTACGAAAACTTGGGTACTGATTTCAAAAGCAAAAACTTTTACAGAGTTCTTCGAAAGAAATATATTTATAGACTTCTACAATAATATACGTTTGATATAGTAAATATTTACTGCTTGTACTGTGTAAGTAATCCTATCTACTATTTTCTGAAAGTTCTATCCGATTTGATTTTGTTGTAAAAATTAATAAATAAAATAGCATGATATACGAAATAGGTGTTGATAAGTTTATACTATTGCTATATTTGTATGAATTAAAATAACTTAATGATAGATATAGTATATAAGTCTCGAATAAAATTGTCATTTATTTATTCATATGTATGATTGTTTATCATATGCGTAATAGGGGAACCGGTATAGTTATTGGCCAACTAAGCTACCGTCAGACATTTGTAAAAATAAAAAAGTTAAACGCATAGTTAAGGACAAAAATATTTTTGAATTATAGTTAATGTATTCAATGGAGTTCTCTTATTTCTTATATAAATTAAGTTAAATCAACCCAAAAAATGAAATATCAAAGGAGACGGTCTATTTTGGGTCTACTCTTGTACCATATACCGTGAAAAGCGAAGAATACAAAGAGATCAATAAAAATAAAATCAATTAGAAAATCATAATAAATAAATTGCTAAAATAAAAATGTAACTTCAAGTTTTTCGGTACTGCTCGCAACACTTACAAGATACCTACCTTTCGCCATAAAGAAGGCAGTAGACGCAGCATTACAACTAATGTCATTTTTGAATTATCTGACAAGTAACGTGTCACGTGATATATTTTTGTTTATTCCGATTTCCGAGCTTTGGCGTGGTGTTGTGAACTCGTGAATTTTCTTGTGTTTCTTTTGGCGATTTGGCGTTTTTATTTGTACTTTGGATCTTTTGACTCCATTGAAATAAAGATGAGTCCGTGGATTTGATCAGTCAAAAATGGTTTAATATTTTATTTTACTTTATTACTAGTACAAAGACCAGACCCAAGCTCCATACAATTTTGGACCGTCTCCTTTACAGTTATTTTATATGGTTACAGTTATTTTTCGTTTGCTGGCGGCGTTTTGTCGAAACTTCCTAACGGTCAATCTAACGAGGTTTACTACTTTTCGATAAATAAGTTTAAAGGGCCCATAACAGCACAGAGCCTACTTGCGGAAAAGATTCCCAGGAAACGAACAGCACAGAGGCCAATAACTATATCGATTCCTATGATTTAAGGCAGAATTAAATTTTACCCGCGTGAGCCAATGTACACAAGAGTAAATGCCCGAACTCACGTGTCCAACCGTGATCACGATCTTGTGTAATATTAACTACCGGGTACTACATTTAAGTGCATTTTTGTATTTATACATGGATGGAAATTTTCAAAAAATATTATTTTAAAGCAATGGATATCACGTCCACCTCCTATTTCCATATAAATCTCATATTTTCTGTCATTATTATACATGTAACACTAGGCGTGGACTAAAGGAAAATGATAGATGAACAATCTGATGAAATGTGTTGCCGCGTTTGGCGAAAGACGCGTTTCATACTATTTCTGAAGTACGTTTCTGACTTAAATTGTCACGTATCTGGCTTCGCCGAAAGAGGAAGCCTAATTATAGAATAATTGGGAATACTAACCTTATTCCCAAACAAAGTTTAAAGATACTTACAACTTAACTACGAGTAATTGGGCTTATGACTGCTCTGAAATACAGTGATTTTTAAAGAAACATCCACTCAACAACACTATCGTTGCTTCTTGATTTCACTGTTCACAAGATGTCGGAATCCGATCTTCGAGTTTAGTAGCGATTTACTTGATTGAGATGACAGATTTTTTCTTGTCGGTTTTCGATGTAACAACTTTGATTCAGCATCCGGTTTGGTCCAGCGCGGCGCCATGTAGAGTATGGTTACGTGCTGGTTTTATATTTTAAGAGGCTTTTGAGAAAATAAAAAAATGTCCTGTCAGTTAATTTCAACAACTTTTTAATTACAGATAGATACTATAATAAACTGCCATAGACAACACCACAGACACAAGCAGGCTTGGAATAGTCCCAACAGAGAACACATTTCGGTTGCCTCATAATTTGGCGCCCTTTTTACCGTCTGTCATTTTTCTTTGGTCTGAGATTGTAGATTATAAAATAATTACTGTTGATGTATTGTATAAACGAATGTTTTAGAAACCTAAATGTTTGTGTGTTTCGCTAGCTAGACTCTTCCCCAAATGTATTAATATTTTGAGCTATTTACAAAGTTTATATTGAAAATGCGTCTTATATAATTTGGTTATTTCTTAGTGCCAATTTCACCATTTAAATAGTAAAGTTTAACTGACGAATAGTTTTACTTTTAGATAGCTTTTTAGTATAAAAACTGTCAGAATTGGTCTAAATACACTGGTGAACTTTCAACTTACGTTAGTAGTATGCGCAAAGTATCCAGACGTATGCCAGAGCGCATGCCTCATGTTTGCTGGCATTAGCTCATGTTGGCTGGCACACGTAAGCGCAGCGGTAGATGCATGCACATGAATAGGGAATATGCATAATTTTTTTATATTTTTTAACTAATTCGCCAATGAAAATGTTTTTAACTAAAAAAAATTGTTTAAAACTGCCATTCTATTTGGCCGAATTAAACGCCGCCATGTTGCCGCGGTTTCAAAAACGGCAGCTGACGTCACGCGCCTGAATCTAACCTGTACGATCACCTGACATATGTTTATATGTTTTGTGACGTCATAATATAACGCATACCTCTAGTCCTATACGCAAGTTAAAACTCAAGTTGAAAATGCACCAGCGTAGTTAGACCTACAGTCCAAACTCCAGTTTCCCTTTTGTATCCCTCTCTCTCTCGCACATTCTAATAATGATTGTAAATGTTTTATTATATTTTTAACCAAAGATGTTTGCTGGTATACTTGACAATAAAATCGCGAATATTTTATAAATATTTCTAATGTTTTATGTTTGTCTAGTTTATATTTAAAAAAATTGCGAAAGCAACTAGGTAGTAAATTTTTTCGCCATTTCTCTATATCAAAACCTAATATATGATAAAAAGCATATGTCTAAAATATCCGTAATGTTATTGCAAAGTATAGTAATGAACCGCTTAGGTCAAAAGTATAATAAGATTTTTATAATAATTGAAAATATTAGAATGTGCGAGAGAGAGGGAATGATAAACGTAAACTGGCTCTTAAACATACTACATATGATAAAATTGGCACTTACTGATAAAAATAATGAAATGTTCATTTTTAAATTTACTCTCCCCAACATCCTTAAGACTTACAACAGATATTGTACTTTTAAACATCACAGTCTTCTAAAGCCAAAAGGATCTCGATATGATTTAAACTATTAACCATTTTATATGTAAATAGTGAATATGGAATGTTGGCTAGCTTTCGTCCGAATAATCGCTAATCTTTCTGAATGCTCTGAACAACGCGTCGATCAATAAACGAGCTCTTTGTGTCTGGGAAAGTGGGCACGCAGGAGTCTGCGTCCCGCTAGCGCTACTGAAACGCAGCTATGTTCCGAGCATTCAAAGGGATTGGCGATAACTCACAGATTTTTTGATAGAAGTGCTAAACTAGCTTCCACTAGTCCGTAGTCCGCATGGACTTGTTCCCAAACCAGTTTCAAAGTTTGCTCAAATGTCTCATGTTCGTCTGGAGATCTGTAGTACTAACATACGCGTCGCGAGATAACTTTGTCTGCCCATTTTACTCGCGAATCTCTGAAAGATAGAGAAATGGGTAGACAAAGTTTTCTCGCGGCGCGCATTCTAGCCCTACTGGTTGCTTACAATCTGATATGCTCTCTTGCAAGGAGGCGTCGCAGGGATAGTTTTGTTCATATACCTAATATTCGGAGCATTATGATTATCACTAGTTAAAGTCGCTTAGTTATAATTTGTACCTATGTGGAAGTGTTGCATCTATTATTCTTTATTGTATGTGTCTATTTATTTGCGGTTTTACTAGGGCTAATGTAAAAAAAATGAAATAACGGTTATTATATTGTATGTGTAAAGGCTCTATTGAAGTAAGCGCTAGTGCCAATAGGTTGCGATTCTTGTAGGATTAAGGAAAATGAAAGGACATCGATCATCACAAGTCGGCCGGCGCACCGCATGAATCCCTGCGACATTATTATACATTTACCAGGTTGTGTTTTGATTTGAAAATAAAACGCTATTTTTAAATGGAAAAAAGGTGTTTTTATTGAGATAACCTAATCGTAGATAATTTAAATTTACATCGGATATTACTTAATTACGGAGCGCTACTTCACCAGTAGCGCAACTACGATAAAACGTGTCTTACGTTAAAAATCAATCGTACCACGGTGGGTATCTACCTAACCTACCTATCTCTTCAATTCAACGTCCTATGTACACATTTGCTTGACACTGTCCTCCGAATCGGTTCCGGAGTCTGAATGATAGCAGTGCTATAGAATGGAAAGACTGATTCTCCGGTCGTGTATGGTGTCCATGTTGCGCGTCTTGGCGGCGCGCTGCGCGTCGAAGGGCGTGCGGAACGCGACGCGCGCGTCGCCCGTGGGCTGGCCGCGCTCGTTGTACCGTCTGATCACGTCGTCCTGGGTCAACTCGAAGTCGGAGAAGAAGCCCAGTATGTCCTCGACGCTCGCGCGGAAGGGCACGTTCTCCATGGAGACGACGCAGCCGGGCGCGCCGAAGTCCTCGAGCGCGGGGTCTGGCTCCTCGTCGTTGCGCGGCGCCGGCCCGTCCGCGCCGAATCCGCCGCGTCCACGCCCGAAGCCGCGTCCGCGCCCGCGCTCGAATCCGCGCCCGCCGCGCTCGTTCCAGCCGCCTCGCCCGCCCCGCCCACGACCCTCGTACCCGCCCCGGTTGTACCCGCCGCGGTCGAAACCTCCCCTTTCGAAGCCCCCTCTGCCTCGGAACTGCCCGCGGGGCGCGAATCCTCCGCGAGGTACCTTCATGAACTGAGGCGGCCCCCCGCCTCCGCCGGGCATCCCCTCGTGAGCGGGGTCGTTGGTCTTCGGCCCTTCCAGCGCTTCCTCGACGACGCTGCGCATGACGAGGTCCACAGTAACGCGGCACCCGTCCAGCGTGTGGCCGTGCTTGCTGGCCGCCTGGCGCGCCTCCTGCGACGAGCGGAACTCGCAGAAGCAGTCGCCGGAGGGGAGCCCGTTCATGTCGAGCATGAGGTGTATCCGCGCCGGCACCGCGCCCGTGTCGGCCAGGAAGTTGACGATGGTGCGGTCGGTCGCGTCGCGCGGCAGGCCCTTCATCAGAACGCAGTCGAGAGGCTCGTCGTCCAGGTCGACGGTTATGATCTGCTGATTCATCCCGGGAGCCACCTGCATAGGAACTTGCATCGGAGCCTGGATCAGCCCCGCGTCCGGTTGTTTGGGGAAGTTCATGCGGTTGGCCCAGTTGGCGGCGGCGGCGCGGGGCTCCATGTTGCCGGGACCCGGGTATCCTGCGAACTGAGCGCCGGGGAACGGGGTTCCGAAGTTTTGCGTGAAGGGCGCCGCCGGTTGGAAGAACTGTGCCTGTCCCGATGCCTGCATGGCGGGGCCGCCTTGCAGCATCTGGCCGTTGTCCATCTGCCGCCGCTGGCGCGGGTCGCGGGGCATGCTCGGCTCGGAAGCCTTCTCTTTAGGGGCTCGCTCGATCGGCGGCGGCTGCTCCGCAGGATCGAGGTGCTGCTTTTCTCTGATGAAATCTTCGTCGGTGACCGGCGTGAATACCGCCGGACGTCTTCCGAAAAGATAACTGTCTTTTCTACTGAAAGCTAATTTAGCATCGTCAGATTTTACGAACAGGACTAACGCAGTTTTAGTGCGAGTGATTCGGTCATCGCTGAGCGTGATCGACAGGAGAGAAAATTCATTGAACGCTTTTATAATATCGTGCTCTTGTATGAAATTTGGCAATTCCGATAGTTTAAGCATCTTAAATGATTTCTTGGGCGCTTCCTCCGCATCGGCGATGACGAGGCTCTGGTCTTCCTCGTCGTTGTCTTCGCGATACGGCAGAAATGAGTCCACGGCGGACTCGTATGTTTCGTCGTCCAACGCTTCCACCATAACTTGCGCACCTTTCAACTCGTTGATTTTACGCTGCAGCGCCAGTTGCTTGGAGCGGGGGTCGCAAAATCGGACAAAGATATTCCCCGTCCGCCGGCCCATGGCGTCGTTTATCATTTTAATGCCGTGTTTGTCGATCATGAAGGGGAAGAAGCGTCGCACGTCGCCGTAGCTGGTGTGGTTCGGCGCGTTTCTGATGGCGACGCAGCAATCCCTCGGTTGATCGTCGAACCTCGACGGCCGGCCTTCGCGACGGAACCCTCCGCGCGAGCTGACGTTGCCGCCTCCGCGACCTCGGAAACTGCTTCCGTTCTGTTGTTCGCCTTGGAATGCGTTGGGATTGCGTTTCTTACCGAGCTCTTGCAATTTGTTGAACGCTTCGGCTAGAGTGGGGTCATTGAAGCGAGGCTGCGATTGTTCCATTGGGCCCGGAGGACCATTTGGCATCACGTGATTGGGCATCATCGGCGTGCGAGGTCCGTTGGGGGTCACGAACACCGGCGGCGGCAGAGCTGCGGCCGCGCCATCGCCGCCCGTGTTATCGACGGATCGCTCTTGCGAGCCCTGCGGCGTGTTGCGCTCGCTGCGCTTGTCACGCGAGCGACGAGGTGATCTGTCGCGCGATCGGCTGCGATCCTTTCTGTCCCGCTTGCGATCACGTCTGTCTCGACTGCGACTCCGATCTCGTCGCCTTCTTTCTCTGGAGCGCGATCTATCCCTCCGGTCTCTCTTTCTATCTTTTCGGTCTCTGTCCCTCGACCTGGAGCGTGATCGAGTACGTCGCCTATCCTTTTCTTTGTTGCGTTTTCTGTCGGATACGTCCTCTTCCTTTTCCTCTTCGACGGGAGATTTTGACGGAGGGCTGACTAAGGGCGCCGGCGGTTCGATGACGGCAGGTTGGGGGATCTCTTGCGGGTTGCCGATGCCTGGGATTCCGAAACCGGCGAGCGGGTTGTTGCCCAGAGCCGCGGAGAAGGGCGTGATGGTTGGAACGGGGGGTACAGTTGGCTGGACGGGCGCGGGCGCGGACACCGGCACGGCGACCGGAGCGGGCGCGGGAGCGGGCGCAGGCGCGGGCGCGGGGGCGGGGGCGCTTAGACTCAGGATGGGGACACTCTGTCGCGCCGCCTCTATGACCTTGTGCATCTCCGAGCGGGAGCTCAGCAGCAATTTGACTTGTATCTCTTTTATTTTCCCGCCGTCCAGCATCATCGCTTGACGTGCATCTTCGTCCGTACTGTAACAATGAGAAATTAATTTGAATGACATGTATTTAAATGAATTAGATAATAAAGGTAACTTATATTCTGATAACGGCGGAAACATAAACCGTCTTAATTAAATATTAATAAAAAATACAGACTGCAATGGGTTTCTAGGTCTCAAAATTTCTCAAGTGATAGGTAATAATTGGACCCTAATTTGGGTCCTGGCTAATAATCAGCGTTGAACATGTTTGCTAAAAGTATGCAGCTTTTACCTTTGTGCCACACAATATGACGATAATGTTAACTCGGCGTTTCAATTGCTTGGGTTTTTGGCTAAATACCTACTTGTGTAATGTACCTTAGTGTATCGTATGTGTGGCATAATTTCTTAAATAAATGCTTAAATTTTCTTTCTTTTTTTGTAATACTTAGTTATAAGGAAAGCAAATCATTTTCATTTTTAGATAAACTTCTTAACTCTTAGGCAGTTAAGAAATTATTTTTAACCCCGGAGTCCCTCATAAGTCATAGCCCCTTAACGAACGGACCGATTTTGATGCGGTTTTTTCTATTTGACAGCTAACTTGATCGAGATGGATCTTAGTTAAATAAAGATCTGCTTAGATGTTTGAAGATCATTAGCTTATTTCCTACTTCATTAAAGGGTTTTACAAACTTTCAAAGGTATGATTGATTTGAAATTTGGTGTACTGTTGCTTCGGATTATTTCCAAGGGATAGTAACCTGAGCTTTTGCTGCAGCATCAAGCAGTATGCAGAATCTGGATCCCCAACTCCTCAGCGACTTACAGCAGATATAGTGTGTTTGGGCTTATTAGAATGGTCTCAATGAGAATGAGTTGTTAGATAGGTGACGATCGTGGATCAAGGAGGTTTTGATGTTTCAGTAGAAAACTAGGTAACATAGGTACAGCCATAGATTCCCATGTCGGGGGAGTTTTTTTTTTTTTTTCAATTTAAAATTGAGCTTAAATTGTCAATTTACCTACACTTGTTGCCGGTTTTTATTTAACAATATAGTTATATTGCAAATTGTTGGCACGCGAGTCTAATATATTTCCGTAGATTCCTAACTATCCTACTGCCGATTAATATTATAAACTAGCTGCTGCCCGCGACTTCGGCCGCGTAGATTTAGTTTTTAATAATCCTACGTATAACATATATGTATATCTTTGATTGTCCAGAATGAAAAGTAGTCTTCGGTTCGGTTCTCGTTGGTTGACCGCCCGTTCAGTAATTCGTTTAGCTTAGCGTATTTTCTTACTTTCCCTCTTTTTGCTCGGCTTCTAAGGATCGTACCGTGATGTTAAATAGACTATAACCTTCCTCAAGGATTAGGTTAACAAATGCAAAAATAATTTTTCAAATCCAACGGGTAGTTCCAGAGATTAGCGCGTTCGAAAAAGTATAGATGCGAAAGTTTGGATGTATGGAGGGTTGGATGTTTGTTACTCAATCACGCCGCAACTCTGAAGCGATTTGACTGATTGATAACAGAGATAGATTTTAGTCTCGAATAACACATAAACTACTTGTTATCCTGGAAAATTAAAGAATTCCCGCGGGAATAACAAAACTTAATCCACGCGGATGAAGTTGCGGGCATCATCAATTACTAGTATATTACCTTTTTTTTAATATTAGACTAGCGCTTGACTGGGATTTCACCTCATGGTAAGTGTAGCGAATGCGGGTATTCAGTCTGAGTCACGCCGCTCGACGGGATACATCGCATACCCTGCTTCCGTGTAAATACAACCTGTATTTTATTAGAACCCCGAGTCCTACAAAGTGGCGACGGGATAAAACGTGAGTAGAATAAAATATTATTTTGCAAAAAAAAAAAAAACATAAATGAGAAAGTACATACCGATCAGTTTTTCAAAGAAAGACTGCTTGTTTACATTTACTTGTTGTTCGAACAGTTGTATTCCCATTTCCCATACAATAATTAACTATTTATTGCAATGATGGAATCAATTGAAGTAGATAATTATAAATTATAATTTCATACGTTTTAGCATAACATCTTGGGCAAGTAATTTAAATGCCTACCCACCTTAAAGTATTGATTGGCATAACAATTGTTGTGTGCCTACCGACACAAATATTTTGTGTGTATAGTTTATCGCCCATTTTATAAGTTTTGGGCGTAAACAATAATAAGGCAAAGTACTGTTCGGATAACAAAGTTAAAATAGCTCAATAAATAGTAATACAACGGGAGGTTTTCAAAAAATCTAATGAAGTTAGTTTGTTGAATATGAGTACCTACCTACATAGTAAGGGAATAAACTTGATAATAAATTACTTAAAACAAAAAAAAAAATAAAAAAATAAAAATAAAAAAAAAAAAATAATAAAAAAAAATAATAATAAAAAAAAAAATAATAAAAAAAAAAACACTGATATATAAAAAAAAAAAAAAGGGGATACGTATTTAATGCATATAACGGAAATCTCGATGAGCTTAATTAATTAAGTCTAGGAAAGTTTTGAAAGAAATTAAAAAACTATGCGAAATTATTGTGCTTCCAAATATTTTGTGCAGAGATTAACTACTGTCAATGCATTAACAAACAAAAGCAAAAAACACAAAAGTGGGTACAATCGTAGAGTACAGTTATTTTAATAACTTTGTAAGTCCTAGGTTTTATTTTTATTTTTGTATTAACGGATCTCACCAAAGTGAGAAAAAAAGTGAGGAAGTACAAATACTATCCACTTCAAATACCCACTGTTAATTTGATTTATTGATGAATCTCAATCTATAATAACACAAGTAAATATCTAATTCAAAAGTTTATATCTTAAGGATGAAGACACGGTCTTCTCATGGACAAATTCCCGCTAGATGGCGCTGTTAGGGCGTTTGAAAGTTTTTCAGTATTTTCGCAAAGTTGCTATGCATAGATTTTAAAAAAATATTTCAAGCACTTATACAATGAATACCAGCTGTGACATCGGTCAAAATGATTTGTTGGATCTATACTCTAAAATATGTGGGTGGATCTATTAAAATTACCATATCTGGTAAACTCAGTCAATCACTACAAATGAGATGCAATAAATAAAAATGATTGCTTAAATTTTTCCGCAATCAACCAGTTGTTATCATTTTATATGTTATTAATTGTAAATTTTAGTGTCTATTCCTACAAAATGTATTTGATTTTGCATTTTGTTATTCAGCTACCTTCTAATAACATATTAATATTAAGTATTAAATATGATAGAAATACAAATAGAACATTTGCAAATATATTAATAGGTAAGCACATCAACCTATGAATGAGCTAATGCTCACGCTAATGACCACGCTAATACTAATAATAAAATGAGAAGGTCATGCTTGATACGAAAAGGCTATGCAGTATGCAGTTACAATACTGGTACTTAAATGTGGAGCCACGCACAAAATAATCATATCTCAGGGCTAAATACTGTTGCTTAAAATGTAAGCAAAGAGCCACGCACAAAATAATCGTATCTCAAGGCTATGCAGTTAAGATACTGTTGCTTAAAATGTAAGCAAAGAAGCGACGTACGAAATAATCGTATCTCAGGGCTATGCAGTTAAGAACTTAAAATACTGTTGCTTAAAATGTAAGCAAAAAGCCACGCATACAAAATAATCAAAATATCCATAAGTAGATATTGTTGTTGAAAAAACCACACCACAAATTGTTATTTAGACTTTTATAATTATTGCAATTGGTGATTTAGCTGTCAATTTGCGATGGAAAAGTCTATATTATGTTTTGAAATATCATAATTGAAAAAAGCGAGCCATATATTTTCATCATAAGTATTATTGTGGTATCACTAAAAGAACCGTGAGATTGTTGTATTTTTACCCGAATTCGAAGAAACAAATAATATTAAAAGGCGTAGTAACTATTAACATAATTAAAATCATCATTATATATATACTTTTTCAATGTAAAGAACAAAAAGGATATGTTAATAATTATTAATAACATTGTATGGTATTCGTCGAAAAGACAAATTTTGAATAACTCCTTTAATCATAAATTGAGAATAACTTATTTTCAATAAATTGAAATAGCCTTTACAATGTATGTATGTGGACGGAGAAATAATTTATATGACACGATTAACTTTAAAATAACCTATATTATATATATATTATATTATATCAAACTACCCATATTACATATTAAAATATGCGAAAAATAAAATAAATTTTAAAACTATGTTACTACCTTGCTTCGTAATTTAAAATGACAATCAATATGTTAGATTGCTGTTACATGTAGAGAATCTTAATTATGATTAATAAGTAGGTAAATCCTAATATTAATAAAATTATAAACTACTTAGGTATATGTACGTTGTGTTTACCACACAGAGAGATGGGCGATGTTTTAATAACCTAATTTGTCAATGTGCGTACATTATTAAAACTCAGAAATGAACAACTTCACTGAAAGTCTATTTTGTGACCTACCCACTGTTGGGTGGTGAATTTAACAAATCGGTATTTATTTAAAAATAAGGATATTTCATACAACGTGGCAATATAAACAATGGCTGGGGGTGAATTATTTACCATAACAGCTTGTCTAACAAATAATAACTATCGGAATAGTTTTTTATTTTCTTCAGATAGAAGTAAAAAAAAAAAAAGGGGCCCTCATGTTAATGAATTATATTTGTATGATTGAACGAACTAGCCAAAGGAAGTTCGATCTTGAATTTGTATATTTGGCGGAGAGATTTGATATATTTCATCGTGATAAGAGACAATTAGGCAATAATTAGGGAAAACCATTCGCTCCGTGTTATATACGAGCTTTCGTCAAGTTATATTACTAAGACTAAGTTTTTCCACATTAGATAAAATTACATTACTTACTACTTTTAGTGCGTTTATTTGCTCTGATATAAAAGGAAGACTTTTGGAATTTCTTGTATTTACCCACGATAGATAGATTTGTGGAATAGTACACCTTTCGGACAATTCTAATTGAGATGCTGGTAGGGTACCACAGTGACTTTACTGATGATTACAGATCATAATGCATAATTTCACATAGGTTTTATTCAATCATTTATTCTCGGCGATTCCTTATGATAAATTGTGAACTATTTGTCTATTATAAATTAAATGTAATTATAAACATTAATATTGCCACGATAGTACTAAAGGTTAAATTTTTATATATTTTAAGAAGTTCCTTAATACCCCATTTTAAAATAAAAGAGGCATTTAGAATTATCTTTATTTTCCGTACGGGAAAATCTACTAGGAAAAGCATGCCTAGCCTAAAAGTATTTTGCCTGGGTTTATGCCATAATCCTTTATATAATAAATTAAGAAAGACCAGCAGCGCTAACTCAAAGCATTTCTTGTAATGGTCCAGATAATATGTGGAAAAATCCACATGAGGGTGCTTATGGATATATTGTAGGCTCTTACCAGTTATGAATAAAACGATTTGGATAAATAGTTATAACAAAATAATATTATAATGAATATAACACGAAACATGTTTAATGTTTATAGAAAAATTAATACCAAGTGGTTATTAATTAGGTACAATATCTTGGAACATTTAATCAACTAATTGCTCTATGTACAGAATAAACTAGAATAACCTTTCAAAATTATGGAAGTAAATACAAATCAAATCTACGTAAGGTTATTTTGAGACAGCCCATAGATATGGAGCCGAATTGAAAGCAGGTACCTTACATCTGCATAATAGTAAAAGACTATAAACATAATATTATTTTAATAATCGATTAACTGAACGAAAGAAACTCGTTGGTTTATTAATAAGCATTGTAATTAGTATCTAATTATTATTAAGTTGTACCTACGCTTAGCTTTATATATGTATCAATGTCGACGATGGTGAACGGAAAAACTCGAATGAGTTTATGTTTGCACCAAGCTGTAATAACCTTGTAAAAAATTGTTATAAATAAATATACAAAATAAAAAATATATATTCACTTATGTCAGTGTGGTAATATTACAATATTTTATTAATCAATAAAATATTGCATCTTATGGTTTGATTCTAATGCTACTAAATCTTATCTGATGCATGAAATGAGGTCAAAAGTGGCCACATTTAAAAAAAAAAAAAAGTAGAAATTGTGATTGTTTTGAGCCCACTGCCTAGCCAAAATTATTCTTCTTTTACTGAAATACTAATTTTTATAAAGAATATACCAGAAACAGACACTTAGATATATTTTCCGAGTTCATCTATCCTGCAGTCATACCCGCTATAATGGTAATTACTTACAGCACTATTATGTTTGTATACCTCATAAAACTTGAAATCAGTCGGCCTGAGTTGAAAAGAAGGAAGGAGGATGGAGGAAGGAATTTAAACATTTTATAACAAGATGTTAATGCAATTTTTCAATATAAATGTTTCATCTTACATAGCCGACCAAGCAAGTGAGGTCCCGTTATAATCGAACCATAACTAAAATAAGAAGTGTCCGTCTCTGGTTGACTTGTTGATTGGTAGTTAAATCATTTTATAAAGTTAAATTATTTCAGATGTAATAACATTTGTTCTGATATATTTGGTTTATTAAAATTGTTTTCTATTCTTAATTGGAATATTAAGATGTTATACTTAAGTTGTTTATGCAATATTGTCTATATAATTTTAGTTACTAAGCCAAATAATTAACATGCAGTTGTTGACAAAGTTGCAATCAGCTTTGTTTTCAGCTCAATACAAGAACTTGTTACATTGTTGTAGCTATATAATATTTGTAACACTTTGTAACATTTTGTTGTTAAAAAGAGCAACTGCTGAGTTTCTTGCCGGCTCTTCTCAGCAGAATCTGCGTTCC
The DNA here is from genome assembly GCA_933228805.2 of Hipparchia semele. Classification (NCBI taxonomy): domain Eukaryota; kingdom Metazoa; phylum Arthropoda; class Insecta; order Lepidoptera; family Nymphalidae; genus Hipparchia; species Hipparchia semele. The sequence continues at coordinate 1,976,728 of OW121719.1, forward strand.
GAACCGGTGGTAGAATTATGATTTGTCACAAGAGCCACAAGTTGGCCCCAATTTGATTAATTATTGTGCAGAAGTATATTTTCTATGAGTTACATTGTTACATACATTTAAAATTGAAATAAAGAAGGAATGTAGCGAATGCGGGTATTCAGTCTGAGTCACGCCGCTCGACGGGATACATCGCATACCCTGCTTCCGTGTAAATACAACCTGTATTTTATTAGAACCCCGAGTCCTACAGTAAGTGATAATGCAGGATAAGAACCAGCTAACAGGGCAACCTACCGAATATCCTTAATATAATTTAGGCCTTCGGTTCAGATGAATTATTATTACGCACTCTCACTCAGCTCAGACTCAAGACAGATTTAAAACGAGACATATTTATGTCAGAGCATAGTTGTGTCCCGTTTTAACCTCTATCTTGAGGCTGAGCTGAGTCAGAGCACGCTCTATAGGTAGATTTCAGCATAAGAGTCAATCTCGTTCTTTAAGTGGAGTTTTTTTTTGTATTCCGCTGGTGGAAATGCTTTTTATTACGTATACCCTCCGAGAGCTCTGCACTCATTTGAGTCCACACCTATTGAAGGGAACGTGGGACTTTTGCCCAGCCTAGTCCCCAGGGTAGGCATAATGCGGCAAAATGATATAAAATGGAGAAAATCGCCAGTACGAGTTATAAAAACTTAAGGGTAGGCTTTTTATAATTTGTTTGTTTTATAGTTTTATAATTCGCACTGAAGATTTTTTCCATTTTGTATCATCTGCCTACCCTATAGTACATCCTGTGCACGCCACTAGTCCCTATATATGCACTATCGCTATTAATTGTGCGATACCCTTCGGACTCTTTGATTTTAAAACTGTGTTTATATACCCCTTAAGTTGCACGCCAAATAAGCTAGGCGACAGACTAAGTCACTGCGTCACACTGTGGAGTGGAGTTGAGTGCTTTTTTTTTTTTTTCGATGACAAGATAGCCCTTGACTGCGATCTCACCTGATGGTAAGTGACGATGCAGTCTAAGATGGTGGCGGGCTAACTTGGAAGGGGTATAGCAGTGTAAATTCAACCCATACCCCTAATTGGTTTCTACACGCCATCGTGCTGGGACGCTAAATCGCTTGGCGGCACGTCTGACGGTAGGGTGGTAACTAGCCACGGCCAAAGCCTCCCACCAGACCAGACCAGAGACAATTATAGAAATTATAAATTATAAAATTATTGCAGAACGATTTGGGAGCCTGACGGATTATCACCGCTAAAAAAAACTCCTACCACTATAATAATGTTCTCCGGTCACGGCGGCCGACCTCCTCAGGAATGAACCATCTGCACAAGTGTGTGCGCAAACACGGGTGCACTCTCTATTCCCTCACTCTTATAGTCAGATTAGATGGAAACTTCCTAACTCCGGGCTTGTACTGAGAATTTCCTGACAATACCTAATAAGTACTTACTTACATAATTTTTTTTTGCCTAACTCGGGAATCAAACCCGAGACCTCGTCATCCATAGTCGAACATAAATAAAGATGAAAAGGGGTGGCATTTCTCAACAATGAGGAATACGATGCAGAGATCTTTTTAAGGTCAACCAGACAAGATTTTTTTTATACATAAAGATTAATATTATATATTAGAAATAAATAAAATTAAAGTGTCTGTTTGTAATATCAAAATAAAAGCTATTTACTAAATGCATATGTAAGTAAATGCGGTAGATATTATAACAAAAAACAATTTTTTAAAATTTTTGTCCATCTTTTGGTTTCTGTTTGTTTGTTTGTTGCCCCTAATTTGGGGACGGCTGGACCGATTTTGATGGGACTTGGACTAGTAGATAGCTGATGTTATCGGGAGTAACATAGGCTATTTTTTTATGCGACTTTCGAAAAAGGAGGCGAAGGAGTTCTGTTTTTCTACCTATGTATATTGATATCTTCGTGATTTCTAAACCGATTTGTGGGAATATTTTTTTAATCGATACAAAAACTTTGCGAGATCCCTTAAAAACAACGGGTTCCCTCTCCTCACTCATGATGCTGCAGGGGTACTACCCTCCTAAACTGTGGGGATTTAGGAAATGTCGATTATGAATATTTATTGTATGTACCAAGTAAAGACTACATCGTTGAATTCCAGGACCCAACTCCTCAGACCTGTTGCTGCAGGGGTTATGCCCACCTAAACTGTGGGGATTTAGAAACTGTCTATTGTGAATTGAAGAAGCGGACGAAATCGCGGGCGTCCGCTAGTAATAAAATAAAATTTTGATAGGTACCTAATAGGAACATATAATTAATCTATGCCTACTTAGATATTATCTAAATATACAGGGTTAATTTTAATTTCTATGTATGATACTGAACATTTGTTCAACGAGTTTTCACATACCTCAATAAATTCACCAAAAAAATCTAAGTTTTTGTTGAAAAGTCTATCATTTTTTTAACTCTATGGTCATTTTACGTAATGCCTCTTCCACACTTGCACGATGAAACGTCGACTACTAACCGCGCAACAATTCGCTCATTTGCGACAAGGCTGACATAATTCAAAATTCACCAATTTTAATGTCGAAAATTTATACTTTTTGCTATAAAAACAACATTACGCTAAGCACAAAAAAATAAGAACGAGAGAAATTGTGACTTAATGCTCTGTCGCTTTGTTGGCAGCTGTGTTGTTTCGAGACCGCAGCATCCACAAAACATTACTCTCTAACGGGAGAATTCTCTCATCGTCGATTTTGAATTATGTCACCCTTGTCGCAAATGAGCGAATTAACGTCCGAAGTTATCGCTTTTCCCTAGCTATTTACAAATGCGTTGTGATGTGTATTACTAACATCGGACTGAGCTATCGTCTGCAGGTCAATTAATTTCTTCCTACACTAGCGTTTATCGCGAACACCAAAAAAGCTTCTCGCCATGACAGACGTAATGGAACGGAGAGGTATTACGTACCTACCACCAGGTACTGGTAGTACTACTACTGGTAGTACCTACCACCAGGTTTTCGTTCCTGTTTTGAAGGCCGCGCGCCGCCCATTCCATTTGACACGTGCCGCGTAGTTTTTAAAATTTAGAACAGAAAAATAAATATTTTTATTTTTGAAGGTGGACGCCAACTTACTAGATAGATACATAGGGAGACATTATAGTGCACTCTCTCTTCCCTCATTTTCATAGTTTAATTGGGCAACAATTCAACCCATCCGGAAAAAGATCAGGAGCATGACTTACGGCTTTACATGCTCTTCTAGGCACAAGGTTACTAACACAGACAGTTTCTTATCTTCGGACTTACTAAGAATTTCTTGACAGCTTTCTTCTTTCTTTTCAATTTCAACAATTCTTTCGGTGTCCTTAGGTACCTACTTCTTTACTATAATACTTCGATTTTTCAAACCGGTATTGGGTGTCAAATAGCGGTTCAAAAATTCTTTCTTAGCTGATGCCTTCGTCATAATAGCTATCTGTATGCCAAATTTCAGTCCGGCGATCTGTCGAATTATTTCAGCTGTGCGTTGATAGATCAGTCAGTCAGACACCTGTTCCTTTTAAATATTTAGATTATAAATGCGTGTTTGTTTGTCCTTCAATTACGGACGAAAGCGATTAAACAAAATTTATGCAGGGGTAAGTATATTTAGTTGAGGACTTGGAGAGTGACTCAGATTTTCTTTTATCCCAGAAAAACATTTCCCGCGAGATTTTTAAAAACCTAACTCCATGCGGATGAAGTCGCGGGCAAAAGCTAGTTAATAAAAATATTATACACTTGTAAGAGCATAGTCTCCAACTTGTGCTCCAACCCCACAAAGGATTTCTGCATTATTATTAGAGCGCTAGCACACTGTGACGCTATGGCGACCGTGCGACGTATCCAAACCATTCGTATTGAATTGTATGACAATTAATTCACTTGGGTAGCGTCTGGCGATGTCACCAATTTGGAAGCGTAGCCACGACCGACCAACCCCTACGTGGAGACTCGATACTCTGGCGACCTGGGGATGCGTAGCCAAGTCGCCAGTATTTTGTACATAATATGTAAGTTACTCCTCTCTAGTGAGGGAGGCGTAGGCACTGAGTGCAGTGGCCAACTAATCGCCAGGAACGAAATCTAAAGAATGAATGACGAGTCAGTAGCTAGGCACTTATTTGGGAGCCTCATTTGGCTTCAGATAGCCAGAGGTAGCCATGGCTACGTAGGCAGCGACGTCGCCCTGGCGTCTCGATGTGTTAGAGCCGTTAAACCGGCTCTTGTGGGAAGGGGAAAGCTCGTAGGAAAATTCTCTTTTGTTGAGAGCTTGAGATGACCAGGAGTACATATCGAGTTATTATTATTTAATTCTGCAGAAAAAATTTGCTTAAATCGGGAGAGTACACCAGGATCCCCTGAACCGATCCCCCAGGGGATCCCCGTGAACTCATCTGTTCGATAGATACTAGGTAGTTAGGTATTGCATGTAGTACCTACTGAAAATAATATAAACGTAAAAATTCTTTTTACAAAACTGACTTCAAATGCTACTACAAAGTACGTATATCAATTGTTCCTATAATTGATGAGTTCTCTCGATTTATCAAGGATCCCATCATCAGATCCTGAGCTGATGACAATGGGACCAACTGGGAAGAAGAATACCCTTTCAAACGAAAAGGAATTTGCCAAATCGGTCCAGGCGTCTTCGAGTAACCGGGGAACATACCTACATAAAAAATAAAAAAAAAGATTGCAACGAATTGAGAACCTCTTCCTTTTTTGGAAGTCGGGTGTTGCTAGTTGGGAACGCACCAACTCTGCCATCTAGTGTTACCGTTAGGAGCATCCGAATTGAGGCTGAGATCTTACTCCCACTCTGCTCAGACTCAAGACGTGACACTGTGCTTGCGTCTCGTTTTGACACAAATATCCTAACACAAAATCTCTGTGTTTTGAGTCTGAGCTGAGTGGGAGTCTTATGCTGAGGACTATAGAGCGTGCTTCGACTCAAAATATAGGTTAAAACGAGACACAAATATGCCCTGACATAAATCTGTCTCGTTTTAACTCTGTCTTGAGTCTGAGCTGAGTGAGAGTGCGATTTATAGATTTCAGCCTGCGTTTCCGCCTCTACCACACTATCCTGGTTGGAGCACCAAGTCAAGATACAAAATTGCAGTAGTTATGTTCACTTAGTATAGCTACCCTAGTCATACAGAAGTATTAACTGCTGGACTATTGTGGAAAAGCTGCATCAATCATTGCTAGTCTCTTTTATAGTGAATGGCTGAGTTTATGGCATTCTTGCTGTAGCAATTTGAGTAAAAAACGCGAGGGTATGCCAATCAGAAGACTTTTTTTGAAGACCGCGGCTGATAAGGTTAGGGTTCTCTAGTGACTCCATATTCATGGCTAGGGGCTAAAATCAAGAATTATCATAATAGCTTTTTATTCGAGGTCATGCATTTTGAGCCGTACCGATAGGTAGGTACTTGTTCGCGACGACATCGTGCAGTAACGCGTTGCTTGATGAAGAATACGAAGTGGCGCACAAATAAAATTTAGAAAAGACCCAAGTCTTGCCTTTTGCCCGTAACTTCATCCGCGTGGATAACGGGTTACTCTTTTAAAAATTCTCATTGTTTACCGGGGCAAAAGTGGGTAGGTAACCTACGACCTTTTCGAGTGAGAGCGATCGCAGACATGCAATTTCAAGTAGGCCAAGTATCGAATACAACGATTTCGACAAAGAAATGATCGACTCGATCGATCGATTTAGTTGTTCAATTTGAAATTTAAGTCTGCGGGTACTCTTAGCGTGAAACTTTAAAATCAGACAACTATGTGTAGATAGTTGAGACCGCTACGCCCGCGCCGCCGCCGGTTGACTTCTCCAGATTATGAAGTAAACCTAAGACGATTGATGTTTGATACGCCAGCCAGTTATAAATATAAAAATAGAATATATTAAAATTTCCGAAGAGTGCTCTTTATGAAGTCACTTGGTGGTTTATTGTTTGTCGATGACATTCTATTACCGTACGAACTGCTTAGCCTGTATATCCACACCGGTTATAACACCCACTAGTGAGTACAGAGAATTTTTTTTAATTAAGTACCTATATATGACAAGGTGGTCCTTGATTGCGATATCAGCTGGCGCTATGTAAAACGATATAAGTACCCAGCGGTTTAACTATGAAAGGCAACTTGACATGCGCTGTGCCTCGGAATACATATTTTTATGCGGTCACCCACGTTGGCTTAAAAAACTGCCATACCCTCTTCCAAGTTAGCCCGCTAACTTCTTTCATACCTTTCATGTTAGACTACCACGTCACCTGATGGTAAGTGTACCATCAGGAGAGATCGCAATCAAGGACTATGAAAAAAAAATATGTCATTAACTATCTACTAGGTAATTCAGAAAGTGATAGTGATAACAATATACCTAGAAGCTTTTCAACGCGAAAGAGAACTATATGTACCTATATTGTGTTGAAACATGGCTCGTTACTCCGACCTGCATACCGGACCGTCTAGCCGGTCACCCCGAAAACCGAGATGCTACGCGACATTGCTTCAAGCAACGTCGCAAGGCGCCACCCTTCATCGCTGAGAGCATGCTACAGCACGCTCTCTGAAAATTCGCTTCACAGTGTCGCGATGCGGAACCAGATTTAGTACAGTCGGTAGTGTAGAGATTATGAGCTAAACTAGTCATAGGTCTTTATGTATAGATACAAAATAGAAAAGTACGAATCCCAGCATGTCATAGGTTTTCATCTCAATTCTTTCAAAAGGCTGCAGATACCTATATGGTTTTAAGTGTTGTCTAAAAATATATACAGCAAAATACTTAGTTAAAGTAAATTTGGATGTTGATAGAAGCTATGACAATAGTATAATTAGGTAAGTAGGTACGTGTTTCTTAAAACATATTCCAGGGCCGTGCTACAAAACTATCTTTGAAATATACGACTACCTACCTGATACATCGGCATTCCGAACCAGTGGTAGATTCATTTGACGATTCGAAAGCACTTTGTAAAAGTTTATTTGCATGAAAAACTATTCTATTCTTATAGGCTTAAATTTCACGTAAATAGTCTGTCAGTGCCAATTGACACATGTAGCAAAACAAATAGGTATAAAGATCCACAGTGGATTAACTGGAACTGAAAATCCAAAAGATTATGCATATTAAAAGCCAGCGTAAGACATCCCTATCCTCGATGCACGTATATCAAAATTTCTTGTAGGCCAAACCAATTTATTCTAGATGATTTTAAAAGTCTAGGTTTTCAGGTCCAGAAGAAGATAAGTGCAATATTTACACTTCCTAAACTTCTGGATCAAGAGCCCTTTGAAGCTACCAAGCCCCTCTGAAGATACCAAGAAGCGTGTTTGCTACTTTAAGCTCTTCCTAGGTTTCTGCCTCAAATCTTATTTTATTCGTACTCCTCCTGTGAAACTCAAGGATTTTTATCTGATATTTATTACCAAGCTCAAACCGCATCCTTTTTATGCAAAAATCACGAATGTATTAAAAATGGGAGCTGACCTACCTAGTAATTTTAAAATCTTCCGGGCCGGCGCAGGTAACCCGCAATGGAGGGATAGCAATAGTATATAGTATAGGATAGTATATCCTTTACAAGCTTTACAATCGTCAAAATCTGTCGCAACCAGAAATGAAATTTAAAGTAAAACCTTCTTTCTTTTTTGCTGATACTTATCATGTATTATCTGAAATCAGAAATCTCTAGGGTTCTAGAAAAAATGGCCACGTCGACGATCAGTCGTGGTAGTGGACGCGTGCTTATTTAACTTACCAGTTGAATTAGTGCTAATCAAAATCGGCACACCCTAGATGATATCACATAGTAAAAAAAATGCGAGCGAAGCGAGCACGAACTCTGTGGAGCCAAACCGCAAACATGCCAAATAATGCTGAAACAGTGGAAATACCTAAGAAGGTACTTACTAATTTCAATTAAAATAATATATCATTTCAATCCCCAGACCACAGATGTCAGCTGCCTTTGTATGCCTCACAAACATATAAGAGTAAGCAGACCTAACATAAGAAAAAATTGGCGTTCCAATTACGCCTACATACAAATCTCACGCACACATTGACAGTAAACAGAGCCGGACTTCGAAAAGCGATTTTCAGCGAGGTTGAAGGGACTGGAGAGTATTTAGTATCTGTGATTTGAAATAATATGGAAACTACGGAAAGTTGCCATCAAATTGTAGGTTAAAACCTTATTTTACATTCTGTGAACTTAATTCTATAAAAAATGGATTCTAATGTGCTAAGTTTCGCGGTTTTGTAATCAAACAAGTAATAATGTTACAAAATAATATTTAATAAAATCAAAACAAAACATGATTTACAAAATCTACCCAAAAGATATATCTATTAGATAAATAAAACAAAATCAAAAAGCAACTTTTTCTCTAATATCTTTTAGAAATACAAACATTGACAATACGATAACATCAACAGTAGTTTAATTAACTCTTACATTCTATTCAGCCTGTATCACTCATTTCAATAACCTTATTAGAATAGTATTACACATTTTAAACTTATAAAAATAACAAAATAAACCATATGTCTCAGTCTTTTCAATAACGTAATAAGGAATAGTATTACTCTATACTCTTTATTAATAGTATTACTAGGCTGTAAATTTTGCAAGTCCATCAAAACTTGATCTCCAGCAGCTTTTCTTTCTACTGGACCTTTTACTGATGATGTAGACATATGCTGAAAACAAGAGTAATAAATTATCCGTTGTCTAGTATTAACAATTTAATAGGTAATACAAATTGGTACCCAGCTATATATATATGGGTATAGCTGTCAATATTTACGTTTAAATGGCAAGATGTTTTGGGTTGGTACCTAAATATAAGAACAACTAGAAACTTACTTGTAATGATGAATCAAAAATCATTGGGATTGCATTAGAAGTAAGGACGGTACGAAAACCACTGCAATCCACTAAATGTGCTTCAAAATGTTCAGAACATAGCACACTCGATGTTTTGTGCTGCCAATTTTTTTTATTCATCTGCATCAACCAGGCATTTTTTAGATTTTCATCCTTTGGAAAGCTGAAAAATGATTTAATTTTATAATTTATCCTTACTTTTATAGAAATAGAAATAGAAATATTTTATTTCAAATAAACTTTTACAAGCACTTTTGAATCGTCAATGAATCTACCACTGGTTCGGAATGCCTTTCCCGCCGAGAAGAGCCAGCAAGAAACTCGGCGGTCGCTCTTTTAAAAAAAAAGTAAAATTTTTACAATATTTAATGAAACTATGCTATGTATACAGTGCTTCCACGATTAATTTTCCTAAGTCCAATACAATACAAATAAAAATTAATACAATCCAATACATCTTAAAACAGGCAGGCAAAAACAGACTAATTATTTAATCAAAATATACCCACTAAACAAAACTTGCGCCTGAATACGGCCCTGTCAAATTGTACAAGTATATGAAACGACAAACAAGATCCTAATATTAATTAATTGATAAATATTGCAACAGGAATATACTAGAATCAAAATTACTATAACTGTCTACGAGTTTTGCGTATATAATAATTAGGGACTGCTTCTAAAATGCCGAACGATTATTAATAATCACACAGTAAGCATATAACCAAATTACGAGTCTATAGCACATCAAAACTTACCGATGAAAAGTAATTGCAGGTGTTTTCCTATACGGAGAATTGCCACACAGAGGTGCACAACACTTCACCATTTTATTTCAGAATTTTTGATTCTTTAGACTCGATTTTAAAGCAAATTTAAAAGAATAAACAACTCGCAGGTTATGTTGTTGTTTTTGACAAATTGACATATTGCACCAAACTGTTTCTTATTTGTAACTTACGAATTGCCTCAAGCTCAATTATGTCTATGAGTGCGTAAGTGTTGCAACAACAGAAGTAAAAGAGATAGAATCATATATTTTTTGTTGGAGAGAAGCAAGCGAAGATATTATTTATTCGTTTAGATGTAGTTGTGAAAATTATGTTAGGTCTGCTTACTCTTATATGTTTGTGGTATGCCTCGATATGTGGGAGTAGTTCCAAAGAGTTCTCTACTTTTATTCTTCTCTTCTAGACTAATTATTCTAAGCTTCTTTTTAAACACCTTACGTTTCAAAGTCTCCTCACCACTGTCCTGGATGGCTGAAATTCTTCCACCTCTATTATAATTTCTGCCACGTATTCGCTAATTATGGAACCAGCTTCCACCTACTGCAACTACTGTTGTTTCCCTTAAAACTGCAATATGCTATCCAAGACCCGGCGACGCTTCCTCGCGTTATTTTTATAATGTATTCATAGGCGACGGTAATTACTTAACATTAGGGTCCTGCTCGTTAGCTCCACAGTTAGCTCTATATAACAAGGTTTATTTTTTCAAAGTGCAGGCTCGATGCCGTCACTTATCATTTATGAAATGCCAATTTCACTATCGTCAAGTAACGTTTAACCAAGGAATAAAGAAGTTCTAACAGTATTTACACTGAAAATCTGTCAAAATATCAAATTTTTTTGGTTAAACGTCACTTGGGCGTGGTAAAATTGGCTCTTAGTATATAAATTACGTGCATTTTATCTGCTGAATCAACAGATTATCTAGCTATGTCCAAGCGCGAAAATTGTAGACTTGTTAACCTGCAATAATCAGCAGCCTAACGAGCAAAGATTTTTGTGTAAGTAATTAAAGTGGAAGAGATCATCTATCAATGATAAAATTTAATGCATAAATAAATCATTATTGATGTGTCAAACAATGAATTAATGAAATTATATATGGTCAAATGTAGCCCAGACCGAAGTCCGATACCTAATCGTGACTTTAGTCTTGTTCGTACTACCTCTTTTAAAGCGTGAAGCTAGAAGTTTCTATAACGGGGCGAGCCTGTCTGGTGGAGCGAAGGAGTGCGGTGGAGTAACCTGCTGACATCCGTAGCGTAACATAGCAAAACTGCATTTAATATTTTTAGATCTTAATTAATTAGTAAGTAGTTGGCCAGGAAGTGTATTCAGTGCTCGTTCAGAAGCATCCAGCGGAGCGTCAAAACCGTTTATTTCCCGCGTTACTCTCACTACAAATCCTTTTACATGCTATTCTTTACATGGTGAATAGAAGACAATCGTTCTTCTATAATGCAATCGCTTATCCAGGATAAGTTATGCCTTAAATCTAGTTCTAGATTTCCATCACTATATCAACGCATCATTGGCACGGATTTCCTCTGAATGTGCATTATTTAGGCCATCGTCTACCATGCTGGCCAAGTACACATTAGTAGATTTCACAGCCACCTAAGCCATTCTCCACAATGCTTTTAAAGGTCTTAGGCATCCAGGGCATCCTGACTTCCTCACAATGCTGTCCTTCATTGTTAAAGCGTTTGGTATTTAATTGCCTAAAACGCATATAACTTCGAAAAATTAACCAACGATAGCAGGAATACAGCTCATGATTGCCGGAATAGGTACTCGTACGATTTTGATATCCCGGCAATCATGAGGAAACCGATGAACGCACAAACAAAAATACAATGACGGGTAATAAAAAGAAAATATATACGAGTCGCTCCGCAGCAATAGTAGTCAGCTCGAACCCATAGGCACTTCTGAGTACGGTGAAGAGGTGTGGTTAGAAAACTTGTAGTTGCCAGAGGGGTAGCATCTTGTTTTAAGGCGTCTATGACTAAATCTAGAAGTCTAGAACTTACTACTAGCACACCCCATCCTACGAATTCCATAATGTGTATTTGGTTCAGAAATCTGAGTTTTTGTTTTATATTATTTTGCCATAATGCATCCGGTACTTAGCTAAAATTTGTTCGTAAATAACTTGGTACTTAATATAACAGTAAAGTCATCAATATAAAACTAAATCATGTTCCTAGTCAAAAAAGATATACCTACTGTGAGAAAACTAAGATTTTTCTCAAAGCTAATCTCAAAATATCTAAAAATCGTTTAGGTTTACTTAAGTATAAATGGAGGTTCAACAGCTGGCTGGGTCACGTGAATATAGCTTTAAGCTATCACAATAATACTTTTCTGAGAGCGTGAGCGGATATAATGAAGATACATAAAAAGAATTAGGATGAAAGATTCCCATAATAACACAGAGAAGAAGACCCTAAAGGGCAAGAATAAGAATTTCCATATTGCAACCATTTAAGTAGAACAAGTGTCTAGTGAATTAACCAAATTGCACAGACGGTCAGTAGATAGTCTTTCGTCTTTTGTTTTAAGATTGAAGGTAGAGTAAGGGTAGTTTCATTTATTTCTAAGTAGATGTCCGCATCCACGTGGATTGCAGTTTTCTTAAAAGTCCCATGGGAACTTTTTGGGTTTGTCGATTTCTTTCTCTATTCTGTGGTTTAAAATGCTCTTTAAAATACCCATTTCAAAAGCCGATACAAAGTATACCATGATCACTTTTGTTTTTGCACGTATGTAGGTATGAAGTCAGGCGACAAGTCAGCAATTGTTTTCGTCTTTTTCTTATTTTAAGCTTCATCAGAATTGAGGAGTTGGGAGTAGGACGTCCAAAGTTGAAGTATATAATATACTGACATAATACCAATATCAATTCACAATCAACAGTCCCACAATCTCCACTGTTTAGGAGGATAGTACCCCTGCAGCATTAGGATTGTGGATTTCGAACCAGAATTTTGTAGAGGACTATTTTGCGAACTTTCTGTCAATAAAAATATATCGCAAATCTGTTTAGAAATCTCGGAGATATCGGTGAACATACATGTATGTACATAGAAAACACCACAACCTGCTTTTTTTAACGTCGATTAAAAAAGTGGATCTGGTCACTCCTTGTATAATTCTCTACCTCCCTGTTGAAGTCCAGTCAAAATCAGTTTAGACGTTCCAAACATTGGTGCGTTCAAACAGACAGACAAAAATTTTAAAACGTTTGTTTGGGTTAACCTATGGTTACAGTGTCCAAGATATCATACAGACAGACACTTCAATATATTTATTTGTAGATTCCATCATACAACATTCCCTACATGTATGACGGAAAAATACATACGGAGGTTTTATATAGCTATTCATATCCCTAATGAGACTTAATTGCAGCATCTAACGAAATAGCGTAATCAACGGCGTGACGAGTCTCAGTCGAAGCTTCCCACCAGATAGTAGTAAAGTATATGGAAATAGGAAGTACCTAATGTTTATAGCGATAGCGTAGAGTAGGTACTACTGCATCACATTTGGGTAAAAAAAACAAAAAAAAAAACTGAAGCTAATTTGACGTTTGATAATTTTAGCAGTGGAAGTCTGTCTTAGAAGTGGTAGCATCTTGTTTTAAGGCGTCTATGACTAAATCTAGAAGTCTAGAACTTACTACTAGCACACCCCATCCTACGAATTCCATAATGTGTATTTGGTTCAGAAATCTGAGTTTTTGTTTTATATTATTTTGCCATAATGCATCCGGTACTTAGCTAAAATTTGTTCGTAAATAACTTGGTACTTAATATAACAGTAAAGTCATCAATATAAAACTAAATCATGTTCCTAGTCAAAAAAGATATACCTACTGTGAGAAAACTAAGATTTTTCTCAAAGCTAATCTCAAAATATCTAAAAATCGTTTAGGTTTACTTAAGTATAAATGGAGGTTTAACAGCTGGCTGGGTCACGTGAATATAGCTTTAAGCTATCACAATAATACTTTTCTGAGAGCGTGAGCGGATATAATGAAGATACATAAAAAGAATTAGGATGAAAGATTCCCATAATAACACAGAGAAGAAGACCCTAAAGGGCAAGAATAAGAATTTCCATATTGCAACCATTTAAGTAGAACAAGTGTCTAGTGAATTAACCAAATTGCACAGACGGTCAGTAGATAGTCTTTCGTCTTTTGTTTTAAGATTGAAGGTAGAGTAAGGGTAGTTTCATTTATTTCTAAGTAGATGTCCGCATCCACGTGGATTGCAGTTTTCTTAAAAGTCCCATGGGAACTTTTTGGGTTTGTCGATTTCTTTCTCTATTCTGTGGTTTAAAATGCTCTTTAAAATACCCATTTCAAAAGCCGATACAAAGTATACCATGATCACTTTTGTTTTTGCACGTATGTAGGTATGAAGTCAGGCGACAAGTCAGCAATTGTTTTCGTCTTTTTCTTATTTTAAGCTTCATCAGAATTGAGGAGTTGGGAGTAGGACGTCCAAAGTTGAAGTATATAATATACTGACATAATACCAATATCAATTCACAATCAACAGTCCCACAATCTCCACTGTTTAGGAGGATAGTACCCCTGCAGCATTAGGATTGTGGATTTCGAACCAGAATTTTGTAGAGGACTATTTTGCGAACTTTCTGTCAATAAAAATATATCGCAAATCTGTTTAGAAATCTCGGAGATATCGGTGAACATACATGTATGTACATAGAAAACACCACAACCTGCTTTTTTTAACGTCGATTAAAAAAGTGGATCTGGTCACTCCTTGTATAATTCTCTACCTCCCTGTTGAAGTCCAGTCAAAATCAGTTTAGACGTTCCAAACATTGGTGCGTTCAAACAGACAGACAAAAATTTTAAAACGTTTGTTTGGGTTAACCTATGGTTACAGTGTCCAAGATATCATACAGACAGACACTTCAATATATTTATTTGTAGATTCCATCATACAACATTCCCTACATGTATGACGGAAAAATACATACGGAGGTTTTATATAGCTATTCATATCCCTAATGAGACTTAATTGCAGCATCTAACGAAATAGCGTAATCAACGGCGTGACGAGTCTCAGTCGAAGCTTCCCACCAGATAGTAGTAAAGTATATGGAAATAGGAAGTACCTAATGTTTATAGCGATAGCGTAGAGTAGGTACTACTGCATCACATTTGGGTAAAAAAAACAAAAAAAAAAACTGAAGCTAATTTGACGTTTGATAATTTTAGCAGTGGAAGTCTGTCCAAATCATTATTGTTTAAGATAAGCATTTTAATGCTTGTTTAATTGTTGTTGCTTGTTTTTTTTTAGTAAAACTGATGAATGATGCGTTATAATAGACCATTCTACTTAGTAGATACGGCAAAGGGCGTTTTTCCACTAGCCGTTGCTCCGTTTCGCTTGTTCGCTTTAGGACAGATTCGCTTTACGACAGATTCGCTTTACGACAGATTCGCTTTACGGCAGATTCGCTTTACGGCAGAAGTACAGTGAACTCGAATATATATAGATAGATTTTTGTTTAAAATTAATAATACATTAAACAAGTTAATACATTAATGCTAATAGATGGCGCTGTATTTACTATCGGTCAAGTCATGTTAAAACAGTTTTGCGTCAACTATTATTATTTTTTATTACGTCTAATGTTAAAAGTTAATTATTACAATATATAACTAGTGGTTCGCCCCGAACTGAGAACTCGCGGTATCCTATAATTCCCTAAAGATAGTTTTAACTTTTAATTATAATTATAATTTATAACACATCCTATATTGTTCTATCATCAAAATGTACCTAATATTAGCATCAAAAAAAAATTCAATTTTTTTACTTACTTTTTTTTTGTAAGCTTTAGGTAGGTTTACGATCCCAACAGAACCTAAGTGCCCGGCCTTCGGCCGGGCACCTGAACATTCATGTATAACCCTAACCTAACCTAACTTTAGTTTAAAGAAAAAATTCAAATGACGGACAAGTGCAAATTCACTCAAATAGACTCGGAGAGCTCGCTTCGCTCGGTCAATAATAATTATATAAAGGAAAGTTTTCCTTGGAGTGGAGACCATATTTTATCTCGACCTGTACAATTTTTGCCGTAAAGCGAATCTGCCGTAAAGCGAATCTGTCGTAAAGCGAATCTGTCCTAAAGCGAACAAGCCCTCCGTTTTTCCACTGCGTCGGTGCCGGTGACGGTCTACGCTTGGCTTTTGGGCAGTTCTGACACGGACTTCAGTACTACAACACGTAAAAAGTCGTCGTCGTCTCTATTTGTAGTTTCTAGTAACAAATAAAGAAGCTGATGCCCACGGCTTCCGCGACGTCCGCTTGGATTTAGTCTTCAAAATCCCGCGGTAACTCTTTGATTTTCCGGGGTAAAAAGTAGTCGCTTCTCAGGTCCTCAACTATACCCATGCAAAAAATCACGTAAATCCCGTAGCTCTGTTGCAGCGCTATTGAAGGACAAACCAACAAACACACTCGCATTTATATATAAGTTGTTAGTAAGGATAATGAATATCTCTTACAAATAAGACGTAATCAACGTAGAGAAATCGAATTTTGGGTTAATCCAAACTTAACAGTAAGATACTTAGAAAGAACAAATTATATGCCCTATTCGAAAAGTTGAAAATGGACCGCCTCCAAGGCATAGTTCGAGTCTCATCGCGTCTCTCCTCTCCTACACGGCTGCAATAAGTACACAATACATATGCAGTTTTGCCGGCCGGCAACGAGCGGGAAGCTTATGGCACCGGCGATGATTCCCGACGGCGCCAGGTCAGCTCCCGTCGCCGGTAAGTGGATAAACATGCCATACAATTTCATACATTTATGCTTCCTCGACAGCCACCGTTGCCGGCGCCGGTGCCGTGCCGTTGCCGAACCGGCTAGTGGAAAAACGCCCAAAAAAAAAAAGATGTTTGACGATTTATAAGAGCTTGTAAAGTTTACTTAAAGATATGAACTATGCCGACGGCGAGAAACGTTAATGATATTTGACAGCAAGCTACCGGTAAACCAGATTGCGCATAAAAAAAACTATTCCGCCACTGCCGCATCCTCCAAAGTCCAAGTCACCTCGACTTACATTACAATGAGATGCCAGTAGGTATCAAACATGCAAGTCCTCAGTTTAAAATTTCCTAAAGGTAATAAGGGGTTCTAAAACTATAATAAGCCTAAATGTCGATCATTTTCAAAAATCGATAGACAATAAAAACAAAAAAATTCATGATACTATATCTTAGCTGAGATCTAAAGAGCGCGCGATGATGACTTTGCTCGCAATTGGCACAGTATTTAAAGGAGACACAAACACACACAGGTTGGTCTAGTGGTTAGCATTTCCGACTACGGATGATGAGATCCCAGGTCCGATTTGTGGGTTTCTGTCAAAGAAATTCTCAGTACTAGCCCGAAGATAAGAAGTTGGCGGTGAGTCACCCCCTTGCCTTGGAGAGCACGTAAAGCCGTCGGTTTTGCGCCTGATCTCTCCGGTCGTGTCGGATTTCCGTACCATCCGATTAAGAGGATGAGAGAAGAGACAGTGCTCGTGTCACGCACTATACTATCTCCCGCACAGATGGCTGATCTCTGAGGAGTTAGAACCTCAGTCTCTCCGTTTTATTCTGACGTTATAGTTTTGATATAAGTTCTCAGCATACGCTAGCTATATTAGATTCATGGCTACGAATTAAAAATTAAAGTTTTTTTACATGTGTAAATAAATTTTGAACACATACCTACATACTCGTTTTTTAAGCATACGTGAATATTGACAAAAACAGTGTTGTGGTAGGTATGTATCCAATTTATTTAGAATTTCAGTGTTGATGCTTACCCATAGGCCGTAATTCCAATATATTGAAAGACATAGTAGGGTAGGGTACTGTAGTATTCATTATTTGCCTTATTGAATAAAGTTAGAAAGATGTCGCAAATGAATAGATCAAAGGCTTAGCTAGGTTAGTCCTAAATATGCAATATATACATGCTGCATAGTGGTGTGCATACAGGCATTAAGTGGGAGATGATATAAAATGGAGAAAATCTCCAGTACGAGTTACAAAAACTGAAGGGTAGGCTTTTTATAATTTGTACAATGCCTACCCTTAAGTTTTTTATTACTCATACTGGAGATTTTTTCCATTTTATATCATCTGCCTACCCTGTTGTACATCCTATACACACCACATACATGATCAATATGAATTCATAAAATCCTATTGATTGTTTCTGATGTCCTAATGTGTTGCATACATTTTGTATGCGGGCTCAATCTGTCACTGCTTTTAAGATTGCTTAACCTTAGATAGCTTAATTTATTATTAAGAAACTTGTTATTTTTTCAAATGTTGATGTTGTTTTTAGTCCACTATGAATTTGTAGGTATTAAGACAATTTTATTCATGGTTCATTTATTTTTAATTAAGTCCTAATAAAAAACCTAATTTACTTAAATGCTATTGAAATCTCAATAATTATTGTAATATTGCTTAGGATGTGTTCTTAGAAATATAACAGCCTGTTGGTTATTATAGAACTCCAATGTGATATGCTAAAATCTCAATTCTTCTGATTAGCTGTTGCACTATTATTTTGGTCACAGAATTCAAAATAAGCATAGAAGTGGTAAGAATTTGTGAGCTAGTCGGCTGCCCCATTTCAAAACCTAGTAAGTGTGATTGACAAAATTTTACAGGAGACCAAAAAAACATATTTGTGGTAGCCCTTCTGAACTCTTCAGTATCTGTTGATGAATTAATGTTTCGTAAATAAACTACTTTGAAAGCTTTTACTTTGATATTTTTAATTTTTCTCTAATCCATCTACCACAAAACATGTTTTTTGGTCTCCTGTAAAATTTTGTCAATCACACTTACTAGGTTTTGAAATGAGGCAACTGTAGTAGTCAGCACCCATGCATCTTTTCTGATTTGTGTATGAAAGAAAAGTCTGCTACCATTTAAAGAAAAGAAGATACTGTTTCTATTAAGGTTTTATGTATAGGTATGTATATAAATAGAGTAATAAGGTTTGTATGTTTAAATAAGGTATAAGTCTATTTAGAATTCTGTGAATTCAGCCAAAAACAAAAATTAGATATTGCATATCAACAGTGTTAATTTGGATGTACACAAAACGAAAATTAAATAATAATCAAAGGCCTACAATCAAAGTTTGACAGCTAGTGTGATGATTATAATCAATTCTCATTGGCTGACACTCTCCCATTATTTGCTAAAATGCGTAAGTCAAAAGAATGTGCTATTTGTAACTTGTTGCAACTTAAAACAATGTCATCTGCAGCTAATAGTGAAAAGGATAACTACTTAACTATTTGAAAGCACTTAGTAAAAAATTATTCTATTCTATTTTTGTGTTCACAGAATTAATTTTAGTTTTGAGTCCACCAAAATTTGCACCTATTAGAAGTTTCATAACACCTGGATATATATCAGCTGGATAGCTTGCGGGAAATTTTAAGGAAACACTTGACAAAAGCTGAATATTAGTATTATTCACCTCCATCACCTTCGAGTATGAGGGATATTCATAAAATACCTTGCTGGTGGGTGTCCATTCACAAAGGTATACTATATTTTTTAAATACTGGCCACATACTTGACCAAAACCAGCTATGAGATTTTCTAAATTGATGTCCAAGGTATGACAATCACATTGGTGTGAATACAGGGTAGGCATTAAGCGGGCAGATGATATAAAATAGAGAAAATCTCTAGTACAACTTAAGGGTAGGCTTTTTATAATTAGTGCAATGACTACCCTTAAGTTTTTTATAACTCATGCTGGAGATTTTTCCATTTTATATCATCTGCTTACCCTGTTGTACATCCTGTGCACACCACTGCAATCAGAGTCACCTTTGATTGGCTGTAAAGCTAGGACTTTTTTACTATTGGTTAAATTACATAATTGCAGTACGAACATCATAAATTCAGCCAATAAGAGGTGTTTCTGATCATCACACTGAAGCAATCAATTTTAGACAGTCCCACAACAGGAAGCAGATCTTTATATAACAAACCTTTCAGTTTTTATCAAATAAGTGCCAAAAAATTTCCTTCCAGTGCTAGGTCCATGTTTTACATTTAGTCTGTAGTTTATTTGTAGTATAGCTACCTGAACGCAATGAACGCATCTCCAAGCTCGCCGCCTACGATGTGCACACCCCCCTCAGGAATAGAGAGGCCTCGAAAGAAATTCCTAATGTCTAGAGCATTAGCCGACCAAGGGAGGTTCTGAAGTCTTATGATGACACTCATGTTTGCGCCAAGTTCCTAGAAAACAGAGGGAAAGTCGGGTCCATTTTTTGTAGATCTGAACGTCCTATAGCTCTTAGATAGTTTAATTAGTTCAAGCTCTTCACAAAACTCTCTTTTATGAATGCGACCAACATAGCATATAATAGCAGTTCTGACAAATAGTATTCAGTATGAAAATTAATGTTAGTTGTGTGGGTACCTAATGGATTAGTACTTAATTCATATCCTACTCATGAACTTGTTAAGTAAACACTCACTAGTAATAATAGCTTTAATTATTGAACGAGCGAAGCGAAGTTCTCTGAGTCAACTAGGGCGCTTGCCTACTAGACAGAGAAGTGTGTTCGTCTAAATGTCTGTCAGAGCCCTATAACTTCTGAATTACTGAACGTAATTACTTCAAATTTAAATATAATATGTAAACTGATGGCGTTCAGCCGAACATTGTATAAAAAAATATAAAAAGCTTTATTTCAGGGGGGCTCTCATAGAAGCGTATTTGAAGTAAAATCTTGTTTGTTGCTCTACATAGACTTGCGATATATCTTTTTAAAGACGACTTTGAACAGAGTACAAAAATATATTTTTTTTTATTTTTCCCTAAAAATTGACCAAATGGGGGGGTTTCAAAGTGGAGATTTTAATTTGAGCCATATGTCAAGAATTACTGAATATTAGAACGTGAAACTTGGTTGAAAATTCAGTTATATCCTGTACTTGAACAACAAATACTAAAATTAGATAAATGTTATAAAGAAACGAAATTATTTAATTTTAATGCGCCATCTATTAGCATTATTGTGAAGCTAATAGCTTCACTATAATGCTTCACTATAGATGGCGCTGTGTCAGTAAAACAGTTTTATGTCAACTATTATTTTTTTTATTGCGTCTAATGTTAAAAGTTAATTATTACAATATATAATTAAAACTTTTGGGAATTATGGGAAATCGCGAGGTCTCAGTTCGGGGCGAACCACTAGTTTATTAATTTAGTAGGTATTCAAATAATTTTCACTATTCCTTAGTTCAAACATGGGTTACAGCTTTATTATTAGCTGCAAAATAATAAATTGTAGCCGAGTACTAGCTGAGACGCCATTTCATATTATAATTTATAACCAAAGATTAATTTGCCATTAAGTGTGCTTAAATAATCAAGTTTCAATGTATTCTCTCTTCTATTTCGTCTTTTCCGTTCTACAGAAACACGTCATGCGAGCAAAGCAAATGGATCATAACGTTATTCAACATCACGTAAAAAATAGAGCACACATTAACCGTATCGTGATAAGCACGAGAAAGGTACAAGCAAACCTATATACCTACCAAACCCCTAAACGGATAATTTTGGCCTTTTACATCAAATTGGCGGTTGAAATTTAGAATCGTGCGGCACGAATTAGGGGGGGGCAGTGGGGGGGAAGGGTGGGGGGAGGTCCCCCCTATCCCCCAACACAACTTTTGTAATAAGGAAATACACCGTTATTTTTTTATGAATTTTTAAAAATCTCATTTTGAGGTTATGTTTTCATACATTTACATAGAACCTAAGTATGGTAGAGTGGAGGGGGGGGAGGGGGAGGACGGATAGTACCTTATTATATCACTCTGGAGTGGGAGGAAGGGAAAATACCTCTTGCCCGATGATCCACTATGCAACGGGGCCCGGTCGACGGAGCCCCGCTTCGCGGGGCTCCTTTTTCTGGGTGGTTTAAAAAGAAATAACCACGAAGAGGGATGGCGGGGTCTTACAGACCCCGCCATCCCTCTTCTAACCTAACCTATCCGCGTCGGAGTGCCCTCAAGTCCCGAGCTCGCTTCGCTCGCTCTTGGACCCTAAGGTCTCTGTGACAAGTGTACAAAGTGTTCTCTGTGACAAGACTGTAATTTTAATGTCCTATCGTTCCATTATACGCTTGTTATGTACGAAAACATAACCTCAAAATGAGATTTTTAAAAATTCATAAAAAAAGGTGTATTTCCTTATTAAAAAAGTTGTGTTGGAGGATAGGGGGGACCTCCCCCCACCCTTACCCCCCACTCTCCCCCCCCAATTCGTGCCGCACGATTCTAAATCCAACCCGCGACATCGAATAGGCATACTGATATCAAGAATATCCTTTACTTACTGTAAAATGATTTAAGTTAGCCCTAATCCATACCTGAGGCAAATTATTTTAGTGGTTTCAGATTAACTTACGTGGCCGTAAAGTAAAATAGCACCTATTTGGAACTCACCTACAAATATCCTAAATTTTTGACTTCGAACACTCTACAAAATATAATAAATCATTTTTATGCACAGTTTAATCACAAAACACAAAGCATAATTGATCAAAATCAATATTTCATTACTCAACCACCCCAAGCTACAAGGTGAAAAGTTTAAAACAAGATGGCGTGCCGCGCGGCGTTTGTCATTGGAAATCAGTGTTGCCAGACGTTTTGAACGTTAATACGGTACCTAGTTCACTGAGACATAAAAAGTAGCAGACTATAGTCGGAATTTTAATTCGATTCCAGATTTGACAATTTCAGTGTTGCAACGTTATGACAAGTACTAAATAGTGACGTTGCGAAATTATTCGATACGGAAATGGAATATTTCCGGATCGATTCCTCTCGTTTATAGTAGTATATCTAAACAACTACTACTTTAATAGAAACTAAGTATATCAGGAAATTAAATATTTCTGAACGGATAATTTAGTTATGACGATTAATTTTATTAAGGATCTGAGAGTTTTCTTTAATAATTGTGTGTGAAATAAATAAAAAAATGTGATCATGAAGGAACATGAGAAATAAAAGAAATAGAATATATATTATGGTAATATTTTATTTTATAAATCGTCGCCGTCATCGCTTTCTATCGCTGTCACTTTCTGTAACATTTATTATAAATGTATCTGTGAATTCTTGTCAATTAACATATTATCTAGCCTACTCATTTTTTCCTATTCTTGGACAACATGGGATATATAGGCTCTTTTATTATAAGTTTTGTTTTTAATATAAAAAACAAAAATATTAACTTTTTATAAAATAAAGCAGCGGTTACTAATTAATAAATAATTATTATGAATAATTATGTATTTTTTTAAATAAAAATCAATAATTTAGTCTTTAATTGGCACACCAATATTATGATTACATAAACATAAATCGCGATTGTTTATCGATTTTTGTGTTCATCACTACACTATTATACGTAGGGTGTTCAGTAAGTCTTGTCGTACCACTTATTTTTAAGGGTAGCAGTAAAACTAATTGTATGTTTTTAAGGTGTTATTTTCTACAAAACATTACCAGTTTGTTTTTTTAATCTACGAAGTATAACTTGGTTGCAGTATTTTTTTAAATAATTTAACTATGACGTCTTTGATTATCGCGTAATTCCGTAGTACAATTTCAAACGTGTTTTAAGCAAACAAGAATGTATGGATGAGATGATTTCTGTATTTGGTCAAAAAGCACCATCCTCAAGGACTATAGAACACTGGTATCTGCAATTCAAGCGTGGCGAATTTGGACTCGACGATGATTCTCGTCTAGGCGGACGCTTCGAAGTGACAGTGCCAGAAACGGCAGCTCGTGTGGAAAAAGCAGTATGAAAAAACAGTCATATAACCTACCGGTAATTAGAGCAGCTTTTAAACATTTCTGTAGCTACGTTACACAAAATTGGGACTGAACTTTTACATGTAAAAAAGCCTTGTACGCTTTGGGTATCCCTTACGCTAAACGAGCAGCAAGATCAACGTCACGTCGAACGGTGTAAAATCGTGTTATTTTTTGCCAATGGCAAATCTAAGGACATAGCTTCGATTGTGAATGGTGACGAAACTTAGATGTATTATTACGAGGTACCTACTAAAAACACAAAGCAAGATATTGGTAATTGATTGTGAGGAGCAACCAACTCAACCTCTTCGAAAAAAAAATTATATTTAATTTCTAAATAAAAGTGGGAGGACTGGATTGATGATTGGTTTAAGGATATGATGAAATATAGTAATAGTCAATGACATTAATTTGACAAAATATAATTGTACAACACTACACGACAATAATTATTGAACACCCTACGTATGTGGTATCATTATTTTACAAAATGACAGTAGCTAATGTCAAATGTGGAATCCGTAGACAGAGAAGGCAATAGACCAAGGTACTGTGTAACCGCGACTGAAATAGAGATAACATGACGTAACGATGACGTCACATGACAAGTTCGAGTTTAATGTTGCCACAATAACTGCACTCCCCTAGTACCCCAAATTAGATGGAAAATTCTTCCCAGGATTTTTAAATAAAACGACAAAACAGATGCTGAACTGTTTTATTTTTTAAATAACATACCTACACATATAAGGTTGTCTGGGAGAGACATACCTATTAGGGTAAGCTTCTATTTTTTACATATATCTTAATATTGTGTGCAATAAAGAATTTATTATTCTTTATTGCACACAATATTAACTTCAACCACCACTTAAAAGTATAAAATAATTTTAGTTTGTACACGTAAGTCGGTTTTTTAAAAATATTTTTTTTTATACTAAAGTTTTTTAATGTACTTTCATAGGACCAATTCACTAGATAATTATTTGCTCCTTAAAAAAAATATTGAAATGCCGAATAGAAATTTAGCATATGTGAGTCACTTTGAAAAAAGATGTATGTAACACAAAGGAAAATTTTTTTTCGTTACTAGTAAGAATGTTACACAAAATAATTTGTAATGAACAGTTAAAATTTTCCTTCGATCGAGTAATGCTATTGAATTAAAAGCAACAAAAATTGTATATTTAGTCATCAAAATCATCATTAATGAAATTAACAGTATATTCCTTTTTTCAGGCAGTCGTATAAAACTGCAACTCTTCATAGTTTAAGTTAATAATTATTTAAAAAAAACATTAAAAGTCTGCCTCTAGCTATTTAAAAATGGCTTTAAAAATTAAGAACTTTGTAAATAAAATAATTCTTAAGATCGCCAACAGTTCTCGACTGGTTGTTGGACATTCGAACGAAACTTCAGGATGATTCAGAACAGTAACCGACACTATCTAACTGAATACACTTTAATCATCGCCGACATATATTATATTCTAGTATCCATCATCTTTCTTTTCTTTTCTCATAATATTCATTTCTTCCATCACGACTTTATTTTGTTTCAACAAAAATTAAAAAAAAAATTGAAAAAGTAGCCAAAGTAACCCGCCGTTACGGTATGTCAGAGGACATTACTAAAAAAAACCTATCTCCGTGCCAAATTTCAGCCATATCGGTTTAGTGTGGCGTATTGAGTAACAAACATCCATATGTTTGTTACTCAATCACGCCACACTAAACCGATATGGCTGAAATTTGGATGTATGTATGGATGGCCCTACATACATTCAAACTTTCACATTTATAATATAAGTAGGATAGGGAAAATCGGGACATTGTATAGGTACCTAAAGCTGGCAACACACATAGATACTAAATTTTCTTATTAACTGTCAGTTTGTTGGGCACAAAAGTGTGTCGACCTTGAAAAAAACTGGTTACACGATGAGGGACAAAAAATTGGGTAGCTGCGTCTCTGTTTATCACATTAATAACTTTATCTCTGCTCTCTTTTTAGTGTGAGTGAGAAAGAAATCGTCACTGACTCTATGTCTTCTCTCTCTACGGTGGAATCGAATTATAATTCTGAGTATAATCATAATGACAAAAATACCGTGGCAATTTCTACACACGTAAACAGTACGCACACATATACGAAGCACAGGACCGCATCTTGTGGTTGTATCAAAAAATAAGTTATGGCTAAAGTTTAGTGGAGTGTGAAAACATTCGACTTTAAAGTTATCCACTTATCATTTTAAAATGGGTAAATATCGCAACTCTCAACTATCTGCCAAGATCTTTTTAATTTTTGTGCTTGTTTTTGTTGTTTTTTTGCCTAATATAATTGCGAGTTGTATTGTAACACTATTTCTTTCTTTATAAATAGGTAGGTATTCATTTTGTGAATTTCAACTGGCAAGGTACGAATCTTTTTAGGAGGTAACATACCATTCACTAGTATGTAACACCTATATCACGCGCCAGCTGACATTCTGCCAGTACCTGGCATGACAGCTTACTAACATCTAGCATGCCATCCACTAGCATGTGTATCACGCGCCAGCTGACATTCTGCCAGTACCTGGCGTGACAGCTTACTAACATCTAGCATGCCATCCACTAGCATGTGTATCACATGCTTTATGTCGGTACCTGCCGTAGAGAAATAAAAGATTCTAGAGTAGAGCACAGACCAAAGACTACTTCCTGTCACTGCACAGACTACAAAAAAGGGAAGGAGTCGGCAAGTCGGCAAAAAGCAAAGAGAATGTAATCACTCCGTTTGCAAAAAGCAAAAATCAAGAAATTGTTGGGTGACATTTCCGAATTGTAAGCGCTATTAGAAAATCACCTGAAATCCTTAAAATAAACTCCGAAACCTATCTTAGATATTTCTTACACTTTCTAAGAAAAAATTGTAAGTAATCTTTAATTTAACTGTGTTATTTATAAGTTACTTAGTGCTGTCTTCTATTACTAAAATTACTTTGAAAAATGTTCTGGTTAGTTTTAAAATAAATACGTAAATCATGTTTATTTGCCGAAGGAATCCTTTTAAACTTCGATTTTTAAGCATACTAAGGTTTGATGCTTTGAATTTATGTGCTAATAAATCGATGGCATTGTTGCAAACAATATTTTGAAAGGTTTGAAATTTTGTTGTATGGGTTCTCAGTTGTCAGTACAAATTAATAAAATTACGAACGTTTCTCTGAGCTAACGAGTAAAGTCATGGATAATAATTATTCATGAAAAGTGCGGTTTTACATTAAACGCGAACTAAGTGAAGCAGAACCTGATTTTGTAACATTTATTATGTCTAAAGTCTTAACTGGAGTAATTATGATAATATGAGATATTTGGTGTCCATCCCAAAAAGAAGTTTGCTAAAAGAAAATATTTTATTTAAATAGTATTATTCAGTTATGTGGTAGTCTGACTTGGGAGTCTATGGAGTAATCAACTCATACATTAAATACTCTGGTAAAAAAAGATTCTAGTTTATAAATGTTTCAATCTTTTGTTGAGAATGGTGATCCAAACAGACCAAGTCATGGGTTAAAATATTAAGTAGCAAGTTGTAAAATAAATTGGTATATAAGTATCCTTGGTATATGGTAATCTTTTATCTTCTAAATTCGAAATATATAAAAGGATAAGGTGACTGATTGACTGACTAAACTATCAAGGCACAGCTCAAATTACTGAACATATCAGGCTGATCTTTAGCATACAGATAGCAATTATGGTGTGGGCAGATGCCCACACCATAATTGGGTGGCATTCTTAGCAGATGCTAAGAAAGGATTTTTGAAATCAAGTGTGCTTGTGGTGAAGTGTCTGTCTATAATTTATTTTTATGTGAAATCTTTACACACAAAATTTACTTGAAAACATTTAAAAGATTATACTTTTAGGTTGAAACCTATAGACCACACTATCACTCTGCTCAGACTAAAGACCGAGTTAAAACGAGACAGATTCTTTTCAAAGCATATTTTGCCTTTCATTTTAACTCTAACTTAAGTTTGAGCTGAGTCAGAGCACTCTCTATAGATCTTGGCATTAGAGGTCATTGCCCAATATTAGCATGGCTTACTTGATTTTTTTGCATTCTAGAAGAATTTAAAAATTTGTATTTCTTTTTTCACAGAATCAACATCCTTACAAATCCTTATTAATATTATACATGAGAAAGTGTGGTTGTCCATGCTGCAACAGAGCTACGAATTGATGTGATTTTTGCATGGGTATAGTTGTGGACCTGGAGAGTGGCATAGGCTACTTTTTACCCCGGAAAATCAAAGATTTCCTGCAGGGTTTTAAAAGCTGAATCCACATGGACAAACTCACCAGAATCAACTAGTTTTCAAATAATCATGCAAATTCTCAAGTCTACCAGACTAGGACTAAGCGAAAAGAAAGAATTATGATTTAAGCAGTCAATGTATGTATATGACTATTTAAATGTTCCACCTTAGTGTCTAAACTACTGAGCCAATTTTGGTGAAGTCAATACATTCTTTATTATGGTCTGGGTGACATAGGCTACATCTTATACAAATAAATAACACACAGACAGATTTTTTTTTCCACATACTACCAAATTGTTTAATCATCTCCCTTTGACGGTGTTCCCACTTAATTACAATATTGGGTTATTCAAAGGGACGGACCAATAAATTCCTAAAATGCTGGCAACACATTGGTGGTGCCTCTGGTACTACAAGTGTTCATGGGCAGCGGTAATCACTTAACATCAGGTGACCTGCCTGCTCGTTTGCCCGATATTTATATAAAAAAAAAAACTTTTTGTTACAGATATCATCTACAATTTAGTAATAAGCATGAACACAATCGTTTAAAATGGCTTTAAGGATGCGGTTATAGAGTAATTGCTCAATATTAAGGAGGTGCTAGCATTTTTGGGGTGGAGAGTCAGTGAAAGATTGATAAATGTGTGACCGGTACCCAGGATACCTGTTCGGCGGGACCCCGGTCAGTAGCTGGGATAGAAGCTTTAATCCATTAGAAAATGTGAGTATTACTTAACATCATTGTCAATTGGATGCAGATACGCAATAACGATTCAACCCATAAACCTTTGTCAAATAAAATACATACATAATGTAAATGAATAAAGTTAACTTTTCAATTGATAAGTTGTGTGGGTTGACTCATTATTGTGTGTGTGCGTCCAATTGGGTATTTGCTAATTTTTTTTTTTATATATTGAAAATAAGGGTTTTTAATATTATAACACTGTCATTTTTCTTTCTTTAATATCATAACTAGTCTCGAAATATAGAGCTTTAAGTTTCCTGTTAGAAAAAGAGAGTGCTAGAAGGATACAGTCACTGTAAAATAGCTTACTTATTAACTTATTTGTTGAAACCTTTTTTGACTAACTATGTGGTAATCTTTTATAATATCATATCAATTTTGTCTGGTGGGAAGCTTTGCCTGTGGCTAGTTACCACCCTACAGTCAAAGACGTGCTGTCAAGCGATTTAGCGTTCCGGCACGATGGCGTGTAGGAACCGATTAGGGGTATGGGTTGAATTTACACTGCTATACCCCTTCCAAGTTAGTCCGCTACCATCTTAGACTGCATCGTCACTTACCATCAGGTGAGTGTCAAGGGCCATCTTGTCATCGAAAAAAAAAAAAAATATCAACCACCTAGATTGCCATACTAATCCAGTTGGTTGTTTTGCATAAAAATGTTTAGTTTTTGTTATTTGTTTGAAGCGAGATGATCAAGTTTTTTCAATATTGCATTTATTTATGTGCAGTTTGGTTTAGTTTGTTCAGAACTTTTATTCTTGTTTAGAATTATATTACTCTATTCTGGTGATTCTTTTAATATTGCTGTAATAAAGTAAGTACATGTTACTTTTACATACTATTTAGTTATGGTTTTTGCCTGCACTTGATTTTGTT
Source organism: Hipparchia semele (assembly GCA_933228805.2). Lineage (NCBI taxonomy): Eukaryota > Metazoa > Arthropoda > Insecta > Lepidoptera > Nymphalidae > Hipparchia > Hipparchia semele. The sequence goes on from OW121719.1 coordinate 2,006,369, forward strand.
TTTTTTTTTAAATCTTGAGGCCAAAACACTTTGAATTTTTCGACATACAATATAATTTTTCTGTCTTCATAATATAAGACATCTCGTCTAGATAAGTTTAGTAGTTAAGCTTTATGTGTAACAGACAGACAGTACAGTTTTTTTCACATTTATAATATCAGTATGGATGGTTTTTTTTTAAATCTTGAGGCTAGAACACTTTGAATTTTTTGGGATACAATGTATCCTTTTTATATCTCTGAAATGTAAGCCATCTTGTCTAGATAAGTTTAGCAGTTAAGCCTTGAAAAGGTAACAGACAGACAGAGTTTCTTTCACATTTTTAATATCGAAAGCACTTTGTAAAAGTTTATTTGAATAAAAAACTATTCTATTCTATTCTATCAGTATGGAAGTATGAGTTAGTATAGATAACAATTATGAAGTTGGGACACTCTTGACGTCCTTAATTAAAAATTAGAAAGAGTTGTCTATATGTTTTTCCATGACATTTCTGTGGAAAGAAGTCGAATAAGAGAGGTTTGAATCTGAGCCCTTTTGGACTTCAATCCACCCTTTCATCATTGAGCTATTGAGTACATTATTTTAATTCAACACTTACATTGCCAAAATGACTGAAATAAAATATTATAAAATATAACTGGTATTCATACTTTTCTACTAAGTACTTGACCTTTCTACTAAATTGGGATCGCGAAAGTAAATAGTTCAAAGTAGAAACAGTTTGCATAAAAGTAGATTCTGCATAAAGCTGCGTTCACACCAATAAACATTTGCATTGTATATATATTTTTTTATTCGATGACAAGATAGTTCCTTGACTGCGATCTCACCTGATGTTAAGAGACGATGCGGTCTAAGATGGTAGTGGGCTAACTTGGAACGGGTATGGCAGTGTAGATTAAACCCTAATTGGTTTCTACACGTCATCGTGCCGGAACGCTGAATCGCTTGGCGGCACGTCTTTGACGGTAGGGTGGTATTTCATGGTGCTTAAGTACATGCGGCTTAAATTTTTTCGGCTGTAAATTGCAATCTTTTTTATGTAAGTACGTACGTCAACACTGACGTAAGCAACACGTCGATATATTAATAGCTGTTAATAGCCAAAAAAAGCGAAAAATAGCGGAGATCCAAAGGAACTAGATTTTTGCACTTAAAAATACTATCTATACTTATAATAAAACTGTAACGGGACGAATTCTGTACATTAAATATTTTTGATGTTTTATTCGGAGGATGCTTTATTATATCAATAATGAGCCAAAAACAATTAAGAATTTTTTCAGTCTGTCTGTGTGCGCATCACGTGAAAACTACTGAACGGAGTTATCAGGATAAAAAGTATCCTACATATTGACCCGTATCAGCTACCACTAATGCCTTTCATTCAAATTCGTTCAGTAGTTTTCGAGTGATGCGCGCACAGACAGACGGCCCGCTACTGTTTTATTATAAGTATAGATGTGCGATCAACTTTATCGCGACAGTAAATAGGTACCTAGTTTTAAGTAGGTTGGGTACAGTTCGCAAAAAAATATATAAATGCTCACATTATTTGATAGTACGGTCCGCGTACATTCTGTAGAAGACAGGCGACAAGAGCTCTGGCAGCCATCCAATGGAAATGGAGGTTGCTTCTCTATAAAGTTACTAATGCATTTGTTACTTGTTTCATTAATAATGCATCTGCCTTACTGCTTGCCATTATATCTGCGGCTTTTTGTCTGTGGATATTAAAATTGATGAAGAATTTATAATTTGATCTAATGAGGGTAGTCTGTAACTGGACGGGTGCCCGAACTTAGGGTTCATTCTGAAGGTAGCTCTCGTAGCTAGCTAAGAGCTAGCTTACACGGCACCGCTCTTTAGGGCGTTTTCAGCTGCCCTAGCCTTATTAAAAATGTGTCGCATCTATTATTCTCTTTCCATGATCGTTAACGCCGCTCTAGAGCAGGGGTTCCCAAAGTTTTTTTTTTCACGCTTCCGTGTGATAAAAAATTTGAGAGCCCCTGCTTTAGCGTTAGCGATAACGATCATGGAAAGAGAATAGATACGACCCGTTTGTAATATGGCTAGACGATTTTGACGAACCCACAGCTGAACATATTTTACAATAAAAAAAATATAAGTCAGAGCTTGACTTATATTCTCCTCTCCCTCTAAATATAAGCGGAAAGCTTGTGTAAGGGTGCGTACGACGATAGTGCAATGGGTGCGAATTGAACCTGCGACCTTTTAGTTGCGACCGTTGGGCTATCTCGATAGCCCAACGGCCCCAATACATTTATTTAAGCCTCGGCTTGTTGTATGATGTATTTTAATATATATTAAATAGATATATTTTTGTTTCGTGTCTTATTGTCTCAAATCAGAGCACGCTGTATAGGAGCTCAGTCCAAGAGATGACGTGTCATAAATTGGAGGTAGTTGTAATAACCAAGTTCCGCAACATCGGAAGTGGTGCCAATACGCGAACTCGCGATAAACATTACAAACGAAAAACTAAACTAGGTTAAGACCGTGACCCACAAGTAGTTCTGTAGCGCTACTATTTCATGCGACTCGGTCCCAAGCACTTGGCAAGCACCTCTGAGCCACTCCGCCTCCGATAGCCGATGATCGCTATTGTTTCCAAAACAAAAGGGTGAACTGCCAATGATCGGGTGAGTTGGGATTTTCAAAACTTATTATGATTATATTAGCTCCCTTTGTCGTAAATGGCACCGAGCGATGGCACCCTTGCGTATAGTTGAAATCCAACCTACCCGCACGAAACTCTCAACGTTTCTGATTCATATGGTATAGTTCTTGCATTTTACGAGGGCGCGTGAGCTTTCCTTGTGATTACGTTGTGTACATGCACATTGCGTGTGTGTGCCTGTTAGGAGCCTAGGTGGGAGCGTATAGGGCGGTTTTAGATTAGCGTTTTTTTGGCGCGTATTAGCTCGTTTTTGTAAGCGCTTGTAGTTGCGAATAGGCGCATCTTTTGCCATAAGCTCGTATAAGCGTGATGGTAGACCTGCAGTGGTAGAATCATGACGTGTCACAAGAGCTACAAGTAGGCCTATATGAATGAAATAAATTTCAATGTGATGTTGCTTCGTCGGAATCCATACTGCTACTGACTGATCAACCAGTTCGAACGAACACGCCGGAATAAGCGCGTGTACGCGCGTTCGGTTTTTTGAAGCGCAAAATATGGCGCGCGTGTAAACGCGTAAGCCAATACGAGCTTAATACGCGCAAAAAATACGCAAGTTTGAAACCGCTCCAAGTTTATGAGTCAGGGTCTTAACCTAGTTTTTCGATTGTAATGTTATGGCCTGTTCGCGAATTGACATATTGTGGCGGTAATGCGAAACTTTGTTTGTCGAGTTTATGCGGAAATGCGGTGGATTACGTTGCAGCTTTTATATTGTATTCGGGTGAATAAAGTTTCTTTATTCCGCCTACTACGACTTTGAATGCTTCGTTTGAGATTAACACAAGGGGAATAATCACTTAAGGTTCGCCTTGAGCCATTCTTTAAAAGTTTAAACCTACGATGGTAAATCTATTTATTCTTATACTGCGGCTACATTATCGTGCGAAAATTCGTGTCGCGTTATGGCGATAAAATTATCGTGTTCAACCGCCGATATACGCGATGTTCTTGATTGCCGAATAACTTTTAACCGACAATAAAATTGGCGTTTTGACAGATTTTTAACCACTGACGAAAAGAGGCACAGACATACATAGACGTATTTTTGTGTGTCTGTGTATCTGGGGCCCAAGTCTGCTATTGCAATTGTAGTTACATTGCCTATCAATGACATCCCAATTGCTACTTTTAGCAATTTTGGTAGTCTACTAATTCAATGGCGTCACAATTGTTTTCCGATGGTTTGCCACTGACACATTTAGCTTTGAATCTAGCTTAAATAAACGTTTTTAATATATAGTTTTTTTTGAAACTCATTTCGGCAAACGCTTTTTAAGCTAATAGCAATACCGAGGTATGATTGAATTACAATCCAATTATAAGAAATCAAACGACCATTGTGAATTTAGTAGACTACGAAATTTTGGACCAATGATAATTGTATTGTAATTGTATTGCGGATCAATGACAATGACATGTAAAATAGCAGACTTGGGGCCCTGTTTGTTACCTCGTGGCTCTCTAACTTTCGCATTTATAATATTAGTAAGGATTAAAGTCTCTACACTCAGTAGCATAAGTAACTTCGCACTTAGCATGGTATATGGCCATTGTAACACTGCAAAATATTGACCTAAATGTAATTGACTCCTCTCAGTCTGCTTACACGTGTCTATTTCTTGGCATCGTTTTAGATGTAGCTTTGGTACTCTCTTTCCTATGACCTATAACAATTCGGGAAAGCCAAGAGAGAATATGGAGATTGTGTATACATATACCTATGTGTCTTTCTCATATTGATTTGCTTGGTGGTTTGATTGGTTTTGGATATAGTCCTTGACTGCGATCTTACCCGATGATAAGTGACGATGCAGTCTAAGATGGTAGCTTGGAAGAAGTATGACAGTGTACATTCAACCCATATTCCTAAGCGATTTCTACACGCCATCATGCCGGCACGCTAAATCGGGTGGTAACTAGCCACGTCCAAAGCCTCCCACCAGACAAAAATACACTAAACTACAACATGGGGTTATTCAAGGGGCGGAACAACAAATCATCTAACACCATCTTAACATGTGTTAGGTTGTGGTAGGTGTGCATTTTTGGAACTTCTTTGTGGAAACACTGTATGCATAGCATAGTTTTGTTACCTATTGGAAAAAAATTCTCAGCAGAATCTGCATTCCGAACCGGTGGTAGATTTTTGACGTGTCATAAGAGCTACAAGTTGGCCTACATGAAATAAATAAATTTTGATTTTGATTTTAAATTCCTAAAAAGCCGGAAACATTGGTGGTGCCTCTGATTCTACAAATGTTCATGGGCGGCGGTAACCACTTAACATCAGGTAACCCGCCTGCTCGTTTGCTCGCTAAAATTATAAAAAAAACCCTTTACTCGTTTGCAGCAAATTCAGCAGCAGTATCGAGGTCGCGGCCACCCGGGCGTGCGGTGCTGGGGCAGCATGTCGGAGGGCGGCGGCGTGTCGGCGGCGGGCGGCGACTCCAGCCGCACCAACCTGATAGTGAACTACCTGCCGCAGACCATGACCGAGAAGGACCTGTACGCCATGTTCATGACCATAGGCCCCATCGAGAGCTGCAGAGTTATGAAGGACTTTAAGGTACGTGAGATTTGATCTGTGATGCGACGTAGGGAGGGATTGCCGATTAGGGGTATGGGTTTAATTAATACTGTCATACCTCTTCCAAGTTAGCCCGATGCCATCGCAGTCTGCCTATGCAGACTGGTGTCTATACACCATCAGGTGCAGGTTGCAGTGAAGGGCTAAAAAGATCATGTTTTCAAACTCATATAAGAATAAGAAAGTTAAACAAAATTCGTTTATCCTCAATAACTCAACGAACGTAGGCATCCTAATTTTTTTTTTTCGAAAATTCGACCCCTATGGGAGTAAAATAAGGGTTTGAAAAATCGAATTTTATGTGAGCGAAGCTGCAGGCAAACGCTAGTATATACTTTACTTAACTGCAACAGTTTATAAAATGTAACGTTTGTTTACTTTCAGACTGGTTACAGTTACGGCTTCGGTTTTGTTAACTTTACGAGAGAGGAGGACGCGGCGAGAGCGATCGACACCTTCAACGGCTACCAGCTCAGAAATAAGCGGTTAAAGGTGACTTGGAACCCTTAAAATTTTAGACTTAATATGTGATTTAATGACATAATTGTCATATATTATACGAATGTGTACCACTGCAAATGCTTTGGTCGGAACAATATTTCGATCCAGTTGCACGGACCGTGGTCACGACGGGACTGCGGTGTTACATGACCAGTAGACAACCCAGGGACAATACTCAACACTAGTGTCGTAAATTCCGCTCCAATAGATCGTATGAAAATGTTTGGAGAACAAACAACCTTAGCGGACAAAATGCCAATCGTGCATCCGCAACATTATGCAGAACTTGCGTCTTATATTTAATGCATACCATACATTCACTTCAATTCAATTTCTTTATTGCATGATTGTGAGTTACAAGATGTTACAAATAGGTTATAGTCTAGGTAGGCACACGTCACAACCTGCCATGAATGGCGTGCTAAGTTTACAATAATAAAAGTATAGCTAAAACAACAACATAACTATATCACGATTTATCTAGGCAATGTCATAAACGTTCATATTATCTTAAAAACGATGTCAAATTCTTCTTTGCTCAGATTTATCGTTTCGTGGTGGGAACGGAATTCAGCTTGCAAAATTCCACATACTTTAATCTCGCCATGATGTTAATTTAACTTGTATATCGCAACGTGGTAGATTTTGACGCTCTTACATACCTCGTGAGCGATTGGCGGCGGATTTCAAGACCTTGTTATGTTTAGTTATAAGTTATTTTTATTATCAGGTATCATACGCGCGTCCATCCGGCGAAGACATAAAGGATACAAACCTTTACGTCACCAACCTGCCCCGCGGCATCACCGAGGAGCAGCTGGAGACGATATTCGGCAAATACGGCCGAATAGTGCAGAAACACATACTAAGGGATAAGAATAACGGCAACCCCAGAGGAGTAGCCTTTGTTAGGTACGTTCCTTAATCATACCTTTTTGGTTAACTGCCAATACTACCTAATTTGACTTACCTTGTAAAACTCCATATATTTACTTATATTGTTATTGTAGTAGTAGAAAATATTTACTTAAATTGTTTGTAAACAGTAGCTAAAGCTTCGGACTCAGAAGACTTCCTTGCAATACTCCTAATATTTACTTACTTTGTTAGTAAACAGTAGGTAAAATTTAGGACTCAGAAGCCTACCTTGTAGTACACCACTCTAAAATGATTTTTAAAGACCTAGAAGATCTGCAGCTTTCTGTCGAAACCTCATAAAACTCACAATATTTACTTATATTGAAGTAGTAGAGCTCCAAATATTACTTAAATTGTCTATAAACAGTTCAAGGCCAGAAGACTTCCTTGCAGTACTCCAAATATTTATACATCTTTAGTAAACAGTAGCTAAAGCTTCGGACTCAGAAGACTTCCTTGCAATACTCCTAATATTTACTTACATTGTTAATAAACAGTAAGTAAAATTTAGGACTCAAAAGCCTACCTTGTAGTACACTAATCTAAAACAATTTCCTAGAAGCCTTCTTTCAAAGCGAAAAGCTTCTTTCAAAGAATTGGTTTGTTAAATCTAAATAGTTGTCTGATTTTGGGCATTGTACATTTTGTTGGCAGGTTTGATAAGCGGGAAGAGGCTCAGGAGGCAATAGCGGCGCTAAACAACGTCATACCGGAGGGCGGTACGGAACCGCTGTGCGTTAAGGTTTGTCTACATATATTATTTGTTACATGCAATTCACTTCTTTTTTCTCTATTATTACTTTACACTTGACTTTAACTCTATCTATATCTTTTTAAATCACTGCACTTCCTTATCTATGAATCTTATTCCTTATCTTTACACAATTTTTTTGCTCTATTGAAATAAATGTATCTTCTATTTGTATTTATTCTTAAACAATTAATTATTTATGACTACTTTAGTAAAACTGTTTTCTAATGAAACCGTCTATTATCTATTTATTTATCTTTAAGTAATATGAATTTATTTTGCATCAGCCTTACACCCCTTCTCGTCTTGTGCTTTCAATAAGTTTCTTCATCTTCTTTCATTTCTTTTAGATGTTTTGTTTCTCACAATTTTTCTAGACTTTATCACGCTATTTATGTACGCTCTTATTGGGAACGTTTTTAATTTAATTGTACACAGAATGCTATGTAGATTGCCAGCTAAACTATTATATGTATAAAGCAATAATTTCCTATTTCCATTTAGAATATGCTCTTATGTTCTAGTCCCAGTTTATTTTATTTATTAGGTATAGTTTTACTTTTGTGTACAGTTAAGTTCTATTGAATGTCTCTTCGAGCTTTTTATACCTTTGAAAATTATACGATATTTACACACTTTTTTATATAATTTTATCAAGCTTTTTGTAAGTTGTGCAATATTTATTTGGTTGCTACATAATATTATTTTGTTTTATCCGTATTGTAATTTTATCTCACCCGTGGTATGCAACCGATTGACTCGAAGTCGAGGTCAATATCGCCCCTAGTTAGCCAACGCTCTTATCAGATCAAATTATTATTAATCATTAACCAATCATAAATACTTTTATATGTGCAAAAGTTTACTCAAAAAGCTGGAAGTAGTTTAGTTTCTCATACAGATGTTTTCGGTTCTATGCGTTCACATGCTTTTCTTCAGTTTCGAAATCCCTATTCGATCTTGTTTCGTTCTTGTCGCTATTAAGTAGTTTTACTTCGATTATGATTTAACTTGCTGCCTTTGAATTGTGAATCATATGGAACTTGTTTGTGCATGCAACCAATTGGCTCGGCACCCTGATTACGTAAAAATTTGCAACAGCAACAGCAATAGCAACGCGACAGCGATCGGTCGCAAAACGTCACTAAAAATCGTATTACGGAAGCCAATCGCACGTCTATTGCTCACGTGTCGATACTAGCGCCACTCGCGATAGGACGGCAATAGATGTAAACAAAATACACAGTTTTTATCGTCGTCAGTGGTTGAATTGTTATATTTTTTATTTGTTTTGTGTTGTGGTCTGTGGTAAAACCCTCTCGAAGTATTTGGACTTCCTTTCTTCTCCATCAAGCATCTCTAAAGAAGAAAAGTACATTTTGCAATAGGCGAGCAATAGACGTGCGATTGGCTTGCGTAATACGAATTTTAGTGACATTTTGCAACCGATCGCGTAGTGATTGCTGTCGTGTTGCTACTGCTGTCACTACTGAAATTTGACGTTTGAGAAGTGACGTTTGACAGCAGAAGTGACGTTTGACAGCAACGATTGCGCAATTTACGCCTGTTGCGAACCTGTCGCGAGATACGTAATAACCCCGCGGGTCGGGGTCTAAATTGCCCCCTACCGCGAGCTAGCCAGCGCTTTTATCGAACCCAATTAAAATCCAAACTAATCATACAAAGTTCTTAAGTTTACCCTCAACAATATGAATGGTGTAGTGTAGTTTCTCATACAGATGTTTTATGTTCTATGCGTTCACATGCTTTTCTTCAGTTTCGACATCCCTGTTCGGTCTTGTTTCGTTCTTGTCGCTATTAAGTAGTTTTACTTCGATTATGATTTAACTTGCTGCCTTTGAACTGTGAATCATCTCGCCCATGAACTGTGAATCATATGGAACTTGTTTGTGCATGCAACCAATTGGCTCGGGTCGGGGTCTAAATTGCCCCCTACCGCGCGTTAGCCAGCGCCCTTAGTGGACCATTTTAAACACCCCCGTTGGGGGGTCACGCCGGTACCGCGCGGCAGTGTGCGCCGGCGGCTGCACAGCGACACAACGGTGCGAAAGGGACATAACACTGGTCTCTATAACAAATCTATGATAAACACTGGATTTGCTGACCCTATACAAATGACAGCAAAATGGCTCAATTTGAAGCGCCATATTTGACATACGAGTGTCTTTGGAATTAATAATATTGTAAATGGCGCACCGACTTCTATAATCAATCTATGAAATCATACAACAACAATAATAAAATCATAGATTAATCATATATGTCGATGCGCCATTCGCAATATTACCTATGAGTTTCAGAGATACTCATATCTATCTATATCTGCCTTAAAGAGAAAAAAGCAGGTTCAGTGTCAGTCATAGATTAAATATAGAGGTCAATGGAACATAGCCTTTTATATAAACGAGAAACAAGAAAGCTTATATTTGTACTTTCTACTTAAGAGAGGTCTGCTTGCCTGTCGATGAATTGACATACGGCATTATCTGTGCATCAGAAACTCGGTAAATCTTTTTTTTTTAAATTATATATACTTTGTAGTGGCCTTTGAAGTCGGTTTTTAATATGTGCGACTTGCAGGCAGACCGACCGGGTAGATCTTAATGTGTGTGGCTTGCTTGAGACTCAATTTGTTTCTGTATATGTGGTGTTCACACTTGTATATGTAATTCTTCTTCTTTCTTATTCTTCTTTCCAGATTTCATAAGCTCTTTCTATTTAAAAAACTTTCTTTAAATTTAACAATGATATTATCTTTACTAACATTATAAATGAGGTTTGTTGGTACTTAGAAAAGCAGAGGATTTTTAAAAACTTAATTCTACGCGAGTGAAGTCGCGGACAAGAGCTTAGTTTAAAATTTATTAATCAAGCAAATAAGTGATTTCATTTGAAAAAAAAAAAATGTAATCAATAATTGAGTAGGTAGAATTACTACTGTAAAAGATAAGTTTTGAACTCGTAATATAGGCATCAGTGTTCTCCCTTTACATTATTCTTGTGTGCTAAATAATGCAATTTTTTCTTATTTCATGATTAATATCATCGTAGTTTATATAATATCGATGATTCGAAAATCCAGGCAACGAGTGAAGCTATGGTAAAGTGGAATGTTGTAATTCCAGGTAGCGGAAGAACATGGGAAGCAAAAGGCGGCGTACTATGCCGGTTGGGCGGCGGGCTTCCATCATAATCGAGGTAAGGGAGAGAAGTTTACAAAAAAACTTTTTTTAGAGCTCCAAAAAATATTTAAAAGGGAGAGGTTCCCCTCTCCCCTTTAAATAAGCGTATTATGGTATGAATGGTAAATATTTTTATAAAAATGTTGGGAACAACAAAGTTGTGAGTGAAGTTAGTTGTAAGGAGGAACAAAACAGCGTCTATTAGTATTTGATACCATCCGGTTGTACGTATTAATGAACCTTAGAAGTTGTTGAAACTATTTAATTTATTTATTAAAGAGGCACACATTTCTTAATTTTTCGTGTTTAGAAGTAAAAAAAAAAAAACAGCGCCCATTACGATTTGAAGATACAATATTGTTTTATTAAAAAAAAAAAAAAAAAAAGTTAATGCACGTAAAAAAACTTCGCACGCTGCTCGGATAGTGCCGCCGATGGCGCCGCAACGACACCACAGCCTCGACCAGCTGGACATGCTTCACCGACAGGACTACAACCACACGTACCACATCTACCAGCCGCAGAACAGATACCGTCGCGACTTCTACCAGCCGGCGTACATGCCCCACCATCGTCCGTTTTGAAAAGGGCTCTATTGCAAGAAGTTTCGCCTGTCCGACACGAGGATATAGGCGTGTGGACGTTCGATGATCATGTGTTATCTTATGTGACTGGTCTAGTGTTTAAGGGTTTAGATACTACTCTGTTATATTTTGTGTTTAAGAGCGCGTGTAATTAAGATGCAGATTTGATTTTTACAGTAGTAGTTTTAACTATCCGAAAAAAAATAGGCAAAAATAACATCATATTTCCAAGGTACATAAAATAATATAGGGGCATAAAATAGAAAACATAAAATAATAGTTGAGAGATATTTTCATCGATAACAAAGATAGAGTGATACCTTCCCCTTAGTAAGACCGTCAAATACTGACCTCTATGATACTAGTAGGCCTAGACTGGGTGTCATATAAAATTGCAGCTGATTCATGGCCCTTTGAAATGCCCATTTTGACATTCCCAATTCAGTCACACTTTAGTTCAGTGGACCTTCAGTCTCAATATAGGAGCTTTTTCACAAAACAATGCAAAATAGATGTTTATTTATTTATTTCGCACTTGAAATAAAACTTTGCAATACAATAAATTTATTGCAAAGTTGTCCAGTTTTTTTCTTCTGAAAATTCGTCAATACCGACGGGAACAAGATCAGCTATGACGTGTTGTCTCAAACAGTGAAAAAGATCATTTTAAAATTTTTTTTGTTTAGTTTTATATAAATTCTTTTCAATTGCGGCTCGTCCGGCTCGGCGTACTAGTACCATAGAGATCATAGAGTATCAAATAGGAGATGAAGAGAGTGACAGGAATTTATAGTTTTTGAAAAAGGATTTTGTCCTCTTATGACGTATTAATATTCAAAAAATATTTTTTTTTTATAAATGATACGACTAAAACTCCAGATGTATTCCTTTAAACAGCTAACTACTACTAACAAGTTGGTAAATAAATTCTTTAGACACAAAATATAATAGAGTTCTGTATAACATACGAGAATTGTAATAAAAAAAAAAATTAAAAGTTATTTTGCGCTTAGATTCCCCTTTCCACTGTTGAAATCCTAGAGCTTTTTCTGTAATACCTTAAAATGTTATACCTGTTTACAAAGTTAAAATTGGTGTGGAAAACATTGTTGGTTATAATATATTTTTTACGCAATTATTACTATTTATTTATTTTTATGTATTAATTTACCACAGCTTATTATTTGACAACGTTACTTGCTATAACGTTACGTTAGTATTTTATATTGTATTTTTTTTTGTATAATTTAACATTTTATGCTGAGTATTTCTATTAGTTTAATAATAATGAAAAGTCTAAATACTTATATATGTATTAATTTGAGTTGCTAATTGATGACTTTATTTAATTCGATATAATACTTTTAACTGCATTTTTGGGACATCTTATTTCACCAATATTGATATTATTCTCTCCTAAATCTTCAAATACTATGAAACTATTTTTCACTATTAAACTATGGGACCGAATCTCAGCACAAAATTCGAAATTTCTTTAACAATAATAACTCTTAAGACTCATCAAAATGTATTGCAGAATAAATGCACCCTAAAGGTCAGGCAGTGTGTTTCAAAATATAAACAAACTATACTGATTTATAATTTATTTAAAACTTGAGTTTTTTCAGTAAAAAATAATAAATTATATTTTATTATTATCTATGTTTCATACAGTATCAAATTATTATTAAATACTGTAAATTATAAATTTTCTGTTGTTAATGTTTTGAAACACTTCTATTGCTGTAGAAACTATATATACCTACGATGTGTTTATTAAATTTCCTTCATATTCAAATTGTTAAATTATTTATAGAACAGTAATAGTCTAATATGGTTATATAATTATGAAAAAAATTTCATATAAACAAGCTACATTAACGAACTTTTAGTGCATTAGTAAAATAAAATAGCTACGAACGAATTCTTAGTTTAACATACGTTGTGCGAATGTCAATTTGTTCATTTTATATTTGCAACACCATCGGCCATTTAAAAACAACTGCGTATATTGAATTTGATTCAAACTGAACGCCATTTGTGCTCTCATTTATTTTAAGTTTTTATATTTCTGTATATATGTTTCTGTATTTACAATAAATTGTATTCATTTCATTTCATTTCAACCCATAGAGCCTTGGCAATATTTTTTAGTTTTTTTGTTGACATAGCACTAATATGACTCCTAATTTTGAATCTGTCATATATATATGTATATAGTATGGGAAGATATCCGAAAAATTGATTTGTATATTTCTATCATAAAATTTATTTATTAATACATTTATATAATATATTTATTTATATATGTTAATTTTATATTTGTGTATGTGGCAGGTGGTGTTGTCATATTGGCTTATGAACCACATGATGTGCTCAATAGATTGTATTAGTCTGTAAAACAGGAGTTAGTAGATAAATATAAATTGTATCCTCATTATGATATCGCATGTGAACAAAAATACTTTGCAAAATAAAATTGCGATAGGTTGTAGTAGTAATTGGACGCAGATACGCAATAATGAGTCAACCCACACAACTTATAAATTGAAAATTCAACTTTATTCTTTTACATCACGTATGTATTTAATTTGACAAAAGTTTATGGGTTGAATCGTTATTGCGTATCTGCGTCCAATTTTGTTTCATTTTTCATTAATACATTGGAGCTTGTTTCGTTCTCTTGTATTATATAACTGCTTCTTTTATTTAAAATACTATTTATGTCTTCTGCCTATATTATGTATATTTTCAGCTTTAAAAACTGTTTTAGATCCATTTCTAAGTAGGTTCATTTTGGTTCCTTTTCGTAGTATTTCAATTTAAGATCGATTTCTTCATACAAGTTTTTTCTTTTACTATGAAAATATAAATCTGAACCGTGACGAATATTTTGCGATATGAAAGTTATTGTGTGATTAAAATTTCTTTCTAGTTTTTTTTTGGGATTACTCATTTAAAAATCGATGTTTAATTAAAAGTCACCTGCTTGAATATATCAAATTATTTGACTACATGTGTGTGTTGTGTTGGTCCATATTTCGACCGTAGCAATTAACATTGTCGGATCTACATTTTAGCGATTTTCATTTTATTGCATTAAAGGTCTTAGAATAAGAATAGAAATGCTCCCACCAATTATTTTAAAATCAACCAACCATCTTTGTGGGTTTTGCAAGTACAAAAAGTAGGTACATTGACTATTCATATTCAATACATTGAATATTTGAAACTTTGAACGGCCGCACCCTAAAGTAGTGATTTTTCACATACGACTATGTTAATTGCTACGGTCGATTTCATTTATCGATCATATTTTGAATTGTTTATCGTTTTTTTTTGCAATCTGTACAGTGTTTGCGTTTACTACTTTTTACTATTTTAATTCATTATTGAATACGTTGATGTTAGTTTCTTATCATACATATACATATATTTGGAAGACGCGAGTCAAATAGAACTTAGTCAAACTTTCAACATGGTTCGTCATCAGACCATACAGTTTGTCGACTAATAAAACGGTTTGTCGACCAATAAGATAGTTTGCCTACTGTTAAGACAGTTTGTCAACTATAAGTAAGTTTGTTAACACCTTATACAGTTCTCTTTGACTCGAGTCGGTTACATTGACAATATGCAACGGTGATTCGACTGTTTAGTAGGTATTTCGGAGTCTATGAGTGTTATTCCTTAACTATTCCTAACTTCCGTCTTTCTGTGGATAGTGCCAGATTTGTGAGCTTTAATAATTAAATTAATTAATTTTATATTTTTGATTAATTACTTATTATAGATCTTCATAAGAATACACCAGTAACTTAGTGGTTCAAAAGTTAATCTTGTCTGTTTGTCTTTTATTGTACCTTCTAACACGACCTTCAATGTCTATGGTTTATTAAGAAATGTTTAAATAAAAGTTGAGAAATAAGGAAGCTTGAATTCAAAAAATTAAATTTTAAAGTTTATTTCAATTTAAAATATAAGATCATAAGACTTAATCCTTCTTACATTCAAAAATGTCAAAGCAATGGAATATATCGCAGATGTGTGTGTGTGTGTTATCCCACTTGTGATACCAATTTAGATTTTGAGGATAATAATAATTAACGAAATGAATTTTGCTCAAATCTGGCACCCGTCCAAACCTGTAATCCCTTCTTAGTTAAGTCGATGCAATTAATTATAAGTTTTAATATAACTGACGTGGAAGTAGATAATGTACGTATTCATAGTGATAATTCAATGTGAAAATCTGCAATGTTTAATAATAAATGGTACCATACCACCTTCATTAATAAACGGATTTCAGCAAGGGGTTTAATCGATATATGTTTCTCTAGAGGTCTATGCCAAATTATTAAATGGCTAATATTGTTCGGGACGCCGCCCAAACGTGCGCTGGATCCTGTCGGTGCAGGTGGCAAGGTGGGGAGAGGGTGAAAATAAGACCACTGGTGCCGGTGAGAAAATTCCTCCCGCCGTACCGCTAGCCTGTCCGCTGGAGAGGGCCGAGTTCTTCCCGTTGATCTTCCTGATTTCTTTTGGAGCTCTTCTGCTCCTTGTTATCTGCTCCGCTGCCGCCGCGAGAATGGCGTGCGTCGGCCAGCGGGCCTGTATTTATTCATGACCCTTTTATACCGCTATTAATTCCAGCGGGCGGACTGCGGGGGAGGGGAGAGCCTTTATTTATCTCTTTTTAATATACCTGTCTCTTTCTTACATTTATTTTTGCTCGTTGGTAGTCTTTCTCAATCTACCAATGACCGCGGAGCAACCTTTTCTTTAAGTTTTCCTATAAGGAACATAGGGGAATATCTTTATTTTCACTATTACTTTACAGTCTTATTGTAGTACTAATTATATCTAATTAGAATCTTACAAACAATACATCTTACAACATAATTATACAATTCCCACTTAGACTAATACAAATTTCCTTATATCTATTTTCACTGCACTATTTAGTTCATTGTTTTAATAGTCTTAAGCACTCGTCGTGTACATTCTCCCGCCGTAAAGTCGCGACTTTATCCTTTGTGGGTAGCACGACGAGCTTCCTAACTGGCCGCCGAAGAATACCTCTCGACGTCCGTATGTCCGCCGCCCTCGTGATGCCGTCTGCGCCGGGGTAAACCGCCTCCACGATGCCTCGGAGCCATGTGTTTCGGGGCAGAGAGGCGTCGACGATTAATACCAGGTCGCCGACCCGAACGGCCTCTCCTCTGCCGTAGGGCTCCCGCCGGTGTTGCAAGGTGGGAAGATACTCGCGCAGCCATCGCGCCCAGAAAAGGTCGGCAAGGCGCTGGCTGTTCCTCCATGTCTTCTTTAGCGCGAGATCGGAGTCGTTGAAAGTGCCTGGCTGCGGCACCCGTGATGGACCCCCCAATAGGAAATGGTTTGGCGTCAGCGCCCCCTGGCGCTCGTCGTCGGGCAAGTGAGTTAACGGCCGGCTGTTGACTGTGTTCTCTACCTCCGCTAGAAGCGTTGCCAGTGTCTCTTCTAGCGGGTGTTGCTCGGTGAGGACGACCCGTAGGGCCGTCTTGACGCTGCGTACGAGGCGTTCCCAGGCGCCGCCCCAAAACGGCGCGCCCGGCACGATGAAGCGCCATTTGATGAGAAGGTTGGCGGCGGCGGTCGACAGGCTCTGGTCGTCGAGGGCTCGCCGCAGCTCCGCGTCGCTCCCGCGGAGATTGGTCCCGTTGTCGCTCCAAATCTCGGTGGGGCGACCCCGGCGCGCCATCATGCGCCGGATTGCTAGGATGCAGCTGTCTGTGGATAGGTGCGCCGTGACTTCCAGGTGAACGGCGCGTGTAGTGAGACATGTGAATAGCGCGACGTAACGTTTCTGTCGCTGTCGACCCACTGTTACAGACAGCGGCCCGAAGAAGTCCATGCCCGTGTATGTGAACGGCCGCTGGTGGTGCGCGAGGCGGCAGTGCGGCAGGTTCCCGGTTGGCGGCGATGTCGGCTTGGCCCGGCGCAGGCGGCAGGGCTGGCAATCGCGAAGTACGCCCTTCACTGTGGGGCGCAGGCGAATGACCCACATGCGCTGTTGTACTTCATTGGCGACGGTTTCGACGCCGCCGTGGTGGAGCTCGCGGTGCACCCAATCTATGTATAGTCGGGTGTAGGGGTGGCCGCCGTCGGCGACCGGTGGCGTGCGCAGCTCCGGTGGGGTGTTCTCGGCCTCATCGATGCGGGATTTCACCCGCATGATGCCGTCGTTGCCGATGAACACCGCTAGGCCGCGGATGCGGCTGTCGACTGGGAGCGCCGTGCCGTGGGCGGCACAGGCGAGCTCGGCGGGGAAGGCGTCTTGCTGCATTGCCCGCAGCCAGAGACGCTCGGCTGCTCGTAGGATGTCCGCGCCCATGGGGAGGTAGCGGTCGGGAGCGGCGGCAGCTGTCGGTTGCGTGCGTCGCGGTTGCAGCTGAGCTTTCGGTCGCGCTGTCCAGTCGGGGTCTGCCTCTGGGTTCCTGCGTGTGCGCGCGTGCGCGGTCTTACCGCGTGTTTCCCTGTGAATCAATCTGATGAACTGTATTACCCTACCTGTTGCCCGTAATAACCTTAGCCAAGACGAGAAGCGTCTAGGCTCGGGCAACGCCTCTCTAATAGATAGGGCTTGTTTAGTTATGCCAACTTTCTCCTCCCCCGTGTCCGTCGTAGTGGGGAGTGTCGGCTCGGCTGGCCAGGCCGCAGCGTCGTCATATAGGAACGACGGTCCCCTGAACCACCGATGATCATTACCGAACGCTGTTGGCGTGTCGCGTGTAGCGTCGTCTGCGACATTATGTTTGGTGGGCACCCAACGCCACTCTGATACCCGTGTCGACTCCTCTATTTCGGCTAACCTGTGCGCCACAAAGGGTTTGAAAACGCGTGGGCCGGCTCGCAGCCAGGCCAACACCGTCTTACTGTCGGTCCAGAAAACGCGACGGATCGGCTTCCCGTCGTGCTCCTCTTGGACGGTGTTGGCTAGGCGACAGCCTAGCACCGCCGCTTGCAGCTCTAAGCGTGGAACGGAAACGGTTTTTAAAGGTGTTACCCGCGCCTTCGCCGCGACGAGGGTCACCGCCACTTGTCCGTCGGGCCGCTTGACCCGCCAGTAGACGGCTGCTGCGTAGGTCGTTTCACTCGCGTCCGTAAACGTGTGCAGCTCTCGATCGTCGGCGTCGTCGTAGGCGGGGTAACAGCGGGGAAGAGCGATGTCGCCCAGGCCTCGCAGGTCACGCAGCCAGCTCTGCCACCTCTCAGCCAAGTCGGGGGGCAGCTGATCGTCCCAGCCGATGCCAAGCCGCCAGGCGTCTTGTAAGACGTGCTTGGCTTGTATCGTCACTGGTGTCGCGAGACCTAGAGGGTCAAACAAAGACATGGCTGTACGTAAGAGCTCTCTTTTTGTGGGTACCTTTTCTCCGCTGAGGACGTTGGGCGCTACTCGCGCCATATTTAAGTTGAAACCCAGTGTATCTGCTCGTGGTCGCCAGACGAGCCCGAGTATTTTTTCGCTCCCGCCGGTGTCCATGTCTCGGCTGGACTCGCTCGGCGCGGGAGTGAACTGCTCGATGGCTGCCTCCTCGTTGGACGCCCACTTGCAGAGTTCGAAATGCCCCTTCCTGTGCACGAAGTCCACCTCTCCGGCGACCCGCTGGGCTTCCTCGATCGAACTGAAAGATTGTAAAAAGTCATCCATGTAGTGGTTTCTAACAATAGCGTCGGCGGCGTCGGGATAAATATGGCGGAAATCTTCCGCATTCTTATTTTTTACATAAATAGCGGCCGTCGGTGATGACGTGGCGCCAAAAATTACCGCTTTCATTCTATATTCCCTTGGTTTCCCGACCCGTTCGTCGCCTCGCCATAAAAATCGCAATGCGTCGCGATCTTCCTCGCGTATTCCAATGCGTAGAAACATATCCTTAATGTCCGCTGTCACGGCTACTCTCTTTTGACGGAAGCGCATGATCACGCCAAGTAGAGACTGCAGTAGATCGGGACCTGTCAACAACAAACTGTTTAGGCTTACCCCCTTAGTAGTGGCCGCCGCGTCGTGCACTATACGCGTTTTGCCGGGTTTCGCTGGGTTGGTTACCGCGAAGTGTGGCAGGTACCACGTGCGGCCCGGGGTTGGTTTGGTGGTGGCGATCTCTGCGTAGCCGTTCTCTACCATGCGCTCCATCTGTTCCGTGTAACGTGTTTTCAAATTGGGATCCTTGTCCAATTTCTTCTCGACCCCCTCGAGGCGGCGTAGAGTGGCTTCGTAGTTGTCGGGTATAACAGCCGCTTCATTTTTCCATAATAGGCCGACTTCGAAGCTCCCGTCCTCTCGTCGACGAGTGGTGGCATCGAGGATGTTTAGTGCGCGCAGCTCTGGGTCCGATCGAGGCCGTCGTGGCTCCACTCCGAGCGACTCCAGGGCGAAGTGATCCTTGAGGAGCTGATCCAGGTTGTCATCGGCTGTTGAACGTACTTTCGTGACCCGGTGTACGCTAACCTGGCCCTGGCTCGATGACGTCGCGTCCTCATTATTGTATAGACCGTGGATGACCCAGCCCAGCCCGGTGAGCGAAGCGACCGGCTCGTCGTGTAGTCCCGTGCGGCTGGCGCTTGATAACAACAACTCCCAGTTGTCTTGACCGATCAGTACGGATGGCACCGCGTAGTCGTACTGTAGTTGATCGGCTATGTCCGTGAGGTGAGCACACTTCTGTATGACGGCGCGCGGAATCGACTGTCCCGATATTCCAAGGTCGGGTATGGTGCGTGCGTCGATGAAGTGCTCCTCGCGGCAATGTTTCCCCTTGATGGCGACTGTCACCAATTGAGACGCCTTTTTAAATTTAGAGCCCGCTATACCTTCAATGTTCAGCTCGTGTGAAGGTCCATGTGCTCCGATGCTCCGAGCTACGTCCTCCTTGATCAGCGTGATCGTAGACCCGCTGTCTAGTAGCGCGAAGACTTGTGCCCTCCCCGTGGGGCCTGAGAGTATAACTGGTATAATATTCAACAGCGCCGGTTTACCTGTCGCGGAGCAGACGGCTCGCATGGCTCTCTCTTCCGTGTCGCATGCTGCCGCTATCTCCCCGCTCGGCGACTGATGAAGTAGACGATGATGGAAGTACGAGCACCCATCCAGCTCGCACTTCTTTCCGTCGCACCTATGACGGAATGGCCTGTGTCGCAGGCATCGGAAGCACAGTTTCTTCTCTCTGCATGCTTCCCATCGCTTGTCTAGGGACAGGTTTTTAAAGTGACGACACTCCGGGACGACGTGACCGTCACGAGCGCAGTATGCGCATCGCTTGTCGTCCCCCTTTGGAGAGTGTGTATCATTGTACCTTTTTTTTTCTAGTTGCCCAGGCGGTGAGCGTGCGTCGCTCGCCGCGTGCGTCCGCTGGGCCCGGCGCGTCTGCTCGTGCGGTCTCGGTGCCGCGGCAGCCTCTGGCCGGATGTGTCTCGATCGCATCTTCATCTCGGTGGTCAGGAAGCGGCGCAGTTTCAGCAGGCCGGGCTCGTTGTCCGTCTGCCTCGCTTCATAATCGTACCACCGTGACCTGAAATGTGCTGACATTTTTTCCTCTATAGCGTGGAGTGTTTGTGGACACACAAGATACGCCTCTTGTTTAAGGGCGACTATAGTAGTGACTACAGAGTCTACTTTACAAGCGAAAGCTGGAAGTTCCTTGCCTGATTCCGTGAGGCGCGGCAACGCCTTCAGCTTCTCCATCTCCGCGTATACTATGTCGTCGGGTCGACCGTATACGCTGTCCAGCGCCGCGATGACCTCTGCCGCAGGCGCCGTAGTTTTGAGGAGACTGTCGACTAAGTCTCTTGCCGGGCCACGTAGACAACGCCGGAGCCGAGCCTTGTTCTCGGCGTCCTCGAAGTGACGCGCTGTAACGTTGTACGTGTCCCGCCAGGCGTACCACTCGTCGTATGCGCCATCGTAGGTCGGCAACTCGACCAACGACCTCGCCGCACCGCGCGAGCCGGGCGCAGTGACCGCCTGGGACAGCTGTGTTAACCCTTGTAAAAATAATCTTTGTTGACGATCAAGAAAATTCATCAGCTCACTATTATTACTATTATTATAACTATCATTGTTATCATTATTTACAACATTATTACTATTATTATTATTATTAACTGATGGCTCAGTAGCACCCCCTGTTGGCTGCTGAGCGAGCCCTGGCTCTACCTCCCCTTGGGTAGGCTGGGCTGACAATGTAGGATCACTGGCCGTAGGCCAAGCCGTGATATCCTGGACGGCTTGCCTTGGATCCTCACTTGCGGACCCCAGCGTCGAAGCGGGACGTCCGTGCTCTGTATTCTTGATCCCCGCGGTCTGCACGGGGCAGGCGTAGCTATCAGACGCACTATGGGAATACAGAGCGGGTGGTGTTTGCGGATGGCTCACACCCTGTTCACACAGCGCGAGCTGTGCTGGCTGAAGGCTCGCACTTTGACACTTATCACCAATGAACATAAAACTACTTACAGTTGGTTGTCCGTCCCCCGCCATATGCACTTTATCACTATTAATAACCTCACGTCTCTGGAGCCAGCCGCCGATGTTGCGCGGAGACGGCGAGTTGATCGCGTTGCTCTCCGCCTCTTCGATGCGCAGCTTTTGTATCTCGATGTCCCTCCGCGTCAGTTCTTGCTGGAGTTCGAGCAGCTTGATCTTGGCGGCGCGCAGCTCACTTGCGTTGGACGTCTGACGTGGCTCGGTGCCGATGGACGACACCGAAGGTACCGCTCCCGCCGGTGCGTAGGAGTGTGCGCGCGCGGCAGACGACCAGGCCGGCACGCTGCTGACAGGCGCAACCGAATACGGCGCCCTCACCGATGCGTCGACGTGCGCATAGCCGGGCGCTACGTACGATGGCACGGTGGATCCAGGAACAGCTTCACTCACAAACGACCGATAGGCGCCAGCGGGGAGCGGCGCGGGGTGCGACGCGCGTGCGGCACCGGCACCGGGTAAAGCGGACGCGAACGCGGGCGCGGGGGCGTGCGCGGGGGGCGGCACGCGTGAGACACTCGCGGGCGCGGCCATGCACTCGGGGTGCGGCGCGCGGGTAACACTTGTGGCGAACGCGGGATGCTGCTCGCGGGCAGCACTCGCGGGCGCGGCCTCGCACTCGAGGTGCGGCGCGCTGTTGTCGGCGATGGGCGATGGCGACGATACGGGACGGAACGGTGACGAATCTTCGTGGCTTCCTGACGTTGGACCAGCCGACGAATGCGACGAAAACGGAGTCGGCGTTGGCGACATGCTTGGTGACTCCGGCGATTCTCGCGGCGTGACGTCGACGACGCGCGGTGCAGAGAATTGACTGCCCGACGCGCCGCGACTCTCCAGCGGTAGCGGTGTGTGATCGGTGGCGGTGCGCGGCATGATGCCGTGGGCTGTGTGATCGCCCTGCGCAGAGGGAGACTCGTCCGGCACCACTGAACGGGATCTGGTGTTCACCATCCCGCACCCCCTGACCGACGTTTGGATCCGGCTCGAAGGACCAATGTTCGGGACGCCGCCCAAACGTGCGCTGGATCCTGTCGGTGCAGGTGGCAAGGTGGGGAGAGGGTGAAAATAAGACCACTGGTGCCGGTGAGAAAATTCCTCCCGCCGTACCGCTAGCCTGTCCGCTGGAGAGGGCCGAGTTCTTCCCGTTGATCTTCCTGATTTCTTTTGGAGCTCTTCTGCTCCTTGTTATCTGCTCCGCTGCCGCCGCGAGAATGGCGTGCGTCGGCCAGCGGGCCTGTATTTATTCATGACCCTTTTATACCGCTATTAATTCCAGCGGGCGGACTGCGGGGGAGGGGAGAGCCTTTATTTATCTCTTTTTAATATACCTGTCTCTTTCTTACATTTATTTTTGCTCGTTGGTAGTCTTTCTCAATCTACCAATGACCGCGGAGCAACCTTTTCTTTAAGTTTTCCTATAAGGAACATAGGGGAATATCTTTATTTTCACTATTACTTTACAGTCTTATTGTAGTACTAATTATATCTAATTAGAATCTTACAAACAATACATCTTACAACATAATTATACAATTCCCACTTAGACTAATACAAATTTCCTTATATCTATTTTCACTGCACTATTTAGTTCATTGTTTTAATAGTCTTAAGCACTCGTCGTGTACAAATATCTCAAAAGAAACCCTTAGTATGAGATCAGAGATTGCAAAAATTTACAGCTATGTTGGATTTCGTTTAACGTAAGTATTTCGTAAGTGTTAAGGTAAACTAGTTTAGTTTAGCCTATTTTACAGTCATTTATTCTGTATTCGATCCACAGACTGTTATTTTTTTAAATTTTACTTTTGCGTTGTTCAACAATTTCGATTCTTGAGGTTTTTAAGATATGGCAACCTGGGAACGGAAACCAGTCTGATGGACCGCTGACTTTGGACTTATCTCAGGGAGACGCTGGATACAGGTGGCGCAAGACGGTGCGCGCGTGTGGATATCCTTGCAAGAGACATACGTCCAGAAAAGTAGGCGACTATTGGTTGACGTTTATAACGTCGGTAACGTCGTCCGACATTCCGATCTTAGGCTGAAATCTACAGAGCGCACTCTCACTCAGCTCAGACTCAAGATAAAGTTAAAACGAGATAGATCGACCGTTCCGTAGAACAAAGTCTCACCTGCTAAATTTACAACTTGAAATTTGAGCCTTAAAAGTCACATCTGCAGGGCTCAAATCTCAAGTTATGAATTTAGCAGATGAGACTTTGTTCTACGGAACGGTCGAGATTTATGGCAGAGTGTATTTGTGTCTCATTTTAACATCATTCTGAGCTGAGTCAGAGCTCGCTAATGTAGATCTCAGCATTACTCTTATTGCATCTTAATTCTCGAAATCCATCATCGTTGTCGATATGTTCATGCAAATTCTTATATAGGGTGATTATATTGGAACTATCTCGCGCTGCAACGCGTTTATTATTGGGGTCACTTACCATTGTCAGATTTTCATACCGAACATGGACCGTAGGTATAGTATGCTAGACCTAGTTAACAAAATTGAATTGTGCCTAATAAAGCGTACTATCTAAGTGTATACTGTCGATGCTCATTGTTGAAAGTTACTTTGGTTATGTAATGCAATATACAATGAATTTCATCTAAAAGCAAGGAGAGGTGTACATAAAAAAGCTCAAGGCACATTGCTTCAGAGGCGAGGCGCGCGATGTTTCAAACTAAACTAAACTTTAACTCCACTACTTCATGTTGTTTGTGTTAACAAAAATGATATTCATAGAAAATCTACACAAATAAAATGTACTCGCACTGCTTAGTAGAGTTAAAGTTAAGTAAAACAGTTTAAAAATAAGCGTTAAGTTTTGAAAAGTTCTATCATTATACTAATTGTCGTTCTCAACATGAGAAATGTTTACCATCGATCAAGTATAGCAACGAACCTTTCTTTAAGACCGGTTCCATATCGGTTTCGAACGCTCATATCGATTGACATATTTAATTTTTCGTACTTAGGAGTACCTACTTAAGGAAAGGGATAAAAAAAAAGACGTGTGGCACTCGGGGACTGCCGCGGTAAAGCTATTGCATAGCATTTTTTATCAACGCCATCTAGCGGTGAGAGGAGTCCCGTGTCAGGTTATTTTCGTTACGGAATTTCTGGATTCGGTCTCCACGCTCAAGGCCCGCGATAGAAGCTATGCAATAGCTTAAAAACTCGAAAGTTTCTTTTATTCCTTTCTTGTCAATCCGATTTAGTTTGAAGTAACGAACAAGACGAGTATTTTACTTGTCTTGTTATTTTATCGGTATGGTAACGGTATGAGATTGTATTATGTGGAAGCGTTATCCATATAAAGCGTTATGAGAAACAATTATTTGATAAGGCGAGATTTTATGGCGGTATTGTATGATAAGTGAAGAATAAAATCAACGAAGATTATAGGCATTTTCTAATATAAATTAAATTCATTGTATATTCGCTAAATAATATATTAGATTATAATTAGTTAATATTTTACGATTAATATTAGATTTTTAATTTAGGATAGTTCCTCACATTTAATTTGAATAGTGAATGTTCCAATATATCTTAATATTTACTGTAAAATAATTGTCGAGAATTGGATAGAAATGTAAAATTCCATATGAATACTCATTATTGTTAATTTCAATGTATAACGTTCCTTGATTATAACGTTATTAATTTAGATTTGAATTAATAAAGCGTCTTAAAACTAAAAATTATGTTAGCGTATACATAAAATAGCAATGATAACGGGAGTATAAAAATAACGTAATCTCTTTTTTTATAACGTTATTCAATAATGTAATAATGATGATAATGTAACGTTATGAAGGTTTTTCTTATTGAAAGCGACGATAAAGCTTTATATAGAAATTATAGTTGAAAAATAATATTGTTAATGCTTTGTAAACAATTTTTATGTCTTAGCTTTAGAATATAATTGGCCTTATGATGAATCTAACGTGCGATTTATACTTTTCTAGCAGTTCGCATTTTTCTTGGAATTGGAAATAAAGTAAACCACAAATAGACTAAAGGAAAAAGACGGGAAAAGAGACCACGTTCCTTAGAAGCCGATTCGAAATAGTAATAATACGTAGAATGAGTATCCTCTAGAATCCTACCAAGCGTGTTGTCGAAAGGGATAGCATAACACTGTGAAATACTTACTCTTGTACGTCTTGTTGCTCACAATCACCTTACAATGTATTGTGAGCAACAACTCAAAACGTGGCACGCAGTGAGGGACGGATATAGACATAACTATGTCTCATTCTATCTTGTTTGACATCGCTATACTGCATCTCTTTCGTGTGGGAGTGAAAAGGAGATATCACTAAGTCTATAGTACTTCTCTGTCTACGTAATAATACAATTTTACCGTCTCAATACCTTTAGCTCAACGCAACCACTAATGATACGTTATAAATGGGTATAATTTTAATTTATGATTACTTTTTTTTTTGATGATCGGCATCTTTTTCCGTTAGTCTCTGGTTTTGTTTGCTCATCATAATATATCAAATTAGCTTAACATGGCCGAGGAAAATATAGGAAACAGTTTATTACTGGTTTATTAAGTGTTCGAAATAAGCACACGATGCCTTTTGCACCGTTATTTTTGTGGTGCCTATTTGACGGATATTCGATCGAGCGCGAAAAAAGTTGAAAACGATAACGATTGGTTTTGTTAAAAAAATGTTTTGTGTATCACAAAAACTTTATAATAACTATAAAAATTTAATGCCGTTTTTTTTACTAAGTTAATGTATTTCTAGTAAACATACAATTCTGATATTAATGTTCTAGAGAAGTTTCAAAATTTCCAAATGTATATTTAAGAAAATAAATATTTTCATTAAAATCCAAGTGTCTATTAAAATAAGATAGATGAAATAGCAGGCTTTGTCGTGTTATTCGACTAGAACATTCTGTCCTTTTCTTACGGCATTGAGGAGAAGGAGATGCAATTAACTCAAATATGTTGTTTTGGGACTTTCAGTTGTCCCAGATCAGCTGTAGTTCGTGTGTGTTATTTTATATGAAAATGTTTATTCAAATATTTTTTTTATTAAAATTAAAATAATACGCATCATGACCGATTTTGAAAAACTGTTGGAAAATGCAAAAAAAAATTAGTAGGTAAAACTGCCATTGCAATTTTAAGTTTTAAAATTCACGCAACAACGCTCGACTGTGTCATGGCCACGTTCGTGACGTCATTTCTATGTTTTTATAGTAGTTGTCAAAGTTGAAGTTAGATGTGACGTATCGCTCTGATTGGTGTTCAATCCAATATGGCGGATAGCTGTAGTTATTTTATCAAAATAAATATCAATCTCGCTCAAATAAAAAAATAAATAGGTTTTTTATAATTCATGAATCCTATTACATGACAAAAATTCATAATTTAATTAATTCTTGGCTACTGTCACCATGCCTATTTAGAATCCTGAAATTGTACTTCGAGGGTGCAAAAACGTCAAAAATTATGGTTTTGGTGGACTTGTCTTCTGATACCATGGATAATAATTTAATTACTATTTCACTATTAATTAAAACTGTTAATTTATAATATATATTTCACTGCGCTGTATAGGTCCTGCTATAAGACGCAAAGATCAATGCTTGGAAATAACTTATTTTAATGGGCACTTATTTTTCAAGTAGTTGTGCTTAGTCTCCTAATGTTTAGATTAACGAAATATCTAGTGATTCCACAATAATTTTACAGATACATAATAATATATTTTGTTAAATGTATTTAAAAATTATTTTCAGATTTAATGTACTTGTATTTCATATTTGTTTAAAAACTTCATATATTTTTCCTAAAGAGTAACAATAAGTAATAATTGTAGATTATATTTTTTAATTGCTTTCCTTAGTCCCCTTGGATTTTCGATAAAATTATGTAATAGTCATTTAGAAATAGAAATATCGCTCGTTTTGGCTGGGAACATATTTATAACACTCCTCCCGACCGGATCCGGTCAGACCAAATCAGATCCGACTTCAAATCAAAACTTGTTGGTTCGTGTTCGTGTGTTTTAAGTGTGTTTCCGGCTTTAAACG
Organism: Hipparchia semele; assembly: GCA_933228805.2. Lineage (NCBI taxonomy): Eukaryota > Metazoa > Arthropoda > Insecta > Lepidoptera > Nymphalidae > Hipparchia > Hipparchia semele. Next base: position 2,034,215 of record OW121719.1, read on the forward strand.
ATGATCAAGTCATTAATTAGTTAGCTCCATGGTGAACTTTTTGTCCTTAGAAATTTTTTGTCAAATAAATATTGAAGTTAGATAACCATATTAATTTTTAATGATTAACTAGCACAGGACGGGTCGCACCGCAACGTAGAATGCTACTTTAACTGATTGTATTTTAGATTTTATAGTGAGACTAGCTTTAACCCGCGGCTTCGCTCACGTTAGGTTCGATTTTTTAAACTCCTATTTTACCTCCTTTGAGGTTGAATTTTGAAAAATCATTTCTTAGCGGATGACTACGTCATCATAGCATACATATGCAAAGTGGTTTAAGCTGTGCGTTGATAGATCAGTTAGTCAGTCAGTCAGTCACCTTTGCCTTTTATATATTTAGATATATTATCGTTATGTTGTTAATATCTGTACAGCCTACTTATAGCAGTATTATTTCAATTATGTTTTGAGTTAATGATAACCTTAAGGTAGGCATGTTATGTCAAAACAATTTTGAAGTAATACTGCTTTAAACGGTATATATTAGTATTGACGTGGATTACCATCTACAAAATTCAACAAAAAAAAAAAAAAAACATGCTATCTTGTTTCAATAGATTTTTCAGTGATGTCATTCGAAGCGTATAGCTTTGGTGCAGTTGTGAACTAAACTGATCCGAATTCGGGAAACCACTAACCGAAACCCTGAAAAATACAAAGGCCCTAGCTTATTATATAAAAATAACCGTAGCAGTAATCTCTCTAGATCTGATCGGATCAGTGCAGATCGTCCTCAGATTGGGTCTGGTGCATACATCATGGTGCAACATGATTCAATTATTTCCGATCCATAAATACCGTATGCATAGATTATAACCGCATTTACCGCTTAAACAGGGTGGACTGCATTTGTACCGCGAGCCGACTGAAAAAATGCAGTTTGTATGCAGTTTACACAATTACATGCCAATTACGCGTGGATTTCTGTAAAAGATAGAGCTGTCAGTGCAATACCGTTACGTCAACTGCAATAGAACTGCGTATATTTTTACAATTTTGCAGATGATCTGCAGTCTATCTGTATGGACAGTTATTTTAGTATTAGATGTGCGTTACGTTGCGATCCGTTAATATGTGCTTCAGTTACCTAATACCTTCTAAAGTAAAATCTTATTAAGAAGCACTGTTTAAGCATTTAGTTGTCATTGTTAATCTGTGAGCCAAATATGAGTAACTTGGTCATATGTATTTCCGCCAGCTTTATGCTACGCGAACACAACCAATAGCCGCTATGTCTAGTATAGTGCGTGAGTCCAGTTTATGTGTAGTGCGTGAGGTACCTAACTGTATCTGAATTTGATGACGTCATTGCGAGTGAGCGAGAGATATATTGATTTCTCTGTCGCTCCTGTTAGACACGGAATCGAATGAGTAAAACGGATTTTGGCGAATTTCCTTCTATTTTGCTCACAGATGCTGTAGTGAAGGTATCCTGCAATATAAATTCTCAAATATTTTATAATCATTATCTACCATGTACGTATTGCCTTCGAAATAAGAATGTTTAGTAATCCTTTCCCTTAATGTTTTAGTGCACTGTATTAGTTTAAATCAATATAAAAGTGCAGACACATTAACGTGTTGTGGAGTGTTGTGATGTGACAGACGGCAATCGGAGGCATTTCATCTGATGACAAGCACAATTGACTATTTTGTTCTTGACTATATTCGGTATCCAACCGAACCAATTTATGAGTACTGAATTTCTGTGAAAGACAGGGATGGTTTGAATTTTACAACTAATTTATTTAGTGCCGATATTTCCACCGCCGAGTAGCGTTTATCCAAGGAATAAAGACGCTCTTTTAATATTGAAAATCTGTCAAAACATCAAACTTATTCCTCGGTTAAACTTTATTCGGCGCTGGTGAAATTGGCACTTCAGCTACGGAATAATAGTCCTAATGGAGCGAAGACGCTCGATGTGCCCGATTACGTTACAACACAACACGAGAATAATCTGTCTGCAGCTTTAGTCGATATCATTCTATATTAATTCGTATTCTTTGTAAATTGTATAAACTGTAACGATGTGTCGACGGAATGAAGTGTAAAGGTAATATTCTTCCAAAATTTTGGCCAAACGGTAGACTTGTAAAATAAATATTATTATTATTAAAGTGGAACGCATTTCATTTTATTGCTAGTTAACCAATTTTATTTTAAAAGTAGCTTTTGTCCCACGCGAGATAGGAAAGTGTGATTATGTTCCGATTTCACTAACGCTGAGCAACGTTTAACCGTGGAATAAATTTGATATTATGACAGATTTTTAATACAAAAACTGTCAGAACGCCCACTTTATTCTTCGGTTAAACGCCACTCAACGTTTGCAAAATATTGTATATATGAGATTATTGCTCACATTAACGTTGTATAATTAAGGTTATGTGTAAATGAGTATTTTTAGTTCATCCGTGTCATAAAATATTCACGAAAAATGAAGAAAATTACTTTAAAATCGTTTTTCAATTTTTTAATCATCTGAGTCATAAAAATACGTGGAAATGTGTCTAACATTGGTCTAATACTTTTTAACTATTTCCTCTAGGGGACTACACCTGGAACTGCGGCAGCTGCATGATACCGGATGCTTGGGACGGATTTCCATCCCCACCCTTGCCAGGCAGTCATCCGAACACACCTAGAAACGGATGCAGGCCTGGTGCTTGCGTCAACAACCGGATGGCTTTCCCCCCTGGAAAAACCACCCCGAGATCGGGTCGCGGAAGGAACTTCCCCTGGGGTCAAGGCTATGGGGGCGAGGAGAGGTTCAAGGGGCCCAGATTGAGGAATGGTCCAGCACCATATTGGTAAAATGAAATTATACTCCGGCCATTGAAACTTTATCCATTTGACAGATGGTTTTGGGACGCTTGAATTGCTTGACAGACTCACTATTGTAGTGTAATGTGTTATAGTTCTTGCGTTTCACGAGGGCGCGTGAGCTTTACTTGTGGTTACGTCGTGTACATGCACATTGCGTGTGTGTGCCTGTCAGGAGCCTACTTATACAAATACGACACACAACCTTGAGCCTCGCGCCCTCTTGAATTGAAAGCACTATACGCAATCTTGCGCGACGTTTGGCTAATTGAAGAGCGCCACGACGGAGTAGGTTGTAAGTTTTTGTAATTGTATTGTTATAACACCGCGATACAATAGTGTGTTTCCACCTTAATACTAACTTAATAATATATATTAAAGTTCGTAGTGTTGCTCATGCACTTTAAATATATTTTTCTTCTGAAAGCTTCACAGTAAGGTTTCAAATCTTAATGTTGTTGACAGTTGTGTATAATTTGCTGTCAAAAATATGTAGATTAACAGACATAGAGCTGTCAAATAGGAAATAGCTGATTGAGCGGAGTATAATAAATTGGCTAAAGTTAACGATGTGGGCGATTCGATCTCAAAGTTGTAAATATAGGTTTCCGAGATCGTTAAGAAAGCCTTGTAGTGATTTTGCAATTTTTTCTTATGTTTTTTTTTTTCTTTTTTTTTCTCTTATAATGGACAATTATTTTGTAATAACATTTTTATTGTGGACTAATAATAAAGTTGTAACATACATATGAAGTAAATGAACGGAATTTGAAGATGTCGGTCAATTTATATTCGGTCAATTCGTGGCAATTTCTGACAGGATTTTGTTGGTTGGCCGGTTTAATAATTAACTCCTTTTTATGTGCGTTAGCGTAGTACGAGTTTACACCTCAGCAACGATGACAGATTTTTCGAGTATTGAAACTATAACGTACAGGTAAAAGGGATCTAAACTGCCATGTTTTAAGGCACAAGTTTTTCCTTATATCTGTGTTTATGGCCCAGTTTTGACGGCAAAATGCACGGCTTTAAATCGAGGATCCATTTTTCTATTATATTGGCGTTGGCGAGATGTGCAAACTTTTACTTAAGGACTAACCACTGGTGTCAGTGAAGTGTATGGGATTCGATTTATGAATGTTAAAATTAAATTATATTATTTATAACAGGCGATACCACTTCGCGGCCGACGTTGTTGGTTGATCTGTAGTGTAAGCACGAATATTTTTAACTTTCGAATTTCGAATAATAAAAGTGAAGTTAACGCCAGCAATAAATTTTATATGAAAACGACAGAAGCCCTCCTGTCATTTTCATACAAACTTGCTGACGTTAACTTCACTTTTACTATTCAAAAGTTAAAAGGTTCGTGCTTAGGCTACTGTTCACGCAGCAAATCAGGTTGTGCCGTCATTTAACAAAAATCAAAAACGCTGTATATATTATGTAATTTCTATATTAGTACTAGAGTTAATATGAGTTTGGACATCTTGAAAGCGTTAATATATTTCGAGTAGGTACCGAAATGTCGGTTAATGTCTTAAATATCGTAAGGAGGTTCAGTTTTACCGATTTTTGTTTGATCTGAGAACTGACGAGCCTTGAAACGAGTAAAACTCATATTGGTTTCACTCTGAGTTCTGACGTTACAGTATTTCAATACTCGAATTTATCATCGTAGTCATAATCTGCAAACTCATACTAACACTATTAAGTATAGAAAAAAAATACCAACAATTTTTTTTTAACTCATAAGTTTAGTTATTTTGTTTTGCGCTTTTTATTAATTCAAGAGGTTATTTTAATTTTTTTTTTTGCTTAGTCTTAGCATTTCCCTTATTTTGGGTGTATTTGTTCTTTCATATTATTTCATCGAGTGTAGGTATGAGTTAATTTTAGTTTTTATGTATTTTATAGTTTCTCTGATTCTACGTTATGTGTAGACCGCTTGTAAAATTGTTTTTACTCATCATACTTACTTTTATTTTACTTCGCTGTATTATACACTTAAACACATGTTGGTTTAATAAAAGAGTACACAATTTATTTTGTTTTTAATTTTATTTTTCGACTAGCTGATGCCCTCAACTTCATCTGCGTGCATTTAGTTTTTAAAATCCCTAGGGAATCCTTTGTTTTTCCGGGACAAGAAGTAGCTTATGTCACTCTCCAGTTCCTCAACTATACCCAAACAAATGCAATGACCTCTGATTGGCTGGTACCCTCTCGCTATTGCTTAATAAAGAGGTTCGTTATGAAATTATAGAAGTTAGTGCGCCATTTGCACGCCATTTGCAATGTTATTAGTTCCAGAGACCCATATCTATGCTTACAACACCAATATGGCGTCAATCGAATCCAAAATGGCGTCAATCCAGTAGGTGAACCAAAAAGAAATGACAGCAGCCTGTCCAGTGTTGATCATAGATTAAAGAAATCAATGGCCCTTTTCCGTAATATTAAGCTATAAACTTAATAATTGAGGTTTCGAAGTCTGTGTAAGTCCAGAGGTACTAAATAAAAGTCGTGGTAGGTATTATTTTAATAGTTTTTTTATTGATCGTATTCTAAAATCAAAATGCCGTATCAAACTCACAGCCAACGTAGGTTTCATTGTTTAGAAATTATGTGAGTCGCGATAAAGTGACCATGTATTCGAAAACTAGGCTTGGAAATACAAAACGTGTACCTAGGACGAAAAAACGTGTACGTGTATTGGACGCGCGTAATTTGTTTTTATTACAGTTTTCTTACCGACTATAGGTACATTGGCATGAGCATCTTGAAGAACCTAACTTTCGGCAGACCAAGCAGTTAGCATCTGTCGAACTCTTCAGTTCAAAAAAAGAACCGTCGTGGAATTGGAGCCTTGAGCGTGGAGACCGAATCAAGAAATTCCGTAACGAAAATAACCTGACACGGGACTCCTCTCACCGCTAGATGGCGTTGATAAAAAATGCTATGCAATAGCTTTACCGCGGCAGTCCCCGAGTACCACACGTCTTTTTTTTGTTTAGTGGACAGTACAATGGCGCAATAAATATAGCGTTAAGTAGTTTGTAAATAGCGACGGTTCTCTGTTTGAATAGACTCTAGCAAGGTATGCACGAGCGCTGCGCTGCCGTTCTAAGACAATACAGTGTATCTTCAGATACAGTGTTTCATCGTAACAGCGATAAATGAGTTCCTCACACAAGTTCACATATAATGGCATTTAAATATTTCAATTAAGTCTTAAGAATACTAAGAAACTAAATTGAAAAACCTGTCTCGTAAAACATAATGGTTAAAAAAAAAAACAGAAAATCGCGATTTCTGAAAAATGCTTGTTTTTTATACGACTGCTTGAAAAAAGGAGTATATTGTTAGATCGAGTAGGGCTAACATGCGCGCCTCGAGAAGATTTTGTCTACCCATTTACTCGTCAAATCTCATACAAATTCACGCTGAAGTGCCATGACAATACTATATTGTCATGGCACTTGTCTCATCACGCTTTGCGTCTGTCCAAGCCTTAAGTTCACTTGATTTCTAATTTAAGACAGTAGCATTTTCTGTTGGCAGTATTTTATATCCAAGAAAATGTAGGAACTATTGCTGTGTGTGATTCGGCAGAGAGATGTATTTTCAGTCTAACAAAACGTCATTGAAGTCCTAAGGTTTATACAATGTGCTTCTTATCATACTTTGTTACTACATAGGTACCAATTGGACGGAAATAATTAGTTTTATAAAGATGATCGCATAGGACCTGCAAAGACCGTACGAAACTCTATTTTCAATAGCTACTCTGGGCATTAAAACGAGATAAGAAAAGTGAAAATCTCTTAGTACGCCTCTCACGGGATCCACCGGTCGTCTCTTACGCGATCGGGCGACCACAATAGGGTTAGTCAAGTTTTAATTCGATTGATCGGATAAGAATTCGATGACATTAAACTCAAAGTAAAATGAACCTTATCTGCATGAGAATAAAGTCGCAAATTCAGTACAACTGAATTCTACTTTTACTTTGACGCTTATGTCAATTCTTATACGATAAATCTAATTAAAACTTAATAACTAATCGATGTAGTAGTAGTAATAGGACGCCGCAACGAATGCGCAATGCACCTTGTTGCATCGCTCATAAGTAGGATATAAAATTTATAACATTAGTGTTGCCATCATTCCGGCTTTTCCCGGACAACTTTTCTTTAATTCGGAATATGTTTACTAACTTACAAATTAAAATGCACATATAAAAATAGGTAGGCACAATTCCAACATGATATTTAAAAACATAATTCGAATCATATTTCTAAACCCTTCTTCGATAAATTACAAAATAATTGTGAAATATTTTATATAGTATCTAGGGATATTGCCTGTATAAAAAAGAAATTATTTCGTATTGAGCATCAAAGAAAGGGTCTTCCAAAATACGTAAAATTTACGACCTCTGTTAGTTTTTTGATAAATTATCGATTAAACTACAAAAAGATGTCAAAATTCACTATTTTTAACCGAGTTCAACTTTTTTATTGTTTACATAATTATGTTCCTCGATTATTCGAAGACGCCTGGATCGATTTGGAAAATTTTTTTTTTGTTTGAAAGGGTATTCCCGGATGGTCCCATGGTCATTAGGTCAGGATATGATGATAGGATCCTGGAGAAATCGAGGGAACTCTTCAAATTTTATAGGCACACTTGATATAATTTGTAATGGCATTTGAAGTCAGTTTTTTTAAAATAATTTTTATGTTTATATACAAAATCCTATACGCTTTGACATTTGAAAAAGAGTTGCTGATTTAATTAATCGGCAATATCCCTATTACACGTCATTTATATTTTATTATTTTATCAATAGGTAATTCTAATTCTAAAGGCTACCACTGATATAATCTCTAATCCAAGGCAAGAATTTGGCCAAGTCGGTGAACACGACGTAATGGGTCGGGTCGCACCGGTACTCGTTGTGTCTGGCCACGGACAAGGAGACGAGACCTCGAAGATACCAGACCCCTTGCATCTCGAACACCATCCCACCGCCGCTATCGCCGTTGCACACGGATGTACCTGTCATATTTCATTATTATTAGGGCCTGTTTCACCACTTTCACGTATTATTCAACTAAACTTTTTGACAGATTGCCCATGCAAAAACTGTCAAAACGTCGGTTAAAGTTATCTTGAAGGTGGTGAAACAGGTCCTTAATACTTTAAGTTCGAAAGCTCGAGTAAATTCAAGTTTTAACGCAAATGAAGCTTTCTTACACTAGGTATAAATTATAATAATTTGTTAAATTGATATCAAAATTTGGTAAATAGAATGGGGTAAGTAACTAAGACATTTGAGTTTTGAAACTGGTTCGTAAAATAAAAAGATTAATTTTTTTTGCTTTCCTCATTGGACACCCGTAAATTGCTTGATGCAAAGTTTGATGCGATATGAGTTTTATTTAAAGCAAAACTACACTCATAGTAGGTACTTGAACTTACGGGAGGCTTAAGTGTATAATTTTTTTTAATTATAAATAATTAAGTAGCTAAATATATGAGATAAAATAATATGAGCAAAATAGGCGTAATTCGAGGTAGCTATGATGCTGTTTCAAATGTCTTTGAAACTTTTACACATACTCTTAGGTATATAACAAATAGTTTGGAATACAAAAAAAAACTCAATACCTAAGCAAAATTCTTTGAGTTCTGCAAACAGCCACCGCTGAATTACGGTTATTTACTTAATTCAATTGATAATTTACTTAATTTTAATTGACAAGATATTTTTTTCATTAAATTAGGTAGTTAAAAAAAGTTTTCTTTTCATGCAATTTGATCAGTTAAGGTCTAGCAGTTTTAGAAATAAATCAAAAAGCAAGTAGGTACCAAGCAAGGAAAATCTAAGCTAAAAGGTTGTGCTATGAGTAAATAACATGCTAAAGAAAAAACATTCCAATAAGTTAATTTCTGTGTCTGTAAATCTAAAATTATTGCATTAATTTTCCCGAATATAATAATAATTATTTCCAAAAAAGTTCCAGCTACTTTTGCACAAGCTAGTCGGAAAAAATATTTGGTAAGTGCGGTTAAAATGCTCTTAATTTAATGAATTATGGTGTGTTGCATAATTGTTAGTATAGTTCTTGCAATTTAAGAGGGCGCGTGAGCTTTACTTGTGGTTACGTCGTGTACATGCAGCGTAAGTGTGCGTGCCTCTCAGGAGCCTAGGTGGGAGCGGTCAGGCGCGAGCAAGCTCTCGCTCCCACAAACACGACACGCACACAACCATGAGCCATGCGCCCTCGTGAGTTGAAAGAATTATAACTACTTTGCTATTCAAGTGTCAAGTGTTATCTAGAACCCACTTAAAATAAAATATTTGTATTATAATTTGTAGAAATTTTGATTTTTGAATAATGTATTTTGTGTAATTAATAAACACACTACGCTGTAAATGTGAAAATAAATTTAAAGTGGTATTAATTAAATTATTAGTGGTCTTATAAATAAAAGTTGTTACTTCGTTAACTCAAAAAAATGATTGAAATTATGATGGTTCTATAAAAGTCTAAACTTTATTTAAAAGTTTACTGACTTTTAAATAGGTTTAGTATTAATTTTATATTCAAATATCGAAACACAGCTTTTATTTATGAACCCGTAAAAGAATTTAGCTCCCTAAACACGAAAAAAAAGGAAAAATAGTTTCCCAGTTAGAAAGCGCCGTTTGGTTAAAGATTAGAAAGATCCCGGTAGAATCAAAGTGAAATTCTTGGCATAACAAGCACAACGTTATGAAAACATACTTTTTCTTGTGCCGGTTAATTCATCGGTTGCTCCTGTAATAAATAAATAGACATAGGTTTACTTTTTGTCACGTAAAATGTGTTGGTAGGTGAATTTTCTAAAAACAAATAAAATACGTCCTAAATTTCCACAATTTATGGACACTTCACCTAGAAATTATACAAAAATTCGTTAAGCTCACTCTACACTCGCGCTGAGAAAGCTCGCGACTGCTGCGACAAAATTATCGCGTAAAGAGTTACACAGCTTCACATGCGGCGTTTTATGATCGATGTCGGTTTTATTGTTTGCAAGATATTATGCAACCAAGAATGCCAAATAAGGGGGTAAAATAGGCTTTTACAGAATTGAAATTAACGTGAGCGAAGCCGCGGGCAAAAGCTGGTTTGCTAATTTAGAGGGCAGATCTATTAATACAAGTATAAGTACGACAAAGATCTATTAGTGTCAAAGGATCCTTGTCGCATTGTAGGCTGGCTGTCATGCGAAATGAAAGCTGATTTAAAGCGCACCGAAGCAACTGAGAACTTGACATAGAGTCTATTACAATTCACGTTGATTCCGTCTTTCTTTACTCTCACTTTTAGTAGCAATCAGTGCCGTAATTGCGATTAACAAAGTGATTAATTATCACGTCAATAGGCAGTCCAGCGTACTACTTGTATTATTAGAGGGTCATCAGTCAGTAGTAGTCAATCAGCAGTTATCTCTGCGCGACCGATTTTATTTGTCGCGCAGAGATATCGCGCGGAATGCGGATGCGACTTGAGCGCGAGTGTAACGTGGGCTTTATGATTTCGTGACATCAGAAAAAAGCAATTACAGTACCGACTAAAAATAGTTTCCGACAACCATTGTGCTATGGCTATTGGCTATAAACAATAATATGATTTAAGCTTGAGGGTACACTGCAATAACAAGTGATATAAGAAAAGAAAACGTAAAAGGAAGGAAAGGGCGTAAAAAAGACAGTGAAAATGCCGTGTTGACATGTTGTAGGCTGAAAGGCGGGTACACGGTCAAAAGGGTGACAGTAAGGGTTTTAGCCGGTAAGAGTCCGGCACTACCCAATTGGATCAGGATAATCAGGATTACCCCTACTATATAAATACCTAATAAAATTTAATACATAATGAACTTTACTTAAGTCACTAGTATGGTACAAGCACTATTTTGTTATATTGTTACTTTAACCCGCGCTTTAGTAACGCTTAATATGGATAAATATTACTTTAGTGCGGGTCTAAGTAACTTAATAAATAGGTAGGTATATTAAATGGCTTCCACACGATACAATTTTACGAACAATTTGAATAGATTGACAATTGAATAGAAATATGAAATCCATGGTAATTGGTTGGTCGGGATCGCTCGACTCGATTGTGTCCAATCAAATCAGGTAGTGAGGACGCTAGTTGGTCAATTATTATTGGTGCAGAGCTCGTGCGTGCAGTGCGTTGTGTATTTTGTGATTTATTTATGGTTTTAAGATGGACGACAAGGATAACGGCAACGATGTTCCTATTTGTACCGAATGCCAAATAATGAATAATTTGTCCATAGTCTTCTATTTCTTTTTTTTTCATCGACATTTGTAGCTAGAGCCAAAAGCAACCCTTTTTGCTTCTTGTTAAGAGGCATCTTACTTGACACAAGTCCGTTCAGCAGAGGCAACAAAATAAAACTTAAATTGGCGATCTTCTTTTGTACGTGTGGACGGACAATCAGATTGTAGCCAATTCGTTTAGCAAATCTGATAGGCAATCAAATTGTATCGTGTGGATGCCATTTTATGAATACGTAAACGTTTATCTAACAATTACAAATTGGAACCCATTTAAAGCAATATGGACTAACTAATAGAGGATTTAAGTGAACTAAGCAAAAGCATACTATATAATACCTATTACCTCGAAGTCTAGTCAAATAGGTTTAAGAAACCTCCTACACTACTAGAAAAAGAGTGCAATTTATTTTGATGAATACGTAACTACCCCCACATGACTTAGTTTACATATTCAATAAAAAGTTTACCCAAATAAAGTCATATTATTTTTATTAAAAAAATTGTCGCTTACACACGTCGACTCTCTCGATCTCTCTTTATTTTCAAACTTTTACTTAAAATTTCATTATTTTCTTCACTAACCAAATATTTCTTCAAAATAATAGTAATAACTATAATAACTAAAACGTATTTATTCATAATCCTACTAAGTGGCAATCTCACCATTCGAGTCGAGTAAAGTTTAATCGAGGTTTTCAACACAAAAAAGAACAGATTTTCAATACAAAAACTGTCAGAACATTCAAACTATTCCTTGGTTAAACGTTACTTGGCGATGGTGAAATTGGCACTAATTAATATGTATTTCTTCATAATTCTTGATAGGTACTAAATATTTCTTAATAATTCTATTAAATACCTACGTGTTTATAGTCCTACTAAACATTCCTTCATAATCTTACTAAATATTCCTTCATAATCCTACTAAATATTTCTTCATAATCTTACTAAATATTCCTTCACAATCCTGCTCAATATTCCTTCATAATCTTACTAAATATTCCTTCATAATCCTGCTAAATATTCCTTCATAATCCTACTAAATATTTCTTCATAATCCTATATAAATATTTCTTCACAATTCTAATACTATATAAATATTTCTTCATAATCGTAATTAATATGTTGTTAAGAAGTTATAACACTCACCGTCCCTATAGCCCGCGCAGTAGGTGTAGTCGCGGTCGGTGAACTTGTCGAAGAAGGCGCTGTAGGAGCGGATGCAGGTCTCCTGGTCCACCACCGGCATCTCCACCAGCGACAGCTCCTCGGTGGCCACGCCCGTGTCGTCGAAGCCCCACCCCACCACCTGGATGCAAGCAATGAGACAGTTGGGTAGTTACTTAAAGTAAAGTGGTAAAGACTAGCTACGTGTTCTAAGACATTCCTATTCTACTCTCTCTGTTACTGTGTGTTTGAAGGACAAACCAACAAATAAACACACTTTCGCATTTATAATATTACTAGCTTTAACCCGCGGCTTCGCTCACGTTAGGTTCGATTTTTTAACCCCCTATTTAACCCTCTTGGGGTTGAAATTTTCCAAAATCCTTTCTTAGCGGATGTCTACGTCCTAACAGCTACCTGTATACCTATATACCAAATTTCAGCTCGATCGGTCCAGTGGTTAGAGCTGTGCGTTGATAGATCAGTCAGTCAGTCAGTCACCTTTGCCTTTTATATATTTAGATTGACGATGCTCAATAACTGGCGGACATTTCATTAATGTTAATGTTTGCTATACAATAACCGTTATAATTTTTATTTATTAAGAACCGTTAAAACCTGCATCCACGTTCCCGCAATATGACTGGCGCAATCAATTAACCCAATAACTTCATGCACTTATTATTTTGTTGTTAATTAAAAAAAAATATTAATTACTCCGGGATGCGGCGGCACGGCCGACTGTGATACCCGCAAAATCAATATTTGCTGAGATACGAGGAGATAAATAAAGCATATTAAACTTGTATCAATGTAGAAATGTGTTGCTACGGAAGAATGCTGCAAATAAGTTAACTTATTCACAATTGCAAAGGTCCAATTGAGCCCAAAAAATAAGGGATGACAAAATCCTACAGTGTCTCGGTAAAAGTTGGTTTAAAGACGAGGAGGTTTGTTAAGATTTCAACATGTATAATTTTTTTTTAATGAAGAATATTAGCGAAGCTGAACTCGACTTATATTCTCCTCTCCCCTCCAAATAAGTGAAAAGCTTGTGATAGGACTGGGTGCGACAATAGTGCAACGGGTCGAGCTCGATTCTGCGACCTTTCAGTTTTCTGTCCGCACCTTTAACCGTTGGGCTATCGAGGCTTAAAATGTTGTGACACCTTCAATAAGTTTTGAATTTTAAATTAATTTATCTTTGTTTGTGTAGTTTTAAGTTTTTAAGTACTTTATGGAATGTAACAATTTTTGGTTGTCCAAATAAATATAAAAAATAAAATAAAATAAAAAATATGTTACTTACAGAACCCTTCTTGCCGATAACATTGTTCAAGGGGATCTGGTTATCAGGCCAGAGACAGGCGGCCCTCACGAACTCAGTATATTCAACTGTCTTGCGCATCCTGAGAATGCTCAGATCCCTGGCGAAGGGAGTCTTGTTGTAGTCTGGGTAAACGATAATTTCATCCACCTGGTGAGAAAAGGGGGTTTGTCATAATATAAACGTAAAAATTATTTTTACAAAACCGACTTCAAACGCCACTACAAAGTTTATATCCGATTTTTTAAAAACTGTCACTTACTACGTTTTGATAACGGGGTTGCCGCGCTTTGAAAGCTGTAACTTTTCCCTGAGTTAAGCTAGAAACTTCAAATTTTCAGAGCATTAAGAGACCATTGAACTTCGTATTCAGAATAAATTTCAACTTAGTATCTCAAGCCGTTTCCGAAAGAAAGGCTCTCGACACACTGACAGACAGACGGAAAAACGAGTGAGGCTATAAGGGTTCCGTTTTTTTTTCAGAACCCTAAAAATAATAATAAACCATTTATTCAGCCAGCAAAACACAACACATTTTAGTAATAAAAAAAACATTGTAGGCCCCCTAAAGATTTTCAAAGAAGCGAGGAAAAGATAACAAAACCATCGGTTCTCTGAAAAGCCAAGCGACTACCAAACGTCCATCATATTGCATAACGCCACTGAACAGGGCGCTGCCTCAGTTTGATGCCACAACCAAGATCGACTATACCGCTGGTTTTCAGGCATGACCCCACGGTGACGTCACGGACCGGACAGAACAACGGAAGGAAAGTAGACAAGTGGACTCACGAATCTGATCTCCACGCCCTCCACGGAGGTCCGCAGGTTGTGCTTGCCCAGGTAGATGGTGAGCGTGTTCTTGTTGACGGGCTTGGAGGAGTTCTTGCGCGTGACGCAGTGCGCCGCCGTGATCACGTGCTTGTGCGACACCAGCGTGCCGCCGCAGATGTACTTGCTGTCTACCGTCTGTAATCATTTTCGAGCCTCATCACTAATATTTAGGTAATCTCGTAGAATAGAATAGTTTTTTATTCAAATAAACTTTTTCAAAATGCTTTCGAATAGTTCGTTTAGAATTCGTAAGTTTCATACTAATCAAAAAAAATTAAGAGCGCGTGTAATGGTAAATCTTCAGATGTAGATTTGATTTTTATAGCAGGAGATCAAGTTTTAACTATCCGGAAAAAAAACAGGCAAAAATTACATCGTATTTCCAAGGGACGATACTGAGTAGAAAAAAAATAATGAAAGTTCGACAAAAGAAAACGTGAAGTTAGGTCCAATTTGCATTTATTTTCAATGTGGTGCATATTACAGAGCCAAATTTTTTATATAAAATTCCTATACATATTAACCAAAAGACGGATCAGCCATTAAAAAAAAATATATATCTTACAAGTTATTGGAATTATTAGAATATATGACGTATTTATAATATATATTTGGCGCTTTCTACACGCTAGCATCAATTAATTTTTCTTCTAATTAATTTTATTTGAAAAGAAAATCATTGATTCCAAATTCTAACTAAGTATAATATGTTATATTTAAGTTAGTTTAGTTTTCTTTTTAACTAAATCGACTTGGAATTGTTTACCCGATTTATTACATTCCAAACAGGTTTGTTCATCGAATCAAGTATTTTGGATCATCTTATATTCTTATGAGTGACCTTTAAGTTTGGGTATAATTAAACATTTTTATTACGCCACGTAATAATAAATGTTGAAATAAGAAACTACGTATAGAAAATTTAAAAGATTTTAGAAATGAAAAAAAGGAAGATCAGCTTGGCTAATATTCTTAAAAAAGGGGTAGGTAATTGATAGAAGTTATGGCCTTCTTCTTTAGGGAGTATCAGCGCTTATGTTCACTGCACTTTATATGCACTCCACGGCTGGATCATGCGTCATGCTCCAGCCGTGAACGGGTGCCACCAACGGGAATGGGTCTGCTTTGTCTGCCCGTCTTAACATGTATTGAAGTATGTACTAAGTACCTACGTTTGCATTTTTGAAACTTCATTGCGGAAACACTGTATACGTATAGCATAGTTTTGTTACCTATTGTAAAAAAAATCTTTTTTTTTAAAAAAGCATCTGCTGAGTTTCTTGCCGGCTCTTCTCAACAGAATCTGCGTTCCGAATAGGTGGTAGATTTATGACGTGTCATAAGAGCTACAAGTTGGTCTACATGAAATAAATAAATTTTGATTTTGATTTTGCAGACTAATGAGCAGGTGACATAACCTTGATATAATATACCTAAACATAAAAATACTTTTTCCAGATTACGTAAAACTGCCTTACCAAATACGGTCCTTACTGCTTATCATGGTTATGTCGCCTCCGTGCTTCGATACGGACTGATACTTTGGGGAAACTCCAGTGAAGCTAATAAAGCATTCATAGCACAAAAAAGATGTTTAAGGGCCATGACAGGAACGCAATATCTAGATTCGTGTCGACCACTGTTTCAAAGATTAAAAATTCTTCCACTTCCGTGTATGTATATTTTCGAGTTGATGAGAAGAAAGAAGAAATTAATTGATCCATACCTGGATTTGGTAGAGGGCTATCTGCCACGGCCATTGCCCTTCCAAAGTAGGCTTGCCGTTTACCACCAGGGGGTTCGGGTTGTTTCGTACCACGATACCGCATTGACCCTGTAATAACATTCGAATAAATAAACGTCAAAACGAAATAACCAGCTAGTTTAAGCCTCTTACACATGTTATTGCAATTAAGCCACTCATACATTGATCCTGTAATAACATTCGAACTAATAAACGTCAAAACGAAATAACCAGCGAGTTTATAAGCCTCTTACACATGTTATTGCAATTAAGCCTCTCATACATTGATCCTGTAATAACATTAGAACCAGAAGAGAAGAGAGTTAACCAGAGAGTTTAAGCCACACAGAGAGGCTTAAATTGCAATAACACATGTTATTGCAATTAAGCCTCTCATACATTGTAACAATATTAAGTCCGAGCTAAGTCCAAGCTTTATTAGATCTCAGCATTTAAGTGTTTTAGTTTGATACATAATTAGTGTTGCCAGACGTCCCCTATTTCCCGGGACATCCCATATTCTAGGTATAGTTTAAAATTTCCCGGCGGGACTGACTCTGTCCCGTATTTGAACCGTAATTCGTTTTTCATTATGAAATCGATCCAAGTATTCACACAAGCAACGTTCGTAAAAAAGCGAGTTGATGACCGTTTTTAATTAAGTACTTATGATTAAAATTGTATTGATTTTTACAGTTATGTTAGAACGAATAAAAATATGTTAAAACTGACTCGATCTTCGGAAAAGTATAAAAAAAATGACACTAAATAATTTTGTTGTTGTCCCGGGTAAAAAACTGAAATCCCGTATTTTTTGCCCATTTAACCATTTATCCCTTATAGGCTGAAAAAAAAAATCTGGCATCCCTATACATAATACACATTTTCTGGAAAAGTTACGCCCAAGTACCTGCTGCTTATAAAGTGCCGTTGAGAAGTGGAATTTCTTGCAAAATCTTAGCTTCGATCGGCTGGGATTATTAAAAGATCGTCCGTTAAATACCTACTTATTTATCAATAATTCTTTGAATCTCAACTATTTCTCAATAATATTTTAATAGATAAAATAAAATACGGAACTGCCAAGTGCCATTAATATGCGTAGAAGATTGTAACATCGTTTACTCATTCCACTTCCTTATCGCGGGTGACGACTGGCGACTGTATAAAATGACTTAAATCATAACTCTATCAGACCGCAGACTATTAATTGATCCCTTCAGAATCCACAACATTAGCACATTAATATTATAAAGGCGTCTATGTATGTGTGTATGTTTGTTACTCTTTTTCGCGACAGCGAATAAACCGATTTGGCTGTGGAATGCAGATAGCTCATACCCAGGGTTAACATTTTTAGTTATATAGGCTACATTTTATCCCGGAAAGTTAAAGAGTGCCCGCCGGAATCAAAAAACCTTAATCCACGCGGATAAATTCGCGGGAAGCTATAGCGCCTATAGCTTTTGTTATTGCCCATGTGGTCTTATTTTTTTCCAGAAGGGCTAGGCATTTGCCTAGCATTCGTCACCTGTGTTACTACCACTCTTATGCTAAGATTTATAGAGCTTGCTCTGACTCAAGATAGAGGTTAAAAAGAGATACAAATATATTCTGGCATAAATCTGTCTCGTTTTAATTCTGACTTGAGTCTGTGCTGAGTGAGAGTGCAGTCAATAGATTTCAGCTTTAGTAACAGCAGTAATACGTGTAATTTTTTGCTTTTGTTGATACCATTTGCCTCATTTACTACTGGCAATTTTTTTTTTTAATATATAAACTAGCGCTTGGCTGCGATCACACCTGATGGTAAGTGAAGATGCAGCCTAAGATGGAACGCGCTTGCCTAGAAGATGCCTATTCACTTTTGATTTTAAGGTACCCAAATTGTAGTTAGAAAAACGGAATTCTGTTAAAAAACCTTATATCACTCTCCAGACCCTGAATTATAGGACACATTGCTGCCGTCCGTGATTGAAGGACCAAACACACTTTTGACACGAGTATATAGGCTAGTTCCTCAAACCCCCCATTACCCTGATTGGTTTCTACATACATAATTTAATTAAATCCGGTAGACTCGGTTGTTAAAACAAGTTTTTCTGTAGGCATGCCATTAAGATCGCGCGGGGAATCACTTTTTACCTGGTATTAATTTTTGATGTAATTAATTAAATTATTCACAGCATCTATCGGTTATTATTGGATGGTGGAATATTTCCATTCGTTATGGTAAATATCCATCTTCATATTATTGACCCGAAATTCTGTGTGTTCTTGTAAGTTTTTCTGTTTGTTTGTCGTTACGCCTCAAGTAATAAAAAGAAAAACAGAAAGAAAAGCTATAAAGTTTTTAACCAATATTTGGCCAAATACGATTTTTTAATGCTGTCTTACTTTTTTTTTATTCGATGACAAGATAGCCCTTGACTGCGATCTCACCTGATGGTAAGTGACGATGCAGTCTAAGATGGTAGCGGGCTAACTTGGAAGGGGTATAGCAGTGTAAATTCAACCCATACCCCTAATCGGTTTCTACACGCCATCGTGCCGGAACGCTAAATCGCTTGGCGGCACGTCTTTGACGGTAGGGTGGTAACTAGCCACGGCCAAAGCCTCCCACCAGACAAAAAACTCTGTATCGATCCGTCTAGCCGGTATTTACCTTACTGCTAAAGGACAGCAGCACTGCACTTTAGAAGTTCTAAAGTTCTGTCCACTTTTATCAAGATAAGATTCACTATCTAACGATAATCTTGCGGTTAATCCAAAAATAGGTGGTTTAACTTTGCTTCCGTTTTCGATCACTCATAGATGAAGCATTTCGATGAACCATGACTGATGAACAGGTATTATAGAAACATGTCTAGGTATTATATATACTTACGGAAGTCTTCTTATTGCCAGTTCCAAAATTTCCAACGGAAGGTAAGGTGGCCGGACCTGGTGACCAGTACTCATCCGGATCTACCCTGATAAATTATAATATTATATCTTAAAAATATTTTTGATTTTTTTTTTGAACAGACTAAAACATGTTTTCTATTTGAAATTGCCAGTACCATGAGTGTAAGTTCAATCTTAGAAAATATGACACCCGAGTTAACATTACTATAAGTACTTTTTATGGAGATGCTAAATGGAGATAATATTAAATCACGACGTTAGTTACATAATTGGACATAAATAATTATGGACCAGAATATGCTCAACGATCTATGTCAAGTTAACGTACAAAGTTACGTTAAGGATGCTGAATTATTTATAGGTATGGAAAAAGTCTAAAGAGCGTACTGAAAAAAATAACTAATATAGAAGTTTTGAGATAAGGAATCTGATGATACCGGAGAAATCGAGGGAACTCTTCACTTTTTACTGGCTTTTGAAATCGGTTTTGTAAAAATATTTTTTACGTTTAAATTATTCAATTATTCAATGACAAGACAGTCCTTAACCGCGATCTCACCTGATGGTAAGTGCGACGATGCAGTCTAAGATAGTAGCGGGCTAAATAAGAAGGGGTATGGCAGTGTACATTCAACCCATACCCCTGATCTACTTGGACATGCCATCGTGCTGGAACGCTACCTACCTGTCATCATCATCATCGTCCTTCGGCCTGGTGGGATAGGAGGGCCGCGGGGTGAACTGCTGCTGGTAGCTGGAGGTCGTCCGCCGGTCGTTCACGTTCTGAGCCGAGACCTGCCCACCACCGCTGAGTGAGAAGCTATTGGTTAGCTACAAGACACTACTTGGAAGAATCCAAAGAAGTCGATATCCAAAACCCAAGTTACAGATGCTGTCAGGCAAAAGATCTCTGAATGACACTGGATTGGAGTGGTATGGAGTCAAGCAGAGTGGAGCTGACTGGAGTCACAGAGATTCCACAATCACGGAATCGAAACGTTGACTGAGGAAGGCATTGCGCGGCGGAACATGACATCCCGTTAAATATATTTGCGATATATTTGACGGCAGTAAGGCACCCACGGCTCTTGTTTTAGTTCAGAGTTCTATTTACCTGACGCCTACTGTACAGGACTTGAATCAACGATAGAGAAAGAGAAAACATACAATTAGTGTGCTCCTACACAATTTTAGAAACTAAAATACGTCTGAAACAAAAATTAAATTACTGGAGAGCATTCAAAAAGTATAGAAAGTTAAGGAAACTATTAAGAAAGTAACAACTGACAAGACTAAATTAAAAAGGTATTATACGCATTCGCATGCTAGATCGGACAGCTGAACAGTTACTTGGTAAACTTACAATCCTCACCAAGTTTTATGGCCTGAATACATGAAGAGTTTCAATACCAATTAAAGACTTAGGATTTGCGAATGTACCATGCGTAGTAGGTCGCATGCAGGGAATCTGCCGACTCCATGTTTTACTAGTCCCAACGATACCTGAACTTGTGTCCAGAACATCAAGAGTTATGTTCAGAGGGGCCACAAAAGTTGACGAGTAATTTATAGGTCAAATACATATTGTCATGCAAGATAATAATTTATGATTCAAGATCACTTGCTTGAAGGTCAACTTGTTAGAGCGATAGGCTGGCTGTGTTTTGGCTGATATCGCGTTGGTCCTTGTTTTATTCAGTTTTGCAATGGAACAAGCGCATCGACCTCGTCTTAATAGAAAACGATTGCGTGAATATCACAGCCTAGTACGAATATTCTTCCTGCGAACCTGCATTCAAACTTAGAGGGTTCAAGGAGGTGAAAGCCGTGCAACGATCGATAATTGCACGACAAGAGCTGATGATCACATTGAATAATTATTATTTATTATTGCATTCTATTAAGAAGAGGCCCTTCACGCCAGCTTTTCCGAGGAAAAGTTTGCTCGTGTTTGGTGGAGACTGGTGAACCCAAATTGAGCAATAGAGAGCGTATTGTCAGATTGCTTAAACGAGAGCAGCCAAATTTGCCGTCAGTCTAAAATATTATTGCATTAGAAGTTGTGTGCACTTACATGCTGTATGGGTTAACGTTGCTCTGTTCTATCGGGGGATTAGAGGTGGGTACATACACAGGTCCGTCACCCGATGGCCTTCCGTAAACAGGTTTCGTTTGAGGCTTATCTTCTGGCCTGATAATGGTGGTGGGCCTGGTCTGAGTTTCCTGCCTTTTGTCCGTCGGTCTCTGAGATGGTCTAGACTCTGAGGGTCTGTCGTTTGGCCTACTCTCCGGTCTTTGGGTTGGTCTTGATTCTGGTCGAGATTGTGGTCTGGACGAGATTGAAGTTGGATCGGGCCTTACGGCATCAACTCTGTCAGCTGCAGGTTGGGGATGATCGGCATTGCATATCTCCCTGCCATTCAGTCTTATAGCTCGTAATCTTGGTACTTTGTTAAGTACGTTGTACTGGACAAAGAAGCGAACTGCCACCGCCGGGCCGGGGTGAATTTTCATTTTTGTGTTCTCGATTTTGAAGTCTATGTTGTCTGTGGTTGTGACATCTCCAACCCAATTCTGGAAAAGGTTATTTTGTTTTACATACTGCAATGTACAATACTGCAGTATACCTACTATAGTTGACATACGAAAAATGTCTACAGTGCAGCAACGGCAATTAACTGTGTAATAACCTTTACTTTTGACGACCTCTTTGGCACAGTGGTGAGCGCTGTGTTCTCACTACTGGGAGGTCTCGGGTTTGATTCCAGCAGGAGCAACTTGGAAATTACATCATTTCCTGGGAATCTTCTCCGCAAGTAGGCGTGCGAACTATACTATTGGACATTGATTCTCACCCCTAAAATGTCTGCCTTGCTATCCAGTACTACGTTGAGCCACAGCGAGTGCAGGGTGCTGTCGGTGGACAGGTTGACGACGCCGTACCAGCGCCCCTGCTCGGTGCCCGAGGGCTCGTACGAGAACACGTTGGGGCAGGGCGAGATGGGCGTGGACTGCTCGTGCGTGGGCACCAATAGACCTATGACTAGAAGTAGCAGCGCTCCAATCTGGGGACAAATTCAAAGTTGCTACAAGTGCATACAATAAATAAAACACCCGCGATGAATTGAAGTACTCTACTCTCTTTTAAATTCGTCGCGGCCCGCGGGTTTTTTTTAATTTTTTATCAACTGATTTCTACTTTGTCTATAGACATATTCTACTAATATTATAAGGCGAAAGTTTGTGAAGATGGATGTTTGCTATGCCTCAACGAATCAACCGATTTGGCTAAGCGCAAGCTTATCTCGTCGTAAAAAAACATACATAGAGTGAACATACATACCTAGAGTGGGTAAAAAAGGAAAGTTTTCAAACGTGACATAGTTAATTTATTAAGGCTTAAAATTGACAACCAAAGTTTCTTTGCACACGATCTGCTTAAGGCTTACGGTAATACAGGAAATTCAAGTATGCTAATATGAAAGGTACGTTTGATTTTTGCAAATAAGGCTTCTTAGAAAGCTTTTCGTTTCGCCAGTCAATCAGTTCGTAATTTAGCCATGGTAGCTTGTTTACCGGACTGTCTAAGCAGGGTCATGTATTTCTATCATATGTATGTAAGTAAATATTGTCTATGTTATCGGTGAGCTGAGCACTTTATTATCAACGGTTAATATGATACTAGCTTTACGTTAAAGCCCGCGGCTTTACGTTAAACTTGATTTTGTAAACCCCTATTTTACCCCTGTAGGAGTTTAATCTTCAAAAATTCTTTCTCAGCGGATGCCTACGTCACATATGTATGCCAAATTTTAATGCCGATCCGAATTCCAACGCCGTTTGATTAATGAATAGTGCTAACTACTAAGTGATTAGGATCCAAAATCAGTAGTAGCGAGTGATTAGCGAAGGCGTTATTGTATACTGACGATCAATTACATCTGTCATGTGACGGAGAGCCTCTACACACTAGCGTTTGTATTTTTAACCGACTAAGAAACAGGAGGTTCTCAATTCGTCGCGTATATTTTTTTTTGTATGACCACGCATTTCGACCACGCATTTCTTTCAGATCACGCTACCTCGAAGTTACTGGCGGCGCGGGGACGGCTAGAAACTAGATTGTTTGGTTTCGATGTGGACTGTATAATTTTCGCGGGGTTTGCTCAAATCCGACTGGGTTGGGTTTGGGCCGCGGAGTTATGGGAGTGTCTATAGGAAAAGGGTAAAGGCACTGACCTGAATCCTTAGGAGCGGCGCCGCGATACTTCAGCGAGCCGCGCGTACATTCATGGATACTTTTCGATGCTTCACTCTTCCTTTCTCACTTCTTCGACTGACGAAAACCAAGAAGGCAAGTTTGTTGGCAAGTCCAGATCAACACTGAATCACTAGGAGCGGCGCGGCGATGCACCAGCTTTAGCGGCGCGTTTACGTTAATTGACGGTCATCGATGCACTGACACTTCTTCAGGCCAGGGGGGGTCGGTATTAGGTAGGAAATTTTGACAGGATGGTCGGATTCGAGCGGTTAAACGAAAACTATTCGCGCTTCGGCGCGACCATGTCCCCGGGCTTGAAGGGCTACCTTCAAAGAAACTACGACGCGGAGAGTTTAAACGAAATTATTTATTGACTTAAGTATAATAAGCTAACCTAACTAAATAAGAATCCTAACCTAAGCAGATGAGTTGAAGTTAAACTAATTACTGTTTAGGTAAGGGACAAAGACGCACTACAGGACGTAGATAGGTACCTGTAGCAGTACGAACGCGGACAACACGCGTGACACCATTCGATCCAGGAAAAACTTCCTCGACTAGCCCTAACGGCCAGTGAAGAGGCGGTGCATTATCGACGGTAATTATTACCACATCTCCCTTAGCGATCGGATTGGTTGGCGTGTTCCATTTGTTTCGAGTCTGTAGCGTATGTAAATAATCAGCCTTCCATCGTTTCCAGAATGACTGAACAAGTTTATCAATAAGTTCTTGACGCGAGAGCAAATGTAACGGACCATCTTCTATCTCCCTAGCCGGAAGATATTTTAAGGGGGTGAGAGTGAGAAAATGAGCCGGTGTCAACGCGAGAGGTTCCGATGGATCATTAGATAGCGTGCGGCACAATGGACGGGAGTTCATTACTGCCTCGATCTGAGCAAGCACAGTATTGAACTCTTCCAAGGAAAGAATTTGGTCGCCTATCACGCGATATAGATGAGTTTTGAGGCTCTTAATGTTGGCCTCCCAATTACCGCCAAAATGGCAAGCAGTTGGAACATTAAGTGACCACTCGATGCGATTTTCGGCTAGTATGTGACCAAATTCAGACCTGAAGTGTTTGGACGCTAAAATTCGTGCAATTCCGAAAGCGTGCGCTTGGCGCAAACATAATTTGACGCATTGTCGGAATGAACGCGAGCGACAAAACCGCGGCGGGATAAAAAACGCTTAAACGCCCCGAGGAAACTATCTGTACTTAAGTCGCTGGCAACTTCTATGTGTACAGCGCGAGTGGTTAAGCACACGAAAAGACAAACGTATGCCTTCATTGATCGAATTCCACGACCGCGAGAAACAGTCACCTTAAAAGGCCCTGCGTAATCAGTGCCAGTGTGTATAAACGGTTTCACGGCCGGCGTAACTCGACAGGAGCGGTGATCTGCCATTTCTGGAAAGTTTGGTTTAGCGCGGAGTCTAAAGCAGGGTAGACATTTGTGTACCCGGCTTCGAATTAAATTACGAGCGGAAAGAATCCAATACCTCTGACGGAGTATGGACATCAATAAATCTGGACCTGCATGACAATTGACTTTATGATGATAGTCAACTAAAAGATTTAATATATGATCCTTTCGAGGAAGTATAATCGGATGTTTTGTATCGAAACTTATATCGGCGTTTCTCAGACGACCTCCGACTCTAATGATGCCGTCCTGAAGGAAAGGTTTGAGACGTTGAAACATTGGACTACAACGTTTACCTGCTTGTAAATTAACAATCTCGTTCGCGAAGTGAAAGCGCTGAAGTTCACGCAATATTAAACTTTCAGCGTAATCCAGATCCGATGCAATCACCGTATCACGACGCGGTAGTAGCTTAGCGAAGCGGCAAACGAAAACCACACAACGTATGAATTTCGACCATGACGAAAAGCGATCAGCTAGCGAAATTATTAAATTTCTTTCACTGCTTTCTGCAGTGAGCAAAACGTGTTTCTTTTCCTCTGGAGGCTGTGACACGGTGGAAGGATTGAAAGCGGTAACAGGCCAAAGATTTGAATCTAACTCAAGCCATTTAGGACCAGAGAACCAAAGCGGGTGATCAATTATTTGTGCGGGGGTAAGACCTCGCGACAAACAATCAGCGGGATTTTCAGTGCCTTGCACATGGAAAAAAGTTTGAGCGGGAAATTCATTTTGAATTTTGGTGACCCGATTGGCCACAAAGGTGTCCCAACGATGAGGTGAGGAGTGTACCCAACACAACGCCACCGTTGAGTCTGAAAAGGCGAGAACTCGGTCAATAACAAGGCGGTTATGGCAGGCCTCAATGACCTTGGTCATTAAGCTGCTCAGCAACAGAATGGCACAAAGCTCCAACCTCGCAAGCGTTATAGTCTTGCGAGGCGAGACTTTGGATTTAATAATAATAATAATAATAAAAGCCTTTATTCTAATACGTAAGAAAAATAATCAAAATATATAACATTACTTTTCCACAAATAATAATAATTACTACAAATACATTAATATTTCAAATTACAAATTATTTAGATTATAAATCATCATGTCAAAAAATAATGTATTTAGGTCAATTCAGTATTTATTTATGTCAGTCAAAATATTTTTTTTTTTTTTTTTTATGTCAGTCAGCAATAATAAAGTTATAAAATTACGCATTAGTCGCCTCTACGGCGTAGGCCTCCCCCATATCTTTCCAACGTTTCCTGTCACGAGCTTGCCGCATCCAGTCCGATCCACATACCTCCGAAAAAATGTCTCGCCATCTCTTTTTCTGGCGGCCTCTTTTTCTCTTCCTATCTCTTGGAACCCATTCCGTAACTTTTTTGGTCCATCTCAAGTTATCTAGTCTGCAAAGATGTCCTGCCCATTTCCATTTTAATGTCCGAATCCTTTTAATAATGTCTACTAGTTTAGTTTTCTTTCGAATCTTTTTATTGCTTATTCTATCTTTTAATGTCAAACCCAACATGCTTCTTTCCATTTTTCTTTGGCAGATAGCTAGTTTTTCTTCTTCTTCTTTTCTTAATGACCATGTCTGACACCCATATGTCAGACATGGCATTATTGCAACTTCGTATAATTTCTTTTTTATTTTCACATCCATCTCCTTGCTCTTCATGACTTCCTTTAAGCTCCAATATTTACTCCATGCCATGGCAATTCTCCTATTTATTTCCTTCTCAGTGCAGTTTTCAAAAGAGACTGATTGGCCTAAGTACACATAATCTTTAACATACTCTATTTTTTCACACCCGATTCTAATATCCTTCATTTCGGCGTTGGTAAGGATTTTTGTTTTTGAAGTATTCAAAAATAAGCCAGCTTTTTTGCTCTCCCGTGCCAGTTCTTCCACCATACTACCAAGATCCGACGCGTTTTCTGCAAACACAACGATGTCGTCTGCGAAGCGTAGGTGACTTAAGTATTCGCCGTCAATCCTCAGTCCCTTTTTTTTCCCACTCCAAATTCCTAAAAATAGCTTCGAGGACTGCCGTAAAAATTTTGGGCGATGCTGGGTCACCTTGCCTCACGCCTCTACTTATGGGAAATTCTGAACCGTCCTTTTCCAACCTGATTTTTGCACGACATTTTGAGTAAATGCTTTTGATGAGGTTAATATATTTTGGATGGACATCTTGTTCCAATAGAGATGGCCATATAACACTATGATGTATCGAGTCAAATGCCTTCGTATAGTCTATGAAGCACATGTAGAGCTTTATGCCATATTCATTTGCTTTCTCTATCAGTTGTGTCACAACCTGAATATGGTCAATGGTAGAGAATCGTTTTCTAAATCCGGCCTGCTCACGTGGTTGGTGTTCGTCTAAAGTTTTTGTGAGTCTGTTTAGAAGTATTTTTGCAAAAATTTTATAAATATTTGACATTAGGCTAATTGGTCTATAATTGCCCAACTCGCCTCTGTCGCCTTTCTTATGTAACAGTGTTATAATCGAGTCCGACCATTGCTGCGGCGTTAGCTCCGTGTCCAATATTCGGTTGAATAATGCATGCAGCGGCGTTCGTAGTGCATTCAGAAATGACTTTAGTACCTCGTTGGAAATCTGATCTTCCCCAGGAGTCTTGCCATTCTTCTGAGTTCTGATTGCATGCTCAATTTCGGAATAAGTTATCGATGGTATATAACTATCTTCAGGTACTTGGCAAACTACGTGCGGACGCAGTGTGGATACATTCTGGCTGGCTGAGTATAATTTTTCATAGAAAGTTGTTGCTGCATTTATTATATCAGGACGCCTAGAAAGTACATGCCCAGCCCTATTTTTTAAGTTTGCAGCCCATTCTAACTTGTTACTTAGTGCTTTGTAAGCTTTCTTTATAGCTCCTGTTTTAGATATAAAGCTCTCTAAAGTCAGTTGTCTTTGTTTATTTCTTTCTTGCCTAATACTTCTATTTATTTGTTTGCTTATTTGTGTAATTTTAAAATTAGTTTCTTTCGTTCTTCTTTCTCTATATAGTACTTTTCGTTCCTGTAACAGATTCATAGTTTCTTGGTTTACATACTTAAATTTACCTTTTTGTTCCTTTGGTAACTGTTTTAATAAAACTTTCATTTCTTCTATCATACTATTATACTGCTCTTGTAAATTAATCTTTCCTTTAAGTGACTCTATGAGTCTCATTTCCCAATACTTTTCGTACTCTTCCGGTAGTTTCGGTAGGTTAGTTGTATATTTATTGGACTTTATGAATCCCCTGTTCTTCTTAGATTTTAATCTTATTTTGCATCTTATCATGCGGTGATCAGTATTAAAATTTAAATTGTTTATAATATCGAAATTTAGTACTTGATTCGACCGATTTGTAAGAATGTAGTCAATCTCGTTGAAGTGTTTTCCATTTGGGGATCGCCAAGTCCATTTTCTATGTGTTTTTCGTTGAAATACACTATTTAGGATTCTTAGGTCATGTTCCAATGCGAACTCTACCAGTTTCTGGCCTCGCGCACTTCTTTTGCCACTCGAGTACTTTCCGAATACTCTTTCTTCACCTTTTTGTATTTGTCCAATTTGCGCATTAAAATCGCCTAATATTATTAGATTCTTAGACTTTACAAAATCAAGAGCGGACTCTATCGATGCGTAGAAACGTTCAATCTCCTCATTTTCACAGTTTTCGGTAGGTGCATAAGCTTGAATTATGGACCAAACTTGATTGTCTGTACTCTGAATCTCAAGGGACGCGACTCTATCTGAAAATGCTTTGAAGCTTATAATAAATTTTTTTAAAGTTCGCTTTATCCAGAATCCAACGCCATTTCTTCCTTTAGAAGCTGAAGTATGATACAAGATGAAATCTGAATACTCTTCAATGGCCTCTCTGTCTCTTCTTATCTCGCTCAAGCCTATGATGTCCCAATTCAATTTTTCAACTGCCAACTCTAGTTCTGTGATTCTGCTGTCTGAGAGTAAAGTGCGTACATTTAGAGCCGCAATGTGGAGAAACTTGTCATCATAGTATAAATCAACGGATTGGGTTTTGGAACATTTAGTATGTAAACCTTTAGTATGTGGTACTTTGTTGTTTGGGGGGTGTTGGTCATACTCCTCCACGGGGACCAGCCGGCTTGGAGAAGACGGTAAGTTATATTTTATAATGCGATTTTTAGTGATTGGGGGGGGCTCTACCTGTCATGCCTCTGTATTATGTTTTACGTATGCCAACATCGTGGTTTTTTGTGTTCTGTGCTTCTTAGCATTTTGGCTATCCTTCCGGTTACTACCTGTGCTCGTGTCGTCTGCGCTTTGACTTCCTGATGAAGGTCTAGTTTGATTCGGAGAAAGGGATAATTGTCTCTTTTTGTTTTGGTTATCTTTTGGCTTTTCTTTAATAATGAGCTTGTCATATTTTATATATGCGATATTTCCCTTCTCTAATTCTCTCTTCATTTGTACTTTCAGTTCCTTTCTTTTTTCCAGAATTGGTGGGGGGAATTCCTGTGTTATATAGATACCCGTACCCTCAAGGTGTTTTTTGTTTTTCAAAATATTAATTTTAGTACCTAAAGTCATCAATACAACCGAAACAGGTCGAGGTTTGCCTTCTTTTTTTCCAATTCTTTTTACAGATTGGATTTCTGACGCCAGGATAGATATTCCCAATTGTTGGCCAATAATATGAAGTATGCTGCTCTGTAGATCGAAATAGGATTTCTCATTTTCGCAGACGCCAAAGAAAACTAGGTTCCTCTCCACACTGGATTTTTCTAAATGGTAGAGTCTTTTCTCTTGGTTTTCTAAGCGCGAGCGCAGGCTATGTAGGTCACGATTCAGATCTTCAAATTTTTGGTTCATGTGTTCATTAACTCTATTTGTAATTTTTTCTTCTATTTGTGACAGTCTTAATTCCATTGACATAAATTTCGAATCAATATCGCTCCTCATTTGCGTAATTAGTAGTTTTAATTCTTCCATTATAGAACTCCTGCTGCCCTCTTTCGTGAACTTTCTGTACTTCTATCGATCGTGGCTCGTACGTTAGTTTCTCGTATATAGTAGTTCACGCATATTACACTAGATGGAGTAAGTAGCGTAATGTCTAGTCGGTTCGCCTATGTTCCGACAGATGGCGGGCTTGTTTTAAAACAGGATGATTTGCAGTTTTGAATATGTAAAATATGTGTAAAAAACTTTAATTAAGTAGCTTTATTGACTGCTTTTATTGCTCACTGTGCAGTTTATGACACCAAAAACATAATTGTTCGGCTTATTTCCCAACAATATTTAGGTTCCTTTCAAACAAAAGTTTTTTCACCTTCTAACCGTTTCTCGTCACTTATACTTATTTTCACTTTTACGCTTACAAGTAGCTTTATTATTTGATTTTTCGTTCACTGTGCAGTTTATGACACCAAAAACATAATTGTTCGACTAATTTCACGAAAGAATTTAGGTTCCTTTCGAAATTTATCACCTTCTAACCGTTTTTCGTCACTAATTATTATTTTCTCTTTTATTATGTCCACGCTTATATTTCGGCACTGTCCACATTTGACCCAAAGAATTGACCCAACCGCAACATTTTGAATCACTTTTTAAGTATATATATCGATAATTGCCTTTTTAAATTAATTTTAAAACACAGCTGATTTGAGTAAACATTGGCACACTGGCGCCCTCACCTGACTTTGGATTTAGCTGTTATTAAAAAGACTGCGTTTTTGCGAATACCTCTGCTGTCTTTCACGTGGAAGTAAATTACTCCTCCGTAAGCCTTTTCGCTCGCATCTGCAAACCCCACGATCGTAATGATATCGCCGGTCGAGATGCCTACGTGCCGTGGAATTTTCAATTCGCTAAGCAAAGGTAGTTCTCTTTTGAAACAAGACCACTGATCAGCGATGTGACCAGGGGGCACATCGTCCCAATCACATTCACACAACCAGAGTTGTTTAATGAGAAGCTTTGCATATAAGACGACGGGAGCAACGAAACCCATGACGTCCCATATCCTAGCGACACATGACAAAATGGTACGTTTTGTACAAGATTCAGCGGGAACACTAATTTTGAGACCGAAATAGTCTGTTGCGGGAGACCAACATAGGCCGAGCACCTTATGTGGCTCAGAGTCCTCAAACTCTTTAATCGCGGAAAGTCGATGCGACAGCGGAATCGAATTTAACACCTTTTGTGAGTTGCTTGTCCATTTCACCAGGTCGAACTGACCAGCTTTCATCAGAGCAATCACTTCGGCAGCGGTGGAGATAGCATCGTCTTCATTGTCAATGCTATAGACAAAGTCATCCATGTATAGCCCTATATCTAAAGTTTCTTTAGCGCGCGGGTAAGAAGCACCTTCGTCTGAAAGAAGCTGCTTCACTGTACGAAGAGCATGAAATGGACTTGACTTAAGCCCGAAACAAACGCGGTTAAATTCATAGACCCTTAAGGGTTCTTGCGGAGAAAAGCGGTATAAAATGCGTTGGAATCTGCGATCACATGGACGAACTCCAATACAAAGAAACATCTGACAAATGTCAGCTGAAAGAGCGGTACGATATAAGCGAAAATTAACAATAATATTGAATAGATTCCCTTGTAGATTCTGACCGCCATACAGAAGGTCATTGAGGGAAACTTGAGTGGTTGTCTTGGAACTGGCGTCCAGGACAACGCGCAACTTAGAAGTCAACTTGTCATCTCGTATGACCCCATGGTGCGAAATCGTATACGAGGGCAAGCTCTGCGTTGCCTCCGTGTCCGGGGGTGCGGGAGAGATATAACCTTTGT
This sequence comes from Hipparchia semele, assembly GCA_933228805.2. Classification (NCBI taxonomy): domain Eukaryota; kingdom Metazoa; phylum Arthropoda; class Insecta; order Lepidoptera; family Nymphalidae; genus Hipparchia; species Hipparchia semele. Next base: position 2,065,924 of record OW121719.1, read on the forward strand.
CTAGGTATTCGGTAATGACGTTGTCGTAGGCCTCCTTAAGCTTAGGTGACGCTAACATTTTACGCTCTAAGCAAAGGAAGCGAGTTTTAGCCTTTTTAAAAGAATCGCCTAACGACAATACATCACCCTTAAATGGAAGTGCGACTACATATCGTCCGTCTGCCTCACGGGTAGTCGTGCTGCTATAAATTTCTTCACACGCCGTGTCATCTGGACTTAATTGTTTCGGTGCGTTCACCTCTTCTATTTGCCAGAATTTTCGCACAGCATCATCTAGCGGATCTGTAGCACAACAATATGATACCGTGGCGAAGCTGTTAACACGTACAGGAGCAGAACCAACGATAACATAGCCCAACACCGTTTCTAGGGCTAGCGGTGAGGTACAATTCGATTGACCTTGAACCTTGCGAGATAATAGGAGATGCGGAAAGATTGAAGCTCCAATCAGCAGATCAATGTCTCCTGGAGTGGAGTAAGTGTCGTCAGCCAAAGGTAAGTTATTGAAATTTATCAAACTCGAAATATCTATCGGGACTGTGGGCAAGAGTTCCGTTACCTTGTCTACCACGAGCGAGTCCATGTTAAAACAAACGCTGAGATCAAACCTAGAGAAAAATCTAATAGAAACTGCGCCTTGGATCGGTTTGGTTGTACCTCCAATCCCTTTAACTACAGAACAGTTTGGATTCTGGTTTGTCTTTAAACCTAAGCGTTGACATAAATCCCGACTGACGAAGTTACTCTGTGAAGCACTGTCCAATAATGCGCGCGCAGAGTACTCCTTGCCTTTGGCGTCGAAAACTATAACGCGTGCGGTAGCGAGCAGCACCGTAGTCGGTGCACGAGAAACATTACAACTCGATAAGGAACAAAGCGATACTTCCTTGGAGTGCGCGGGTGAACCTGAAGGTTTCGAGTTACTAGTGCCGGTAGTGCTGATAGAAGCAGGAGGCTGCTCAACAACACCGGGCATCTTCTGCGAAGAAGCATCACTAGAAGCCGCACTCGAAGTTGCGGAATTTGCGGTTGCGGAATGCCTGTGGAGCATACTATGATGAGGTAACGAGCACCAGCGGCACCTTGACTTGCTAGAACAAGTGGCCAACCGGTGGTTTCCAGTGCAATTTATACAAAGATTATTCGCCTTAACAAACTTGAAACGATCTTCAACGGACATCTTATGAAAGGCGGAACAATTATATAAATGTTCGTGTTGTGAGTTACAAAGAGAACACAAAGACTGTGCAGACGTAGTCGCGGTACTAGTATAGGTATGCGTCGGCTTGGGTGGTTTGTGAGGCTTAGATGCCGTATCCACCTTCCGCTCAGCACTTTTCGGAACTTCTTGTTTCCCGGAAGTGCGTTGCAGTACCTTAATATGTTCGCGAATGAAAGCAACGAAATCGTCATACAAGGGTATCTCACAACTATGTTTATTCAACTCGAACAGGCGAACAGTCTCCGGATCTAACTTCTTTTGAGCGAGGTATAAAAATATGAAGTCAGCCAGATTACTCAAATTTAAATTTTTAAGCGCGGCGATCGACGATGCAAAAGTGTCCAAAAAATTTTCAAGGTTGGTCGGAGTCGCGTTTGACATCGCCTTAATGTTATAAATTTGATCCATATACGACGTAGCCAAATAGCGTTTATCTTCAAATTTATCTACTAACGTTTTAAAAATTAATTCGTAGTTTTCTGCGCACGGTGTAATACCGGCACAAGCTAATTTCGCCTTTCCCGACAGCTTACCTAAGAGATAATAAAGTTTTTCGGCATCCGTAAGGGACTTATTTTCGTGTATAACAGTTTTAAAGTTAGCGTAGAAGAGACTCCACGATTTTAAATCGTATCCATCGAAAGACACTAATTGAATCGGGGGCAAATAAGGTTTAAGTCTTCGCGGCTCATTCTCATTCTCAACCTTATTATCATCGGCGTACTGCGAGACTAAGCGCTTGATACGACCGTATAGGCGTTCGAACGATAACAAACATTTGAACTCCGGCTTCGCTTTCGGGTTCAGTGCTAATAAACGATTATTATAATCCTCCACTATTTTACTGAATTCAGAGCGTAACGTATCGACATTACTACTTGCGTCGAGAAATTCTTCCCGGACCGACGGGTTAACGCCTATGTTTTTCGATAAATCGAATGTTTCTTGTAGATACTCAAATATCGAATTGCGTCTCTGTTCTAATAGAATTAATTGTATATCTGCGGTATCTTCAGTCTTCGTCATTTTGAATATAAACTAGATTCAAAAATGTCGAGACTAAGTTCCTAATACACGAATGAAACTTCGATTCGGCGTATAAGTATTTAAAGTTATGAATTTCAGCAAAAAGTGAAAGGGAGCGAGCGGGCGGTCACGGCCGCGATGAAGGTCACGCACACCGCTGTAATCTAAGATACAAGTACTTGCAACTATGCACCGATGGCCAAGCGAATACGTTTATGACGCGTAGGTAATTACACAAAATAATTACTTAAAATAACTACTAATAAACTAATATTTCGATTAATATCTATACTGGGATAGATCGGGATGCGATATACGATTAGGATTACGATAAATAAGTAACGTATGACCTATCTATCACCTATATGAGCTATATGTAGGTACCTAGTTAATACCTAAATGAACCCTATTTCCTAAGCAATGCGGGACGAACGATAATAATTCGCTTAGGGAACAAGATTTTAGGACGCGGGAAAACAATTACCTACTTGGAAATTGTAAAACTATCGAGAAAATTAGCGGTAAAATCCGGTTCGATTGGAACCAAAAAAATATGGCGGCGCGGGGACGGCTAGAAACTAGATTGTTTGGTTTCGATGTGGACTGTATAATTTTCGCGGGGTTTGCTCAAATCCGACTGGGTTGGGTTTGGGCCGCGGAGTTATGGGAGTGTCTATAGGAAAAGGGTAAAGGCACTGACCTGAATCCTTAGGAGCGGCGCCGCGATACTTCAGCGAGCCGCGCGTACATTCATGGATACTTTTCGATGCTTCACTCTTCCTTTCTCACTTCTTCGACTGACGAAAACCAAGAAGGCAAGTTTGTTGGCAAGTCCAGATCAACACTGAATCACTAGGAGCGGCGCGGCGATGCACCAGCTTTAGCGGCGCGTTTACGTTAATTGACGGTCATCGATGCACTGACACTTCTTCAGGCCAGGGGGGGTCGGTATTAGGTAGGAAATTTTGACAGGATGGTCGGATTCGAGCGGTTAAACGAAAACTATTCGCGCTTCGGCGCGACCAGTTACCATTTTTTGAAAAAGAAATTCCACCTCTAAATACCCTTAGGGGTGGAATTTCTTACGTAGGCACACGGTTTTACCGATGCTTTTAAAAAAGTTTGTCGCTAACTCAAAATTAGTTGCTTACACTAGTTTAGGAGCTTAGTTAGTAAGACTAAAATGATTTATATTATTTTTCCCTTTTTAGTTGCTTCTAACGTCGATACAATTTTGTGTGAAAAGTAATAATTTCCAATAACTCGTCCACTAAGTTTCGACATTTATAACTTAAAAGTGATACTTATATATATTTGATGTGCTAAAGTCGCGTCGGTTTGACGTCATACTTTCGCCGAACACATAGGCGTTGTCCTAATACAACGCGAATGCGCGATCATCGCAAGTTCGCGCGAATTTTACTCGTACGAACGCGCGATTAAACATACTGATCTCAAATAGGTGTCCTAATAGGCATTCGCGCGATGGAACGAAGCGCAGTGGAACCCGCGGCCGCTCGCATCGCTTATTCGCGCGATGATCGCGCATTCGCTTTATAACGCTGCAGAGACGCTAGTGTGTAGGATCTCTAATTAGTTGGCACGGCTTCCCTCGAGTCTAATTCATAATTTGGTACCTATGTTGTTGCATTTGAAGGAGAGAATCTAACAATTGATTAATCTCTGCTTGTTAGTATGATTTATTAATGGGACATAATTATTATTGAGAAAAGATTTTGTCTAGCATTGCTTACGTTAAGTTCGGTTTTTCGAACCCCCATTTTATCCCCTTAGGGGTTGAATTTTCAAAAATGTTTTCTAATCACACTTAGGCATCTGCCTACGTCCTAATAGCTCTCTGTTTGCCCAGCCCGATCCGTCCTTTTCCTTTTAAATATTTAGAGATAAAGTGATAAAAAAAATATCCTATTGCGATGATTGCCTTGATGGTATCATTGTTCCGTAATACCAATAGGAATTCTCACAATCGAATTGCGTAAATTCCGAACACGTGTAGATCATGAGGCGTTACAATTATAGAACAAGATCATTCAATGATAACATAGTAACATTAATAATATTACTATGGTTAAAAAAAAAGAATTTGTATGTTAGAAATATCTAACATACAAAGTTACAATATGAATTTAACAGAATGTTACTTTTCATCTTTTCATATTTGAAATACCTAGACTAGGTAGATACATTTTTATCGACTTTTTGTGATGTTTTTTTTACAATTAATCTATTTTTTGCACTAAAAACGAACTTAATCAAAAGTAAGCAGCTTTCATAAAAATATTATTTTGTATTTAAATGTGATTTAAATAATTAAATTATTACAAAGTTAAAGTGATTTTGTCTTTTTTTTCAATTTTATTAAGTCCAAATTGAAATAATAAATAAATAAAGTATAGGCATTTATAGGAATGTATGAATTTAAAAGATAAATAAGCATAAAATGTTACTATTCATATCGCGAAAACAAAGGCTTCCGCAAAATTAATTTAAAAAAAAAACTAACTCCACGCGGATAAGGTTGAAGGCAAAGGCTATTAATTTATACGTGAATATATAAAGTTCAACATATAATAGATTATAGATACGTACGCAACAGTATAGTTTGAAGAACAATCATTAAATCACGGAAAAAATATGTTTTCTTAGAAACTTTATAAATAGAAGCGTAATTCACGGAATTGTTAACATAATTAATATTGATCTCTTTTGTTAGTGATTCTCTCAAATTGGGATAGATATATAGATAATTGATTTTGTATATGGTTAATTGTAATATTTTGTGTGTACCGATGGGGCTGACATAAAGGTCACCTTTAATAAAATGATGAGAATTAAAAAAAAATTAGGGTTGATACTTGTATATTTCAACTTGCAACTGCCCTACTCTTTAATAAGGCTTTCCAGTACTACAGTAATTTTATCTACTACATATAAATAAACTAAAAGACAGTGCATGCTAACATTGTGCAGACTAACTTTGGCAAAAATGTAGGGAGCTGGTTGTTTGATACAATAAGATTAATTATGTGTTTATTTTAAGTAGACTTAAAAAACTGCGTATCCGAAAGTAAGTATAATTATGTCCTCCCTACGGAATTCAGTCCCGGCGGATGATCACACAGAGATTATAGTCGTCTGCGCGGGTGATAATATAGTGCAGATTTGTTTGCGCAAATACTGGCGCACTCTTTAGTCTCTCACTCTTATGATCTGCTAATGGGCAAAAGCTAGTCTAAATATATTAAAGAGAAACGTGACTGACTGACTGATCTACCAGCGCACAGCTTAAATCACTGGACAGATCGGGCTGAAATTTGGCATAAGTACAGATAGCTAGGTATAACTTAGCCATCCGCTAAGAAAGGATTTTTGAAAATTCAACTCCTAAGGGGGTAAAATAGGGGTTTTAAAAATCGAATTTAATGTGGGCGAAGCCGCGCGCAAAGCCCTGAGCATATTCTTAGACCTGAGAATCGTCATAGCAAAATAATAAAATACCAATCGGTGAATTGATAAGAGCCAGGAAGTCGGAATTTCCATACATAAGCAACCATTTCGCGAGAAATCCGAAAAGGATCAATTTCCCCAGTTTATATTTTTCCGGTGAACATTATTGAAATTATCTTCTGAACATATAAAAAGAAGAAGGTGACTGACTGACTGACTTATCTATCAACGCACAGCTCAAACCACTGGACCGATTGGGCTGAAAGGCTTACTGGTAGATAGTTATTGTGACGTAGGCATCCGCTGTGAATTTTTGAAATATTCGGGGATTTTTGAAAATTAAACCCCTAACTAAAATAGAGGTTTGAAAAATCGAACTAACCCGAGCAAAGCCGCGGGCAAAAGCTAGTTAATTATATTAGGTAGGTGTTAAGAAATTGACGCACATTATAGGCAAGTACTACTAAGAATTTGACGCACACAGAGACCCTCATTTAGTTAAGTCGCAATTTACGCGTAATAATCTGTTATTCATATAAAACGATAAAGTTGTTTATAGTCAAAACGGCTGCACGGATTTTGATGGAATTTGGTTGTATTTTATTATTATATGCTTATGATCAACGATAAAATTGGCTGGCACGGTAATTACGGATTCTATCTGCTGTGACTGATCAAAAATGACCACTTTTTTACACCATTCAGAGAAGATAAACAGTGAAGCGTTAGGTATGTTTTTAAATTTTGAAGTTATGTTTAAATGAATAATGCAACAAAAACTCATTTTTTTTTTTGTTAACATTCAGTAAATACCTCATCTTGGCGGTGTGCAGATATTAAGTATGTACCTATAATTTGAGATGCTTAGGGAATTGGCTTTTCGAGTAAACAAAACACGTCATTATAGAAAACGTTATTTCTGTTATTTTTAAGGTTCTAACCAGGTTAGCGGTGATTCTTAGCCGAATGAATGAACCTAGATATCTGTGGAACCTAGATACAGCTGTTGTCAGTTGTTTTTTTAAAAAGGGCTAGATCCCAGAGCCGTGAAATCAGCTAAACTGCCACTGGAGTGGCTGCTGTCATATTTTTTGGAAGGTTTACCTTTAAATGTAGATAGTAGTGACCTGTACAGACAGGCGCATTTGTGTGTGTAAACTGAAGGAGGTGCATCCAAAGACCAGAGTGTACCTGGAACTAATAATATTGCAAATGGCCCCTATCTATATATATAAAATTCAAAGTCCTGACTGACTGATTGACTGACTGAGATATCAACGCACAGCCTAAACTACTGAAGTTAGAAACTTGAAATTTTTTACAGTTGGTTCCTTATATGACGTAGGCACAGGCTAAGAAAGGATTATTGGAAATTCCACCCCTAAGGGGTTCAAATAGGGGATGGAAGTTTATATGAAACTCCGTCATATTTTAAGCTATTTCCATCAAAGTTGGTATTAGAGCTTTCAGTTAAAAATAAAGAAGTACGTGTGTCACAGTTTTTGAAAATTCCACCCCAATACCTAATTCCACGCGGACGAAGTCGCGGGGGCACAAGCTTACTAGCTTGTGCCCCCGCGACTTATCTATGAAATAATTAATGAAATCCTATGATATATTAATTATAGAGGTTGGTGCGCCATTTGCAATATTATTAGTTCCAGAGACACTCGAATATTAAATGTGGCGCTTCAAATTGATCCATAATTATGACGTCATTTGTATTGGGACAGCAGGTCCAGTGTTAATCATATATTAAATATAGAGGTCAGTGGCAACTGATGACGTTTGAAACGTTGACCTTTCGACAGATTCCGTTGATATTCGGAAGCCATTTAAAAATAGGTACTTAGGTATACCATTTTGGGTTGAATTTTAACCATACATAAAAAGCATATTATGAGTACTGAAGCATCTTGCTTTACTAGTTGTTAGTAGGGTAAAAACTTAAACGGTAACTTTACCTACTTTAATCGCCTGACGTGTACCTAACTGGTCTTTATTCATTTACTTATGTCCCACACATGCTATTCTTGCTCAGTCGTGCATAAAAACGTTATTCTCAATTGTTTTTTTTTTTGCAATTGTAATAGCGTCTAGGGTGTAGCGTATAAACATCTTATATACCTACTTATCTTTCTTAACATTTACTCTGTTTTATATGATAATATGTTAGTAATTAAAATACCTATATAATTAACTCTTTTTTAACTTCTACATTGATTAGAAGCTAGCTATTTAGCTTTTTAGGGCTATTTTTGTTTACATAATATCCATGATCTCGATATTAGTGATTTATACCGTTAAAGTCTGACGTCCGACGTATTATTTTAATAAATATAATTAATACGATATATAATTGCTTATATAATTTGCATCCTGTTCATGTGTTGTGTTTTCCTCCACCAAATGTCAATGATACAAACCGGTTGTCACTTGAAAAACACCAAAAACACAAAACCACAAAGCCACAAAACCGATTAAACGATTAACGCCTTACCATTTTTTGTTGTGCATCAATCGAACAAAACTAAACAATATTAATTTTTTTAATTTCTTTCGAGACGCAACAAGCGTCTTGCGCGGTATAACTTTTTAGAATAAAGTCTTGTATATAGAAATATCGATCTAAAGGTCAAGATTATCAACCGCAAAGACAGAGATGGACAATTAATTACGGTATAAAAGAGGGAGATAAAAGTATGTGCCAGAGTTTTTCCCAAGTTGAGGTTATGCGTACGCGCAAACTGGTTAACATTGATGGTAGAAGCGATTAAAGTATCTATCTACTCTATTGTGATATAAATATTTTGTTGGGTGGGATTTTTTCCGTTTTTGTTACTTCTAGAATACTAATAATAAGGCTCGAATAGATTGGGAAAGGGACTTTTTGTTAGCGATTAACTATAGATTATAGCCATCTTTGAAGTTTGAGTTGTCTACATGCGGATATACGAGTAACTGTTTCTGATGGAAACTTTTAATTTTTATTTAGGTAAAAAGGTCTTGCATATAACCGAAAGATGATCTATAAATTACTATGTATGAAGAGAGTTATGCACGGAGTTTCCCTGCTAGACCAAACCAAGAAGAAGGAGATTCGTAAAAGAACCAATGTAAAGTTACCGACATATAGCATATCGAGTGGCGAAACTGAAGTGGTAATGTGCAGGCATACATAGTTCGAAGGCCCATATTACACTATACTATTTATAGGACCCTATTTCGTACCTACCTACCATAGAATTTATCATCCTAGAAATATATATGACTAGCGGCCCGCTCCGGCTTCGCACGGGTATAAAATATATAGCCATTAACTGATAAAATGATTAAAATCGATCCAGTAGTTTTGATTTATTCATCACTGCCCGTGGCCCGCACGCGTTAAATTTAGAGTAAAACAACTTTTCTTTCCCTAAACCATGAAGATTTCCTGCTATCTTTGGAATATCAAAATTCATTTACTACATTTTTACTTATTTATTCTATTTTTACAACAATTAATCCTAGAAATATATATGTATAATGATCTAGATACAGAATATATGAAATGATAATAACCTATGGTACGAAGTAGGATCCTATAAATAGGATAGTGTAATATGGGCCGAAGAGCTAGCTGGTGGTCTTTGGGTGGTTATTACAACGTAGCCATCCACTAAGAAAGGATTTTCGAAAATTCATCCCCCAAGGAGGTAAAATAGGGGTTTGAAAAATCGAACTTAACGTGAACGAAGCTGCGGGCAAAAGCAAGTTATTGTATAAACAGGCTTTTTAACTGGCTCCGGTCGACGCCCTTAAAATTGCAAAACAGCTTATGCTGCTATTTTTATACCACAGCTTCTGTACTTACTTGCATGCCTTGATCTAATTACTGAGGTAAAAATGCACTGATGGAAAATCCCTGGTAGTGGGAGTTTTTTTTTCTTTATTTATCCATCTCACTTATTTATACATTTAGGCTGGGTCAACGCCCGTAATCTTCTAAATGTAAACGTAAACATTATTTTTACAAAACCTAAACCGACTTCAAACGCCACTACAAAGTATATATATCATCAATTGTGCCTATAAAATTGGAAGTGTTCCCTCGATTTCTTCACGATATATAGTAAGTATACCTTTTCAAGCAAAAAAAGAATTTCCAAATTGGTCCAGGCGTCTTCGAGTAATCGGGGAACATAAATAAAAAAAAAGATTCTGACGTATTAAGAACCTCTTCCTTTTTTGGTTGTTTAAAGGAAAAGGTATGTTTAAGTAATTATAAATCAAATTAAGCGTTATTTTAACGTTTTTTAAAAGAGAATACCAAAAAAGTAAAAACCTGTCTAACACAATAGGCAGGTTTTTCGGAATTATCTTTTAACGTTAGAATTACGTCAATGCCGTGTGTGTTTGTGTGTGTGTGTGCGTGTGTGTGTAGACACACACACACACACACAAACCTTCGCCTTTATAATATTAGTTTGATAGTGTGATGTGATAATATTAGTAGGATTATTTATTATTTATGACGTGTTAAGATAGATTAAGCGGCGGCTTTGTGAAAACTGAAAAGCCCACAGACAGAATGAAAGACCCACTTTCGCTTTTACAATTATTATTTAAGAATGGATTTCACGAAAACCCACGGAAACCCCATCCCTTGCGGCGGCCAAAACGTGAATTCCATCAAGGCCCATGTAATGAAATGAAACGGCGCGGCGTCGGCCGCCCGCAAAACTATTAACACGTCCGTTACACACATTCCATGCCGTCCCTTGGGCATAATTAAAACGTGCCACAACACAAGCTTTGACTACTACATTGTAATATTTAAGCTACCTCAACTATACTGCCGTCATAAGGAAAAAAGACGTAACAGACATTTTTTTCGAAATTGAGTTAGTAGTTGAAACTTGAAACACATTTTCGGCATCAGAACAAAAAGACGGATCTACCAGTAGATACTTACCAGTAATTTTAAAGTTTAATTTCATAAAAATTGAGAAATTTGAAGTCAGATACGTATTTTTTCCTTATGACGGCAGTATAGTTTCTTAGGGGTTCTGTACCCGAAGGGTTTTTTATTCGATGACAAGATCCGTCCGCGTGGGTAAAGTTTTTTTAATTCTCGCGGGAACTCTTTAATTTTCCGGAATAAGATGTAGCCAAATCAGCCAAATCATTCGTTGTGGCGTGAAGTGAGTAACAAGCACAAACACATACTATCACACTTCACACTAATATTATCACATCACATCACACTATCACACTAATATTATAAAGCCGAAAGTTTGTATGTGTATGTGAAACGAATGAACTGATTTGGCTGAAATTTGAAATGGAGATAGCTCATACCCAGGATTAAAACATAGGCTACTTTTTATCCCGGAAAATTACAGAGTTCCCGCGGGAATCAAAAAACCTTTATCCACGCGTACGAAGACGCGGGCATCGTCTAGTACTTCATAGTGTGGATTTTCGTTGATTGATTTAGCGAAAGAGCATCTTAACGAACTCCCTGGGAAAATCTCAAGGAAAATTAGGTCAAATCTTAGAAGCGATATTCATTTTTAATTAATCTTTCTAAAAGCATCCCCCAATATAATCCCGTAATAACACCGGGATATCAGTTTAATCATTTTTCATTCGCTCCCCACCTCATTTATGTGGAAATTATCAGCGCTGGAAGTCAATTACTTCTTTTTAAAAGAAAATTTATTAGAAAATTAACAGTTCCACTGCGCCATTCAACTCCCATCCTTATTGTAAGAGATATAAGATTCAAAATAAATCGTTCGCCAGACTTGCTGCAGGATTAATTACCGAGACTAACTGAAATTGTGTCTTATACAAGAGTCAATAAAGTAGATATTCCATTGGTTGAACGATCGACATAAAGTTGCTAATTGATCTGATCAGGCGTTTTTCTAATATTTTTAATAATCCATATTCGATACTGTTGGTATTTTTAATGAGTAGGTTAGCACTATGCAAGCTTTTTGAAGACTTAACTATACAGGCTTTTTGAATTTAATGAATATCTTCAAGAAGGTACAATTGGTAGCCAGCAATCAGCAGGAAGGGCATTCAGAACCAGTGGTAGATTCATCGACGATTCAAAAGTACTTGTAAAGGTTTATTTGAATAAAAAATATTTTTATATATTAAGGTGATGTAATTTTTGCCTGTTTTTTTTTTGGATTCTTAAAACTTGATCTACTGCTGTAAAAATCAAATCTGCATCTGAAAATTTCCATCACACGCGCTCTTAACTCAACGTGGACGTTGTCGGGAATAAAAGCTTGTTAAATAGGCATAATTTAGTGAATATCTTTAAGTAGGTACAGTTGTTAGCGAACAATCATCGTATCTTTTTTTTTTTTTTTAATTTTAATAAAGAATATTAGCCAAGATGAAGTTGACTAATATTCTCCTATCCCCTCCAAATAAGCGGAAAGCTTGTGATAGGAGTGGGTACGACAATAGTGCAACGGGTGGGGTGGTTCGAACCTGCGACCTTTCAGTTTTCAGTCCGCACCTTTAACCGTTGGGCTATTGAGGCTCTATGTAAGCAAATATGTAATTTAATCCACACGTGTGTCGGTTTATGTTTTGACTGCGCATTTTGGCTTGCATTAGTGGACATACGAAATGATACCGCAAATTCACTCCGCACCTCTGAATTATTCGTGCGAGGCAGGGAGGTTTCACATGAAGTTATTTGAACGCTGCGGCTGATGGAGGTGATCAACATAAAATAGGTTCGATAAACCAGTGGTAGATTCAATATTGACTATTCCAAAAGACTTTGTAATTTATTTGAATAATAGTCATTTGTTCAACAAGATAGCAAAGTTCATTTTTGTTGCGAGTGTCTAGTTTGAACTCCAGGCGAAGGATTCAGGCGAAGGATTTTAAGTTAGAATCCTGAGTGTAGTGAGGGATTCAAAGGCAAAAGAAACAATAACTTTGCTATCCTGTGATACATACAACTTTTCACCTCACTAGTTCAAAAAGAGCACCTTTGCTGTCTAAAACCAGTGAGCTAAAGTCGTTTTTGCTCACTCAGTGAGTAAAAGTGTCGAACTTGTTTTGAGACATCCCGTTTTCTCACTATCACATTAACTGTCCTTGAAAAATAGTAATAAATGTGTAAACTATAATATTATGTGTAATGTACAGAAAAAAAAGAAATTTTAAAAAATCGTTGCGGTTTTAAGGCGTTACGTCTGAAAGAGCCTTTGTTTATGCCCTAGCGGTGCAGTTGAATAAACTATCAGCCTCCGAGCTCCCAGTACAAGTCGCTTTTGTGTTTTATGAATACAATATTTTATTTAATGAGCGCGGAAATACATCTTTGCCATTTGGATTTTGGAGAATATTATACCTATATTCTGTCATCGAAATATGATGATTAGAAGCGCAATATTCGATGCGGTGATAAACTTTTTTTATGCCTGCCTGAAAAAAGGAGTAGGTATATGGTTATCAGGGTTCATGTATGTATGTATTTATGTATGTATGTGAGTATAAATAGACTAGAGCTTGGCTGCGATCACATCTGATAGTAAGTGAAGATGCAGCCTAAGATGGAACGCGCTTGCCTAGAAAATGTCTATTTACTCTTGATTTGAAGGTACCTACCCAAATTGCTGTTATAGGGAAAAACGGAAGCCGGAAGGGCATTCCAAACTTTAGCAGCGCGTATCAGGAACGAGGCAGCAAAGCGCTTAGAGCGCATCCTTACACATTAAATTTTCTTATATCCTAAGTTTTTTTTCTTTATATGAATAGCGGGCAAACGAGCTGCTGGGTCACCTGATGTAAAGTGATTACCGCCGCCCATGAACACTTGTAGTACCAGAGGCACCACCAATGCGTTGCCGGCTTTTCAGGAACTTATTGGTTCGCCCCTTGAATAACCCCATATTGTAACTAGCTTTTGCACCCGCGACTTCGTCCGCGTGGAATTAGATTTTGGGGTGGAATTTTCAAAAACTGTGACACACGTACTTCTTTATTTTTAACTGAAAGCTTAAATACCATACCAACTTTGATGGAAACAGCTTGAAAAATGACGGAGTTTCATATAAAATTCCATCCTCTATTTAAACCCCTTAGGGGTGGAATTTCCAATAATCCTTTCTTAGTGTGCGCCTACGTCATAAAAGGAACCAACTGTAAAAATTTCAAGTTTCTAACTTCAGTAGTTTAGGCTGTGCGTTGATATCTCAGTCAGTCAGTCAGTCAGTCAGGACTTTGAATTTTATATATATTGATTAAGTGGGAACACTGTTGAAGGGAGATGATGTCGAAGTTACGGTTAGTAATGATTTGGTTATGAAATATGGGCCACTTTACGTGTGTTTATGTATATCCATACATCCATAGACTGTTAAAATCCTACCTCTCGGCATTCGGATAAAAATGTACCGTAAAAGCTGTAAAATTTTTCGTTTTAGCTAACTTTTGCCGGATAATAGTTCCAGTGCGGAGTTACGGGCTCGATAACAGCGATTATACGATGAATGGCGGACCATTAGTTATACGCTCCGACAAACGCAGATTGAGCTTCGCTGTTAAGGCGTGTTCACACAAACTCAAATTCGGCAGCGGCGTGCTGTTTGCGCGTCGACTTTGATGACGGCATCGTCGTTGCTTACAAACAAAGCATACTAACAAAGTTCCGTTCTAAACGCAAGCCCCAAAACAACCAATTAAAATTTTATTTATTTATTATTTATTTATTAATTTATTTATTGAATGACGTTTGTGTTCTTTTTATACGAATAGCGGGCAAACGAGCACGCTGGTCACCTGATGTTACAAGTGATTGCCGCCACCTAAAAACATATTTTGTAGCACTTGAGGCACCACAAATACGTTGCCGGCTTTTCAGGAATTTGGTGGTCTGCCTCTTGAATAACCCCATGCTGTAATTAAGTGGGAACACCGTCGAAGGAACTGCGAGAAGTCGTGAGCGTTGGCATCCTTATGTGGTAGAAATCCAACCTACTCGAACGAAACGCTTCAATTCAACGTTTCTGATAAGAACCGCTGAGGTGTGGAACACTCTTCCAGCATCCGTGTTTCCTGACACTTATAATTTGATTACCTTCAAGGCAAGAGTGAATAGGCATTTTCTAGGCAAGTGCGCTCTAACCTAGTATAGTAGACCTCATCAGTGCTATCCAGTATTGATTGTCGTCAAGCGCAAGCCTATCTCGGATAAAAAAAAGGGAGATATTTGTGATGGTTGTTATGATGAACTACCTATTCCCTTACTCTCATAGTCCGATAGGACGGAAATTTGACACGACTGGAGAGAAATCAGGTGCAGGACCGACCGCCTTACGTGCTCTCCGAGAAACGGGGGTAACTCACTAACTTCCTAACTCCGAGCTAGTACTGAGAATTTCTTGACAGAAAAACCCAATACATTGTAGGCCCGACCCGGGAGTCGAACCCGGGACTTCTCGTACCCACTAGACCAACGAGCACTAGCTAAGGAACTGATGGCCCACAGTGAACCGCAAAGTGCAAATGTGAACACGTCCTAAGGCTACATCCATATTCGAGTATTCGAACTAGTAACTATAGTAATTTCGTTTTAGGTGCTATGTAGTCTATTGCCGTGATATATAGGTACAGTCTAGGTACAATCTATGTCTAGTTTTGGCAAACACCTTTGGATGAATCATTACTAAATATTATAAATGCGAAAGTGTGTTTGTTTGTTGGTTTGTCCTTCAATCACGCCGCAACAAAGCAACGGATCGACGTGATTTTTTGCATGGGTACAGTTAAGGACCGAGACAGTAACATAGGCTACTACCTATTTATAAAGAACGGAAAATCAAAGAGATTCCTGCGGGATTTTAAAAACTAAATCCAAGCGAGAGACGCCGCAGGCATCAGCTAGTGAATAATAAATAATTTAATTACAAAATCGTAGATGTTACAAAAAATTTAACCTTCTTACATGTACGTAGTACATATTACCAGAATAGTGTGAATATTTAATTGACATTGGTTTACTTGTTATAGTTTCTATGAGTAACTTATGTGGCAGAACCTGGGAGAGTCTTCAAATAATAGTCCAAATAAATACACTTTCAGCTATATTTCCGAGCAGAGTTTATACTTTCTAATTTGTTTTACAGAATGAACATCTATTAATCCGTTACTTAACTTTTATACATGATTCAAACAAAAGGTTTACAATACTACCAACCAAACAAACAGTGATATTAGTATTCCGAATCCTATTTACAATGTAGAAATAATTGAATTACGATTATAGTCAACTGAATAAACGATTTAAATAACAATTAAACATTCAAGCAGCTCAATATCAATCAAATTCCTGTGATTTAATATTTACAATTCAGCCAACCAAACGGACAAAGTAATCTTCATGATATCAATTTTTCAGAGCATTATTTACAAACTAAATATCATAAAAGTAGGTATTCGTAAAACATAATATAATTAAATTAGAATTATAATCAATTGAATAAACTATTTAAATAATGGTTTACTATTTAAGTAACTCAATACCAATCAACTTCTACTGGTATCACAACAATCATTAATCATTAATTTGGATTAACGCAAGATATATAATAAAATATTCTGATATTAAACATTCATAACAAAATAATATTTACTATTATTAATTATCACTTCTAAATATAAATATTGTAATAATCAAAATATCTGATGTAATCCGGAAGTAACGTGTACCACAGATTAGGTACATATGTAGGTCTAGCATGGCGTAGCAACTATTGGTTGGTAACATTCCGCCATCCTCCCACGCGCGTGTCTCACGCCGCGTAATCAAGATCCTCGTCCCTGCAGCTGCATCAGTTACCTGGACAGAGAAAGAAATCGCACAGTAACATGTTCTGGAGAGATCATCTCGATTCGCTTAGAAGTACTTAAAACCTACGGAATTCACAGGCAGAGGCCATATAGACAATAACTAAAATTGGTCACTCAGACAGTAGGTTAGATAGATTACACAGACATCATCGTAGATATTACAAAGACAGTATCTCGTAGAGGTCACATAGACATTATTTTGGTAGAAGTCACACAGACATTATCTTGGTGAGGTCACACAGACATTATCTTGGTGAGGTCACACAGACATTTTCGTGAAGAGATCAGACAGACATTATCTCGGAGAGGTCACATAGACATTATTTTGGTAGAAGTCACACAGACATTTTCTTGGTAAGGTCACACAGACATTTTCTTGGTAAGGTCACACAGACATTATCTCGGAGAGGTCACATAGACATTATTTTGGTAGAAGTCATACAGATATTATCTTGGTGAGGTCACACAGACATTTTCTTGGTAAGGTCACACAGACATTTTCTTGGTAAGGTCACACAGACATTATCTCGGAGAGGTCACATAGACATTATTTTGGTAGAAGTCACACAGACATTATCTTGGTGAGGTCACACAGACATTTTCTTGGTAAGGTCACACAGACATTTTCTTGGTAAGGTCACACAGACATTATCTCGGAGAAGTCACATAGACATTATTTTGGTAGAAGTCACACAGACATTATCTTGGGAAAGGTCACACAGACATTATCTTGGTGAAGTCACACAGACATTATCTAGGAGAAGTTACATAGACATTATCTTGGTAGAAGTCACACAGACATTATCTTGCATATTTTATTAGGCCCTGTGTAACGACTTTTCAATTTTGTGAAATTTGTGTCGACGTATCTCTTCTGGCTACATTAACCCACACAACTATTTTTTTTCCTACCCCACATTTTATGCATTTTTTTACAAGAATCGTCAAATCGGTTTCTTTTCCCTCTATTACGGTCATGTTTCTGTCAAAATGCAACTTCGCAGTGCCTCGCCTATTTTGTGAGCCTTGATATTGATCAGCAAAGTTTTGCGACAAAGCTTTCTACTAACCTAAAGGAAATTTTTGGCAAGCGGGAATTTTATAAGCAAACATTAGTCTGAATAGAGAAAATATGAGTCGTATGATATATACCCCATACAGCATCAGGGAGTTCCTCGATTATTTTGGTTCTATTAATACGCTAAACCAGATCGTTGGACCTTGACTAGATTGCGGCGAACTGTTTAAATTAGCAAGCACTGAAAGCTTTTCCTTTATCAGCAATAATTGTAACATTCAGATAATATTGTTTCTTTTAATTTTTTAACTGTCACACTCACAAGTGAACTGCACTTTTTGACTGCTCTAACATACACAAATTTTGTAAAAGAATCTAAACTAAGGAGTACTAAGAACTACTAGTATATTATCATCATCATCATTTCAGCCTGCGGACATCCACTGCTGAACTGCTGCCTTTCCCTAAGAGCACCACCACACACGCTAGAATATACGGACTCGCAATCCAAATTTTTTTCCAGAAGAGTCCAAGTTTCCGGCGTGAATATGTGCAAACTCTAACTTCCTTTGTTTTATATATTTTTCACGAATTTATATGAGTTATGCTAATAACTAGAAACAGTTTTGCTATTAAAGATGTTATTTTTAAAATATGTTTATTTATTAAGTCTGGATCTACTGTATTTTCCCGTAATGCTTTAGTATTTGTTGATCATTCGATGATCTTGCAATTTTATTGGAGGGTAGTCATCCCATTAATATGGAAAATGAGCCCTATAAGAGGGTCCCCACTCCCCACTAAACGTATCTAGGTGTTTCATTTGCTGCCCTGGCCTATACTGTATTTGCAAACCAAAACTCGGAATAGTAAAGCTACCCTCGAGCAATACGAGGAAATAGATACTTTTTAACTAATGTTGGACTGAAGTATTTTCCTATTCTTCCTCCGGTATTTTCCTTCACGGGACATTGTAGTTACTCGTCGAAGGCCGAAGTAAAGTTTTTTTTAATATTGACTAGCGTTTGGCTGCGATCACACCCGATGGTAAGTAAAGATGCAGCCTAAGCTGGAACGCGCTTGCCTAGAAAATGCCTATTGATTTGAAGGTACCCAAATTGTAGTTATAGGGAATAACGGAAGCCGGAAGGGCTTTCTAAATTTAATTTAAATTCCAAGTTTATAAATATGCTAGAGTTATAATTCTTCTTTAGACTAAAAATATGCAACTGGTTTATTTAGACACTTAATTGCTGCTTAAGCATGCCATCTAGTCCTAACTTATTCGCGTCGGTATGTAATTCTGTTACGACGTTACTTTCATAAATACCAACTACATCCTTTGGGTTTATTTAGTTTCAGAGTAACTTAACATGCCTTTTCCTGTGCAGAGTCCCAAGACCAACTTAGAAACATCTTTTCCTGTGATTTTTGTCAATGAAACAGCTATTATGGACAAACCAACGTATGCATTTTTTGGAAGAGCTATTATGAACACACACATCGATATATACACACATGTATTGTATGAATTTTCCTAAATTAAGAAGCTAATGAATTTCGTGATTATTTTATGGTCGCGGTAATTTTTAGGTCGTAAGTATTTAAAATCCCTTTTTTTAATGGTTTAGGTAAAAATAATATTTATTTTAGTTTTAATTTTAAATTAGCTTTTTTTTCAGAAAGCTCAAAACAAGTTTTTAATAAGTTGTATTCCTGCTTCTACGGTAACGATCGGCAACATTACATTACCAAGCTACACAAGTCTCTTAGTATCGATTAGTCTCTTAGTATCGATTAGTCGAGAAAAACGGCAGGGACATTTGCTAAATCAAAAGGCGTATAGGGATTTTTTTTTTTTACTGTCACAAAAGCAGATTTGTGAGATGAGTTCTCAGGAATTTTCAGTTGGTAATAGTCTTGAGCTAGATCAATGATCATCAATAGGTATGTGGTAACGGTTAAAGATCTTTCACAGTTTGCGAGTTTTAAAGCCCTGTAATCTATGCACAGCCTCTAGGTTCCATCCTTTATCCACACCATCCTTTATAATTCCACACTAATATAGCTGGAATCCCGTATTTAGATCGTTTTACGTGCCTATCCATTATTCCAGCTATCTAATCCTGAACTTTTTATGTAACAATTATTTTATTTTCGTACACTTTACTTTACTGTGTGATTTAATATAATACTAGTTTTTCTGCCGTCTGAATATGCATTCGTATTAAGAAGTAGATAATAGCTATCTATATATATAAAATTCAAAGTCCTGACTGACTGACTGACTGACTGAGATATCAACGCGCAGCCTAAACTACTGAAGTTAGAAACTTGAAATTTTTACAGTTGGTTCCTTTTATGACGTAGGCGCACACTAAGAAAGGATTATTGGAAATTCCACCCCTAAGGGGTTTAAATAGGGGATAGAAGTTTATATGAAACTCCGTCATTTTTCAAGCTGTTTCCATCAAAGTTGGTATTTGAGCCTTCAGTTAAAAATAAAAAGTACGTGTGTCACAGTTTTTGAAAATTCCACCCCAAAATCTAATTCCACGCGGACGAAGTCGCGGGGGCAGAAGCTACCTAGTATAAAATAAAAATGGAAAGTTTATCGAAATCCTCATTGTTTTGTTCCGCTACATCCATTTCACATGTGCTGGTTCGTTAGTACCAATAACACAACTAATAATAGTTATGTATTATGTATTACCTAACCTATACACTCCCCTCGCGTCTGTTTACACCGACGGAGGTAAGACAAAAGATCCACTGTCCATGCATCATGACGGCTGTATTTATACGTCATAATATATTCAACTACCCACATATAGCCTCGCGCTACATCACCTATACCTGGTAATGAAGAGATTCTAGAAAACCTGATAGCGGAATTAAGATTCATAATATTTTGAACTTTTTTCAGTATTAATTAAATATTAACTCAGCGCGCGCAATCGATTATCAGTTGGCAAAGAAATTTACTATATCACAAATGCTAATTTTCAATGCAGACTGGCGGCGCGGGGACGGCTAGAAACTAGATTGTTTGGTTTCGATGTGGACTGTATAATTTTCGCGGGGTTTGCTCAAATCCGACTGGGTTGGGTTTGGGCCGCGGAGTTATGGGAGTGTCTATAGGAAAAGGGTAAAGGCACTGACCTGAATCCTTAGGAGCGGCGCCGCGATACTTCAGCGAGCCGCGCGTACATTCATGGATACTTTTCGATGCTTCACTCTTCCTTTCTCACTTCTTCGACTGACGAAAACCAAGAAGGCAAGTTTGTTGGCAAGTCCAGATCAACACTGAATCACTAGGAGCGGCGCGGCGATGCACCAGCTTTAGCGGCGCGTTTACGTTAATTGACGGTCATCGATGCACTGACACTTCTTCAGGCCAGGGGGGGTCGGTATTAGGTAGGAAATTTTGACAGGATGGTCGGATTCGAGCGGTTAAACGAAAACTATTCGCGCTTCGGCGCGACCATGTCCCCGGGCTTGAAGGGCTACCTTCAAAGAAACTACGACGCGGAGAGTTTAAACGAAATTATTTATTGACTTAAGTATAATAAGCTAACCTAACTAAATAAGAATCCTAACCTAAGCAGATGAGTTGAAGTTAAACTAATTACTGTTTAGGTAAGGGACAAAGACGCACTACAGGACGTAGATAGGTACCTGTAGCAGTACGAACGCGGACAACACGCGTGACACCATTCGATCCAGGAAAAACTTCCTCGACTAGCCCTAACGGCCAGTGAAGAGGCGGTGCATTATCGACGGTAATTATTACCACATCTCCCTTAGCGATCGGATCGGTTGGCGTGTTCCATTTGTTTCGAGTCTGTAGCGTATGTAAATAATCAGCCTTCCATCGTTTCCAGAATGACTGAACAAGTTTATCAATAAGTTCTTGACGCGAGAGCAAATGTAACGGACCATCTTCTATCTCCCTAGCCGGAAGATATTTTAAGGGGGTGAGAGTGAGAAAATGAGCCGGTGTCAACGCGAGAGGTTCCGATGGATCATTAGATAGCGTGCGGCACAATGGACGGGAGTTCATTACTGCCTCGATCTGAGCAAGCACAGTATTGAACTCTTCCAAGGAAAGAATTTGGTCGCCTATCACGCGATATAGATGAGTTTTGAGGCTCTTAATGTTGGCCTCCCAATTACCGCCAAAATGGCAAGCAGTTGGAACATTAAGTGACCACTCGATGCGATTTTCGGCTAGTATGTGACCAAATTCAGACCTGAAGTGTTTGGACGCTAAAAATTCGTGCAATTCCGAAAGCGTGCGCTTGGCGCAAACATAATTTGACGCATTGTCGGAATGAACGCGAGCGACAAAACCGCGGCGGGATAAAAAACGCTTAAACGCCCCGAGGAAACTATCTGTACTTAAGTCGCTGGCAACTTCTATGTGTACAGCGCGAGTGGTTAAGCACACGAAAAGACAAACGTATGCCTTCATTGATCGAATTCCACGACCGCGAGAAACAGTCACCTTAAAAGGCCCTGCGTAATCAGTGCCAGTGTGTATAAACGGTTTCACGGCCGGCGTAACTCGACAGGAGCGGTGATCTGCCATTTCTGGAAAGTTTGGTTTAGCGCGGAGTCTAAAGCAGGGTAGACATTTGTGTACCCGGCTTCGAATTAAATTACGAGCGGAAAGAATCCAATACCTCTGACGGAGTATGGACATCAATAAATCTGGACCTGCATGACAATTGACTTTATGATGATAGTCAACTAAAAGATTTAATATATGATCCTTTCGAGGAAGTATAATCGGATGTTTTGTATCGAAACTTATATCGGCGTTTCTCAGACGACCTCCGACTCTAATGATGCCGTCCTGAAGGAAAGGTTTGAGACGTTGAAACATTGGACTACAACGTTTACCTGCTTGTAAATTAACAATCTCGTTCGCGAAGTGAAAGCGCTGAAGTTCACGCAATATTAAACTTTCAGCGTAATCCAGATCCGATGCAATCACCGTATCACGACGCGGTAGTAGCTTAGCGAAGCGGCAAACGAAAACCACACAACGTATGAATTTCGACCATGACGAAAAGCGATCAGCTAGCGAAATTATTAAATTTCTTTCACTGCTTTCTGCAGTGAGCAAAACGTGTTTCTTTTCCTCTGGAGGCTGTGACACGGTGGAAGGATTGAAAGCGGTAACAGGCCAAAGATTTGAATCTAACTCAAGCCATTTAGGACCAGAGAACCAAAGCGGGTGATCAGTTATTTGTGCGGGGGTAAGACCTCGCGACAAACAATCAGCGGGATTTTCCGTGCCTTGCACATGGAAAAAAGTTTGAGCGGGAAATTCATTTTGAATTTTGGTGACCCGATTGGCCACAAAAGTGTCCCAACGATGAGGTGAGGAGTATACCCAACACAACGCCACCGTTGAGTCTGAAAAGGCGAGAACTCGGTCAATAACAAGGCGGTTATGGCAGGCTTCAATGACCTTGGTCATTAAGCTGCTCAGCAACAGAATGGCACAAAGCTCCAACCTCGCAAGCGTTATAGTCTTGCGAGGCGAGACTTTGGATTTAGCTGTTATTAAAAAGACTGCGTTTTTGCGAATACCTCTGCTGTCTTTCACGTGGAAGTAAATTACTCCTCCGTAAGCCTTTTCGCTCGCATCTGCAAACCCCACGATCGTAATGATATCGCCGGTCGAGATGCCTACGTGCCGTGGAATTTTCAATTCGCTGAGTAAAGGTAGTTCTCTTTTGAAACAAGACCACTGATCAGCAATGTGACCAGGGGGCACATCGTCCCAATCACATTCACACAACCAGAGTTGTTTAATGAGAAGCTTTGCATATAAGACGACGGGAGCAACGAAACCCATGACGTCCCATATCCTAGCGACACATGACAAAATGGTACGTTTTGTACAAGATTCAGCGGGAACACTAATTTTGAGACCGAAATAGTCTGTTGCGGGAGACCAACATAGGCCGAGCACCTTATGTGGCTCAGAGTCCTCAAACTCTTTAATCGCGGAAAGTCGATGCGACAGCGGAATCGAATTTAACACCTTTTGTGAGTTGCTTGTCCATTTCACCAGGTCGAACTGACCAGCTTTCATCAGAGCAATCACTTCGGCAGCGGTGGAGATAGCATCGTCTTCATTGTCAATGCTATAGACAAAGTCATCCATGTATAGCCCTATATCTAAAGTTTCTTTAGCGCGCGGGTAAGAAGCACCTTCGTCTGAAAGAAGCTGCTTCACTGTACGAAGAGCATGAAATGGACTTGACTTAAGCCCGAAACAAACGCGGTTAAATTCATAGACCCTTAAGGGTTCTTGCGGAGAAAAGCGGTATAAAATGCGTTGGAATCTGCGATCACATGGACGAACTCCAATACAAAGAAACATCTGACGAATGTCAGCTGAAAGAGCGGTACGACATAAGCGAAAATTAACAATAATATTGAATAGATTCCCTTGTAGATTCTGACCGCCATACAGAAGGTCATTGAGGGAAACTTGAGTGGTTGTCTTGGAACTGGCGTCCAGGACAACGCGCAACTTAGAAGTCAACTTGTCATCTCGTATGACCCCATGGTGCGAAATCGTATACGAGGGCAAGCTCTGCGTTGCCTCCGTGTCCGGGGGTGCGGGAGAGATATAACCTTTGTCTAGGTATTCGGTAATGACGTTGTCGTAGGCCTCCTTAAGCTTAGGTGACGCTAACATTTTACGCTCTAAGCAAAGGAAGCGAGTTTTAGCCTTTTTAAAAGAATCGCCTAACGACAATACATCACCCTTAAATGGAAGTGCGACTACATATCGTCCGTCTGCCTCACGGGTAGTCGTGCTGCTATAAATTTCTTCACACGCCGTGTCATCTGGACTTAATTGTTTCGGTGCGTTCACCTCTTCTATTTGCCAGAATTTTCGCACAGCATCATCTAGCGGATCTGTAGCACAACAATATGATACCGTGGCGAAGCTGTTAACACGTACAGGAGCAGAACCAACGATAACATAGCCCAACACCGTTTCTAGGGCTAGCGGTGAGGTACAATTCGATTGACCTTGAACCTTGCGAGGTAATAGGAGATGCGGAAAGATTGAAGCTCCAATCAGCAGATCAATGTCTCCTGGAGTGGAGTAAGTGTCGTCAGCCAAAGGTAAGTTATTGAAATTTATCAAACTCGAAATATCTATCGGGACTGTGGGCAAGAGTTCCGTTACCTTGTCTACCACGAGCGAGTCCATGTTAAAACAAACGCTGAGATCAAACCTAGAGAAAAATCTAATAGAAACTGCGCCTTGGATCGGTTTGGTTGTACCTCCAATCCCTTTAACTACAGAACAGTTTGGATTCTGGTTTGTCTTTAAACCTAAGCGTTGACATAAATCCCGACTGACGAAGTTACTCTGTGAAGCACTGTCCAATAATGCGCGCGCAGAGTACTCCTTGCCTTTGGCGTCGAAAACTATAACGCGTGCGGTAGCGAGCAGCACCGTAGTCGGTGCACGAGAAACATTACAACTCGATAAGGAACAAAGCGATACTTCCTTGGAGTGCGCGGGTGAACCTGAAGGTTTCGAGTTACTAGTGCCGGTAGTGCTGATAGAAGCAGGAGGCTGCTCAACAACACCGGGCATCTTCTGCGAAGAAGCATCACTAGAAGCCGCACTCGAAGTTGCGGAATTTGCGGTTGCGGAATGCCTGTGGAGCATACTATGATGAGGTAACGAGCACCAGCGGCACCTTGACTTGCTAGAACAAGTGGCCAACCGGTGGTTTCCAGTGCAATTTATACAAAGATTATTCGCCTTAACAAACTTGAAACGATCTTCAACGGACATCTTATGAAAGGCGGAACAATTATATAAATGTTCGTGTTGTGAGTTACAAAGAGAACACAAAGACTGTGCAGACGTAGTCGCGGTACTAGTATAGGTATGCGTCGGCTTGGGTGGTTTGTGAGGCTTAGATGCCGTATCCACCTTCCGCTCAGCACTTTTCGGAACTTCTTGTTTCCCGGAAGTGCGTTGCAGTACCTTAATATGTTCGCGAATGAAAGCAACGAAATCGTCATACAAGGGTATCTCACAACTATGTTTATTCAACTCGAACAGGCGAACAGTCTCCGGATCTAACTTCTTTTGAGCGAGGTATAAAAATATGAAGTCAGCCAGATTACTCAAATTTAAATTTTTAAGCGCGGCGATCGACGATGCAAAAGTGTCCAAAAAATTTTCAAGGTTGGTCGGAGTCGCGTTTGACATCGCCTTAATGTTATAAATTTGATCCATATACGACGTAGCCAAATAGCGTTTATCTTCAAATTTATCTACTAACGTTTTAAAAATTAATTCGTAGTTTTCTGCGCACGGTGTAATACCGGCACAAGCTAATTTCGCCTTTCCCGACAGCTTACCTAAGAGATAATAAAGTTTTTCGGCATCCGTAAGGGACTTATTTTCGTGTATAACAGTTTTAAAGTTAGCGTAGAAGAGACTCCACGATTTTAAATCGTATCCATCGAAAGACACTAATTGAATCGGGGGCAAATAAGGTTTAAGTCTTCGCGGCTCATTCTCATTCTCAACCTTATTATCATCGGCGTACTGCGAGACTAAGCGCTTGATACGACCGTATAGGCGTTCGAACGATAACAAACATTTGAACTCCGGCTTCGCTTTCGGGTTCAGTGCTAATAAACGATTATTATAATCCTCCACTATTTTACTGAATTCAGAGCGTAACGTATCGACATTACTACTTGCGTCGAGAAATTCTTCCCGGACCGACGGGTTAACGCCTATGTTTTTCGATAAATCGAATGTTTCTTGTAGATACTCAAATATCGAATTGCGTCTCTGTTCTAATAGAATTAATTGTATATCTGCGGTATCTTCAGTCTTCGTCATTTTGAATATAAACTAGATTCAAAAATGTCGAGACTAAGTTCCTAATACACGAATGAAACTTCGATTCGGCGTATAAGTATTTAAAGTTATGAATTTCAGCAAAAAGTGAAAGGGAGCGAGCGGGCGGTCACGGCCGCGATGAAGGTCACGCACACCGCTGTAATCTAAGATACAAGTACTTGCAACTATGCACCGATGGCCAAGCGAATACGTTTATGACGCGTAGGTAATTACACAAAATAATTACTTAAAATAACTACTAATAAACTAATATTTCGATTAATATCTATACTGGGATAGATCGGGATGCGATATACGATTAGGATTACGATAAATAAGTAACGTATGACCTATCTATCACCTATATGAGCTATATGTAGGTACCTAGTTAATACCTAAATGAACCCTATTTCCTAAGCAATGCGGGACGAACGATAATAATTCGCTTAGGGAACAAGATTTTAGGACGCGGGAAAACAATTACCTACTTGGAAATTGTAAAACTATCGAGAAAATTAGCGGTAAAATCCGGTTCGATTGGAACCAAAAAAATATGGCGGCGCGGGGACGGCTAGAAACTAGATTGTTTGGTTTCGATGTGGACTGTATAATTTTCGCGGGGTTTGCTCAAATCCGACTGGGTTGGGTTTGGGCCGCGGAGTTATGGGAGTGTCTATAGGAAAAGGGTAAAGGCACTGACCTGAATCCTTAGGAGCGGCGCCGCGATACTTCAGCGAGCCGCGCGTACATTCATGGATACTTTTCGATGCTTCACTCTTCCTTTCTCACTTCTTCGACTGACGAAAACCAAGAAGGCAAGTTTGTTGGCAAGTCCAGATCAACACTGAATCACTAGGAGCGGCGCGGCGATGCACCAGCTTTAGCGGCGCGTTTACGTTAATTGACGGTCATCGATGCACTGACACTTCTTCAGGCCAGGGGGGGTCGGTATTAGGTAGGAAATTTTGACAGGATGGTCGGATTCGAGCGGTTAAACGAAAACTATTCGCGCTTCGGCGCGACCACAGACCGAACTTCGAACTCCTTCAGGTACAGCATACAATAATTTACCTAATTGCAAATGAACTGAGTTGGTCACGAAGTGCAAACTTTCATTGAGCCCTTTACCAATGAACATATCAATTATATTAAAATCTGAATTTTCTAATTTAACACAGAAGTTTGCGGAGGTTGAAGCAGTAACTAGACATATCAGGTCACCGGCTGTCCAATGATCAAATCTATGTTGTAATGATAGTTATCTGTTATCTCTACGTCACCAGTTTTAAACACACAGTATCCATTTTCATATAAGTAGGTATCTATACGAGATTTACCCAGTGACATTTATGAGCACCTCCAAAGACTCTCAGCTGATGGTTAAAGTTATATTTCATTTACTTCTCGTATCATACTCGCAATGATTTTTTTTTCCGTGCACCAACATATGCGAGGCTTTCGTAAATGCTCAGATAGTTATTATTAAGAAAGTACATTATAGAACTCACCCGACGTGCTTGTGCTTCTTGCCACGTAGTTCCAGGTGTTGCCGTGTAACCGCAGCAGTAGGTGGAGGATTCATGCCCGCTGCGTTGACAGGTTTCACAGCGTAGGAGAGCATTGTAGTTCTGCGCCTCGCGGCCGGCCCGACGGTAGACACTTCACTGGTACTTCACAGCGCCGTTTCACCGCGTCGACGTTGTAACTTGTAGACCCTCCATCACTTGCACTTTTTCTCCGTTGACTTCCGCGTCGAAATTCTGGCTTCTGTTCTTCAACGGCGAGTGGAACCCCGTAGACGAAGGTTATCTTCGGTTCGAAATTTTGAGATTAACTTCTGCACCGCCAAGCGTCACTCGGCTTAGTTTTCTTGGCAGCGGCGTTGCGTGTTCCGGCAAGGGCCACGCAAAAAGAAAAAAAATTTCCGCGTTCTTCGCTGTGCTGCGCCTCCCTCTTCCTTTTTACGCGACCAGCTGCACGTTATCCTGACTTTTCCTCGATCCCACTTCTGAAATGTGGCAGAACCTGGGAGAGTCTTCAAATAATAGTCCAAATAAATACACTTTCAGCTATATTTCCGAGCAGAGTTTATACTTTCTAATTTGTTTTACAGAATGAACATCTATTAATCCGTTACTTAACTTTTATACATGATTCAAACAAAAGGTTTACAATACTACCAACCAAACAAACAGTGATATTAGTATTCCGAATCCTATTTACAATGTAGAAATAATTGAATTACGATTATAGTCAACTGAATAAACGATTTAAATAACAATTAAACATTCAAGCAGCTCAATATCAATCAAATTCCTGTGATTTAATATTTACAATTCAGCCAACCAAACGGACAAAGTAATCTTCATGATATCAATTTTTCAGAGCATTATTTACAAACTAAATATCATAAAAGTAGGTATTCGTAAAACATAATATAATTAAATTAGAATTATAATCAATTGAATAAACTATTTAAATAATGGTTTACTATTTAAGTAACTCAATACCAATCAACTTCTACTGGTATCACAACAATCATTAATCATTAATTTGGATTAACGCAAGATATATAATAAAATATTCTGATATTAAACATTCATAACAAAATAATATTTACTATTATTAATTATCACTTCTAAATATAAATATTGTAATAATCAAAATATCTGATGTAATCCGGAAGTAACGTGTACCACAGATTAGGTACATATGTAGGTCTAGCATGGCGTAGCAACTATTGGTTGGTAACACTTATTTTTGCTTTTTTAACCGTCTTCCAAAAAAATAAGGAGGTTCTCAATTCGTCGGAATCTTTTTTTATGTGTTCGATATCGATTTTTGATTTAAGGGATTCGAAACATTTTGTAAAAGTTTATTTGAATAAAAACTTCTAAGAGGGTAAAGACCGAAGCCACGAGCAAAAGCTAGTCTAAATATATAAAAGGCAAAGGTGACTGACTGACTGACTGACTGATCTGTCAACGCACAGCTCTAACCACTGGACCGATCGAGCTGAAATTTGGCATACAGGTAGCTGTTAGGACGTAGACATCCGCTAAGAAAGGATTTTGGAAAATTCCAACCCCAAGAAGGTTAAATAGGGGGTTAAAAAATGGAACCTAACGTGAGCGAAGCCGCGGGTTAAAGCTAGTTTCTAAATAAATCTTGTGAACATGTACCTTCCTACCTCAACATTCAGACATTTCATCTCTATTAAAGGATATACTGTACCAGTATGATTGTATTGTAGCTTCACGTATGAAAGCTCTAAGCTAGAAAGGTATACTTGAAGTAAAGTGAAGTGTGCTTAGTCCAACGTTACACATAGAAGCATTTAGTTGATTGGAAGTCTATAGGTACCTACCTACTGCCGCAGAATAAAATTACACAAGCATTAAAGTAAAGTATTTACTTTAAAGCGAAGCTTTTGGATTAGAAATAACGATCCAGAAAATTATTCCTTTACTTGTGCTACAAGAACTCCCTTCGTGCCAAATGGAAAGACATATCGGCAAGATGACGGCACTGGAATTTTCGTATGATAATTACCTACATTTTACAAAAAATTGAACCGACGATAGAAGAAACTAAAAAGGGAAAAATAAAATTTAAAATCATCTTTTTTGACATCCTAACTAGCTCCTAAACTAATGTAAGTAACTAATTTTGAGTCGACGACAAACTTTTTAAAACGCATGACTAAATAAAAAAATTTTAGCATGGCTGCGAAATACCTTTTTTTCGTCTGTTAAAAATATAATACAAAAATTCTAGTGAAGTCATTCTTCATAAATCTTTACGCACAATTTTTTGTGTAATGGTAAATGTACCAATGACCAATTCTTTCAGTTCTTTCGGAATCAAGTTATAATAAAAACATAATCGACCTCACAAAGGATTTACAGCAAGAGAAGCTTTTTGTTCCTTATGTATGCAAGATGTTATTATAATTTTCAAGCATGTATTACCGTAGTTCGATCGACAATAGTATTGCATATTATATTAGGGTAATATAGTCGACCTGAGCTGGGGTCACGGGATTCCATCGAAATGTACTGAAAACACTTCATTTACAAACAATGTACCTTTATCGTTACAGGCAAAGTGATGAAACGAGGAAATTTTTTTTATTATTAAAAAAAAATACTACAAGTGTAAATTAAAAATTTAAAGCACCCCCGATATGTTACACAACATCCAAATCGCTATTCAGTAATCGTTAAAATAAATATATGTAATCCGCCATTTTGTGAGATAGCTATTATAACGTAGGCATCCGCTAAGAAAAGATTTTTGAAAATTCAAAGGGGTAAAATCGGGGTTTTAAAATTCGAACTTAACGAGAGCGAAGCCGCGGGCAAAAACAAGTTTATTAATATTATTATAATTGACTTTTGTAAAGTCACTGAAATTTTGTTACACTGTAACATTTCCATGAACATAATATTTTATACAGGATGGTTGAATTCGAGAAAAAAGTCATTAGAATAAATGAAATGAAGTTCTTGGTACATTTCCAATTTCCTTCTTTCTAATTAAAATTAATAGGCACCTAACCTACTAATATTATAAGTGCGAAAATTTGGATGTATGGATGAAAGGATGTTTGTTACTCAATCACGCCGCAACGATTAAACCGATTTGGCTGAAAGGCACAGCGATAGATTATAGTCTGGAACAACACATCTAGGCTATTATTATCCCGGAAAATAAGAGAATTTCTGCAGGAATTAAAAATCTCAAATGCGTACGAAGTCGAGGGCTTCACCTCGAGGGATCTTTATAAATCATGTCAAATCACATTGAGCAGCCAGGCTGATTCTATGCGCAAAAAATGAGCCAATCCTTCTGTCTCTAGATGAGGCGTGCGTCATGCCAAACGGTCTCATCTAGTGACAGAAGAACTTGCATGGCATATGATACATTTTTCACATCAAAAATGCCTTTTTGTTAAGTAAATTCCAATTAACTAATTCCATAAATTTTGCATTACAAGCTATCGCTACGTGTTCAGCCAACCACGGCGAGGATCACAAACTTTGAATTTCCAAACATCTGCTCACGACGCCAACTCCGAAGAGTCAAACATCAAGAAAACTCTACGTAGGTACAGATTACGGCGTTACGGGCCTTTTGTACTGTCCAACTGTATATCTAAATATATAAAAGGCGAAGGTGACTGACTGACTGACTGATCTATCAACGCACAGCTCAAACTACTGAACGGATCGGATTGGAATTTGGCACACATATACCTAGCTATTACTATTATGGCGTAGGCATGCACTAAGAAAAGATTTTTGGAAATTCAATCCCTAAAAGGATAAAATAAGGGTTTGAAAAATCGAACTTTACGTCAATGAAGCCGCGGGCACAAGCTAGTATCTCTATATACCTCTCTATATATCTATCAGGTGTAGGTTTCCTACCTAATTATAATAATAATAAGCCTCAATAGCCCAACGGTTAAAGGTGCGGACTGAAAACTGAAAGGTTCGCAGGTTCGAGCCCCACCCGTTGCACTATTGTCGTACCCGCTCCTAGCACAAGCTTTTCCGCTTATTTGGAGGGGATAGGAGGATATTAGTCAACTTCAGATTGGCTAATGTTCTATAAAAAAAATTCATAATCTCTCTCCCTGCGTCATGTTCCCCATTACTGAGGGTCGTAACCCTTTCCACCAAGGACTCTTTTGTAGATGATGTCGCACCATGCGCCTCGGTTTTTTGCGACATGCAAGGCTTCGTGGACCTTACTATCGAGAGTGGTGCGGATTTGGTCTGACCAACGCATCGGGCTACGTCCCCGAGGTCTCTTACCGTCCACTTTGCCAATAATCACAATCTGTTCTAGATTGTGCCCCTCCATTTACCCCACTTGACCATATGTAAGTAATATTTAGCGCACCCTGTATAAGATTTTTTAAATAATGCGTTTTAAAAGCATCGTTCGGAAATCGGTTGCGTCCAGATGTTAAGTGGCCGGTGTCCGCGCTACAGGTCCATTTTCAGGATTTATCAACATAATTATTGACTCAAAGTCATTTAGTGTTAAAATATAACGGTAAGTTTTATATAACACGTCACATTTTAATATCATTTAAGAGCCAGTTTGAGATGATCATTCCCTCTCTCTCGCATATTTTAATATTATCTATTATTGTAGAAATCTCAGTATACTTTTGACCTAAGTATATTGTAGGCATTTTTTTTATCATATACTTACCTAGGTTTTGATAAGTGGCGACAAAAAGCTAGGCATAACTAATTAGACATTAGAAATATGTATAAAATATCAGTAATTTTATTGTCAAGTATAGTAATGAACTACTAACGCTAAGAAAGAATTTTTGAAAATTGAACTCGTAAGGGGATAACATAGGGGTTTGAAAAATCGATATCAATGTGAGCGACGCCGCCGGCAAAAACTAGTTATTTATAACTTTATATTTATTTCAAAATAGGTAGTAGCTATTTAAATTTCGTATTATTACAATTCGTGCATAGGTATTTTATTTTAATAAATAATTGAATTTGAAGCCTCAATAGCCCAACGGTTAAAGGTGCGGACCAAAAACTGATAGATCGCAGGTTCAAGCCCTAACCATTACTTGTCGTACCCATCCCTAGCACAAGCTTTTCGCTTATTTGGAGGGGAGGGAGAATATAAGTCAAATTCAGCTTGGCTATTATTCTTTAAAAAAAAAAATTATACTTCGTAGGTACAATTATTTAAATACACTTTACATTTTTTTAAATAATATCAGATACTAACGTACCTATAATAGTTTACGGTATTTTCCTATTTAAATCCTCCTTGAAACTTGAAACTTTTCAGTCGCAGCTTTTTATGAGAAATTTTGTTCAGACTTTTAAGCACAAAGTTCTTATTTTTTACCTAAAACTTTAGTTGAGACTTCAAAGTAACTTAAAACTTCGGATAGTGTTTCGCCAACTAGATAGTTTGTAAGGATTTTGCTTTTAAATAAATACCTACTGAAACAATACGTGAAAATTATACCTCAGACCAAATAGTTCCTGATACGCACCGCTAGGATTTGGAATGCCCTTCCGGCTTCCGTTTTTCCCTCTAACTATAATTTGGGTACCTTCAAATCAAGAGTGAATAGGCATCTTCTAGGCAAGCGCGTTCCATCTTAGGCCGCATCCTCACTTACCATCAGGTGTGATCGCAGCCAAGCGCTAGTCTATATATTTAAAAAAAAAACGATATACAGAAGAGATGTCTCTCTCTTTACATCGCTAACCTCATTTCCGTGGGTTATGACCTCTCCTGTTACAATAATGGTATTTCCTTCGAATAATAATGCATTAGGATACCATATCTTTTCACATCATTCAAGAGTATTATTTCGAACTGCCTGAGATCTATACATAGAGAATGCTCTGACTTAGGTCGTACTCAAGATAGAGACTAAAACACTTTTTTTTCTTTAAATACCTTCCTAAGTCTTATGCCTGACTAGCCATTGCTCGCGGCATCACTCAAGTTTTTTTTCGATTTTTGAAACTAGGGGTTTCCCCTTTAGCGGTTGAATTTTCAAATATCATTTCTTAGCGGTTGCCTAAGTCATAATAGCTTTCTGTATGACAAATTTCGGCCTGATCCGTCCAATGATTTGAGCTGTGCGTTGATAGATCAGTCAGTCAGTCAGTCGCCTTTAGATATATTTAGATTCCACCAGTAGTACCGAATTATTCCATTCTATCTGCCTAAAAAATTCCCTAAATAATTCTATGCAATCCTCTCTCAGTGTAAGAAATCACCTAAACCTAAATATCAGTAATGCTTAGGTGTCCCTTAAACATGGATGAAAACTAAGTCTTTGTTAAGTTTGAGATAATTGGATTTACGTGTTGTCTAAAATTTATGGAATACCAAAAACGGGCATTAGACCGTACACGTAACATTATCTAATAATTCAATTCAACTTATAATTTGAATTCCATAATAAATTATACATTTAAATTAATTTATGTCCCACGCGTAATACCGACCACTGAGGCCAATAGTGCAATACATTTACAAGTCAAAAAGTATTATGTACACATAATATGTACGTAATTATACATGCGTACATACATTGTTTTCTATGAAATTATAATATCGCTTGTTTTTCTTTTAGTTTTTGGCTAATGTTTAAAAATAAAATACTTAATATTTTAGTTTGACTGTCAAACTAATCTTGAATAATGTTCCCCTCTCTCTTGCAAATAAGAGGAAAGCTTATGTTATCTTTAATCTATGACTAAACACTTATGCTGTGTTTTCCTTTTTGGCCCTACTTGTTTGACGCCATCCTGGATTTCATTGACGCCATCTAGGATTTCATTGATGCCATCTTGGATTTCAGTAACGCCATCTTGGCGTTGTAAGCATATATACGAGTGTTCTGGAACTAATAATATTTTCAATAGTTCATTTATCATCATCGGTGGCATTTCAGTACATTTCAATAACGTTATATAATTTTCAACGTTGTTTGCTACAAGATGGCACCAGTAACCGTGACAGAAGACAGGCTGACGTCGGGTCACCGACTGTCGCACCCGCCGCCCGGCGACGAGGTGCTCATCACCGGCGTCTCTGGCTACTTCCCTGACTCCGACTCGGTCCTACACCTGCAGGAGAACCTGTTCAATAGGGTGAGTACTAAGTAGAGTGAACTACTACATGGCATCAGTGACAGTGACAGAAGACAGGCTGACATTGGGTCACCGGCTGTCACACCATGCTGAGATCTATAGATCGTGTTTTGACTTAGTTCGGACTTATGATAGAGATAAATGGGAACACAAATATTCTTTATCTTGAGTCTGAGCTGAAGAATGCGGCCTATAGATTTCAGCCTAAGTAGAGTAGCTATTAGTAAAGAGTAAAGTACTGATCAATGATTAACACTGGACTTGCTGACCCCATAAAAATGACAGCCTAAATTATGGATCAATTTGAAGCGCCACTTTTGACATACGAGCGTCTCTGGAACTAATAATATTGCAACAAACGGTGCACCGACAACAACAATGAAAACCTAGATTAGCTAAAGAAGTCGGTGCGCCATTTGCAATATTACCTATAAGTTCCAGAGAACTGGTGGTAGATTCTCGACTTGTCATAAGTACCACAAGCTGGATTACATGAAATAAAGGATTTTGAATTTTAATTTGAAATTTTTACAGTTTTAAGAGATTATTGATATTTGTATTATTCATTATAAATCTCAACTTAGTCCCTCAAACCGTTTCTGAAAAAAAGGGCTTTGACACACAGACAGATGGACATAAAAGTGATAAGGGTTCCGTTTTTCTTTTTGGATGCCTAATAACAGATGTTCCTTCGAAGTTTTTAAACTTTTTTCTCGTCCCCCAGGTCGATCTGATCTCTGGGGACGGCCGACGATGGAAGCTGGCTCACCCGGAGATTCCCCAACGGACGGGCAAGATCAACAACGTGAACAAGTTCGACGCCTCCTTCTTTGGAGTGCACTTCAAACAGGCCCACACCATGGACCCCATGTGCCGGATCCTGCTCGAGAAGGCGTATGAAGCTGTCGTTGACGCCGGTAAGACTTCTATTATTCTTAAACGAGAAGGCTTTGACCAACACGCTCACCGAGTATAGTTTGGCTAACTTTAATGGTTGTATTCCTGAAGCGAAATGATTTGATCATAAAGATTTTAGACTTGATTCGTGGTTTACTGACATAATTGTTATAAATACTACGAGTACGTACCACGGTAATTATTTTAGTTGGGATTATCGATATTTCGATCCAATTGCATGGACCGTGGTCACGACGAGACTCCCAACAACAAACCCAACAACAACCAACAATCCAAACTAAAATAATTACCGTGGTACGTACTCGTAGTATTTATAACAATTATGATTTGATCATGGTATTACAATCGATTTTTAAATTTAAAAAATGATTAGAATCAAAAATGGCAATTTTACAATCGCGAAAAACAAAACTCGATAACAACAACGAACCAATAGTAATAGGTACTTTGCACTACCGCCCGAGGTCACTTGGGCGCGCTTAGTCTATGATCAGCTGATTAACTACATCTTAAGTACTGAAGTCTGAAACACAATTACGTACGTACGTTATGTTATGTCCATTACTATTGTTTCTCATACTTTCGAGTTGTTGGTTATTTTTTTAATTATTTCAAAACAAAGCTCTCGCTCCCACTTATATAGATACGAAACACACGCAACCATGGGCCACGCGCCCCCGTGAAATGAAAGAACTCTACCTACAGCCATATCGATTAAATTTCAGCTCCTTTGTAAACGTCAATGTAAATGTTTATTAAACTGAAGTAAACAAATTAACTTTAGCTCGGGAACAAAATGTTAAGTATTATGTTCAGTGATTAAGTCGCCGAAAACCTTGAAATGTTTTGTGCTCCGTCCCTTTAAACCTACAAATTACTTTACGGTAAAAGTCCTCGTGATACACCGTTAAAATATTATTGTTTTCTTTCTATTATTCGTTTGCTCTATAACTGTTATAAAATAATATAAGTACGTACCACGGTAATCATTTAAGTTGGGATTGTCGATATTTCGGTCAAGTTGCATGGACAGTGGTCACGACGTGACTGCGGTGTTGTGAGACGTCAAGTTGAAGCTGTCATGGGTAGAATCTATCTACCCGCCTTCTTGGTCTTTTTGGTGGAACGTCATTTAAAGTTGTTTGCTCCTTTGAGTATATAACGAACGTCGAGAAGCTATCACTGGTTCGGAATGCTAATTCTGCTGAGAAGTCGAGCCGGCAAGAAACTCAGCGGGTGCTCTTTTCACTGTTACAACATGTAGCTTATCAGCTTTTCAGCAGCTTGATAGCTGAAGCAAAGCAGATTGGTTCCAAGCAACTTTGTTTAAAGGCTTTTAGGTTATAATAACTTATACCAACCTGTCGTTTTTGCGTCAGGGATTAAAAACACTGTCACCCCTTTCTCCAATGTTACACTACGGTGTTAGATCCCGGGAGCTTTCAAAAAATACGAATTACGTACCTCCTTCTGTAATGAGATCAATTTATTTGATCCGCAAATTCGGCGGTCGCAGATTAATTTCGCCGTGATCATTGGAACCATCAATTGTCGATGGCTTTTGTCCGCCATTTTGTTTTAGTTTCCCTTGCTAATTGGATGCCATTTTATGTGGCTTGAATGAGAAAGTTTTTTCCCATGAGCTGTAAGCTAGTATATACCATAGTAATTAACAATAACATTCAATGAATTTTAAACAACAAATCATCCCTTGTGTGTAGCAATAAAGAATATTCTATTCTATTCACCTAGGTACTACCTATTTGATAAGCCTTTAATTTTTTTTAAGTAAAATAATAATTGTCCTACACGAAACTAGCTTTGGCATATTGGAGGTCGGAGACAGAGTTTTGATGAATTTTGAAGAGTGGCCTAAGCGAACAAGAAAATAGTTTTAAAACTATGACTATGACTAAAATTGTATATAACATCCATCACATTATTGATTGTATATGCACTGGCGTTGACGCCAAGCCGTTGCCAAGTGAGATATGGTTAGGTAAGTTGTAATACAATTTGACACGTTCTGACAGATGGTGCTGCCGGCGTCTCTGCCATGGCATCCTAATGAGATAGAGCCCTAAATATTAAAAGTGGCGCAGTCGGTAGGATACTTTATATTATAAATACATTACACTACTCACTCAATATTAAACAAGACATTAATATCTAGGTCGAAAATTAAATTTTCCAATTCGTTATTTCGACCGAATGTTTCACATTTGTAAAATGGAAATATCTCGAGCGAAATGGTTCGCACCGGCCGTCCTGAATTCAGCTTTTGGATGATAATGATCTATTATCTTTGTTGTGTCGAAGCCGGGTCGCTTCCCCGGGGTCTATTCTGTGCTTTGTTTGTTTATGTACATAATACTAATGTGCGTGTTATGAACGAAACATTGCTAATTCTGTGACATATGACATGATAAAAGCATAGTTTAATAACTAACATAAGTCTGTATTGTTTTAAGTTTCATCATGAAACTTTCATGTTTGCTTTTTTGAAAAATTCAAACAAAATTAAAAATTATTCATTTCATTTCCATTCCATTTTCATTCCAACTTGTGGCTCTTATGTCTAGTCGAGAATCTACCACCAGTTCGGAATACTGATTCGGCTGAGTAGAGCCGACAAGAAACTCAGCAGTTGCTCTTTTCAGTGTTACAACTTGTAGCTTAACAACTTATCAGCAGCTTGATAGCTGAAGCAAAGCAGATTGCTTCTAAGCAACTTTGTTTAAAAAAGCTTTTAAGTTAAAGGTAAGCTTTTCAGAGGTTTGTGATCATGTCCTTAATTTTTAGTTATAATAGTTTAAAATTTTCACCAAATCTTAGCGATTTTTTATAATAAAAGGACTTACTATGAAAAAGCAGTCAAGATGATTGACTTTTTCGCATAAATGGATAATGAACTTTACTAATTTCTTAGGGCGCTTTCAATTTATGCGTTTCTTGACGGCCTGCTGCGGTGCCGAAGCGGTGCGTTAGTCGTACTGCGCACGGACGTTCGTTTTTTTTCATACAAAGTGCTCGGTGCCGTTGCCGTCTTGTTGTCGAGCGATCGCGGTACCGGCGCCGCGCTATAGCCGCACCGCGCACTTTGTATGAAAAAAAACGAACGTCCGTGCGCAGTACGACTAACGCACCGCTTCGGCACCGCAGCAGGCCGTCAAGAAACGCATAAATTGAAAGCGCCCTTAATTAGATATCTGACACAATTTTACGAGTAAACGTAAAGTACGTATTCATGTATTCACAATGAAAAACAAGATGCCCTTTCAAACTTCGAATATTGAATGACCGTTTTCAGAAACACTTGATACTCCCTTGAAACGGTCAAAGACATTATTGAGTTATAGCAATTACTGAAAAGTTTTAATGGTTTTCAAGATAAGAGTCGGTACTCACTTGTTCAATAAAGATTTCCGGGCCGCGTTTTACTGAAAAGCTCAAAATTAACTGAAGTTTTCAATATAAT
This sequence comes from Hipparchia semele, assembly GCA_933228805.2. NCBI lineage: Eukaryota > Metazoa > Arthropoda > Insecta > Lepidoptera > Nymphalidae > Hipparchia > Hipparchia semele. The sequence continues at coordinate 2,105,509 of OW121719.1, forward strand.
TTGTTGGAGTTAACTTTCAGTTATGCTTGACGTAGCTACTTATTTCAACATATAACATTTTTTTTGAAAAGAGCAACTGCTGAGTTTCTTACCAGCTCTTCTCAGCAGAATCTGCATTCCGAACCGGTGGTAGATTTATGACATGTCATAATCATAAGAGCTACAAGTTGGCCTACATGAAATAAATAAATTGTGAATTTGAATTTGAACATATTATCATAAGTAGGTACCGTAGAGATGGTCTTCTGTCTGCGTTAAACATGACATACAAATTTTTTTTTGGCCCTGTCTGTGTATCTGTCTGTGGGTGTATCAGTGTGTCTGTCTATTCCCTCGTAGCTCCCTAACGTATGAATCGATTTTGATGCGGTTTTCTCTGTTTGAAAGCTGACGTAATGTAGGTGGATTCTAACTATAGTTTGTGAAGATCTGTTCTGACATTTGAAGATCATGAGCTCATTTCCTACTTGATTAAAGGGTTTTACTTTCATTAGCGTGATTGATTTAAATACACACGTGAAACTTATACGAACTTAAAACTTTTGTCTGATGGGAGGCTTTAGCCGTGGCTAGTTACCATCCTACCGTCAAAGACGAGCCGCCAAGCGATTAAGCGTTCCGGCACGATGGCGTGTAGAAACAGATTAGGGGTATGGGTTGCACACTGCCAAACCCCTTCCAAGATAGTCCGCTACCATTTTAAACTACATCGTCACTTACCATCAAGTGAGATGGTAGTCAAGGACTATCTTGTCATTGCATAAAAAACCCTCTTTTTTTCGGGCTTTAAAAATAATATTGAAATGTTTGCCTGGTAGAGATTGCTCTCTAGCAATAAGGTCGCCTTTGCATGCGTAGTTTTTAGTTTTATTAATTTTTGTTTCTTTCTTGTGTGCAATAAAGTTTTTATGTATCTATCTATCTAAAATCTTGTATCTCTATTCGCAGGTCTAAACCCCAAGGAGCTCCGCAACACCAAAACCGGAGTGTTTATAGGAGCTTGCTTTTCCGAGTCGGAAAAAACATGGTTCTACGAAAAAATGCAGGTTAACGGATTCGGTGTGACTGGGTGAGTAGATGCTTACATATTTTGAAAGACCAAGACTAGGTATTGTACTAATCTTAATCTAAATATATAAAAGGAAAAGGCGACTGACTGACTGATCTATCAACGCACAGCTCAAACCACTGGACGGATCGGGCTGAAATTTGATATACAGATGGCCATTATGACGTAGGCATCCACTAAGAAAGGATTTTTGAAAATTTAACACCTAAGGACGGACGAGGAGGAAAATAGCGGTTTGAAAAATCGAACCTAAGACGAGCGAAGCCGCTGGCAAAAGCTAGTAAATAAATAAATGCGAAATCTTATCTCATAACAATATAAAAATTCATTAAAAAACCTGCTCGCTGCGCTCGTAAATTTTTAAAAATTACAAGATATTTTTTAAATTTATAAGCATCTTCAAAAATCCTGTTTATGTGTTTGTTATTTGGCTGTTTTTAAGGTAAAACTTAACCGACTTTTGTAACTAGCAAAGAGGTACGGCAGTTTTAATTTAATTCAGTAGGTATATTATAGCATACTCCTAGTCGGTTACTACAAGCCATCGTTCCGGAGCGCTAAATCAATTGGCAGCACGTCTTTGACGGTAGGATGGTAACTAGCCACGAGCAAAGCCTCCCGCCAGACCAGACCAGAGACATTACAGAAATCATTTTCTAAATTATACCCACCGGGAATTGAATCAGAGACCTCCCATAGATCCACAGAGCACCAATCAGATCATCAAGCGCATACTCAGCTGTGAACTTCTATTTTTTTTTAATTCGTTGCAGGGTGGTAACTAGCCACAGCTAAAGCCTCCCATCAGACAACTAAACGTTACTTCTAAACGTTAGCGATTATGGCACATTTTTCTTTAAAATATCAATTTCCGAAAGTTAAATTACATCATCCACCTATAGAGTTAACTCTGAAAGAGTTCGCAAGTGTTTCAAAGAGCCTTTCTTAACTTTGAGACTTGTTAATCTTCAACAGTAAACTCTGTAATGAATCGCGTTACAATGGGAAACTTTAATCGCTTTAAAAGTCTCCGTGCTTAAAGGGTTTAACTAAGAATTCTTGATCTAACTCTTCTTTGATCGCATAATTTCCTGAAAATACTGACACAAATCCATAAACGTTAATATGCTTGGCAACTGTTTATTTTTTTTTATATTTTGACAGTCATCAGCATTATCATCGTTTCTTACACGCGGTTTCATTGCACGACATAACCGTCTTTTTTTTGGGGTTTGGGTGGGATTTGAACCTGCAACCTTTCAGTTTTCAGTCCGCACCTTTAACCGTTGGGTTATTGAGGTTTAAAGTGTTAATTTGAGTGTTTTAACTTCGCGACTTGACAGTTCCTCAGTAAAATCTGACAGCGAACATAAATAAAACACGAAACAATAACAGGTTTATACAATACTGCTTCCGAGAACATCAACCCTTGAATAGCCGCTAAAATTGTATTAATCCTTACTAATGTTATAAATGCGACAGTGTGGTCCTCTGTTGGTTCGTTACTCTATTGGTTGGACCTTCAATCACACAGCAAAGCATTGGACCAGCATGAATATAGTTGAAGACTTCCAAGAAACTTATTCCTGAAGGTTGCCGCAGGATTTTTAAAAACGTACCCTCACGTGGACGAAGCTATAGTATACTCAATAAATTATTGCCCACAGATGTTCTCGAGCCATGCTGGCCAACCGCATCTCCTACTGGCTGGGAGTGACCGGCCCTTCCTACACCGTGGACTCGGCTTGCTCCAGTTCCCTCTACGCTCTGGAGCACGCGTTCAGGGCAATTCGCGACGGACACTGCGACTCCGCCATCGTCGGGGGCTCCAACTTGTGTCTGCATCCTTATGTGTCCTTGCAGTTCTCCAGGTACATATTTCAGGTCTTTCTTCCCACTTCTGAGCAAGTCTTCACTCGAATGAAGAGGTCGCCTTAGTTCAGCATTAGTAACTAGTAGGTTGGATGGAACTTTGTACCTCCTTCACGCTACAACTTATGGTACCGATTTGGCTGAATTTTAGAATGGAGATAGCTCATACTCAAGATTAGTACACACAACATTCATCTTGGAAAATTAAAAATCCCTGCGTGGAATTAAAAATCTTTAATTGACACGGACGAAGATCATCTAGTAATTAATATTACATTCACAGATTAGGAGTGCTGTCGCCCGACGGTAAATGCAAGAGTTTCGACAACAGAGCCAACGGGTACGCTCGTTCGGAGGCCATCGTAGTAATCTTGCTGCAGAAGGCTAAAGATGCAAGAAGGTAAACCCATAATCATCTACTGCCAAGTACCTATAGAAGATAGACAATGACAAATGTGAAATGACCATTGACAGATGTCAAATTGCATGGCTGCGCTGCCAGCTTAAAATCCTATAAATCTTGGCTATAAATGCATAATTGGGTATTTGACTGCTGTCAAAATGTGGATATTATTGAAAATGTCACATGTAAGAATAACATTTGTAAAAACAGAAAATAAATCGGTCAAAACACAAATAAGTTATAAGCTGTTTTACTGGGACTGTGTCCGTCTCTTTCTAAAACAGAATTTTGTATGGAGAGTGCATGGAGCTACTGAATCGTGACGTCATGTTGCAATAGTGCTCTCTTTTTCTAAAAACGAAGAAGTTTTTCGAAGAACTAACAAAAAACCTCAGCAGTTTCTTCCTTGAAGTCGAGCAGACCTAAATAGAAGAGATGAAACCGATACGCGACGTTAGCCCGACATCAAGAAATCAACTGCTGATATTTTTGCCGGTTCTTCCCAGCAGAATCAGCTTTCCGAAACGGTGGTAGAGTTTCTGCTTGTCATAAGAGTCACAACTTGGCCTACAAGAAATAATATTTTTTTAGGGTATACGCGCAAGTTCTGCACGCTAAGACCAACTGCGATGGCTACAAGGAGCAAGGCATCACGTATCCCGCAGGACACATTCAACAGCTTCTTCTGGATGAGTTTTACGAAGAGTGTTCTATCCCACCCAACAAGCTTGAGTTTGTAGAGGCTCACGGAACTGGTGAGTGAAACAACTGTAAATCTAAATTTAGAGTTGTTATACTAAGCACTAATGCGTTTGTTGAAGTCCTAAGCCCACCCGACTTCAACAAACGTGTGCAAACTAAAATTATTTTTATACTTTGTAGTGGCGTTTGAAGTCGGATTTTTTAAAATATTTTGTTATATTATTATTAAACGTTCTTTATCTCTTCATTTAACTAATGAAGGTGAAAATTATTATATATTTTTAAACATTTCAGTTGTATTGATCGAATAAAATAGTTTTTTTTTTTGCGACCTTTCAGTTTTCAGTCCGCACCTTTAACCGTTGGGCTATCATCCTAGATTTTATTTCAGAATATCAGAAGAACTTTGCTCGTTAACATCTTAAAGTAAAGAAATAGTTAACAAAGTACTAACTGTATTCCAAGTCCCATTTCACAGCGCCTGCGTCTGATTTTAATTAAATCGGTAAGAAATCTTTGCAGGAAGCAATTTCGAAGCTCACTCGATATAAAGCCAACCAACAAAATTATTTACATACCAACTTTTTATTAGACACGGATGGTATCTCGTCGAATTTTTTTGCATTAAGCTGAGCGGACATTTTATTTTTCAACGGACTTATCTACTAGCAGATAAATTATATTTTAAGTAAATTACGTCATTACTATCTTCTTTACATTCTTTATTATGTTGTAGGGAAAATAAAAACCGAGTGATACCAATTTGCATAATGTATTTGGAGTCTTGTATTATCATTGTCTCTTTTCTCTTGCTCGTTTTTTGTTTATCTTGACATTTAAAAATTCTGGACTCTCCAAAATGTTATGCAAATAGAGAATAGAAAATTACTCAAACATATGAAATTTTGCTATAGTTTTAGATTATTTTACCATATACTAATTTTAATTAAAAGAAGAAAAAAAAAATTCTCTATTTGAATAACTTTCTATGTATAAAAAAAACTTATCTAAGTATTATTGAATTTCATGATGTTTTTTGTTTCATGTCATTAAGATAAATTATTTTTCTAGCAAAGTTAAAAACACATTATCTTTATGAAAACAATTTACAGACAAACTAAATTTTTTTTTTAAATATTTTTAGTGAGCAAACGAGCAGGCGGGTCACCTGATGTTAAGTGACTACCGCCGCCCATGAACATTTGTAGCATCGGCAACATCAATGCGTTGCCGGCTTTTTAGGAATTTGTTGGTCTGCCTCTTGAATAACCCCTTGTTGTAATTTAGTGGGAACACCGTCGCAGGAAATTATTATTAGAATTAAAAAAGAAATACTATTGTGGTCTCTATTTCGATAATAAAGCTTCCTCCTTATTTTCGAAGTATTCGAATTTTTCGTTGATTAAACGTAGCTTCTAGTATACTAGTATACCTACTTAGATATTCTCCATATCTTCAACTATACCTACGCAATATTACTAACTAACGCGTTGCGCAAAAAATCACGACGTCGAATCAGATCGTCGTCATATTTGCTGTATGATTGAAGGACAATCCAACAAACAAACACACTTTCGCATTATTAAGGTTAATATGGATTTTGACTTTCTAAACTGATCAAAATTAAATCATCCTAAACGCCGAGGTAACGAAACCACAATGCGCGTTTAACTTTAAACGGAAATTTATCTTGGCCCTTTGTGTTGTGAACAATAGTGGGATGAAAGAGCTTTTTAATTTTATGTCCGAGAGCTCTCTCAAGTAAACGCCGGATAAGTTTTCCTATCTCTTTCAGTGTTATCCATTAGCTGTTCCATTTTTATGCTCTTTTGTAGTATTGTTTTGTGTCGTTTTATTTAGAGCAATATTTATATTATTTTGAGACGGTGCCATCGAACTATAACGCTTAGAACGGAAGTTATTTAATAAGCTAATTTTATTTTGTCTGTCACTTTTGTTTTTAAGCCACGCCTGTATTAAAAAAAAATCAAATCGGTCAAGCCGTTTTTAAGTTTTAGCCTGGCTAACGAACAACAATTGATTTTAATATATAGGTATAGAAGATTTTAAAGTGCTAGAAACGATGAAATCGATGCGCGACGCTCATCTTATGGTGACATATAAGAAACACATTATTGAAGATGGGCGAGCATCGCGTATCGGTTTCATTGTTTCTATTTAAGCCGCCCAACTTCAACAAACGTGTACAAACTAAAATTATTTTTATACTTTGTAGTGGCGTTTGAAGTTGGTTTTTTGAAAATAATTTTAAGGATAGTCTACAACTTCGTCCTCCGGGAACCCTGTTTTTTCCGGGACAAAAAGATATACAAGGAATAAGTTTTTTTAGTCGGATCTTAAAATAATGAACAAGTAATACCTATTAAATTACTTCTAAAACTAATATATAAATCTAAAACCGTATCGATGTCACCGCAGCGCGGTATGGTACCCAAGATGCTGGCAGATTGCCCCTTTAGATGGCCAAACTAATCCTTTGGCCATAGAAATAGATATAGAAATAGAAAAAAAAAATAGAATAGTTTTTTATTCAAATAAACTTTTACAAAGTCCTTTCGTACAATTTCTTTATTTTGCAGGAACACACTTACTTGAAATAAATGATTTATTATATTAGGTGTTCCAATCCTATAGTAATGCCAAAAAAATTTTATAGACTACCTCCATTTTTTTATTAGGTACCAGAGTAGGGGATCCTGAAGAACTGAAAGCGATAGACGCAGTGTTTTGTACGGGTCGCTCTGAGCCGCTTATGATTGGATCAATTAAGTCCAATTTGGGTCACAGCGAACCTGCGTCTGGACTTTGTTCTGTAGCTAAGGTAAGATCGTTTTGTTTGAATAACTCTTATCCGTTTAGCTTATTCTACCTGGCGTTTCATTAGTATTAGTGAACGGAACTATTATTTATTTTAACTGACCCGATTTTGATATGATTTTTTGGTGCAAATGGCATGTCTTCAGAGCGTTTGATGTTGTTTGCCGGGCGTCCATTTATTGAACTTTTCACACGAATTTCGGTCCCATAACTTTACCAAATTTCAACTCCTTAATCCCTATGCTGCAGGGATACTGAATAAAATTACAATTTTTTATTCAAATAAACTTTTTCAAAGTGCTTCCGAATCGTCAACTGAATCTACCACTGGTTTGGAATGCCGTACTGCCCATCAGTAATGGGCAGTATTGGAATACTGTCCATGACAAAGAATCTGCTGAATTACTTAACCCTAAATTCAACGGAAAAGTCTATATTATAGACTTCCAGGAACAGGATCAGGGTCTTTACAGCTCTAGGGTTCCAACTGAAACTGTGATGAATTTGTACATACATGATGTATAGTTATTTCAGCCCACGAGGGCACGTGGCTCATGGTTGTGTGCGTGTCGTATCTGTATGAGTGTGAGCGAGAGCTTGCCTTGCGCGCCTGTAGGTACACTCCCACCTAGGCTCCTGACAGGCACGCACACTTACGCAATGTGCATCTACACGACCACAAGTAAAGTGAAAAACTAAAAACTGTTTTAATTTTTTATTTTTTTTTACATTTGTAGCTTTGTATCGCATACACTACTGGTTATATTCCGCCAAATTTGAACTACTCTATCCCGAGAGAGGGAGTGCCAGCTCTCACTGATGGAAAACTGACCGTCATAACGGAGAAGACGCCATGGAACCGAGGCATGTCGGGAATCAACAGCTTTGGTTTCGGCGGAGCTAACGCCCATACCCTGCTGAAGAACTTTGCGAGAGAAAAGGTTTGTCATTTAATAAAGCTCTAGCTGCCTCAATTCAAGCCTCAATAGCCCAACGGTTAAAGGTGCGGACTGAAAACTGAAAGGTGGTTCGAATCCCACCCGTTGCACTACTGTCGTACCCACTCCTGGCACAACCTTTCCGCTTACTTGGAGGGGATAGGAAGATGTTAGTCAGCTAAAAAATCACGTCAATCCGTAGCTCTTTATAATATTTGTAATCCTATTATCCTATTAATATTATAAATGCGAAAGTTTGTATCTTTGTTACTCAATCACGCCGCAACGATTTGGCTATAATTTTACCCAAAGATAGATCATAATTTGGAATAACACATAGGCTACTTGTTGTCCCGGAAAATCAAAGAGTTCCCGCGGGATTAAAAAGTGGGTATCATCTAGTATATTATATTTAAGTTAACAATTTTATTCTTAATCATTTCCTTAGGCTATTCTAAAATCAGATTACATTAGTTTCAGTTTCAGTTTTCCTAAAAAAAGATTACCTCATTTTACTTATTGTTTTTTGTTTATTTGGTGTAGATTAAACATATTTACATTTGATTCATTCATATTGTATCAAGAATTTGAAAAATAAACTCTTCCTCAGATCAACAACGGTATACCAACAGACGATCTTCCTCGTTTGGTGTGCGCATCAGGACGCACGGAGTCAGCCGTAGCGAGGATCCTCAACGATTTGGAATCAAAGACGGTAGATGCAGAACTGATCAGACTGTTGCATGCGATTCACGATGAAGACATAACAGGTCATGTTGTTAGAGGATACACTTTATTGGGTAAGTATTTTGAACTGACCGAACATTTTAAGCGGCATATAATAACTTTTTACAAAAAATTGAACCGACAATAGAAGGAACACAAAAGCGATAAAAGATAAATAATTTTAAAAATACTTTTTTTAAAACAAGCTTTTATTGCGATAAAAAAAGTTCTTTCATTTGATACCCATATTGTAGGAAATCTTTAGAAGTCTGGCCGACTTCTAAAGATTATTGGATTTAGAGTGACGTCACATTATTTTTAGAGTTATTCTCAGCAAGCCCTTTCATTTGATACCCATATTGTAGGAGTGCATTAAAAATAACTAGTCCGCCATCTTGGGTATTCCGCCATATTGGGTTTAGAATGACGTCACACAGCTAACCATGCATTGTCATCAAAACTAAACGTGTATACAAAATTTCAGTTCAATCGGTTGAGGACATCTGCTTCAAAATTGAGTAGCAAGATTCCACCCGAACAAACATAGTTACATATTGCAAGTTAAATAAAAGCTTGTAAAAAATAAAATAGAAATCTTTTTAGTCTTACTAACTAAGCTCCTAAACTAATGTAAGTAACTAATTTTGAGTCGGCGACAAACTTTTTTAAAAGCTAGCATTATTTTTTTAAGCTAAGCAGATTGCTTAACTATACGAGCTGTATTTTTAAAGCATGGCTGCGAGATACCTTTTAAAAAGTTACAAGACGTACTTAATCACTTTCAAGGGAAGCTGGAAGTTTCTTTTTTTAGAGATAAGCTTCACCTATGTCCACTTCTTCTAAGATTATTTTTCTTGTAATTCTTAAATGTACATAAAAATAAAAATAAATAATTAAATAATTAATTATTTATCTTTTACAGAACTTTTTTTTTCTTTTTATTTATAGAGTCTACACCAACAAAGAGCATCTCACTGGCTCGTGATGTCCAATACTTCTCGGGTGTCCGTCGCCCAGTCTGGTTCGTGTACTCTGGCATGGGCTCGCAATGGGCTGGCATGGCCACACAGCTTATGAGGATCCCTATCTTTGCTGCTGCTATTAAGAAGTAAGTGATTATGTGGTCTGATAGCCAAACTTCTTGAACAGTATGACTTAATCATTCATTCTTTATCTCAACCCATTGCCAGTCCACTCTTATCGAATGAGGTTTCACTACTGGTTAACTTTTTTTTTATTCGATGACAGTCTAAGATGGTAGCGTGCTAGCTTGGAAGGGGTATGCTAGTGTGCATTCAACCCATACCCCTAATCGGTTTCTACTCGCCATCGTACAGGAACGCTAAATCGCTTGATGACACGTCTTTGACGGTAGAATAGTAACTAGCCACGGCCAAAACCTCACACCAGACCAGAGACAATTCAGAAATTATAAATTCCCAAATTGTGTCCGCCGGGAATCGAACCCGAGACCTTCCTGTTATAAGACCACAGCGCTCTCCACTACGCCAGGTAGGTCGTCGAAAACTTAACTTCACACATCTTTTGAATATTATAAAGAACTTTCAGGAGTCTTAGGCTCTGGTCTCATCACGATGTGTTTTGTAATTCGATGATAAGAAGACTTGAGTGCTTTACCACCCGGTGGCAAGTAACAGTGCAGTTCAACATGGTAACAGGCTGCTTTACCGTTACCGTCTCCCCTAAAAGGAGGGCTGTAGTCGTAATAAGCTTAAATAGATTATAAATAGATTTATAGTTCATTCGTTTGTGAATTCCTATCAGATGCCATAAAGCTCTCGAGCCAAAAGGTATCAACTTGACGAAAATAATCACGGAACCGGATCCGAAGATATACGACAACATCCTCAACTCCTTCATCGGTATCGCGGCTGTTCAGATCGGTCTGACGGACGTCCTGAAAGCTCTTGGTATTGAGCCTGACTATATTATTGGTAAGTAGATGCAAACTCTAGAATGATATATTTTCTTTTTGTATTAAGACACCATCAGCTAATAAATTGATTCACTGGTTACTTTATCTTTCACTGATATTATCTTTAAAAAGATCTTCTAGGACGAAAATTAATTCACCAAAATCAAATGTGATAGCCAAAGAGCTGGATTTCTCATTCTTCAGAAGAAATAAATAATTAATTCAACGTAAAGTTTATACCTAATTTAGAAACATCAAGCTGGTTTTAGGTCTACATTGACTAGTATTTTCATTATGAACCATACATATGCAAGTTTTTCAATTGTTGAGACCCATATCAACCAAGGGTCAATGACTATGAATGCAGAATAGAATAGTTTGCATTGAAGTAACATTTGTTTTAGGTCACAGTGTAGGAGAACTTGGCTGCGCATACGCAGATGGTTGCTTTACTGCCGAACAAATGATTCTTTCTGCGTACAGTCGAGGTCTTGCTTCCATTGAGACACCTTTCATCAAGGGGTCAATGGCTGCTGTAGGACTTGGTTATAGCGAAGTAAGTATCGAACAGAAACAATGTAGTCCACTTGAACATGTGGCATTTGTCTTTTTATAATTTTCTTATACATAGTCCATTACACGTTTTATTTGTCTTTATCCGAGTGATTTTTTTCTTTATTTTTTTTTATACCTGCTAAGTATTATAAATGCGAAAGTGTCTAGCTTTGACTTTTACTCTTGCACCGAACCGCTGAATTGATCTTGACAAAACTTATCAGGTTTAGTTTTCATCCTGTACATGGACATAGACTAGTTTTATTACCTACTTAAAATTAAAGAGTTTCCTCAGATTTTTTTAAATTCCTAAATCCATGAAGAAGTCGCAGGTTCGAAGCTTAGTATTCAATAATTTCAACCTAAACTATTTAACCGACTTTTTATTTACAATTTTTTCAATAACTTTTGTTAAAATTACGCACATCAATGCGTGCAGCTTATGTAAAAGACTCCTTCCTATTTACATGTATATAATTGAATTTTTATTCCTTGTGTAGATTAAATCTATAATTCCGCCTGAGATCGAAGTGGCCTGCCACAATGGCCCTGACTCCAGCACCATATCGGGACCAGCTGAAATCATGAAGACCTTCGTTGCTAAGCTCGTTGCACAAGGCGTCTTTGCTAAGGAAGTCCCTTGCTCGAGCATCGCCTACCACTCCCGGTATATTTCTGAAGCTGGTAAGTAAGAGGACCCATAGAATCTTTGACTTTCTTTACTAATAAATATTATTATGTACTTAAAAATATAAATGAATGAGGAGAGGAGGAAAATAGAAATGGCTATGTGTCAGTAGTGTAATTATGAAGAAAAAAGGGTCCAAATTGACTGCCTTGTCTAACAACAGAATTAGTACTGGTTTAGATTAAATGTCTTTTATAATTCTAATGAAATTTTTCTGAGCTTGCTTTCATTTTTTAGGTCCAAAACTTCTGAAATATTTGAGAGAAGTCATCCCTGTCCCAAAACAACGTTCAGAGAGGTGGCTTTCTACATCGGTGCCGCAAGCGTTGTGGAAGGATCCTAAAGCTGAAATGTCATCTGCTGAATACCATACTAATAATCTTTTGGTAAGATGTCATTTCTATTTCTTTCAGCTTTAATAAATTACCAAGTAAGGTACTAGTATCTTCGAAATGTTATTTAAAGTTTTCATTTGATTTTGTCTTAACATTTCACTTACATAACACTTTTGTCTTTTAATTTGAGTGTTATTTTTTATTTGAATTACCTCTTCGGTCTTTTCTGGGTTTTTTCCTTAACTTATGATTTTACTATTATTTTATAGCTGTTTTTATTTTTTGGAGTTTTAATTGTTTTTTAGAGTGCAGTACTCTTTGAAGAAACAGCTCGTCTTATCCCAGCCAATGCAATCACCATAGAAATCGCCCCACATGGGTTGCTTCAAGCCATCTTGCGTCGCTCCTTGAAGAAGGATGTCATCAACATTCCACTTACAGAAAGAAAGCACCAAGATAATGTTCAAGTTCTCTTTACTGCTTTGGGAAAGTGAGTACCTACGAATATTCAATATTCTTCGACTGTTTAACTGGGTCTACTAACTGTTCCGATCCATATTTTATAGAATTCAATTATCTATAATTAATTATTGTTGTTGTACCGTTTTTTAGAATTTTTACAATTGTTGGCAATAGAGTTTTACTCTAATTTAATACCTATATACTCTAAATTAAGTTGTTAACTTTAATATCTTCATCAATAACTTTACAACGTTCGTTTGTTCGTACTTAATCTAGATGAAACTGATAGTACAATAAAAGATTGACAATAAAGTTTTTTTTTAATTTATGCATTTTTCAAAAAAAAAATGTAACATTTTACTAAAGAAAATCTACTCTTATACAGATTATACGAGGCCGGTCTGAACCCGCACCTGGCGAACATCTATCCACACGTCCAGTTTCCCGTGTCACAGGGCACCCCCATGATTTCACACCTGGTCGAATGGGAACACAGTGAAGATTGGTAAGCGTTAAAAACATTTCTTCATAGAAATATAACCGCACGACTAATTTCAAAAACCTTGGAACCTTTACAGGGAATATTTCCAAAAAAATTCAGAGTTATCGCGTCCATTACAGTTTAAGCCGAATTTACACTGCGAAATTAGTGGGTAGTTTCATGTCATTAATTTCATCAAGAATTTCACGTGTAAACTTCTAATTTCATGATGCATGCATTAATTTCATGCATGAAATTAGAAGTTTACACGTGAAATCGTTCACACGTGAAAGCTTTATACGTCTTGAAAGTATGTAAAAGAATGCTGTTTTTAATTTTTTTTTAAACGAACACAAAATAGATAAAAACAAATGATATAGTGCAAAAAACCCAAAATGCCAATTTTGTGGGATACTACCTTCGATCACAGAAGAAAAAATATCTTCTGTGATCGAAGGATACTACAACTTACGAAGGAGGAATCGATTTATACGGTACATTTTTCTTTATCCCGGTTTTTGCGTATGTTCCTGCAAGTGAATCGCCGCAATAAGTCGTACAAATGTTAATAGCACTCCATTAATCAGGCGACCGCTAACAAATCGCTTTGTTCTGTACATTTGAAAATATATTATTATCTTGTTCGATATTTTACTCACTTTCAACATTGTTCACATTTTTCGTGTCAGGATATAGAATGTGTGAATAATTCACACATTCTCACTGTTCACATTTTTTCTCCCAACGCAAAAAAATGTGAACAGTATTGAAAGTGATCGAGCAGATTTCATTTGCACTCAGCAATTTTAATCGGACCGGCTCGCTCTTGGATAATATGGCAAAATATTTTTTTTTTACCCGTAATAGGCTTGCGCTTGACGACAATTAGTACTGGATAGCACTGATGAGGTCTAGGTTGGAGCGCGCTTGCCTAGAAGATGCCTATTCACTCTTGCCTTGAAGGTACTCAAATTATAGGTGGCAGGAAACACAGATGCTGGAAGAGTGTTCCACACTTTAGCGGTTCTTAACAGAAATGTTGAAATAAAGCGTTTCGTAAACATGGAACCACTTCAAAGTAATGCACTTAAACATTTTTTTTTGAATATTTTTTGGATTCGAATTCCAATTTTCTGATACGTCATTATATGACACGTGAAGTCACGGGGAGGAAAAACATTGTGAAGAAACCTGCATGTCTGATGCTGAGATCTATAGAGCGTGCTATAACTCAGCTCAGCCTCAAGATAGAGGTTAAAACGAGACACAAATATGATTTGACATAAATCTGTCTCATTTTAACTGTGTCTTGAGTCTGAGCTGAGTGAGAGAGTTCTCAAAGGTGTTAAAAGTTTCAAGAGTGGTGCGTTACGGTCCCTTTCTCTCTCAAGAGAGACAGAACTTCCTGCAGAAGTTGATGATGAAGTACCAACTTAAGTTTAAGAATTTAGTATACAGTAAGTTCAAGTGGATGTTAAGTAAGTAAATAAATTCCATCATCAGGTATGTAACTTCATACAAGGCTCAAGAGAAGATGAAGTCTGGAGAGAGGACTGTGCGAATGTCCATAGCAGATGAAGACAGTGAATTTATGGCTGGACACGTTGTAGATGGTACAGTATTGTAAAAAAATTGAGTTTTCACCTCACTAGCTCAAAAAGGGCGTGTTTGTTGCCTAAAACCAGTGAGCAAAAGTCATTTTTGCTCACTCAGTGAGAAAAAGTGTTGTCTCAATAAAAGTTCAACACTTTTTCTTACTGAGTGAGCAAAAACGACTTTTGCTCCTGGTTTTAAACAGCAAAGGCGCCCTTTTGAACTAATGAGGTGAAAAGTTGTATGTATCACATCATAGCAATGTTTTTGTTTCTTGTGCCTTTGAATCCCTCACTACACTCAGGATTCTAAGTACGCGCCCTCGTGAATTACAAGAACTATATCTTACTACGGAGTATGTACGACAATCTGAAATTTAAACTTGTTGATAGAGCTGAAACAAATTAATAGCCATAATATTTTGTGTTTATTTTTATCATAGGTCGTAACTTATATCCCGCAACTGGATACCTCGTAATGGTTTGGGAAACGCTTGGAATGATGTTGGGAGAGCTTTACACAGAAGTGTCGGTGGTGTTCGAGAACGTTCGATTCCAGAGAGCGACGAATATTCCGAAAGATGGAAATCTGGAATTCATTGTTATGATACAGAAGGGCAGTGGACAGTTTGAGGTAAGTTTGCAGTCAGCAATACAAAGTAAAGTAAAAATAAGGATTACAATAAAATTGAGTAGTACGTTGATGTCCAAGAATTTTAAAGTAAAATAATGAAAGATCTTTAACTGATTGTCTAATTGTAACATAAATATGTATATATATATTTTAGAAGTATAATATTATATCATAATATCACTGTTATGAATTGAGTAGATTGTTGATAATAACTGTTTTGTAAAAGTTAAATGAAATAAGAGCCTTAACTTTCGCTTTCGACTAATGTGTTTTTTACTGACAAGAACTATACAATTGGCTTGATCAAATTAAATATGGTCTGGTCTAGATTGTGGAAAGTGGAGCATCGATCGTAACCGGTCGCATATACGCTAAGAAGAACGTCGGTCAAGATTACAGAGTTCTGCAACCAGCGCCAGAGGCTACTGGTCCCAATGTTAAGCACATGCTTACCAAAGATTTCTATAAGGAGCTACGTTTGCGGGGTTACCAATATGGGTAAGATAATAGAAGTCTCATATTATTATAATGTTAGGGATTCTTTTATTGACTTTATTGAAAGCACAGGCGGTTGACCCATCTTACTGTTATACTTGAAAACTGATATCACATTTTTTATGGATTCATAACGTAAGCAAGAATGAATAGGACCACCATTTTCTATTTCCTAGACGTTCAAAATGATGGCCTTGCAGTTCTATTCTTGTCTTTATCGCGTTACCTATATGTGTGATTCTTCAAAATGGGTACCACCAAGATTACAGTAAATTATGCAAACCGAAAGTGAATAACTTAATTATAATCAATGGAATATTATCTTCTTACATTAAAAAGCGTTTACCTGTGTTTGTGGTTTGAGTTCCGCATCCACTAACAACGAACACATCTCAATATGTTTTATTGATCGATATAGATTAACATTTGGTTTTTTATCAGTGGCATCTTCCGAAGCATCATTGGCTGTAACATTGAAGGCACTCGAGGCCGCCTTGCTTGGTCCAATAACTGGGTCGCCTTCATGGATTGTATGCTCCAAATGAGAATCATCAGCCAAGATACTCGTGGCCTTTTCGTCCCTACTAGGATCCAAAAGCTCTGCATCGATGCCAATATGCACTATGACGCCATTTCCAAAATGAACCCGGATTCTACTCGACAGTCCTTTGAAATTCGAGTTTATCCTCACGTTGATGTTATAAGGTTAGTATTTCTGCTAGTTGTTAATTGTTTTTTAAGTACCTCCTTTAGAAAAAATTAAATTATTATGTATTTCCAAATCTAGAGCCGGTGGCGTAGAAATTCGGGGATTACATGCAACGCCTATTTCAAAAAGAATTCCTCTGGGCGTGCCAGTACTTGAAAAGAACGTTTTCATCCCCAACATTGGAAAATCGAAAATAAAGGTTAGTGAAGTAATATAATGTACCATGAGCTGGTGAATGTAATTTTTTTTTATTTCTATTTTTATTGTATATATTTTGTTATTAAAGTAATTAATTATTTAAAAATTTTGCTTTAGATTGAAGACATTCTCCGTGCAAATGTCCAACTCGTTCTAGAAAACGTTCAAACCTACAAAGTCAAAAGTATTGAACTTGCCGATGAAGAATATAAAAACAATAATTTGCTGCCTATTATAGAAACAGTGGGCGATATTCTTGGTGATCTACCTCTAGTACAAGCCGAATTATCCGTTTTTTCTGAAGAACCTATAGAAATGCCGTCACACATTACTGTTGAAAATAAAAAGTTAGTAGGAGAAACTAATACAGTTATATTTATTGGTGCCAATTTGCTAAGGAGGCCAGATGTAAGTAACAAATTACTCTAAAAAGATAAAATTAGATTACATAATCTATTCTTTAGTAGATTGAATTCTTTCTAAGCCAATTTTTAGATTCCATAAAATAATAATTTAAATCTTGTAGGTACTTAAATTAGCAGTGTCAACCCTCCGCGATAAATGTTTCCTCATAAGCCGCGAAAAAGACCGCATTAACCCCAAGGACTATTCTGATAAATACGACATAATTACTGTTCAAGATACAGGGCTGGAATATTTAGTACTCTTCAGAAAGAGAGTTGGTGCAAAACCTGCAAAATTCGTCAAAGTTACAACATCAGATCAGACTTACGCATGGGTTGACAAAGTCAAGGAAGAGCTCAAAGCAGGACAAAAGCTTGTAATTTACAGTCAAGATGAACATATAAATGGGCTGTTAGGCCTTATTAATTGCCTTAGGAGGGAACCTGGTGGTGAAATAGTGCATGGTCTACTTATTTCTGATCCTTCTGCGCCACCTTTTAATCCAGATTTGGAGTTCTATGAAGAGCAGTTGGATAAGGATTTAGCTATCAATGTATACCAAGAGGTAAGAAATAACATTAGATTTTTTAGGTTAGCTAACATCGTTGTTATTACTATTAAGTTATACTTTAGCTGGACAAAAGTTCAATGTTGTTTGTGAATTAACAGAATTTTTTTTTGATATAAAATAAAATAGATAAAAACAAAATTATCTAGTGGCAAAAATATGCCAGATACCACCTAAATATTGTGCCGAAGCTAGCACTACTTTATGAAAATTAGAGGAGAAATTGTGTTTGGAAATGTTTGAAAGAAAGCTTGTTGTCTTCTAGATGCTAACAACTCAAGTACATATTAAACATTTGGTCGAAGAAATAAATAAAGAAAAGTTTTAAACTTTTATGATACTCGTACTAATTAAATTGTAGTAGCAGAATTTATTTTATTGGATAAGAATACTGATTATTTCTTTTAGGGTCAATGGGGCACATATCGTCACTTACTTTTAGGAGATTTAGAAACTGTTGATGCCCACCACGCCTTTGTCAACACCGTAACTATCGGAGACCTGTCTACACTCAAATGGCTTGAAGGACCAATCAGAGAAAACCAAGTTTTCAAGAATCCTGACAGCGTACTAGTACATGTCAGTATTTTATAATGTTCCTGTGCATCACAGAAATATATCTCCATAGCTTTAATGTATTCCGCATGGAGTTTAATTTTACCATTTTCACCGAATTCGATTTTCTTAAATCATGATCGTTGAAAGTTCAAATTGTTCTTTGGCGACGTCCCTTTACAAAATCTTTGTTAAGGAGCATCTTAGTTATAGAAACAATCTAGATGCAACATTTCAACTTTGGAGACCCAGTAGTTTTTGAACTATACGTTAATATGTAAGTCAGTCGATTTCTTTTTTTGTGATGTTGCATCCCTACCTGGAGCTCTGTTATTTCTACATATTTTTTTAAGTATTAAGCCATCTTTATTTATTACATATACTGATGAAGTTGATATAATGTTATTTCACCGGATTTTAATATCCTTTGTATCGCTTACGTCACCAAAGTTATATGTTCCAATATCTATTAAGCCATCTTCTTTATTTATTACATAGCATACTGAAGAAGTTGATATAATGTTATTTCACTGGATTTTAATATCCTTTGTATCACCTACGTCACCAAAGTTATATGTTTCAATATCTACATTATTTTTGGATCCATTTTCACAGATCTGTCTGTATTGAGTTCGTTAACGATTTTATGTTTATAGGTATATTGCTCTGCAATGAATTTCCGCGATGTCATGACCGCTACTGGTCGCGTCACAGTCGATGCTGTGGCTCGAGGCAGGTTGGCGCAAGAATGTGTGCAAGGTTTCGAAGTCGTTGGCAGAACTAACAAGTAAGTAAGACTGCCAAAAGAATTTACTGTTAGTCTCCAAATCCCCATCAATACCCTCACTGAACAAATACACTTTCGCATCTATAATATTAGTATTAGTAGGACTATCCTTTATATCAATATTAACCTTTTTTACATCATGATTATCACCAGAAACTTTTGAATTGGAATGTCCAGTTTTGTAAAGTAACTGTCATTAATTTTAATTATGAGGGAGAGGGCTGGCTGACCTTAACACAGATTGACAGAATCTAGCAAGGATAGCCAGTTCTGATCCTAATAATATAAGTGTTTATGCATTTATTTTTATTAGGTCTAAGTCAAAGTATGTAAATTAAAAAAAAAAATTAAAATCAAAATTGGTAGGAATCATCACTTCGGAATACTTTGAATAGATGGCGGGAGAGAAGCCGTGGGTAAAAGCTAGTTTTAAATAAATCAAGAGCATCATTGTGAGCTTTAGACATCATCGTCAAAAGTTCATAATGATGGTGATGAATCATCTACTCCATGAGATCATTTTCAACTAAGATTCCTTTTTTTTAATATAAAGATTAGCGACTGATGATAAGTAAAGAATCAATTAAGGGTATACTATTGAAGAAGGCATATTATACAATTATTGAAGATTACATAAATTATAAAAAAGCGTGGATGTAACTCGTTCCAGCAATACATAAGCATGTAATGTGAATATTAACTATTGTAAACTGTACGCAACGTGATATTGAACATTCATTATGTTCATTATTCATTCATTTTTGATGAAAACGTGAAACGTGATATTTTTAAAGAGCAACCGTTGAGTTTCTTGCTGGTTCTTCTCGGTTGGAACGGCATTCCGAACCAGTGGTGGATTCATTTGACGATTCGTAAGCACTTTGTAAAAGTTTATTTGAATAATATTCTATTCTATTCTAAAGATGCAGCCTAAGATAGTTAATGCTTGCCTGGAAGATGCCTATTCACTCTTGATTTATTGACACCGAAGTAATAGTTAGTAGGAGAAACGGAAGCCGGAGGGAATACTGGATTTGCAACTTTGTACAGTGGCGCCCGGGTAATGGCCATGGTGAAGAACTCCGGTTGTGCCAACCTGGTGGAGGCGGACAAGGCGCTGATGTGGAACATCCCCGACGAGTGGACGTTCGAAGAAGCCGCCACAGTGCCTGTCACTTATGGAACCGTTTACTATGCTATGGTTAGCAATTCAGAAATTATAAAATAAAAAAAAAATACAATTGGGCCGAGGATATATTTTAGACAACCCTAGCACAGGCTACGGGCTAATTGGGCTGCCAATTGCAATCACCAGTCACAAGTTTTAGTCTAATGCTTTGGTCTATAAATTGTGGTGTAAATTGTGTTCACTTTTTTTTGTCTTTAAATAAATAAAATAAAATAAAAATAAAATAAATTCTCAAATTGCCCCCTCTGGAAATTGATCCCGAGACCTTCCAATTATAAGGCCACAGTACTCATCACTGCGCCAGGGAGGTCGTCAAAAATTTGAAGATAAGTTTTTTTTTAAATATATAGACTAGCGCTTGACTGCGATGGTAAGTGAAAATGCAGCCTAAGTTTTTTTTTTTTTTTTTTTTTTTTTTTTTTTTTTATTTTTTTTTTTTAGCGAGCAAACGAGCAGGCGGGTCACCTGATGTTAAGTGATTACCGCCGCCCATGAACACTTGTAGCACCAGAGGCACCACCAATGCGTTGCCAAAAGCCTAAGATGGCAGCCTAAGATGGTACGCGCTTGCCTAAAAGATGCCTATTCACTCTTGATTTAAAGACACCCACATTATAGTTAGTTGGAAAAACGGAAGCCGGAAGGGCATTCGGAAGGGCAGGGTTGAAGACTTTAGGCAATCAACAAACACAAAGTTGCATTTTCACATCAACTTTGACCTTTCCCCCAGGTAATGGTAGGTCAACTTAAACGTGGTGAGTCAATCCTGATCCACGCGGGATCCGGGGGAGTGGGTCAAGCGGCCATCAACGTCGCTTTCCACTACGGCTGCGAAGTGTTCACGACAGTCGGTACTGCGGAGAAACGGGCTTTTATAAAGAAACTGTTCCCGCAACTTAAAGGTAAACTTTTTTTTTCTTTGGATCAATGAGCAATTTCATATGTATCATAACAAGTTTCACAAAATACATTCTATACTTGCATTGCGTCTGGTTGAAATAACCGCCCACGGAAAGTGTCCGTCGACATCGATTATGAGTTTTTAATGATGTTCTCTCAAACATACATAAAAATCAGCACTTAGAATTTAAGGAAAGTTACTAATCGACCCCTCCGCAGAACAAAGTCTCATCTGCTAAATTCACAACTTGAAATTTGAGCCTTATAAGTCACATCTGCAAGGTTCAAATCTCAAGTTATGAATTTAGCAGATGAGACTTTGTTCTACGGAGGGGTCGAAATGTATCTGCTATCTATAAACAGGTCAGCTGACCAAGCTAGCAGGTATATACAGTATACACCTTCAAAGTAAATACTAGGGAATGCAATCTCGATCTCGCGAGATCTCGTTTTCGCGAGATCTCGGCCTTTTTTAGCGAGATTGATCTCGACCGAAAAAAGGGCGAGATCTCGCGAGATTAACGAGATTGCACTCGAGCATAAAAAAGTCTTATTCGAAGCGCGGACTGACACGGACGGAGTTGCGACCTGTCGGTTTCGTTCGGTGCGCGAATTAATTTTTAAATTACCTACTAAAAGATTTGCGTTTGATATTAGAAGAGAAGACTGGTTGTTTTTTTCATTTGTTATTTCAAATTCAAAATTTATTTATTTCATGTAGGCCAACTTGTACCACCCACCGGTTCGTAATGCAGATTCTGTTGAGAAGAACCGGCAAGAAACTCAGCAGTTGATTTTCAAAAAATAAAAAATAAATTTTTTTTACAATAGGTAACCAAACTGTGCTATGTATCAGTGCTTCCACAGTGATTTGATTGATACGTACGTCAAAGTTTAGTACTTAGAAGTTTATTAAAAAATTATAGACAATTTGATTCATAAAATTCTATTGAAAAAATTCGTGAAAATAAATGTTATCTTATAATACTTATAATTTTTATTATTTTTTTTCTAATTTATTAAACACACAAAACTGCCAATCTCGCGAGATCTCGAAATTGGCGAGATCTCGCGAGATTGTAAATAACAATCTCGCGAGATCTCGCTTGAGTCCCAATCTCGCGAGATTTGCATTCCCTAGTAAATACTAGTACTACTCAATCGAATTTTGGCGAGACAGTATTTTTAAGCTTATTTGTGTACCTTTAACAAAAAAAAAAAAAAAAAGAAGACGTGTGGCACTCGGGGACTACCGCGGTAAAGCTATTGCATAGCATTTTTTATCAACGCCATTTAGCGGTGAGCCACTTTTTTATTAACACACACATTTTTTTATTAACGCCATCTAGTGGCTCACCGCTAGATGGCGTTGATAAAAAATGCGCCATCTAGCGGCTCACCGTAGAGGAGTCCCGTGTCAGGTTATTTTCGTTACGGAATTTCTGGATTCGGTCTCCACGCTGGCCCGCGATAGAAGCTATGCAATAGCTTAAAAAGAAATAAGAATACATTTGGTGAATTTCTCAATCGAACACAATTAGAAAATCAGTAAAGTCTGGCAGGCCCGGGATCTCGCTCTATAACTTAAACATTGAAATCAATTGCATAGTACCAGTATGAAATTGAAACATGAATAATCCCGTGTTACATCCGAAAGCTTATTCAAGTTTTGAAGAATTAGAAAGAGTTGAGTGTTACAAAATTTTCAAATCTTTTTTAACAGACAGCAATATCGGTAACTCGCGTGATACATCCTTCGAAGACATGATCCGAAACCAAACTAACGGCAAGGGAGTAGACATGGTCCTCAACTCACTATCAGATGAAAAACTACAGGTATATAATATTATAATTTCTAATGTTTAAAATTTTTATTTATTAAGAACTATACTGTCAAAGACTTTCAACTTGAGATTTAATATGTGCAATGTGCATGTATTATTTTCTCAATCTATCTTCAAGGTAAGTATGTCTTTCATCAATAAAATGACCCTAAAAAAGGAATTAAAGGAGATTTTTTTTAATCCTTATAAAGTTGAGTTTAAACTGAAAATAAATAATACATCACATTTGTTTAATAGTCTTTAATATTTGGATATTGGTGTACTTTTCTTTTATGAATATTAATTGTCAGTAAACCATACACTAAGAAGCCTGTATCGTATAGTGTTCCAATAAAGGTTTTTTTCTCTAACATGCTTGGAAATTTGAGCATTATTTTGACAATCTTCTTCGAAATAAATCGAAATTGCTGTACTGGCCAAGTACATGCGCGCAGCGGCCGGCAAAAGTTGTATGTGAATCCATATCTGTCGTGGTTTAACGGCCAAATAAGTTACATAGTAAACTCATATCTGTTGTGTAATTTAAACATGGAACGATCTTTTACTCCGAAACATGGCAACCAAGGAGGTAGCTTATTTATCAAAGGTTTTATTTAAATTTCGAAAGGCTTGCAAAAAGAAAGCTGTTTATTGAAAAAAAAAAAAACAAATGAACACTTTAACGCGGGAAAAATTTTTGCTTTTGTTGTTCGTCATTAATTTTGAAAGGTAAATTATATTTTAATTTCCTCGCATTATTTGAGAAAAGTACTATACAAGCCTTGGCCATAACTAGGCATTGATGGACTTACGTAAATTGTGATTCCTTCCGGCACGTTTTAATGATCTCTACCTTATCTCTCTGTTGTGTTAGGCATCTGTCCGCTGTCTGGGTTATCGAGGTCGATTCCTCGAGATCGGGAAGTTTGACATCAGCAACAATACGCCCATCGGAATGTACTGCTTCCTCAAAGAACTCTCCTTCCATGGCATCATGTTGGATTACATCTTCGAGCAAGGATATGAATTTAGAAAGGTTAGATTGTATTCATTTTCAAATATCGCTGCTTCAATTCAAAAGTAGATACCTACCACAAATAAAAAAATTGTAGAAATGTTTTTATTGCAAACATTTTTTTTTATTCGATAACAAGGTAGTCCCTGACTGCAATTTCACGTGATGGTAAGTGACGATGCAGTCTAAGATGACGATTAAACGTTCTTGCATCGAAAGCTAAAATCTTAAGTCCTAATAGTGCACTGTTAGGTACATACGTTATAAGATTTATATTTCTCATAACATAAATATTTCTTTTTTCCTTTTTTACTATTTAGTATATTTTTTATCTCTTACTGACGTAGAGTTTGCAAGATCTTCTCCTGTCTGGCATGGAAAGTGGAGCCATCCGTCCTCTCACATATTGCACTTTCAACAAGAACGAAGTCGAAGCTGCCTTCCGTTATATGGCCGCAGGAAAACATATTGGAAAGGTAAACATGAACACTGTATCTATTTCTTTTTTCTTTTTTTTTAAGCTATTGCATAGCTTCTATCGCGGGCCAGCGTGGAGACCGAATCCAGAAATTCTGTAACGAAAATAACCTGACACGGGACTCCTCTACGGTGAGCCGCTAGATGGCGCTTTTTTTATCAACGCCATCTAACGGTGAGCCACTAGATGGCGTTGATAAAAAATGCTATGCAATTGCTTTACCGCGGCAGTCCCCGAGTGCCACACGTCTTTTTTTTTTATTAATTTGTTATATATTTCGATACCTCCTACGTAAGTTGTTGTATCCCCAAAAAGCTTACGTGACGGGTTAATTGTTGTGAAAATCAATACACTAGCTTAGGCCCACATTCGATACAACTTTAGATATTTTGAAAGTATGTTAAAGAGCGCTGTTTTTAATTTTTTTTAAACGAACACATAAAATAGATAAAAACAAAATATGATAAGTGCAACAATCCTAAAATGCCCATTTTGTGGGAAACAACGTAGGGAACTTACGTAGGAGTATCGATTTAAGCATCAAAAACTTTCGTTTTAACGGCTTTTTACTTTTACTTTTTTACTTAATAAAAAGTTTACTTATTTGTTGTTTTTTTTTCTGTTTAAATTTGGTGTACAATAAAAAGTACTTCATTCATTTTTTATATTTTTTTTTGTCTCACGACGTACCAATTGTGATGATGATTCCTTTATCGTTGATTAAAATGTTGAAAGCTACATTAATTTTCTGTAGGTTATCATCAAGATTCGAGATGAAGAACGAACAAACCGTCCAGTTAAACCGAAAAGCTTTAATATTAAGGCTCTTCCGAGGTAAGTTAAAGTCATGCCCAGCGACTTTCGTCGTTCTTGCAATTCAAGAGGGCGCGTGGCTCATGGTTGTGTGTGTGTCGCATCTGTCTAAGTGTGAGGAAGCACTTGCTCTTGCCTGACCGCTCCCACCTAGGCTATTGATAGGCATACGCACTGACACGATGTGCTTGTACACGCCGTAACCACAAGTAAAGCTCACGCGCCCTCGTAAATTGCAAGAACTATACTATATATATCAAAACCTATTAGATACACCATACTGTAAAAGGTTTGCAAGATTTACTAATAATTATATCTAATAGCGTTGCAGTTATATGATCCTGTTTTTGAGAAGATAGTTTGAGACCTATGTAATGGTAAAGTTTCTCTGAAACTTTATCAATCTCAATGTTGTTGGAGCTCTAAGGTGATGGATTACTCGTACTGGAAAGCGCAGTGTTGATAGACCCCTCCCCCCTCAACTAGGTGGACTGACGACATCAGACATGACATGACATGAGTTGCAGAAAGCCGCTGGCATGTAGAAACCTATTTTCTATTTTTATTTTTATCGTATGTTCCGCTGATAATCCTCTGGCATGGTTATCGGAGACTTTATATAGCTCAACACGGCCTTTTTTTTATAGCCTTTGTCTTTTAGTTTGTCATGAAACAGGTTCTTTTTTTTTAACTGTGATCATGATTACTTTGTCTTACATTACTATTACCTTATTGTTTATAAACTTATATTTTTATGCATGTAAAACATATTATTCTATTAATATGTTGTATACTGTAGAAACCTATGTAAGAGTCCTATTGATAGGAGTGGACGTCGGTTGACAAAGAAGAAAAGAAGAAGTTCCAGACAATGATTTATACTAAAGATGAGTTATAGTATACTCACAAAACAAGCGAACAAATTGTGCCGAACCACGAAAAGTATAATAGAGTACTTCATTGTCAAATGATATGACAAATTACGACAAATATCTGCCATTACGCGCTTCATTTACCGCACGCTTGTAACATATCCACCTCTTTTTATACATATGTATATACTATATCATAGGTTCCAGATGAAAGAATTGAAGTAAAACATTTAAATTTTTTCTCATACCTAGATACATGTGCGATGAAGCGCAAGTGTACGTTGTGGTGGGAGGTCTCGGAGGCTTTGGTCTTGAGCTGGCGGACTGGCTGATCATGAGAGGCGCTAGAAAGGTGGTGCTCACCTCCAGGCGAGGCGTCAGCAATGGTTACCAGGCTTCGAGGTTAAGGTACGTCATAGAAAATCGACAATTAGCTACTAAATAATAATCACAGTTTTTTTAAATCTAACAGACTGCGTGGTCGAAAGACAACGCAACAATGGCGAAACGGGGTGACTTTCGCGGCTTGTGTTGCTTAGTTCACAGAACAGCCGTTAGCGGCGCTGGTGGCACGGGTCACGTGACGGAATTTAGCGACATCTTGCGGAAAAAACGTGGAAAGGGCGATGTATTCTTCGTATAATGGACTTTGGACGTCAAACGGAACACATAATCACTGTCCTTGTATTAGTGCTACTAGCCCTTACATGAGGGTTGTCTGTAAGAGATCACCTTATTTATAAGGCCAATGATTTCAATTTTTTTTAAATGTACAAATAAAAATATTTCATTCGTTCCTTTCAAGTTTCTTTAGTTTTCCAACTCTTCAGCTCAGAAAATTGCACGATATTACTAAAGCTGCTTTTTCTTATAGGGCATGGGCAAGCTATGGCGCCGATGTAAGAATCTCCACCCACGATGTCACAACCGAATCAGGCTGTGAGGAAATGTTGAAAATGGCTAACAGCATGGGGCCAGTTGAAGCCATATTCAATTTGGCCGTCATCTTAAAGGATAGCATCTTCCAGAACCAAACCCCTGAATCCTTCAAGACATCGTTTGCACCGAAAGCATTGGCAACGATGAATCTGGACAAGATTTCGAGGACATTGTGTCCAGCGCTCAAGTAAGTATTAAAAACTAGAATTTACATTATAATTTCGTGCATAATTGCCAATTTAGGTGAATCCAGTGTAACGACCAAGCCACATATTTTGACTAAGGTGTAGAGTTTGTGAAGTTAGGCCTTGTATCGTAGAGTTAGAAGCTTGGCTCTTTATGAAATCTGATAACTTTTTGACAGGGCGATATGGTCTCGTCTTGGCAACATTTACATGAAAATGTTTGTGGTGTGGAAAACGTTTTTGGGCAATATCTTTCTTATAATATTAAAAAGAAATACCTAGCTATAAAAAAATCGCGACTCCACATCGGAAATTCGGAACACAATGTACGCTTTTTGCGAATGAAGTTGTAGGTGATGCTGGATCTTTAGATTCGTAAATTGATGATTTGCAGCGGTGGGGGAGTACTCCACCACATATCAGTATGAAAGTATTTACGAATCAGGGTCCTGGTTGAAAATCAGCGCTGTATGCTCTTGTGCATGTACAAAGCATACAGCATTTTGCTGAGTTGGACCTTTTTTCCGGGTTGTGCCACACATGACTTAGTTGTTCCGGCGCTTCTTCCGCTTGACGCCTTTTGTCTTTAATGCTCAAGTGGTGGCGCCGGGATAACGTAATCTAGGTATACCTATTGGGTGATGTGTGGCACAATTCAGAAAATAAACGTTTCTTTCTTTCTTTCAAAGTCACATGCAAATGTAGGTCTTATGCATTTTTGAAACTTCATTGTGGAAGCACTGTGTCAGCGAATCACTGTGTACATAGCATAGTTTTGTTACCATTTGTAAAAAAATTTTTTGAAAAGAGCAACCGTTTATTGGTTTATTAGTTTATTTGCTGGCTCTTCTCGCCAGGAAGGGCATTCCGAACCAGTGATAGATTCATTAACGATTCAAAAGCACTTGTAAAAGTTTATTTGAATAAAAAATATTTCTAGTCTATTCTGTTCTAAAGTTATTTTCTACTTACCTACACAGAGATTTCGTCATATTCTCGTCGGTGTCGTGCGGCCGTGGTAACGCGGGCCAGGCCAATTACGGCTTCTCCAACTCCGTGATGGAGAGGATCTGTGAGTGGAGGAAGAAGCTCGGCTTGCCCGCCTTGGCGGTGCAGTGGGGAGCTGTTGGTGATGTAAGTTAATAGGTTGTTCACTGACTTCCAAAAAAGGAGGAGGTTCCTAATTCATCGGGATCTTTTTTTTGTATGTTCCCCGATTAATAGAAGACGCCTGGGTCCTGGACCGATTTGGAAAATACTTTTTTTGTTTGAAGGGTATAACTTCCCAGGTAGTCCCATTGTCATTAGGTCAGGATCTGTTGATAGGATCCTGGAGAAATTGAGAGAACTCTTCAAATTTTGTAAGCAAAATTGATATACTTTGCAGTGACATTTGAAGTCGGTTTACGGAAGTACGTTTATATTATTCTTACAAACCATGTTTGATTCTTATAGTACTTACTTAAAACCCACTACTTTGTCTGCGTGATGAGAAATTCCGCGGGAACTCCTTGATTTCTTGATCTAGAAATTAGCCTTTATCACCCACAAGTCTACTTCTTCTTCTGAATATAAAAATCCTCAATAGCTCAATGGTTAAAGGTGCGGATTACGGACTGAAAGGTTGCAGGTTTGAGTCCCACCCGTTGCACTATTGTCGTGCCCACTCCTAGCACAAGCTTTTCGCTTATTTGGAGGGGAGAGGAGATTATACGTCAAGTCAGCTTAGCTAATACTCTTTTTATAAAAAAAATGATAGTAGGGATTATTTAGACTATATTATCGAAAGTAGATACACCTACCTACAAATTGATAGCACTATGTAGGTGTCAAATACATTAGCATAGCAATTAAATTAACGACACAAGTCTAAAGGAGTTCAGCGTTGATTAATTGAACGAATTAATCAACGCTGAAACATTTAACCAAAAGTTATCATTGTGAATTGATTTCATCACACAATAATAATTATGGATATGTTGATTGCAGTGAGATGAAACTTTTGCTATTATATTTGTATTATATGTATATTGATATAATCTAATGAGTTCTGAAGAAAATTATTTTCTTCGATAAAAAGTAACCTATATGTTACTCCGGACTAAAATCTATCTCTATGCCAAATTTCAGCCAAATTGGTTCAGCCGTTGCGGTGTGATTGAGTAACAAACATCCATCCATCCATACTTCCAAACTTTCGTATTAATAACATAATAGATGCCCGCGACTTTGTTCGTGTGGATTGAGATTTTTAATTGCCGCGTCAAAAAGTAGCCTTTGTGTTATTCCAGACTAATCTATCTCTACGCCAAATTTCAGCCAAATTGTTTCAGTCGTTGCGGCGTGGTTGAGTCAAACATCCATAGGTACATTCATCCATCCATCCATCCAAACTTTCGCATTTGTAATATTAGTAGGATGTAAGACGACTCAACCAGCAAGTCTCAAACGCAGTCCTAAATCACGCAACGCAGTTTTACACGCTGCAAGCTCGCATCGCATTGGGCAGGGGCGGATCTTGAATTTGTGGGGCCCTGGGCTAATATTGCTTAGGGACCCTACCTAATTACTCAACTAATTGCCATTTTGACAAGAAACTGCTTTCTGTAGTGATGTAGGTATATGTATAATGTTATATTTGTTAAGTACAGGAAGAAAATAGGAAAACAAAATATTTTATTTATTTATTAAAACATTATTTATTGCAAATTTTCGTTCGCAACATATAAATGTTATGAATTAGAGTAGGTTTAGAAAATCTAAACGTCAAACATTTTCGTTCGAACGAAGTTGCAGAACGAAAACGAACCGTGGTACGAAATACGCGAAATTTCGATCGATATTTCGTTTTTCGTTGAATTAGAGTAGACCCCCAGTTCGGTTGGGGGCCCTCTGTATTCGCGGGGCCCTGGGCTGCAGCCCAAAAAGCCTTTAAGTAGATCCGCCCCTGGCATTGGGTCGCACTTTTGTATTTCGGCTCTTACCTTACTCAAAAATTCACCAGGTTGGTCTAGTGGCAGACATGCAAGACGAAGATGTTCAACTGGAGATCGGTGGAACTCTCCAACAGAGGATCTCCTCTTGTCTCCTAGCGCTGGATAAATTCCTCAAGCAGGACGCCGTGATCGTATCTTCGATTGTCGTGGCGGAGAAAAAGGCTGGTGGATCTGGCTGTGGCAGCATGGTGGATGCTGTTGCGCAGATCATGGGTATACGCTTTGTGATTACATGTTTGCAATATTTCAGGTCTAGTCATCTAAAAAATATTATATTTTTTTGATAGGTGTGTACAGAAATACTTTAGTGAATATTGATGTGACTCGCTCTACTTATTGCATGTTAATTTTGTTACAAGAATGTGAAACACGCATATGCTTATCAGTTAAATCTAGGCACTTACCTCAAATAACTTTCCTCAAATAGGAGTGTTTACGCGATTAGCGTTTTGAACGCGTTTTTAATAAATTATTAAGTTTTAGATAATGTGGTTATATAAAAATAGTAGCAACCCGCAGAAAGTAACACTGTTTATGGTAGCAACTAAACATTTTCTATACGGATACTATGAAAGTTATAATTTTAATTAAAAGGAATAAATAAAGATCAATAATAAAGAACAGGACTTTGAAGATCACATAGAAATTAACTATATATTTAATACTTTATATATATTACTTTACTTAAAAGCTTTAAAAACCTTAAGAAAGACAGTCAGTAAAGATACAGTTGAATCTTGTAAACCTCATCCCGTCAACGTAGAACAATACGACAGTTACAAGAGTAAAGCTATCATTTTTCTTCACCGCAGGTATTAAGGACCTGAAGACAGTGTCTCAGCAAGTGTCATTAGCTGAATTAGGAATGGACAGCATGATGGCAGTGGAGATCAAACAGACTCTTGAGAGAGAGTTTGAGATATTCCTCACAGCTCAGGATATCAGAACACTGACGTTTGCAAGGTAAATAACTTGTGATGATAAATAATTGAAATTTTTTGTTTGAAAAAAATGTCGATATGACAATATTAGAAATAAGGAAATAAGAGAAGAAAATAGATTAAACTAACCTAGTTAAAATGATGAAAAACGTTATTAAATAATAAGATAAAATGTAAAATATTGTTACGTTCCCTCAAATATGGTTGAGCGAAGCAACGGCTGGATCATGCTTCATGCTCATGAACGGGTGCCACCAACGGGAATGGTTTTGCTTTGTCTGCCCCTCTTAACATGTGTTGGATTATATGTACCTAAATTTGTTAAAGTTAATTTATTTTTAAGTTTCAAAAACAAACCTCTACTGTTCACAGACTTGTAGAACTAACAGCTCAAAAAGAAGCAGCTGCATCAACGTCAGTTACAGCCAGACCCGAAATTTCTGATGAAGCAGCCGGTTTCAAAGTCCTCATAAGGAACTTTGGGGATGAGAATCTCGCCACGGAACCCTTCATCTACATGCCTACAATGGTCAGCGATGGATCTGAGGTAACTGTGCATATTTTTATTTTGTTCTCTCAATCCACTAGGATCAACCAAGACTTCTGTGAATCGCTGTTTTAATATCCTGATTTGAGGAATTTCTGCTCGAGGGAATTCGTCTATTTGAGGAATTGTATTGTTGTTATTGGATTTGATTTGTTTGTTTGGGAGAGTATTATTTTGTGTTCCAAGAAGAATAAAATTCAGCTGTTCAATTTCATTTCTCACCGTCATATCCTAGCTCAGACGATATGAATTGTTCCTGATTTCTTTAAATAACTTTAACTCAGCGAAAGTCTCACTTGTTCAAAATGATGAAATAGTGTCAGAATTTGGGTTTTCTGAGCTAGTGTTAGATTCATTTGACGATTCAAAATCATATTATCAAATTTTATTAGAATAGTTATAAACTTTTCTACTTTATTCCATTATAAAAAAGTCTGCAGAATTTTAAATAAAGTTAAATATTTCTCAGCAAATATTTTATGAGAAAATTTTATTTCAGACCGATGTATCGGTTCACGAAAACGAATTGGTGATGTTCGTGTTGCCTGGCTTAGAAGGTTGTGCTGCAGGAATGGCGCCCTTATGTCGTAGACTCAAGATCAAGATTTGCGTGCTTCAATTAGGAATCGAATACAAGGAAGACACGTTAGAGAAGATGGTGAACAGGTTGCACCAGGTAATGAAATCTTATTTTAAAGATAAAACTGACCAAGACCGCAAATATGTTAATCAAATTTTGAACTCTAGAAGAATTAGTTCTGGCAACAGATTGAAAAAAGACGGAAATGTAAAAATAGTAAACAACACATGGTAAAAGATCTAAACACATGAAAGGAAAAGGTGACTGACTGACAGATCTATCAACGGACAGTTCAAATCACTGGACGGATCGGGCTGGGCATACATATAGCTATTATGACGTAGGCATCCGCTAAGAAAGGATTTTTGAAAATTCAACCCCTAAGGGGGTTGAATTTTACTTTTAATTTTTGGGGGTTATTTTTCAAATAAGGATTTGAAAAATCGACCTTAACGTGAGCGAAGCCGCGGGTAAAAGCTAGTATAAAATAAAAATAAAACTTAACTACAATTACTGTACAATTCATACACATGATATTGGTTGTTTTAAATCATTACTTTTTCATACGCTCGTGCATTCTATATATTAAAACTGTTATCAAACTTATTTTTCATTACATTAATTTTAATTACAGATTATGCGATCAAGATTAATCCCTGGAATGCCTTACATTCTTCTGGGTTACAGTTTTGGAACCCTTCCTATGTTGAAGTTAGCCAGCATTTTGGAAAATGAAGGTAATTTTTGCATTATCATCTTCTTTTTACAGTTTTATTATAATTCTTGTAACCTTGTAATCTTCTATACTGTTTTATCATATTTCTTCTTATTCTTTGTAGTATTCTTATTATTACCAATATTAACAAGTAGCTGCTATCTTAACATAGC
This sequence comes from Hipparchia semele, assembly GCA_933228805.2. Taxonomy (NCBI): domain Eukaryota; kingdom Metazoa; phylum Arthropoda; class Insecta; order Lepidoptera; family Nymphalidae; genus Hipparchia; species Hipparchia semele. Next base: position 2,138,623 of record OW121719.1, read on the forward strand.
TATTTATACTTATGCTTATTGACTGTTATCGCCCAGACTTTTAAGAGCTTAGTACTCTATCGAGATCTTCAGGCTGATTCTGGGCCAACTATCTGAGCATTTAATAGCTGTTGTAGAGAAGTTTGAGCTTCTTTTTCAACCAATAGTAACAAACATGCACCCAGCATCCAAGACGGTTATAATATTCTTACACCTAAATTTTAGGTCACAAAGGATCGATATTCTGCATCGACGGCGCTCCCGAGTTCCTTTACGCGCTGCTCTCTTCCAAATTAAGTAGTTCCAAAAACGACAAACTACTGCAAAATAGCCTCATTAAACACACTATAGACATGGTCAGTCCTAAGAACGAAATTTCTGACACGTTGATGGAAAAACTCAGTGAAATAGATTCGTACGAAGACAGAATCCAGTACGCTTTGAAAGTTTGTCCCGTTCAACAGAAATATTCTCACAAATTCATCAGTTCCATGGCAATGTCTTCGTACGATCGGCTGAAAATGGTTACAAACTATACTGAAAGTGATATTAAGAAAATTAGAGCACCTATTGTACTATTGCGTCCCAAAGAGACTCCGCCGTATATAGTTATTGAAGATAATTATGGATTGGATAAAATCACTGAAGGACCGGTTATCGTGCACCATTTAGAAGGCAACCATGTTAGTATAATTGAGAATAAGGATTGTGCTAATATTATTAACAAACTACTGGCCGAACAGGATGGGCGAGGTAAAGTTTCACAAAATGTTATTACTAAAATGGTTGAAAAACAGCGTACTGTTCAGGTGTAAGTCGTCACGAAATGGCGTAATAGGCAAATAGGTCCTAAATCAAAATTGTATCTGATTTTATTGAAAAGTTATTGTAATTTTGTATCCCAGTGTAACGTTCACTATTGTCAAGATCTCTCGGTAGAGAGTACTTACTATATTCCTTGATCAAAATTGTATTTTTGCAACGTCAGATTTTTTTTTTTCAAAAAATACTTTATAGAAATATTTTGTAGCAAGTTTACAACCTCCAAATCAGTATCGTCATAGTTAATATTAATTTTATTATTAATATTGAAATAAATAGTTTTTGTATTTCTTTTAGTTTTAGGATAAGTTCAATGCGAGTCGTAATATCGTACCCTTATTGCAAAAACCGATTATCTGCACCAAAATTTGAGCGAAAAGTTTTTGAGTTATAAGCATTTGAAACTTTAACGACTTAAAAATTAGTTATAATGATGTCCATTTTTAAACAATAATAATTTTTATAAACAAGAAACTATTCAAGAAATGTTAAGTAGGTTAATAATTGAAAAAAACTTACTATTTTTTCAACAAAAAGAAGAAAATAACCGGTAAGGAGCTCACTTAGTTAGTTTTTCCTGAATGTAGAAAAACTACCAAATTTTCAAATTTACCGTTCTGGTAGCTCTAATGGCATTTTTTATTTAATCACTTGTTTTGAATAGTAATAATCATCAAGACAAAAATCGTTTTAGTTCAACTTTAGCCAGTACAGGTGTAAAATAAATATCTTTAGTCGCTTTTGGCTGAAGGTAAAGTAGATTTCATTTAACTTTGTACGTACTAACTGCAGCGCCCTATGGTTTTACCCGAGGAGTTCCCGTTCCCGTGGGAAATGGGCAAGCCTACATTATTTCTTATAATCTCAGCTATCTTTAAAAGAAAGTTTCGTTGAAATCGGTCCAGCCGTTCTAGAGATTAGCTCATTTAAATAAAAAAACTATTTCGTTTTATTATATTAGAATAACTAGCTGTGCCTTGCGGTTTCACCTACATTTGTCCCGTTCCCGTAGGAATTTAGGGAAACACTATAACTGTAAACTTTCCTCTCGAATCCCTCTATCTACTGATGAAAACTGAATTAAAATCCGTTGCGTAGTTTAAAAGATCTACGCGTACATAAAGAGGGCCAGACAGGGGGAATCGATTTTGTTTTATACTATGTAAAGATAACATATACAGCAGAGCTAAGTCTGCCCGCAAGCGTTGCTATATGGGTGCCCCATTGTAGCTTTGAATCCAGGGTTAATCCCAAGAACACTTTGGAGTCCTCAGTTTTCAAAGGTTCATTATTTATCTTTAAATTTTTACTGACAGTTCTCGGGTTAGGTAATAAAAACTCAACACACTTTGTTTTTTTAGTATTTAAAAGTAGATTATTTGCCGTAAACCATTCAGAAACTTGAGATAATGCATTATTTACATCGTCAAAATTGTCTTTTATCCTATCGACTTTAAAATTCAAAGACGTATCATCAGCAAATAGTACAATATCGCAAGTATTGTGGACAAAATGTGGTAAATCATTTATGTAGACCAAAAACATGAATGGACCTAGAATAGAACCCTGGGGTACACCCATTACTGAGGCTGATCCGGATGATTTTACATCATTGACACATACTCTTTGGACTCGTTCACTGAGATAAGACGCAATGAGACTAAGTGCAAAATCTTTAATGCCATAGTGGCTCAGTTTAAGCAAAAGTGTCTCGTGATCAACGCATTCGAATGCCTTTGACGACAAATCACAGAAAATACCAATGGCACTCTGTGAGTTCTCCCATGCATCGAATATGTGTTGTAACAGCCTTGCGGCTGCATCGGTTGTTGATCGACCCTTTCTAAAACCATACTGCTCAGTGTGTAGGATTTTATTTAAATTAAAGTGTAAAGGCAGTTGGTTGAGCATTATTTTTCCGAATATCTTGCTGAGAGTTGGCAAAATTGAAATTGGCCTGTAGTTATTCGGGTCACTTTTGCTTCCCGATTTAAAAAGCGGTATTAGCTTACTACATTTCATAAGGTCTGAAAAAGATCCAGAATCTACTGATTTATTAAAAATTAAAGCAAGATATGGCGCAATAATATCAATTATGTTATGAATTATTTTAATTGATATCCCCCATAGATCTGCTGTTTTCTTATTTTGTAAAGATTTAAATGTTTTGACTATGTCATATGGGGTAACGTGTTCAAACCTAAATAACTTATTGCACTCAGAGACATTGCTCCTTAGAAGACGATAGACTTCTGCTGGCGAGGAATTCAGAGAACTGGTTGTAGTAATTGGAATATTTTTGAAAAAGTTCTCAAATGTATTTACAATTACTGTATCGGAGTTAATTACATGATTATCACTTTTAAGCTCCAATTTATTATTATTATGTACCTTATGTTTACTCATTTCATCGCCGATGATGTCCCATGCTGTTTTAATTTTATTATCAGAATTGGCAATTTTTTGTTTTATGTGAAGTGACTTTGCTTGTATGCACACATTTTCAAACAATTTAGAATAGTTTCTTACATATTCAATAAACGCGGGGGAATAATTATATTTTTTTCTGCATATAGGTCAAACAGCTTATTTCTACTTTTATAGATTCCGGCAGTTGGCCAGTTACTAAACTTAAGATCTTTAGACAGTCTTTTCTCTATCACCTTAAAGATAGAGTTATATTGTGAGCTTAACAAATCAAAAAACTTTAGATTTGTGAAGATGTTCAAAAACCCTCGTAGCCCAGTTATACAGTAAAAGTGAACTTAAGTTCTTTTACCTGAAATAATTTTAACAAAATATTGAGTTCATTATTCTGCAAAAAGCAACTAATGTTGTTTAGTTCGTTTTTCTTTTTAGATACATCAGCAATTTCTAGTATATTAATAAAAGCTGAAACCTGTTAATGCAGGTTAACATGTATTAACAGAATAATATTGACATAATGATAAATCAAGCAACTACATCTGAAAAGTATTATAATACAATACATTGTTTTTGTGGTATAGATTTATAAATCTAAATTATTTAAATGAGTTTAGTTCTTTTTTAACCGACTTCCAAAAAGGAGGAGGTTATCAATTCGGCCGGTATATTTTTTTTTTTTTTTTTTTTTTTCTATGTATGTCCACCGATTACTCCGGGGTTTCTGGACCGATTCACGCGATTTTTTTTTTAATCGACAGAGGAAGCTCGCGAAATGGTCCCATAAAAATTTTTACCTTCAACTCTTCAAGCCTGATGCTGCAGAGGTACTTTCCCCCTAAATTATGGGGTTTTAGGAACTGTCATTTACGAATTGGTATGCTTGGCCTAAGCATATACTAGATCTTAGAGCTTCAGGTCCTACTCCTCAATCCTGATGCTGCAGGGTACTGCCCACCTAAACTATGAGACTTTAGGAACTTTCGCTTGCGAATTGATATTATTGGTATTAAGCATAGTCTACATCGTGGAGCTCAAGGTCCTAGCTTTTCAATCCTGATGCTGCAGGGTACTGCCCACCTAAACTGTGAAGATTAAGGAACTTTCGCTTGCGAATTGATATTGTTAGTATTAAGCATAGGCTACATCATGGAGCTCAAGGTCCTAGCTCTTCAATCCTGATGCTGCAGGGGTACTGCCTACCTAATCTGTGAGGATTTAGGAACTGTTGCTTACGAATTGATATTGTTGGTACCAAGCATATACTACATATAAAATTCAAGGTTCTAGCTCCTCAATCCTGATGCTGCAGGGGTACTGCCTACCTAATCTGTGAGGATTTAGGAACTGTCGCTTCCGAATTGATATTGTTGGTACCAAGCATGGACTACATCATGGACCTCCTGGTCCTAGCTCTTTAGAAATTGTATGTTGTTAATAAGTACTGTAGGTACCAAGTATAGACTACTTTATTACCGTAGTGTTGGAGGGAGGGGAGAAAGAGAGCAGGAACAAGCTACACTAAAAAGCTTAAAATAAAAATTCTTTTCAAAAAACCGACTTCAAACGCCACTACAAAGTATAAAAATAATTTTATTTTGTACACGTTTGTTGAAGTCGGGCGGGCTTAACTAGAAACGATGAAATCGATGCGCGACGCTTATCGCGCGGTGACATGTAAAAGACACGCTTATTGAAATCGGGCGAGCATCGCGTATCGGATTCATCGTTTCTATTTAAGCCCGCCCGACTTCAACAAACGTGTACAAAATAAAATTATTTTTATACTTTGTAGTGGCGTTTGAAGTCGGTTTTTTGAAAAGAATTTTTATTTAAGAAGGTAATTAAATCATACCTGTAGGTAGTTGCTTTTAACTCTAGCTATCTCCGTAAAAAAGCGTCGTAGCAGATAATGGGTTTGACCTACAGCTTCGCCGTGAGTTGAGGAGTCGATTGATATATTTAACCTAATTTTGGTACAAAAATGCAGATAATCGGTTTTTGCAATAAGGGTACGATATTACTTTGTTATTCTATTCAATACATTATTATTTAATATTTATTGAATCTGTACTTGTAAGATTAGGTTTTTGATTTTTTTTCTTAGTTGTTTTAAGCAGACCCTAAGCGTGAATGATTCTTTTTAAGTTATGTAAGTGATATAATATTATAAGACTATATAAGAAACGAAAAACCAGTACCGAAATAAAATATTCATTAATTTTAAAAAGTACACCTAATTTTTATGGATTTTTAACCGACTTCAAAAAAGGAGGAGGTTCTCAATTCGTTGGAATCTTTTTTTTAAATTTTTTATGTATATTCCCCGATTACTCGAAGTCGCCTGGACCGATTTGGAATTTTATTTGAAAGGGTTTATTTCCCAGGTGGTCCCATAATCATCAGGTTAGGATCTGATGATGGGATCCTGGAGAAATCGAGGGAACTCTTCAAATTTTACAGGAACAATTGATATACTTAGTTGGCATTTGAAGTCGGTTTTGTAAAAATAATTTTTACGTTTATATTATTAACAAGCCTTTTTATATAATTATAGATTACGAGGTAATGATTTTTATTTGTAGTGATTTTTTGGAACGGTGTTATTTTATTAATTTAATATTATGAATACTTTGCTCAATTAGTAATTGTTTTTTAAAAAATCTATTTAAAAGTGTTGTTTTTATTAGGTACTGGGTAAATTGTGTGCTGGGTCTAATAAATTTTTTTTGTTAAGTATATCATTGGTAGTTTTATTTATTTTCACCATCTAATCTCCTAATAAGAACAGAATTGCATAATTTTTCAACTGATCTTAAAATGTCTCAAACTAGCAAAAGCAATGTGCAAAAGGCATAATTTTTTCAAATAATTGATTAAAAGAACATCGAAAAAGATTATCTAAGTTTTCGTATATCAATGGTAATGGCATAGACTAATATTAATTATAAGTGAAGGGGTGTAATAGGTAGGTGTAACTTACAAAGTTTCTGTTTAACCCAAAACGTATAACGTATGTAAAATACATGTTTCATAAGCTTATGATACCTATTTCACACGATGACGCGGTAAAACCTTAAGGTAGAGACGCCTATTACCTGTAGGGTTAGTATAAGATTAATTCGATCGATCGTATTCGTATTCGATGACATTAGTGTCTAAATCTTCGACCATTTAGACGGGATGAGCCTTTACGCAGATTTAGTACTGAATATAATTATTCTGCCACTTTCTGCGGGAGGTGAGGTAATCACGTACAACCTACGTACATACATTTACTCACTTCCGCACACCCTTGTAAAAAACTTAATGTCTCTATGAACGCACACTAACTCAAAAGCTGTCACACTTACAAGCTAACACGTACGTTTGTACATGTACTTCGGCAGAGGGGAATGCGTGCGCTTGCCAATTCCTGGCTAAATGGTCGAATTTCTAAGTAAATTAAACCATTACGAGATTGAATTTCGTATATGGATTCTTAAACGTTTACGTGTACGGATACTCTTCAAATTAAAATCGGTCGTATTGAATTTGTGACTTTAAATCAATGCAGTTAACTAGGGTTAGTATAAGATTTAATTCGGTTGATCGTAATCTTAATTGATGCCATTAGCGTCAAAGTAAAATGAACCTTAACTATATCAACTTAAAGTCACAAATTCAGTACAATCGATTTTAATTTGGAGCGTATCCGTATACGTTAACGTTTAAGAATGCATGCACGAAATTGAGCTCTAATGCAATGCTTTTATAGTTAACTAGTTATTGACTGTGACTTCGTCCACGTGGACTTAGTTTTTGTTTTTATAATCCCATGGAAACGCTTTGATCTTTTGGATTAATAAATAGCCTTCGGTTTGGCTCTTGTTCGGATGACCGCCCTCGACCACCGACTCACCGCATCGCGTTGTTCGCCCGCGCTATTTTTTTTTGCTCGGCTTCTAAGAGTCGTACTGAGATGTTGAATACCCGAAAACCCTCCTCGAGAATTGCGCTATTAGAAACAAAAAGAATTTTTCAATTAATCCGACTGATAGTTCCAGATATTAGCGCGTTCAAACAATTGCACTTTATTATATATAGACTTTCCTTAAATAAATGTAAAAAGAAATTAAAGCTATTTTTATTTTATTTATTTTTTATAGATTTTCCTTTGACGCAAATGTCAACGAATACGAATACGATTAATCTAATTTAATCTTATACTAACGCTACAGGTATAAGCGAATATTAAGCGAAATCGATATTAACCGCTACGGTAAGCGAGCTAAGCGTTTGAGTCGCTTAACAATAGGCTGGTTAATGTAGCGAATGTTCGAAATGAGATCCGAATAAGGTAACCATGCGCCCCATGTGGCATCATTATATTGAAATTCAAAATTTATTTATTTCATGCAGGCCAACTTGTAGCTCTTATGACACGTCATAAATCTACCATCGGTTCGGAATGCAGATTCTGCTGAGAAGAGCCGGTAAGAAACTCAGCAGTTGCTCTTTAAAAAAGTTTTTACAATAGGTAACAAAATTATGTGTGTCATGTGTGTGTATGATTGTTACTCTTTCACACAAAAACTGGACTACTACTGGACGGATGCAGACGAAATTGCGGCATTGTCTAGTTAAAAATATGAGAGATCTGTGTGTGTAACGTAATCTGTCATTTAATATAGACTGCAGAAAAGGGGCAGAGGATTTTTACACTTCTTTTTTCTTCCATAGTAATTGGACTAAGTAATTGACAGATTTACGCATAGTTAAAGAAAACTTGAGAAGTTACACTAGGGCTGCTAACTTGTAAATATTAAAAATCTAAAGTTTTGGGGACAATGAGGCCACGAAATATTTATTTATTCATTCTGTACAATTAACCTTGAAAACTAAACTTAAATATAGAAAGGACGTGTACAAGGACATCTTATCGCTACAAAATATGGGTTTCTTCTAGATGTCCTAGGTGTGAGAACAACTGATTACAAGAGATGCTTTTAGTAGGCACAGAAACGACAAGAGACTATAAACAAAACTAATTAATAAACTTACAATATTTAAAAGATTGATAAGATCTTAATTAAAAATAGATCAATAACAATAATATATAATAAGTACATACATAAGTAGATCTAATATATAAATAATACATATAATATTACATAAATACATTAAAATAGAAATAAATAACTTAGAATTAAAAAAGAAAACTTATGGTTACCCTAAGATACCATTCAATATACGCTGAGGTGGAGTTAGCCCGCCTGTTTCACTCGCGTAAATAGATTGGAGTAATTTACTCACTACACCTTCCGGCACCCCCCCCCCCTCCCCTCCCCCCCGCCATATCCCATAATAGTAAACTGTCCCCTACTAACGTAGTGTCTCCTAAAACGGAAAACTTTTTGTTTAGGTGTAAGAGCTAGCGGAAGAATTGCATTGAAACTGATGACCTACCTATTTTTAAATCACTCTGAGAATATAGAATACTAGCTTTTGCCCACGGCTTTGCTCACGTTAAGTTCGATTTTTCAAACCAGTATTTTATCCGCTTAGGGGTTGAATTTTCAAAAGACCTTTCTTAACGGATGCCTACGTCATCTGTATGCTAAATAGCTCGATCCGTCGGGTGGTTTGAGCTATGTGTTGATAGAACAGTCAGTCAGTTAGTCAGTCAGTCAACTTTTCCTTTTATATATTAAAGTAGCCATGCTGAAGTTGACTAATATTCTCCTTTTCCCTCCAAATAAGCGGTAAGCTTGTGTTAGGTACGACAATATGCAACGGATGAGGATTGAAACGTCGACCTTCAGTTTAGTCCCATCTTTAACCGTTCATAAATTCATAATTCATTAATTGATCCATATTTTATGGACGTTATTGTGTCTGGTGGAATAACTACTGTATTAAAGGAAGCTGAGAAGTTGTATCTTTACAGTTTGTCGTCAGCTCCTAGACTTTTAATCGATCAAGTAGTTTTACGTTTGACAGTGATATATAGGGCCTGCAAAGTGTAAGATTTAAATGTACGAGTACATTTTACACCGCCCGTTACTTGTGGGAGAAGTAAAAACAATTTATATTTGAGTTCTAAAGTTCTGAACTTTGTACCTAGGTAGTTTTATTTATAGCTATAATAAATATTTTTGGTCGTTATCTGAATCAGGTTAAAAATTCGACTGGTCGATTATGTAATATTTAAAACCTTCAATAATAATTAAAAAAATTGAAACAAGAGTATATTATGTGCTCTGCCGCCGGGAATCGAACCCGAGACCTTCCAGTTATAAGACCATAGCGCTCACCACTGCGCCAAGGAGGTCGTCAAAGTACGACGTAATATGGAAGTATTCGACTTTTTCTAGAATTAAGTAAGTATAATTTCGAAAACAAATAGTAAGAGTTGGATATCTAAAAAGGAAACCTTAGATCGCGCCAAAGCTAAAAGGCACGCATCCTGCGTTAGATAGAGCTATGTTCAAGGGTTATAAAATAGGGCTATTGTTCCAGTTACCGAACCTGTTTAGGTTTTAAAATAGATTTTTTTGGTTTGACTGAGCCGCTGTTTGCTTTGTATGATGTATAAGTTTCATTGTGTGCTCGAACGCATATACTTATAGCTTATAGCAATATGAAATATAGTAAGTACTGAGTACTGTAATGGAATATACTCATCAAATGGACGATACTATGCGCCGTCAATTAAAATCAAAGTAATTTTTGTGAATACTTGTGGGCAGCTGAAGCAAATCAAGAACAAAATCAGTGAAAACGTAAACGTACTAAAAGATTAAACAAACAAAAGTTGGGCGATCGGAAAATATCAAAATAAATTAATCATTTACTGTAACTTTATTGGGTTTGATCTCGTACTAATTACACTGTTATGTTTCAAGATCAAGGATTATCTATCTTAACTTCTTCTTCTTCTTCTTCAACTAATGGACGTCCACTGCTGGACATAAGTCTCCTGCATGGACCTCCACAAGGCTCGGTCTTGCGCCGCCGGAATCCAGCGGCTCCCTGCGACTCGCTCGATGTCGTCTGTCCACCTAGTGGACAACGATCTATCTATTAACTATCTTAACTATTATTATTTATTTGCGATATGTATTTCAGTGTTAGTAGTTACTGAATAATAGATACGAAATCACACACTTTTTATTATCCATTTACCGTGTGTGAATTTAATCAATGTGATTGAATACTTATTACGAGTGTAAATTACAAAGGCATTAACTCGATTTAATATAAATACAAATCGTGTTCGAAAGTTTACAATGTATCGGTAGTGGGTGCAATTACCTCATGTTATTTCAGTACCAGACAATACAGGTGGTATAGTAATGGATATGAGTCTGTAAGTAACATGGGCTGGGTAAAGATGAAACCTTTGTAAGTTCTTAGCAATTTTTAGTGTTTCTACTACCTAGGATATGAGTTTTTTTACGACGTGACGATGCAGTCTAAGGGTAAAAACATGCCGAAAATGCCTCACTGCGATACCTTGCGGTCGCGGTTTAGCTCGCTACCTCGATGCCACCTCCATTTAAAACAACAACCGCATGAACTAGTTTTGAATTAGTGACTAGTGCATAGTGATTAGTGAATAGTGATAGTGTAGTGTAAAAGCTGCCTCAAAGAACACAAGAACAAAGTGTCTTAAACTGATAAAGAAAGACTAAGATACGTCAGTGGACTACTTCTTAGTATATAAGATATTTTATAAGTTTAGGTTAAAATAAAATTACTCATTAGCCAGTTTAATAGGCTAGATTGTAATTTTAGTGAGTATATATTAGTTAATAGTGTGTACTCATATTATTGGAAAAAAAATAAAAAAATTAAAACAAAATATATATGCAAACAGATGAGCACGAACATGGAACGAAGATACCTTGCTATTCCGCGATGTATCGCAGTGCACTTATGCAGTTTATTGCGGAATGCGCCGGGGCTGGTAGAACTCCATTGAGCAGGTGTTTCCTTCTAACACCAATGCAAACTTTTTCCGAAACCCTCAATTTTTCCATTTGCACGTCGCCGTCCCCAACGAATAATATCGTAATCAACTATAGCGATAGAAGTGCTTTTATGGGGAATTATTGTTCTAGAGGTGCGATTACACCTTGTGAATTTTTTTCACGTGATTCGAATGATTACTTTTCGAGTTAAACATTTTGTAATGAATTTACCTGTACTATTCGTTTCTAAAGGAAAACTTTTTTTTATCGATAATGGATTAATACTGACTCCTCAAAGTTTCCTTTTTCCCAGTAAACTGTAATTACGAACTTATTCGGGTAGAAAAAATAAAACTAATTTCGGTAAAGTAAGTTTACCATATGTATTGATTGTACCAGTCCTGGTTCAAAAATCAAAATTTTTCACCAGAAAACCTAGCTACAAAGCGGCAATATGAAACAATTTTTAACACGCAGTATAACTTTTCTTTTTTTAAACCAAAAAAGGATTTATGCGCAATTTGTTCCCTTTATGAACAAGCTGAAGATACAAGAAAAGCTCATTTAGAAGAAAACTATAAGGCACACTTGGAGCGTAAAAATAGAGTGCGTGAAATAAAAAGAGAGGAAAAAGCTGTAGTTGATTCAACATGTACTACTATTGCAGTGTTTGATTTAGAAAAAGTTCTCAGTGTGCCTCAATCTGAGGTAGGTATTTTCCACTATAAAAGAAAATACCCTATTTATAATTTCACGGTCTTTGATACACTAAACAAGTCAGGGTATTGCTATGTCTGGCATATGTCTATTGCAAAAAGAGGGGCAAATAAAATTGGAAGCTGCTTATTGGAATTTATAAAACAAGAAGCACAAAGAAATATTAAAAATATATCATTTTATTCAGATGGCTACGCCGGACAGAACAAAAATAGATTTATTTTTGCCATGTTTCTTTATGCCTTAAAGACTTACGGACTAGAAAGTATAACACACCGTTTCTTTGAGACTGGACATAGCCAGAATGAGGATGATAGCATGCATTCATGTAATGAACGCGCAATGAAGAATAAGGCATTATGTACTCCTGATCAAGTCTACAGTGTTATATTAAATGCAAAAGTAAAAGGTGAGAAATATAATTTGAAAGAAATAGAGCAAAGTGTCTTCTATGATTTAAAATGTCTCATCTCTGGGAAAAACTGGCTGAAAGATACAAAAGGCAGAAAAATTTCGTGGTCGAAGATTATGGAAATAAAAGTCTCTCATTTAAGACCTCATGTCTTGCAATTTAAATATGATTTTGGGGAAGACTATTTTGACTTGGACACTGATCAGGGTACTGGAAGAGCAAAGCGTGGACGACGACCGAAAAATCTTGCTGAACTTGTAGTCGACGCGAGCCTAAGACAGGTTTACCATAAATCTATGCCTGTTCCTAAACCTCTTTATGACGATTTACTTGGGTTATGTGCTAGTGAAGCTATACCCAAACATTACCATCGATTTTACAAATCTCTTGCAAGCTGTGGAAACCCAGAACCACAAAATTTAGATGAGTTCGACGAATCAGATCAAAGTGATGACGAAGTATGAGTGTAAATGTGTGTAATGTGTGTGTAGAACTAATAAATACAATTATGTAAGTTTTAAGGTTGTGCCTGCTTAATTTGATTGAATTCTTCTTTAAACTTTCCATAAAAAATGTTTTATTTAATAATTTGACTAATTATTACTTTAATGTTTGTAATATGATACAAACGGCAATATATTTTTACAATAGCGACACATCGTCCTTTTGTTATGGAATAATAACGTTACTCAATATACTGTTACCATAATAAATTGTTTTGAGCAATGAATACTATCGTAATAATATATTACCATTACAATCAATTTCTCTACTTTACAGTCAAGACGATCGTAATTAACTATTACTGTATACGTCACTGTCAACAATTTACTCGAATAAAATCGTTTTATTGCATTGCGGTTGAAAATTGTGTTTGAATTCTGGTAATATACATTTTTGGTTGTAACTAAATGGGAGTAAAACTAATATTTTTTTAAATTGCATCTCATTACTTTAAAAAAAATTAGCTATCTTTTGGTATACCAACTATCTTGCTATGTGATCCGGTTATGAAGTTATAACAAAAAAACGGTTTTTTATTTTTCCTGTAAAATTTACTTTTTACGATTACTGTATTATTCGTTGGGGACGGCGACGTGATTAATGACTAACTGAAGGATTCTCAGATGATTAATGTGTTCTAAAGCCTTTTGTTACGATGATATTCTTGCAAGAAAAGTCGACATTATGATGTCAAAAAGATGGTTAGTTGTCTAGAAGCTGAAAAATGAACATGCATTTGAATTCCTCTTAGAAAAAACGCACACATTGTAATATTTTATGACGACCTCCCTGGCGCAGTGGTGAGCGCTGTGGTCTTAGAAGTGGGAGGTCTCGGGTTCAATTTGGGGATTTATAATTTCTGAATTATCTCTGGTCTGGCCTGGTGGGAGGCTTTAGCCGTGGCTAGTTACTATCTTACCGATGAAAAACGTTCCGCCAAGCGATTTAGCGTTCCGGCACGATGGCGCATAGGAACAAATTAGGGGTATGGGTTGAATGCACCCCTTCCAAGTTAGTCCACTACCATCTTAGACTTTATCGTCACTTAACATCAGGTGAGATAGCAGTCATGGACTATTTTGTCATCGAATAAATTAAGTTTTTACTTGTCGAATGTTATTCTTATATGTTACATTTTCGATTGTAGTTAATGAATATTCACATATTAAAAGTTCAGTCAAATACCCAATATTACTCTCTTTACCAAAAACTTTTTTTAATACGCTAAAATCTCTACTTAATGTCGCCTCCACCTCCCCTTTAGTGTCCCCACAGCACACATATTTTAAATAATTACCACTCGCCTATAATGGCAATATTTATTCAATCTCAAATATTTTATATATTTGTTTTTATAGACAGGAAATGCCGCCTCCTTTACGAACTCTACATTAGGCTATCAACCAATGACACTGGTAGTTTAAAAGGGCTATTTTCACCAACGTATCCGAGCGTTAAGATATTTTGACAGATTTTCAATACAAAAACTGTCAAAAATTGGCTACCATTGTAGCTAAACGGCATCGGTTAATTTCCTGAAACATTAAGAGAATACTTAGTTATGATGAAAGCTAAATTTTTATCGTTCCACTTGACAAAAGGATTGCAAAAAACATTAATCATTTGCAAGTCGTTCGTTTTATATTTACTGATCATTAATCACGCTCAAATTGTATTGGAACTTTGCGTGGACGTGACACAACAGACAAAGGGCAATATAGCGTGTTATAGTCTGAGAGCCCGTAGGCGATCTGGAGGAGGTGCTTGATAAATTTTCAAAGTTGTTATAATGGTTCTCCTGCTCCCTTAGGAAAAGGGTTTTTGATGAACTCTTTGGCGAAGTGGTAAGCGCTGCTGCTGTTGTCTTATATGTATATCCGAGGTTTAAATACTACAAAAGAGATATAGATCTCAATATTATTTATTTGTATGAATTAACATGACTGAGGTTATTATTTGTGTTAATCATTTTAATAACAAAGAAAAATGATCTTTGAAACTAATTATTAAAATTTGTTCTGGCTATCAAATGTATAGCCATAAAGTTTAATTGAGACAATTCCTGGGGTTTTAGGGGTAACTGACATACTTTTACTTCAACTGTCAACCGCCGAATTTAGCCATCAAATCCCGCACTGAACCGCTACCTTAGAATAGACCTATACTAATGTCCCATTCATTCTGCTCTGTATGTCTACAATTTATGTCCTATACTATTTATTTATTTATTCTGAATGTTTTGCGCAGATGACGCAGAAGGGTTTTCAGCTTTGATCAAGCATCTCAACAGAATTTTCCACTGGTTCTCCGGCTAAAAGGAAAAGCGTGTTATTTCCAGACGTTGACTTCTCCCTTTTTTGATTCGTATTATTCAAGAATCAATGGGAAGCAAAGGTTATCTGAATATCAAAGAAAATAATGAAAAAGCATCGACATATAATAATAATATGTTAAAAAATCTGATTTGTGAATGGCAACCGTTTATAATTCTATCCATTTTATTCTTAGAAATTATATTACGGAAATTATAAACGGAGTTCTATGATTGGCCAAGCATACCAATTTGTAGTCGACAGTTCCTAAATCCCCATAATTTTGAGGGAAAGTACCCCTGCAGCATCAGGCTTGAGGAGTTGGTCCAGAAATCCCGGAGTAATCGGTGGACATACATAGAAAAAGAAAGATACCGGCTGAATTGATAACCTCCTCTTTTTTGGAAGTCGCTTAAAAATAGTTCGATTATCTATTGTAGCTATGTCACAAGAAATTATTTTTGATGGAATCTACTATTGTAGCTATGTCACAAGAAATTATTTTTGATGGAATCTACTAATGTAGCTATGTCACAAGAAATTATTTTTGATGGAATCTACTAATGTTGCAATGTCACAAGAAATTATTTTTGATGGAATCTACTAATGTAGAAATGTCACAAGAAATTATTTTTGATGGACTCTACTATTGTAGCTATGTCACAAGAAATTATTTTTGATGGAATCTACTATTATAAAAAAGTTATTGATGCCCGCGACTTTGTTCGCGTGGGTTAAGGTTTTCCCATTCCCTCGGGACCTCTGTTATTTTCCGGGATAAAAAGTAGTCTATGTATTCTCAACTAAATCTATCAAATATACAACTGTACAATACAACTGTGTCAAATTTCAGCTAAATCGGCTCAGTCTTCGTGACATGATTGAGTAACAAATAAACATTCATCCATCCATCCATCCATACATCCAAACTTTCGCATTTATAATATTAACAAGAATGAATAGGATATGCCTATAAAACACATCAAAAGTTATCCAAACAAAAGTTAAAAAGTTTCGTGTAAAAGCCTTTTACCTTTAACTAAAGGCTGTTGTTTATATAAAAGCTAAGTTATTTTGTACTTTCCGAAAGTTTCTTATCGATGAAAGGGCTGTAACAAAGTTTCCTAATTTCCGATTCCGTTTGGTGGCATCTTACCGCCTTTGTCGTTTAAATTATGTAGTTGTTTTATTTAAATGTATTTGATAATATTGGATAGAATCAGGCGTTACTTTGCGGAAGTTCATGATTAACAAAAAAATGTTAGAATTATTTTGCTGTAATCCGCCAACAGAAAAAATCTGTATTGTCAAACATGCAGTTATAAGCTAAGCACCGCTTACCTCCCCAACCAAGCAATAAAGCAAAGTTCCCAAGCAAGCAATGCAACCACCACTCACATGCACCACCACTTTTATACTACTCTCGACGCACGTTTCGCCCCGACACCGGAGCATCCTCAGGAGATATCGACTTTACAATTCTGTATTGTCTATACAGTAGACTAGACAGTAGACTAGACAGTAGACTAGACAGTAGACTAGACAGTAGACTAGACAGTAGACTAGACAGTAGACTAGACAGTAGACTAGACAGTAGACTAGACAGTAGACTAGACAGTAGACTAGACAGTAGACTAGACAGTAGACTAGACAGTAGACTAGACAGTAGACTAGACAGTAGACTAGACAGTAGACTAGACAGTAGACTAGACAGTAGACTAGACAGTAGACTAGACAGTAGACTAGACAGTAGACTAGACAATACAGAATTGTACATACAGATTTTTTCTGTTGGCGGATTACAGCAAAATAATTCTAACATTTTTTTGTGTATCTGATAATCGTAAAGATAATATTTGTCTGGTGGGAGGCTTTGGCCGTAGCTAGTTATCAGCTAGTGATCCCATCAAATGGAGTATAGAGCGCCCCCCAGCTAGATGGAGCGATGACATCCGAAAAGCGGCAGGCATCGATTTGATGCGAAAGGCCGAGGATAGGCAACGTTGGCGCTACTTAAAAGAGGCCTATGTCCAACAGTGGATGCATGTGGGCTGATGATGATGATGATGATGATCCCATCATCAGATCCCGACCTGATAACCATGGGACCACATGTGAACCTTTCAGACAAAAAAGAATTTTCCAAATCAGTCCAGGCCTCTTCGAGTAATCGGGGAACATATGGGAGCGGACAGAAAATGTTTACCACCTTAAGATTCATAATTACATGCACACGTCTATGCCTGACAGTCGATATGCTTTCGATATTCTATGGCGTTATAGACCTTACTGCACGCAATGTGACAGAATCTATTTTGAAAACTGATAAACATTTACTGTCCGCGACCATACATAAAAAAAATATTCCGACGAGTTGAGAACCTTCTCCTTTTTTGAAGTCGGTTAAAAATAAATCCGCAAAGTGTCGCAAAAATCAAGTCGAAGTCGCGTGTATGGAAGATAGGCACGGGGAGTAGATTATACAATTCATCTACAAACAAAGAGCGACGCGAGAAAATTAATCCACATTATGTAATACCTACTCGTGTCACTCGGAAACAATATTAATAATTGTTTCGGGAAAAGGGGCGGCCATTTTGAAAGCGGCGTTAATGCTGATGACTTGGATGTATCACGAGTGTAATGGAATAAGAGCGTATCGTCGCCACGCGCCTCACGGTGATGAGGTGTAGGAGTAGCGTTGCCAGACGTCCCGTATTTCCCGGGACATCCCGTATTTTAGGCATAATTTAAAATGTCCCGGCGGGACAGGCTATGTCCCGTATTTGAACTGTATTTCGTTTTTCATTATGAAATCGATTCAAGTATTCACACACACAACATTCGTAAAAAAGCGAGTTGATGACCGTTTATACCTACCTAATTACGATTATAACTGTATTGATTTTTGGAGATAATATGTTAAAACGAATAAAAATATGTTTAAACTGACTCGATCCTCGGAAAAATACAAAAAAAATGACACTAAATAATTTTGTTTTTTATTTGTCCCGGGTAAAAAACTGAAATCCCGTATTTTTTACCCATTTAACCATTTGTCCCTTATTGGCTGAAAAAAAATCTGGCAACCCTATGTAGGAGTGCTATTTATTTTGCCTTTTGTTGAAGTAAATCCTACTAATATTATAAACGCGAAAGTTTGTAAGTATGGATGGATGGATGTTTTTTACTCTTTCACGTAAAAACTACTGAACCGATTTGGTTGAAATTTGGCATAGAGATAGATTGTAGTGTGGAATAACACATAGGCTACTTTTATCCCGAAAAATAAGAGAGTTCCCGCGAGAATTACAAAACCTTAATCCACGCGAATGAGGTCGCGGGCATCAACTATAGTCTGATTTTTAATTGCGTGGAATTCTGACGTATCTTAATGTTACCAGAGATTTAAAAAATCCCACAAAAAAGATATCAAATTTAAACTTAGAAAAATAAATATCAATTGCCGCACATAGATATGTATGACAAATGCCTGACAGATAGTTTGGGGTAAAATCGAACTACAGGTGGTAATACTGTTTTTCATACAAATAACTCGCTCGATTTATAAAATGACAAGTGTCAGAATTCCACCGAATTAAAAATCAGACTTTAGTATGACCTAAATTAAATGTCGTGTTGTCTTATTAATGTCTTGAGTCTGCGTGCGATCTTTAGATTCGAACCTTAGACTAGCCCTTAGCCTGAGATCTATAAAGCGTGCTCTGACTTGGCTCAGACTTGAGATAAAGTTAAAGCGAGACCCATTTATGTCCCTGACATAAATCTGTCTCGCTTTAACTCTAATTAGTTAAGACTAATGACCCGTAAGTAGCTTTTAAAGCTTCGCTGCTTAAAAACGACTGGAATTCCAAATTCCGAATTCGATCACGCACGCTTTGAGCGCTGCATTCAATTAATACCATCCTATACCATCCTAAGCAGATTGCAAACGTAGTTTCTGCTCAATCGATTGCGGTCTTAATCCACAATCATTGCAGCTATCGGACGCTGCATTCTGGACCGAATTGCGATTACAGAAATGGAGATACATTTATCAGACTTGTATCTTGTATCCTTACTAATAATATAAACGCGAAAGTTAAAAATGTAAAGGTTAGTCGACGTCACAGGTGATGACCGAAGAGCTGGCAGCTACCTCGGACAACGAATTAGTCTCGCTATCCAAAGGGGGAACGCTGCCAGTATCTTCGGAACCTTGCCTAAACGGACTCCTTTTAATAATAATTTATTTTAATTTATTACATTATAAGTATATTTTTTTAAGGTTTTTAGTTTTAGGTTCATATTTTGTCCTAGTATATTATAGTTTATTATCATCATTATATATATATATGCATCATTTTAGTTTTAATTTTAGAAGTAATTTAATTTTAATTTAATTTATAGATATAATATTATTATAATTTAGAATTTAGTGTTATTAAAATGCGAAAGTGTGTTTATTTGTTGATATGTCCTTCAATCATAATTCATCTTGCTGGTCTTTCTCGGTTGGAACGGCATTCCGAACCAGTGTTAGATTCATTTGACGATTCAAAAGTACTTTGTAAAAGTTTATTTGAATAAAAAAAATATTCTATTCTATTTTATTGTAAAGCAATGGATCTTTGTGATTTTATACGTGGGTACAGTTGAGGATTTGGAGAGTGTCATAGGCTACCTTTTATCCTGCAAAATAGAAGGTTCCTGCGGAATTATTAAAAACCACTCCAAAACTCAACGCGGACAAAAGTTTGTCTGGCGGCTTTGGCCGTGGTTAGTTATCACCCTACCGTCAAGACGTTCCGCTAAGCGATTAAGCGTTCCGGCACGATGGCGTAGAAACCGTTTAGGGGTACCTTTCCAAAGGCCCTCTATCATCTTAGACTGCATCGTCACTAATCATCAGGTGAGATCGCAGTCAAGGATTATCTTGTCATCGAATAAAAAAAAAACCATTTTCACCAAACATACCCAAATCATCCCCTATGTAGGAGTTTCTTTACGTAGGTAGCCCCTGAATGCAATCCCTTATTATTTATGTCATTCCCACCTATAGGTATTGTTGTTGTGGTTCTTGCGTTGTTGAGTTTGGTAACAATTAACAAAACTGTGTTCTGTGTGAACCGGATTCTGTTTCAGCCAAAATGTTATTTAATCTAAATATATAAAAGGCAAAGGTGACTGACTGACTGACTGACTGACTGACTGACTGATCTATCAACGCACAGCTCTAACCACTGGACCGATCGAGCTGAAATTTGGCATACAGGTAGCTGTTAGGACGTAGACATCCGCTAAGAAAGGATTTTGGAAAATTTCAACCACAAGAGGGTTAAATAGGGGGTTAAAAAATCGAATCTAACGTGAGCGAAGCCGCGGGTTAAAGCTAGTTTTTATATAAAAAGTTAAAAAAATATATAAGTAAATAACATAAACTGTTGTTGATTTGAAAGTATATGATACTAGCTTTTGCTCGCGGCTTTGCTCACGTTAAGTTTGATTTTTCAAAACCCTATTTTACCCCCTTAGGGGTTGAATTTTCAAAAATCCTTCCAATGTGTGAGCCTACGTCATAAAAGGAACCAACTGTAAAAATTTCAAGTTTCTAACTTCAGTAGTTTAGGCTGTGCGTTGATATCTCAGTCAGTCAGTCAGTCAGGACTTTGAATTTTATATATATATGTCGGCGCGCGGCGCCGGTGTTAGTTCGCACCTCGCCCAAATATGGGGAATGCGATTGTTTATGTTACAACAGGATCATTGTTTCAAAGCAGAGCGACGGTGACGGGATTAGTATGCCATCGTACGTGGCCGAGGGTTGGTTTGGATTCCTCTAAGATTAGTAAAGCGTGAGCCTGGGAGTCAAATACTTGCCTAGGAAGCAACTAAGCGCGACCCACGGACTCGTATCCGCTCTCTTAACTAAATCTAGACAAAGACTTTAAAACGTAGATTATAAATTGGACAATCGAGTGATTAGTGCGAACAATATTGTTTAACAAGTTTTAGTGAAATCGTTATAATGACTGTGTTTGTCTCTCGTGTTTCCATTGCCCACAAAAGCTCAGAACAATAAATGAACTAGCCTAAGATTGCCCTCCTGATGACTACCCGGAGTTTCCCTCGCTCCGACATCAGAAGTGGGATTACCTGAAGATTTATTAGGAAAATACGGATTAAGTGGAAAATTGACGGAAAATCTGATTTTTTTTATTATGATATTGGGACTTGTGAGATTGGAACCATCGAAGTATAGTTTCATTTAATGTGTTCCGACAATGAATCCGTATGGCAAACGTAGGTAAAAGTGCAGAGTAAGCAAGATGCACGCTAATACAATAATTTGGAAACACGATAATGGTGCTAGTGCGTGTGCGCAGAGCTCAGTGAAGCAGATGAGGTTGGCAGGACATACGTCTGGCGCAGTCCCCTACCGGAGAACTTCATAAATCAGGTGTATTCTAGAATTTTTATTTTATTTTTTTGAGTTGGGTGCTGAATATTCTTTGATAAAATAGAGATCGTGCATTACTAGATACGAAAGAGAGCTTATTTTTTTGTTGTTGTTATTTTTTTTAATAACAAATTTATTCTTATTAGAATAAAAGAAGTTGGAAATTTATTGAAAATGCGAAAATATTCAGTATCAATCAAAGTTTATTTTGCATGTCACATCATAAAGATTTTATTGCAAGTCTGACCGGATGTTTATACTTAGGTCAGTCTATAAATTTTGAGATGCAGGAAAGCTACTAATGATTTTGAAAAGAAAAGTTTTGGATCTTAACACTGGATCTTATTTAGTCAGTCTCTAAAGTTTTACAATGCTCTTGGAGGTGAAAATGGTCAGCCAGGAATAGCTGAACTGCAGTCTCTTTTGAGTTCAACAAGTTATCTAGGTGCACTCGCCCGGATGGAGATTTTTCCTCATGTGCTTGTTGCGGTCTTTCAATGCACAAAATGTACACTTGGATTGACTTTAAATCATAGTAAAATGTAAATCATAGCACGGTAAATGCTCTCGCGACAATTCTATTTTTTACTTCAAATTATTTTTTTTATAAGTTAAGATATTATCTGAATACATGTGTATCCATAGAACAGGTATGGGCAACCTTTTGAAAGTGGCGGGCTACAATTTTGGCTGAAATAGAAGTCGGGGGCCATAGAAATAAATAAATTTTTATTTGGTTGTAAAAAAAACATCAGTTCAAAGTTGGTACGAATGTACACTTTTTGATTGTCAATTGTTAAATTTAGAGACTAAATCTAAATTGACGTAATGGGGATAATTACTTGAATTAATTGAACTTGTGAAACAAGATAATCAATATTGGGATCAATTCCACGAGTACAAAGACGCAAAGTGTTTTTTAAATTTTTATCTGTAAACCTGGATCGATACTTCGATTTATTAATTTTCATCATGGAAAAGAACTGTTCACATTTGTATGTGCTTCCAAATCCGCAAATTATTTTTCTAGAATAACGTTTCTATTGCGCAGTAATTAGTATTGCCAACCCTAAGTAGTGTTGATTTTATGTATCTCAAAATTATGAGCAGAGTAATAATCGGCCGCGATGTTTAACAGAGTTTCTTATCGGAATGTCGCCGTCTTTGAGTGTGAAGATACAGGGCGATGTTTACAATTAGTTTGTTTTAGTCGGTACCGTTGTTGAAAAGTTGGTTCCCTTTATTAAAATGTAGAATTAGAACCATGATTAAAGCCATGATGATGAAATGCTTTGGCGGTATTAGCTAAAGTGTTGATAGTAATAAAGGTCTGATATTTGATTATTCAAATCTTTGCAAAGAGTAAATAATTACAAAACGTGTACCATATCAAAGTTCTCTTTGTTCGAAGCGGTAAGGCGCAAACAAAGAGTCCCTTTTTTTTTTTATTATAAACTTAGCGGTGTGACTTGTAAACACTTGACATAGGTACTCGCCGTTTCGACGCGACACATAAATCGACGGTTAAAATAAACCATCGAACAATACCGTCATTCACTAGCTGTAAACTTATAGCTGTTATGGATTAGAACTGTGAAAAGTTTTCCTTTAGAAGATCACCGCTTATTGCAAGGTATAATAAGCCAAATGTTCGTCTATTGTTCTGTGTTTCTGTGTTTAGTTTAGAACTTATGATTTAAAGGTGAATAAAATTATTCAATTCGATTGTCCAATGAAAAAAAAATTGAAATTAAAGAAGGATATTGAATGAAATTTGAAAGTTGAATCAAGAAGCAATCAGAATACCTAATAAGGATTTTTTTTTTGTTATTCTTGATTAATAGTCGGGTGGACAAAGAATCATTGACGACTCTTGTGTTGAGTTGTTATAGAAGGCGGACATTGAGATTCCCTTGTGGTAAAATAGCTTGCATTCTTGTGGTGTTGCATACGTGGATATATGGTGTCAGTGATTCTGTATGAAGAACCGTTTTAGTGATTTCGTTTTTGACTTGTGTTTGATGATGATGCTATAGTATACGAATGCACGATGTTGTGTTTATCCCACGTGAGGATGCGCGTTAAAGAGTTAAGAAGGCAAAGCTATTGATATTTGTGACTAAAGAAAAAGTCGTCTTAAGTTTGGTTTGATTGATGATTGTCAATGCAATGATTCTTTGGGAAGTTCCTAATTTATAAAATTTGGTCTAAGTTGAGATCTAAGTAAAATAAAAAGTGATAAAGATAAATAAAGGATTCATTCAGAATTCTAGTGTAATTGCAGACCAACTTGTTTTGCAAACAATAACTTTACGATTTTTTTTTTTAATTGAATGCTTTATGATTACGTTAAAGAATATGATGTCTTTGCAGTTAAGTAAAAAAAAAAACATGATAAGATTCTATACCACATGTTCAACTTGCTCTTAACTCGATAGTAAATCGAATGAGAAAATAATTTTATTATTAGCAAAGTAGCCAGATCTCTTTCGTTATTAACAATACTAAAATAAGGGAACGTGCAGTAAACCTTGATCAATGAAAATAAAATCCAGATTTGATTAAACAAAAGCAAATTTAAAACAGTTTGTTGTTAGTGTATTCGTCTTAATAGAAAATCATGAAAAAAATGTCAGATTAAGTTATATCCAAAGTTTCGTGGTTTCTTGAAAGTTATTGAGTTACTTCATGGTAACGATGCCAGATTTTTTATTTTTTGTTGAAGTGTTAACCTACACTTAAAAGAAATATCCTAATAGATTTATAAATGAGATGCCAGATTGTTACGTATCCACAGAGTTTGATATTATCTACTTCAGATTAAATGATAATGAGGAACAGTCAGGTTGAGCCGTTGTCGGCGCGCGTCATGATAATGACAAAAGTGAATAATGAGATTAATGCAATAACGTGATTTATTTTGTCCACGACCTGCTCCTGTGATCCGATCGTAGGTCATATTCCTAACCCAGTTTAGCTGGTCGGAGACTGTGCGACGGGTGACGGGTTAAAGGTGCGTGGAGGTGTTTGTGATGTAGTTGACGTCACGGCCTGTTTCTGTTGTCCGATCGTAGGTCGTATTCCTAACCCAGTTTAGCTGGTCGGAGACTGTGCGGCGGCAATGGATTAACGGGCGTGGACGTGGTATTGTCCCATGGTGGACTTGTCTTTGTGCCGTGGAGTGAGGATTGATTCCGTGTGGTGGCGTCCCATGGTGGACTTGGCTTTGTGCCGTGGAGTGAGGATTAATTCCGTGTGGTGGCGTCCCATGGTGGACTTGGCTTTGTGCCGTGGAGTGCGGATTGACTCCGTGTGGTGGTGTCCCATAGTGGGCTTGGCTTTGTGCCGTGGTGTGCGGATCCGTTTGTGGTGTGACTTACTATAGTCACTGTTGTGTTGGTGTGACTTACTACAGTCGCTGTTGTGTTGGTGTGACTTACTATAGTCACTGTTGTGTTGGTGTGACTTACTACAGTCGCTATTATGTTGGTGTGACTTACTATAGTCAATGTTGTGTTGGTGTGACTTACTATGGTCATTGTAATGTTGGTGTGACTTGCCACAGTCACCGTTGTGCTGGTGTGTCTTACTACAGTCACTGTGATGTTGCCGTGGTTTGTGGAAGTATTCCTATAGCCATGGTGGTATTGGGTGGAAATAATTCACGTTAATTCACGTTAATTTAGTTAATTTAGTTAATTTGACGATGTGTTTATTGTTTGTGTTTTAAAGCATTATTAGTTCTGTTACTTTGAACAGAAAACTAGATTGTTCTTCTTGATTAAGTTTTGGTACATAATGATAAATTAATTCCTAGTCTGTGGATACCTGACATTTTCTGGTTTTGGTAATTACCAAATTTGGTAAGCAGGATAGCCGAACGGACCTTACATGAGAGGTTGTTTTGTCACATACAATTAAGCTTATTGCTTCTGCATTTTGCAGATGGTCAACTTAGGTCCAGTAGCACACGAGGACGTGTGAGAGTCAGGATCGCCGTGTCGGCGCGCGGCGCCGGTGTTAGTTCGCACCTCGCCCAAATATGGGGAATGCGATTGTTTATGTTACAACAGGATCATTGTTTCAAAGCAGAGCGACGGTGACGGGATTAGTATGCCATCGTACGTGGCCGAGGGTTGGTTTGGATTCCTCTAAGATTAGTAAAGCGTGAGCCTGGGAGTCAAATACTTGCCTAGGAAGCAACTAAGCGCGACCCACGGACTCGTATCCGCTCTCTTAACTAAATCTAGACAAAGACTTTAAAACGTAGATTATAAATTGGACAATCGAGTGATTAGTGCGAACAATATTGTTTAACAAGTTTTAGTGAAATCGTTATAATGACTGTGTTTGTCTCTCGTGTTTCCATTGCCCACAAAAGCTCAGAACAATAAATGAACTAGCCTAAGATTGCCCTCCTGATGACTACCCGGAGTTTCCCTCGCTCCGACATATAGATAAGTATGTGTACGATGGGGCGGGCTGTCATATACTTATTGTATAAAAGTCCTATAAAATAATTAAATATAAAAAAAGTTAAGAGTAGGAACAGTAGGAAAGTTTCTATCAACGATACGCATATTGTATTTTAGAGCATTTAGTATGTATGTACAGCACACTCCGTAGATACCTATCGATCCAAATTCAGTTTCATATTTACTCGACAGCGGATCTAGTTCATTAGTGTAATACGGTTGTACAATTTACAAATTTGCCTCGACTCGTCGATCCGCTTATTTGAACGTTCGCAGACACTATATAGCTCTGTATTTCTGGTTGTGTTGCTTCTAATGGTGCTAGTAATTAGGTGTATATAGGTTAATAGAAATGAGTTTAATGCCATTAAACATACCGAAAATCATACCAGAGTCTCTTTACGTAGTTAGCCCCTAAATACAATCCCTTACCCAATGTCATTTCCGCCTGTATAGGTGTTCCCTAAAGGTTTGTGAAAACAAAATTAACAGGAAGTGTCTCCTGTCACCTAATTTATAGGTAGCCCATTTTTTAACATATAGACGTGAGCGAAACCGCGGGCAAAAGCTAGTTATAATAAAATCCTTTACTTTAAGCATTTTTTTTTGTTGATTCTGATTGTAATAAACAATTACAATCTAGCTTAACTTAATTGACTAATTAGCAATTTTAATTTAAATTCTAAATTGCTATTTAATTAAATTTATTTAATTGCTAATTATATTATACTAAGAGATTGTCCAATGACGCATTTTAATCTTTGTTTATAATAGTAAAAATTTAAAAATACAAAATTTAAAATTTATTTATTTCATATAGGCTAACTTGTAGCTCTTATGACGTCACAAATCTACCACCGGTTCGGAATGCAGATTCTGCTGAGAAGAGCCGGCAAGAAACTCAGCAGTTGCTCTTTTCAAAAAAAATTTTGTTTTTCCAAAAAAAAATTTCTTTTTTTACAAAGCTAAGCCATGTATACAGTGCTTCCACAATAAAGCTTCAGTCTTTCGAGACACTTGACTTTAAGCATAAAAAAAATCAAATACACAATTTCTGGTTCTGGAACGGTGCCTGTGTTTTACAAGTGAGAGTTGTGTTTTATTCGGCGCAATGTTTCACGTGTCTCAACTCTCAATCAGGATTGCAGCCTCGTGTCAGCACACGAATCCGTAATCGAAATTTCCAATCCAAAGCCTCTTCAATTCTGGGATTGCAGTTGGATCGCAGATAGGCACGTGTAAGGAACAGAGGGATTCTAACGAATTTACGTCACATTCAGTAGGGTAGGTATGCACTATAATATGTAAAAATTCTTTTTACAAAACCGACTTCAAACGCCACTACAAAGTATATCTATTGTGTCTATAAAATTTGAAGAGATCCCTAATTTTTCTCCGAGATCCCATCATCAGATTCAGACTTGATGACAATGGGACTACCAAGAAAGTAGGTATACCATTTCAAACAAAAAAAGAGTTTTCCAAATCGGTCCAGGCGTCTTCAAGTAATCGGGGAACATACATAAAAGATAAAAAAAGATTCCGATGAATTGAGAACCTCCTCCTTTTTTAGAAGTCGGTTAAAAATAACTCACAGTACTCCGAAAGCGAACTCACTCAATTATGTCAAGTATGGGAATATTCGACATAATTGATATCTAACTCAGAATAAAATGATATCTAGAATGGTTAGGCATTCGCAATATCTTGTGTTAGACTGCTTTCTTGGCCTACTAACATAGTACAGTACATTTTAATAATAAAATGAAATGAGAAAATGAAATAATATACAGTGGATTTCATTTATTACGACCTTGGTTATAGCGACCATTTGTCTATAGCGTCGTTAAATCTCAGTCCCTTGAATTAAAGCATACTTTAGTATGTACAAACATATGGCTATAGCGACTTTGGATGTAACGTCGAGTTCGGGTGTAGCGACTGTTTTTATTGAATAGTTTGTAATAAATTCTTGGAAATCCCAAGCAGATGTTGCGACCGGAGTCGGCCGCCAAAGACACAAAAGAACTTTCTTATCTTTTGTTTACATCCATACAGATGGTCAGCAATCTTTACTTTTTGTTTATAAATATTAGCTAGGTAATTAGGTAGGTAAACGTGCAAATTGGTATTCAGAGTAGCAACTGTGTACTTTTGAATAAGTATGGCTCCTAGACGCACGTTTACTGTTAAAGAAAAGGCGGAAATCATTTCAAAATTGAACATGTCTGTATCTTTTTGCCTTTGCCTGTAACGACATCCGGATGTAACGACGAAATAACAGTGGCCCCTTCATCGTTGTTATAGCCGAAATCCACTGTATATAAACGTAAAAATTCTTTTTACAAACCCGACTTCAAACGCCACTACAAAGTATATCAATTTATTGATTTACTAGCTGTTGCCCGCGACTTCGTCCGCGACGATTTCTGTTATTATGATCAGCGTGATGTTATATAGCCTAAAGCCTTCCTCGATAAATGGACTATCAAACACAAAAAGAATTTTTCAATTCGAACCAGTAGTTCCTGAGATTAGCGCGTTCAAACAAACATGTATTGAATTGTATTTATTTGTATTTGTATTGTATTTATTTTTACTTGTATTGTACTCAGGAAAATTCATCGTGGAAGCACTGAATACATAGCATAGTTTCAATAACAATTGTAAAATTTTTATTTTTTTGAAAAGAGCAACCGCCGAGTTTCTTGCTGGCTCTTCTCGGCAGGAAAGGCATTCCGAACCAGTGGTAGATTCATTGACGATTCTAAAGTGCTTGTAAAAGTTTATTTGAATAAAAAATATTTCTATTCTATTCTATTCTATAAACAAACTCTTCAGCTTTATAATATCACAAGTATAGATAATCGCTATTTCGCCATTCCGCCAGTAAAGAGGTTCGTCAAATCCTTCTTTCTTTAAAAACAATTCAACATCTTAATATCTGTCACCGTGACTTCTGCCAAACTTCTGTCACCTGTAACATCGCCAAAAAATTGGAATAACCAAGCTGGAATCCGGGAAGCATGGCCAAAAGTACCACAGAAGACATCACCAGCGAGAAGCGTGCACGAAGCACTAGCAGGACTACCAATGTCCCCCTCCACTTCACAGTCCACAAACCTGGCTGCCACGTGGAGAGTTGCTGCGGAGTCTGCAATTTGTTCCCCGGGGTCCTCCTGATAGCTTTCTGCCAAGTCCTGGTGGGGTCCGTCCTGCTGACCCTGATACTTACTCACGGGAAGCAGTATGACGAAATGCATCAGACACCCACCTCGCAATGTAAGTTTGCAAGAAAATCGATATCGGAAAATCCTACTAATCCTACTAATATTATAAATGTGAGAGTTTGGATGGATGGATGGATGGATGTTACTCAATCACAGCGTAACGACTGAACAAATTATAATCTGTAAAAGTGCATAGGCTCCTTTTTATCCCGGAAAATAAAAGAGTTCCCGCGGGAACTTAAAAACCTCAATCCACGACAGAGTAACAAACATCCATCCATCCTTACTTTTCGCATTTTTAATCGACTTCCAAAAAAGGAGCAGTTCCTCAATTCATCGGAATCTTTTTTTTTTTTTTTCAAATTTTATAGGCACAATTGATATACTTTGTCGTGGCGTTTGAAGTCGGATTTGGAAAAAGAATTTTTACTTTTATATTATTAATGTTAGTAGAATTAGTAGTAAATAGGATATTAGTAGGATTAGTAGGAAGTAGGATATTGAAGTCGGTTTAATTTTTAAGCTATTGCATAGCTTCTATCGCGGACCTTGAGCGTGGAGACCGAATCCAGAAATTCCGTAACGAAAATAACCTGACACGGGACACCTCTCACCGCTAGATGGCGTTGATAAAAAATGCTATGCAATAGCTTTACCGCGGCAGTCCCCGAGTGCTACACGTCTTTTTTTCTTAAATTATAGCCTGTTAAACGATGTTTTCTTTCAAAGTTATGAGCATGGCCACTGGTGCTATACTAAGCGGAGTTACTGGGGCTGGCCTGTTGCTGATTGTCGTCGCTCTCACAGAGAACTGCAGAGCCATGTTGGTATGTAGCTGTGTTGGTTGCCGCTGATGATGATGCTATATCATCATCATCAAATTCCCTATTGGTAGACTTCACACACCTTATATGAAGAACATTATACAGAACTCTCAGGCTTTACAGGTTTCCGATGTGGTACGTAGATACCTAATTGCTTAACGCACGTAGGTATATAGATAGATAGATAAAAACTTTACTGCACACAAGAAAGAAACAAAATTGAATATATCTTAAAATTACGCATGCAAAGGCGGCCTTATTGTTAACAGAGCAATCTCTACCAGGCAGCCATTGGTGATAGGAGTGAAATTAGGTGTGAGCCTGTGAGGGTAGTATGGTGCGACATATAGGTACATAAGACGAATGTGTGTGCACGGGATCGAACCCGCTTCAATTTAGCGTAATCATAGGATAAATTGGTTTTGAAAACCATAAATATGACTCTAAAAGAGTAATAATAGTTGAAACGATACCAGAATAAAAGTTTGGAAATACAAAAAGTATGTAAAAAAATATCGCACGATATGAAAATACGTTGCTGTGGTAAAATGAAGTAAAAAGTGAATTTTTACGCACAAGTTCATTTTTATATACTCCATTGCTTCGGGGAGAACTCCAAAAAAATGGAATATAAAACTATCATGCTCGTATTTGGAAAAATACGAATTTGGAAAAAGTATTTGGAAATAGCCGGCCAAAACTTACTGGTTACTCCTCCGAAATCGGGAACGATTTCGGAGGAGTAGCCAGTAAGTTTTGGCCGGCTAAGGTAAAGCCAAAATGAAGGGTTATGATTTTTAGCAGTCTATGTATTATGGTTGTGTGTGTGTGGGCGCGTGCATGAATGCATGCGTGCGTGCGTGCGTGCGTGCGTGCTTGACTACACATGTTCCACCGTGGCGTCTAAATTACTAGACCGATTTTGATTAATGAGGTGTCCATCGCTTGGTAGTTATAGTCCGGGCGACGTAGACTACATTAAATACGAACAAAATCAATAAAACGACACCCTACAGGCTTAAAAGAAGCTAAAACATTTTTTTTGCACTCCATTTATGCTCTTATGGGTATCCTCAAATAAAACTTTAAAGGGGGGTTAAACACACCCAACCCCCCTTGTATACTCGCATTCACACCCCTCAGGCATTAATTTTATCTAACTATCCTCTATTTTATAAAACCGTACGGATCCAGCGAAATTTTAGTTTTGACTGACAAAACAAATTAACCCTGCCAGTTATTAAGTAATTAAATTAATAAATTCGTACACGTCATCGATATATTATTTACTAAAGGTTCTAGATATGGTGGTCCGAACACTCAGTTTATTCCACTCAACTGCACTGTAGTCTGTGCACTTACAATCTAATTATTCAATAAATCAACTAAATATATATTACTTTTTTGGTACTTACTTAAATTGATTAAAGGTATTGTTTAATTCATAATTAGGTGCCTAAAAAGTTTTAAGGGCACGATCTTCGGCCGCAGTAACTTGCAAGCAATTGAAGTGAGGTGCACGAGCCACTTTGTTATAAAAAAAGTAAAACAGTCATGATAAAAAAAAAAACTTTTTAGAGAAAAATTAACGATAAAATATTCTTCTAAAAGCTTTTGCCTATTTTTTGACATTTTTTTTTTTAGTTTAACTTTGATATACTATAAATACAACCTGAAAAACAATTAAAAACTACACTGTTTTCGGAATATTATTTGATCGAGTGAAGTACAAAATATGGACTTTTGAACGGTAAAATAATTTAGAATATATTTTTAACCTATCAAAACAAAGAATATTTCGACTGTTCCGTAGAACAAAGTCTCATCTGCTAAATTCATAACTTCAGATTTGAGCCTTGCAGATGTGACTTGTAAGGCTCTCAAGTTGTGAATTTAGCAGATGAGACTTTGTTCTACGGAACGGTCGATTTGATTGTTTACTATTGAATCAAAAACAGGCTGTTTTCGGAGATCCTGCCGTTAATAAGATAAATAGCGCCCGTCCGGAATACCTAGCCACACCATAAGGTGCATGGACTACAGTGCAGTTCACTGGAACAAGATAAGTGTACGGGGCGCCATATCTTAGTATCTCGTACATTATTGTATCAATGGTACGTGCGTCGTTCTGATATGGAATATCAACAATTTGAATAGAATATTCAATATTCGTGTATGAACAAAATCCATACTACATATTTGGTTTAGATGTTAACTGCGAATACCGTTTGTTATCTTTACTGAGAATTTCAAACGTAAACACAGTGCAGAGACAAATTTTATTACCATGCCGGGAACCCAAACGAAAATCTTGTATGAATTTTTAACCGACTCGAAAAAAGGAGGTTATCATCAATTCGGCACGTAATACATACTTTTTATTTTTCCGGGATAAAAAGTAGCCTATGTCGCTCTCCAGGTCCTCAAATATAGCCATGTAAAAAATCACTTCGATCGTCGGCGTAGCTCTGTTGCAGCGTTATTGAAGGACAAACCAACAAACCAATAAACAAACAAACAAACACACTTGCGAATTTATAATGTTAGTAAGGACAGTAAGGATTATAACTACAAAATATTGCCATGGTAATCTACGAGTATTAGCGCTTCCAAACAAATGCACAAAATTTCATAGGTATGTATGAATAGAATAGAATAGAATAGAATAGAAATATTTTTTATTCAAATAAACTGTTACAAGCACTTTTGAATCGTCAATGAATTTACCACTGATTCGGAATGCCTTTCCCGCCGAGAAGAGCCAGCAAGAAATTCGGCGGTTGCTCTTTTCAAAAAAATAAAATTTTTACAATAGTTAATGAAACTATGCAATGTATACAGTGCTTCCAAGATGAATTTTCCTAAGTCCAATACAATACAAATACAAATAAGTACAATACAAATACAAATAAATACAACCCAATGCATGTTAAGACGAGTAGACACAAAGCAGACCCATTCCCGTTGGTGGCACCCGTTCACGAGCATTATGTATGTATGTATGTTTATATAAATATATATTATTTTTGTGTTTCAGGTGTATCTTCTGGTCGCGTCGCTGGTCTGGGTGGCGATTATTTCTCTCGCAGTCACTAAAATAAGTAGAGCCTGTGTGCGCTTCCAAGACGGTAACTTAGTACATAGTCTGTTATAACTTATAAGTGTTTTTTTTAATACATAGACTAGCGCTTGGCTGCGATCACACCGGATGGTAAGTGAAGATGTAGCCTAAGATGAAACGCGCTTGCCTAGAAAATTCCTATTGCCTATTCACTCTTGATTTGAAAATAAACTGGCTAACTTCGTTTTGTTGGTGTATTGGAGCACCTGCATTAAAAAAATTCGTTTCGTCCCTGATTTTTGCGGGTAGTGACCCTTTTCTATAATGGTAGAGGCTTTCACGAGGTGATATAATACGGTATATTTCCAGATCCTTCATCATGGATACAACTCCACTAAAATACGATTTCGACATTTTTTTTTTTTTATTATTGTGACATAGGCTTGCGTTTGACGACAATCAATGATGGAAAGTGTTGGTGAGGTCTAGGGTTGTAGCGCGCTTGCCTAGAAAATGCCTATTCACTCTTGTCTTGAAGGTACTCAGATTATACGTGGCCGGAAACACGCTGTAAGTGCGTCCCACACCTTAGCCGTTCGTGTCAGAAACGTTGAACTGAAGCGTTTCGTGCGAGTAGGTTGAATTTCAACCACGTATGGGTGCCTTCGGTCACGATTTCTCTAAGTTCTGTGGTAAAACGGTGAGGGGGGTACAAGGGTACTCCTATCCTATTCCTATTAATTAATTAATCCTATTTTATATAATATTATAAATGCGAAAGTTTGTATGTTTATTACTCAATCACGTCGCTCGCAACGACAGAACCGATTTGGCTGAAACTTGGGACAGAAATAGAGCATGGTCTGGAATAGGACATAGACTACTTTTTATCCCGGGAAATAAGAGCGTTCCCGCGCAAATAAAAAACCGCGAACGAAGTCGCGGGTATCATCTATTATTATAAATGCGAAAGTTTGAATCTCTATTTCCTAATGTTGAAGACATTCTCATTTTTTTTGTTGTTATGTTTCAGCGCCGAAGATCAAAGATGAACAGCACCGGTTGGCGAACTTGGCCTGCGTTAGTGGGCTCTGTACATTTATCGCAGCTGGTACGTACCTACAGCAAACGCCAAACTTTATGGCTGCTCTGAATATACACACGTGTTACTTTTTTAGAGTATCCGCAGATTTACAATTTCAAGTTGGACAACTAAATCGCAGAGTACTAACAAACTTAAAAAAAACTCCATAAATCATTTTTTTCTTGTTGCAGTTGTTTATTTCTTCTCGTTCATGGTAGTGTTCAGTTTCTACCACTTCCGGTACGTCCGACGCGCCATCTTGATGCACGAAGCGGAGTGTGAATAGTCCACAAATAGCCCGAGCGAATAATACCATTATTTACACCAGAACAGTATACAAGGAGGGTTTGAAGGAACCATTTCAGAGAACTTCTAATTATAATACCTACGCTGGCGGAGAAAATGAATAATTAAATACCTAATATTTTTTATTTAATTTTCTATCTTTTCGTCGAATAAAAAAAAATAATTTAAATTAATAAATGCTAAAAATTTAAATATATATTTAATAATAAATGTTGTATAATATAATATCTACACTGGCGGAGAAAATTTATAATAAAATACCGAATAATTTTTATTTACTTTTCTGTCTTGTCACCGAATAAAAAAAAATTAATAAACGCTGATATAAATCGAGAACTTTTCTTGAATTTTACGCGTCGCGTCGATTTTCTGTACTTACCTATTTATTTTTATTTTTTATAATATAAGGAATTAAAAGACGACATTTATTTAGAAGAAGTAGACATAGGTGAAGCTTATCTCTAAAAGAAGAAATTTATTCCAGCTTCCCTTGAAAGTTATTAATTCTAGAGGGTAATATACTTATGTTTCTTTTAACAATGTTTAACTAGGATGGAAAAGTTACAAAGTTTAAAAGTTCCAAGCTAATATAGTTTCTTGTGCACTTTTCTACTTATATTAATAAAATGCGACTACCCACCCTATTTGATCAGTGAAAAAGCTTATTGCGCAAATACAGGTTCACCCTCTATTCCCTCACTCTCAGAGTCTGATGGGACGGAAAATCCGATGCGACCGGGGAGAGATAGCGTGCAGGACCGACGGCTTTACGTGCTCTCCGAGGCACGGGGGTGACTCACCATCGACTATTTTCGTCGATTATGTCGATATTGAAGCTTTAAACATTCAATTTTTACATCATCTGACTTGGTGAAAAGGCGGCCTTATCGAACAAAAGCCAACCTATTTGAACTAATGAAATTTTAATCCGGAAATAACATTTAAGCGTTGAAGAAATAAGGGCTTTGAGGCACATAAATCACGTTGTCAATAAAGATTTGTTGAAACACGGCCGAAACCGTTAGATTTCGGCTTATCTACAAGGAAAAACCACGATAACTGTGAGGAAATCCATTATTTTCCTCCCTTTACGTTTCTACTCAAGATAATTATGTCAAACTTGACATGGCGACAATCTGTTTCGACGTCCTGCGCCTGATGTCTTTCCGGTCGTGTCGGATTTTCCTTCCCATCGGGATATGAGAGTGAGGGAATAGAGAGTGCACCTGTGTTTGCGCATAGAATTGTGCACTATAATATCTCCCGCGCAGATGGCTGATCTCTGTGGAGATTCGGCCGGACATTACTTTTTTTTTTCTTTATTTGTTTAGGGTACTTATTACTTGTAGCTTAGTACTAAACTGCGGAGTGCGCCAGGCCTGCCCATAACCACGTTTATGAAAATGAATAAGCGATAAATAGCGGTAGTTCGAACTTTGCGAAGGCCCACAGTGCTCGGCCGCCATGTTTTTTGCTTCACGCTCGCTGATTAATGGTTTTCTTATTAATTAGCCGCTTGTCTATGGTTTTTCTTGTACGAGTAATTAAGGTTGGTCAAAAAACTTACATAAAAACAAAATGTATGCGCCGTAGTTTGTCTGTTTTGTACTTAATTTATTATAAAATTAAACCGATTTCTTAGGTGATATTCATCCAACTATAACCTTTAGAAGTGCAATTGTCGACGCGGTGTATGCCACTTTTAGTAAGCCTTTAAAGGCCGACTATCGACCCAAAGGCTATGTATTATTCCAAACTATTAATCTATCTCTGTGCCAAATTTCAGCCAAATCGGTTCAGTCGTTGCGGGGTAATTGAGTAACAAACATCCAGCCGTCTATCCAAACAACCAAAGTTTCGCGTTTATGATAGTAAATAGGATAAACCTTCTCTAAAAAGTAAAAAAAAAATGGTAAAACCAAAAATAACAGCTGAAAAATCGACGAAATCCAAATTGATAATTTTATGTGGATACCACCACTTTGGATTACTTTTAATCATCTTTTAATTTAGTTTAAATTGAAAAAGGCATATTATACAATTGAAGATTAGGTATATAAATGACTAGCGGCCCGTCCCGGCTTCGCACGGGTGGACACTGGACATAGATAAGATAAAAATATAATCTATGTTAAATAAATATAGCCTATGTTACTCAAGGTGAAAGAATTTTTGAAATTGGCACAGTAGTTTTTGAGTTTATTCATTGCAAACATACACACAAAAATACAAATCTTTCCTCTTTATAATAGTAGTGTAGATAAAAAAGCGTGAATACATAAGCATGCTTTTAAGCATGTAATGGGAATATTAACTGTAAGTAAATTGTACACAACATGATATTATTGTTATTACACATTATTATTATTTTTAAAAAAAAAGAGCAACCGCTAGTTTCTTGCCGGTTCTTCTCGGTTGGAACGGCATTCCGAACCAGTGGCAGATTCATTTGACGATTCGAAAGCACTTAGTAAATGTTTATTTGAATAAAAAATTATTCTATTCTATTCTAATGATGGTGGGAGCGAAACGGGTAAAAGCTAGTAAGTAATTTTCATCATAACATACTCTTATAATATTCACTCAGTAAACACACCAAAGTAAACATATTGTTATTGAAAGCTCGAGCGAATTCCGCTCTGGGGACATTTCCCTCTTAGTTGATTAAGATTATTAAAATTGATACGGCTTATGTCGAACGACGAGGAATCAACTCGTTATTTAATCTTATTAGAGGTCAGAAGTATGGGGGGAAAAGCTAGGTAAATCCTACTAATATTATAAACGCGAAAGTTTATAAGTATGGATGGATGAAAGGAAGTTTGTTACTCTTTCACGTAAAAACTATTGAACCGATTTGGCTGAAATTTGGCATAGCGATATATTATAGTGTGGAATATAGGCTACGTTTTATCTCAGAAAATAAGAGAGTTTCCGCGGGAATTACAAAACCTTAATCCACGCGAACAAAGCTGCGGGCATCAACTAGTATGTAACTAAAAAAAAATGTTCGCAATATGTCCTCTCTGTACGTTGGATAACATGATAAACCACACGCCCTATTAGCGTACATATAATATACTATCTGATACTCGCTTTCATCACCTGGATACCTGGAGCATTTCGACCAACCACGGTGCAAGACTTTTTTCGACACACTACCAAATTGTGGAACCAACTTCCTTCGACGGTATTCCTACAACATGGGGTTATTCAAGGCGCGGACCAACAAATCACTGAAAAGCCGGCAACGCATTGGTGGAGCCTCTGGTACTACAAGTGTTCATGGGCGGCGGTAATCACTTACCATTGCTCGCTATTCATATTAAAAACAAAAGCTAAGCCCTTTCAGTTTTCAGTATTTTCAGTTTAACCGATTATTGAGGCTTCAACAAACTTTTCAACCAAAAAAAAAAAATTGTTCCGGCCATCGTGCTACTTCTAGTGTTCCGTGGCTACCTCATCATTGTAAATGACATATTAGAAACAGCGCTGAAAATCGAAATCTTTTTTTCAAGAGAATAATATCACGACAAGAAGCTGTACCAACATCAAACACCAATCAAGCAACTTTTCGCAGTTTTTTATGAAGTCTTCTAAACAATAAACTCCATTATCGATTCTCGTCAAACAAGATCGCGTTCACTCAGTAAACATGTTGAAACTTCGAGAGCTCTCGCGAATTCAACTCCAGGGACATTCTCCTCTCAGTTAATTAAGTTAATTAAAATTGACACGGCTTGTATCGGGCGATGTTGAATTAACTCGTTATTTCAGCCTAATTAGAGAATACCGAGCGCTTGTGTGCTGATTCCGAGGCGTGCCTCTAGTAACAGCGGAATAAACTCTTTTTTTTTTTTTTTTTAAAGGAATATTGGCTGAAGTTGACTAATATCCTCCTATCCCGTCTAAATAAGCGGAAAGCTTGTGCTAGGATAAAACTAGCTAATGCTTGGTACGACAATAGTGCAACGGGTGGGATTCGAACCTACGACCGTTCAGTCCGCTCTGCTGTGGGATTGTCTAAAAATGATTGACGCTCGCAGTCATCTCCGATTGGATGAATTTATGGCATTATTGCTGCGTCAATTGCTTTTTAACAAATGCTAATCTTTACTTCCCTACTCCTTACTAAAATTGTTATAAATGTGAAAGTGTGTTTGTTTGTTGGTTTGTCCGCTAACGCTACAATCTGTTGAGCTACGGATCGTAATTCTTTTTAGTCAAACATCGCGAAGATGAACATTCAATAGCGAAGAATAATAGCTTCTCCGGAGAAACGCAAAAGGTCCCTGTTTGTTAAATTAGTTTTAAGTTTTTTACGTTCATTGCCTGGATCAGATTTCTTAGGTTCTAAACGATAAGGTCGCGTACTGTGCTCTGTATTTTTCTTTCATCTATATATATAAAATTCAAAGTCCTGACTGACTGACTGACTGACTGACTGACTGACTGACTGAGATATCAACGCACAGCCTAAACTACTGAAGTTAGAAACTTGAAATTTTTACAGTTGGTTCCTTTTATGATGTAGGCGCACACTAAGAAAGGATTATTGGAAATTCCACCCCTAAGGGGTTTAAATAGGGAATGGAAGTTTATATGAAACTCCGTCATTTTTCAAGCTGTTTCCACCAAAGTTGAGCTTTCAGTTAAAAATAAAGAAGTATGTGTGTCACAGTTTTTGAAAATTCCACCCCAAAATCTAATTCCAAACGGACGAAGTCGCGGGGGCAAAAGCTAGTTTATTATATTAGATTTGTGTCGTCGCTGACGCTGTGGCCCCACAGTTGCTGACCTTGGCACCTAGCACAATAAATTCGTTCAATTACTGCAGGGTACACGATACAAACATCCCTTTGTGTGTGAAACTGCTCGCGCGGTATTACTTAGTTACGTTGCCCCGGCCGATAAATTATTACGCTTTAATTTTGGGGCTAATGTATCAACATCCCCCCCGAGAGAGTTTTCCTACAACCTACTAATATTAGAAATGCAAACGTTTGGATGTACGGATGTATGGATGGATGGATGTTTGTTACTCAATCATGCCGCAACGACTGAACCAATTTGGCTGAAATGCACAGAGATAGATTCTAAGTCTAGACTTCTAGAGTAACACATAGACCATTGATGGGTTGCTGATCATACTAAAGACGTAAGAATTAAGTGCTTCCTAATTCTATGGGTGAAAGTAAAGAAAAGTACCAAAAAAAAGGAAAGTTTTCGTGTGTGAAAAAATGCTATAAAGTTTATATGACGCGTCGCGGTCAGGTTTAGGGCGTCGTAAATATCGCACACAAAGCACTCGCTAACCGTGACCGTTATATAAGTTTAATATTTTACCCCCCGGCCACCCCCACGGCACCCACCCTGGCACCCACCCTGGATACGTGCGATCGAGTGGAATCATACTTTTAAAATGAGTTGCTCTCCAATATAATAAAGTAATAAAGCAACGACTAAGGGATTGTATTTAGGGACTGCCTAGTACCTACGTAAAGAGACTCTTATTTACGGAACGGATTTAGGTATGGTTCGTCAAAACGCTCATAAACCTCAGCGTTAAAACTGGTATTTTTTTTAGTGGAAGACTTTGGCCGTGGCTAGTTACCACCCTACCGTCAAAGACGTGCTGCCAAGCGATTTAGCGTTCCGGCGCGATGGCATGCAGAAATCGATTAGGGGGTATGGATTGAATCTGCCATACCTTTGCTTGCTGCATTGGATTCAGTGGATCGTCGCGCCGGAAGACTCATTGGTGACGAAACGCTGGTCAACTCCAGACTTCAAAGCTTGGAGCATCGGCGAAAAGTTGCCTGTCTGTCGGTATTCTACAGAATATATTTCAAAGAGTGTGCTCAGGAACTTTTCAACTTGGTTCCGCCGTCACCATTCTACCATCGAAACGCAAGGCACAGAAAAGATCTGCACCCCTACGTTGTTGAAATTCCAAGAACGCGCACTAAGCGCTTTGCTTCTTCGTTCCTGATACGCACCGCTAGGATTTGGAATGCCCTTCCGGCTTCCGTTTTTCCCTCTAACTATAATTTGGGTACCTTCAAATCAAGAGTGAATAGGCATCTTCTAGGCAAGCGCGTTCCATCTTAGGCCGCATCCTCATCATCCCATCAGGTGTGATCGCAGCCAAGCGCTAGTCTATATATTAAAAAAAAAAAATACCCGTTCCAAGTTAGCCCGCTACCATCTCACTTACCATCAGGCGAGATCGCAGTCAAGGACTATCTTGTCAACGAATAAAAAAAAAGGTTGGTCATAAACCTGTGTTAAAACTGGCATTTTCGTATGTATTTCGCTTGCAATTTCGGATACATTGGGCAATTTATGGCAGACTTTAAGGGGCATACGCGATGTAACACTAGCGTTTTCTAGGGTCGCGTTGCGTGTTAAATATGTGTTTCTGCCAGTGGATAATGGAACAATGGATTGTCGATGTGATACTGCATCTGTCCGTTAAGCCACCATCCACGGCTGAGTTTAAGCCGCCTATGAATTTTCCTACTGTGCTGTGGTAGGTATAACTACTCTATTTTTGTTAGCTCTCTTAAAAGATAAACAAACAAACGCCCGGACGATCGTAGCTAAAGACATTCTTAAGGCCCCAGTCTCCTAAAAATCCGAATTTTTGCAAAATCAACAGCAAAGAAAGATTTTTTCTTTGTCATGAAAAGAGCAATAAATTAAACTGTGCGTTAATTAATAAAACAAATTAACGTAAAATGTATTTATTTTTCTTTTTATTAAAAAGGATGAAAGATTGTCATTACAAAGAAAACAATCTTTCTTTGCTGTTGATTTTGCAAAAATCGGATTTTTAGGAGACTGGGCCCTTAAGTTTGTTTTTATGTTTTTTTAACCGACTTCAAAAAAGGAGGAGGTTCTCAAATCGACGCGTGTTTTGAATTTTATTTTTTCATGACGTTCCTCCATAACTCGGTCAAATCTGGAGCCATTACTCAAGGATTACCGAAATATACCGATACCGATAAGCGAAAGTTTCTTAAGGTGTTGATCGAAACTTTTCGCTATAAGACCACTGACCGAAACGACAATCGGAACAACAATCGTTGAATCAACATTCCACATGGCGGTAATCTCGTGGGCAAGGTCTAAATTTATACAAATATACCTATACATATATATCAGAGAATACCGGTTCATATCATTACTAGACCTGCCAATTAAGTTTAGTTGAGATTTTATCACATGTATTAACATGACTGAAATCAGTCATGGAATATAGTATTCTGTTATGGGGTAAGGTTATAATTACTTTCACGTAGGTTTAATATTAATTAGCCATCAAAATTCACCCTAATACGTTATATACATGGAAGGTTGGTTAATTATGACCTCCAGAGACATCTGATTGCTAAGTGCTGTGTCAAAACCGAGGCGGTTGGAACTATCTGTCACACGAATTGCTAATCGTTTGTTAGAAATCTCATTAATTTATGACTACCTGATGCCTGCGACTTTGCCCGCATGGATTAAGGCTTTTCGTAACAATCACATTAAGTAGTAGGTATAAGACTACCTGATGCCTACGCATCCGCATGGATTAAGTGTTTTTTTTTTTATTCGATGACAAGATAGCCCTTGACTGCGATCTCACCTGATGGTAAGTGACGATGCAGTCTAAGATGGTAGCGGACTAACTTGGAAGGGATATAGCAGTGTAAATTCAACCCATACCCCTAATTGGTTTCTACACGCCATCGTGCCGGAACGCTAAATCGCTTGGCGGCACGTCTTTGACGGTAGGGTGGTAACCAACCACGGCCAAAGCCTCCCACCAGACCAGACCAGAGACAATTTAGAAATTATAAATTCCTTAATTGTCCCCGCCGGGAATCGAACCCGAAACCTCCCAGTTATAAGACCACAGCGCTCACCACTGCGCCAGGGAGATCGTCAATTTTTTTGATTCCCGCGGGAATTCATTAATTTTGCGGGTAAAATAATATTTTAGACCATATTATAGGTTATGTGCTATTCTTATGTATAAGCTACTAGCTTAGCTACTAGCTGATGCCCGCGACTTCGTACGCATGGATCTAGGTTTTCAATTCCCGTGGAAACTCTCTTAGTCTCCGGGATAAATGGTAGCCTATGTGTTATTCCAGACTATAATCTATCTCTGTGCCAAACAGCCAAATCAGTTCCGTAGTTGTGGCGTGATTGAGTTACAAACATCCATCCATCCATACATCCATCCATCCAAACTTTCACATTTATAATACTAGATGATCCCCGCGACTTCGTTCGCGTTGAGGTTTTTTGGATTCCCGCGGGAACTCTCTTATATTACGGAATAAAAAGTTTAGTCTATAATCTGTCTCTGTGCCCAGCGAAGTCGGTTCAGTCGTTGCGGCGTGATTGAATAACAAACATACATCCAAACATACATAAAAACTTTCATCAGTTATCCATTAAAGCTAATGAAAAATTCGAAAGATAACAAATAAAGGTAGACACTACCGCAGATCTTTTATGACTCAATTCAGCCGCCGCTACTGCAAGCCGCGCTCTGTCAATTTGCAGTGTTATTTGTTCCGGAGCTCCCGCCATAGTTTCCGCTCCCTTCCATTCAATAATAATTAATATCGATCTAAGTTTCTAGACTTAGAGCTGAGACTTTCCAGAGCAATAAGGCTCTCTATAATAATGTCGCATTTTCATTGTAAGTAAGTAAGTGTTAATCACTAAGTAGATATGTGGAAAGCTTGGAAGACCGCAGAAACGTAAGCTCTCTTTGCGTGTTCTATCGGCTATACAGCGTGGAGTGTTCTGAAGAGCTATTTGATCTTATTCCACCTTCTAACTTCTACAACCGCACCGCACGCCACCGAACGCAATTTCACCCTCACCACCTGGGTGCCTGGAGCGCTTCGACCATCCGTTGCTCCGGATCTTTTTTCCACGTACTACCAAATTGTGGAATCATCTCCCTTCGACAGTGTTCAAGGGGTGGACCAATAAGTCCCTGAAAAGCCGGCAACGCATTGGTGGTGCCTCTGGTACTACAAGTGTTCATAGGCGGCGGTAATCACTTTACATCAGGTGACCCGCCAGCTAGTTTGCCCACTATTTATATATATTATATAAACAAAAACTTATTTCTAGCTTGTTCCCATGTTGCTATTAACTATGCCGACGTAACCGCGCCGTGTAGCCGGTGTTCTAATTAAATCTTCGGACGGTGTTGTGTTTCATTTATTCCTTGCTTCCCGGTAAAACCTCAATAGCCCATCTCTTTTTGAATATGTTCAGTTGCTGTTTCGCGCGACTTTGTCCGCGTCAATTTCTGTTATTATGATCGCGATTGAGAAGTTTTTAAAAGAATATATTTTAAATATGGATAATTTTCCCCGTTTTTGCAACATTTTTCACTGATGCTTCGCTCCTATTAGTCCCAGCATGATGTTATATAGCCTAAAGCCTTCCTCATTAAATGGACTATCCAACACAAAAAGATTTTTTCAATTCGAACCAGTACTTCCTGAGATTAGCGCGTTCAAACAAACAAACTCTTCAGCTTTATATATTAGTATAGATTAGTCTCTTGCATTATATTCAGATTGCTGATATTTCACCTTTTGGCTCGCGTATGAGTTTTTTGCGCCCTTCTATTTTCCGCCAACTTTGTTCCGATGCAAAGTTCAGTCGGTTCGGGAACGTTATTTTTTACGGCTTCCAAACAAAAGGTAGTTAGGAGACAGGTATCCATACATTGCTGATAGCCCAACGGTTAAAGGTGTCGACTCAAAACTGAAAGGTTGCAGGTTCGAATCCCACCCGTTACACTATTGTCGTACCCACTCCTAGCACAAGCTTTCCGCTTATTTGGAGGGGATAGGAGGATATTAGTCAACTTTAGCGTGGCTAATATTCTTTAAAAAAAACTCTTTTCCTGCTTTTTAAGCGACTTCCAAAAAAGAAGGAGGTTCTCAATTCGTCAGAATCTTTTTTTTTTATGTATGTTCCCCGATTACTCGAAGACGCCTGGGCCGATTTGGAAAATCCTTTTTTTGTTTGAAAGGGTATACTTCCCAGTTGGTCCCATTGACATCAGAGGGGCGGGGGCATTCAGACCTGTTCGATAACATACCGTGTCGATACGGTTAGATACCTATCGATCTCGTATAAAAAAAAAATTGTCGTGTGATTCAGAGCGTTTGGTTTGAGGATACGATTCGGTATCGACTACGTTATCGACATCGACAAGATACATTCGATTACAAGAGCATTTACGA
Organism: Hipparchia semele; assembly: GCA_933228805.2. Lineage (NCBI taxonomy): Eukaryota > Metazoa > Arthropoda > Insecta > Lepidoptera > Nymphalidae > Hipparchia > Hipparchia semele. Next base: position 2,183,465 of record OW121719.1, read on the forward strand.
ATTGAAAATATATGTTATCGTACGGTAACAAACCGAATCGATCGATAAATAAGTTATCGGAAGGGTCTGAATCGGGGGGCAGGTCAGGATCGGATGATGGGATCCTGGAGAAATCGAGGTAACTTTTCAAATTTTATAGGCACAATTGATATACTTTGTAGTGACGTTTGAAGTCGGTTTTGTGAAAAGAATTTTTACTTTTATACTGAATAGCGGTGCTGATGTTACCTAAAAAAAGATTAACGGGAAAAATGGACTTAGCTCAAGTGAACTCAAGTTCGTAATATCTACTGGACTAAAACGCGAGAAAATTCTCTTCGAGCTACTTAAAATATTTTATGTTAATAACTTTAAAAGCATAACGCTGTATAAACTTTGTTTACGCCATAAATCGTATAACCTAGAGACTCTGTAACTTTTACATGGCCAGCATAAAGGTGACCGCACACCTGTTGAAAGAATGGGCCGCGCCACGCTTATAAAAAATATTTTAAAATGAAACTAGCAAAAAAAACGATGCATCATAATTATAATAAATCAACCACACCTTGATGACTTTTAAGCTATTGCACAGCTTATATCGCGGGTCAGCGTAGAGACCGAATCCAGAAATTCCGTAACGAAAATAACCTGACACGGGACTCCTCTACGGTGAGCCGCTAGATGGCGTTGATAAAAAATGCTATGCAATAGCTTTAACCGCGGCAGTCCCCGAGTGCCACACGTCTTTTTTGCTTATTGAATAGAATTTGCCTCAAAGTTGGTCCCACTTAAATTTAAAAAATAAATTCTACACCTAAGGGTATACTACGCATAACTTTGTACGGGGTTATCCATTATCTATGATTCTTTTTTTACTGAATAATATTATGCCTCAAAAAAAATTTGCCAATAAAAATTAATAAGTATGTAATTATAGAGGATCGCACCACAGGTGTGCGGTCGCTCTAAAAAAATATAAGAATCATAAGAACTTTTTTGACTTGACTAACTTTTCCGACAGCAGAGCAGTGATAGCCCAATGGTTAGGACTGTGATTTGGGGGTCGCCGGTTCAATCCTGGGCATATCTTACTTTTTGGAATTATGTGAATTTAAACATTTCGAGGAAACCTGCACACCTAAGAAAACTCCATAATGCTCTTAAAAATGCCCTCATCTATAGAGAGTGTCCTTTTACCCCAGAAAAGCAGTAACCTAACTCACGCGGACGAAGTTGCGGGCGGATAGTCTAAATATATAAAAGGCAAAGGTGACTGACTGACTGACTGACTGACTGACTGATCTATCAACGCACAGCTCTAACCACTGGACCGATCGAGCTGAAATTTGGCATACAGGTAGCTGTTAGGACGTAGACATCCGCTAAGAAAGGATTTTGGAAAATTTCAACCCCAAGAGGGTTAAATAGGGGGTTAAAAAATCGAACCTAACGTGAGTGAAGCCGCGGGTTAAAGCTAGTATTAAATAAAATAAAAGCCTCTCGAACTCCATTATGTTTTATTAATAACGGTAGAAAATACAGCTTATTTCAAGAAAATGTATTCCATCTATTGTATACAATCGGGATTTCTTCTTCATAAATATCTTTTATATTGTACAATACGAAGCCAATCAGTACCCTTTATCAAAATATATGAGTGGGCGTTGAGTTTAAAAGGCCTCAAGCACTAGATATCTATTCAGTATGATAAAAGCCTCGAGGCTCTATTGTCTAGGGGTTAGCATGTGCGTCTGAGGATGCCGAGGTCACGAATTCGATACTCGGGTCAGGCCAAAAAGTGGTATTGGGGGTTTTCTGTCAAAAAATACTCAGTAGATACTTCGGCTGCCCCATTGCAAAACATAGTAAGTGTGGTTGACAAAATTTTACACGGGGCAAAAAAACATGTTTTGTAGATGGCTTAGCGAAGTAATAAATATATCCAATAAAAGCTTTCAAAGTAGTTTATTTACGAAACATTAATTCACCAACAGATACTGAAGAGTTCATAGTTCAGAAGGGCTACCACAAATATGTTTTTGGTCTCCTTTAAAATTTTGTCAATGACACTTACTAGGTTTTGAAATGGGGCAGCCGATTAGCTCAGTTAGGTTAGGTTTGATATCAAATATGGCTTGAGTCTCGGAGAAATCAAGCGTTCCATGAGCGTAGAAAAATTACTGTTACTGCTGTTACTGACAAAGTGTTTGGTCAGTAACGGCGCAATAATTTACTTGCATCTGAGGGCCGCGAGTCAACACGAGCGGGTAATTGTTCTCATAGCCGCATGTAGATTAAACGACCCGTCACGTTGTCAGTAAACACAACTTTCAGAGTGTTTGATATCAAATATGAGGTCTGAGGGTCGCAAGTCAATGGGTAATTGCTTCGGGCCGCAGCCGCACGCAGACCGAGCGTCCCATGAGCGAGCAAAAATTACCGTTACTGCCGTTACTGACAAAGTGTTTGGTCAACAACGCCAAAATAATTACTTTCATCTGAGGGCCGCGAGGATAATTGCTGTCACAACCCCACGCAGATCAAGCGACCTTTCACTATATTAGTAACCACAACTAAAATGTATAACATGATACAACCGTACGCACACCGTGACACAATACAAAACTACTGTTGCTGTCTTTACTGGTAGACTGTTTGATATCAAATTCTCTGTCAGTAAGGGCAGTAGGTATAAATGGCAGAAGGTATATAGAATCGGTCAAGCCTTACGAATGCGTTTGTTTGTGAGAAAACTCTTGATTTAAAATTTAAATATATCTTCTTCTGCTTCTTTATCAACTAATGGACGTCCACTGCTGGACATAAGTCTCTTGTATGGACCTCCACAGGCCTCGGTCTTGCGCCGCTTGAATCCAGCGGCTCCCTGCGACTCGCTTGATGTCGTCTGTCCACCTGGCGGGGGGTCTGCCAACACTGCGCTTCCCGGTGCAGGGTCGCCACTCCAGCACCTTGAGACCCCATCGACCATCTTCGGACTATGTGCCCCGCCCATTTCCACTTCAGTTTCGCAACTCGGAGAGCTATGTCAGTGACTTTGGTTCTCCTACGTATCACCTCATTTCTGATTTGATCTCGCAGGGATACTCCGAGCATAGCTCTCTCCATCGCCCGCTGAGTGATCCTTTAAATATATGAGGTGACTATTTTATGAGATAGTGAACGCAATGTCGGTAATGCGAGTCCATCCTTTCTGATATTGCTCGTTGTACTATAAGGAGCAGCAAATAAGATTCCAATGGCTTCAGTTTTATTAAAGAAAAGACCGAAGCAATTTATAGGAAATTGAGGTAAGGGAGTAGTCCACGTGATAGCGAGAGCATTGCCCTCGTTATCACCATAATATAACGAATACTTTCTGAAAAGGTTGCACTTAATGGCTATAATGAAACTACAAATGCCACTTATCACGGAAGTGATGGGTTACTAATATTGTAATTTTTGAGCATGCACTGCATCGCGAACAGCGAACGCCCTATCCCTATTAGGTACCGACCTACACTCGCATTAGGTACGGCGCATCGCAAGCGGCGGTTTACAAAGCATGAAACAATAAAAGGCTTTAGTCTAGGTATTCTTATACATTTAATTTAAAAATGTCAAGTCATTTCATATGAAAACACTTTCGGCTGAATGAACTTGAAATTATAATAAGACACGACGACCACGTTGCCAATAAAGTGTACCACTGAAAAAAAATAGTTATACGTTAAGGCGCTAAGAGGCGTGAAATGCCTAAATTCTTGGACATTTTATTCAAAATAGCAACAAAATTCTGGATTTAAGCCGTAAACAAGAAATATAGAATCACACTAATATTATAAAAGGGAAATTTTGTATGTGTGTGTGTTTGTTACTCCTTCACGCTACAAAAAATGAACCGATTTGCCTGAAATTTTGAATGGAGATAGCTCATACCCAGGATTAACACATAGTCTACAATTTCATTCCGGAAAATTAAACAGTTTCCGCGGGAATCAAAAAAACTTAATCCACGCGGACGAAGTCGAGGGCATCGTCTAGTGTAAGATAAAGATACAAAAAATTGCATTTTTGTCAATCCCGCTCTTATGAAAAAATCCATAAAGAGTTATCTATTTTTGTCATAATTTGAAAAATTTCTTCAAAAAAGGCACAATTTTTTTAATTAAGAATTTTATTTTTACTCCACATTGCCCTCGTGTAAAGTAATTTTTTACGACGACATCAAGCGAGTCGCAGGGAGCCGCTGGATTCAGGCGGCGCAAGACCGAGACCTGTGGAAGTCCATGCAGGAGACTTATGTCCAGCAGTGGACGTCTATAAGTTGACAAAGAAGAAGAACTAAATCTGCGCGAGTGTGCCTGCTCCGTCAATTAAATTAGCCGTCAAGCTCATCCACGCTTCTTAAAGCTTCAAGAAAAAAAGAAAGGATACCATTTCTTTTTTATTAGGAAACTAACAGCGATAGGTCCTTTACTCTGTTATTGCTACGCTGTGGAAATCTGCTACGCTGTACGTAGCATACACGTAGCTGCAAGCACGTTTCGTAGCTACGTGTAGGTATCACGTAGCAAGGCAATAGCAGCTCACGAAATGACAAGCTACGATCTTACGTGTTATGTACATTGTACATGTATTGTTCATCCTACTATTGCCATTGTTGCTACGCTATAACCACAGAATTATATCAAGATAGAACGATAAACTGGGCGGGGCAAACTTGCCAACAATTTCCAATACAGTTTTAAACAGTTTTCAAATAAAATTAAAATTAAAACCTTTCAAAATACAATACTTATTAAACTATTTCTAATAATAAAAAAGACGTGTGGCACTCGGGGACTGCCGGGTAAAGCTATTGCATAGCATTTTTTATCAACGCCATCTAGCGGTGAGAGGAGTCCCATGTCAGGTTATTTTCGTTACGGAATTTCTGGATTTGGTCTCCACGCTCAAGGCCCGCGATAGAAGCTATGCAATAGCTTAAAAGTTTTGAAATTAATTTTGAGGAAGGAGATATTTTTTCGCAAGGTAGTGTTAACCCAAGCGCCAAGTGATTTAGCGTTCCGGCTCGATGTCGTGTAGAAACAGATTAGAGGTATGGGTTGAATGTACAATTGTACACTGCCATATCCCTTCCAAGTTAGTCCGCTACCATCTAAGACTGCATCATCACTTACCATCAGGTGAGATCGCAGTAAAGGACTACCTTTTCATCGAATAAAAAAGCAGGTGATAACCGTTCTACCTCGATATATTTTTGTGGTGACATCCATGCGGGAAGAGTAGTTTCGTGGACAGAAATAAATGAAGCTTTTTAAAGCCTATTGTTCCGTGTGTAGAAACGATTTCCGCAAGTAACGTCTATTTTATCTAAGATACTAACTAGCTGATACCCGCGACTTCGTCCGCGTACATTTAGTTTTTAAAATCCCGCGGGAACATTTTTATTTTCCGGGATAAAAAGTAGCCTATGTGGCTCTCCAGGTTCTCAACTATACCCATGCAAAATCACGTCGATCCGTAGCTCTGTTGCAGCGTGATTGAAGGACAAACCAATAAACCACCGTATTTATAATATTAGTAGGATTATGTCTGAATGATTTGTTTTCTTACCTGATGCAATTAGAGTCAGTATTCCTAGTAGACTGCCCGTGTTGAGTAATGGACTTTGTCCATCTGTTTTGTATGCATCTAGCAAAGAGAAAACCATTCTTAAAAATTCAAAATTCAAAATTTCTTTGTTTCATGTAGGCCAACTTGTAGCTCTTATGACACGTCATAAATCTACCACCGGTTCGGAATGCAGATTCTGCTGAGAAGAGTCAATAAGAAACTCAGCAGTTGCTCTTTTCAAAAAAAGAAACTTTTTTACAATAGGTAACAAAACTATGCTATATATACACTATACAGTGCTTCCACAATGAAGCTTCAAAAATGCATACCTACGTAGGTACACATAATCCAATGCATGTCAAGACGAGCAGACAAAGCAGAACCAGTCCCGTTGGTGGCAAACTAAAAATAACAAACTGTAATTTATATATTTGATGTATCTTTGTAATGATAAATTGGTATTACCAGAGATAGATAGGATTTTCGTTGGAACAAAGTTAAGTGGAAGTCTAGTTTATTAAAAAATTTTGCTAACGGACTTCCAAAAAAGGAGGAGGTTCTCAATTCGTCGGAATCTTTTTTTTTTATGTATGTTCCCCGGTTACTCGAAGACGCCTGGACCGATTTGGAAAATTCTTTTTTTGTTTGAAAAGTTACTTCGTAGATGGTCCCATTATCATCAGGTCAGGATCTGATGATGGGATCCTGGAGAAATCGAGGGAACTTCAAATTTTATGGGTACAATTGATATACTTTGTAGTGGCGTTTGAAGTCGATTTTGTGAAAACAATTTTTACGTTTTAAATATTATATTGGTTAAAGTTACTGTTTACTGAACAACTGCAGGTCGCGATCGATTAACTCCTATCTTTTGAAGGGTCTTTCATCTCTGAAAGATTAATTTTATCTCGTCGTTCGTCGTTTTAAGAACCTTCTTTTTCAAGGTCGGTTGAATTCTCGGAGGAAAAAAAATTTTATGTTTGATGGTTGAATTAGATTAGACTAAAGATTACCTTTCCTCAGATCCAGGATTCCAAAATGTATCATGAACGCTGCCAAAGTGAATATGTACATACAAACTATGGTAGACAGTAGTATGTAAATCTGAAAAATTTAGTGACTAATGAAAAAATTAGTGTAAATTAAAAATTTAAAACATCCCCCATAATATGTTACAACATCCTAATCGCTAGTCAGTAATCGTTAACATTAAAATATGTAATACGCCATTTTGTGGCGGCGGCCATCTTGGACCGATTTTCATCAAACATAGCCGAGATAATCAGTTGGCTAATATTCTTTTTAAAAAAAAATAACCAGTCAAGTGCGAGTCATACTCGCGTTCTAAGGGTTCCGAACCTTGTGAGGATTATTGAATGTTATTGAACGAGCGAAGCGAGTTCTCTGAGTAGGTACGTAATTGTCTTCTTCTTGCGTTATCGCCAATTAAATTTGCGTTGACGTTGACGAAGTGTGGGCACTCAGTTTGTCGCGTTTAATATCGGCGGAAATAACCGCGATAAAAGTTGAGATGATCGACATTGACGTTTACCATAGTGTGGCCGCACCATTATAATCTGTCTACGTGACGCGTCACTAAAGTAAGCGTTGCAATAGTTGTAATTCACAGTAAGATATCGTTTTTTTCTTGTTTTTTTGGCTGTTTTAGGTACTATTATAAGGTTTAGAGGTATCAAAATCTCCGTCATTTGTAAGATTTTAAGGCTAGTGTTTATAAAATATAACGGGACTTACTATGAAACTAAAAATTAGGTATGGAAAAAATCGATTTTTGAAGATGTGCCTTAATTTGTTTTAATAATGAGAAAGCCGTGGTTTTCAAGCTGTAACTTTTCACTGAGTTAAGCTATAAGCTTGATATTCTTAAAACACTAAGAGACCATTGAACTTTATATTCAGTATAAATTTCGACTTAGTATCATGAGCCGTTTTCGAGAAAAACGGTGGTGACACACTGACAGACAGACGGACAACGAAGTGATCCTATAAGGGTTCCGAAGTTTTTTTCGGAACCCTAAAAAAGAAGAATGTACCTATAACGAGCTTTACAAACCAACATAAGACGTCTTCTTTCCAGCATCAGTGAAATGAGTAGCAAAATGCCACTTACAGCTACAGTCACCAAAACTCCAAATGTGGAGGAACTTATCACTGAAACAAAATAATGTTTCAATTTTATTATCCCTACTTCTTTTTCTTTTTTATCAACCGATAGACGTCAAAACAAACCAAAGAATGAAATTCTTATTTAATTTTTTAATCCCCGACGCAAAGATAACAGGGTGTTATAAGTTTGAAGTGTCTGTGTGTGTCTGTCTGTGGCATCGTAGCTCTCGAACGGATCTCGAGCTCTCGATCTCAAGGTGTAACAAAAGTGTGAGTTAACCCTGAAGGAGGTGAATGTGCTCATGAGACTGAACAACTTTCCCGAAGGAACATAGGTCGAAATGTGAAAAAAAAAATGTGGACCTCCCATACAAAATTCACGATCAGCTGATTGATTTACTATGGGAGGTAAATTTTTTTTTCCACATTTCGACCTATGTTCCTCGGGGAAAGTTGTTCAGTTTCAGGAGCACATTCACTTCCTTCAGGGTTAACTCACACTTTTGTTACACGTTGTATAAATTATCTACACTTGTTAAAACGTTGACCTTTCGATATTCAGTCCGCGCACTAGACCGTTGCGCTGTTCAGGTTTTTGACATATCAATGGATTTTTAAATTTCAGATTTCAGCAGAATTATGCATTATAAAATGGTTCCACTGGATAACTGGGACCCATTATGTCGAGACGTGCTTCGCATTTAAATTGGGTGCTTTTTAAAATTACACCACCATTCTGTTTTATTATCTTTACACTTGAGCATGGATTTTAAATAAATAAAGGTTGTTAAATTAATTTAAGGTTGCGGTCGACCACGACTGAAGACGTACCTACCTATAGTTCTTTCAACTCACGAGGGCGCGTGAGCTTTACTTGTGGTTACGTCGTGTACATGCATATTGCGTAAGTGTGCCTGTCAGGAGCCTAGGTGGGAGCGGTCAGGCGCGGGCAAACTCTCGCTCACACTTATACAGATACGACACACACACAACCATGAGCCACGAGCCCTCGTAAAATTTCCACGAAAAATTTCCACGGCCAATGCCTCCACCAGACCAAACCAGAGACAATTCAGAAATTAAAAATTCCCAATTTGCTCCCGCCGGGAATCGAACCCGATCTTACACCCTGTATATCCTTTTATTTCCTATTATATGGAATGTTGATGGGATGTTGGTGTGGATGTTGATTGGGAAATTTGCCACAGAGGTAGACTATAGTCTGGAATAACACATAGGCTACTTTTTAATTTAGAATTCCCGCGGAAATTAAAAAACCTGAATCCACGCGAACGAAGTCGCGGGCATCAACTAGTAAATAATATCTACGCTTAATATTACCGACATGTAAATAGTTACCAAGATGTTACCTTTATTATTCTCTGTGGGATATAGCTCTTCATATTCCTGGCCAAATAGCAGCATCATAACCAACAGTACAACACCAACGGCTATTTCCACGGCGCCAACAAGCACCAACATTGGCCATAGCCTGTTCACCAACACGCTAGTGAACCTGCATGGTCTGTGCCAGGGTATTGTACACTGAACTCTATTGCAAGTGTTTAAAGCACATTTTGATTCGACGAAAGGATTAGTTGCTGTATCATTGAGGCTACTGTTGTTTCGTGGTGAATTTTGCATTATTTATTTTAGTATGGAGCTAAACTTGTAAATAATGACAGCTGACTGACTGACTGACGGGCGGGTGGTATGACATAAAGTATGACACCAAGAGAATATAATCATTCCGTGGTATGACATGGAATTATCAATTATATTTCTCTGTATGATAAACCTTACTTCCGTACTAATGTTATACCTAAATGCGAAAGTGTGTTTGTTTGTTGTTTTATTGGTTTGTTAGTTTGTCCTTCAATCACGCTGCGATAGAGCTACGGATCGACGTGATTTTTGTATGGATATAGTTGAGGACCTTGAAAGTGACACAGGCTACTTTTTATCCTAAATTATTTGAAAATGAAAGAGTTCCCGCGGGAATTAAAAAACTAAATCCACACGGACGAAGACGCGGGCATCAGCTAGTTATATATACTTACTTTAAAATACTTACTTACCGTCAGCGAATCTTACCGTACTATTCTGCATTGTCAGCAACCTTTGGTAGAAAGAACTTGTCTAGTAATTGCTAATTCGCTCTCCATAATAGAGAGTATCTTATTGCAAAATTCTGCAAAGTTCTCTGCAAAATCCCTCCATAGGGGTTTAAATCCTTGTCTTGTCTATATATATAAAATTCAAAGTCCTGACTGACTGATTGACTGACTGAGATATCAACGCACAGCCTAAACTACTGAAGTTAGAAACTTGAAATTTTTACAGTTGGTTCCTTTTATGACGTAGGCGCACACTAAGAAAGGATTATTGGAAATTCACCCCTAAGGGGTTTAAATAGAGGATGGAAGTTTATATGAAACTCCGTCATTTTTCAAGCTGTTTCCATCAAAGTTGGTATTTGAGCTTTCAGTTAAAATAAAAAAGTACGTGTGTCACAGTTTTTGAAAATTCCACCCCAAAATCTAATTCCACGCGGACGAAGTCACGGGGGCAAAAGCTAGTTTAAATATAATTTTCTTTAACAATGAAGGAAAATATCATACCTACATGCTTGACAGTTCTTCATAATGTTATCAAAGGCCTCATAATGTTTTCGGAGGGTGTGCGAAGTCTATCAGCCTAAACCTTTCCCAAGAACTAAGCTAAATACATTTAAAAATCATCCTTTTTGTGATTTCCCATAGTCCAGGTTAGTAGGATAAGTCCGCAGTTAAAAATGTCCGGCTGAAGTCTTGTTATTGCTATTCCGCCGGTATATTTCACAAAACTCGGTCTATTTATCTTTCCGCGCGCCAACTCTACACTCCATTTAGAAGGATTCATTTTTAATTAAAAGAAAATTTTTCACAGCGTGTAAAAAGCTTTGCAAATGGCGCGCGGAAGTGCGCGCCTTCTAATGACCCCGGTGAAAAGCGCCCTAACTGTTTAACTTAATTTTTAAAGTGTTACTGAATACTCCGCTATATTTCGCGCTTTCAACGTCCACTTTTTCATTTCCACCATTTTTAGGGTTCCGTAGCGCCAGCCCCGGCGCATCTAAAAACGAGGCCAGAGAGTTAACTTCTATCACCTATCACTTATTGTTGAAGTTGATATTATTATGATGTTAAAATTAAACAAAGATTACTGAATTACATGATTATTTATTTATTTGCACCGAGGGGACATCTTTTACATTTTAAAGTTTTAAATCAAGAGAAGTAGACAGTGACAGTTGTCAAACTCAATAAAATGACATTTAATACAAATTAACTGTCACAGATAACAAAATGCCATAGATTATATTATGTGTCTCTAACATAAATTGCGCCGGGCAGAATGCGCTGATGAATAAACTTGAAGCTACTGCTATAATATCACAATACAACATATCTGAAATTTTACAAATTAATTTAAGTACTTATGAAATATTATGGAAGTTACAATTACAATGTTATGCCCTTTTATTTGATGACACATCAAAGTTAAATGACTAAAAATAACCAATGAGTAAATAACTTATTAAATAAACCTCAAACAAACATGTACTTAAGTTGTAGAAATTAGTTAAATTTAATGTAGCACTAAAAATGTTAAATGTTCTTAGAAAATTAACAATAAGTAACCTAATTACATATTATGCTCAATAATATTACATGTATTTATACTAACTTTATTATATAAATCTAACCCAAATCTTAGGATAAGAATGTAACAAATGGTATAACTCTCTTGGCATCGTAGACCAGTGAAGCTGGACCTACACTTCAGAAGAAGTCCTACGAGAAGCTAGCCACATTATATAAGGTAGTATCATCATCAACTGGAAGCACTACCACCTTGGATATAGCTCTTTCATGGAGCTTGCCATTACAGGTTCTAACTTGGACCACTCTGACCTTAGAATCAGAGCCAACATATACTTTAGATATAACACCTAGGGGCCAATATAATGGTGAAGTGTTTTGATCTCTTAATAACACAATCATTCCTACTTTTAAATTGGGATATTCTTTCATCCATTTGGTTCTACTATTTAGTGTTGATAAATATTCATTTGACCAGGCCCGCCAGAAATGCTGTCGTACTTGTTCGCATGACCTCCATAGCCGGAGCCTATGAGTAGGAATATTTTCAAGATTTTCCTCAGGATATGAATTTAATGGACACCCTACTAGAAAATGCCCTGGTGTTAAATATGAGTAATCATTAGTGTCTTGAGATAGAGGCATCAAAGGTCTTGAATTTAATATGGCCTCAATTTGACAGATTATTGTATTAAACTGTTCAAAAGTATACTTGGTAGAGCCTGTTACTCTCTTTAAGTGGTGCTTGGCTGAACGGATAGCCCGTTCCCAAAGTCCCCCATGGTTGGGGCTGTATCTTGGAATGAATTTAAATGTTATGCCTTTGGAAGACAACATATTCTGAAATTTATTTTGAAAATCATTAGAATTCTGTAAATTATATAAAGACTTTAGTTGGTTGTTAGCTCCTTTTAGAGTTGAGGCGTTATCGCTATAAATAATTGATGGAACTGATTTTCGTGAAATATAGCGCTTAAATGCGGACAAAAAACTATCAGTAGACATATCTGAAACCACTTCCATGTGTACAGCCTTAGTGGCCATACAAACAAATACGACAACATATCCTTTTGTTGAAGTAGCCCTTCTTAAAGTGGAAACTTTAATGCTAAATGGTCCGCAATAATCTAAACCAACATTTTGAAATACTCTGCCAGGAGTGACTCTATCTTTGGGTAGGGAGCCCATCAACTGTTTGGCACTCTCTGCCTTAAATCTTTGACAAATTACACATTTATTAATTACACTTTTAATTTCTCTTGTTGAATTAATTAAATGATATCTCTGTGATAAACTACTAGAGACTAACTTTAAACCAGCATGGAGTAAAGTCAAATGTTCATTTCTAATTATAAGCCTTGTTACATGAGCCTTACTGGGTAATATTATAGGGAACTTTTTCTCAAATGAAAGTGAAGAATTTTGCAACCTCCCACCCACTCTCAACAAACCAATTTTATCTAAAAAAGGATGTAAAGACTTTAAGTGAGAAGCTACATTTTGATTTTTCTGCAAGCATCTTATTTCATCACTAAAATAAATATGCTGCAGTCCTTTTATAATCATATGTAATGAATTCTTCATTTCCATTGCAGAGATGAAATCTGTGTTAAAGGAATTTCCCTTACATTTGTTTACAAATCTCAACATGTAACACACAATACGTTGTAATTTATATAAATTTGAATAATTTGTATAGAGAGGTAAAACATCAATACTGTCAACATTACTGGAACACACATTTGAATCCACACTTTCATAATTTTGTTGTAATGGAATTTCAATTATAGACAAATATAAATTATATGGACCTTGATTTTGTAAATAATCTGAGCCATGCCACCACAATTGATTTGTGTGAATGGTGTTTGCATTTGAACCTCTTGACAAAATATCAGCTGGATTTAATAAACCTGGTGTATGAAACCATGTCATATCAGATGTCAATTTAACTATCTCTTTTACTCTATTACCAATATAGGCTGGGAGCTTTATTGGAACTGAATTTAACCATCCCAAGACAATGTTGGAGTCTGTAAATAAGCTTATGTTTTTAATATCTGGAAATACCGAAGAAACTTTGACCATCAGGTTACTGAGTAATAGAGCTCCATTTAACTCAAGTTTTGGGACTGTTAACTTCGAATTCAACGGTGCTATTCTGGACTTTGAACAGAGTAAATTAATTAGATATTGATCACCTACTTTAACTTTAATATAAATGCAGCAACCATAAGCTTCGTTACTTGCATCACAAAATCCTATCAGTTCAGATTCATCACAATCAGACAATTGCACATTGCGTGGAATCAACAATTCCTTCATATTACAGATTTCATTTTGAAATGAATGCCAAATTTCAGCTAAATCATTGGGTAAACAGGCATCCCAGTCCAGGTTACGCTGCCAAATCTGTTGCAATATTAATTTGGCTTTAACAACAATTGGACCTGCAAAACCTAAAGGATCAAAAAATCTACTTATGGAGCTTAACACACTTCTTTTAGTAGGTACTTTGGGAGAATCAACCTGGCTGCCACTAACTTTGAACACGTCATCCCTTGTGTCAAAAGACAAACCTAGTGTTTTTACTACCTGCGATTCCTGATCTAGATCCCGCTGTGAGAAGCCGAGCTTTTCGTTAGGTATATCTGAAATTAAATCTGAACTATTGGAGCACCATTTGTGCAACTGAAAATTGCCAAGTTTTAAGAGTTCAATAAGTTGAGTTTTTAATATTTGAGCTTCCTGTATAGTAGGAGCTCCACATAAAATGTCATCAATGTATGAATTTTGTAATATTGCCTTGCTGGCTAGTGGAAATGTATTGCCAAATTTTAAAGCTAGTTCTACTAGACATCTTGTGGCTAAATAAGCTGAACTTTTTAAACCATATGTTATGGTCTGCAATTGTAAACATTGTAGAGGTAAATCTGTACTTTCTCTCCAGAGGATGTTTTGCAATACTCTGTGCTCTGGGTGAATTAATATACATCTGTACATATGGCGTATATCACACATTAGTACAAACTTAAATGTGCGAAACTGCAACAATATGTCAAATAATTGTTTTTGGACAACTGGTCCATTACATAACATGTCATTTAAACTAGGACTACTGTTATGTTTATTATGACACCTAGCACTGCCATCGAATACGGCGCGCAATGGGTTTGTCTTTTTATCCATGCGTACTACTGCATGGTGGGAAAGATAATAAAGTGGTTGGTCTACATCATTATTTATATTAATTGGTATTACCTTGGCATGACCTAACCTAATGTATTCATTTATAAAATCCTTGTATAAATTATAAAATGTAGGATCCTTTGAGAAACGCTTCTCTAAATTATAAAATCGCTGCAATGCGATTGCAAATGAATCATTTGTATTTATATCTGTTAAACTCACCTTAAGGGGATATTTAACAGAAAATGTATTATCTTGTAATTGAACTGATTCTTTGAATATAATCTCACTTTGCTCATTCTCTGGCAAAGCTTCAGAGTATACCTCAGGTACCTTTTCTGTATCCCAGAACCTTTTCACTACGGAATCCAGATCAGTATCTACAGCTGTATGCAAGGAGACATTAAAATTGCAACAAGGAGAAGAAGGAAAAGAATCACCTGAGATGACGTATCCAAACCTTGTGTTGAGCAGTATGGGGTCAGAAGGTCCTCCTTCAATTTTCCCATTTTGTATAACTTGAAAGAAGATGTCAGCTCCAAGCAGTAGATCTATTTGACCTGGAATGTTAAACTCAGGATCAGCTAAAGGCACTGACTTTGGTATTAAAATATTATTTAAGTCGAATTTTCTTTGGGGCAGTGGTCGAGATATTTTATCAATGATGGAGCAAGTTATATTACATTTATAATTTTGAGTCATAGAATGGATGGTAAGATTGATTGCCTTATGGGTTGTATTTATATTATTACCTATAGTGGCAACATTATTTTGAAGATTGAACTGCTTTAATCCTAACTTGTAAGCAAGACTAGACGTGCAGAATGAACTCTGACTCCCTGAGTCAAGTATCCCCCGGGCAATAATCCTGTCTCCGGTGGAATTGCTAATCAGCACCTTAACAGTTGGCAGTAGAACCTTGGTACCCAATGACTTATGTGAATGTAAGTTTACCTCCGGACTACAATCTGAATTGTCTGACTCTGGAACCCTGACCTTTAATCCCTTTTGACACAGTAAGGAATTATGCAAATAATCCTTGCACTCACTGCAACGAAAGCGCATATAGAAACGACATTTCTGTTTATGATTAGATAAACAAATTTTACAATAATTATTTTTATTGACATACTCTACTCTATTATCAACTGACAGTAAATTAAACTTAGGACATTTAAATAATTTGTGGACTTGACCTCTGCCACATAGCTGGCATGTTTTGTTTTGATTGACTGACTGATGAACACCCGCAAGGTTGACCGATTTTGATTTAATTTTATCAACATTATGCGAGGAGGTAGCTTCCATTGCAGCTGCCCTCTTTGAAATAAAATCTAATAAATTATCTAAAGTTGCTATTGTTGAGGTGTCTCGCTCAGCATGAAACAATCTAATTGTTAACGGATCAAGTTTCCTTATAAGAATGCATACTAGAAGAGGTCCCCATTGCTCAACGGGTTGCTTCAAGTTCTCTAAAGCTGATGTATGCTGCCTTATACGGCTCACAATATCGCGCAAATTGGAAGCTGTACCCTTTTGAACAATAGGCAGATCCAACAAAGTGTTTATATGACTATTTATTAACAATGAAAGGTTGTCATACCTTTTATTAAGTAGGTTAACTGCAGATTTATAAGAATCATTACACACCGGCAAACCTTCGATGAGTTGAAGTGGTTCAGCAACTAATAAACTCTTTAGGTAATAAAACTTTTCAACACTTGATAATTTACTGTCTTTGTCAATCACTGCACTGAACAAGTCCATGAACTGCTTGTATCCACTTATGTCCTTTCCGTCATATGGCTTAATATTAATAGGAGGAAGATGAACTCGCTGTTTGACACATGAATTACCACTCTGTCCTTCCTGCTCCGCTGCACGCTTGAGCTTCCTGAGCTTGGAGCAGAGTGCGAGGTATCGCTCTTCGATGATGCATGTCTCGTCATCCTCTTCTCCCCCGCCTTGGCAGAGTATGTCAAGTTGAATTTGCTGAAATTTCTGGTAATTACTAGTGAGGCTTGACTCGCGCACCTCAATATCGCTGAGGTCAAAGTCCTTATCTTGGTTGAAATAGGCTTCTAAACGTGTGATTGCTCCTTTACACTGCCCTCTTGCACTTCGGAGACGTTTAATATCTTCTAAAGGCATCGTGGAGACCTGTTCGCGTCTGCGGCGAACGAAATATGGAAGTTGTGACGAAGAACTGCTTGGCTATAACCGCGTGGCTGCCAGCGTACAACTACGCCTTTAAATACCTCCTTTGCGTGAATTATTAGTAAATCCTTTAATATTGGCCCCCCGGCTGTAAGATGTCCTCCGGTGCAGGTTGTATTTTTTTATGTTGTGGGTCCCCTCGGCGCTTGTGAACAAAATTTAATGTTGCGCAATAATGGCGGCACGTGCTTTTAAGACTCGAAAGTTTATCAAAATACTAATTTTGCACTAATTAAACTGAATTTCTATATTTTCGGCACCAAATGTTGAAGTTGATATTATTATGATGTTAAAATTAAACAAAGATTACTGAATTACATGATTATTTATTTATTTGCACCGAGGGGACATCTTTTACATTTTAAAGTTTTAAATCAAGAGAAGTAGACAGTGACAGTTGTCAAACTCAATAAAATGACATTTAATACAAATTAACTGTCACAGATAACAAAATGCCATAGATTATATTATGTGTCTCTAACACTTATCACCTACCGCCCGTCGCCCATCACCCTTCACCTAACCTAATTACCTATCATCGGTCATGTATCACCGCTTTTCATATACACACACACATACACGCCCGCACGCACGCACGCATACTCACGCACGCGCACATGCACGCACGCGCAAGCGCTCGCACATACATACATGCACAAGCACACACACACACACGCACAGACTCAAACACGCACACATGCACACGCATACATGCACACGCAACACGCACTCGCACACGCACACATGCACACGCAACACGCACACGCACCCATGCATACGCACACGTACACGCGCGCACGCACGCACCCACGCACCCACGCACGCTTACACACACACAAATATAGTTCATTGAAATAAGCAACCTCAGTCGCACATTACATATGACACTGAAGAGAGTACACTTAACTCGTAGCTAGAGTAATAATTAAGCAAGTAGAACGTAGCAACGTAGACTAATTATTATGCACAGGAAGCGAATACGTTGGAAATTTGAGGCTGTGCAATAAAGTTTGGAATACGTACATTGGCATAACTTTTAACGAGGATAGTCCTATTATTTAAGTTACGGAGCTTGCGTGTTGAAATGTGTGTTAACTGTTAACACAAGCTGCAGTTATAGACTGATCTCTATGGTTATAGCATGGAACTATTACGATTTGAAGCGGAATAGTCGATGCCGTGATGCCATTTTTAGATAAGCCTTTAAGGCCTATGCAGTCGCACATATGACGAGCTCACAGAAAATTAATAAAGTGACGTGGTGGGTGGGTATGAAAGGGTTTCATAATGTGCGTGCGTGCGTGCGTGCGTGCGTGCGTGCGTGCGTGCGTGCGTGCGTGCGTGCATGTGAAAAACGTACACTATGATAAATTTCAAATCCAAGATGGCTGCCACCACAAAATGGCGAATTAATTTTTTTTAAATTCACATGTCATGTTTTTTAATTCACATTCAATTTACATCTTTTTTTAAAAGTCGGTTAGAAACAGTTCGGAACACAAAACAACCCTTTAGGGTAAGAAATTCAAACAACATTAAAGCAATGGTCGTGAAAATTTTCCGCAGAAATACTCGGAAATCCAGTTCAGTGCGATTCTGAATCCACACAGCGACTGCGATGTGAAATTTATGCAAATACAGTATTATTCTTTGAAATCAGTTCGAATAAAATGTGGGAAATCTCGGACAGTTGGCTCTTGAATATCTACCTAACTTGTACCTAACTGGGTAACTTTTGTTTTAAATGTTTCTTTGATGAACAGTTGAGTTTGTCGAAATAAATTACGTCTTCCTCTCGTCTACTCTTTGGAATGTCTGTACGGATTTTAATGAGACTCGCAGGCAGATAATCTATATATATAAAATTCAAAGTCCTGACTGACTGACTGAGATATCAACGCACAGCCTAAACTACTGAAGTTAGAAACTTGAAATTTTTACAGTTGGTTCCTTGTATGACGTAGGCGCACATTAAGAAAGGATTATTGGAAATTCCACCCCTAAGGGGTTTAAATAGGGGATGGAAGTTTATATGAAACTCCGTCATTTTTCAAGCTGTTTCCATCAAAGTTGGTATTTGAGCTTTCAGTTAAAAATAAAGAAGTACGTGTGTCACAGTTTTTGAAAATTCCACTCCAAAATCTAATTCCACGCGGACGAAGTCGCAGGGGCAAAAGCTAGTAGATTATACGGCAGTAGTCGGTTACCTATATTTTTTATACCAGGAATAGCTCATGCCCACGATTTCAGCCATATGGATTAAGTTTTCGAAATCCCGCAGGAGCTCTTTGGTTTTCCGGGATAAAAGTAACCTATGTCACTCTACAGGTCTTCAACTATACCCATGCGAAAAATCACGTCGATCCGTAGCTTTTTTGCAGCGTGATTGAAGGACAAATAAACTTACAAACCAACGAAAAACATATGTTCGCATTTATAATATGTATCAGTAAGATTAGTAATAAGTATTAAGGGAGCCTGAGTAAAATAATAAAATCCGTTAAGGAAAATACAATATGTAGGTATAATATTATTATACCAACATTAAATAGAAAAGTTGGAACCCCTATAAAATATTTTTATTCCGGAAAGCTATGTAATCTTCAACTTTTGGCTGTTCCTTCAATCAACAACAAAGCTTCGGAAATACGTAATTTTTTGCATGGGTTTAGTTGAATCGAGTCTTGGAGAGTGACGTAGGCTACCTTTTACCCCAGGAAAACGCAGGATTTAAAAAAAAACTAACCCCATACAGACGAGGTCGCAGGCAAAAACTAGTGATTACGTAAAGCAAACTGACAGACAGTAAACTAACAGCTATAACGAACCCTTTTTTGCGGCACAAGTCAAAGAAAATTCCAGCAATTTCGCCCGACCATTTCCACGTGCGAAATGCCCGTCAAGCAATCCACTGTCAAAAACAGTTCGGCATTGTTTTATTATTTGCACACGAATATTTGGTCTAGTCGAAGAGCCAGCTGAAAATTTTTGATAAATACAACATATCTATGCAATATCTTGAATTCACTGTTCTCACAATCGAGAGTATCTGGGGGAAATGTCTTCGTAAGGAATAAGTTTTGTTTACGTCTTTTATTATATGTTTATATTTTAGTTTTGAGTTTTGGTACAAAATAAATAAATAAATAAGTACAATTCAAGTCTTTCATTCAACTCAACTTATCAAAGGTCACCCCGACAAATGTGGCTTGGCAGACTTTACACAACTTTGAGAACATTATGGAGAGCAGGTGTGTAGGTTTCCTCACTAGATCTTTTTTCACCCTTAAAGCAATTTGACAATGGAAAATATTTTGGCTGTCGATTTTGGTTTCAGCTGCCAACAAGATACTACTGATTTTCTTGCCGGGTTATGTTTATACATGAATAGTGGGCAAAAGAGCTGGCGGGTCACCTGCACTGGTAGCATGGGCAGGAGATAAAAGTTTTATCCCCCGATTTTATCCACTGACATGGGATAAAATTAAGTTTTTCCTATGCTAAAGCATGGCGACAGAGGAGAAGGCGATGTATATTTCTATAAGTATATCCACTGAGTGTTATTTTCACCGCTGTGCCAATGCTCGACGGGTGAATAAAGCTAAGCGAGGGGATAAACGTTTTATCCTTTTCCCGGGGATAAAATTTCTCCCGCCCATGCTACCAGGGCTGATGTAAAGTGATTACCACCACCCATGAACACTTGTAGTACCAGAGGCACCACCAATGCGTTGCCGGCTTTTCAGGAATTTATTGGTCCGCCCCTTGAATAACCCCATATTGTAATTAAGTGGGAACACTATCGAAGGGAGATGATTCCACGATTTGGTAGTACGTGGAAAAAAAGATCTGGAGAAACGGATGGCCGAAGTGTAGGTATATGTAGGTATATATAGGGTCGCAGGGAAGAGAAAGGAAAAGACGTCTGCACTGTTCGACTGTCCGCTTTATAATGAATAAAAATTCAGAACACGTCGTACAAGAAATGTAGGTAAACAAATGGAAAAAATGAATGATCAAGAGTGGGTGTTGGAATGAATCATAGCCACAGACAACACAGACTATTGTACTAAAGACTTGGATTTTTGCTGTATTCCAACACGAAGTGCACCCAGGTGCTGAGGGTGAAATTGCGTTCGGTGGCGTGCGGTACGGTTGTAGAAGTTAGAGGGTGGAATCAATAAGCTCTTCAGAACACTCTCCGTTATATAGCCAACTCTTGTTCTCAGCGCAATGTACTTTTCGAACCTGTGGTAGAATCTTGAAATATAACTTTGAGGATATTATACAGATGGCCTAAATAAAGTGAAGAATTTTAATTTTTTATTCCTTGTGAATATTTTTCATTAGTCTCTTACACTATATTCAGATTGCTGATATTTCACCTTTTGGCTCGCGTATGAGTTTTTTGCGCCCTTCTATTTTCCGCCAACTTTGTTCCGATGCAAAGTTCAGTCGGTTCGGGAACGTTATTTTTTACGGCTTTCAAACAAAAGGTAGTTAGGAGACAGGTATCCATACATTGCTGATAGCCCAACGGTTAAAGGTGCGGACTGAAAACTGAAAGTTCGCAGGTTAAAACGGCACCCGTTGCACTATTGTCGTACCTACTCGTAGCACAAGCTTTCCGCTTATTTGGAGAGGATAGGAGGATATTAGTCAACTTCAGCGTGGCTTATATTCTTTAAAAAAAAAATTCTCAACAAACTACTTACTAACTTCAGCTCGTGAGCAAGCAAGTGATATTCAATTGCTTAAAACATACCTACATACTCGCTCCAAAAAGTTAGAGAAGTTTTCAGGGATTCGAACTATGGACTCCCGAAAGGCTGAATTCTAACCACTAGACTCACTAGAAGATGTAAGGTCTTACATCACACTGATTATAAAAATAAGCAAATGATAGCCTAGTGGGGGGTCGCAGGTTCGATTCCGGGGACGTACCTGACCTTTCGGAGTTAAGTGCGTTTAATTAAAATATCACATGCTTCAACGGAAAAGGAAAAGAAAGGAAGGAAGAGAGCCGTTGGTTGCTGATAAATTATTATAATAAAAATATTTTTTAACCGATTTCAAAAAAGGAGGAGGTTCTCAATTCGTTGGAATCATTTTTTTGCCTAGACCGATTTGGAAAATCCTTTTTTTGTTTGATGATGATGATGGAACCCCGGAGAAATCGAGGGAACAATTGATATACTTTGTAGTGCTGTTTGAAGATGTTTTGTAAACAGAATTTATACGTTTAAATTATTGTGTTTTATTCTTCTATAAATTGAAACAAAATATTATTCGTACCAAAAAAAACAATGTCTCACTGTTATTGTCTCCACATTGTTGGGGCGTTTCCACACTATATTTATTTTAAAGGCTCAAACACATTCTCGCTCCAGTACCCCTAGTCACAGACCACAGTATAGCTACACGCTTACCGTTTAGCGAGACGTTTCCTAAGGTAACTGCGCGGCGCGGGAGGGGGGACGGACTTAACTTTTACTATAGTGCGCGCGTTAACAACTGAGTCGTTGGGCAATAAATCATTCTAATCAGTCTATCTCGCTCGCACTCATTGGGCTTATGATGTGCTATTGTTATTGTTATTGACATTTATGGCCCGACGACTCAGTTGTTAACGCGCGCACTATAATATAGTTCTTGAAATTCACGAGGGCACGTGGCTCATGGTTGTGTGTGTGTCGTAACTATATAAGTGGGAGTGAGAGTTTGCTGGCACCTGACAGGCACACACACTTACGCAATGTGCATACACATGACGTAACCACAAGTAAAGCTCACGCGTCCTCGTGAATTGCAAGAACTATACCTTTAGATACTATTAGGTATTCTGTGCTTTTACTTCAACTGTCAGCCATCATGCCGTTGGTACTGCGCCTCTACCTCAGGACAGGAACCATCTTAAAGTTTGGATGTACGGGATGAATGGATGGAGTTTGTTACTCGATTACTTCGCAACGACTGAACCGATTTGGTTGAAATTTCGCACACAGATAGATTATAGTCTAGAATAACAGACTACTTTTTATCTCGGAAAATGAGAGTAAATAAATAAACCTTAATTCACGCGTACAAAGTCACGGGCATGAACTAGTGTCTAATATGAGGAATTTTTCATTGCAAATTAAGCGTAAAGCTTCTGTTAGAAATAGGCAAGACAATAATGTTTTTGACGACCTCCCTGTGGCGCAGTGGTGAACGCTGTGGTCTTATAAATGGAAGGTCTCGGGTTCGATTCCCGACGGGGGCAGTTTAGGAATTTATAATTTCTAAATTGTCTCTGGTCTGGTCTGGTGGGAGGCTTTGGCCGTGGCTAGTTACCACCCTATCGTCAAAGACGTGCCGCCAAGCGATTTAGCGTTCCGGTACGATGGCGTGTACAAACCGATAAGGGGTATGGGTTGAATTTACACTGCTATACCCCTTCCAAGTTAGCCCACTACCATCTTAGACTGCATCGTCACTTACCATCAGGTGAGATCGCAGTCAAGGGCTATCTTGTCATCGAATAAAAAAAAAATGCTACGCGTGAGTCTTGAAGTTTTGAACCGTCAACCATACGGTTTTTATCGAACTTGGCTCGATTCTCCCGCCATTGCTCAGCACTCACATTCGACGTCCCACTGTACGCTTGCTAAGCAGCGATTGTACTGTAACAAACGATTTTCCGCCGAACACAATTTCTGTATAAATTTGCATCGATATTGGATCACCGTCACGACGTCGTCGGCGCGATTACGAGAAGAAGGGCGTTTTGGTGTTTCTCTCTCGAAATATTGTTATTGCGAACGATTATCGTTAACGAGAAGTAAAGAATGGGCTTCGGAGCGAAGTAAAATGGAGTTAGAACGGCCGTGATGGGAATTCACGATGGCGAACGCTGTAATATCAATAATTTTTGCGTCCTGAACAAATTAATAAGTAATCTTTTCTATGTAAAGTTTCTTTAAGTTGCTTTTGCATATGCATTTGCATATGTAAAGCTTTTAAGCTATTGCGTAGCTTCTATCGTGGGCCAGCGTGGAGACCGAATCCAGAAATTCCGTAACGAAAATAACCTGATACGGGACTCCTCTCACCGCTAGATGGCGTTGATAAAAAATGCTATGCAATAGCTTTACCGCGGCAGTCCCCGAGTGCCACAAGTCTTTTTTTTTTTCAATTTAATCGACGATATGCACCACGGTAGCTGATATCTGGAATCTTTATTAAACTATCTAATAATAATAAAGATATCGATTATTTTATTCAAGGTGGGGCGGTAACAACATTCAAAATTAAAAAAATATATATTTAAAATTTATTTTTCTCTTTCATTCATTCGTATCTTGTCTGAGCAAGACAGAAATAGAAAGTTTTCGCATTTTGAACGCATGAACTCTCCTCACTCAATTATGAATAGTTTAAAAATAAAAAAGCTTAAACCTTTAAATTCAGTGCATTTATTTATAATTATTTACATTGTTCGTCGGAGATATGTTTATTTATTCGACATTATAAAGTCTTATGAAATAATTATTTGTTCTAGGTACTATATTATTACTATTAAAACTAAACTAAATAACTATGTTAATAATAATTGTTAGAGCTAGTTTTAGTTTAGTGTTATACGTAATATAAAAAGAAATAGTTTATAACGTACCTAATGTTTCTTTTATTTATTTTTAAGCTATTGCATAGCTTCTACCGCGGGCCTTAAGCGTGGAGACCGAATCCAGAAATTCCGTAACGAAAATAACCTGACACGGGACTCCTCTCACCGCTAGATGGCGTTGATAAAAAATGCTATGCAATAGCTTTACCGCGGCAGTCCCCGAGTGCCACACGTCTTTTTTAATAAAAAAAAAACAATTTTTCATGTTTTATAAACATGACAAACATGAATATTATACATCTAAACAAAGAATAATGCAATTATGTTATAATTACTTAATTATATTATTAAAAATTGTCAAACTAAGTTTACAATATGAATCCTTTATTATGCAAATTACTGATTTGGTTGATATTTACAATTTCATTACTATTATTACGTTTCCTTTATCGATTTTATATTTAAACCACCTGTCAGCATCGAACTATAACGCTTAGAACAGAAGTTTCTAGTAAAGTTTCGCTCTAAAAGTAAACTCAAAATAACCAATGAATGTGTGAGTGCCAACTGATAAATAATTTACGTTTTTGATGGTTATTGTGATGAATTATGAAACTCTTTTACAGCATATTATGTCATTGTTTAATTGTCTGCGATCTCGTCGTACTAAAGTGACGATACTGCGAAGTCGGCCTTTAAAGGCTTACTAAAAAAGCTTATTACCGCGTCGACTGTTGCGATTGTAAGCGTTATGGTTCGATGTTGTTGTTTGCCCTTGTCTGTCCGATGTTATTGTAGTTTGGCACAGATAAACTGCATTTTAGTGAGGTAGGATTTTCTCAAGAATATTTGTATTTTTTGTTATGTGTGATGCTCGATAAAAGTGTAGTACGTTTATCTCACGAAGTTACGAGCGCTTTACTTGTGGTTACGTCGTGTACATGCACATTGCGTAAGTGTGTGTGCCTGTCAGAAGCTTAGGTGAGAACGGTCAGGCGCGAGCAAGCTCTCGCTCCCACTTATATAGATACAACACACACAACCAAGAGCCGCGTACCCTCGTGAATTAAAATAACTATGCAAGTAATTACCTACCTACATTCATTTATACATTTAAAAAACTTAAATCAGCTGTAGGTCTTGCATAATGCCTGAATATGATCAAACATAATTAGCTGAGTCATGTGTTTCAACTAATTGATTAACTAATTACCCAATCAAATACACATTGCAATTTAATGGAACAGCATGCCGATATAATTATCATAACAAGGCAAACATTGTTAGTACCAGGTCACACGCATTCCGCATCCTAACTAATCCTTGCTAATATTATAAATGTGTATTTGTTTGTTGTTTTGTTGGTTTGTCCTTGAATAACGACGACGACGACGATCGACGTGATTTTTTGCATGGGTATAGTTGAGGACCTGGAGAGTGACATAGGCTACGTTTTATCCCGGAAAATCAAAGAGTTCCCGCGGGATTTTAAAAACTAAATCCACGCGGACGAAGTCGTGGGCATCAGCTAGTTTAAGGTATTAAGCTACAAAAGCGTCGTCCCGTCCTGACGGGCCGCTTTTTTTTACTCAGAATAACGTCATCCGCAATATTCGGCGGCATCAGTTGCTTGATGACGTCATTAGGGCCCGTCAGATGCTGTTGACGTCACTCGCTGTCAATACCACTAGCTTCTTTGGCGGCTAAATTCTAGATACGAGTACTTGTAGCTAGAGTAAGTTATACGAATATAAAGTCCGGGTTGGAACAGCAGTCGCTCTTCTTGTCCGGCGTGTCCGCCCCGCGAACCCACTTCCCGTGGCAGTGCGGCGCGACGAGGGCGAAGAAGCGCGTCGTGTGTCCGGACACACCGTGTCCGCCGCACCGCCATTTTAGATCCCGGCGCAGGGCTGCCGTTTCGCACATCACGCATACTGTGTTGCCTGTCGACAAAATATGGAATTCAAAAAAACTAAATAGTATCAGACTTTTTTAATAGGAAAGCCTGGTGTGACATTCTAAAATACGTAGAGTATAAAGAATATGTATTTTTTAATGTGGTTACAGATGGGTTACAGACACTATATGAAATTATCCTCCGTATAGTACGTTTATCTGACGAAGTTACGGGCGCTTTACTTGTGGTTACGTCGTGTACATGCACCTTGCGTAAGTGTGCGTGCCTGTCCGGAGCCTAAGTGGGAGCGTCACACTTATACAGATACGACACACACACAACCATGCGCCGCGTACCGTCGTGAATTGAAAGAAATGTACCTATAAAGTTAATGGCTGCGAACCTCCATTAGAAGATGGCACTAGAAGAAGAAAACATCAAGTGAGATATTGGGCCATATTATACGTACCTTCCCGTAAAGGCTTGTAGTCAGAATCGGTATGGCACGCTTTCGAAACCTTTGTCACTTCGAACTGAACGCAATATCTGAAACAATTACCAATGTCATTTCAATGAAGATTTATATCGCATCCTAAACACATTAATACTAAAATCGGCCTCTGTTTGGCCTCTGTTGCCAATTTATCCTGGTTTATGTGAACAGAGCAGGATTTTCGAAGCTAACTTTCACTAACGAGTTCCTATGCTCATATGGGTATTTAAAAGTTTCCGGGTTGTACAAAAGGTAAAAGGGTTAAGTCACTATTTTTGGACGGAACCAAAAACCGGTAATGATGCAACTTTTTAAGCATTTTTAAGCTACAGTTTGTGGATCACAGTTTGTTATCACATTTTACGATTCTCTAAAAAGTCATGACGGATTCATGATTCGAATTTTATGATGTATTGCAAGTACCGGAGCGCACTATGCCACGTGTGCTATATATATATGTCATATGGATTATTTTAAGAAGCAAAAGCAGCGCAGCGACGCCGCACTTCTTAGTAAGACTTCTATCGATTCAATAATTTAACATAGAAAGAAGTTAGTCTTAATCTGAGAGCGTGCACTGATTTGGCTTGGACTTGAGACAGAGTTAAAATGAAAAGCAAATGACTTTTCAAAACAGAGACACATTATTGTCGTTTTGACTTTGTCTCAAGTCCAAGCCAAATCAGAACACCCTCTATAGATTTAAGCCTAAGTGTACGATCTATACATTTCAGCCTTAGTTAGTAGAAGACTTGTGCCTGTGTTGGCTGAGTAAAATTAAATTTAAATGGCATAATTAATATTTTTATCCTTTCGCTGAGTAAAATAAGAAATTAACATAAAAATATAGTATACAGACGATTCTCTGACTCTAATAAGTAAAGGATAAAAAATGGTTATTGTGGGTTATCCCTAAGAGATAGGCATATACCATCGTGGGCTTTTTTGTAGACCTTTTTAAGGTGTACAATACTGTAGTACATTATTTTGATCAATCTCGTAGGGTTCAGACTGCGTTTGCAATGTAAGCGCAAAAAATGTGTTTACTTACGCCATCACATTAGAAACCTTTAAAAGTGTTTCTGTACTATATTATGCATGTATTATACATATAAACCTTGCTCTTCAATCACTCTATCTATTAAAAAAACCGCATCAAAATCCGTTGCGAATCCGTAGTTTTAAAGATTTAAGCGTACATAGGGATATGGGGACAGAGAAAGCGATTTTGTTTTATACTATGTAGTGATATGGATACTTACTCTCGATGTGAATTGGATTCTGGGTCATCCGGGTTACGCAAACGTAAGTTCTTTCTAATATCCACCGTTTCATTTGAGTGTCGGCTCACAGACAACGCCCCGGGCAGGATCATTGCAGATTCCTCTGCGGTAAGAAAACAATTATTACGAACTAATACATCAAAAGCTGGAGGAATCTTTCCGCCAAATAAATTGTTGTGACAAATACCAAAGATAACTGTGTTTTTAAGGCTTCCTCACATGTGACATATTGTGTTAAACAAAATGTGATTTCAAAAATTGCTTCGTGTAAATAGTTAAAAATGTTTTATTTTTATTTTTAGCGAGCAAAAGAGCATGCGGGACACCTGATGTTAAGTGATTACCACCGCCCATGATCATTTGTAGCACCTGAGGCACCACCAATGCGTTGCCGGCTTTTTAGCAATTTGTTGGTCCGCCCCTTGACTAACCCCATGTTGTAATTTAGTGGGAACATCGTCTCAGGAAGTTGGTTCCACAGTTTCAAAGTACGTGGACAAGAGATCTGGCACATCGGATTGTCGAAGTGCTCCAGGCACCCAGGAATATGAAAAACTATCGCAATGACGCATTGCAATTTTAACGAACGTTAAAAAGAGATTTTATGGATAAAAAAGTAAAATGCACAACTAATGTGGCAGCTAAACCAAAACGGCCCGCTTTTAACTGAATAACGAATTGTTAAAACAATAGATTTACCGAATCGTAAACACGTTGAATGCACTGGCCATTCTGCACAAGAGTGCAGTTTTGTTGTTTGTGCAAATATAACTTTATTAATGTTACCCCGTTCAAAGCAGCGAATTAGCTTCTGTCCAAAAGCGTTAGCGCTGAATTACGTAACATAGAATCCTGAGCGTGTCGTATCAAGTTTACACAGCGGTATGAGCTGACCAAACAGTTTCGCCGATTAGCAAGACATTGTCAACAGTATAAAGTTTATCTATCTACAGAATGGCGTGTGTTATAGCCGGTCCACAAGTACAAACAAAAGTTTGTGCAAAGTGTTTGTGCGAACGGAACGTGTAGATATAAAATTGTAAGTTTACGCGAATGTTGACGTGTTTATTCGTATTTTGCAACAAAATATCGTCGCAAACATACCTTTTAGCGCTTACTTTTGCTATGTAAACGCATGTCAAACTAGTTTGAGCGCAAAATTAATATTTATAAAATTAATAATATTATAACAAAATATAAGAACGATATATGAAAAAAAAGACGTGTGGCACTCGGGGAATGCCGCGGTAAAGCTATTGCATAGCATTTTTTATCAACGCCATCTAGCGGTGAGAGGAGTCCCGTGTCAGGTTATTTTCGTTACGGAATTTCTGGATTCGGTCTCCACGCTCAAGGCCCGCGATAGAAGCTATGCAATAGCTTACAAGTTTAGTTGTTTTTTTTTGTGACAGATGTTGTAACACATGCAAATAATAACAAATGTCTACGTCGATAAGTTTCGTTCTTAATACAGAACATATTAAAATACAAACTATAAATGAGTTATTTGTGCTCTGCAGATAATCAACCCCTTTATACACATTTAACATTAATTTTGTACAAGCTTTTGTTTGTATCGTGTGGACCGGCTATTACATAGATTGAACAAGTGCTAACTTTCTAGATTGCAGCTGTATTCATACTTATTCCGTAGGATATCAACTGTGTGAACTTCTTTTTTCCGAAAAATAGTTAAATTTATGCGCCTGGTCATTTATTATAGCACTAATCTATCTTGCGCAATTGCTCTTGAATTCATGAAGGCGCTTTGAAAAGAGGTCTGACAGCTGTTTTGCATTTGAATCCAACATCTTCAGGCCACTGTGAATGGTTTTTGGGTGACATTTACCTAAATGTGGGATCGTTCAACGTTGCTTTTATCTGGTTTTTCAATTTTGTAAGTAGTCTATCACCTCACCTGCTTTTGTGGTAAAGTGTAGCAATATTATATCTATGCGACCGAAAAAAATTAAGAATTCTAACCTAGTAATCTAGGTGGTTGGGGCTAGCCACTACAAAGACTACATTATTGGATTTTCAACGTACCGACATTAATATTTATTTGTAGAAACTGTATATATACAAAGTTTTATAGTTTGTAGATGTCTCTTTGCTATTGACTGGCATTGTACACTGTACCTACTAAAAACATCTCTTGTAATCAATTGTTCTCACACCTAGGGCATATATTTTTTTTTATTCAAAATTATTTATTTCATGTAGGCCAACTTGTGAATCTGGAAGAAATCCACATTTTGTAGCGATAAGATGCCCTTGCACACGTCCGTTTTTTATGAACAGAATAAATAAATAAAATAGAGGTGTAAAATGGATCCACAGACCTCGTAAAGGCACATCGCTGTCCGCCGTGCAGCCGTGATGCGCTTGGCAAGCTCTGCGCTGCACCAGCGACGGGCAGTGATGGCCGCCGTGCGCTGCCGCTTGCACCACGCTTCTGCTTCGAACCATGCTGCCTGATCCGCATGTCGTGTCGCATTCTGACCACTCACCCCAGCCTGATACCACGCAGTCTGTCACTGGAACAAGGAGAATAATATGCCTCAATAGCCCAACGGTTAAAAGTGCGGACTCAAAACTGAAAGGTCGCAGATTTGAATCCCACCCGTTGCATTACCTACCCACTCTAAGCTTTCCGCTTATTGAAGGGGATAGGAGGATATTAGTCAACTTCAGCTTGGCTAATATTCTTTATATAAATAACGAAAAAAAAATCGATGAAAATTTTTGATTAGGTACGTCTTCCACCATAGGATCACGATGATTGGTCATTTTTTTATTGTGAGATAGGCTTGGCTTAACGCCGATGAATGATTGTAAGCACTGGTGAAGTCTAGGTTGGAGCGCGCTTGCCTAAATAACGCCTATTCACTCTTGTCTCCTAGGTACTCAAATTATACGTGGTCGGAAACACAGACGCTGGAAGTGCGTTCCACACCTTAGTGGTTCGTTTCAGAAACGTTTTAAGGATAAATCTTTTAGAATAGAATAAAATAGAATACTTTTTTGTTCAAATAAACTTTTACAAAGTGCTTTCGAATCGTTCATCGCAGAAAGAAACGATAAACGGTGCATAAAGAAACAAAAGAGGGCGAATTAAATTATTATCATTGAACTGATAACAAACTGCATAAATAATACTTTTTATAATAGGTAAGTTAATCTTAGAAATCCTAATGTTGTTCTTCCGCCCAGTGATTCAAAACGGAAACATGAAAATCACTGACAGCCATCCTACAGCAACATTAATATAAATGAATCCCTCTGTTCTTTGGGGAAAATGGTTTTGTGTTCGGAAAATATCATCGTCTTGTTTGTTTCCTACTGTTTAAAAGAAGATAATTTTATGTTCTATGTCCACTTCTTTTAATATTTTTTGTTTGTCTTGTAATTTTTTCTTTTTTACAAGTTAGTCCACCGCGATCTCACCTGATGGTAAGTGACGATGCAGTCTGAGATGGTAGCGGGCTAACTTGGAAGGGGTACGGCAGTGTACATTAAACCCATAACCCTAATCGGTTTCTACACGCTATCGTGCCGGAACGCTAAATCGCTTGGCGGCACGTCTTTGACGGTAGGCCAGACCAACTCCCACCAGACATAGCTAATGAATGAAACCAAAACGTGAGAAAAATATTAGAGACGTAATAAAGGCCCAAACGGGAAAACCACTGTCAAAGGCGATGCGAAATTGGTAGCTTTCTTTTCCTTTTGTTAACCACACGAACACCTCACGAAAAGCATTTATTTGAATATGTTTCGTTTTATTTTTAGCCGCTTTCAAAAAAGAGTATGTATTTTTTATTATACGACTGCCTGAAAAAAGGAGTAAAGGAGTTTTCAGAGTTTAAAAAACAAAATCAAAATTGGTGCATCCGTTCGGCTGCTACGATGCCACACACACACACACACACACACACACACACACACACAAACACACACACACACACACACACACACACACACACACACACACACACACACACACACACACACACACACACACACACACACACACACACACATCAATTGGATCAGTAGGAAGTAGGATGTACCTATTAATTAATTAAAATCATATTCAATCTGATAAACCAAAACAGACTAAACGTCTGTACCTCACAGACTTATTATTATATCATGATTTGTTCCTGATTAAGATGGATGCTCCGTTTTAATTAAATTGTCAGTCCAGTGTTCCGCTATAGTCTAAGAGCGGGTGAACTTTCATGTTATGATTTTGTAACTGTACAGCCTGTGGCAATGTAATAGCAACGTTTGTTATTTCCTCAAATGTATTTAGGTTACAGGCGCTAACTTACTCTTATATTAAATTAACTAGCTTTTGCCTGCGACCTCGCTCACGTTGAGTTCGATTTTTCAAAAGCCTATTTTATTTCTTAGGAGTTGAATTTTTAAAAATCTTCTTACCGGAGGCTTACGTCATAATAGCTATCTGTATGGCAAATATCAGCCCGTTCAGTTCAGTGATTTGAGCTGTGCGAGATAAGAGTTACGTGATAGAAAGTGAGAAAAGTCTACGTGAATAAGACGGTAGGTATATAGCGCTTCTATAGAACGTGCTCTAACTCAGCTCAGCCTCAAGATAGAGGTTAAAACGAGACACAAATATGCTCTGACATAAATCTGTCTCGTTTTAACTCTGCCTTGAGTCTGAGCTGAGAGAGAGCGCGTCTATAGATTTCAGTCATAAGGACACCTATGCTCAATAGTGAGCTATTGATGAATTTCCAATGATGTACAATTAAAAAAAATATATGTAATTCGCCATTTTTTTTTATTTTTTATTCGATGACAAGATAGCCCTTGACTGCGATCTCACCTGATGGTAAGTGACGATGCAGTCTAAGATGGTAGCGGACTAACTTGGAAGGGGTACAGCAGTGTAAATTCTACCCATACCCCTTATCGGTTTCTACACGCCATCGTGCCGGAACGCTAAATCGCTTGGCGGCACGTCTTTAACGGTAGGGTGGTAACTAGCCACGGCCAAAGCCTCCCACCAGACCAGACCAGAGACAATTTAGAAATTATAAATTCCTAAACTAAGAATAAGACCACAGCGCACACCACTGCGCCAGGGAGGTCGTCAAAAGGTCAGGGTCGTCGCCATCTTGTGATGGCGGCCATCTTGGATTTGAAATTTATCATAGTGTATAGTATTCTACTAGTCAAGCCCTTTCATTTGATACCCATATTGAGGGATTAAAATTAGTGACAAAAATAAACGGTACCTACTCCTTACCTAGAAGCAAAACAATAGTTAATACATATCTAGCATCTCAACACGTTGTATGAACCCGGACAATCCATCTGCGTGTATCTATCTATATGCGGATTAGATGCGGATAGATTCGGATCAGATACCCTTTGTTTGATATACCTACTATCTGATATTCACTATTCAGGCATACAATCAGACTAAGTATCAATATAATATTATCTTCTACTAGCTGTTGCCCGCGACTTCGTCCGCGTTTAGTTTTTAATAATCCTGTGGGAACGCTTTGATCCTCCGGATTAATAAATAGCCTTCGGTTCGGTTCTTGTTCGGTTCTCGTCGGGTGACCGCCCTCGACCACCGACTCACCGCATCGCATTGTTCGCCCGCGCTATTCTTTCGTTTTGCTCGGTTTCTAAGAGTCGTACCGAGGTGTTGAATAGCCTATAACCTTCCTCAAGAATTGGGTTATCAGATACAAAAATAATTTTTCAAATCCGACTGGAAGTTCCAGAGATTAGCGCGTTCAAACAAACAAACTCTTGCACTTTATTATATTAGTATAGATATACAATACTAGATGATGGCCGCGTGGATTTTTAATTCCCGCGGGAATTTTTTAATTTTCCGGGATAAAATGTAGCCTATGTGCATCCTGAGTATGAGCTACCTCCATTCCACAGCCAAATCAAAACACACACACACAACATAAAAAAGGAAAGTATAAGTATACAAAAAAGCTTCTATTGCAGATGTCAAACCTCAATTTAAAATCAAATACATGCCCAATATAATATTCTCTGCACAGTTTTTACCAAAAGCTTTAACTATTTTACGAGCTATTTTTTACCTACAATCTAGTACGTTACTATTTTTAAGCTATTGCATAGCTTCTATCGCGGGCCTTGAGCGTGGAGACCGACTCCAGAAATTCCGTAACGAAAATAACCTGACACGGGACTCCTCTCACCGCTAGATGGCGTTGATAAAAAATGCTATGCAATAGCTTTACCGCGGCAGTCCCCGAGTGCCACACGTCTTTTTTTTATATGAATAGCGAGCAAAAAAGCAGGCAGGTCACCTGATGTTAAGTGATTACCGCCGCCCATGAACACTTGTAGTACCAGAGGAACCCCCAATGCGTCGCCGGTTTTTCAGGAATTTGTTGGTCCGCCCCTTGAATAACCCCATGTTGTAATTAAATGGGTTCTGAATGGGGTAAAGTAGCATGGTTAATTAGTACCCACAGATAAAACAGTGATAAAATGTGTCTACAGTTTTATACAGTTTGTACCTAGATGTAAGTCTTATTATAATACCTACTTCTAACCCTCATAAAGACGGCACTCCGCGATGGCACCCATTTATATAATGCTCAGTAAAAGCACAGTAGAAGCCTCACGTACGCCATTGGATAGTATAAATTATTTAACACCTCGATTTACAGTGAACGAAGGTGTTACCTGGGTTTACTTCGTAATTCAACGTTCGGGAAACTTTGAGGTGTCTTTAATACCCCAGTACTTGAAGAAAAGTTTTCGAACAGTGTGAGTTGCCAGTATGATGGCTTAAGAATCCGAAATAGTGTGTGGTAATTCACATAGTTGGCCATTTACAAAAAGCCGTGTGGCCAAGCCCAACGGTTAAAGGACTGAAAACTGAAAGTTCACAGGTTCGAACCCCACCCGTTGCACTATTGTCGTACCCACTCCTAGCACAAGCTTTTCGCTTATTTGGAGGGAATAGGATATTACTCACTTCAGCTTGGCTAATATATTTTTTTTTTTAATAAAAAAAGGCTCACAAAATGTAATAATCGTGTCAACCAATATTCATCCAAAATATCAATATCTGATAAATATAGTTGGGCAAAACCACAGACCTAGACAAAACCAACATCACGAACTTCATATTTTATTTATGATTCTATTATCTATGATTCAAAGCAACATGGCTGCCATGTGGAACAGCTGATTTGAAGCCATTTGTATTGAAATCGGTACGTTGTCTCAGCCAGCATAGCTAGCATGGGCAGGAGATAAAAATTTTATCCCCCGATTTTATCACCGACAGGTGACAAAATTATCTTCTCCCTATGCTAAAGCATGGCGACAGAGGAGAAGGCGAAGTATATTCGTGTAAGTATATCCTCTGAGTGTTATTTCCACCGCTGTACCCATGTTCGACGGGTGGATAAAACTAAGCGAGGGGATAAACATTTTATCTTTTTCCGGGGATAAAATGATAAAATTTCTCCCGCCTATGCTAGCCCTGCTGGTGTGCTTGGAAAAAAATAAAGTATTATTCAATTTTCCGCGCTTATATATATTATGACTGTCTATAAAGCAATCGAATTGGAGTGTAAGTAAACTGAAACAAACATCAAACGTTTAACCGCAGTTCGCAAGTAGCTGCCGCCGCCGCTAAAGTCAAACTTTTTCCTATCTTGTATTTATTCAGCCCCCACTTTATTTACCCAAACAAGCGGGGGCTTTGGCAACGAGGATTATTTTCATTTTAATATAAAAATACTTCAGTGAGTTTGTGTATTTTAATATTATTTAAGGAAAAACAATAACGAATAGGTAGGTAGATACATGATGTTATCTCTGGCCTTTTTCCACATTCTTTTCACAGTTTTGTTCGATTTAGTCGAAACATTTTATTTTGAAAGTTAAATATTAAAAATTAAGGGTTAAATTAACCTTCTTATTCTTGAAAAGCATTGAGGAACTTTCAAAATAAATAAATCCTAGAAGAAAATTCAAGAAAAGAAATTCATATAAATCGAAAATAGTGGCTTTAAAATATAATTAACTATAACGAGTTGCGAAGCTTATGACAAGTCAAGACTACTTACGACTCTATATACCGAACCTAAGTCATCTATTAAGTTAATTGCCTAAGTTAACACTTCTTACCCAATGCAATTGCCAAATCTCCATATAAAACCTAGTGATAAATCCACATAAGAGATAAGAGAAACTAGTTACCATATAGACACGTACTAAGAATCTATTTTCGCGCAGAGATTCCTAAAAATAAAGTTTGACCCAACCTCCTCATTTATACATTCTACCCTCATGAAGAGGGTATCCGGGATTGATGAGGGACATTTATTCGGACGGTTAACACGGTTGCCACGTGGCATTAACATATATATGTATGTACATTCGTTGACATTTTCATATTTTATTTCTATTTGTGGGTAGATAAATAAGGACCTCAATTTTTCATTTGGACTGGATTTTTTTTCAACTTTAGTCTTTAATGCAGGACCATGGTATCCCCATCCATTTGTTTTTTAATTTTACTAGCTTATGTCACCCGGATAAAGCTAAGGATTCTAACTATACCTCATTCATCAAAATCGGTTCAGGCGTATAGAAGTTATTGCGGAATATACAAACTCACAATATACATATACATACATGAACCCTGAAAACAATATGCTCTTATTTTTCAGGCAGTCGTATAATAAAAACAGCGTAAAAGAATGCACCATCTAGTCAAACAATAAAATCATATTTCGAAAGCCCGCAAACTATGTATTTCATATTTCGTTCGCACAGAAACTTATAGCAATGCCGGACGAAAGTTCGATAAATCAATTCAGATATTTTGTTTGATATTCAGAACACCTACTTGCATTTTATCCGAACAAGTTTAGTGAGTAGATACTGAAAAGTTTCACGCTAGCTATACGGGATCGCTTTCTGATTTGAATCCTCTTCTTATTAAACTTCTGAAGTGAGTTTCTGTGTAGATATCTGAATAATTTTGGTTATAGTATTTACGTAATTCTGAAATGGTTATAGGTTATATTTTATAACAAGATCCATATGACGGACGTTATACCTAATTATCTTTAGTCGGGTTATTAACTTTTTAACCCCCGACGCATCTGCTGTGGCCTGTGGCATCGTAGCAGCCACAGACAGACAAACACACACACACACACACACACACAGCCATTGATTTTTAGTTTGAGAGATGAATCAGTCGGGAGTTATGTTTGATGAAACTCTGTCCAAGATGGCCGCCACAACAAAATGGCGGATTACATATTTTTTCACAACTCCCTCAATATGTATGGGTATCAAATGAAAGCCCTTGACTAGTAGAATAAAATGACAAACTTCAATTCCAAGATGGCCGCCACAAAATGGTGAATTATTTTTTTTAATTTCACATGTCGGGGGTGTTTTAATTTTCAATTTATACGTGTTATTATTACTATTTAAAAAATCAGGTAGATCCAAAAAAGAAATCACAGCAGCAAGTCCAGAGTTAATCACAGATTAAATATAGAGGTCAGTGCCTTTATAGCAGTAAAGCATCATGCCACAAAAAGCTCATTACGTCATAACCCGTAGTACAGCTACAGGCGTCAGTAGTTACTGGGTCGTATGTAGAAGCCAAGCAGGTACTTGGCCCATGCTACGCAATATTGGGGTCAGGTAAGCTGCAAGCCTCCTTAGGTCTCGTTAGACAAAGACTTTCCTTTAATTAGTCGCTAGAAACAGTTCTTTTCATGTCAACTCTTGGAAGCTTTTTACCTTTTTTTGCGCTTTGAAGTATTGCATGGGTACCTACGAAATAATAAGACCTGGGAAGTAGAACTGTAAGGGGCTTAGACGAAAAAGATTTTTAACGAAAACGATTGAAGGATAGATTTATTCTTTGTCGTATGCCGAGGAAAAAATCCTAATAATGCAATTTAGCTCCGTTGTGAGTAACAAATCAAATTAATATGATAATATTCATTGACATTGTAGATACACGAACATCAGAACACCGACACCGCGCTGAGATTCACTAAATCAACTATACCTTTTTTTAAATCTATATATATAAAATTCAAACTCCTGACTGACTGACTGACTGACTGACTGAGATATCAACGCACAGCCTAAACTACTGAAGTGAGAAACTTGAAATTTTTCCAGTTGGTTCCTTTTATGACGTAGGCGCACACTAAGAAAGGATTATTGGAAATTCCACCCCTAAGGGGTTTAAATAGGGGATGGAAGTTTATATGAAACTCCGTCATTTTTCAAGCTGTTTCCATCAAAGTTGGTATTAGAGCTTTCAGTTAAACATAAAGAAGTACGTGTGTCACAGTTTTTGAAAATTCCACCCCAAAACCTAATTCCACGCGGACGAAGTCGCGGGGGCAAAAGCTAGTTACTTACTAATTATTCATAACGGATTGAAGTGATTATTTGCATGGGTATAGTTGAGGACCTAGAGAGTGACATAGGCTACTTTTTATCCCCGAAAAACGAAGGGTTCCCGAGGGTTTTTTAAAACCTATCCCCACGCAGACAAAACTTGCGAAAAAGCTTGCGAAAGTTTGTAAGGATAGATAGATGGATATTTGTTACTCATTCACGCAACAATTAATGAACCGATTTGGCTGAAATTTCGAATGAAGGATTAACTCATAGGCATACATTTTATCTCGGAAAATTAAAGAATTTCCGCGGTAAGTAATCAAAAATTAACCCACGCGAACGAAGTCGCGGGCATCGCATAGCAATTAATACTATCTTCAGTACCCCACTAAACTAACATTATTTAACTCAGACCTTTTAGTGATATCTATTATTTTTTAATGAAGGCAGTCCTTACAGTAATTAAGACTGAACTCGGCGGGGTAAAAGCGCTGCATAAATTATTATACGCGCCGTAAATTATGCCACTGGCAACATTACTCATTAGTAATTTGACCTTTGCAATGAGAGACCCATATTTATTATGAACACGTCTGCGGTAAAATGGTACAATTACCCACGCCAAAATGATTGTTAAAATTTTTGTCTGTTCTGTGTTGTGTGTGTGTTGTGATTTCTTGTTTTTAAGCTGTTGCATAGCTTTTATCGCGGGCTTTGAGCGTGGAGACCGAATCCAGAAATTCCGTAAAGAAAATAACCTGACACGGGACTCCTCTACGGTGAGCCGCTAGATGGCGTATTTTTCATCAACACCATCTAGCGGTGACCCGCTAGATGGCGTTGATAAAAAATGCTATGCAATAGCTTTACCGCGGCAGTCCTCGAGTGCCACACGAGGCCACACGTCTTTTTTAGTTTAAAACAAGTTGACAAATGTGACATACGCGATTCCATGTTGTAATTAATTAAAAAAAAGAAAAAAAATTGTAATAAAAATGAAAGGATCGATGAAACATTCCAATACTGAGCGAGTCAGAATATGATAGGTACTTCTGAATTCGTGATCAATCATTAGTTAGTTAGTTAGGTAGTGAGGTAAGTATAAGATTTAATTCGATTATCGAATTAAATCAATTACTAACCCCACAATTTTCGTTAGTCTGTCCCTTTTACCCTGTATATATTTTGCAGCAAAATGTTTTCCACGTAACACGGTTATCATTTCAAAGTGCCAAAAATAACTCAGGCTTAGCCGTGGCTTAGCAATATTTTATTTAGCGACTCGCGTAGCAAGAAAAACGCCCTGCACTGGTAGCATGGGCAGGAGATAAAAGTTTTATCCCCCGATTTTATCCACTGACAGGGGATAAAATTATCTTTTCCCTATGCTAAAGCATGGCGACAGAGGGAAAGGCGAT
Source organism: Hipparchia semele (assembly GCA_933228805.2). Taxonomy (NCBI): domain Eukaryota; kingdom Metazoa; phylum Arthropoda; class Insecta; order Lepidoptera; family Nymphalidae; genus Hipparchia; species Hipparchia semele. Next base: position 2,223,371 of record OW121719.1, read on the forward strand.
GTATATTTCTATAAGTATATCCACTGAGTGTTATTTCCACCGCTGTGCCCATGCTCGGCGGGTGGATAAAGCTAAGCGAGGGGATAAACGTTTTATCCTTTTCCCGGGGATAAAATTTCTGCCGCCCATGCTACCAGGGCAGTTTTTATAAAGAGGCGACTCGGGAAAAATTGTACATAAAATTGTTCCGTGCCCTGAGTTAAATCGAGCTTGAATAAAATAAAATGTAGGCGTCGACACCGTTTGTTAAAGACGCGAGGAATAAGGGGTAGGTGAGTATACCATGTACCTACCTAATGTACCTAGTCTATCGTGTATCGTGTGTTTTGGTGGGAGGCTTTGGCCGTGGCTAGCTACCACCCTACCGTCAAAGACGTGCCGTCAAGCGATTTAGCGTTCCGGCACGATGGCGTGTAGAAACCGATTAGGGGTATGGGTTGAATCTACACTACCATACCCCTCCCAAATTAGCCCTATCATCTTAGACTGCATCGTCACTTACCATCAGGTGAGGTCAAGGACTATCTTGTTATCGAATTAAAAATACCTACTTTACTCTGTTTTGGCTTACTTTAAAAAGTATTGTCGGACGCAAAAAGACAAAAAACTACTCCCTCTGTTTTGGCTATAAATTTGAAAAAATAAAAATTCGTAATTTTGTATAGGAATCCTCACTTCGGATCAAGTACTTTTATTAAATGGTGGGAGCGAAGCCGCGGGCAAAAGCTTGTCTCCTAAAAAATGCCTTATCACACACGTAGGAAGGTACCTACCTTGAAAAGACGTGCTCATGCTTTACTCATGCTGTTAGAAAAAAACTGCCCAAAAGCGAGTCGGACTTGCATACGAAGGGTTCCGTACCAAAAAAACACCGAAAAAACACGTTTCTAAAAGGAAAGCACCCTTTAACTTTTTTTTTTAATTTGTTGTTACAGCGGCATCAGAAATACAAATTCTCTGAAAATTTCAACTCTCTACCTATAACGGATCACGAGAAACAGCTCACTGAAAGACAGACGGACGGATGGATAGTGGAGGTTCAGTAACAGGGTCCTGTTGGTTAAATTCAGGTACGGAACCCTAAAAATGACTAAGTATAAATAGACGTATGAAAAATTGTTCAGCGAATTGTTTATTCTCTGTGTGAAACTGCGCTCGAATATAATGGAGCGTGGGCGGCGCTTGACACCCTTTATTAAATTTAATACAAGGATAGGGTGGAAATAGGGCTGCCGATTAGACCTACTGTTAACAAGATAATATAAACGTAAAAATATAATAATTAAATTAATATCTATAAATGAACACACACACTCACACACACTCTCATACAAACTCACCCACGCACACACACACACTATTGTTATAAATATCTATAAATTCATACAATTGTAATCCTATTTGGCCTTATTTTAGTATTAAGATTTAATTGCAAATTATATTGTGTACCGCTGTTGATTACAATTAAATAAATAAAATAAAAAATAAAATAATTTTTTTTACAAAACTGACTTCAAACATCACTACAAAGTATATCAATAGTTTGGTGCAAGTTGACCTTAAACTTTTTTAACCGATTTCCAAAAAAGGAGGAGGTTCTCAATTCTTCGGAATCTTTTTTTTTCTTTCTTTTTTTATGTATGTTCCCCGATTACTCGAAGACGCCTGGACCGATTTAGATTTTCTGTTTGAAAGGGTATACTGCCCAGGTGGTCCCATTGTCATCAGGTCAGGATCTGATGATGGGATCCTGGAGAAATCGAGGGAACTCTTCAAATTTTATCGGCACAATTGATATACTTTATAGTAGCGCGGTTTCAAGTCAGTTTTGTTAAAAGAATTTTCACGTTTATTCTTTCTTAGTATGAAAAGATGACAACCCTAAGAGGAAGGCTCGTGTATGGAAACTTATACAAAATACATTGTAGGTACACTCTTTATCATGTTATTGGAAAACAACTATCATATGCCGGCGATTTAATCGGTTTAAGTTTAGGCTTTTAAAATCCAGGCAGGATACATAGACCATGAAAGACAATGCATCCTGGCATAAACCAAGTATAGTTCTTGCAATTAATGATGGCGCGTGAGCTTTACTTGTGGTTACATGCACATTGCATAAGTGTGCGTGTCTGTCAAGAGCCTAGGTGGGAGCGGTCAGGTGCGAGCAAGCTGTCGCTCACACTTATACAGATACGACACACACAACCATTAGTCACGCGCAGCGTGAATTACAAGAACACCTAAGAGTAGGTAATTCCAAAATAGGTTACACTGCATGCACTGAACTCTATACCTACTTAATCTATGATTGAATATATTAACACTGGACTTGCTGCTGTGATTTCTTTTTGGATCTACTTGATTAACGCCATTTTGGCGCTGTAAGCAGATACGAGTGTCTCTGGAACTAATAGGTAATATTGCAAATGGCGCATCGACCTCTATAATTAATCTATAATTTCGTTGTTGCTGTTGTATGATTTCTAGATAAATTAATTTTAGAGGTCAATGCGCCATTTGCAATTTTATTAGTGGAACTAAGACACTCGTATGTCAAGAATGGCGCTTCAAATTGATCCATAATTTAGGCTGTTATTTGTCTAGGGACAGCAAATGCTGCAGCAGTGTTAATCATAGATTATAGAGAATAGTGTATCAGATAAACACACTTCCCTATTTGAATATGTGTCAAAAGAGTAGGTAGTTCCAAAAGAGGTTACACTCCATGAGAATACAATAAGCGTTTTCAAAACCAACCCTCTCAGGCATCATTAGTGTTCGCACTCGCAGCAAAACCGCGCAGCGAGCAGTCGCGCATTTACGTAGTACCATTGTATTGTATGTATAATGATACATAAATATTGCGGGGCGACAATTACTTTGAGACGAGGAAAAAATTCGCTAGCGCTTCGTTTTAGAACGCTTTAAAATAATATAAAAATAAAAAAGATTTCGACGAATTGAGAACCTCCTCTTTTTTTGGAAGTCTGCTAAAAAGCTCCATAAAAATAACTCGTAATAACTAATACCCCTAGAGGGTAAACGTTTTGGATATTTAATATCTTTTGTCACAGTCTCCAAAATTACGGGTATTAAAAATTACAGAAAGGTTGTAACTTGTAGGCGTATGCATAATATGATGGTAAAATATGAAACGCGATTTGGAGCGTTTCCATTTCAATGCAGGTTTAGTCGATCCGTCAAATAAAACGTAGTCATAAACGTAACAGTGACAACATTCAAACCTAAATACAACAAAAACCTTATGCCAAATAAACTATAACTGAATAAGAAAAGATACCTAGCAACGAATAATAAATAATTAATTAATCATCATCATCTCAATCAATTGCTAGCCCACAACTGAGTAAGAGTTGCGACGAAGTAGGAGAAGAGTTTTGGGGAAGAGAGTGTGAGAGAGAAGGAATGAGAAGAATTTTGGCCACTAAGCTGGCAAAATGAGCATAAATTGATTACACAAAACATTGCGAACTTTATGGAGAGATCTCAGGCATGTGGGTTTCCTCGCGATGGTTAGCAAGTGGTCTTTTAATTGCCTAAAACTCACCGCCTAGTACTGGTAAGCCAAAGATTAAGTAAAGTGAGGCCAAAAATGTATTGGATTTTCTGCTACGAAATTTTCAGTATACTAGCCTGGAGTTAGAAAGTCGGTGCACCTGTGTTTGCGCAAACACTTGTGCACTATAATATCTCCCGCGCAGATGCCTAACCTCTGTGGAGATTGGCCGCCGTAGCCGGATTCGGTCGGGAGGACATTCGTACGGGTTAACGTCGCACATCGGTTTCATCATTTCTATTTAGGACCGCCCGACTTCAACGTACGTGTATAAATTAAAATTATTTTACACTTTGTAGTCGCGTTTAAAGTCAGTTTTTTAAAAAGTTTTTTTTTGTCTTCGTATTACAATGGAAACAAATGCTCAGAGAATAATGGGTGGGCGGTATTATGTGGGGATTAGACGTTTTATAACCAGTGATACACCGGCTTTATACGACAAATGGTAACCTCAAGGGAAGTTTTATGACCTACTTACCGTCAAGGGTGATGAATTCTGTTTGTTATGCAATATCTTTTTCAATCCTTTTTAAGGGGCCCTTTTCAGTATCAGGTGCTCTCGTGCTCAAGAGAATACTGTTTCGCACAACATTTATACAACGTGTAATGAAACTCCGAAATAATACTGAAGGAGGTGAATGTGCTCATGAAACTGAACATCTTTTCCCGAGGAACATTGGTTGAAATGTGAAAAAAAATTTGGACCTCCCATACAAAATTGACAATCAGCTGATTGATTTACTATGGGAGGTAAATTTTTTTTTAAATTTTGACCTATGTTCCTTGGGGAAAGTTGTTCAGTTTCATGAGCACATTCACCTCCTTCAGGATTATTTCGGAGTTTCATTACACGTTGTATATCTGAAGCCGGTAACATTGAAAGCCCCATGATGCGTGGTGAATTTTTTTTATGTGAATTGACACTTAAAAATTAGATGAATAAAATAAGCTTGGTATCCGTCAATATAAACACCCGAAAAAATATTTAAAAAAAATTTTTTAATGCAAAATTTTTTTACCGTTATGGATTACAGTGTATTCGATAGGAAGCTTCGAATTTCGGAAACATGAGATGATGGAGAATATCTATATAATTAATCTATGATTTCAATAAATAAAGAAGAAGATAAAGGTCGGTGCGCCATTTGCAATATTATTAGTTCCAGAGACACTCGTATGTCAAAAGTGGCGCTTCAAATTGAACCATAATTATTATGCTGTCATTTGTCTATTGTACAGGGACAGCAAGTCCAGTGCTAATCATAGAATAAATATAAAGGTCAGTGGTTACAACTAAGTTTTAATTCTGAAGGGTACCTAATGGGTAAAGCCTTGCTTGTAATAGCTGATGTGACAGATTTGCTTAGGTATAATAACTCGACCTTTTTGGTGATTCGAAAAAAAAAAATAACCGTGCAGAGCTTAAATAATTTTTTCTTTCAATTTTTGTTTTCACAACATTAATAATAAAAAAAAGTGTATCCTATTGCGGCGCGCCGCTGACGTGCCAAATTTAATATAAGAGATTACCGCCAGGTGGGAATATGAATATTTCATCAAATTATACATTTTGTATACCACCGCAGCGCTCGGACGGGTGTACCTAGTAAAGACCTAGTATCTAGTAAAATAAATGTAAAATCTAAAACCGCACTGTCATAATACGGGTATTATAACGCGCCTTTACTGCCTCGTTGATCTAGGGGTTGGCATGTTCGACTGTGGATGACGAGATCCTGGGTTCAATCCCCGGGCTAGAAAATGAAATGATGAATACTATGATATTGTATGTGTATATCATGGGATAGCGTTGCCAGGCGTTCGGATAAAGCCGGACACAGTCAGGCTTTTTGGTTGAGTGTCCGGCCAAATTAGACAGTGTCCGGCCTATCCGACTTTTGCTAAGCTTTTTAAGTTTAACCATTTTTTTTACATGTTTGTCATATTGTGTTGGTTTCCGCTCCACTCGCCTCATCTTGTATCGCTACGCTTGCGCAAACGAGCTTTTAAAAAAATTGCCATTTTGTGTTAGATCTAAAAAATAAGAGTGTCCGGCCTTTGTACCCAAATGTCCGGCTAAACTGGCTGGCCTGTCCGACTTTTCGGTTTGAAGACCTGGCAACCCTATCATGGGATGAATGCACTTTATTGTACACCACATTACAAGGAAAACATAAAAAAAACTTAAAATAAATGTACTTATTGGGTTTTTCCGCGGGGTTTTTCTCAGTAGATACTAGCCCAAGTTTGGAAGTATGCGGTGTACCAACTACCAGCCCAGGTCTGATCACTCTCTAAGTAAAATATTTAAACAGTATAAAAAGAAAAGTTGATTGACTGACTGACTGACTGATCTATGAACGCACAGCTCAAACCACTGGACAGATCGGGCTGAAATTCAGCATACAGATAGCTATTATGACGTAAGCTTCCGCTAAGAAAGGATTTTTAAAAATTCAACCCCTAAGGGGGTAAAACAGAAGTTTGAAAATAACGTGACCGCAAACAAAGCTAGTTTAATAGCCTCAATAGCTCAACGGTTAAAGGTGCGGACTGAAAACTGAAAGGTCGCAGGTTCGAATCCCACCCGTTGTACTATTATCGTACCCACTCCTAGCACAAGCTTTCCGCTTATTTGGAGGGGTTAGGAGAATATTAGTCAACTTCAGCTTGGCTAATAGTCTTTATTAAAAAAAAAGACGTGTGGCACTCGGGGACTGCCGCGGTAAAGCTATTGCATAGCATTTTTTATCAACGCCATCTAGCGGTGAGAGGAGTCCCGTGTCAGGTTATTTTCGTTATGGAATTTCTGGATTCGGTCTCCACGCTGAAGGCCCGCGATAGAAGCTATGCAATAGCTTAAAAAAAATTATACGTACCTCCACATGTTTCTCTGAAATCGGGACAGCAGTCCCCCAGCTTCAGGCAGGCGTGATCGCAGTAGCACGGCTTGTCGGTCAGGTCCTCTATGATCGCGTTCTGGTGCGCCTTCTGCACCACGCACGAGCTGTCCCGCCCGGGACAGCACAGGCTGGCGTCCCGGCAATAGTTCGCGCCGCACTGTCCCGCCAGGCACACAGCACTAGCGAAGCACAGCCAGTAGCGGAGCATTGTTGATGAACTATTTCTGACGTTTTTTTTTTAATTGGTTATATTTTATCACTGTATAAATTTTTAATCTATGATTTATAGTTGCTGAATATGTATGCAAGATAGATTTTTAAATTTTTATTAGGTATTTATCGGCAAAAAACGCCACACACTTTTTTATTTATGTCGTATTTCCGAACGGTGCGCAGTTTTTTTTTTAATTTTTTATCTTGATGAGACTGAAAATGCAGGTTCTATTTTCGAATTTATGTGTCTGAAATTATGGCAGATGCGGATTTTTTATGCCGACCTCACGATCCTAGAACAAAAAGAAATAAGTGTGTGAGTAAAAAATTTTCATTTAATTAATATTGCATTAAAATAATTCATCAGATAATCATGATATCATAAATTTTATTGCGTAGAATAGGAGTAGCCTTTTGCATGAATCGCCACGGAATACGATCGTTATGATCTTGTGGCACTTGTATCCAATCACTCCATTGATTACACCCAATGATAGTGCAGTGGAATAACTGTAGAACAATACATTATTATAGCAATAATAATAATGTCCTCCCGACCGAATCCGGCCACGGCGGCCAATCTCCACAGAGATTAGCCATCTGCCCGGGAGATATTATAGTGCACAATTCCCTCACTCTCATAGTCACCGCCAAATTCCTAACTTCGGGCTAGCACTGAGAATTTCTTATCAGAAAACCCCAATACATTTTTGGCCCGACCCGAGAACCGAACCCGGGACCTCGACATCCGCAGTCGAACTTGCTAACCACTAAACCAACGAGGCAGTTACAGCAATAAATAACGCAGTAGGTAAGATTTTTTTTTTTATTCGATGACAAGATAGCCCTTGACTGCGATCTCACCTGATGGTAAGTGACGATGCAGTCTAAAATGGTAGCGGGCTAACTTGGAAGGGCTATAGCAGTGTAAATTCAACCCATACCCCTAATCGGTTTCTACACGCCATCGTGCCGGAACGCTAAATCGCTTGGCGGCACGTCTTTGACGGTAGGGTGGTAACTAGCCATGGCCAAAGCCTCCCACCAGACCAGACCAGAGACAATTTAGAAATAATAAATTCCTAAATTGCCCCCGCCGGGAATCGAACCCGAGACCTCCCAGTTATAAGAACACAGCGCTCACCACTGCGCCAAGGAGGTCGTCAAGTACAACAGTCAAGATTACAATAATTTTATTACTATGTCAATGTTTTCAATAGGTAGGTACTTAATTTTTTCTTGAATCGCTAATGACTGAAAAAAATAAAGTTACTAACAAGGTTTCTAAGGTACTTACTCGTAATTGCCTAATTAATAATAATGATTTGCGCAACGCCTTTTATGGCATCTATTTTAATTTTTAATTTTGTTATTATTTACGCAAAAATAACATATTAATTATGTATAAAGTTAGTAAAAAATGTAAAAAAGTCGATAAGCCATCTGCCTCCTGTGAGGTTTGAACTCACGACCCCTGGTTTACGAGACCAGTGCTCTACCACTGAGCTAAAGAGGCTTGTGGCGGTGAGGCTGAAATTACTGTACGATTGTTTCACTTAAGCTGAAATCTATAGACCGCACTCTCAAGTATATTTCACCTGATATATTTCACCTATCTAAACCTCTTTTTAAAAAAGGAATCATTAGCTTACATCGCACAAAAAAGACACACAAACAAACTTAGTAGGGTGACCAACCCAATTGCTAGCACTGCACCAGTTTATTCGCACTTTAGCAAAAAAGATTAAAATATAAGTTTCTGATTGTAGTTTTTAAATTTTCAGATTAAAAAATATTTAGGGGAATTCATATTTTTCACAATCGAAACCTTTCTAATCTGGAAAGTTTTAAAATGACTTCAGTATTGTAGTTGAAAGATATTGTTCTGGAGTTCCTAAAGCTTTCGGCCATTTTGACTGATCGACTTACCCGTCAGTACTAACCAGTAGTTAATCCCGTATGTGCCAATAATTGGAGACTGGATCATTTTTCAATTTTATTTCAAATTCTTGTTGATTTAAGAAAAAAATCCTTAAAAAGTTCTTTAATTATATAAATTATTAAACAAGTAACCTTATGAACACAATTATTTAAAGAATTTGGTTAGATTTTAATTTAAAAAACATATTTGAAATTGGATAAACTCTTAAAGTGCTAATAATTGGGTCGGTCACCCTAGTATACTTAAAAAAGTAACAGTAGTCAGTTATGCTATGAAACTGTGGGTGGAACTTATAAAAGTGATAGAGTATATCTAGGTAAAATGCAGAATACTGTACCTACAGTCTTACACATTGTAACAAAGCATTGGTAGACTTCAAAGGGGGATTCACTGTGCGAACTAAGTAGGTATCTATACCGCCATGTTGCCGATTTTGCCGATAAATTCATTAACGAACGTCAAGACACGTAGTATTTCTTTGATGTTTTTCTATACCAGCTAATATGGCTGAAACGCTAATTCCTTCCTTTGGTGGAAGATTCCTTGCTTGGTGGGATCATTGTGCGTAATATTTATTCAATACTAGCTGTTGCCTGCGACTTCGTCCGCGTCAATTTCTGTTATAATGATCGCGATTAAGAAGTTTTTAAAAGAATATATTTTAAATATGGATAATTTTCCCCGTTTTTGCAACATTTTTCACTGATGCTTCGCTCCTATTGGTCGCAGCGTGATGTTATATAGCCTAAAGCCTTCCTCGATAAATGGACTATCCAACACAAAAAGAATTTTTCATTTCGAACCAGTAGTTCCTGAGAGTAGCGCGTTCAAACAAACAAACTCTTAAGCTTTATAATATTAACTGAAAAGCCCTGAGTCTACTTGTACCACCAACCATTAGGAGTCAATGCAAGACCTAGCTGCTAGAATTCCTAGCTGCTAACGAGCACGTGTGATAATTATCGCCTGTACGTGTATCTCGCGGGATGCCTTTGATGTTTATCTTTATGACACGAGCATTGACAACTGCGTCTATCTAGATGCATAGTACACTATGGTTGTTGGATAAAAGCGTCACCATTTTGAGCTAAAAGTTTTGAAGGCCTTTTGTTATTCTGTTGGATGATGCCCGCGACTTTGGCTGCGTGGATTTAGTTATAAAAATCCCGCGGGAACATTTTGATTTTCCGGGAAGAAAGGTAGCTTATGTCACTCTTCAGGTCCTCAACTATACCCACCCATGTCGAAAATCACGTCGATCCGTAGCTCTGTTGTAGCGTGATTGAAGGACAAACCTACATACTAACAAACAAAAAACATACTAACAAACAAACACAGTTTCGCATTTATAATATTAGTAAGGATAGTAATTCGTTACACCGTTGTGATTGCAGGACAAACGGGGTGTTATAAGTTTGACGTGGCTGTGTATGTGTGTGTGTGTGTGCGTGTGTGTGTGTGTGTGTGTGTGTGTGTGTGTCTGTGGCATCGTAGCAGCCGAATGGATGAACCGATTTTTAATCTTGTTTTTTTTTTTGTTTGAAAGGTGAATTGTTCGGGAGTGTTCTTAGCTGTGTTTGATGAAAATCGGTCCAAGATGACCGCCACAAAATTGCGGGTTATTGGCGGATCAAAGTATCAAATGAAAGGGCTTGACTAGTAGAATACTATACACTATGATAAATTTCATATCCAAGATGGCCGCCACTACAAAATGGCGAATTACTTACATTTTTTTTTTTAAATTTCACATGTCGGGGGTGTATTAAATTTTCAATTTATACTTGTAAATATGACGCTTACAAAAATCGACCCGATAAAGTTCGAATGGTTCAAGAATACTTCAAGTACCTAACAATAAGTATCTATAAGAACAAATTATTAAATGCAAATAAGCTTCGAACCAAACAATACAGCATGAATGTTTTGGGTATAGCGAATGACAAAGCTATTTCAAGGGCCCTTCCGCCTTAACAATAGGTTCAAAACTTGTTAAACATCCTCCGAAAGGATGCGAAGAGATCATGAGAGGGATTCAATTAAGGTTGCTTTTTATTGTTTTCTGTACGGAGAACACACTACAAGTGTAAAATGAAAATTTAAAACACCCCCGAAATGTATAATTAAAAAAGAAATTTGTAATTCGCCATTTTGTGGTGGCGGCCATCTTGGATTTGAAATGTATCATAGTATTCTATTAGTCAAGCCGTTTGATTTGATACCCATATTGAGGGAATTGTGAAAAAATATGTAATACGCCATTTTGTGGCGGCGGCCATCTTGGACCGATTTTCATCAAACATAGCTAAGAACACTCCCGACTAACTCACATTTTAAAGAAAAAAAAACCAAAATCAACACACACACACACACATACACAGACGCACACACACGCACACGGACACACGCGCACACATTGTGATATTATTGTAAACTTCGGTAGTAATAAAGAGTTTTCTATGTATCTATCGTAGGTAGATAGAGTTGTCAACTTGTCACAGAATGTGAAAAAAATATTTAAAATATAGGAGGTCTCGTGAAACGAAAAGTTCACTGCAAAATACTAGGAAAAACAACAAATCCTAAGGGATTAGTCACAAAGCTCTTTCTTTCATGCGTTTATACATAAAAGGGATTACGGACAACAATGCGTTTGTTTCACGTACAAATTCCTTCTTAAGAGTTAAGACTATAAGTAGATATGAACTACGAAGGTACTTTCGAATGTTCTTTGGACACACGTTCCACATGTTCCGTTTGTAACTTTGCACAAACTTTTAAGCTATTGCATAGCTTCTATCGCGGGCCTTGAGCGTGGAGACCGAATCCAGAAATTCCGTAACGAAAATAACCTGACACGGGACTCCTCTACGGAGAGCCGCTAGATGGCGTTGATAAAAAATGCTATGCAATAACTTTACCGCAGCAGTCCCCGAGTGCCACACGTCTTTTTTTTTATTCGATGACAAGATACTTGTTCTGTGAACAGAAACAAATCAGTTGAGCAACAAGTGCATGCGAGTGTGGATGCGTGTTTCATTTGTTTTAAACATGGCTGTAGCATACTACATGCAAAAAAGACGTGTGGCACTCGGGGACTGCCGCGGTAAAGCTATTGCATAGCATTTTTTATCAACGCCATCTAGCGGTGAGAGGAGTCCCGTGTCAGGTTATTTTCGTTACGGAATTTCTGGATTCGGTCTCCACGCTCAAGGCCCGCGATAGAAGCTATGCAATAGCTTAAAAATGTGGGCACCATACAACAACACGACTTCCTCGGGCGACATGATCTAAACAACTGACTGTGTGGATGGCAAAGTTTCCGAAACATTGTTCCTGGGAACATCAGATGTGATATTTCAGAAACTTTGTATCCGAAACATTATTTCTCAGATACATGGCTTCTTTAGACGGCAAAGTGTCCGAAACATTGTTCCTGGGAACATCAGATGTGATGTTTCAGAAACTTTGTATCCGAAACATTATTTCTCAGTGAATACATGGCTTCTTTAGACGGCAAAGTTTCCGAAACATTGTTCCTGGAAACATCTACGTGATGTTTCAGAAACTTTGTATCCGAAACATTGTTTCTCAATACATGGCTTCTTTATTGGGTAAACATCAAGGGCTGTAGCTTTAACTTATAAGCCGGCAGGCTTACGAAGGCTATCGGGCCGTGTCCAGGGCCCGAGGTATTCAAATAGGGATTAGGGACAACAATGCATCAATTTGACTTACAAATAAGTACCTCCTGGTATTTGCTTTTGTCTGGAAACTACGTCTTTTTAGGGTTCCGTAGAGAGGGTGCCAACGGGACGCTTTTACTAAGCCTCCGCCGTCCGTCCGTTCGTCCGTCGGTCAGTGGCCTGTATCTCATAAACTATAATAGGTAGATAATTGAAATTTTCACAGAAGATGTATATCTATTGCCGCTATAACAGCAAATAATAAAAAAAGCGGCCAAGTGCGAGTCAGACTCGCCCATGAAGGGCTCCGTAGCAGCAATTGCGGTTTACGATTTATGACGTATTAAAAAAAACTAGTTACTAGATCTCGTTCAAACCAATTTTCGGTGGAAGTTTGCATAATAATGTACATCATATATTTTTTTTAGTTTCATCATTCTCTTATTTTAGAAGTCACAGAGGGGGGGACACACATTTTACCCCATACGAATGGGTTTGAGGAAAAAAAATTTTTTGAGTTTCAGTTCTAAGTATGGGGAACCCCAAAATTTATTGTTTTTTTTCTATTCTTGTGTGGAAATCTTAATGCGGTTCACAGAATACATCTACTTACCAAGTTTCAACAGTATAGTTCTTATAGTTTCGGAGAAAAGTGGCTGTGGCGGATGGACAGACAGACAGACATGACGATGGGTTCCGTTTTTTGCCATTTGGCTACAGAACCCTAAAAAAGGCAATAAAGAGTTTCCATAAAAGAAACGTGATCTTTCGGCTTTTTTTAACAATCCAACTTAATACGGAACCCCTCGTTTGCGAGACCAACTCGCACTTGGTCGGTTTTGTTTTTTACCAATTTGACCTTTGCCTTTCTACTTACCTTATTTCAATTTTTTGGAGCCGGCTTAAAGAAACCCAATTGTTAAGGTAATCTCTCCTTCTTTTTTTAGGGTTCCATAGTGAAACAACGTGAGACCCATAGTTTCGTCAAGTCTGTCCGTCTGCTCGTGCTTCAACTGAAATACTATTGGAACTAATTTATGTGTTAACTATATCGAAGACGCATTGCTCTTACCCATTAAGCAAATGAATGCAGCAATCTGTATTTTTAATTTTTACTAGCTGATGCCCGCGACCTCGTCCGCGTGGATATAGTTTTTGAAATCCCGCGGGAACTCTTTGATTTTTCGGGATGAAAAGTAGCCTATGTCACTCTCCAGGTCCTCGACTATACCCGTGCAAAAAATCACGTCGATCCGTAGCCCTGTTGCAGCGTTATTGAAGGACAAACCAACAAACAAACACACTTTCGCATTTATAATATTAGTAATAGTAAGGAAGTAAGGATTAGTAAGGATAGTAAGGATATTTATAAGTACCCATACTACAAACAAACCTACAAACAAAAGGACAAACCTACAAACAAACACACTTTCGCATTTATAATATTATAGTAAGGAAGTAAGGATTAGTAAGGATAGTAAGGATATTTATAAGTAGGGTAGACTGGGTACGGTTGTAACAATTTCCCTTTGAACACCCACAGCATTGCCAATATTGCTATAAAAAACTGTTATAGCACTTGATATGAAAGCCAGGTTATTTTTCTTTAAATAAATATCAAAAACACATGCACAGGTGAAATAATTTAGCAGATATGAATAATTTTATTGACTGCATGCGATTGTTACAATCGACCCCATACCAGGGGCGGTAGTAACAGTGATGGGGGACAGTTGTAACAAGCAGAAATATTACAGAGTTGAATATTTAAACCAGCTTTATTATTTAAAAACGCTTAAATGTACTTTAACTACAATCACAAAATCTTAAGCACATTTTTAACAATTATTTAGGTAATTTTTTAGAGTAAAAATAAATTATCAAAAATAGATAATTTTTCCGCTATAACTACTTCGGTACTCAACCAAACGAACATAATCTCTAATTATTATATAAAACAAAACTAAATAATCAATAAAATCTAAGTTTAAAATGAAATCAACAATTAAATTTATTTTTCGTAGAACTTTATTTTTTATAACTTGCCTCAAAGACGCCCCCAAGTTTTATTTCATCATAAGCATTCTTGTAGAACATCGATTTCCCCTCTCGAAGTCTTTTTTACGCGTTTCCTAGGCATCTGCAATACAAAAATATAGTAAAACTAATGTTACAATCGTACCCATGAAAATCGTTACAAACGTACCCACCACCTATTTTGGCAATAAAACGGACACAAGCATGAGGCCTAATAACATGTATAAAAACGAACCAGCTCATTATAATCTCTAAAATACAACAATTGCATATATTAATACTCAAATATGAAAATTATATTAGTAGTCACGCTATATCGTGAAGAAATTCATCAAAAATACTTACTTTTGGTTGCCAAAACACAATAGGCCTTCTTCTAAACGTTATAAGTGTGCAGAGTGCGATGCAACACTCTGAATCATGTGGGCACTTGAAATCCGCGTGTCTTTCTGCTTGTACCCCTTCCTGTGTTGTTTATAGTTTCGGAAATATTTGAGTTGTTTCAACCGTACCCCGTTACAACCGTACCCAGTCTACCCTACCCATACTATATTATTTTCTAGCTTGTAGTAACTACATTCCCATAGCTTAGGCCACATTTAACCACGATGAAGGCGTTCCTACTAGGGTTGTCAACTTCTCACATTATTTATTGTTTTAATTATTTCACATTCACATTATAATTTTTTTTAAATGATTACAAAAATACAATCTATACTAATATTATAAAGCTGTTTGTTTGAACGCGCTAATCTCAGGAACTACTGGTTTGAATTGAAAAATTCTTTTTGTGTTGGATAGTCCATTTATCGAGGAAGGCTTTAAGCTATATAAAATCACGCTGCGACCAATAGGAGCGAAGCATCAGTGAAAAATATTGCAAAAACGGGGAAAATTATCCATATTTAAAATATATTCTTTTAAAAACTTCTTAATCGCGATCATAATAACAAAAATTGACGCGGACGAAGTCGCGGGCAACAGCTAGTATAATATACATTCTCAAAAATAATATAATTAAATGGGTTCTTGCTACGGGGTAAGACCCAAGCAGCCGGTGGTCAGGGCACCAGAGTGAGGAACCTCCTCACAATGCGTGCCGTCTCAAGGAGTATCTGTATCCTATAAAGATAGAAATAGAAATAGAAATAGAAATATTTTTTATTCAAATAAACTTTTACAAGTACTTTTGAACCGTCAATGAATCTACCACTGCTTCGGAATGCCGTTCCTGCCAAAAAGAACCAGCAATAAACTCGGTGGTTGCTCTTTTCAAAAAAAATTTTTTTTTACAATGGATAACAAAACCATGCTATATACATAGCAGTACTTCCACATACAGTATTTCCACAATAAAGTTTCAAAAATGCAAAACAATCCAATGCATGTTAAGACAGGCAGGCAAAAGCAGACCCATTCCCGTTGGTGGCACCCGTTCACGAGCATGACGCATGATCCAGCCGTTGCTTCGCTCAACCATATTTGAGGGAACTTAACAACCCGCACTACACGATACCACCACAGAAATTTTAAAGAGAGCATGTCATACTTAAAGTATAACAATATTTTTTCTTCCGATCGACAACCCTAATCCGCCATCGTGGTAACAAGTAGATGCAAAGTGTGTTATAGTTCATTAAACAATCACGTCTTTACTACTTTGAGGCTCTCTGGAGAATTTTATATGTCAGGGAGCTATATTGTGACTGACTATTATAATTAAATATGTATGGTTACGCGGTTATGCATAGTCTTTGAAGTAGAGTAGCTAAAGGATATTGAATATAGCAGCTGTATTTTTTTATTTTATTGATGACAAGATAGCCCTTACTGTGATCTCACATGATGGTAAGTGACGATGCAGTCTAAGATGGTAGCGGGCTAGCTTGGAAGGGGTATAGCAGTGTACATTCAATCCATACCCCTAATCTGTTTCTACACGCCATCGTGCCGGAACGCTAAATCGCTTGGCGGCATGTCTTTGACGGTAGGGTGTTAACTAGCCACGGCTAAAGCCTCCCGCCAGACCAGACCAGAGACAATTCAGAAATTATAAATTCCCAAACTGACCCCACCGGGAATCGAACCTGAGACCTCCTAGTTATAAGACCACAGCGCTCACCACTGCGCCAGGGAGGTCATCAAACTTCACTTTTTATTTTACACTTGAATTTCAAATATTTGTGCGCCTTTTAGTGAAGCTTTTATGCATTTAAAATCTATTTAATGTTTCATATTGTAATGGTTCAATCAAATAAAATAAAAATTTAATCCATCTAAAGCTTGTCAATAAATAATAAATAAATAATCAATCCGCGTATTCAGATCGCAATCAGTTTTACCAGTTAGTAAACATTTGACACTCTACTACAAATCTGGATTAAATCGATAGTCAATCTGTAAATTTTGGATTGGATACGTGTGCGTTCTGTGTGCTACTCTTTAAGTATTAAAAATGTTCAAAAATACTACTGCTCATGCGAACTTCGCTTCTAAAGACTGCGCAGAATACCAGAAAAAATTCGTGTCGAATTGAGAACCTCTTCTTTTTTTGAAGTCGGTTAAAAAATCAGATTTCACTCCCGAGATCGTGACTAAGCGATGAAAATAAAACATGCCCGAAACCTCGTGTGAAGCGCGACAGGTGCTAGAGTATTGCGCCGAATAGGAGTGTAGTAAGCGCCAAATACCTACATCATACATTCTAAAAACTCGTAAGATATTAATTTAAAAAAAAAGTGGCTGTATATCTCTTAGCAATATGTATAAAAATTTTGGCTCTGTAATATGCAACACATTGAAAATACATAGATGCAAAGTGGTAAGTAAGACTTAACTCCGCGATTTTTTTGTCGAACAAATTTTTTTTTTATGGTTTTAAAACTTGATCTACTGCTGTAAAAATTAAATCTGCATTTGAAGATTTACCATTACGTGAATTAAATTTTATTTTCCAGCTCACAGACAACGAACAGGGACCAACGTTAGAGCCAATGAGTGTAAAGTGTAGGTAGGTACTTTAAAACTGTGGAACCAACTTCCTGCGACGGTGTTCCCACTAAATTACAACATGAGGTTATTCGAGGAGCGGACCAAAAAATTGCTGAAAAGCCGGTGACGCATTGGTGGTGCCTCAGGTGCTACAAATGTTCATGGGCAGCAATCAAAGTAATCAAGTAATCACCTAACATCAAGTGACCCGCCTGCTTGCTTACTAAAAAAAAGTTAAACACAATATCTTTTAAGTTTTATTATATTCTAATTAATCAGATAAAATGAAGGGTTCTCAAATCTGAATAAATTATTAAGTAATCCAATTTGGAACGAACAAAGTTATCCCTAAAATTCTTGACGTCTTAAACACATGCCCGATTTACATATTAATTGAGAGCTAACTTCATTATGACAAAGTTTCCGAGAGCAACTTTCTTATTAAGGTTGCTATAGATTTCGAATTTTAGTTTTTCACTAGAAATAAAACAAACGTGACTGTGTCAATGGCCTATACAAAATTAGCAATTTTGATTTATTCCATTTTTAACCCCGACGCAAAAACGTCGGGGTGTTATAAGTTTGCCTTCTGTGTGTGTGTCTGTCTGCGGCATCGTAGCAGCCGAATGGATGAACCGATTTTGATTTTATTTTTTTGTTTGAAAGGTGAATTAGTCAGGAGTTCGGGATGAAAATTATTATATAATCCGCCACAAAATGGCGGATTACAGATTGTTATATAAACAGACTAGCTTTTGCCTGCGGCTTCGCTCGCGGCTTAAGTTCGATTTTTCGAATGTCCATTTTACCCCCTTAGGGGCTTAATTTTCAAAAATTCTTTCTTAGCGGATGCCTACGTCATGATAGCTATCTGTATGCCAAATTTCAGCCCGATCCGTCCAGCGGTTAGAGCTGTGCGTTGATAGATCAGTCAGTCAGTCATTCAATCACCTTTGCCTTTTATATATGTATTTAGATAAGTTAGTTTTATTTGATAACTAATTAATTTTAGCAATGTATATTAACTGCCTAGTTCATTTGCAGGCATCACTTTTAGGTAGGTACTTACCCGTAAAACTTTATCGAGTTCGAAATTTAAAAGATAGCAATATATTAATGCGGAAAGAGTAATAAGTAGGTAATAAGTAAAACGAAATAAGAAATTGTAACAATAGATTGTGTCAACGTACAACCTTTGCCACCGAACGATAACCGTATATGTCACTGACTCAAAATAGATATTAAGTAGGTATAAGTATATAGTACTAGGTCATAGGTTCACTTTTCTGACTTTTCGGAGTTTTTTTTAATGATTAGCGAGCAAACAAGCAGGCGGGTCACCTGATGTTAAGTGATTACATTGTCCTCTCTCCTCCAAATAAGCGAAAAACTTGTGCTGTTAGTGGGTAAGACAATAGTGCAACGGGTGGGGTTTGAATCTGCAACCTTTCAGTTTTCAGTCCGCACCTTTAACCGTTAGACTATTGAGAGAGTACCTACATTTAAAAGATCGTACTAGTACATTCAAAAGACCCTGCAATCTCACCTGATGGTAAGTGACGATGCAGTCTAAGATGGTAGCGGACTAACTTGGAAAGGGTATAGCAGTGTAAATTCAACCCATACTCCTAATCGGTTTCTACACGCCATCTTGCTGGAACGCTAAATCGCTTGGCGGCACGTCTTTGACGGTAGGGTGGTAACTAGCCACGGCCAAAGCCTCCCACCAGACCAGACCAGAGACAATTTAGAAATTATAAATTCCTAAATTGCCCCCGCCGGGAATCGAACCCGAGACCTCCCAGTTATAAGACCACAGCGCTCACCACTGCGCCAGGGAGGTCGTCAAATGTTCAGACTTCTAGTAGAGTAGTTCGGAGCCAAGCGACAGAATCACAACTTACAAGGAACGAAGAAGTTCTAAAAGAACGATGTACTAGTTCAGTGTCAGGAATTAATTACTAATAGTACTTAGTACATGTACTGCACAATACTAGTTTAGGTAGATGTGCCTTTATGAGCTTTATACAGGCTTTATAATATAAGGGTTATGATAGCGCCTGTTTTAAAGGCTTATTTAAGTTTTATGGCACTCGCCGAGATAGCGATAGCCTGTTGCTTGATTTAGTGCTCCAAGCTTTATAGAGTTATTAGATTATGGGTCAAATAATGGTTTGATAAGGTTGGTCGGGTGTCGGGACCCGGCGCAAAATAATAATTATCTTTATTCAAGATTCAAGAAAAAATTAAGTACCTACCTATTGAAAACATTGACATAGTAATAAAATTATTGTAATCTTGACTGTTGTACTTGACGACCTCTTTGGCGCAGTGGTGAGCGCTGTGGTCTTATAACTGGGAGGTCTCGGGTTCGATTCCCGGCGGGAACAATTTGGGAATTTATAATTTCTGAATAATCTCTGGTCTGGTCTGATGGGAGGCTTTCGCCGTGGCTAGTTACCACCCTGCCGTTAAAGACGTGCCGCCAAGCGATTTAGCGATTTGTAAACACTAAACAATCGCGAGCGATTTACACTTTTCTTTCAAAAAGTTAGGTCATCCTTTATCTTCTTAAACTTACAATCAGAATCAGAACTTCACAAAATGTAAATTTGACCTGATGGTGTTTTAACTGGAAACTAAGTGGAAACTATAATAAATAATTATTGTAATTGCTTCTTTGACGTAGTTATGAAGTAACATCGCAAAAAAAATATTATTAGGTAGGTAATATAAAAAATGAGCTTCAAAATTATTTCTCCTTTATTGAAGTCGGTTAAAAACATTAAACTCTCAGTACACTTCCTTTAAATAATAATAATGTAAACAGTAGAGTATTTTTTACACAAACATCCGAATTTACTCGATAAAAACACTTCCTCTGATAAAGTTGAACGGGTGCAGTTCATTCAACTTATTTAATATCATACGATATTTATTAATATTCCTATATATATAGTTTCTCGTTTGTCTTTTTTTCTGTCCATCAACACTAGCCCAACATTGTGGACTATGGTCTAAACCCTAGAGACATGTGCCCAGAATTAATAATAATTAAAAGAAAATGTCCTACCGACCGAATTCAGCCACGGCAGCCCACAGGAGATACTATAGTGCACAAGTGTCTGAGCATGGACAGGTGCCCTCTCCATTCCCTCACTCTCATAGTCTGATGGGACGACTGAAGTGAGATAATATGACGCAGGACGGCTTTACGTGCTCTCCGAGGCACGGGGGTCAACACACCTCCATATTGTTAACTCCGAGCTAGTACTGAAAATTTCTTGACAAAGAAACCCAATACTTTTTTTTTTGGCCCTATCCGGGAATTAGTCCTTGATAGACCAGGATGATTTTGATTTATCCCCAAATTACCCATTTCGAGAATCGAACCTGCGACCTCATATCCATTGGAACAAACGGCGCACCAATGTGCCAGGAGGGACGTTATCTGATACAGACAAGAATTTCTTGCTCACTAAATAGATTTTTAAAACAATTTCTTGTAATGTGTAGAAGGCCTTAGATACCTGCATCGAATAACTCGTCCAAAGTAATTACTCATTTATTTCTCAGTAGGTACCCTTTAAAGGATTCATTATAACATTTTGAATGCAACTTTTCAAATATGGCAAATCTTGTTAGCGGCCTCCTTTGAAGTTGGTATGCTTTTGAATTTCAATGCAACCCCGCCACCGAAACTTCTCTGAAATTTCAGCCTTTCACATTTTATGAAACGCTTGCATTATTTTTTTTAAATCTAATGCATTTTAAGAGGGCGCGTTGGAAACCCTCAGTTACCCTTAGTTTTAATTATTCCTTTAATCACGCCACAACAGAGCTACGGACCAACGTGTTTTTTTTTTGTATGGGTATAGTTGAGGACCTGGAGAGTGACATAGACTAGTTTTATCCCGGAAAATCAAGGAGTTCCCGCGGTATTTCTAGAAACTAAATCCACGGGTACGACTTCGCTGGCATCAGGTAGTATCTCTATATTTTTTGGATAATAATTAGTAAGAAATAATTTAACAGGATAAAATTCGCAATAAAGAGATCCGTAGGAGAACCAGGGTCACTGACATAGCCCAAACCATCAGTAAACTGAAGTGGCAGTGGGCAGGCCATGCTTGTCGCAGGAGCGATGGGCGATGGAGCCGGAAAGTTCTGGAGTGGAGACCGCGACCAAAAAAGCGTAGTGTGGAGCGCCCTCCAGCAAGATGGACCGACGACATAAAGAGAGTGGCGGGAAGTGGCTGGATGAGGGCTGAGGACCGCGTGTGGTGGCGCTGTTTGGGAAAGGCATATGTTCAGCAGTGAACGTCTGCAGGCTGAAATGATGATGGTGATGATGAATTTAACATAGGCAATATCATCATAGTTCATAGTTAAGGCCCAAGACACGAAGCTGCCCGCGAAATTCAAATTTAATTTGGTTTTTCGTCATTTATAAACGAATACGACAAAGTAGGCTTATGGTATTCAAATTGCGCCAATGGCAGTATCATCTTCACAGGTTTATATATTAATCTTAACGTGAAAGTATCCAGTTTAAGAAATTAGTCAAAATAATGAGTTTGACGTGAGCTACTCACAAATTAGTCATTATTTTGATTAATTTCTTAAACTGGATACTTTTACGTAAAGATTAGTATATAAACCTGTGAAGATGATACTGCCATTGGCGCAATTTGAATACCATAAGCCTACTTTGTCGCATTAGTTTACAAATTGCGAAAAACCAAATTAAATTTGAATTTCGCGGGCAGACCCGTCTCTTGGACCTTAAGTAAAAGCCAAAGTTAATGTAACTACGTTCAATATTGTTTCTTAAACTACACTTATGAGAAGGTTTTTCAAAGACTTTCCATATCTACACTTGATAGCGCATGTTGGAGGAGAGTAACTAGCTTTATTTTTTTGCTCCAATAAGTTTCCAATATAATAATAATTTCTACTCGATAATATGGATGCCGTCTTAAAAAACGCGCTAGAACAAATTATAAATTTAACTTTCGATGAGCACTCCTGGAACCAAGCTACTTTACCCGTCGTATATGGTGGCATCGGGGTGAGAAAAATTTCCAGTGTTGCTCTTCCGGCTTTTCTGTCCTCTGTGCATAGTATAAAAGAGCTTAGTTCTCAAATTATTAAATCAAATTCATTTTCAATAATCTATGCTACAGAGGCCCTAGATTGTTGGAGGGTCAGGTGCCCCAATGTCGATATCCCGAAGGAACGTACCACACAAAAACTTTGGGATTTGCCATTGGTTCAACTGACACATATGAATTTGGTTCAAAATCTAACAACTGACAGAGATCGAGCTAGACTTCTAGCTTTATCGGAAAAAGAATCTGGCTTTTGGCTTCATGCTTTGCCATCCAAAAATCTCGGCACACTTCTTGATAACGAAAGTTTTCGTGTGGCTCTAGGTCTCAGATTGGGAACACCGCTGTGCCACGAGCACAGATGTCCGTGTGGAAAGGAGGTTGATAAATTTGGAATCCACGGACTCTCTTGCCAAAGGAGCGCTGGTAGGCTATTTCGACATGGTTCTCTTAACGATACGTTAAGGAGGGCTCTTGCCACCATTGACATCCCTGCGCTCACCGAGCCAGCAGGGATTAGTCGAGATGATGGCAAGAGACCTGATGGTTTGACGCTGGTTCCCTGGGAAAGGGGACGGGCCCTAGTGTGGGACGCAACATGCGTCGACACATTGGCCCCGTGCCATATCAGGGAGACAGCATCAAGACCGGGAGCCGCAGCTGAAATGGCTGAAACCTGCAAGCGGCGCAAATATGCCTCTCTGATTGAGAGTTACATATTTGTTCCGTTTGCTGTGGAGACCCTGGGGCCATGGAGTCTGAGTGCAAAAAAATTTTTACGAGACATTTCACCACGGTTGATTGCCTCTTCTGGTGACAAAAGAGCTGGCTCATTCTTTGCGCAACGGATCAGCCTGGCTGTCCAGCGCGGAAATGCAGCCAGTATTCTTGGCACCATTCCACGCGGGCATGATTTGTATAGTAATTAGTTTAGCTATAAGTTTTTTTTGTAACCTTTTAATAGTTTTTAATTTTCAAATAAATAACTGAAAGTTTCCAATAAACCTACAACCTACATGTCTTGAAAGAGAGTTCGCATCACCAAGTTATCATGCATCGCTTATTGCTCGATGTAGCATGGTAACTACATTTATTGAAGGTTTATTCCTTTTATATGGGAGGGACTCGATGGATATTTTAAGATACGGTTTAATATTAACTATACTACCCATGCAAAAAATCACGTCAATCCGTGTTGCAGTGATTGAAGGACAAACTATCAAACAAACACACTTTCTACATTAACTAACTTCCAAAAATGAGGAGGTTCTCAATTCGTCTCAATCTTTTTTTTATAATTTTTTAATTTTTTAATGTATGTTCCCCGATTACTCGAAGACGCGTGGACCGATTTGTAAATTCTTTTTTTGTTTGAAAGGGTATACTTCCCAGGTGGTCCCATAGTTATTAGGTCAGGATCTGATAGTGGGATCCTGGAGAAATCGAGGGAACTCTTCAAATTTTATAGGCACAATTGATATAGGTACTTTGTAGTGGTGTTTGAAGTCGGTTTTGTAAAAAAAAAATTACGTGTATTTATAAATATCAGTAAGAATCCATGCTCATCATAAAAATTTGTAAAGTCAGGTGAGTGCGGTGTAATTTCACATTTTTAATTGAAATATCAGAGTTTCTGGCTCAACGGGTTCTGGCTTGCGAGCGCTGGGCTGGATTTGAGGTCAGCTCGATACGAGCTTGTCAAAGGGGACATTGTGATAGGCAGGGCTTGTGCGAGGTCATTGAAGTTTAATAATTTAACGTACGAGCACAATACCTACTTTATTTTTAACTTGTGTAAATTGAAAATTTAAAACACCCTGTGAATATTTATATACGACTATGCAGGCGGCTATACCTGACATCCTTATACTAATCTTTACTTATATTATAAATGCGAAAGTGGGTTTGTTTGTTGGTTTGTCCTTCAATCACGCCGCAACTAAGCAACGGGTCGACGTGATTTTTTGCATGGGTATAGCTGTTGAAGACCGGGAGAATGACATACCTAGGTTACTTTTTATCCCGGACAATCAAAGAATTCCCACGGGATTTTTAATCACCTTGTCACATCACATCACACTAATATTATAAAGCCGAAAGTTTGTATGTGTATGTGTGTGTGTGTGTGTGTGTGTGTATGTTTGTTACTCCTTCGCGCCACAACGAATGAACCGATTTGGCTGAAATTTGAAATGGAGATAGCTCATACCCAGGATTAAAACATAGGCTACTTTTTATCCCGGAAAATTAAAAAGTTCCCGCGGGAATCAAAAACCTTCATCCACGCGTACGAAGTCGCGGGCATCGTCTAGTTATTAATAATTATTTTAGTGTAGATGTGCAAGTAGAGAAAAAAAATAGAATATTACTTAAATATAATATAATAATATAGATTTACTTAACTATATTATATAATACAAACATTACATAACATGACATCACACTAATATTATAAAGCCGAAAGTTTGTATGTGTATGTGTGTGTGTGTGTGTGTGTGTGTATGTTTGTTACTCCTTCGCGCCACAACGAATGAACCGATTTGGCTGAAATTTGAAATGGAGATAGCTCATACCCAGGATTAAAACATAGGCTACTTTTTATCCCGGAAAATTAAAAAGTTCCCGCGGGAATCAAAAACCTTCATCCACGCGTACGAAGTCGCGGGCATCGTCTAGTTATTAATAATTATTTTAGTGTAGATGTGCAAGTAGAGAAAAAAAATAGAATATTACTTAAATATAATATAATAATATAGATTTACTTAACTATATTATATAATACAAACATTACATAACATGACATACATAATATAATACATAGAGAAAATTAAAATGAAATATAGGTACTTACTTACAATATATCACACTAATATTATAAAGCCGAAAGTTTGTATGTGTATGTGTGTGTGTGTGTGTGTGTGTGTATGTTTGTTACTCCTTCGCGCCACAACGAATGAACCGATTTGGCTGAAATTTGAAATGGAGATAGCTCATACCCAGGATTAAAACATAGGCTACTTTTTATCCCGGAAAATTAAAAAGTTCCCGCGGGAATCAAAAACCTTCATCCACGCGTACGAAGTCGCGGGCATCGTCTAGTTATTAATAATTATTTTAGTGTAGATGTGCAAGTAGAGAAAAAAAATAGAATATTACTTAAATATAATATAATAATATAGATTTACTTAACTATATTATATAATACAAACATTACATAACATGACATACATAATATAATAAATAGAGAAAATTAAAATGAAATATAGGTACTTACTTACAATATAAATTCAATAATAAAATAGCAATCATTAAAAAAAAGCCATATTGTATTATATTGTTCCTTCTAGTGGCCACAATAAAGTCCACCCACTTGAATAACTGAATAATAAACTTGAGCTAACTGAGAAAAAATAATATCATTTTCTTTTTTGATTTTTGAAGATAGTCCTTGACTGCGATCTCACCTGATGGTAAGTGATGATGCAGTCTAGGATGGTAGCGGACTAACTTGGAAGGGATATAGTACCTAGTGTACATTCAACTCATACACCCCCAATCGGTTTCTACACGCCATCGTACCGGAATGCTAAATCACTTGGCGGCACGTTTTTGACGGTACGGTGGTAACTAGCTACGGCCTCCCACGAGACCAGAGACAACTCAGAAATTATGAGTTCCTAAATTGCCCCCGCCAGGAATCGAACCCGAGACCTCCCAGTTTTAAGACCACAGCGCTCACCACTGCGCCCGGAATATTGACACAAACTGAGTTTTTCATTAGAATTCAATCATTTCATCCAATTTGTGGCCGTGTGTACCTTCGTGTACCTTCAGCGAACGATCCAATTACCTGTAGCTCTATTTACCTTGTGCGTAAAGGAAATATTTATGATTGAGCCAAAAAAAAGGCGGCAATTTTTTTTTTTTTTTCAAGTAGGTATTTCCACGAAATCCCCCGGCGCGTGTGACATTAGCTGTGGAATTGTCTAATAATATAAACGTAAAAATTCTTTTTACAAAACCGACTTCAAACGCCACTACAAAGTATGTATATCAATTGTGCCTATAAAATGTGAAGAGTTCCCTCGATTTCATCCAGGATCATCAGATCCTGACCTGATGACAATGGGACCACCTGGGAAGTATACCCTTTCAAACAAAAAAAAAATTTTGCAAATCGGTCCAGGCGTCTTCGAGTAATCGGGGAACATACATAAAAAAAAATCCGAAGAATTGAGAACCTCCTTTTTTGGAAGTCGGTTAAAAAATGAATACTTGAAACTGGAAATAATAGCTGCTGGGTCCGGTCACTTTCGAGATATGCATCTTGTGGATAGCCTTTATACCTTTATCAAGGACTAGCTTTAACCCGCGGCTTCGCTCACGTTAGGTTCGATTTTTTAACCCCCTATTTAACCCTCTTGGGGTTGAAATTTTCCAAAATCCTTTCTTAGCGGATGTCTTCGTCCAAACAGCTACCTGTATACCAAATTTCAGCTCGATCGGTCCAGTGGTTAGAGCTGTGCGTTGATAGATCAGTCAGTCAGTCAGTCAGTCAGTCAGTCAGTCAGTCAGTCAGTCAGTCAGTCACCTTTGCCTTTTATATATTTAGATAAATTATTTGTTCATTGTTCTCGTTTTGGCCCTTTTATATTGTATCGGTACGGAGTTTTAAGAAACCATTTTTTAACAGAATCCACTTATTTTTTTGACATTTTGTATCTTAATCCAGCTTACGAAAAAATATTATATTTG
This sequence comes from Hipparchia semele, assembly GCA_933228805.2. Lineage (NCBI taxonomy): Eukaryota > Metazoa > Arthropoda > Insecta > Lepidoptera > Nymphalidae > Hipparchia > Hipparchia semele. The sequence continues at coordinate 2,250,589 of OW121719.1, forward strand.
GCTTGAAAGGATTTCCCTTTGCTCCCACCAAAGTCCAAACTTTTACGGGAATTGAAAAAAGTACCTACTGCCAAACGAAATCATTGAGCTAAGAATCTTATAATAATGACTATAAGCTTAGCTTCTAAAGTAAACTTGTTCTAGAGGTATACTTTTTATCTAATTCCTTATTTAAATTTTATCTTCCACTAAAGTACCTACTTACATATTGATAGAATAAAAAATCTAGCAATATTCTTTCCACAAAATATTATTAAGTTTATAAAAAAAAAAACTTTTTTCTGTACGCTCATCTAAATTAACCACTAATAAAAAGGTTCCAAATTTAAATCCTTAAAATTAAATTACAACTTCTACAATCCACCGTAGAAAATATTCCAACTTGAAATTCTCGCAAAAAATGATAACTTCTTTTCAAATTCTAAAATTAAGGGGGCCTACAAACTTGCACAGATAAAAAATAAATAAAACGTCCGTTCTAAAACTTACGCACGTAAATAATTTCACAGGTAAAAAAATGCAATAAACTTACGTCACTATGTCATACACCGAACGTTATCGTACTTTCCGGGGAGGCGAAACGCGTACAGGCGTCGCGACGCGCGAGGTACGACTGGCAAAGGGAACGGGAATTCAGAAAAGCTCCCAGACCTGTGATCCTCATTTTTACTGTAGGATAACTACAGACTGATGGAAGTCAGTGTGCGATTTAAAAAAATTAACTGCCTAAAAATTATTGCTATATTGCATAAAAAAAAGGATTGTTGCAGTCCAAATATTTAAAAAAAAAAAAAAAAAAATTTTAGATTTAAGTATAATTCTATTGTCAACTCATGAATACGATACTCATGAGTAGGTATGTATACTAAAAGTATATACCTAACATTTCCATATAATATGTGTACCTTAGTAAGACTGCCCATACAAAGTTTTTATTATCTAATCATTCGTCATTTCGTTCTGCGTATAATAAAGGAAGTGTGAAATAATGGAACAAAATTACAGATAAAATTATTTGGACCAGTCACCGGAGGCAGTAATATTACAAGTTAACGACTAAAGATTTCTGAAAAATATTCTGCATTCTGATTTGATCTCGCAGGGACACTCCGAGCTCTCTCCATAGCCCGCTGAGCTTTTTTTATTTTTTTTAATAAATTTATTTAGTAAATAAATTAAAAAAATAGAATAACTGTTTGTGAGGAGCCTTATCGCTTGAACAACTAGAGGTGAACGCCTCCTTGCTTCGAGATAAAGTGTCAACCAGGAAACTAATTACTTGCTTTTTACGTCCGTTCATAGAGTAGGTTCGATGACCTACATGGCGCAGTGGTGAGCGCTGCGGTCTTATAAATGGGTGGTCTCGGGTTCGATTCCCGGCAGCGTTCCGGCACGATGGCATGTAGAAACCGATTACGGGTATGAGTACACTGCCATACCCCTTCCAAGTTAGCCCCCTACCATCTTAGACTGCATCGTCACTTACCATCAGGTGAGATTGCAGTCAAGAACCATCTTGTCATCGAATAAAAAGAAAGTTACCTAAGTCTTAAAAGAGTGTCCATTCGACTTTATGGATACGCGAGAAATATTTTTTGGCAAGTTTAAAAGGGCTAAAATGAACCCAGAGCCGTTAGACCAATTTAAAAAAATTTTGGCAAATTTTGAGTTCCTACTGTCCGAAAATCATTTTTTCATCTATTAAAAAAAAGTTTACAAAGGAACAGTGCAGTGCAATGGAGCCAGGGTGCTGGTGTTATTTTTACACCCCAGGATAGCTAGCATGAGCGGGAGAAATTTTATCCCCGGGGAAAGGATAAAATGTTTATCCCCTCGCTCAGTTTTATCCACCTGTCGAGCATGAGCAAAACGGTGGAAATAATATCCACAGTGGATATTCTTATAAGAATATATTTTTCCTTTCCCCTGTTGCCATGCTTTAACATAGGGAGAAGATAATTTATCCCTTGTCAGTGGATAAAATCGAGGGATAAAACTTTTATCTCCTCCCCATGCTAACCCTGCTGGTGTTATTTTTATTCCATTAAACTGAACATGAATAGCCATGTGGTGCGACCCCCACCGTGCACCGTAATAACTACGGTTACAAGTTACCGTTACCGTCCGTAACGGACAAGACCGTCCTTGACTGCGATCTCTCCTGATGGTAAGTGACGCTGCAGTCTAAGTGTAAAAACATGCCGAAGATGCCTCACTGCGATATCTCGCGGTCGCGGTTTAGCTCGCTACCTTTATGTCACCTCCATTTAAAACAAATGTATACAAACAGAAGAGCACAAACATGTCGAAGATACCTCGCTGTACCGCGATGTATCGCAGTGAGGTATCCTTCGATATGCTCGCGCTTATCTATTTGCATACATTTGTTTTACATGGAGGTGACATCGAGGTTAGAGGTAGCGAGCTAAACCGCGACCGCGAGATATCGCAGTGAGGCATCTTTGGCATGTTTTTATCCTAAGATGGTAGCGGGCTAACTTGAAAGGGGTATGGCAGTGTAGATTCAACCCATACCCCTAATTGGTTTCTACACGCCATCGTGCCGGAACGCTAAATCGCTTGGCGTCACGTCTTTGACGGTAGAATGGTAACTAGCCACTGCTAAAGCCTCCCACCAGACAAATGCATGATCGCAATGACCTCTGATTGGCTGGCACCCTACCGCTATTGGTTAAAATGCATTGATGCAGCAAGAACGCCATAAATTCAGCCAATCAGCGGCCATTGCGATCGTTACGCTGATGCAATCATTTTAGGCAATCGCCATACTGAATGTCTTCAAAAAATCAAAATTTATTTATTTCATGTAGGCTAACTTGTAGCTCTTATGACACGTCAAAAATCTACCACCGGTTCGGAATGCAGATTCTGCTGAGAAGAGCCGGTAATAAACTCAGCAGTTGCTCTTTTCAAAAAAAAAAATTTTTTACAAAGCTATATGCTATGTACCTATACAGTGCTTCCACAATAAAGCTTCAAAGATGCAAAATGACAAAAAATGAAATGTCTAAAATGACAGCTACAGTATGATGATCGCAATTGCCTCTGAATGACCTATATTCTCATCCGTTCGTTCTTCCGTTCATTCATTCATTCGTTCATAAGTTCAAATATTGAATTATTGTTTTATAACTACGAATATCAGCTTGTTGATATAGCGCCCAGGTCAGGTCAATATGTACATATCACTTACCGCTCATAAAAGCTTCCAGCTTCGTTTGTTACATTTAAAAGTTCTACATAAAGATGGAAACACACTTTTCAAACGCCACGTGATTACACCACACACGTATCTTCCCTGACCCATTTGTCTAGGCCAGTTAACACATAATTATTATTTTTTATGCCATGGACCACTTAGTATATGTTAGTACCTAGGTATATTATAAAAATAGATAAAAAGAAATAAAAAAGATATACATTATATACTAGTGGAGAAAAAAAATTTGCAAAAACACCTACAAGAGCATATTTTGAAGGTAACTTTCTGATTTTTTTAAATAATAAATACTCACATTTATCATTTTAAAAAATCAGACCGTTACACTTTTAATATGATTGATTGGTGTCTATCTCACCGTAGACACACGTATGGCACCACGGCCAGTTCAGTCCCATACAAATTTCCATAGCCTTACAAAATCTTTTCCACTATGATGTATGACAATTTTTACAGACATCTCTATATCTACATTAGGTACCTATATGTAGTATGAAGTATTTATAGATCTACAATAATCTATGATTCTCCTGATGGCTGACGCCCAATCGACGCCATTATTATTGTATTTGGTTTTTTTAGTTTAATTTTCATATATTTCTGTCCCAGAATAGCAATTGTTATTTCAATTTATTGAAATATAGTGCAAGTGTTATGTGCCCGTTATAATAATTCGCGTAAGGACGCTTTTTTTTATAAGTTTCCACAGTGTGAGAAAAGACAAAGTTTTATGGTTTATATTATAAAAGTGTTTAGGATCTTATGTGTTTACCAGTGTGTTGTAATTTGAAAAACGTTTCGTGAAACAAATTATTAAAAATATGACTCTTAATTGGTGTAGGGTGTATCTAATAAACAAAATTAGGACATACAAGTATAATTATATTAGACAAGATCATAAAGACTTACCTGAAATTCCAAAAATGTGTAGGTATTATGTTATTTCAAAGTGAATTAAACAAATATTTTTAAAAAATTTGTTTCTTTATTTCCTATTTTTTTATAAATTATAACCTATAATTATTATTATGGGCAAGGATGGCATTATAGGTAGATACCTACGGTACATACCTGTGGTAGATACCTATGGTACATACCTATGGTGGTATGGTACCTTCATAACAAAAATAAAAATCCATAGACAAAAATAGAAAAAAAAAATATTATTACGCCATTGGTTACAGCAGTTTTCCAAAATGATACATTAGCCAATCATGGGCCTTGATTTCGAGGGTTTAAAATTTGTAGGGCACTGAGCCATCTGATACGTAGTATCATAGTAATATCATAGTAATCTGTGTATGGCACGCTCGCTGGGTTCGTGCGCTATGGTATGGCATTTCTTTTTTTAGAGATAAGCTTCACCTATAAATAAATAAAAGTAACCGAACCAAATCAAAACCAAAATCGGCCCCCCATCAAGTTACTGACTTACCTACTTTAACGTTAATTAAATACTGGTCTCCATCAGTGACCAGCACAAATGACTGTTATGATCTGTGAAACTAGACCATACTTCTCTAATCTGTGCTAGACCAACTCGGCGTTTAAGTATGTCATGCTCTCTTTAAACATTTCTGTGGTGGTGTCGTGTGGTGCGAGTTGTTACGTTCCCTCAAATATGGTTGAGCGAAGCAATGGCTGGATCATGCGTCATTGCGTCATGCTCGTGAACGGGTGCCACCAACGGGAATTCTACTTTCTGTCTGCCCGTCTTACCATGTATTGCATTGTATGTACGTATGCATTTTTGAAACTTCATTGTGGAAACACTGTATACATAGCATAGTTTTGTTACCTATTGTAAAATTTTATTTTTTTTGAAGAGAGCAACCGCTGAGTTTATTGCTGGCTCTTTTCGGTAGGAAGTTCATTCCTAACCAGTGGTAGATTCGTTGACGATTCAAAAGCACTTGTAAAAGTTTATTTGAATAAAAAAAAAATCTATTCTATTCTATTTATCTGCGTCGCGTTTTAAAAGTGTGCTCCCGCCAGATTTCCCCCGCGGTGGAACACTTATAAATCGCCGAGAATAGCGCGCTAAAAGCCCTCCTCCGGAGTGGGTTTTGTTTCAGCGCTGCGTTGGAGTCGAGAGCCCTGCGCTAAACAAACCCACCAAATGTTATAATAATTATCCTCGTAAAATTATTACTTACGAACAAGTTGATGCCCGCGACTTCGTTCGCGTGTATTGAGATTTGTTTTCCCGCGGGAACTCTCTCGTTTTCCGGGATAAAAAGTAGCCTATGTACCTTTCAGCCAAATCCGTTCTGTCGTTGCGACGTGATTGAGTAACAAACATTCATACTTCCAAACTTACGCATTTATAATATTAATAGGATAATAGAATTAAAATATTGAGGACCGATGTCACCAACTATATGTGTGTGTGTGTGTGTGTGTGTGTGTGTTCTTTAGAAAATTAAAGAGTTCCCGCGGGAATTAAAAAACCTTAATCCACGCGGACGAAGACGTGGGCATGGTCTAGTCTACACTACTATTATAAAGAGGAAAGATTTGTATTTTTGTGTGTATGTTTGTAATGAATAAAATCAAAAACTACTGGACCGAAATTTCAGTCAAATGGCTGAAATTTAAAACGAAGATAGATTATACCTTGGATTAAAACATAAGCTACTTTTTATACCGAAAAAAATTATAGTTCCCGCGGGATCTTGAAAACTAATTCCACGCGAACGAAGTCGCGAGCATCAGCTAGTGTAAGATATTTTTATCGCTAAGATAGTGCACGTGGTTGATAATGATAATTTCCAAAAAATAACAGTAAGTTATAACATTTAGCCGGCGGAATGATAAAATGTGTTAATTGGAACGTCATTTGGAAAGGATGCGTCGATTAGTGATTGTAGTTTTTTATTTGCTTCTTGGCAATGGAGGTTGGGCGCAGTCGACCAATATTATCAATAGATGTGAGTTATTGAAAACATTAGCATTTTTAAATCGAGGGGGGGTCGCGGGTTCGACCCCGCGCACGCACCTCTGACTTTTTTTTAATCCGAAATATGCTGGATAGCACTGATGAGGTCTAGGTTGGAGCGTGCTTGCCTAGACGATGCCTATTCACTCTTGCCTTGAAGGTACTCAAATTATAGGTGGCAGGAAACAAGGCTGGAAGAGTGTTCCACACCTTAGCGGTTCTTATCAGAAACGTTGAATACTAGTGGTTCGCCCCGAACTGAGACCTCGCGATATCCCATAATTCCCAAAAGTTTTAATTATTTATTGTAATAATTAACTTTTAACATTAGACGCAATAAAAAAAATAATAGTTGACATAAAACTGTTTTACTGACACAGCGCCATCTATTAGCATTATTGTGAAGCTATTAGCATTTAAAATTAAATAAATTCGTTTCTTTATAACATTTATCTAATTTTAGTATTTGTTGTTCAAGTACAGGATATAACTGAATTTTCAACCAAGTTTCACGTTCTAATATTCAGTAATTCTGAAGTTATAGGGTTCTGACAGACATTTGGACGTACACACTTCTCTGTCTAGTAGGCAAGCGCATTAGTTGACTCAGAGAACTCGCTTCGCTCGTTCAAAAAGCGTTTCGTTCGAGTAGGAACCATATAAGGATGCCAACGCTCACGACTTCTCGTAGTTCTGTGGTGAAAAGGTGAAGGAGGCACTAGAGGTTGTGAAGTTCCTGAGCGCACTCTCCAAAGTATATCCGATAGAAGACCGATAGACATTGCGTCGGTGCTGTAGACTTTTCGGAGTTATGTGCGTCTATGCGTGCATATGCATGCATAGGTATGCATATGCATGCTTCAATGGTGAAGGAAAATATCGTGATTTTTCCTTTTTAGTTGCTTCTATCGTCGGTAATTTTTTTTGTAAAAGTAATAGAATAGAAATATTTTTTATTCAAATAAACTTTTACAAGTTCTTTTGAATCGACGATGAATCTACCACTGCACTGGTTTGGAATGCCTTTCCTGTCTAGAAGAGCCAGCAATAAACTCGGCGGTTGCTCGTTTCAAAAAAAATTTTTACACTAGATACTGAAACTATGAACTTCCACGATGAAGTTTCCTAAGTCCAATACAATACAAATACAAATAAATACAATCCAATGCATGTTAAGACGAGTAGACAGAAAGCAGACCCATTCCCGTTGGTAGCACCCGTTCACGCGCATGACGCATGATCCAGCCGTTGCTTCGCTCAACCATATTTGAGGGAACGTAACAGTAATAAATTGTAATATTTTCAGGTGTTCACAGTGGAGGGCAGCTCCCTCTAAGCGCGATCGTGCACGGATGCTTCGACGCGCCCTGTGTGAAACTGCCACTGCAAGAACTTGTTATCGATATCATATTCCTAGCACGTAATGTCTCAAATTGAATAGTTTAATATTAATACTCAATTCGATGCCTCAACATGGATAGCCTGAGTAGTCATGCTCTCTTTAAACATTTCTGTGGTGGTGTCGTGTGGTGCGGGTTGTTACATTCCCTCAAATATGGTTGAGCGAAGCAATGGCTGGATCATGCGTCATGCTCGTGAACGGGTGCCACCAACGGGAATGGGTCTGCTCTGACTGCCCGTCTTGACATGCGTTGGATTGGTGTACCTACGTATGCATTTTTGCATTTTTGAAGCTTTATTGTGGAAGCACTGTATACATAGCTTTCATTAACTATTGTAAAATTTTATTTTATTTTTTTGAAAAGAGCAACCGCCGAGTTCCTTGCCGGCTCTTCTCGGCAGGAAAGGCATTCCGAACCAGTGGTAGATTCATTGACGATTCAAAAGTGCTTGTAAAAGTTTATTTGAATAAAAAATATTTCTATTCTTCTATTCTATTCTATTCGTAAGATTATTATACAATGAAGTGAAGAACATTAGTAATTTTTTTTAAACTTCTTTTAAGGCAAGAGATTCTGTTGTCTCTTTGAGCGCGTTTTTTTCCTCTAAAGGGCCTATCCAATATCTTTGTGTAATGTGATACATGCGAAAGTTTGGATAGATGGACTTAATCACGCCGCAACGACTGAACCAATCTGGCTGAAATGGCACAGAGATAGATTATAGTCTGGAATAACACATAGGCTTCTATTCATCCCGGAAATAAAGAACCTTAATCCACGTACGAAGTCGTGGGCTCAGCTATTCGACCATTTAGCCAGGACTTAGCAAGCGCACGCATTCCCCTCTGCCGAAGTACATGTACAAACGTACGTGTTAGTTTGTAAGTGTGACAGCTTTTGAGTTAGTGTGCGTTCATAGAGACATTAAGTTTTTTACAAGAGTGTGCGGAAGTGAGTAAATGTGTGCTGTACGTGATTACCCCACCTCACCGCAGAAAGTGGCGGAATATATTCAGTACTAAATCTGTGTAAAGGCTCGTCCCGGCTAAATGGTCGAAGGCTCAGCTAGTATGAAATCTATTTTGAATTTGAAAAGGTGTTTAATGTTTATTGTTCACAGCTCGGAATATCAGCCAAATGACGACGCAAGCGACTGCCTCGTTCAACGTGGGAAACATCCAGCTCAACCTTCCTCTCGACCTTGGGGAGGTAGCGAGTACCTGTGACTTCCTCACCCTGCCTTCCTCCTGCCCGATCCAGGGTACGGAGATCGTGCAGTATCGCTTCAGGATGCTCATTCAACAGTTTTTCGCCGTGGTAAGTCATCGAAAACTCCAATATGGATCTCTTTTTTTAGGAATATTAGCCAACCTGAAGTTGACTAATATCCTCCTATGCCCTCCAAATAAGCGGAAAGCTTATGTTAAGAGTGGGTACGACAATAGTGCCACGGGTGGGATTCGAACCTGCGACCTTACAGTTTTCAGTCCGCACCTTTAACCGTTGGGCTATAAATGAGGCTTAGAATTAATTAGATACTCAAAGAAGAATGATATTTTGGGAGCGGTTGGTGAGGCGGTATGCACTCTCTATTCCCCCACTCTCATAGTCCGATGAGACGGAAATGGAAAACGACCGGAGAAAGATCAGGCGCAGTACCGACGGCTTTATTTCCTTTCTCCGGGCTAGTAGCTTCTGAGAATTTTTTTTTTTTTCAGAAAACCCCAATACATTTAATGGCTCGATTCGGGAATCAAACCCGGGACCTTGTCATCCGCAGTCGAACATGCTAACCACTAGACCAACGAGGTTGGAAAGTATATAATATACCTACTAGCTTTTGCCCGCGACTTCATCCGCGTGAGTTAGGTCACTGTTTTTCTGGGGTAAAAGGCTCTTCTTGCCCTCAACTATGCTGTGACGTATATAAAAAGTTCATTGAAATCAGTCAATCCGTACTCGAGATATCATCAAGAAAGCCGTTCCATACAAACGTTGTTAAACCACGTTTTACGTCACGTCTTACGGGATCGGGATAAAAAGTATCCTATATCCGTCTCAGGTTCTAAGCTACGTCCCCACCAATTTTCAGTCAAATCCGTTCAGCCGTTCTTGAGTTAGAAATAGTGTAACTAACACGACTTTCTTATATACACGGTGAAATTTCATTGGTTGTACTCCCTGAAAGAGGTGAATGTGCTCATGAAACTGAACAACTTTCCCCAGGGAACATAGGTCGAAATATGAAAAAAAAATTTGGACCTCCCATAGTAAATCAATCAGCTGATCGTCAAGTTTGTATGGAGGGTCCAATTTTTTTTTTTCATATTTTGACCTATGTTCCCTGGGGAAAGTTGTTCAGTTTCATGAGCACATTCACCTCTTTCAGGGAGTACAACCATTAAAATTTCAACCGGTATATATAGATAAAGTGAGATAAGAAGTTTTCCAGGACACGCAGCCGAACCTCGAGATCAGGACAGTGGATAACGACTTCAACAAAGCTGTAATATGGTGCATCCGACTGCCCATCCGTATCTTGGAGCCGCTGCCAACTGTCTCAAGTGCGAATAAGGGGGGGAGAGGGGGAAAAGAATAGAATAGAACAGAATAATAATGTTTATATTCTCTTCGGCCGCGTACTAGACCGACGTTTCGTAACCAGTTTCGTATAAAGAATATTTTAGTCTTCCTACGAAACCAGTTACGAACGAATGTCGAATACATTTTGTTCCATTAACTCTTCTTTAATTTCTTTACTTATTATAAATAATAATAATTACAGAATTTGAATTACGTATTTTTTCAGGATTCTGTTGAAAAACATAATAATTTCATTACGGAATACATACACGAGCGAAAGGGTCGGCAATCCCTAGGCCTAGAGCCTAGTAACGCCATCTAGAGTCATGTTATTAAACAAAGGGTTGGCAATCTGTTTCTTTTTAATAATCTCTGGCACCTGTGCAGTCCCTGAAAACTCGATATCTCGTGTTTTCGGATTAGAACACCCTTTGTTAGTTAGATCCGGACATGGGATCCGGACGTTATTTGATACAAGAAGCCGTGCATAACAAAACTGAACTTTAGATTGTTTCAAAACAACTTTGAATGGGACTTGCTAGAATAAGACTTATTTTAGCCGACTACAGCAAAGCCGAGGGTTATGATTTTAGCAGTCTACGTATGTATGTGTGTGACTAGTTACGAATAAATTACTGAGCCGATTTTGGTATATTGTACTGAAAACTGAATGGTCGCAGGTTCGAATCCCACCCGTTGCACCATTGTTGTACCCACTCCTAGCACAAGCTCTCCGCTTATTTGGGGATAGGAGGATATTAGTCAACTTCAGCTTGGCTAATATTCTTTTTAATAAAAACAAAATATTAAGTACCCATGAATTTAAGTAGCTTACTTTATACCCTATAATGTACCCAATGTATGTGTACCTGTAAGCGTACATTATGTAATTATGTATACCTAATGTATAACATATTAAGTATGCATAATGTATTAGGTATACTTAGCGCTCACATGAATACCTACTGGTGAACGGATAAACCTAATTGCGTTTTTGATTCACCGTTATCGAATTAACACAATGTAAACATCAAATGTATATTTTGTTTAAATAAATAAAAATATGTAGCTTTTGCCCACGGATTTTTCAAATCCCTATTTCACTCCATAGAGTGAGCTGGGTAGATATTCACCCAGGGCCATAATAAAAAAAATATTGATTGATTTGATCTTTTTATTAATTGTAAAGGACAGTAAAAAATTATAAAGATGACTTAATTTTGTTAATGACTTTAATTTCCTTGCATAAATATTCATTTTTACATGTCATCATATTTTTAATTCACAACTAATATCGGCGTAGGCTTTTCTTCCTTATTCGCGTCAGCGATCGCCCGGTCCGATCCGGTCCGCCCGGATCGCGGCGGTAGAATCTGGATGGGTAGCCGGATGCACCAGATAACTTCATTGTTCCTATCATTGTCCACTATCCTGAACTCCACAGTAGCTACTGTACCCTGAAAATATTAATGGACGAATCCTTTAATGTGGTACACTAGATGCATAATAAGAAATATGTCCTCCCAATCGAATAATTCAATTGTTTGTGAAGTCTGCCAATTTACATTGGGCCACGGCTCATAACTAGTGTCCGACGGAACCTTTGACTTCGGCCACCTTCGGCCAACCACCATCCATATACCATACCATACCAAGTCCTACCAAATTTTGGGTTCCGGCAAAATAGGCCGAAGTTTTGGCGTAGCGTGCGAGAACAGCTTACAGTGGTATTGTGAGTGACATTCATCGGGCTGATTCCGAGGCGGGCCGAAATATGGAGAGGTTCTTAACAGTGCGCAGAATGCCAGAAAAAAAAACCCGCGATAGATGAAATAAAACATACCGAAACCTCGTGTGAAACGCGACAGCTGGTAGCTTGTAGTAGTCTAGAATACATCATGTATTCTAATAACTCGTAAGATGTTCATTGCAAATTGGTTAAAAATTAGACCTAACTTCGCCATTTTTTCTTTGTCGAACAATTTCCACTATTTTATATTTCTACTCGGTATCGTTCCTTGGAAGTATGATGTAATTTTTGCCTGATTTTTTTTCGGATATTAAAATCTTGATCTACTGGTGTAAAAATCAAATCTGCATCTGAAGATTTAGCACTGAGGAGTCAACTTACCACGGGAAAGAAGGGCTCAATGAACATCCTGAGGCGGTATTGCACGACCTCTCCCTCGAGGATGGGGCAGTAGGTGTTGGTGAAGAAGTTGCAGGTCCTGGCGTGGACGCCCAGGTCGTAGGGGATGTTGACCTCGATGATGAAGTTGAGGATGGCTGTCGCCAGAGTCGTCATGTTGCGTGTGGTATGGGCTGGTAACAAAATAAATTATTTACTTTTTAATAGCGGACTCTCGTGACTTCGTCCGCCTCTTCAATTCACAATCGACTGTAAATCCGGAAAGTTTAAGTGGGCAGAACCCCTGCAGCATCAGGATTGAGGAGTTGGGTTCTGGAATTCAACGATGTAGTCTTTACTTGGTACCTACAATAACTATTCATAAGTTCCTAAATTCCTACAGTTTAAGGGTGTAGTAACTAGTACCCCCTTGTAAGCTGTTATTTTGATATTATAAACAGACACTTCAAATTTATTAAGTATTTGTATAGATAGAAAAGTGGTTTCTCACAAAAAATCTCTTGTGTTAGCGAGCAAAGTGTTTTATAGTGTTCTTCGCGAAGTTGTATTGTCGTCCAGTAGATGGCGTAACGTCTGAAAGACAAAGATTTACACGAGCTTTGTTCCTATGTAGGTGCGACTTTAGCAATCTACTGTAGGTACTACTTTTGCTAATCTCTGCCATTGTTCAATTTATTTTTCTTTTTTTTATATATATATATATATTTTTAAATATGTATGGATTTCTTACGTGCTTTGAATATGACGTCAATAACTACATCTTCCAGCTGCGGCAGCAGGCAGGGCGGGTTGTTGCAGCCGTGCACGTAGGCGTTGAGTGGCAGATCGACCGGACTCAGCAGGCCTAACATAAACAAACACATAAACATGCTATACTTTTTTTTTTAGTTTTAGGTAGGTTTACGATCCCAACAGAACCTAAGTGCCCAAATATGCTCTGATATAAATCTGTCTCGTTTTAACTCTGTCTTGAGTCTGAGCAGAGTGAGAGTGCGGTCTATAGATTTCAGCCTAAGAAGCGTGGAACGGCTTGACGGCTACAGGCTTAAAGCCTTAATGGGCCTCATAAGAAGGCTCAGAATCACTCAGCGGGCGATGGAGAGAGCTATGCTCGGAGTATCCCTGCGAGATCAAATCAGGAATGCGGAGATCCGTAGGAGAACCAAAGTCACCGACATAGCTCAGCGAGTTGCGAAACTGAAGTGGAAATGGGCGGGGCACATGTTCGAAGAGCTGATGGTCGATGGGGTCCCAAGGTGCTGGAGTGGCGTCCCCGCACCGGGAAGCGCAGTGTTGGCAGACTCCCCCACTAAGTGGACCGACGACATCAAGCGAGTCGCAGGGAGCCGCTGGATTCAGGCGGCGCAATACCGAAGCCTGTGGAGGTCCATGCAAGAGACTTATGTCCAGCAGTGGACGTCTATTAGTTAAGAAAGAAGAAGAAAGCCTGAATGAAAACTTACATCGATTAACATTGGTGGTCTGCCCCTTAGCGAGCACCAGTAGTGCACAGAACACAACAATAACTTTGTACATCATGTCCGATTCTCGACTTAATCGATAAATTATCACTGGCCCAATATATAGTTATTTTGTTGAGATTTATCAAACAGGTGCACTTATCTTAGCGATAAAGTTTTTAATTAGGTAAAACTTGCTCGCCAATGTGACTAATCGGTTATCCTAACTTTCAAACTAATTTTTTTAATTTTTTAATTAAAATTTAAATGCGAAAGTAATTCTGTGTGTTTGTACGCTTTCACGCCTGAACCGCTGAGCTAATTTTGTTAAATTTCGGTATAGAGATAGATTGGACCTTGGTTAAGGACATCGGCTACTTTTTGTTACAAGAATTAAACTTGAAGGGGGTGAAACAAGGGATGATCGTTTTGGCAAATTTACTCACCCATAACTCACGTTAAACCTGAACCGATTTTAATGAATCTTTCTTTATTGGAAAGTGAGTATAATAAGGTAAGTTTTGCCCAATTTTGGTGAAAATCTAATGAATAAAGCAGAAGATAGATAATGCAACTCTTCACGGATAGCAGCAAGTCACTCGCACAAAACCTAAATGAACGCGGACGAAGATCGAAGTCGCGGCATCAGCTTGTACACAATATTAAGTAGGTGTCTAAACTAAATTAAATTGGCGTCCCTAAATCTAGTGCTATCCTTTTCCGCAGAAAGCATTATGAAAGGGATAGCACGAGATTAACACCTGTCAAATAAGTTAAGTTCAGAGATTGTGTAAAACAGAATTAGCTACAATGTTTCATATCACATCACACTAAGGGTCAACTCACACCGAGGAGCGATGCGACGCGACGAGACGCGCAGATGTTTGAAGAAGCACGAGAGACCGTACTACGTAAGTAAAGAGGCGCCGCGTGGCGCATCGCGAGCGACTTGAATTGAGGTGTTGATGATTAACAAAGATTTTGGAAGGAGTTTTATTATACGCGAGGCTTACTTCGACACGTATCTAGATCACTTTCGTGCTCTCACTGATATTTGTAACCTATTGTGTAGCAAAGAGGTTCTATATTGATATCGCTTTCGACAAAAGTACGAGCATCGTCGCGTCTCGGTGTGAACTGACCCTAATATTATAAAGGCGAAAGTTTGTATGTATGTTCCACAACGAATGAACAGATTTGGCTGAAATTTGGAATGGTAAAAAGGTATCTCACCTTATACCCAGGATTAACATCTAGGCTACATCTTATCCCGGAAAATTAAAATGTTCCCGCGGGAATTAAAAAACATATTATCCACGCGGACGAAGTCGAGGGCAACATCTAGTAAGTAAGAAAATGACTAAAATATCCACAGGTGTTGATGACTAACAGAGATTTTGCAAGAAGATTTATTTGGACATTAGATAGATTTACAATATTATCATAATACCTATCTAATAGCTTCTTTCCGCGACTTTGTTTGCGTAGAGTTACGAATTAGTCGAAAATTAGTTCGAATCTGATCCTGCTAATATTATAAATGTGAAAGTTTGTGAGGATGGATGTATGGATGGATGTTTGTTACTCCTTCACGTCACAACGAAGGAAACGATTTGGCTGAAATTTGGGATGGGAATAGCTCATACCCAGGATTAAGACATAGGCTATATTTTAACCCAGAAAATTTTCTAATACGTCAATAAAGGATTTTCTGATACGTCATTAAATGATATCTTTTTCGTAAAAAGTAAAAACTTAACAAACTGAGCGGCCGTCTCACTAACTTCGTATTTTCAGACGAAATTGAGTAACAATATTCGTTTAAATAATCTCGTTTATAAATTCCCCTTTTCCTTGGGGGATCGGGATTCATAAAATATTTGCAAAATTTCATCGTCCACTCTCTCAATTACTGGCAATGTAATAAAAATGTCTATCGTGACGAGAAATAATATTTCTGACGGCTTGTTATTACATTTTTTGTCCAAAAGGGGATACCGGCGATAGCGAGGAAAGACGGCTTTCTGTTATAAACAGAAATTACTGTCTATTATTCTGCCCTCGTAATTGAAAACACAGTAACTTAAAGTAACTTTTAATTTAACTTACTGTGTTTTCAATTTCGAGGGCAGTATTAAAATGTATGTTCTTCTATCAAAAGTCTTTTTATAAGTAACGACAGAAAAAGAAGAAACTTGTGACAGTATTAGTTCTCTCTCTCTCGTAGTCATGGGATCATGGGACGGATATCCGACAGACCGGAGAGAGATCAGACGCAGGACTTACTTACTTGCTCTCCGAGGCACGGGGGTGACACTTTCTCACTAATAGCCTGGAGTTAGGAAGAGCACAAGGTTACGTACTCTTTCTAAATCCAGGTTACTAGTGAGAGTTAGTTGATAGAAAATCCCTTACATACATCTTTTGGTTCGACCCGGAAATTGAACCAGCTGCCGCCCTAGTCATATTACAAACGGGTTGTATCTATTCTCTTTCCATGATCGCTAACGACACACAGTCCAGCTAGGTAGGTCCAATTTCGGGAAAGAAATCGACCGCCGAATCCAACTCGGCTGGACAGCGTTCGGGAAGCTTCGTGATGTCTTCTCGTCCAAAATTCCACAGAGCCTGAAGACTAAAGTCTTCGAACAGTGCGTGTGATGATTTATGGATCCGAAACATGGTCGCTAACTATGGGCCTCACAAGAAGGCTCAGGATCACTCAGCGGGCAATGGAGAGAGCTAAGCTAGGAGATTTCTGCAACCGAATTCTTTTTTTTTTTATTTTTTTATTCGATGACAAGATAGCCCTTGACTGCGATCTCACCTGATGGTAAGTGACGATGCAGTCTAAGATGGTAGCGGGCTAACTTGGAAGGGGTATAGCAGTGTAAATTCAACCCATACCCCTAATCGGTTTCTACACGCCATCGTGCCGGAACGCTTAATCGCTTGGCGGCACGTCTTTGACGGTAGGGTGGTAACTAGTCACGGCCAAAGCCTCCCACCAGACCAGACCAGAGATAATTTAGAAATTATAAATTCCTAAATTGTCCCCGCCGGGAATCGAACCCGAGACCTCCCAGTTATAAGACCGAAAGATAAGATTCGAAAGCACTTTGTAAAAGTTTATTTGAATAAAAAATTATTCAATTCCATTATATTCTATTCTAGAACATGGTAACCGCTAGACCAACGAGGTAGTATGGTCTAGAATCTAGATAATTAATGGTGCTGATAGGTGACGTCATACGTCAGCTACTCTTTATTGACAATACCTGCTGAAACTCATCTTCGAGGCGGGGTGACGGTAATCTAGTGAATCAATCATAATTTGTGCATCGACAGCTCAAAAACGGTGGAAGAGCGCATTAAAAACCTGAAAAACTTCACTAAATTCATATTTATCTTTTCGTATCTATGTCGCAGCAAGATGGTTGTAGTCGTGATATAGTTCTTAGTTATTTTCCTAGGGATTTAGCTATGTACCGTAAGATAGATATATGGAAGCGGTTACGTAACTATCTTACTAGACAGATGTAGTGAAATAATCATTTCAATTAAGGGGCGCAACGACCTTAGGGACTTTTAAGGTTCCGTACTCAAAGGGTGCTAACGGAAGTTGAAATTTTCCCAGAATGTGTTTAGTATCCAGTTTGCATCAGTTTTTTAGCAACTGTAAGCGGCATATAGAAAAATTTATTCAGATTTCTCTTTTAAGCCCCAGTTTATCGTATTTCGAGAAATTGCCTATAAAGAACAATTTACTTTTCAATTTTCTACTCCATTAGCTTGCGCACGCTTGCTTGTATCGGGCGAAACAATCACACGGCCCCTTTGCTTAACGTATATAAATTGAGACAATTTGGCTCCGCACCATCTTAATGGCACGTGTAATGGACGTACCTACACGAAAGTGGCGAATTCACACATTTACCGCCCAGTAGGCTATTCGTTCCGTCCTCAAGCTCTCTCTCTGCGTCGTGTTCCCCATTACTGAGGGTCGTGACCTTCCTCAAGATATAACATCGTTAACTAACAAGACCATATTTCGAGCTATGATCCAATATAAACGTAAAAATTCTTTTTACAAAACCGACTTCAAGCGCCACTACAAAGTATATCAATTGTGCCTATATGAAGAGTTTATTGGCTCCAGTCTGCTCAGACTGCTGGTAAATCTGCCTAAAAGAGATAAATAAAAGAGAAATGTATTGCTAATTCTTTGAATAAACCAAATTATGCGCAAATATCACATTTATTTCTAATGTTCATAAAATCATATTCTTCTTCTTTTCTTTGTTGAATGGCTTTTTGTAGTTCTCACTAACGTTTCCTAACTTGTTAGGTGACGCTTTTTATCAATATTGTTTCACGAACTTTTAAGGAACACCTGATATTGGCTAAGAGATTGTATTTAGGGGCTTCCTACGTAAAGACTCCTCCGGGTATGATTTAGGTATGGTTGTTTTTCGCGTAGCCACAAAATCCCAAAACGATCACAAACCTTACGATATTTATGGTTTTAACTAAATCCATCGCCCGTCATCCCTTTAATAATGCCTCCCCGGTCTAAAAGAAACCGAACCAAACCAAATAAAACGACAACTAAAACCAATTCGTTACATCCAAACTGGCGGCGGTCATTTAGCAGCACTCGCTCCGAAATTACTTTAAAAATCTAAAAGCTGAAAGTGAAGTATGTTCCATTTGGTGCTTTTTAAAAAAAATGCGTTGATGACACAGCCTAGTGATTGCAGTAAGTGTATGGATTACGAACGCTAATTTTCTATAATTCTTTCGATTCACGAGGGCGCATGAGCTTTACTTGTGGATACGTCGTGTATAGCGTTGCCAGGCGTCCGGATAAAGCCGGACATAGGTAGGCTTTTTGATTGCGTGTCCGGCCAAAATAAACGGTGTCCGTCTTGTCCGGCTTTTGTTAGGCTTTTTTTGCTATCCCAGGACATAACGCAAACGTTGAAAGAGCTTTTTCCTTGATAGGTCAGCAATGGACGAAAGAACGCAACAGATTACAGGTTGATACTGTTGCCAAAATGTTGGTTGTAGAATTTAATTTAAAACATTTGACATGTAAGGATTTTTACAACTACATTTTGAAAGAAACTGAGCTCTTAAAGCAGGTTTCGGCAAACCAAAAATATGAATAACTAGTAGCCCGCGCCGACTTCGTCCGGGTTGAAAATTAAATATATTTTGTTCTTGTGAGCTTCTTATAGGAGACGATTGTCCATAAGATCACCACAGGAACCACACGAATATCCCGCACCGATACCCGCCACCGTGCCCCGCCGAGCCAGCCGGCACCATTTTAATATTTTGTCGCGCGGAGATATTAATTTTCCGATAACTCCTAAGATATTTATTTAAATTGTATAATGTAAAGGGCAAATATGTTCTAAATTAAATACTTACGATAATAAACATATTTATTTAGATATAGATTGACATCACATCGGTTAAAGAAGCTTCGAAAATAATTCATTATTTTTAATCAAAATTTGAAAGATAGAAATGGTTACTGTAAGTTATCCTTAGAATATAGACATATGCTATCGCGGACTTTTTTTTAGAACTCTTTAAGAGGAACAATTCACCCATACATCATTTTCATCCAATAACAGTATATGACCCAGCGCACGCCTTGAAAATGTGTAAGAGTCAAAAAAAATTCCGACTTCTTTAACAAATTTGCACATAATATCTAGCCATAATACATTTATTAACATAATTATAGCCTATAACCATCTGGAATAATGTACCTTTGAAATGGTAAAAGAGTTATTGTAATAGGTGCGGTGGTTCCAAAGTTTGCTCCGGACATACATACAAACTCACAAAATTCGCGCTCTCTCTTTATTATAATAGTATAGATTATTTTTATTGTGTTACACAATTTGTGTATAACTCAAAGAGAAAAAGTTTTTTTGTTTCATTATTTAACTTAAAGAGAAGAAGTTTTTGATTATTTTTTTTTTTAGTTAAAAAAGTCTTATTTGTGCCTTTCATTAGTATTTAAGAAAAATTCAAATATGTTGATAAATGTTTAAGTATCTAGAATTTAATTTTGACTGATGACTATTTGACTGATTAATAATAAAGTACCTATCTAAGACTGATTTGGCATTCGATTTTATTTATTATTTCACTAGAAATTAACAAGATTTATGATAATAATCAAAAAAACTTGATTTTACATACAATTTTTTTGTCGTACCTATTAATACTGAGACAAAATCCTCAATAATATAGGGTGTCCGGCTTTTTTACCCAAATGTCCGGCCAAACTGGCTGGTCTGTCCGGCTATTAGGTTTGGCGACCTGGCAACCCTAGTCGTGTACATACACATTGCGTAAGTGTGCGTGCCTGTCAGGAGCCTGTCGGCCAGGCGCGAGCGAACTCTCGCTCACACTTATACAGATACGATACACACACAACCATGAGCCCTCGTCAATTGCAAGAACTATAATAATAACTTAACTTGTTCCACTGTAGGTCATTAGATTCTAGTATAAAGTCGCGATCGGGCCAAAAAAAATTAGCCATATTCACAAAATAGTGAAACATCATAATTAGACTTGCAACGAATATTCGGTTACTATTCGGTATTCGGCCTATTCGGCTGCTTTTATTATATTCGGCCGAATACCGAATATCTACATATTATTCGGCCGAATACCGAATACTTAAATAATATATTTTGTCATAGAGAAATAATTAAATAAAATGAAAAATTAAAATCGATTGATTACGTATATATTCATACGAGTATTTTCATTTCTGTTATAATCATTTAAGTAGTCATTGGTGCATAACACAGGCACATAATGTAATCATTTTCTGTATAAAACAAGTTAAGAATTTTTCTATGCATTTGAATTATTTTCATAATCAAAATTTAGAAGGGGAAGGTTATGGTGCAGAAAGACTAACGTTTCTGCATTTTTAGGAAGCAGTTTACTTCTTTTTTTCTCGTAGACCATCCCAACTTCAGAGAAAAGGCGCTCTGAATAAACACTACTTCCTGGCGCCGACAAATATGTTAATCAAACACGGAAATTCAAATTTCCTCGCTTGCCATCATGTATACGGGTTGTCATGACGGGATATATTACTAATATTTAAGAAAAGATCCATTTCTGTTGAAACTACATTTTTTTCTGTTGCAATATACCGCGCAGAGCAACAGTGGGCGCGCGGGCGATGAGTAGGTACATTAGAACAAAACAAAGGAGCGCGAAACAATCACGTCTGTACAAGTTTTTGGCGCTAAAATCCAGCCGAATACTTTTGCCTAATATTCGGCTATTCGGTCAGGGGCCTCGCCGAATATTCGGTATTCGGTATACTGCCGAATATACTATTCGTTGCAAGTCTAATCATAATATTTGACGTGCGTTTGTTTTGTTATTTAGTCGTTAATTAATTTTTTTTTATATACTTGAAATAAAGTTTTTTAATAACTTATTTGTTTTTTGACCTATTTATTTTCTGTTACGAATGTTATTCTTACATGTTACATTTTCGATTGTAATTGTTTTGTTTTTTTTTTGTTCGATGACAAGATAGTCCTTGACTACGATCTCACCCGATGGCAAGTGACGATGCAGTCTAAGATAGTAGCGGGCTAACTTGGAAGGGGTATGGCAGAGTACATTCAACTCAAACCTCTAATCTGTTTCTACACGCCTTCGTGCCAGAACTGTAAATCGCTTGGCGGCACGTCTTTGGGTGGTAACTAGCAACGGCTAAAGCCTCCCACCAGACAAAAATTAATGAATATCCACATTTTGACAACAGTGAAATACCCAATTGTTATAACTGGGTTTACTGTATAACCTACACTGTGCTGTAATCCAACGAGTCGTTCAGAGGCTCTCAATTTGTTCCGCGTCCATTCGTCAACACAACCGCACGCAGCTCGTCAGTCTTCAGCCGCCATTTTGTGCACAGTTTAGGTCTTCGGACCAGTGATGCAAATAGTCCAATTTCAGTTATAAAATTTCCTGCACCACATAGATTATTATAGATATACTTACCTAATAGTTGCTAGCGACGCGAATTACTTTTCCGCCAAGCCCTTGTGCTCTAATCATGTGTTCTTACTGTGCCCATACTAATTTACTAATATTATAATGTTTGTTAGTTTGTCCTTCTATAACGCTGCAATAGAGCTACGGATCGACGTGATTTTTTGCCTGAGTATAGTTGAGGAGCTGGAGAGTGACATATTCTACTTTTTATCCCGGAAAATCAAAGTTGCCGCGGGATTTCAAAAACTAAATTCATGCGGACGAAGTCGCGGGCATCAGCTAGTAGCTAAATAATGTCATCCCGACCGAATCTCCACAGAAATAAAACTTCTGTGCGAGCGAAATATCTCTAATAGTGGACAAGAGCGTGGTAAAAGAGATTCCTAGCCTTTAGGCGCCATCTATTGGCCAATCTAATAGCTTCCTCGCGACCTCCATGAATGTTCTTCCGCAAATTGATGATTCTCCAAACCAGGTCTTAACCTTGGTACTACCCACAGAGCAGAAACTTTGTTTCTGCTCTGTGGTACTACCTCATTCAAATTTCAAATTCAAATTCAAAATTTATTTATTTCATATAGGCCAACTTGTAGCTCTTATGACACGTCACAAATCTACCACCGGTTCGGAATGCAGATGCTGCTGAGAAGAGCCGGCAAGAAACTCAGCAGTTGCTCTTTTCAAAAAAATTTTTTTTTTTACAAAACTATGCTATGTATACAGTGCTTCCACAATAAAGCTTCAAAAATGCAAAAATGCATACGTAGGTACACCAATCCAAAGCATGTCAAGAGGGGCAGTCAAAGCAGACCCATTCCCGTTGGTGGCACCAGTTCACGAGCATGACGCATGATCCAGCCATTGCTTCGCTCAACCATATTTGAGGGAACGTAACTAGGGAATGCAAATCTCGCGAGATTGGGGCTCATGCGAGATCTCGCGAGATTGTAAATAACAATACTGCGAGATCTCGCCAATTTCGAGATCTCGCGAGATTGGCAATTTCGTGTGTTTTTTTGCAAATAATCACAATATTTGAATAAATTAGGATAAAAATTATAAGTATTATGAGATAACATTTATTTTCACGAATTTTTTCAATAGAAAAATTATGCATCAAATTGTCTATAATTTATTAATAAACTTCTAAGTAGTAAACTTTGACGTACATATCTATCAAATCACTGTGGAAGCACTGTATACATAGCATAGTTTGGTTACCTATTGTAAAAAATTTTATTTTTTATTTTTTGAAAAGCAACTGCTGAGTTTCTTACTGGTTCTTCTCAGCAGAATCTGCATTCCGAACCAGTGGTAGATTTATGACGAGTCATAAGAGCTACAAGTTGGCCGTGTCAGTCCGCGCTTCGAATAAGACTTTTTTATGCTCGAGTGCAATCTCGTTAATCTCGCGAGATCTCGCCCTTTTTTCGTCCGAGATTAATCTCGCTAAAAAAGGCCGAGATCTCGCGAGAACGAGATCTCGCGAGATCGAGATTGCATTCCCTAAACGTAACAACCCGCACCACACGACACCACCACAGAAATGTTTAAAGAGAAACCTTCAGTTTGGTTTATTATACAAATAGTAGGATGTCGAAGTTCAGCGCAATCTCCCAGTGTATCCCATAGAAGACGGGTCTTAGACGACATCATGTATTCCGTCCTGTTATTCGATTGTGTCGGTGTTTTACATGCGGGCAAAATTGGATAATTTTAGTGTCGTCGATCGTCCAAAAAAATGTTTTTATTCCAGAGACCTTTCATACGGCCAGCTTTTTGACCACCGCCAAATAACGCTTATCCGAGGAATAAAGACGTTCTAAGAGTTTTTGTATGGAAAATCTGCAACGTCATCTTTTTAATGGATAGCCATGCTGAACTTGACTGTTATTCTACGCTCTTCTCCAAATAAGCGAAAAGTTTGTGTTAGGAGTGGGTACGACAATAGTGCAACGGTTGGCGCTCGAACCTGCGACCCTTCAGTTTTCAGTCCGCACCTTTAACCGTTGGGCTATTGAGGCTTTATTTCTATTATCATATAAGTTTAAAGAAAAAACTACAAGTGTAGATACGTAAAAATAACTTAATCATTTATTTTGTTTGGAAATGGCATCAATTTCGACAATCAATTACACTCATTTAAAATTTAAAATCACCGTTGAAACTGAAAAGAATATCAGCTTGCAGTGTATTTTTGTATTTATTTGAGTAGGTATCTGAATGACCTTACACTCTTACACTACTCTAAATGTAGAAATCCTAAGCAGGATTTGTGTACGAGTAAGTTATGTTTTCACCAACATTTCCTAACTTTTAAGGGCTATTAAGCTAAGTTAGGAAATGCTTTCTATTAATTGCGTTTTCACGAACCTTTAGGGAACACTTCAAGGTGAAAATAAAATTGGGTAAGGGATTGTATTTAGGGGCTGCCTACTTAAAAAGACTCTTATTTATGTAGGGGACGATTTAGGTATGGTTGGTGAAAATGGGCATTAGGATCTTAATTAAGAGCCCGACTCGAAGCTCAAATCCTAATTAGGATTCTTACTTTATTGTAGCAGAATATTAAATGGTCAAATTAAATCTTCACAACGTACAACGAAATATTCCTACTGTTTATCATAAAAATGCTTTTTATGTAATTCTTAATTAGATACCTTATACTTAAAAACTAAATAAACTATACAGAATGATGAAAAAATCACAGATTTATTGGCCATGTGTGGCATATTATAATAACATAATTGGTTCTCTACAAGTCTAGTCTAATTTTTTTGCATGGAGTAAATTAACATTGTGTTTTTTGACGCCAGTAAATCACATATTTCTGTACATTGCATAAAAGTAGTAGTAGTGTACATTGTCATAAATCTATCATTTGTTATCTCAGAACAATGGACAAAAATGTCACAATTTGAAACTGTATTTGGTTAACATTTTGAAAGATTTACGCAACTTGGATAAAACAGAGTATTAAATACTTGGTGGATTTTTAGTTCTTACAAGGGGTCTCCGGATATCAAGCAGAAAAATGTTGAGAAATTCAAGAATATTAAAAACAAGTTTGACATGTGTGTTAATATTTTTGAGTTAACACTATTTATAAAACAATAAAATATATATTCAGACTGCAGATATTACTTTACTCCATGCGGCCGAGAACAATCATAACACGATTACCACCCCCCCCTCTCCACCTCCCCCACTCAATATTTCACGAATTATAATCAGTCAAGTCAAATACAATTAATCGATCGTACTATGACCAGGAATATTCTACAATCACTCGACATAAAAGTGTGCGTCTTTCCCGCTTTAATCAGATCACCAAAAATTCTACACATTCAAAATCAAAATAAATTAAATCTCACTTCACTGGAGGAACTTATTATGGGATAATAGTTTTATCAACAACAACTGCTGGATCAATGTTTATCATATCTTTCAGCTTACCAAACGTGAATGGCATTATTTTATTACAGAAGGGGATCATGGCGACTACTTCTTCTAAGCCCTCAGTGGATGGTTTGCCCCCATAGTGGGAGAATTCCTCAGTTTCACAATGCACGTGAAACGGCAGTTTCGTCGTGGACTTCCGTGCGCTTCTCGATAGAGGTAATTTGGTCGTTGATTTTCTCGCAGTTCTTTTACAGGGCGGTAAAATTGTATCATCTTCGGTTTTACGTTTCGACGAATTTTCTTCATAATTCTCTAAATCTACGATTGCGATATTTGGATGTTTAGGAACTAACGTGTACTTCAGCATGTATTGGTGGTTCGTGTCTGCGTGAGTTCTTATGTCTTTTATTTGCGAGAACTTCTGGGGGCAAAGTCCGCAAGCGTAGAGCAGCTCTTTAGATTCAGCGGTCACAGTGTTCAATTTACTGAACACGTAATTGACTCCGAGTTCGGGGTGAATCATTTTATGGTGTCTCAAGTAAGCTGTGACGTCTTTATGAAGAGTATGGCAGACGCTACACTGCACAACGACATCACCCTTTTTGCCGAAAGTAGTAAGAATTTTATCGTGTATATGATCGAGGGACTCTGTTTCGGTGAAATAATTTCGGCAAACTAAGCACACGACTTTGCCTGGGGTACCGTCTGCAGTGGGGGAATTTGCAAACTTTTTGTAATATTCGCTAGGGGACTCGGGCGGGATGGTCGCAGGCACCAAGTTTATTGGTTCCTTCGGGTGGTACATTTTCTGGTGCTTCTCTAAAGTCTTGCGAGTTCCATTCAAGCCACAATAAGGGCAATCGAACTGTTTTAAGCCATAGTGTCGCAGAATGTGGTCGCGCAAAAATTTTTCATTAGGGGTGAAGTAGGGGCAATGCTGACACTTGTGTATGGGTTTATTAGCTTTCCTGTTTTCTAGTGGTTCATCGATTACTAGTTTCTCATCGTCGCTGTCTACGGCGGCAGCTGGTGTTTTGCGTGCCATTTCTTCTTCGGGCGTTGGTATTTTTTCCTCGTAACGGACGACAAGCAATGAGTTTTCCGCTGGTTCAGTCATGTCTTCGATTTGGTTGAAGGTTTTCTTCGTGGGCGTTTGCACGGGAGAGGTGTCCATGCTCTGTTTTTGCGTTTTAATAACGGCGTCTATCCAGGCCGCTCTGACCGTGGCGTCTCTGGTCACTTCGACCGGTCGGGCGCCTTGCCCCATGTGAACGCTCCTGCTGTGGAATTGCGCTTCGTGGTACGTTTGGAACTTCATCGCACAGTTGCTGCAAAACCACCTATAAAAAAGAAACATTTATATCAACCGAGTTACTCTTGACAGGGGAAGATTACTTTTCAACGAAGCAAGTAAACGCGCTCACTTTGGCATTGCTATTTACATTATTTAACAAAAGCTAGATTATTTACGATTTATCTTAGAAGCTTGAAAAATTGTTTAAGCACTGCAAATTCTATTGAAATGCAGTTCGAATACTAATCATAAATCTACAACCGTGAGGATAAGCAAATATACTGAGCAAAACCATGTCATTATAATACAAGATTAAAATTCCAAAGCCATTTTGGTACTTACCTTATTTTGTTCAGTTCGCTCTCCAAATGGCTATGCATGAGATCTACTTCTTTAAAGGAAGAACTGCACTTAGGACAGCAGAATAACAAGTTTGAGGACGCACCAAATGGCCCAAAAATCTTCTCCAATTCTGCTTCATCGGGCTTATTGGTGGAACCTACACTATTTGAGCTTTCATTCGCTTGTTGGGGCTGTGACTTTGATGTGGAAGGTCCAGGAGTAGTTCTTAAGATCTCTTCTTTTTGCTTGGCTAAGTTTTCTTTATATTTGGCTATTGAATTCGCTTGGTATTCTAATAACTTAGCCACCCAAGTTTCTACCCTGTTGTCGACGGGCAATGCGATCGGATCTCGATTTTGCCTATGTTCTGTTTGCATGTGTTCGCTGAACCCTTCCTTGTGAAAAGCCTTGTAGGAACATATACTGCAGCCCCACCTAAAAGTTACAATGAACGACTTTTAAATTATAATCCTATAACCATTCCAATACGAAAGAAAAAAAAAAGAGTATAGAAAAGGTTAATAGTTGAGGTTATTGTGTAACTTCTAAAGTTAACGTTAACTAGTAAATGCGCGATTGTCTTAAAAATGATTGCTACTTTTACGATTTCAATGTAATTAATAGTAGTAAGTTTGTTATAAGTCTTTTTAATACTAATTACGTTCGCTTAGAATATACTCACTTTCTATATTTCAGTTCTTCGTAAAGATGTGACTGCATAGCTTCCAAGCTGTCTTCTATAACATTGCTGCACAGTGAACATTTGTATTTGAGTCCATTCGGTTCACAAAATGCACCGAACTCCTTGCACAAATCTTCAATCGTCTCTTGGACCGGTTCTAGCTCTTTCTTGACCAGATTAAGATCTACAGCTGGTACAAGTTTTCGTAGAATACTGTGTGACTTTGGTAGTGGAGATGGGGGTATTTCACTCAGATCCTCGGACTTAACTCTTGGTTCTGACGTAACTGCACCCTGACTTTGTTTTTGCCATCGGGTTGTCCCATCGGGATCATCCGGTACGGAACCCTCTCGATAGTAGAAATAGAAAATTTCTTCTGGCTTGCCAACATGGGACTTCGATTGATGTTTAGTTATGTTCTCGGGGTTCGAAGTTCTAAATGCACAATACGCACACTTGTATTGCATTTTCGAATTATGTACTTTAGCACAATGATCTACCACCTCTTGGCGAAGTAAACTCTTAAATTTACACAGACCGCATTGCCAGGGCTTCAAATCCATTGTGGGTGCCGGCGTTCTTAAAAGGCTAGCATTCGCCGCGGTGGGTGCATTGATATCCCCCACTTTGCCTTCCCTGACAATCAGAACGTGCCCTGCCTTATTATGATAATCCAACAAATGTTTTTCGAGAATTTGACGCCGATAGTGATAGTATGAACATAGCGAACAAGCGTATAGAGTATCTTCGTGCATTTTTAGATGACCTATTATTCTCGCCGCGGTTAAAGGCTTGGATTTATCCAAATTCTGGTATGGAGGGCAGTGGACGCAGTGGAAATCGTTCGTGCCGTAATGCAGCGTTTCCCAATGGCATTTCAACAACGACTCATCTAAAGAAGTGTAAGAGCAATCTTTAGCTCCGCAGGTGAGACGCTGTTTGTCGCACACAAACTTTGGGTAGCGTGATGCCACTTCCGGTGCGATCGACAGCGTAACGGACGTGTTCGCTTCCGGCTTGTTACTCTTATCGGCAGGACGAGCCCCGATAGAGCTGGAAGCGAGATTGACCATCTTGTCGAAATGTTTTTCGTTCGTTTCCAAGTGCGGCACCGGGTTGACCGGCGCAGTCTGCGGAACGGGCTGTTGTTGCGCGTGCAGTTGTAAATGCCTCACCAAGTTGAGCCGCACTTTTGTTTTGAATTCACACAAGGAACAAGAGACAGAATCGTCCAGAATGGGATTAATCGGCAGCTTGTCGATATCTTGTGGTCCATATCTCGTCACTTTCTCAGGCGGTTCGAAGGCTTTGTCTAAGATTTCTAAGGACCGTTTTCGACGTTTTTTTGGATCCGTGAAGACTTCTCTAATCCATTCAGGCAGTGACGTTTCAGACTTAGCCACTCCGTGAGTAGTATATAGATGCTGTTTTACTTTGGTGATGCTATTTAATCCCATGAAACATTTTTGGCAGTAATACTGTTGCAGCTCCTTAGTTTTGTCACAATGAGTGTTATAATGTGTGACAATATTTTTCCTTGAAAACGACAGTGAGCAGTGAATGCAAGGAATAAGATCAGACGTATTGGAAAAACAAGCGTTAATGTGCTTTCTGAAGCCAGAACCACATTTCACCTTCATTTTGCATTTGGAACACACAAATAGTTCGGTCAGCTCCACTTTCTTTTTTTCCTTTTCGACTGGATTCAAATGTTGCATAATCTCAGCGTTTGGCACAACCGGTACACTTGCTACGACTGGAGGTGACGTTTCGTCGTCACTGTCTAAGCAAACGATTTCAGGTTCAGGTTGGGATATCTTTTCGCGGGGTAACTGAGGTGTTTCCGCTTTTAAAATCGGGGTACACTGTTCAGATTTATCAATTGTACTTTCAGGAGGGACCGGAGTTGTCATTCTCGGTATAATTGTTTCTGTACACTCTAAAATGTTCATATTTTCTAACAGAGATACATCCGAGTGTAGGCCTGTTTCACCCTGAATACTCATTTCTTTAGTCGTTGACATAGATTCTATCATGAAATTTGTGTGTCCGATTAGTTTTTCTAACTCTATCGACCTCTCTGCTTCTCGTACGGGAAAATCTTTTTGGGTATTTGGTGCAACTTCTACAGCGGGTATATCATGTTTGTTTAAATGAGCCAAAGGCAGAACTCTGAGCTCATTCGTGCCTTCCTGTAATTGAAAACAATTATTTTGATTTAGCAAGGAAATATTGTTAGACGAAGACAAAGAAAAAAATAATTATGAAAAAGGGTGGGCACTTAACAATACGCAATATAATCTAATATACTAATGAAACTACTATAAATCAAATCTATAAATAATAAGGATATGTATTTGATAAGGATCAACAAATTACCAACCTTATTAGTGATGATCCTCAAATATGCCTTTGGTTGCCGGTTAGGATGTAGAGCTGAGGCGTGTGCCATTAATTCTGCTTCATCGTCAGCTCCAAACACACACCAAGGACATTGGTATACCTTTAAACCATGAGTCTTTAAATGACAAATTAGTTCAGCAGGAGTTGATACCGAACTTGAACATATCTGCAAACAAAAGAAACTGACATTACAAAAACAGTCTTCAGAAAAGGTTCCAATATGCATCATTACAAAAAAAACTAGGATTAGGATTCTCTCCACAATACATACAAAACAAAAGAATTCGGTGGAAGTAGGATGTCGAATCTGTAAGTGTTCGCTGAATTTCCCAGGTGTATATGTCCTGAACTTGCATGGACCGTCAGGTGAATTTTGACCTGAAAAAAAAATAAACACTGAAAATGTATCGCAACTAAAAAACGTAATCATAATGAACAAGAAACAATATTTACTTTTTAAATAAATATTTCAGCAATGAACTTTCTTCAATTTAACAACATAAGGTTATATTGTCATTATTTACAGTAGTCAAGTTTATAGCATTAATTAGTTAGATAAAATAAACACATACCGCAACAAAGATAGTAAGGCACAGCAGTTTCTCGTGATAGTATGCAGTCTTCTGGAAGAGGACTAGTTTGAAATGCAGTCTTTAAGATTTTAACATCGGTCGCTTTATCGTGGACTCTCTTGATATGTGCGTTGACCAGCTGACTTGCAGCCGCGCGGTAGAAGCACATGCTGCACACATACGGACAGCAACCGTGATACTTGAATACATGTGTTATTAAATGAATGGCATTGCCGGATGTGTCATAGTCACAATAAGCACAACTCAGCGAGTCAACTCCGCCAATTCGCATATGCGTTGAGGCGTGGAGAAGTGCATCTTCAGCGCTATCCGTTGTGAAGAAACAAAAACGACCAGCACATTTGAACACTTGTACCAATTTTTTGGGAGACATCATCGCTTCCAAGACAACAAGTTGTTTTCTGGACATAATATCTGCTTGAAATTCTTCGTATTTATATTGTTTTAAGGTTTCGACATTCTCTGTTATGGGAGTTGGATAAGACGGACTAGGCCGTGACTGTTCTACTTGGGCGCCGAGGCTTATGACGCTTTCTATTACCGGCAAAACAGGACCAACATCTTCTGTTTGTTGGGGATCTCTTGGTCCTGATATAAGCTCTGACAGCGGCCGGACATTAATGTATGCTTTATTATTTGTAGAAGGCTCGAGCACTTCGTTTCCAACAGGAGGATCATTATTTTCTATTAATGGTTCGTGTGTTACTGGTATTTCTTCCAAGATCGGGAAATCATCTATATGTTTATCTAAAAAATGTTGCAAGCATTCCTTAAACTTGTGTTCGCCTTGAGGAGTAACAATAACTTTGCAAATACAACAATATCCATCCCATTTTTCTGTATGCTTTAACTGCACATGTTTTTTCATTGATATCAAAAGAGAAGTTTTATAATGATTATCGTTACCGTTGATACAACATACATATTCTTTAGAACCGGTTTGGGAAATTTTTATCTTAAAGTGCGGGTAATTGAAGATTTCCTGCGATGTAGCCGCTTTAGGTTTCTCAATTTCTGTACTTTTCATCTCATCTGCCTGTTTTTCTGATTCAGAATGAGAGTCATCAAAATGGCTATCCTGTAATTCATTTGTATCAGACTCAATTTTAACTGTAGCATCATAATTAGAAATTATTTCATCTGTGATATCGTTCTCGAACGTAATTTTTGATTGGATGTGACTAGGTACCTTGGTTTCAACGACTGGTTCGACTTCTTTTCTAACAAGTTTCTTTTTTAGATTTTCACTTAGCTCTTCAGTACTATCACTTTCATCGCCACTGGCTTCAGCCATACTTCGATTTGATCGAGAACTTCTCAGTAACCGCGGTTTTTCTGAATCAACTTGGTTTTGGCTTAGAATAGTATTTAAAGCACTTTTTGTCAAATTGGCTAAATTAATTGTATACACCGCAGTTTGTTCGTCGTTATGCCAGACTATAACATGAGTTTTTAAATTCTCTAAAGATATTTGGGTGTAATTACATTTTTCGCAAATGTATCCTAAAAGTTGTCCATTGGCGTCTTTTGGTGGAGGTGGAATATCTATATCCAACGGGCAAATTTGTGTATCAACACACTTGGGACATGTTTGTTTGTATTCTCCTGTATGCATGCTAACGATGTGCCAGAAAAATGCTTCTAAAAGGCGCCTCTTCCTACTAAATTCCTTAAAACAAAACCTGCAGATATATTTTTTTGACGATATTTTACTAATTTCTTGAAAATTAACGTCTTCAGATTCTTTTATAGCTTCCTTTGACACAGCCGGACTCAGTCGAGATAACGGAACTTCTGTATGAGGATGTTCCTTTTTGTAGTGATAAACTATATCAGTACCAGTGTACAAACAAATTCGACAGTTATAAGTCGATACATGTTTACGAAAACAATAAGTTCTGTCGGTGAAACAAGTAAAGTCTGGAACTTTGCGTGTTTCAGGTACAGGAACATTATCCGTTGAAGTAGTAGGAACTGGTTTCTGGTCCGATTTCTTTTTCTTATGTTTTGGTTTAATAACTCCCGTTTGCCACAATCTACCTCTCCTGCGCTTAACCTTTTTTTTGGTTTCTGCTAATTCCGTGCTTGCAGAGCTCTTAGTTGAATCTACAGAATCACTTTCATATTCAGAACTACTGTCATGTTTAGTATCACTTTCATTATTCACCTCACTAACAGAATCGGTTTCAAACGTATACGGATCTAAACTATCATGTTTTGCCTCCTGTAATTTAGTTTTAGAATCTAGGGAAGTTTCTGTTTTGCTTGAATTTTTATTTAGTGTTTTTAGTGTGTTTGAATTATTCGCGTCAACATCTTTGTTCTTAGTATTTATTATTTTCTTTTTTCGTATTTTTTCTATCTCAGACAATTTCTCTGATGCATTTAGGTCACTATACTTTTCAAGCACAATTAATGGTTCTTGATTATTGCTTTCACTAGTCGATACATCTTTCTTTTTTTTTTCATCGACTAACTTTGCTATACGGCACATGCGAATGCCTGTAGAGCTCAAAATATCTTCTTTTATAAACATTTCTCTGATGTCTTCCTGTAATTGCTTTAGTTCTCTAGACGGTTTTTTTGGACCTGGTTTTTCCAGTATTGGCGTGGATTGTAAATTTATTGAATCTGAACGGGTTACGCGTTTATCTTCAACAGTTATTCGTTTCTTATTTCCTCGGTTCCGCTTTTTACCTCTTCTCCTTTTCTTCTTTTTTATAGGAAATTTCTCATCTTCCGTTATTTCATTTTGCTGATTTTTTTCGATCTCTTCACATTTATTAAGTTCTTTTATTTTGGATTCTTCTGTTACTGTGTTTTCTTGAGATATTTTATTTACACTTTGAAGAATTTGCTCTTCATCGTTTATATCAACAATTTTTGACTCACTGATCGCTTTATTTGTTGTATTGATATTTTCTTCACAAAGAGTTTTTTCAACTTCTTTGTAGTCATTAACAGCTTGGTCTGTAGCACTGTTATTTTCTATCGAACAACTTTTTTCTAATTCTCCTTTATCTTCTACGTTTACGTTCAACGGTTCATAATTACTTGGGATCGCTTTCTCTTCTTGTTTATCTAAAACGTTTGTATCAAAGTCAATTCTTTTAATTCCTTCATTAACTTTTGTGCAACTTTTATCAGCATTATCATTTACAATTTGGTTACTACTTTTCAATTCTCCTAATTTTTCCGGAATATTATTTGCATCTTCAGATTCATCATCAGACACAATTTCGCTTAATTTTTCTAATTTTTTTTTCATCTTTTCACTAGTCTGATTATCCAATAAAGAAAGTAACTCTTTCATTTTAGTTTTGTCTTTTAAAATAGACAAGATTGATTCGATTTCTGTCGGATTTCCAACATCAGAAGAAACTAACTCTAAAGATTCTTTATTTGATGAATCAGTAACATGTGTAGAAGTTATATCAGAATTCATTTCACATCTTGATTCATCAGGAGGAGGCAAAATATTTGTTGATACTAAATCGTCAATGTAGCTGTTTATTGTACTATCAGGAGTAGATGGACTATCAGCGGTCTCACTATGAGAAACATTTTTTTTTGAAGTCTCAAGTTTTAACTCGTTGCCGTCTTCTGAAGTTGAAACTATGGCATCATTACTACAAGGGTCTTCTACGTTAACTTTATTAATTTCAGCGAGAGGTGGTACGCACGGTTCAAATATTTCACATTCTTTTTCGATAGAATCTGGGAGAGTTTCATTGTCTTGAATTTTATTATTCATGTTATTAACAGAGGTTAAAATTTCAGAGCCATCAGACTCTGCTTTATTACATGAAATTTTACCTTCTTGTAAATCACGTTTACTGCTACAGATAGTAAGAGAAATCTTAGAAATATCAGTCTGTTCTACAACATTACTTGCCATATTATTTACAGCACACGCCTTCATATCTATTTCCTCATTAGGTTTGTTCATTTCAATCATATCTTTTTCATGTGGTGCGGCACTTTCAATTTCTTTTTTGTCAGTTTTATCCGGGCTTGTTAAGTTTTCTAACATTGTTTCAAGATTTATTTCATTGGTGAAGTGACTATTAGCGTCAGTATTTTTAGACGAATCTAAGTCATGGTCCAAATCAGCTATTAGGGCATTTATATTATCAATAACTGGATCTGATGTTATATTATCAGTAAACATCTCAAGATCACCTAGCCCAAAGCTGGAATCCAAGACTTCGTCTATTTGTCTTTCTTTTTCGTCTACTATACTGTTTTGTAGAACTGATGTTACTTTTTTGTTAGACTCTACCTCTTGTTGTTCCGTGTTGATAGTTTCTGATAACTTATTTTCTAGTTCTGCTTTTTGTTCACTGTTCTCGTGAATGTTTTCAGTATCAGAAGTATGCACTGTTTCATGTGAACGCTTCTTGAATTCTTCAGAATTTGGTTTTGAATACTTATCGTTATCGTCCGAATCTGACTCTAGAACCAAGGATTTTTTTACTTTCCTCGTTCTTTTTATTGGTGATAATTCTAATGATATAGGTTCTTCAGGCATACTTTTACGAGTTGATCTCGTAACTCTTCTCTCTGTACTATCTATTGAATCCATTGATTTCTTAAGATTATTTGTTTCAGTGTCATTTTGATCTTTAGTGTCATCGTCACTTAATATTTTTTTTGTAATTTGTAAATTATTCGACTTACGATTTTTATTATTTTTCCTTCCACTGTAACAAGTTTCACTTAGACTATTATCAATTTCATTGAACTCTTCTATTTTTTCTTTTGGTTGTTCACTATTGTCATTTAATAATTCTGTATCATCACTATCTTTAAAAGACACATCTTTTGATGTAACATTTTGGGCCGCGGTAATTTTTGTTTCATTCGAACTATTTTCAGATTTATGATCTTTTATTTCATTTGGTAATTTCGACTCGTTCGGTTCATTTTTGGAACACCGCACGCTACCTTCATCATCATCATTTGTTGTTTTACTGGTTTCTGTTACCTCTAGTGGGCGTTTAATTTTTGGAATTTTATAATTTTTAACGCCGTAACCTGAACCTAAAATTGTACCCTTTGAAATGTTATCAGTAGAATAGACTATACCATAACTTTTGGAATCTCGTGAGCTACTCCTATCTTTAATATCATGCGAGCTCTCACGGCGCATTCTTGGATCTCTGTCGTTTTTTCTGGGCGAGTATTTTGAATTACATTTAGATTTGTCGTAGATCTCGCGCGTAACTTTTTGTCCACTACGATAGTTATCACTTTTTGGATGTTCAGTAGATACTAAGCTAAGATCTCGTCTCACGTTATGTTTAGAAAATTTAAAACTAGAATTAAATTTAAAAGACTTAAGATCGGCCTTGATATCCTTGAAGTCAAGCTTTTTGCTATCGTGGACCTCCCGCCCGACACTACAAGCACGCCGAAAGTTTTTAGCACTTCTATTTTGTTTCTCAACATCATAAAATATAGGTTTTGTTTCGTGGGTCTTGCTAACGCGGTGCAGAGTACGACCAACACTTGAAGCACGTTGTCGACGAGCGTCAAAACTGGAGTTATTGTGTTGGAATGAACTATTAACGCTTGTGTCAATTATAAAGGAGGGTCCACCGTGGGGACTTACGCGTAACTTATTATCTTCAGATTTTGAACAAGGTATGCGCTCTTTTGTGAGATTTGATATTGTATCTTGCATTTTTCCAACGCTTCTTTCCGGTTGGTAGGTCCGACGATGACCTTCATCATAGTTATTCGAATCGTTTCTATAGTCATACACTCTACCGCGTTTACTACGATTTCTGGAATAACGATGACCTTCATATTCTCTGTTAAAAGAACGGCCATAATCTCGATCATCCCGATTGAATGAACGACTAAGACTAGTTTCACGGCGGGACATTTTGTCTCGGTAATCATAATTTTTATTTCTCTCGTTTCTTCCTACACTTTGTTCACGATGATAATTTCGTAATAAGTGGTGTTCAGTATCGTAGGAACCAGAGTTAAATTGGCGGTCTTGATAAAAAGCCCGTTCTCGGTCATCGTCTCTATATTGGTTATTGTCATAGTCAGTATTCCTATTTAATCTTGGATCTTGCGACCTTGTTGCGGGTTGACTATATTCAGATCTACCATAATTGGGTAAGGGAAGAAGTGGTTCACCCCTTCCGAAGGGATGACTAGGAGTTAATGGACATTCTGATCTACCAAAAGGGTGGACTGGAGTCATTGGTCTATCGACTCTTCCAAATGATGGTGTTGGGGTTGGTGGACAGTCTCGTCTTCCAAATGGATGGTTGGGTGTAGGCGGATATTGTATACGATCAGAATCTCTTTTATCAAAACTGTAGCTATTTTGCACGGAACTGTTTCTTATATCTCTATAATCAATATCTCTCTGCACAGAATGACTTCTTCTATAATCAACATCTCTTTGCATAGAGTACATATTTTGATCTCTATAATCAATGTCCCTTTGTAAAGACGAGTTATTTAGATTTCGATCTTCCCAGAAAGATGACCGACTATCAGAAGAATCCCACTGGTGATCCCTTGAGTTATCCTTACCATCTCGCAACTCACCAACCGGAAACATCGGTGCATAGACATGTTTGCGATTAGAATAGTCTTCGTTATCAAACGTGTGGCGAGATGGTGTCATATTTGCCATACTTGGTGTCATACTTGGCGTCATACTTGGTGTCATACTTGGAGTCATGTTACCAATTTGTGTTGTTCTACTCGGAGTCATGAGCGATGGAATATTTGGGTTCATAGTTGGAGTCATGTTGGGGGCTGTATTAAGTATACTATTACAAGTCAAACTTGGAATCAAAGGCGGGATATGCGAAGACACATTCACATTTGGTGCAATGTTCAAACTTTGTAGACTGGTTGTTGCCATTAAATTTCTATTAGTAATGGAAGTCACATTTAATGCTGGTGTTTGTTCCACATTTATTTTATGCACAGCTGAAGTTGATGGAAGGACATTAGATAGCGGTGACTGTATCTTTTCAACATTGAATGATTCTGAACTGATAGTATTTTGGTTAGATACCGAGTTACTATCTCTCTTCATCCTAGGATCTACTAGGGGCGATGCAACTCTTTCGTCATTTTTAGTCACTTCTTTCTCAGTATTAAATACTTTTGATTTTTCTACATTAATTGGTGACATTAAGAGTATAGCAGATGAATCATAATCATTCACATTCGGTAATAATTGTCTCATGTCAACGTCAGCTTCCGAACCAACAACTGGTGACTGAACTGGCTCAATGGGGATAATTACAGGCGGTTTAAGTCCCGTATCAGCAAAATCTTCATGGTCGGGGGATTTTGGAGCCAAATCAGTATATATGTCATCTAAAGACAAACTTGATTTATCTTCCTCATCGGAGCTTTCTGTTAAAGTTAGTTTAGACAAAAAGTTAAACCTTTCACATTCTTTTTCTGTCAATTTCAGACTTTGTTTTCTCGAAATGTCATCTTTAACAGTATTTTTTATATCTATACTGGACCTAGTTGCAGAAGGAGTAACAGCTTTAGCTTTATAACTTTCAATTGAAATTCTCTTTTTAGGACCTATTTCCTTAGCATTCGAAACTTTTGTAATTTTTGGCTGATGTAAAAGCGGCGTACTTAACGCGGAAACTGTAGTTTCAGTGTTCAGTACGTTTGTTGTTTCACTGAGGATCTCTTTTTTAAGAGCTTGCAATATATCAATTTCTGACACTTCCTTTGATGGTTCTAATACTGGTTCCGTTGGTTCCAATAATGGTATATTTACTTCATCAGTTTCATCACTAATACTGATACTTGTTTTGGTGGTATCTAACTGGGAGCCTTCCATTGTTTTTTTGGAATTTTTGGAGTTTTTATCATTTGTATTTTCTACTTCATTTGATTCTTGAGGTTTATAGAAGTTAGGCTTAAGAACTTCCACATCTTGAGCAGTTTCTTTTTCATTGTCATTTTCTTTAATTTCTGCAGACACAAACTTTACTTCTTCGTCGTTATCTTGCTCAATACTAAGCTGTTCAGGATTTTTTGCCTCGATTTCAAGTCCTGTATTTTCTCCGTCCAAGATTAAATTGCCAGATAATTTATCATTTGAAATGTTGGCTATAACTTCGTTACCCTGCTCACCAGTTAAACTTATTTTATCCATCACTGCCACTTCGTTATTTTTCTGATCGAGGTGTGGATTAAATGTTTCAAAGTCAGATGTATCAACACATGAATCCTTATCAGTGTCTTCTTGTACACTGGCCTTAGTTTTATCAGAGTTAATGACAAGACATATCTGTATTTTCCGTGGTTTTTCTTTGTCAGAACTTTTATTTCCCATAGATACAGATTTATTTTTATCTAAAACAATTAGACTGCCATAAATACTTTCTATGGCTTCACTTTCACTATCTGAAAGCTCACCTTCTTCAACTTCAGATTTTTTGCTCAGTTTTTCATCTTTTGTTTTATTCGATTGTTTGTTCTTTTTATTTTTATATGATTTAAGTATAATATCAGATATATCATCATTCGTTCCTGTTTCTTTCAATTCCCCAAGAATTTGTGTCCTTAATTCACGCAACGTAGCAATGTCAACATCATTATCACTACAATTTATTATTCTCGACAAGATATCTTTTGTATTCAATGAATTTAAGCTATCTTCTGGCACATTTAAAGTTATATTTAAATCCTTGGATTGGTGATATTTTGATTTATTTTTGAAAGACTTTTTTCGCTCTTTTCTGTGATAAGATGGTGAATGTTTGCGCGGTGATTTTTTAGGTGAACGTCTACTATAAAGAGGTTTCTCTGAAGATGTTTCACTGGGCCAATAAGTTTCTTTGGGTTCAGGTGATAATAGAACCCGAGTATAAGTCCGTTTGGTTAAAGCCGTTTCCGTTGGAGAGAGACGTGACGGCGTCGATGACGGTACGTTGGGTCTACGTTGAAACAGTGCTGGTTCCTTACTGCCAGGTACACAAACTTCCTCAGTTTCACTGGCTCGTGCTATTTCTGGTAAAGTTTCAACAGGTTCTGGTTGTAGTTTGGATACAACAGACTTGAGCTTATTTCTGACTACATTTAGAACATTTTTTTCATTTTTCGACAAGTCCTCGTTTTTGGGCTCCGGTATTGCATTACGCTGAAATCATATGAATTATTTAAAAAAAATTATGTATACTATAACTTACTTTATTTTACTTAGTATGTACTTAGTTTAGCTTAATAATATTTTATATTAAAATAAACATACCTCTTTAACCTTTGCGTATAAATTAATCAAAACTTGTTCACATTTCAATAAATTTTCCATTTTCATCCTAAAACAAAAATCATTTTTGAGTAAAAGTGTTTCCAAAATTTTCTACAATATGAGAACTGATTATTTTTTAATTTGAGTTTCAAGCCAACTTAATCCCCTGTAACGCCTATTATGACAATATACCGATTATAAAAAGGAAATTAAGCACACTTATGTTAAGTTAGGATTTGTTTGCCATTTTTGTTTATCTGTTTTTTTTTTTTTTTGTTGTAGTATGTACCCTTTAGTCACGTACGTCACGTCCACATCGAGAAGACTCGATTGCAGATGATATAAATTCATAAACTTACCTTATTAATCTAATTTAAGCAATTGTGGTCAGTTTTGTGGACTAATAATTAAAAAAAATATTATAACTGCCAGTGGAAGAGGAAAGAAACTATGAGAAAATACAGATTGATGTCGAACATTTAACTGACGATCCGTATCACCTAATAAATGATATTCCAACCAAATCCGGCCACGGCGGAAGATCTATACAATGATTAGCCTTATTATATTAAAGTGCACGTGTGCGCAATCACAGGTGCACTCTCTATTCTCTCACACTCATAGTCCGTATATACAGGGTTAATTGTTATTTACCAACAACCTTCCACACGTAACTTCAATGCATGAAACTGAACATTTGTTCAACTTTTCAATTAACTCAATAAAACCAAAAAAATATTAGTTTTTGTTGATTTTTTTTTAACTCTATGGTCATTTTATGTAATGCCTCTTCCACACCTGCGTGATGAAGCGTCAACTACTAACCTCGCAACAACTAACGTCCGAAGTTATCGCTTCTCTGTCGTATTACAAAAATACTTTATGATGTGTATTAATAACTCGCTGAGCTATCGTCTTTTTTTTAATACGTTGACAAGATAGTCCTTGACTGCGATCTTACCTGATGGGACGTGACGATGCAGTCTATGATGGTAGCGGGCTAACTTGGAACGGGTATGGCAGTGTAGATTCAACCCATACCCCCTAGTCGGTTTTCTACACGCCATCGTGCCGGAACGCTAAAGCCTCCCACCAGCCCAGACCAGAGACAATTTAGAAATTATAAATTCCCAAATTTCCCCTGCCGGGAATCGAATCCGAGACCTCCCAGTCAAAGCCAGCTATTTTATCTGCTAGTCAATAATTTCTTCCTATACAAGCGTTTATCGCGAACACCAAAAAAGCTTCTCGTGGCGACAGACCGTAAGTATCGGATAGGCATTTACTACCTACCACCAGCCCTGGTAGCATGGGCGGGAGAAATTTTATCCCCGGGAAAAGGATAAAACGTTTATCCCCTCGCTTAGCTTTATCCACCCGTCGAGCATGGGCACAGCGGTGGAAATAACACTCAGTGGATATACTTATAGAAACATACATCGCCTTCTCCTCTGTCGCCATGCTTTAGCATAGGGAAAAGATAATTTTATCCCCTGTCAGTGGATAAAATCGGGGGATAAAACTTTTATCTCCTGCCCATGATACCAGTGCAGGTTTTCATTTCAGGAGGTCAATCTTCACAGAGAGTAGACATCTCAGGCATTCTATTTATCGAAGTCGTATTTATTCACGTTTTATATATAAAATAAGTTTCAAATTGTTATTACGATGGTGCTAACTGTACTACACATTTGTCGATCTCTAAGCTACCGACCTAACCGATTTAGATTAAACTAACTGATAGGTCTAAAAGTACCATCATTGTCTACAGTAAATATTGTGGTAAAAATAGCACTATAATCTATTTTTCCTTATCTGTCTTAAAAGGTAAACAAATCGCAGAAAACGTTTTGGAGAAACGCGTACCCGCCAACCATAGCCAGGCGGTTACGACGTTCTTAAGTTTGGTGTTTCACTTGCAGCACCGTTTCATTGTCAAATGTCAGTGCAGTAACAACGTCATAATATGCTTAGCGCATCACTTACGCCTTTCTGCGAGAAACCAAATGTTTACCTTTTAAGAAAAATGAAAAAATAGATCAGACATTTAGGTACATTTAAATAGTTTAATTCATACTCATAGACAGTACAAATCGTCTTATAATGAGTTGAGGCAATACACACTGCTACCAGCAACGTACTTAAATACCTTGAGTAGTCCGAATCATTATGTACCAAAGACGGGACCACGACACAAACGGTGGAGGTACTTTTCTTTAACTGCCTGAAAAAAGTTCGCAACTTTTGTCTGGTGACAAACAAGGGTATCCTCTTTCAGGTTATATGACTCCAATCTTTACGGATTTACACCCTTGAAATACTAAAATGGCAACCAACTCCACTATACAATTTTTACCAATGCCCATGTCAAGCCTATTAGCTAGCCTTTAGAAGAGCTTAGTAGACAAGGATTTCAACGGATTTCAACGGGTGGGTTATGGTTCCAGTCAATTTTGATTTAGTCTTTAGGTGCTAAAGGTTTCCGCATTCTCATTTACTCAAAGAAAACCAAACCCCAAAGAACCCCAGGAATTACGTAAGTTCGCACTTTTAGCAGAATACTTTCATGGAGTAGAAAGTTCAAAAATGGTGAGAAGATTGATAAATCTAGCAGTAGTGCTATTCTTTTTCGCAGAGAAAATTAAGAAAATATGTACTTGATAACTTTTAGACTTGTCAATATAGTTTAGGGCAACCCCAGTTTGTCTCTTATACGCGCCTACAGTCAACTATGTAGCAAATAAAATTCGCTTTAATTTGGTATAAACTTCGTTCAAATATCTAAGTAAACCTATACGACATAAATACCAGTATTTAAAAGGCAAACAAAGGTTGCAGCTACTTGAATGATGACAACCAGCGATTTGTGTACCTATAACAGAATTACGAAAAATGTATACCTTTTCTTCTTATCCAATAGTAGGTCCCTCAGCGATCTTATTTTATTAAGCTGCGCCTGCCGAGGGTTTGAACAGGAGTTCGTGTCTTCGAGTTTTTCGATCATACTCTCCAAAAAGGGGATGTACTTCTTCATCTCCTCGAACTTGCGATCGTACTCCGAATCCATTTTTGTGGCTGAAATTATATACTCATCATAATTCAGGATATTTCATCAAGTTTAATATTAAAAATTCATAATTTCCGTTTCAGACGATTCAAAATTCAAAATTCAAAATTTATTTATTTCATATAGGCTAACTTGTAGCTCTTATGACACGTCATAAATCTACCACCAGTTCGGAATGCAGATTCTGCTGAGAAGAGCCGGCAAGAAACTCAGCAGTTGCTCTTTTCAAAAAAAAAAATTTTTTTTACAAAGCTATGCTATGTATACAGTGCTTTCACAATAAAGCTTCAAAAATGCAAAAATGCATACGTAGGTACACCAATCCAACGCATGTCAAGACGGGCAGTGAAAGCAGACCCATTCCCGTTGGTGGCACCCGTTCACGAGCATGACGCATGATCCAGCCATTGCTTCGCTCAACCATATTTGAGGGAACGCAACAACCCGCCATTTTTAAACTCAATTTTATATTTTATCCATTGTTAAACTCAATTTTTTTATTTTAAGCTGTCTGATATTTATTTCTTGGTGATGTTACTCCAAATTTTCATCAAATCTTGGCCGATCTATATTTTTTTAAAGTCTAAAGTGAAAAATTTACCGTTACCAAGCCAATCTGTATCAATGTAATCTACAGAACTTGCTCTGATATGAGACTTTACAATATTAAATAAATACTTAGTTTATGCTTGAGACAGAGTCAAAACGTGACATAAATTAGCAGTAGTGTGAGTGCGATCTATGCCTTGGTGGTTAAATTATATAATAATTAAGTTTTACACGATACACAACAAATGGAGATTTACAGAAAGCAGAGCCTTGTATTCTAAGTTCAAATGCTGCAGCGCATAGCCACTACGTCAGGCCAAGTATCTTCCCAAACCTTCCAGCCAGATAGCGATGCCAGAAGCAAAATAATTTAGTGAATGAGTGAAGAAATGCACCCAGGTTAATAAGGTACACGGGACATAGGTATTTATAAAGTCAGACCAAATAAAATTACTAAATTAGTCAAAAATTGGTCCATCAATACCGGATTGCTTAGGGAGGACACATACGATCAAGTTTGCCGTCAAGTTTGCATGATGTTCAGGGATTCGAAAAAAGTATCGATACTTTTGGTTCGATACCTAGGAAAACTCCCGAAAGCCGTACCACTCCATCGAGAGAGATGACGCTATACATCAGAAAGAGAATAGTATAGATTGTAATCTGCTCACTTACGCTACTTTCCCAATTACTAGATACTTTTATCTCATCACTAGATTTCACACATGAGAGAGCAGAATATAGTCTATACTATTCTCTTTCTGATGTATAGCGTCATCTCTCTCGATAGCGTGATACAGATTTCGGGAGCTTTCGAACCAAAAGTAACGATACTACTCAGGTATCAATCGTTTTTTTTCGAATCCCTAACCATAATGCAAACTAGACGACAAACTTGATCGTCTGTGGCCTCCCATAGTGACCCTAGTTGGGGACTTCTAATCAAAACTCCCATTACTTCATTGTTATTTAAAAGTATTTATCTGACTGTCGCAGGGTGCAAAAATAAAATGTGAAACGTCGCATAAAAACACGCAACGCAGCATCTTGAACTGAACTGTATTGTAGTGGAATTGAACTGAACTGTATTGTAGTGGAATTGAACCCGTAAGTGTGAACAAGTCAAGGCATGAAAATC
Organism: Hipparchia semele; assembly: GCA_933228805.2. NCBI lineage: Eukaryota > Metazoa > Arthropoda > Insecta > Lepidoptera > Nymphalidae > Hipparchia > Hipparchia semele. The sequence continues at coordinate 2,295,150 of OW121719.1, forward strand.
GTACAGGTTTCATGTCTCGTCTATTGGCAAGTCGAAGTAAATATTCAAAGAAACTACCACAAAAATTTTAAAACATCAGGATTAAGAACACACAAAACGCACTACAAAGTAAAATACGAAAATTAAACCCACTTGACTTAAATACGCTGGCACATGCTAAGATTTAATTATTTTTTTCAGAAACTGTTATCAACTGTAAATAGTTTTAATCCTATCAAGCAGACTAGACCTTCGGGGAATTGAACCTAGCAGGCAGACTAACTTTTGGGGAACTAGACCTAGTAGGCCGACTAGACTTACGGGGAATTAAAAGTTCGAAAAATCCGACGAAGAGGGCAGACTAGACATTCCGGAAATTGGACGTCAAAATTAAAGTACGAATTTTGAACCGGTTATTTGATTAACCAGTTATTGAGCAGGCATGCTAGACCTCCCCGTAGTTTGGACAATAAATAATCAAAAAACATGTCGTGAAACCGTTGAGGAGTTCCATCTTCTATTTTCAAGTGTTCATCAAAACCTCTCCGTATTTAAATGAAAACCCGATAGTAAAAAAGCCCCTTTCGAGGTAAAAAATAATAATATCGAATTAACAGGCCGGATCACCTCAGTCATATTCGGTTAAAATTTAAAAAGACTCAAATGTTTAGTAGTTACTAATTACTAAATATTTATAAAAGCATGAACAGTGCCTGAGATAAAACGTCAATGCGTAGGTTTTGAACGCGGAGGCGACGCGACGTGCCATAGCCCATACCTACGCCAACACTATGCCCCCCACCACATCAACCACATTTCAGACCGTATCAAATGCCGTGTCAAAACACTTGTGATTAACAACAACCAACAATATAGTGTTGTTGTGAGATATTGGGTTCGGTTTGCAAGCGCTTGCCAAATTAAATCAACTTTAATACTCAAAGGCTTTCACCGATCCGATTGCCTGAAATGACACAAGTGCGTCGATGAAGCTTAATTATTGTACATTTTTGTAGTGCGCCATGTCTGCATTCGCGACAAGTTCGATGAAGACAACTGTGCCAAAGAGTTGGCTGCTAGAATAATCCTCCTATTAACTAATGATAGTAATTACTGAAGTGGATGGTCGGACCTACTACACCAACTACAATTACCGAATGCGAGCTGCGAAGAATTCCAGTGCAGACTTAAGTTGGCATGTGTAATGATGCTAATGAATATTGAAGCAGGAACTAAGCTGCTTGAAACGAAACGTCCTGTACTGTTTACGTAGGTACCTCTACAGTCTACACCCGGAATTGCGTTTCTATGATTCATTATGTTTGGTTTCATTTTGAATCAAGCAGTAGATAAAATGTGGCAACACTTAAGTCCAATGTATCTTTGATTACGAATACCGCTTATGCATTCACCCTTCTAAAACTACATTCGTACAAACTACTTATGAACAATAAACCGTAACAAAACTCAGAGGCTCTTATTATTATCATACCTAGGTAGGTAGGGTATCTACAGCTAAAATTCAAAATAAGTATCATTATAAAACCAGTTTAATTCCGCCATTTTGGAGCCAATTCCCAGAGACAAAGAAAACGCCTCAAAGGTAACTCTTTGTTCTTGGGCGATTTAAGTTAAATAACATATCTTAACGTTAGATTTTTATAGGCTCTCCTATACGACCAAAACGAAATAGTAACGTCATTATAATCATCATCAGCCCAAATGCATCCACTGTTGGACATAGGCCTCTCAAAAAGCTCCAACATTGCTTTTCCTAAGCATTTCGCATCCAATATCGATAATATCGTACCTAGTTAAAAATAACACGATCTGTTTTGCATGATGAATATTTTTTACGCATGGCAACACTACGTCTTGGGCGTCAGCCACTGACTACACTCGGCAATTTTCGGTTTAATCGGAAATACTGACGTATTTAAAACGTCATCAGTACTTTCTAGAAGAAATGAAATTCTAATAAATAATAAAACAGCCATAGCGCCATATTTTAGACCTACCAACTTAAAGTTATTAAAATATAAGTATAGATATGCAAACGATATAAGGCCGTCTTGAAATGCAAGACGCAAAAGACAATCTACGCAATAAGTAGGTGATTAGGTAAATTAAAAGTAAAAAAATCAAATATAAATTACTCACAATCTAATAAACACTACACAAATCACAGCTTTAAAGCAAATAGGTATTCCGAACTGGGTTAGTTTTTTTAGCACTATAATACATATTGCATCCGTTCATTTTCTTTCTTCTTTCCAAACTAATATCACTAATTACAACTACAGTACGCAACTAATGAAAACTTTTTAACTTTGCATGTTACTTCTTGCTGCTGATGTTGAAAATAATATCACATTTATGTTGAGCGCTTCAGTTTTCTAACAATGCAGGATATAAAATCTGGAGCGCCAGCGCCGTGTCCCCTCCGTGGTTGCGACGTACAAAATGAACGACAAAATGGCGGACGGGCGACGAGGCAAGAGAGGCGAGCGCCGGCTGCGAGAATGCGACGGACGACCCCACCCTGCGCGCGGTTACGGTACTTGCTTGCTCGCTCGCTCTGCCGCGCGAACTTGATCCCTATTTCCTATACTGAGATATACTTACCTACCTGGCTAATTCTTTGATACAAACAGAGGCCAGAGATATTTCATTTTATTGTTGACTCAAGTCTGAGCATTTAGAATGTTGCATTTTTAACCAACTTCCAAAAAGGGGACTGTTATCAATTCTTCCGGTATGTTTTTTTTTTCTATGTAAGTAGGTACGCCCACTTATTTCTCTGGGATTTCGGTATGTCGGTATACTCGTAATTATTTTTTAAGTTACGAATTAAGTACTTAAGTGCGTAATATGTAGGTACCTACTAAGGCTACAGACTAATTGCATACTTTTTGAACCCGTAAAAACAATTACTACCTAGGTAATTTAAAAAAAATTGCTTAACCTGTTTTTTTGAAGCTATAAGCTTTATGTATATAAACATAATATACTTTTAAAAATAAGTACTTGTACCCAGGGCTACATCTACGTATGTACCTAATAGGACTAGGTTTATTTTATGTAAAAATACCTAGTTACCTACTTAAGTAATTACTTATCTGGTTAAAAGACGTCTCTAGGTAGTATACTTACCTACCTTTTATTCCAAACCATTTTATTAGTTACGCAACACTTCAACCAGAATACACTATCTTCAACTCCAAGAGCAAGCTGACAAATTCGAGAAGAAAAAATGTTTTAGTAATGATAGGTCATCCAGCTATCTAATTATGTTTATGGAAGGTACTGAGGTAGATAGTTAGGTAGGTATACTAGATACGCAGTAATTTCACAGAGCTAATGATTAAGCAATAATAAGAAATAACCATAACTAATAGGTAGATACTTTATAAGTAAGCCGTATCCAAAATTCAATCGAAACTAGCATAATTTGAGTGAGTATACCTAGGATTTCGTCGTAGTTAACGAATTACGTCCCAGATTGTAACGCGATAGGCGTCGGCCATTAAAATGCATGGCAATGGAATATTCCGCTGCCCTACTCGTCCACTCGTATCAATTTAAAACATTTGTAGGTAATTTTGTTTAAACAAATGCCACTAACCTGTCGCGATCTAAGCTAAAACGTTTAAATCAATTGACAATTATTCTGTACACAGTCGTGGAACACACCGAGTCCTGGACATTTCTTTCCAATGTACAACTAATAAATGTAAAGGTGCCCCTGGCGCCCCTTTGTTCCGATTTTCGCCTTTCAGAGTCTCGGGCCTCGACGACACTGCTCGGAATCGATAGGATGCAAGCGAAGCGGAATGCGGCGGCTGGTCGATGTACGCGCTGCCCCACCGCCGCCGCTCTAGCGAGCCCGGCTCGGCCAATCCAAAACCCGAGTCTCAATTTCTCAAATCATTCGACATGCGACGCTCGCGAGAGTCACACGTACCGCGATTTTATTTTATTCCGCGCGACCTAATTATAAACCCGACATCCGTAATCGCTAGTCCCACGCACGATCTTGTAAAATATAAACAGCTCTCAGTACTCAAACGGAGTGATTACATTCTCTTTGCAGTACTCCATGTCGCCAATGCCGTTAAACAAATGGAACAATGCAGATGAAAAACAGAAAACGATCTGAATTACTGTGTCACGTTACGTTATCTTCTTTACGTCGATTTGCGTTGCGAAAGGCCAGTATCAAGTTTTATGTTCGTAAATATATACAGTGAACGAGAATGTACAATGAATGTAAACACATAGAGTGTAAAAATATCAATAGTTTATTCTTAGTGTTTAGAGCCCTTTATCCGGAATGCGTTTGTTAAAACGTGGTTAAAACTTCTAAAATCTATTTGATTACTTTGATAGGTAGGTAGGTACCTACGTTGACTTTATACTCCAAGGTACTCCAAGTTATTATAATAGTAAAAATATAATGGCATTCAAAACTTCAAAGATTACTTCAATCGAATATAATCAAGAATATCAGCGATAAAATTATTTCAACAGTAGATTCTTGAGAAATATGAAACTGGTGTCATTTACCTTTTTACGATGTAAAATTAGTTATGATTGAGTTACGGAAAAACTAAACTAAAATAAACTAAAGCGTAGTGTAAACAACAAACCAACGTACCTATCTACCTAGTCATCGTAATACATTATTATAAATGCGGAAGTGTATTTGATTGTTGGAGAGTGATATAGGCTACCTTATATTTCAAAAAAAAACAGTGTTCCTGCAACTGGATTATAACTCGCGGGCAAAAACTAGTTCTGTATATCATCACCCTTGCCAGAAGCTAGGTTTATTATGGAAACCGCTTTTAGTAGGTAATAGAAGGACCTAAAAAGTCCTAGAGCAAAAATTAATAAGTAAGTAAGTAGGGTGATTTCGCCGGTTGGCGACCGATTAGCGGGATATTCAACTTTACGTCAATATTTAAGTATGTTGCACCCATAGCACATGTATTAAAGTTATATGACGGGGTCCTAGATATTGTCAAGTTATATTTAAAAGTAAAAAAATAAGAATTACAGTTGTGAAAACATTTTAAATTGAATAAATCTTAAAAACTATGTGAAATGCTAGTTGGCGACCACTTTTGCTAGTTGACGACTGCCCCCTTATCTAGTTGGCGACCTCTCGATTTGCTAGGGAAAACTAAATTTGATTAATTAAAAATAAAAAATATGAACGTGTTAATGTTTAAAAAATAATTATTATTCATGCTTTATTATTCATACATTTAATAAATTATTAAAACACATTTTTTCATGAGATCAAAGGTACACTTTAATATTCAAGCTTAAGCTTAAATGAATCTTAGCAAGTATAATACATTTTCCTACACAAGTACAAAATTAAAAATATCACTTTAAACAACAATTACAAAAGTTTAGAATCAAATCATCAGATCATCAGATCTCGGGATGTTATACATTTTACATTTTTTTCTAATACCGTGTCCTCCTTCTCTTATATTTTTAAAGCACATTCCAGATCTCTTTGGGAATAAGCCGGTGTTATTTTCTAATACGGTTTGTGGAGGACATCTGTAATGAAAATTTTATATATTAAACACCTACATTATGCAAAAAACAGATAAGATTATAAGTAGTGATTGCAAATGGTCGTAAACCCACATATTAATTTGCTCATTTTTAGTTGGCGACCACTTGATACCCATACATTTTAAGATGTTTTATAATAATAATTTGGTGGTCGTAAACTAAAAGATACACGGATAAAAATAAACAAATTAAATTGAAAGTGATTAATTTCCGAATTAGATTTGTAGTCTATAAAAAATAAAAATAAATGTTTTTCTTTCTAAATGTCTATTGGCGGCCAGGTGGTCGCCAACTGAAGTTATTGGATAATTCCAATTTCAGTTAGCGACCATTCAATTTTTTTACCTGATTTTGTATATTACATGTAATAAATGTACAAATAACGTAAAACATATATATATCCACTTAATAGAACATTAAAAAATTGACTCAAATAAATACATCACGATCTACTTACCTCGAACGCTTCACTTACTCACTATTTTTTTCGTTGTTTTGGGAACGTATACGCGCCGAAAGTATGAGCGGCGGATTGAACTAAGATTTGTTTGCTTTCGGGTAAACACAAAGCTGCCAACTATTGTAGGTAAAACTAATAGGTCTATCCCCCTCTTTACTTAAGTGAATTTCATTTGGAAAAGAAGAATAGAATTCTTATTATTTTCGTTTTAATGCCGTAGGACCTGTTAGTGGTCGGCTAACTGACCCCGGTCGCGTAACCCCCGAAACCACCCTACTTAAATAAGAAGCAAATAAGCACTCAAGCAAGTAGGTAGGTAGGTACCTATACAGTTTGAAGAAAATCCGTAGTCCATTCAAGATATTCAAGGCTAAGTTTTGACGACCTCCCTGGCGCAGTGTTGAGCGCTGTGGTCTCATAACTGGGAAGTCTCGGGTGCGATCCCGGCGGGGGCAATCCAGAACTTAAAATTTCTGAATTGTCCCTGGTCTGGTCTGGTGGGAGGCTTTGTCCGTAGCTAGTTACCACCCTACCTTCAAAGACGTGCCGCCAAGCGATTTAGCGTTCCGGCACGATGGCGTGTAGAAACAGATTAGGGGTATGAGTTGAATTTACACTGCAATACCCCTTCCAAGTTAGTCCGCTACCATCTTAGACTGCACGTTACTTACCATCAGGTGAGCTCGCAGTCAAAGACTTTCTATCATTGAATAAAAAAAATGTAGATAGGTAACGACAAAATTAATTTGTGACTGTATCCCTTCAATTATACACATGATTTAGATTTCAGTTATATTTTCAAGGGACAATGATCAATGAGAGATAATTTCTATGAAATAGGTATTAATTACGAGTATAATTGGGATGGGATGAAATGTGGGAAATAAGGTTAAGGTTTTAGATTTTACTAACTGATGCCCGCGACTTCGTACCTACGCTTGGATTGAATTTGTTTGATTCCTGCGGGAACTCTGAATTAAAATGTAGCCTGTGACTGTGTTCCAGACTATAATTTATCTCTATGCCAAATTTCAGCCAAATCAGTTCAGTCGTTGCGACGTGGTTGAGTAACAAACATCCATCCATCCACACATCCATACTTACATCCAAACTTTAACACAGCTACTTTGATAACTGCTACTTTGACTCTAATGTTATAGTATACGAATACTTTCAATCGAATTAAATCTTATACTAACACCACAGGTCGTTATAAATGGTCTCTCCTCCACGTACTTTTCCTTGATACTGACATTCAACCCATTTCGGTTTTTTTGCTTAACCACTTTTTCAGGAACGAGGAAAACCAAAGTTACGGAATTAAGTACTCCGTCAGTGAGTCACAAAGCTTTTTTTTTTATTCAAATTCTTTATTTATTTCATGTAGGTCAACTTGTAGCTCTTATGACACGTCATAAATCTACCACCGGTTCTGAATGCAGATTCTGCTGTGAAGAGCCGGCAAGAAACTTAGCAGTTACTCTTTTCAAAAAAACAAAATTTTTACAATAGGTAACAAAACTATGCTATGATACAGTACTTCCACAATGAAGCTTCAAAAATGCATACCTACGTAGGTACACACAATCCAATGCATGTCACAACGGGCAGACAAAGCAGACCCATTCCCGTTGGTGGCACCCGTTCATGAGTATGACGCATGATCCAGCCGTTGCTTCGCTCAACCATATTTGAGGGAACGTAACAACCCGCAATACGTTTATTACCCATATTATGTACCTACCTACTAGCGGACGCCCCCGGCGTCGTCTGCTTCTTCAATTCACAATCGACAGTTCCTAAGCCCAAACAGTTTAGGCGGGCAGGACCCCTGCAGCCAGAGGCGTAACTATAGGGTGGCATGACGGCAAAATGCCACGGGCCCCCAGCCGGCAGGGGCCCCTGGTCAGAGAGGGCCGGAAGCTCAAGATGATCATAACATTTATAGCCATTCCTGTGACTACGGCTAGTGCCGTGCGATCATTTTCAAAATAAAAATTGATATAAGTAAACTAAACTCTTTGGGACAAGAAAGGTTACGCACAGTGGTAAATTTACCAAATGGCTGATTTGACTGGAGCCTAGGGCAGCAGATTTTAGGGGCGGCGAATTTGGGGCCAAATTTTTTATTTATGTCTTACAGAAATTAAAAAGATACATATTTGTAATACCTAAATGTCATTAGGTCCACAAACACATTTTAAAATAACCCCAATAACAATAACTAAATAGTTGGTAGGGTCGACTTTACCTACGATGCCGAGTGTGCGGCGCATACAAGCGTAGGGTCTCAAGCGCCAAAAGTACAGGACTAGATTTATGGTGTAGTGCAAATGCTTTTACGTTGCTATTGTAGGTGCCAAGTATAGAATACTAGTTGCCGTAATGCAACCATAAAAAACTTTGCGCCCGCTCCGCTTGCGAAAATGTCGCTTTTACGTTGCTATTGTAGGTACCAAGAATGAACTACTAAGTGCCGTAATGTATTCATAAAAAATTTCGCGCTCGCTTCGCTCGCGAAAATGTCACTTTTATGTTGCTATTGTAGGTGCCAAGAATAGACTACTAAGTGCCGTAATGTAATCACAAAAAATTTCGTTGCTATTGTAGGTGCTAAGAACGGCCTACTAAGTGCCGTAATATTACTTTACGGCACTTAGTATAAATACAATACGCTCCGACTTAAAGGTTATTAGAAAATCAAGTAATTGTAATTGCGTTTGTATGTACCTACTTCACGTAGTGATTTATGAAAAAATAAAAAATACTATCTCATTGGGTGAGCTTCTTTATATTGGGGGAGGGAGGGCCCCATCCGATGAATTTGCCACGGGCCTCAAACGGTATAGTTACGCCTCTGCCTGCAGCATCAGGATTGAGAAGTTGGATCCTGGAATTCATCGATGTAGTCTTTACTTGGTACCTACAAGAACTATTCATAAATGATTCATAATCGACAGTTCCTAAATCCCCACAGTCTAGGGAGGCAATACCCCTGCAGCATCAGGATTGAGGATTTGTAACCCGAAATTTTTATAGGAGCATCTCGCAAAGATTTTGTATTGATTAAAAAAAGATTCACGCAAATCGATTAAGAAAAAACGGAGATATCGACATACATAGGTAGGTAGAAAAACTCAACTCGTTGTCCTCCTTTTTCGAAAGTCGATTAAAGTATATTACGCCTGAAAACATCAGCTATCTACCAGTGAAAGTCCTATCAAAATCGGCCCAGACGTCGTCGATGGATTGAACGGGAATTAACTAGTTTTTGCCCACGATTTCGACCGCGCTGCTCACCCGCCTAGATTCTCTACTTGCATTCAAACCACGAAGAAGTTATAAAAACTGTATAATTTCCACACGGGAAGATCCAGTTTTAACTACGGAACTTCTCGCGTTAGCTCACAATATTTCACTTGTCGCTGTCGGTTAGAACGTCCTTACGCTGTGCTTAGTGTGTCGCTTACGCAGTTGAAGAAAAGGCTTCCCGTAGGAAAAATAGATTGTATATTTTGACGACCTCCCTAGCTCAGTGGTGAGCGCTGTGGTCTTATAACGGGGGGGTCTCGGGTTCGATTCCCGGCGGGGGCAATTAGGGAATTTATAATTCCTGAATTGTCTGTGGTGCGGGGAAACGCGGGGCGAAGTAACTTGCGATGGAGGGATAGTACGTTACTAGCACACGGAATTAGAAAGCATCGTACGTACCTACCTACTCCGTTAGAAGTAATCTTCGACCATATAGTAGTATAATAGTGTTCTGTGAATCACAGAGCACTATTAGGACAAGGTCTGTATGAAAGAATAATTTTGGAAAATCCACCGGAAAACTCGGATGGTAGGTAGGTAGTAGGTACCTATTTTTGGTTGGTTATATACCTACTCAAAGTATTTTTGTATTGAAATCTCAATAAAAAATGTAAATTGCGTGCGCAGCCGGGGTGAGTTCGAGTATACCTACTTATAGATAAGAAGGCTGCGATAGCACATTACGTACCTATACGGTATAGGTACGTAATGTGCTATCGCAGCCTTCTTAAAAATATAGGTATAGGCTATACCTATATTTTTATTTCTGACACACGCTATCGTGATTTATGACGTCAAGCGCTTGAGCGGGTGGAATGGTCGTTCTATTATAACTGAATACCTAAGAGAATGTAATCCTGTCTACGATGTAATCACTCCGTTTCTGAATACTATGCTGTGTTAAAAAGTAAACGTGGGCTCGTGACGTAGCAGGTAGGTATTGTATAAGCTGTTTCCCTGTAGGTACTTATAAGTAGGTATAACTGAAGTTTGGTATCTTGTGTATAAAAATATAAAAATGAATAGTAGCGCCATCTCACAGGTAAGCTGCAAATGTATCTCGGCAAGTTTGTGAAAAGCTCACAGGATGGCGCTGGTAGTACCTAAAAGTAAAGTATTACACCAAGATTACATAGGAATCGGGAACTAGGAACAAGATCATAATTTTATTTGCAGTCCCAGCGTAAAAAACCAAGATGTATGGGCGATTGCATAGACTAATTATTATTATTAAAATATAAACATACATAGATGAATGAAACATTATTAGCTTTGTTTTTTTGGGGCCCGTTGGCATCCTTTGGGTACGGAACCCTAAAGAAACAGCATCTGACTTACCTACTTGCTTCCGCATTCTTTTACTAAATTATGTAACTTAATAAATATTTAATACGTAAGTACTTTACCAACTGAATAAATCTTACTAATAAAATATATCATAATTAAGAAAGTGTGTTTGTTTGTTCTTCAATCACGCTGCAACAGAGCTACGGATCGACGTGATTTTTTCATGGGTACAGTTAGTTAAGGGAGAGTGACTAGATTTAGACAAGGCTACTTAATTTTTATCCCGGAAAATCAAAGAATTGCCGCGTGTTTTTAAAAACTGAATCCACGCGGACGACCGACGTCGCGGGCACCAGCCGGTAGGTAGGTATTTAATATTTTAACAACTAAATAAATATTGCTCGTGTTACTAGGCTACAAATTACAATAGCTGGGTATTCTCTTACAGTGTCTCTTATCAATTGCTAAACCACGCATCCAAACGTTCTTCGATTACTCGTGATCATAGATAAATTAAATGTAAGTATTTATCGTGATTGCGTGATGGTGTATTCATGGAATAACAATGTGTGTGAAAGGTATGTCGAAGACCCTATCGAGTTCAACGGATCAAATTATCATGAGCAAACCATAAACGGCAAACTAGTACACAACTAGCAAACAGCTTTCCGCTTATTTGGAGGTGATAAGAGGATATCAGTCAACTTCAGCTTTGCTGATATTCTTTAAAAACAATACCATCATAAATAAATTATTACCAATTGTCTCATAAATTATTACCTCATCTCATAAATTATAATCATAAATTCCAGGATCAAACTCCAGTGCCGGTTATCGGAGTCAGGTTTGACTGAAAACTTGCGCAGCCAGTATGGATTTATTCCAAACGAGTCTGGATTCCAAGGCGTACCAAGGCATTCCAACAGTACGTCAAAATGAGTCAAATCCATCCATTGAAATCTTTAAGAACTGCTGCAAAACGAAGATTACAGGAGTTACTGAAAATATGCATTGAGATTCTCTTTAAATTAAGACGGCTCAGAATGGCAGAAAAAAAAAACTATTTCACCCGCGTGCCGATGAAATTATAAAAAATGCCCGAAACCTGATGCGTGACAGATGCTAGCGTATTGCGTGGAATAGGAGAATAGTAGGCGCCAAAATACATGATTTTTTAATAACTCGTAAGATATCCATTTTTTTTTAAATGGCCGTATCGTCTTTTAGTAATAATAGGAATTTTCTATAAAATTTTTGACTCTGTAATATGCTACACATTGAAAATAAATGCAAATTCGATAAAAATGAAACCAATTTTTTATCGAACTTTCATTATTTTATGTTTCCACTGAATATCGTCTCTTGGAAATAATTTTTTGCCTGTTTTTTTTTTTTCGAAGAGAAAACTTGATCTACTGGTGTAAAAATCATAAATCTTAAGATTGCGCGCGGTCTTAATTTAAGGAAATTAGGTTTTTTAGAATTAACATTATATTAAAGTTAAAGGATATTTTTCCTTGGTGATTTTCTTAATTATTATTATTATGAAATCCTCTATTTTATTGTTCCGAAATATGTGGTTGATTCATGGTTGACCTTTTTTTAACGCTTCAGTTGACATTTTTGACTCGTATATTAAATTACATATAAAATTTAGCCTTTTAATTGTTTGTATGTATGTGAGTTTGTTTTCGATCACTGGAATTAAGCCTTTTATAATGAGGCTGCGATTATTATTTAAGTGATTCATTTTTAGTTGCCCTTTTTAGCGCCCAGCGCCAACCAAACATTAATTTTTTTTATTTGACTTTGATTTCCTTTTTGTGGTTCAAGTGATTCGCTTGTATACTATTTTATAATACGCTCTGTATTTATTTTTCTTTGATTTTGCCTTTTATTAGCCTGCAAATAAATATTTAGTGGTTGAGTTTTATACAAATTGCTATGAAGTATTGATGCCTTGATTATTTTTTGGACTTGATTATTGTGGTTGATTTCTGGTTGCCCTTTAGTGCCAACTAACTATGAATTTCCATGAAGAGATGATGTTTTTGACTTGCTATTAATCTCTTTATGATTTAAATTAAGTCGAATTAAGATTGAGTTTTTGACTTGTTACTAATAATTTTCCAAGTCTTTTAAACTTTCACTCTTCGTGATATATTTATTATGTCATAAATATATTTTATTAGCCTTCAAAATTCAAATATTTAAGTGGTTGATTTCTGGTTTCTCTTTAGTGTCATCTAGGGATGATGTTTACTAATAATTTTCCAAGCCTTTTAAACTTTCATTCTTCGTGATATATTTATTATGTCATAAATATATTTTATTAGCCTTGAAGTATTTAAGTGGTTGATTTCTGGTTGCCCTTTAGTGCCAAGTAACTATGAATTTCTATGAAGGGATGATGTTTTTGACTTGCTACTAATAATTTTCCAAGTCTTTTTAACTTTCACTCTTCATAATTTAAATTGTGTCATAAATAATATATTTTATTAGCTTTCAGGTATTTAAGTGGTTGATTTCTAGTTGCTCTTTAATGCTATGAAGAAATGATATTTTTGACTAGCTACTAATAACTATTTTTCCAAGTATTTTTAAGTTTTACTCTTCCTGATATAATTTATTGTCATAAATGTTTATGCATTTTATTAGCCTTCAATTAATTATTTATGTGGTTGATTTCTAGTTGCCTTTAGTGCTAACTAACTACGAATTTCTATGACGAGTTGATGGTTATGACTTGATGAACTTGTATCTAATAATATTAGAAGTACGTACATATTACGTAGGTATATTCATTTGGTTTTTTTTTTTGTAAAAATTGTACTTAATCAATATGTCCACACTGCATATTAAAATCATATAAAAATACGCCAATGAAGTTTCATTTATCATCCACGTACCTACTTGCCGTCTTGCACCAATCTGTTTAATTATGTTTGTAATTCTGTCACTTTTTGGCAAGTTTAGTTCAGAGTGAAAAAGAAAAGGAGAGGTACAGAACTCTTAGGCCCATATTACACTGTACTATTATATAGGATCCTATGTCGTACCATAGACTATATTCTATAAAGATTACCATATATATTTCCTACCTATTACCTAGGATGATAATCTATGGTATGACATAGGATCCTAAAGTAAGTTGGTTAATAATGAATCGCAAAAAAATGTAAACATTTATATATTGTATATACCTAAGTATGTAACAGGGAAGCTTACAAAAAGTTAAGATACAAATAAAATAAGAGACCCGTGCCATTCATTTATTTGTAAAACATTTACGTATAGGTACAATCATCTTTAAGTTTGAAGTAGTACACCAAAAATATTAACAAACAATAAAATAACAAATAGAAAGTGTATATCTAGGCTAGGTATATATATATCTAGACCGTCTAAGAAGCTATTTGCAAGAAAGACTGCACATACATAAAAGTCCGAGATATAATCACATGTTTGATGTAAAATAATATTTCTTTTTTCAGCTAAAATTCTGCAAGTGGTTGATTTTTAGTTGCCCCTTTAAGTTAATTGGCTAAGGCCATGTGCCATACATGTAAAGTTTAATTAATTATTTGAATTATCTAATACGCTCTTTTTTCTTGAAATATTGAAAAAGGTTTGAAATTATAGTGTTTTAATTTAAAATGAGAGTCGAGCGAAACCCATGGAATTATCTATATCCTTGTTTGCAAAAATCTTTCAAGAAGTAGTTTAAGCGGTTGATTTCCAGTTTCCCTTGTAAAGCTAAAGTGAATTATCTAACACGCTCTTTTCTTTTGAAATTATAGTTTTGTAATTTAAAATGAGAGCCGAGCGAAGCCCATGGAATTATTTATATCCTTGTTTGCGAAAATCTTTCAAGAAGTAGTTTAAGCGGTTGATTTCTAGTTTCCCTTGTAAAGGTACTTTTCACCAATCATATTCGAATCCTTTCTCTTGGCATTAGAGGAACGAAATGAACATAGCTAAGTACTATAAGTTCTACTGAGAACAGTGGTGGATCATAAACATTCAAAGTGTTATTCGATCCACTAATGGAGCCGGACAGTAGATTCTTATTGAGTCAAAGTGGATTCCCTTCAGGATTCCCTCAGAGTGAACGTCCAGACTGCTATTCAATTCGCTAGTCCACTAGTGGATCCAATCAGATTGAGGGAAGTTCCCAATAACGGAACCATCGAAGTTCAACGCTTAGTTACGAGTAGAAGTGCAATGGTAGACGCGGTAATAAACCATTTTTAGTAAGCCTTTAAAAGCCGAGTAAAGATTGCCTCTTACCAAACTAAAGCAAAAATAAAATATTTACAGCGTCCAGTAGCTTTTCAATTTCTATAAGCAACAGTGCGAGTACAGTATTGTTTTTCTATTGAAGTAAAGCAAACTACTGAATTCCGTTGTGTGGTGATGTGATAAAATGTAATAGGGTCCTCTTGCAAGGATCGCCACATGTGCCAAAATGTTTCCTCCTTGTAATAACTTTTCATGTTAATTAGACAGTCCCAGATTAAGTATCTACACGTATTACTGATTATCTTCTTTTATCATGTCCGCACCTTTTTCACCTATAACCATGACAGCTGTATTGATATTACCGCTGACTTGGTTGGGCATTGCGCTGGCGTCTACTACTCTCAAGTTATCGACCCCAAGAACCCGCAGTCTGGAGTCCAAAACGGATCCCATGCGGCAACTGCTGCTGTAGTGGAAGGTAGTGTCCATCATATTGAGGACGTAGCATTCCCAGTACTCGGTCGTGTCGCGGTCTAAATCTTTGCACTGTGGCAAATCAAAGTATATCGTCTTGCCGCCAACCTTCTTGAAATAGCTGGATTGTGTAACTCTGATGTAGTCTTGAATCCACTTAGCGTTATTCTTCAAATCATTCTTGTTCGATAAATGACCTGTGTAAACTTTTGGAGGATCCTCGGGATTTAGACTACGCAACTCAATGCGACCGACGGACTCAGGCCGCGCAACATTGAACACTGTGAACAAAACTTCTCTTCCCGTTCCTGCAGCAGCAAACTGGTTGCAAACGTCGTTGTGCAGGCCAAAAACTGCAGTACACAGTTGCAGTAAAGCTGCGGGACTATTTCTGCAAATTAAGTTCAATGTCACCCAATCAGGATAACCTTGATTTTTGTCTAATGCACCCGCAGCGATAAAAGTTGGCGCTGGGAAGTCTGATGGAGGCTGGGCTGGGGCGGTATCATTGGTTTGTTCCACCGCATGGCCCAATATGACGGCAACATGATCCTGCAAGCTTTGACCCACCGGTGAGTCATAAACGACCGGTATACCCAAACTTTCGAGGTGTTTTTTTGGTCCTACTCCAGATAACATCAGAATTTTTGGCGTATTGAAAGCACCCGCTGACAGTATGGTTTCCTTGCGAGCGTAGATTTTGATAAGTCCGTCTGGTGTACTGCACTCCACTCCTTTGGCTTTGCCATCTTCGATAAGAACTTTTGTTACTAAAGTGTTTTTCATTACCTGGAGATTTGCTCGGTTTTTGGCAGTCGCCAAGAAACACTCTGCACTGCTTTGACGGATGCCTTCTTTGTTAATAGTGAACAAGGGTCTACCGAAACCCATCGTGTCATCAGTGGTCATATCATCCTTAATACCAAGTCCTAATACTTCGTTGAAAGCCTCCAGATATTTAAGCGGTTGATCTCTAGTTTCTCTTGTAATGGCTACTAAACCATCCATTCCATGGAAAGGTGCAGTTTCCGAATCGATGATGTGCTGGTCTTCGAGTCGCTCACTTTTCTTGAAGTACGGAAGAAGGTCTTTCCAATTCCACGATTCATCGCAGGCTGCTTCGGCCCAGAGCTGGTAATCGTAAGGATCGCCTCTGACGTAGTAAAAGTGATGTAGGGTGCTGCTGCCACCCAAAACTTTCCCCGAAGGCAAATCTAGGTACTTATTCCTGTGGTATTGAGCGGAGTAGCCATCGTCCTCTGAAGTTATGTTCCAATCCATTTCTGTTTTCGTCAGGTAAGGGAATAACAAAGGTTGCTGAAAAAGATTTAAAAGATATAAAAATCTAAATATAGCTATTAATGTTGTACATTAATATTGTGTATTTTGTTATGAAAAGAGCAACTGCTGAGTTTCTTGCCGGCTCTTCTCAGCAGAATCTGCATTCCGAACCGGTGGTAGATTCATTACGTGTCATAAGAGCTACAAGTTAGCCTACATGAAATAAATAATTTTGAATCTGAATTTAAATAACTGAAAACCAGCGCTGCAACTTGCTGCAGCATAATGCTGAGTGGGGACATTATTTGATCAAATGCGATTATTTTTATTCTACGAGTAGTTGATTAAGGATTGTATTGATCAAATAAAGTAGTTTCTTTCTTTCTTAAATAAAAACCAACTTCAAATGCTACAAAGTAGGTCTATCAAGTGTATAAAGTTTGAAGAGGTCTCTCGATTTCTTCAGAACCCCATCATCAGATCCTGACCTGTTTGTTACTCCCTCACGCCGCAACGAACGAGCCGATTTGGATGAAGTTTGGAATGGACAATGAGTTATGAGATAGCTCACATCCAGGCATATTAAATTAGATAGGCTATATTTTATCCTTTTTTTACTTGATGATGATGACAAGATAGTCCTTGACTGCGATCTCACCAGATAGTAAGTGACGATGCAGTCTAAGATGGTAGCGGACTAACTTTGAATGGGTATGGTAGTGTACATTCAACCCATACCCCTAATCGGTTTCTACACGCCATCTTGCCGGAACGCTAAATCGCTTGGCGGCACGTCTTTGACGGTAGGGTGGTAACTAGCCACGGCCAAAGCCTCCCACCAGACCAGACCAGACACAATTCAGAAATTATAAATTCCCAAATTGCCCCCGCCGGAAATCGAACCCGAGACCTCCTAGATATAAGACTACAGCGCTTACCGCTGCGCCAGGGAGGTCGTCAGAATTCCGGATCCCGGATAATTTTAGAGTTCCCGTGGGATATTAAAATTTAGTATATCACTAAGTATATCTCACATCAGCCTCCCAATGAGGATCACCTCCGGCTTCTATGAGCAGCACTTTGACATTTGGGTCCTCACTCATGCGATTAGCAACAATACTGCCCGCTGTACCGGCGCCCACCACTATGTAGTCGAACTTAGCTTTATCTGGAAACAGAATACGATTTCGGTTTTTCATTTAAACCAGTGACGGGCAAAGTACAGCCCGCGGGGCAACTCCGGCCCGCGAAAGTAGGGTAAATCCGGGATAGATGCCGCAGTCTGATAGGTGCCCCATTTTCTAAAAATCTAACTTCGCAAAATCGCAACACAGATTTAATAGTCTAAAAATAGAGCATGCGACCCCCACATCTAAGTGCCCCGTAGATCATCGCATTGGATTGACATGTTTAGCTCGTGCGTGCGATCACGACAAACGCTTCAAAGATTCAAAGGTGAGGTACTTTTTATAGATGGCAAGAGCAAAGCCGCGGGTAAAAGCTAATCAGTGGAAGACCAAATTTACAAGGTGGTGGATTTTTAGTGTGAAAGCTTGCACGCGTAATCACGAGTGATTGTTAATAAGAAACTCAAGATTCAAGAGTTACGTGAGAATTATCTTGATGATTTTAAAAATTGCTTATTTTAAAATATGGGTGCTTATACTATTATGTATGAAATTTATAAAGGTGGGTCGATAAGGCCTAATTTTCGCCCCCCATACACTCGAAAAAAAGTTCCAGATTCCGGCAAATTGTAAATGTATTTATATACTTGAAGATATAAACTTTATTTTGATATAAAGTTTAGGTAATAAAAAAAATAGTAAGTTACAGAAAATATTACCCAAAAAGAGAGTGTTTCGGCTTTTTCATACATTTTAGTCGTTTTTTTAAGCTTTGATTTAATATTTTAGAATGAAGCGTTCCATGAACCATGGTAAACGTAACTGATATTTTATTACCCGTTTTTGGGTAATATTTTCTGTAACTTACTATTTTTTTTATCACCTAAACTTTATATTAAAATAAAGTTTATATCTTCAAGTATATAAATACATTTACAATTTGTCGGAATCTGGAACTTTTGTTTTTCGAGTCTATGAGGGGCGGAAATTGGGCCTTATCAACCCACCTCCTTTCGATGGATGAAGCGCGAGCGGGCAGCGCGAACGCGCATTCCCTTTTCCTTCGCTCATCTTTACATGCGCGCTCTTTCAGAGCGTGTGTATAAAGGCAGCTATTGATGGGTCGATGATGACGAACATACCTTCTACAGGAGTGTGAGTTGGCCACTTGTATGTTGTCAAGCCAACTGAAGTCAACGCGAGGAAGACCAAACTCGTCGACTTCATTAACGCTATCATAGCCGCCGCGTCCATTGTTGCTCTAAATACACAAACATACAATTAGTTTCATTATCTTCGCTCATGGTATAGGTATGTGTGTTGTATATCATCAATGTATCTGTCTATGTGACGGTAAGTAACGATGCAGTCTAAGATGGTAGCGGACTAACTTGAAAGGGGTATGGTAGTGTACATTCAACCCATACCCCTAATCGGTTTCTACACGACATCGTGCCGGAACGCTAAATCGCTTGGCGGCAGGCCTTTGACGGTAGGGTGGTAACTAGCCAAAGCCTCCCACTAGATAATACACACAATCAATGGCGTAACTATACCGTTTGAGGCCCGTGGCAAATTCATCGGATGGGGCCCTCCCTCCCCAATATAAAGAAGCTCAATCAATGAGATAGGCCCTTCAGGCTGGGGGCCCGTGGCATATTGCCGTCTTGCCACCCTATTGTAACGCCACTGCACACAATACATACAATACACCAGATTGCAATAAATCTAGACACAAATAATGTAAATAATTTTGCACAGAAAAGATTAGATAAGCAGATAATAAAAGAATTAAGTTAAAACATAGATAACTTACTTGCAAGGTTGTTTAGGTCTTGTATAACCCGGAATATGCTCCGCGAAGAACTGTGTCGATACCTCGCTACCTGCTCTATTTATAGTCTAAATTGATAACAATAAAAGTTATGGTTAAATAAGTTGGTCAAATATTACTCGTATGAGGCCTATTCAAATTTTTTTTTTTCATTCAGAAAATTTTCCTTCCCTTAATCCAATATTTGATGTCTACCAAAATGTCTGCTTTCCAAGGTTACTTAGCTCAAGTGGTTAAAATAAATAATGATTAAATACATAATATTAATACTTATTAATATTAAGCTAGGTATATACCTAGGTATTGTAGGATTTTTTTTAATATTAGTTCAAGAGGTGGCGGGAAATTTTTAGAAGATGCTGAATAAAATGCTTACGCTAACTTATGATCTCTGGTACAGTGTAGAGCACTTCCCATCGATAATGACTAGCAAAAGAATGCGCCGCATAGAGAATCTATTAATCTGTACAAAAAAAAATGGAATTTTGGGTGATCCCAAAATAACTATTAAATATAAATATATCAAGTTTTAATATAATTATTATAAGGGAGGCCACATACGATCAGATTTGTCGTTAAGTTTGCATGATGCTTAGGGATTCAAAAAAAGGCTCGATACCTGAGTAGTATCGGTACTTTTGGTTCGGTTCCTAGTTTTTTGTATTCGATACTTTTATTCTAGTATTTTACTAAGCATCGATAATTTTATCTCATCGAGTACGAAAATATTAGGTATCGAACCATCGATACTTGGTACTCAGATATTGCATAACTTCAAGCACTTTCTCAAAATTTTTCGCGGACTCTCAATCTAATGAATAATATGTATTTCTAGAAAATTCATTGTTTACAGAAATAATAATTATGTACTCAGCTTGCTTTTAGATGATCCGAGATCTTAATATGCACCGATTTTTTTTTTGAAAAAGAAAATTAGCCAAGCTGTAGTTGACTTTAATATCTTCTTATCTCCCTCCGAAAAGATTGTGCTAGGAGTGGGTACGACAATAGTGCAACGGGTGATATTTTAACCTGCGACCTTTAAGTTCGCACCTTTAGGCTATAGGCTTTGGGCTTTGAATTAGCTGCCTATGTTAGGTTTAGGTTAGGTTATGGGCGGGGCACATAGTTCGAAGACCTGAGGGTCGATGGGGTCCCAAGGTGCAGGAGTGGCGACCCCGCACCGGGAAGCGCAGTGTTGGCAGACCCCCCACAAGGTGGACCGACGTCATCAAACGAGTCGCAGGGAGCCGCTAGACCGAGGCCTGTGGAGGTCCATGCAAGAGACTTACACATCTATTAGTTGACAAAGAAGAAGCTTTCCGCTTATTTTGAGGGGATAGGAGGATATTAGTCAACTTCAGCTTGGCTAATCCTATTATTCCTATTAATATTACGAGTACAAATGCGAAAATTTGTATGTTCGTTCCTCAATCACGTCGCAACGGCTGAACCGATTTAGCCGAAATTTGGCACAGAGATAGATTATAGTCTGGAATAGCACATATGCTATATTTTTTATCCCGGTAAATAAGAGCTCCCGCGGTAAAGGTAATAAAGGTGCGGACTGAAACTGAAAGGTCGCAGGTTCGAATCCCACCCGTTGCACTATTGTCGTACCCACTCCTAGCACAAGCTTTCTGCTTATTTGAAGCGGGTAGGAGGATATTAGTCAACTTCAGATTGGCTAATAATCTTTAAAAAAAAAAAAAATTAACTCACCAGCAATAGTCTCTAGTCCCACGTTAGAACTAGAAGAAACACAAAGTTGTTCTATCGTATGCACTAGCTACCTGCTTAGAGCTTACATCGGATTTAATTTTTTGCCGAAATACTTACGTAAGCCTGATTGAAGATCCTAATGGCGCGCATAATAGGAGAGTTAGATCAAGGCGATTTGTCTAGCGACCTTCGATTTATCTAGACATTTTTTATTTTAATTCTAACCACTTACTAGTTTTTATTAACTTTATTGATAGAGTAACCCCTTCAATTCAAATTCAAAATTTATTTATTTCATGTAGGCTAACTTGTAGCTCTTATGACACGTCATAAATCTACCACCGGTTCGGAATGCAGATTCTGCTGAGAAGAGCCGGTAAGAGACTCAGCAGTTGCTCTTTTCAAAAAAAAATTTTTTTTTACAAAGCTATGCTATGTATACAGTGCTTCCACAATAAAGCCGCAAAAATGCATACGTAGGTATGGGTGGGCAATGGGTTAGAGAAGAGGTTAGCGGACACTATTCATATGGTAACCAAATAAATCAGAAACCCTTACGAATGAATTAACTTATAAGCGGGGTTGTACGGTCCCTGCATACTACCTACTGCAGTCGTAGCAAGGTAATCGAATTACCCGCACTAGGTACTATCACAGTCCTCATGAATCCGAGGCGAGCTCTAGCGGCAATTTGCGGAAACGGGACACTTTTTTTGGTTTTTAAGCTATTGCATAGCTTCTATCGCGGGCCAGCGTGGAGACCGAATCCAGAAATTCCGTAACGAAAATTGACACGGGACACAAAAAACCTGACACGGGACTCCTCTACGGTGAGCCGCTAGATGGCGCATTTTTTATCAACGCCATCTAGCGGCTCACCGCTAGATGGCGTTGATAAAAAATGCTATACAATCGCTTTACCGCGGCAGTCCCCGTGTGCCACACGTCTTTTTAATTACTAAAATGTATTGTGCTTTGCTGGCTGAATAAATGTTTATTATTAAACCGGGAAGCGGAGTGTTGGCAGACTCTCCACTAGTCCCCGAGTGCCACACGTCTTTTTGTTAATACTAGGTTTCACAGACATCCCACCTAACTGAGCTGGGTTTGCTAGTAGGTAATATGGGCAACAAATGCATAGATCTGTCGAGTAGGTAATACTCTCTTTAACAGGTAGGTAGAACTTAAATAAAATCTGTGATTTCTAGTTCTAGCATTATATAATCTTCGAAATGGCTTAATCGATCTTGATGCGACTTTCACATGCAATTTATACTTATGTGTAGGCATACATGCATTGCCGGCTTTACCTATTGTGCAGGGTGTGCGTTGCACACGGGCGCAGGGTTTTAGGGAGCGCCGCGCCTAGCCGCGCTTGCTTGCTTCTTGAGATCATTTAAAATTGCACCATTTTTAAGCTATTGCATAGCTTCTATCGCGGGCCTTGAGCGTGGAGACCGAATCCAAAAATTCCGTAACGAAAATAACCTGACACGGGACTCCTCTCACCGCTAGATGGCGTTGATAAAAAATGCTATGCAATAGCTTTACCGCGGCAGTCCCTGAGTGCCACACGTCTTTTTTTGCACCTAAATTTCCTTCTACTGGTGAAAATATAACTGTAACTCAAACGATATTCTTGTATTGTAAGTATTCCATTTTTCCCGCGCGTCTACTAAAGGGCGCCAAGATATTGATTGCACACGGGCGCTACATGGGCTAGAGCCGCCTCTGCATACATGTACTTATTTGTAAGGTACCTACCTAAGTAATACAAATGACAATCGATAGGTGCTGGTGGATCCGAAAAGTTACTGGGAAGTGAGAACTCTCCGTTACGATTTATCACGTGTATCCTTATTTCATTTTAGCAATCAACGGCAAAATGGCGAATCAAATTTTTTCACCAATGTGTATCAATCGGTCTTCTATCGGATATTCTTTGAAGAGTGCGCGCAGGAACTTAACAACCTTGTACCTACCTGTAGCGAACGCAAAACGAATAACGATCAAGTGTAGGTAACTACAGGGCTTGCACTGGGTTCCTTATAAATACAACATGTGTTTTGGAACCCTACAGTACCCCCCTCACCGTTTTACCACAGAACTTCGAGAAATCGTGAGCGATGGCTCCCATAGATACGTGGTTGAAATCCAACCTACTCGTACGAAACGCTCGGCTAAGGTGTGGGACGCACTTACAGCGTCTGTGTTTCTGGCCACGTATAATCTGAGTACCTTCAAGACAAGAGTGAATAGGCATTTTCTAGGCAAGCGCGCTCCAACATAGACCTCATCAATGCTTTCCATCATTGATTGTCGTCAAGCGCATGCCTATCTCATAATTTAAAAAAGTCCAGCTTGTATTATATAGGTCCAATGAACAGTCACAGTGAATGTGCATGTACAAACGCAAGCTAAATTACGAGCTAAATTTTATTTTATTTTAGCTCACGTATACTGCTGTCCTTACGAAACGTGCAATAAATAAGTGCAAAAATAATAGTGAATTGCTGAAAAAAAATTTATATTTGGCATCATTTCAACAAAGGGCCCTGGTCGCGCCGAAGCGCGAATAGTTTTCGTTTAACCGCTCGAATCCGACCATCCTGTCAAAATTTCCTACCTAATACCGACCCCCCCTGGCCTGAAGAAGTGTCAGTGCATCGATGACCGTCAATTAACGTAAACGCGCCGCTAAAGCTGGTGCATCGCCGCGCCGCTCCTAGTGATTCAGTGTTGATCTGGACTTGCCAACAAACTTGCCTTCTTGGTTTTCGTCAGTCGAAGAAGTGAGAAAGGAAGAGTGAAGCATCGAAAAGTATCCATGAACGTACGCGCGGCTCGCTGAAGTATCGCGGTGCCGCTCCAAAGGATTCAGGTCAGTGCCTTTACCCTTTTCCTATAGACACCCCATAACTCCGCGGCCCAAACCCAACCCCAGTCGGATTTGAGCAAACCCCGCGAAAATTATACAGTCCACATCGAAACCAAACAATCTAGTTTCTAGCCGTCCCCGCGCCGCCATATTTTTTTGGTCCTTCGAGCCGGATTTTACCGCTAATTTTCTCGATAGTTTTACAATTTCCAAGTAGGTAATTGTTTTCCCGCGTCCTAAAATCTTGTTCCCTAAGCGAATTATTATCGTTCGTCCCGCATTGCTTAGGAAATAGGGTTCATTTAGGTATTAACTAGGTACCTACATATAGCTCATATAGGTGATAGATAGGTCATACGTTACTTATTTATCGTAATCCTAATCGTATATCGCATCCCGATCTATCCCAGTATAGATATTAATCGAAATATTAGTTTATTAGTAGTTATTTTAAGTAATTATTTTGTGTAATTACCTACGCGTCATAAACGTATTCGCTTGGCCATCGGTGCATAGTTGCAAGTACTTGTATCTTAGATTACAGCGGTGTGCGTGACCTTCATCGCGGCCGTGACCGCCCGCTCGCTCCCTTTCACTTTTTGCTGAAATTCATAACTTTAAATACTTATACGCCGAATCGAAGTTTCATTCGTGTATTAGGAACTTAGTCTCGACATTTTTGAATCTAGTTTATATTCAAAATGACGAAGACTGAAGATACCGCAGATATACAATTAATTCTATTAGAACAGAGACGCAATTCGATATTTGAGTATCTACAAGAAACATTCGATTTATCGAAAAACATAGGCGTTAACCCGTCGGTCCGGGAAGAATTTCTCGACGCAAGTAGTAATGTCGATACGTTACGCTCTGAATTCAGTAAAATAGTGGAGGATTATAATAATCGTTTATTAGCACTGAACCCGAAAGCGAAGCCGGAGTTCAAATGTTTGTTATCGTTCGAACGCCTATACGGTCGTATCAAGCGCTTAGTCTCGCAGTACGCCGATGATAATAAGGTTGAGAATGAGAATGAGCCGCGAAGACTTAAACCTTATTTGCCCCCGATTCAATTAGTGTCTTTCGATGGATACGATTTAAAATCGTGGAGTCTCTTCTACGCTAACTTTAAAACTGTTATACACGAAAATAAGTCCCTTACGGATGCCGAAAAACTTTATTATCTCTTAGGTAAGCTGTCGGGAAAGGCGAAATTAGCTTGTGCCGGTATTACACCGTGCGCAGAAAACTACGAATTAATTTTTAAAACGTTAGTAGATAAATTTGAAGATAAACGCTATTTGGCTACGTCGTATATGGATCAAATTTATAACATTAAGGCGATGTCAAACGCGACTCCGACCAACCTTGAAAATTTTTTGGACACTTTTGCATCGTCGATCGCCGCGCTTAAAAATTTAAATTTGAGTAATCTGGCTGACTTCATATTTTTATACCTCGCTCAAAAGAAGTTAGATCCGGAGACTGTTCGCCTGTTCGAGTTGAATAAACATAGTTGTGAGATACCCTTGTATGACGATTTCGTTGCTTTCATTCGCGAACATATTAAGGTACTGCAACGCACTTCCGGGAAACAAGAAGTTCCGAAAAGTGCTGAGCGGAAGGTGGATACGGCATCTAAGCCTCACAAACCACCCAAGCCGACGCATACCTATACTAGTACCGCGACTACGTCTGCACAGTCTTTGTGTTCTCTTTGTAACTCACAACACGAACATTTATATAATTGTTCCGCCTTTCATAAGATGTCCGTTGAAGATCGTTTCAAGTTTGTTAAGGCGAATAATCTTTGTATAAATTGCACTGGAAACCACCGGTTGGCCACTTGTTCTAGCAAGTCAAGGTGCCGCTGGTGCTCGTTACCTCATCATAGTATGCTCCACAGGCATTCCGCAACCGCAAATTCCGCAACTTCGAGTGCGGCTTCTAGTGATGCTTCTTCGCAGAAGATGCCCGGTGTTGTTGAGCAGCCTCCTGCTTCTATCAGCACTACCGGCACTAGTAACTCGAAACCTTCAGGTTCACCCGCGCACTCCAAGGAAGTATCGCTTTGTTCCTTATCGAGTTGTAATGTTTCTCGTGCACCGACTACGGTGCTGCTCGCTACCGCACGCGTTATAGTTTTCGACGCCAAAGGCAAGGAGTACTCTGCGCGCGCATTATTGGACAGTGCTTCACAGAGTAACTTCGTCAGTCGGGATTTATGTCAACGCTTAGGTTTAAAGACAAACCAGAATCCAAACTGTTCTGTAGTTAAAGGGATTGGAGGTACAACCAAACCGATCCAAGGCGCAGTTTCTATTAGATTTTTCTCTAGGTTTGATCTCAGCGTTTGTTTTAACATGGACTCGCTCGTGGTAGACAAGGTAACGGAACTCTTGCCCACAGTCCCGATAGATATTTCGAGTTTGATAAATTTCAATAACTTACCTTTGGCTGACGACACTTACTCCACTCCAGGAGACATTGATCTGCTGATTGGAGCTTCAATCTTTCCGCATCTCCTATTATCTCGCAAGGTTCAAGGTCAATCGAATTGTACCTCACCGCTAGCCCTAGAAACGGTGTTGGGCTATGTTATCGTTGGTTCTGCTCCTGTACGTGTTAACAGCTTCGCCACGGTATCATATTGTTGTGCTACAGATCCGCTAGATGATGCTGTGCGAAAATTCTGGCAAATAGAAGAGGTGAACGCACCGAAACAATTAAGTCCAGATGACACGGCGTGTGAAGAAATTTATAGCAGCACGACTACCCGTGAGGCAGACGGACGATATGTAGTCGCACTTCCATTTAAGGGTGATGTATTGTCGTTAGGCGATTCTTTTAAAAAGGCTAAAACTCGCTTCCTTTGCTTAGAGCGTAAAATGTTAGCGTCACCTAAGCTTAAGGAGGCCTACGACAACGTCATTACCGAATACCTAGACAAAGGTTATATCTCTCCCGCACCCCCGGACACGGAGGCAACGCAGAGCTTGCCCTCGTATACGATTTCGCACCATGGGGTCATACGAGATGACAAGTTGACTTCTAAGTTGCGCGTTGTCCTGGACGCCAGTTCCAAGACAACCACTCAAGTTTCCCTCAATGACCTTCTGTATGGCGGTCAGAATCTACAAGGGAATCTATTCAATATTATTGTTAATTTTCGCTTATATCGTACCGCTCTTTCAGCTGACATTCGTCAGATGTTTCTTTGTATTGGAGTTCGTCCATGTGATCGCAGATTCCAACGCATTTTATACCGCTTTTCTCCGCAAGAACCCTTAAGGGTCTATGAATTTAACCGCGTTTGTTTCGGGCTTAAGTCAAGTCCATTTCATGCTCTTCGTACAGTGAAGCAGCTTCTTTCAGACGAAGGTGCTTCTTACCCGCGCGCTAAAGAAACTTTAGATATAGGGCTATACATGGATGACTTTGTCTATAGCATTGACAATGAAGACGATGCTATCTCCACCGCTGCCGAAGTGATTGCTCTGATGAAAGCTGGTCAGTTCGACCTGGTGAAATGGACAAGCAACTCACAAAAGGTGTTAAATTCGATTCCGCTGTCGCATCGACTTTCCGCGATTAAAGAGTTTGAGGACTCTGAGCCACATAAGGTGCTCGGCCTATGTTGGTCTCCCGCAACAGACTATTTCGGTCTCAAAATTAGTGTTCCCGCTGAATCTTGTACAAAACGTACCATTTTGTCATGTGTCGCTAGGATATGGGACGTCATGGGTTTCGTTGCTCCCGTCGTCTTATATGCAAAGCTTCTCATTAAACAACTCTGGTTGTGTGAATGTGATTGGGACGATGTGCCCCCTGGTCACATTGCTGATCAGTGGTCTTGTTTCAAAAGAGAACTACCTTTGCTCAGCGAATTGAAAATTCCACGGCACGTAGGCATCTCGACCGGCGATATCATTACGATCGTGGGGTTTGCAGATGCGAGCGAAAAGGCTTACGGAGGAGTAATTTACTTCCACGTGAAAGACAGCAGAGGTATTCGCAAAAACGCAGTCTTTTTAATAACAGCTAAATCCAAAGTCTCGCCTCGCAAGACTATAACGCTTGCGAGGTTGGAGCTTTGTGCCATTCTGTTGCTGAGCAGCTTAATGACCAAGGTCATTGAAGCCTGCCATAACCGCCTTGTTATTGACCGAGTTCTCGCCTTTTCAGACTCAACGGTGGCGTTGTGTTGGGTATACTCCTCACCTCATCGTTGGGACACTTTTGTGGCCAATCGGGTCACCAAAATTCAAAATGAATTTCCCGCTCAAACTTTTTTCCATGTGCAAGGCACGGAAAATCCCGCTGATTGTTTGTCGCGAGGTCTTACCCCCGCACAAATAACTGATCACCCGCTTTGGTTCTCTGGTCCTAAATGGCTTGAGTTAGATTCAAATCTTTGGCCTGTTACCGCTTTCAATCCTTCCACCGTGTCACAGCCTCCAGAGGAAAAGAAACACGTTTTGCTCACTGCAGAAAGCAGTGAAAGAAATTTAATAATTTCGCTAGCTGATCGCTTTTCGTCATGGTCGAAATTCATACGTTGTGTGGTTTTCGTTTGCCGCTTCGCTAAGCTGCTGCCGCGTCGTGATACGGTGATTGCATCGGATCTGGATTACGCTGAAAGTTTAATATTGCGTGAACTTCAGCGCTTTCACTTCGCGAACGAGATTGTTAATTTACAAGCAGGTAAACGTTGTAGTCCGGTGTTTCAACGTCTCAAACCTTTCCTTCAGGACGGCATCATTAGAGTCGGAGGTCGTCTGAGAAACGCCGATATAAGTTTCGATACAAAACATCCGATTATACTTCCTCGAAAGGATCATATATTAAATCTTTTAGTTGACTATCATCATAAAGTCAATTGTCATGCAGGTCCAGATTTATTGATGTCCATACTCCGTCAGAGGTATTGGATTCTTTCCGCTCGTAATTTAATTCGAAGCCGGGTACACAAATGTCTACCCTGCTTTAGACTCCGCGCTAAACCAAACTTTCCAGAAATGGCAGATCACCGCTCCTGTCGAGTTACGCCGGCCGTGAAACCGTTTATACACACTGGCACTGATTACGCAGGGCCTTTTAAGGTGACTGTTTCTCGCGGTCGTGGAATTCGATCAATGAAGGCATACGTTTGTCTTTTCGTGTGCTTAACCACTCGCGCTGTACACATAGAAGTTGCCAGCGACTTAAGTACAGATAGTTTCCTCGGGGCGTTTAAGCGTTTTTTATCCCGCCGCGGTTTTGTCGCTCGCGTTCATTCCGACAATGCGTCAAATTATGTTTGCGCCAAGCGCACGCTTTCGGAATTGCACGAATTTTTAGCGTCCAAACACTTCAGGTCTGAATTTGGTCACATACTAGCCGAAAATCGCATCGAGTGGTCACTTAATGTTCCAACTGCTTGCCATTTTGGCGGTAATTGGGAGGCCAACATTAAGAGCCTCAAAACTCATCTATATCGCGTGATAGGCGACCAAATTCTTTCCTTGGAAGAGTTCAATACTGTGCTTGCTCAGATCGAGGCAGTAATGAACTCCCGTCCATTGTGCCGCACGCTATCTAATGATCCATCGGAACCTCTCGCGTTGACACCGGCTCATTTTCTCACTCTCACCCCCTTAAAATATCTTCCGGCTAGGGAGATAGAAGATGGTCCGTTACATTTGCTCTCGCGTCAAGAACTTATTGATAAACTTGTTCAGTCATTCTGGAAACGATGGAAGGCTGATTATTTACATACGCTACAGACTCGAAACAAATGGAACACGCCAACCAATCCGATCGCTAAGGGAGATGTGGTAATAATTACCGTCGATAATGCACCGCCTCTTCACTGGCCGTTAGGGCTAGTCGAGGAAGTTTTTCCTGGATCGAATGGTGTCACGCGTGTTGTCCGCGTTCGTACTGCTACAGGTACCTATCTACGTCCTGTAGTGCGTCTTTGTCCCTTACCTAAACAGTAATTAGTTTAACTTCAACTCATCTGCTTAGGTTAGGATTCTTATTTAGTTAGGTTAGCTTATTATACTTAAGTCAATAAATAATTTCGTTTAAACTCTCCGCGTCGTAGTTTCTTTGAAGGTAGCCCTTCAAGCCCGGGGACATGGTCGCGCCGAAGCGCGAATAGTTTTCGTTTAACCGCTCGAATCCGACCATCCTGTCAAAATTTCCTACCTAATACCGACCCCCCCTGGCCTGAAGAAGTGTCAGTGCATCGATGACCGTCAATTAACGTAAACGCGCCGCTAAAGCTGGTGCATCGCCGCGCCGCTCCTAGTGATTCAGTGTTGATCTGGACTTGCCAACAAACTTGCCTTCTTGGTTTTCGTCAGTCGAAGAAGTGAGAAAGGAAGAGTGAAGCATCGAAAAGTATCCATGAACGTACGCGCGGCTCGCTGAAGTATCGCGGTGCCGCTCCAAAGGATTCAGGTCAGTGCCTTTACCCTTTTCCTATAGACACCCCATAACTCCGCGGCCCAAACCCAACCCCAGTCGGATTTGAGCAAACCCCGCGAAAATTATACAGTCCACATCGAAACCAAACAATCTAGTTTCTAGCCGTCCCCGCGCCGCCAGGCCCTATCTTATTAGGATGCCATGGCAGCGACGCCAGTCAAAACGTGTCAAATTGTATTACAACGTACCTAGCCCTATCTCACTTGGCGACGGCTTGGCGTCGCTGCCATGGCATCCTATTGAGATATGGCTCCAGGCTAGGTCTAAGCAAATCATACACGCGCACAGTTCTATATGTATAGCAAATCGTACGCGCGTGTAATGCACTGTATAACAAATCATACACGCGTAGTTCCTTGCATAATAAATCGTACGCGCGTACAGTTCATTGTATAACAAATCGTATACTCGTACGGTTTCTTGATATCGAATCGTACGCGCTCACAGTTCATTGTATAACAAGTCGTACACGCGTACGATTTACTATATAAACTTGTATAAATCATACGCGCGCACAGGAATTTGTATACAGGGTTAAATAAAAAATACCAGAAAGCTCTCGGCACGTAATTGTTATCATTAAAACTAACAACTTTTGTTCTACGACTTTTCAAAATTCCGCATTAATTTTTTTCATACAAAAAAATTAATAAATTATGTTATTTCTCTAAAGTGACATTACTCTGTGAGACTCAAGACCAAGACGCGTGCGTGTAGTTCGTGCGGCGCGGCGTTGCCAATGTTACAGAGTAGTTACAAGGAGAGAATCTATGTAAAATATTGAATATCAAATATTTCACAAAATATCGAGTTAAAAAAAGTCGTAGAGCAAAAGTTGTTAGTTTTAATGATAACAATTACGTGCCGAGAGCTTTCTGGTATTTTTTATTTAACCCTGTATAATAAATACACGCGTACGATTTGTTATCTAAATACCTTGTATACCAAATCGTACGCGCGTGATCAGTGTGACATCACATCGCTATGGAGTCTCCGAAGATAAAATGAAACAAATGGAAAATAACTTTAAAATTTTCTTTAATCAATAATTTAAAGCTGACAGGAGAAATTTTTTTGTTGTAGGTAATACAATAACGCGAGCGCAGTGTGCGCCTGAACATAATAAAGGTCGTTCGAGAAAAACACAAATTTCACCTCTATACCCATCGCAGTTAGTACCAAATTGGCGCGGCATCTTATGCGCACGACAAATAAAAACACATATCAAATACACATACTGTCTTCATGATTGCCAGTCGGCACACATCAAATCCTTAGAAAACTTCAAAAAAATGCGCTCTTATCAAGTTTAAAGACTGCCCAAACACCTGCGAAACCCTGGATTTCTACTGTTTATTTACCACTAGCGGACGCCCGCGATTTCGTCCGCGTTCCTAAATCCCCACAGTTTAGGTGGGCAAAAAACCCTGCAGCATCAGGGTTGAGGAGTTGGGTCCTGGAATTCAACGATGTAGTCTTTACTTGGTACCTACAATAACTATTCATAATCGACAGTCCCTAAATCCCCACAGCTTAGGAGGGTAGTACCCCTGCAGCATCAGGATTGAAGAGTTAGAACCCGAAATTTTTATGAGAGCATTTCGCGAAGTTTTTGTTTCAATTAAAAAAGATTCACGCAAATCGGTTAAGAAATCACGGAGATATCGATATATAGAGGTAGAAAAACACAACTCCTTCTCCTTTTTGGAAAGACAGTTAAAAAAGTAGCCTATAATACGTCCGATAATATCAGCTATCTACCAGTGAAAGTCCCGTTAAAATCGGTCCAGCCGTTCCCTAGATTAGCGGCAACAAAGACAGACAGACAAAAATTTTAAAAATTATTTTCTTGTAATAAGTATCGTATTTACTTTCGTATGCAGTTAGTAAAAAGCTGTTCTTTTGATATTACAAACAGGCACTTCAATTTTATTTATTTGTATAGATATGAAATGTTAAGTAGGACTCTCCACTAGTACCCGCTCTTAGCCAACGCGATGGACTTTGACCTAAGCCATTCTCATTCGAAACTAAATCTGTGCCTAGTCGGGTTAGTATAAGATTTAATTCGATTGATCGTATTTGATCTACCGTCAAAGTAAAATTAACCTTAACTGGATTGATTTAAAGTCACAAATTCAGTAGGTAAAACTGATTTTAGAAAGTTGCGAAATTGAAATGGAAATGGGCGGGGCACATAGTTCGAAGAGCTGATGGTTGATGGGGTCCCAAGGTGCTGGAGTGGCGACCCCCGGGAAGCACAGTGTTGGCAGACTCCCCCACTAGGTGGACCGATGACATCAAACGAGTCGCAGGGAGCGGATTCAGGTGGCGCAAGACCGAGACCTGTGGAGGTCCATGCAAGAGACCTATTTCCAACAGTGGACGTCTGTCGGTTGATAAAGAACCGATTTTAATTTTTAGCGTATCTGTATACGACTAGGAGTGCATGCACAAAATTAAGCTCTAATACAATGCTTTATGGTTCATTTTACTTTAACGCTAATGTCATCGAATACGAACAATCGAATTAAATCTTATACTAACCCTACTGTAGTGAGCCGGCGATGGATTGATCTCAATGAATGAATGAATGAATCATATGAATGAATGAATGAATGAATCATATGAATGAATGAATGAAATGTCAATATCACGTGGTTACCACGTAATTCACAACGATACGGATAAAAGGTTGCTAGTGACATTCGCAATCACTTCCGATTGGCCGACGTTCTATCGCTATTGGTTCTTCGTTTCCTGGGAATCTTTTCCGCAAGTAGGCGTCAATTCGCCCGTTTTGCATATCGCTATTGGTTAATAAATATAATTAATTAAAATGCTTTGATGCAGGTATCAGAACATTCGCACGTGTTTGGGAGACGCTACAATATCTTCAAACAAATACATGAAAAGGGAACACTCTCGATATTGCTTGAAGGAATGAGCCGAAATATGTATTTTTATTCACTGGACGGCAAAACACTATACTATTGTCCGTAGTGTTTGAACAAAATTGACATCAATTTAGATCCTGTCATTGCATAATGCAATCGCGATAGGGACCAGAGACCTAGCGCAAAAGTTGATGATGTTCTTATTGATTGGCTGAAATCATATACTTAGATTAGTTAATGTAGGTATAGACTGCTAACGTCAAATTCATTTTGTATATTAAAAACTACTTCGTATTACGTTCAATAGATGGCGGGGTAAAAACTAGTAAGTAGTAATAATAAATTCAGCCAATCAACCTCCGATTGGACGAAAATTACTCGGCTAAAATGCACTGTGCTATAAATTCAGCCAATCAACCTCTGATTGGTTGAAAATCACTTGGCTTAAATGCGCTGTGCCATGAATTCAGCCAATCACAATCACAATGTCTTCGTCACAACATTGCAATCGCAACTTCCGTGCTAGATCCCCGAAATTTAAACTTTGATGCAATCCGTGTAATAATTGTGTACTTAATTAAACCTAAAGATTGTTAAAAAGGATAAAAATGTTTGTTTGTATAATGGTTAAAATAGTTATTTTAAAACAATTCATTCATATTATATGTATATTATCTATTACGTTCAAGAAATCAAAGTAATATAACTTCATAGCTTAGATTTTATTTTTTATTTTTATCTATCGAGGTTCAAATTGCATCAAAATTCAGTTTTATTTTTTCATTCCACGGGTATCTTCGGGAATCGTTGAAAAAAAAATTAAAATCGTTACAAAAAGGAATATCGGTCACAAATGAGAACACACTCGTGCGAATTCCGAATTCGCGATCGAAAATGGATAAATCGAAAACTGGCATCGTCACATTATTAAATTACATTCACTTTAGTCGAATTTCCAAACAGGATGTCCCCTTTGACACATTCGTCAGTTAAGGCCAGCTATCAACCTGTAAGTTTTACTGGATCAAAAACCCGTGAGGCTATTTGACTCACGATTATTATTTTCCAAAAATCACCGGTGTCTTCACAGGTTTTAAATGGGGTGAATTTTTTTCGGGTGGGAGGCTGTGGCCGTAGCTAGTTACCATCCTACCGTCAAAGACATGCCGCCAAGCGATTTAGCGTTCCGGCACGTACCCCTTTTAAGTTAGCCCGCTACCATCTTAGACTGCATCGTCACTTATCATCAGTTGAGATCGCAGTCAAGGACCTTGTCATCAAATAAAAAAAAATCTTTTTTTTTTTTTTAATCTTATAAAAAGGTTTTCTGTGAGTTTACTTTCAGCTGAATCAGTTTTCATAAAGCATAAAATGGCAATTTTTGCTACATTCTAATTAAAATCACTACTATTTTTTCGAGATAAAATATTACTGCAGCAAATATACAAAATCTTCAATGTAAACTGTAAATAGCTTCACATTTGCAAAATCGTAAGTTATTCAGTAATCACGTAGGCTATTTATGAGAGTTAAACTTACAGGTGTAAAGCAGGCCTTAAATGTTGTTAATAATTAGGTACTGAGTATTAATTATGTTCCAAAAATTTGAATGGCAAGTTTTTTTATAAATATAATAAAACGAAAAATTTATTTACGCGATTCAAAATAGATGTTTAATATCAACATCTGTCCATGTATAGATAATTTTATTTATACCAATTTTTTCGATACTACGAATTTATAAAATTCAAAGTACAGCGAATATTTTAACAGGTGTTAGGTATCCAAATATATTTTTAATTTTCGATGCATCGATAACGGCCTGTGAGTACATAGGTATTATAAAACATGACAAATGTGCCAAAAGTTATTTGCTATTTGAAACATAAGACTGTTTAAACGTAAAATTCTCCTCTCGAAAAACGACGTAGTAACAAAAAAACCATTCACAAACATACACAACCGTAGACGTACGTTTTCACTCCAACATTCACTCACACACACATTTCTTATAGATTCGTTCATTCATTCGTTCTCACTCCATGTCAACCGCCAGAGTTACGTCGTTTCATACAGTTACAACCATTTTACAGATTTGTCTCAATCATTGCATCAAAAGAGGGAAGAGACGTTTTTTTTTTCACAATCGAGTACAGTACGCGTCACGAATGTTGAAATAGTGGCCGGTCAAATGTTGGTGAAAACATCCATGACTGTTTTTTTTTTTTTGGATGAAAAGTTACATTTCATAGAAATAATATTATATCACGTACGATACGCTCCAAACTGCTTTGTGACTGCGATATCACTTGATGGCAAGTGACGATGCAATCTAAGATGGTATCGCGCTAACTTGGAAGGGGTACAGCAGTGTAAATTCAACGCATACCCCTAATCGGTTTCTACACGCCATCGTGCCGGAACGCTAAATCGCTTGGCGGCACGTTTTTGACGGTAGGGTGGTAACTAGCCACGACCAAAGCCTCCCACCAGACCAGACCAGAGACAATTTAGAAATAATAAATTACTAAATTGCCCCCGCCGGGAATCGAACCCGAGACCTCCCAGTTAGTAGTATTTTTATTTTTTTTATTCTAAATTTTTTAAAGGGTCTTTGAATCTCTTACAGTAAATGTAGTAGAAACCGATTAGGGGTACTAATCGGTTTCTAAACGCCATCGTGCCGGAACGCTAAATCGCTTGGCGGGACGTCCAGCAATGGACGTCTATCATTGAAATGATAATGACATGATGATATAATGATGATTAATGGTCAACAACACCATCACAACATTCGTGCCGCGTGCCGTATATACAGGGAGCTTTTACGGGATCCAAAGAAATACACCGCGGCGCCGAATCGAAGAAAGTCAAAAATGTAAACTACTTACAGGTTCCTTTTATTATAAAATCTACAAATTAATACACCAAACTTTGATCCCTAAACTTAGCTACAACCTTTTACAACGTCATTATTTCGGTGCCGATTCGCTGCTTAACTAGATTGGGAGATTTCCAGCAAAACATCCGCCATATGCACATTTCAGTGACGTCATTCGATGCAACAAAACATCCGCCATATGCACATTTCAGTGACGTCATTCGATGCAACAAACCATCCGCCATATGCACATTTCAGTGACGTCATTCGATGCAACAGAACATCCGCCATATGAACATTTCAGTGACGTCATTCGATGCAACAAAACATCCGCCATATGAACATTTCAGTGACGTCATTTGATGCAACAAAACATCCCGCCATATGAACATTTCAGTGACGTCATTCGATGCAACAGAACATCCGCCATATGCACATTTCAGTGACGTCATTCGATGCAACAAAACATCCGCCATATGCACATGTCAGTGACGTCATTCGATGCAACAGAATATCCGCCATATGAACATTTCAGTGACGTCATTCGATGCAACAGAATATCCGCCATATGAACATTTCAGTGACGTCATGTAAATGATAAAAAAGCGTGGATATAATTCGCTCCAGTGATTCATAAGACAGTAATAACTATCCTGTGTTCAATAACAATTGTAAAATTTTATTTTTTTTGAAAAGAGCAACCGCCGAGTTTCTTACTGGCTCTTCTCGGCAGGAAAGGCATTCCGAACCAGTGGTAGATTCATTGACGATTCAAAAGTGCTTGTAAAAGTTTATTTGAATAAAAAATATTTCTATTTCTATTTCTATTTGTCATTCGATGCAACAAAACATGCGCCATATGACGGCACCGCTATAATAGGGAACCAGGGCTGTCCAACCAATTTAGTTTAGCTTAGGATTGGGATACAACGGAATCGGCACCATTTCCTTACAAGTAAAATTGATCTTTTTTTTGTGGAATACGCCACATTTTCTTATCCTTCTTTGTCTTATTATATTGGATTTTCGCTTTTGTAAGTCCATTTTCTGATTCAAAAGCGTTCACGCCCTTTGAAATACGCATTCAACTAAGATCTTTACCTTTTATAAGTATATATCAGTGCCATAGATAAAGGTGAGTTTATAAAGCAACATTTTTGGTATTTCATGGTTTATTGAATAAATAAATTTATATTTACATACATACATTTATTAGAAACCACCTTTAGCTGTGACACTATGTTTACAATGTTTACAGTACCCGACAGTAAATATTAAATAATCGTAGAGCGTAGTCTCTGTCGCACGAAGCGACAAACATCGCGACGGTGGACGTGACAGAAACGACGTTCTACACAGCCGATGTATCTTTTCCGCAAACGACCAAGAGCCTGTCCTAACATAGACATTTGACTATGCATCCATTGATATTATTCCGCTGCTAATTTCGCGGCAGAAGCGCTTAATTCCGCATCCAATTTTCAAGAAAGTGAGTCAACTACGCGCGGAAATATCGTCATTTACAAAGTCCATTATCGTTTTTTTCTTAATTCTCTTCTTTAGACCTTAAAATCCTGACTGACACATTACTTCTATTATAAATGGAAATAATATTATATTGATAACAAGTCGAGAGTGAAGTTATGAGATGATGGCAAAGTCGTATTTATAAGCATTTGGACGAGATGGAAAGTTTTTTCGAACACTTTTTGTTGCCTACATATTTCGGCTTTAATTTTATATATTTCTTGAACTACGAGTTTGAATGTCCTTAACAGTTTCCCCTTTACAATCTCCTGCTCAAATAAATCGATGACACAATCTATGACAGTCTCCATTTATTTGACTTTATTGCGTTTTTTTGCTCCACACAATACACAATACTTTTTCAATGAATTATTGCAATTACTTTTACTCGCCAGAATCTTTTTTTTTTTTTTTTTTTCAATTCAAACGTCTTCGACACGTTTTAAGACATTAAACTCGAAATTATACAAAAAAAAATAATCCTTAATTTTGGTATTGAGACAAAGTCAGACCGGGGACAACTTAAAACCTCCTTTTTCCGAAAAAAAAAAGTCATACAACTGAAATACTGAAAGTGTAATATTCGACAAACTTAAAACGTCTCAAAAAATTATGACATTTCAGTAAACATTCGCATAACGTACGACAGAGGTATGAATTTACTTTCCTATTTCTATACTTGAATTCGCCAATTTTCATTTCATAATAATTTATTTTCCAAATACAAGTACATAACGTTTCGAGTCAAGACATTTCAGAACTGCTATTGCAATTATCAAAACTTCGAGGCTGTGACGTCAGCCGCATACAAGTCACTGATTAGATTTTCACTGGAATTCATTCCGATTCGTGCGAGTAAAATTTCGCCCAGCTATATAAAATTTTTAGGCAATACCGTCATGACGTCACGAGACCACATCACTCCTCGAGGCTTTGTCGAGCTAAACCTGCCACGGAATAACGAACACTTCTTTTACACTCGAGTTCATTTCACACGGAACACAATAGGTTAGGCATGTTGGTGACGTCACACACCTAACCTATATATAGAGGTGACGGAAGTTTTGTGAATCAGTTGCGCGCGGGTGGTGCCGGTGAGTGGAAGTGTCATTCAAGGTCCTCTTCCAAAAATTTCGGATTTCTACTTAAGGTGCCCGTGATCACCTTTTTAACCAAGCTCTCCTGTCCTAATTAAACTTATTACGGGAACACTTTTGTCAAAGTTCACTTCCGCGCACTTTCGGCCAATGACGTCACATTCGCAGGTTATAAATAGAGGTGAGGGGGGCGTGCGGCTCAGTTGAGCACGGGAGGTGCTGGCGAGTGGTGGTGCCGCTCGAGGTCCTCCAGCGAGAGCGCGTTGGGAACGTGCACGGAGGGTAGTTTCCCGGCGGAGGCGCGCGCCAGGAGCTCTGGGGAGAACCACCGAGCCAGCTGGTTGTCTCCACCACCTGTTCCCCCAGTCATTTCTGGAATTAAGAGGCTGTCTATTAATTAAGTCACACTTTTAAGGCGTTTTGACTTCTCCCCGAACTTGACTCGATAGATCTCTCTCTTACAATTTCTTCAATCATGATCACAAAAATCATGATTCTGGAACTAGGAACTGTCATAACACATAGTTTTATAAAACAATTTTTTCTTTAAGAATATTAGCCAAGCTGAAGTTGACTAATATTCCTCTTAGTTATACCCTCCAAATAAGCGGAAAGCTTGTGCTAGGAGTGGGTACAACAATGGTGCAACGGGTGGGGTTGAACCTGTGACCTTTCAGTTTCAGTCCGCACCTTTCACCTATTGGCTATTGAGGCTTAAAAGTATCAATCAAACTTAAATAAAAATAGTATAGCTTTGACTGCTATAAAAGAGTAATAAGTACGCCAAATATTCATGGGCAGTGGTGACCACTTAACATCAGGTGACCCGCCTGATCATTTGCTTGCTATATATATATAAAAACATTTGTTAATTCATGGTTATTTCAAAGTTAGTGAATGGAACCAATCGGCTCTGCATCCAACTATCCACAAGAATGTGTAATAAGTTAGTTATGTAGTTATACATTAATATTGTAATATTTTGTTATGAAAAAGAGCAACTGCTGAGTTTCTTGCCGGTTCTTCTCAGCAGAATCTGCATTCCGAACCAGTGGTAGAGTCATGACGTGTCATAAGAGCTACAAGTTGGCCTACATGGAATAAATAATT
Organism: Hipparchia semele; assembly: GCA_933228805.2. Lineage (NCBI taxonomy): Eukaryota > Metazoa > Arthropoda > Insecta > Lepidoptera > Nymphalidae > Hipparchia > Hipparchia semele. Next base: position 2,335,330 of record OW121719.1, read on the forward strand.
TTGAATTTGAATTTGAAAAATCCTACGTAGGTAAAGTTATCCTTGACTAGAGAAAATATTCTACAGGGCTCACCGTTAAGCGTCCTCTGGTGGGACTGCACCAGCAACTGGTGCAGGGTGGTGCCCGCCCCGCGGTTAGCGCCCATGCCGCCCATGGCGCCCATGTTGCCCATGCCGCCCATGTTGTTCATATTGCCCATGTTGTTCAGATTGTTTATGTTGTTCATGAACTGTAAAGGACAACTTACTGATAGTCTAGAAAATAAGGTAAGGATGATAAAAAACTGAGCTTGTATATTTTATTGAAGAAGAAAGAAACTATTTTATTTGATCAACTAGATGATGCCCGCGACTTCGTCCGCGTGGATAAAGGTTTCTTAATTCCCACGGGAACTCCTTAATTTTTCGCGATAAAATATAGCCTGTATGTTTTAATCCTGGATGTGACCTACCTCCATTCCAAATTTCAGCCAAATCGGTTCATTCATTGTGGCGTGAAGGAGTAACAAACATACACACACACACATACACATACAAACTTTCGCTTTTATAATATTAGTGTGAAGTGTGATACAATTCTTAATCAACAAGAAGCGCTGTGGTTGCTGCAGCGCTGGTTTTCAGTGGGAACCCTATGTTAGTTCAGTGACGGATACATCATATACAGATAGAAAATAAAATAAAGTAAAATAAATTAAACCCAATAAAACAAAAATTTAAAAAGAAAGTCGAAAAACCATAAATATACATACATACATAACATAAGATACAAGACGGGGGGGCATACAAAGTGCTGGAAGTTTGATTTTATTATAATTATTATCTATTGCAAAATATTTTTTTTAAGAATACTAGCCAAGCTGAAGTTGATTAATATTCTTCTATCCCCTCCAAATAAACGGAAAGCTTGTGCTAGGAGTAGCTACCGTAATAGTACAACAGGTGGGTTCGAACCTGCCACCTTTCAGTTTTCAGTCCGCAACTTTAACCATTGGGCTATTCAGGCTTAAATTTTCAAAATTACATTGATGAATTTTTATAATTAAAATATTTGCTGTGAATAATTTCGTCCACTTACGTTGTTGGACATTGGCTGTCTCTGAGGAGCGTGAGGGAATGCGCGATTCGCGTTGGTCATCTGACAAAGAAAACAAAAATAATTTTTTTGTTTGTCAAAAAAAAAAAAAAAGATTTTATGGTTAATTATAATAATTATATAATTATTATAATTAACCATAAAATCTTTTTTTTTTTTTGTCAAGACAATTAATGAAATGTATATTTTATTATCGCAATCAATATGAACAGTGCTTATTTTTGTTTGTCAAAAAAAAAAAAAGATTTTATGGTTAATTATAATTATATATCAAGACAAGTAATGAAATGTATATTTTATCATTGCAATCAATATGAACAGTGCTCTCTGCAGTTGAAAAAAAAAAACAACTTACCTGTTGCTGGTTCAAATAATGCTGCTGATAATCAGGCGTTGGCGTGTAACCCATCGGCGCCGTGCCACTTTGGTTCCCCTACAAAATACACACCACTTCATAAGTGTAAAAACATGCCGAAGATGCCTCACTGCGATATCTCGCGGTCGCGGTTCAGCTCACTACCTCCATGTCACCTCCATTTAAAACAAATGTATGCAAACAGACAAGCATGCACCCTATAAAAATCATTTCGATTTATGACTTTGTTGCAGCCTGATTGATTGATTGAAGGACATAAATAGGCGAAAGTGTGTTATTTGTTACTTTGTCATTCATATTATTATTTTTAAAGGATTCTTACGATTAATATGGGCTTACAGGAGACTGCGAATTTAAAAAATATCTAAATCAAATACTTTTATTGAAATTCACGCATATTGAAAAAACCCAATCAGTGCAAAATTGGCTCCCGCGCTGACCTGCTGTCACTTTACGCTCGCGAAAATCATAATGGCGGCCGCCACATCTCGTTAAAAGTGAAGAACTTCGAGACCCTTAAAGCTTGTTTTCGCAATTCGCTTTTCGCTAAAGTAATTTGTGGTGTGTTACTGCTGTGAATGCTGTGGAATGAAGTGAAAAGTGCTAAGTTATGGCAGGCGTTCGAACCAAGTAAGCTGTTCCTTTTCCTAACCACGTTTTCACACCCCTATGACCTAGATTTTTTATAGTCCGAATCTTAGAAAAACAAACTTTTAGTAACGAATTTCGCTTTTATTATACACCACCAGGATATGGAAAAGTTGGGGGAGTCCATACGTGCGCGGATTGAAGCTTACCTTGACGATGGGCCGGCCGTGCGGCTTGGGCGGCACGTGGCCCGCGAGCGGCGCCGCCCACAGCGACTTGGGGCTGCCGCCCTCCACCTCCTTCTCCGCCGTCATCTTGCGCAGCACCTGTGCACACACTCAGTCATTAAGGCCCAAGACACGGAGCTGCCCGCGAAATTCAAATTTAATTTGGTGGACTAATTTCACGTCAAACTCATTATTTTGACTAATTTCTTAAACTGGATACTTTCACGTTAAGATTAGTATATAAACCTGTGAAGATGATACTGCCATTGGCGCAATTTGAATACCATAAGCCTACTTTGTCGTATTAGTTTACAAATAGCGAAAAACCAAATTAAATTTTAATTTCGCGGGCAGACCCGTCTCTTGGGCCTTAAGAGAGGTATTTTTTCTAACTGGGGTACGAGGGATGTTTAGAAGGTTGGCACGCGCGATATGTTTATTATTGATACCTTACATAATACGCTGCTATAGCGAATGATTTTGTTCTAGGCACTTTTACACAATTTTATTAAGGGCACGATCTTCGGCCGCAGTAACTTGCAAGCAATTGAAATGAGGTGCACGAGCCACTTTGTTATAAAAAAAGTAAAACAGTCATGATAAAAGAAAAGAAAACTTTTTAGAGAAAAATTAACGGTAAAATATTCTTCTAAAAGCTTTTGCCTATTTTTTGACATTTTTTTTTAGTTTATCTTAGATATACTATAAATACAACCTGAAAAACAATTAAAAACTATTTCGGAATATTATTTGATCGAGTGAAGTTCAAAATATGGACTTTTGAATGGTAAAATAATTTAGAACGTGTATTAATCTACAACATATATTTTTAACCTATCAAAACAAAGAATATTTGATTGTTTACTATTGAATCAAAAACAGGCTGTTTTCGGAGATCCTGCCGTTAATTTGTATAGATTAGTGCAAGAAATAGGTATAGGCTGGGAAAAGTGCGAAAATTGAGCGCGGTGGATATGAGAAATATAATTTACTGAGATGGGTGTGAAAGAGATGGATGTAGGCTGTAATAACTCACCGAGGTGGGTGTGAAAGAGATGGGTGTCGGTTGTTTGGGCTGCTGCTGCTGCACCGCCTGCTGCTGGTGCTGGATCTCGGTCTTGCGGCGGTAGTTCTCTCGCTGTTCTTCCAGCTTCTTCTTTATCAGCGCGTTTTGCATTATCGTCTGCGTGTGGGCCGCCAGCTCCCGCGGCGAGGGTATGCGAGCTGGCACACCTAAAATACCATTAAGCCTTACTAATATTGTAAATGCGTGTGTTTGTTTGTTTCCGATTTCCTCGTAAACTTAAGTAGCAATACCACTTTATTGTGTGGTAGAAAAAGTCGCAAATTATTTAAATTGTCTATTGGTCTGGTGGGAGGCTTTGGCCGTGGCTAGTTACCACCCTACCGTCAAAAACGTGCCGCCAAGCGATTTAGCGTTCCGGCACGATGGCGTGTAAAAACTGATTAGGTGTATGGGTTGAATTTACACTGCTATACCCCTTCCAAGTTAGCCCGCTACCATGCATCGTCACTTACCATCAGGTGAGATCGCAGTTAAGGGCTATCTTGCCATAGAATAAAAAAAAAAGAAAAAAATATATATTTTGCGGAGTGAATCTTCTGTGCCTGTACTATTCTACTAATGTACAGGTACAGAGGATTCACTCCGTATTCTGTGGCAATACTAAAAACACTCCACTAGCGACCCTGTCATCTGAACAGATAAATTGATGGATCCATACATACAAATCATACACGATTACCTTTGGGATTCCTACCTGGATGGTGCACGGTGAGGGTGTTCGGACTGGCGGCCATGATGGGCGATACGCAAAACGCTGCGTCCGTGGGAGATACAGGGATGTTTATTTACACTAATTACACTACTATAGTTCTTGCAATTCACGACGGCGCGTGGCTTATGGTTGTTTGTTTGTGTGTGTGTGTGTGTGTGTGTGTGCGTGTGTGTGTGCGCGTGCGTGTATGCGCGTGTGCGTGTGTGTGCGCGTGCGTGTATGCGCGAGTGCGTGTGTGTGTCTGTGTGTGTATAAGTGTGAGCGAGAGACCGCTCGTTACGTTTGTGGTTACTTCGTGTACGTCAGGAGCCTTGGTGGGAGCGGTCAGGCGCAAGCAAGCTCTCGCTCACACTTATACAGATACGACACACACACACACACACACACAACCATAAGCCACGCGCCGTCGTGAATTGCAAGAACTATACACCCTGACCCAATTTTTGTTTTACCTTTCTTTTCTTTTATCATGGGTTCCCCAGAAAAGATTGTACTCTGTTTTGTTTACTTGGTACGAGGCATCATCAAAAAGAGGGTAGACAAAATTTTCTTTGGTGAGCATGTTAGCCCTATAGGTCAGTCATAGGATGGCAGTCCTTTGAACAACATCTTACCTGGATGCGGCAGCGGCGACAGTCTCAGCGGCTGGTGGTGGGGAGGCACCACTAGGTGGGGAGCCGCGCCCACGCCCGGGGGGAGGGGGGAACCCGCCATTTGCTGAAAAATAAACATTATTATTTTCTAAGCAGAAAGCTTGTGCTAGGAACGGGTACGACAATAGTGCAACGGGTGGGGACCAAACCTGCGACCTAGCTATTATGACGTAGGCATCCGTTAAAAAAGCATTTTTGAAAATACAGCCCCTAAGAGGAAAAAAAAAAAAAAAAAAGATACCGGCCGAATTGATAACCTCCTCCTTTTTGGAAGTCGGTTAATAAAATAGCATTTCACAAGCACAAGTAGACTATAAATAGATTATAAGATCGTTATAAAAATAAATGCTGCTGTAACTACGCCCAAACCCACCTTTATAAGTATGCTACAAGTGGAACAAAAGAAAGAGGAAAGAAAAATTTATTTGTGAATATGGTAGTAAAGATGTTACAAACGTTAGGCGCACATATCCTACCACCGTGTGGTGTACAAATATTAGATACTAAATATGATATTGATAAATTCTAAAATATATAATAAATTTACATACAGATTTTATTTTAAATACAGTATACCGGTTACCTTAATTTATCCACAGTTTATCAATAAACATCCATCGGGAGTTTACAGTTGGAAGATGCAATGAACTAGACATGTCATAATGAGGCCTCCTCGTCAAAATATTAAAATAAATAATTATTGTTTTAAGAGACTACACAATTACACTTTATTAAATGTCAATTTATTAAAAATCTACCGAATGTCAAAAAACGTAAATATGTAGGTAGGTAGGTAGTCGGTCAAAATAATGTCAAAACAACACATATTCTTTAGACTCAGCCGGTAATCAAACCCAGCAACTCTATTTATAATAGGACTAACCTGTCTCTGTTGTTGGTGCATGCGCAGAATGGTTAGCAGCACTTCTCGATGGCGACTCTGAAGTCCAGGGTTCCCTAATTGCTGCATCAGGTGTTGCGCCGTTATCTCACCAGCCTTGAGACCTGCATCCAGAACAATTTTTAAGCTATTGCATAGCTTCTATCGCGGGCCTTGAGCGTGGAGACCGAATCCAGAAATTCCGCAACGAAAATAACCTGACACGGGACTCCTCTCACGGCTAGATGGCGTTGATAAAAAATGCTATGCAATAGCTTTACCGCGGCAGTCCCCGAGTGCCACACGTCTTTTTTTTTTTTAATGTGTTGCTGTTTTTATTCTTGCTTAGAAGACTATTTATTTATTTATTTAAATTTTTCTATTTTTTTGTACTTAAATTGAAAAAAAGTCGAACTTTAATCAATGACGTTCTTTGAAGAGGAGATAAGTAAGAAATTGAAAATCGCCCCTTCGACATTCAAGACGTCATTGCCATGAAAAGCATTGCCAGAAAACTTCCCTCACAGTCGTGGTTACAGTAAAAATTACAATTTTTTTTTTGTCAACCATAATGACGTCGTTTTGTAAAGTGTCGACGACGGCCAAGTTGATGTGAACACAGTACAGGTTATGGTGAAGTGAACAGGTTATGGAAAAAAGATGTAAATATTACAGAAATAGAGATCCGTAAAACGTAATACATATTTTAAATACGAAAGCCTGTTAGTTTGTTGATTTGTCCTTCAATACATTTTATTATACTGTGAAAATTTCAAGTACTATTACAGTTCATGAGATACAGCCCGCTGACAGATGGATGGACGGACGGACAGACGGACAGTGGAGGTCTTTGGTACCCTAGTTAAATTAATAATAACTAGCTGTGCCCGCGACTTCGTTCGCGTGGAATAGTGACTTTTCGGGCAGCATATTTTGAATTACATATACCGTCGACGCTCAGGCGCGAGGCGTGTAGTACGTACTCTGTACGTTAAAAATGTTCGCCGTGATTCTTTAAATAGACATAACTTTTTTATTTATGAACCGATTGACATGAAATAAACACTAAATGTTAAGTGAAGCTTACTACAATATATTAGTGAAAACCGTATCTAAATCGAATAAGCCGTTTCTGATATTAGCGTGCACAAACACACAGACAAAAAAAAATTACAATTTCGGGTTCGGCATCGATATAATAACAACCCCTGCTACTTTTTTTTTTATTTATTTCCATTGTACAGACACCACTTTTCTACAATTTTATTATATGTATAGATTTAAAAAGCGTACCATGTATGATAGCCTGCGCTTCGGGCCGCTGCAGCAGGTCGCGGTCGCTCGGTGGGGTCATGCCGCCCAGCGAGCCCAGGGGGTTCCCGAGGGGGTTGCCCAGGGGGTTACCCAAGGGGTTGGGCTCGCCGCCGGACTGCTGTTGACGCTGGAACAACGGACATACTTCAGCTGGGGGGGCTGTCTTTTTTTTTTCGATGATGAGATAGTCCTTGACTGCGATCTCACCTGATGGTAAGTGACGATGCAGTCTAAGATGGTAGCGGGCTAACTAGGTAGGTATGGTGAGGAAAATGATACACTCTATCTTTACCGATAACTATCATAACAATCTCTTCTTTATCAATCAACTAGCTTTTGCCCGCGGCTTCGCTTTCAATCCCCTATCTTATCCTCTTAGGAGTTGAAGTTTCAAATATCCTTTCTCCTTAGGCATCCGCTAATGCCTACGTCATAATAGCTATCTGTATGAAAGTCAGTCAGTCACCTTTTCCTTTTACATATTTAGATTAGATAGACGTTCACTGTTCAACAAATGCTGTTGTAGTTACTGTTGTTGTTGTTGCTACTGTTGTTGTTGCTGCTACTGTTGATTCTGCTGATGCTGCTGCTGTTGGAGTTGTTCAACAAGTATAATAGTTTAAATAACATGAGTGATATCTGCTGCATCTGGAAATTATAGCTCCTGCAAGATGTGTGGCACCTGTTGCTGGTACTGTTATTGCTGCTGCTATTACTGCTGCTGAATTGGTTCAGCACCTGTATTTTATTCACTATAATATTGTTAGTTTAAAATAGCATGATTACCTGCTGCACCTGCAGGAGCTTGTAAAGGAGCTCCTGCGGGATGTGCGGCGCTTTTTGCTGCTGCTGCTGCTGCTGTTGCTGCTGGTGGTGGTGCTGTTGTTGTTGTTGATGCTGCTGTTGTTGTTGCTGTTGTTCCATGCTTTTGCTCAGCATCTGTATTAGAAAAACAGAATAAGTAATATTTTCTCACAAATAGGACTCTCGATTCTTGATATAGTTGTTGTTAATCGCCACGTGATTTTTTTTAATGGCAAGAACGTCACTAGAAGTTTTGAATGAAAAACACTTTGAAAAGCTCTAACTTTTCACCTAGTTAAACCAGAAACTTGAAATTTTCAGAGCATGCGTGACGTGTAGAAACCGATTAGGGGTATGAGTACACTGCCATACCCCTTCCAAGTTAGCCTGCTACCATCTTAGGCTGCATCGTCACTTACCATCAGGTGAGATTGCAGTCAAGGACTATCTTGTCATCGAATAAAAAAAAGCATTAACCGACCATTGACGTTTATATTCAGTATAAATTTCAACTTAGACACATGGACAGATAGACGGACAACGAAGCGATCCTATAAGGGGAGTTTTTTTTAAAAAAAACGGTACTCTTATAGGATTATCAGCCGAATAGGGCAGAAGTTACCTGCATAAGGCTCATGGGCGGCTGCGGTTGCGGTTGCGGCTGCGGCTGCGGCTGCGGCCGAGCGGGCTCTGCGGTTTGCGCCTGGCCACCCGACACTTGCGCTAGCTGCAGAACAATAAATACACCCTGTATTAAGTGACATCCTATCCTCTACAAAGTATATCAATTATGCCTATAAAATTTGAAGAGCTCCTTCGATTTCTCCAGGATCCGATCATCCTGACTTGATGACAATGGGACCACCTGGGAAGTATACGCTTTCAAAAAAAAAAAGAATTTCCCAAATCGTCCAGGCGTCTTCGAGTAATAGGGAAACATACGTAAAAAAAAGATTCCGACGAATTGAGAACCTCCTCCTTTTTGGAAGTCGGTTAATAAAGCCACTGTCACATAATGGTGCTTTATTTTATTTAATTTTTATTTTTATGTACTTATAAGGAATTACAAGACAACATATATTAGAAGAAGTAGACATAGGTGAAGCTTATCTCTAAAAAAACGAATTTCATCCAGCTTCCCTTGAAAGCGAGTCAAGTGGAATTATAGAGTGGTAATTATAGAGTCGGTGCCTGCAGTTTTGCAAGGGTTTCAAACACTTAAAAAATGTAAGTTTTTGACTTTTGTTTTTGTTTAATTTTTGAGGTTATTTTTTTATGTTATTTTTGTCATGTCTGTTTTTAATTTTACTGTCTTTATTAGTGTAATTGGAGGTTTCCGTACTAATTAATAAATAAATTAAAAAAAAAATGTGGTAGGAAAGGAATGGTAGGAAAAAAAATCGGTAGCAATAATAAGTACACTCACGAGTCGTTTAAACGCGGAGAGATCGTGGTCGGGCGGCGGCTGGTGCTGCGGCCGGAGCCGCGCCTCCAGCTCCTCCAGGCTGTGCATCTTGCTGTTCACCGAATTCATCTCTGAAACAAACCATATTTATTTATTTATTTATTTATTTAAAGACAAAAAAAGTGACACAATTTATACCATAATTTATAGACCAAAGCATTAGACTAAAACTTGTGGCTGGTGATTGTAATTTGCAGCCCAATTAGACCGTAACCTGTGCTAGGGCTGTCCAAAATACATCCTCGGCCCAATTGTATTTAATTTTTATTAAATTTAAAACAATTTTTTTTTTTTTTTTTGATATACCTAACTAAATCAAATTCAAAATTATTTATTTCATGTAGGCCAACTTGTGGCTTTTATGACAAGTCGAGAATCTACCACCGGTTCGGAATGCAGATTCTGCTGAGAGGAGCTGGCAAGAAACTCAGCAGTTGCTCTTTTCATAACAAAATATTACAATGCAATAACTTATTACACTAACTTGGAGCTGATTCCATGCAACTTTGACATTATACCTAATTTTTATGACAAACTCAAAAACTCAAACTAAACTCAAATTTTTGGAACGAAGTTCCTTATCGCGCGTTGTGAAAGGGGGCTAGACGGAAAAAATTCTTACGAAAAGTTGTCACGACACTTTTTGCTATAGTAAGCTATTGTAAGCTGTGCGGCGTCGCATGTTTCTCTGTCTCTCTCTCTCTCTTATAGAAAGCAAGCCAGATATTTTCATTTCTATTTCGCATTGAACTTCGTTCCATCCGGGTGTCCCTTGACACCTCTCAAGTTTTTTTTTTAAATTTTGAAAGTCAGGGGTGCTCAAACTGTGGCATTCATCGCACTTACCCGGCCTATGGTCGTTGTCCGCGCTGGCTCGCCTCAGCAGGTCCAGCAGCGAGGGCGGCGCGGCGCCGCGGCCTGCCCCGGGCGCTCCGGCCGCGGGGTACATCGGCTGGGGCTCCACCACTGGAGGCCCATCATTGCTCGAGCTGTCCAGATCTGCCAAGTATTATACAGTGTAAACCTTGTGTAATTTCTAACTAGAGTCATCAAGAGTGGCCAAGCAGTGACTTAACGCTAATTAATTTAGACACAAATATGATTTGGAATCCCCTTCCAGCTTCCGTTTTTTTCTACAACTTGGGTACCTTCAAATGAAGAGAGAATAGGCATTTTCTATGCAAGTCGTACGATTGGAGAGTGCAGCTGTGCTTGATTACCTTGTTTGTATGGTGGATGTTTAGCGGGCAATACTAAAGCACAATAAATAGCGTTAGTTCACAGCTTGACCACAAAGGTTCTCTTTTTGATCAGACTCTGATACCACACTATCTTGGACAGATAGTGTAGTCTATAGATTTCAGTCTCAGAGTTATCAACCCTAAACGGAAAACAGCGTTATAAGTTTGACAGTTTGTACAGATACATACAGTATCTGTATATGGCAGATATTACACTTGTTTTATGCTTGTAATTTGGTATCAGCATACCGTCTATCATGGTGTGCAGCAGCTGCTCGTAGTGGCGGTCGGCGGGCGGACTGTCGCGCCGGAACCAGCGGCTGAAGCGACTGCCCTCCGTCTCGCTGCCGCCGTTCTGCAACACGCAACAACATTTTACCATCTTCTTCTTCTTCCTCTTAGCGTTTGTCCCGGCTTACGCCAAGGTCCGCTTTCCTACTGAGCTTCTTCCACTTTGCACGATCTAAAGCGTCCTCCCTTCGAAGACCGTTGGCACATGCATCCCTTGATGCATTGATACCCATATTGGGGTAGTTGTGAAAAATATGTAATCCGCCATTTTGTGGCGGCGGCCATCTTGTCACACACACGCACATGCACGCACGCACGCGCACACACGCACGCACGCACGCACGCACTCACACACGCACGCACGCACGCGCACGCACACGTACACACACACAGACAAGTCAAACTTCGGGGGTTAATAAAAATAAGCATAACTTACAGTGAGCATACCCACGTCGGGTATGGAGTCAAACTTGAGAAACTCGTCCAGGTTGAAGTCCGGCTGCTCGGGCGGCTGGGCGGGCTCCTCGCTCTTCGACTCCACTCCCGAATCTTTATCCTGTAAGGCGCACTGTATTAAGCATAGCGTCCCTGGTAGCATGGGCGGGAGAAATTTTATCCCCGGGAAAAGGATAAAACGTTTATCCCCTCGCTTAGCTTTATCCACCCGTCGAGCATGGGCACAGCGGTGGAAATAACACTCAGTGGATATACTTATAGAAATATACATCGCCTTCTCCTCTGTCGCCATGCTTTAGCATAGGGAAAAGATAATTTTATCCCCTGTCAGTGGATAAAATCCGGGGGATAAAACTTTTATCTCCTGCCCATGCTACCAGTGCTGGTGTGCATTTACCTTTATACATATTGGAATAACACACAGGCTACTTTTTATCCAGAGTTCCCGCGGGAATGAAAAGCGAACGCAAACGGGGAATGAAAAGCGAACGCAAACGAAGTCGCGGGCATCAACTAGTTTGGATCTATGGATGGATGGATGTTTATTACTCCGCGGCAACGACTGAACCGATTTGGCTGAAATTTGGCACAGAGACAGATTATAGTCTGGAATACGCAATAGGCTTTGACGACCTCCCTGGCGCAGTGGTGAGCGCTGTGGTCTTATAACTGATTCCCGGCGGGGGCAATTTAGTAATTTATTATTTCTAAATTGTCTCTGGTCTGGTCTGGTGGGAGGCTTTGGTCGTGGCTAGTTACCACCCTACCGCCAAAAACGTGCCGCCAAGCAATTTAGCGTTCCGGCACGATGGCGTGTAGAAACCGATTAGGGGTATGGGTTGAATTTACACTGCTATACCCCTTCCAAGTTAGCCCGCTACCATCTTAGACTGCATCGTCACTTACCATCAGGTGAGATCGCAGTCAAGGGCTATCTTTTCATAGAATAAAAAAAAAAATAGGCTACTTTTATCCCTGAAAATAGGAGAATTAAAAAACCTTAATCCACTCATCCTTAACTGTATGTATATTAGTACTTTATAACTGTATACTCACGTTGCTGTTGTTGAGGGATTCGAAGGGGGGCGCGGCGGGCGCGGGGGACGCGGCGTCCGCGCGCCAGCGCTCCGGCGAGCGGGAGCTGCCGCTGCTCCATTTCTGTACGAGAGCACACGTTTACGGTAACGTATCACAAACGTTTGGTAACGTACTAGTATGCCAACGGTCAGGTAAGTACAGGCGCTTATGCCTTTTTGTGGACCCATGTTACGCTAGTGCAATCCATAGCCTAAAGTGCAGCCCTAATGTAGCGTCGGAAGCAGGAAAACGCAAGCGCAGCAACGACCTACATGCATTGACGTCAATCGAAGGCTGCCTTCGAGGTATTGGGACGAGCTACAAGTACTATTGGATCTAACATCGATCAGTAGTCACTTATCATGTAGTTGTAATTTCCTTTTTTTAATAAATTAAGTTAAGAATCGCATTTCTCTGCATCCCCTGGCTGCCCTCAACATAACTCCGAGACAGAAAAAAATTGTATTATTATTGAACAATGTCGGTATTTGTTGCTCATATAGAGTCACACTTAATAGTGTGTGTGTGCGTGTCTGTGCGCGGCGTAAGTGCGTGTGTGGGTGCGTGCGCGGGTGCGTGCATATGTGCGCGTGCGTACGTGTGCGTGCGTGCGTGTATGTGGGCGCGTGTGTGCGTGCGTATGTGTGCGCGAGTGTGTGTACGTGCTTGTGTGTGCGCCACGCCATAGATTATAGAACATACCTCGTTATCCTTACTGCTGGTCGCGCCGTTCTTCTTGACCGGCTCATCGAAGCCGCGAAGCTCGATCGTCTCCAGCTGAGATGTAGGCCCTCCACTAAACCTGAACAAAACAACACAGTCAGGTAACTGTTTTTAAAAATGTTTAAAAACTGTAACCTGACCACAAAGACCAAGCCTCTATGGATGGACAGACCACGGAGGCTTGGCCCCGTTGAAAATGATGACTTAGACTATAAGTAAAACGAAATTTTTTTTGCGAACTTTAAAGCGTCTGGCGGAAATTACCGTCGATGGAAAGTGTCTGGCGACATCGATTATTTATAAGCTTTTCATATTCTATTAAACATACTTAAAAATCAGCACTCAGATGTTAAGAAATCTAAAATGTTTTTACGTACCTTTAGCACCTGATATCAGTAAACTGGCCGTCGACCTAAACTAGCAGGCATTTCTACTTTCAAAGTATATACTAATACTACTCTATCGAACAAAGGTTACTTAGAAAATAAATAAGGTCTGGCGGCCTAATAAAAAGTTAGTCGGTAATAGATTTATAAATACATATCAAAAATTCCGAGGCCGGCGGGATTCGAACCCACGTCTCTCTGGGAATCGCGCCCAAGTGTGTTAACCGCTACACCACGGCCGAACCATACGTCAGCCACGAAATTAGGTTATTTCCTTTAAGTGTAGGTTAACACTTCAATAAAAATTTTAAAAAAAAGTTAGTCGGTAGTTATATTCTATAATAAAAAGTTTTCTATTCTATTATTATAGAAAAGTGCTCACCACTCGGGTTCATCTTCCTTCTCAAAGCGTCGTTGAGAATAGCGACCACCGGATCTACGGGTGTCCTCTCTGAAACAATACAATGACACATTATGTTAAAGACTAGCTGATATCCGCGACTTCGTACACGTGGATTGAGGTTTTTTTGGGTCCCACGGGAACTATAAAAAGTAGCCTATGTTTTAATCCAAGGTATAGTCTATCGCCATTTTAAATTTCAGCCAAATCGGTCGAGTAGTTTTTGAGTTTATTCATTACAAACATACACACAAAAATACAAATCTTTCCTCTTTATAATAGTAGTGTAGATGTGGTATTATATTTTAAAGGAAAAGCTGACTGACTAACTGACTGATCTATCAGCGCACAGCTAAACCACAGGACGGATTGGGCTGAATTTTGGCATACAGATAGCTTTTATGACGTAATCTGCTAAGGATTAAAATAAACCCCTTAGCGGATGCCTAGGTCATAGTTTAGTAAGACTGGACGTTTAGCTTTTGGCTGCGGCTTCGCTAAAGTTAAGTTCGATTTTCAACCCCCTATTTATCTCCTTAGGGGTTGAATTTTCAGATATCCTACGTCATAATAGCTATCTATATGCCAAATTTCAACCCAATCCGCCTAGTGATTTGAGCTGTGCGTTGATATATCAGTCAGTCTGTCAGTCAGTCAGTCACGCTCATATAGTCAGTCAAGTAAACAGGGCCCCAAGTCTGCTATTTTACATGTCATTGTCATTGATCCGCAATACAATTACAATACAATTATCATTATTCCAAAATTTCGTAGTCTACTAAATTCACAATGGTCGTTTGATTTCTTATAATTGGATTGTAATTCAATCATACCTCGGTATTGCCATTAGCTTAAAAAGCGTTTGCCGAAATGAGTTTCAAAAAAAACTACATATTAAAAACGTTTATTTAAGCTAGATTCAAAGCTAGATGTGTCAGTGGCCAACCATCGGAAAACAATTGTGACGCCATTGAATTAGTAGACTACCAAAATTGCTAAAAGTAGCAATCGGGATGTCATTGATAGGCAATTGAACTACAATTGCAATAGCAGACTTGGGCCTCAGGAAGTGAACATACCTATCTCGCGTTTTCTCGTTGTTGAACCGATCTTCCCGTTCCCTCTTAATGTCAGAGGAATAGGAATCGCGTCCGAACGAGCGACGCTCGAACCTGAAACAACACGTTCTCTTTAACGAATCTCAGTCAAGACCCACTCTCGTGGTCTTTATTCCCTCACTCTTATCGTCCGATGGGTCGACATCAGACACGAAAGAAGAGAACGGTTCTCTACGAGGCAAGGGGGTATATAAAAAGTCGGTATTCCTATGTTGATCCAAAGCAACCCATCGTAGATAATGGAACTACATTTCGTCGCTCATCACCGCCCAAATCGAAAATTGGCTTCTCCTATTGGATAAAGTTAACATTTTCTTAAGTTGACATTTTGTCATACACATCACATTAATTCCAAGCACCGCCACTCTCAATATTGATGGCAACCAGCGCCAAAATGGCGAGAATCAAATTAGTCCAACTTCGGTGTGACTACGTACCGGTCGCCGTTGGTCCGGCGCTCGTCCCGCTCGCGGTCGCGGTCGCGCGGCGGACGGTACGGCTCGGTACGGACCTCGGGACGACTCTCCCCCTCCTCCCACGTACCGGTCGGCACGTCGCGCACCATGATGCGACCCGAACCGATGCGTCGACCCACTTGAAAGCAATACTTAAACTTAACCTAAGTTAACCTCAAAAAGACTCAATAGCCCAACGGTTAAAGGTGCAGACTGAAAACTGAAAGGTTGCAGGTTCGAACCCCACCCGTTGCACTATTGTCGTACCCACTCCTAGCACAAGCTTTCCGCTTATTTGCGAAATAAGATATTTATAAGTCAAGTTCATCTTGGCTAATATTCTTTTTTTTTTTTTTTAAACTCCGAGCTTCAAAGAATGACCACACCTTACATTGTTTAAAATTAGCTAAAAATAATAAAATTGACAAAAGTGTAAATTTGCTCTAAATAAAACCTCCATTATTGACAAAAATTTAAACAAACTGAAAATATAATCTCTTTTTATTAAAGAGACACCCTGTACCTATTTAAAAAAAAAGTTAACAGATATGAATAAAACAAGCTTAAAATCCCCGACTGCTTAGAATATCAACTGAAAAAGACTATGGGCGGAATCGTCCCCACCTATCAACAAGAATGAAATGTAGCGCAATTGATAGATCTTGACAAGATGATATTTTTTTACTATGGCGACGATGCCCAAATGCATGGGGTTCTGATTGTATCTTACAATAATACTAATAACAGTAATTAATTGATTTTCTCTTTGTTTTGAGAAATTTTGTTGGCAGAATATACAATGTTATGTCAAAACTTAAAACATACATCACCGAAAATCTGCCGTTTTATTTAGGCCTTATAGAAAGAATTGAAACATTTACATATGGTAAATGTAAATGTTATACAGATCATATGCATAAATTTGTAACATACAGTTTACAAATTTATGCATATCATTTGAACTCGGCCATAGCTAAATATTATTTTTTAAAATAAAATAGTTTTTCATTTAGGTAAACTTTTACACAGTGTTTCTGAATTGTCTAGTGAATCTATTACTGGTTCCAACCGAGAAGAACCAGCAAGAAACTCTGCGGTTGCTGTTTTAAAGAGAAATCCACGAAAACAAAACAAAAAACGTTGCATATTTATCCAGTTTACACAGAAAAGAAGTGAAACTTCAGGTTTTTGAGATAAACAAAAAAAAATCCACCATCTTGGATGTAAATAACACATGTTCTTAACATCCCAAAAATGGCACTAATATAATAATGATGAAGTGCTCATAAAATACACGTTAGCCATTTTCTTTTACAAAGTATATGGCTGACGTGTGACACACTTGTGCATGGGAGCACTATTATTTAAGTCAGTGCAGATCTCTTGTGAGAAAACGGTTAGTGCATATAATGGAAGGGCAGACCAATGCAAATTGGCAGACTCCATCACACCTTTAAGAACCTATGGAGAACTCTCAGGTATTATTATCCTTATTAATTTTATAAATGCAACAGTGTGTTTGTTTGTACATTGATTTGTTGGTTTGTCCTTCAATAACGCTGCAACAGAGGTACGGATTGACGTGACTTTTAGCGTGCGAAAAGTTGAGGGCCTGGAGAGTGACATAAGCTACTTTTTATCTCGGTAAATCAAAGAGTTCCCGCGGGATTTTAAAAACTAAATCCACGCGGGCATCAGTAAGAATAAATATTTATTTATTTATTTATTTAAAGACAAAAAAAGTGACACAATTTACACCATAATTCATAGACCAAAGCATTAGACTAAAACTTGTGGCTGGTGATTGTAATTGGCAGCCCAATTAGACCGTAGCCTGTGCTAGGGCTGTCCAAAATACATCTTCCGCCCAATTGTATTTAATGTTAATTAAATTAAAAAAAAAAAATTTTTTTTTTTTTGATATACCTAACCAGCCATTTTTTATGTCAGCCATGTTGGATTAGCAAGTACCTTGCTCCGTCTTCTGCGGTATGGGCTGCAGCGGCTGGTGCGCGGTGGACAGCGGCGAGTCGGGGCGGGTGCGCGCCACGTGCGGCGGCGGCGCGGCGGCGGCGGGCGCGCCGCAGCCCGACGTGAAGGAGCGGCGCTGCGGCGACAGCACGATGCCGCCCGCGCTCGTCTCGCTCTCCTTGCGCACGCGCTCGCGCGGGTCCGCCGAGCGCCGCTCCCGCCCGTACACGCCCTGCGACACGGATGCGAGGTTCAAAACTGTAACCCGACTAAGACCCATATTACACTATCTATACATCCTAATATTACTAGTGGTTCGCCCCGAACTGAGACCTCACGATATCCCATAATTCCCAAAAGTTTTAATTATATATTGTAATAATTAACTTTTAACATTAGACGCAATAAAAAAAATAATAGTTGACATAAAACTGTTTTACTGACACAGCGCCATCTATTAGCATTATAGTGAAGCTATTAGCTTCACTATAATGCTAATAGATGGCGCATTAAAATTAAATAATTTCGTTTCTTTACAACATTTATCTAATTTTAGTATTTGTTGTTCAAGTACAGGATATAACTGAATTTTCAACCAAGTTTCACGTTCTAATATTCAGTAATTCAGAAGTTATAGGGCTCTGACAGACATTTAGACGGACACACTTCTCTGTCTAGTAGGCAAGCGCCTTAGTTGACTCAGAGAACTCGCTTCGCTCGTTCAATAAAGCTGAAGAGTTTGTTTGAACGCGCTAATTTCAGGAACTACTGGTTAGTTTATATATTTCAATTACCTTATGATTTTCCGCGGGTGCATCGCCCCTGCCCCCCTTATCTTCTTCGTTCGGTGAATCCGAACGTCTCTTCATGACCCTGTAACAACAAATTCCATGTTCAGATTTGATGTCGGTGAAGAACCAAATAGACTAGACGGACTATCACTGCTATACTGTTACTAAGTTTTTTTTTGAAAAAAAAAAATCCACCTTTTTTGACTCGAACTTCATGACGTTATTACTAACTAGACTAACGAGTCCTATTTCCTATTATTAATATTATAAATGCAAAAGTTTTTATTTTTGTTACTCAATCACGCCGCAACGACAGAACCGATTTGGCTGAAATTTGGCACAGAGATAGATTATAGTCTGGAATAGCATATAGGCTACTTTTTATCCCAGGAAATAAGAGTTACTGCGGGAATAAAAAAACCTCAATCCACGCGAACGAAGTCGCGGGCATCGTCTAGTGAGACATAAGCCGCCCTTGGACGGTGGAGCACTCACAGCGCCAGCGTGTCGTTGCCCGCGAAGGCGGTCTCGAGGCCGCGGCGCACGAGCGGCGAGTTGCGCAGCCGCATGAGCTCGTCGCGCGTGTACTGCAGCGGGCGGCGCACCGGCCCCACCGCCAGCACCGCCGGGTCGCCGCCGCCGCCGCCCGAGCTGCCGCTCTCGTCGTGGCCTGGGGACAGGAAACATCAAATCATCATCATCATCATTATTATCATCATCAGCAGCAACAACAGCAGCAGCAGCAGCAGCAACTCATCAATATGTAGGGACACACGCACAGCGCAACACTACTCCAGCTGATGTTGGATTCGTGTTGCGAGTCATGATTGTACAGCGAGTCGGGACTACCGCTGTTGGCTTAAATAAACAAAAAATTATATTAGTAAAGTAAACAGTAAAAGTCAATTAGGTTTATTATGTAATTTTTTTATTAATTTTAGTTTTTAGTGTTTATATGATACACGCATTTTCGGACGCACATAGGTGGATATGCTACAAGCGTGCGGTAAATGAAGCGCGTAATCTAAATATATAAAAGGCAAAGGACTGATTGACTGATCTATCAACGCACAGCTCAAACGAATGGACGGTTCAGGCTGAAATTTGGCATGCAGGTAGCTATTATAACGTAGGTGTCCGCTAAGAAAGGATTTTTGAAAATTCAACCTCTAAGGGGATAAAATAAGGGTTTGAAAAATCTAAATTAACGTGAGCGAAGCCGCGGGAAAAAGCTAGTTGCAGATATTTGTCGTAATTTGTCATATCATTTGTCAATGAAGTACTCTGTTAAACTCTTCGTCGTTCGGCTCAATTTCTCGCTTGTTTTGTGAGTATATAACTCATCCTTAGTAGAAATCATTGCGCACATACAATATCAATGGAGAAGGTTACCTCTACCATAGGAAACCTATGTGTTGCATAGGTACTTACCTTGTTGTATACATACAGTAGGTACATATCTACTTCCTAAAACACAGTACAGCGCCTTCGCGTCAGTAACTACCTTATTATTCATTCATTATTGTGGGGTTTTTAATAACTAACTCCATGCAGACGAGTCGGAGGCAAAAAGCTAGTAGAACATAATATTTTAAAGAAAATAATCGCAATACGAGGTGTCATAACATACGCTTTCATTGTGTAAACGACAAACGGTATAAAAAACATGGCGTCCGCGAAAATAAACTATCGAACCTTATCGAATTTTCAGTTGATATTTTTTAATATAGGTACTTGGTTTATTAACTAATTTACTTCGTAAACTTATCTCTTAATACTTTATTGCATGAATTATTTTATTACACTTAATTGTGAAACAAATCATAGCAACAGGTTAGTTACAAATCATAGCGACTTGTGAACTTGTATTCTATATTTCAACTATCATTCAGTAGCTAATTAGTTGACAGCTGCAAACTCGCTTTGTAAGAAGCTGAAGATATGCTGGTTTGACAGCTCCTAGTTTGCTAGCTTTCCATTGTTTCCTATAGCCGCCGCGAATGTTACAATTCCTATTATATCCTACTATAATTATTATAAATGAGAAAGTTTATGAGGATGGATGGATGGGTGTTTGTTATTCTTTCACGTCACAACGAATGAACCGTTTTGGTTGAAATTTGGAATTTTGAGGATTAAAAAACAGGCTACATTTTATAAAATGACGGGGACGTCAGCTAGTAGGAAATAAGGCAGCGTGGACAAAAATAAGGCCGGCCACTTACTCCACGACACGCGTTTCACCCGTTTGGAGGGCGGCCCGGCGCGTATCTTCGGCGGCAACTGAGCTGGCACCTTTCGCAAAGCGCTCTGGTACCTCAGAAGGAACGCATGCACGGCGCACTTTGCCGGTGACGTCACATTCTCAACCCGCGCCATCGTGGTTCCAACAGACGCCACTTCACGACCTTTCCTCTCGCGACGCCGCTGCTCGCGAATCATGAACCTACGCCGCCTATTACTCTGCTTCTTCTTCGACTTCGCCACATCGCCCTGAACACCTTTCCTACCCATCGCGGCGAAGTTACACCAAGTACACACAAGACAAAACAAAATGGCGTCACAAAAACACTTAACACGCACACTTAAAAATTTAAACTTAAACGTAACCCTAACTATTTATAATAATAAATCTTCAATTTAAATATAACAGTAGCAAAAAAATATATGTAATTTATTAAACTAAACACAAAATATAACACTAACACTAAAAACTAGACGAATATAACACTATCACTGGAAACTAAACTAAAGTTGTCATAGAGACGCAACGACGCGCGATTGTTCTACGCAAGAACTAAGAACACCGTCTTTGACTACGTAGAGGGATTTTCGCGATAGAATGGTACACAGAAACAAAGACAAAGCTGTATAAAAACACTAGTTTCTCGCAAGCACTAGCACAACGCACATCAACGTCTCCAAGACTGAGACGGCGGCGGAGGGCGCTTCAAACGTTGACGACTGTGATCTAACTACCCTCATATTTTAATAATATCTATTAGAGTGGCCGCACACGTTATTTTCAATACCGGATTTCAGACTTTCGTCAAGTACAGATGAAAGTATGCTGCGCCACTGTCAAACATTGTATACAAGCGACACAAGATCGTGCGCTGTGGCAATCCTTGTAAGACACTTATGCATGCCCATCGGTTGAGACCACGAAGATATACCAAAAAAGTAGGATACTAAGACTTAATGCAACTTTTGCTATGATTTCAGGTTTTCTCTTAGGTTATCTCAATAATATCAATAATTTTAACACCGTATTTATAAAATAAAGGCTGAATATTTAATATCAAAGGTTTCGATCAATATAATGAAAACGAATTCAAACTGTAGTTACAGATAGTGCATGATTTATGGAACGGAAAGCGCGTGTACGGCCGACCTTACTTACGTCATCACAGATTGTATTGAATACTCAATTTTTACAATGTTAATAAACTTGATATAAATGATGAAATACTTTATGGCAAATTGTAATAATAACATAATTTACATTTATTTTTTGAAAATTCTATTTTATTTGCTATTATGTCTATCTGTATGCTGAACTTCAGCCAGATTCGTCCAGTGATTTGAGCTGTGTGTTGATAGATCAGTCAGTGAATCAATCAGTCACCTTTTCCATTATTTAGATTTCGCTTATAGACATACTATGGAAGCAGTAACAAAGCATGGAACCCTGACTATAATAAAAGCACCTATATTTTATCCAATTCTTGTTGTAATACCATTATGTAAGTGTGAGTGAAACAAAACATGGCCGTTTGTGTTTATCAAATGTTCACAAGTTCAAATTGCCAAATGACACCAAATTGCACCATTCCTCTTTCATACTGTCAAATTTTAAATACCAATTATAATATTAATTCCTGGTCAAACTACACGTGTCGTTCCATAGACTTAATTTTGTCGCATAATATTATCTCACTTGGAATTTTGTGACTAAAGGGTGGAGTGAAGTGGATATTGGAAGTAAGGCTGAAATCTGTAGCTCACTCCTTCATTCTGCTCATACTCAAGACAGAGATAAAACTAGAGATTTGTCAAAGCATACTTGTGTACCGTTTTAACTCTTAAGTCTGAGCTGAGTCTGAGATTTCGGCACTAGACAATCTTACTTCCATGCTTTAGTACTATTTCCATGACATACAATATACATATATGTATATTGATTGTTGATATCAATGTACATATATGTATAAATGCAAGAGTGTGTTTGTTGGTTTGTCTTTCAATCACGGCGCAACAAAGCAATGAATCGACGTAATTTTTTTTGTATGGGTATAGTTGAGGACAGGGTGAGTGACATAGGCTACTTTTTATCCCAGAAAATCAAAGAGTTCCAGTGGGATTTTTAAATACTAAATCCACGCGAGTGAAACCGCGGGCATCAACTAGTAATCATCTATAGATTAAGGGTACCCAGAGGTCAACAAAAAACGCTGCACTTAATGGCTACATAATTTAGAAATAGGTATGTACCTATACAATATATTAGGGTAAATCTCCCTTGACCTTCATTCCCTTGCACCCCATGCAAAGGGTGGCTATTGAATTAAATCCGCAAGCATTGTGTAGGGATTAACGTGATATCTATTTAGGGCATCTACACTTTTTATGTTTATGCGAGCAAACATTCAGGCGGGTCACCTGATGCTGAGTGATTACCACCGCCCATGAACATTTGCAGCATCAGAGGCACCACCAATGTGTTGCTGGCTTTTCAGTAATTAATATAGGTCTACTATCCTTACTAATATTATAAATGCGTAAGTGTGTTGGTTGTTGGTTTGTCCTTCTATCACACTGAAGCAAAGCAACAGATTAACGTGATTTTTTGCATGGGTATAGTTGAGGACCTATAATTGAGGCTTTTACCCATAGGGGACCACACACAAAGGACTAAATCAGACTTACAAATCTAAAGCTTTATTTATTTATTAAGCTTTGTTTATCCTACACACAAGATATATGTGTGTAGGATAAACAAAGCTTAATAAATAAGTAAATGAAAAAAATGAAAATGAAAAATATTTATTTAACAAAAATTACATATATCCGCATAATATTTTCTGTGGATCCCACACTAGGAGGCCTGTATCGTGGGGTCCAAAAGTTTTACAGGAAGATTACCACGGAAAATTCTTAAATTATAGTGGCACAATGTTTTATTTATGCTTGGTTAGTAAGTAATAAATACGTAATAAATATATCAATGTTGGGAAAGAAATATTATAGTATGTTTAATAAATATAAATAAATAAAAAAATAGCTTTTATATTAGTGCATTACCTTTTTTCTTAAGTATTAAGTACTTAAAAAATAAATCCTTCCTGCTGCGAGTCCTTTGAAATAGGCTTCCACATAGTTGAGATTTCTAAAAATCTTTGAATGTGTAACTTTGAAACTGCATATTTTTACATTTTAAATTTCAGCAAATTATACTAAAAAACCAGTAATGAAAAATTTTTCATGTGATTAATTTAAATGAGAATTTAACTTTGTTTCTAGGGGCATACTTGAGAATTACTAAAGTAAGAAAATGATTTATGACTAATAAATATGCTGTACACAATTTCTAAACTAGCAGGTTTGAAAAAATAAATAAAATAACAATAATTAAAAATATTTTATTTCGGCCAACTGAGATCAATAAAAAACAAGAACTTAAACCTATTTATTAGTAACAATAAATCCTAAAACTTAACCACCAATTTTGGGATCAATTTGTCAGCATATATATGAACCATATTACAGTGGTTTAAGTACTGATAATAGATCCTGTCAGCAAAAGCTCTCAGGATGCTATTGGACATGGCCCGGATTCTACGCAACAAGGATCTGTAGTGTGTTTGCATAGTGGTATTGAGGCAACAAGGTTATGTCCAATAACAATCATAAATAATGCCTATAACCCTACTTGCCCGTGAACCTCACATTTGTAGTGCTGAGTTATAAACTAAGTTATCAGGCAGCGGCTAAGCTAGATAACCAAGGGCCCTGGGGCAAATCAAAAAATGGGGCCCCACTGCTATCTAAACTGGTTAAGTTATATCAAGTAAAAATATTAAACATACAAATACTTTAAAAATGCTAAGCTACTTCATCATCTGCTCTTTTTCGTGCACTGCAGGGCAGGTAATAAAAATATTAAACAGTAACAACATACATTTTTTTAAACCATTCTCAAAAAAAAATCTTGACTCCAATTCACAATAAAACGCAAATCGATGAATAAAAACATGCACATATCACTATCCGTCAAATTAACAACACTGCCAACCCACAGAAACAATCTAGGGGAATTCCCTAGGTATGACTTTCGAATTTCTCTCAACTGAGTTGCCATGATTAAAGTCGGGTTGCAACCTGTCACATTTATTTTGAAAATGGGAGAAATTTTCAAAAGTTTAGTTCAATCGAGATTTTCTGGTAAGGATTTGAGGGCCCCTGAGCTTGAAGGCCCAGAGCGCTGCCCCGTCTAGCCCCTAGGTAGCTACGCCACTGCTATAAAACCACCACTGTGCACCACCTCACTACCATCCACCATCCACCTCAATTGAATAACTCTGAAAAGTTAGAGGTGCATTGCCTAGGCATCTATGACAATCTATAAACTGTACTCTCACTCTGCTCAGACTTGAGACAGAGATAGAACGAGACAGATTTATGTCAGAGTTTATTTGTTTTAAGATAAGAGATCTTGAGTTTGAGCTAAGTCGAGCATGCTCTATAGATCTCAAAATAACTAGAGTTATTGTGTTTCATCAATTATAATATGCAATATTTGTTTTAGCAGTTGAAGTAAAACATCCCGAGAACACTCTGCATGTCTGTTCTTCATAATTTTCTCAAGCATGAGGGACTTATTGTCTTAACCATTCTTACTCCATATATCCAGTAGTGGGTCAACAATGGGTTGAGATAACTGATTGAATATTCTGGTTTTTAAACTCATACCTACTTATTACTAGTGCTAAGTGCAAACAAGTTTCTAACGTTTATTAAAGAATAATTAAACAATCAATTTCCTTTTTAGTTGTGTTTGTTGAACAGAGGCAAAGATGAAATTAACCATACAAATTGGGGCTTTATTTGTAAACAAATGTTACTTTCATTAAAATCATAGTATCATAGTTATGCGACTACCTATGGTTTTATATTAAAAATCTCGTTCTTTGTCTGTTATTGGATAACTGTTTTTATTGGAGACTGAAATGAGGACGTCCGAAATCGAAAGTTTGTGCTATTTGAAATTCAAATAGGCAAGTCCAACACACTTTTAGTGTCCCAAAAATGTAGGTGGACATAAAGTTACCGTCTCAGCGGGTAGAAATTTGGAAAGAATACATACCTGATTGGCTCGAGCCATTCGCCTGGCTATCGTCCGTTGGTTTCTCCCTCAAAGAAGCCAGTAAATTCACAGCTGACATAGCTTGCAATCACAATCAAATCTCAGTCTTCGTTCAATATATTAACTCTACTAAAATTCTAAAATAACTATACAATATTTACAAAAGTCTTCAGGAAATTATACTATCAACTAGGTATTGTTTATATCACAGACTTTTCGTTTTTCACTAGACAATACGGATAAAAACGTCCACGCACGAAAATACTATCAATATTTACAACGCTCTAAGTATAATAAACTTATTTACACATTAAAAACTAACATTTATAAGCTACTTTTAATAATAACGCTCTAGCGGTCACAAGATGTTCATAACTAAAAGAATTTATTTTCGATGCAAAAATATATAAAAGGTCCGCCATATGCCTTGAAGGCCTGTAATAATGGAACAAATTGTAAATGCACCAAACACCTCGTAATACATGGGTACAACCGTGACAGTCCGTTTTGTCCGGCTTATATCCAGTTGCCAGTTGTCTACTTTTTTTTTTATTGCAATAAAACGGCATTCCTCTCAATAGTGCGCGACTATTTGAGTTTATTGTTGAATTAAAACCTTATATTTCGACAAGTATTTACAGCATAAGACATGTTCAATTAATAAATATAATTTATAATTCAAGTAGGTATCTCTTATTAAAATTATATAGGTAGGTACCTAAAGGAAGTGGATGTTCTATGATTCGATTACATTTATGTAAAATCGATTAGGTAGGTAGGGTGGCAGACCCAATTATGGGCACTTTAAGAGTTTATCTTATTTCAAATATGTTTTTTAAGTATAAATTTAAGCAAATTCTATAAATCACTGTGTTCACAAGGTTACTTGTTTAATAAAATATATAATTAAAGAAGATATTGAAATTTTTTTGTTTAAATCAACTAGAATTTTAAATAAGATTGAAAAATGACCCAGTCCCCAATTATTCGCACATTTGTTACCAGTTATGGGCACAAAATTATCCAATTATCAACACTCAGATTTTAATAGAGTTTAAGGGAAATATAACGCTAGGCTACCTACGGAAGTCTTTTAGAATATAGATTTTATTACGAAATATTATACGGAAATTCTTATAGTAACTGTAGGTGACTTAATTTTTTTATATTTATTATATTTAAAACAAACACCCTTACATATTTAATAAGAAAACGTAAACATAGTCTTTATCAAACGACAGACGTCCACAGCTGGACAAAGGTCTCTTATATGGACTTCCACAGGCCTCGGTTTTACGCTACCTGAGTCTAGCGGCTCTCTACGACTCGTTTGATGTCGTCGGTCCACCTAGCATCCCGGTACGGGATCGCTACTCCAACACCATGGGATCCCATCGACCATCAGCTCTTCGAACTATATGCCCACCCATTTCCACTTCAGTTTCGCTTAGCTATGTCCGTGACTTTGATTCTCTTACAGATATCCTCATTTCTGATATGATCTCGCAGGGATACGCCGAGCATAGCTCTCTCCATCGTCCGCTGAATGATTTTTGTTTCGTGATAAATAACTGCCCATAGAACTTCTCAACCACTCTCCATATCTCAGGTGGAGAAGAAACGTGATAGCCTTCGTCAGTTTTCAGCCGCGTCAGCTGGCTCTGTCCGATAGATAGATCTCTCACGGACACTTTGGAATGGAACTTCTGTTTCACTAGATGATATCTTTAATACACTTGGTATTCAAGGCCCGCAGGTCGCGAGTTCTTTTCTTAGAGATCTGCCTATTAACCTACCAGTAGGCATCCGCGTCTGCTAATGACTGAAGTCTCATGTCTTGTCTGTCTTCCATCACTTTGAGAGTAAGGTCAGAGAACTTTTTGGTCCTTTTCATGTGATGGGTCTTAAAGAATTTAGACTCCAGAGTATAGACAGTTTACACACACTTGTTAAGATCGTCTACAGACTCCCAGTCTGCTAGGGAATTGAATCGCTTCGGAGTGTTAATAAACAGGAAAATCTCCAAATTTTGTAACCAGATACTGACACCCCTTGTTTTGCAATGAAATAACGGGAAAGTTTTATTTACTTTTTGAATTAGTAACTAATAATACTTAAAAAATCAATTGAAAACAATTATATTATTAAAACTCAAATAAAACCACAGTTAAATCATTATTAAGTAAGTACTGACCCTTAACGTCGATGAGTCAAAATGGCCGAAAAACTTCGGGAACTCCAGAACGATATCTTTCAACTACGATACTGACGTCATTTTAAAACTTTCCAGATTAGAAAGGTTTCGATTGTGAAAAATATGAATTCCCCTAAATATTTTTTAATCTGAAAATTTAAAAACCACAATCAGAAACTTATATTTTTATAGTTTTTGCCAAAGTGCGAATAAACTGGTGCAGTGCTAGCTATTGGGTTGGTCACCCTATATTGAGATAAACGGAACGTTGGAGCCTTAGTAGGTAGGTACCTACTACAGATTACTATGGATAGGTAGGTACCTAGAGAACGTGGTTTAGCTTGGGTTTAGCCCTTACCACTTACTCTTATATGTTTGTGGTTTAGCCTTGAGTCGTGACCAGTGTATTTAATCTATGTTTAACACTGGGCTTACTGCTGTGATTTCTTTTTTCTTTTTTAATTGACTGATGCCATTATGGTTCTGTGGTACTTGCACTAAGCAATCATACGAGTGGAATTAATAAATATATTGCAAATGACGCAACGACTTCTGTAATTAATTTATGATTTAATTGTTGTTTGTTGTTGTGTGATTTCATAGATTAGGTTTACTATAGAGTTTGGTGGACCGTGGTATAGGGTCAGCAGTCAATCCCTAGCGTAGAGAGAGAAGACATAGAGCCAGTGACGATTTCTTTCTCACTCACACTAAAAAGAGAGCAGAAATAAAGTTACTAATGTGATAAACAGAGACGCAGCTACCCAATTTTTTGTCCCTCATCGTGTAACCAGTTTTTTTCAAGGTCGTCACACTTTTGTGCGAAACAAACTGACAGTTATAAGAAAAATTTAGTATCTATGTGTGTTGCCAGCTTTAGGTACCTATACAATGTCCCGATTTTCCCTATCCTACTAATATTATAAATGTGAAAGTTTGGATGTATGTATGGCCATCCATACATACATCCAAATTTCAGCCATATCGGTTTAGTGTGGCGTGATTGAGTAACAAACATCCATATGTTTGTTACTCAATCACGCCACACTAAACCGATATGGCTGAAATTTGGCACGGAGATAGGTTTTTTTAGTAATGTCCTCTGACATACCGTAACGGCGGGTTACTTTGGCTACTTTTTCAATTTCTTTTTTTTTTAATTTTTGTTGAAACAAAATAAGGTCGTGATGGAAGAAATGAATATTATGAGAAAAGAAAAGAAAGATGATGGATACTAGAATATAATATATGTCGGCGATGATTAAAGTGTATTCAGTTAGATAGTGTCGATTACTGTTCTGAATCATCCTGAAGTTTCGTTCGAATGTCCAACGACCAGTCGAGTACTGTTGGCGATCTTAAGAATTATTTTATTTGCAAAGTTCTTAATTTTTAAAGCCATTTTTAAATAGCTAGAGGCAGACTTTTTATGTTTTTTTTTAATAATTATTAACTTAAACTATGAAGAGCTGCAGTTTTATACGACTGCCTGAAAAAAGGAATATACTGTTTATTTCATTAATGATGATTTTGATGACTAAATATATATATTTTTTTGCTTTTAATTCAATAGCATTACTCGATCGAAGGAAAATTTTAACTGT
The DNA here is from genome assembly GCA_933228805.2 of Hipparchia semele. Classification (NCBI taxonomy): domain Eukaryota; kingdom Metazoa; phylum Arthropoda; class Insecta; order Lepidoptera; family Nymphalidae; genus Hipparchia; species Hipparchia semele. The sequence continues at coordinate 2,364,605 of OW121719.1, forward strand.
TCTTTACAAATTATTTTGTGTAACATTCTTACTAGTAACGAAAAAAAATTTTTCTTCAAATGAAAAATCATTTTGAAAAATCTTTTTTCAAAATGACTCACATATGCTAAATTTCTATTCGGCATTTCAATATTTTTTTTAAGGAGCAAATAATTATCTAGTGAATTGGTCCTATGAAACTACATTAAAAAACTTTGATATAAAAAAAAATATTTTTAAAAAACCGACTTACGCGTACAAACTGAAATTATTTTATACTTTTAAGTGGTGGTTGATATTGTGTGAAATAAAGAATAATAAATTCTTTATTGCACACAATATTAAGATATATGTAAAAAATAGAAGCTTACCCTAATAGGTATGTCTCTCCCAGACAACCTTATATGTGTAGGTATGTTATTTAAAAAATAAAACAGTTCAGCATCGGTTTTGTCGTTTTATTTAAAAATCCTGGGAATAATTTTCCATCTAATTTGGGGTAACAGGGAAGTGCAGTTATTGTGGCAACATTAAACTCAAACTTGTCATGTGACGTCATCGTTACGTCATGTTATCTCTATTTCAGTCGCGGTTACACAGTACCTTGGTCTATTGCCTTCTCTGTCTACGATCCCTAGTCAATCCAGTGTAAATCATAGATTATAGGTATATAAAGATCAGTGACAATGACAAGAGAGTCTGTGACAATGACAAGTGTGACATGAAAACCAGTGTTGCCAGAAGGTTACTTTTGTAACCTTTTAGGTGATTTTTAACTCTGTCCGGTTACTTCTAGGTTACACTATTCAAAAGGTAACTTTTAGGTGATTTTTCGGATCTTGTAGAATTAATTCTTAATATTTTGTATAAATATAAAATCAACGTGAAACGGAACGCAAATTGAAACAACGCAAAACTTACAGTATAAACCAAAGTACAACCTACATACCTATTATAGGTATGTAGGTTGTACTTTGTTTATACTCTCGTCTCTCTCTGTGGTTTGGCAAATGGCAACTTCGTGTACCTAACCTAATGGGCAATGTTCACGTCCACAAATTAATATAATATTAGTTCACGTCGTTCTCTTTCACACTCGTTTCGTCTCGACCAATTTCAGGTGTTTTGAATAAGTAGCTAGCAAAATGCAACTTAAAATGGAAGATACAACTACATTATCGTTTATATTTGTGTAAGTTATTACAACTTTTAATACATTTCTATTAGAAAAAAATTAGAGGTTATTTTTTACACTAAAAGGCGTAGACAGAGAAGGCAATAGACGAAGGTACTGTGTAACCGCGACTGAAATAGAGATAACATGACGTAACGATGACGTCACATGACGAGTTTGAGTTTAATGTTGCCACAATAACTGCACTCCCCTGTTACCCCAAATTAGATGGAAAATTCTTCCCAGGATTTTTAAATAAAACGACAAAACAGATGCTGAATTGTTTTATTTTTTAAATAACATACCTACACATATAAGGTTGTCTGGGAGAGATATACCTATTAGGGTAAGCTTCTATTTTTTACATATATCTTAATATTGTGTGCAATAAAGAATAATAATATTAAAAAAAGTATTTTTAAAAAACCGACTTCAACCACCACTTAAAAGTATAAAATAATTTTAGTTTGTACACGTATTGCGGTTGAAGTCGGATTTTTAAAAATATTTTTTTTTATATTAAAGTTTTTTAGTGTAGTTTCATAGGACCAATTCACTAGATAATTTTTTGATCCTTAAAAAAAATATTGAAATGCCGAATAGAAATTTAGCATATGTGAGTCATTTTGAAAAAAGATGCATGTAACACAAAGGAATATTTTTTTTCGTTACACAAGTTACTAGTAAGAATGTTACACAAAATAATTTGTAAAGAACAGTTTATAATTTTCCTTCAATCGAGTAATGCTATTGAATTAAAAGCAACAAAAATTGTATATTTAGTCATCAAAATCATCATGAATGAAATTAACAGTATATTCCTTTTTTCAGGCAGTCGTATAAAACTGCAACTCTTCATAGTTTAAGTTAATAATTATTAAAAAAAAACATAAAAAGTCTGCCTCTAGCTATTTAAAAATGGCTTTAAAAATTAAGAACTTTGCAAATAAAATAATTCTTAAGATCGCTAACAGTTCTCGACTGGTCGTTGGACATTCGAACGAAACTTCAGGATAATTCAGAACAGTAACCGACACTATCTTACTGAATACACTTTAATCATCGCCGACATATTATGTATCATCATCTTTCTTTTCTTTTCTCAAAATATTGAAAAAGTAGCCAAAGTAACCCGCCGTTACGATATGTCAGAGGACATTACTAAAAAAACCTATCTCCGTGCCAAATTGTAACCATATCGGTTTAGTGTGGCGTGATTGAGTAACAAACATCCATCCATACATACATCCAAACTTTCACATTTATAATATTAGTAGGATAGGGAAAATCGGGACATTGTATAGGCACCTAAAGCTGGCAACACACATAGATACTAAATTTTTCTTATAACTGTCAGTTTGTTTCGCACAAAAGTGTGTCGACCTTGAAAAAAACTGTTTACACGATGAGGGACAAAAAATTGGGTAGCTGCGTCTCTGTTTATCACATTAGTAACTTTATTTCTGCTCTCTTTTTAGTGTGAGTGAGAAAGAAATCGTCACTGGCTCTATGTCTTCTCTCTCTACGCTAAAAGGTTACTTTTTTAATTATTTTAGGTAAATTTTGACATGACCATGCTGGCAACACTGATGAAAACATGAAAACCAGAAAACAAATATGGCGTAAAACGAGTGGAACTTACAATTTTTTTTTTTGTGAAATTACCTGAAATTATTTAGTTCGAAAAATTTGCTTCAGTGCGGCCGTAATATTAGCAGCATGTCTTTAAAATGGACTGGAAATCATAGTGAAACTGGAATATTACGAAAGAGTGAATGTAAAGAGAAGAAAGAAGAGTTATTCGTGTTCGGCTATTCGTGCAAATTGTTCAGGGACGATGTTAAAGCCCTGCAGATTGACCAAGGCAAACACCTCATTCCGTGGATGGGGGATGAAACGTTGAAAATCGACAGGTTCGATCCGTTTTTTACTATAAGACTGCTAACTGTGGCGCTAAAAAAAGTTTTAAAACTATAGTAAATAATGAGAAAATGTTAATTTTTTGGAAGATGCTACTAAGTATTTCGCAGAGCTGAGCGTCGGTGACGGAGCGAGGGGTTGAGAGCGCCGGGCGCGCGGCCTTCGCCTCGCCTTTTGTTATGGTGACTGCCTCCGGTGGTATGTATTACGCTAAGGTACTATTGCGTACGTACGATTGATTTGTGTGACTGAAATTCTTCCTCCAAACAAAACGAACTTATCTACCGATATGTAGGTACATGTTGATAGGGAAACAGTTGCAAATCTCCTCCACAAAACCATATCAGTGTAGCTACATTGGATAGAGATCCATATTCATATCGACCTTATCAATTAACATTGTCGGATCTACATTTTAGCGATTTTCATTTTATTGTATTAAAGATCTTAGAATAAGACTATTCTTATTCTAAGATCTTTAATGCATTTCCATAATGCCCCCACCAGTTATGAAATTTTTAAAATCAACCACCATCTATGGTTTTTGGCAAATGCAAAAAGTAGGTACATTGACTTCACTTTACACATATTTGAAACTTTGAACGGCCGTACCCTAAAGTAGTGATTTTTCACATATGTCTATGTTAATTGTTACGGTCGATATGTCCTTTTCAAAAGGCAGTTTCCCTATGGTTTTGCTTCTGTTTGAAATGCAAAAATACAAAATAAACTATCAAAACTGATTATACTAATGAAATTTTTGGATGCATCTATCTCTTCTGTTCCACTGCTGTGGTTTTGCAGTGAAGTAATTATATTACTACCCTCAAGTCTTAAGAGAGCTTTCTTTTTTGGAGTATACTTATTTGTACACATTTTGTACAGACTACTAATAAATAAAGAGTTTACACAACTCAAAATCAAATCTCAATACACTTCAAAGTAATTGAATACATACTATTAAATACGTACATTGTGAAACTATCAACTTTTTGAAATAAAACCTTTACAAGTATAAAAATTACCTACATGTTTATGTCTATTAGTACAAAGAAAAAACACCTGTTTTGTGACAGACTTATTTACATAAAGAATTACAGTTAAAATGTGTAAGAATTTATTAAATAAGCTATCAAAAAAAGTAACTTTGACACATAACTTTGTAATAATTCATCTTCATTGATAGAAACTATTGAGGAATGGGGGTGCCTAAACATCAAAAAATTTGTTAAAATAATTATCAATTAAGCTGTTTCCAAATTTTTATGCACGGAAGTAATGTGAATGTTTATTTGCTAGGTATGATGCAAGGGGCGCACTGCACGATCTGTCAGCCCTGGAGGCCCCACCTGGGGGCTTCGACTGGAGGGTGGAGCTCACCAGGTCTGAGCTGGACGTGGAACAGCTCTGTGACGAAGAAAGGTACCGGGCACTTCACACGGATGAGGATGAGGAAGAGATGTATAAAGGTACATTTTTTTTTTTTTTTAATGAAATGAAATGAAATTTATTAAATAAGGTCATTAGTTATGTACAATGATCCATATTTTGTTAGGTTGAGACACAGCTGCCTAAGATAAGTTCAGAACTCGTAATATAGGCAACAGTTCTCTCCCCTTACATTATCCTTAAGTGCTAACAATACAGATTATAAAACAGTTTAACTATTTATTACTAAAATTGATGATTATATTTTAACGATTATGAGAATATGAGCATGCAAATGGGTGGGTGTGTGAGTGTTTATGTGAAAAAATGTGTGAGTATTTTGATGAGTGCATGTATTACTAGTTAATGCTATCTTCATCGCTTTCTGGGAATCTTCTCAGCAAGTAGGCTTTGATTCACCCGTTTTGCATGTAGTTAATGCTATATATCCCATACAGTTAATGACATAATAGACAGAAAAAAATGGAATGGAGGAGGCTTTCACCCTGGATATGGGATCCATTATAAAATTATAAATTACAACTAAAAATGTTTAAACGTAAAAATGGATATTAAATAAATCTTATTGTTATACATATATTATTATAATGTTGTATAGATTAAGGTCTTTTAAAAAGCCTATGTGAGCTCTCTGATTTTCCAGGATAATAAATAGACTAAGATGCTTTCTCTGTCGAAATTTTTGTCAAATTTAAGCAGGATATTATATTATATAGTAACAAAGCAGTATTTCTTGTACAGAAGAAGAACTGAAGCGCCTGCATGCGGCTGGCTATGGCCAGGTCGGATTCAACTATGAAACTCCTGCTGAGGCCACTCCAGAAGTCCCAGTTGAAATTGAAGAAGTGTTTGAACCAAGTCAATCTCTCAAAGACCTCTTGCCTGCTAACACTGTTTTTGTAAGTTTTTTATATTTTAAGATCTACCTATTCCTTTTAACGAACTTCAAAAAGAAAAAAGGAGTAGGTTCTCAATTTCACACAATTTTTTTATATTTTTTCCATAACTCTGTTGAACTGATTTCAACAGCATGGCCCTTAATTTTTTTTTATTATCATACTTAAATACGTTGATATGGTTCGTATGATATTGTGAAGGGAAAATTATTACAATTAAAAATATTGTTTTTGCAAATACACTCATATAATCCTAACTGGTAGCAAGATAATTAAACCTAATTCAGTGGTATTCATATTACTTTTTTTTTTTTGGTTCTACTGAAAGTATTTTCTACAATTAATGTTTTTGGAAATTGTGATATATTGAATATATTATTCCTTCGTTTTGGTAGTTCGTAAAAGACCACATTGTGACCCGTTTTATGAAAAAAACAATTTTTGAATTTTTTGAAGATACATTCATCTGACTCTTACACCACAATTTGAAACAATATATGTATTAACTTCTTTATTTTCAGCCTGAAACTCAAAAGCAAAACGCAATAATAGAGAAAACCGCCAATTTCATCGCCCATCAGGGCATTCAGATGGAGATCCTTATAAAAGCCAAACAGCGTGACAACTCGCAGTTTAAGTTCCTCAATAAAGATTGTCCGTTGCACGCATACTACACAGCACTGACCGCTTTAGTCAAGGCTGGGAAGTGGCCGGAGAAGAAGATAGAGGTTGTAGAAGGTTGGTTTTTTTGTATTTGTTTTTTAAAGAATAATAGGCAATCTTAAGTTGACTAATATCCTCCCCTCCAAATAAGCGGAAAGCTTGTGTTCCTCATTCCTCCTTCCTCATTTTAATGCATTATTTTGTTTATAATTTGCAGAAAAGCCACATGATATGAATGAAGAATATCTCCACCCAAGTTTAGTAGCCACCATCATTGAATCTGTAAGTCCATTCAAAATTATTTATTTCATGTAGGTCAACTTGTGGCTCTTATGACAAGTTGAGAATCTACCACCGGTTCGGAATGCTGATTTTGCTGAGAAGAGCCAGCAAGAAACTCAGCAGTTGCTCTTTTCAAAACAAAAAATGTTACAATATGTAGCTTATCCACCTTGTGGACATCTGAAGCAGAGCAGATTGGTTCCAAGCAACTTTGTCATTAAGGAATTCATTAACTGTGTAATAACCTGTACTTATTAAATGTGTCTTTAAACATTGTTTAAATGTAATGGTTAATCTACCAATTGTGAAGAAAAGACAATAGTCGTAATTTGTATGTTATATTCAACAGAATGTTTAACCAAATGAAACCCAAGATATTTGCAAAAAGTTCATAAAGTATGATTCACATTTAATGGAGTACATATCGCTCATTTGCGACAAGGGTGACATAACTCAAAATTCACCCATTTTAGTGTCGAAAATTTATACTTTTTGCTGTAAAAACAACATTACGCTAAGCACAAAAAAATAAGAGCGAGAGAGATTGTGACTTAATGCTCTGTCGCTTTATTGGCCGCTGTGTTTTGAGACCGAAGCATCCCCAAAACATTACTCTCTAACGAGAGAATTCTCTCATCGTCGATTTTGAATTATGTCACTCTTGTCGCAAATGAGTGACATATTATATGACTTAAGATACAATTTCAGGCTCCCTCAATACCAAGCATCCACTACAAACCATCAGCAGACTGCGACTACACCCTACTGATATCGAAGATGCGCGGAGAAGCGACCCTGGATGAGGCGTACACTACGGAGCTGGCCCCAGGGGAAGTGGCCCCTCCAGGGACGGAGCCCCTGCCGCCCCGGGCCAATGCTGAGATATCCAGGGCTCCTGTCATGTACAATAAGAATGAACAAGGTAAAAAAAAAAATGAACGAGGTGTTAAGACTAAGTAAATGATATCCAAAAGGTTACCTTGCATGAGTCTTATGCTGAGATCTATAGAGTGTGCTTTGCCTTAGCTCAGACTCCAGCGTTAAAATGAGACACAAATATGCTCTGAGATAAATCTGTCTCGTTTTAACTCAGTCTCGAGTCTGAGCTGAGTAATGCGGTCTATAGATTACACCCTTATACCCTGGATGGAACCAGGGGATGCATCCCCATATAATTAGCCAATGCCTTAATTTTTTTTTCACAAATCTTACATTCTAATTCTAAACTCACAAAATTAAGTGAGTACAACAGAAAACAAACTGTTCCTAAACTAGATATGGCACATTTCATTATTATAAATGCTAAAGTGTGTTTGTTATTTGTCCTTCAGTCACACTGCAACAAAGCAACAGTTCAATGTGATTATTAACATGGGTATTCTTGAAGATATTCGGCCTATTTCATAGTCTACTTTTTATCCCGGAAAATCAAAGAGCGATTACTAATAATTATGACATAACATTTTTTGGTTACATAAAAGTCTTTACCACTTAGCAGTATTTTGAAGTCCCAATAGCCCAACTGTTAAAGGTGTGGACTGAAAAGTGAAAGGTTAACACTTTAGTCCACATGCATTGCGCTGATGCAAGCTTTCCGTTTACTTGGACGGGACAGAAGAGTTCTATTAAAAAAAAAAAAACACTTTCTCTTCCAGCCACCAACACTGCCACTCAACCGCAGTACGCGGCGTTCTACCAGCAGTACATGGCGCAGATGCAGACGCCAACGCACATGCCAACGAGCACACCAACCAACAGTACTCCACCTCCGTCCCAGACTGATAAAAAACCCGTCACCAAGTCCACCGGGCTCAGTCTCATGAAGAATTACAATACAGACAGTGATAGTGATATGTCAGGTAAGGTTTTTATATATAGACTAGCGGACGCCCGCTACTTCGTAATTCACAATCGACAATGCCTAAATCCCCACAGTTTAGGTGGGCAGAATCCCTGCAGCATAAGTTTTGAGGACTTGTTACGTTCCCTCAAATATGGTTGAGCGAAGCAATGGCTGGATCATGTGTCATGCTCGTGAACGGGTGCCACCAACGGTAATGGGTCTGCTTTGACTGCCCGCCTTGACATGCGTTGGATTGGTGTACCTACGTATGCATTTTTGCATTTTTGAAGCTTTATTGTGGAAGCACTGTATACATAGCATAGCTTTGTAAAAAAAAAAATTTTTTTTTTTGAAAAGAGCAACTGCTGAGTTTCTTGCCGGCTCTTCTCAGCAGAATCTGCATTCCGAACCGGTGGTAGATTTGTGACATGTCATAAGAGCTACAAGTTAGCTTATGTGAAACAAATAAATTTTGAATTTTGAATTTTTGAAAGGAGTTGGGTCCTAGAATCCAACGGTGTATTCTTTACTTGGTACCTACAATAACTATTAATAATCTACAGTTCCTAATCTCCACAGTTTAAGAGGGCAGTACCCCTGCAGCATCAGGATTAAGGAGTTGGGTCCTGGAATTTTACGATGTAGTCTTTATTTGGTACCTACAATATCTATCTATTCATAATCGACAGTTCCTAAATCCCCATAATAACGATAGACAGGTGACGTCGTCCTTAGTTTTGATCCAAAAAAAAATCAAACATTAGTATAATCTTATATAATAATAATATTTTTGTATTCATAATAATTTGTATTGATGTAATATAAAACATTTTGTACCTACAGATTTCGACGACAGTTCTTCATCAGATAGCAAAGACAACGTAGTAATAACTCCACCAGATGACGTCAAAACCGTCATAGACAAAATGGCGGCCTATGTAGCGCGTAATGGCGACGAATTCGAAGAAATTGTACGATCCAAGAATGACCCTCGTTTCACTTTTCTGGAACCTCATAACTTGTATCATCTTTTTTATAAAAGGCTGATGCAAGAGAAAAGAGGTGTGGATGTGAATGGGAAGGACAAGGAACAGCCAAAAAGGGATAAAAGTAAGTTAACTTCTACTTACTAAATACTTGAGCAATGAGTATCTGCAAGGAAGTTAAAATGCAGTTCACAATTTTATTATAATAGAATAGAATAGAAATATTTTTTATTCAAATAAACTTTACAAGTGCTTTTGAATCGTCGATGAATCTACCACTGGTTCGGAATGCCGTTCCTGCCGAGAAGAGCCAGCAATAAACTCGGCGGTTGCTCTGTTAAAAAAAAATATTCTGGATTCAGACGGCGCAAGACCAAGGCCTGTAGAGGTACATGCAAGAGACCTATGTCCAGCAGTGGACGTCTATCAATTGATAAAGAAGAAGATCCATAGCCCATACAAAACAAAAATATGATCAACTTTTATATTAGAACCTTTTTTTTACAGCTCCCATGGTATCATTCTCCATAAAGAAACTAAAGGAACCAGACCCGATCCTTCCAAAACCAGCTCTTCCTTACGAGTCGAGTTCCGAAGATGAAGAAGCGAACAAGCAGTCAGAGACTAGCGAGGAAACTAAGGAACTACCAAAGACAAACATACCACAGATAGCAGCGACCAATAACGTGCCGCCAGTGCTGGTGTACAAGATGGAAGCGGGGCAGATGAACAACCTGCCACTTGTCAAAACCATAGAGCAGAGAGTTAGCAATACCACCGCTCGGGCTATCACCATACCAGAGATTAAAGAACAGGTACCAACAGAGTATTATTTGTCTGGTAGAAGGCTTTGGCCGTGGCTAGTTATCACCCTATCGTCAAAGACGTGCCGCCAAGTGATTTAGCGTTCCGGCACGTGTAGAAATCGATTAGGGGTATGGATTGAATGTACACTGTCATACCTTTTCCAAGTTAGTCCGCTACCATCTAAGATTGTGTCGTCACTTACCATCAGGTGAGATCGCAGTCAAGGACTATCTTATCATCTAATAAAAAAAATTAAAGGGACATCAACAAATTCCTGAAAACTAATTAAAAAATTCAGTTGATATGCACATACTAAATTTTATTATGCATTCAAATAAAATATTTATTTATTTCAACAGATAAACGAACCAATAATAGAACAACCACAAGCAGAACAAAATACAGAAAGAGAAGAAGAAAGGAGAACAGAAAAATCACCAGAGAAAAGAGACGAGAAAAGCAGAGACAGAGAAAAAAAGAGTCCTTTTAAGAAAAAACATCATGATAGGTTGATTTTTTTTGTTTTATACTTGTTTTTTTATGCTCTTTTTGGGACTTTATTTCAGGACATAGACTAAGTATCTATTAGATCCAGTGAAAATACCTAAATGGTACAGAGAATAATCATTCTCTACAGTTTTTAAAACTATGAAAACTACAATTCATCACTACTTATTTCTTTTCACACAAAGTTTTATTATATACCAAACCAAATTAATGCACTTAACAATCCAGTATCAATCATCAGATTTTCCATCTATGTGAAAAATATTTTTTTTTTTTTTTTGGTATTTCAACATGTTCAAACGTTAATCTACATGTATATATAAAATTCAAAGTCCTGACTGACTGACTAACTGATATATCAACGCACAGCCTAAACTACTGAAGTTAGAAACTTGAAATTTGTACAGTTGGTTCCTTTTATGACGTAGGCGCACACTAAGGAAGGATTTTTGAAAATTCAATCCCTAAGGGGGTAAAATAGGGGTTTGAAAAATCGAACTTAACGTGAGCAAAGCCGCGAGCAAAAGCTAGTATGTGACTATATTTTAATAATAATATTATCTTGTCTAGGAAAAAGGAGTATCGGTCTAAAGAGCACAGGGAAAGGAGGTCCGAACGAAGGAGTGACAGAGAGGAGGAAAGAGTTAAAGAAAGGGAAAGGAAAAGAGATAAGGAGAATGAACAAAGGAGAAGGAGATATAAAGATGAATTGGAGAGTGAGATTATATCATTGGAGGATAATTCTAATGAAATGATCGATTTGACGGGAGACCAGTCGGATTCCAAAGGTGAGGGTTTTACAAATATAATATAAAGAAATATCAAAATCAAAAAAACCAGTCAAATGCGAGTCGGACTCGTATACGACCCTTCGTACCCTTACGGACCTTCCGTAACGTTAAAAATATACGTTACTAGGGGAGGCCCGTTTAATTTTAATTTTTTTTTATTTGTTATATGTGCAATTATAGTTAATATTCCCATTACATGCATATGTATTGCTGGAGCGATAAAAAAGCGTGGATATAAACCACATCCGAAGTTGATGCCCGCGACTTCGTTCGCGTGGATTGAGATTTCTTGATTGCCGCGTGAAATCTCTTATTTCCCTGGATAAAAAGTAGTCTATGTGCTATTCCAGACTATAATCTATCTCTGTGCCAAATTTCAGCCAAATCGGTTCAGTCGTTGCGACGTGATTGAGTAACAAACATCCAAACATCCACACTTTCACATTTATAATATTAGTAAGACGCGGACGTAATCTTCAATCTTTATAATATGCCTTAATTAATTCCTTAAACTTGTGTAAAGGCAAATTTAAAATCGACTGTGGAGTTTTATTATAGAACGTCACGCCCATTCCCACGAAGGACTTCCAGACTTTCTTGAGGCGTAGTCGACTCATCACGAGCCTATTTAGATTTCTCAATTGCCTATCGAATGAATGAATGAATGGTTTACAGGCGAATGTGAAACGGAAGCTGACAAGTCAAAGCAGCAGGAGAGAAGACGGAGGGCGGCGGAGTTCCTCAAGAGAGTGGGCGTGGACCCCGCCGCCGCGGCCTTGCCCAACACCTCGCTCGCCAGCGCTATGGTGAGGAACTAGATTCTTCTCCACCTTCAATTTTTTTTTATTTTATTTATTTTGTTTATCAACAGCTTATACTATATTTCGCACCTTTAGAATTATAGTGACTTAAATAAAAATTCATGTTATGTTACGTCATGGTTTAAATACATACTTTACATTACCATTTACATTTAAAACTTCTTAAATATATAAAAAGAAAAGGTGACTGACTGACTGACTGATTGACTGATCTATCAACGCACAGCTCAAACCACTGGATGCATCAGGCTGAAATTTGGCTTGCAGGTAGCTATTATACCGTAGGGATGTGCTAAGAAAGAATTTTTCAAAATTCAACCTCTAAGTGGATAAAATAGGCGTTTGAAAAACCGAACTCCGTGTGAGCGAAGCCGCGGGCATAAGCTCGTTTAGTATAATATAACTATAACAGCTATGTTAACTCGACCTGCAATTATTAAATTACAAGTTTACAATGCCCTTGTCAAAAACTGTATGGACTTTTTTAACATTGTTACTATATATTCAGATTTGGTAGGTATATAGTATTTCTTTAAATAATTTACCTAGCATAGTTTAGACTTTAGATAGTTACTAATTTTATTTGTCAAACGTGAAATTTTGTTCATAAATATAGGGAAGACACTGTCTCCTGTAACACAGTTTTTACTTCCACAGGAGACAGGGCTTCACATTATGTTATTATGTACGTTTATTGATGAATAAATAAAGATTTATTATTATTATTATTATATTCCTTATAACTACAGCAAGAGCAATAGATTAAAAAGGCACTATTTTTATTTTATCTACTAGGTGGACACGTTAGAATCACTGCGGAAAAAGAAGAACGAACAGGAGGAAAAGAGAAGGCGACACGAGAAGCGGCGACGCAAAGAAAAGAGAGGTAAGATGTTCTTATATATTTTTGCGGATTATTGCGGTATTTCTATTTTATTATTTTTACTATGCAGAAAGATATGCTAAAATTAAGAAAAATGTAAAATTATAGCTCTTATGACAACTCAATTTTTTTTTTTTTCAGAATACGAAGGCGAATTTGACAAACACAGAAAAAGCAAACGGAAAAAGAACAGGTATTTTTGTCAAAATAGAAGGAGGATCTCAAATCCCTCAATATCTTTTGTTTTTATTTATATACTTAAAGGTTGATTCCCAGTGTATTTAAATACACGGAATAGCCCATTGTCTTGACAATTGGGTTATGTATGAACTTACTCCAGTACTTGCAACTGGATTCTGATTTCTGAATAGTTCATACTAAAGCTTTTTAGAAATCTTCGGGACCGGCTCACATATTTTGCAAGGGTCTTGCAAAATGGCAGCGTTTAAATTGTCCGAATCGAAAGTCAGTTTTAAATAATTATATATATTATGCATTTTTATGAGTAATTTTTTTTTTTTTCACCATAAACCAAAAAAAATAGTTATTGGTAGTCATTTTTTGCAGTTTGACATGTCAAAAACTTTTTTTTCTTACTTATTTTTTAATAAATTATTTTATTGTTTACAGATCATCCGAGGAAGAAGATTCGGACTATGAAAGGTTAGTTGTTTTTGAGATAGGTTACATCATACCAATTTCACCATTAACAGTTCCGACAGTTTTTGTAATAAAAATCTGTTAAATTGGCGCTTCATCACCAATTCAGTATTTGACTGTTGTCAAAAATGTCAAATTCATTAATTACAATCGAAAATGTAACATGTAAGAAGACATAAAAGCCATTCATCGAAGAAAAGAAGACATTTGTAAAAAACGAAAGTAAATCAGTCAAAAAACAAGTTATAAGCTGTTTTACTGCGATTGTATCTGTCTCTTTCTGAAACGAAATTTTGTATGGAGAGTGTATGGAGCTACTGAATTGTGACGTCATGTTGCAAAAGTGCTCTCTTTTTCTAACAAGAAACTTCAAATAAATGACAAAGTGCTTTTGAATCGTCAAATCTACCACTGGTTCCGAATGCCGTTCCAACCGAGAAGAATCAGAAAGAAACTCAGCGGTTGTTCTTTATTAAAAAAAATATCATGTGTACAATTTACGAATTTATCTGGAACGATTATTTAACGTTTATTTGAAACAAGGTATTATAGATACATAGATAAAATAAACACGTCGGAGACTTAAATCTTTCGCACTTAAGATAAATACTTTTATTACATACACATACCCGATATCACATTATTTAGATTTACAACATATCAAGGTGACTTATGCGGGGCTTAACTGTAATCCCATCTTATAAGGGGGGACGATTACAATTCTTAAGACGTAAATACAGATAAATAAATAAATAAATAAATAAAAAGACTTGTGGCACTCGGGGACTGCCGCGGTAAAACTATTGCATAGCATTTTTTATCAACGCCATCTAGCGGCTCACCGTAGAGGAGTCCCGTGTCAGGTTATTTTCGTTACGGAATTTCTGGATTCGGTCTCCACGCTGGCCCGCGATAGAAGCTATGCAATAGCTTAATAAATAAAACATTTATTCAGCTCACTCAAAAATTAAAAGTAGGTACAAAGTTTGAGTTTGATGCGATGGTAATGTTCCAAATTTGACTTCTGGAAGTATAAAACCATCGATAGTGCAATTTTTTTTATATTAATAGCGGGCAAACGAGGCGGGTCACCTGATGTTAAGTGATTACCGCCGCCCATGAACACTTGTAGTACCAGAGGCACCAGCAATGCGTTGCCGGCTTTTCAGGAATTTATTTTTCCGCCCCTTGAATAACCCCTTGTTGTAATTAAGTGGTAACACTGTCGAAGGGAGATGATTAAGAAGTGAAGTTATGAGTTTTAAGGTTATGTAATTCCCGCGGGAACTCTCTCATTTTCCAGGATAAAAAGTTAGCCTATGTGTTATTCCACACTATAATCTATCTCTATGCCAAATTTCAGCCAAATCGGTTCAGTAGTTTTTACGTGAAAGAGTAACAAACATCCATTCCATCCATACTTACAAACTTTCGCGTTTATAATATTAGTAGAATTTATTACCAACTACTAAAATCGTGTTTTTTTTTAAAATTTTATTTATTCTGGACTCCATCAATATTTTGTGTTATTCATTCACGTACTAATTTTATTTTATAATTTTCTGACTTGTTAGTTAATTTATTCAATAATGTTTTGTACACATATTAGGGTCGTTACTTAGTTCTTGATAAGCTGTATATTTATATTTTGTGCACTTTTTAGTTTCAAGTTTCAAATAAATAAATAAATTTACACTTGTAATTCCACAGTTCAAAAAAGAAGAGGCGGAGAAAGGACAAGAAGCCGTCGAAAAACAAAAAGAAGAGGAGACGAGAACTAGAGTTAGAGGAAGATCCGCCACCTCAGATCAACATAGACCTGACCAATACACTGAAAGAGCTGCGAACAATATCGCCTACTAAAGAGCTGGGCTTACACGATATTGATGATCCTCCCACTCTTCCGCAACAAGAGTCGTCGAGCGAGGGAGAGATAGAGAGGAAGAAAAAGAAGAAAGATAGAGAATATAGCGAGGGGGAGTGGTCTAGCGATAGTGACGAAGATTCTGCGTCGAGTGTCGATAAGGAATGATTTTGGATTAGAACAACGACATCACGTCATACTTAATGTTATACATTCGAATGTTTGTGTGTGTGTGTGTGTGTGTGTGTGTGTGTGTGTGTTTGTATGTTTGTTACTCTTTCGCGCAAAAACTACTGAACTGATTTATCTAAAGTTTGGAATGGAGATAGATCATACCCTGGTTTAACATATAGGCTTAATTTTTTATCCCGGAAAATGAGAGAGTTCCCGCGGGAATCAAAAAATCCTTACTAATATTATAAATGCGAAAGTGTGTTAAGCTTACTAGCTTTTGCCCGCGACTTTGTATGAAGTTTTTAAAATCCCTTAGGAACCGTTTATTTTTCCGCGATAAAAAGCCTATGTCACTCAAACTATAACCACGTCGATCTGTAGCTCTGTTGCGGCGTGATTGAAGGACAAACCAACAAATAAACATACTTTGGCATTTATAACATTATATGTCACGCGGACGAAGTCGCGGGCTAGAGCTAATTATATTATAAGTTAGAAACAGATTTAAATATGTAAATGTATGAAATATTTTTTAATTGAGTATATACATTTTATAAAAGACAGTGAAGTATTTAAATTAATGAATTAATTATTAATTTCTAGGCAGATATACTGGTGCACGTTTTTCACGTTTAAAAATAAATTCAGATTTTATTTCACAATGTGATCGAATTTTATATAATTTTGTGTAAATTGATATTTCTAAATATTAATTTACACACACACGTGTTGCAATTACATATTCAAGTATAAATACGATTATTGTCGTGCTACAAATATCAACAATATTTTTTTAATTGTAATAATAATAATTCCTCAAAATGATAAGTGTATCGTATATAAATATGCGTATTTTAGTTTATTGTAATATAAGTTTTTGTCTTAGATGGGTATGTATATTATCATATAAAATTTTAGATATAATAAATATAGCTACTTTTAATTTTACGTTGTTTCATTTTAATTCCAAAGGAAAATAATGTACCTATAACTACCAAAACTACTATAGTTCGAGAAAATTGTATGTTTGTGATTATATTCATTTTGATAATCCTTACTCAATATTATAAATACGAAAGTGTGTTTGTTGGTTTGTCCTTCAATCACGCCCAACAAAGCAACGGATCGATGTGATTTTTTGCATGGATATAGTTGAGGACCGGGAGAGTGACAGGCTTTTTTTATTCCAGAAAATAAGAGTTCCCGCGGGATTTTAAAAAATAACTCCACGCGAGCGAAGCAGCAGGTATCAACTAGTCATTTGATATAAATGTTAGGTAAGTATATAATTAAACATATTACTTATCATAAAATAAACATAAAACACGCAAAATGTAATAATGATAAACAATAAACATACGTGATAATCTATATTGCATATTTAAACCATGACCTAAACAGTCGCATATCCTTTTCTATAAAACAGTCGTAGTCTCAGCTCGATCAGCATGTCTGGCAAGGACTGCCACAGAACAAGATCTTGTGCCGCTTGTGTCCAGCAACTCACGTGAAATCGTCCGTTTACCTATTGAAGTCGCGTATTCGTATTGAAGTTGCGGGCAAAAATTAGTAATCTAACTATCCTACTAATATTATAAACGCGAAAGTTTGTAAGTATGGATGGATGGATGGATGTTTGTTACTCTTTCACGTAAAAGCTACTGAACCGATTTGGCATAGAGATAGATTATAACACGTAGGCTACTTTTTATCCCGGAAAATAGGAAAGTTCCCGCGGGAATTACAAAACCTTAATCCAAGCGAACGAAGTTGCGGGCATCAACTAGTAAGAAGTAAAATTAACACGTGTTTATCATTAGAAAACAAGCACTTGAGACCTATTACACGCGACTATATAAGTGCAGGGTGAGATGCCATCTCTCCTCATTGATAAACTCGCTGGCTTTTGATAGATCGGATAAAGAAAGCATAAATTTACGGCTAACGGTCTGCCTATGGGAAAATATGGCTGCTCAAGTTGTAAGTATGAGTTAACTTAATATTTTAATAAATTAATCCATATATACCCTACCTATAACTACCGGTGATAACTGATAGCCTAGTTTGTACACGTGGGGTTATGCGTTCGAATCCGGCCACGCACCTCTAACTTTTTGGTACATGCGTTTTGTTTAAGTAAGTACCTATATATCACTTGCTTTAACGTTGATGGAATAGAACGTGAGGAAACCTGCATGCTTGAGAGATTTTAATTGTTTGCACTTGGCCTAAACGGTGGGTTTTGGCCTAAAGTTATTCTCATTCTGGGAAAATCGTGCTCAGTTGTGGGACCGTTTAGGTGAAATAGTTAGAACTTACACATTGAATTGCCTTTAATTTCAAAATAACTGCCCTTTTATCGTTCTAGTTTCGAGCACGGGTAATTATTTATTTGGCAAGAGAGTTAATAAGTTCGTTTTTTTGCGAGTGCAGTTTGAATTCCTGAACACGCGAATACGCGTATACAGACTACGGCGTTTCTGAACGTTTCGTCAGCTAAGATTAGAAACGAGATTCAAAATGCCAATTCGCAGCGTTCTAAATTCAAACACTCAAATAGACTTTTTATATAACCAAGCAAACCAGCAAGCGGTTCACCTGATGTTAAGTGATTACCGCCGCCCATGAACATTTGTAGCACCTGAGGCACCACCACTGCGTTGCCGGCTTTTTAGCAATTTGTTGGTCCGCCCCTTGAATAACTCCATGTTGTAGTTTAGTGGGACTTTGGTATAAAATCACTTCCGTTTCCTACGTTTGGTATTCAACAAAGGTGGGCTTTTCGAGCGCGTGAGGTAAATAAAAAAAAAAAGACGTGTGACACTCGGGGCCTGCCGCGATAAAGCTATTGCATAGCATTTTTTATCATCGCCATCTAGCGGTGAGAGGAGTCCCGTGTCAGGTTATTTTCGTTACGGAATTTCTGGATTCGGGCTCCACGCTCAAGGCCCGCGATAGAAGCTATGCAATAGCTTAATAATATATTTATATTATTCCAGAAAAATCCTATCTCACTGATAGACCCCTCGCAGCTCCTGCGCCCGGAGGCAACTTTCCGCGAGAAGCCCTTGGAAGCTTTTCGCGACTACAGTGTGGACGACGCGGATCCCGTCAAGGAGCGCGTGCGCAGGACCTACTTGGCGATGCACACCAATGTTACCGTAGATCTTGTTAAACGTAAGTACAGAGTCAAAAGTTAGCGACAACACGCACGTCACTACACGGTCACTACGACTTGCCCCCTGCCCCCTGATTCTGTAACTCAGCGCCTATCACCTACGATAGGCATTTTTTATCCATTGAAGGTTTGAAGAGAAAAGTCATTTACTATTTCATAGTAAACCTTCATTGGATAAAAAATATATGTCAGTGGCTTTCATTTTTTGATAGGCACTGAGTTACAGAATCAGCCCCTTGGTTGCAGCGCATAATGGCTATCTAACTAGTTTTTCATTACTCATACACGGAAAGTAGGTCTGAAGTTGCCTGAGAAGCGGGTTGAAAGTAATACTTTTCAGCCCTAGGGAGAATCGTTTTCAACTGACAGCTGTCAAATTATTAAAAAAAACTAGTTGTCACATTTTTATTGGAATTCAAATGAAACACGACATACCCGAGTGCATCCATAGACAAGAAGAAAGATAGACTTTATTCATAAAGTAAAGACAACTGATTCATAGACATTCATAGACAATCATAGACAATACTTGACTATTAAAAAGCTAAATGCATAGCCCGCCGGCTAGGCCAAAGAAAAAAAAAGGCGGTAAAGTTCACTCAATTTTCTTTAGCTAATTTCTATTTTTATTTTGACTTTCCTTATATTCGTAATGAAAAGCACAGTGTTTACCTCGGGATAAAGACTTATTTAGTCCCTCGAACTATAGGCCCCCTCGCTACGCTCGGGCGCCAAACCCCGTCTCGGGACTAAATAAGTTACTTTCATCCCTAAGGTAACAATGTACTATTTTTATTCGATGACAAGATAGTCCTTGACTGCAATTTCGACTGATGGTAAGTGACGATGCCGTCTAAGATGGTAGCGGGCTTACTTGGAAGGGGTGTGGCAGTGTACACACTGCCATACCCCTTAAGTTAGCCCGCCTGTGTGTTAGCTTAGCTTGCCTGTGTGTTGAATGTATTCAAGCCTAATCTGTTTCTAGTTTTCTACACGCCATCGTGCCGGAACTGTAAATCGCTTGGCGGCACGTCTTTGACGGTAGGATGGTAACTAGCCACGGCCAAAGCCTTCCACCAGACCAGACCAGAGACAATTCAGAAATTATAAATTCCCAAATTGTCCCTACCGGGAATCGAACACGAGACTTCACAGTTATAAGACCACAGCGCTCACCACTGCGTCAGGGAGGTCGTTCCTTCTGTTAATAAAAAGTTCTGCAGAAAAAAAGTAAGAAGCTCGGTAACTATAACAGAGAAACGGGAGAAATGGCTGAAGTTCAACCACTTCAAGTCGACGGTGAAGGACGCGCTCCTGAGGCTGAACGAGCTGGTGGACGAGTCGGACCCCGACACCGAGCTGCCCAACATCGTGCACGCCTTCCAGACCGCCGAGAGGATCCGCGAAGACCACCCTGACGAGGACTGGTTCCAGCTGACCGGACTTATCCATGATTTGGGCAAGGTAACATGTCCTATACTTTTTTTTTATAGACAGGAAATGCCTAGCATACCCCTCCATCAGGGGAAACGGAGGGGTTATGTGGGACTTGCACCCACTAAAACCTGTCTACGTCCTTTCACGGACCCTGGCAGTAGGTATACACTTGGCGGAGTATACAAAATGTCCTATACCTATTATTCCGGCTGCCCCATTCCAAAACTTGTTTGAGGCAGATGACTTAGCGAAGTAAATAAATATATCCAATAAAAGATTTCAAAGTAGTTTATTACCGAAACGTAAATTCATCAACAGAAACTGAAGAGTTCAGAATATGTTTTTTTACGCTGATCTCTATAATTAATCTATGATTAACACTGGACTGGCTGTCCGTAATACAAATTATGGATCAATTTGAAGCGCCACATTTGACATACGAGTATACCTAATAATCTGTAACTAATAATATTGCAAATGACGCACCGACTTCTAATTTACGACTTCATTATTTGCAATATTAATAGTTCCCAAGTCACTCATATTTACTTACAGCGCCAAAATGGCGCTAATCAAGTAGGACTAAAAAAATGACAGTAGCCTCTCCAGTGTTTATCATACATTATACAGCTCCGTAGACCAGTAGCATTTTCTTCATAGAATTGGCTCCCTGGGCCTGGCATAGCCCTAGAGTAAATACGTTACTGATATTTTCGACTCTTCCGGACTTGTTGTACACCACACGCACGCACCCACGCACGTACAAATGCACGCACGCGCACACAAGGGCGGGGGTAGGTTCAGGGTTCAACACACACCCACTACACGCACACGCATATAATAATTATAAAGAGGGCATCAGTTAAAATATTATTTTGATAACATATTTTTTCTGCGATTTACCTATCCACTTCGTCATAGACTGACTTTTGACGTCATATCAAACATAAACATAATGTTGATAACATTTTGCTTTAACAAAATAAAAAAATTCATAAAAAAAATTACCTAATTTGATCTCTGCTATCAATTGTTATAGTTGTATTTGGTAAATAAGCAATTAAAAAACCCGACTGCTTTAAAGGTAATCAAGTATCAACTGATTTACCACTTTAAATTGTCATAGATCGTAAATTATCATTCAAAATGAAAAATGATTAAAGAAACCTAACAATGATTTTCAAATACCTATTCAATGATACCCCACTTAACATAGTTCGTCGACTTTCATTTATTCTTTTTCACAATATAGCATCTAGTGGTCGCCATATTGAATTTTGATCACTGTCATGTAATTGGTAACTCAAGATTAACACAAATCGGTATAAGAATCGGCCCACGTATTTGGTCTCCAGAGCGCCAAATACATACATGCATACATACATAAACTGATAAACACCCTCCTTTGCGTCAGGCAATCGGGTAAAAATACTTTAAGCCCTCAAATATGGTTGAGCGAAGCAATGGCTGGATGATGCGTCATGCTCGTAAACGGGTGCCACCAACGGGAATGGGTCTGCTTTGACTGCCCATCTTGATGTCAAGATGGGCAGTCAAAGCAGTACACCAATCCAACGCATGTGCGTTGAATTGGTGTACCTACGTATGCATTTTTGCATTTTTGAAGCTTTATTGTGGAAGCACTGTATACATAGCATAGCTTTGTAAAAAAATTTTTTTTTGAAAAGAGCAACTGCTGAGTTTCTTACCGGCTCTTCTCGGCAGAATCTGCATTCCGAACCGGTGTTAGATTTATGTTGTGTCATAAGAGCTACAAGTTAGCCTACATGAAATAAATAAAATTTGAATTTGAATTTAATAGGTAGGTACTTTAGTTACTCATATAGAGTATTTTTGAAAAAAGATTATATGGTATTTAGGGGCCTTTACATAGAATGTAGGAATTATATCCTACATTCTATGTAAAGGCCCCTAAAACATGCGTAGGTTCAGTACTGTTGGAAGTCTAATCGTAATCATAGCTGATAAAGCAAGCCAATCGTGAACCCTGAACTTAAACCTATTGAAGTCGGTTTGCTAATCGTTTTATCTTGTTTCGTGTTTTTCCGATGAGTTTGCGTTTTACAGTTGCACGTACTAAGTACCATGTAAATAAGCAAATGTTTTGAAAAGTGAATAGGAAGCTTAAGATAACGCCAGTCATTTTGATTGCTGTGAACATAGCGGTGTTTCGATGCCTAGAACGCATTCAGGTGCAAACTCCGACCTCTAATAATTTTCTATAATTTAAATTGATGATTTCATAGATTATAGAGGTCGGTGCGCCATTTGCAATATTATTAGTTCCAGAGACACTCGTATGGGCCAAGTATCGGCTTACAGCGCCAAAATGGCGTCAATCAAGTAGATACAAAAAATAAATAACAGCAGCCAGTCCAGTGTTAATCATAGATTAATTATAGAGGTCAGTGGGAGATAAACTTATTTTTTATCCAGGTAATGGCGTTCTACGGCGAGCCGCAGTGGTGCGTGGTGGGCGATACGTTCCCCGTGGGCTGCGCGTGGGCGGACTCCATCGTGTATGGTCCGGACAGCTTCAAGGACAACCCGGACACTTACAACCCTCGATACAAGTAAGCCGCAGTGGTGCGTGGTAGATGCTGGGTACCCCATACCTATACGGGAACCGGCGTTTATACCCACGACAGTCGTAAAGACGATCCGTTCACTTTCACAAAGCCACCAGGAAATGGATGCAACTACGTGACACAGCTAGGTTTAAGGCGTGTTGCCTATTTTAAACTGTCATGAAAAACATGTCCATAATTTAGGCCGTCATTTGTATAGGGACAGCAAGTCCAGTGTTAATCATAAATATAGAGGTCAGTGATTCTAGAGAATGCAAAGTTCTAGATACATCTATATTGCTTTTTCGAAGTGTCTAAAGATGCTGATCAGCAATTCTCTCGCCCGAAACAGCACAAAGTACGGCATGTACGAGCCGCACTGCGGGCTGGACCGGCTGCTGATCTCGTGGAGTCACGACGAGTACCTCTACCAGTTCCTCAAGCACAACCGCTGCACGCTGCCAGAGAAAGCACTCTACATGATCAGGTAGATACGTGACTTGAACCATAGATAAAATGAGTATATTTTTTCTCTATGCTTGAACAACAGGTAGATACGTGACTTGAACGAACTTCGAGCCTGGTTTTTTACCCTGTGCGACGCAAATGAGGGTAATACCTTTATCAGTCTACGTATGTATGTATGGGGCGCTCTGGAGACCAAACGCGTGGGCTCATTTCGATGATACTTACGTCAATCGATTTGTGTTAATCTTGGAAGTGTCAGTAAGACATAACAGTAATCAAAATTCAATATGGCGACCACCAGACGTCATATTGTGAAAAAGAAAAAAATAAAGTCGATGAACTATGCTAACTGGGGTATCATTGAATAGGTATTTGAAAATCATTGTTAGGTTTCCCTTGCCATTTTTCAGTTTGAATAACCGTTTACGATTTACAACAACTTAAAGTTATTTACTAAAGGGGATAAAATAGAGGTTTGAAAAATCGAACTTAATGTGATCGAAGCCGTGGGCAACACACTTGCCTACAGCTGTTCAGTTTATATTAGCTGTTCGGGAACACAAATGTAAATTGAAAAAAAAAAACACCCCGACGTGCGTGTATTTCGCCATTTTGTGGTGGCGGCCATCTTGGATTTGAAATGTATCATAGTGTAGTATTCTACTAATTAAGCCCTTTCATTTGATACCCATATTGAGGGAGTTGTGAAAATTATAATGACTAAATGACTATAATTCCTTATCCTCAAGGTACCATTCGTTGTATCCGTGGCACGCGGGGGGTGATTACCGCCACCTTACCAACGCTAAGGACGAGGAAATCCTCAAGTGGGTGCAGGAGTTCAAGTAAGTAATATCTATCTAAGTACTAATTAAGTAATTACATATTTCCATATAGGTAAAATAATATATTTGAACGAGCGAAGCGAGTTCTCTGAGTCAACTAGGGCGCTTGCCTACTAGACAGAGAAGTGTGTACGTGAAAATGTCTGTCAGAGCCCTATAACTTCAGAATTACTGAATATTAGAACGTGAAACTTGGTTGAAAATTCAGTTATATCCTGTACTTGAACAACAAATACTAAAATTAGATAAATGTTATAAAGAAACGAAATTATTTAATTTTAAATGCTAATAGCTTCACAATAATGCTAATAGATGGCGCTGTGTCAGTAAAACAGTTTTATGTCAACTATTATTTTTTTATTATAAAGTTAATTATTACAATAAATAATTAAAACTTTTGGGAATTATGGGATATCACGAGGTCTCAGTTCGGGGCGAACCACTAGTATTAGTCAAGTGGAACTTGACTAAAAAAGCTTGTTTTAGCAGTGAGTACGACAAAAGTGCAACGGGTGTCTGTCTGTCTGTGCGCGCATCACGCGAAAACTACTAAACGGATTTGAATAAAATTTGAATCAGTGGTAGCTGAGAATCCGGGTCAATATATAGAATACTTTTTATCCTGATAAACAATAAGGTTTATCCGGGATAGGGGATGAAAGTGTTTGTTGATTTTGCTCCATAGCTTCGTCAAATCTAAACCGAATTTAATAATTCTTTTTTTATTATAAATTGTGTACTATTAAACATATTTTCTCCAATTTTGGTGAAGATCTACTAAATATTATCGGAGATAGAGGACATAACTTCGCGCAGTAGGAGCAAGTCACTCTAAACTGTTTATACCTAGTCTAATTTAAATTTTTTGTCCAGCAAATACGATCTGTACACGAAGAGCGGCGGGGTGCCCGACATCAAAGCGCTGTGGCCCCACTACGAGCAGCTGATCGAGAAGTATATCCCAGGAGTTTGCGACTGGTAGTCACAAACCACACCACGTTCCCAATTAATAAACTAGCAACTCTTTACCAATCGTCAAAACACGCGCTCAGGGGCCCAAGTCTGCTATTGCAATTGTAGTTACATTGCCTATCAATGACATCCCAATTGCTACTTTTAGCAATTTTGGTAGTCTACTAATTCAATGGCGTCACAATTGTTTTCCGATGGTTTGCCACTGACACATTTAGCTTTGAATCTAGCTTAAATAAACGTTTTTAATATGTAGTTTTTTTTGAAACTCATTTCGGCAAACGCTTTTTAAGCTAATAGCAATACCAAGGTATGATTGAATTACAATCCAATTATAAAAAATCAAACGACCATTGTGAATTTAGTAGACTACGAAATTTTGGACCATGATAATTGTATTGTAATTGTATTGCGGATCAATGACAATGACATGTAAAATAGCAGACTTGGGGCCCTGAATGGCAGTTTGTAATGCCCCTGCTCCACCTGCGCCGTAACGCCTAAATTAACGCGATAATAAAGGCATTACGCAGATGGAGCCAATATTTTACTGCGTTAAATGTATGTAATGACGTTAGACGCTAAGCGCTAATCCATTTGAGCGCAGTCGTTAACATTAACATTGATGCAGATGGAGCAGTAGCATATGAAAAAGTGAACTGTGACGTCATAAACATTTGACGCATTTGATATTTTGTAGTACGCACGTGTTCACATAATCGATAATTTATAAAATGGGTAACACTTGGCACTTAATAAAACTTATTTTGATAATCAGTAACAAATACTTTATTTTTAAAATACGTAACATCTCTTATAATAATAATTGTATAAAGTATAATAAGATAATCTGAAAAATGTAAATAAGTAAAACTTACTCGTATCTATATGACATTGAATAAATACCTACTTATTTAAATCATGTCTTTCATTTATTCGCTTGTTACACCATATATGCCATTTTACGCCTTATACCAACATTTTTAACCCCGACTCAAAAAGAGGGATATTACAAGTTTAATTTAATGTATGTGTGTGTCTGTCTGTTCCCTCGTAAGCCCAATGATGTATATGTATAACTTACGAGTACATTAATTTAAATGATGAAACCTCATTTGCTTTACAAACTGCGTATATAGTAATGTTAAAAATAGAACTAAATTGAGCGGTGAATGAAAATAAATTGCCTCTGAACCGATCGTTAACCTTCAGTTAAGACACCTCTACTTAGCTAATACTTCCTAAACCCTCTCTATTTTAATAAAGAAATAGCCTATTATGGCTCAATCATTGAGCTCTATGAACACTGGAGAGGCCACTGTTGTCCTACCTGACTTTATCGCCATTTTGGATTTGATTGAAGCCATTTTGGACTTGATTGAAGCTATTTTAGACTTGATTGAAGCCATTTGGGACTTGATTGAAGCAATTTTTGACTTGATTGAAGCGATTTTTGACTTGATTGAAGCTATTTTGGTCTTGAATGACGCCATTTTGGCAATTACCAATTCGTTTACCTATACCTGCCAGCTGTAGACAAGGTTTACCAAGGTATCATCGAGGCCTGAGTGTATGAAGCGTATGAATTATGGTAAGAGCTCAAGTTGCAATTAGGTGTGAGTGTATGTGGTCCTTTGTGGTTTCCTCATTGAGTTTGTGACGTCACGGGAACGTCTTCCTTCACGTGATGTTTGATCACGTGCTCTAGGAATAAAATACCTGTTATTTATTGAAGTGGCAATAGGCGGAGCAACCCCGGAGATGTCAAAGTCCTGATTTTCGAATGACGGCCTTGTATCAGGAAATGGAGCGTTGAAAGACCTCCCCCACAACCACTATAAGTGTAAATCTGTAAAAATAAAATTTGAAGAGTTCCCTCGATTTCTCCAGGATCCCATCATCAGATGGTCACCTGGGAAGCAGATATACCCTTTCAAATAATAGAAGAATTTTCCAAATTGGTCCAAGCGTCTTTAACTAATCGGCGGGAAGCACGCGGGAACATATATTACATTAAAAAAAAAGATTCCGATGAATTAAGAATCTCCTCCCTTTTTTGAAGCGGTTAAAAAACTACGAATAGTTTTTAAACTAATTTTAGTATCGACCAAAATAATTGCAAAAGTAATAATAATATAATTTCGTCCTATTGTTCAAGCAATTAGCTTACGACTCAGTATGATTTTTCGCGTTATCGCATTACGTAAAAATACTATCAGTGTGATTTAATTGATAACATTTGACCCTCGATGATTAGGCTGACCGTGTGAACATTTAAGATCTGAGCGCCCGCGAGCCGCATCAGTCAGTCTCCCCGCATCAGCAGATACAGAATAGGAGCAAAAAAATGAAGTTCAAAAATCCTGTAAGTATCTGTAATTTTTTGTTTGTAAAAGTGACGTGATTCTGATGGAATCTCTGAATAGATACAATTTAAGTCTACTTAGTACTTAGAGGTACTTACCTTAACTTCAATTAAAACATTAATATAATTACTTATGCTTAGGTAATTATTATTCTTTAATTATTTACATTTACTACCTACCGAGAACTTGATATGTGCTTATTACATTATTCTTGTGCTGCGGCTACATTATCGTGCGAAAATTCGTGTCGCGTTGTCGCGATAAAATTATCGTGCTCGGTTATCGCGACGTTCTTGTCTAGGTACATTAGCGGTCAAGTTGTTATTTACATTATCGACAGTGCGATAACGATTTGTGTTCGCCCAACTACATCGCCACTCGACGTACTACTCGACCACACTTGTCACGATAGTGCCAATATTGCCAAATCTCGATAATGTAGCCACAGTATTAGTGCGAGTTGTGACTCAAAAGTCAAAACAATTAAAACGTAACGTTTTGTTGATGTGACGCAAACCCAAGAAAACCTGAATTATATAAACCACTATTATCAGGAGTTACCTACGCGCTATGGATTTCAGCATAATATTACGAAATATTAGAATTAAAAGCTATTAGAGCAACTCATTCCAAACCGTTGAGCTTTTATTTGGCAAAGTAGAATGATTGATGAGCAATGATTAATGTCC
Organism: Hipparchia semele; assembly: GCA_933228805.2. Taxonomy (NCBI): domain Eukaryota; kingdom Metazoa; phylum Arthropoda; class Insecta; order Lepidoptera; family Nymphalidae; genus Hipparchia; species Hipparchia semele. The sequence continues at coordinate 2,392,847 of OW121719.1, forward strand.
GCTATGCTCCAGGACAACAGCATCACTCTGCTGGACCCGTCCCTGCTGCTGCGTCCGGAGCAGGTGTACCAGGACAAGCCGCTGGAATGCTTCCGGGACTACTCCGTCAACGATGAGGACCCCATCAAGGAGCGGGTGCGGCGGACGTACTACACCATGCACTCGCGTATGACTGTAGACTTCGTAAAAAGTAAGCCGTCATCTAATACTGCCCATCTTTCTCTGCTCTCATCCACTAAATATACAAGCAAATTATTAGAATAAAATATACGTTTGATGAGCAGTGATAGCCTAGTGGTTAGGACTGCAATCTCCAATTCGGGGGGTCGCAGGTTCGATTCGGGGCACGCACTTCTGATTTTTCAGAGTTACGTGCGTTTATGCGATTTAAAATATCACATGCTTCAACGGTGAAGAAAGACACCGTGAAGAAACAGGCACGCCTTTTCGGTTTTTTCAATTTCAATTTTCCCTAGGCAAAATGGATAAATGGCTGAAGTTCAACCACTTCAAGTCGACGGTGAAGGACGCGCTGTTGCGGCTGAACGAGCTGGTGGACGAGTCGGACCCCGACACCGAGCTGCCCAACATCGTGCACGCCTTCCAGACCGCCGAGAGGATCCGTGAAGACCACCCCGACGAGGACTGGTTCCAGCTTATAGGGCTCATCCACGATTTAGGAAAGGTGGGTATCGGACATACTGGACGTTAGCGGAATTGGGTCGGGTCTACTAATATTATAAATACGAAAGATAGATATTTTAATCACACGGTCGGTAACTTTAGTTCTTCGAAGCGTGTGCTCCGCCCATTTCCAGAATTTCCATGTTTTTTAAAGATTATGGCTTTCTACGATGAGCCGCAGTGGTGCGTGGTGGGCGACACCTTCCCCGTAGGGTGCAAGTGGGGCCAGAACATCGTGTATGGGGACGACAGCTTCAAGGATAACCCTGACACTTACAATGACAAATACAAGTAAGGACGATTTCTATTTTTGACTTTATATTATCGTATCTACTACTGACTTGGTTTGTTGATTTGTCCTTCAATAACGCAACGGAGCAATGGATAGACGTGATTTTTTCTTTCCATGGGTGTACTTCAGGTCGTCTTGGAGACTGACTCCTTTTATCCTGGAAAAATAGAGGGTTCCCACGGGATTTTACGGGATAGCAAAGAGACTGCTCAAGTAGTAGTAGAAAAACGGAATTCGTTTGAAAGACGAGGACGTGTTAATACGAATTCCCAACCTTTCAGCTCTGAATTGGGCATGTACAAGGAGAAGTGTGGCATTGAAAACCTTCTGATGTCGTGGGGACACGACGAATACCTCTACCGCGTGCTCAAGCATAACAACGCCAGGTTCCCCGAAGAAGGATTGCAGATGATCAGGTATGTGGATTTTCGAGCTTAGTTATCATCTATAGTTAATCTATGATTAACACTGGATTTGCTGGCCCTATACAAATGACAGCTTAATATGGAACAGTTTGAAGCGCCATATTTAACATACAAATGTCTCTATGTCTCTGGAACTAATAATATTGCAAATGGTGCATGGACGATTATCTATGAACAATGAAACCATAGACTAATATAGAGGTCGGTGCGCAGCGCCATTAGTTTCAGAGACACTCGTATCTGCTTAGTAGGTACTTACAGTGCTAATATTACGGTTCTCTAACATTGATGTGACTACGTAACTTGATACTCACTGAACAGATTCCACTCGTTCTACCCGTGGCACGCCGGCGGCGACTACAGCCAGTTCGTGACCGAACAGGATGAAAAAATCAAGCAAGCTGTCCTTAAGTTTAAGTAAGCTGATTTCTTTTACCACTTGCCTACCTATGAGGCTTTTTAAAGACGGAGGAAAAAGGGGACCTTTGAGTATTAAACCATCTAATATTTTTTTACACCCGGTTTCTTTATTCATTCTAACTATCTGTAATCTGTTGATAAGTTACCGAGCTAACAAGACTTTAAATTGTTTCGACTTTATCGACAAATAACAACTTTGCTATGTAACTTATCGACAAATTGCAGATAGGTGCCGATTTCACTAACGCACTTCGAGTGACTTGTAACCGAAAAATAAACTGAGCATTTTGTATAGAAAATATTGCTAAAATAGTAATATTGCAGCTACATTATCGGGATTCGGCGAATACTCGCATTATCGCGATAAGTGTGGCCGAGTAGTTCGTTGGATCGCGATGTATTCGAGCGAACACGAATCCACTATCGTTAATATATAATAAGTTTACTGCTAATGCAGACAAGAACATCGCGAACACGATAATTTTAATGCGACAACGCGACACGAATTTTCGCACGATAATGTAGCCGCAGCATAAAGAAACATTATCAACCTACATGTTTTTCTGTTACAGCCAATACGACTTGTACACAAAAAGCGCTGGTGTCCCCGATGTCGAAGCTCTGTGGCCCCACTACGAGCGACTCATTGACAAGTACATCCCCGGCGTACTCGAATGGTGACCACGAAACGGGCTATTTATGGGATAACTTATTTTATAAAAGATTCTAAGGCTGAAATCTGTAGACCGCACTCTCACTCCGCTCAGGCTCAAGATGTTAAAATGAGACATGATTTATGTCAGAGCATATTTGTGTCTCATTTTAACCTCTATCTTGAGTCTGAGCTGAGTCAGAGCACTCGGAGTCTCTGGTCTGGTCTGGTGGGAGGTTTTGGCCGTGGCTAGCTTCCACCCTACCATCAAAGAAGACGTGCCGCCATGCGATTTAACGTTCCGGCACGATGGCGTGTAGAAACCGATTAGGGGTATGGGTTGAATCTTAGACTGCATCGCCACTTACCATCAGATGAGATCACAGTCAAAGACTATCTTGTCATCGAATTTAAAAAAACAATTGAATTAATTAAACACCAATGTGATATTTCTAGTTTCTAAGATGGTATTTCCAAGGTTATTTTTTAAATAAAAAACATTTTTGTAAAATAAACCAGGAACTTTATTTTAGCTATATTTACAGTAATACAAATATCTGAAAATAGATAATTATTCTATATCATAGCTTCAACAAACAATCACTTCGCGAAATGGTATCAGGCGACATCGCGGAGGTAGATTCCAATCATAGTATAATTACCAAATACTAAAAAAAAAAAATTATTCTTGTGTTAAAGTGAACTAGGCCTCACCACAAATTCCGATAACGTATGTAGGAATCGGAGTATATTATAGATCGGAGACGGTTTAGCAACACTTTTCTAGTAAAAAAAAAAAAACTGTATATATTTTGAGTTTAGAGAATTTAAAAGAAAGGAATAATTAACCCAAAAAATATCTTTTACAATCTTTAAAATTGCAATATCATTTCCAAACTAACTGAAGCCTTTGGTAGTCAACAAATTGACGGATGAGTGATTTTAGGGTCTCGAGGATGCAAGCTGTCTTTATTCCGAATTCCGTCAAATTCAGCCGGTTGAACGGTTTAAAGGTAGCAGGCACATGGACACATATTCATCTTATCTATATGAATAAATAGGTAGCTATGAAAATTCGTATTAAAACAATTGAAAAAAAAACCGGGATAGCCGGCGTGTGTGAGAGCGCTTTAAAGTGGAAGACGAGATAGAAAAAAAGTTTTTAATTAGCCGCACCGCACCGCAGCGATGTGCCGCAACCTCAACATAATCCTTTATTTACAGGTAACACATTGATAAGCTACCTTCAATAAATCAATATTTCAATTCAATAAATTGATCTTTTATTCGCTCCAGCGTATAAAGTAAATGACAAATATTTTATCTTTAAATCATACAAAACAGATATTATCATTCCTAATAAATTGCATTAAATTTATTATAATCCATGTCAATTATTATATTTCATTAATGGTAAATCCACACATTACGGTTGTTCTACCGGATGTTTGCGGTAACGTGTGGATATGCCATTACACCTACCAATAAGGCGTGATTTCGCACAAAACAAAATATATCAATATTTTGTAGAAAATATAACATGAATAAATATTTATTATTCACGTTATATTACAATTATAGCCTGAACAGGAATTTTTATTCAAAAATAAAATATGAAACTGACAAATTAGTTTAAGGCAAGTTTTCTATTTGTTAAAAGAAAAGTAGTGTATCCCATGAACTAGGTTACCTACTGATTCGGAGTATTTATTTCTTCTCGTTAGCAAAAATTAACGTTGGATATTTATTGTTAGAGGTAATTTTAACGTGCAATAAGTAAGTTAAGTTCTACGTGTGAATAGATGTCGATGTGTGCGTGGATACTAATTCGATTGTACTTCTCAGACTTCTAGTTCCATAACATGAGACTCGAAGTTTGAAGTACAACCAATAGCACTATTTATAAGCAATATTAGATTAGTTTTATAATCTCAAGTAAAGCTTCATGGAATTCTATACTTGCTATAAGATTGATAAAATATGAATAAATCGAAACAATCTATTATTTTTAGGATTATAATTAAAACTTCAACATTCAAAATTCGACTGTTAATGTAGGTACACACGCGCCGTGTGGATTCATCCGGAACCGGGCCGGTGATGGAACTTAGGTGCGTCGCCTAGCCGATTTGTTCTTATCTCTCACATCCAATAATAGGTATCGATCGAATCCATACGGCCCGTTTGAGCCTACACTTTCATTTCAATTTACTAGCTAAAACATATGTATAAGTAATGTTGATATATCGAATCGTGATCTTTTGCTTATGTGAGTGAAAGTAAAATAAGTCCCGAAAAACCAGACATTATACTACATTAACTAAAGGCCAGATTAATAATTATATTGACGATTTGACTGAATTATAGTGCGTCTTAAATACCGTAAATATTAACCAAACAATTAACAGAATTCATACTTAGTTGGTCCTATATATACGAGTTCACAAACATCTGGAAAACTTTTATTGATTTCAAGTAACAATTGCCTAAAATGGACCTTGTTTTAAGGTTTTTGTTCATCCTCTTCAACAACCAGCGATACAGAATTTGACTTGGAATAACATCGGTATTACTGAATGTACGACTTTAACACAAGAGACCTGAGCATCGTTTCAACTCTAACGTTATGGGATCGGAGCTATTGGTACATACTACCATACCCCAAGAAATCAGTTTATGGTATCGGCTCCAAATAATAAAGCTCGCACCAGAGTGATGCCCACTTGGCTTAACCGGGACGTGTGTGGTTGACTTTTCGATGGGACTACGTTCGTAGATGGAAAGAAAACTAAGGAAATGTAAACCGCAGTCGTGTATAAGAGCTTTAGTTACATATAAATATACGTTTAAACTAGTTACCTAGATATTGTAATAAGGCGTTAAACAGGATACAGACATCGAAGGCTTTTAGGATCCTCGCGCACTTCGAGCCAAGACTACAAGTAGTGGTCGCTGCGTTGGGTTGGTCGATTGCGGGAAAGCTGCATCAGTAATTGCTAGTCTTAATTGGACGCACATGTGCAATAAAGTATCAACCCACACAACTTATCAATTGAAAAGTTAACTTTATTCGTTTACATTATATATATATTTAATTTGACAGTTTCGTGGGTTGAAACGTTATTGAATATGTGCGTCCAATTATTTATCGTGGTTGGTTGAATTTATAGCATTCTTGCAAGACTTTACTTCAGCCAATAATACGAGAATCAGTCAATCAGAGGTGATTGCAATTATGATGCTGTAGCAATCTTTTATAGCCAATCCCGCGGCTGGTAAAGTATCATAAGCCAATACGCATCGCACTTTGGCTTGGCTGCAACGACCAACTGGACACATGTGCGACCAGCTGTTGACATTGTTGCGTAGTGCACGAGCTCCCTTAACAAGTATGTATTTACGTAAATCTTATCCATTACAATACATAATATTACGTATTAAGATAAAAAATGTCATACAGCAGCGTTTCACCATTATTCGATCAAATACATGGTACTTACATGTAAAATATATGAAGTTAACGATACTGTTGAACAATCGAAATATAAGATCGGATTATGTAGAACCGCGCTTACAGTTCGTTAATTCTTATTGAAGTACGATTTCGATTAATATTGCTTATTTTCCTTCATGTATGGCAGGCAGGCTATGCAATTTTGATCCTTATTTTTATACCTATAAAACGTACTCACTAAAAACAAGTATCGCATCATACATAACCCATCGGGTCCGTTATTTAGAATACTCTAAGGCATTTGTTATTTATCTTACACAACATTGACTTTCAGGGGTACTCAACATTTTTTAATATTTTAACGTTATGACCTAACACGAAGCAAAACCATTTTCATACACCAGTCGAGGAGACGCTGGTTAAAATAGAAAATTAGGAAGAATTGAGTACCCCTGCACAACGCTTTTCTCGTGCCGCGTCAACATGATAAATGTACATCCGGTATCTGATAACGTTATAATGCGATAACGTTAATACCAAAGATGAAACACGTATGAAAATTTTTCATTCCTTCTGTAGGTATAATCTTTTTTTGTTAAATAAAATACGTATATCTACGAACACTAACGTTTATAGTAGCAGCGTTCGTAGCATTCCAGCTAGATACCACAGATAACGTGATCGGGTTATACAGTTTTTTTTTTTTTTTTTTCGCCAACTTTTGAACCGTGTGGAAACCGTCTGTGGCTCTTCTATTCAACGTGACATTGGCGAAGTGCATTGTGCTGAACTGGCACTAGCTAAAGCCAGAAAGCTAAAACAACAACAACAACAGTAGGTGCATGTTGACGCGAATGTACATCTATAATGTTACAACTACGTACGTACAAATAAAATTAGACCCACATCCACTAACCTAATAAATCAGTCTTCACAGGGAATGACGTAAATCAATTCCTCACACAACAAAGGCCGTTACAAGGCAATCCAATTTCACAAAATGGCGGACCATTATCACACTCGAACCAACCGCAAGAACCGCGTTGCTATAATTACAGATCTGCTATACACAAAAATACATCGTGATTGAACGGTTATTACTACTTTTTTACTAAGGATTCATGCGTGTCTGTTTCTAGACCAAACCACAACGTTCGTGTTGTTTGAAAATTTGGTTTGTTGTAAATAACCATTAACCACATCGTTCTATCTTAATGTATTTCTGTGCTGCTATAGAAGAACTACTAAATATTCAAGTGTTAACAAAACTTGGTCAGTTAAAACAGCCATAAAAGCCGCAGGTAAAGTAATTGGCAATATATTGTCCATATTTAGCCCCAGAAAGAGACAATCGGCCTGCCTCGATTTCGTATTTCGTCGTCACTGTCACTTATTCCTATATGATGTTTTATTACTACATGCGGCATTAACGGTTCTCTACGAAACCGAAGCCTGCTGAAGTGGAATATTCCATTTTCATAGGTAACTAACTCATTGACATAAATAACGTTTGGAACGTTACTTACAACGTTATTTATGTAAATAAATGATTATATTAGAAAGGGGCTGGGGGCGTGAAAAGAACAAAAGTACAATATGATATTCTCCCATTGATTGCGGTTAGTTAATACACACAACTATTCTTATGGGAATGCTTTACAAGTTACTACAAGTTACTAACAACCTTTCAAACATTATTATTATATTTTGCCATTCAATAAATAAAACTGAAATGGACTCGTTTTAAACCGTGAAATGGTAAATTAACCAAAGCTTCATTTTCAGCCAAAACAGATGTACTGTTTTGAATATTAAGCCAATTATCAAAAATTCCAATAAAATCTTCTCCAAAAAGGTGGCATACAATATACGACCCTAGAGTAAATAAATTAAGTTTCAAAATGTTTGTAAATGCTGGTCACGTATGCCATCACTTGTTGCCAGTCTGGCCTCTCTTGTTGGATCATATCTTGAATATTCTGTAAACAAAAGCTGTAATCAATTTTTATACAAAAGAAACAAGATTGTTGTGAGCAACGAGTTTAAAACAAATAAAGTTTTATTATTTTGTTTGCGGTGCCGCTAAAGCATAGATAACGAAGAGATGTAGAGTTTTAGATCAATAAAAAGTTCTACGAGTAAAATTAAACAGGTGTGTAGCGTTTTTGTATGAAAAATTGAGCGAGTAGCGTGGCCTTAATTAAGAAACTATTATACATATCGGATTAATACTAATCTTTATTTATTAAAAATATACAAACTTAATTATACAAACAAATTTATTTTAATGTGAAGCCCTTGCTCTAGAGGAACGGTGGGAGTTAAAACTTTGTAGCAAGAGACAGTATCTTCCATATATCTAAGCAAAGAAAATTATGTGTGTGTGTGGTATGGTTTATCGAGGTTTGAAATTGATTTTTGTAGAAAAAAACAAAATAAAACAGAAAAAACAGTTTTAGCAAATTGGAGGTCCTATACGTATGAGTACTGACCAAGGTGGTGGGTATCCCCACGGACTCGGCGGCGGCGAAGGCGACGGAGAAGTTGGTACGCTTGTCGTGCGGCGCGAGCGTCGCGTACGGCACGCACGCCTCGCCCAAGTATGAGTGCAGCAGCGCGCACAGCGCCATGCCATCGTTCCACGACGAGCTGCAGCAATGGCACATAATCATCATCAGCCATAACATTAACAACCAAAAAGTTTAAAAACTGTAACCCAACTAGGGAAAATTGGATGTAACATCCGTCATATTGACTTTGCTCGTATAAAATATAGCCTATGTCACCTAGACCATAATAAACAGTGATCGGCGTAGGTAGTGAAATTTGGGTGATCGACCTCGAATATTATCATTAGTATGGATACGATTGCGGGATTCCGGAATTGTGGGATTATGATCCCGCATTTATCGTTTATCAACATCAGTACATGTTACAAGATTTTTCTTTTTTATCAACAAGACCAGGGAAAATGGATACTATTTCTTAAAGGTTTAACAAATCATCTTGCTTTAAAAATGTTTTGGATTTGTATATTTTACGTTTGGATATATTATGTAACTTTATAAGAATTGAAACCCGATGGTCGTGGCTCATGAAACCGGAACGTGTGTAGTCGTCATAATATAGATTACACTAAACTGGCGACAAAACTAATTTTAACATAATGTATTTTAAATATTTAAAAAAAAAAAAAAGAAATATTACCTAAAATTTGTAATATCAATGTTGTTGTATCCTAAGGTTTTCTGTTGACACCATTTGAGAAGTGCGTTCCGTTTTGATCCACCATTTTTCACCTGCAGTGCATTTAGAGGATCTTTTCTTTCACCTATATGAAAAACATAATTTATTGAAAGAAAACATTTATGTAGTAAGAAGTATTATTATACTAACAAATAAAAAATGTTATTAAAATAAAGATTTAAATGTTTTGACTATGTCATATGGGGTAATACCGTTTTCAAACATAATTAATTGTACCTGATTAATTGTAGAGGTCTGTGCGCCATTTGCAATATTACCTATTAGTTCCAGAGACACTCGTATCCGCTTAGTGCTTGCAGCGCCAAAATGGCGTCAATCAAGTAAGTCCAAGACTAGCCCCTGATTCTGTAACTCAGTGCCTATCAAAAAATGAAAGACACTGACAATTATTTTTTATCCATTGAAGGTTTACTATGAAATTGTAAATGACATTTCTTTTCAAACCTTCAATGGATAAAAACTGGCTATGGTCGGTGATAGGCACTGAGTTACAGAATCAGCCCCCAGGTAGCACAGCAGCCTCTCCAGTCTTAATCATAGATTAATTATAGAGCTCAGTGCCATAAAGTCATGTTAATATTAGTCACTCACATATATCTCCGTAACTATTTCGGCGCACAAACGACTCGATGGCTTTCTGCTGGAGCGTAGCGAGCGCGCGCTGCTCGTCGGGCATGTTGGCCATGCTGCTCATGTTGGCCATGTTGGCCATATTGGCCATGTTGGTCATTGCGGCTCCCGTCGCCGACGATTCTGCCCCGCGCGTTAGACACATTTAAAAGCCATATACCACGTGTTGTGTCAGTTTAATTTTATAATAAGTATAATCGACAATTAGTATGATTGATATAGGCTTACTTAAAGTTTATTATAAGTAAAATTGCTTAAAAACTTCATACGTTATGTACTCAAAGTGTACTTGCAAAATATCTTACTAGTCTCGGGTTGAAAAAGTGTATGTGTAAGGGCAAGAAATTATTCATTTAAATTCAAAATAATTTTAATTTTAGTAACACTTTATCAATGAAGAAAAATTAGGTAACATTTAGATAAATACTTGGCACACAGTGGACAAAAAGGATGTTTAATTAAAATAAATATAACATTCTACTTCAACAACTAAGTTCCTACACTTATTATCATCGTAGATTCATCTCTTCCACGATGCACGTGGCCAAGAGGAAAAATAAAGAAAATCTACTCACAGAAGCAGAAGAACTAGTATTATAAGGTAGATAATAAGGTTCATATAATAAATAAAAAAAATAAAAACAAAAACTATAAAATTATAAGTGACTATGTAGCTAGAAAATTTTAAGCAATTTTGAACCAGAAAATAAGTTAAACTTGAAAATAACTGACACAATGCCGTGAAAGGAAAAATAATGATCACAGATTGAGGGTAGTCGCAAGGAAAGTTTATCACAAATATTCTATTTCACTAAACAGGTTTGCTTGAAGCCAAACGTAGCGTAACGTTAAAGGTTTTCATGCATTGAATAGGTTTTTTTATTAGATGGCAGGATAGCCCGTGACTGCGTATCGTCAATTACCATCGTAAGTGACGATACGTTCTGAAGGTAGGGGCTAAGCTTGGAAAGAGTAAGGCAGTGTAAATTAAACCCACACCTAAAATCGGTTTCTACGCGCCATCGTACCGGAACGCTATTTCACTTAACGGAACGTCTTAGATAGCAGGGTATCTAGCCACGACCAAAGCCTACCACCGGGTTACTTTTTAATTAAAAATAAGTTAGGCAAGTTTTTGTATTGTTGAGATACAGGAGGTTCTAATTATTATCTCTTAGATTAATATGGTTGACAAAAATCTGACAATTTTTTTTTTAAATTGGTATATATAAAACCTTACGTAAAATATTTACAAAGCATAACAAGAAATATACAATGTTAGTCACAAAATAAATAAAAGGGACCACACAATAAAATCTAATATAAATGAAACAAATGAACTCTAATGAAGACTAAATACTTCATAATTAAATTTATTTACTACTATATGAACTAGGTTCGTGCGATACAATAAATAGAAGATTGACGCAAACAGGATATAATGTAGGTAGACAGACAAACATATAGGTTAGATAGAAAAGGCGAGAGCTATGCGCCTCTCTCATTCCTCCATGCTGGAATAGAAAATGTTAAGCGAACACTTACATGCGGTCAATTTTGAAAACAGTAAAATTAGTTATTGCTCAATGCACGTGCCGACATGTAAGTTGAGACTATATTGCCGCACTTATCCTGAAATCTACAGAGCTTGCTCTGACTCAGCTTGGACTTAAGATAGAGTTAAAATGAGACAAAAATATTCTCCGACATAGGTCCGTCTCGTTTTACCTCTGTCTTGAGTCTAAGCAGAGTGAGAGAACGGTCTATAGATTTCAGCCTCAGAGACATTCATTAAATAATGTTTAATTAGCCATAAAAAATATCTTAATGAGCTGACAGTTATATTTCTGAATTAATAGCACTTATTTTACAGTTCAATATAAGTAAAAGTCTTAAAAGCCTCAATAGCCCAACGGTTAAAGGTGCGGACTGAAAACTGTAAGGTCGCAGGTTCGAATCCCACCCGTTGCACTATTGTCGTACCCACTCCTAACACAAGCTTTCCGCTTATTTGGAGGAGACAGGAGGATATTAGTCAACTTCAGGTTGGCTAATATTCTTTTTTTTTTAAAAAAAAAAGCAGTAAATTACGAGTATATTAATGAGTCAGGAATCGCTCAACGGCCGAAGTCGATCTTTATAATATGAATAGCTATATATCTTAAGGGGCCCGTAAATGCTTAAACATGTTTGTCAAACACGTAACATTTTTACGTGTTTGTCAAAGAAACTACGTGTTTGGCAAACGGATGGAATTTGATCGTGTGCGCTGGTGTTTGATGACCTTGTTCAAATAAAACCGTAACAAAAACGTAAAATTTGACAAATATGTTTGACCGAGTACGGGCCCTATTATATTAGGAGGTTGATCTTTTTTGATATCGGCAGCTCATCAATTGCAGAACTCCATAACGACCACAAAATCTATTTTCTTTCTTTCTTTCTTTCTTTCAAAGTAACTTTAACCGTGGTAAGTCAAATCTATAATGGTTGTTTTCTCGCAGCGATTAAAAAAAAATTATTAAAAAAGAATGGCATCGCTAGGAAAATATCACGTGCATTATATACATATGTACATAAGAATTATGTGGACATAACTCACCGGTGGTGATAGGTGAGGGTCTGTTGCTTCTGGGCGCGGGCGGCTTGGAAGAGAAGTTGCTCGCCGAAATGCCGTTCGTGGAAGGAGGTGCTGCGTCCGCCATACCGTTTTTGATGTTATTAGTGGTAGTCGTCACGCCTACTGATGTCTGCACCTGTATATACAAAATCATCATCATTTTGACGACCTCCCTGGCGAAATAGTGGGCGCTGTGATCATACAAATGGAAGGTCTCTATTATCTCAAGAATAGCATTACCTGTGGCCACTCGGTAACAGGTGTAGTCGCCGGCGAATTTTTAGCCGCTTTAGCTGCGTTTTCAATACTTTCTATGAGAGATTTCACCGAGAGCCGTGAGTCCTGCCGGCTGACACCTAAAAATTAAAAAAAAAATGCTAAATTATATGTTCAACAGAAAGGGGTCGCTTCCCTCAGGAATGAGGAACGAAGAGCAAGAGGGAGACCTACAACGGCATACCAAAGGGCTGTAATCACTGACCTGTGTCTTTAATCTATGATTAATACTAGATGGACTGCTGTCATTTCTTTTTTGGGCCTACTTGATTGGCGCCATTTTGAATTTGATTGACGCCATCTTGGCGTTGTAATATGAATGTATTTAGAACTAATAATATTGCAAATGGCGTACCAGCCTCTATAATAATTTATCTATGATTTCATAACCAATCTCTCTAATTAATCTATGATTTCATAGATAGATTGGTCGGTGCGCCATTTGCAATATTATTAGTAAATTGATCCATAATTAAACTGTGATTGTAAAGGGTTAGTCAATCCAGTGTTAATCATAGATTAAATATAGATATCAGTGGCTGTAATTGATAAAACTGATACCTTTGGTCCGTCTGTGCGATGCGGCGGTCGCCATGATGTCTTGTAGGGACGCACTGGACAGCAGCGGGGGAGGCGGGGTATCCTCTGTTCGTGGAGGCATCGCTATACAGAGGAAATAAATAATGTAGTAACACTAATCTTAATTTATTTTACATAACAGATTTATTTTACATAACAAAATTCTAATATCTGATAGTTTTTAGACTTGATTCGTGGTTAAATGATATAATTGTGATAAAACTATACGAGTACGTTCCACGGTAATTGTTTTAGTTGCAATTGTCGATATTTCGATCCAGTTGCATGGACCGTGGTCACGACGGGACTGCGGTGTTGCGAGACGTCAAGTTGATGCTGTCATGGGTAGAATCTAGCAACCCGTCTTCTTGGTCTTTTTGGAGGAACGTCATTTAAAGTTTGGCAAAAAACACTAACAACGTCACTTTTTGGTGCTGTACGACGCTTTCCTGGTTTGCATAATTCAATTACCGTGGTACGTACTCGTATAGTTTTATGACAATAATATCTGATAGATCTATAGATACTTTACATTTACGAAGTCGCTAACACCCTTTGTATGAGTTAGAGATGTAATATTTTCAAAGCCAAAGAGAATGAATACGATAGGAATAATAATGTATTACAACATAGCAAATAATATAACATAACCTAGCTTTATTTACTTAAACTTTAGCCATGTCTAGCAACGCAAATAATTTGAAAATGATAAATAACGCTTTGAAAAGCATAAAAAATTGCTCACCAATGTTTCCCCATAAAATAAAGCACATCCATAGAATTAAATTGTAATAAATCATTAAGCCAATTAAGAAAGATTTTTGAAATATGTATAAATAAATAAATTCATGTAGAAAATTAATAATAAACCCGAATAAAAGGATAATATATTAATAACAACAAATTCATCAATCATGGAAGATATTTACTTAAGATTTCGAATCGCAACTGAAACATAAATAATGATAACAAATACGTAAAATTTAGTACTTTATAAATTGTATTCCGTCAATTCCGAAACACTAAATGTTACGCAATAGTATGAAATGACAAACATCTAAATAAAAATGTATGAGAAATATATACAAAGACTGCACAACATTAACCAACACCAACCAACCGTCAGCCAATGGAACAACAACACGGTAAAACAACACGAAATCATCCATCAAAAGACGCTGTACACGGTTATTTACATTTACACATATATCACACGGGACGACTTAGGCGAAGCCTAACTTACGTAGTGGTCGCGAAGGCGTTGAATCGTTAAGCGATCTTATGGGATGCGAAAGCCTCTTATGTTCCAAAGTCTTCCAATGATAAGTTTTTCTTAATCGAGGCAGGGAACCTGTATTGGTTTCTGTATTTGGCGCAGGTTGTCCCTGCAGCGAGAATTTCCTAGGGGGCGGTTCAGGGATAGTTCTTGTTTCAACTTGATGACTATTTTCCAAACTTTGAACTATATCCCCAACTGATCTTGCTGTTCTTTTAATAACAATTTCATTTGCGCTCGGTGACCTCGACAAGGATATTACAGATTTCGTCATACAGGTTATTTTCTTTTCTTCATTATCATTGTCTTTCAGTGGCGGTGATCGAGAATCGTATTTTTTTGTCCTTTTAGGTCTTCGTGGCACGTTTAAAAGATCCTCGCGGGTCACAGTTGGAAATTCTTCTCCAGCTGAATTTTTATTCGATATTTTGTCATCGTCTGCAACGTTTCTTGGAAATTGAATCGGTGTTAATGGTTGTCCGATTTCTTCGTAATAATTTTCTTGCTCTGGCTCTTGTTTATATTGATGGTATGATGAAAAGGAATTTATATTTTCTCTATTAATTCCATGAGTTTCTCTTAGAATGCTGGGGTTTACAAATGTTTGAACTGTATTTATTACGAATGGAATATTTTCCACGGGCTGATAATATTTGTTATCAATTAACCATTCCGGCGTTTTCGACAGCCTAGCTACAGGTTTTGTTGATGCAAGTGGTGGGGTTTTACTTGGTGATGGTGAAGTTGACTTTGTTACTACTTCATTTTCAGCCGATTCAACATTCCTTGTTGGAAAAAACCCAAGAGGTTTAACTTTGGCATTTTTTTGATAAATGCCTTTCTTTTTATTTTCATTGTCATTTTTACATGTTGATGACATTTCCGGGTTATTATTTTCTTTAGTAATAACTTGATCTATATCATTATAATAAACCATACCTTTTTTGTTTGCCATCTTTTTCTCAGCTTCTGACACCGCGTTATTTTGCTCATAATGTATCGGTTGTACACAGGACTTATAGGGGACTTTATTATTGTAGGGGTTGTATACAGGACTTATTAATATAGGCGATGATGCACGTTCAATATCATGGTTCATAATATCGATGGGAGAAAGTATGGTGTTAACTTTATTGCGACTCTTATCCATCTTGGTGTTTGTTAAATTGTTATTAGCTGCCAGGTTAGATGAACTCGAAGACGT
Organism: Hipparchia semele; assembly: GCA_933228805.2. NCBI lineage: Eukaryota > Metazoa > Arthropoda > Insecta > Lepidoptera > Nymphalidae > Hipparchia > Hipparchia semele. The sequence continues at coordinate 2,408,626 of OW121719.1, forward strand.
AAAATCACTGACAGTATTTATTTTCAAATGATAACTTACGCTATCTTCCATCTCTGAGTTTGGAGCTTTTGTTGGACTATTGTCTGTATTTGTAATTTGTTTCGTACTTTCAGTAGATTTTGATTCCGAAATAGTAGTATTCGAATTTTCCAAATTCTCTTTTAGTTTAGTTTCAAGTTGGTCTTTCAGATTATCAACAGAGTTGTCACTGGTATGTTTTAGAAAAGAATTATAATGGTATTGGTTACCTTCAACGTTTTCAATCATTATTAAGTTTTCGCAACTATTATCTTTGTTGGCAATTTTTCCACATTTTGATATTGAATTAGATTTACTGGGTTCTTCAGTTGTAATTACTTTCGAAGTAGAAAGAACATCTTTTTCATCAAAAGAAATATCATTGCCTTTAAAAGTAGATAACCGTTTTACGGGAAAATTATCAGGCATACTTAGATCTGAATTGATATCAATTCCAACCGTGATTATTTCACTAAAATTTGGCAAATCATCTTCTATTTTTTGCTCGTGTTTTATTTGATTTTCCTTTTCAGTACCAACAATTCTATCTAGTGCTGCTTTAAAATTTACTTTTAGTTCGTCATTAACCTTTTTAAGATCGCTTTCGATTGAGTCATTTAGCTTACATTTAAAGGGATGAATGAATGTATTTGCTTTTTCACTTTTTCTATCTCTTATATCTTCAGGATAAGGATAAGGTAGAATAGATTCTGCCTTTACAACTGGTACACAGCTTAGATTTGCTTCAATTTTTTCCGAGTTAAAATTGTTTTTATTTTCTTTACCAATTTTTTGAATTACATTATTATTTGTTTCCTGGGTTGGAAAAAATACACAATCTGATCCTTCACTAAACAGAGACGTATTACTAGCACAATAATTATTATTACCTAAAAATTCTATACTGGTAGCTTCTTTCAAAGCATTTTTAAATTCTTCGTTTACAGTAAGATTATCTGTACTGTAAGACTTTGGCTTGCCATTGAACAAACCTGATAGATTTCTACTAAAAATAGTTCTTTCTCGGGGGTTTTCGGGTTTATTTGATTCAGATTTCGAAATATACTTAATGTTATCATTTTCTGTATTAATTTGATGATCTAAAGCATCCTTTGACGCAGAAAAATCAATAGCATTTTGCCTTTTTAGCTCTTTTGGCCCTAAAGGTAGGACAGCTTCAGCTAAAACTTCACTGGAAAGATCATCCGAACTATCAATTCCATCATCATCTGTCTCATCTGTTGTAGCATTGACAATTTCAAGTTTGAAATCTTCTTCTAAGTCGCTATTAAGTACGGTATTGTTTAGTTTAAAGAAAGCCTGGTCAACCAGACTCGTATCCTTTGTAATTTCATTTACGCTGTGGACTCTTGATAAATACCGTGTTCTAATATTTTTGAATACTTCTTTGGAAGAGCTATCGCTTAGAGAGTCGGAATCTTTCGAAAGTTGTTTTCCATCGTCAGAATAATTATGAGCACTATCCAGAGATTCTTGAATGTCAACACCTGTTTTGGTACATCAAATTTGGATTAGACAACTTGTATGCTGTACCATTTTCAGATAGAAATTCCCTTTTAATATCATGTAAAATATAGATAGACATGTACAAATACTAATATATATAATAACCTGCTTACTTCTATCCAATGCCTCTATCTACATAAAAATACAGCTTGTCTATATAATGGTACGAAACAGTAACAGAAGTGAGCTTTAAATTATCATTTAAGAATTCCAAAATTTTCAATCGATATTTTTATTTATTTTATTGCATTTGATACTAAAATCTTCTAAATAAGCAGCCGCCATCTTAATTCCTTTTTCACAATGATCAACTAGGCATACTGCCTGGATAATCGATAAAAACAGATTTCAGACAGCGATACCAATTTTAGAAAATTCAAGTTGTTAAATAAATTTTCCAACACCTTTTTACTATAATAAAATAAATAATTAAAATATCTAAATATGCTAAAAGGGAGTTTCTATGAGAAAATACATATTTCGAAGTATTTAGATGGCAACATTTTTCTGTTAGTTCTATGGCTGCGACTACATTTGAAAGCCGTACATAGAAAAATTAGTGCGTGATAAATGTTGTTAATTTGATTATATTCTATACGATATATTTAAATGATTTTCTTATATATTTTTATCTCACATGCAACTATTTAGAACTAGATCTATTTCTAAAACTGCGCCTGTACTTATAGGGACACGCTCGACGTTTTTCAGTTCATTCAAGCAGTGGTACACTCTTTATAAACGTTACTTGTCGAACATGCATCCAAGTAAAAGCTTAGTTCTATGCTGGTACTCGACTGCAAGCAGTTCGGAGCCATTACGGAGTCAGTACGGATGCATTACGGCCAAAAAACGGCAAGCGGATTATACAAGAGTCCTCAACAGACTCGTCTCAAAGGTGACCCTTTGTATAAGTCGAATTGTTAAAGGATAATGGAAGATTGGAAGATTTAAAAAGGTATAGAAAACATGAAGGAATTTATTGACGAAAAGGTTGGAAGTGTCGGAGCAATTTATCGAGGGAAAAGATGGAAGAACTTATCGGGAAAAAGATTAGACAATGCAAGAATTTGTTGAAGAATAAGATGTAGGAATTTATCGAGTCTGAAAAGGTGGAGAAAAATAATTTTAGAAAGTATGGAGGCATTTAAAACTAAGTTTTCAACTTTATTATCATCGTACACGTTGCCAGTTTTCTTGCCCATAACCTCTATTACGCTCATCTCTTTCCGCTTGCGGTTGAGCATCAGCTTTAGAAGTGTTTTCGTAAAAGTACACGTATTTCTGTACGTGAAAAACTAGAAAATGGAAGCCAACAAAAATATTTAGACAATTTCTCTGCCAATTAGACGAAGCTATTCTACGATATATTTACAACAAACCGCATGCAAAACTCAAGATATTGTCTAAACAAGAAAGTTAGCGAGAAGTGTATAAATACTCCCCCACACAGGTGTCAACATTTGATAATAACGTATACGTCCTCGAAAATTAGGTCTTTTAAGAATCCCGCAGGAATATTTTTATCTGGTTTGTTGTATCGGGATATAAAAAGAAAGCCCATGCCACTCTTCAGGTCTTCGACTATACCCATGCAAAAAAATCACATCGATCCGTTGCTCTATTTCTGTATGATTAAAGGGCAAACCAACAAACAAACCCACTTTCATATTTATAATGTTAGGGGTTTGTTTTTATAATATTACGCATGCATCCTAATACAAAATTACGGTCTTAAACATTTCTTCTATTATATTGCGTGGGGGAAATTTACTTATCATTTGTGTAAGACATGATTTACTTTATGCCCTTCACGAATAGTTTGTCTGGTGATATTTCTTACTAATTTTTAATAACGAGATAAGACGATAGGCTACATTCCCGAATTCCGGAATTAGCACATACCGAAATTTTCAGCTTCATTTGTTCTTATAATATAGACGAATGTGCCCTTTCTTACCTTTCATCGAATGTATTTGATCTTCAAGCAGTCGTATTCGATCTCTGGAGGCCTTATTCTCTGACACGAGCCTCTCGAGTTCTCTCTGCGCCTCAGTTTTAAAGTCATTGGCGACCCGCACCGTCATGAGCAAGTCGCTCTGGAACTGCTTCCATTCGGTTTCCTGAAGGAGTAAATGTAGGAATGTTGGAAACGATATTGACAGACAGGAATGTCGGAACGATTTGGTCAGTCCTAGCACAGGCTACGGTCTAATTGGGCTGCCAGTTGCAATCACCAGCCTCAAGTTTTAGTCCAATGCTTTTAAATTGTGGTGTAAATTGTGTTCACTTTTTTAAGTCCTTAAATAAATAAATTAAATAAAAAAAGACGTGTGGCACTCAGGGACTGCCGCGGTAAAGCTATTGCATAGCATTTTTTATCAACGCCATCTAGCAGTGAGAGGAGTCCCGTGTCAGGTTATTTTTAGTACTGAGAATTTCTTGACAGAAAAACTCAAAAAATTTTTGGACCGATCCGAGAAGTCGTCGCCCGCAGTCGAACATACTAAACATGTCGCCATCTTTTTCACTCTTGTTTAATACTCACATCTCTCTCCCTGTCCCTCGTGACCTGCGCCAGTCTGGTGCGCGCGTCCTGCAGCTGCCGCTCCAGCTCCGCAGTCCGCGCTAGCGCTTCGCCCGCTCTGCTCATCAGTGCCAACTTTTCATCTGTGGCTACCTGTACCTATACAAAACAATTTATTTATTTATTTATTTAAAGACAAAAAAAGTGACACAATTTACACCATAATTTATAGACCAAAGCATTAGACTAAAACTTGTGGCTGGTGATTGTAATTGGCAGCCCAATTAGACCGTAGCCTGTGCTAGTGCTACTACAATAACAGTATATTTTAAAAAAGCAGATGTGACTCCAGCAATTCATGAGACGGTATTATAACAATAAGCTACTATGATGCCCGCGACTTCGTCCAGAGCTTTTTGATTTTCCGGGATAAAAAGCCTATGTCACTCTTCAGGTCCTCAAGTATATCCATGAAAAAAATCACGTCGATCGGTTACTCCGTTGCTGCGTGATTGAAGGACAAACTAACAAACACACTTGCTCATTTATAACATTATCAAAGAAAGGATATGACATTTTCAACTTTATGTCTTCCCTAAACGCTGGTGAAAACGAAATTGACAAAAAGCGTCATCTAACTATTTTAGGTAGCCTATATAAGTTAGGGAACGTTGATGAAAACGGGCATAAGTAACTAACCTGTATCTGCAGCTCGGACGTGGTCTCCTGCAGCGTCTGCAGTTCTCCCTGAAGCGCGGCCTTCTCCTGCCGCAGCTGCTCCAGCTGGAATTCTAGTTCTGAGATCGTGGATTTGGCATTGTTTCTTGATACCTGAGAATATCATATAACATTATACTGCTAATTTACTGCACCACATTCTTCTTCTTATTTATCAACGGGTAGAAGTCCTTTGCTGAACATGGGCAAGAGACTCTTGTTGGACATCCACAGGCCTCGGTTTTGCGTCGCCTGCAGCTCCCGCGACTCAGGCTCAGGCCTTCAGGCTCAAGGGATTTTGGACGAGAAGACATCTCGAAGCCTTCCGAACGCTGCCCAGCCGAGTTGGATTCGGCGTTAAACCTACTACTTCATTATTTAAGGGAGGCGGCAGACTGGCTATTAAAGCGACAGCGATCAGCGTTGTTATGGCCTTTCACGCTAACGTGGACACACAAAAAACGCAGAAATTAGTGACCGAAAGTCGCAGAAATCAAAAATCGCGAAAACGCGATGTAGATACAAAAACCCAAAAAAACGCTGATCGCTGTCGCTAAAAGTAGCCCTAGTCTACCCTCTCCTGAATTGCTAAACACTTACGAGCGCATCGTCGTGCAGCTTCCTGGCGTCGGAGTGCGCGCGGTCGAGCTGGCGCTGCGCGTGCGCGAGGCGCTCGGCCAGCGTGTGCGCGCGCGCCGCCGCCGCGTCCGCCTCGCGCCGCGCCGCCGCCGTGGCTGCCGCCTCCGCCTGCGCCGCGCCCTCCGCCGCGCCTGCCAGCTGTACGCGCGCATTCGAGATCAAGGGAGTGGTCGGAGCGAGCAAGGTGATACCCTCGAACCGACTCCCCACAGAGGGCACGTGCAGATACAAGTCACATTAACACTAGCTTGCTATCATTTTTTTTTCATCAATGCGTATGTATATTTTTTTGTTTCTGTATCTACTTTTAATTCTATGCTGAGTGGACTATGGCAAGACAAAAATATGTTAAGAGCCTACGCAGACGAGGACTGCACTTTTGTGTGCGTTAAAATAGATCGCTTACAACTGCAATGAATAACGCACACGAGGAACTTAATAGCAGTACTACTACTCGTACTAGAAGTAATGGGACGACTTAGTCCTGTCCTTCACGAACAATAGTCCCTGCGTCTCCGCAGACCCCAACTGTAACTGCTTTCTCATAATGAATTGAAAAGGAAAAGAAAATCGCTACTCTAGATGGGCGGACAATGTCAAGCAAGGCAGCCGCTGGACATATTATGTCAGATCGGTATTATGTGTCGATCCTTGTAAGAGACCTACATCCCGTAGTAGAGTCCTGTTAGGATGCCTAGACGCCAGTACCTGTGCTTTGGCCGCCTCAAGCAGGTCCCCCAGGGTCGTGATCTGGTGCTGCCTCGCGGCGGCCGCCTCGCGCGCCGAGCCTGCCTCTTGCTCCCAGTGCGTACGCTCCGACTCCAGCCGCTCCACTGAACTCTCTAGGCTCCTGACAACCGAAACGACCAATAGGAATATTCCGCAATCAACTGGATTAAAAAAAATTGGCAGTTCCAACTAAAACATTCATCGTGGTCGGTACTCGAATAATACATGACAATTATGTTAATAGGAATATTGCCCAAAATATTTCTTCACCATCATCACCAACCCACCAACGGCTCACTACTGAACGCAAGTTCCTTTTGAAAAGAGTTATATGCTATAGTCCATCCGCGCTGGTCCAATGCAAGTTAGCAGACTTCACACACCTTTGAGATATTATGGGGAATTCTTAGGCTTGGAGGTTTCCTCACGAACGAACTTCCCCGTTGGAGCATGTGTCCATAATTCTCTCAAAGGTGCGTGAAGTCTCCTAATATGCACTAGGTCAGCTTTGCGAAATATGTGAAAATGACTAGCATTTAGGATTAAGACACATTCCATTTGCCCTTTATATGTCCAGTAAGTTTATATGACCAGAGATGGGTTGACGATGATGATTAAGAGGATCTCCGTTCTAACTCAAACTCAAAATTATTTATTTCATGTAGGCCAACTTGTGGCTCTTATGACAAGTCGAGAATCTACTTAATCTAATGCTGATTCTGCTGAGAAGAGCCGACAAGCAACTCAGCAGTTGCTGTTTTCAAAACAAAAAAAATGTTACAATATGTAGCTTATCTATCTAGTGGACAGCTGAAGCAAAGCAGTTTGGTTTCAAGCAACTTTGTTGTTAAGGAATTCATTAACTATTTTATTGAACCTCACCTAATTTTTTCAGTCAACGTTTCGTTTTCTTTGGTTTTGTCTTCTAGCGCGGTCTTCGTAAGCGTCAGATCAGCCTCGAGCTGTTCCTGCTTACTCAGTAATAATCTTCTTTCTTCTTGGGACACCTAATAAAATAAAAAGTTCCAGGATAAGCACCTACCTACTTGATGTTCTTCTGAGGAAAGCAAAATAAGATCACTTGAAAGACATTCTAGTTGCTAAATCCAAATCGACATAAATCCAGTCAAAACATAATTTCAGTAGCGATACAACGTCGGATTGGACCAGATTGACTAGAATATAATTTGAATCATCTATGAGAAATATGATGACCAAGTATATCCGTAAAGAAAGAGATCTAGAATTTATGTCAGCCAACTGTAAAATTGCAGTTTGGATGCAGCCGGCATAGGCGCTGCAGTTGTGTAAACTGCGAGACTCGGATCCAAACTGCAATTTTTTCCGACAGCATGCATACCTCCATCTGTTTAAAACTTAAAGCTTATGAAGAATCTTTTAAAGTTAGATCATTCTTAATTTACGTAATTCTTTAATATTCTTTAAATTACGAGCTTTCTCCCTAAAGGGGATCACCTCGTACAGGTTTCCCCTACTTTTTGTGGACCTAATGTAACCTAACTATTTCAATTTTAGATCGACCACCAAGTCATAGTAAAAAAGTTATCGTCTATTGTCTGGTAGTCATTCAGTAATTAATCTTTTGAAAAGGGCAAATGGATTGAAACAAGGCTTACTTTGAGAAGAGCAAACAACTGTTGATCCGCGTCCCCGGAGACCACAGTTTCTGGCTCAACGCCCTCTCGCATCAACATCTCTTGGAGAGTATCCACCTAAAACACAAGTGATATTTTTATGTATAGTAGATATTTCCGAACATTATCCAACAGTTTTTCAAAATTGATTATCATGCCTATTGTCTAGATCCTGTCCAAGAACACAAGGTTCTTTAAGTTTAATTTACCTTTGTCCGACTATCTTCCAGTTTCTCAGTCTGTCGACACAACGACTCCAGTAGAACCTGCTTCTCGTCAGCCAATCTTTCGTTGTCGGCGTGCGCGTCGGCCAACTGAGATTGCAGATCAGCCAGCTCGGCGAGGGTTGCTTGTAATTCCTCGCTCGTACTGGGGAAACAGAAAGCAATTAATCGTCACAGGCTTCAATGCACGCATAAAAATTCTCTATTATGTTCTGAAGGGTATACGAATTCTGCCAATTTGCATTGGAAAAGCGTAGTGGTCTTTGGCCAATAACCCTTCTTTAAGACAAGACCTGCGCTCAGTCGTGAGCCATTAACGGGTTACTGGGAAAGTAACTAGGAAAGAAGATGTTTTCTATCACAAACTGTGAAACTGCTATATTATAAAAAGTAAATATTTTTTTTATAATTGTAGCTGGTTTGATAGATAGATACAAAGCAATTGATGCAAAGTGACTTGAAAATGGCTGAGGATCAGTTGGCGTTCATTGATAAAGATCCACTTCTCCCTTTACATCCAGAAGCTACGGCTACTTAATAATTTCGACAAGATTATGGTAATCTTTATGAATCACCTGTAGGATAAATTCTGTCTCTGTTCTCTTTTTTGCCCAGTCTCACGACGTAACTGACCTATAATGATGCTCCTCCATCTGCAGGATTCGGTCCTGCAGGCAGGCGACGGAAACTTCGCTCAGCGACGACGAAGAGTGTTTGTCCCATTCTGGCGTACTCGCCTCGCCGCTGTCACCCTCACCCTATAAAAATTTGGTTATTTGAAAAAAAAATCAGGATGTAGAATTGTGGCATTTTTCTGATTTAGCTACTCTCAGTAGATACGAAAAGTCCGATAATGTCGTCTGTCCACTAGTGGGCTACGCTACCAGCCTGCGAGGTTACCATTCCAATTCATGTGTTTCAACAACAGAATATTCTATAGAAATAACAAAAAAAAATGAGATATGTCTCGTTTCTGTCGGATCTGGGTCACAGATTACCGTTCTCCTTTAAAGAGTTCTCGCGCGAATAGAAGTCGCGGGCACGACGATGCCGGTAACTAGATGCCTATAACTAGATGTACTCGTAGTTAAATACTTATACAACATGTAACAAAAGTGTGAAATAACCCTGAAGGAGGTGAATGTGCTCATGAAACTGAACAACTTTCCCCAAGGACTATGTTTCTGTCGAAATATGAAAAAAATTTTTTACCTCCCACAGTAAATCAATCAGCTGATCGTCAATTTTGTATGGGAGGTCCACATTTTTTTTTCACATTTCGACCTATGTTCCTTGGTGAAAGTAGTTCAGTTTCATGAGCACATTCACCTCCTTCAGGATTATTTCACACTTTTGTTACACGTTGTATAATTTCAGCAGCTCACATTGTGCGCGAGCGCGATGGAGGCGGGCGCGGAGGAGTGCATGCGGCGCGGCGCGGGCGCCAGCAGCAGCTGCCGCTTCTCGCTGTCGGACAGCGGCGAGTGCGCCACGCCGCGCAGCCGCGCGCGCAGCGTGCCGTTCTCGTCCGCCAGCCGCTCCAGCGTCGCCTCGCGCTCCGCTTCCGTCAGCTGGCGACAGCAGAACACAACCTACAGCTTGCACTAACGCTGAAATCTGTGTCTGACTCAGCTCAGACACAAGACAGAGTTAAAACAGATTTATGTCAGAGCATATTTTTCGTTTTAACCTCTATCTTGAATCTGAGCTGAGTCAGAACACGCTTTATAGATCTCAGTACTCGTAGACGGACGATCACTGGCGAGTTTTTGTATAAAAGAATATTAGATAAGCTGAACTTGCCTAATATTCTCTTCTACATTCCAAATAAGCTGCTTATAGCTTCTGGATGCAGGTGGTAATGGATCGAGTTCTCGCTTCTTGAGTCTGAGCTGAGTCTGGCATGCTCTATTGATCTCAGCATTAGTGGGGATGTACCAACGCTGAGTTCACTATACGAAGTCGCCATTCCAGCACCTGGGGATCGTCCCAACGACCATTTGTTTACATTTATTGCTGTCCTATCGCGAGTGGCGAGTGAGTGAGTATTGACAGGCGAGCAATAGACGTGTAATTGGCTTCCGTAATACGATTTTTAGTGAAATTTCGCGACCGATCGTGTAGTGATTGCTGTCGCGTTGCTATTGCTATCGCGTTGCTAGTGCCGTTTTTCGAGCTATTTCTCACATGATATTATGTACCTTTAATCGTTCGAGCTCGGATCGCAACCGGTCCGCTTCGCCAGCCCGCTCCAGCAGCTCGTCCACCCGCGCGGTCAGCTGCGCCCGCTCCATCATGCTCGCCTCCAGCTGTCTGCGCAGCGACTCCAGCTCCCTCGCTCCAGATGTTAGCGATGCCTGGACAAACATAACAACACTAATTAAAACGTCTATTCAGCCACTTGTAACACAGGGTTTTATAACAATACTAATTAAAACGCCTTTTCAGGCACTCGTAACACAGGGTTTTATAACAACACTAATTAAAACGCCTTTTCAGGCACTCGTAGCACAGGGTTTTATAACAACACTAATTAAAACGCCTTTTCAGGCACTCGTAACACAGTGTTTTATAACAACACTAATTAAAACGCCTATTCAGGCACTCGTTACACAGGGTTTTATAACAACACTAATTAAAACGCCTATTCAGGCACTCGTTACACAGGGTTTTGACGACCTCTCTGTCGGTCTTATAACCGAAAGGTCTTGGGTTCGATTCCCGGCAGGGACAAAAATTTATAATTTCTGAAGTGTTTTTGGTCTGGCCTGGTGGGAAGCTTTATGGCTAGTTAGCACCCTATCGCCAAAGATCGCATGGCAATTTAGCGTTCCGGCATGATGGGCGTATAGAAACAGATTAAGGGTATGTGTACATGTACACTGCCATATCCTATGTGTTAAATTCCAGAAACTACAAAAGAGAACATGAGAGATTTTTATGATTTAGGGTCGATTTCACCAAATAATTTGAACATAAAAATTCTTTTTACAAAACCGACTTCAAGCGCCATTACAAAGTACCTATATCAATTGAGCCTACAAAATTTGAAGAGTTCCTTCGATCCAGGATCCCATCATCAGATCTTGACCTGATGGTAATGGGGCCACCTGGGAAGTATACCCTTTCAAACAAAAAAAGAATTTTCCAAATCGGGCCAGGAGTCTTCGAGTAATCGGGGAACATCCATAAAAAAAAGAGATTCCGACTAATTGAGAACCTTCTCCTTTATTGGAAGTCCTTTAAAAATGAATATAAAATGTCTTACCTCAGAAGGTACTCTAGGCCTCAGCTCGACCTCTTGGAAACCCGGCATGTGGTCGGCATTTAGCATGACTGGCAGGCTGATGCACTCTTGAGAACCCCTCTCGTCTACGGACCGCGCTCCCAACTCCTCCGCGCTGCCGTAGTCATGGCTGCCAACCTGCCCATCTTCATAAACCTCCAAACCCTCTTGCAGTTCGGGATCTTCTAACACCGCATTGTTGTTCCCCAAATCCTTCTTCTTGTGAGCTTTGTGGAGTTTCTCCTTGGAGCCGAATATTTTTAGCGTCTTCTCTCTCGCGGGCGCGACTTTGTGGTGTTTCGAATCGAGACTGGAGACGGATGGAGCGCCTTTCAGCGTAGATTCCTGCTTCCCCTGGCTGGGTCCTCTACGGAACAAGGATTTGAACTTCATCATCTTGACTGTTTTATATCATATTTCGCTATCGTGTCACTGGTCGATTGTATTTGCATATCGTAACGGTCGAGGCGTCCGCTGTGTGATCGGAATCGTTATCGCATCTATTGTACTGTTTGGTGTCTAACGTGTAACGAAACCTTTGATAACTTTTCGCATTAGCTTATAAAAGCTTCGAATGAGGCCACGTCCAATATGGAAAGTCCATTCACATACTAAATAGTACTTAGATGGACTGTAAGAATAATTTACACCAGTGGTTCCCAATGTTGACTGAACCGCGACTCACTTAACAAAAAGTTTCAAATTCGGAACGTCTTAGTTTTCATGAAAAAAAAGGAGGCATAACTATGTATATGAATGAAGGACTGTTCAAACAAGAAAAAAATAACATTCAGTTCCGATCCACGGTGTTAATATTTAAATACAAGGCACTCCTTGTATTCATCACACACATTCACACTTGGGATCATAGCACTCTAATTTTTAGTAAGATAGATGTATTATTTTATTTCCTATTTTTGTCAATATAGCCTTAGCATCAACTTCAATTTTAGTTACTTTTAATCGCATTGAATTTGAGACTGACGTTAATAAATTTGACAATTTATTTCGGTATTTGCCCAATTTACAGGGCCCATCCAATATTCGCTTGCGACCCAACTGTGGATCGTGACCATACTTTGGGAATCTAGAACTTACATTATTTGTTTTTCTACGTAAAAATAAGTTAATTTATATCCGTATCTCTGTGCATAAATAATAACCATCAAGACCAATTCAGAGGTGATATGATAAGCTAAGTAACAAACAATTGGCATCTAAAATATTATAAATAAAAATAATTGTGAATACAAAGAATACGAGAACCGTGTTTTTTTCTAAATACCGTTTCTAATAGCATTCCACTTCTAGCTAATCGATCTACTCCGATTTCAGATTGTGCTTAGATCTGTCTGATAGTCTGATGGAAATGTAGACTATCTTATATCTCATACTAAAATAGCTTCCTATCAGGATCTGTTAGTCAGTTTATGATAAATTACAATGATAATGTTATATGTATAATATGAACACCATAATTTTTTGTGAAAGAACTCGGATGTTTAAAATAAGATCATCGAGTCATTCGCTAGTACAAATTAAAGTAAAATGACAGTTCTAAAAATAGTGCTATCCTTTTCATAATGTTCCCTTTGGCAAAGAATAACATTATACCTATTTAGAGCTGTTGATAATTTTCACGATTTCTAAACTAAATTTACAGATCTAAAAATAGTGCTTTCCTTCACATAACGTTCCGTATGGAAAAGGACAGATTTATATTTACAAAAACAAAACTTGAGGCTAGTCAATATATAGGAGACAAATGCCCGTTTTCACAAAAGTACCTTAACTTTTACGGTTTCAGGAATCTTTAGGGAATACCTAAAATTACCTATAATAAGTAACTAAACAAAATAAATAACTAATTTAATAAAGTTCACGAAAACATTGAAAATGTGACAATAACAAAACTTTGAAAAAAATTGATAGTGACAATCGCAAGCGCTACGTTCCTACCTGTACTAAGCGGGTCTGCAGGGCGATTCAGACCTGTTCGATAACATACCGTGTCGATACGGTTATATATCGATCTCTTTTTGTCGTGTGGATTCAGAGCGAGCGAAATATATGTTAACAAACCGAATCGATCGACAAATAAGTTATCGGACGGGCCTGAGTCGGGGGGCTGATTTGAGGTGCGTTGCGGGAAACGCGCGGCGAGTTAGCAGCCAACTTGACGTGAACGGATATCTTATTACAATCGCATTTGTTGTGCATTTTAGTCAACAGCACGAGTGCCAGTCAGCCAATCAGAACTGTCAAACTACAGGGGTAGACTTGCTGCCCTAGAGCTTTAGGACAATCTCATCCAAACTGGAACGTGTGGTTACCGTAATAATAGGTACACAACACGTGGTAAGTATTGATTGTCGGTTGTCTACGTAGTTCTGAGTCAATTAATTGCCTTCACTGCTCCATACTATGTTTACGACGTACTCAGGTAGATATATTATGATTTTGTTGCGTAATAGAAAATAACTGGTAGGTATAATAATTTGTACATATTATTCAAACACCTTGTCACTTTTTTACCGCATATTATGTTTTCAAGTTTAATATCTTTCGGATAAGACAGCTTTATTTACTCTTAGGCTTAATTTTTTTTGCGTTTTTTCCTAGTCTTAATTCAAACTCGATAGGTACCCACGTCACCTGGCAGTATTCGGTTGGCGTCTACTTCGTAGAACATCATCTCTGTCGCACGAAACGACAGATGTCAATGACAGAGACGACGCTCTGCGAAGCCGAGGATTATCTCCTTCTAGGGCTCGAAGTGTAATATAAAATGTTTACCTACTGCCAGATAAAGTTCCAAAATGTTAAAATGCCGGTCGAGTTTCTTTTTTTGGATGCAACATCTTCTACTATGAGTTGATTTGTCCTTCAATCACGCCGGCCTCAATGGGTATAGTTGAGGATCTAGAGAGTGATATAAGTCCCCGCGGGTTTTTTAAAAACCTTACTCCACGCGGACGAAGTCGCGAGCAAATGTGTAATATTTTTGTATCCAAAAAGATTTCAGGGTGTGAGTCGAAAGTGCAATCATAGTAAGTGTTCTAAAATTGAATCAGGGGGACCCAAGTAACATTTTAGGTTTTAGAAAGGTTTTGAAAAGGTTCTAAAACCTTTGTATGGAAATTTGCTCGTAAGTCTTAATAGGCTCAATAACGTTATATTTATCTTATATTAACCTCCTGAGTGCAAAAAGGGCCCTCGTTTTAGAACCATTCTGAGAGCTACAGCAAAACTTATAGCTTAAATCCAGAACCTTCCGAACTACTTACATAGAACCCAAATATAACCTTCACAACCTTAATTTGTGGTTAATATAACCTTGCAACACAGCTTTTAAGTTCTAAATTAGTCTTGGATGTAACTCTATAACAACTTAACACCTTTTTAATGGACATGAATACATGCCTTTCCAGGACTCGCAGGTTTTAAAAGGTTTCTGTGTAAAATTTTTTTTACGCAGAATCGTGGACTTAAAAATAATTTATAATGGCGTCTTTTAATGTCATTATACCAAGTTTTAGTGTTAAAAAATAATAACTAACTTGCTGAAGTCAGGAATAATAAAAAAATAGTGCGACTGGCACTTTATCGTGAAACTTTAGGATAATAGTGTTGTATACGACACGGGCCTTTCGTAAGTTAAAGTTTTGAACATATTTTAATGAATTAATTGCAATCAGATTGCAATCAAAATTATTATAAAATTAGTTAATTGGTGGTAAGAGTTAATAAAACTTCTATTTATACAAAAACATTTTATTTGCAATCATACAAGAATCTTAATTTTGCCTTATTGATTTAAAATATTGCTTTTTGTTTAGATTTTTTTTTATTTCAGTGAAAAAATATGGCGGCGTTAGGAAACTACTAGACAGTAATAAAATTAAGTCACGGAGACAACTGTCCTTTCTTGAGGATGCCTCTAAAGCTTTAAAATATTCTCGTAGGACTTTAATCATACCTTCAGCTTATAAAACTAAGCTTATTGGTTTGGGTTTTCACCACGTAGTCCTAATTTGTTCGCCTAGACAACTTTTATAGAGCCTAAAGTGATTTCAACATTCCAAAACTTTGTGGTAACATCAAAGTTAAAAATTAAACCTTTAGATCTCACTTTAGCATAGTGTTAACCTTTCCAGAACTTAATCAGGAGTCTACGACAGCTATTAGATCCTAAGACTATATGCTCTTGAAACACAGGTCAAAATAACGTTAATTTAAACTCTTGTCAACGACTCTATGGTTGATTTAATAAACAATTAGTTTTAGGACTTACTAATCATTCTCAAGTACTTAATATGACCAAATAGTAAATCATTAACCTTTTGACGACCCTTATATAACCTAAAGGCATTTTTTACAACCTATGCTCGAACAAAATGTTACTTGGGGAGAGTGGGGTGCGGTCAGCCTCGGTCCGGAATCCGGCCCCTGTATTTGCATGCGGGTAGGGGGAAATCCGAACAACGTCCGCTAAAGGGCAATAGAGTTGATGGATTGTCTGATTGAAATTCAAACAGTTTCAAATATTGGATAGAAACAGGCGTTTCTTTGCCGAATTCAATGAAAAAGTAATATTTTACTGTAAGTAATCCGGTAACCAGAAACAATCTTTATGGTAATAGGTACGCACCGCCCGCGCCCGTTTTTGAACACCGTTGTTTGTTCAGAATAGAAGATCTATTGTTATCATTTTTTTTATTTTATTAATCAATGACAAGATAGTCCTTGACTGCGATTTCACCTGATGGTAAGTGACGATGCAGTCTAAGATGGTAGCGGACTACCTTGGAAGGGGTATGGCAGTGGAAATTCAACCCATACCCCTAAATTGTTTCTACACGCAATCGTGCTGGAACGCTAAATCGCTTGGCGGCACGTCTTTGACGGTAGGTAACTAAGCACGGCCAAAACCTCCCACTAGACAAAATTCATAGTTTTAAATAATGTCATTTTTTTCTCTTTCTTGTGTCTAATTAAGTTATCAAGTGTGTCTATCGATGCTTCCATGTAATAGCGGAACTAACGACCGCTTGAGTATTTAAGTTTTAACTTTCACTATCTCAAAGATTTTATATCTCCCGGTAGCGGTATTAAATGAAGTGTAGATTGAATAATTAAATTAATTTACCACCTTTCAAGCAGACGAAACCAGTCGAATTTTGTGTTAAGTAAAGTGGCTAATTAAAATGTAGGCATGCTATTCAAATGCTGCATATTGAATAATGATTTGAAGTCACGCCAGAGCGGCGACAGTCTACGGTATAATGTTGTAACTAAAACTAAATGCGAAAATGTGTTTGTTTGTTGGTTTGTCTTCCAATCGCACAACATAGCAACGAATCAACGTGATTTTTTGGATGGGTATAGATGAGGACCTGGATAGTGACAGACTTAATCATGGAACAAGTTAAGTTAAAAATTTGAAACACCCCCGACATGTACCTAACAACATCCTAATCACTATTCAGTAATGATTAAAATAAAAATATGTAATCCGCCATTTTGTGGCGGCGGCCATCTTGTACCGATTTTCATCAAACATAGCTAAGAACACTCCCGACTAAGTCACCTTTCAAATAAAAATTCAAAATCAAAATCGGTTCATCCGTTCGGGAGCTACGATGCCACAGACAGACACTTAATTATAATTTAATACGTTTTTTATGTACTTTTAAATTAGATACTAATTAATAAGTCGATAGGTACATCTTAGCTTCCAAAAATTTTAATCACGCATTATTTTGGCATTTGAATTCCATTTTTAACCGACTTCCAAAAAGGAGGAGGTTATCAATTCGGCCGGTATATTTTTTCAGTGTCCATTGTTTGTGATAACGATAAACAGCCCCTCCTGTATCTTTTTTATTTTTTCATATATTTCATAGATGTATAGACATGACACCCCATTCGCTTTTATTATACACTGTATAGACTGAATGGCATTCCACGAGCAAAGTATCGCTTGTAGGGTGACAAGAAAAATATAAATTCTCAGCCATATCTTCTTCTAAATATATAAAAGGAAAAGGTGGCTGACTGACTGATCTATCAACGCACAGCTTAAACCACTGGAAGGGTTGGGGTCAAAGGCAAACATATAGCTAGCTAAAGGACGTAGGTTGAATTTTCAATAATCCTTTCTTAGCGGATGCTTACGTAATAATAGCTTCTGTATGCCAAATTTTAGCCCGATCAGTCTAGTGGTTAGAGCTGTGCGTTGATAGATCAGTCAATCAGTTAGTCAGTCAGTCACCTTTTATATATTCAGAATTCAAATATATAGAAGCCTTATCGTACTTGCATCGTGCCACGAACGTGTGCCACCAACGGGAATGGGTCTACTTTCCGTCTGCCCGTCTTAGCATGTACTGGATTGTATGTAGGTATGCATTTTTGAAACTTGATTGTAGAAACACTGTATAAATTGCACAGTTTTGTTACCTATTGTAAAAAATGTTTTTTTTTTTTTGAAAAGAGCAACCGCCGAGTTTATTGCTAACTCTTCTCGGCAGATAAGGCATTCCGAACCAGTGGTAGATTCATCGACTATTCAAAAGCACTTGTAAAAGTTTATTTGAATAAAAAAGATTTCTATTCTATTCTATTTTATTCTTCGACGATTCAAAAGCATTTGTAAAAGTTTATATGAATAAAAAATATTTCTATTCTATTCTATTCTTGTAGTGGAGGAACTATCCACGTGTTAGTAACCACTTGGTCGCCCTTCATCTAGGAGTGGGTGAACGACCAGCCGTGGCCGCGTTGCCGTCCGATCCGATGTAGAAGCTTGAATCGCACTTTTATTTCTTATTGCTGTGTACTTGTAGCTTTGCTTCGGTGCAATGGATGTACAGACTCTATATTATAACTCTATCTACATAAATCAATGGGTCAACCCTTTTTTTTTTTAATTCGATGTCAAGATAGTCCTTGACTGCGATCTCACCTGATGGTAAGTGATGATGCAGTCTAAGATGGTAGCGGACTATCTTGGAACATACACCCATTATCGGTTTCTACACACCATTGTGCCGGAACGCTAAATCGCTTGGCCAAAGCCTCCCACCAGACCAATTCAGAAATTATAAATTATCAAATTGCCTCCGTTGGGAATCGAACCCGAGACCTCCCAATTATAAGACCACAGCGCTCACCACGGCGCCAGGGAGGTCGTCAAACAACGTCGTATTTTCGCCAGTTTCAGGTACGTGTTGCCTTACATAGGGCAGGGCAGGGAGCTTTTTCTGTCGTTATCTGGGCCCCAAGTCTGCTATTTTACATGTCATTGTCATTGATCCCCAATACAAATACAATACAATTATCATTGGTCCAAAATTTCGTAGTCTACTAAATTCACAATGGTCGTTTGATTTCTTATAATTGGATTGTAATTCAATCATACCTCGGTATTGCCATTAGCTTAAAAAGCGTTTGCCGAAATGAGTTTCAAAAAAACTATATATTAAAAACGTTTATTTAAGCTAGATTCAAAGCTAGATGTGTCAGTGGCAAACCATCGGAAAACAATTGTGACGCCATTGAATTAGTAGACTACCAAAATTGCTAAAAGTAGCAATTGGGATGTGATTGATAGGCAATGTAACTACAATAACAATAGCAGACTTGGGCCCCAGGTTCTCGGTGTCGTAAAGGTCACGCTTAGGGCGTCTTTTATCGGGTTTGCTCTAATGGCCGTGGTTAGAACGGCGCCGCAATGTCGTGTAAACTGCGATGCCCTGTCTCGGGTTACCTGACATCGGTCTAGATTCTGTTTACAATTATTATTCACAGTGTGATTTCCTTTGCGGTCGAACAGCTGTGCACTATTTATGGTTATTGTTACTTATGTCGAACCACTGTCGAACAGTTTACATACACTAACAAGGAAAACTGTTATTTTAAGTTTAAATCCAAAGAAAAAGGTTCAAAGGTTTAGTAATAATAAAATATTCTACACATTTTAAAATCAGTGTTTAATCCGTACAACTTTTGAAAAATACCTCCAACACAGTCGAATAATTTGACTAAGTATATAAACTTACATATTTATTTGATTACTTCCACGATACAGAACTCTGACCCTGGTTAATTTTATTATGGTATTTTTTTCTAATAGATACTTTATGAGGGCCTACTTTCTTGTTGGTTATTTTCGGTTGGAAGGGCATTCTGAACCAGTGATAAACTCATTTGACGATACAAAAACACTCCATCTCATATTAGTTAGTTCTATCTACTAGCAAAGGTATTATTTGCTTCTAGATAGATTATATTTTGTAAAATGGTAACATTAAAAATTGATAAAAAGGAGTGTTGAATCAATTAAATTCCTAAAATATTGCATTTTGTTAATTAGCTTCGAATAATTCAAGTGATGGTTTGATAAAATATAAATAATTGAAAGAATTAATTGAGAAATAACTCTGTAGTTCATTTGAACAAAAAGCTTTATCTATTGTATTTCTATTGAAAATTGAATTTTTAATTTATTAAATTGAAATATTTCCTATGGCAAATATGTTCACGGCTTGCGGCCTGCAGTGAAGAGCAATAGCACACAGTCAATTTTGTAATGCGAGTAGGTAGATAAGTATTTTGCAAGAGAACGTAACATGTTTTGCATGCACGGCGAGTGTCGACGTGACGGTTCGCTTATTTCCGATACAATCAGGGACGTAATAATGCCCAAAGGCTTCTGCTACTTATGCCTAGACAACTAGTTTATGCCCACGGCTTCGCTTACCTTAAGTTCCATTTTTAAAACCCCCTTTTTACTCCCTTAGGATTAATTTTCCAAAATCCTTTCTTAGCAGATGCCTACATCATAATGGTTGTCTGTATGCCCAGACCAATCCATTCCGTGATTTCAGTTGTGCGTTGACAGATCAGTTAGTTGCCTTTTCCATTTATATATTCAGATGAAGTTGGACAAGTATAATATAACCGGTGTAGCAGGGAAAACTGATCGACGATTTGGACTTTGGACCACCAGTCATGCTTTTTGCTATTCACTATTCATTCAAGACAATTGACAACTCTATGGTCTATAACTCTATGGGAGAAAAACAGAAAATCTGTTTTTTGGTAGACAATAAGCTTCTGTAAATGATCATTTACTCCCTATTATTTTACAAACATTCCTAGGATAACACAAAAAAATAACGAGAGACAGAGATAAATCTTGATTAAAATGAGCATCTCTGCCAAGAAATCTCCAACAAGGGTAACGGGAGTCGATAAAATTATTGGTTTTCTCGGTTGAACGTCGTGATAATATTCCGTGCTCTCGGCGGCGCGGCGGTGGCGTATTTCTATGCACGATGTCGCAGTGTCATCGCTCAGGCGCCGCAACGCATCGTGTGGACCGGCGCGGCCCTTACAGTTGCATACGCCCATCAGCCCGCATTCAACAGGAAATGCTTGCTCAAAAATACCATACTTATTAGCATCGAGTTTCGTAAGTGGCTCATTAGAAATTTATCTATACAAAAATGTGGCCATACATACCTACATACGAGTACATAGCCACATTCATACAAGGTCTCAAATTATGTGCGTTGTACCTATCTATTGTATTTTGTTCAATTCAAATAATAATATGACGTGGGAGAAGTCTGCACAGCCATCATGATATAAACTCCTACTTTAGTGTTTCAGTTATGTACTTATCGTACGAACTATGTTAATAAGTAGCTTCTTTAGTATGAGAACTAATTCGATAAGACTCCGCAGATTCGGGCACCTAGAATCTATTTTTCCTTAGGTTTCTGGAAAGGTTTCTCGCAGAAAAGCAAACGTGGAAAATGTTCTTAAAGTTGTGTAAAGGCTGCCATCAGCGTGGTGGTATAGCTTGCGAACAGAATCAGAATTTATTTCTTGCATAACAAATATATAAGATTGTACAATAAATGGTGAAACTAGTGAATAATTAATGGCGTGCAATATTTATAAACTACTAATTATTATTATTATACGTCAAAGATTCATTTAAATCAAACTTATCTTTTTAAGCTATTGCATAGCTTCTATCGCGGGCCAGCGTGGAGACCGAATCCAGAAATTCCGTAACGAAAATAACCTGACAAGGGACTCCTCTACGGTGAGCCGCTATATGGCGCATTTTTATCAACGCCATCTATAGCGGTGAGCCGCTAGATGGCGTTGATAAAAAATGCTATGCAATAGCTTTACCGCGGCAGTCCCCGAGTGCCACACGTCTTTTTTTTATTTTAAAATAAAAGTTATAGTAGGTAGGTACCTACCCACATTTATGCATAAACCCAGCATATAACCTTTGAGTTGTTATACATCTTTAAGAACTATTCAAATTCAAATTCAAAATTTATTTATTTCATGTAGGCTACCCTGTAGCACTTATGATATGTCACAAATCTACCACCGGTTCGGAATGCAGATTCTGCTGAGAAGAACCGGCAAGAAACTCAGCAGTTGCTCTTTAGGTAGGTAGGTACTATTAGATATTCTGTGTCCTACGTGACAAATAAAATCTAGGAATTGCTTTAATTGTTAGCTGAAATAAATAACAAGAATGGTTATTTCAAGTTTATTCAGTTTTAGTCTGACAAGACAAAACAAAGTAGGTATTGTTAACTTTGAGACTTAACCATTTTATGTTATCAAAACCATACAAATGCGTCATTGGAGCAATAGGCTATATTCGATAACGCTTATTTGCTCAAGTGTGAGCCAAGGATGTGTTTCGTTCGATGCAATAACAAGGTTAGCCGACTGCGTTCATAAGTCACTCAGTTTAGTGTCGTTGAAACTTTAATTTTCGACATTTAATCCGGCGACATAGCGCGGCCACATTTTGTTATTGTGCCACAACAATTGAATAACATTAGTCATCGAAATGTTTGTATGCAAAAAAGACTCCAACGCGACTTAGGATAGTTAGGCGCTGCGCAAACATTCTACAGAACCGATTTTGATGAAATACCTACTACCTATACTTACTGTTTCCTAAGTTGAAGTAAATGTAAGCAAATACAAAAAGAATGATCGTAATGAAAACATCTGAAATAAACGTTTATATATTATTTATGTTATTTATTTACATTTCGATAGAGTTTCGGAGAAATGCGTGGAACATACATACATTTTGTATATGTTTGGATGCCCTAACAGATTTTATCATATGTAAATAGTAAGTTTCAATAATATTACATACACACGGGTCGAATTGATAACTTTATTTTTTTTAAGTCAGTTAAAAATTGGTAGCTGCTAGCTACACAGGCAAGTTGTAAATTGTTATTTCGCGCGCAAAAACTAAATGTCACATCGTTCTCAACCAGTTAAGTGAAACGACGGTTTCCTTTTTTACACGCACCCGAGTTCAACATTAATTTTCAAACTCAGATGTCGTTTAACTGGATCTACCAGTAATTGTTCCGATGAGAACCATATCGTCGGGGATAGTGCAAAACCGCGTATGTACATTTGGTAAAAACTACATACCTACTAACATCTACACTAGTCACAGTTTTACAGGGGAAGTTTAAAACTTTATAAATTTCTTATTTCTGCGGCTATTGGGCTAATTTTTACACAGAGTATTAATTAATGTGTTCTATGTATTGATAAAAATAGATATTTTTTAAAGTGCGAGATCTTTTGGTCCATAAACAATGGATTTGTAATATAATCTTGTTGTACTTAAATGCTGCACCTATGCGCAAGTTAAATCGCTATCGATTTAATTTACTTTCCAATCCAACGCACTCAATCCAGTCTTTAATCATAATGTTTGTAACTGAATAGCTATAAACGTAAAAATTCTTTTTACAAAACCGACTTCAATCGCCACTACAAAGTACGAGTATATCAATAGTGCCTATATTTGAAGAGTTCTCTCGATTTCTCCAGGATCCTGACCTGATGACAATGGGCCCACCTGGGAAGTATACCCTTTCAAACGAAAGAAGAATTTTTCAAATCGGTCCAGGCGCCTTCGAGTAATCGGGGAACAAAAAAAAAGATTCCGACGAATTGAGAACCTTATCCTCTTTTGGAAATCGGTTCAAAACGCAAGCTCAGCGTGCAAATTCTTTAATTTATTTTGTGTCGCCCACTTTGGTCATTTCTTATAACTCACAAGACTCTAGAACCAGTTCGGAAAGCGAATTCTGCTAAGATTTTACCATTTTCTCACTTGCATAATGGTGTACTATACTGCAAAATAATTGACATTCAGAAAGTGTACAATTCAGTTCTGGAATTAACTATAATAAAAGTATTGACGATTGGGATAATTTAACTATGCACAAGTATATTTTATTCTACCTCGAAACATGTCTTAAGCCTTTGGTCAACGCCCATTGTTTGCTGATATTTGATTTGTCGACCATTTTTTTTGTGCATTTTTAAACTTGTTTCAGACTATTACATAGCACAAAATCTGTACCAGTTTATGCTTGTAATGTGTTTATCCAGTATTTACCAATCTTCCCATTCTTAAGTTTTCTTGATCTACATTCTTCTCTTTATTGTGGCGTCATGTTGACTTTCTTTCTAATATGTACGCACTACATACAATTTTGCTTTTATTCTCTCTGTAAATTGTAAACCCTCGCGGCCATTTTGGGAATTCTCCTTTTTGATGATACAGAATAAATTATCGTTTCACAGAAAATCCTAGATCCGGAACAGTTATTAGCAGAAGAGAACAAACTAAGGAAACTTGGAAGGCAGGTACTGTGTGGCCCTATATGGAAGTCTCGTTGACACCGTTATGGGATCCACGCGTAATGGAGTAGCATACAAAAGACGGTACATCGTCTATCACCGTGTTTTGTATGCATTTGACGTCATGGAGCAGCTAATAATCAGGCGTGCAGCATTTAGACAAAATACCAAGTGGAAAAACTCCTAAAAAGGAATTTTCTACGTGATTTAACTAAGATAAAGAGCGTCAAAGATGTTTTTATGTTACTAGAGACAAGTGTCGTGATGAAAACATTCAAATGTGCATAACTGAGTATTAAAACCTTGTTTCAAATTAAAATTCAAATTATTTATTTCACGAAGGACAACTCGTGGTTCGCAAGACAACCCAGGAGTTGGATACAGCTTAAGGTTAATATAATCATAATTTTTAATATGACTCTAACTTTTTTCCATCGAAAAAACTGTACCGAGTGCTATGTACAGAAAATACTTGTCGGTACTAGACTAGAACTGAGATTAGTTCATGTAAACATCGTAGAATAGATAAATAGTACTAAGAACTTCAATAGCTTCCGATTCTGAACCGTGTCTTTATGATTCATCAAAAAGGAATGGCTCATTCTTTGATTTATGACGATCGACTGCAGTCTGCAGATCATGAATTATAATTAAAAGTGTTGGATCTCAGATATACGTACTTAATGTAAATTTTCGTTCTAAGGAAATTGCAACCGCACAAGTAGTAAGTAAGTCTAAATATATAAAAGGCAAAGGTGACTGACTGACTGACTGACTGACTGACTGACTGACTGACTGACTGATCTATCAACGCACAGCTCTAACCACTGGACCGATCGAGCTGAAATTTGGCATACAGGTAGCTGTTAGGACGTAGACATCCGCTAAGAAA
Organism: Hipparchia semele; assembly: GCA_933228805.2. Taxonomy (NCBI): domain Eukaryota; kingdom Metazoa; phylum Arthropoda; class Insecta; order Lepidoptera; family Nymphalidae; genus Hipparchia; species Hipparchia semele. The sequence goes on from OW121719.1 coordinate 2,433,569, forward strand.
GGATTTTGGAAAATTTCAACCCCAAGAGGGTTAAATAGGGGGTTAAAAAATCGAACCTAACGTGAGCGAAGCCGCGGGTTAAAGCTAGTATATCAATATTTTGAGGATGCTCCCCTTATAAGGAGAGAACCTTGATTCGAAGAAATAAATTAACAAGTATGCAACATTTTATTTTACACATGATATCTCGGGTAGGACCACGTAATATTGTAAACATTATTACTGTTATAATAAGGGTCTACATAAAATTGTAAATTAAGTCATCGATAGTGAGAAATAATAAATAAAATATTATCCTTTTACGCAGGGCGCAAAAAATTTAAGGGATTTAAAAAAAAAAGGATAGCACGATATTTAGAACTGTCAACTTAGTTTAGAGTAAGGTTTAGAGATCGTGTACAATAGATAAGCCATATTGTATCAGAAGGTTATTCGATCGAAACTGATTCAAAAACTACGTTGATTAATTTAAATGGAATTTTAAAAGTAGCTTACAATAATAATCGTAAGCACAATTTCCTGCCCGCGATTGTTTAAAAAAAATAGTCCAACAGAAATCATAATTATAGTGGCAGACGTAAATAATAAGAACGATTGGGGCTCATTGTTACGTCAGAACTCACAAAACGATTCATTGTTATTGCCTTCGATGTTCGCTTTGTAGTTTGTCCGTTGTCGTGTGCACAGGCATGACACAGTTTTTACGCTGTCGCCCATATGGTATTAATTTAAAGCTTAAGAATGCATGAAAGTCTTGTCTTATTTATAAATAATTTCAGATCTGACACGATTTCGAAAGTCTAAAGGATTTATTCGTGGAGATCTTTTTTCTGCCTTGTATTTCGATACCAATCTCCGGGTCATCAAATATATCCGTGCAAAAAAGATCTGCAGAATTAACACACCTTTGGAAACATTATTGAGAACTCTGAGATATGGAGGTTTTCTAATGACCGTTTCGAGCGCGTGTCGTGGTTAATCTTCAGATGCAGATTTGATTTTTACAGCAGGATATACTATTCTGAAAAATCAAGAGATACGTGCCTCGAATCCTGCACTAACGATGAGGAGGCGGAAGTTTTAACCCATAGGTTATCACCGTATTACAAAATTATTAGAATAGGTGAAAAGAACAAATAGACGTGAAGCCCTATAACGTCTAGTTTTGATTAGATAAGATCTTCTCATTTGTTAAGCGCACTAAACGCTTAACCGCTTTAATCTCCTGGATTTGAAGGATTACACCTATCTAATTGGAAACATAATCTTTTTTTATTTAAAAGTGTTTCTTTTTGTTATTTTATTCGAATCAAATCGCAAGCATAGTGAGTAGCGAAAATTAGATAAGGAAAATACGTATTTAACTTTCTGCAAATCAAAATATAGCGATTGGCACATAAGATAAAATAAAAGCAACAACGAAGTCTGGGTACAAGCGGCGTTATCGCTAAGAAGTGATCTCGTGCTCTTCCAGCCAAGTGCAGACAACCTTGTAATGTAGAGCATAACAATAACAACATTATAAGTGGGTATTGTTATATTTATTTAAGCTAAAAGACAAGACCTATCATCATTCATTGATCATTCATCTCATTGCCATCGCCGCGCTGGTCGAATGTAACTGAGTCAGGTCTCCTCTAAAGGGAAAAGGGTTTTGAATCAAAGTCCCAGCACCCTGGTAAAGTGCGGATTGATAGATTTCAAACCTTTGAGAACATTGTACTACCACTATCAGGTATCTAGGTCTTATTATCGAACTATCTTAGCTTGCATTGCATGGATTCGTTCGCATTGGTTATTGGCTTATTGGGTATTGAAATCCAGAGAGTTCTATACGTATTCAGTGAGATCAGATATATCCGAGACCAAATAGTGCGAATTATGAATTTCAATAGCTCGGTTCAACGACATTTCAAGCCCCACCCGTTGCAAAGTTGCAATATTGTCGTACCCACTAAAACAAGCCTAATGCTTGAAAGAGGAAAGGAATATCAGCTATCAGTTTCGTTAAACATAGATAATAGTATTTGAAAACAAACTATACTGACCAAGAATTTGCCCACCATTAGAAGCAGGTGAAAAGATTAACGGAACAAGGCTAGGACCAAGACAATCAACAATAATAAAACGAAGAGAGACAGTTCATTCCCTTAGAAGATAGAGATAGAAGTTTTTTCCAGTCCTCCTTACAAACGCACTGTTCAGTGGATTATTTTGACATGAAGTACACATTCAAAATGAAAATGTTATTGTTTGCAATCTAGCGCTAGTTTTGACCGCTGTACCACGTTATGGAATGTCGTTGAGACCATTCGTGGCCGACGTAGAGGTCCTAAATATTCGTTTGGTGATAGATTTTGCATATTAAATAGTATTTAGGTATATGTATTTAAATACCTTATCTTTAACTAGTCTTTTGGATAGAACATGAATAATGAACGATAGCATAAAATTCCTTACCTAACAAATGCGAGGTCACATTACTGTAGAATCACTAATTTCTTTTAAACGACCGTTTAATAGCTTAACGAGTATCTATAAGAGGACGCGAAAGACGCGTTTTTAAAATCTACCAGACCCAGTTTTACGAGGTCGATGGACTGCCAGCATCACCTTTTAACCTATCAGTTGATAAAAGTCTTAGGCTGAAATCTATAGACCGCACTCTCACTCAGCTGAGACTCAAGACAGAGTTAAAACGAGACAGATTTATGTCAGAGCATATTTGTGTCTCGTTTCAACCTCTATCTTGAGTCTGAGCTGAGTCAGAGGAGCTCTATAGATCTCAAAATTAGGCTGGGACCATGATCGTTAATGACTGACGCAAAAATGTGATGTAGGTTCTATTAAATATTATGTTTGTGGGAATTAGTTTGACGACCTCCCTGGCGCAGTGGTGAGCGCTGTGGTCTTATAACTGGGAGGTCTCGGGTTCGATTCCCGGCGGGGGCAATTTAGTAATTTATTATTTCTAAATTGTCTCTGGTCTGGTCTGGTGGGAGGCTTTGGCCGTGGCTAGTTACCACCCTACCGTCAAAAACGTGCCGCCAAGCGATTTAGCGTTCCGGCACGATGGCGTGTAGAAACCGATTAGGGGTATGGGTTGAATTTACACTGCTATACCCCATCCAAGTTAGCCCGCTACCATCTTAGACTGCATCGTCACTTACCATCAGGTGAGATCGCAGTCAAGGGCTATCTTGTCATAGAATAAAAAAAAAAAAAAAAATTAGTTCTAACTTAAAATAAATAATTATTTATTCCGTTAAAACATGTTGCGCGGCACATGTTGCGGCTTGATTGTTGCTAAGTTAAGACATGGCTTTACTTCAACACGGCTAAGTAGGTAATAGGTATAGCACGATCAAATAGGTAAGTAATCAAAAATAGGTACATTGGGCCCTCGATCAAGTTTTTATAAAAAAAAAAAAAAATATCTAAGTAAGTATGCAAGACGTAAGTACCGTATTTTTCTCAATTTTCAGTTTGCAGTTTTTATATTTAAGTAGATTTAAGTTATTCGATTTATTTACACACATTCGTTCAGAAGCGGCGTGTGTATAATTGGGTGACCTTGAACTGCCAATATGCATAAAGAGACCCTTACATATCTTATTACACCTTTATGATTACATAAGTTATTTTTGTTATTTATCACTTTATCAGCATTATTTAAATCAGCTTATATAAATCAATTACTATCAGAATAGATATTAATATGCTTTTCATTAGCCGTTAACCTGCCTAACAAATTAAAAACAAAACCTAACCTAAGTTATGTCAAACATTTAGATTTTTAATCTATGCCTCATTCTAAGTTTAAAAAAATAAAAATGATGGGTCACAATAAGTCAACTTTCACACTAACACACTTTATAATAATAGCTTGTTTAGCCTGAGAAAGTGGCAAGTTAACGAGACACCCATATTAAAATTTTCGTTACACTGTGTATCTCGACGTCAGACACCAAACCAATAACTAAAAGCTTAAGCACAATACGAAATAAAACCAATCAACAGCAGCGTGGACGCACACACACCATTTTAAATACACAAAAGTTCGTTTCGTTTTAAATAAAAAGTTCGAAATAAACACCGGCCAACGGGACACGTCCGTAGTCAACCGTGGCAAGCAAACTTGACTCGCTATTCGGCCGCTTATAGTGTCTTGCATTTCTTTCTATAACACGATTAATTTAAAGACCCCACCTTGATGTAGTTAATATAAAGCCCGCTGTAGCGTATCATAAAAGTCGCATTACACTACGAGGAAAACATTCCCTGCGTTAGAAGAAGACGACATGTATTTTTAATGCAGAAATCTTATATGTGAAAGAGAGAACGGTATAGTTTTGAGTGCAGGTACACGATAATGGAAGGTACACAAAAAATAATCCGTCACGTGTGAGATTTGATGTCGCATCATTATTCAAATTACAAGCGTGATAAAAAGGACTGTATTCCATAGGCAATAGACTTTAAATTGATTTGAAATACATTATAAATAATACTGTATAGTAAATTATACAACACTGATACACATTATCTCTCGGGACTATTATCTCAAATCAAAAGCAGATAACATGGTAGAAAAGAAATTACAATAACTATCAATAGACCTACGAGACCTACTTACTTCATTTAAATACTTATGCCCGTTTTCATCAACGTTCCCAAAATTTTATGGGCTACCTAAAATAAGTTAGGTGACGTTTAGGTACATAACTATTCAAAAATGAAGGAACAAATCGATCATAAGCGGTTACGAGATAATAATAGAAGATAAAAACAAAAAATGTTGTCTCTGACAATTACTTACAAAATAAAGTCATGCAAATTTCGGAGAAATCGATGGATATTATACATGGAAAAAAAAGAAAAATAAAATACTGACCGAATGGATAACCGTTTTGGAAGTCCATTAAAAATCTAAAATTCCAATAAAAGCCCTTTGAATGGTTATGTACTAGAAAACCTTTCAATAGGTACGTTAGGATTCGAATAGATTCAAAAACGCTTACCGTATACTGATTAACGGTTTCTTCTCGCCCTTCAAAATGTTAGCGTTCGTCCAAACGCTGTTATTGTTCACATATTTCTCGCGCTTGAGTTTCACTTTCTCCGATACTTTCGGCTTCAAAGATGGCGGTAGAATAGAATCTGCAGTTTTCGGCACCGGTGTGAACGGAGGGGGGGCTTTCCTAACGTTTTTCAAAACTGTGCTACCGTCATTTTCATCTTTCTGAACTGGTCTTTCTCCGGGGTCTGGAGTGGTCGGCTTAGCTCTGAGAGGCCTTGTTGGTTCCAAGGGGTTTTCAGGTCGAAGATTTAGAGTGCGGTCGCTGCTCCGTCTTTTGATCTTTTGTTCCACTTGCGGTACTGAGGAAGATAAACGATTTATGAACCTAGTTGAACTCTTCAGCCTTCTCATCAACAAAAAATAACCGGTCAAGTGCGAGTCATACTCGCGCACTGAGGGTTCCGAAACTATTGACCAATGTATTAATTAGGTACCTACTAATGACCTTCTAAACGTCAAAAAGAATCAAACGAGTCGAAACTCGATGGGGTTACGTCGTTTCATTACAGAGTTCCCATAAACGCCTTTCGGCTTCATCATCAGAACCTGCATATCATTTAGGACTAGAGAACTTGTCAAGACGAATTAAAAAGCCCAAACTCGATGGGGTTGTGTAGTTTTCTCACAGAGTCCCCAATCCATCTTTCATCACATTATTTGTCTCGTTGGTCTAGTGGATGTTCTACTGCAGATGACAAGGTTCCATTATATCTGTACCTCAGAGAGCATATAAAGACGTTGGCTTTACACCTAATCTCTCTCTCTGATTTCCGTATCATTGAACTATGAATTGCCTATTACTACTATATTATTTTGGGGTTGACACAGTATTTTGATAATACAAAATTATAAAAACAATTTAATTTATTCATTAAGTTTATCTTACCTATAAAAAATGTGAGTAGGAGATACAAACTTTGGAATTAAAGTGACCTAACTCAAAAATTGCAATTTGTGGGAAATGAGCAAGACTTCAAAAAAGTAGTGTTGAGTAAAATTGAATGTATCTCTGCCAATAAAACTATTAAAAAAGTTAATTATCTTAATACTTAATCATCTTATACGTATGGATTGGTAATACATATTATATTAAATGTTATTATAAATACATTTTACAACAACAGAAGTTACAGGAATTTTGAGTTAAATCACATTAATTCTAAAGGTGATATATAATCATAGCAAAGGTTGACATTGAGCTTACCACACAGTGATTTGAAAATAATGCCTCAGCATATCAGTTTAATAACATTTCTTTGACTGCAATTGGCACCAATAGGCATTCAACATTTTATCCTAAAAATATATAATGTCTCAAGGTAAACACAGAATGTATATGAGCTTATGACACAATCCTAAAAGTTGTAGGTTCTCTGGGTTGTGTGGAGGTACAGATATATGTATGGATTCTTCATAATCAATATTATCCATACTCAAGGAACCAAATATCAACAACAAAAAATTGACATTGTGCTGCATTTACTTCTGAATATATTATCTCTTCTAGCAGCAATCCAACATGCAGTGCAAACTCTAGTAATAGTCTGGTATTCTGGTAACCTGAAATAAAAATAATTATTGTTAAAATAATATAAGTAACTGGTAAATTGGCAAGCTAAGATTAAACTCTTAACAAATCCTACATCAAACTTTTCAACGAGACAAGTCAGGACATGTTAACTTGTCATCGTACTAAAGTCTCCTATAAGTGTGGGGAGTGCACTTGCAATTAGCTGGCAGCAAAAGTAGAATGTGCTTCTATTTTTTCTATTGTCAAATGATTATTTAACTGGCCTGTCCAAAAAATTATAATGCACGCCAGTTTTGCAAGTTACTTAACAAATGCCTTTGCATAAATTAGGCTTATCTCTGATTATATTATGATATATTGTTGTACAACACATAAATTATCTATACTTCTATATAATATTGACATGAAGAATACCTATTTAAATAAACTTGTTGAAAGAATTATTATAATGGTATGGGACAAAATTTAGGTAGCATTATTACTAATTAAAACAGTAACAATAACAAGCTAGTTTTAACTCGGTCTTAAGTCTGAGACTGTCTTCTATAGATAGGCATTTCTATAGTTAGATGACTGCATGAATTTGGGAGTTGTAGTTTGAGTTTCCCTTTCTAATGCTTCGTTTAAAAATAAGTAGGTACTCACCGACATTGGTGATGACGTATTATCCATTGGCGATCCAGTATTGTCCATTTTGATAATGGGTTTAATTCACAAAGTTAGGTATATGCATTAAGTCTCTGTCTCGAATACGAAGTTCACCTCCATACAAAGATAAAAGAAAACACTGATTCAGTACTAATATTGTAAAATGTAATATAACTATCCCACATATAAAACAAGAAATCAAATGTTATTTGTCTCCAAGAGAATATAAACCATTAAGTATGCTTATTTGTGCAAACTACTATTGAACTTTTGTTTGTTTGAATTTGGCTTTGAAAGTTTGAATTTTGAACCAACTTTGAACACCGTAGACAGCTGTCTACGCCTCTATGAAATCTATGCTATGATTAATACCTACTTTGTGTACCTACTGGACTGGCTGTCTCTGCAGGTACCTACCTACCTAGACCTACCTACCAATGATTAGATACCTTAATAGTTATGAATCAATTTGAAGCACCACATTTGACATACGAGTGTCTCTGGAACTAATAATATTGCAAATGGTGCACCGACCGCCATAATTTTATTAACTAATATAAATAGTGAATAAGTAATAGTGGAGAAATAAATTAAAAGTAATTGCATTTATCAATGCAGTGTTGCTAACTTTGTTATACCTATACAAAAGTTAGCAACAAATCAATACTTTCAACTTGAAATTTTATAATTTTTGAGTAGGATTTTATTTTGATTTTAGTAGTAGTGAGTAATATTTTATTTATTAGAATGACATACTTAAATCTGTAACATAAAAAGTAAAATCAAAGTTTATGGGTAGGGAATGCGTGTATGTACTACTGTACTAATAGTACTAGAATTTACTAAATGACATACAGCACAGCACAGACAGCAGCCTGTCCACTGTTAATCATAGATTAATTCTAGAGGTCAGTGTAAAAAAGTTGTAATAATAATCTGTAGTAGAAAAAAAAACTATTAGTGTTCTGTGAATCTGTAGTTGTGACAAGTGACATGTGGACGTGACGCGTTAAAAAGTTAAGCTTTGAACAAACTAACGGACACGTAAGCCGCGGCTGGATAGTAAATTCCATTGAACTTTAGACACTATATCGGGCGTAGTCGCGAACGTAACCTTTGGCGATCCTTGAGCGTTCGGATGTCCGATAGAAATATGGGCCTGCTGATCTCAAACGACTGTGCACACTTATCAGTCGCAGCTATAGTCGCGGCATCCGATAGTTTGTTTTTAGCCTTAGCGTTGCAATTAATTTAAAAGCCATAGTAAGTTATCGTTTTTTTTTTTTGTTTTTTTTACTGTTTTAGGTACTATTAATGGTTTAGAGGTATCAAAATCTCCGTAATTTGCAAGATTTTAATACTGGTGTTTGTAAAATATAACGGGACTTACTATGAAACTAAGAATTAGGTGTGGAAAGAAACGATTTTTGGAAGATGTCCCTTAATTTGTTTTAATAGTGAGAAAGCCGTGGTTTTAAAGCTGTAACTTTTCACTGAGTTAAGCTATAAGCTTGATATTCTTAAAACACTACGAGACCATTGAACTTTATATTCAGTATAAATTTCGACTTAGTATCATAAGCCGTTTTCGAGAAAAACGGTGGTGACACACTGACAGACAGACGGACAACGGAGTGATCCTATAAGGGTTCCGAAGTTTTTTTTCGGAACCCTAAAAATAACGTTTTGTACATTAAGGCCCGGTTTCCACTAAAGCGGAGAGGAGAGGAGATGCGTTTTGATAACCAATCAGATCTCCTCTCCGCTTAAGCGGAATAACGAAATAAACTGGCCTAAACTGCACAATGACTGCATTCAAACTGCAATAATGTAGTCCATACGTCTATACTCTTAACTCAATATCTACATAAATAGTTACGCCAATAATTGCTATATATCAGCGATCACAGCTATATATAAATCTATTTAGTGTCAGGTGGAAAAATCTAGCGAACTTGGGGAGGCCATATACGATCAAGTTTGCCATCAAGTCTGCATGATACCGCGTCAAGTCTGCCGCGGACTCCACGCGGCATTATGCAGACTTGACGGCAAACTTGATCGTATGTGGCCTCCCTAAGAGCCATATCTCATTAGGATGCCTTAGCAGCGACGCCTGCAGAGCCGCCAAAACAAGCACAGCGGGCCGTTCGGGCTGGCGGCGACGCCAAGCCGTCGTGAAGTATGTTGTAGTATATTTTGACACGTTTTAACTGGTGGCGCTGCCGGTGTCGCTGCCATGGCATCCTGATGAGATAGGGCCCTTATATCAAGTTAAGCGACTAAAAAGGTCCGAGTGAGTCTGCCAACTTTTTTTTTCTTAATTACCTGTTCTGGGTCGGTTTCTCGTGACGGGTTTGGTCTCCGCGCTGCCTATTGTGGTGGTTTCCTGTGCGGAGCAAGTGTGACCGGCGGTCGGGACCGCCTTGCTTCGAGAGCTGAAAGTTGTCTTGAAGAAGTTCGCCGCTACGCGCTTGCGGACGACCGACGCGCTCTGTTGGTTTCTGAATCACGTAACAAGGATAAAAGTTTAAAAACTGTAACCCGACTACGGGAACTCCGTCTTATTTTTGGTTCGAATAATACCCGACCACAATAACGAATTGATTGACACTTCATTCGTTCATAAATATCGGCTTAGTAGTTTAGGCGCTACTGTGGGACATACAAATTAGATATATAGACTGCTATAATGGGAACCCTTTCTTTTGGCAGCAAGGTGAGCATGAGCAGGAGAAAAAATTTTATCCCTGATTTTATCCACTGACAAGAGAAAAAATTATCTTCTCCCTATGCTAGAGCATGGCGACAGGGAAAAGGACAAGTATATTTCTATAAGTATAGTTATCTATTGTGGATATTATTTCCACTGTGTCGAACATAGCCAGAACGGTGGGTGGGTAAAACTGAGCGAGAGGATGAACATTTTATCCTTTCTTCGTGGATAAAATATGTCCCCGCCCATGTTCATCCTGCAGTAGATCGAAGCCGGGTAAAGGATATCTAGAGTTAAAACTAGTAACGCCATCTACACGCAGCTCCAAAAATTAAATTCAAACTTACGTAGATCCTCAGAAGATGGCGCTAGTAGTACGACCAACAATTAAAATCGATGTTTACGAGTTTTCATGTTAATTGTTGATGATAATTAATACAATATGTCTACCTAATACTCGAATGTAATAATATATTATGTACACTTAATCTCTTTTGGTCCAATTTCGATTAGGTACCTACTATAATATGTATTGTGTATAGTTATATGTTTAACTAGCTGTCCCCTCGCGACTTCGTCCGCGTGGAATTAGGTTCTTTGAAAATCCCGTGCGGACTCCTGATTTTGTCCGAATAAAAGTAACCTATAACACACTGTCTGCAACCATACCCATCAAAGAATCACGTAGATCCGTTGCTCGATATTAACTTGAAAAATTATGGATTTTCATACAAACATTCAACCCCCATTCAACCCCTTTGGGAGTAGAATTTTTGAAAACCGTGAAACACGTCCTTTTTTATTTTTAACTGAAAGCCCAAATACCGAATTTCATGGGTATAACTTGAAAAATGACGGACTTTCATACAAACTTTAACCCCCCCCATTTAACTCCCTTTGGGGGAGAATTTTCGAAAAATGTAAAATACGTAATTCTTTATTTTTGATCAAGAGCCAAAATATCAAGTTTCATAAACATAACTTGAAAAATAACTTGAAGAACGAAGGACTATCATACAAACATTCAACCCCTATTTAACCCCTTAGGGGGTAGAATTTTTTAAAAGTGTGAAACACTTACTTTTTTGTTTTCAATTTAAAGCCTAAATACCGAATTTTATGGGTATAGCTTGAAAAATGACGGAGTTTCATACAAACTTTAACCCCCCTTTTTACCCCCTTGGGGGGAGAATTTAAAAAAAATGTAAAATACGTAATTCTTTATTTTTAATCAAGAGCCAAAATATCAAGTTTCATAAACGTAACTTGAAAAATAACTTGAAGAACGAAGGACTATTATACAAACATTCAACCCCTATTTAACCCCTTAGGGGGTAGAATTTTTAAAAACTGTGAAACACGTACTTTTTTGTTTTCAATTTAAAGTCTAAATACCGAATTTCATGAGTATAACTCGAAAAATGACGGAGTTTCATACAAACTTTAACCCCCCTTTTTACCCCCTTGGGGGGCGAATTTCGAAAAATCCTTTCTTAGTGCTCGCCTACGTCATAAAAGGAACCTACTGTCAAAATTTCAAGTTTCTAACTTCAGTGGTTTAGGCTGTGCGTTGATCGTCAGTCAGTCAGTCAGTCAGTCAGTCAGTCAGTCAGTCAGTCAGTCAGTCAGGACAAGCCTTTTTATATAATTATATGTTTAATTATATACGGAAAAGTATATAATAAATGTATGTAGTTGTTATGTTATTTAAATGAAACAAGAAAAGTGACAGATTTTTTGACATAATTTTCATAAGATTTTTTGACCTAAGTTTCGTTTAAGTTTTTTTATGACTTACTTCAACTGGATATTACTTGGCACCCCCGGCGCCTTCTGCTGCATAACCTCTTCGATCTTTAAAACAAAACAAAAACAATCATTAATTATTAGATATTAATTAATATGAGACAGGTAGGTACATTGCTATGGTCTTCTAAGTTCGTTGGGATCCTAAGGTGCTGGATTGGCGAGCTCGCACGGGAAAGGGCAATGTTGGCCGAATCCCTACTGTAATGGTTTGCAGTTGCACCGGAGCAGTGATCACTGGAGAATCACCGGTGATTCTCCGGAGAAAGTAATCAATTGAAAACACCGGAGAAACACCGGTGTACCACCAGTGATTAAGGCCCATATTACACTGTACCTACTCATGACCTACTCTATACTACTAGGACCTCTATATAGGATCCCATTTCGCACCATAGACAGAGATTCACCGGAGATCTCCGGTGAATCTCCGGAGAATGGCAAATCACCGGTAATTTTCACCGGTGCTCGAAATTCCGCTCCGGTGCAAACCTCTACCCTACTGAGTGGACCGGTGACATCAAGCGAGTCACAGGGAGCTGCTGGATACGAGCAGCGCAAGGCCGAAGCCTGTGGATGTATATGCAAGAGACTTTTATCCAGACGTGGAGATCTATCGAATAAGAAGACACTTTTAATAAACGGGATACAAAATCCAAACACTTTACATACTTTACTCATAATTTTTCACCCGGCACATATAATATCATTATAAAATTTACTGTTAATTTTTACTGGATTAGCCGTGCTTATGACAATGGTGCACTCACATTGCGATATTATTGCAATTTAGGTGCCCGCAATTTTTGTTATCACAACAATAATAATATTATCTAGTCTAGTATTGATTAGGTGAGCAGTGGAAGTTATTTGTCGATAGGAAGGTACTTAAGACTTAAGGTGACGTAGTAGGTACATAAATGTTTTTAATTTATTTTGGAGCAATAATTTAATGTACCTACTTATCTAATATCAAAAAAAAAAAACAATTTCTTTTTTTGGTTTTTGTTATATGTACTGTTATGTGTTTATACTTTCATATTATGCATTTAGTAAAAAGCTGTGATTTTATACATCGATGTTTGTATAGAATACTAGCTTTTGCCCCCGCGACTTCGCACGCGTGAAATTAGAAAAGATTTTCCCGCTTTTCTGTTGAAAATTTTCCTGAATTTTCTTTGCTATAAACCTCACGGAGCCCGAGACCTTTCCAACGAATGCAAAACCGTGGAAATCGGTTCGTGCGTTCTGGAGTTATAGCGTCAGGAAGGAAAACCCGACTTATTTTTATATAGTAGATATTTAGATATAGAAATGTAGGCAGATAACTTTTAGAACATCTAACGTATCTGATTTTAATATAGTGAATTAAAATGTATTTTATTTACTAAGAGTACAATTATTTATATTTTAATGAGTAATAGTTATTTACTACTTTACCACAATAAAATTGTACTGCTTAGTCCTTCTGATTCCGGTCCACATGATGAATGGTTGTTATATGGCTTCTAAGAACACTAATCAGTAAGCACTAACTCCTCACCCTACAACCTACTCGTAAATAATCACGTAAATTATCTTGAAAATAGGTATTTAATATTTGCAACATACGCAGTAATTATTATTTTTATTGTCAAAATCATAGTACGTAAGGAATTGTCAAAAAAAAGGAAAATCTGAAAAGCACAGCTGAAAAGGTTTTTATGTTCTGAATCAAGCTTTCGATAAGTTTTTAAAAGTATGCTTTATTTTTATGGGATGGAAGGATGCTCATCAACGGAATCCCCTAGCTCTATTTAATTGTGCGGATAACGCAGTAAGTCGACTTACGTCAGTTTGTCACTGATAAATGTCCTGGGTTTCCCTATTCCTAAATCCGAATAGGGAAACCCAGGAGCTATTGATAACTTGAGTTTGTTCAAAAGATCATCAATTTAGCTGAGCAAATAACATTAACTATGTCTATTTTTAAAATAAACTTAACGTCCATTTTTGTGTCAATGTTACGAACAAAATGCACGTTGCGTGTATAATTGACACTACCCGGGCATAACTAAACTAATGTCGCATAGGGCCTTTGAAACTTTAATTTTGGGTCGTTTGTTTGTTGGTTCGTATTAAAAGTACGTGTTAATTTACGACTGGGTAGGTAAGTACTAGCTTTGGCTAGAGTTACTGTGTCTAAAACTGATGTTAGCCAGAAAACGTCGATTTCACACCGGATTTCTGGGCAGAGTATTTATTGTGTATGAAATCGGCACTATTAGGCAGAGTAGATAGTATATTTCAAATTGACGCTATTCGAGAAGAGTAGGCTGTACAACGGAAGATCTTTAAAGAGTATTTAATGTATTGTGCTGCTCAGAACGAATCGACTTTATACAGTGCTTTTGGGCAGAGTATGTTATGTAAAAAATTGACGCTATCCCAGTGTTGATATAGGGCCTCTGCGCAGAGTTCCCAATCAGCTATTTTATATAACCGGTCTGCCACAGCTAGCTTAGGTTAAGGTTACTTTAATTGATATGCTTTTCAACCAAGCGGCGCAATCCTGCTATCGTAGCTATCGTTGAACAGTCCGGGCGTTGTAGAATTTGCAAAACCTGCCAACTTTGCATGTAACAATAAGTAACATCACTGCCCATTTCGCAGAAACTAATTATAAAAATACATTTATCTTATTTAGCGTGTAAACGTGGATCTCACAGATATGGAGTGACAACAAATCTGAGCTTATTAATTTGCATGCCGAACGGCCTAAGTCAATACTTGCCGAAATGGCGAATGGGCAATTAAAATGCTTATTTTGCGATTCCTTGATAACGATACCTTTTGGCGTAAATGCATAGGCGTAATTTTTTATACTATTTAATTCTCAATTCGTCGCGTAGACATATATATTTTTTTCTAGCAAAGGACCGTACAAAGGCTATTGTTCTTTAGCCCTACTTCCAAGCTATTGCTACCACAGTAAAAGAAGGTTAAGCTTTTCTACGGCATATAAAAAAAGTTCTTGTCTTAGAATCATTTTGTTTTATTCTCATTGGGCTGTAACAATTCTCAGCTAAAAATTTTTTTCTAGCAAACGACTTGAGCCTTGGTTTTTAGCTGAGAATTGTTACAGCTCAAAGAGAATAAAACAAAATAGCACTAAGGCAAGAACTTTTTTTATCTTTTATGTTGAGCCTAAGCAACAATCCATTTAAGTTCAGCCAACAAATTCTACCCCTAAGAGGGTAAAATAGGGGTTAGAAAAATCGAACTCCAAGCGGATGAAGTTGCGGGCTAAAGGTGGTAGTTCCATAGAAGCATAACAAATCGCTTGTCGCTTATGCTTCACACCATACAATAATCCCACCTACACCCCTAAAAAACCCAAGCCATTGAACTCTCCCCGTGAGATCATGCAATCTCCATATTCCATACCTAGTGAGTATAGTTGTGACATCAGATAAAATTTAAATTAATTTTTAGTGTTGGCACCCTTCGGGTTCGGGACTAGGGCTGCCAGATTTTTTTTTCAGCCTATAAGGGACAAATGGTTAAACGGGCAAAAAAGACAGGATTTCAGTTTTTTACCCGGGACAAATAAAAAACAAAATTATTTGATGTCATTTATTAATTTTTTTCCGAGGATCGAGTCAGTTTTAGCATATTTTTATTCATTTTAACATATCTGTAAAAATCAATACAATTATAATCGTAATTAAAAACGGTCATCAAATCGCTTTTTTATGAACGTTGCGTGTGTTAGTTCCATAGTTACTTGGACTTGGAAAAACAAAGTACGGTTCAAATACGGGACAGAGTCAGTCCCGCCGGGACATTTTAAACTATGTCCAAAATACGGGTCGTCTGGCAACGCTATTCGGGACCCTATATTACTAAGCGTCCGCTGTCCGTCCGTCCGTCCGTCCGTCCGTCCGTCCGTCAGCGGACTGTATCTCACGAACCGTAATATGTAGATACTTGAAATTTTCACAGAATATGAAACAAATAATAAAAAAAAGTTAAAACTGAAAGATAAAGTAATATTATGCTGTAGGTAATCCGCAAAAACCAGAATAAATCTTATAGATTTTAGCCTTCCGGCACGATGGCGTGTAGAATACTATAGGGCTATACCCTTCCCAAGTTAGTCCGTTATCAACTTAGACTGCATCGTCACTTACCATCAGGTGAGATCGTAGGCAAGCACTATCTTGTCATTGAATAAAAACAATATAGGTACATACCTACTCCTTTTTTCAGGCAGTCGTATAAAAAAAAGTAATACTATATTTACGGGCTAGAGCTCCCACCCTTACCATTCAACCTAACTTCCACCAGACACCATTCACTGGATTGGAGTTAAACATCAAACTTTTCGCTCTGACCGAATATTTTTTATCTCCCAACGAAAATAACCTTCATCTGTTATCTAATCAAACACAGTTTTCGTGAATTATCACGAAATACATTATAAAACTATTTTAGGAACGAGTAAAATTTTAATGAAATGCCGACGTACCTTAGTCCTTGATAGATTAAAATGTCGTTTTTTTTTATATTTTTAGCGAGCAAACAAGCAAGCGGGTCATCTGATGTTAAGTGATTACCGCCGCCCATGAACATTTGTAGCACCCGAGGCATCACCAATGCGTTACCGGCTTTTTAGGAATTTGTTGGTCCGCCCCTTGAATAACGCCGTTTATAATAAAAAAAACTAAAAGGAAAAAATGTCGCTTACTAAGTCGGCGTTCATGGCTCGACATAATCCTAAAATATTTTTATCTCTGTAGAACAAAAGGTGTTGGAGCCTTTTTCTGTAGGGCAAGAGGCTCTCTTTGTTCCATGTTACGTGAACCCTACGCCCTACACCTGGCGGGCATCCCGACCCTTAGCTTTTTCAAGAGGATGCTTGACATAGTACTGCCTGAGGTACAGCAGAAGTGCCAGCGCACTCTTAAATGCAATTAAATTAATTAAAAACACGCTCATTGCGATATACAGAGACCGGAGTGTTATTTTGAAAGCTGGCAGTTAAATAAAAACTACGATAATAAGGGATAGAGGAATTTGGTTTGAGGAACCACGGGCTTTGAATTTTGACCCTTTCTCTATCCCATGAATCACATGTGAGCATAGTCATTGTCTAAGTATTAGTAAGTATTACATATTGTTTAATTTAGTGTATCTTATAAGTATGTGTTTTATTAAGGTTTTATTTAATGGGTCTAGTTGCCTGAAACATTTTATTTAGATAAAAAATTTATAGACAAAAACTAGTGAAAATGAAATAATAGAATTAATAAAATTACCTATTAAAACGTAGATAATTAAAATGAGGTTGAAATATTATTTTGTAACAAATTATTTTATCACTATACCTTATGAATCACTCATGAATGAATGAAAGGGAAGGCCGATAGTAATACTTATGTTAATTTATCGAATTCATATGAATGAAACTGTAGTTAACCTCAATTCAATTCTTAAACTGCATTACGCGTCCTGTTGATAAAGAAACTATAATTTACATCCATTAATTTTATCGAAATCTATTAGGTCACACAATTAGAGTTCATTGATATTTTCTACTATAGGGTACCTACCTACCTACCTATGTACGGGTCGCAGACGTAACCTTCTTTAACTGAGTTCAAAATATTATTATGGATTTATTAATTCACTAGCTTTTGCCCGCGGCTTCCGTCACGTTAAATTCGATTTTTGAAACCCCTATTTTCCGCCCTGAGGAGTTTAATTTTCAAAGCCTCAATAGCCCAACGGTTAAAGGTGCGGACTGAAAACTGAAAGGTCGCAGGTTCGAACCCCACCCGTTGCGCTATTGTCGTACCTACTCCTAGCACAAGCTTTCCGCTCATTTGGAGAGGATAGGAGAAAAAAAAAACTCTTTCTTATAGCGAATGCCTCCTGTATGCCCGATCCGTCCAGCGGTTAGAGCTGATGTGCATTGATAGATCAATCAGTCAGTCAATCAGTCACTCAGTAGTTACATCAAAAAATTTAACTAGATTAAGCTTTTTTACTAATTGAACAATAAAATGTATTGAATTCGACATAAGTATTTATTTTTCTATTTTTTCAAGTCTTGAGAAATTAAGACCTAGCGAAAACTACGCTAATAAATAACCAAGGTACCTACTTGTAGAAATCAAATACCTCTATTATTGACCTCTATACTTATATTTTTTATATAGTAGCCAAATAGTTTAATTAATATATTATTTTAATAGTAAAGTAAGGGCACATTAAATTACACTATCTAGCATTGCAATAAACCTAACACCATTCATTGTAATTCAAGTTCTCAAAGGTCTGACACTAAACGAGAGAAATTCCGGACGGTTTTCGAAATTTGCATTTAACTTAAATATCAAATGCCTTGCAAACTTGAAACCATACCTAAGCATTAATATCAGATGAACAGGCGATAAATTTATCACTGTAGACATTGCATTAAGATTGATCACTGGATAGGGTTGTCGCTTTCGTAAGCCCCATATAAAGCGAACATTTTTTTTTGTTCATCATTTGATTCTATGATCATATATATGGTCTTTTCAGCTTTTTGCCATTACGTAGATTACATTTACTTATTTTGTTCATTAATTCAGGAGTAATAGGGTTCTTACAAACAGTCAGACAGATGAACAGGTGCAAATTTTGGGTAGATTGATAGCTTTGGGCTATTTCTTGAAATAATAAAAAAAAATTACTTTGTTCATTAATTCGGGAGTAGTAAGGTTCTAATAGACAGTCAGATAGACGTATAGATACAAATCTTAGGTGGATTAATTCCTCCAGGTAACCACCTGGACCACCTCGACCATTCGTTGTGCCAGATATTTTTTTTCCACGTATTACGAAACTGTGGAACCAATTCCCTACGACGGTATTCCTACTAAAAACTACAACATGGTGTTATTCAAGGCACGGGCACCAAATTCAAATTCAAATTCAAAATTAATTTATTTCATGTAGGCTAACTTGTAGCTCTTATGACACGTCATAAATCTACCACCTACTTCCAAACTCCGGGCTGAAAACCCAATACATTTTTATCCGGGAATAAAACCTGGAACCTCGTAATCCTTAGTTGAACTTGTTAACCACTAGACCAACGAGGCAGTTAAAAATATTTAAAAAAAAAAGTAAATTGCTTTGACAATGCCAACCCTAGCTAGGCCGGTAAATGTGGAACGCCTTGCAACAGCCGCCCACTTGCACAAGCTTGACTTGACTTGATCAGTCTCTAATGTGGCGAAAACTTTATTAGTGCCGTTGAACCACTCGGTATATATTATATTAATTGTCGATAGAAACGCTTAATTAAGGATGCAGATGCAGATTTCATTTTTACAGCAATGGTTCAAGTTCTAGCCGAAAAAAAAAACAGGTAAAAATTACACCATACTTCCAAGGTACGATACTGAGTAGAAACATAAAAATAATGAAATTGGTTCGACAAAAGAAATCGCCCAAAAAGTTAGGTCTAATTTTTATCCAATTTGCCATTATTTTCAATGTGTTGCATATTACAGGGATGATACGGGCATTTTTTTTTTAATGAATACTTATCTTCCGAATTATAAGAAGGAGAATACATGATGTATTTGGCGCTTACTACACTCCTAGTCCGCCTAGACGCTACTCGTAGCATCTATCGCGTTTCACAAGAGGTTTTGGATATAATTAGTATGTTTTATTTCATTTATCGCGGGGATTTTTTTCTGCCATTCTGCTCACTGTTAAAAACCCATCATACATCAACATCCTTCATGGCGCGACCAATATTGCGCCATAAAGGATGTTATTGATTTGATCGTTTGGAATGACGATACCTACTACAATAATCCCGGAAAATTAAAGTTTCTGCGGGAATTAAATTCACGTGAACGAAGTCGCGGATTGGCTAGCCGCTAGCTGATGCCCGCGACTTCGTCCGCGTGGATTAAGTTTTTAAAATTATTTTTCCGGTTTAATTTTAGGTTGGTTGGTTGTTTATATGCTATAGCATATAAGTAGGTAATTAAAACTTCAGACGACGATTTCGCCATTGTACTATACATTTTAAACTATGTCGGTTCTTATAGTTGAAACTAGTTGAACAAAATATATAGGTAGGTATAATAAATCCAAAACAGGTGTATCCTAAGTATTTAGGCATTCAAAGCCTACCTGTACTATGCTAACACAACCTCCTTGGCACACCTAGGACCTAGAACCTAGAAATGTTTATTGGGCTAGAATCCAGGTCATAAGGTCATCTATGATACAGTGCTGTTGACAACGGTGGGTAAAGAAATCTGGCCAAGTGCGAGTCGGATTCACGTAAAACGGTTCCATACCACCACACGACTTTTTTTTTTTTTAATTTGTACCTACCTAATCCTGTTCATATACAAAATATGTGAAAGTGTTTGGATGTTAGTTTGTTCTTCAATCACCCAGCAACGATAGAACAATATACGTTCCGACCTAACGAGTTCCGGTTACGAAGGACCTTAAGAGCGACATAGGCTACTTTCATTCCGGAAAAATAAAAGACCCAATAAGTAGAAACCGATTAGGGGTATGGGTTAAAACTGCTATACTACCATCCAAGTTAGCCCGCTACCGTCTTAGACAGCATCGTCACTTACCGGCAGATGATATAACAGTCAAGAGCATTGCATCAAAAAAAAAAGGTAGGTAAAGCCGGCTATTTACTAAAGAAAAAAGTCCTAATTATACTAACTACTAGCTGAAGCCCACGACATCGTCCGCGTGGAATTAGTTTTTAAAATACGGCGAGAACTCTTTGATTTTCCGGGATAAAAAGTAGCCTATGTTATCAACTATACCCATGCAAAAAACACGTCGATCCGTAGCTTTGTTACAGCGTTATTGAAGGACAAACCAACAAACAAAAAGGAAAGGATTTAATCATATAAACTTCGCTAACGGTTCATTAATTCATCAAGATAACGTCACTATTATGTTTTAAATACACCGTTAAATCTAAAGGAAACAAAAATCAAGGACACTAACCTCTTAATTAAACTCCAAATGCGAATTTGGAGTTTAACTTAACAATTTAATAACACCACTTTAGTCAACACAACTACACAATCACTAACAAATTAATTTATACCATAAATTAACGAAAGAAATTTTAAAATAATAAGGAGAAAAAAACACGTCAAATTCGCACAATGATAATAACTTACTGGAGTTTAGAATACCCAAAACTTTACAATTCGTTAAGCCTCTTATCAAAAGGCTCTTGAGATAAAAATCTGATTCACATTATCAAGTTGCCAACATTTTTTAATCACCAACAGTCATCGATGTATTTAGTTATCGGTGTAAATTTCAGAACGTTCTTCTTTTTTTTTTTAATTTTTTAATCTGTATTTTTTATCTGCGCACGCGTTTGGCGCGTTTTCTGACTGTCACTCCACTGGCGGGAAACTCAAACGCTTGCGTCAACGAACCTCGCTAAAGTGGGTGTGATAAGCATACAGCTATATTTAAGGACTTCACACACGGCAGCTATAATGTAAAGATGTATATTATAGCACGATACATCTCGATACATCTCATTACATCTTTCCATATAAATTGACAGGAGACCACACACGACAGCTATAATGTATATTTTTACATCTTCGTATCTTAAGATACCGAGCGGTATGAAAATATACATTTATATCTCGATACATCTCGATACATCTCGATACATCTCAATACATCTTTACATATTTCCGTATATTTACTCAATAGCAAGGGTGTTCAAAAATAGAGGTGGTCGTTGCAAAACATAAATAGTTACATCGTTAGTTTTAATCAGTACGAAAATACGAAATATGCGAGTAACGAAATGCATTCGTGAATAAACGTACTCGGTACTGATGGCGCATACCTTTATGATCTAATAATCACCGGTGACACACCGGTGTTTCTCCGGTGTTTTCAATTGATTACTTTCTACGGAGAATCACCGGTGATTTTCCGGTGATCACTGCTCCGGTGCAAACCATTATACTTTCTCAAATTTAGGATGATAATTTTGGCAGATTACGTTCAGGAAGTTTCGTTTTTTTTCCGGTAAAATGTAATACAGATAATGTGGTACTTCATTGATGGGAACCGCCCACTTAGTAAAGTACCATGCGTATCGAACAACCACAGACTATCGAAAATCGTTTCTGAATTGAAATAGATCGAACATGTAAAAATTAACATTTAGGTAACTATATTATTTTTTATATATATTAAATCGTATGTAGGAATAATTTTATCATTAATTTATAGTAGGTTTGTATTTTAAGGTAGATCAAATATTGCCACGCGTATTCCTCGCTGAAAATTGTTCTATTTTTGGCACATATGGCAATGCCCGCATCATAATCACAATCTGAATCATCTTCTGATGAACTATCTAGTAAATCTAGTAATAAATAACTTGACAGATCCATATTAAAAATAATAACACCCTGTATAGCACTTTAGTAGCTGGGAAGTGCGTCAGTCGAGACGTATACCAATGGAATGAAGGGAAAGATATATTACATTACCTGCTCCGTGTGTGATAGGTTAAGATAATGTAAAGCTATACATCCCGGGATGTAATATACATTAATATACATTATAGCTGCCGTGTGTGAAGTCCTTTAGTGAATAATATTATTTTGGACTGTTTAGTAATCTTGTTTGTTTGCAATTTATTTATTTGCAAATTATTATTTTCATATCAATTGTAGGTAAATGGTGCAATTTCCCCTTTTGTATAAATAAAAAAAAAATAGAAGCATACGTCCTACTCTATAAGATTAATTCTTATTTTATTTAGTTACTTAAAATCTATACTTAATATTATAAAGCTGAAGTTGTTTGTTTGAACGCGCTAATATCAGGAACTATTGGTTCGAATTGAAAAATTATTTCTGTGTTGCATAGTCCATTTATCGAAGAAGGCTTTAGGCTATATAACATCACGCTGCGACCAACAGGAGCGAAGCATCAGTGAAAAATGTTGCAAAAACGGGGAAAATTATCTACATTTAAAATATATTCTTTTAAAAACTTTTTAATCGCGATCATAATAACAGAAATTGACGCGGACGAAGTCGCAGGCAAGAGCTAGTATTTGATAAATGTCAGGAAATCATTTACAAAGTTGTGCTTAAAACTAACTAACTTAGCTAAGTCAAACTAATTACTAAGCACACAATAAAATATTGCCTTTGATAGTGTTATAATTTATAACGTAGTAAGTAGTAACTATAATACTATGTTTATGAGTGTTACTGTCATTCATTGTTCCTATTACTATCGATTATCGATCAAGTTTGACTATGCAGACTGAAAACGGAAAGGTCTGAGGTTCAATCCCCATCCGTTGCACTTTAACATGAGCTTTATGCTTATTTTGAGGGAAGAAGGGAATATTAAGCAAGTTCAATGGCTTATATTCTATTAAAAAATATACTTAAATAATATATTTATCCTCCAAACTGATTATAATATGAGTACATGATTATTGTATGATGGTAGTTTCGTATTTGTGTCTTTTGGGGTGGAGAAATTGGGGCCGTGGGGCCTGCATGGGGGCTCCAGCTCTTTTTAAAAGGTTAAGCTATCTTAAAAGGTCATCGAGTCCACCGGGGATCCAAGAGCTGGCAGCTATCCTAGCAAATCCTAGCAGCCAAAGAATTATAGTTTGGCCATTCAACGGGGCAATGCTGCCAGCATCTTGGGTACTATTCCGCGCTGCGGCGTTATCGATGAGTTTTTAGATTTATATTAGTTTTAATTTTCGATACAGTTTTATTACAATTAAAATCATATTTTAGTACCTAAATTTAAATAAAAAATAAATAAAATTGAAAGTCTTCTACACGATCTAGAATATCTGTTCCCTTTTCCACCACCTTAAAAGCGGATGGTTTATCGTTCTATCCTTGTGGTTTTTACATCTTTGGCAATGGCATTGTGCGAATTTCCGCTTTTTATTTGTATCGATTTTATCGCTTTATGAATTGTGACCTCCGTTTATATCTGTTTTATTTCTTTTAAGTTATACAAATGGAATAAATAAGATTTCATTGCTGATGTTAACCTTTTTTCACACATAACTTAATTAAGTGAAGAAGGAATTTTATGCCCGTTTTTTTAACGTTCCTAACTTTTAAGAGTTACCTAAGCTTAAAACGTTTAGCTTTATTTACGCTTTCTGTGAATTTCGTTTTCACGATCTTTTAGGGAACACCTAAAGGAGGAAATTAAACTTGGTAAGGGGTTGTATTTAGACTCTAATTACATCTAAATTTTGGAGGCTACCTAAGGGGATAATTTATATACGGTTTCTTTCTTTGCAGAGGAGAAAATAAAAAATCTAAAATCACGCCCTTCGACATTCAAGACGTCATTGCCATTAAAAACATTACCAGAAAAGAAAACTTTCGTCACAGTCGTGGTTACAGCACACTTTTTTGGGTTACAAAAAAAAGTACAACTATTATTTCATTGTCAAGGGTCAAAAAGCCTCAATAGCCCAACGGTTAAAAGTACATACTGAAAACTGAAAGGTCGCAGGTTCGAGCTCCACCCGTTGCACTATTGTCGTACCCACTCCTAGCACAAGCTTTTCGCTTATTTGGAGGGTAAAGGAGAATATAAGTCAAGTTCAGCTTGGCTAATATTCTTTTTAAGTACAAAAAAAAAGGGTTGGTACCGTCGATCATTCATTCAGGGTCATTTTGTAACGGACAACGGTCGACGACGGCCAACTAGGAGTGACGGATACTAAATAAGTTATCCAAAGCAAGTCTTTTTTTTTTCGAGACGTTCGGATTCACCGAACGAAGAAGATAAGGGAGGCAGGGGCGATGCACCCGCGGAAAATCATAAGGTAATTGAAATATCTATAAGTACTTACTTCATTTTTTACTTTTTTTTAAAGAATATTAGCAACCTGAAGTTGAGTAATATCCTTCTATCTCTTCCAAATAAGCAGAAAGCTTGTGTTAGGAGTGGGTACGACTATAGTGCAACGGGTGGGATTCGAACCTGCGACCTTACAGTTTTCAGTTCACACCTTTAACCGTTGGGCTATTGAGGCTTCTGTTTTCTTTGTCCACATTATTCCGCCTGTATTTATCATGCAAACCTGCAACGCAGGCTCACGTAAAGGACAACAATAAGAGTTACAACATCCGCCCACAGCCACCTCGGCTGCAGCGCTGCTCCATTAATTACCGAGCAGCCTTGACGGCAACAGGCTGCCGACCCTAACACAGATACTAGGTCCCTTTGCCTTGCTCATGATATCTGAATATAGAAAAGGAAAACGTGACTGACTGACTGATAGATCTATCAACGCACAAACCATTAGAATCGGGCTGTTTGGCATACAGATAGCTGTTATGACGTAAAACATACAATAAAAACGATTTTTGAAAATTCTACCCCTAAAATAGAAAGAATGAAAATCGCAAAGCCGCGGGCAAAAAGCTAGTTGAAAGTTTTTTTCCCACGGCTTCGCTCACAAAGAAGAATAAAACATTTTTTTAACTATAACCCTAAAATAATGTTTTATTTTTTGGCTTAGCTAATTCGGAAATAAATAAAAATATCTAATAAGCGTTTTATTTTATTTTTTGCATCTATAAAATATATAAGTTACCTAAGTAGTCTAAGTAATATATATGTACATAATGGGTTAATCTTTAACATCGAATTCGTATGATAATTATTATGTATATTGGACTTAATAATTTACGTGGGTAGAATTAACCTGCTGACGTGTAAATGGACATGACACGCCACACCTTTTTATGGAGTCAGCACACATATCAACTCGGAAAGGGATCGTCACCATATCGCCTTTCGCCTCGTCGTCAACCAGGCGTCAACCTAATGTATAAAGGTAGGTATGTGTATCACCTACTTACCTAATAATTATGTAGGTACAATTGGAACGAAGTTCCTTATCGCGGGTTGTGAAAGGGGGCTAGACGGAAAAAATTCTTACGAAAAGTTGTCACGACACTTTTTGCTATAGTAAGCTATTGTAAGCTGTGCGGCGTCGCATGTTTCTCTGTCTGTCTCTCTCTCTCTCTTATAGAAAGCAAGCCAGATACAGTAGAATCCCGATTATCCGGATCAAATAAAACCAGGGGTATTCCGTATAATCGAAAATCCGGATAATCGATTTCAAAGCAAATGAATTACAAAGTACCTATGTAATTTAAAATTTTGGTTCGAAATAACTTGTTATTGACCTTTGACGTAATCAATCACATCTTTTGAATGATCACGAATGAGTTCGGATAATCGGATGTTCGGATAATCGAGGTCCGGATAATCGGGATTCTACTGTATTTTCATTTCTATTTCGCATTGAACTTCGTTCCATCCGGGTGTCCCTTGACACCTCTCAAGTTTTTTTTTTTGAACTCAAATAAAGCTGATAATTTTTCAAAGTCCGTTTTAAACAGGGTACCTATAGTTACCAAGTTACAATACATGTGCTGGGTACCCACTGTAAAAGTAGTAAGTAGGTATTACAGTTTTACAACCAGTGGGGTTAGTATAAGAGTTAATTCGATTGATCGTATTCGTATTCGATGACATTAGCGTCAAAGTAATATAGACCTTAACTTTATTGATTTAAAGTCAAAAATTCAGTACAACCAATTTTAATTTGGAGAGTACGTACGTATGAGAATGCGTGCACGAAATTGAGCTCTAATTCAATCTTGTTATGGTTTATTTTACTTTGACGCTAACGTCATAGAATACGATCAATCGAATGAAATCTTATACTAACTCTACTGTAGTAATAATGTAGTAGTTTACTATAGGTGCGGAGACTATATCATACAATATATCACTATATCGTCATTAAAATTACGTGGGAAGTTATTCATTGATATTCCGCTTGATTCATAAAAACAAGTTCAAGGGAAACCATTCTAAATGTTATAAAGCGCGAATTTTATTACAACTCCCAATGACCAAGCGAATAGTGGATTAACAGGATTTTTAAGCTATTGCATAGCTTCTATCGCGGGCCTTGAACGTGGAGACCGAATCCAGAAATTCCGTAACGAATATAACCTGACACGGGACTCCTCTCACCGCTAGATGGTGTTGATAAAAAATGCTATGCAATAGCTTTACTGCGGCAGTCCCCGAGTGCCACACGTCTTTTTTTTTTATTCATGACAAAATAGCCCTCTATTGCGAATTGCGATATCTAAGATAGTACCTAGCGGGCTAATTTTTTTTTTATAGCCAACCTGAAGTTGACTAATATTCTCCTGTCCCTTCCAAATAAGCGGAAAGCTTGTGTTAGGAATGGGTACGACAATAGTGCAACGGGTGGGATTCGAACCTGCGACCTTACATTTTCGCGATTTCGTTTTACTACCTGTTCCTTTCAAGTTGGCCGTCTTCGACCGATTCAATATCGTCGTAATATTTTACGTCATAGACAAAAGAAACTTGTACCGTTGACAAAAAATAAATTGTATTCTTTACTGTAACCGCGACAGAGACGAACATTTTTTTCAGTTAATATTTTTCAGGGCAATAACGTCCTGAATAATTTCTAGGACCGTGATTGTTAATTTCTTATTTTTATCTTCTTCAAAGAATGTCGTTAATCAAACTTTTCCCTTTTTATCGTAGAAAACGACAAGCGAACAAAAGCAACAAAGTAACAATAAATTTCACATTAAAACTTAAGAAAAAAAAAATTAAAACGGAACAATAACAAAAGTTTGAAAAAACACAGTAGTGACAAATCGCGAGCAGTGCGTTGCTATCTGTACTAAACGGGTCTAACGTCTGTAGCCCCGGTGCGGGGAACCCCGACGAGGGGTAGCGGCCAACTTGAAGTGAACGGCTAGTACGTATCTGGGTCATACTCATACGTATAACCCAACAATGGGTTAACTTTATTTACATAGCTAATTGGACAAGGTGGTCCGGAATGTATAACTAGGTACCTACTATAATAATTAGAATATTGATTAAAGGACTGTAGGTACTTTGCATGCGTAAATTCTAATTTTCCATCACCCACGCATCTATGTGGAAATATCAATGATTACTTACTATCATATATTTAACCTCGGAGTAAAAAAAATTTATGTATATAACAGAGATTAGGAACGGGTTGTTACGTTCCCTCAAATATGGTTGAGCGACGCAATGGCTGGATCATGCGTCGTGCTCGTGAACGGGTGCCACCAACGGGAATGGGTCTGCTTTGTCTTCCCATGTTGACATGTGTTGGATTATAATATGTATTGCATTGTTGAAGCTTCACTGTGGAAGCACTGTATACATAGCTTAGTCTGGTTACTTATTGTAAAATTATTTTATTTTTTGAAAAGAGCAACTGCTGAGTTTCTTGCCGGTTCTTCTCAGCAGAATCTGCATTCCGAACCGGTGGTAGATTTATGACGTGTCATAAGTAATGACACATGAAATAAATAAATTTTGAATTTGCCTGAGTAGTCATGCTCTCTTTAAACATTTCTGTGGTGGTGTCGTGTGATGCGGGTTGTTACGTTCCCTCAAATATGGTTGAGCGAAGCAATGGCTGGATCATGCGTCATGCTCGTGAACGGGTGCCACCAACGGGAATGGGTCTGCTTTTGCCTGCCTGTGTTGACATGTATTGAATTGTATTTATTTTTATTTGTATTGTATTTATTTTTACTTGTATTGTACTCAGGAAAATTCATCGTGGAAGCACTGAATACATAGCATAATTTCAATAACATTTGTAAAAATTTTTATTTTTTTGAAAAGAGCAACCGCCGAGTTTCTTGCTGGCTCTTCTCGGCAGGAAAGGCATTCCGAACCAGTGGTAGATTCATTGACGATTCAAAAGTGCTTGTAAAAAGTTTATTTGAATAAAAAATATTTCTATTCTATTCTATTCTATTTTGAATTTGAATAAATACAAATAGATTGCTTACTCTTTGCAAGTATAAATGATAAATCATCATCTATCGGTATTCCGATTGCCAGAAACGCCCGGGAAATTCAATAATTTTTCCCGGGTCCTGGGAATGAAACTGAAACCCTATACGGAACCCTTCGTGTTCAGGTCCAAATCGAACTTCGCTGGTTTTTAGACAATCCCACAGATCGATACTATGTTGTATATCGGTCGATACTATGTTATTACTTTAAAGTTATACAAACAATAACCGGAAACACTCATACTCAATTGAAAGTAATTGTTTACCAACAATAATTTTATAAAGTAGATATACTATATCCAAGTTCTTATTAGAGGTGGCAAAAACGCATCTTCGTTAAGATTGGATCATTATTGTATCTGAATCAGTTCAAAAATTCAGTGAACTGCTTCATTTGAATCATTATTGGATCATCTATACTCAACTAGAGCAAAAAGTATATTCTTGCACGATTAAATGAAATTGATACCGTCTGTCTTTTTTATTAATTTTATTATTAATTGACCTTTGTTATGAATTTAATGCGTAGGTACCTATTATTTTTATCAAATAGAACAAAAAATAATACATGACACTATATAAATAATGTTATAGTTAGTCGTTAAAGCATAAAAATAGCAATTCTCGATCCCATAGGAATTTCCAATCTGACTTCGTCACATCATCTTTCAGGTCTTTCATGTCTGTCACGTCTTTCACGGTTTACACGTCTTTCACGTCTTTCGCGTCTTTCGCATCTTTCGCATCTTTCGCATCACTCGTTAATTAATGTCAACGAGCGCGGCGACCACGCGTACCGATTGGGAACGAGATTCAATTGAGCCAAATGATGCATTTAGTGGTGTAAGAGCATTGTATCAGTAATGCATTAGCAGTGGTCTTAAAAATTCATATCAGTAGATCACTTTGAAGAAACGATTCAGTGAGTCGCAGAGGCGTAACTATACCGTTTGAGGCCCGTGGCAAATTCATCGGACGGGGCCCTCTCTCCCCCAATATAAAGAAGCTCAACCAATGAGATAATATTTTTTTGCTTTATAATAAATCACTAGGTGAAGTAGGTACATACAAACGCGAATACAATTACATACTTGATTTTCTAATAACCTTTAATTCAGAGCGTATTGAACTGTATGTCACAATTTTTGTATTAGTACCATGAAAGATTAAACATCCTTTTTTCGAGCTATGTGTTCAGCAAAAGTGTTAATGACATAAGAATCAAAAATGTCATTATCGCGAGCGAAGCGAGCGCGAAATTTTTTACGATTTTATTCTGCCACTACTCCACTAGTCCATATACTTGATGCTTAACTACCTGCAATACCAATCCACAACCGATGGTTTCTAAATCGTTACAATTTAGGTAGGCCTTACCAAGCAGCATCAGGATTTAGGAGTTGGTACCTGAAGTTCAATGATGCAGCCCAGTATTAACGGCTGCACCGCGCAGTTATGTATTCCATACTTGTTACTCGGAAAATGTTGCGAGCGAAGCGAGCGCGTAATTGTTTATGATTGCATTACGGCACTTAGTAGTCCATTCTTGGCACCTACAACAGCAACGTAAAAGCGACATTTTCGCGAGCGAAGCGAGCGCAAAATTTATGATTGCATTACGGCACTTAGTAGTCTATTCCTTGCACCTACAATAGCAACGTAAAAGCGACAATTTCGCGAGCAAAGCGAGCGCGAAATTTATGATTACGGCACTCAGTAGTCCATTCTTGGCACCTACAATAGCAACGTAAAAGCGACATTTTCGGGAGCGAAGCGAGCGCGAAATTTTTTATGATTGCATTACGGCACTTAATAGTTCATACTTAGCACCTACAATAGAAATGCAAAAGTGACATTTTCAAGAGCGAAGTGAGCGCGAAATTTTTTATGATTGCATTACGGCACTTAGTAGTCCATACTTAGTACCTACAATAGCAACGTAAAAGTGATATTTTCACGAGCGAAGCGAGTGCGAAATTTTTTATTTTGCACTACGCCATATTTAGTCCTGTACTTTTGACGCTTGAGACCCTAGGCTTGTATGCGCCGCACACCTGGCATCGTAGGTAAAGTCGGCTCTACCAACTATTTAGTTATTGTTTGGGGTACCTATATTCAGTAATTAATTAGATATTTTATAAAATTTTAAAATATGTATTTATGGACCTAATGACATTTAGGTACATACTTATACAAATATGTCTTTTTAATTTCTGTAAGTCATAAATAAAATTTTTGGCCCCAAATTTACCGCCCCTAAAATCTGCTGCCCTAGGCTCCAGTCAACTCAGCCTTTTGGTAAATCCGACACTGTGCGAAACCTTACTTGTCCAAAAGAATTTAGTTTATATGAATTTTAATTTTGAAAATGATTGCTCGGCACTAGCCGTAATCACAGGAATGGCTATAAATGTTAGGATCATCTTGTGCTTCTGGCCCTCTCTGATCGGGGGCCCCTTCCAGCTGGGGCCCGTGGCATTTTGCCGTCATGCCACCCTATAGTTACGCCTCTGGTGAGTCGTTTCAGTAAAGAGTTGCACACGCCTAGTTCTTATTGCTAAACGTTGAACAAACCGGCCTGGCCCACGTGCATGACCCGAATGCACCGCCGACGCATATTGGCACCTTTGCATACATTAACATTGCACTAGCGACCCACCCCGGTTTCGCACGGATGCAAATTACTAAGGAAGCATTTTTTTTAATAATATTATAATAGTTAATGAACTTAACTTATGCGCTCCTCTCCAAATAAGCGGAAAGATTGTGCTAGGAGAGAGTACGACATTTTTTTTTATTCGATAAAAAGATAGCCTTGACTGCGATCTCACCTGATGGTAAGTGACTATGCAGCGTAAGATGGTAGCGGGCTAACTTGGAAGGGGTATAGCAGTGTAAATTCAACCCATACCCCTACTCGAACCTGCAACCCTTTAATTTTCAGTCCACACTTTTTTTTAGCTCTAGTTTTTCCTTCAACTCTCTTACCGTTACATTCTAATGATATCCAAGATTTCATAATTTGGACACTTTACCGAAGGTTATTAAAAAGGAAAAGGAAATGACATACCTCCGAATTGAAGTTGTAAATTAACCAATGCTTGATTATTTATTATAGGTAGGCATATGGTCCGATAGCCAGTAACATTGGAAGTCCCGTCATTTGTAGTGATGAATTTTTTTTTTAATTAAAAAAAATTAGACGAACGAAATTAGCTTGTCATGCGTTAATTTAAAAAGTGGAAAAAATGTAATTTTTTTTAATACAAAAACATCACGAATATTGATTTTTTACAGTCATCGATGTTTATGAATAGAACAGAATAGAATAGAAATATTTTTTATTCAAATAAACTTTTTACAAACACTTTTGAATCGTCAATGAATCTACCACTGGTTCGGAATGCCTTTCCTGCCGAGAAGAGCCAGCAAGAAACTCGGCGGTTGCTCTTTTCAAAAAAAATAAAAATTTTACAATTGTTATTGAAACTATGCTATGTATTCAGTGCTTCCACGATATGCCTATCCCATATAATTGCGTCTACGAAAATGCGCTTGAATATTACTTCAATGAACACCGTGCTTTCCCCGCGGTTCGCTTTGACGTGAGTGTCAATCAATGACGTTCAGGACTGGCTACTCCCTATACTTTTTTAAAAAAAATTGAATATTAGTTAACCTGACGTTGACTAAAATCCTCCTATTTACTCCAAATAAGCGGAAAGCTTATGTTAGGGGTGGGTACGACAATAGTGCAACGGGTGGGATTCGAACCAGCAACCTTACAGTTTTCAGTCCGCACCTTAACCGTTGGGCTATTGAGGCTTAAACTATTAATCAGAACAAAAAATGGAATGACGAACATTAGTACTTTTTTTAAAAACTTCTTTTAAGTTCTTTTAAGACAAGAGATTCTGTTGTCTTTTTGAGCGCGTTTTTTTCCTTCTAGAGGCATATCCACATACATCGATGTTTACATGTGTATTCGATAGAAAATGTACTCTTTCAGGAGAACATTGTGAATTATTATTTTTTTTCAATACTGTTTTTCTAAAAGAGTACGATGGAAGGGAAGCTTGGGGTCCCAAGGTGCCGGAGTGGCGACCCTGCACCGGGAAGCGCAGTGTTGGCAGACCCCCCACTAGGTGGACCGATGACATCAAACGAGTCGCAGGGAGCCGCTGGATTCAGGCGGCGCAAGACCGAGACATGTGGAGGTCCATGCAAGAGACCTATGTCCAGCAGTGGACGTCTATCGGTTGATAAAGAAGAAGACAAAGCTTAAAGCCTATTAGGGTTGAAAATTTATATGATAATGATACCCAAGTGTAATTAGTTACTTACCCATGTTTGAAAACTCCATTCCTCTCTTCAAATAAACTCCAATTTTTCAATCGCAAATCCAATACAAATATAAGACACAGTTTAGCTATCACTTTATATCACAGATCACAAGTTCTATCTTTGGAAAACGATCACACACAGAACATTAATGTACCTATCACTACTTTATAAAAACGTCAGTTCTAGTTCAGGTTCAGGTAGAAAAGTTAAGTTTATTTCAACGTTTATCTAAAACTGTCAAAATCATCTAATCAAAAAATATACTTATTACTTTATTTAAAAGTTCAAAGTTGGTAAGTTATTACGTACCTACCTACTAGATAACTTTTAACTTAAATTAGTAAGTATCTTATCCTTACTTTTAATGAAGAAGATTACACACATACTTACGAGTAACATATTATTACTTTCTTAATAAGTATGGGTAGGTGGGTATACTATCACCATAATTCCATGAACGTAAAATACTTGTGTATGAAAGTAATGTTTGTAATCTAGCTGTTTCTACGTTTCCGCATACATAATAATGACTTAACTGCATTTCTTTCTACTTTCTGATTTAGTTATAAAGTCCGTGGTCTAAGAATATTTATACCTAGAAGCGCAGTAGTTGACGCGATTATAAGCCATTTTTAGGGATATTAAATCATATCCGCGCGCCTATCGTCGCGTTAGTGTTCAAGGTCGAGTCTTACTAGGACGAGCTCGCACAAAAATATTCAAAAATGCCGTACTGTGCTGTGAAAGGATGTAATAATTCATCACATAAAAAACAAAAACATTTAAACATCACATTTCACAAGTAAGTACTTCCAAAAAACTTACATTTTCGAGTAAAACATTCTTCACAACATAAAAATAAATCGTAGGTATCACAGACCCTATTGCAATGAAAATGTTGCTAGCTCTACGAGAAATATTTTACCCCGTAACTTTTTTTTCTCATTCTAAGTACCTGTTGTTTTTAATCCCGATTCACATTAGTTCATTTATGTATTACTAGGGTGACCAAATATTAATTATTAGGATGACCAAGTGGTACCTACTCTAGAAAAAAATTGTAAATGGTAGATTCATTTGACTATTCGAAAGCACTTTGTAAAAGTTTATTTGAATAAAAATTATTCTATTCTATTCTGTTTGAATGATATCTAAATATTATATTAAAGGAAATGTTATGACTATTATGACGTGGATAGCTATTATGACGTGGGCATCTGTTAAGAAAGGATTTTTAAAAATTTAATCCCTAAGGGGTCTGAAAAATCGAACTTAACGTGAGTGAAGTCGCGGGCAAAAGCTAGTGAGTTAGACTTCATTAAAAAATTACAAACAGAAACATCAATTTTATTTATTTATCTATACTAATATTATACAGCTGAAGAGTTTGTTTGTTTGAACGCGCTAATCTCAGGAACTACTGGTTCGAATTGAAAAATTCTTATTGCGTTGGATAGTTCATTTATCGAGGAAGGCTTTAGGCTATATAACATCACGCTGCGACCAATAGGAGCGAAGCATAAGTGTTGTCAAAAATGTTGCAAAAACAGGGAAAATTATCCGTATTTAAAATATTCTTTTAAAAACTTCTTAATCGCAATCATAATAACAAAAATTGACGCGGACGAAGTCACGGGCAACAGCTAGTATATTTATAAAATTGCTGCTTAAGGCTAAATCGGAAGATGAATTTTCCCTACATCTAGGGAGAATTTCTTTCCAATCCTTCCGCTTGTGGCATGACTCACGCACACAAGTGCGTATCGGTGAATGTAATTACATGAACTCACACATTGTTGTGGTTGTTTTGAAGCTTACGTTTCGAGCGGAATTTTGTTAGAGACTTACTATCTATGTATAATTAATCTAAGTCCGTGGTATTTAAGTTTTTTGCAAGATTACTTCGTACTGTGGTTATTTAGAATCTCTAAGTAACGCTCCAGCTGGTGTTTTCTATTTGTAGGGTGACCAAGCTTTGTGAAGAAGGGGACAAATTCCGAAAATTCAGCCATGAGATTGTCTATAATAAATGATTACTATACAGTCTACAGAGATCGCAATCATTTGATTGGCTGGTATTCTCTTGCTAGTGGCTAAAATGCATTGATGCAGCAAAAAAGAGGTGTTCATGATCGTGACATTGGCATTCATTTTCAGACTTATTTCTACACAATAGAACTTGCTGTTTTCATATTGAAGAAGAACATTTCACTGGCATAGGTACTTACAATGGTAGGTAGGTTGTCTAACACATAAACAAGATTAGCTAATGGTTAAACATTTTCAACGTTTTTGTATTCGAAATCTGTCAAATTATAGTATGTTTTGAAATAAACACTAGTTTAAATTAGCCAGTAGTTAAGTTTCTACATTGTGAGACTCTATAAAGCTAAAAATAGTGATAATATTCAGTATATGGGTAGTTCTACGATAAGAGGTAACTTGTGCGGCAATCAGTTTAAAATAAAAATTTTACTCTATATGTTGTTACTTTTTGCAATGAAACACATCACCTAAATGTACTTTATTAAATAACATCACGATTCAATGCCTAATTAAAGTATATTTTTCTGAAATTCCTTATAAAGTCTAAAAAAGTCTCTAACCTGGCCTGTCCCTCTGACGGTTTCAGTTTAATTTGAAACGATACATACTTTTTTTGTATCAGTTATTAAACTAAAGTATGTTAAACACAAACTTCAATAAATGTATTTAAGTATTGTTAAGGAAAAATAGAAAAATATTTATTTATTTGCAATATATTTTAAACTTTACTTTTGTCCCACTGTTTTTGGGTATCTACTCTAGAAAATTTCGTTCCGCTACTACAAACACAAATACAAAACGGCCATATTCCAAAAAGTGCTCAAAGTCATCTACTGACGTGAAGTTAGTAATGCAAAACACGTGAGCCGTTAAGAGCGCCGTCATTTGTTAGTTGTTGCGACCGTTGATTCGAAGTAGTCGTTTCGCGAGGTCATTGTGTCTCTCACCTGGCAAGTCATAAAAGTTATATTATTCATTCAATTTATTTGCATTTACTGGTCTAATTTAATAATGATGGACTAGTGAAAGTGTGATACATAATGTACCGAAAAACTTCTTATGTCAATTAAAACAATACAATTTATCATGAAAACGTCTCTCACCTGCCATATTTCACCTGGCAAGATAAATGTCAGGAGAGAAACTTGTTGACCAGGGGAGATAAGGTTAGTGCAAACAAACAAAGTCAAAAAAGTCAACAAAGTCAACAAAGTCAAAAAAGTCAAAAAAAGTCAAAAAAGTCAAAAAAAGTAAAAAAAAGTCAAAAAGTCAAAAACCGTCAAAAATGTCAAAAAAGTCTTTTTTGACTTTTTTTGAATTTTTTGAATTTTTTGAATTTTTTGACTTTTTTGACTTTTTTGAATTTTTAATAAAATATGCATAAAGTGACTTGCCCTTACGTGAAAAGATAAATAAATAGGACAAAAGTCGTAATATAAGTGTTTAATGAATAAACAGCTACTTTTCTCCGTGGCCGTATTCTCTATGGACTTGAAACCTCTTATCGTAGAATCACCCATATGTTGATGTTGATTTCCTGTTTACTTTAACTACATTTAACTAGGCTTCGGTTCCATAAAGCTCCCTTTATATTTTCTAGAACATACTTAAAAAGATCTAGAGAAAAACACGTTAGCTTCCACCAACCAGTTGAGCGTACGAAGGGCTTAGTCCGCCGAGGCCCTTAGCTGCGTGTTCTAATAGGCACAACCCAATTTTTTTATTTTGTAAAATGACAGTTTCGTAAATCGGTGGTTTGTCAGTTAGCGGCGAAAACTCACGCTACTCCACTGGTCACCCCACATAATAGTGAGCGATAACAAAAGAAATCGAGCAACTGAGAAAAACAAAAACGGCGTCGCAAATAAACTTTCACTGCCTTTACGAGTTGTTTGTGTAACTCTTTAATACGATCACTAAGATTGTGAGGTGTTAAGGAAGCAAGGAAACTGCTAAAAAAATAGTCCCTAGTTCGAATGACTGATGATTTGGAGATCAATCAAGTTGAACGCAGGGTAGAAACTTGAAGCAACCTAACTTGTTTTGTAGAGTTTGAGGATAATTTTTTTACTAACTTGAAGTTGGGCTGGTATAAAAAAACCAGATTTTTTCGTTAGATTTTATTGGGGAACCCAAATTGAACGCCATCCTATAATATTATCTAGTGTTGGTCCTAAGATATTAAGTATATAATATTTGATTTATATGACCTGTTAAATCAAAAATGCTTGCGCTACAGTAAATGTAATATACCTACATAGTTAGGTAGGTACAGCGTTAAATCGTCATAATTTATGTGTTAAGTCAATTATACAGTAGGTAAATCTTTTGTCTGCAGTATAATGTAGGTAAGTATAAGGTTTCCCTGACGTACCCAGCTCAGCTAGTTATGAGGGATAATTGTTACACATTATATTCACTGAACACTGTAGGTATATGTATAGCTTATACCTACTTAGTTATACTTTTTAGTGAAGATCGAGTAAAGCCATTACAAAAAAAAAGTGAATTGTCTATTGATTGATTTTTTCGAGACACAAAATGGAGCTGCAAGGGTACAACATTTTTTTTCTTCCCTACATCAATTGGGATCAGCTCTGTTTTTACTTCTTATAATATTTTAAGCCAATTTAGCATTTGACTGCAATCTCACCTATTGGTATAAGTGTCTAAGATGGAAGCGGGGTAAACTGGGTGGGGTATGACAACTTTTATTAAAACCACACTTACCCCTAATCGATTTATATGAGTCATTCTTCGTACCGGCGTCTTTGCCAATAGGCTACCTATACAAAAAAGCTCTACCCAAGTAATTTTAATTTATACCAAACCATAATTACGAACGCCAATGTAATAAAGATAATTCATGTCATAAAACCAAGGAATAAACCTAAAATCATAAAATGGAAGGCGAATATAAACTCTGAACTGATTTGCTAGTTGCCTACTTAGGTAGGTACATTAGTTGATTCTTCGAGCTACGAAGTTTATTATCTAAAAATCCATCTAGAAAGTCAATCGACAGCCAATTAGTTTAATCGATATCGATACCAATAACCACTAACTAAACGGACACAAGCAAGCATCCAGTAAGTAATAAATTGCCGAATATACGTTATAATAACGAGAAAAAACTCGTAGAGCCAGTTACTGGATAGCAGAGAATGCGCGCTCGTCAGTTACAAACAATAATAAAATAGTTTATTGATCCGGATCCTGTTTACCCTTGAAATATTTTATGGTAAAATATACAAATATCAGAAACATTAGTGGGGAAACTTAGTCTCTAGTTGGGAACCCTTCCTTTTTGTAACGGGTATAAATTGTGTTATGTATTCTTACATTTTTTTTAAATTATTTCCAATGAACATTTCTGAAATGATATTGAAGAAATAATTACTTTTTGCTTTTAGGATCGCGCCAATGATAATTCTCTATATTTTTGTAAGAATTCTTTATTCTTATCGAAATGGAAAAGTATCTAGTTTCTAGGATAAATTGGTGTAGATAGGAATAAGATGATTCTATAAAAATAATATATACGGTAGGTATATATTATTTTTATAGAATCATCTATATAAATGAAATATATATCGCGAAAAACTATACAAAAACCTTTACCTAATTCGAGGACGATTATATAATGCTCAAACATCTACAATTGTGTCGTAAATTACACAAAAAATAGTGTTAAAACTATGTTAAAGTCAAACATAGGCGTAGAGTATGTCGAAAACACGATCAAACTCGATTATAAAGGGCCAAAGAGATGTAAACAAAAACAGGCAACAATCTATTATCATCGTGCACCGGTGCAATGCAGTAACACAAGTCGATCGATAAACGAAACGCACGCACGTAAAAAAGGGCAACTTTTCCCGCGTTTTTTACGCGTCACTGAAACGCTTTTACCGCACTCGGGTGTAAATGGAACACTTCAAAATCATAGGTACAAAGGCAATTATAATTTTCTTCCACTGTTTTAGTACGGGCCGGGTTAATTGAGTTGCTTGGTATAGAAACGCGACGGTTTGTAGTACGATCGTGGCGTAACTGAGTGCGGACGGACCGGCCGGGTGGGATAAGGGACGCTAGAGCGCGCACCCAAACTATAAACCTAGCGAGTTGAATAGTAGGGTGATATGCAGATAGGGTTGGCACTAGGGCTTCCAATACCGGGATCCCGGTATTGGCCAATACCGGGATCCCGGACTTTTTTCAATACCGGTATTCAGGCCTTCCAATACCGGGATCCCGGTATTAGCTTATACCTGGGTCCTAGACTTTTTCTTCTTGTTTCAATACCAGTAATGGAATTGAAAATGTGTACTGTACAAAGACTATATTCGTTAACACGCAGAACGTAAATATAGCTCAGAATATCAGCTTCGTGGCGGCAAGTTGTGATTTTAGTTTAGCGGATTTGGTCTGACCAACGCATCGGGCTACGTCCCCGAGGTCTCTTTCCGTCCACTTTGCCAGTAATCACGATCTTTTCTAAATTGTGTCCCTCCCTTCTGGCAATGTGGCCGAAGTAATCGAGTATCTTTTGGAGACAGGTGGTCTCGCTGTACTCGTGATTTTTAGCTGTTTCAGTATCGATGCGTTGGTTCTACAGAACCAGCATACATGCTGTCCACGGAATTCCTAGCATTCTCCTTCAGCAGCACATCTCTAAAGCGTGAATGCGATGTCGGTCAGCAGCTTTTATTGTCCATGTCTCAGCTGCATACATGAATAGCGGGAAGATGAGTGTGCGGACGAGACGCATTTTTGTACTGATGGAAATGTTCTTATCCCTCCAAATCTTGTGTAGCTGAGACATGGCACTTTTGCCATTCCAATCCGCCTCCTAATTTCCGGTTCGAATGTTATGTTGGTACCCAGGTAAATAAAGTTCTCCACGATCTCCAGGTTCAGTGAGCCAGTGAGTTCCAACTTTTTGGCGCGATCTATCACCATTATATTCGTTTTGGACCTATTTATGGAAAGGTCCCATTTCTTCGCTGATTTGTTTTTTATGTAGAGGGACCACGATGGACAGGGCCCAGTCTCTCGGCCATTCACCGTTACGCCAGATTAGGTCACAGATCATGTGTAACATATCGATGCCAGTATCTCCCAGAGCTGTCAGTATTTCGGATGTTATTTGATCTGGTCCTGGAGCTTTTCTAGTTTTAAGAGATTTCATGGCAGTGAGAATTTCTGATCGAGGTATACTTGGCTCCAGTTGCACTCCGCTACAATTAGCATGTGACGTTCCCAAATCATTGCAATTTTTATATAGCTCTTTGCAATAGTTGCGCCACCTTTCGGCTATTGCGTCGAGTTCATTTATGAGATGGCCTTCGGAATCTTCTATCACCCACGTTTTTGGTTTAAATTGTCTAGACAGGAGGCGGACCTTCTTGAAAAGATCTGAAATATCAAATTTTTGAGAGTGGTGTTCGATCTCGCTGCATATGTTCTGAATGAATTGGTTCTTATGCCCTCGACATTTTCTAAGGATGTCTTTATATACTTTTGCCCCCGCGACTTCGTCCGCGTGGAATTTTTCCTGAATTTTCTTTGCTATAAACCTCACGGTGCCCGAGACCTTTCCAACGAATGCAAAACCGTGGAAATCGGTTCGTGCGTTCTGGAGTTATATCGTCAGGAAGGAAAACCCGACTTATTTTTATATAGTAGACTAGCGGACCCGACAGACGTTGTCCTGTCTTAAGTTTTTTTACATCCTCTTTGACGAAATTGGCAGCACGCATTCTGTCAATGTTATGTCAAACGCCATAAGGTTACATCAAAAAAGTTTGAATTGTAAAAGCGGTTACATTAGAAATAATTTAATATGGTGGTTAAGTTTTCTTAAATTTTCTAATTTTTCGCGCAATTTTCTTAATTTTTTCTTTCATAAGAACCTTCTCCTGACAATAACAAACACAACAAAAAAAGAATTAGCGAAATCGGTCCAGCCGTTCACGCGTGATGCGATTACCAAGGAAATAGGGATTCATTTTTATATATATAGATAGTATCGATCTATAGAAATCGTAAAGAGACTGATTTATTGAATGTAGAGTAACTAATTATTTATTAAAAGTGTTGATTATTTAATTTACAGTTTACAGTGAAATATTTGCACTGTAAATAAAAATAATTTTAATGAAAAATCTGCTCGTTATTTTGCTATTTTTTTACAAAATAAATACGTATTCATTTACGGATTTAGCACTAA
Organism: Hipparchia semele; assembly: GCA_933228805.2. Taxonomy (NCBI): domain Eukaryota; kingdom Metazoa; phylum Arthropoda; class Insecta; order Lepidoptera; family Nymphalidae; genus Hipparchia; species Hipparchia semele. The sequence goes on from OW121719.1 coordinate 2,474,963, forward strand.
AATATACCACAATAAACACCATAGGATTTTGTTCCGTACAGGATTTTTTTTTCCAATACCGGGATCCCGGGATCCCGGTATTGAAAAAAAAAATTCCGGTATCAATACCGGTATTGAAAAAGTCCGGTATTCGAAAGCCCTAGTTGGCACGTATATTATGAGAAGTATATATAGGGGAAATTGAGCCCTATTTAAATAAAAATCATGTCGCACCAGTTACACTTGTATTCAACCAGTAATTAAATAATAGATACCTATAGGTATATTCTCAAAAAAATTTCATTAACAACGTTATCTCTCTCTGAAATAAAAAAAACATTCTAACTTTGTGTTTCAAACTTAAGATTTGCAATAAATCAAATGAAACAAAATTTTAAGTGTCCTACAATTTTCCCAAAAAATCTTGGCGACCCCAGTTTTTAGTCAAGGACAAAATGTTGTCATACATAAGTAAAGCAACTAAGTGCTAAGACAAAAAATTATTTTGCATTCTTTTAAAAAGATTTTTAATTTTATAATTCTTCACAAGCCTTATGTAAAATGAAAATATTTATATTTTCCCACATTTGCTCTTATCAGCGCCGCCCCAAATAAAGATTCCGTAACTTTTTATGTTATTTTCGGTTTTGGGTTAATTTGAAATAGGTAATATTATTTTCATTAATTCACGAGTTATAAGGCTATGAAAGAACACTCCTTACGGGAAAGTGCAAATTCACCCGAGTATCTAGGTCCTAGACTGTAGGTAGTCTCAGAGAGACCTCAATTCGCTCGCACAATTAAGTAGGTACTAAGCTTTTTTCTTATATCAAAACTTTACATAATACATGTATACCTATATGCATGCATGTACATGGTCCTCACCTACGGACTTCTAGGACTTGGACCTAGTTTGGGGCGAACCACAAGTATGGTTCACTTATCATCAGGTGTCAGATCTTAGTCAAGCGCTATTCTATATATTAAAAAAAAGACGTGTGGCACTCGGGGACTGCCGCGGTAAAGCTATTGCATAGCATTTTTTACCAACGCCATCTAGCGGTGGGGTGGTGTGTCAGGTTATTTTCGTTACGGAATTTCTGGATTCGGTCTCCACGCTGGCCCGCGATAGAAGCTATGCAATAGCTTAAAAAAAAAAACAGAATGAAAATACTAACCCTATATTTTTTGGAGCCAAACGGAATCTGTCGGCAACCCTAGTGTGTCACCGAGTGCGACTTGCGAGAGACAGATGTGAATAGTAGCGGGGCGGGCTGCGTCCATTCATGTCTGTAGGAAACAGAGGGGAGCGCTCTGTTACAGCTTCCGCATTCTGTAGGGTTAGGCTAAGTTATAATTCGATTGATCGTAGAATTCGATGACATTAGCGTCAATGTAAAATGAACCAAAACACATTGAATTAAAGTTCAATTTCGTGTATACACTCTTATACGTTTACGTTACGTTTCTTCTTATAAGTTACGTTTTCTTATACGATACGCTCCTAATTAAAATCGGTTGTACAGTTTGTTACTTTAAAGTAATACAGTTAAGGTTCATTTTACTTTGACGCTAACATCATCGAATTCTTATACGTTCAATCGAATTAAAACAGACAAACCATACTGGTAAAGAAGACCGACATGCACGATAGTTGAACGGTTAGAGGCGTATATAGAAATAGAAATAGAAATAGAAATATTTTTTATTCAAATAAACTTTTACAAGCACTTTTGAATGGTCAATGAATCTACCACTGGTTCGGAATGCCTTTCCTGCCGAGAAGAGCCAGCAAGAAACTCGGCGGTTGCTCTTTTCAAAAAAATATTAAAATTTTACAATTGTTATTGAAACTATGCTATGTATTCAGTGCTTCCACGATGAATTTTCCTGAGTACAATACAAGTAAAAATAAATACAATACAAATACAAATAAATACAATTCAATACATGTTAACACAGGCAGGCAAAAGCAGACCCATTCCCGTTGGTGGCACCCGTTCACGAGCATGACGCATGATCCAGCCATTGCTTCGCTCAACCATATTTGAGGGAACGTAACAACCCGCACCACACGACACCACCACAGAAACTTTAAAGAGATATAAGTCGCAGATTAGTGGTTGGAAATTCAACTTTTAAACTAACGATTAGAAGTAGGTATGGCTTAATTAAAAATTACCATACCCCCTTCTAAGTCAACCTGCTATCGTCACTTACAAACAGATGAGATCGCGGCCATAGGCTGCCCTGACAAGGACTACAAAAAAAAAGATACCAATATATTGTAGAGCCAGTAGGTAGGCAATTCTAATTAATCATTTTGTGGATTATAATTTCCACTGAGCGACCCAACCCTTCTATTGCTATCGCACTATGCCCAGATATTAGCTAAAACGAAGTCGATAAACTTCCTAGTAATTTCGGCCCATCATACATATTATTTATTTATTTATTCATATTAATATAGGTACTTAATCAAAATATAAGATTTTCATGACAATTACTAGGACTATGTAGGTTACCTATGGGCCTATCACTGTGTCGATTCTCTAAAAATGATAGCATCAGTGTAACGATCGCAATGGCCTCCGATTGGCTGCTACCCTCCCGCTATTGGTTAAAATGCATTGATGCAGCAAGAACGACATAAGTTCAGCCAATCAGATGCCATTGTGATCGTTACACTGATGCAATCATTTTTAGAGAATCGACACGCTGTTCTACTTCTTCTACATCTGTACTAAACTTGAAAAATTACCCTAAATCTGTGAAAAAATGAAAAGACAAAAATATTTTCATACAAACTTTATTTAAATCGAAAAATAAAGTCTACAATAATTCTTTACTTCAATAGTATAATTATATAGTTATCCATATGTATAGTTGTAAATTTGTTGCAGCTTTACCCATTTTCCTTTCCTAATTTTACCCTAGGTGTCGTAACCACCACATTTTGCATCACATTCCTTCTTACATATATTTCCAGCCATTTTAGCTAGTCAGGTTTAGTGACCGGTTCACATTATTCCAGCACTATGTATACAGGACTTTCTGCGAGTTCACTTGACTCCAATGGTTTCCCAATAAATCCCTCGATTCCTAATGGAATAATGTATCTAACCAGCATTTTGATCCTGATACTGTTTAATCCAACTACTGGTCCAGTGATCAGTTATGTGTGGACTAATTTTATACTTCGCCAAATATTTAGGATCCAGAGCTAGAATTTAATCAATGGACTTGACATAATTTGAGCATAGTAAATATTTCTGTAGTAAATCAAGTCCATAACCTGGATTAGTAGTCTAAACTTCTACAATCCAGTTCTACTGAAATCGTCTAGACGCCTATCTAGTCCAGTGTTTACAAGTTATCTAGTTAACGATTTGACCATAACTTGTAAACACTGGACTAAACACATGACTGGTATAATGAAAACGTTACTGTCTATTCCAGTCCACCTGAGCGTTGGATCAGAACCCATGATACTTGAAGTTAAGTCTTCAAGTTAACATTTTACTGTGTGGAAATGTATCTTTAATTATGGATGGGGATTTTTCCGACCATACTAAATAACTTATTCACACACTTAACGTTAATTTGAAGACTTAGATCCTGAGCTTATAAAAATGGTCCAAACGAATTTGTTCACAGTACAATGTGGTGACGTGAGAAATTATGTGGTTTGGAAACCGCATACCTCGCAGATATTATTGGAATAATGTGAACTGGCCATAACAATATAAAGTTAACATTTCCGTCACATAATTTTATTGCTGAACAAAAAAACTGGGTCTTTTATGAAATATTAATAAAACTGTATGGGAATCTTTCAATATTTAATAATAATTAATTGATACAGTAATTTGATACGTAACCGCCATTGAACACAATTTTATATTAATTACGAGAAAGTACGATATGTTAACAATAAATTATGTTATTATTTGTTTAATTTCGCTACGACAAAAAATCTCTCAAAATGTTACAATATTAATAATTTTTTTTAAACTTTGTTAACTTAAAATATAAAAGTTTGATTAATTTTTTAAATTGTCGTTAAAATAAAATTATTTAAACAAGTCGTGCAAATTTTTATTTTTAAAATAATTTATAAAGGCAAACACAGACGACCGTCTTTTGTCTTGTTTTTATCCGACATTGACCATTTTTAAACGATGATGAGTATAGGATTTTACGCTGACTTAAAGCATACTGTCTGAATTAGCATGTTTTAGATCACACTGTCGAAACTTGGATCACAAGAGCCACAAGTGAAATAAACAATTTTGAATTTGAAATTTGAATTTATACAGCCAGAGTTACGATGTAGCATATCTTTTCAATTGTTAAATAGAAGGCATTCCAAACTAAGTAATGTACAAGTCTGCTTCATGTCGGAGCGATTGCTTTCGGTCGTCTGCGTTCGGGTTAACAAAATTTCAAAATGAACGACTCCCATACACTGACACATCTAGTTTAGTTTTGTGTAACTCACTAAAACCCTTAACATATATATCTTAACAAATTATATTATATCATCTTTTACAGCTAAATTACACTTCATAAAATTTACTCTCAATAAAAAAAATACATAATAATATCTCATTTTATCAAAGAACACTTTTTTTACCTATGTTTTTGTTTATTCGGTAACAAATGAGGCACATTATATTACATATTATTTATTTCTCCTACACATACGTACATATATGTACAACCGTGGACTTTATTAACAGTAAGAAATTTCACTCCTTACTTAAATATATTTGATATCGTGTTCGATAACAGTTAGTTTTATATTTAAAATTAATTACTCAACAAAGTTGCAGTAAAAAAAACCGCTTTTGGTCTCTACGATAAATCAATGGTTCCATAATCACAATAATTCCTTTGATTATATTAGACAGAAAGAGTTGGTAATGTATATGTAAAAATGTCACACATAAATATATTATAAGGACGATGTTAAGCCCTTCTTACATTTACGAACATATCGTCGCAAAAAAACCGGCGCATCACGGGACTTTCCCGCTATATTTTAAAACCGCTAGTTTCTTTAGTCTCTAATAGGCGGTTATAAAAAGTGTTGTCTTATTGTCTTATGACCAATAAGTCTAGTTTAGTCTTGAAAATAGTTTACATCTACGAAATATTAATACAGCGAAGTGCGTTTGTTTGTCTTTTAATCACGCTTGTGCTGAAACGCGCATGTTTTGCACTTGTTATGCTACTTTTTATCCCGGAAACTCGCAGAGTCCCCGCGGTATTTTTAAAAACTGGATTCACGCGAAGTCGCGGACATCACCTATTTATAAATAAAATAGCAACAATTCTTCGCATCTGCAAGAGGCGGTGACATTTTTTTTTAACTGTAGAAGCGCGAAAATTAAACTTTGTTTGGTTTAAACGAAACTTTGTAAGTCATGCATAAAAAGGACAGATCCCGTCGCGAACATAATAACTTTGGAGGCGATATGTTCGTACATGTAATATCGGCTTTAGAGTGTAAACATCACGAGTGAATAAGCACCAAGATTTTGTTGCTGCAAACATATTTTAGGTTGATGTTACATTAACAAATTGAAAAATAGTTAAGCATACTTTCAACATGGGCAATAGTCATGTGGTACTTTTGGCGGCAGGTAAAAAGAGCTCTATTTGTCGATTCTTTAAAAATGATTGCATCAGAGTAACGATCGCTCTGATTGGCTGATACTCTCCCGCTATTGGTCAAAATGCTTTGATGCAACAAGAACGCCATAAATTCAGCCAATCAGAGACCATGCAATCATTTTTACGGAATCGACATGCTGGATAACAATGGAGATGGGTATAGATAGTTCAACTCATCTTGACGCGCGGCGTTGGGTGCGTGCCTGTAAACATGCAGTTTTAATTTGTGTGGCAATGACGCGGCGGCCGCCTATTCGTCCTTCTGTCACGCACACACAGTTACTGACTGTACACACGCTTTACGCACACATGGCGCCGCGCGCCAAGATGAGTTGAACTATCTATACTCTGTTTTCCTACAGCTTGCACCAACGATATTATTATAACAAGGTCTTATTTTACAGTATACCATAGTGCAATACTGCTGTCAAAGAATGATTGCATCGACCGTAATCACTTCTGATTGGCTGAATTTATGTTCTTATTGCGTGAATGCATTTTTAACCGACTTCAAAAAAGGAGGAGGTTCTCATTTCGTCAGATTCTTTTTTTTTTTTTATGTATGTTCCCCGATTCCTCGAAGACGAGAAGTCGCGGGAACTCTCCAAATATAGGCACACTTGATTTACTTTGTGGTGGCGTTTGAAGTCGGTATTTTAAAAATATTTTTGTAATATAGCGAGAGAGTACCAACCAATTAGAGGTCATTGCAATGATTCAATCATTTCTGAAAAATTCCACAGCTTGTGTTTATGGTATTAGGAGTTGGGACTTAAGAGATACATATGTTAACTTAAAAATATGTACTAATTTTATTACAGAAACGCATGGGGTTTTCGATGCCACTTAATTCATGAAAGTTCAGCCATCATCTCTGTGCTCTACATTAATACTAATAATTTTTTTATTTAAGAGTCAATACCTGTTGATTTATGAATTTGTTTTACATGTTAAAAGTATGTTTTTCTCCCCTTTTTTTTTTATAAAAACAGGCAATCAATCATTTAGTGTCACCTAATCGACGTAACAAAGTCTGTATGGAACAACCAAACTTAATAAAGCCTTGATTAGGAAGTACATTAAAATAATTCCTTTCTTAAAAGAATAACTTCTGATTCTTAAAATTACGTCTGCGTAGACAAAATATTTATTATGAATAAATTTACACTATTTTGGTGGCAACTGTACAAAAATATTTTGCATATATGAATATATATTCTATTCTTATCTTTAGTTTAATTTTTTAAGAAAAGCACTCTTGGTATTCTATAGTATTTATATTTTGGCTAACGAACTCTAATAAACGTATCCATTGATGATTTCTTTACGTAGCCTCTGTTTCGATAGATCACTATGAAAATCAAATTTTCGTAATTCTCATTCCCCTACAGTTAAATGCATCGACGCGATAGGTGTTACGAGTAATATAGACAAAATACATATTATTTATTCTATTTGGGCAAATTATCCGCCTGGTCCGCGCTCTCGTTCACTAGTGGACTAAGCAGTTACCGGTTTGTACTATCGTTGCCGTCACCCGGGCGGCGGGCTGGTCCAACTACTCCGAGGAAGGAAAACAAGACGCCGACCGTGGGCGCGAGGCGAGGCCGAACCCTCCGCCCGCGCCGCCTCTCGCGGGTCGCGCGATAAAATTAACAAAAACAACAACAGAAATCTAACCGTATACGACGCAGTCATCTTTGGACGTCTCGCCGCGCTCCGGCACAGAGCCGCGGCACACTACAAGGCACCGGGACAGCGGCCGCGCTACTTCACCAGCCGCCGCCGCAGCCGCGACCGCAGCGCCGGCGCCGGCGCCCACGGGCCCGACGCGCGCTTGCCGAGCCGCGCCACCTTGGCGGCGGACGGCGCGTCGGCGCCGCGCGGCCGCTTGGACGCGCGCAGCTCCGGCGCCGGCGCGGCGGGCTCGTTGCGCGAGCGCAGCGCGCGCTCGGGCGGCGGCGCCGGGCCCGCCTCGCCCGTGGTGGAGTGCACCTCGGGCTCGCTACCGGCGCGGCGCGCGCGCGGCGGCGGGCGCGAGGGCGGCGAGGGCGAGGCGCGCGCGGCGCAGGCGCGGCCGCGGCGGCGAGCGCCGAGGTTCTCCTTGGAGCGGCCCCGCGCCGCTTCCCGCCGCGCCGCCGGGGCCCGCCGCGCCGGTCCCGGGGCGCGCGCCGAGTTTCCCGCCCGGCAGTCGCGCGCCTGCGAGCGCGTGGCCCGCCTCGCCTCGTCGTCGGGCGCGGGCGCGGGCTCGGGGGCGGAGCGGCGCGGCGCCGCGCGCGGCTCGGGGGGCGCCACGCGCTCGATGCGCACGACGGGCGTGGCGAGCGGCGGCGGGCGGCGCGCCAGGATGACGACGCGCTCGAGCGGCGCGGCCGGCGGCGTGGGCGCGGGCGCGGGACGGGCGCGAGCGGCGGCGGGGCGCGGGCGGGCGCGCTCCGGCTCGTGGTGCGAGCGCAGCACGCGGTCGTGCGGCGCGGGGGGCGCGGGGCGCGAGTCGCGGAAGCGGCGGGCGCGCGCGCGCGGCGGCGCGTCGGTCGGCGAGCTCGAGGAGACCTCGTTGATCTGGATGCCGCCGTCGGCGTCGGCCGGGGCGCCGGGCGGGGAGTCGGGCGCGGGCGGCGCGTCGGGCGCGCAGTCGCCGGCCTCAGGCAGCTCGGTGACGGACGGCGGTGCGGCGGCGGGCTCGGGCGCGGGCGGCGGCGCGGGCTCGGGCGCGCCGTGCAGGATCTCGTCGTACACGTCGCTGAGCGTGTTGATGAGGCGCGTGCGGCTGAGCAGGCGCGCCATGAAGTAGGACTCGGCGGGGTTGCCGTAGTTGCTGATGGCCTCGGCGTCGTCGGCGGGCGGCGCGTCGCGCGGCGCGGCGGAGAAGCGTCCGTCGAGCGTGGCGCAGGGCGGCAGCGGCCCGCGCTCGTCGTCGGCGGCGGGCGGCGGCTTGTCGACGTCGGAGTAGCGCGTCATGATGGCGAGCCCGTTCTGCGGCACGGGCCGGGCCGCGTCGTCCGCTGCGTCGGGCTTGGGCTCGTCGGAGCGCGGCGTGGGCGGCGTGGGCGGCGCGCCCGCGCTCGGCACGGGCACGGCTGTGGCGACGGTGGTCTGCGGTTTCTGCGTGGTCCTAGATCGCAGCACGGTCGCCCGCGGTGGCCCCGGTGGGTCTAACATTAACGTAACCACAGACGTATTGTCAGCTCTCATTCGAGTGTTTGACCATCTGGAAATTAAATGAAAAATCTTGTTTCACAATATACACAGTGAGAGCAGTGGTGAATAATAAGATTGTCAGCAGGAGCCGCACCTCTCGAGCGCGTGGTCCACGAGGCTCTTGGAGGGGTTGAGCCAGTCGCGCGGCTGGTTGGCGGCGCCGCCCACCAGCGCAGCCTCGTTGTGTTTCTCGGTGGCTTGGACTAAGCTAACGGCACTCTCTGGCGATATCATATTCCATAAGCCATCTGTGCCGAAAATAAGGCACCTGTAAAACACAAGAAAATTATTAATTTTATGAATCTGTTTATTTACTATTTTAAAATGTAAATCTACGCCGATGAAGTTGTGGGTATCGTTATTGGGTGGAGTGATACATTAGTTTAATTAAATCTTTAGTTTATATTAAACTTAAAATGTATTTTATTAAAAAATGTACAGTACATACCTAAACTTGCTAGGGTCAATTGTCAACACGCCAACATCAGGGTCAGGGCTAACAATAAACTCGTCATTTTGGGTATTGTAGCTCCACAAGTCCCCAAGTGACCTCGCCACAGCCAAGAATGGAATTTCATCCATAGGAGTATTCTTCTTAATAGGCCCCTTGTGCCCTGGACGAGGTCGGTTCCACACAACCCGTGGCACTCCAGCTTTAGATATGACTTTGCCCCCACATCTTTGTATTCTCTCTATTTCTGCGGTGGATTCTGGCTTATGGTCTGAAGTTAATGGTTTTGCAGCCCATTCCTCAGAATCTACAATAAAGTTTATTGTTTCTGTTCATATAGGTGTGAGCTATAGATATAGATATCTAAGCCTAAGACCACATTTAAAAATAGGCAGCAGGCAAAGGTGCCTATTAGTGCCATTACAAGAACTTGCCAATATTTATCATCACTGATCTGATGAAGTATGTAAGTTCAGTACCAATCGGACTGGTACTGAACTTACATACTGACTTAATACTAATTGGTACATTCTATAGCCTAAGGGCCGATCTACACCGGAATGGCAGCGGCGCGGCGAGCACTTTCAGTGTGAAATTATTTTAAACTTTATCTACATAATCGCTAAAGACCAGAATCAATTGAAAAGCTCTAAAAGGTTACGCGGCGGCCCGCGGTGCCGCGAGCCACGCGCTTCAAGCGATACTGGTTCAGGTTCAGCAGACTTCAATAGAAGCTGTTGTAAACAACAATGAGACATGGTCACATCTATGGTCAAGCTACAGACTTAAGCGACAGTGACAGATGGCAAAAAAGAAACTTCTTTCACATTCAAATTATTCATTATCGATCGATGATACGTTTTTCCTAACATCATAATCATCAATTTTAAACGGTCATCACAAACCCAAGATATCTTCAGAGAAATTAACGTAAAGAACATCAGCTCCCAAATTACAGCCTTACAGCCAAAAGGGTAAACAGAAGCTTTATAAAAAAAATGATAATTGACTTACCATCCTTCTGGTAGCCCAGTACTATTGCAGAGTCTCCGACATGGCCAATGTATATTTTGCCTCGTCTTATAAAGGCAACACTGGCAGTCGTGCCTGCCGTGCTTGGCAACCCTGTTACAGTTTTTGGCCATTTCTCTGCAAAGATAAAAGAAATTGCAAGGATATTATTATCAATCGTCATCATACTTCATCGTCACTTATTGCTCGTTCCAATTAATAAGGTTACCTTTTGTAAAAATTGTTTTTCAATGTCTAAAAAAACAATTTTGTATCTTTACAAAATTTTTGAAATTGGTTTAAAATTGTAACAATAAATGTAGGTTATGTTTACCCAGTCACACAACTATGGAACGCTGAATGAATTAAACTTTTTGAAAATAGGAAACTGGATGGACTGTTGACTGACTATCATTAGACTGATTATAATGAATGAATGAATGAATATACTTTTATTGTACACCACACATAATATAAGAATATACACAATGAGCTTAATAAATAGCATTCAATTTGGCGGCCTTAGCTACATAGCTATCTCTTCCAGGCAACCAATGGTGTATAATATAATCAATGGGGCAAATTGAGTCCTTTCTATAAATACGTACATACAAATATGCAGTAAATATTAAAAGTAAAATATTATATGGCCCCAATTCACTGTGACAGCAAAATTGTTGAAATTAAAATTATGATACTGCTACATATGGTACAATTATGTATTACAATGTGATTTTATAAGTGGGAGGTCATATGGGTCAACTCCCAATAAGATAAATTTGGGAAATTATAAATTCCAAATTACTTGGTAACTCAACACTAACAATTCAAAATGTATTTCGATACATTTACCTCCGACGTAAGTTGTGGTATCCCACGAAATTGGCATTTTTGGTTTTGTGCGTTTATCTATTTTATGTTCATTAAAAAAAAAATTAAACACAGCATTCTTTAACATACTCTCAAGACATATAAAGTTGTATCGTTATTAAAACAACAGCCTAAACCATTGAATTAACCTTCACAAGAATTAACGTGTCACGATTATCAATTTCCTATCTGCTCGCCCCTAACACGCCATCTTGACTACTCATTCCTTTTTTGTGGAGAGTAACTATTACACCCACCAAATGCGCAATACATATCATGATATGATATTAATTATTTATAATGTGTAATACACATACACTAAGTATCATATACCTTTGCAATGATAACATTTTAACAATATTTAAGTACCATACAATAATCTTAAGAATCAATGAAAAATCATTGATTGTTTTTGCATTGTTGCAAAATATTCAGTAGGAAAACCTACTGAATATTTTGCAACACTTGACCTTTATATTTTAGAGTTTTTTGGTAAGAGGCAACTTGATTCAGTAATAAAAAACTTAAACTGGTAAAACAGCTTTCACTTTAGCAAAATGTGGGAGGCTTCCAAAACTTGTGTAACAATAAACTATGTGCATGTAACTTTAGATGTTATCTAAAGAAGTTGCAAAATCAAAACATCTACTATTAGAATTCTTTTGTCGACTCAATGTCAAACTCTCTCACTCTAGAAAAAATAATAGCGTAGACACAAGGTCAAGCAAAACATTTCGTACAATCGCCGTCTCTCCTTCAAAAAGTGGGAGCATCCTTACAAACTAATGTTGAACTTAAAAACTATATTATAATCTTGAATTGTTGACATTTACCTACTTCTTTCCACATGTTCAAGTGGGTCAACATGTAACCATTTCGAATTGCTTTGAGTACATCCTCGTCGTTATCAGACCAAAACTGTCTTTGCTTTACAATAGAGTCCATGAGGTGCTCCTTCGCGAAAGCAGCAGCCTCGCCTCCGCCGTGACCATCGTAAATTCCGAAAAAGGCATATTCCAAATCCCGCTCATCTTCAGTTTGTTGATACGCAACGGAAAACAAGTCTTCCATATACTTTCTACCGCCTTGGCTACAGTGGCCAGTGACACGTAAATTAACGCCAATTGATGCAGGCATTGTAAAAACATAATATAAAGCTAACCACAAAATAATATTTTAGAACAACACAAACGTTTCCACATTTTACATTTTGCAATTACGCGACCTACGAGAAGAATATAGACAGTTCAGTAGACTGACGACAAGTCACGTGGACATATTGATCATACGCGTGCCTACTGTTTAGCGCGAAAACCATAAGTTAAAAAGAGATAACCATATAGTTGTTAGCCGGAGCTTGGTTTAAAAAGAAAAAGACGCCATCATGCTTTCCGCCATATTTCCGCCATTTTAGCTCGACAGTAAAAACAGACACTTGCTGGACAAATGTCCGTGTAACATTCACTAACTTTCATTCACTTTTATTCAAGTTAGATTAAAAAATATATACTAATTAATCCATAAAATTAAAATAGGTTTTGGCAGTTATTCCGCATATATTTTTAAAAAGTTGTTTATTGACACCACTGAAATCCGGAAGCAAACGGTTGGGGAACATGAAAGGATATGCAATAAAGATGCGTTTAAAAATTTAAGCATTAATAGTGCATAAAATAATATTAATAAAATCTTTGAGTATATAATCAAATATTAGGTACACAATTTTAGTACTGTGTGTGTGGAAAATATATCGCCGATACTAGCAGGTAAGTAAGTACCTAGTATCGAAAGGTTAGCTAGTATCGTTTCACCAACATGGGATAAGGAAGCACCCGCAGATATACTTCACCCATAGGTACCTATCTAAAGTTACCCGCTTTTGCTGACTTCTATATTTAATATATGATTAACACTGGACTTGCTGCTGTGATTATTTTTTTTGGATCTACTTGATTGACAGCATGTCGGATTTGACTGGCGCTGGCGGTGTCAAACAAAGACTACAGTATTAATACTTGGTGTCAAAAGTGGCGCTTCAAATTGAGTCATAATTTAAGCTATCATTTGTATGGGGACAGCAAGACCAGTGTTAATCAAGGTTAAATATAGAAGTCAATGGTTTCCGAATTCGGACCAACCCTAGAGTTTAAGTATTCTCTACCAACAAAGAGTAAATATATATATAGGACATCTACCAAGTACCAACAATCCAGAAAGCAAAGCAAATTCCACTAGAAAGCAAAATAATTCAGTTGCCCTTTTCAAAATTAAATATTGCATTATGAATTTGATGTGCAACTTGGTCAATAAGGAATAATATACACAATAATTTTAGGAAAGTAATTATGACTCTTTTAGATTATTTAATAAAAAAACAGAATGAGAAAAAAATCTATTTAATGCACAAACTACAAAACTTAAGAACTTATTCTTCAGTCACTTCCCAAGGCTTTTCTGGTCTAAACCGATCCCATGGATCAGGCTTCTTATAAACTTCCATTTCTTGTAACTTTATCCCACTTTTAACAACTTCATTTAGGAATTTTTCAACTTTTCCTCCTTTTACTGGTTCAATATTGCAATACATTTCCAAGATGCCACTTTCAAGACACCTTTGGGCAAAAACTTTTCCTAGGTTTATATAAGCACATGTATCTGTGATACTGTAGAGCTGATTCCGGAGAGCTAATTCTGATGTCTTTGCTTCAATAACTGGGCCATTGACAAAGTGCACAAGCTCTGCTTTCACTGTTCTATTTGTTGGTGTTAGAACTAATCTGAAAATAATATGTTGAAGGTAAATTAAGTAGTAAGAGTACCTAACTACACATGTTACAAACTAGTTCACTAGGAAGTATTAGTAAAGTACCAAACTATTTATGTTGACTAGTAATTATTATCGTTATTATTCAATAAACACCCACAGCTATACATAGTTCACACAAAGCAGTCTTGCACAGCTTGTATCCAAGAGCTTGATCTCATCTGTCTGCAATGAGGGTCTGACTAGACACCATTTTCCATTATGTATAATGTTATTACTAAAGCAATTGATAATCACAGCTTTATTAGCGTGGATTGGTGTTTAAAAATGGCATGAACATGAAAAATCAAGGCAAGACCCATCTGAGATCTCAATCTTCATTTTAGGAAGTCTCAACAACCTTGGCAGCTCTGCCAGTTTCCTAGACTTATGGAGTTTAGGTGGCTGTAGTCACGCCTTAGACGAGAGGCACATCACGCACAACAGATCTAGCCGTTGAGCGTAAATTTGCTTACAGGAAGGAAAGAAGAAAGATGCTTACTTGTGCCAAAACTTCCGGCCTGGTTTTTCTAGATGGTAACCATCTGGTTTACGGGCTATCCGCATTCGCTCTAAATTCCGTGGATTTCTGTTTACAAACACACCAGAAGCCGTGGAGGAGTTAAATCTTACCAGCTTTGGAAGAAAACTTTTATCTACATACGAAAACATTATTTTTTTGGGTTCTGCGAAATAATACTTAACCTTATAGTAATTTTTCTCCAGAATTTTTTCAATACTAGTATTACTTTATTTATTTTGAATTCATATTAATTATTAATTTTATTTTAAACTTTCATTTTCCCTTTTTGGCTTCCAACTTAACTTTCGTTTTAAGGCCGCTGCATACATAACGTGCACGGGACGGGACGGGACGGGACGTGGAGTTTTGGAAACATCGTTTCATAGAAAATGTAAGCGACTGTGCATACGTCACGGAGCACGGACGGGACGGGAACGTGCCACGCGCGGAACGGGAAAAATATCGTCGGCGACGATGTTTAGCACGTCCCGTCCCGTACGTGCCCCGTCCCGTGCGTGATTCCGCTGCGTATGCACAGTCGCCCCGTTCGCTCCGGAGAGCTAAGTAGTGATGTTTGTGTATTTACCTACGAAGCAAAAATGGACGAATGGAAAAACTAATTGAGTGTATACGATCATGAAAGTATTTAGACACCAAATATAAAAATTATCTGTGGCGTAAAATTGCAGTCGAACTATCACTCACTGAAAACCGGTCAGATTTATTTTATTAATTTATTGCATTCGTATCTCTACTTATATTTTAATATGTAATAATAATTACAGTTGAACTTTTTATGCTCAAATCAATAGGTATATAGTCTCAACCTTTGACGACCTCCCTGGCGCAGTGGTGAGCGCTGTGGTCTTATAACTGAGAGGTCTCGGGTTCGATTCCCGGCGGGGGCAATTTAGGAATTTATAATTTCTAAATTGTCTCTGGTCTGGTCTGGTGGGAGGCTTTGGCCGTGGCTAGTTACCACCCTACCGTCAAAGACGTGCCGCCAAGCGATTTAGCGTTTCGACACGATGGCGTGTAGAAACCGATTAGGGGTATGGGTTGTATTTACACTGCTATACCCCTTCCAAGTTAGCTCGCTACAATCTTAGAAAAATCCATCTTTCCTTGTTCACATCACTAGCACGTTAGTTCTGAGTTATTGCCACGTTGCGTATGCATTAAAAATTCCCGTCCGTGTTTACTAACCACGTCCGGGCCACGTCCGGGCCACGTCCCGTCCACGTCCCGTGCACGTTATGTATGCAGCGAGCTTTACTTTAGGCCTAGGGTTTTAGGTTATAAGTTATAAATAAAACAAGTAGTCAAAGTCAAGTAATATTAGCTTGACAGTGGCAGACACTGACACTGACAGCGACACTGACAGATCTTTTTAAAACCGTTTTATTGGCTCTGAGTTCTAGCCTTTTTAACCGACTTTCAAAGGGAGGGAGGAGGTTATCAGCTGGGATCTTTTATTAAATGTGATCCGAGCTTTATACCAAAGACTACAGACAAATAACCTATCAAAATGACGTTTTAATGTAACCCATCCTCATTAAATGGCTAAATGCTAAATAACATGTCAGGCACAGTTTGATAACTTCACACACAAATATTTTCAAGTAGATAACTTGAAAACTTAGTGAGTGAATTTAGCTGGAAGCGCAAAATCACGCCTGTTAGTAGGTACCTATGAGAATACCTACGTTTACAAATCAAAATTATTCATGGTTTTTGATTAATAAAGAAATGTGAATTAAGAATTTTGTAAAACAATTATTTATTTCACTCTGTGTTCTGAACCAAATACGCAATGTTCGCAATTGAACTTTAGTTAAAGTCAAATATGAATTGTATCGTTTCCTTAGCTATGTTTATGATTTCTATTTTCTTGTGAAGTTGTGAAGGGGTTTTATGCATGAAGTGTTTCGCCGTACTGAGTTGTGTGATTCTTTGGGCTTCGGGCGTCAACATCCGGAAGACTTGTGCATGTTTTGTAATAAATTCGCACGCCCACTTCGCATATCTGGCATAGTATTTGTTTTTGTGATAGATGGTACGGAATGAGTGATAGTGCCGTGGCGTAGGGCGTAAAATGTCGTTGCAAAAAAGCGTAAAAAGTGCAGCAGGCGAGCGAAGTGAACAGGATAACGCTTCGATATGCTCATCAGTAACCACGCAGCCAGACAGACATGGCTTTTTCGGGGGAGCTCAGTATAGTCCTGAACCGTAAGTCCGATATTTACTACCTGTTTCCATTAAAATATGCGTCTTGCACGTTACAGCTGAGGTGTCAATTCGCTTGAACCTATAACAAAAAACTGTACAACAGGGAATGTACTTAATTAAAAGTAATTACATCCCTTACAAGTTAATCATTAAGTTTTGAAGTCAACTGAAATTGAGTACAGAAAATCAATTTTTAATAGTTAGAAATATTTTTAAGGAAGCAGTTATGTCACTTATTATAATAACTTGTAAACTGTAATGAAAAACAGGCATTTAAATCGGAAATAGAACAAGAGACTCCGCTATCTGTCTCATAACAGCACCACCTTGATGAATAGGATTAATGTAGATATTTTTGTCTTGTCATAAAAATCATTTTAGTGCAGTGAAATGGTTGATACTCATTACATTTGTGAATATGTCTAATAACCTCTATATGCTTCCAAGCCTCATGTGTATTTGAATACTCTGACACAAGAAAGTTTAACATAAGCCTTTGACTACTAAACTTCCCTTGCAATGCCTTTTAGTTCAAAAGTGTTACAATATTTTTGATGATTACCTCAGTAACCACAGACCATGCTGTTGGTTTGCACCTGGGGTCCTACCACCAATGCTTAAAGCAGTATTATTTGGCATGTAATTAAACGAGCTTCTATTTAATACCATTATTGGCTTCTAAATTACTAAGTCAGCTTCAACTAGTGAGCCTCTAAAAAATATAATTTTAGCATCTATATTTATAACTTAGCTTCAAACCGTGAACTCCTAAAATACTTAAATATTAGCATCAAATAATACACCAAATCTTCAACCACATTTTTAATTTTTTTTTTTTGTGAGAAAAATGAAATAAAAAAATGTTTCTAACTAAATAAAAAAATGTTTTTTTTTGATAAAATGAAATTAAAAAAATGATTGTTTTTAAATTTAACTCAAGATAAATACCTACACATAACATTATAACATTTTTGAAAAAAAAATCAAATTTTTTTTTTCAACTTTTTTTTTAGTTTTAGGTAGGTTTACGATCCCAACAGAACCTAAGTGCCCGGCCTTCGGCCGGGCACCTGAATATTCATGTATAACCCTAACCTAACCTAACTTTAATTTAAAAAAAAAAATTATACAAAAATAATTGCAATATTAACACACTAACAACAGAACAACAAAAAAAAAACAAATGCATGTTTTGAATGGCGCTCTCTGATTGGTGCAAATAGCCATAACCAACGAGATCGTGCAAATTGCCAGTCGCATCCGTCTCACTCGCACCAACGAGATCGTGCATATGGCCAGTCGTATCCATCTCACTCGCACCAAATCGTGCAGTGGCAATGGGCAATAATAAAAATAGTGGCTCTTTATTTGATGCTTTCTTTGGAATATTTTGTGGCCATTGTGAAGAAGCCGAGTTAGTATATTAGAAGCTTCATCATTTTCCCGTTGCTGAGTTATTAAATTAGAAGCTAGGTTTTGATGCCAAAAAATAAATTTTGTTGGTCGACTTATTATATCCCGTATTATTTCAATATTGTTTTGATGTGTCATATAATGTCAACTTTAAACTAAGTAACATAAGGATATCATTGCATGACATCTCAAAACAATATAGAAATAATACTACTTTTGAGGTTGGTGGTAAACCCCAGATCAGATACCAGTGTGGGTAGCTCTCCCATAGTGGCTTATGAGAGTGAAGAGTGAAGGAATAGAGCATCAAGCTGTGACTATAATTTTTTTTTAATAATAGTAACACTACAACATAAACATTGTAACCCATAATATAAGATATTATATTTATCAAACCTTCACAACAAAGAATTATGCACATACAGATTATCAAGGTCCTATCAGCTGGCAATGATTGTACCATCTGTTTATTTTAACAATATTCCATAACAAGATTATTGAACCATACATTAAAATTCTAAACTGCTGTGATGATCATAAAAAAAGGTTAAGATCACAGAGTAAGCTTGCATCTCGAAGAGATATATGTAGAATACTAGTTGATACCCGCAGTTTCGCTCACATGGATTAAGAATAGAATAGAATAGAATAGAAATATTTTTTATTCAAATAAACTTTTTACAAGCACTTTTGAATCGTCAATGAATCTACCACTGGTTCGGAATGCCTTTCCTGCCGAGAAGAACCAGCAAGAAACTCGGCGGTTGCTCTTTTCAAAAAAAAATAAAAATTTTACAATTGTTATTGAAACTATGCTATGTATTCAGTGCTTCCACGATGAATTTTCCTGAGTACAATACAAGTAAAAATAAATACAATACAAATACAAATAAATACAATTCAATACATGTCAACACAGGCAGGCAAAAGCAGACCCATTCCCGTTGGTGGCACCCGTTCACGAGCATGACGCATGATCCAGCCATTGCTTCGCTCAACCATATTTGAGGGAACGTAACAACCCGCACCACACGACACCACCACAAAAAATCCCATAGGATCTTTTGAATTTTCCGGGATAAAAAGTAGCCTATACGTCACTCTCCTGGTCCTCAACTATACCCATGCAATCTCATCGATCTGTTGCTTTGTTGTGGCATGATTGAAGGACAAACAAACACACTTCTGCATTTATAACATTAGTAAGGTTATTGTAACCCGTAGGGCTAGCATAAGAAAATTTTTTCTACTCATTTACTTGTGAATTTCTAAGAGATTTCACAAATCTAGACAAATCTTTCTTATGGCACACAGTCATGTTAGCTCTACTGAAAACTCAAAATGTTTTGAGAGGTTTTAAAAACGTAAAGCCATGCGTGATAGTGGACAAAGTTGTTCATAGAATGAAAACATATTTTTTAATTTCCTTTAAAATAAAATTTTAAATTTATAATTAGTGTACTATCACTGCAGAAAACTTTCACATACACTAATTATCCATAATACAGTTATTTTTACAGTTACTACACCACACAATAGATGTTTAAAATTCAAAAAATTAAAAACAGTGAGAAGGTGCTGTGTTCAATTAGAATGTAAGACCTGAGCAATTATAGTCTTTCAAACTGCTCTAATTGTCTGTTGTAATTTGAAGGTTGCTATGGACCTATTTCGTTATTATTTTTTATTGCTAGTGGAAGTAATCATTTTAAGGTGAAATAAATATTCCTTTTTGCAATCTCCAAATAATATTTAGCTGAAGAATAAAGATTGAACATGAAAGATTTTGTGTTGACAATGTGTCAATTCGTTAAATTTATTCATCGGTTAAACTTTATCTCACAGTATAACCAGAAATTAACAATTTTACTTAAATAATTATGTATGCCTTGGTCCATAAAATAATATTATTTAAAACAGTTTTTTTGTTAGTTTCACAATTTCCCTACAAAGTTGCAACTTTCTAACAGTTTTGCATGCATACTTAATTGCTGCATTAACCTTGATATACTCAACAACTTAAATACTTTTAGAATCACTCAATTAATTAACATTGATATTACGAAAAATAATATTTTTACTATGAAATTGTATTACTGTTCAAAGTGAAATAAGTAAATTTAACAAGTCTAATTTTTATTTTATTTAATTACCATTTACAAATTGTTTATACACATTTACACATCGAAAAAAACCACAGAGGTTTGTCCTCGATGCCACTCTGCAACCATAGCATTTAAAATGGGTATATATACAAAACAATATATAACTGAACTTACTGTCACATTCATTTAAATAGGTAGGTATTGCACATTTGCTAATACTTTTCATTACCTTAGAAGAAGTTACGAGACAGGTTAATAAATATGAGTAGGTAGGTATATAAAGAGATGAGTTTGGAAATTAGGCAAGTATGTACACAACATAAGTAAATGATAAGCATCAATCAACCATCTAATTTTTACCTGAGTATGTCGAAACAAAAAGGAAAGGTCTTTAGGTATTTTAGCAGTCTATGTTATATTATGTATGTTAGTATGTATGTATTTACAATGTTCCATGGTAGCCAATAAACAACTGAGCCTGTTTTCTTATTTTCAGCAGTATAAAACTTTCGTGAGTAGACTTGAGAATTTTGGAAATCAGTGAGAATCAAAAATATGTAATACTAATAAATGAATACAGTCGAGGCCACGACGCGTTGATTTGCGCAACGAGGGACGATGATTAAAGTAGGTAATAAGTGCAATTAAGTCCTCAATTCGTCATGCCCTGAGACCACGGATCTAAAGTGCACTGCCGAAATTTTTGACTTGCGATGCATTCATTCAATGCAGTCTAGTGCCACCTTTAACAGTTAATTAATAGGCTGTACATAAAATATAATAAACTAGCTTTTGCCCGCGACTTCGTCCGCGTGACTTAGGTTACTGTTTTTCCGGGGTAAAAGGTTACTTTCCTTACCATCCAAAAACCCGTTCAGTACAAAATGTATAAGAAATGAAATTTTTTCCAAATTTTTTTTTTCGTGAATTTTTCCGATATTTTGAAAGTTATTCTGCTATTCGGGACGGAGACAAATACAGCAAACCAAAAACCATGAAAATCGGTCTAGCCGTTCTAGAGTTATAAATATTCGGACAAACCCGACTTAGTTTTATAGTATACGGGATAAAAATTATCCTATGTCCGTCTCCTGGTTCTACGCTACCTCCCCACCAATTTTCAGCCAAATCGGTTCAGCCGTTCTTGAATTATAAAAAGTGTAACTAACACGACTTTCTTTTATAGATTTTAAATCTGCAATTTTTAATGGATAAGGAACATTAGCAAACGCCATTATGCAACTAATTAACGTTCCATATAAGAAATTCCACACGTTTCTTTCTCGTTAGTCGCATTGCATTATTCCATTGGTTAACCATGGGAAAAGCAATTTAATGGTTAATCACCTTTTCTGTTACATAAAGCGCATACAGCTGGTTTACAGATTTTTCGCATGGCTAGGAATTTAGCATTTGGTATCAACCAACCTCCCAACATCTACTAAAAATGCCTAAATGTCTTTTATTCAGAATTCTGTAATTGATATATACAATAATCCTTACATGCGAAAATGTGTTTGATGTTGGTTTGTCCTTCTATAACGAAGCAACAGAGCTACGAACCGACATGATTTTTGCGTGGGTATAGTTTAGGACCTGGAGAGTGAAGTAGGCTACTTTTTATCCCGGAAAATCAAAGAGTTCTCGCGGAATTTTCAAAAACTAAATCCACGCGGATGAGGTCGCGGGCGGGTACTAGTTAGGTGTTAACATATAAGTAGGTAAGTACTTCCTGAGCTAATATTTCCCGCACAGATAGCTTCCTCTGTGGATATTGGCCGCCGTGGCCGGATTCGGTCGGGAAGAGATTGTTTATTTAATTAATTATTAACAATAATAATGTCCTCCCGACCGAATCCGGCCACGGCGGCCAAACTCCACAGAGATTAGCCATCTGTGCGGGAGATATAGTGCACAAGTGTGTACGCAAACACGGATGCACTCTCTATTCCCTCACTCTCATAGCCCGATTGAACGGAAAATCCGACCCGACCGGAAAAAGATCAGGCGCAGGACCGACGGTTTTACGTGCTCTCCGGGGCACGGGGGTGACGCACCACCGACTTCCTAACTCCGGGCTAGTACTGAAAATTTCTTAACAGAAAACCCAATACATTTTTGGCCCAACCCGGGAATCGAACCCGGGACCTCGTCATCGGTAGTTGAACTCGCTAACCACTAGACAAACGAGGTAGTATTTATTAAATTTTTATTTAATTATTATTACTGGAATGACTACGGAACCCTCCTTACGCGTGTATATACTGACACACACTTGTTCAATTATTTCTTTTTGGTCCATGAGAAATTTTGTGCCCCTGATGATAAATAATTTATTTAATACTAGCTCTTGCCCCCGCGACTTCGTCCGCGTGGAATTAGATTTTGGGGTGGAATTTTCAAAAACTGTGACACACGTACTTCTTTATTTTTAACTGAAAGCTCAAATACCAACTTTGATGAAAACAGCTTGAAAAATGACGGAGTTTCATATAAACTTTCATCCCCTATTTAAACCCCTTAGGGGTGGAATTTCCAATAATCCTTTCTTAGTGTGCGCCTACGTTATAAAAGGAACCAACTGTAAAAATTTCAAGTTTCTAACTTCAGTAGTTTAGGCTGTGCGTTGATATCTCAGTCAGTCAGTCAGGACTTTGAATTTTATATACAAGGTGTTAGTTAATGTCCCTATCCTACCGAAACCCATAAGTTGGGGTCGGTGTATAGATACATGAAAAAATATCATGAGACGTGTAGCTCATATCCTGGCCAAGTTATGAGGACTTCAAAAATTCACCATAAATGTTTAGGTGGCAACCTTTAAAACAGCTGATTCAATGGCAATGAACTGCCAACGATAAAACTATGAATGGATGTTTGTAGGCCTACAACGTACTACTTGCTATGCTATAACGTTGCGATAAAATATTCCAGATGCGATACCTAACCATTAATCGGCATGCAATTAAATCTGTAAACCTGTAGTATTGTTCAGTAGAGTGAAAACCGATTAGAAATCTCGTATTTTTGCAAGAATATTCCCGACTACTTTCGGACTCCATAAGTTAAAGTCCGTACCTACGTAATCCATAAAGTGACTGCCGCCTCTTTATTTGCAGGTAATTAATATCTCGCGTCGTGGTTTTGATTAACAATGACTGTATGTGAATGAACGAATGAATGTGTGTGATATTTTTAATAATAAATCAATTGCAAAACGATACAATAATTATTATTATCGCTTGCAGTACAGTGCAAGCATATTACTAGCATTTGTAGTCGAAAGCGAGCGGTGTCCGGCGTAGTGATTTGCACCGGCGGCGCGGAGAAGTGATTTTTCACCGGAGAATCACCGGTGACTCTCCGGTGAAAGTAATCGGTGTTTAACCGATTATTATTGAATCATAACTCAAGTAATTTAATTTAAATAAAAAGAAGTTTGTTGAGGAACATTGTTAATTATTAACTTAATAACATTTATTCAAATACAATTACTTTATCATTATTTCCTACCTCCTTAAATAATACAATAATTATCATAATAAAGTAAAATATTTTTTTTCTTAATATTTTTTTTACTTAAAACCTTTACAATACATCTAATATCATTTTGAGTTCACACAATATCGATGCGCTTAAAATTCCTGTGCATTGTACTAGAACATTAACAGTCAATAACATTTTAATTGATGCTAAATCTGTATTCGAATTCACCGGAGATCTCCGATGAATCTTCGGAGAATGGCAAATCACCGGTGATTTTCACCGGTGCTCGAAATTCCCCGCTCTAGTTCCGGCCCCTTCCAAAGCCGCATACGTGCTTTGAATATTAAATAGGTACGTCGAACACCGTAAGGGCGAGCCCTCACTGGAGTGCGACATCGCGTTGTAAAAATCATAGACGTAGCGACCACAACGCACCGTGGAAATGTCCGCTGTGCACCGTAAAAACGGATGATTGATTAATTGATCAAGATGATTAATTACGATATCGATTATCTGATTTACTTGATTCAGGATTGTCCTGTCCTTTGGGAGAAACCAACTAGTCCAGTCATTACGTACATTCAAAAAAGAAAATGAATTTGCGCTTCTAATTTTTTAATATGTTGTAGGGGATACCTAGAAAAGCTTAACTTGAGATTGTCGACCAAGCTTTCCTAGGAGCTTTCGCCGCCATGTTGAAAAAAGGGGTAAAATTTGTTTTTCGGCAATAACTCGGCTATCCGATGAGATTTCGAAAATTTTTGTAGGACACTTTTTGTAGCTTTCTTTGTGCTCTACAATAACGCCTGAATCATTTTTAGCGTATCATGCATCGTTATCGAGATATCGATCGATAAAGTCAAAAATTTAGGACACAATTTTTGTTTTTTGCTTTTTTTTCTTTGGGTCTTAATAAATATGAAAAATTGTGGAATTCAAACTTGTAGAGCATATTCAGACCTACAATTTCCTTCTTGGATTTTTTTATGTTGGACAAAAATTACGATCTCCAGCGCGCCGCAAAGTCGGTGAATCCACACTCAGCGTCGAGCGAGCTGCTCGCTCGGTTGTGTCTGGATGTCGAATCGAATGGGAAATTGTTCAGGAAATTGATGGGATAAAAAATAAGTACATAGAGCAACAAATTAAGGATCACACAATAGTAATTTATTAAACAAATAATTTGTTTGTGCAGTAAAAAATATTATTTTTTTACAATACAAAATAAAGAAAACAAAATAAACGGAAAGAAAAATATTTTTTTCTGCACTCGAGACACGAACGATGGACTTTTTTCATGTCTTTTTTCGCTTGGATGGTCCAGGCTGATGATCTTCGTCCTCCGTAAACTCTTCGAGTTGTTGTGTCTGTTGAAACGTTGGAAATGATGCTGATTCGATGAGAGCATCGTCATCATCATCGTTACAGACATCGTCGTCGTCGTCAAGCAAAATGTCGACTCTGGCGACGTTACTGCATGTTTGTCCACTGCAGTGCATGCAAATAACGGAGCAACTGATTCCCGCTTTTCTGCACCCACAGGCGGCCTCACAATTTCCTTTACACTTACAGGAAATGAGCTTTAATAGTTCAGGCGGAGCGGGTTCGGCGGTGCTGGTGATTGGTTCGAGCCCTCGATTGGTCTGTCGCCAACCCCATCCTTGTGGATCCTTGAAAAATCCGAGCCAGGTTTGAACTTGGAGATACGGAAAATGTGTTGACGCACAGCGCTTTTGGTTGGCGGGAGTAGTGAGAGGTGATTCACTTTATTCGCTGTCATTGATTTTGCGAAGCGATGGAATCGCAAAATATTTATGGACTTCTCGTGCTTATCACCACCATATAGGGCGATAAGGAATTGCTCTCCCGCGCAAGTGAGAACCTCCGGATCGACCTTTTCTTGTTTGAATAATTCCACCGATGACCGAAAAGAATGCTACGAAAAGAAGAACACGTTTCAACACGTAGACCCTAACAAAAGGGTCCCTTTATACCTGACCCCTCCAACTCCAACGGACGCTCTATGCGGGCACTCCGTTATAACGAGTTTACAGCCAACTAGATATCGAAATTTTTGCCCAGAATATCGGAACCCTCGATTTACACTACGCACAGCAAAAACTCAACACGATACGATGTTACGTTCCCTCAAATATGGTTGAGCGAGGCAATGGCTGGATCATGCGTCATGCTCGTGAACGGGTGCCGCCAACGGGAATGGGTCTGCTTTGTGTCTGCCCATGTTAACATGTCTTTGGTTGCGGTAGGCGTACATTTTTGAAACTTCTGTGTGGAAACATTGTGTGCATAGCCTAGTTCTTTTTAACAATTGTAAAAAATTTTTTTTTGAAAAGAGCAACTGCTGAGTTTCTTGCCGGCTCTTCTCAGCAGAATCTGCATTCCGAACCGGTGGTAGATTTTTGACGTTTCATAAGAGCTACAAGTTGGCCTACATGAAATAAATAAATTTTGATTTTGATTTTTTGATTTTGATACGATATACTAACTTGAGCGCGCTCGACGCTGAGCGTGGATTCACCGACTTTGCGGCGCGCTGGAGATCGTAATTTTTGTTCAACATAAAAAAATCCAAGAAGGAAATTGTAGGTCTGAATATGCTCTACAAGTTTGAATTCCACAATTTTTCATATTTATTAAGACCCAAAGAAAAAAAAAGCAAAAAACAAAAATTGTGTCCTAAATTTTTGACTTTATCGATCGATATCTCGATAACGATGCATGATACGCTAAAAATGATTCAGGCGTTATTGTAGAGCACAAAGAAAGCTACAAAAAGTGTCCTACAAAAATTTTCGAAATCTCATCGGATAGCCGAGTTATTGCCGAAAAACAAATTTTACCCCTTTTTTCAACATGGCGGCGAAAGCTCCTAGGAAAGCTTGGTCGACAATCTCAAGTTAAGCTTTTCTAGGTATCCCCTACAACATATTAAAAAATTAGAAGCGCAAATTCATTTTCTTTTATTTGCCTTTTTTTCGGACGAAATGACTGGACTAAACGGAAGATTGATGCGTCTTAAGCCAAGCAGAAGTAGTACTTAGTGCGGTCCATGTCTCATTAGAAACTAAACTAATGGACAGAGTTTTCTCGTACTATGTCCTATGCTATGTAATTTTTCGTTGCGCAAACGTAACCGCAAGTCTTGCTTGTAGCCTCGCCTTTACCTCGAGCGGCGCGGTCAAAGTCATTCTTGGAATTACTACTACGGAAAGGGATTTATGTGGCGTATTGTTATTATGTCTTCAGTTAGGGTTTCCAAAATGTTTTTTTGTTAATTAATTAATTAATTTTGTATGAAAGTTTTTGATAATTAATTTTCACTTTTTACCACCGCCATTGTGTTTATGGGGTCAAAGTGCATGGGTGGTTGCTGGTAAGTTATACACATTAACAAACACCTTGTATATAGATTTAGTTTACATCATAAATATACAAATATATATAATATCCTCTAGAATCATTTGTTTATTCAAGTGTTTGATCGAATGGTTTTCCGTTTCAATGAAATTTATATGTTGTTAGTCATACATCGACGTATTTTCGCTTTCTAGTGATAAAGAGTCACGTACCTAGTACCTAACTACCCATACCTATACTTACTTGCTGCGTAAACGTTACCTGTAGGGTTAGCAGAAGATTTGATTCGATTGATAGTATTCGTATTGGATGACAATAGTGTCAAAGTAAAATGAACCTTAACGGCATTTTTTAAAGTCACAAATTCAGTATTTTAATTTGGAGAAAAGGCGATGTTCGTGAAATGGGAATACGTGGGGTTTTCTTTAAACTTTGCGTATCCTCTCCTTTTTTATCAACCGATAAACGTCCATTGCTGAACAAATGTGTCTTACGGGGTTGTTACGTTCCCTCAAATATGGTTGAGCGAAGCAACGGCTGGATCATGCGTCATGCTCGTGAACGGGTGCCACCAACGGGAATGGGTCTGCTTTGACTGCCCATCTTGACATGCGTTGGATTGGTGTACCTACGTATGCATTTTTGCACTTTTGCTTTTTTGAAGCTTTATTGTGGAAGCACTGTATACATAGCATAGCTTTGTAAAAAAAAAAAATTTTTTTTGAAAAGAGCAACTGCTGAGTTTCTTACCGGCTCTTCTCAGCAGAATCTGCATTCCGAACCGGTGGTAGATTTATGACGTGTCATAAGAGCTACAAGTTAGCCTACATGAAATAAATTAATTTTGAATTTGAATTTACATGGACTTCCACAGGTCTCGGTCTTGCGCCGCCCGTATCCAGTGCCTTCCTGCGATTCGTCGGCGGTCCACCTAGTCTCGTATCATACCCGCCAAATTAGATTTGCCATGACGTAACACGTACTAATGTGAATCAATGCGATAACTGTTTTCAAAATTACCCGTAAAACCAATGTGAGTCACTCGACAGCCGGAGTGTTACCGTCGAGGGGGGAACACCGATCGATCAGGAACCGTGGTGATAACGGGTATTGGTCGTGCTTTGCGATAACGGATTCCGTGATAGCAAGGCATCCTTACTAATTCTTACTAATATTATAAATGCGAAAGTGTATTTGTTTGTTGGTCTGTTGATTTGTTGGGTATAAAAAAAAAAATTTTTTTGAAAAGAGCAACTGCTGAGTTTCTTGCCGGCTCTTCTCAGCAGACTCTGCATTCCGAACCGGTGGTAGATTTATGACGTGTCATAAGAGCTACAAGTTGGCCTACATGAAATAAATAAATTTTGATTTGATTTGATATAGTTGAGGACCGGGAGAGTGACTTAGGCTACTTTTTGTTCCGGAAATCCAAGAGATCCCCCGGGATTTTCAGCGTAGAGCCGCGGGCATCAACTAGTAGCAAATATGAACGTGTACCTACTTTGTTCCAACATCTGGATTCCGGAGTTACAAGGTCTATGGATAAGTTTGGCTATGAGGCTTTGGATGTTTGACTGTTATTAAAATGTGGCTATTATCATTAATCTTCCTCTAAATCCTTCTCTTTCTAAAACGAAATCTATGGTGAGTGTATGTAGCAACTCGCATGTGACGTCATGATTTATTATTATTGGCTGAAAGGTTATTAGCGCCACCACAATATTTTCTCATCCAGCAACTTCCCGCCACTTCAAGTTGTTTCTACCGGGAATTAAACACTCACCATTTATCTCTCTAAAAATAGGTGTTCGCCTAAGAAAAAACTTTAAAAAAAAGTATTGCGTTATAACTGGCTTTAATGCTAATAGTATTATGCGTAAGCACGTAACTAATGCGGTAATTTTAACTGCGGTTTGAATTGTCTGAATCCAATGGCAATGAAGGTAAACTAAATCGGACCTCGAGTGACAAACTTTACGGTAAAAGATTCTTTTTTGTTAATCATGAACTAGTAATAATGATTCATGATGATTAAAGCGGTGGTAGGTTAGTGGTGTAACTCCTTCGGCATCCATTTTGGGGATCCCGGTTTAAGGTTGGATCCTAGGCACACATCTCTGACTATCTATCTTCTAAAAAGCACCTTATTGTTTAGTGGCTTTTCAATATAGTCTTCATAGACATTCGTATTCAAAATCCTAGACGAAAGGCTATTGTTAGGAAGGAAAGCTATTGTTTTGAAGTAACTGTTGTACTTTTGTACCCCTTTGTATGTTTCTCGATAAATATTTCCTTAAAGTTATTTTTAAACATTTAGTACTAGACAAGAACGGCCTCTGACGATACGAAATAGTCCGTAAAAGACTTGCCACTTCTTGCAGTGGTGCTTGGTAAAAATATAGATAAATCAAATAGAATAAAGCCCACAAGAAAGAGAAAACGAAAATATATACACAATTTAAAACTACGCATGCAAAGCCGTTCTTGTTGCTAACAAAGCAATCTCTACCAGGCAACTTGCGGTGAGGGGAAATATTTTGGGTTTTAGCAATTTTAACTAATATGGACTCACGTTTATCAAAAAATTCAATATGTCAAATAGAAAATTTGTAAATCCGCTTAAAAATTAATAACTTTACTTTAGACTTTACAGATCTGCTAAATCTATGCTAATTGAGGGTACTTGTCGAAAGACAGAAAAGGAGCGAATGAATTAACAGCGACGTCACCGCCATGTAGGTAAATGCGGACGTGCGAGGGAGATAGCTAGATGTTTCAATTACACTTTAACTTAAATCTTCGTTTTGAATTGTTTTTGTTACTGTCATTATAGAAACAACTTTTGTATCTGTTCCCACTTTTGCTAAACTCAAACACAAATTCAAAATTATTTATGTCATGTAGGCCAACTCGTGGCTCTTATGACAAGTCGAAAATCTACCACCGGTTCGCAATGCTGATTCTGCTAAGAAGAGAAGATCATATAAGTTTTTGCGTATATTATTGTATGCCTTGTATTTTCTTATTTTCAGAAAACGGACTGTATCGCCGAGCACAATACTGAAGCGAGAGCAAAAATGGCTGCGAATGTTAAATAACTGGGAGGCGTTTATGAGCAAGAATTATAAAAAAGTCCGCGAGCGGTGCCGGAAAGGTAAAACTATTAAAATACACTTACAGTCTCCACAAAAAAAAAAAAAGACGTGTGGCACTCGGGGCCTGCCGCGGTAAAGCTATTGCATAGCATTTTTTATCAACGCCATCTCATGGCGCCATCAGCGGCTCACCGCTAGATGTCGTTGATAAAAAATGCGCCATCTAGCGGCTCACCGTAGAGGAGTCCCGTGTCAGGTTATTTTCGTTACGGAATTTCTGGATTCGGTGTCCACGCTGGCCCGCGATAGAAGCTATGCAATAGCTTAAAAAAACAGACAAAGCTTAGTGGTTGTTGGCCTCCTTTTAGAGGGACTGCAGTTCAATCCCAGGCAGGCATCTCTGGCTTTTTGATTTTTTTAAAATGAACATTAGCAAGCCGAACTAAACTTATATTATCCTCTCCTAAGTGATTCTGAGCCTGAACTGTGCCCCCTAATTTTCTCTGGGTCTTCTACTGCTCGCCTGAACGCCCACAAGGGGGGTTTTAGCCCACTTTGAGTACCTATCTATATATATAAAATTCAAAGTCCTGACTGACTGACTGACTGAGATATCAACGCACAGCCTAAACTAATGAAGTTAGAAACTTGAACTTGTTACAGTTGGTTCCTTTTATGACGTAGGCGCACACTAAGTAAGGATTATTGGAAATTCCACCCCTAAGGGGTTTAAATAGGGGATGGAAGTTTATATGAAACTCCGTCATTTTTCAAGCTGTTTTCATCAAAGTTGGTATTTGAGCTTTCAGTTAAAAATAAAGAAGTACGTGTGTCACAGTTTTTGAAAATTCCACCCCAAAATCTAATTCCACGCGGACGAAGTCGCGGGGGCAAAAGCTAGTACTGTATATGTATGTGTATTCCAGGCATACCCGCCTCAGTTCGGCCGAAAGCCTGGCTCTACCTGTGCGGGGGGCAGCTGCTGCTGGAGAAGCACCCCGACGAGTACGAGGAGCTGCTGAAGGCGCCCGGGGACCCCAAGTGCATGGAGGACATCCGCAAGGATCTGCACCGACAGTTCCCCTACCATGAGATGTTCATACGGGAAGAGGGATTGGGGTAAGGGTGTTGCCATTGCTATTGAAGTCACTCTAAGCTCCTCTTTTGCTCCTCACAACAAAAGGGTTGTGCTGCTCTTTATTCGCTTGACGCTTTTCCATATAGATGTATGACGCTGATTATTAATGAACGAGCGAAGCGAGTTCTCTGAGTCAACTAGGGCGCTTGCCTACTAGACAGGGAAATGTGTCCGTCTAAATGTCTGTCAGAGCCCTATAACTTCTGAATTACTGAATATTAGAACGTGAAACTTGGTTGAAAATTCAGTTATATCCTGTACTTGAACAACAAATACTAAAATTAGATAAATGTTATAAAGAAACGAAATTATTTAATTTTAATGGCCATCTATTAGCATTATTGTGAAGCTAATAGCTTCACTATAATGCTAATAGATGGTGCTGTGTCAGTAAAACAGTTTTATGTCAACTATTATTTTTTTTATTGCGTCTAATGTTAAAAGTTAATTATTACAATATATAATTAAAACTTTTGGGAATTATGGGATATCGCGAGGTCTCAGTTCGGGGCGAACCACTAGTTTATCCTAGTTTGAGCTTTTTTGTTTTAGATCTAGAACTAAGCCTAAGCTAATAGCTTCACTATAATGCTAATAGATGGCGCTGTGTCAGTAAAACAGTTTTATGTCAACTATTATTTTTTTTATTGCGTCTAATGTTAAAAGTTAATTATTACAATATATAATTAAAACTTTTGGGAATTATGGGATATCGCGAGGTCTCAGTTCGGGGCGAACCACTAGTTTATCCTAGTTTGAGCTTTTTTGTTTTAGATCTAGAACTAAGCCTATTGATTTATATTTAAACTTTTTTTCAATATTTTTAAGCTATTGCATAGCTTCTATCGCGGGCCAGCGGTGAGCCGCTAGATGGCGTTGATAAAAAATGCTATGCAATTACCTTAATGCTTGGCTTTACCGCGCCAGTCCCCGAGTGCCACACGTCTTTTTTTCTTTTTTTCCCAAGAGACACCTACTAATTTTAACAATCTATGCGTCAAGTATACTAATTTTTTTTTGTATAAGTTTGTGCATTATTAAAATACACTCGTATAAGAAAGGAAACCACTGTAAAATTAATAATTTATAGGCATTATTTTACTTAATATTAATTTCTAATGCCTTATAGCAAGATCAGTAAATTAAAGGGTTTAAGAACTTAAACGGCTTTCTGTTTATTTCAGGCAACAAGAACTGTTCTGCGTGCTGAAAGCGTACTCGGTGCTGAACCCCAAAGTGGGGTACTTCCAAGCGCAGGCGCCCGTGGCCGCGTTCCTGCTGATGCACATGCCCGCCGTGCAGGCCTTCTGGTGCCTCGTCAGCATCAGCGACAAGTACCTCAGCGGGTACTACAACCCCGGACTGGAGGTGAGTCCATATGTTGCCAAGCGCAGGCGCAACGCAGAAACCCCTTTTGTGGTTGAGTTTATGCTTTTATACTTCTACTGGAGACGCCTATTCACTCTTATTTGAAAGACATCCAGCACTGGTAGCATGGGCGGGAGAAATTGTATCCCCGGAAAAAGGATAAAATGTTTATTCCCTCGCTTAGTCTTATCCACCCATCGAGCATGGGCACAGCGGTGGAAGAATATTGACAGTGGATAAAATGGGAGAAAATTTATCCCCGCAATTATTGCCATTATAAGAAAATCATGGAAGTAGGAGGTACAAATATCACAATACTTCAAAATTTATGTCAATTCGGTCTCAAAAAGTCATTATTTTTTATCTATACTCGTGATTTTGACAGTTAATAGGTGATTCGTAGGTGGTTTTTGTCTGTGGTTTTTGTTTTCGTTTGACCCTTTCAAAAGTCAAAAAAGGACAAGTTTATCTCTTTCATTTGTTCCCATGCTATAGCCGGGGGAAGTTACTCCACTTGTAATGTCAAATAGGGATATACTGCTCCTTTCCCCTGTCGCCATGCTCTAGCATAGGGAGAAGGCAATTGTATCCCCTGTCAGTGGATAAAATCGGAGGATAAAATGTTTATCTCCTGCCCATGCTGCCAGTGCTGATAGTACATATCAGGAAACACAGATCTCAGATGTGCCTTCACAACCCTGACTGTGCAAATCAGAAATGAAGACTTAAAGACTTAAAAAACTTTTTTTTTTATTCTTGATTAAAGACTATTTATTTATTATTTATTATTTATTTATTTATTTAAAGCCCTTCGTGCGCGTAGATTGTATATCAACCATGACTTAGGGATGGAAGCCCTCCCGATGGCTTGCGGTGTGGTGATGTACTATGTAGCTATTACAATACAAAACAATAAAAAGCTCTCCAATATCCTTTTACTAAATTCTCAGGTTCTCCAACGCGATGGCGACATACTTCACGCTCTGCTAAGAAGGACAGCGCCGGCTGTTCACAGACACTTGGGCAAGCACCGCGTGGAGCCCGTACTGTACGCCACCGAATGGTTCTTGTGTGCTCTCACTCGCACTTTGCCCTGGGACAGCCTGCTGCGAGTTTGGGACTGCTTTCTGTGCGAGGGAGTCAAGGTGAGATAGTGTACCACAGTGGTTTCAGCATAGCTAGCATGGGAAGGAGATAAAAATTTTATCCCCCTATTTTATCCACTGACAGGGGATAAAATTATCTTTTCCTTATCCTAAAGCATGACGACAGAGGAGAAGGCGAAGTATATTCCTATAAGTATATCCACTAAGTGTTATTTCTACCGCTCTGCCCATGCTCGACGGGTGGATAAAACTAAGCGAGGGGATAAACATTTTATCCTTTTCCCGGGGATAAAATTTCTCCCGCCTATGCTAGCCCTGCAGTTATGCGGCCACTTGATGCTGGAATAATATACCACCTCCAATTGGCTGACAAGGTGAAATCATATCACACACCTATTAGATCAAAAGTTAACTCAAAAAAGTCTGTTCCCTAGACAAAAAAGTCTTTCTGGATCTCTGGTTCTTAAAGTTATGAAACTCAATTTTATTTTTTGTCATAAATATGTTGTGGAATGTGACCTAAAATAAAATTGAGTTTCTAAGCTTTACTAACAAAAGATTCAGGAAGACTTTATCTAGGAAACAGGTCTTATTGTTGTCTGCCTTTTAATCTAGGTGTGCATATGCAGGAATAATATACCTCACTCAATTGGCTGACAAGGTGAAATCATATCTTACTGCACTACAGACAGCTTATCACGAGTAGTTTCAATTGATGCTGGAATAATATACCACCACAATCATATCTTATTACAGGTAGATACTGTTTAACGTATCAAAGACGTCTTTGACACGTTAAACAACATTTGGCACGTGCCAAGCGTTGGCGTGTCGAAACCGTTTAAGGATATGGGTTTAATTTACACTGCCATACCCCTTTCAAGGTCCAAGTGTGATTGCAGTCAATCATCAGCTCTCCATATTTTTCCTCCGAATTAATTTTTGTCCTCTACATGTCTATATTAATTAAAGTAAATTTTTTTCATACAAAATTGAAAGAGTCAATAGGCATCTTCTAGGCAAGCGCGCACCATCTTAGGCTGCATCTTCACTTACCATCAGGTGTGATCGCAGTCAAGCGCTGGTCTATATATTAAAAAATTCTGACGATCCGCTGATTGATTTACTATGGGAGGTCCACATTTTTTTTATATTACGACCTATGTTTCTTGGGGAAAGCTGTTCAGTTTCATAGGCATATTTCGTAGCTCACAGGAACGACAGCGTTTTTGTTACGTTGGATTGGTGTACCTACATATGCATTTTTGCATTTTTGAAGCTTTATTGTGGAAGCAATGTATACATAGCATAGCTTTGTAAAAAAAAAAAATTTTTTTTTGAAAAGAGCAACTGCTGAGTTTCTTGCCGGCTCTTCTCAGCAGAATCTGCATTCCGAACCGGTGGTAGATTTATGACGTGTCATAAGAGCTACAAGTTAGCCTATATGAAATAAATAAATTTTGAATTTGAATTTATTGTATATTAATTTGTATTTTATTGGGCAGGTGCTGTTCAAGGCCGCGCTGGTGATCCTGGCGGGCGCGCTGGGGCCGGCCAAGGTGCGCAAGCGCGCGTGCGGGCTGTGCGAGACGCTGGAGGTGCTGCGCCACCCGCCCGAGGCCGTGCTCACGGAGGACTACCTCATGTACCACATGCAGCGCCTCAACCTCACCGAGGAGGACTTCGAGTTCGAGCACCAGCGGCAGACCGCCAAGCGGCGCGCCATGGCCAACAGGAGGTAACCTATGATATTCTACTAGGGACGAGTTATATACTCACAAAACAAGCGAAAAAATTTTTCCGAACGACGAAGAGTATAATAAAGTACTTCATTGTTAAATGAAATGACAAATTACGACAAATATCTGCCATTACGCGCTTCATTTACCGCACGCTTGTAACATATCCACCTCTTTTTATACATCCTATTAATATTATAAATGCGAAAGTTTGTAAGTATGGATGAATGGATGTTTGTTATTCTTTTATGTAAAAACTACTGAACTGATTTGGCTGAAATTTGGCATAGAGATACATTATAGTGCGGAATAACACATAGGCTACTTTTTATTCCGGAAAATAAGACAGTTCCCGCGGTAATTAGAAAACCTTAATCCACGCGAATGAAGTTGCGGGCATCAACTATTATACTATATTATAGGAGGTAATTAAATATATCAGTAAACAAAGAGGTGATACACAGGATCTATTAACTAGACATTGTTGTCAACTAGCAACTCCATTGTGTCATCTACTTAGAGTGCAGACTAGTTGACGCCCGCGGCTTCGCTCTCGTGGATTTAGTTTTTAAAAATCCCGCGGGATGTCTTGAATTTTCTGGTATAAAAAGTAGCCTATGTCACTCTCCAGTAGGACTAACATGCACACTACGAGAAAATTTAGTCTACCAATTTACTCGTGAAATCTCATACAAATGCACGAGTAAATGGACAGACAAAACTTTCTCGCGGTGTTAGCCCTACAGGTCCTCAACTTAAAAAAAAAGGCTATGCTATTATCACCTAGTAAATATTAAATTTTCAACGACAATTTGGTCGTTAGATGATTTTTTGTATTTTCAATTGATGAAATATGTTTGCAGTGGCAGCTGATTCAGCGAGTGTTCCTACAAGCGTTATTCTAAGGATAACGCGCGGGACATCTTCCACACTCTGTAAACACAAGTGCAATAACTTTAACTTAAACTTGAACATGACTGAAGTGGATATGTGCGTGTAACGAACCACGAAAACGACTAAGTGTATAATAGAACTGCGAAAACGACAATTATACAGTTGTATGTTATAAAAGTGATATGTGTATAAATTGTGATGCGGTGCGTATAGCAGACCACTGCCAGAGGATTGGGTGATAGTGATTGGTAAGTGATAAGATACATATAGGCCCTTAAGCAATTATCACTGATGTCTATTAATACAAGTATGCTGGATTGGTGACCTGTGATATCCTATAGTCTGATTTTTAATTGCAAGGAATCCTGACGTATCTTAATGTTACTAGAGATTTAAAAAATCCCACAAAAAGATAATAAATTGAAACTTATAAAAATAAAAATCAATTGCCGCGCATAGATATTTATGACAAATGCCTGACAGATAGTTTGGGGTAAAATCGAACTATAGGTGGTTAAATACTCTTTTTCATACAAATAACTCGCTCTATTTATAAAATGACAAGTGTCAGAATTTCACCGAATTAAAAATCAGACTTTAGTGCTTATGGTCCGAAAGCCGGAAACACTAAAAATGCAATGCACAGGTGACATTGTTAGTTAAAGGATACCTTGTCATCGAATTAAAAAAATAAAAACTGAAAACAATTTTGTGATTGATTTAGGATGTTTGAGTAAACATATGGTTACTTTTTGTAACATTAAGGTCTATTTAGTGAATAAAAGATTTCTGCCCACTATACCTATAACTACCATTTACTACACTTGTAACTAACATCAGGCCCCTAGCACTGAACTAATTGTAGTTATAGCAACAGGTAAAGATTATATGTAGATTTATTTTGTTATAAAACAAGATATTCATTATTTTGTTATATAACAAAATGTTCATAATCTACAAAAAGGGTAAGCACAATAAATATCCTTATTGATATTGTTATTTATCATAGTTTGTGCTCATTTTTTTTTCGATCTTTATAACTATACATTTTATCGCACAATGTTGCATTATGTATGTGATCAATTAAAAACGTGCGCTAGAAAAGCGTAACTGAGTGTTATATATGTATAAGTGTGTGTGTGTGTGTGAGTGAGTCAGCGGGTAAGGATTGCCATTATCGCATTGTTGCTTTCAAAGTTCGGTGCTAGGTCCTTTAGTTTACATTAAGAGTGTTGCCATTAATGTTACCGACTTTGTCAAAGTTTTATATTGGTACAAATTTTTGCCATGGCTGTGTATGGTGGGCGGAAATATGCTGAGTTTGTAGAAATAAAGATAACGAATACATGCTATTAGTAAAATAAAAATATATATAATTGATATTTCATACATATATGCATAACAAAAGTTGTAAATAACTTTTATGAATTTTTTCTTTTCTTATTCCGAATTTTATGAGAATTCCTATCTTATTATATTAATTTACCATAATTTATACTTTTGGTATAATGAACATTAGTTATACAAATTGTAACTTTTAAGTTTTTTTTTATATTGGTGTTGATAGAGGTCTTTAACACGTATCTGCCACTAATCCGCATATTGGAAAAGTTAGTTTCGCTATGGATTGTCGATGGAAATGTTCTAAAGCCTTCAAGAATACCTTAGAATATGCAGTCGGCTGTTAATTTTTTTTTATAACTTATATGTTCATGTATGATTCAAGTTTTTGAAGTATTCAGTTTTAGGCTTAAGTTACACTACTTACTTTCTCGAATTCCATGCCCAATCATTTTATTATTACCCTCGCAAATTAATATCTTCGTATGCAGTCTCGTTTTTAGAATCTTTTCTATATAAGGAATCTGTATTCTTTATATGTATTTCTGCTAAAATAAAATAATTATAAAAAGCAATTAAAAAATGGTTGGGT
The DNA here is from genome assembly GCA_933228805.2 of Hipparchia semele. Classification (NCBI taxonomy): domain Eukaryota; kingdom Metazoa; phylum Arthropoda; class Insecta; order Lepidoptera; family Nymphalidae; genus Hipparchia; species Hipparchia semele. The sequence continues at coordinate 2,513,364 of OW121719.1, forward strand.
TACATACATGCAGTATTTTATTACAGTCCCCATTATGTAAGTAGGACTTTAAAGATGATATAGGTTAATAAATTACTTTGTACCTTAGTTTCGTGGTTTATAATCTGTACTATATTTGGAAAAATAATACAATTCCATTTGTGTATAAAAGTTTGTGTAAAAATAATCCCTTTGATAAAAAAAAAATAAACATTGTGATAAGCGATCGAGAGTGTAATATGTTATATAACATATCTGGGGAGATGTAATATATAAACATGTATAGTATAAAAGTAAATACATAGATAAAAAAAATGATGATAATAATGTATATAGAAACCCTTTTTTATGTGGAAAGTACAACTAGAATAGTATTAAATGTATATTTGTCAGTATTTTTCTGGTCATGTGGATCGCTTTGCCATATTGTATTGCAAATATTGGAACCAAACGCATGTTATGTTGGCAATATTGTCTTTCATGTTGGCAATTCCCTTGGCCTTAGGTGTAGAAGTATTTGGCGAATTCGCCATAAAATCATAATGCTGGGTTCACATGCTAGTACATGCTCGACGTATTTTTTCAAGTGCATTCATTCAAATTCGAATGTCTGAATGGAATCTATCGAGCGTTAATAATGAGTTTATAAACTCTTGTTATTTTTTTTCTGATCTTCGATTGGATATTTTTGAAATTCAATTGTACAATTTTATATAATATCATTTCTATGGAATTACACTTATAAAACAATGAATGATGCTATTTGAAAAGGTTGCAATTTTTTTACACTTACGAAACTAACACGTAACTTTTAAACATTACTGCCAAAAAAAATCCTAGCAGAATAGCATAGCAAATAGGTAAGTTAATTTAGTAGTTTTTTTTTAATTATTAAGTTTGCACTTTTAAAACACATTATTTATTTTTTCATAATTATGTTTATATGAATAAAAAAATAAACGCTGCATAATCTGTTTTGCAATAAGGATTGAGGGTAAACCATTATAATACAATTCTGTAATATATTAAAAAAAATGGTATATGAAAAAAGTAAAATATATACTTACATAAAAATAAATAAAAATAGTTCTTCGAAAATAATAGTAAGCAATTTGCACATTTATTAATTTTTACAGTAGAACTTTTTTTTAATATACTTGTCAGAGTTTTTGAACACATTTTCTTTATCTTGTATTTTTTATGTAACAACAACAAAAATCGACATTAATTGTAGTGAAAATGTGCCTTTTAAAATTTACCATCAATAAATACACGACTTTAATGAACTCACTCTAAAGCTCAAATTGTTCTGTGTTAGTTCAAAGAGAAATAAGATTAGAGTCTCAAGATATTTTCTTTAAAAAAATACAATAATTAATTTTATATAAAACTTATTATCCAGGATGTTATATTGAGAACGTTCAGTAAGGCAATTAAAAATATTTGAGATAAAAGAATTTAGTAAAAGAAAGTATGGGGTTGATTTTAAAGAAAATAAAACCTGGATTCAAAGATTTTCAAATATCTGATATTGAACCTTCTCAAAAAAAAATTCGCAAGTGATTGATTATGGTAATTGATAAGTATTTCGTGCGCAATAAATGTTGGTATGAAGCATATTATTTGAAATAGACAGAAAAATATAAACAGATTTTTCAAGTACCCTAAGGGTTTTTACAAACGTAAAATAAGTCTTATCCGAACATATTTTGATAGTTTTGAAAATCTGCCAAAATTTATTATTCACGCTCGGATAAAACTTATATTATGCTGGTAAGATCGGCCCTAAACGTGTTACGGACTGTTCTCAGAATAGTATCCTGCATATTATATTGCACATACTTCGAATGTAGGCTATGATCTAGTTTTAAGTTGAAGCGTTAGGCTGGTTTGTTTTTCGTTTCGATGCGGCCCGCCTAGATTAGCGTTTATTACTGGTGCATAATGTTTTTCCTCATTATATTAATAGTTTATTAGTATGTTGGGAACAGTTATGTGTTTTTTCACTTCAAAAGAACAAAAACAATTCAAAAAAGTTTTAATATTCCACTTTCAGTTCAACTCTATACCAATTTTAATTTGTCTATAGCTTTAAACAGTATTGCAAATGACAGATTGCGTAGATCTAGAGATTGGAAAGAAAAAATAATTCTTAAAATCACGATATTGATTTTCGAAATCGCATCACAAAAGGAAAGAAAAAGGGAAGGGAAGTTTGTATGAAACATTTTTTTTTAGATTATTATTACTATTTTGCCACATTATTTAAGACAAGTTAAGTAGTAAGACCTTTTGAGGTAGGTTAATTAAGTTTAAAAACACATGACTGTTTTCTATACAATAATCTTAAGATAATTTTATTCAAGTGTTTTGAGTGTTGTGCGTTTTTGTTCTGAAGGGATTTTTATTTATGTTGTGTACTTGCTGTAGTTTTTTGAAAATGCTTTTGGAAATAAATAGCGTTATTATTACATGATATATTTCAAATAAAAGAACCCACAGACTTTCAATCAAGATTGAACTGCCCTTCTTTTACAGGTTTAATATGACACTTGTAATCGAACTTGTTTGAACGTGTGTGGCCTCCATAATAAGTTTTTGTAGAAAGGCAACAAGATTTATTTTCCAAGAGATATATTGTTATTTTCAGATGTATTTCTAAATGTACCTATAGAGGACAGATTTTATAGCTAAGGTGTGTTTTTCACGTGAATTATAAGAATGTTTATAAGAATGCTATTTAGTTTGAAATTAAAAATTTATGTCTGAAAATAAAACATGGCATACAACGGATTGACGGATTAATTAATCGATCTCCACCTTTGAAATAGAAAAAGGATACGGCAGATTGATATATTTGTAAGTTCTGTCAATTTTATTATAGTTTTGTGTTCAATAGCATTGTCATATTGAATGAGTTGGTTAACGACCGACTATTGGTACCTTAAAAAAAAATTGCGCGATTATTCTTGTAACCCTTTGAGGTTTATTCTTTACTATCACGCAGACTTTTTACGTCATTTATAATATAATTGAATTGATAAATGAAACTAAATTCAACTAATTTCAAGCTGTCAAATGAATACGATTTTCTTTTACACCATCGCAGGATTGATCGAATAGGCTGAGGTAACAGGCATACAGACAGACAAAATATAAAACTGAAAACTGAGACTGACCTAGAAACTGTTCTGACGCATTGTTATACATTTTAGGCCTGTGGTATGCCCAATGTTTGCTTTGTCCCGATTGGCCACTTGTCCATACTTTATCTGAGTCTAGTGATGTGACGAGTTGGATTATGACTCGAGTGGCAACCCAAGTTAATTTGAGTCGGAACCCGAGTTGACTCGAGTCGCAACCCGGGTTGACTCGAGTCGCAACCCGGGTTGACTCAAGTCACAACCGGTGTTGACTCTAGTCGCAACCGGACTTGACTCGAGTCGCAACGTCAAAAGTCGATTTGATTCGAGTTAATCGAGTCAAATTATTCTACTCGCACAGTAGTAGTCGCTAGTATAGTCACAATGGCCACTCGTCTATACTTGTAAGTTAGTATAGTCAAAGTTATCGAACAATATTGTAAAAAAATCTGGTATCCAGCTCATTTAATATGGCAGTAGGTATAAGTTAGCAAGTGACCAAATTAAAGACCATTAGTTAATTTTATTATTTTCTAACAAATTATAATAATAGGCAATATTCCATGTTCTTTTTATATTACATCACATTCCGTATTTTCAGACTGTTTTATAATTATTTTGTACGTAGATTCGGTCGAAGGCAAGCTGTGACTTCACCGTATTTTTGTACTGTGGCCGATTTCAATGTAAACGCAATATTCGTGTTGTAAATAAATATGAATCAAGTTCGAATTTTTTATTTTATTTTCTAACCTATACGCCCATTATTTATTGACCAATGCAGGTCACTTTTAGTTGGTTGATTTGTTTTTTTTTTTAATTTGGGCCGAGTATAACCTGCGATGGCTATATGCGAAACTATGAAAAAAAAATTATAAAAAATAACATCGAGCTAAGCGATAGTTTTAGGTATTGGTCTTTAAACTCAAAGCGTGGGGGGCGTGTTTAGGCATGCGCCTACAGCGCTTATATTTTTTTAATTCTTTGGGTGCGTCTGATCTAGAGATCACTGGGAGTCTGATGGACGCACTCGTAAGATAAATCAAAATACAATAATTAAAACATCCGTTTGACGTGATTGAGACGTATCAAACGTATCTGTATACGCTTATATTAAACACGTATCTGTATACGAATCTGTAACATATCTGTATACGCTAACAGTAAAAGGTGACTTTGGGAAGAGATTATAATCTATGGAAAGAGAATCCAAACACAATAATGAATCAAAAACGTATCGCATTTATTTCAGTTGTATAAGTACCTATCAAACACTATTTATAAATGTACAATGTACATAAATAAGTTCCAGTCAAACCAAAATGCAAAAAAAATGGTTTTGTTATTTAGGCCACAAGCATACTTCTAACACGCCGCCAGGAGGTGCGTGTTGAAACTGTCAAATCTTAGTATTTCCTGTCCCAGTTTCACAGCATAATAAATTATGAACACCCAAAAAAAAATTAACTCGGTAAACCATAATCTAACTAACCCTTCTCATTCTACCCAGTAGAGGGCCGATGTTGGGTTGAGATGAAATGATGATGTTGAAATTTCTAAAACACCGTTAGGAAATGAACCGTAGTAGTCTAATGCTGAGATCTATAGAGCTTGCTCAGACTCAAGATAGAGGTTAAAACGAGACATAAATATATCTGTCTCATTTTGACTCTGTCTCGAGTCTGAGCTGAGAGTGCGGTCTATAGATTTCAGCCTAAGGGCCGATCTACACCGGAATGGCAGCGGCGCGGCGAGCACTTTCAGTGTGAAATAATTTTAAACTTTATCTACATTATTTTTAAAGACCAGTATCGCTTGAAAAGCTAAAAAAAGTCACGCAGCCGCCCGCGGTGCCGCGCGTCAAGCGATACTGGTCTTTAGCGATTAAGTGGATAAAGTTTAAAATTATTTCACACTGACATTCCGGTGTAGACCAGCGCTAACAGTCAAGGCACTCAATGCGCGATTCCCAGAGGAAATGTGAGCAAATACCGCCGGTTCCGCAATTTTTGATATGTACTTAGAAATTTCCGTCAGCACAATTTACACTAATAAAAAATATACATACATACATACATAGGTATAGATGAACAACATTCGCTCATTCATTGGAGACACTACATTGCGACAAGTGATTTCAATGTGTCATGGTCATATAAGACCTACGATTTGTAACGACAAAACGCGTAGCGTAGCATCGTGTCGTGTTACAAGTATGCCTCCACCCTTATTCGATAAACAACCGTAACTTAACAATATAAAGCGTATGTACTTGTAATGTCTTTGTCTAGCGCCTACACGCGTAGGCCGCAGCGAAATGGCAGATTATTATTTACACGATATGTAGAATAAAACTGTTTTTAAATATTTGGACTTTTTCTTTAATATGTTCTTAACGTCTGTGAGGATTTCTTGGAGTCCGTTCTTTAGTTTTTGTTCTACGGGGCAGTGGTATTTGTCTGAGATTTCTAGTTTGGCCAGCTCGTCTTCTATACTGAGGCCGTAGTCGTAACTTGGCCATTTCTCGAATATATCTTCTAGGAAGCTGATAGTGTTCTGCACCTCGTCGTTTAGCTTGCTCAACGTTTCGGCTGTCAGTAGTTGGTCGGGCGACTGATTGGCTTTCTTCTTGGATTTCTTCGCGTTGGTCGGCACTATCAGTTCGTTGCTCACGCCCAGGAGGAACGCGATGACGCCTATAAACTGGAGACGAGGAAAGAGTTTAAAAACTGTAATCCGACTAAGGAATTTTTTTTTTTATTCGATGTGACGATACAGTCTAAGATGGTAGCGGACTAACTTGGAAAGGATATGGCAGTGTACATTCAACCCATGCACCCCTTATCGGTTTCTACACGCCATCGTGCCGGAATGCTAAATCGCTTGGCGGCTCGTCTTTGACGGTAGGGTGGTAACTAGCCACGGCCAAAGCCTCCCAGCAGACATTTGATGATTGGGACGTAATATATACGTCACATTGTGATAGTTCGTACAAAAAAAAAAAGAAAAATAATGTAGCCTATATCACCAGGACCATAATAACAAATCGATTGATACCTCATGCATCAAAATCGGCTCATACGGAAATAGGCACATACTACATAGCTAATTTTGGCCATGCCATAGTTTTCGTCAAATGTCAAAACGCGACTGTGACAGATGATGTTTAACGCACTTTTTATAGTTTAATCGATAATGCCCGAGCTCCACCTGCTCCGTAACGCGTAAATTAACACGATAATAAAGGCATTACGCAGATTACTGCGTTAAATGTATGTAATGACGTTAGACGCTAAGCGCTAATCCATTTGAGCTCAGCCGTTAACAGTAACATTAATGCAGATGGAGCAGTAGCATAAAGAAGAATTTATAAAAATGATGATGATGTTGACTAACCTTTAAGTAATTGGAGAACGCATCTAATGAGTCCTTCAGAGCGAGATGAGACCTGTGTCCAATAGTGGGCTGGCGATGTAATGATTATGATGGTGATGATGATGGTGACTAACCTCTAAGTAATTGGAGAACGCTTCTAAAGAGTCCCTCAGGCCCCATGGCTCGGCGGCGGGCACGGCCTGCAGCAGCGGGCGCGACGCGGCGAGCAGCGCGCGCAGGCGGTCGGCGCTGTCGCGGCCGCGCTCGCCGTCGCCGGCGCACAGCTCGCACACCATGCTGAGCACGCTCGCGTACAGCTCCCGGTACGGCACCGGGGAGCTCACGAAGGCTGCGGAACAATACCGCTTTTGTAACATTTTATACGAAACAATTCACAAAATGGTACATTTACATGATGGTGCATAATACATGTACAAGATGGTACATTTGCATGATGGTACATTTTATGGCCGGTGCATGTAAAAGTTGGTACATTTACATGATGGTACATTTTATGGCAGGTACATGTTCAAGTTGGTACATTTTCATGATGGTACATTTCATGGATGTTTCATTTTCAAGATGGAAATTTTTCAAGATAATAGATTTAATTTAGACCTGTCAATTTAGATCGACGCAATGTCATGCTGACTTTCCCGCTGACATCGACATTGGCGGAATTATTGCGGACCAATCCGCGATACAGTCATAGAAAAGCAAACAACAATTCTTGCGACTTGCATCATTGTAAAAAGTCGCCCTGATATAGATGTTGTATACGTTTAACTTAATAAAACAAACGGTTCCCGGGGGGATTTTAAAAAACCTGTCAGTAACGGACAAAATCTAGTATTATATGAACTCACCAATAATTCTAGAAGGGAAAGGCGCGGATATGCACAGCCTGTTGAGCGCTCCGCTGTACTTCTCTTTGCACTTGTCCATCGCGCACGAGAACGCTTCGATGCACGCCTGCAGCTCGTCCAGCTGCGCGCGCTTCTCCTCCACGCTTCTGTTGTCCGAGCATTCTATGCACAGCGCTGCGGATTTACAGTTTCACTAATACTTCGCTCGTACAATAGAACATAGACGTAATTGTAAAAAATTCGAAATTGACTTTTTAATCATAACTATGACTAAGATCTGTAGAGTGAACGTGTAATAGGGTTAAAACAAGACACTTAATTTTGTCGCATAATATTTGCTCACTTAGAATTTCAACATGGAAGTACATAGTACTAAAGCATGGAAGTAAGATTGTCTATGTGGCATGTTGTCTATGTGTATGGCTTTGGCCGTGGTTAGTTCCCACCCTACCGTCAAAGACGTGCCGCTAAGCGATTTAGCGTTTCTGCACGATGGCGTGTAGAAACCGATTAGGGGTATGGGTTGAATGTACACTTAACACTGCCATACCCCTTCCAAGTTAGCCCGCTACCACCTTAGACTGCATCGTCACTTACCATCAGGTGAGATCGCAGTCAAGGGCTATATCTTGTCATCGAATAAAAAAAGAAAGAACGTAGTTTGTCACTAAAATTCATGGAAGTAGGACTAAAGTCTGAGCTAAGTCAGAGCATGCTCTGACTTAAGATAGAATTAAAACGAGACACAAATATGTTTTGAATTGAAGCAGAGTGAGTGCGGGCTATAGATTTCTGGCTTAACAGTACGCACCTATGGAGGAGACGAGCCCGTCCTTGAGGCGCAGGTAGGCGACGTCCTGGTCGAAGGTGCGTGCCTTGAGCTCGGCGTCCGCGCACTGCGGCGGCTCCCAGCCGATTATCGCGTTCAGGTCGCGGTTGTCGCTGCGCAAACAACCGACACCATTGGGTATGCGTATTGCACCTTTACAATAGGGTATTTTACTCTTTTTTGAAAATATTCCCAATTTAATCCTAAGGTGATAATTTACTACTACAAAATTTATTAAAATTTTATTCAATCGATAAGTACCATAACAATGCATTTAAATTTTCGCGCGTAAATTGACGAAAACGCTAGATGACGTCATCTCGACAGTAAACACACTGAGTAGGTAGTTCAAGTACCTATCGCAGTGACAGATGACAATAGCTAATAACATTAACTGACGAGGTGGTACGGAAGGTTCTTGATTTCAGACATGACGTAGCGTGGCGGGTGTCGTTTTGCACATTTGTAGCACAGATAAAAAAAAGTGAAAACTCTCGAACGTGCCGTACTTGTACGCGTACGTCAGGTGCTCCACGCTCTGGCGATGTGTACTCACACGGGCGGGTGCGGCAGGCGCGCCGGCGCGTGCAGCGGCGCGGGCGGGCCGGCCAGCAGCGGCAGCAGCGCGCGCTCGCGGCCCGCCAGCGCGCACCACGCGCACGCGCCCAGCCGCGCGCCCCACGCGCCCAGCTCCAGCAGCTTCTCGAACGTGCCGTACTTGTACGCGTACGTCAGGTGCTCCACGCTCTGGCGATGTGTACTCACACGGGCGGGTGCGGCAGGCGCGCCGGCGCGTGCAGCGGCGCGGGCGGGCCGGCCAGCAGCGGCAGCAGCGCGCGCTCGCGGCCCGCCAGCGCGCACCACGCGCACGCGCCCAGCCGCGCGCCCCACGCGCCCAGCTCCAGCAGCTTCTCGAACGTGCCGTACTTGTACGCGTACGTCAGGTGCTCCACGCTCTGGCGATGTGTACTCACACGGGCGGGTGCGGCAGGCGCGCCGGCGCGTGCAGCGGCGCGGGCGGGCCGGCCAGCAGCGGCAGCAGCGCGCGCTCGCGGCCCGCCAGCGCGCACCACGCGCACGCGCCCAGCCGCGCGCCCCACGCGCCCAGCTCCAGCAGCTTCTCGAACGTGCCGTACTTGTACGCGTACGTCAGGTGCTCCACGCTCTGGCGATGTGTACTCACACGGGCGGGTGCGGCAGGCGCGCCGGCGCGTGCAGCGGCGCGGGCGGGCCGGCCAGCAGCGGCAGCAGCGCGCGCTCGCGGCCCGCCAGCGCGCACCACGCGCACGCGCCCAGCCGCGCGCCCCACGCGCCCAGCTCCAGCAGCTTCTCGAACGTGCCGTACTTGTACGCGTACGTCAGGTGCTCCACGCTCTGGCGATGTGTACTCACACGGGCGGGTGCGGCAGGCGCGCCGGCGCGTGCAGCGGCGCGGGCGGGCCGGCCAGCAGCGGCAGCAGCGCGCGCTCGCGGCCCGCCAGCGCGCACCACGCGCACGCGCCCAGCCGCGCGCCCCACGCGCCCAGCTCCAGCAGCTTCTCGAACGTGCCGTACTTGTACGCGTACGTCAGGTGCTCCACGCTCTGGCGATGTGTACTCACACGGGCGGGTGCGGCAGGCGCGCCGGCGCGTGCAGCGGCGCGGGCGGGCCGGCCAGCAGCGGCAGCAGCGCGCGCTCGCGGCCCGCCAGCGCGCACCACGCGCACGCGCCCAGCCGCGCGCCCCACGCGCCCAGCTCCAGCAGCTTCTCGAACGTGCCGTACTTGTACGCGTACGTCAGGTGCTCCACGCTCTGGCGATGTGTACTCACACGGGCGGGTGCGGCAGGCGCGCCGGCGCGTGCAGCGGCGCGGGCGGGCCGGCCAGCAGCGGCAGCAGCGCGCGCTCGCGGCCCGCCAGCGCGCACCACGCGCACGCGCCCAGCCGCGCGCCCCACGCGCCCAGCTCCAGCAGCTTCTCGAACGTGCCGTACTTGTACGCGTACGTCAGGTGCTCCACGCTCTGGCGATGTGTACTCACACGGGCGGGTGCGGCAGGCGCGCCGGCGCGTGCAGCGGCGCGGGCGGGCCGGCCAGCAGCGGCAGCAGCGCGCGCTCGCGGCCCGCCAGCGCGCACCACGCGCACGCGCCCAGCCGCGCGCCCCACGCGCCCAGCTCCAGCAGCTTCTCGAACGTGCCGTACTTGTACGCGTACGTCAGGTGCTCCACGCTCTGGCGATGTGTACTCACACGGGCGGGTGCGGCAGGCGCGCCGGCGCGTGCAGCGGCGCGGGCGGGCCGGCCAGCAGCGGCAGCAGCGCGCGCTCGCGGCCCGCCAGCGCGCACCACGCGCACGCGCCCAGCCGCGCGCCCCACGCGCCCAGCTCCAGCAGCTTCTCGAACGTGCCGTACTTGTACGCGTACGTCAGGTGCTCCACGCTCTGGCGACGTGCACGTGGAACGTTCAGTGGGATACATTGTAATAACTTTTTCTCAAACATGCTTGGAAAGAGCATTATATTGACAACCTTCTTCGAGATAAATCGAAATTGCCGTACTGGTCAAATACATGCGAGCAGCGGCCGGCAAAAGTTGTATCAAAATTCATATCTATCGTGGTTTAGCGGCCAAATAAATTACATACTAAACTCACATCTGTCGTGTAATTTAAAAATGGAACGATCTTTTACTCCGAAATATAGCAACCAAGGAGGTAACTTATCAAAGGTTTTATTTAAATTTAGAACTGGCTTGCAAATAGAAAGCTGTTTATTGAAAAAAAAAACAAATGAACACTTTAACGCGGGAAAAATTATTGTTGTTCGTTGTTCGTCATTTACACGTTCGTCCATCAATGCCTCTTGTGCTGGCCGCTGCAGTAATGTACTATTGCTCAGCAATTCAGACGGGTTGTTGGATAGATGCGTATATTTTAGACTTATTTTGTGGTTTAACGACGCAATTATAATGTTCTATATGGACAACTGCCCAAAAAACATGACAAAAAAATAGAATGAGAGATTGTGACTTAATGCTCTGTCGCTTTGTTGGCCGCTGTGTTGTTTCGAGACCGCAGCATCCACAAAACATTACTCTCTAACGGGAGAATGCTCTCATCGTCGTTTTTGAATTATGTCACTCTTGACGCAAATGAGCGATATCGTCGGCTAAAGTGTTAGCTAAAGTGACAAACTTCATAATTCCGTAACATCGGATCAAATTTTACAAATACTCTCTCTACTCTCTAACGAGAGAATGCTCTCATCGTCGATTTTGAATTATGTCACTCTTGTCGCAAATGAGCGATATCGTCGGCTAAAGTGTTAGCTAAAGTGACAAATTCCATAATTACGTAACATCGGATCAAATTTTACAAATACTCTCTCTACTCTCTAACGAGAGAATGCTCTCATCGTCGATTTTGAAATATGTCACTCTTGTCGCAAATGAGCGATATCGTCGCTAAAGTGTCAGCTAAAGTGACAGACTTCATAATTCCGTAACATCGGATCAAATTTTACAAATACTCTCTCTACTCTCTAACGAGAGAATGCTCTCATCGTCGATTTTGAATTATGTCACTCTTGTCGCAAATGAGCGATATCGTCGGCTAAAGTGTTAGCTAAAGTGACAAACTTCATAATTCCGTAACATCGGATCAAATTTTACAAATACTCTCTCTACTCTCTAACGAGAGAATGCTCTCATCGTCGATTTTGAATTATGTCACTCTTGTCGCAAATGAGCGATATCGTCGGCCAAAGTGTCAGCTAAAGTGACAGACTTCATAATTCCGTAACATCGGATCAAATTTTACAAATACTCTCTACTCTCTAACGAGAGAATGCTCTCATCGTCGATTTTGAATTATGTCACTCTTGTCGCAAATGAGCGATTTGTTGCTACCTCACCTCCTTGGCGTAGTGCTTGTGGAAGGCGTGCACGTCGGCCAGCAGGCGCAGCGCGCGCGCGGGCGCCAGGCCGGGCGCGCAGCGCGCCGCGTGCACCCAGCCCAGCGACACCAGCTGGATGTGCTTGGGCTCCAGCCGCACGTACACCGACTCCGCCGCCACCGCGTTACCTACCACGAGAATACATACAGACGTTATTTGCAGCCACCTTGTAGTTTTTTTTTAATTCGATGTCAAGATAAGCCTTGACTGCGATCTCACCTGATGTTAAGTGCAATCTAAGATGGTAGCGGGTTAACTTAGTAGGGATATAGCAGTGTAAATTCAACTCGTACCCCTAATCGGTATGGTAGTTCTTGTAATTTATGAGGGCGCGTGAGCTTTACTTGTGGTTATGTAGAGTACATGCACATTGCGCAAGTGTGTGTACCTGTCAGGAGTCTAAGTGGGAGCGGTCAGGCACGAGCAAGCTCTCGTTCACACTTATACGACGACACACACAACCACGAGCCTCGCGGTCGTATCTCGTTCATTTGAATTACGAGTGTCTCTGAAACTAGTAATATTGTAAATGGTACGTCAACCTCTATAAAAACTATGAAATCATAAAATAACAACAACGAAATCATAGATTAATCATAAAGGTCTATCTATTTGCAATATCACCTATTAGTTCCAGAGACACTCGTATCTGCTTACTGCTTACAGCGCCAAAATGGCGTCAACCAAGTATGGAGGTCCACAAAAGTATGTGTTCAGATCCGGATAGCCGTGGGAAAATGATAGGCATAAACCCCGAACGTATGAGCATTTATTAAGGAAACATACATGCAATCTAAACATATAGACCATCCTCAACGCTATCGCGACACAACTTAAGACGACGCCATCTAGTGTAACGACGGAAAACATTTTATAGGGAACTTGATTTAAACTTAACGTATAGAAATTTAGACAGTATGACTGCAGTCTTTCCAGTGATAACCAATAACCATAGATTAATCTAAATATATAAAAGGCAAAGGTGACTGACTGATTGACTGATTGACTGACTGACTGACTGACTGATCTATCAACGCACAGCTCTAACCACTGGACCGATCGAGCTGAAATTTGGCATATAGGTAGCTGTTAGGACGTAGACATCCGCTAAGAAAGGATTTTGGAAAATTTCAACCCCAAGAGGGTTAAATAGGGGGTTAAAAAATCGAACCTAGCGAAGCCGCGGGTTAAAGCTAGTTATAATTATGGGGCTCAGTGGCTGTCACTCACCCAGCACGTGGTACAGCGTGATCAGCAGCAGCTTGACGTGCACGTTGGAGGGCGAGTTGTGCAGCACCAGCTCCAGCAGGCACAGCGCCTCCACGATCGGCGCGGCGCTCTGCTGCTGCAGCGCTGTGGGATAGGACAGTTTTCAGAATCCATTCCTACTTTACACTTTGTAAGCAAAATTAGGCTGTATAATAATGGACTAAGGCATAAATTACAATGTATTAGTTTGTTAATAAAAATACACATCACTCATTTGCGACAAGAGTGACATAATTCAAAATCGACGATGAGAGAATTCTCTCGTTAGAGAGTAATGTTTTGTGGATGCAGCGGTCTCGAAACAACACAGCGGCCAACAAAGCGACAGAGCATTAAGTCACAATCTCTCTCGCTCTTATTTTTTGTGCTTAGCGTAATGTTGTTTTTATAGCAAAAAGTATAAAAATACTAAAATTGGTGAATTTTGAATTATGTCACCCTTGTCGCAAATGAGCGACATGTACACTCGTATATATCTAAACACTATAAAGTGTACCTGCATAGAAGTAATTATGTGCCGCGAGCGTGCCGTACCCGTCGGCCGCGCAGTACTCCGTCTGCGTGGCCGTCACCAGGTTCCTGGCGACGCAGCGCAGGTACTGCCGGCGTAGCGCCGCCGCCACGGCCAGGTACTCCGCCGCCGAGCCCAGCGGTGCCGTCAGCCGCCACGCGCATAGGCACGAGATGTGGCGCTGAATGTCGTCTGGCTGTGGTGAAACATTCCATTAAAAAAAAAATTACTTCATCCCTTAATCCTGGGAATTGTGTCTGCAAGTAGATAGTAAATAATTACTTATACTCACTGTTTCAGGTTCGCTATTTTCATCAAAGCCCAGACACGTCAGGAAATCTCTACACGAATCTTCCCTTTCCTTCTGAGGTATCATTGCTATATACGGCTTCAGATCAGGCACAGCACAAGATTTATTGGCAAACACTCTCAAATATTGAATACATAATGCTACACTGCTGCCGAGCAATGCAGTGGGGTCGCCATCTAGCGACAACCTCTTCCAAAGTTCTAGCCTAGCTAAATATGGACCTCGTAAAGTGCGTCCGGAAGACATGCTCTCGACTAGTTGACAGATAAACTCGTGGCACTTCTCGGCCGAGTCGTCAGCAATATTGTCTGCATCACACTCGTTTTTCATCAATTGGAAGACAGAGTCCAAGTAAGGCAAGTAATAGTCCCATCTATCTTGGTTTTCCCATAACAAGTCTTTGCAAAGTAGATTTAACCTTTGCCATTGACCAAGTTTCTTCAGGTACGGTATGCAAGCCTGGGAAGTCGATCCTGGGACCAGCTGAGGGTATAACGGGCCTTCTATGAAGTTGAGGATGTCTTCCCATTTCTCCTGCAACTCTAATATCATAATGTATAAACGAGCTTCTTGTTCCGCCTCCATTTTATTGTCAGATATGAAGTTGTCAACCATTCTTTGGGCGAGTGCCAAGAGGATTCCCTTCTTTGTAGCATCTTCCGCAGTTTTTGCCTGTAAATAGGAACCACTATACAATTCTTAATATATAAAAGGTTTGTTTGAACACTTATAACTCTAAAACGGCTTGACTGATTTTCATGGTTTTTGATTTGTTGTATTTGTCTGTCCAGGATAGCAGAATAATTATTAAAAACATTGGAAAATTGACGAGAAAATAAAATAAAAGAAACATTTTCTCTTGATTTTCCCATACAAAATGTTCATGGGTTTCGTATATGGCGTGACTATTTGAGAAAAAGACAGACAAAACAGGGTTCCCATGACATTTTAAAACCTAACCTAACCCCACACGGATTCGTGGATTTACTTTTTAAAATCCCACATGAACTCTTTTTTATTTTCCGGGATAAAAAGTACCTATGTAACTATCCAGATCCCCAACTATACTCATGCAAAAAATCACGTCGATCCGTGGCTCTGTTGCAGCGTGATTGAGGGACAAACAAACACACTTTCGTATTTATAATATGAGTAAGGATTGTATACCTGTAAAACAACACTCATAACAACCCAGAAGTAATATGGATTCTTGGGTGCTATCTTGTATAGAGCCATGGCAGATCTCTGCTGTGCCCGGTAGTCTCCGACCCTCACATAGGACATAAAAAGGTGGGAATGCAGCTCTTCACTTGTTGGCTCGGTTTTCACTGCTGCTTCGTACAGCTCACATACCTTGTGAACTATTGAATAATTGGATACACAGTTATATTCAGTATAAAAAAAACATAACTTTTAAGCCATACTTTTACAGAGAAATCAACAACAATGATGATAGTTAGAAAATCAGTAAATAAATAAACAAATAACTCATAAGAGATGAGAGTCTATAAGAATTGTGTTTTACTCATGCTTATCTACTCCAAAATGTATCCAAAAACAGTTAGTTGAAGTAATATGTATAAATTATAACATTATATGACCTATACTGATGAGTAAAGACAGAGATCACCTTTAACAAATTATATAAACATTGCATAGTGCATAAAAGTATAGAGGATTTTTTGTCTGAAATAACATTGTACTTACACTGCTGCGATTCCCTGTACAGTATAGTCATAGCTTGTAACGTGGTATCGTCACTAGGTTTCTCGTCAGCCAGGGCCTGCAGTACGGCATGTGCCTCAGGCCCTTTACCTAACCTAAACATCGCTAGGGCCTTCAGAGCCCGCGCCGCTTGTAACGAAGGACTCTTCTTTAAAACCTTTTCAGCCTCCTGCAAGGCCTTTTTATTGTTCCCATTATCTAACCAGTCTGCGAAACGAAGTCATTCATATTCACATATCATTTACACACCGAATAAATTCATAAATTGATCGTGTAGGTTACAAATAATTTTTACCGTATATCGGACGCAATCTTCGCTCCACGATACCACCGTTATGCGTGTGCTGTGGCCGTACTGCCATTTTTCATTTATAAAAGTGTTTTTCCGCAAAATAAAGCCCCGTCGAGTCTTTTTAAAGCTTTTTTTCACTTTTTCGCCTGCACGTTTGTTTTGAGATTGTCTATGTCTATGGTCTATACCTGACAGTGACAATTCCAATTGTGACTTAAAATGACAACTGACATATCCAAAATTTAACATATCGAATTAAAATGACCTAACTCGAAATTTATGTACTTTCTGTTTAATATAATATTACCAATCCATACATAAAAGATACAATATATAAATCTACAAAAAAATCAACTTTTTCTAATAAATTTAAATGAAGACTACATTTAAATTTATTTGACGCTATACTTTTTGATATCTTTTTGCTCATTTCTCACAAATTGCAATTTTTGAGTTAGGTCACTTTATTCTTAATTGGACATGGAGGTATCTAACCATGGAGGTATGTACCACGGTCTTTGACCATCATAGAATCAGGAAGCCAGGTTGCAAGCTTGCAATGCATTTTATTAATTTCAGAGATTTTCACACAAAAGTAATTTCACAGGTAACTCGTGGTTAAATCTTGTGCTATAGTTAATTTATAATGCTCCCTGCAGAAAAGGAAAGCGCTTTGTTACTTTGGTTTATTTAATATTCTATTTGGACTCTTTGTATGTCTGTGGGTTTAATTTAATTTGTGTGCAACAGAATTAGCCACTTGGTCTTATTATTAACAATAATATGCTCAACAAGATGATGCCCGCGACTTCGTCCGCGTGTATAAAGGCTTTTAATTCCCGCGGGAATTCATTAATTTTGCGGGTTAAAATGTAGCCTATGTGTTATCACATCGTATCTTGGGTATAAGCTATGTCAATTCTTTTCGGCCAAAACGGTTCATTTGTTGTGACGTGAAGGAGTAACAAACATACACACACACACACAAACTTTATTATATTAGTGTGATAACTCAATAGACAGTCTTCTATAAATCCTATAAAAACTGCCCAATAATAAAATTAAAAACTGCTTTTCGTATTATTGAAAGTTCTTACAGGAGTAGGTAAGTATATTGTACCTAAGATCAGTAAAGATGACTGACTGACTGATCTATCAACGCACAGCCATCGCATAGCTCAAACTGCTGGACGGATCAGACTAAAAGGCATACATCTTACCGATTATGACGTAAGAATCCACTAAGAAAAGATTTTTGAAAATTCAACCCCTAAGGAGATAAAATAGGGATTTGAAAAATTGAACTTAACGTGAGCGTAGCCGCGGACTAATATTAGTATTTAATAGAAAATTTTAATTAACGCCTACCTAATAGTCATTAGGAATTTATTTATAAACTAGCATTGTCTCGCGGCTTCGCTCACGTTCTATTTCTTAACCCCCTATTTTATCCCCTAAGGGTTAAATTTTCAAAAATCCTTTCTTAGCAGCTTGCATCATAATTGCTATGTAGACCCGTCAGTCCTTTTTTCTTTTTATATATTCAGATTATTTATTTAGAAAAAGGAAAAATAAATTCATCTTTATTTCAATATTTTATATTTTCAAACATTAATATAATTTACAAAAAAAAAAGTCTATCTCTATTAAAATTCTCATTATCTTGGTCATTTCATCACACAATGATCACACTGGAAGCTTTTCGAATCTCATTCCTACCTTACACTTAAAGCTATTTAACTTTCTTAAAATGTTTTAAAATAATTTAAATTATTTACTACATTTTCAAAATTGTTTAGTTTGTGAAGTTTCTTTATGTACAATATCCATCGTTAAAATAAATTATAATATAATAAATATCTAAACGGTTGGGAGAAATTGGAAAATAGGTATATTTAATTATTTTTGCATTACATATTCAATAACTAGATTAACAAAAATAACTCTTTTTCTTCTTTCAAACTTAATAGGTACATAGTACATACGTAGGTACTCTTAGTTACAAACTTCGCAACCGCATAATCGCACATTACGTCTAGACTTAGGAATAAAAGGCAGTGACGGTTACAACTACGCCTCGACATTCATTTCGTTCTTAGATCTACTGTTTCGAAGCCCGATTCGGTAATCAATTTCGGAGCGGAGATCTCTGGAGGCGTTTCCCTCGATAAAGACGTTCTTTTGTGTCTGGGAGGAGGCACGGGCGCAGGCGGCGGGACTTTGGATTTCAATAGAGCCTTTATTTTCATGCCACCTCTGTAGTAGTACAGGTACAGCCCTGCCAACACCGCCACTGCGACGAATAGCGTGATAATCGCGATGACAAGACTGTAGTACCAGGCAGTTCCGGTGAACTCTTCCGGTGCTGGCGTTGGCGGCTTCCTGCTCGGGACGACGTACGTTGGCCTTGGTCTTTTCGTCGTGGTGGCGAAGCGATCTCCAATAGCTATATCCGCGCAGGCTCGGAATTCTTCCTGCGGTCCGCACCCGACCGCTCCTCTACCGTCTTCACACGTCCCCCAGTTATTCCCAGCTATGTACTTCCACTGCAACACGCAGTGCGAGCATTCTAATCCCTCAGGTAGCTCGTATTTCATTTCGTACACCTTATTCCCTTCTCTAGGGTAGAATTTCGTCTCCTCTTTGCCTTGTAAGTGCAGGACGTTTTTGTCCATGCATTCTTGGTCACTCACGCTTGAGTCATTGCATATTCTGAATTGGAAGTATCCCATGTGACTGGCGGTCAACTGGACCTTTATGACGATGACGTCTTTAGGAGCATATTTGCGGACGATTATGCCTTTGCCAAATCTGCCCCCCAGTTCGTGGGGACGAGGCGTCGGCGAGTCCCACGCGTCGCCGCAGACGCCGCATTTCCCGCTGTTCTTGCTCCATTGCCTGGTGAACCCCCCACAGTACAGTTCGTGGTCGTTGTAGTTGTGTGGTGTGTCGAAGCCGAAGCGCCAGGCGGACGCCCGTGACGGCGGTTCAATCAGCCGGCCGTGGCCATTCACGCCCCTTTCTAATATTGATAGGATTGCTACGCCATACCATATTATCTGAAAACAAAAAGAAACAATAATGAGTCATTAAAAAAAACCTTTATTATCCGGGGTAAAAAGCCTAGCTAGCTTATGTCACTCTTCAGGTCCACAGTAAGTTAATATCTAGGTACCCATGCAAAAAATCACGTCGATCTCTTGCACTGTGAATATGTGACAAACATACTTTCGCTTTATATTAGTAGTAGTATAGTAGTAGTGGGGGTTATTCTCTTATATTCTACGTGTGTTCCTTAAAACAAATATATAGCTGTCTTCTGATAAGCTCTTTTGTATAATAGGAACGAGTAGGTAGGTATATGAATATTTAGCGCAGAAGTAACGTAACAGAGCTACGCAATTTAAAATACGTGTGGGAAAAGTTCATAAGATTAAATATATAAAGTCATAAAAACGCGAATCGTGATTTCATAAACTAATGCGCAAACTAACAAAGGTTATAACAATTCGCACATAACTTACGAGATCGTACTAGATAGGTATCAACTCAAAGCAAAGCCTAAAATATTGGTAAATATGTAACCCTGAATATTTCAACAATATTAGGAACGAAACACACGTCTTCACCTCTCCCTTCTAAGATATTTCCTTCTTTGCATAGTCCGACGTTAGTTGGGAACCTAACTAACTATACCTACCTATCTCTTCGACAGTGTACCACGGGTGATCCTCCCCTTCATCATTTGTCGAACCACTCGGATTTCGGGCATGAGTTATAAGTAGGTACCTCTAAGTTAACTGTTAGCACTGATATCCTATTGGTTACGACTTCAGCTTCCGTTTCGGTTCGAGGTTCGAACCTCAGACACCCACCCTTAACTTTTCCCGTTTTAAAAAACGTTTCCTTAACTACTTTTATGGGCTACGTGATGCTTTATGTCAATATCCTCTTGTCGAACCTTTAGGGAACATAGCTAATGGTGAAACTGACATTGGGTTAGCGATTGTATTTAGTGACTACCTATGTAAAGTTACCCCTACTTAGGGGATGACTTCAGTATGATTAGTGAAAACGGGCTTCCAAAATATCTTATCTATATATTCTGAATCATGCTTTAACGGTAACAGTAGGTATGTAAATCTCGTGAGGAAACCTGTATGATTTAGAGTTCTTCACGATGGTCTCTAAGGTGAGTGAAGTTCCTCCATTCTGAGAGAAAACAATGCTTACAGTGTGCCAGCGGTGAGATGAGATGTGAAATGAAAATGATATGAACTTCACTCTACTATCATATCATACTATTTGATGCGATGGATTGATCGTGAATGTCGAACATAATTTTTATTGTAGGTGTTTGTAATGAAATCAATATAGGGGAAGTAGGAAACTGCTTGTTCAAGGTACGGCGGTCAGGAACCGAGCACGCTCTACATATTAAGCAGTAAAGTGGCACACAGCATAGATGTCTTTGATTTGTATCCGCACTTTTAGTTCTCCGTACATAAAGTGATAAGGTAAGGTACGCAGACATGTAGGCCCAGATAAGCGACCTAGGTAGCTACATTTATATTGGTGAAACTACCCAATTATTTCTATAATATTACATAATTTTTCCTGTAATATTTTCATACATATGTAGATCATTTATAGGCACTTTATAAGCAACACCTTACTCGTAAGCTGCTTAGAATAAAATGCATTTCCTAATGAGAAACTCAAAATTCCTAAAAGGTATTCCGTAACCTCCATTGACCTCGAGTTTCCAAAAAGGTATCCCGTAAGCTCAAATGTGGTAAACGAATATGGTTTTGTCTTAATTTAGAAACTGGAAACCAGGGGGAATTTTAGACATGAGTATAATAGAGCTGGAGAGAAAGAACATCACAGCTTTTATCGTATATCGTAGGGTCGTTTGCAGAGGGTTGAACCGTTCAGTCTGTCTCTGTACCTAATGCCAAGAAGATGCGCTTTTCTAAGCCAGGGCGATGCAAGAATTTCGTCATCAAACTACGTTTAGTCGAACATCTCAAATCAGCTTTGTCTTCGCTCTCTCGAAGCTAATTTATTTAGTTTGCATTTGTCGCGGAGTTGTTAGGAGTTGCCACGGTCTGTGCCACGGTTGCCACACCGCAACAATTGGTCGTTTATTTAGCAACCGCAGTTTGCAGGTCAGTGCATTACGTGTGAAGAATGCTTATTACACTTGGTATTATTATTCAATATCTCTGTATGGACTGTGAAATTGGTTTAAAAATTGAATCAAATTAGCTTTTGTCCGCGGCTTTGCTCACGTTAAGTTTCGACTATCCCTATGTTACCCTAAGGGGTTTGATTTTTCAAAAATCATTTTTAAGCGGATGCCTACGTTATAATAGCAACAGCCTAATTCTTAGAGGCCCAATCCGACAAGTGGTTGAGATGTGCGTTGATAGATCAGTCAGTCAACCACCTTTTCTTTTTATATGGGTATATTTATTTCTTCCTTTTGCATTTGACTTTGTCCGGAAATACAGAGGTGTGTCCCGGGATTTTTAAAAACATAACACCATAGCTGGGTTTTTAAATATCCCGCGGCAAGCTCTGAATTTCAGGGAGAAAAGATCATTTTTTGGGTTCTTTGAGTCATTGCAGTGGCTGAAAGTTGCGTAAAAGACATCAACTATTACTTAATAGCCCTTCAGAAATTCAGACTCTTTGGGAATTAGAATCGTTTGACATAATGCACCGTCCGCGTCGGCAAAATGATTAGTATGCATCGTATGGCACACCGCGATCGTGTTGGGAATCGTAAATGAAAGTGAAACTTCTATTTGGGTGACGAGGTCTGAAAATATGAATAATTGAAGTTTAAAAACTTTAACCCGACTACGAAAAATTGGATGCAACATATTATTACGTTATATTGATTTTGTTCGTATAAAATGTAGCCTAAGTTCCTATGTCATCCCGACTGTCATAACGAATCGATTGACGCCGCATTAATCAAAATTAGCACAGTAGTTTATTCGATACGGTGCAACATTCGTCAACAGCTCAACGGTTAAAGGTGCGGACTGAAAACTAAAAGGTCACAGGTTCGAGCCTCACCCCGTTGTACTATTGTCGTATCCACTCCTAGCACAAGCTTGCCGTTTATTTGAAGGGGAGAAGAGAATATAAGTCAAGTTCAGCTTGGCTAGGTAATATTCTCTAAAAAAAAGAAATAGTCACATTCATATAGTACATATAAGTAGTCTGCTATAATAACCGCTTTTTTTGATTTGTCATAGTCGGATTGAAATGGCGTTGGAAGATACGAGCTACTTTAATCATAATTAAAGAGATCAATTTAACAAATAGTTTGCAATATCCTCCTGATTCTTATATAATATTTTTTAATTAACATTTTTTGTAGATTAAAATATAATTTAGATCACATCCTGTTCGGCCGCCAGCCTACATAAATAGTAACGTCGTAGGTTTCACGACCTTACCGGTTTGCTGGTCCAATTTACGAGTCTCAAATGTTAATTATTACTTATATTAGTTCTGATGTAAATTAAAAGCTTACATTATATACCTATGTCCTATGTATATTGCACACATCTATAGGGTGCAAATAAATAAAATTGAAGTTCCTAGAAGGAAAACTATTCGCTACGTAACGTAAATACGTCGCTACACCCACTACATACGTAGGTACATTGAACTCGTCTCTTTGTTATGATTTGTGATGATTTGTCACTCCACAGTTAACGCGAATGCAGTGAGACCAGACGAGTATACTCGGGTGAATTTATACTTGTCCGTCTCTCTTATAACTCCCTTAGAACCGTACCACACGATGCGTTGCGGCGGCGGCGGCGGCGCGGCGCCTGTTTGGTGCCGCTGCGACGTTCTACATAATAGCTCAACGGTTAAGGTGCGGACTGAAAACTGAAAGGTCGCAAGTTCGAACCGTTGCACTATTGTCGTACCCACTCCTAACACAAGCTTTTCGCTTATTTTGAGGAGAGTTCGTCCAACGTCATTTGGTCGTTGCCAGTTTCACGCCATGACGTTGCTAACTTGCTGTTGTGTGTCCGCCAATTCGGCGAAAAATTTGCGGTGCGGCGCCGCAACGCAACGTGTGTACCCGCTCTGGATCTATTCAAATAAGCGGAGACAAACAAAAGCTACTTTTTGTCCCGTTTAATTATTTAAATGTTCACAGAGCTCGTAGTACCTATACTTATAGATAAAGATGTCACGAGATGTAGGAATTTTAAAAATATTCAATCTTACGTCGCTAGGACTGTAGATAGTGGTTCCGGTCAACGGGTTCATAGGAAAGGGCCTCGACCTCGACCAACATAATAAGGAGGCTTTGCTCGTATCAAAGACGGATACAGAAAACAGTGTTGTTTGTTGGAGACGAGCCCTGGCTTGATAAGAATAGATACATTGACATATAATAAAGTGCAATGATCTATCTTTTGTTTTCTGTCTTATCTTTATCAAATTCCACTTGGTTACATTGTGTAAGTATAGGTAAGTAGGTATAAAAGGTAGATGATATAATAAAGTAATGATCTACTTTTCTTTATTCATCAAATCCCCAAGGTTACATTGCGTAACACGAAGACTTATTTATTACGTTTACGTACGCAGCATCGCTAACTAACTATTCTGTGCGCGAAATTGTGCGACCAGTTTCCAAGCTCTCGCCTTTCACTGGGTTTTGCAATAGATACCCTGGAGGGCTGGTACAGATTACGATCAATTGAGCAAACCACCAAACCAGAAATATGTCACGTTATTTTCAACCGATGAAAAAAAATCTCAATTCGTCGCGTATTTTTTTTATGTATGACCACGCATAACTTTTCGCAGAGTCGTCAGATTTTAATGATTCTTTTTTTAACGGATAGGGTCTACCTCGAAGTTGGTCCCATTTAAATTTGAAAAAAAATCCACCTCTAAGCGTAATCGCAAACGGTTTTCCCTTCTATCACGCATAACTTCGTACTGAGTTATCCGTTTTCTATGATTGTTGTTATAGAATAATGCCTCAAAAAGAAAAAAACTAATGTAAGTAACTAATTTTAAGTCGAAGACAAACTTTTTTAAAAATTAGCTCGCAGCCATGCTTAAAACAGTTTGTCGCCGACTCAAAATTAGCTACTTACATTAGCTTAGGAGCTTAGTTTGTTAAACTAAAAGATTTACTTATATTTTATTTTTCCCTTTTTAGTTGCTTCTATCGTCCGTCGCGTCGCGTAGCGTCGGTTAAATTTTTTGTAAAAAGTTATTATTATTTTATACACTACGAAATCGAGTTATATGTGACAATTTGAAATGACGTGAATACGTGACCATCTATATTTTTATAAACGTTACCTAAATCTATTCTATGATATAGTATATTATGTACTATATACATATAATAATTCATCCTCCTAAAATGGGCGAATCTACCAAATCGCCAACAACGAAAGTTTGGGTGAAAGTTTTGATTAATTGATCAGGCGATATCTAGAATTTATGTTGCATGTTCGTTGATTACGAAAAAAGAAATCATTTTTGAATATTATGTCACTAAACTAAAAATTAAGTTATCGAAAGCTTATTGTTTGAGATAACAGATGAACCTGTCAACTTCAAGTTATCTATTATACTCAAGTTGAAATCTTAACAGGGTCGCGTAGTGATTTTAGATGGATTTCAAAATTCACCGCTTTATGTGCAAGGCTGCAACTCTCTCTCTTTATCTACTCATTCTTTTCAATTTCCTTAGTGATTAGGAAAAACTGAATTTCTATTCGCCGTCGTGGCGTAACACTCGTTTGGCGGCACGTCTTTGATGGTAGGGTGGTAACTTAGTAACGGCTAAAGCCTCTTACCAGACCAGACCAGAGACAATTCAGAAATTATAAATTCCCAAATTGCCCCTGCGGGGAACCCGAGACCTTCCAGTTATAACACCACAGCGCTCACCACTGCGCCAGGGAGGTCGTCACTGCGCCATGTGATTCGTGGAAAGGGCTGTGACGCTTAGAAATGCAGGGTACGACGGCGACGTAAAGATTAGGTATATAGGTAGGTAGTTATAGTACCAAGCAGCGCGATTTCTAAAATCTTAAATGGTAAAACAAAACGAAACAAAACCGGTTACGTTTATAGAATTTCACCATGAGAAAGACAGTGGTTGAACCATTGAAAGGCTGCGGTTAACGCAATAATAGCAATTACAGAGAAAACATCAGCCATTCAATGTAGAGTTGTACATTAGCATAGGTTAACTATAAGTACTTATAGGTACCTAATAGGTTTCCCTATGATCTATCTTACTAATACTATAAATACGAAAGTGTGTCTATTTGTTGCTTTGTCCTTTAATCACGTTGCTACAGGGCTATTGATCGACGTGAATTTTGTGCGGTTAAAATTGAGGACGTGTAGAGTGACATAGGCTAATTTTTATTTCGGAGAATCGTTCTTTGAAAATTTTAAAAAGTAAATCCACCCGGACGAAGTCGCGGGCCAGCTACTAATTTTATAATTAATAACAGCTACGTATATCTAGAAAGCTATTTAGAAAATAAGAACTTTCTAAGAAATATCAATTTAACAAATAACTAAAATATTTCCATAAATTAACAAGAAGCTATAATATGATGTATAACGTAATTTATTTCCATTCATAAAATGACAAAAAATATTGCTGTAGTAATATTTTTATATGTATGTTACTCTTTACTCAATAACCTCCTTCTTTTTGGAAGTCGGTTAAAAAAATAACGGCCTACTTTCCATAGGGTAACCCAATGGGGTAACCATAATTTATTTTTTTTGAAAAACTGAGAACCGAAATTTTAAAATATAATATTATATGTATATTATTATATACTTATTACTTCCTTATCTTGCAAGTCATTTAGTTTTATAAAATTACTTAGTGCGTAAGTAACAAACCCTAGACCGAGTTACTTTCGCATTTTTCATAGTAGGTCTGGATTGAGGCTTAAGATATGGGACTCTTTTTACAATGTTATGAAATCTGTGGCAATATACTATTACTACATAGAAGCATGAAGAACCTATAAGTGAAGAAAAATGTAAGTATATAACTATTATGCTATTATTTTTAGAAAGTCATAGCAATTTTTTTTACAAAAGAGGTTGTTATTTGTTACCACTTCACACTAATCGTGAGAAAAAATGTAAATTAGTTCTACAAATAGGTAGGTACATGCATTATAACATAATAGAGTAGATTACATCTTATTTCAAGAGCTTGCGTGTTCTAGCAATCAGTAGATATTTACTTCCGTTCTAAAAGTTAACTAGGAGTTACATGAACGTCAGACAATTTAATATTACAAAAGACTTTCTTGACTTAAATCTTTATTAGGTATTACCTTTTATGTTATACATGTAAGCGTTTAAAACAATTAAATATCACTTACTTTCACGGTGAAGGAAACTATAGTAGAAAAATTGCATAATGTTCTCAAAGTTGTGAAAAGTCTCAAGTCTGCCAATCCGGTCTTTGCCATCGTCTTGGACTATGGCCTAAACTCTTCTGATTTTGAGAGGAGACCCGTACCCATTAGTGGGCCAAGCCAACGATGGGTTGATGACAATGGCTGAGATTTATTCCGTTTATGATCAAAGTTATGAGAAAGTCAAAACGAGACAAATATGTACTTGCATGGCTCTTTCTAGCTCTAATCTATTGACGAATGCCCCTGACACGCTCTTGACTTACTTAAGAAAAAAAACAAATACATCGCAACTGTACTGTGAAATGCATGGTTGAGAGAATTACAAAAACAAGCGAACAACCTTTGCAAGGCATTGTCATCCTTATTCTCATAATCGTGAGCACTTGCGTAACCGAATAAGTAACCTGGTCAGTTAGTCTTTCATTCATTTCCTGATACACTCTCACTCATTACAATGTGCTGCTAACATTTTCATGCATAAGTGTTATGATTGTCAGTTTTAGATCTTAATTTACGAGTAGTAAAGTTCAAAATATAATAACAAATCTCTATTAATATAATTCTTTGCATCAATTCACATGTATTTGTTTATTACAATTGCAATAATTATGTATTATGTAAGCAATAGTGTATTGTGTTGTAGTTAGTCTAACACTTTCAGGATAAAAATATAATCAACAGTAAATATTTATGACATTCTTTTTGACTAGCAGCCTAGAAAAACTATTTTTAATCTGAGGAGCTATTTCTATCTCGATAGTTATGGAAAAACAAGGAATGTTTCTGTGTACATACAAAAACATGGAAAGCTTTGTAATACAAAATAAGGGTTTGATAGTTCTTAATTAGCAACTTTCGATAGCCACTGATATAGAAAATAGTGATGTTGATCACTTTGTGAGCAATAATATTTGAATTTTAGTCCAATTAGCTCAAAATCATATTGTTGTCTGTCATTGCCTCTTATGCAACAAAATCGACTAATTTGAAATGAGGTTAGCGCCCACATTTTATCTTAAATATTATTAAAATGAATTGGAAGTACCTAACTGGACTTAGTTCAAGATCCAAGAAATATATTCCGGTTTTTAGAATCTATTCGTCGACGCCTACAAAATGCCATTCAATATCGGCGACTACTAAAAGCGTATGAATAAATTCAGAATATTCTTGAGAAGCAATAAAAATGCCAAATTTGCGTCATTTGCGTAGAATACAAAATACATACAAAGGGTAATTTAGTTATCAAATTGTGGATCAAATAACTTATTTCGACGCAAAATAAAACACTCAAAATATTCAAAACTAAGCGTTTTAATGTTAAACAACAGAAGTCGGTTAAAAATAAAGAAGTGTGAGAATATATATATTTTTTTAATCTTTGCGATTATTCCGCTTTGGTTTAAGCCAGGTTTTTCCAATAGCTATTAAAAGTATTCTAAGCCAGTAAGTAGATACTTGAACCACATAAATATTTAACCCTCTGTCGGCCCAAAACTGGGCATCAGTCTTCTCTCGAATGAGAAAAGTTTAGGTCATAGTCCACAATGCTGGCCAAGAACGGATTGAGTGACCTTTTAAAATATTAGACATAGAGATTTGCAGGTTTCCTTACGATATTTTCCTTCACCGTTTAAACGTGGCATTTTAATTGCTTAAAACGCATATTACTCTGAAATTTAGAGAAATTTAACCCCGGAACCGCCGAATGGGTTTTCGAAGTCTAAACCTATCACCACTTTTTAGAGTTAATTATATATGAATATTCGGAAGAACCTATCCAGCGGTAAGAGCAACGCATGGTCACACTCACGCGAGAAGATTCCATCCTTGTTCCATTTTTAAAAGTTTCTAGGTACTTCCTCAATACTCAGACTGTATTCTTCTCATATTCACTTGAAACCTGCTTGAAACCACTCAAATCAAAATATAAAATGCGTCTCACGGTTCCACGTTCATTCGGAAGTATCGGACCAAACTTCGCACAACAGTCGCGTATCGATGAGTGCATTAAGTACTTGCTATAAGTACTAAGTTTCCCTTCCGATCACGGAATCTTAAAGGCTCACAATTTTACCATAAACAATTTAAAACAATTTCTTCAAATTTCTTTTTAATTTAAATCTGAAAAAAAAATAACTGATGACTAATTTTAACGTTTGATCATTTTTGTATGGTAAATCTGTCAAATCGTTGAAAGAAACGTTTTTTTGTTTGCCTGTTCTTTGCCAAGGCTTGTGAGCCTTTTTAAGTGTAAAATCATGGCAAAAACTCCCATGTCCGAAAAAAATATGTTTTTTTCCTGCTTACTCATTAAATACAATACTATAAAAGTTTTATATCCTAACTATGTTCAAACTAATTTATAGTTTATCAAAACTGAAGAAATGTGTGCCCTATTAATACCTATTTCATAATTATTTTCTTATCGCATATTAAGAATTAAGTTAGGTAGGGTATATGTGAAAGTTATGGGAAATTAAAGGTTTTTATGCAAGACTTCAATACATCATCAATCACCACTCATCATGTCAACCCATTCTAAACTTATCGCCGGTCACTTAGCTGTTTAGGTACCTACCTATAGCTGGGCACTTTCAGCACTGGTAGCATGGGCGGGAGAAATTTTATCCCCGGGGAAAGGATAAAATGTTTATCCCCTCGCTCTCTTTTATCCACCTGTCGAGCATGAGCAAAACGGTGGAAATAATATCCACAGTAGATATTCTTATAGGAATATACTTTTCCTTTCCCCTGTCGCCATACTTTAGCATAGGAAAAGATAATTTTATCCCCTGTCAGTGGATAAAATCAGGGGATAAAATTTTTATCTCCTGCCCATGCTACCAGTGCTGAATGAGATTCTTTAATGCATAATATTATGGAAATTAAGTACGTAACATTAACTGTAAAGTAAAACCGCAGCATTGCCTTCAATGAACCATTCGATGTTTATATGAACCAAGGCATATTGTATTCCCTTTCTCCTGCGGTTTAAGGAACGTAAAACGCATGATAAATAGTGAATCACCATAATCATTTTGGTACCTATTAGAATTTATTAGTCACATCGTATTTCCGGCAAATTGAGCATAACATTTTTTTTATACTACGTAATATTATAGCCACTTTGTCGGTAATTAAAGACCGTTCCATCTTAGATTAAGAAGACTGCTATTATTACGAAACTTAGTTACCTTTTACTAAATTGATTTTCCACTTTGAGTTCAAGATCGGTTACCAAACTTAGTTTACTTGATAAGAACTATATTACTACTAGACGATGCCCGCGACTTCGTCTGCGGGGATCAATGTTTTTCAATTCAAAAGGTGGCCTATATTTTAATCCTGGGTATGAGCTATCTCCATTCCAAATTTCAGCCAAATCGGTTCATTCGTTGTGGCGTGAAGGAGTAACAAACATACACTCACACAGACATACAAACTTTCGCCTTTATAATATTAGTTTGATTGATAGTGTAATGTGATGTGATGTGTGAAGTATCACGCGGACGAAGTCGCACGCGTCTGCTAGTAAGCAGACGCGTGCGACTTCGTCCGCGTCTTCAATTCACAACCGACAGCTGGGCAGAACCCCTGCAGCATCAAGATTGAGGAATTGGAGGAGAACCCGAAGACTATCTCGCAAAGTTTTTGTGTCGTATGCATTTAGTAAACAGTTGTTATTTTAATATTACAAACAGACACTTTAATAAATTTTATTTATTTCGCCATTTTGTCGCCAGTCCGAGCTAGACGTATGACGTAAACAAAATATCATCTGACTAATTTTAACTTTGAGGTTCCTCCACTGTTCTCATACGCAATTAAATACACACAGACCAGATAAAAATACTATGTAATTACTTATATCCTTGAAGTAGCTTTTGCCCGTGGCTTCGCTCGCGTTAATTTCGTTTTGTAGGTAATTCCCCCTATTGTACTTCCTTGGGGATGGAACTTTCGAAAATTCTTTCTTAGCGGATGCCTACGTCATAATAGCTATCTGTATGACTTTAAGCCCGATCTGTCCAGTGGTTTGAGCTGTGCGTTGATAGATCATCAGTCAGTCAGTCATCCTTTCCTTTTATATATTTAAAAGATAAAATGATTCTAAACAATATCGATCGAACTTCACCTATGTACCACTAAGTACAATAGAATACATAAATAATTCAAGCACACTTCAAAAAATTCATGATCAATGATCAATATTCATGGATAGGTACAAATAAAACCGCTAGATCATGGCAAATTGAACGCAGACTGAAACACGAGAATCAAACCTCAAGCCTCTTGGTCAATAGCATATCACGTGACACCACTGCCGACCACCAAACCATTGGGCGTGAACAATTCACTTCCACGGATCTATCTACTCCGATTAATTTAATCCTATCCTACAGTTCTTACTAATATCATAACTGCGAAACTTTGGAGGTATCGATGGATGGATGTTTGTTCGTCAATCACGCCGCAACGACTGATCCGATTAGACTGTTTGGCACAGAGATAGATTATAGTCTGGAATAACGCCCGCTCTCGCGGGAATTAAAAAAAAGACTTGTGGCACTCGGGGACTGCCGCGGTAAAGCTATTGCATAGCATTTTTTATCAACGCCATCTAGCGATGAGAGGAGTCCCGTGTCAGGTTATTTTCGTTACGGAATTTCTGGATTCGGTCTCCACGCTGGCCCGCGATATAAGCTATGTAATAGCTTAAAACTTATTGCCTCCCTGATGACCCTAATAAAATACCTACTTACCTACCTATTATGTGAACCTCTACGGTGAGCTGCTAGATGGCGTTGATAAAAAATGCTATGCAATAGCTTTACCGCGGCAGTCTCCGAGTGCCACACGTCTTTTTTTTTATTTTATACTGTCTTGTTTACGTTCATTACTGGTAAGTAGGTAAGTATAATAGGTAGAAATGTATCTCAGAATTCAACCATAAAATATATTAAATAGGTACTGTAATGTATTGTAGGGTATATGTATCCTATCGACTGCGCCACTTGTAATATTATATTAGTAAAACTTCAATGGCGTTAAACTCGAGACTGATTTATTCGGCAATATAGCTTGTGCATATATACCTACTCTACAATACATTATAGTACCTACTCATTTACCATAGGTATCGTGTATTCATAAAAACACACTATTAATGTTTAAAAATATTATTCAAAGCTATAAAATTACAATAAATACAAAGACCTATCTACCAACCACGCGGTTCATATAAAAACACAATTATATTACAGGTAATAAAAACAAGATTCATTATTTTATTGGAGCTATACGTTGTGGCCATGAACTATAGCTACGAATTTTGGGAGGATTAAGTTGTTATTAATGTTAAACTTTAGAGCAACCTACGTATATGATACGGAAGTAATTCAGCGTTGATGACACAAATTAGATGACAGCCATGAGCCATTAATGAGAGAATTAAGAAATATAATTAGGCCTTGTAACACCGGCTAATTTCCTAACCGCCAACTAGATGGCGCCACCGGTCTGCTGCCTCGCGATAAGGTGGTTACCCCTCCGCATGCTTATATAGGCCGACCACCCGATGGAAAATTGTTCTCGTAATGTTCTCCAAAATGTAGTCACTCCGTGATACATACTATTCGCACTACTGCGACGTCGTGGCATACGTAGCTTCCACCTTGATGGGACTATGTTGAAAGCGACCCCAGCAGTACACGCAAAATACTTGTGGTAAAGATTCCGCTTCCACCCTTGATGGGACGGACATTTTGAAAGCAAGTACTTTGACCTAGCATTTAGCTAGTCTAACACGAATTCTGTGTATATTGTGCAAAAAACCCGTACCAACGACGTCACGCGTTTTCTTTTGAATCTTCGCCCCTTACAGCCTTTAATTTTGAAAACTTATGGAAATAATTTTTTCGATACCAAAAATTTACGAACAATTTACAGATTTTATTAAGTAGGTATACTACTTAATAAAAATAATAAAAAAACTTCCTCCAAACTCTTACAAACTTCTTCGCTGTTACGATTGTACGGAATCCTTTGTGTACGACTCCAACTCGCATTTAGCCTGTTTTTATGTATTCCTACTGAATGAATTCAGAAATTAAACTTCAAAGTTTTTGAAATACATATATCTACTTACCTAAAACCCACAAAATATTACTAAACTGAATTCTTAAAACTAAATCAAAGTTCAAATCTGTTTCTAAACAGACTGATTCAGCAAATGACTCACACAGTTGTATGACCCTACAATTATGTACATTAGTTAGGTATAATACGTCTGGCATTCAGTTACGAGTTATGAGTGAGAAAAATATTATTATTAACCGGACATATTTCCGAACTTTTTCTTTCCGTTTAAAAAAATATACAATATGTAACAAAAACCCTGTCGTTCCTGTGAGCTACGAAATGTGCTCATGAAACTGAACAACTTTCCCCAAGAAACATAGGTCGAAATATGAAAAAAAAAAAATGTGGACCTCCCTTAGTAAATCAATCTGCGGATCGTCAATTTTGTATGGAAGGTCCACATTTTTGGAACGCAGTTCCTTATCGCGCGTTGTGAAAGGGGGCTAGACGAAAAAAATTCTTACGAAAAGTTGTCACGACACTTTTTGCTATCGGCGTCGCATGTTTCTCTGTCTGTCTCTCTCTCTCTTATAGAAAGCAAGCCAGATATTTTCATTTCTATTTCGCATTGAACTTCGTTCCATCCGGGTGTCCCTTAACTTTTTTTTTCATATTTCGACCTATGTTTCTTGGGGAAAGTTGTTCAGTTTCATGAGCACATTTCGTAGCTCACAGGAACGACAGGATTTTTGTTACATATTGTATATTAGCCAAGGTCTAGGAGGATATACGAGTAACCATCGCCAAGGTATTTGAGACACTGAAGTAGATAAAGGCTTAATTAATTAATGCTGTCCCTTACGTGTATACCTACAGGTTTGCAGATTTTATAATTAGAATTACTTATATTAGCCATTAGCTTAGCTAGGTAGTAGGTAGGTACCCATTCTATGTTTTCACAAATCGTTGTATTACATAAATTAGCTAATCACAAGTTTCACTAGGTACACGCAGCTGTAGTTATATTTTCCGATAATTCATTACGAGAAAACGGAAACTGAACATAAATATACCAAAACATAGCAACTACGTAACAAGGCATGTCGGAATCATCCATCATCATAGCTTATACATATAGTAGATCATTACCTACCACTTAATAGGCACATTTATGTATAACAAGACCATTCGACTGAAAACTTTTGTTACATAGTTTGCTTGTTATGTATTCAGTGATTGAAACACTGAAATGACTACAACATATTAATATTAATTGCAAACTCAAATAAATATTTATCACACTAGCTTTTACCCGCGGCTTCTCTCACGTTAAGTTCGTTTTTCAACCCCTATCTTATTTCTTTTATAATTTTCAAAAATCTTTTCTTAACGGATGTCTACGTCATAAAAGCTATATGTAAGTATGCCAAACACAATCCTTCTAGTGGTTGGAGCTGTGCACTGATAGATCAGTCAGTCAGTTATTCACATTTACCTTTTATATATATTTAGACAAAGGTAGGCAATGCCTATAAATGGCGAAATCTTATCTAGAAAGTTATAAAGATATTTGTTATAATTTTATGTAAAGGTTGATCTGTACGTGTTACAGTTATAATTAAAGAATGTTATTAAAATACGTTGAATGATTTCAAAACGCGTATTTGATCACGTTCAATTTATATTAATTTATTTTTATTTTTTACGTACATATACAGAATTACAAGACAAAAAATATTTAAGAAGAAGTGGGCTTAGGTGAAATTTATCTCTAAGAAAATAAGAACTTTCTTCCAGCTTCCCTTGAAAGTATATTTTCATATACATATTTTTTTTTTTTTTAAAAAAGAACATTAGCCAAGCTGAAGTTGACTAATATCCTCCTATCCCCTCCAAATAAGCGGAAAGCTTGTGCTAGGAGTGAGTACGACAATAGTGCAACGGGCGGGGCTCGAACCTGCGACCTTTCAGTTTTCAGTCCGCACCTTTAACCGTTGGGCTATTGAGGCTTAAATTATATTTGTTTAAAATAATTGCTTTTTAATTAGGACATCTTCCAAGTGGTCGTTGACTAGTCCTACCCTATTTACTAACTTTGAAAAATTGATATAACGTAAAAAAATAACTACCAACTAGTACATATTTGAATTCGACCGCGATTCGAGTTTGATTATTATTTTGAAATTTTACTAATTTCAGTATTTCGAAGAAAAATAAGTCGTTTTTAATGTTTTTTCATCAAAAGATGCTGCGTCTCTAGGCATCATCATGCGCTAGCCAATAAAGCAGAAAATAAACAAAAACTTTATCAGTTTATCGGCATTGCTTCAGATAAGATTTTAATTCGTTATTTTTGAATTGTTAAGTAATTGTTGTAAACTGCGTTCAAACTAAATATCGATCAAATCAACCTTAAATAATTGGTTAAATTAATTGACTAGCTAGGCACAAAGGCGCCTTCAGTGAAATATAGTTACATAAATTGATTGTTTAAAAATAATGATTTTTGATTTGATTTGAAAAATTTATATGACGAGCAATGGCTTATCTATACCACTGAGTGGTCATAAGGACGGACGATCTTTACTACCTGCCAACCGCTGGAAACAGGCGCAACAAGTTCGTGCTCTGTGGCGATCTCTTTGAGATACCTTTATTCAGCATCAGCAGTGGATATCTATCACTTGTGATAATGACGAAGAAAATGGAAAGTTTTTTTTATTCGATGACAAGATAGTCCTCGACTGCGATCTCACCTGATGGTAAGTGACGATGCAGTCTAAGATGGTAGCGGGCTAACTTGGAAGGGGTATGGCAGTGTGTACATTTAACGCATACCCCGAATCGGTTTCTACACGTCATCGTATCGGAACGCTAAATCGCTTGACGGCACGTCTTTGAGAGTAGAGTAGTAACTAGCCACGACCAAAGCCTCTCACCAGTCAAAATATTCAAAGTAATTTACCATACCGTTTATAGAGATATTTGATGTCAATACACTATCGACTCTACCAGTAGTAATGCCCAACTTTCTCTAACTGGTTCAAGTGAAAATACGTACCTATTTGATAATGCAAATACCAGTATATTTGCTAACGTAAAAGACACGATTATGTAATTTAATTAAGACAATTAGCTTATTATTGCACTTTTTATCCCATTTCCCTTCACCGTTAAACACGAGATTTATTGTGTAAACGCCTATCACCCCAGAAAAGTTAGGTGCATGCCCTGGATGGAATCTGCGACCCAAAAAAGAGACCGCATACCTAACGACTGGGCTACTCACTACTTACTTAGAAAGTATTTACTATTATTTAAAAAATTCCAAGATTTTTTGTAGGTACTATTTTAATGGAAAAGTCACAATTTTGCTATGAACCTAATCAAACTCTTTGGTCATTCACTTGTCCAAAAACAACTAAATAAGCTAAAATAACTAGGCCAGTCAAAACTTTTCTAAAAAGAAAACTCTCTTCAGTTTTTCTCTATCTGCTATGGCCACTTTCCACGCTGTTCTAGTAAAATTAAACACACGTCTAGTTAATATGCCAAACAATCCGTGAATTTTCTAAACACAACCATTTGAACAACGGCATTGTCTTTCGCTCGCTTGTTCTTGTAAGTTAAACGAGTCTAAACAGCTTTTTCTGTCACGCCGACAGCTGTAAGGCCCTGAACAAAACTAACGTTTTAGGGTTGCCACGCCATTTTCTTTTTCTTTTTGATGGGCTGGTTTCCACACTTAAACCAGTCATGGTCTGTTGTGTGTCATGCACCAATCCTTCCAATGTTCTTTACTCCAGCCATCCCAGCTCTCTCCAGAAGCCTAGCAGGCTGCCCAGGTTGCCTAGGACTTTTCGAAGTGAGGCTGGGGATCCTAGATGGATGTTGCGTTGTTCTGCAACGCTTGGGCATTCCAGGAGCTCGTGCGCTGGTGTTTCATCCTCCTCCATGCAAGCCCTGCATAGAGGATTTTTTTTTTCTGGACTGTCGTATTTTGCCACTCCATATTTCATGGTCGTTTTCTTTTCGAGCATTGAAATACCTTAGTAATGTACTACTATCATATGGTACTAAATAAACTCTACCTATTATTTATACAGTTCTTAGTTTCTAAAATACAAGGTTTTTAGTAGGTACCTATTTTTTTACTTTATTTTTAGTCTCGGTCTGTAAAAGAGTGGTGCGTGATGTTTTAGTTTCAGTTTGCTTTTTATTGATCAAAATTGTAATTGGTAACTTAGTAGTGGTTCAAGCAGACGTTTTTTAGTTCTTTGAGTATTTTAGACATAACTATTTAAAAGATTTTAAAAAATTTTAATGTGTACTTAGAAGACTTGTACGAAGGCTCATTTTCTACAGAAGACTAGATGTAGAAGGCAAGGATTCCTTTTTAGCATTTTTTCAATTCTTGAGATCTTATTTTTCATCCCCTTGAAGACATTTCCGACAACCCTATGCATGAAATAAGTAGCATAAATAAAATATAGGAAACTCACGTTCATATTTCACGGGCTCCGCGTCGCTTATATTATATCACAGAATAGTTTACCATAAAGACGTCACGAAAACACAACTTTCTTTTAAAGAATTCCCAACTTCACAATTAAATAAAAACACGGAACCAGTTCTGCTCAGCGGTCCTTGAATTGTGAACAAGACATTAAGCACGTCCTTCCACTACGGTTGTCCGCCGTCAACTAAACTGAAGGAAAAGGAGGTGCTATAAAAATTATTCCA
This sequence comes from Hipparchia semele, assembly GCA_933228805.2. Lineage (NCBI taxonomy): Eukaryota > Metazoa > Arthropoda > Insecta > Lepidoptera > Nymphalidae > Hipparchia > Hipparchia semele. The sequence goes on from OW121719.1 coordinate 2,550,890, forward strand.
ACTTTCACGCGCACTCGCGATTTTAACTTAGCTTCATGGCGAAAAAGAGGCTGTTTTACTAATTTTATTCAAAATAGGATTTCTAATCCTTAATAATAGTATTATTTAAATGCGAAAGTGTTTGTTCGTCGGTTTGTCCTTCAATCATACAGCAACAGAGCAACGGAACTTGATTTTTTGCATGGATATAGTTGAGGACCTGGAGAGTGAAATAGGCGGAAAAATAAAGGGTTCCCGAGGGATTTTAAAAATCTTAGTCCATGCGGACGAAATCCGCATCAGGCTAGTAATTAATGATTTTATACATAAAGTGTAACTGATAAATTGGAATTACAGAATAAATCAATATAAGTACTTATTGGAATTTATTAACTTAAAATTGCTCGCATGAAAGTGAATATTTGAATATAGAGTTTGCGCGCATATTTTTAATTTAGAAGTAAAGAAAAGACTTCAACGCGCTTCGGAGTTTGACATTTTTGTTTACAAGACTTATTTTATTAGCAAGTTTTATTAGCCCATTAATGTGGTTTTGTGATAATAACCAACGATGATAAATGTAGGTAGGTAAGTATGTATGTAATTAGGTGCGTACTAGTTTACGACGTCTTTGGTGTTTATGATATCTATTTGTTTGCATTTTGTCTACCTACAGCTGTAGCATGTAACGACTTTCCCAAGTGAAGTTCGATCGATATTATATGAGCCACTTCATTTGAAGATTCCTACCTATAATAGAGAATTATTATATAGCGTTTTACGGAGAAGTAGGACATTTATCAAGGTGGCCGAAACTGGCCTCGCTTGAGGGTTAAAACTCGCTGTCCTTGACGGCTGGACGCTCCCACGTAGCCCTTTGTCCGTTAGATACGCTAGATACGCTAGCCCAGTAGATAACTTCCAACTTCCACAGGCTTGGTACATAGAGCTACCTAAAATTCGCGTCAGATTTAAAACGCAATAACGTCGTTAACAAACATCTAGCCAAATACGTTTCTTTAATGCTCTCTTACTTGAAAAAAAATTCTATATCGATCTATCTAATCGGTATTCTCGTTACTGCTGTAGTTTTTGATATATTTAGCAATATGAAGAATGCCGTCAAATGGCGTCATTTCTTTATAAATGCCTGCTTTTTGGTAGCTTCAGCTTTAGGACGCCAGAACGTATTCCTCTATTTCTGTGGCTTCCTCCTTTTTGAAGATGAAAGATCATACCTTGTCAGAGCAAAGTTTTTATGAAAGAAAATTTTCAGAGAATTCACCGAAAAAAGAAAATATTTGGATGGTATTTTTGTATGAAAATCTCAATTTAAATGTGATTGGCACCCGTGTGTAAAGCCAGGGAAAATCACTATACAAAATAAAGTATTCAAATTGCTTGCAATTCTTGTAACATTCTTTCATTCTTCTTCAATAAACGGCAGAGAAAAAACAAACATTTCTGTTGTATTTGCAGGTGAGAACAATGGGTCATCATTATGCTACGTCACAGTGTTAAGTGTTGTTTAAGGTGTAGGTTACACAGGTATAATAAGTGTGGCGTTGTGGCGCGGACACATTCTCAAATATCTCAATTTTTGTTATATGAAAACATGGAAGTAGGATTGGATGAAAACCTGGCTATTGAGGATTACAAACTCAAGACAGCGGGACCGATTTTTCTCGTTTTGACTTTGTCTAAGTTCTACTAAGCACACTATTGGTTTCAGGATATTCAATAGCGGTATTCCCTAAAATTGATTGCATCAACGTAACGATCTTAATAGAAGGCCTCATAAGAAGGCTCAGGATCACTCAGCGGGCGATGGAGAGAGCTATGCTCGGAGTATCCCTGCGAGATCAAACCAAAACGAGAACCAAAGTCACCGACATAGCTCAGCGAGTCGCGAAACTGAAGTGGAAATGGGCGGGGCACATAGTTCGAAGAGCTGATGGTCGATGGGGTCCCAAGGTGCTAGAGTGGCGACCCCGCACCTGGAAGTGCAGTGCTGGCAGACCCCCCCACTAGGTGGACCGACGACATCAAACGAGTCGCAGGGAGTCGCTGGATTCAGGTGGCGCAAGACCGAGATCTGTGGTGGTCCATGCAAGAGACTTATGTCCAGCAGTGGACGTCTATAAGTTGAAGAAGAAGAAGAAGAACGATCTTAATGACCTCTGATTAGCTGGTACTTCTCTCGCTATTGGTTAAAATGCATTGATGCAGCGAGAACGACATAATTTCAGCCAATCATAGGTCATTGCTATCGTTACACTGAGGCAATCATTTTTAGTAAATACTACTACATCAGCTGTTCCTACGAGTTTTTTGAACATCTAAGTGCTGGCAAAGTCCCGCCGCTAAGTTATGGTAGTTTGTTTTTTCGTTTTGTGAAAAGGTAAGTGCGTGGTCAGGCGTATTTCCTATAGATACCTACTATTATAAATCAGAAAGCGTGTCTGTTTATTACTTCTTTACACCTCAACCGATTTCCAATTTATTAGACTGTAGGTAAAACACATTTATCTCAGGGCAAATTAGAGGTAAACTCATCCAAGCTGTCGAAGTTGCGAAAAATAGCCAGTTTCCTAAGAGAAAACAGTATTTTATAAAATAATAAAAAATCTTATAAGTTTTATCTTAAACTAGCTTTTGCCCGCGGCTTCGCTCACATAAAGTTTGATTTGTAAAACCCCTACTTACCCTTAGGGGACGAATTTTCAAAAATCCTTTTTAGCGGATCCAACGTCATAATAGCTATATTCTGTAGGTATGCCTTTCAGCTCTCCAGTGGTTTGAGCTGTGCGTTGATAGGTCAGTCAGTAAGTCAGTCACCTTTTCCTTTTATATATTTAGACAAACTTAAGCCCGCAACCTCGTCCGAGAGTTGTTTGTTATCCTGGGATAAAACTAGCATAATCTCACTCACTCTCACTGACAAGTGTCCGATCAAAAACCTATAATTCCACTTTCTAAAAAAACAATACTTCTTGGTGAGTTTGTGATGAAAATGTTAATTGATATTGATTTTTGTAACAACCCGTATGAACTATTCATTCGGGTTGTTACATAAATCAATATTTCTACCTAAGTATGCTAAAAATCCCCTTCAAAAATATTTTTCGGATAAAAAGCCAATAATTTCATCAGAAATATTGTACAGCAATAATAAGTTTTTTGCTTTTTCTGTAAAACTACTTAGATGGAAATATTGGTTGATCACACACTCCCCGAGTTCCCCGATTACTCGAAGATGCCTGGACCGATTTGGAGAAATTCTTTTTTTGTTTGAAAGGGTATACTTCCCAGGTGGTCCCATTGTCATCAGGTCAGGATCTGATGATGGGATCCTGGAGAAATCGAGTTAACTCTTCAAACTTTATAGGCACAATTGATATACTTTGTAGTGGCGTGTGAAGTCGGTTTTGTAAAAATAATTTTTAACAAGTATGCAATCCTTAGATAGCATATTTATGGTAGGGGTTAAAGACACTAAAGAAAACGCCAATGGATGATTTCAGCTTTATTAAAAAGGAAGAGAAATTTACGCAAATTATTTAATATCTGCATTTGAATAGAGCATGAAAGAAGCTAAAATAACTTGAGCCAATACTAAAATAACAACATACAAAATAACGACATACAAGGTAGTCGCATTTGGAAATATCAGTTAGATTCGAAAAAATATTGCAGTTGTTTGGAAATACAAAATTACGGAATCGATCAATAAACATAAATAATTATTATGTTACATAATTATGTAATAATTGAAAAGCTTTTTATGAGTATGATGAACTTATTAAGGCCCAAGACACGGAGCTGCCCGCGAAATTCAAATTTAATTTGGTTTTTCGCCATTTATAAACTAATACGACAAAGTAGGCTTATGGTATTCAAATTGCGATAATGGCAGTATCATCTTCGCAGGTTTATATACTAATCTTTACGTGAAAGTATCCAGTTTAAGAAATTAATCAAAATAATGACTAATTTGTGAGTAGCTCACGTCAAACTCATTATTTTGATTAATTTCTTAAACTGGATACTTTCACGTAAAAATTAGTATATAAACCTGTGAAGATAATACTGCCATTGGCGCAATTTGAATACCATAAGCCTACTTTGTCGTATTAGTTTACAAATTGCGAAAAATCAAATTAAATTTGAATTACGCGGGCAGACCCGTCTCTTGGGCCTTAACATAAACAGTGTAAATGATATTGTAACAAATAAATGGCGCCCTCTGGGTGGAACGTTAGTCTTCCTCATTATTTTGAGTCAACACTATTTTTTTTTCTGCTAATTTTAGTGAATTTTTTATTGTTTTTCTTAGAAATATTTACTGGAGGTCAAACATAAAATGTGTATGGTATAATATGAGTTATGGAGTGATATTTCCGATGGTTTTCCTATTTGAATTGAAACGCAAAGGTAGTACTTACTACATAAATAAAGTATGGTTACCCAAAACCGATTACAAAAAAAAAAAGAACATGACAATAAACGATTCGTTTATACAAGGTGTTAGTTAATGTCCCTATCCTACCGAAACCCATAAGTTGGGGTCGGTGTATAGATACATGAAAAAATATCATGAGACGTGTAGCTCATATCCTGGCCAAGTTATGAGGACTTCAAAAATTCACCATAAATGTATCGGTGGCAGCCCTTTAAAACAGCTGATTCAATGGCGATGAACTGCCAACGATAAAACTATGAATGAATGTGTGTAGGCCTACAACGTACTACTTGTTATGCTATAACGTTGCGATAAAATATTCCAGATGCGATACCTAACCATTAATCGGCATGCAATTAAACCTGTAACCTGTAGTATTGTTCAGTAGAGTGAAAACCGATTAGAAATCTTGTATTTTTGCAAGAATATTCCAGACTACTTTCGGACTCCGTAAGTTAAAGTCCGTACCTACGTAGTCCATAAAGTGACTGCCGCCTCTTTCTTTGCAGGTAATTAATATCTCGTTAATTTGTGTTGTGGTTTTGATTAACAATTACTGTATGTGAATGAACGAATGAATGTGTGTGATATTTTTAATAATAAATCAATTTCAAAACGATACAATAATTATTATTATCGCTTGCAGTACAGTGCTAGTTTTAGTTCCTTTACCGATGCCGCGTACGTGGGCGTGGTTTGAATATTAAATACGTCGAAACACCGTAAGGGCGCGCCTTCACTGAGGACATTGTAAAAATCATAGACGTCGCGACCACAACGCACCGTGGAAATGTCCTCTGTGCACCATAAAACCTGCGATGCGAAGATGTACTAACATTCTAGCGGTATCCACACTTCCCAGCGTGTGCATGTCAAGATGATTAATTACGATATCGATTATCTGATTTCCTTGATTCAGGAACCTCCTGTCCTTTGGGAGAAACCAGTGGAAGAATACAAAGATAAATTTCCAAAAACAAGCGTGGAAGGAAGTATGTAAATGTTTACATCTCAATTTTGAGGAGATGAATACGCAGTAGGTACTTTCTTTTGTGTTTTTTCTTGATGCATCTTAACGCAAGCAGAAGTAGTATTTAGTGCGGTCCATGTCTCACTAGAAAGTAAAATAATGGTAAGAGTTTACTCGTACGATGTCCTATGCGATGAAATTTTTCGTTGCGTAAACGCAACCGCAAATCTTGTGTGTAGCCTCGCCTTTACTCGCGGGGCGGAGTCAAAGAATTCTTGGAAATAGTGTAGGGGACCAAAGTGTTTACGTCTTTAGGAATTTTGCCTTCACCTGGGGAAAAACAACACAAAATACTTGTATTATACAAGATTTTTGCTTAACTATTTTTAAAGGAATTGATGATAATTGCGAGTGCATTTAATAATTTTGGAATCTAACAGTAACTACCAAATGTTAGGTAAATTCTTGAGATAAAAATGTGGCTTTTCAAATGTAACACTTTTGTTAATAAGTATTTTTTAAATTGCTACCTAAAGCAGTATTCAGTTTTTCATTTTACAAGTTATTTGCCAAAAGAAAGTCAAAATCTTTTTTCTTCTTCTTCAAGGACTTCTAGGGAATTTTTTTTGAGGGAAAACGGGTAAAATCAAAAGCATGAGTGGTAACACTCGTTTTGAACTTGTTGTTATGTCTCCAGTTAGGGTTTCCAAAATGTTTTTTTCTTAATTAATTAATTAATTTTGTATGAAAGTTTTTGATAATTAATTTTCACTTTTTACCACCGCCATTGTGTTTATAGGGTCAAAGTGCATGGGTGGTTGCTGGTAAGTTATACACATTAACAAACACCTTGTACATATAATATAGTATGTGATTACATGGATAGTAAGTTGCAACAGTACAGAATACACAATTATGGCTAAAGAGTAATGGCATATATAAAAATGCAAAAGTTGAATCATTTAGGGTCCAGCAGACTGTGAATTAGCATAGTAAACAAGTGCTACACACAGAAAAGGATAAAGAATATTTCTGTAAGATTAAGCTCATAACGAACCATAGACCATTTTGAATGGTCTAAGTAACGAACAGTATGCTTAGTCTCAAGTTAGAATTCGATGACATTAGCGTCAAAGAAAAATGAACCTTATTTTCCTTGTATTAGAGCTCAATTTCATGTGTGCATTGTTATACCATATACGCGGTTACGTAACGAAAAATGTATGTAAGTCGACCTATGCACATGAACCTTAAGACGAAACAGTAAAAGAGAATGAATATTATTTGAATAACTTTATTAAGTTATAACAGCTTTAAAGTGAAATCTGCTGAACCCTTTACATGAAATGATTTAATTTTCCGCTTTAACGCTTGGTGACCTGCTGCCAGTCGTCATCGTCGCGCGCTGGAATAAAACGAGCATTTTGAAAATTATTCAAAATAGTTAAAATATTAAATCCGAAAAAACTTTTATTTAATACTAGCTGATGCCCACAATTTCGTTCGCGCTTCGTTTTTTCGAATAGTAAAGTTAAAATGTTCGTGCTTAGGCTACTGGTCCGCTTTTGTTCGAAATAACTATGCGTAAATACGATATCATCTATACAAAGTGCTATAAAATGGACCAGTAACTGTCAGTTTGTTCAATTGTAAGTTATCTTACGTTTTTCCTCCCGGCGTGGTGGCGGCGGACGACGCTCGCGTTCGTCGCGCCTCGGTCCATCGCGATCATCGCGTCGCGGGCCATCGCGATCGTCGCGTCGCGGCGGGTCACGATCGTCGCGTCGCGGACCGTCACGATCGTCGCGGCGCGGGCCGTCCCTATTGACAAAATTCAAAATTAATTATTTCATATAACCATCCTTTTGACGGTTCGGAGAGGAATTTCTGCTGAGAAAAGCTAAGAAAATCAATAGTTGCACTTTTGTAGCAACCCATTACATCTACACACTACACACTACATCTCACTACTGAGTGCAGGTCTTTGAAGGGCTATAGGTCATATATAGGCTCCACCGTGCTGGCCCAATGCGATTTGGTAGACTTCACACACCTTTGAGAACTATGGAGAATTCCCAGGCGTACAGATTTTCTCACGACGTTTTCCTTCACTGTTAAAAAGTCAGAGATGAGAGGGCTTAGGCTGTCATTACTCAAATCTTATGAATAACTAGCTTTTACCCGCGGCGTCGCTCACGTTATGTCCGATTTTTTAAATCCCTATTTTACCTCTTTCGGGGTTGAAATTTTTCGAAATTCTTTCTTAACGGATGCTTACGTCTTGATAGCTACTTGTGTGCCAAATTACAGCTCGATCGGTCCCGTGGTTAGAGCTGTGCGTTGATAGATCAGTCAGTCAGTCACCTTTGCCTTTTACATATTCAGATAAATGTAATACATTTAATTCCACTCACCGATCATCTCTCCTCGACAGGTCGCGATCATCGCGTCGCGCCGGGAAGCGATCGCGGTCGCGGTCCCTGAAGCCTTCGCGATCGCCGCGATCATCTCGCCTGGGCGGGTAGCGATCGCGATCATCGCGCCGGTCGTCGCGCGGGGCGTCCTTGGACCGCCAAGTGGACGAACGTTCCTAGAATATTTGAAGTCTTGGTTCACTTCCTAATATATATTATTAGGAGACTCACTTATGTATTCTCAATTTAAGTCATAACTACCCACAATAAAGTGGATAGAAAAATAAAATAAAATGTATGAATGGATCCTGACTGTTATTATTCTTTTCCACTTCCGACTTGCTAAAATCTAAATAAATCCCGCTTCTGATACCTAAAAATATTTACAACAAGACTAATCTATAAATAGTATAAGTATTTACTCTATACCTGTCACCTAGTAATGGTGCTGGTGTTACTTATCGGCTAAAGTGCATCTGTGTTTGCGCACTATAAAATCACCCGCGCAGATGGCTAATCTCTGTGGAGATTGGCCGCTGTGGCCGAATTCAGTCGACAGGACATTTATATTATGATTAATAGTTGATGTCCGTGGCTTCGTCCGCGTAGATCAAGGTTTTTTTTTTATTCCAGCGGAAACTGTTCGGGGATAAAATGTAGCCTATGTTAATCCTGGGTATGGGCTATCTCCATTTCAAATTGCAGCCAAATTCATTCGTTGTGGCGTGAAAGAGTAACAAACATACACACATTACACGCGCGCGCACGCACGCACGCACGCACGCTCGCACGAACGCACGCGCGCACGCATGCACGCACACACACAAACACCCATACAAACTCTAGTCTTTATAATATTAGTGTGAAGTGAGATTGTTCAGTTATACGTACAGCGGGCGCCGGTGGCGGGTCGGCGGGTCCGCGCCGCCAGCTTCCAGTCTCGGGGCCGCTCGAGCGACCGGCGTAGCGCGGCCTGTCGACAAAACCAAAACGTTTCGGCATCGTGTAACGGCAGGATCCATTTTTTATTATTCGTTTGTCGTGCTATGTCGAGACATGCACGGCTATCTTAGGGTGGGAATAAGCCAAGGTGGCATCGAGGTAGCGAGCTAAACCGCGACCGCGAGGTATCGCAGTGAGGCATCCTTGGCTTGTTCCCACCCTTAGTTGCACTGATTTATTAGCAATTAGTCACTAGTAAGTAGGTAGCTACAGATGAGCCGCGATGCTGTACCATCGCATACGTCATTGTGTCAACAAAAACCGCTACAATTATGTTTTTTTTATTCGATGACAAGATGGCCCTTGACTGCGATCTCAGCAGATGGTAAGTGACGATGCTGTCTAAGATGGTAGCGGGCTAACTTGGAACGGGTATGGCTGTGTAGATTCAATCCATACCCCCTAATCTACACACCATCGTGCCGGAACGCTTAGCGGCACGTCTTTGACGGTAGGATGGTAACTAGCCACCGTTAAAGCCTCCCACCAGACCAGACCAGAGACAATTTAGAAATTATAAATTCCCAAATTGCCTCCGCCGGGAATCGAACCCGAGACCACCCAATTATAAGCACAGGGCTCACCAATGCGCCAGGGTGGTCGACATACGAGAATACTAGATTTTGCCCGAAGCTTCGCTCACATTATGTTCGATTTTTCAAATCCCTATTTTACTCCCTTAGGGTCAGCTCCAACCCAAAAATAACAGTTGTTATAATTTGTAATGTTATAATTTGACAATTTATCATAAACGAATAATGGGTAAATATCATTGCCCGCATTAAATAGAACAAGTCGAATTTCGTATTGTAGGTAGATAAATAAAAACTTTATTGCACACAAAAATGAATACAATTTAAAATTACGCATGCAAAGGCAGCCTTATTACTAAAAGACCAATCTCTACCAGGCAACCATCGGCGAGAGGTATATTGTATTTACTAATAAAATATCACTTACCTATCCCTCTCTCTGTCCCTGTCAACGTCACGGTTGACCGATCGCCAGGCACCTTCCTCACGCGGCCTGTCATCTCGGGGCCTGTCATCCCTGAATCCGCGATCTTCTCTCGGACCACGATCATCCCTAAAACCGCGATCATCTCTCGGACCACGATCATCTCGCGGAGCGCGGTCGTCTCTTGGAGGACGATCGTCTCTTATTGGGGGACGGTCATCTCTTATTGGGGGACGGTCATCTCTTACTGGGGGACGATCATCTCGTACTGGGGGACGATCATCTCGTACTGGGGGACGTTCGTCTCGAACTGGGGGACGATCATCTCTTACTGGAGGGCGATCGTCTCTGATGCTTCGTTCTTCACGGGGCTTGTCGTCGCGCCTTAAAACAAAGTTCGATTACTTAACCAATACTAGCCAAGCTGAAGTTGACTAATATCCTCCTATACCCTCCAAATAAGCGGAAAGCTTGTGCTAGGAGTGGGTACGACAATAGTGCAACGGGTGGGATTCGAACCTGCAACCTTGAGCCTTAAATATTCAATTCAATTACAATGTTACGTATGAAGCCTTAAAACATTATACTCCTTTTTTGGAAAGTCGTGTAAAAATATAGTAACCTTTCATCCCTGACCGGGGGGCGCTCGTCGCGGGCGCGGGGCGGGGAGCGGGGGCGATCATCGCGCGCGGGCTCGCGGAGACGAGCTGCGAGACATAAATATAAGCGTAATTGAACTGGAATAATATTGACAAGTAAGACTCAGCCACCGGTTTGGAAAGCATATTCTGCTGAGCAGAACGGGAAAGATCACCACCTGGGTGCCTGGAGCACCGCAGAGATGTAAGCTCTCTTTGCGTATTCTATCGGCTATATAACGGCGAGTGTTCTGAAGAGCTATTTGACCTTATTCCACCATCTTTCTTCTACAACCGCACCGTTCGCCACCGAACACAATTTCACCCTCACCACCTGGGTGCCTGGAACACTTCGACCATCCGATGCACCAGATCTTTTCTTCCACGTACTTTGAAACTGTGGAACCAACTTCCTGCGACGGTGTTCCCAGTAATTTACATGGGGTTATTCAAGGGGCGGACCAACAAATTCCTAAACAGCCAGCAACGCATTGGTGGTACCTCTGTTCATGGGCGACGGTAATCACTGAACATCAGGTGATCCGCCTGCTCGTTTGCTCACTAAAAATATATATTTAAAAAAAAAAAAAAAAAGTTATACTCACTGGCGCGCCAGGGCTCCTTCTTCTCCGGCTCCTTGGCCGGCGCAGGCGGCTTATCTTCTTTGCCGCGCCGCCAGCTGCTGAGCGTGGAGGCCTTCTGTTCCTCCAGCTTGCGCGACACCTCCGCTTCCAACGCGCGCGCCTTCGCTTCAGCGCGAGCCAGCATTTCTGCGTGCTCCCTTTGAAAAAAAAAAAAACTGTTGAAACACCGTCGCATATTATCTGCTACTGCCCCGCTTTAATGCATATGGTAAAAGTGTGGAACATTGGTGATTACCGCTGAGGCGCTGTTGAGCCCGAGCCGTTAGGTGAGGGTCTTAATATAGCCGAGGACGGTAATCATCAATACACACGTGTATCATACGACGTTTTTCAACACGCTTGTGAAGAAAATAATACTAAACGGCGACGGTCGAAGTGTTACAGGGATTCTAGGACCTGCATAACCCCATCCACCTAAGAGAAAGAACTTAAAAAAACTCTCTCCATATAAGCGTGAAGCTTTTGTCAGAAGTACTATAATAGTGCAACTGTTACTTACTTCTTCTCCCTTTCTTTTGCCTCCTTAAGCGCAAGCTATTCCAGGTGCTCAGAAGTACGTACAATAATAATGCAATTGTTACTTACTTCTTCTCCCTATCTTTTCGCTCTTTAAGAGCAGCGAGCTCTTCCAGGTGCTTTCTCTCCTTCTCAGCCTTTTCTTGTTCCTCCGCGGCCTTCCTCGCCTCTTCAGCGGCCTGCTCTTCGATGCGGCGTTTTTCTGCCAGCCACTAGAATAAAAAACACTGTGACGGACAGATACTAAGGTGATTTCATTAGATGTGGTTTTCACTTTTGTGAAACGTGTATCAGTGTAAAAACTTCCACAATACCAGCTAGATGGCGCTGAGCGTAATTTAATCTCGCTGACGAAGTAGTTATATACGACTGATAGTCGCTTTTCGATGCATAGCTCTGCCCTCGTAATTGAAAACACAGTAACTTAAAGGTAACTTCTATGTAACTTACTGTGTTTTCAATTACGAGGGCAGAGCTGCCATGTATACCCTCCACTAGGTGGACCAATGTAATGAAATCAGACGAGTTGCAGAGATCTGTTAAATAGACTTCGCAAAGATTTCGCAATACTGAAAAATGAAGAAGTCCATGCATGAGACATTTATCCAGCAATGGACGTCTGTCGGATGATAAAAAACTATTCTATTTCAGGTAGAATGTAGAATCTCTAAACCGAATATATCTAAAGATCGTCCTTTTCACAATATCCTCTGTGAAAAAAGGACAGCAGTTTTAGACCTGTTAATCAAATCAAATATCATTTATTTATACAAAAATATCATTGTCATACAAATGGATTTTGCCAGCAGCTAAGCTAAAATCGTTCGAATCATTAGTTAAGAGGGCCTATACACGGTCAAACGTGTTTGTCAAACACGTAACATTTTTACGTGTATATATGTGATAGTCTGTGGTCGTGTTTGTCAAACAAACTACGTATTTGACAAACGGAAACGGAGGTGTTTGATTGACCTTGTCCAAACAAAACCGTTACAGAAACACGTAAAAATTTTACGTGTTTGCCAAACATGTTTGACCGTTTACGGGCCCTCCAAAGTATGAGCACCATGATCAACACACCTCTTGTCGCCTCTTCTCGATGCGCTGCTGGCGCCGCTGGGCGAGCCTGGCCTCGCGTTCCGACGTCAGCTTGGCTTGGAAGGCGGCCAAGCGTTGGTGATACGCCGCGCCACGTTCAGAGCGCAGGCGGTTCATAAACGTATCCCTGTGGGTCGCCATACGCGCCAAGCGGCTGGCAGTCGCCACGTCGCGGGTTCGCGCCTCTGTGATCAAATTCATCCCATTAGTACTAAATGATAGATAAAAAACAAAAAAAAAAAGAACTAAAAACTCTTTTAAGACTTTCTTCAGAACTACTAGGTCACTATTGCGTAAAAAGAGGATACAAGCACTAAATTGTCAGTTGATGGGTATTCATGATTATAGGTATTGTATAAAAGAGAGAAATAAATTAAAAGCCATCAATTTATCTTTGCAATTAGAATCGGTATGGTGCCAATTAAAAATAAATATTTCTTACAGATTATATTTATTAAATACAAGGTCTTCCAAAATTAAGTAAAATACACGTAGACTGTTAGTGTTAAGTTAGAAAACCATTTTAAACCATCAATTAAACTACTAAAAGTGCTCAAATGACCGTTTACTATTTCATAGCTAAGCTACCGTATGCGCGGGATTTGACGTTTGATAAAGACCGACGTGAGTGGTAGCTAACATACCAGTGGCGCCACCTAGTTGAACGAAATTAACTAAAATCAATCAAACTTGATTGGACACTCACCAATAAGCTGTTGAATGCGTTCTTTTTCCTGCTGTTCCCAGAAGGCCTTGTCCTGAACTTGCTTCTCTTCTAAACTCTTCTGCAGAAGAGGAATCTCCTCAATCCGTTTGGCGCGCTCGAAATAGTCCACCTTTGAGGAGGAAACAGACATGTTATAACTAGCTATTCTTTTTACATGTTAAATGTTGTATAATTCCTCAATAGTCCGAAGGTAAGGGTGCGGACTGAAAAGTCCACGGTTCAATTCCAAAAAATTAATGAAATTTCCAAAATGTTCGAAGTTGTAAAACAAAAGAGAAAAAGTTTTCAAAATAATTTGAATTACATAATTATAAATGATTAAAGTTCAGCCGTTCAGAGAATGCGTTCCTGACACCTATCAGTTAGTCACGACTAGTGATGGGCACAACATAACACTGAGTTCGTTACCGTTCCTCCAAAATGAACCGGGGCATTATTTTAAGATTATTTTCGTTTTAAATTGGCGGAATCATTTAAAATTTATATTTTAGTTATTTAAGTAGAAACCAAAAAAAGGTAATATTCATATAATAAAATTGTTTTATTTATTCTTTGTTACAAAGTTACTTACAATCTGTATTTCTATGCAATAAAGTAAGTACATGTACATTGAATTGAATGTGCGTACAGAATATTAATCAGACTCCGATTCGCTTGAAGAAGTGGTGTCTTCATCATCTTCGCCTACATGTATAATTATATTATTATCAATAACAGAATCAATCCTCATATCTCGGTCAAAATGTTCCAAAATCAGATTTTTAGTCTATTATAGTATAGTAGTATATTATAAGTATAACTGTATATAGTATAGTAGTATATTATAAGTATAACTGTATAACAGATTACGATACTTGCCTGTTATTTTTAGCACAGCACTACAAATATAAAGCGCTGACATAACCTTGTAATAGCGCAGTATAGATTTAGAAAAATATTGTTTACCAAGTTATTTGACACTCAGTTTGGCACAAAATTATAACATTCATTGATTATTGATATAATAATGTTGTTTTAATGCTCATCAATTGTTAAAACGGTAAACAACCAGCAAAAATATTTTTATCGTAACTGCAACGCCATTACAAAGCTACGTCGTCAGTTCAATCGCGACGTGTCAGGAACGCATTCTCTGAACGGCCGAATTATAGAATAAATTATATACATTTCCTGTATAGTTCTTGCAATTCACGACGGCGCCTGGCTCATGGTTGTGTGCGTTTCGTATCTGTATAAGTGCGAGCGAGAGCTTGCACGCGCCTGCCCGCTCCCACCTAGGCACGCACACTTACGCAATGTGCATGTACACGACGTAACCACAAGTAAAGCGCCCGTAACTTCGTGGGATAAACGTACTGTACCTTTTTCTCCTGAGACTTGAGCCGTGCTTGTAATTCGCGTCGTTCCTTCATCAACTCTTTAGCTTCACGCTGAGCGATGTCTTCGGCGTCCATCTTCTTCAAATCCTAGGATCATTAAAAGAAACAATGTAGTGAAACTATAAATATAATATTATATTCTGTATATATATTGTGTACAATAATTAAAAAATTAATGAGATGTCAAAAGACACCCGACAGACGCTCTGATTCGCTCACTCATATTCATACAAACCTTACCACTATTAAATTAATAAATACAAGTGTAGCTTGAAAATTTAAAACACCCCCGACATTTGAATTTAAAAAAAAATATGTAATTCGCCATTTTGTGGTGGCGACCATCTTGGATTTGAAAATCATAGTGTATAGTAAGTATTCTACTAGTCAAGCCCTTTCATTTAATACCCATGCTGAGGGAGTTGTGAAAAAATATGTAATCCGCCATTTTATGGACAAAAAAAAAATACTCCCGACTAAAACACCTTTCAAGCAAAAAAAAAAAAAAAACAAAATCAAAATCGGTTTATCCGTTCGGGAGCTACGATGCCACAGACAGACAGACACACACACACACTCACACACACACACAGACACGTCAAACTTATAGCACCCCGTCGTTCTTTTGTCTTGTTAAAAATAAAATTTAAAAAAAACTATTCCACTCTATTTACCTCTTCATCGAGTTTCTGCAGCACCTTCTTCCCGTGCATGGTCTGCGAGATGTGCGCGATGCGCTCGCGCAGGTGCCGCTCGCGCATGGCGGCCAGCTCCGACGCGTGGCGCTTCTTCTCTCTCTCCTCTCTCTCCTGCTCCAGGCGACGCGCCTCGGCGGCGGCGGCGGCGCGGAGCTGCTCCTCTTGGCGTCTACAGGATGAACGGGGAAAACAATCAAAATTAATTATTTTGTGCAGGCCAACCTGTGACTAATGACAAGGTACAACGTTGCTTAAAAAAATTGTTTTCGCCCTGAAACGACTATTTTTAACACAAAACCCTATTATTTATTTAACATTTTTATGTATTTTAATTAAAAACGCCTCAAAATTAAACACTAAAAAATATTGTGGCTAATTTCGCTCAAAAGTAAATTGACTAAATTCTCGTGCTATCCCTTCCATAATGCTCCTTCCTATTGATCTTTTTTTTTTTTTTCAAAAAAGGTTCAGAGACTGTATAAAATGATGTAGTATATAGAATTAGCCACATTAAATTACTAACTGATGTCCGAGACTTCTTTATTGCATGGATGAATTATTGCACGCGTGGATTTAAGTTCGAGTGGCACTAGACAAAGACAGATAGATGTGGCACTAGACAAAGACAGATAGATGTGGCACTAGAGAAAAATAGATGTGGCACTAGAGAAAGACAGATAGATGTGGCACTAGATAAAGACAGATGTGGCACTAGACAAAGACAGATAGATGTGGCACTAGACAAAGACAGATAGATGTGGCACTAGACAAAGACAGATAGATGTGGCACTAGAGAAAGACAGATAGATGTGGCACTAGACAAAGACAGATAGATGTGGCACCAGACAAAGACAGATAGATGTGGCACTAGAGAAAGACAGATAGATGTGGCACTAGACAAAGACAGATAGCTGTGGCACTAGACAAAGACGGATAGATGTGGCACTAGATAAAGACAGATAGATGTGGCACTAGAGAAAGACAGATAAATGTGGCACTAGACAAAGACAGATAGATATGGCACTAGACAAAGACAGATAGATGTGGCACTAGGACACCTACAGATAGATGTGGCACTAGACAAAGACAGATAGATGTGGCACTAGACAAAGACAGATAGATGTAGCATTAGACAAAGACAGATAGATGTGGCACTAGACATCTACAGATAGATGTGGCACTAGACAAAGTCAGATAGATGTGGCACTAGACAAAGACAGATAGATGTGACACTAGACAAAAACAGATAGATGTGGCACTAGAGAAAGACAGATAGATGTGGCACTAGAGAAAGACAGATAGATGTGGCACTAGACAAAGACACATGAGAGATGTGTTACCGCAGCTCCTCCTCCTCGCGCACGGTGTTGAGCCGCTCGATGTACTCCTTGCGCTCCTCGATGATCTTGTGGCGTTGCAGCACCCGGTGATGCTCGGTGTGCTTGTTCTCGTGGTAGTGTTGCACCATGTTCAGGCGCGCTCGTTCGCGTTCGGCGCGGCGGCGAGCGGGGCAGAGCTGCTGCGCCGCTCGCGACAGGACTTCGGCCGCGCGCACTAGTTGTTCGCGAACCTGATTATGACAAGCGGACATTGTTATCATAGCAGATATTGTAACGCAGTGTCATAAAGCAACGCACATCTAACAAAGTAAACTTGTTGATCGTTTAAGACAACTAAAAAAAAATAGATTTAGTTTTTAAAATCCCGCGGAGACTCTTTGATTTTCCGGGATAAAAAAGTAGCCTACGTCACTCTCCCGGTCCTCAACTATACCCATGCAAAAAATCACGTGGATCCGTAGCTCTGTTGCAGCGTTACTGAAGGACAAACCAACGAACCAACAACAAACACACTTTCGCATTTATAATATTAGTAAGGATTAGTAAGGATGGTCACCTGTTCGGCGGGAGTAGCCTGCAGGATGGCTCCGCCGCACGCCTCGTCAGCAGCCGAGCACCACTCGCCGCCGCCAGCCTCCACCCCGAAGTGCACGCATCTGTCGAAAGCTCCACGATATACTTTTGTGTACAACTTTGATAAAAACAATCTGCCTCAGAAGTATATGGACCAAAGAATAAGCACCTGATTCTCTAGGGTTCCAGAAAAAAAAATGGAACCCTTATAGGATCACTTTGTTGACCGTCTGCCTGTGCGCCTGTGCGTCTTGCTGTTGGTCTGCAAGTGGTTAGCAAGTTCGACTGCGAATGACGCGGGTTGGGGAAAAAAAAAGTTATGGGGATTTTCTGTCAAGGAATTCTGTGTTAACCCGGCGTTAGGAAGTTGGTGGTGAGTCACCCCCGTGCCTCGGAGAGCACGTAAAACTGTCGGTCCTACGACTGATTTCTCTCCGGTTGTGTCAGATTTTCCCTCCCATCGGACTATGAGAGTGAGGGAATAGGGAGTGTACCTGTGTTTGCGCACACACTTGTGCACTATAATATCTCTGTGGAACTTTATATCGTGAGAGGCTTTGGCCGTGGCTAGTTACCACCCTACCGTCAAAGACGTGTCGCTAAGCGATTTAGCGTTCCGGCACGATAACGTGTAGAAACCGATTAGGGATACAGGTTGAATTTACACTGCCATACCCCTTCCAAGTTAGACCGCTACCATCTTAGACTGCATCGTAACGTACCATCAGGTGAGATCGCAGTCAAGGACCATCTTGTCATCGAATAAAAAAAAAAATATTTTAGCCAAGGAATGGAAGAAAATTGTTTTAGCTTGTGTGAGCAACTGAACTAAGCATCCAGGTGCGACTGAACCTATGTCTTCGAATAAATAAATAAAAAAGATGCGGTCGAGAGCACATTATTTTCACGTACTTGTTGGCGTGGTCGACCCGTATCTGCATGTCGTTGTGGCGCACACAGTCGACCAGCAGACGCTCGATGTGGAACAGATCCTCGGTGGAAGCCAGTTCCAGGAGCCTGGAGAACTGGATGCAAGCGTAGCACTGCGCCACTTGACGGATCAGACGGACTAAAGCCACGTCGGTTAAGGCCACGGTGTATTGCGCTAGCTGCGAGTCTGTAACAAGGTTTAAAATACATATACATACATAATATAACATTTTATAATTGTTATTTTCCCGCGGCAGAACATTTTTTTCGATGAAGCAGTAAATTTTTCGAGTTAAAAATTGCCCGCAACTTCGTCCGCGTGGATTTAGGTTTTTTAATTCCCGTAGGGACTCTTTAATTTTCCGCGATAAAATGTAGCCTATGTTTTAATCCTGGATTTAAGCTGCCTGCATTCCAAGTTTCAGCCAAATTAGGGATATGGATTATGCTAAAGTATAACATAATAATTTCGCTCATTTGCGACAAGGGTGACATAACTCAAAATTCACCAATTTTAGTGTCGAAAATTTATACTTTTTGCTATAAAAAATATTACGCTAAGCACAAAAAATAAGAGCGAGAGAGATTGTGACTTAATGCTCTGTCGCTTTGTTGGCCGCTGTGTTGTTTCGAAACCGCAGCATCCACAAAACATTACTCTCTAACGAGAGAACTCTCTCATCGTCGATTTTGAATTATGTCACTCTTGTCGCAAATGAGTGATTTATAACTATGTCTAAGGAGAAAATAAATGGGCTCCACCAGAAGACTCCCTTCGCCGCTCCTGTCAAACAATTTTACCTACTATAGAACTGGGGCGCCCGCTTCATGGTATTATAATTCTATGATTGAGCGGAAAAGCTCGTAAAATAGCCACTTACTGGTATCATCCTGCAGGGACTTGATGACACTCTGCACGTTCTGGCAGATGGTGAGCGGGTCGAACTCCACCTCGAGCCAGGAGTACAGCTGCTGCAGCTGCGGCGACGCCAGCGCCACCACGTTGTAGCGGACCACGTCTGAAACACGATCGGATTAGACTAGACTGTAGATTACTATAATGATAATCCCGCTGGAACTCTTCTATTTTCCGGGATAAAAAGTTGAACACAAATATATCACTCTCCAGGTGAAATTTGATAATAGAATAGCACTAAAATACATATGTGTCAAGTTTATTTTTTTAGGGTTGCTTATCAAAGGCATTGGTCAATAAAATGAAGAAATTAAAATAATACTTTTTTTTTAATTGGCAGCTTTTAAAATTGTGTAAATTATTTTAAAAACTACATTTTGGGGTCTCGATCCATATATTATGTATTAGTAAACTCATCTTAATACTCAGACAATAATTAAAACACACAAAATGTCAAAATTAATATATCAATGTTTATTAGTAACACTCAAAAAGTGCGAAGCTTTATTAACATTAGTTTGTACAGGCATTAAATAACACAGACAACGTATGTGGTGCTGTCTGTCGCGTCAAACCCACGATACTCTGCCTCCAAGGCCTACCACTCCTTAACTATCGAAGAGTTAGAAATGGGATTATTATTGGAGGGCGAAGCATGCATGTAAGCTATTATAATAAATTATTTATCAAGAGGTCGGAATGGGTAGTGCAATTTGACTTACACTGAGTGAGATAGAAACAGAAAATGGCGGCTTCCCATTCCTATTGTTATTTGGATCGCATTATATAGTTCAGCATAATGCGTCAAAATATGCGCAAACACGCATACAAAGTGGGGCGCTGATTTTCAGCTGTGATTTCGTTTATAATTATTATTCTATTGTTATTTGAATCGCATTATATAGTTCAGCATAATGCGTCAAAATATGTGCAAACACGCATACAAAGTGGGGCGCTAATTTTCAGCTGTGATTTGGTTTATAATTATTCTATTATCATTTAGTACTTGGAAGTTTTTTTTTTAAATTGCACTACCTATTTCGATCATTGGCATACAATACCACAAACATAATGTAAGTCTGTGCCAGAAAATAAATTAATTTTAAATGGCATTCATCATGTCTTCTCACTCACACACTAGCATACAGTGCAGCATGCGACAAAATATACACATACGAGTTTTATAAGCCTTTTTACTCAAGAGTTCCAAGTGGTGTTAAAAACCTAACTAATATAATTAATATCCTCATACATACATTCAAAAAAAGTTAAAATTAAGAAGAATAAAAATTATGTTTAACTTTGCTCATGCCACTGACGTCTATATATAATCTATGATTAACACTGGAATTGCTGCTGTGATTTCTTTTTTGGACTTACTTGATTTACGTCATTTGAATAGCGCCATTGTGGCGCTGTAAGCATTAAGCAGTTATACGATCATTTCTGGAACTAATAGGTAATATTGCAAATGACATACATACTTCTATAACTAACCTATGATTTCATTGTTGTTGTTGTATGATTTCATAGATTAGTTGAGGTTGATGCGCCATTAGTTTCAGAGACACTCGTCTGTCAAAAGTGGCGCTTCAAATTGATCCATAACTTAGGCTGAATTCTATAGACTGCACTCTCACTCATCTCAGACTCAAGACAGAGTTAAAACAAGATAGATTTATGTAAGAACATATTTGTGTCACATTTTAACCTCTATCTTAAGTCTGAGCTGAGTCAGAGCACGCTCTATAGATCTCAACATTAGGCTATCATTTGTATAGGAATGACAAGTCCAGTGTTAATCATAGATTACATATATCGCTCATTTGCAACAAGAGTGACATAATTCAAAATTCAATGCTCTGTCGCTTTGTTGGCTGCTGTGTTGTTTCGAGACGGCAGCATCCAAATAACATTACTCTCTAACGAGAGAATTCTCTCATCGTCGATTTTGAAATATGTCACTCTTGTCGCAAATGAACGATATATTAACATAACTTACCTTTAAGCAAGCTCGCTCTGGTGGGCGGTTGAGCCAGGCCGAGCAGCACAGCCAGCCGCTGGGCCTTCTCCACAGGGCTCTTGTCCGTCTCCACGAAGCGGTCGAACTCTGGGTGGAGAGACGGCAGTGGCACTGACAACACCGCTACCAGCACCCGGCAGGCCATCCTGAACGATTGAAAACACTCTCATATAGACATAATCTATACTAATATAATAAAGCGGAGTATGTGTTTGTTTGAACGAGCTAATCTCTGGAACTACCAGTCTGATTTGAATTTTTTTTGTATTCAATAGCTCAATTATTCTTGATGAAGGTTATAGGCCAGTCCACATCATGAAAAAATAAAAAATACAGGATTATTTAAAACTAAATCCACACAGACAAAGTCGCTGACATCAGCTAGTCTAATACAATTGAACAGTCATAATATAATTGGATTTCTGGTATAAGTCAAGTTGAAGTTAGGCCGGTGGTGTATCAATGACTACGAGAGTGAGAGAATAGACACTATTGAGACAATATTGTAGTGGTTTTAATTAACACTAATAGCACACAAGTATGCTGCCAGTCGCATCAAACCACAGATATGCTCTTCCTCCACAGTCAACCATTTTGAACTATCAACAAGTTAAAAATGGAGTTGTTTTAGAGGTACAAAAGTGCTCAAATAATTTAACCAAATAACTGTTGTTAAATTCCCTTTTAAGTTACAGAACCTTCAATATGTAAGTGTAAATTGCACTTGGCCAGTTTTATCTATTTACATTCCTAAAGATCAGCGATGTGGCATATATTGCAGGACAAACTCCTTATCGTCCTTCCTTTGGTCGTCAACCCATCGCTGGCCCACTACTGGGCAAAGATAGCCCACTCTTTATGGAAAGAGAGATGGCATACATTTTATTGAATGAGAAAATAAAGTTATAAAAAAAAAAGAATATTAGCCAAGCTGAAACTGACTTATATTCTCCTCTCCCCTCCAAATAAGCGAAAAGCTTGTGCTAGGAGTGCGTATGACAATAGTGCAACGGACGGGGTTCAGACCTGCGACCTGTCAGTTTTCAGTCTGCAATGTATTTTGAAACAAAAAAACCCTAGTCAAGCCAATCAGATGATTGCAATCTTCACGCTGTCATCATTTTTAGCAACAGATCATCAACATATACATTAGGTGATAGATACATATTTTATATAACAAAAATAGAGATTAAAATAACTCCTACTTCTGCAACTCCTCCTGTGTGATATTCTTCTTCATCTCTCGTGACAGCTGGAACAGCTTCAGCAGTGCAGCCGCGTGGAACAGGCAGTGGCCAGCCTTCCAGAAGACCAGCGCCAGTTTGCCATAGTAGTTGGCCATGGTCTTGGCCACTGGAGTCTTCTTGGACATATTCATCAGGTTGTGGATATCCTCTATAGCTTTGTAGGCTTCCTGTTATAGTTTTGGAAATGGTTAATGGTTTCGATAAACAAAAAGCAATGGGAATTACTTAACCATACATTATCTTGTGTGCAAAATAAACTTTATGAAATACATCTTTACTGAATATTGTAAATGCGAAAGTGATTTTTGTATGGATATAGTTGAGGACTTTTTTATTTATTTATTTTTTTATTCTGCATAACCAGAGGAGTGTGTGTGAGTGAGTGAATGTGAGTGATTGAATGTATGTGTGTGTGGTTGGTGTGTGGTTGGTGATTTAAATCAAAGTATCTTTATCTGTATCAATATTAACCTGCCACAACTCCATCTGTATAGCACTATCCAGTTGAAACAGTCTAGTTTCCAGGTTGAGCTGTTGAGTTTCTGGCTTGGTAATGCTGACATTACCAGTCTGGACCTGTGGAATAAAATAATAGTGAATTATGCAATGTGTCACTGAAGAAGTGTATGAATGCACATGTATAATAATTAAAGATTTTATACTTGATTTGTGGTTTAATGACATATATTGTCATAAAATAATAAGAATATGTACCACGGTAAATATGATAATTAATGCATTGTATGAGCTAATGTACATAAGTAGCCTGTAAGCTCAAGTAAATTCTCATTTTTATATAATTTCCTTAGTAACAAAATAAATAATAGTCATAGAAAAACCTAAATATTAATGCTTATTGAATTGATACTTACATTTGATTTGCAAATGTCCTCAAGATGTTTCCTAAGCTTGTCACATAGCTTCCTAAACTCGGTTTTTCTTGAGTATTTGAGGCAGAATTGAAAAGCCATCCGTGCAATGTCATGGTAGAGAGTTTCCACATGAGCGTTGGTACGAAGTAACTCAAGGCACTGGCAATATGACTCCCAAAGGAATTTCACCTGAAAAAGAGGCATGTATCTATGAATACTGAAAAAGATTTACTTATGTGTACTGTTCAGATGGCTGTGATTTTCTTTTTTACTGTGAAATAAACTTTAAGTGTCATTCTGTGATTCTTTTTGTATTGTGGATGTATTGTTTCACAATCCCAGACTTCTTCACAAACAAACTGCATATGCAATTTGGTGCCGGATGAATTTTATTTATTAATTTTTATTTATTAATATTGTGCATAAGTGAATCCTCCTACTAATATCATAAATGCAAAAGTTTGGATGTATGGATGGATGTACGTATGTTACTCAATCATGCTACAACTGAATCAATTTGGCTGAAATTTGGCACAAACATATATTATAGTCTGGAATAACACATAGGCCACTTTTGATTCCAGAAAATTAGAGAATTAGAGAGTCACAGGCATCAGCTAGTAAAAAAATATATATTTTTTTAAACTTAACTCCACCTAGGAAAAAGTTAATACATAATTTAAATGTTCTATACCCATGGTGTTAAAATAGTCCTGTCAGAGCGGTCCTGAGCATCTTCCCCTGACACTGCACTCAGCAGGATGCTCTCTGGTGTGGCGAGGTTATCCAGATCATCAGTGTCAATTACGGCTTGGGTGGACTGCTGCCGTGCTGACTCCGTGCGCTCTTCTGCCATACGTAGGTATCCTCTACAAATAGGGATTGGCATCATTGAATGGATCTGATTAAATCATCCATCATCATGATCATTGTCTCAACATAATCCTTACTTAATATACTTAATATTATAAATGTGAAAGTGTTTGTTTATTTTGTCATGCTGTAACAAAGCTACAGATCAACAAGATTTTTTGCATGAGTATAGTTGAGGACTGGGAGAGTGACATAGGCAACTTTTTAATCCATGAATTTTTTTTATTCAAGACTATTTTGCGACAGTGATGCCCCTATTTATCTCTTTTTTGCCAAGATATAAGATACGAATTATCGTCAAAAATTAGGATAACCAGCGGTTCACAACTATAGGCATCAGTATCGTTGCATGACTAATATTTACCTTATTACTTGTTCCAATGACCCAACATTTACAGATTGAAACATATTCCTGTACTGGAATAGGCCTTCCTTTGCAATATGAGACTTGCGTAGATCTACACAGAGCTCCAAGTACTTGAACATTATGGGTTCCAAAACAGACTCGGACCAGTTGTAAGCCCATTTTTTGTTCCGGAATACTTCCTGCAAGGTATCGAGGGCTCTTGCAGGCTTGTCCAAGTCCATGAACTCTGTAAAACATACAAATTGACATGTTGGACATTGTAACCTAATTGGACATGATGACAATTATACGTTGTCCAAGCCTTTATTTTCTTTTTGGCATCTGCCAAATACCCTACGCCTATAAATTACCGCTTTTTTGTTTTCGGAATAATGTACTAAAACAATGTCGTACTTTATTGACGTTTAGTGAAGTGCCCTGTGCATAACAAACAACCACAGAGTATAACACAGTTCTTGAAAGACGATAAATCATTCACGATTATGATAAAAATAATTTGACTTTGTGTAAGGATTGTTTCTGTAAATTTAATAAAAAAAGGAAATAAAAATAGTAACTATGACTCCAATATTGAATATTTGCAAGGAATTAAGTTGAAATCTTGGAATTTAAGTTCAAACCAAGAGTAAAGAAATTTTTCTTTTCATTTATTTATTTTTTGACGGCTGCCTTGAAATGTAACTATGCACGCTTTGATTATATTTGTATGCACGCGTTAGTGAAGTGAGTTAACTTCAAAACGCGTGGTTAATAACGTCTAAACCAAGTTTAAATCAAGAGTTATGAGCAAATATACTTGGAAAATCACATACCTACCTACTTATTTATTTAACAAACTAGCTACGTAATTGGGTATACAAATGAAACAAGTAAAATTATTAAATACTAGCGGCTCGTCCTGGCTTCGCACGGCTGGACATTTATTTTTTAAACATTTTGGCATAAACGTACAGTAAATGCAGGACAACTGATATCAACGCGTAATTTTTAAAAACATTTCACTGAGCAATTTTATTAAACTCGTAATATGTTTCGAATGGAATGTCCGATTTTAATAAACTAAAAAGTAATTTACAGGTATTTAAACTGCCTTGCTTGAGAAATCATTTATTTAGGTAAGGATTAAGGCAAAGGTATAAATAACTTGATCTGATTTATATACACTATACAATTTAAATTAATATCGGAGTTATCAGAAAATGAATATTTCCGCGTGATAAAATAATAAAATGGTGCCAGCCGGTGCGGCGGGGCACGGTGGCAGGTATCGGCGCGGAAGATTCCTGTGGTTCCTGTGGTGATCTTATTAACAATCGTTTCCTATAAGAAACTCTGTGCGATCGCAGCCCCGTAAAAACAAATATTTAATATTTCAACCCAGACGAAGTCGGGGCAGGTCGCTAGTTAAACATATTTTGAAAGAAAACCTTAATTATTATTATTATCGATAAAGAACCCAAATCAACTTATTATTTTTTTCTGTTTGTCTGTACCGCAAACATATGTCAAATTAATTTATCTAAGTGATTAAAAATATATAATAAAATATAAGTACGTTAAATCAAAATTAAAAAGTACTTCATTAAATCGATTGAAAGTTCTTCTTAAATAAAATCGATTATTACTTCAAATCGAATCGGTAACGTGTGAAGGCGTCACTAAAGTCAAAATTTCTTGATCTGCCAAAAAGAAAATAAAGAATTGGACAATCTATAACAACTTTTCTTACAGTATTAGCGGTAACACTATCATACTGAAAATACAAATGACAATAGAAAAATGCGGAGAATAAATTTAGGAAACAAAGTCTCGTAAATAGAGAAATGATTACGACATAAAGGTCATCCGCGTGCAACGTGGTATGATTATGTTAAATTTTAAACTTACCATTAGCCCGCTTGAGGGCATTTTCCGGTCTCTGGCCATACCTAGCCATATTATACGTTGCACTACGCATTCATTTATTTATTAAAACACTGTTTGGGAAAAAATTATCGAAATTAATCGAAATAGTTTTGTAGCAGCCTATCTGCCGCTTCGCTTCCACAAAAATTACAGATAAGATTACTATTTACTATAGACTAGAGCATAGACATAGAGTATAGGTGGAGGATAGATAGGTACCAAAGAGTATAATAACATAATAGGTACCTACCGTAATCACTGTGCTAGTATATGTTTGTGGTGCTAGTGGTGCAATCCAATCGAATCCAATCCAGCCACAGAACATTATTACTCCTAACGGAGAATCCGGAAAAACGGAGTGATTACATTCTCTTGGGGAGAATCACATAGTAATCTGTGGCAGGGTTCCCAACTTAGGGCTTTTAGCCCTAAATTTAGGGCGGAATTTTACTTATTAGCTGCCTTTATACACGCACTCTTTAACGCGTGAATCGGCTTTCATGCGAGAAAAAGCGTACATGTAAAGGCAAGCGAAGAAAAAGGGAATGCGCTTCCGCGCCGACCGCCTCGCGAGACTACCACGTGCGTCATCCATCATGCAAGTCTGCGTGACAATTCGCCTTTAGATGCCCGTTTTTGTTCAGTCTCATAAAAATGACAGACATAAGATTATGGAGCAGAGATCTTATTTCAGAGTTTTTGGAAATTTATAAATCTCATGCATGTTTGTGGAAAATTAAATCTGATGAGTATAAAAATAAAAATTTAAAGGACTAGCTTACCAGAAATTGGTTAAGTTTTGTAATGATAACGGAATCGCTCATGCCAACAGAGATATTGTGGTAAAGAAAATTCAAAGCTTAAAAGGGTCATTTCGTAAGGAGTTAAAAAAAGTATCAGACAGTCAGCGCAGTGGAAGAGGTTCAGATGTTATTTACAAACTTAACTTATGGTATTATGAACTTTTATTGTTTACAAAAACATCAATATAAAGTATATCATAGTGCCTAGATTTCAACGAATTGAGAACCTCCTTTTTTGGAAATCGGTAAAAAACATACGCGACTTAACGTGGAGTGCGTGAATTTCACACACTCCAGGACACGAAAGTAACCCGCAATGAATCGCGCGCGATTAGCCTTTACACGAGCACTCTTTCCTCTCGGATGAAAATCACGCAGACAATCGCGCGCGAATGATTCGACAGCCAAAAATTGGTTATTAACAATCACTCGTGATTGTGCGTGCAAGCTTTCGCGCGTTCCATCGTGCACGATCCCAACACACTCCAATCGCGAGCGAATGAGCGTCTAGTGTAAAGGCAGCTATTGAGATTTTTTTGGGGCCTAAAAAAATTTAGGGCTATTTTTAGGGGCATAAATAAATTTTCAAGCGTCACATAATTGACTGACCAAAATGAGTTTAAATAAAGCAAAATGTCTATGGTATTCCGGAATAATATGCTTAAAATCGTTTTAGCTAAAGCGATTTGAATATATTTCAATACACTAGCGTTGAACACGCTTTTTCAATATATAATTCCCTTTTAATTTTAAAACGTGATGGTGGATCTTGCGTTACTTTTACTCCATCTCCAATAAATTTTACAGTTATAATGTAAACATATTGTATGACTATAAGAATTCCGAATAATGTAATTAAAATTAAGTTATATTATTTTTATTTACCTCAATAAAACGGGAAACTCATTTAAACATAAGCCTTGAATGGTAACAAGATACAGGGGTTTTTTTGGCGCTTTTGAATATTGCATTTAGGGTTATTTCATGTTGATGTTAGGGCTAATTTTTTTTAGGAGTTGGTAACCCTGGGGCCCAAGTCTGCTATTGCAATTGTAGTTACATTGCCTATCAATGACATCCCATCAAATCGAACGACCATTGTGAATTTAGTAGACTACGAAATTTTGGACCAATGATAATTGTATTGTAATTGTATTGCGGATCAATGACAATGACATGTAAAATAGCAGACTTGGGGCCCAGGGGCCCAAGTCTGCTATTGCAATTGTAGTTTTATTGTCTATCAATGACATGACAATTGTTATTTTTAGCAATTGTAATGTCATTGATAGACAATTGAACCCCTGGGCCCCAAGTCAAATTGCTAAAAGTAGCAATTGGGATGTCATTGATAGACCATTGAACTACAATTGCAATAGCATTGCAATAGCAGACTTGGGCCCCTGGGGCCCAAGTCTGCTATTGCCATTGTAGTTACATTACAGTTACATTGCCTATCAATGACATACCAATTGCTACTTTTAGCAATTTGACTTGGAGCCCAGGGGTTCAATTGTCTATCAATGACATGACAATTGCTAAAAATAACAATTGTCATGTCATTGATAGACAATGTAACTACAATTGCAATAGCAGACTTGGGCCCCTGATCTGTGGGGAGAATCCAGCAATCAACAACCAAAGAGAATGTAATCACTCCGTTTTATCAACAACAAGAACAAGATTTTTCTTTCGTTTTTCAGAGTGAGGTTTCTTTTCGCTTAATTTTTATTGATTGCTATAATATGAATTGTGATTATATTCTATTGGGCTGTATGGCTGTATGTTGCTGATGGCTGTACAGTGTACGATGTACTCGATTTAATAATACATATAATCTTTCATATAATAAACGCGAAATCTAAAACGGAGTGATTACATTCTCTTGGAATTTTAATTTAAAACCTACAATGGATAAGAAGATTTGGTCCAAACAGGAAACCACGGCCAGTTCAGTCCCATACAAATTTCCATAGCCTTACAAAATCTTTTCCACTATGATGCATGACAATTTTGACAGACATCTCTATATCTACATTAGGTACCTATATGTAGTATGAAGTATTTATAGATCTACAGTAATCTATGATTCTCCTGATGGCTGACGCCCAATCGACGCCATTATTATTGTATTTGGTTTTTTTAGTTTAATTTTCATATATTTCTGTCCCAGAATAGCAATTGTTATTTCAATTTATTGAAATATAGTGCAAGTGTTATGTGCCCGTTATAATAATTCGCGTAAGGACGCTTTTTTTTTTATAAGTTTCCACAGTGAGAAAAGACAAAGTTTTATGGTTTATATTATAAAAGTGTTTAGGATCTTATGTGTTTACCAGTGTGTTGTAATTTGAAAAACGTTTCGTGAAACAAATTATTAAAAATATGACGTCTTAATTGGTTTAGGGTGTATCTAATAAACAAAATTAGGACATATAAGTATATATTAAGATCATAAAGACTGACCTGAAATTCCAAAAATGTGTATAACAAAAGCGATAGGTATTATGTTATTTCAAAGTGAATTAAACAAATATTTTTAAAAAATTTTTTTCTTTATTTCCTATTTTTTATTATAAATTATAACCTATAATTATTATTATGGGCAAGGATGGCAATAGGTAGATACCTACGGTACATACCTGTGGTAGATACCTATGGTACATACCTATAGTAGATACCTTCATAACAAAAATAAAAATCCATAGACAAAAATAGAAAAAAAAAATTGTTATTACGCCATTGGTTACAGCAGTTTACCAAAATGATACATTAGCCAATCATGGGCCTTGATTTCGAGGGTTTAAAATTTGTAGGGCACTGAGCCATCTGATACGTAGTATCATAGTAATCTGTGCAGGAAACAAAGAAATTTATTGCACTTTACAAGGAAAATTCGATATTGTGGAACACAAATTCAGCTGATTACAGAAACTTAGCAAAAAAAAGGAGAATACAAAACAATTTATCACTTGAATTCAATACAACGGTGCCAGAAATCGGTAGAAAAATACGTGTTTTACGAGCTCAATGGTTAAAGGAGGATAGAAAAATGAAGAATCCTTCAGAAGAGTATGAAAGTAAATGGAAATGGTTTAAACCATTGAAGCCTATATTTGATATGAATCAAGAAATAGTAGATGAAGGTGATAATATTAAAGACAACAACAGCTTGTACTCAGTAAGTGATATTCCTTTAATTTCAATTAGCTATATTATACAAGTACTATCCATGTATTTAGAATAGAGTAATTTTTTATTCAGATAAACTTTAAAATTCAAATAATAATTCCTTGAGTTAGACACTCACGGAGATGAAGTTCCAGACAAAAATTAGTCACATAACGTTTTTCTTTTTTTAATTTTTAGACATTGGATGATGAACCAGATGGAGACTTAAGTTTCATGGTGGAAGGTTGTACAAACTCAAACAATGATGAATACCAAATATTTGGAAATTATATAGCTATCAAATTAAGGTCTATGCACAATGAAAACAACATTCAGGAATTAAAAAGGTTGATCCAGCAGCAAATAGATCAATGTACGGAAAAAGATGACAGAGAATATTATTCTACAAAAGCTGATGATATTGTAAAATGTGAAAGTTTCACGTTGTAATTATTGTAAATTTTAAGCATATGTAAATATATTAAGTTAACCACAACTTCTATGCATTGCATTTATACATAATATAATTATGTTATTTTTTAATCTGTACTTTTGCCTCTAGAGTTGAATTTTAGAAAGTGCATTCTTAAGAAATTGCATTGAAAGTATATGTAATATTATATAATTAATCTCAATCCATTACCAGCTCACTTCTGGATACAAGTGTTAACTCTCCTTTTCATAAGAAAAGGAGAGTTCAGAGAGAACTTTCAGGCATGCAGCTTTTCTGCTTCAGAAATTAGTGATATTTAATTTCTTAAAACAGCTTAAACACGAAAAAAGAGATGATGTGGATCTGCCCCTGAAACAGATGCCAAGTCTAATCACTATATCACCATGATATATAGGTACCTAGTAAAATCTTGCAATCTGATATACTATAGTATTAGAACCATTTCCCAGTTTCCGATTAGAGCTGTGTGTAGGTATGAGTAAATTAGATGACAATGCAAGACATGGAACCAACTAATTTGTTGATGGATCCGGAAGGTGATTATGGAGACTAAAAAAATGATGAAAACAAGATAAACCCCCCATCGAGTTTAGCACAGGGCTCCTTTGCTAAACTTTTTTAATCTTTACAATCTAATTATAGATATTAGATTTAAATATAGAGATCAGTGGTGGTAGCAATTATAGATAGTAGTGGTTTGCACCGGAGCAGTGTACCGATTACCGGAGAATCACCGGTGATTCTCCGGTGAAAGTAATCGGTGAAAATACATGAGAAAAACTGGTGTTTGACCAGTTATAATGGAAAAGTAATTTTATTTACTTAAATAAAAAGAAGTTTGTTGATCAACATTTTTCATTATTTAATAACATTTATTCATGCGATGCTCGCCCGATTTCAATAAACGTGTCTCTTATAAGGTAAGCGTCGCGCATCGATTTCATTGTTTCTAGTTAAGCCCGCCCGACTTCAACAAACGTGTACAAAATAAAATTATTTTTATACTTTGTAGTGGCGTTTGAAGTCGGTTTTTTGAAAAGAATTTTTATTTTAAGCTTTTTAGTGTCGGTTGTTCCTGCTCTCTTTCTCCCCTCCCTCCAACGCTACGGTACTAATGTAGTTCTATACTTGGTACCTACAATACTTATTAACAATACAAAAGAGCTAGGACTAAGAGCTCCATGATGTAGTCCATGGTTGGTACCAACAATATCAATTCGAAAGCGTCAGTTTGTAATTCCTCCAACTCTGCAGCATCAGGATTGAGGAGCTAGAACCTTGAGCATTATGATGTAGTATATGCTCGGTACCAACAATATTAATTCGTAAACGACAGTTCCTAAATCCTCACAGTTTAGGTAGGCAGTACCCCTGCAGCATCAGTATTGAAGAGCTAGGACCTTGAGTTCCACGATGTAGAATATGCTTAATACTAACAATATCAATTCGCAAGCGAAAGTTCCTAAATCCTCACAGTTTAAGTGG
Source organism: Hipparchia semele (assembly GCA_933228805.2). Taxonomy (NCBI): domain Eukaryota; kingdom Metazoa; phylum Arthropoda; class Insecta; order Lepidoptera; family Nymphalidae; genus Hipparchia; species Hipparchia semele. The sequence goes on from OW121719.1 coordinate 2,583,333, forward strand.
GCAGTACCCTGCAGCATCAGGATTGAGGAGCTAGAACCTAGACTTCAATGGTGTAGTATATGCTTATTTCATACAATAACAATTCATGATTAGCAGTTCCTAAATCCCTATAACTTAGATGGGCAGTACCCTACAGCATCAGGATTGAGGAGTAGGACCTGGAGCTCTATGATCTAGTATATGCTTAGGCCAAGCATACTAATTCATAGACGACGGTTCCTAAGGTCCCATAATTTAGGGGGGAATTCCCCCTGCAGCATCAGGCTTGAGGAGTTGAAGGTAAAAATACCATTTCGCGAGCTTCCTCTGTCGATTCAAAAAAAAATCTCGTGAATCGGTCCAGAAACTTCGGAGTAATCGGTGGACATACATAGAAAAAAAAAAAAAAAAAAAGATACCGGCCGAATTGATAACCTCCTCCTTTTTGGAAGTCGGTTAAAAATTGGATAGCTGCGTCTCTGTGTGGTCCATACTCGTCCATACTCCATGGTCTTGTTGGCAACACTGGTTACTGTCAGCTGTTGCCAAAGAGTATAAACCAGTATAAACATAGGGAAAGCCAAAGGGGAAAGCTGTTGCTTTAAAAATGTTATGAATCATCAATATTAACATTAAAAATTAAAATACAGAAAAGTTAATTTTACAGTTAAAATTAAAATAGCAATTTCAAATTGAATTTTGGATTTTACGGTAAACATTTTATTCCAACCGGTATATCTAACTACTATTAGATTACTAAAATATTCAGCATTCTATGCTAATTACTTTGGTAAGGATAAATTTTAATTGTCTAGCTTTAATTTAATACTTATTTTACGATTGTGAACCTGTATAATTACATTTAAGTCATAATTCATAACTCAAACAATATACTATTCTCTGGTTATGAACCTACTGACCGCACCTACCCTGTGTACCTAGCGATCCGACCGATACCGATTGTACAGGATCTATGAAGGTGCGAAGACTATTTTAAACTTAAAAATTACTAACTTTTGGCTGCCATTTCGCCCACGTGGGTTTTTAAAAATCCCACGGGAACTCCGTTTTCCGATAAAAAATATTTTAGCCTTTATATGCCTTAGAGCAATTCTAAGTATGGCTCCCTATGATTCATGTAAGCCGGCCTTTCTAAAACTTAAAGTGTTACCGCTTCCATGCATGTACATCTTGGAAATTTCAAAATTTGTTAAATCAAATAAACATATTTTCAAGAGCATGTGTGAAACAACTCGAACGCGATCTTTAAGATATCCAAATAAACTCATCCTTACAAGAACGCCACAGACAGCGCTATTTAACAAAAGCTGTTATGCCATGGCAGTAAAAATTTTTAATAAACTACCGCCTGATATACAGTCACTGCCAATCAAACAATTTGCGCAAAAGTTAAAGAAATGGCTGCAGGGGAAAAATTTCTATTCCGTTGAAGAGTTTTTCCACCATGACAAAAAACAATTTTGACATATTATTACTTACGCCCTTATTTACTTATTAATTCATGATTGACTTGATATTATTTCTTATTCAACTATGACATTATTTTAATTCTAATCTTTATTATTGCTATATAACTTACGTGTTCTACTTCATAACATATTATTTTATTTTACTTATAGAATTATCTGCAATTTACTTAATTGATTAAAATGATTTGTTTCGACTAAATGATTTGTATACCTAATTATTGAATTGTTAATGCATGTTGTCGTAATTGTTAAGAACCGCATGTATTTAGTTTTTTGTATTCTTACCTACCACAATATTTGTACGCCGCTACGGCTAATGTGTTGAACTTTTATTTGAATTGTCATCTTTTGTTACACACACATTATGCAAATAAAGAATTCTATTCTATTCTATTCTATTTTATGTCACTCAAGTTCTTCGATATAGGGTATATTTATTTGCACGGGTGTATTTATATACACAAAAGGTCACAAGATTCGTAGCTCTGTTATTGTGGAGTAATGAAAGGACAAAACAACAAACTCAAACATTTACCTATATATTATAGTACTTATTGAGTTCAGTATCACTCAATGAGTGTATTGCAAAATTATTATGCAATTTGATGAGAAAAGGTGCTAAGCTTGTGCTAAGTTATCAAAAAAAAAAAAAAAAAGAATAGCAGCCAAGCTAAAGTTGACTAATATCCTCCTATCTCTTCCAAATAAGCGGGAAGCTTCTGCTAGGAGTGGGTATGACAATAGTGCAATGGGTAGGGTCCGAACCTGTGAGCTTTCAGTTTTCAGTCCACACTTTTAACCGTTGGGCTATTGAGTCTTTAATTAATAGGAATTATGCTGACAGTGTTGATTTTGCTCTTAAACAAGCATAAACACCATGGCAATTTTTCCAATGTAGTATGTTATTGGAAAAATGTGAACAGGACAATAGAGTATTTTTGTAAATTGAAATTTATTTGCCTGTAATATGCGTTTAATGATTGCAGAACCAATGGCTGAAGAAGAACAAGGTATTTTTGGGCTGGTTTCAGATGATATATCTGTATCATCTGATATTCCAAGTGAGAATTCTGAAGAACAACTTGAATTTGGCAGAGAGAGTACAGAAATTGAGGTAAGTAAATCAATCCACAATTGGCTAGTGTAGTGGACTATTATAGTGTATGACGTAAGATTGTTTCCTAATATGTGACCACAAGATATCTTTTTCTGAAATTTTATGTTTATGAAAATAACTCCATCGATTTTATGAATCAGCAAAAACTTTTTTTTTTACTTGACAACAAGATAGTCCTTGACTGCGATCTCACCTAATGGTAAGTGACAAGTGATGTGATGGTGACTGGAAATTGTCACGTCATTGAATTTTTTTTTTTAATGTCCATTCGCGATTGGCTGCTCCAGCCACTATCAGATATAGTATATGGCAAGCTATGGTTGTATTTCAATAAATGTTATGTTGGGTCGTTGAAATCAGCAATAGTTATTTAATTAATATGATATTAATCAACTGTTCCATAGAACAAATAGAATAGAATAGAAATATTTTTTATTCAAATAAACTTTTACAAGTGCTTTTGAATCGTTGATGAATCTACCACTGGTTCAGAATGCCCTTTCTGCTGAGAAGAGCCAGCAATAAACTCGGCGGTAGCTCTTTTCAAAAAATATTTTACAATAGGTAAAAAAATTATGTATACAGTGTTTCCACAATGAAGTTTCAAAAATGCATACCTACATACAATCCAATACAAGTTAAAACGGGCTGACAGAAAGTAGACCCATTTCCTTTGGTGATTTTGGGATTTTTTTAAATGAGGGGGTAAAATAGGGGTTTGAAAAATCGAATTTAACGTGAACCAAGCAGCAGACAAAAGCTAATAGTTCAATATAAAGTGTATAAATAACTAAACTTTTTTTTTAATTTCAGTTTAACAATGACTCAGTGTCAGGGCTCAATGAATGCCTTACAGATCAAGCTCGGAGGCTGTGTATCTTCGATCTAGCTATAAAGTTGACCAATAGCGATCATTACGACATAGGAGGAACATATTCTAAGAAAAATTCCAACATCAAACCAGAGCTGTGGTTCTACTGCACAACATCTGTCTGCCCACAAAAAAATTATATCTTAAACATATTCGCTTTTTATCGGAACGGGGCATCCGTCTCTATAGGCATTAGTGACACGAGTACAATAGAAAAGAAAAAGATATATAAAGATGATGAAGTCGTATCAACTTACTTCACTCTAACTGAAACTTTAAGTTGGACGACATTTAAGTCGTTCGAAAAGGATGAAAGTCACCATTTGAAGTCTTTTCGTTTTTCAAAGGAAGATGTGAAACTTTTGCACAAGCAAACTCTTTGCATTCCCATCCAAATAATGACTAACACAGCGTGCGTTGTGGATAAAGAAATGTTGCAGAGAATCAAAAGAAATCACAACTTATCAAATCTGTTCAAGAGAAATGAGGATACTGATTTTATGTTAGTATCGACGAGTGGAAAAAAATATGACGTTCACAAAATACTACTAGTAGCTCACAGCTCAGTTTTGAGAAATATGATGAAAAATTCTAATTCGGACTCTTTAGTCCTTGACGTTGATGATGAAGGGATGGAGCAATTCCTTGAATATGTTTACACTGGATCTGTTAAAAAGATCTTGGAAAACAATTGGTGTCAGCTGATTGAGCTGGCAGCCAAGTTTGAACTAAACAATCTATTTAAGGAGACTGAATATGCTATAACTCAACAGTTCTCCGTAACTAATGCTGTGGATATTGCTGTAATGTCGGAGAAGTACAAATTGGAAAAGATTCAGCAAAAAGTATTTCAGTTTATCAGAAGTCACCCAGAAGTATTGGAAACTGATGGCTGGAAGAATTTGAACGATGTAACTCTGACGAAGAAGTTGTTCAAAGAAGTGTACTATGCAGAAAGTGCATAGACTTAATAAGTTTTGTCTGAGTGTCTTTTTGTGGCAAAATGCTACAAGCATTCTGATATATAATATGTAAAAGTGAAATACTATTTACTGATTAATCACAAAATCTCAGGAAAAAGGTAGGTTCCTTCTTGGGTGTAGGCGTCAGCTAGGAAACAGTAGCCCTAGCACGAAGATTTTAACTTTCGAATAGTAAAGTTTACGCCAGCGAGAAATTTTATATGAAAATGACATGATTTTATATGAGAATGACAGGACAGGAATCCTGTCATTTTCATACAAAATTTCTTGTTAACGTTAACTTCACCTTTACTATTCGAAAGTTAAAATGTTCGTGTTTAGGCTACTGTTTTAAGATAATCCATCCAGTTCAGGTCATATGAAAATCCTATGTTTTAGAAAATAGACGAAAATTGCCATTTAGTTTATCAGTTTTAAAACATAAAAATCTGAATATGCCATTTTAGAAAACTACTCCTTGAGGGATGTAAAATAGGGGATAAGAGTTTGTAAATTTAAATTAATGTTACTTTAACGCAAAATTTGGAATTTGGAATAACACTATGACCAAACTTTATAAGATTTTGATCCAATATCTCAAGTTAAAAGATTTCGAAGATCAGAAATGGTTTTAAGAAAATCCACCGTAAGGCGGTAAAATTGGGGTTAGAATATTGGGTCAAAATTTTATTTTCGGCCGTAGTACTATTTTTGTAAACTAACATACTTAAAATCTCACAGAAATATAGACTTCTTTTTATTCCGAAAAAATTGTTTTTCGGAATAAAAAGAAGTTTCGGGTGCCGTGGGATATTTAGAAAACTTAAAATAAGTATACACCACAGTATAGAATTGTTCACCCAAATACAATTTTTTACATACGTAGTACATTCATAGTATCAACATGTAAAATATTGTAATTAATGTAAAATGAATGATATAACAATGTTTCTTCCAGAATATAATTATTTATTTAAAGATAAATTATTTAAATGTTACATAATACATATTACTTAAAATGTCTACTAAAACTACTAAGAAAAAATATAAGTTTTTTTTTTATGATAACACTTATTTTTTTGTAGATAACATATCTTTAGAGTTAAAGTGACCTAATTCAAAAATTGCAATCTGTGGGCAATGAGCAAAAAATTCAAAAAGATACATTGTTAAGTAAATTGAAATGTATTATGTATTAGACAAAAGTTGTTTTTTTGCAGATTTTTGTATATTGATCTTTTATACATATAAACCGAAGTTAAACCGAAGTTACATGAATTTTTAGTTAGTTCATTATAATTCTCGGGGTGTGACAAGTAGGTCGGATTAAGGTTATTGTAGCATACCCTTCCTATTCGAGAAGATATCTGTGTAGGGTATTATTCCTACTGATGTAGTGCTTTGAGTAAAAGCAGGCGCATTCCGCAGTAAACTGTGGAGTAAACTGCGGAGCTACAAGTACATGGCGTACCTTTTCTAAGAGCCTAAATTCAGAGAGTGCGAAGGGATAAGAATTACGTGATAAAAAGAGAAAAGTCTAGGTGAATAAAGACTGTATGTAAGTAGCACTGTGTCAACCCGAATAGCACTTAATTGTGTGGTGACAAGAGTCGCTATTTATTTAAATCATTTTGCGGAGTGAATGGTAAAAGTAAAATTAGTGCTTTTCAAGCTTTCCTCGGAGTAAACTTTATATGAATGCCTCCTATAGGCTGGCTAACAAATATAGATTTTGGATTGTAAGATATTTTACGCGGCATGTTTTCTGCAAGCTCTACTTTATAATTCTTGAATACCTTCAGGAGTGCTGCATACATCACCATCTTCGCAAACCTCATTAGACCAGGGTAGATCCCTTTAAAAACGAAAAAAAATAGTAGTAGGATGAAACCCATTAGAAAAGGAGGAGAATATTATAAAGATGAAAGGAAAAATAATTTACGGGCGATCTGAGGTCGGGAAGGGGTGGGGGTGAGTTTTTAAGGGGGAAAAACGGTTTTTCTCGATTTCCGGCAAAACTAAAAGTCCTATCGAAAAAAGTCAAATGGCAAAGTTGTAGGTAATAAAAAGATCTAAAACTTTTGTATTTACACTTTTTTCACATAACCTCAAAATTTATGTGAAAAATTCAAAAAACCCTGTTTTTGGTTTTTTATTTTTATCTTTTACAAAAATTATTTTTTTTTAACGAAATTTGGTGAAAACTTACCTTTTTATGTCCCAAATACGCTGTAATTTATTTGATTAAAAATATTTATTTTTTCACCTTATTTTGAATTAATATCGAAAAAACACCCTAATTTTCAATCGAAAAGTCACCCGTCAAAATATCAGCTTTTTTCAAAAAGTTGGTATGTTTTCTGTTCGTTGAAATCTCTACTTTCCGATGGTGAAAAAAAAATATATGTTACTACAGTAAATCTTCTCAGAAAATAATTTCAATCTTTAGGTTATGTTACGTTAAGCATACTATTTTTTAAAGAAAATATTACGATTTTAATGTTTGAGTTGATTTTCTTGAAGATAATTGTGACAAGTTTACTTAAAAAAATAAAACAAACATTTTTATCTGTATCAATCAACTCAAACATTAAAATCGTAATATTTTCTTTAAAAAATAGTATGCTTAACGTAACATAACCTAAAGATTGAAATTATTTTCTGAGAAGATTTACTGTAGTAACATATATTTTTTTTTCACCATCGGAAAGTAGAGATTTCAACGAACAGAAAACATACCAACTTTTTGAAAAAAGCTGATATTTTGACGGGTGACTTTTCGATTGAAAATTAGGGTGTTTTTTCGATATTAATTCAAAATAAGGTGAAAAAATAAATATTTTTAATCAAATAAATTACAGCGTATTTGGGACATAAAAAGGTAAGTTTTCACCAAATTTCGTTAAAAAAAAATAATTTTTGTAAAAGATAAAAATAAAAAACCAAAAACAGGGTTTTTTGAATTTTTCACATAAATTTTGAGGTTATGTGAAAAAAGTGTAAATACAAAAGTTTTAGATCTTTTTATTACCTACAACTTTGCCATTTGACTTTTTTCGATAGGACTTTTAGTTTTGCCGGAAATCGAGAAAAACCGTTTTTCCCCCTTAAAAACTCACCCCCACCCCTTCCCGACCTCAGATCGCCCGTAAATTATTTTTCCTTTCATCTTTATAATATTCCCCTCCTTTTCTAATGGGTTTCATCCTACTACTATTTTTTTTCACTTTTTATTATTTTTAAAGGGATCTACCCTGGTCTACATACCTGAAAAAGATTAAAAAACTTTTTAATCATCCAATTTTAACTGTAAGTGTATATTGTCCAATGAAATAACTAAATATATTCAGCCAATCATCACATTTGAGACTGTAGCAAGATTGATGCAACTTGTCAGTAATCAATTAGCAGATTTTATGTCTTCGTCGATATAATTTAAAGATAACTTTGTTCTGCTTGTGGGAGTTAATTGCTGGAATATAAACGATGTGCATGATAATCACCTAAGCATATTCTGGGCCCATCACCGAAAGGCATATATGTGTATGGCTTAATATTCTTTCTCTCTTCTCCAAGAAATCGTTCGGGTCGGAATGCTTCCGGTTCTGGAAAATACTTTGGATTATGATGAATACGATTCATGGGTAGATGAATGCAATCTCCTTTTTTTAAACGGAGGCCTGTCGGTAGAGAGTAGTCGTGCATCACTTCTCGCGTTAAGAAACCGAATGTTGGATACAGCCGAAGACATTCTTCTAAACATGCTTCAGTGTACGTCAACATATTCACACATTCGTATTCGATGGTCTCATGTTTATCGAAATATTCGTCGACCTCGTCTATCACTTTTTGCTGAACAGTCTTGTTTTTCGCTAATTCATATACAAGATAACTTATAGCTGTCGCCGTTGTTTCAAATCCAGCACCAAAGAATATCACGCATTGCGCTATAAGCAATTCCTCGGTAACTGCCATGCTAACTGGTTTTCTGTCACCAGTTAGCGCGAAACTCAAGCTGTCTCCAGTTATGCAATTGGCTCTTTTCCAAGTTAAAATGAGATCGACGAAGTCGTTCTTTTTACTTTTTGTTTCCTCACGGTTTTTGAACACTCCAGAAATAAGCTTCTTGAAAAAGGTTACAACATTCTCGTCCAGCACTTTAAATCCTAACGCATAAAATAATCCAGGCCACATCGTTCGGAAGATATTTTTAAGGGCACTATAATTTGACATATCATTAATATTTTCACCTATTGTTGTGAAGGGATTTTTGTGTATACTATCCTTTTTCATCGTTTCAGAACACAATCCAAAAGCACAAGCCGTGATGCAGTCCATTGTGTATTTTGAGAACAACATCTCGATTTCCATATGCGGGCTTGTTTTTATTTCTTCACCAAGAAAGCTCTCCAAAGTATCGGAAGAATTCTTTACCAAATAGAACATGTTCTTCAATTTTGCGGATGAAAAGAGTGGAGTTAAATTCGTGCGAAGTATCTTCCATTCGTCACCGTGGGCCAGCACTATATTTTTTGTAAACAGTTCTTTGTGATTATGGTCTGATGCTTCTCTACCACTAAAATGGTAAAATTCCTTTGACATAACGAGTTTTAACAAGCTTGGATCCTGAATAACGAGCGCAGGGGTCGTACCGTAAAAGGATCCAATGTAGGGCTCATTAGGAAACTGTTGACATATCTCTTCTAGAATTACACTCCTGTGTTTTTTCAACAAAATACTATCCTTATAGTTACCGAATAGTGGCAATGGCTTTACGAAGGGAACATTTTTGTTTTTCCAATAGTTTAGATTTTTGAAAAACAAGCAATATGTAAAATAAATAAAAACAATGGAGCAAATTAAATATATTGCCATCTTGGAGTAAGCGTTATATGATTCTGTTTCTCTAATATTGAATTAGGTCTTTCAGAAGCAAAGATGATATTCTTGGAGTCGGGTTTATAAAGCAATAAAATGACAATATTATCTATTTGATTTATTAATACATACGACTCAATTATTGTTTGAAGGTGAACTTAAGGCTTGTCCAAATGAGGCGTTATGCGTGTGTCCAGAATTCAACTAGCTTAGACATTATCCACTTCAATACTTACTTACGGGATATTTAGAAAACCTAAAATAATTATATAGTACTTTCATAGTATCAACATGTAAAATATTGTAATTAATGATGAAATAACAATGTTTTTTCCAGAATATAATTATTTAAAGATAAATTATTTAAATGTTACATAATAATAAAAAATTCAAAAAGTATATTGTTAAGTAAATTTAAATGTATCTCTGCAATGTTTTATTAGAAAAAGTTGTTTTTGTTTTTCAGATTTTTATATATGGATTGGATATTGATCTATATATATGGATTGGTAATATTATATTAAATTTAAATGTATTTAAACCGAAGATACATGAATTTTTAGTTAGGTCACTATACTTCTAAAGATGTGACATGTAGGTCGGATTAAGGTTATTGTAGCATACCCTTCCTATTCGAGAAGAGACCTGTGCCCAGTAATAGGCCGCTAGTGTTTTGAGTAAAAGCAGGCCTGGCGCACTCCGCAGTAAATTGCGGAGCTACAAGCACAAGGTGTACCTACCTCTTCTTAGAGCCTAAATACAGAGAGTGCTATAGAGTTACGTGATATAAAGAGAGAAAAGTCTAGGTGAATAAGACTGTAGGTAAGTAGTGCTGTGTCAACCTGAATTGCACTTTATCGTGTGGTGACAAGAGTCGCTATTTATTTAAATCATTTTGAGGAGTGAATGGTAAAAGTAAAATTAGTGCTTTTCAAGCTTTCCTCGGAGTAAACTTTATATGAATGCCTCCTATAGGCTGGCTAACAAATATAGATTTTGGATTGTAAGATATTTTACGCGGCATGTTTTCTGCAAGCTCTACTTTATAATTCTTGAATACCTTCAGGAGTGCTGCATACATCACCATCTTCGCAAACCTCTTACCTGAAAAGGATTAAAAAACTTTTTAATTTCAGTAATTGAGTGAAGGAAATCCCGATGATTCCCTTTCTTGGGCTGCGGCTATACAGGTCACAAGTCCCTGTAGATCGGCGACGTCGACCGTCGCCGATCTATTGTGTTCATGATTCCCTTGGAAGGCCGACAGGCTGTTCTGGTCGATTGCCGCCTTCAGTCATTCATTCAATCATTGCCAGTTTGTGTGTTTTTTTTTATTCTTATTAAAAGAGCTGAGTCACTGGATAGACTGTGTAGCTCTCGTAGGTAGACAATTAAACATAAATTAAAAAATTAATTATTAAGTATTGCAATTGGCTGAATTTATAGCATTCGGGCTGCAACAATGTCTTTTATCCAATAGCGAGAGCGGACCGTGCAATCAGAGGTAGTTGTGATTGCCAGTTGTAGCATAAGTTTTAGACAATCCCACAGCCGGTCTCTGACTACATCCAAGTTTAAACTGCCTCGATAGTTTTGAATAAACTGCTTAAAAATGATTGAGATGCATGATAATCACCTACGCATATTCTGGGCCCATCACCGAAAGGCATATATGTGTATGGCTTAATATTCTTTCTCTCTTCTCCAAGAAATCGTTCGGGTCGGAATGCTTCCGGTTCTGGAAAATACTTTGGATTATGATGAATACGATTCATGGGTATGTGAATGCAATCTCCTTTTTTTAAACGGAGGCCTGTCGGTAGAGAGTAGTCGTGCATCACTTCTCGCGTTAAGAAACCGAATGTTGGATACAGCCGAAGACATTCTTCTAAACATGCTTCAGTGTACGTCAACATATTCACACATTCGTATTCGATGGTCTCATGTTTATCGAAATATTCGTCGACCTCGTCTATCACTTTTTGCTGAACAGTCTTGTTTTTCGCTAATTCATATAGAAGATAACTTATAGCTGTCGCCGTTGGTTCAAATCCAGCAATAAAAAATATCACGCATTGCGCTATAAGCAAATCCTCGGTAACCGCCATGCTAACTGGTTTTCTGTCACCAGTTAGCGCAAAACTCAAGCTGTGTCCAGTTATGCAATTGGCTCTTTTCCAAGTTAAAATGAGATCCACGAAGTCGTTCTTTTTACTTTTTGTTTCCTCACGGTTTTTGAACACTCCAGAAATGAGCTTCTTGAAAAAGGTTACAACATTCTCGTCCAGCACTTTAAATCCTAACGCATAAAACAACCCAGGCCACATCGTTCGGAAGATTTTTTTAAGGCCACTATAATCTGACATATCATTAAAATTTGTACCTATTGTTGTGAAGGGATTTTTGTGTATACTATCCTTTTTCATCGTTTCAGAACACAATCCAAAAGCACAAGCCGTGATGCAGTCCATTGTGTATTTTGAGAACAACATCTCGATTTCCATATGCGGATTTGTTTTTATTTCTTCAGCAAGTAAGCTCTCCAAAGTATCGGAAGAATTCTTTATCAAATAGAACATGTTCTTCAATTTTGCGGATGAAAAGAGTGGAGTCAAATTCGTGTGAAGTATCTTCCATTCGTCACCGTGGGCCAGCATTATATTTTTTGTAAACAGTTCTTTGTGATTATGTTCTGATGCACCTCTACTACTGAAATGGTAAAATTCCTTTGACAAAACGAGTTTTAACAAGCTAGGATCCTGAATAACGAGCGCAGGGGTCGTACCATAAAAGGATCCAATGTAGGGCTCGTTGGGAAACTGTTGACATATCTCTTCTAGAATTACACTCCTGTGTTTTTTCAACAAAATACTATCCTTATAGTTACCGAATAGTGGCAATGGCTTTACGAAGGGAACATTTTTGTTTTTCCAATAATTTAGATTTTTGAAAAACAAACAATATGTAAAATAAATAAAAATAATAGAGCAAATTAAATATATTGCCATCTTGGAGTAAGCGTTATATGATTCTGTTTCTCTAATATTGAATTAGGTTTTTCAGAAGCAAAGATGATATTCTTGCAGTCGGGTTTATAAAGCAATAAAATGACAAAAACATCTATTTGATTTACTAATAATTACATACGACTTAATTATTTTTTGAAGGTGAACTTAAGGCTTGTCCAAATGAGGCGTTATGCGCGTGTACGGAATTCTGACAGAATTCTGAAGATAGCTTGGCAATTATCCACCTCAATACCATGTCATGCTGGTCGGAGTCACAGAAAACTGTATGTCTGAGGTGGCAATCCTTACTAATATTATAAATGCGAAAGTGTGCTTGTTTGTTGGTTTGTCCTTCAATTACGCTACAAGAGCTACGGATCGACGTGATTTCTTGCATGGATACCTATAGTTAGTTGAGGACGGAGAGTGACATAGGCTACTTTTTATCGAAGACCTTGTGTTGAGTTTCGGTATGACCTACGGGTATTGAGAGGTTAGTTTTTCATGGACCAACGTCTAATATACCTACCAGTTGGTCTAACTGGTGTTACTTGTTAACTATTAACTGGTGGTCTAGCTGGTTAGACGTTAGTCCATGAAGAACATTGGTTCATTTAGGAAGGTAGGTACCAGATATCGATTTTTTTTTAACTACCTACTTATACCACGGATTTTAGGCGGCATTGACATGATGTAATGATTGATATAAAGTGATAGAAATCTAATAGGACCATTGCAGTCGCGTGTTCTTATTGTACGCAAGACGTTCTATAATAAAACGGTATATCTGCATACGGTCTAATAAATATAAAATTTAAATCAACAAAGTAAGTAGGTACCTAAGTACCTCTTCCGACTAAGTAAGTAGGTACATATTTACGTGCGTCATGAATTCGTTGCATTAAGTACTTAGTCACTATCGCTAAAATGATATTAATTATGACTGCGATCTCACCTGACGGTAAGTGACGATGCAGTTTGAGCTGATGGTAACGGTCTAACTTGGAAGAGGGTAGGTACTTAGGTATAGCAGTTTTAATTAAATCTATCCCCTTAATCGGTTTTCTACACGCCATCATGCTTAAACACAATCGCTTGGCGGCACGTCTGTGACGATAGAATGGTAACTAACCAGGCAAGACCAGAGACATTTCAGAATCATAAATTTCCAAATTGTCCCCGCTGGGAATCGAACCCGGGATCTTCGACATTAAGGCCCAAGACACGGAGCTGCCCGCGAAATTCAAATTTAATTTGGTTTTTCGCCATTTATAAACGAATATGACAAAGTAGGCTTATGGTATTCAAATTGCGCCAATGGCAGTATCATCTTCACAGGTTTATATACTAATCTTTACTTAAAAGTATCCAGTTTAAGAAATTAATCAAAATAAGTGCAAAATATTGACTAATTTGTGAGTAGCTCACGTCAAACTCATTATTTTGACTAATTTCTTAAACTGGATACTTTCACGTTAAGATTAGTATATAAACCTGTGAAGATGATACTGCCATTGGCGCAATTTGAATACCATAAGCCTACTTTGTCGTATTAGTTTACGAATTGCGAAAAACCAAATTAAATTTGAATTGCGCGGGCAGACCCGTCTCTTGGACCTTAACAAAACATTACTGCGCCAGAGAGCTTATGAAGTTATGATGGTTATAATAATAATAATTCTAGTCGGTGGCCTTGAACTTTCTCTGTGGGGTCCAGGATACTGTTGCCTCTAGGACTCTTCCTGTAGCGCGGTGTTCCTTACCAAGGTTACTGGGTGATCAAAATGAGAACTCTCGCAGGGACTCTAAATATTTAATTGATTTTACAAATTACAAAGAAAGGTAAGTACAAGTGGATACAGTGGGCTAGTGCGTGCAGCGGGCTAGGGACAACTGCCTGATGCCAGCGACCAACGTTCCTTTCCTATTATACAAGCCTCTCGGCGGAACGGCTGACATCAGCAGACCCGCTACATTCTCCTTTGAAAGAAATCTGAAATTAGCATAGAGCAGCGTTAATTCGTTGCATTTCAGTAGAGTTTTGTTGAAAAAGAGTCGTTGTCTTTGAGGTCTTTACAAAAGAATATTAACCATAAGCAGGCCATAGGTAGGACCTCTGTTTTCAGTCTGCATCAGAATCTGTTGAGCCCACAGGTTGAGCCACAAACATATAAGAGTGGTTGAGCCTGTGTGTTAGGCTGTCGCTATCAAGGCTACATACCTACTTTCGTAATTCCATGGTAAGTTTCGATGTCAAATTGTCATCTGTCAATGTCAAAACTTAAATGGTCAAAAATTCGATTCATCGAGAAATTCATAATTCAGTGTTTTTATTAATAATTTGCTTATATCAATAATGCAATTAGTTACCAAAGTTCGTTTATTTAAAAGCCCGTACACTATTTGCTATATTTCTGAAGATCGTATAGCGTTGCCCGATGCTATCAGCTGCAAATTAATTGGCGTTAGGGTTGGTACGGGTGACTGTATCTTAGAAGAACGAAATGGACCCAAAAATCATGAAACAGACTCGTCCAAGAAGATTCTGAGGGTGTATACTAATGCGCTGTTCCTACAGCCGTTTATAAAAGAGTGTTTAAACTCTGATGTGTATAGAACTAATGTGTTGAGATACATAAATAAGTTGTGTGGATATCCAAACAGTAGGACAATGTTTTTAAAGTTAATTTTAGAACCGCCGGACAAGGAAGTTATTGATTATGCCTGGTAAGTAAATGGCAAAGTTTATAAATTTTCAAGTCATTTCCAGAAATGTCAGCAAACAAAATGTAACAGTATCACATCACAACTTTTGTCTGGTGGAGACTCACACGGAGGCAGTAGCACTTACCATCAGATGAGATTGCAGTCAATGACAATCTTGTCATCAAAAAAAAAACAAAAGAAACTTATTTAAATATTGAATTATCTCAACAAAACCAAATAGGATACTCCCAAGAGTGGCATGTCGCATTCTTTGTAAATACACCATTAATTTTCCATCCTGACTTGTATGACAACATTTAATACATAAGCGTAAAGATGACAGACCAAAATGACCGATCATCGTTAAATTTCTCCAGCATTTAGTACTATTTAAAACCTTTGTTTTGTTATTTGGTATCTGTCTATTAACAGAGAAATTTAATTTAACGATGATCGGTCACTGGTCAGTCATCTTGATGCTTACCTTAATACAATAATTTTATGCAGCTATATTATACTCAATTTTACAGGAACACAAGAATGCTGCAGCTTGTATGGAGCAGGGTTGAAATAGAAAATGCATTTTCATGGCTGTCCACACTGGGGGGCGCCTATTCAGCGCTGGGCGATTACTTTGAGCACTGTGTAAGTGTTGTTATATTAATTAGTTCATCTATTTCTGAATTTGTAAATGTACATTTTGCAAATTGGGGAACCAGTGGGATTTGAACCTGTTACCTGTATTCAGTGGTGTGCACACAGGGTAGGTGTTAAGAGAAAATCACAAGTACAAGTTATAAAAACTTAAGGGTAGGCTTTTTATAATTTGTACAATGCCTATCCTCTTGTACATCCTGTGCACACCACTGCCTGTATTACTACTATTCTTGCTACTGGTAGTAACACATAATTTTTTTTTGCCTGTGTTACTACTGAGGCAGTTTATTAACATGAAAAAAAGAGAATTACTCATGTTACTACTGTAGTAAGACTGGTAGTAACATGGGTAATGAATGGTAAAATAAAATTATGTCATTGACCATTTTGCTTTTAGGCAGAAGAGGCCGGTAGGATATCGATTAGGCAGTACAAACTATCCAAAATGCTCGGCGACGATAGCCTAGCAGCTAGAAGCAGACTTTACTCAGCTCTCGCTTTCGCCCAGAAAGGAAACCTCAAAGTGGCGAGGCACATTGTCAGAAATGTCGCAGCGTTCGCCAGAGAGACGCAGGATAAACGACTGAACAGAATGTGCCAAGGCGTTTGGGCTAAGCTAAAGTATTTAAAAGGTGTTAAAAATTCATCAGCGAAATTGGACTTGTGCGGTTTCAATGGTACCTTAAAATCAGTGACTGGTTAATTTAATTTTTTCCTCGTAAGTGGATTCGTGACTTTTTTGTGTTGATAGTGGTAGTAGGCAGAAAAAGAAACTAAATATCCTTTTCCAAAACGATTACTAAATGATATTTAAGGTAGGCAGTGCCTTTATGTATGTATGAAGTGGGCGCCATATTCAATCACTGTTGTGACTTCATTACCAGACCTGTCGTCTACTTATTGTCTCTTAACATCCTGTAGAATACCATCCCATAGTGATGTTGCCATTTAATCAAATCGGCGCAACTATAAAATTTTGAAGATTTTTCATCCATTCATCCTCACAAACTTTCGCATTTATAATATTAGTATGCTTTGAATAAGGCAACATCTCTATTTTCTTTTTCTATTTTTTTTTAATGTAAAAGCAAACAAACACATTTTATTTTTGTTGTTTAATGGGAGCAATAATTATTATTGTTAATAAATAAATAAAGATTTTTGAAAATTAACTGCAGATGTTTATGTTTACTTACCTACCTACACCAAAATTGTTACTGTAAGGGCCGATGTACACCGGAATGGTAGCGGCCGGCAGCGGCGCGGCGAGCACTTTCAGCGTGAAATAATTTTAAACATTACTTAAATAAAAAATAAATTAAAAAATAATCTGTTTATTTCAGACCATTGGCCCATAGATGTTAGTATCCATTTCTTAAAAACTATGTTAGTATTATTCTAATTTAATTTAAATACTTGCCACGACGTACTGAGGCACTAGCTACATACACATGTGTGTGTATCCAATGCCTCAGTATGGGGCAGTCAGGCTCATCAATAATCACACTCAGCATGTCGTTGATGCTCCCCCTCACCTGCGCATGAGCGATGCGACTCGTTTTCGCATGACTATCTACATAATTGCTAAGGACCAGTATCGCTTGACGCGCATGCCCTTTTTGAGCTTTCAAGCGATACTGGTCTTTAGCGATTATGTAGATAATGTTTAAAATAATTTCACGCTCAAAGTGCTAGCCGCGCCGCTGTCGGCCGCTGCCATTCCGGTGTAGATCGGCCCTAATTGATGGGTAACTGGTATTATTCACAGCCTATATAATTATATGACGCATAATCGATCGCAATAACAAGAGGAATATAATATACCCACACTCTAACAAAGAATACACAAAATTATGACTAAAATGTTTAAATAATTAAATACAAAATGAATACAAATAAGAAAAAAGAATATACAAAATCCTGAAGCCTAAATTAGACGGTTCACTTTTCAGAATTTTTGCTTTCATTTTCGAGGCTTCATCGATGAGTCACCGAAAATGAACCGTCTACAAGACTGGTACCGCACAAAATAATATTATACCTACTTAAGTATATTTTGTACCTTTACCTATTGATGCGGACAAGACAAATATGACTTGTATAATTTAGATTTATACGTCTTGCTTCCACGTAGGAAAGGTACCTACAATATTTTAAAAGTAAAAGTACCCCCCCCCCACAGGGTCCACACGATATCCAAAAACGGAACAACAAATAGACGCCGCACCCATTATAAGTCACAAACAAGACAATTGACCAGTGTTAATGTATCCATTATTAAATTTTCAAGCTTTCCTTGGAACAAATTTTACATGGATACCATCTATGGACTGGGTTATTACAGATCTTGGATTTAAAGTTATTTTATGCGGCATGCTATCCGCGAGCTCCACTCTATAGTCCTTGAAAATCTTCAGGAATGCAGCGTACATGGGCATCTTGGCGAACCTCATACCTGAAAATAATAATTTCACTAAGTAAGGATAAATTGAAAACAACACAAGAAACAGGTGTAAATTGAAAATTTAAAACACCCAACAATCTATGGCTGGACAATGTAAGATATGCTGGTCTAAGTTAGTTTACCCATATTCAGAACAGAAGTTCTGTATATACCTACCATCTTGTTACCCAGTTTTCTCGATTCTCGATCATCATCACCGAACATCTACTTACCGAGATCATAAAAAAAAAATTAAAGAGGGTCTTCTATATAAAAGAAACGGGTTTTTTTTCGACGATTTATGATCGCTGTTACGATGGTTCCCCACCTTTGATGCGAGTCCGTTTCGATCTTGGCAAATGCGAAAGTTAGGATGTATGCACGGGTGTTTGTTACTCAATCACGCCCCAACGACTGGACCGATTTGGCTGAAATTTGGCTCAGAGGTAGATTATAGTCTAGATTATAGAATAATACGTAGGCTCTTACATCCCGACAAATAAGAGAGAATAAAAGCATTGATAATTACCTATACATGTCCTAGGTCCTTCACCAAAAGGCATATATGTAAACGGCTTAATGTTTTTCTTCTCTTCTCCAAAGAATCGCTCTGGTCGAAATACTTCCGGCTCTGGAAAATATTCAGGATGACGTTGAAGGCGATGCACAGGTATGTGAATGCGATCGCCTCTCTTCAAAGGAAGGCCTGTCGGTAGAGTGTATTCGTGCATCACTTCTCGGGTAAGAATGCCCAGCACGGGGTAGAGGCGCAGACTTTCTTCTATGCACGCTTCGGTATACGGCATGCTGGTGATACACTCGTATTCGATCGTCTCGTGCTTAGCAAAATACTCATCAACCTCTTGTATCACCTTCTCCTGAGCGGCCGGGTGTTTCGCCAGTTCGTACAGAAGAAAACTCATCGACGTTGACGTTGTTTCAAATCCCGCCGCAAAAAATATCACGCATTGCGCTATAAGCAATTGCTCGGTGACCGCAATGCTGACCGTCTGTTTATCACCGGTTACCACATTGCTCAAGCTGTCTCCAGTTATGCAATTTTCCTTTCTCCAAGTTAAAATTAGATCCACGAAGTCGTGCTTCACTGATTTTGTTCCCTCCCTGTTTTTGAATATTCCGGAAATTAGATTATTGAAAAACGTGTCGATTTTATCGTCGAATAGTTTAAATCCTAACGCATAAAACAATCCCGGCCACATCCCGCGGCAGATATTTTTAAAGGCTCTGGGAGGTGATATATCGAATATTTCGTTACCCATTTCTATAAATGGATTCTTTTTTGTGTCCTTTTTCATCGAATCGGAGCACAATCCAAAAGCGCAACCCGTGATACATTCTATTGTGTATCGCGAGAGCAATTGCCTGATGTCAATATCGTTCGGATTGGTTTTTATTTCCTCGGCAAGTAAGCTCTCCAGCGTCTCGGAACAATTCTTTATCAAATAGAACATGTTCTTTAATTTCGCCGAGGAAAAAAGTGGTGTTAAATTCGTGCGGAGTACCTTCCATTCGTCACCGTAGGCTGCAAACATATTTTTCATAATAGTTTCTTTATGATTATAGTCCGAAACTTCCCTGCCACTGCAGTAGTAAAATTCCTTTGACATTACGAGCTTTAGCAAATTCGGGTCCTGAATAATCAGCGCTGGACTCGTACCGTAGAATGACCCAATGTAAGGCTCGTTGGGAAATTTTTGACACATTTCTTCCATAATGTAATATAAGTGTCTTTTCAACAAAATATAATCTTTATAGTTGCCGAATAATGGCAATGGTTTAACGAAGGGAACATTTCTGCTTTTCCAATAGTTTTGGTTTTTTGTTAACAAATAATACGACAAATATAACACAACAATTATCAAGGACAAGAAAACCAAATGTATTGCCATTTTGGACGTTGTAAGCCAGTTACACAAACTATTATGAATCTCGAGAGGCGATTCCCGCAATTTATATTGAATGAACAGTGAGTGATAACCATAAATAGGGTGACACAAATGTTTGATAATTACGTAAACAACTATGTTTGTAAGCTTATGTTTTGGGAAATAATTCTACCTATTACCTATCTATCTTGACCTTATAATAGGTAATATCAATATAAGGTTAATATCAATCAACCAAACCTAGCATACTTTGTCTAATTCTTATTTGGTAGGTAGGTAGTACATTACTACGTACCTACTCTTTTTTAACTTGGAGGTCCGGGGGTCTTTTTTAAATATTAGACAAGCTGAATTTATAACTTAGGTATAGCGGACAGGTTGTGTTACGAGTGGGTAACAAATGAACAACACAATAGTGCAACGGTTGGGAATTGAACCTGTGACCTTTCAGTTTTCAGTCCGCACCTTTAACCGTTGGGCTGTTGGGGCTATTAAATGAGGTTTGAATCACAGTTATGCACCTCTAAGTTTTTGCGAGTTATACGAGTATGCAATTCATTTACCTGCTAAACCTTAGTCTTTATAGTTCTCCGTTCTGAAAATCCGCACTTGGCCAGTGATGTGGACTTGGCCAATGTTGTGGACTTGGCCAGTGTTGTGGATTTGGCCAGTGTTGTGGACTTGGCCAGTGTTGTGCACTCCGTCAGTGTTGTGCACTTGACCAGTGTTGTGACCTAAACCCTTCTAATTCCGTAGAGACCCGTGCCCAGCAGTGGGCGGATGGATTGAGATTTGGGATGATGATGCTAACTTAGTATTCTGCAAACGCCACGATATGAACACCCTTTCGAAGCATGCGCACAATTTATCTATACGCACGCTCTATTATAGAAACAAAATATAAGAATTTGTCAACTCATCATTACTTGGGATTATTTTTCAACCCACTATCATAAACATGATAACATTGCATTAAACACATTTGATAATGTAAACAATAGTTTTATTTTTATCAATGTTGTTTTCTAGACAACATTGTATACTCAAGTAGGTATTTACATGTGTAAGTCGCCTAACCCCCACCTGTTATTTTTAAGCGATTGCATAGCTTCTATCGCGGGCCAGCGTTGAGACCGAATACAGAAATTCCCTAACGAAAATAACCTGACACGGGACTCCTCTACGGTGAGCCGCTAGATGGCACATTTTTATCAATGACATCTAGCGGTGAGCCGCTGATGGCGCCGTGAGATGGCGTTGATAAAAAATGCTATGCAATAGCTTTACCGCGGCAGTCCCCGAGTGCCACACGTCTTTTTTTTTGCGCTGACGCGGCATTTTCGGATAGTCGCAATAGCGACGAATTTTAGCATTTGATAATAATCAACTCTGCACCCGACCATCTGGCTCTTGTATTTGAGATTTCTTACATGGACTTCTATATAATGCAGTCACTTATCCATTCCGTTCCTCGTTTGCTTACCCTGCGTTGCCCACGCGCAGTTTCCCGCGAGTTGTTCACTCGGCCTATTACAACAACTTGACAATTCGTTGATACGCAATGTTGACCACGGACCACATGACATCACTGAGTGCCACGTGGACACTGGGCGACGACGATATGCTTGTCGGGTGCCGGATTAACAAGTGAGCGACGACTTTTATATTTTCAACTTTCTGCGACGGTGTCCCCACTAAATTACAATAAGGGGTTATTCAAGGGGCGGACCAACGAATTCCTAAAAAGCCGGCAACGCATTGGTGGTGCCTCGGGTGCTACAAATGTTCATGGGCGGCGGTAATCACTTAACACCAGGTGACCCCCCTGCTCGTTTGCTCGCTAAAAATGTCAAAAAAATCTTTCTTTTTTTTTTTAAATAGGTATTCAAAAGCAATTTGTAAAAGTTTATTTGAATAAAAAATTATTGTAAGTACATTATATTCTGATAGCTGCTGCGAGAGTCTGAAAGAGAGAAAATAGAATAGAGTTATGTCCAGAAGTAGACGTACTAATAGGTTGATAACGATGGCTCTTCGATAGAAAGATTTGAACAAAGTTTAGTTTACGAGTGTATGATAACAATGTGATATGATCAGTCATAGGTAGTTCATTAGCATATAAGTAATAATATTATTATAAACATCTTTATCATATTTAGATACCTATAATAAATACTAACAATAAAGATATTGGGCACAATAAAAACAATCGAATAATTAGAACCATATTTTACCACCACATTTAGGTAGGTAAGTAAAAAATTAAAAAATACACAAAAATTAAGAATGTATGTTAATACATACATCCCAAGTAGCACATTAGCGATGAATTACGTTATAAACAAGCTACATTACAGTCTATTGCTTTTATGCAGATGCACTAAAGGATATGATGAGTCTTTAGGCTATACTGAGGAAAGATTATACACTATTAAACAGCATAGCTGACTAATGACTTTATAAAGGCGAAAAATTATACTTAAAGCATTTAAGTAGAATTTTAAAAAGGTCTTGTCCAGCTATTGGCTGCATGTGATACTACTAGTTGATTTAGAAGTCCAAAGCTGGTTAACGACTGGTTAATACGAAAAATTTACCTCTCTTGTAATGCTGCGGGCTGCATTGAGGTATTCGCTGGTTTTAAATTGGTGTACACTAATTCAATTCTAATTCTACTTCAAGGAGCTTGTTAATGGCTGATTAAAAGTGGATTTGTAATCTCTAAAAATGCCGTTACATTTATAAGAAAATCATTAAACACCCTGAGTTGTAAATTGGAGTAGCTGTACTCCTTTCTAATCACAATGCATAAAGTATATCTGGCAGCTATTTTAAAGCTTTCGGCGTTATTTAAGAGTAGATCTAGATTATTGGTGTTCAAATTACGTCAGATTTGGTTTTTTTTGCATAACGTGTGACGCGACCTCACGAGTTACACGCGTGTGTTTATACATTTTAAATTAAAAATGAACAACTTAAAACCATGGAATAAAAGAAAAAGAACTGGTGGAATAAAAAGAAAACTATCTAAAGCATACGCTAAGGCTTCTATGGACGAATTGCGAAGGAACAGTACTGATGCAGTTAATATTTACAAGCCAGTGTCGTTTACGCAAAGTAAGGGTTCCGCACAAACAAATTTTGATGAAAATATTGATTCTTCTAATAAGCAGCATTTTCATGAACCATAACCACAAGCCAGACTAATGTTGTAAACAATCTTTTTACACAAAAAATGTTATTAAATAATACCTACCTACCACTAAGTTATTATAAAAAGCAGTAGGTATATGTATACTCAAACTTTATTTGTATAACATTGTTCTTTTAAAAAACTTTGCTTTATTTTTAAAGTCAATATTTCATTTATAAGTAGTACTAAAATTGTTTACAATATTAGTCTGGCTTAAAAATGCATTAGATATACTTGGCACTTTTTCGGTTGTTTTGACTAGAATGACTAAATAAAAAAAACATAACACTGCAAACAATACTGTGAAGGATGCGCAAAACTCTTTGAAAGTTTACTTTTTAGAAACTTAAATCAAATCTACTGAGCCTGCAAGTAAAAGGGGCAACACAAACTACACACTATACAACTACACACACACACAGTCCAGAAG
Source organism: Hipparchia semele (assembly GCA_933228805.2). NCBI lineage: Eukaryota > Metazoa > Arthropoda > Insecta > Lepidoptera > Nymphalidae > Hipparchia > Hipparchia semele. The sequence goes on from OW121719.1 coordinate 2,606,974, forward strand.
TGGGAGTCATCCGTCCTAAACTAATCACGTCTTAAGAGATCTGATCTCTTAAAACGCTGAAACCCTACCTAAAGCCGTCTCCAACCGCCCCTTTATAACGGCCCCTGTCCTCACATCTAATCAATTTAACCACAACACGTCAGACAAAACCACCATCTGCACGTGTGGGTAATTACCAAAAGTATAATTTAATCGATTACACTAATCTTAACTTCCGGCAATATTTATTCGATTAGGGCGCGATTGCTATCGCAATCCCTTAATCAAAAACAACGACCTAGACGCGAGAGCATCCAATAGCCGTATGAGTCTCTGGGAGAGACTGGATTCGCAACGTCAAACCCGCCTATTTATACCCGACGGCCGCCGCCAGTCCGGCGCCAGACGAGTGCCTACACCTGCACAGCAACAATGTTTTTATCAAACTACCTTCCAATAAGAAAAGATCAATTTAAATATGACCCTACCTTCAATACATTAAAGTTGTATATCTTTACTATTTCAATATTTCATAATCAATTTTAAACATGAGGCTAACAGCTCGGCCATCCTGAAACCAAACACGTCCCCGTGTTTCCCATCCGTCATAACTATAATCACTTATTCATGTCATGGTCACGTCATGGGCTTATCCTCGCCCTCAGTCATGGGCTTACCTCGCCCTCCAGTCACAGGCTTACCTCGCCCTCAGTCAAGTCAATAATAGTCAATTGTCAAAACAACACAACTGTGAAGATGACGCGAGCAAATCAAGGCAACGTGGCTCTATTATCCCACTTCTGAACTAAAAGAACAACACTACACACACACAGCCCAGAAGTGGGAATCAGCCGTCCTAAACCTAATCACGCCTTAAGAGATCTGATCTCTTAAAACGCTGAAACCCTACCTAAAGCCGTCTCCAACCGCCCCTTTATAACGGCCCCTGTCCTCACATCTAATCAATTTAACCACAACACGTCAGACAAAACCACCATCTGCACGTGTGGGTAATTACCAAAAGTATAATTTAATCGATTACACTAATCTTAACTTCCGGCAATATTTATTCGATTAGGGCGCGATTGCTATCGCAATCCCTTAATCAAAAACAACGACCTAGACGCGAGAGCATCCAATAGCCGTATGAGTCTCTGGGAGAGACTGGATTCGCAACGTCAAACCCGCCTATTTATACCCGACGGCCGCCGCCAGTCCGGCGCCAGACGAGTGCCTACACCTGCACAGCAACAATGTTTTTATCAAACTACCTTCCAATAAGAAAAGATCAATTTAAATATGACCCTACCTTCAATACATTAAAGTTGTATATCTTTACTATTTCAATATTTCATAATCAATTTTAAACATGAGGCTAACACAAGGGTATTTTGAAAGCCTAAAAAAACATTGTACCTACATACAAAATGAAATGGTTTTTGGTCGAGATTTCTTTATCCCTAGAAAGCTGTTGTATGCTCTCTCTTTATACCAGTACACAGTAGGAAAGATTATTAAAATCCTTTGTCCAGCGCTGGCTGATAATGCTATAAGCTAGTAAATAGACTTTGGTAACACCACTGCACATCGAATAACTTTTCAAATGCATTTATGGAGAATTTGTGCTGGATAAGAAATGGACACCATTTTAGCAGTACATAAACGATTTGTTAATAAATATCCAAATGATTTATCTTAAAGATTTCAGGATACTTGATAGCTTTTAATTCAAACTATATATATTTTCCACTTATTTCCTAAATAGAGTATTCCTAATAGGTACAATGATTTAGAAAGCAATCATTTGAGTGATAAATTTATTTATTTAGTATTTATACACTTTATCTTATGAAATATTTTCGTTAACGCGATATTATTTTGATGGCGCATGAAATATTTGATGTAATTACCTATACACATTTACAGTAAAATGGTACTCGCAACTTAATTTACTTACATAATGACAATCAAAACCAACGAGAAAACTATTAAAAAACTAGCTGATGCCCGCGACTTCGTTCGCGTGGATTGAGATTTTGTGATTCCCGCGGGAACTCTGTTATTTTCCGGGATAAAAAGTAGCCTATGTCTTATTTCAGACTATAATCTATCTCTGTGCCAAATTTCAGCCAAATCGGTTCAGTCGTTGCGACGTGATTGAGTAACAAACATCCAAACATCCACACTTTCACATTTATAATATTATTAGGATATACTTAATATCTTATCTTAAAAATGTCCGCCTGCACAAGCTCATAAATAAACAAACAATGAATGTAGATAGTGTCACATAATAATACGTAAAAAATAATTAAAAAACTATTTTTTTAGGTTATTAATATCTTAATAAAAGCTATTACGAAGCGTCAAAACGTCTAAGAGCTGTTGAAGAGAATTAAAGTAGCTGAATCTTATGCTGCAATGGCTGTTGTATACCTGTATAAGCTATTCTACAGGCCCTGTTCAGCTGTTTCAATGATTATGCTGCCGTTAACCAGCCACTGTAATGCTCGGAGCTGGTTAATTTGGGGCCCAAATTAGCATTATAAGGTCTGGGTAGCTAACTACACAGGCCTTATGCAGGAAACTAAAACAGCCTTAAGTAGTCACAAATTCTATAATCAAGTCACTGTGCGGCTGTCATGTGTTACTTGGGATGTATATTTGATGACGAGATCCTGGGGTCGATTCTCGGATCGGGTCCTAAAATGTATTGGGTTTTTCTGTCAAGAAATTGTCAGTGCTAACCCGGAGTTAGGTTGGCGATGGGTCGCCCCCGTGCCTCGGAGAGCACGTTAAAGCTGTCAGTCCTGCGCCCAATCTTTTGACGACCTCCCTGGCGCAGTGGTGAGCGCTGTGGTCTTATAACTGGGAGGTCTTGGGTTCGATTCCCGGCGGGGGCAATTTAGGAATTTATTATTTCTAAATTGTCTCTGGTCTGGTCTGGTGGGAAGCTTTGGCGTGGCTAGTTACCACCCTACCGTCAAAAACGTGCCGCCAAGCGATTTAGCGTTCCGGCACGATGGCGTGTAGAAACCGATTAGGGGTATGGGTTGAATTTACACTGCTATACCCCTTCCAAGTTAGCCCGCTACCATCTTAGACTGCATCGTCACTTACCATCAGGTGAGATCGTAGTCATCGAATAAAAATAAAAAAAATCTCTCTGGCCGTGTCGGATTTCTGTCCTATCAGACTATGGGAGTCCGCACACACTTGTGCACTATAATATCTCCCGCGCAGATGGCTAATCTCTGTGGAGATTGGCCGCCGTGGTCGGATTCGGTCAGGATATTATTATTTACTATAGTGGATTTCGCGTGGATTAAGGTTTTTCCTAAAAGTAGCCTATGCGCTATTCCAGACTATAATCTATCTTTGTGCCTTTCAACCAAATCGGTTCAGTCGTTGCGACGTGATTGATTAACAAACATCCAAACTTTCGCATTTATAATATTAACTAGCTGATGCTCGCGACTTCGTTCGCGTGGAATTAGTTTTCAAAATCCCGCGGGAACTATAATTTTCTCGGGATAAAAAGTAGCCTATGTTTTAATCCAAGGTACAATCTATCTTCATTTTAAATTTCAGCCAACATTTTGAATAAGGCCTACGTTGTACCTGAACATTTGAATAAGGCCTAACACTGCGGTCCTTGGTGCGAGGTCTCCAGACCTTGGGAGTCTAACGTATCGGCACTCCGAACCATGTCATTATATGTTTACAAATATTTGACCAGGCCCCCAAGTCTGCTATTTTACATGTCATTGTCATTGAACCGCAATACAATTACAATTCAGTTATCATTGGTCCAAAATTTCGTAGTCTATGTACTAAATTCACAATGGTCGTTCGATTTCTTATAATTGGATTGTAGTTCAATGATACCTCGGTATTGCCATTAGCTTAAAAAGCGTTAAAAAAAAACTACATATTAAAAACGTTTATTTAAGCTAGATTCAAAGCTAGATGTGTCAGTGGCAAACTATCGGAAAACAATTGTGACGCCACTGAATTAGTAGACTACCAAAATTGCTATAAGTAGCAATTGGGATGTCATTGATAGACAATTGAACTACAATTGCAATAGCAGACTTGGGCCCCTGACCTTTCTTGTAATAGTTCCGTATATTGATTATTACAAGAATGGTTGGATATACTTGTATACAAATATAGTTGGGATAGATAAGTACATATTGTGTATGGCATACTAGTTAATACCCGCAAGTTTGTTCGTGTGGATTTAGGTTTTTACGACCTCGTGGAAAAAAGTAGCCGTTATATTTGTCTTGGGGATGCAAGATGTCCCTGTTTGTTAAGATCGGTTCATAGGATACGCAGGGAACTCCGCTAGAGGTTTGAAAAATCGAAGCTAACGTGAGCGGAGCCACGGGCGAAAGCTAGTTGTTACTAAAATTGGACGCCCATACGCAATAATGTTTCAACCCACAAACCTTTGCCAAATTAAATACATACATAATGTAATGGAATAAAGTTAACTTTTCATTTGATAAGTTGTGTGGAGTTGACTCTTTATTGCATACTAGCTTTTGCCCCCGCGACTTCGTCCGCGTGGAATTAGATTTTGGGGTGGAATTTTCAAAAACTGTGACACACGTACTTCTTTATTTTTAACTGAAAGCTCAAATACCAACTTTGATGAAAACAGCTTGAAAAATGACGGAGTTTCATAAAAACTTCCATCCCCTATTTAAACCCCTTAGGGGTGGAATTTCCAATAATCCTTTTTTAGTGTGCGCCTACGCCATAAAAGGAACCAACTGTAAAAATTTCAAGTTTCTAACTTCAGTAGTTTAGGCTGTGCGTTGATATCTCAGTCAGTCAATCAGTCAGTCAGGACTTTGAATTTTATATACTTATATAGATGTGCGTCCAATTAAGTGCTATAAGAAAATCACAGACAGAAAATTCAATAGTATTTATTTGTACATATTTGAACACATTATCGCTGCCGTCCTAAAGCTAGTGTCGTTAGTTACAAAAACCATAATTCGAGCTATGATCCAAAAAGCGGGAATTTATAAAGAAATGACGCCATTTGACAACTAATAAACAACTTTTTCACCTCACTAGCTCAAAAAGGGCGCCTTTGCTGTCTAAAACCAGTGAGCAAACGTTGTTTTTGCTCATTCAGTGAGAAAAAGTGTTGTCTCAAGAAAAGTTCAACACTTTTTCTCTCTGCGTGAGCAATAACGTCTTTTGCTCGCTGGTTTTAGACAGCAAAGGCGCCCTTTTTGAACTAGTGAGGTGAAAATTCGTATGTATCACACGATAGCAAAGTTTTTGTTTCTTGTGTCTTTGAATCCCACACTACACTCAGGATTCTAACTTAGAATCACTCGCTACGCTCGGGGTTCAAACTAGGCACTCGCAACAAAAATGAACTTTGCTATCTTGTTGAATAAATAACCATTTTCATATTGCTATATCAAAAACTACAGCAATAAGGAGAATACCGATCGATAGAGAATTTTTTTCTAAGTAAGATAGCATTAAAAAAAGTATTTGGCTAGATGTTGGTTAACGACGTTATAGCTTGAGGAGGGCAGGTCGGACGTTATTCCTTAGAGCAAATGGGGCAGGCGAGCGTGCCCATGGGGTCCCATGCGGGCAGCACGATGGCTTCCTGCTTGAACACGCTCAGCACTTCCTCGGGGACGTATTTCTTGTCTACAACCACCTGGAAAATAATTTCATAATTATTTGGGGGCATATTTCTTGTCTATTACCACCTGGAAAATAAATCCATCATTATTTGGGGACATATTTCTTGTCTACTATCACTTGGAAAATAATTCCATCATTATTTGAAGACTATTTCTTGTCTATAACCACCTGGAAAATAATTCCATAACTATTTGGGGACGTATTTCTTGTCTACAACCACCTGAAAAATAATTCCATCATTATTTGGGGACATATTTCTTGTCTACTACCACCTGGAAAATAATTCCATCATCATTTGGGGACATATTTTTTGTCTACAACCACCTGGAAAATAATTCCACCTAATACTTGTTGGCACATGAGGTATGTATGAATAGTTTGGCGCATTGTTACTTGGATCACTTGTTCACTAATTGTAACTGAATAATGTGTCCGTTAATACCCGAGAGATAATTTGTAGAAGGAATAATAATAATAGTATACTGACCTCGAACACGAACTCCCTGAACCACGGCTCGGTGAGCAGCAGGTAGCCCTTGTCGTAATCCTTGTCGCTGTACGAGTTCTCTACGCGGAACTTCACCGGTTTGTCGCATTCCTGATATAATTACATACATAAGGTTACAATCTTCACAAGCTAATCCATACAAATGAATATAAACTTACTTAGTAACGTGTAGTACAGTATTTGTATTACATAAGTTTACTAATTTTCTTTGGTTCCACAAACTGGATCATAAAATGAAAAAATATTATTTTATTAATCATCTATCAAAATTTCAGACCTACTGATCTTTTTTTGTTTTACGCACAACCCCCATTTTTTCACAACTTCCTGAATATGGGTATCAAATGAAAGGGCTTGAGTAGTAGAATACTATACACTATGATTTTCAAATCCAAGATGGCCGCCATCACAAAATGGCGAATTACATATTTTTTTGAAATCCAAGATGGCCACCCCCACAAAATGGCGAATTACATATTTTTTTTAATTTCACATATCGGGGATGTTTTAAATTTACACTTGTTTAGTTAGGAAATTAATAAAATAATAAAGCCTCAATATCCCAACGGTTAAAGATGCGGACTGAAAACTGAAGGTCGCAGGTTCGAATCCCACCCGTTGCACTATTGTCGTACCCACTCCTAGCACAAGCTTTCCGCTTATTTGGAGGGGATAGGAGGATATTAGGCAACTTGAGCTTGGCTAAAAAAAAAAAAAATACTAACATCTGTGCCGACAGCAGTGAACACCATGGCGTGAGTCATACAAGAGTCGCCGTACAGCAGTCGGTCCGCCTTGTTCAGCCCGATCTGCACCTCCGTGTTGAACACCAGCCGGAAGTCGTGGCTGAAGGTACGGAGAACAAGTATTTGCAGGAACATAAGCATGGAACTCGATTCTTCGTCTTTCTCAACCGATACACGTCTGTATAGGCAATTTAATGCGATGTGCTTCAACAGTGAAGAAAAACATCGTGAGGTTAATCTATTTGATGGCGCGTCGATATTTTAGAGTGTCTGCCAATTATCATTAGCTCTTCAAACTATATGCCCCACTCATTTTCCCTAAAGAAATTCGTAGTCAGAGTCCAAACAAATTAGCACTAATAAAGGGATTCAATTAAGTGCAAATTAGACATGTGTTTGTTTTACTCACGCATCCAAGTCTTCGAGTCCATTCTTTCTCTCGAACCTTTTGGAAACCTCGCTACCAAACCAGACCGCCTCCCCACCCTGTATACTGTCTTTGACAGCCCTGAAAAAAGGGTAAATTGAAAATTTAAAACACCCCATGTGACATGTGAATTTATGGCTATTACGTCCTAAAGCTAACTACCACAACCATACCTCGAACTATGATCCAAAAAGCGGTAATTTATAAAGAAATTACAACATTTAATCCTATTTAATATTATAAATGCGAAAGGTTGGATGTATGTATGGATGTTTGTTACTCAATCACGCTGCTAAACCGATTTGGCCTAAAGGCACAAAATCAAAATCAAAATTTATTTATTTCATGTAGGCCAACTTGTAGCTCTTATGACACGTCATAAATCTACCACCGGTTCGGAATGCAGATTCTGCTGAGAAGAGCCGGCAAGAAACTCAGCAGTTGCTCTTTTTAAAAAAATTTTACAATGGTTAACAAAACTATGCTATACACACAGTGTTTCCACAAAGAAGTTTCAAAAATGCACACCTACCACAACCTAACACACGTTAAGATGGGTAGACACAAAGCAGACCCATTCCCGTGTCCCACAGAGTTAGATAATGGACTGGAATAGCACATAGGCTACTTTTTATCCCGGAAAATAAGAGAGTTCCCACGGGAATTCCACGCGTACGAAGTCGCGGGCATCATCTAGTATTAATATATAAGGATACACTCACGTGATAAGCGTGTCGACGGGCTGGTTGTTGTAGGCGGTCTGGCGGCCGCCGACCATGTTGCCGAGACACTCCAGCGTGTACAGCCTGCCGAACGGGTTCGACTCCCGCGGGTCGCTCACCAGGCACACCTGACCAGAACTTAGTGTTTAAGGCCCAAGACACGGAGCTGCCCGCGAAATTCAAATTTAATTTGGTTTTTCGCCATTTATAAACGAATACGACAAAGTAGGCTTATGGTATTCAAATTGCGATACTGGCAGTATCATCTTCACAGGTTTATATACTAATCTTTACGTAAAAGTATCCAGTTTAAGAAATTAATCAAAATAATGACTAATTTGTGAGTAGCTCACGTCAAACTCATTATTTTGACTAAATTCTTAAACTGGATACTTTCACGTTAAGATTAGTATATAAACCTGTGAAGATGATACTGCCATTGGCGCAATTTGAATACCATAAGCCTACTTTGTCGTATTAGTTTACAAATTGCGAAAAACCAAATTAAATTTGAATTTCGCGGGCAGACCCGTCTCTTGGGCCTTAAACACACTATACCGAAAATACGCGACCGAAGTTCGGCGTGACTACGCCTCCAATGTATTTTACATTACTGATGACACACCAAACCGAAATTACGTCGCGTTATAGCGTACAGCCGAACTTCGGTCGGGCGTAAGTTCGGCAGCGATCCGGCGGCAATGTTTTGTATAGCAACACATTATACGCGACCGAAGTTCGGTTCGACTGTCGACGAAGATCCGAGGGTGGGGACACTGAATACCCACACAAAGTTACGCGACTGAATTTCTGCCGCGTAATTTCGGCTCTTATCGTGTGTCATATCAGCCGAATGCGTCGGAACGTAAAATCAGCCACGGAACTTCGGTCGCATATTTTCGGCATGGTGTGTTTAAGCACTTAGGCCGAAATTCACCATTCTACCATCGAAACGCAAGGCACAGAATAGATCTGCACCCCTACGTAGTTGAAATCCCAAGGACGCGCACTAAGCGCTTTGCTTCCTCGTTCCTGAAACGCACCGCTAAAATTTGGAATGCCCTTCTGGCTTCCGTTTTTACTTGCAACTACAATTTGGGTACCTTCAAATCAAGAGTGAATAGACATTTTCTAGGTAAGCGCGTTCCATCTTAGGCTGCAACTTCACTTACCATCAGATGTGATCGCAGCCAAGTGCTAGTCTATATATTAAAAAAAATCTATAGACCACAATCTCCCTCTGCTAAGACTCCAGACAGATTTATGTCGGAGCATATTTTGTGTCTCGTTCTAACTCTATCTCAAGTCCGAGCTAAGTCAGACCACGCTCTATAGATCTTATAAAGTACGTGATGACAGATGGATGTTTGTCACTCAATCACGCAGAAACAACTGAACCGATTTGGTTGTAATTTGGCAATAACACATAGGCTAATTTTTATCCCGAAAAATAAGAGTTCCCGCGGGAATTAAAAAAAATCTACAGTCGCGGGCATCAGTGAATAATAAAATTAATTAATAACAAATGTTTGTACTAACCTTATCATCGACATTAAACAGTGGGCGGACATGTTTAGTGTAGAACTCTTGAGGTGTGAGGGATCCGAACGTGTTGTAAGCCTTCTCCTTGTTGTAGAATTCGAAAGTGAACTTTTCTGGTGGAATACCTATTCAGAAAAATGGTCAAAAATTATTGATATAATAATTCTATGGACTTCGGGTCAGCGCTAAAAATTGTCCGAACCGAAAGAAAACCAAAACGCGAAAAAGGTTACCAATCGCTCTTCAGTCTCGTGTTTGTCATCAGACAAAAAGTATCTATCTGTCCTTTTCTAACACGCTACGCGCGTATAAGACAGAAGGAGTACAATATTTTTATCAAATTGATCGCATTTAGCTCGGCCACGCTCGGGCTGCCGCGTGAGCAAATGAAAGCAAATTATTGCAAGCAAAATTAGGCTGTACAATAATGGTCTAAGACATAAATTACAATGTATTAGTTTGTTTAAAAAATACACATGTACCCTCGTATATATAGGTTTTCTCGGGACACTTTTTTCGTGAATTTTGCATTACACCCAAGGTCCATAGTATTATGTTTTACATCTGATATCTTCCCCGGTTGGATTTTCGTCCCATCAGACTATGAGAGTGAGGGAATAGAGGGTTCATTTTCACACAATTGTGCCCGATTATATTATAGGAATAAGTTATCCTTAGACAGTCTTTTAATACATGTTTTTGGCATAATTTATTTGATTTTAGAGTTTATTACATACCCAAGCATGTGCCAACGATATTGTAAATGACAGCTATCTGCTTGTCTATGGTGCACTGTATCTCTTCGTCGGAGACGTTCGAAGCCACTTTGTCGCGCAAGTCTTTGGCATATTCCCGCAACTGGAATAAAAAGCAAAAGTACAGAAAAAAATACTTCAAACACGAGTAAAAATTCTATTCCCCATATCCCTCAAAATAAGCATAAAGCTTATGTTAGGAGTGGATATGACAATAGTTAAACAAATTTAAAAAAAAAAATTGAGGTTTAAGGTATTGGCAAGTCCACCTGTCTAGAACCAAGGCCTAGCGTGATTTTTTAGTCAGTTAATTCTTATCTATCGTGTCGGTCGTGCTTGGGTGGGTGATAAATAGGTTTATCACCTTAGTTTTGATGAGCGCGTTCATGTGCAAACTCCGGCGCGAGCTGAAGGTCTCCGGGAAGCACTTCTTGGGCATCAGACCGTATTTGTTGACCAAATTCACTATCATGTCCCATTGGCCGCCGTCGTTTATTGGATCCTGTGGTAAAAAAAAAGATAAGAGATCTTCTAATAAATGTATGATACATTGGAGAAGGGGAGGGGGGCTTATGAACTTAAGCTATAGCTTAAGTTCATTTGTGTACCAAGTGCGCTCACTTAGTACAGATAGCAACGTACAGCTGTACGTTGCGGGTAAGCGGGTCTGACTTGAGACGCGGTGCGGGGAAGTGCATTCCTTCAACTCTCTTACTGTAAACATTCTAATAATAATAATAATAATAAACATTTATTTAGCCAGCAAAACACAATATATTTTAGTAATTAAAAAAGTAATTATAACACAAAGTAGGCGCCCTAAAGATTTTCAAAGAACCGAGGGAAAGATAACAAAACCATCGGTTTTCTGAAAAGCCAGGCGCCTACCAAACATCCTAGGTATATTGCATAATGCTACTAAATAGGGCACTACCTCAGCTTGATGCCACAGCCAAAATCGACTATAGCGCTGGTTTTTAGGCATGACCCCACGGTGACGTCACGGACCAGACAGAACAATTGTTAGACATTCCAATAATAATTTTAATAATATTTATTCCGTGACAGAAAACGTATTAATAATAATGATATGACGATTTCATAATGGACGTTTTCTCGAAGGTGGAAGGAAGGAAGGAAGGTCGGACAACTCTAAGTGAACGTAGTGAACGAAGTTTTAGTAGGTACATACATTATATCGTAGGTATGTTTTGGACAAAAAGCAATGGAAATGATAAGGTATCATTACATATTTATCTGTGGTAAACAATCTACACAATAGGTAGTTGAGATAAGAAAGTTAACACTCATTACTTCTATATATTCTGTATTTGATGACGAAATAGCCTTTGACTTAATCTCACCTGTCAAATAACGATGGAGTCTATAAGATGGTAGTGGAAAAATTTGGAAGGGTATGGCAATGTAAAACCCATATCTCTTACCGGTTTACATGCCTCTTACCGGAATGCTACCAACGATCTTCCTGGCGTAGTGGTGAGCGACGTGGTCTTATAACTGGGAGGTCTCGGGTTCGATTCCCGGGGGGATCATTCGAGAATTTATAATTTCTGAATTGTCTCTGGTCTGGTCTAGGAGGCTTTGGCCGTAGCTAGTTACCGCCATACCGTCAAAAATGTGCCGCCAAGCGATTTAGCGTTCCGGCACGATGGCGTGTAGAAATCGATTAGGAATGTGTATGGGTTGAATGTACACTGCCATAAGGATATGATGTACCTTAAGTAAAAAGTTGACTAGACGTCCATCTAACTTCTCGCCTTGCCTTGCAGTGCTGACGATATTGTTCAGCCAGTAGTGCGACCGCTCAATCTTATCCCAAAAGAATAGGTAACTGGGGAACAAAACATTATCCATCTCAGAAATCTGGATTTTTAAGGAAAAATTTGAAAAAAAAAAAAAAAAATATTTGCAAACCACAACATTTGTGGTACGATGGAAGATGCATGGAGAGATCTTAGTCAAGTGTAACAGGTATAATGTACAGAGACATAACATCACTAACTTTCAGCGTGCTATAGGGACTTGTGACCTGCACAGCCGCAGCCCAAGAAAGAAGACAGACATCACTAATTACACTCTACAATGTCGGTGCTTTTAAGAGTTTTGTCTCTACCTAGAAGTTGATAGTTGACGCAGGCAGAATTTGTCTTCAGTTTTTTTGGTACATTCTACTAGATAATATTTGTAAGATAAAGATAAAAGAGTCCCATATAAAATAAAAAAAGCAAGTACTAAAATACTAACACAAGATATCTCTTACTCTTACAAGATCAATTGTAAGAGTAAGAGATTTATTCTTACTAGATGATGCCCGCGACTTCATCCATGCAGATTTAGTTTTTAAAAAGCTCTGGGAAACCCTTGAATTTTCCGGTATAAAAAGTAGGTAGCATATGTCACTCTCCAGGTTTTCAACGTATATACCTACTCATGCAAAATATCACATTGATTGTTTGCTCCTTTGCTGCTTGATTGATGGACAAATCAACAAACAAACACACCTTCGTATTTATAATATTAGTAAAGATTGTTTTCATAAGTTACCTTTGTGAGAATTCAAATTCTTCTATCCCATACTTCTTCATGAACGGCAACCTCATCACATTGAGTGCAGCAAACAGCCAACACCGTCCAGTATTCTCTTGGTTCGTCACCGGCTTGCCTTCTGAATCGATCTATAGAAGAAAAGTTTAAAAACTGTAAAATAACCTTTCAAATTAAATCCCACCACATTAAAGGTCTCTTAACAGATATCAGTGCCCATATCATACTAATTAATATTATAAAGGTGAAAGTTTTTATGTATGTGTTCGTGTTAGATTTTTGTTTCATCTATGCGAGTGAAGGAATAGAGAGTGCACACAATAGTGTACTATAATATCTTCCACGCAGATGGCTAATCTCTGGAGATTGGCCGCAGTGGCATTAATGTTCTGTAGTCAACGTACCTTGACTTAATTCTTTGTTAGCATATATTACAAACCCTGGTGGTTTTTATATATATATATATATGTCTTTTTTATAACCTTTATGTAAATAAATACAAAAGTGGCGGGATTTGGTCGGGAGGTACAATTAAGTTAGTATTATTACCTTAATATTGTAAACATGCAATGATCTGTCCGTTCTTCTTTTGTTGATTGCAACTTCAAATGGATCAAAACGGGTGCAGGCATTTTGGGCCAATTCGTTCTTGGGTTCGGAGTAGAAATCATTCCTAAACTTATCTAATGTACTGAGGCTCAGTGGATCTGTAGAAAGACAAGTTTTCAAATTAAAAGATCAAAAATTGTTCTGAACGACGAAAAGTATAATAAAGCACTTCATTGTTAAATGACATGACAAATTACGACAAATATCTGCCATTATGAACTTCATTTACCGCACGCTTCTAACATATCCACCTCTTTTTATACATATAATATATCACTAGTGTGTGCACAAATATTTGGGTAGCAAATACAAACCAATCATCTGACTTTTTGGAACATCTCCTTCACTGAAAATCTCCAGCTTGAATAGCTTTTTATTACTTTTTCTATATGTATTTATTTACTTATATGTTTCATACAAATCTAACTCACTTGATTTGCGAACTTTATTCACCTTGTTTCTTATCTGTTTTAACAAGAATATTCTATGGAAGTGCAAGTTTATAAGTTTATTCATTTCATTGTGAATTCATAAAGCAGTATTTTAATAAATTAATTTAACTTAATCCTTATTTCTTTGTTCTAAAGTTGTATAAATTAAAAACTTGTCAACCCGAGTCATAAATTAAATATCATTAAAATCATAATGTTTTTAAAATAGGTTTAAAATAAATAAGGTTACATTTAATAATGACTGGCACAAAAACCAAAAACATATTTTTGTTTTTATATTAGATACTGCTGGGATTTCTAATTAGGACCTACCTATTCAGGTACCTAGAATAGTAACTGTTAAATAAAACATGTCTTTTTAATTAAATGTTGGAATAAAATTGAATATAAGTTTTTTTAGTAAAATCACACTGCTACTTACTTGAACACATAGTTACAGCGGAAATATTGATTTTAAAATGTGCGCTGGTTTTCAATAATGCTTCAAAAATAGGTTTGACGATCATTAATACAATAATACAAACAATTCCTGCACGCCAATTAGATTGCAAAATTGTATTAAAAAATTAAAATGAATCAGCTGGGCTGGCTGTTGGTTGGTACACATTAGGGTTACCAACTCCTTGAAAAAAAATTACCCCTAAAATCAAGAAGGTATGTTTAGGACGAAGACAGTGGTGAAGGGTAACATTGATAAATTATCGAATAACAGCGGTGGGCTTTTGCAAGTCTTTAGCATGCATTAATAAATGATTTTCTATGTTCCAAAATGTTATTGAATAATTTACAGGACAGGGCAGGATTTCTGTTTTAATCAAGATTTAATTTTGTGCTCTGAAGCTACCACCCATATGTGGGTAACATTGTGAGATGAACAACAAAGGTTTAATCAACATTTTACATCCAAAATCGCGTTTATATCTGTGGTTTATATGCAGAATACCTTAAAAAAAAAAGAAAAAGGTCTATCCATTTCGAGCAGCGATTTCTTTCGCTCACTTTCGCATATATAATATTAAGTAGGGATTAAAAAGGAATAAAATTTAGTAATGTTATTGTTTCCAAGTTATTATTTCGAGTAAGGTTTATTATGTGTATACTTTGATTGTATAGTGTATAATATAGTGTTTAACTGCCTAACTTAAAATAGCACAAAAGTACAGCAACACCATATATGTACTGACTAAACATATTTTAGCGGTAATTTCAAAGCACTGAACGTAAAATTATTAAATAATAAAAATTTCAAAGTAGGTATGTAGCTACTTAATCTTAATGATTTTTAATTATTATTTTGAGTAAGATCTGTTTATTATTTGTAAGTTAGCTTGTCGGTATTATAGGCAGGTACGTTTATATAAGAAGAGTAGGTCTTTTATGTTCAGAATTTTATGCATTCTAGTGAAAACCTATTACTCGTAGCTAAGAAAATCAATACTTTTAGTCTAGCGCAGTAGAGACCTGCAAATATTTTAAAAAGTGCTTAATAAAGATCTAACTCACTTCGCTTAGGAGTAGTTACATCAATGTTTTTCTCGTGATATAATATTATTAAATACTTATCATAAAAAAATGGCGTTAAAAGCTTACGAAGATGCTTGCATGAGAGCCGAATTATTTGGTCAACCTAAACCGGATAAGGAAGATTTCCTGTCAAAACATAAACATTTGGATATTGTGGAATTTGAGGAAGTGGATATTAAGACTACAGAGGTAATAGTTTTTTAATAATATAGGTATTATTACGTGGACAGGGTGTGTCTAAATAAAAAAATAAAAAATAATAAAAAAAGCACTGACGAATGACCTTTACCTTGTTAGGTAGGTACCTGTAATGTGAGGCTATTATTTTCATTCTGTTTTTTATTTTTCGGAATGGATGTGGAAATATTTTTTATGCATTTTTCCAGAATACTGCAATATTAAACGACGATTTAAATGAAGCAAGTGGAGCGTTAAGGGAATTGAATACAATACTGACTTCTACACAAACAAAGCTAAATCGTTTCAAGGTATTTGCAAAATTATTTAATTCTAGACTAGAACAGCTCGAATGACTTGGTGATTTCTTTTGTTGTCTTCGTAATTTATTGTAAGAACAGTTTGTATAACAAACTTCCTAGTAGGTATAACTATACCTATTACTTTACTTATTGTACCCGTGCGAAGCTGGGGTCAGTCTATAGTACGTAATAAGTAATTACTTAATAATATAGGTTTGCGTATAAACTGGTGCACTATAATATCTCCTGTGTAGATGGCTTATCTCTCTGAAGATTGGTTACGCGGCCGTAGTCTGTTGGGAAGACATATTAGCGGGTTTGAATGTGATGCCAGTATGAATCATGAGGAAAAGTCTTATTCCGTGAGAGAGAGAGAGACCCATACCTCAAATAAGTACCTATTCTCAAAAAATATTTTCAGGGCGTCTGCGGCACCGTCACGAACTTCTTCCGCATAAAATTAGCGGCGAAGGACAATTTGTCGTACTCCAGTGAACCCAGCTACATCGGTCAAACGAACTACGACAAAGACTATGTACCACCAAAAAACAACGATGGTTTTATTAACACAGGGCTCGGCCCTGAGGACAATGAAATGACTCCGCGCGCGGGAAAAGTTAAACAAAATGGCGGTGACATAAACGCTGCTTTGGCGGACTTGGAAAAAATGGAAGTCATAGAGAATAGTTCTTTATTAGGAAAAGCGGCTGTGATCGACCACAGGAAGCAAGTTTCTTCTCAAGTGAGCAAGTTGGATAACATGCTCATGCAAGCGGAGAGGGCAGAAGCGTCCTTGAGCAGTCAGAATAAGCAAATGCGCTCTTTTTTACGATAAAAGCAGTCCGAAATAGGTTGTTGAGATTGCTCGTAGGCTGCAAGTTACAGACTTTTTAATGACATACGAGTAAGTATAGGCATAGTAAACATCCGGACTCATCTGAACTAAAAGCGAAATTCGGAATCTTTAAAGATAGTTACTTGTCTCACAGGTTTTTATAAATATCTACAGATTGATCATAATCACAAAATGGAAATAATTATCAGATAAGGAACAGAACGATATTGATATGAGTTCAGTCATGCCTCAACGGTGATGCCAGACATACAGATGAGCTCGCGCACCTCGTAGGTATATGCCCGGGATGAGATCTGATGTCCACTGTAGCTATACGAACATGGCAGCCGGTCTGTATGGGCGAGAAGGGATCGTTCGCACATGCTCCGGAACGTACCTATCCGAGTTCGCGCAGCTCTCCTTCGACGAGTGCCGGCTCAGCGTTGGCCGGCAGGCCGCGAATCGCCACCTTCATGCTCCGGTCGGAGGGCAGCGAGTAGCAGAACCAGGAGATCCGAGCGGTTATCTCCAGCTGCGTGAGATATCGCTGGATGAAGCGGAACTCCTGGTCCGACTTCGGCATGAATGGGACGTCCTTGCAAAACGGACGTCCGTTGGGAGCAGTCTTTTTGAGCTCTGAGAACTGGGTGGGCTAATCCGGTAGCAGCTCAACGGTCGCTTTGGTGGTCGCGGTGGCAGCGGTATACAGATACGCTCTAAATTAAAATCGGTTGTACTGAATTTGTGACTTTAACCTAATACGTTTAAGGTTTATTTTTCTTAGGCGCTAATGTCATCGATGTGATGCCAGTATGGATCATGAGGAAAATTCTTATTCGATGTGTGAGAGAGAGAGACCCAATCGAATCCTCTAAAAATATTGATTTAATTTTTACATATTGCAATCAAATAGGTACCTATTCTTAAAAAATATTTTCAGGGCGTCTGCGGCACCGTCACGAACTTCTTCCGCATAAAATTAGCGGTCGGTCAACCGATGTACTGCAAAGAATATGTATCAAAAGACGACGACAGCTTCTTTGTAAACACAGGTCTCGGCCATGATGACAATGAAATGACTCCGCGCGCGGGAAAAGTTAAACAAAATGGCGGTGACATAAACGCTGCTTTGGCGGACTTGGAAAAAATGGAAGTCATAGAGAATAGTTCTTTATTAGGAAAAGCGGCTGTGATCGACCACAGGAAGCAAGTTTCTTCTCAAGTGAGCAAGTTGGATAACATGCTCATGCAAGCGGAGAGGGCAGAAGCGTCCTTGAGCAGTCAGAATAAGCAAATGCGCTCTTTTTTACGATAAAAGCAGTCCGAATAGGTTTTTGATTGCTCGCAGCAGGCTGCAAGTTACAGACTTTTTAATGACATACGAGTAAGTATAGGTATAGTAAACATCCGTGCTCAGATTCTGAACTAAAAGCGAAATTGGGAATAGTTAAAGATAGAATTTAGAATCTGAGCGAAGAAATTGAGCTGACCTTTTGTAAGATAATTAACAAGTCCATTGGTCCATTACCCTCGGACTAATCTCCAATTTGTTTTAAGTATGGGATTGCTGGTTTTTCAAATTATTTTGAAATTGAACCGATCGATTTTCTATTTTGATTTCAAAGATGTACTTAATCGAAATTGAAAAAAATCATCACTAGTTGGTGTTGACTCCTAAATAAATCGACCGAGCAAAAAGTCTGTAATTTGCAACTGCGCCCAAAGTTTTGTTCCGCCTTGCGTGCCAAAGTCCAAACTATGTTAAAATCTTAATTATATTTCGTCAATTATTAAGAGTTTATAATAGCTCGTGTTTCCATACAAACGCAGTTTTGTTTCAATTTAGAAATTGCAATTCACATTCATCATCAAATTTTGCAACTTTGGTTTTTGTTGTAAGAAAAATTAAGTTGCTTATCGATTGCGGAAACACTGCATCAATAATATAATTGCTGCAGTAGTTATTGGCTGAAGTTATGGTGTCATACGAGAATGAGCCAATCAGAGGTGATTGTAATTGTCACACTAGCACATCTTTAGACAATCCAGTCGCACAAATAAAATCATAGCTTTTTTGAGATAGTACCTATTTTCTTGCTTTATATATGGCTTTCACCAATTGCAAAAGGGGGGTTTGAATATTTGGCCTATCCAACGTTCCACCATTTTGATTTTTGTTTTCAAAATACTCAGAAAACATGTATAAAACAATAGCTGGCATCAATACAAACAAGTTTTATTTTATCTGCTAAACTGGTTTCTAAGATATAAGTATCAAAGCTGTGACTGTTATAGCTTATATTTCCGAAACCTGATGTTTTAGAAGATTTTTCTAGTAATAAAACTTGTTTGTATTGAAAGCAGCTATTAATTAATATTTTTTTTACGAGTGGCCGTTATTTTGAAAGAAAACCACAATGGTGAAGCCATAGATAAGCCAGGCTTCATACAAAAATATTCAAAGTTCAAACTCCTTTGATATGATAATGGTTCCACTGTCCACACGTAGTCAAAAAAACAATTAATTATAACTTACGTATGGAAACTCGACCTAACATGAGACTTGAAGTCCTATAATAGTACCTACCTAGATCATTCTTATATCCTTCTATTTAACCAAGCTAAAGTTTATCTATTTTACGCTATTATCTACCTACTACTTTAAAGTTAAATCTAAAAAAATTCAGAGATACCTAGATATTTGATGATATTAGTTTTTGAACATGCTATTAAAATACTAAAATCTAAAATATTTATTTAGCTTACTATGTATACCTAAAGTTTCTTCATAGAATTTTAAAATTATTTTTATGAATAGATAAGCTCATAGCCTAGCTATCTATCAATTAGCAAAGCTAAACAGTTTTAGGTGAATGAAAAAATCTCACGCTCGCATTCACAAGCATTAATAACTACTTTTACTCTGAATTCGAGCGCACTATGAGTGATTTTTTGGTTGTGTATAATTTTTTATGTTGTATATAAACGAAAAATCAACACGTATTTTTAATTTTTTTATTTTACTTAAGAATACCAAAGTTATCGTTTACGAAAGAGATCCACTTTTGAACAGATGGTTAGTGTCACTCTACAAACGTAATCTATCAGCTGTTGATACATTAGGCGCGCGCGGCGGCCGTCGACCTCTGAGCGCGTATATTAATTTCGTCGAATAGTATAACCATGATTTGCTTATTTTATGGTAAAAAAATATTTCAAAAAGTTACAAAACTATTAATGGAAATATATTCTATTAACGATATAGAACCACAAAAAAATTTATGCACTACCTAAAAATCACCCTGTATAGTACGCGGTATTAATGTTTGTGAATACAGGTGCATGTTATAATGCGTGATGTATTGTGATGTTGGTGCTTATGAAATTCTTATAATATTATTATGTTTTGGATGTAATATGTTATATAGTAATAGTTTTATATTATGTACTTTACTGCCGCACCCAGTGGCATTCATTACATTATTTATTCATGGATAACTAAGTAATAAAACTTAAATCACATCACAGTAGGTAGGTATAAGTACCTACTAAGGAAGTGTTAATCGAATCTGAGAGTGAATTTTTTAAATCATGTATCTACCTACCTACTAAAGATCTATAGGTAAAGATTAACAACTCAGATGCTGAGATCTATAGAGCAAGCTCTGACTCAGCTCAGACTCAGGATAGAGGGTAAAATGAGACACAAACATGCACTGACATAAATCTGTCTCGTTTTAACTCTGTCTTGAGTCTGAGCGTCACTCAGCTCAGACAGATTTCAGCCGAGTGCGCCAGTTAGTGCGGCAGTAAGAAATAGAATAATAATGACAATATTATAAACGAATATCTAAAGGCTAAAGTTATATAATAGATTCTTATATCTTATATTATCATGAATATTTTTAGGTATTGCAAATAAGAATGTACCTAATTATACATATTAAGACATTTCGTTTCTGTTCACGAGATCAGTGATACAAACCCTTCAAGTCCAAAATACGCTGTACGTACGTTTCACTCTGATAAAACAGCATCTTCGAGAGATTTTTGAAATATTGACACCACTATTGTAAAGCCTGTATTTGAGTAATGCATACACATACACACAAAGCAATATAGCAACAGTGACATAATTCAGCGAGTTGCGAAACTGAAGTGGAAATGGACGGGGCTCATAGTTCGAAGAGTTGATGTTCGTTGGGGTCCCAATGTGCTGGAGCAGCGACCCCGCACTGGGAAGCGCAGTGTTGGCAGACTCTCCTATAGGTGACCGACGACATCAAACGAGTCGCAGGCAGCCGTTGGATACAAGCGGAGCAAGATCGAGGCCTGTGGAAGTCCTTGCTAGAGACCTGGATGTTTATTAGTTGATATAAAAGAAGAAAAAGAATTTTGCAAATCATAATCAAATAAAAGGACATTAACTTGTATTTCTTGTTAAAGATATTTTGCTTATGCCAATCTTGATAGTACTAGGTAAAGAATTAAAATTATATCTATTTAAGCTTATAATTAAAATATGTTACGAGTGTGATATTAAAAAATAATGATAACTTTTAGTAAAACTTCCTTCTAAACAATACCTACCTACATATAATCGTTAAAATGATAAACTGTTAAATAATAAAGTTGTAAATATGTAATATGTATTTAATTTCATTTGAATCCTTTTTAATCGAGTTACTTTTGGCCGCAACTTCGTTTGCGTGGAGTTTATCCCAAAGGAACCTTTTTTCCGGGATAAAAAGCCTCTCTCTAAGTCCTCAACATACAAATAATCACGTCAATCTTTACCTTTGTTGCGGCGTGATTGGTGAACCAACCAACAGTAGGTCGGTCTCAGAAAAAGGTCGTCTGCTATAGCCTTAGCTTAGGAACACTCATTTTGAATTTTTCGTTGCAAAAAATATACCTGAAAATTTTACAAGAGGTAAGCAATGATTCGGTGGAAACCTGGGCTGTATTGAGGTCTGCAGAGATGCCGTATTGACTACCGGTACATTCAAGTGTTGAAGTGTTTGTACGAAAACGCCACTATGTCAGTACGTATACAGGACCAGACTACAAGGCCAATCCAATTGCAGCGTGGAGTGCGGCAGGGAGACGTAATCTCCCCGAAGCTCTTTACTGCTGCGTTGGAGGATGTCTTTAAGCTTCTGGATTGGAACGGACTTGGCATCAACATAAACGGCGAGTACATCACTCACCTTCGATTTGCCGATGACATAGTCATTATGGCAGAGACTCTGGGAGACCTCAATACAATGCTCAATGACCTCAGCAGGGTTTCTCAACAGGTGGGCCTTAAAATGAACATGAGCAAGACGAAAATCATGTCTAATGCTCATGCTCCGCTCCACCCAGTAATCGTGGAGAACTCTGCACTCGAAATTGTAGACGAGTATATATACCTGGGACACACAGTCCAGCTAGGTAGGTCCAATTTCGAGAAAGAGATCAACCGCCGAATCCAACTCGGCTGGGCAGCGTTCGGGAAGCTCAGAGATGTCTTTTCGTCCAAAATTCCTCAGTGCCTGAAGACTAAAGTCTTCGAACAGTGCGTGTTGCCAGTGATTACTTACGGATCCGAAACATGGTCGCTAACTATGGGCCTCATAAGAAGGCTCAGGATCACTCAGCGGGCGATGGAGAGAGCTGTGCTCGGAGTATCCCTGCGAGATCAAATCAGAAATGAGGAGATCCGTAGGAGAACCAAAGTCACCGACATAGCTCTGCGGGTTGCGAAACTGAAGTGGAAATGGGCGGGGCACATAGTTCGAAGAGCTGATGGTCGATGGGGTCCCAAGGTGCTGGAGTGGCGACCTCGCACCGGGAAGCGCAGTGTTGGCAGACCCCCCACTAGGTGGACAGACGACATCAAGCGAGTCGCAGGGAGCCGCTGGATTCAGGCGGCGCAAGACCGAGGCTTGTGGAGGTCCATGCAGGAGACTTATGTCCAGCAGTGGACGTCCATTAGTTGAAGAAGAAGAAGAAGAAGAAGAAGAAGAAGCAATGAATACCTAGGTATCTAAATAACTACCGAACAAAATATAACTTTAATTCAATACTGAGAAATATTTTTCCAATAATAACAAGGAAGTATCACGCGACCATCCAGACTCAACAAATGAATTAAGAACATCAAAAGATCATTTAATACGGCATTGGAGTGTCACGAGGAACAAGGGCAAACAAAAAACGGGAATACTCCAACCATGAAATCGTCAGTTATATAAGTGATTATTGTACCATGACCTATCAATCGCATCAAGATTGCCGCCGCAATGTTACATCTAGTCCTCGTCTCATTATTGCCAGTCATTCTCGCCAATCCGTTTCAAAAGTATCCGTACGTGTTTTTACTTGACGTCGGTAATGAAGAAATTGGGAAGTTTACTACGCAACAGATTAGACTATCGATTCCTGGAGGATCACTGGCGGTAAGGTACCCTGCCGTCGGAGAGGGAGACACGATTGGACATGTCAGAGTAACTGGAATCGACTTTGGAACTGACCTCAAAGCCAGCATTATTCAAGGAGGACCCGGGTACAAATTTGCTGTATTTGTATTTATAGGCAACCCGGGTACACCATACGACGCTGTTGTAACTATACAAACTGTACCAAATATGGATGTTACTCCGCCAAAGTTGGAGATATCTAACAAAGAAAATATAGATCAAGGATTGGAAGACGTCAATGACAGCTCGGAAGATACTAGTGATAATTCAATAACGAAAACTGTGTATAAAGGAAGTAAGAAGCAGGTGATGCAATCTAGTTCTAATGTTTATCATTATACAAGTAACGCTGATGATGGTTTTAAAAATGGGATAGATTCTCAAAGTGAAGAAGATTTCCACGATGAAAATGAAGATGATGATGAAGAGGATGAAGAAGATGATGATTATAAATCTAGTGAAAAAATCCAAAGTGGTTATTCAGACGAGAGTTCAGATGACGCTCGTGTAGCGGACGTGAAAAGAAATCAATATGGTATTTACGAGGCGTTCAAGCCACATTGGCTTGGAGGTGTCCGATTTTATCCACAAGCAGCATTATACATTCAGGACAAGTACGGAAAGCAAGTTTCTAACGAAAACAATGACAGCGAAGAGCTCAGTGAAAATTACTATAGGGATATGAATAACAATGTTGACGATTTTGGTTCCCCCGTTGAATACAGGAAATAAATGATTTAGGTAAAGGAATTAAAAATTTAAAATACTTAAAACTGTGTATATTTAGTCAATTTTTTTTCTATTTACTTAAATGTAAAAAAGTTGATTTGTGGAGCTGCAGCGTGCATAGTCCAGTCTTTAGGTACCCATTTAATAATAATGTGGAGTGTAAAGCATAAAGTTTTGTTCCTTACTTTGTGTTTTTTTTTATTAAAACATAGATTTTCAATCAAATCCTTACTAATATTATAAATGCGAAAAGTTTATTTGTTAATTTGTTCTTCAATAACGTAGCACGGAACAACGAATCGACGTGATTTTTAGCATAGTTCAGAACTCGGACAGTGACGAAAGCTGCCTTTTATCCTGGTATAAAATAGAGGTAAGTCGCAGGCAAAAGCTAGGTAAACATAACTTAATCGAACTAAAAATCCAAGATTTATCACCATCGCAATCAGACCTTTTTTGTCTTGGGGTCTGAACCCTTAAACTGGAGTCTCTTTACGTAGGTATTCTAAGTACAAACAATCCACTAGGTATAGTTCTTGCAATTCAAGAGGGCGCGTGAGCTTTACTTGTGGTTATATCGTGTGCGTAAGTGTGCGTGCCTGTCAGGAGCCTAGGTGGGATCGGTCAGGCGCGAGCTAGCTCTCACTCACAGATACGACAAACACACTACCATGAGCCATTTTTTTTCCTCCGAGCATGAGCCACGCGCCGTCGGAAATTGCAAGAACTATACCTCCCTGGCGCAGTGGTGAGCGCTGTGGTCTTATAACTGGGAGGTCTCGAGTTCGATTCCCGGCGGGGGCAATTTGGGAATTTATTATTTCCAAATTGTCTCTGGTCTGGTCTGGTGGGAGGCTTTGGCCGTGGCTAGTTACCACCCTACAGTCAAAGACATGCCGCCAAGCGATTTAGCGTTCCGGCACGATGGCGTGTAGAAACCCATTAGGGGTATGGGTTGAATTTACACTGCTATACCCCTTCCAAGTTAGCCCGCTACCATCTTAGACTGCATCTTCACTTACCATCAGGTGAGATCGCAGTCAAGGGTTATCTTGTCATCGAATAAAAAAAAAAATGTTATTTGCAGATTTAAGTAGGTTTGCTGCCTATAGTTTCGTGAAAACGAAATTGATAGAAAGCGTCACCTCACCTAACTTTCATTGAACGTTGGTGAAAAAGGGGCATAAGACATAGATGTACGAATATCAAGGACGCTCGGGTCTCAGTTCGGGCCGAACCCCTAGTAATAAAATACTTGAAAAGCGTGTAGGTACATCAGGGAAAGTTTCAATTAAATGATACTCGTGCCGTCGATATAATACGTTAACTGCTCGTAGGAGTTACACGAGTGTTCCAAATGACTTTGCTCCCACGTGGATAAAATTTTCATCGTCCCAAGGTTGATTCCTTAATTTACTGTAAAGATCTGAGGCTTTCCCGTCGAGAATACGGAATGATATTTTGTTATCCCCGCATGGGGTTGCGGACTGAAAAATACATTTATTTTCATAATACCTACTTCGTATTCGCTATTCCACTTTAAGATTTATCTAAATGATCATTTTTATTTATTATTGTGTCACTATATATATTAGGTTTATTATGTCATTTTATAATGGGTAACTTATACTTATACACGGTGTTATTTTATTCCCCGTAAACCCTGAAGGAGGTGAATGTGCTCATGAAACTAAATAACTTTCCCCAAGGAAGATAGGTCGAAATATCAAAAAAAATAAAATTGGACCCTCCATACAAAATTGACAATTAGCTGATTGATTTACTATGGGAGTTCCAAAATTTTTTTTCATATTTCGGAAAAAATAAGTGTTTCATATTTTATATTGACAATAATTACTTTTTACAAAAAATTGATGGGACGGAAATCCGACACGACCGGAGAGAGATAAGGCGCAGGACCGACAGCTTTACGTGCTCTCCGAGGCACGGGGGTGTCTCTTCGCCGCTAAGCTAACCTAACCTGACTCCGGGCTAGTAGGTACTGAAAATTTCTTGACACAAAAACCCAATACATTTTAAGGCCCGACCCAGGACTAGAACCCGGGACCTCGTCATTTGCAGTCGAACTTGCTAACCACTAGACCAACAAGGCAGTTATAAAAGAATATACGAATTATACAATCACCTCAAAATGTAAATAGGTTGTTTTTATCGTCGACGGGTATAACGGTCGATTGAATTTCAAATTTAGAATTTTGAAGCAAACGGCAGCGATCCGTTCCATAATTCCAGTTTATATGCCCGTGAAATATGTACCTACCGATGCATTCGAGATAATATTGTTTCGGCCCGAATACATTCTGTTAGATAGTTAGGGCTAACATTGCGTATCAGGATCGATCTCGGCGCAAAAACGCGACTGTAGTCGCCTTGCATTCCCAGATTTCCATTAGATTTTCCTCAGGGCATCGTGGTGCGTCGTCTCCGTCGTTCTGAAACAGAAATTAAAACATATTAGAAATTTTCCAAAATTTTCCTACATTTTGACGGCCAATACCGGTATTCCGGTATTGGAAATCGTTATTGCGGCCGTCACACTGTTGCGATCATTCTTCGACAATCCCACAGATGAATTATCACATTAGATAAGCTACGCATTGTACCTAACATTTTTTTTTAATTTTCATTTTTTGTTCTACTGTATTCTGTTCTACAGTGTTTCTACTTTATTTTTGTCTCGGTCATGTCTTAAAAATTATATGTATTGCATTTTTGAAGCTTCACTGTGGAAGCACTGTATACATATAGCTTAGTTTGGTTACTTATTGTAAAATTATTTTATTTTATTTTTTGAAAAGAGCAACTGCTGAGTTTCTCGCCGGTTCTTCTCAGCAGAATCTGCATTCCGAACCGGTGGTAGATTTATGGCGTGTCATAAGTGCTACAAGGTAGCCTACATGAAATAAATAAATTTTGAATTTGAATTTATTAACGTAAAAAAATTCGACCAAAACCAGGACTTCACACTGGTATCTAGTGATGTCAGTCGCGTAATCCATGTTGCATGTAACTGTTTACCATCTGCTAAATAATACAGAACATCGTGGGGCTGAATATTTAGCACAAAGGCGGTGATCGAATGGGGATACGAAATTCAAATTCGGTTGAAAATAGAACAATCGGGAGCACTCTTCGGTGGGGAGAACCGCTATCGAATAAATAGCATCATTTTATAACCGTTAACTTGAATTTAAGTATCTAGGTATTAGCACGGTCTCGTCGTTATGTGGTATGGAAAATATTGAGGTACTTTTCCATGTTTTTTTTTATTTGATGACGAGGTAGTCCTTGACTGCGATCTTACCTGATGGTTAGGGACGATACAGTTTGATAGTAGCGGGCTTGCTTGGAAGGGGTGTGGCAGTTCAACGCATACCCGTAAGTGATGATTTGAACAGACTATACCTATCGGTAAGTTGGGAGACCCTTCATAAGGTCATCAGGATAGTCGCAGGGACCTCCCTGCTGAATACAGGTAGCGCAAGACCGAGACCCGTGGTAGCTCATGCAAGATATATTTGAGATCTGTCGGTAGATAAAGAAGATGTAGATTAACGCTCTATGTCTATATTATGGTGATGCAGTGCTCCATTATAAAACCTCGTTTATTCGTTACCTCAGTTTACAAACATCACCAGACTGAATGTTACACTATTAGTAATGTTGCAACTCCTGCGTCCTAAATTGTAGACGCTGATTCACGCAATAACGGGCTCAGTACACTTGAATGAAAAACGTTTTTTTTTTCGATGACAAAGACTATCCCTTGACTATCTCAAAGCTATTTCAAATCCCTAAGACATAAGAAGATAAGTAAAAGTAGGATAGTAAATCCATGTGAATGAGGAGAGCTATAGATAATCGAGTGATATTGGATATTGGACAGAAGTAGGCGTTACTTTGTACGTTTCATGGTAAGTTTCTAGTTTTGCGGATAGCTGGTAATTGCAAAATTCTTTTGCAATTCCGCAATCCGCAAAACTAGAAAAAAATTGCGTGACTTACGCGCTACACACTACCGCTCTTCTACGAGACTAGTAATAAAAATACAGGAACAACTAAACGCTAACAAGGAGCACCACCAGTGGCGTAACTATAACATTTGAGGCCCGTGGCAAATTCATCGGATGGGGCCCTCCCTCCCAAAGAATTATATCAATTTTAATTTTGAATGAAAATGATCGCTCGGCACTAGCCGTAGTCACTATATAGTCACAGGAATGGCTTTAAATGTTGGAATCCTCTTGTGCTTTCGGCCCTCTCTGACTGAGGGCCCTTTCCTGCTGGAGGCCCGTGGCATTTTGCCGTCTTGCCACCCTATAGTTACGCCACTGAGCACCACACACTTCTAGAATTCTTCCAGAATACATTCTACGTAAACACTCCGACACTTGAGCATCTTTAGGAGATGCTGACTCTACAATGCACAAATGCAAAGTGAGCATAGTGTCAATATCAAAATACCCTCACCAGTACTCCCCTCCCCTCTGCTACTACTACCTACTAACTCTCCACCCCATTCATTTTTTAGGTGCTCAAAAACGAATAACCTTAAGACTTTGGGGGCCAAAGTTTTGGGCTTGAATACCCTGCACTGAGGCTGAAATCTATAGACTGCCCTCTCACTCAGCTCAGACTCAAGACAGAGTTAAAACGAGACAGATTTATGTCAAAGCATATTTGTGTCCCATTTTAACTCTATTTTATGTCTGAGCTAAGTCAGAGAAAGTGTTATAGATCTTAGCATCAGAAGCGAGAGAGAATAAAGTGAAATGTATTTTCAGTAGGCGCTTTAAAATTAATTGAACAATTTTAATTAACATTAAATGTTGATGCTCCCGCCTATTACGGTAAATTATGTATTTATTGTAAAATCCAATTAAGATTTATTTACCTATAACCTTAAGTAGTTATTTCTTGCACAGAACAAAATAATTGGTTTAACAATTTCAGCGGAATGGCAATTATAATTTATTATCTTTGCGCCTAATTGTACCTATTTTATTGGGCCCTTGACATTTACAGAGTGAGGTTTATTTTCAGGTTAAGCGCAACACGTGCCAGTTGTGGTCGCAAAATTTTGAAAATATTATATTAATCAAGCGCATAATACGCCCGCGACTTTCCTGTTTTGAAAGCAATTATCCAGAGGTGTGACAGAAGCGTGACAGTCAGCGATAGTGAAATAAGTCTGGTAAACAGTCCGGCCTTTCTTTTTCGTCGGTCCAATGCTTATATTCATTCGCTGGTCCAATGCCATACCTCTAACTTTTGTTCTTACTAAGTTCTAACTTCTAAGCAATAATGGACACCTTGCTGCACCTGGATCTAAATGAATATTTTTGGTCAAAATTTAATACAGTATACTTCCGTTTTCTTGGGAACATTATATTGGTTTTGCAGACCATCATTCTTTCTAATTGCATTGTAATTTGTAACTTACCTAATGAAAATTTCAATGACCTACTCGGCTGTATGTGAGATTTGTATGGATAGCTTGGCGCATTTATATTAACATTTCGAAATTTATACAATGTCACTTGAACTACTACAAAGTAGTATTTGAATACTTTGCAGAAGCACCAAAGTATCAAACATCACTCAGTTATACCTACATCGGAAACAACCATCTGCAGCTTAGGATCCAGGCCTCACCAGGATAAATAAACCGATATCTTCAGTGGTCAGCAGTGTTCTTCGGGGCAGTTTATTGTTTAGCAGACTAAAGCTTCAGCTAGCCGTAACATAATCCAGACCTGTAGGTAAAGACCTTTCATACAAAATACTAGCTAAATATACAAGAGGCTTAAGGAAGTTAATACAACAATTTGTAAAATAGTCAACTGATAGACTTCCGTCCACAGCTGGGCATTGCTCTCTTGAAAAGATCGCCACGAAATCCTTAACCCCCCTGAAAATATCACCACAGAATCCCTAATCCCCCGAAAAGATCACCACGGAATCCCTAACTCCCCCAAAAGATCACCATGGAATCCCTAACTTCCCGAAAAGATTACCACGGAATCCCTTACCCCCCGAAACGATTACCACGGAATCCCTAACCCACCGAAAAGATCACCATGGAATCCCTAACTTCCCGAAAAGATTACCACGGAATCCCTAACCCACCGAAAACATCACCATGGAATCCCTAACTTCCCGAAAATATTGCCACAGAATCCCCAACTCCCTGAAAAGGCCTGCGTTACCTTTTATCCCGGAAAATCAGAGGGTTCCTTCGGGATTTTAAAAACCCAACGTGGGCGAAAGCTAGTTAATTACATAAGTTGCGTGTTTATATTCCATGAATGATATGCTCTGTGTGAAATGCCACTGCAGTCGCAAAGTTCTCTAAGTTATTTGTATTGGTAAGAACCCCAGTAAATCCTGGCGTAGACGTTAGTAGGGCTAGCTGCAGACAGTTTACGAACTGCGAAATCATGGCACGTCCCATTTCGAAGACGTGTTACCGTGTCTCGAAATAATACGCCTATAGCGTCCTTGTCCTGAAATATATGCACTGGTTTAATGACCCCCGTCTGGAGGAGGGAAAACTTCTATACAGTTGCATAAAATGTATTTTTTTTATTCGATGACAAGATAGAAATTGACTACGATCGCACCTAATGGTAAGTGGTGATGCAGTCTAAGATGGTGTAGTTAAATAACTAATACTTATACCGATTACATTCAATTACTAAGCAGATATATATTAACATACACACAACTACATTAATTTCCCCAGGTCATTCCCCTGTACATAAATCAAAAACTCTAGAACTTATATTATTATACTCGTATGTACATAGGTACATACTATAGAGTATAGTGATGTTGGGCATATATAAGTACAAATTATATACTTTAAAAATTCTTTTTACAAAACCGACTTCAAACTCCACTACAAAGTATATCAATTGTGTCTATAAAAGAAGAGTTCCCTCGATTACTCCAGGATCACATCATCAGATGACAACTGATGACAATGGGACCGTGGGAAGTATACCCTTTCAACCAAAAAAAGAATTTTCCAAATCGGTCCAGGTGTTTCCGAGTGATGGGGGAACATACATTAAAAAAAAAAAGTAAAAAAAAAGATTCCGATGAATTGAGAACCTCCTCCTTTTTTGGAAGGCGGTTAATGATTTTTCTTTCTTTCTATTCTTTCAACTTCTAGGTTGCAAGGTCTTGGTTCTACGCAGCATCACAAGTAATGTAAATGTTTAGTTACACGTTATGCGCTTTTTAGTTACACCATCCGCATTTGGTTTCCAGCAAAAATAGCCTGTGACTCACTGAACGTTTAAAATACTGCAACAGTTGAGTGGTAGCCCATTTTGCATACGGTTAGGAGACATTGAGGAAAATGCCAGACTCAAAAGCTCCTCTCGAAATTATAAAAATATTTTTCCTCATACCTATTCGAAAAACGAAAATTGGCTTTAGAGGATAGCGGGAACCAAATTTAATTCCGTACTTATGGGAAAGGCAAGAAACTTACGGAGAATTCTCAGGCGTCCAGGTTTCCTCTGCAATGTTTTCTTCCACCGTAAAAGCAGGTGATATTTCTAGAGTTACAATTTTGACGTGTCATAAGAACTACAAGTTGGCCTACATATTAAAAAAAATATAGCTCCGAAGACACATATAGCAGTATATCCGGGATGGAATCCGTGATTGCCTGAATACGAGACCACAATCTGAACCACGAGGGTATCACTACGTGTGCAAAGACGTCAATTTGAAAGGCCAGTCGAAACACCTGTGTAAATATAAAGTTGTCATCAAACCAGAACAAAACAAAAAGATTGCGAATTATGATAGATCGCTTCGACTGTTTGCTTTATAATTCGTTCACCTTGCCTCTGTCCCTGATACTGTCCGCGATCAATCATATTGGAAGGTTTATTTTACAGAATTCGACTTTCAGAGACGCTTTTCTCGAGGTTGTGATCTGTTTGCTTCTCTTGATTTTGGTAAACAGCAAATTCGACTTTGGTAAAGCTCTGGCCTTCGCTTGCTGTCAGGATGGAGCCTTGTAAATGGCGTCCTTCAGAGGCTGGAGGTGACACTGGTATCTTGCTTTTCTTGAGATTAATAAACAGCAAAGGCCTCAGTGAAATTCTGGCCTTCGCTTGATTTCAGGATGGAGCCTTGTAAATGGCGTCCTTCAGAGGCTGGAGGTGACACTGGTATCTTGCTTTTCTTGAGATTAATAAACAGCAAAGGTCTCAGTAAAATTCTGGCCTTCGCTTGATTTCAGGATGGAGCCTTGTAAATGGCGTCTTTTAGAGGCAGGAGGTGACACTGGTATCTTGCTTTTCTTGAAATTAATAAACAGCAAAGGTCTAAGTGAAATTCTGGCCTTCGCTTGATTTCAGGATGGAGGCACCCTTTAGAGGCTGGAAGTGTCCCTGCATCTTTCATCATCTTCACGCTGTTCTCGCATCTCCGCAATGACCGTCTGATTTTATTACATATTAATATTATTATTGCGGACAGAACTAGCTTATTCCTGCATAAAATTCCCTCCCAAGGTACGTCGTACTTCGTATCGTATCGTCTTCATGAGCTTCACAAAGATTTACGTGGGGAGTTATATGAAGGGACGACCAATGTTTGGTTATGACTTTTGACGCGGATACTAGCATCCTTCTAGGAAAATAGCCTGCAATCTTCTTACCGTGTTTTAAATGTACTATGCGAGAAATCTGTGTGTGAGTGTAAGTACCTAAGAAGCTAAACATAAAAGCGTTTGCACTTTGCTCATTATAACCATTTATAACTCTCGTTTATATAGCGGTTTGAGGGTCGTCGACCTTTCCAATGGCGAATCATTAAAATTGCACGACTACCGGGCTGTTAACGGATCAACATTGTTATACAAATATGTCTTAGGTATTATGAAAGTAACATAGTAAAAAAATACATCAAGTTTTTGAATGTATAATATAAACGTAAAAATTCTTTTTATTCAAATTCAAAATTATTTATTTCATAAAGGCCAACTTCTAGCTCTTATGACACGTCGTGATTCTACCACCGGTTCGGAATGCAGATTCTGCTGAGAAAAGCAAAAATCAACTTCAAACGCCACTACAAAGTATATCAATTGTGCCTATAAAATTTGAAGAGTTCCCTCGATTTCTCCAGGTTTCCATCATCAGATCCTGACCCGATGACAATGGAACTACCTGGGAAGTAAACCATTTCAAACAAAAAAAGAATTTTCCAAATCGGTCCAGGCGTCTTGGAATAATCGGGGAACATACATAAAAAGTTAAAAAAAAAATATTTCCACAAAATTCTGATGTGATGGAATATTTTGACTATTTTTCACGTGATGAGCACACAAAAATCTAGGAGAAACGTTACTTGAACTTCAAAAAGGTATTTCGTTGGAGGACTGTGTAATTATTATGACTTCGTTATATAACCTTTTATTATAGTTAGTTATAGGACGAGGTACTTAGATTCGGCCTTCAGCCAGCATCTCTTCTGCAACCGTCACGTATATTTTGCGTCATAGCTTTCAGGCGCAGATTTATCGCAAAATAATCTCAAGCTTTCTCTTTTATATATGAAGAGTTTTTATAATTAATTGCGCGGATGCCCGCGACTTCGTCCGTTTCTTCAATTCACAATCGACAGTACCTAAATCCTCACGGTTTAGGTTGGCAGAACCCCTGCAGCATTAGGATTGAGGAGTTGGGTCCTGGAATTCAACGATGTACTCTTTCCTTGGTACCTACAAGAACTATACATACTCGACAGTTCCTAAATCCCCACAGTTTAGGGGGGCAGTACCGCTGCAGCATCAGGATTGAGGAGTTTGAACTCGAAGTTTTATGGGAGCATCTCGCAAAGTTTTTGTATCGATTAAGAAAAGATTCACGCAAATCAGTTTCGAAATCACGGAGATAGACACGCGGACGAATTCGTGGGCATCGACTAGTCGAAATATAAATTAATCATGATATTAACACGGCGGAGAATATTGGAGAATTTTATACCACTAACTTACTTACTTGATATTATAGAGAATATAAGCTCTTACTTAGTGCTTATATTCTCTGTGTACCTATGGAGTTTTTCTCGAACCACTCTTTTGCAGCAATGTTTGTAGCGGACAGATCGTATTACGCAGATCCATTTCACCAGAATTAATTTCTTATAATATTTTTTATTTAATTATATTGAATATTTATTTATTTATATATGAATAACCGTAAACAAAAATGTATGGGGAAGGTAGTACGTACCTAATACGTGTTTATTATCGTAAAATGTTTTATTGCAATCATTAGGACTGCATCTGGCGTTTCGAGGTCACAAAAACGAGCCTAATAAATGCACGCAAACCATTCTATTTTACAACCGATTTTGCAAGACCTCAATTTTCAACGATGGCTTCGGAATATTGTCTGAAAATGGCTCTATAATTGGATGTATTATAGTAAATGGATGTATACTTTAAAATATGAATAGCACGAAGAGCAGTTTTGGGGAGGCCAAATAGGATCAAGTATTTTTTTTTTATTTTTTTTATTCGATGACAAGATAGCCCTTGACTGCGATCTCACCTGATGGTAAGTGACGATGCAGTCTAAGATGGTAGCGGGCTAACTTGGAAGGGGTATAGCAGTGTAAATGCAACCCATTCCCCTAATCGGTTTCTACACGCCATCGTGCCGGAACGCTAAATCGCTTGGCGGCACGTCTTTGACGGTAGGGACCACCCTACCGTCAAAGACGTGCCGCCAAGCGATAGTTTGGCCGTGACTAGTTACCAAACTAGTCACGGCCAAAGCCTCCCACCAGACCAGACCAGAGACAATTTAGAAATTATAAATTCCTAAATTGCCCCCGCCGGGAATCGAACCCGAGACCTCCCAGTTATAAGATCACAGCGCTCACCACTGCGCCAGGGAGGTCGTCAAGTATGGTCAAGTTTACATGTTGCTAAGGGATTCGAAGAAAGGATCGATACCTGAGTTAACCTAAGAAGTATCGTAGTATCAATACTTTTGGTTCGATACTTAGGAAAGTTCCCGAAAGCTGTACCACTCCGTCGAGAGAGATAACGCTATATATCAGAAAGAGAGAGTATAGAGTATAGACTATAGTCTGCTGTCTGACGTGTGCGTACACAGCTCTATACAAAATAGCACTCTTATATGGACAACATGAAAATCGATGTGCACAGATGTGAATTCAGCCTAAGGGCAAAAAATATGAGTTGAATAGGTTACTTCTCCAACTCAATGAAAATAATGAAAAAAATCACTAAAAAAGGGTTTAGATAAAAAATGTTTCTTCTTATTTTTTGCGTCGCGTAAATGCTGTAAATCTTTTGCACTATTTAATTAAAGGTAAAGTTATTTTTTATAAATAGTCCTTCTGCTTGGCTGCGTTCTTTTTTTTTAACTTAAATACTCAATTTCCTTAATTTAGGTAGTTGCTAAGAGAAATCCCGATTTTTTGTTTTTCTATCTTGTTTACGTTAGAAAAACAAAAAACAAAAAAGAAAGATGTATTAACTCAGAAATATAAGTATATCCGTAAGTAATTGTCTCGTTGGTCTAGTGGTTGGCATGTTCGTCTATGGATGACAAGGTCCCGAGTTCGATTCCCGAGTCGGACCAAAAAATATATTAGGTTTTTCTGTTAAGAATTTTTCATTGGGTAGGTTCGGAGTTAGGAAGTTGAAGGTGAGTAACCCCCCAGCCTCAGAGAGTACGTAAAGCCGTCGGTCTCTCCCCGCCTTGCATTCGAGTCGGATTTCCATCCCATCAGGTTATGAGAGTGAGGGAATGGTAAGTGCACTTGTGCTTACATACACACTTATGCATTATAATATCTCCTTCCCACGCATCTGTGCGGCTAATCTCTGAGGAGGTTGGCCACCGTGACCGGATTCGGTCGGGGGTACAATATTATTTTGTCTATCTGTCACTCTGTCAGGAAGTTAACCTATATTTTATGAGTCCTACCTACATTTACAAGTTAGTATACCTACCTACATTTTCAAAAAAACTTACTAACTCTCACTTACTTAACTAAGTTTAGTGTTTGTCCTAAAAAAAACTCAAACTTATCATTAATTACTTATTGTTTATTAAAATAAAGTAAAATTACTCTTGGTTTTTTCTGATGGATTTAAACAAATAGGATTGTTGTTCCTTGCATATTTTAAGTATGGACAGAGAATCGAACATCTGCTAGTAGGTACCTACATCAATTCACTAAAGCTAAGGTCATCTGAAAAGTTGTTTATTATTTTTCTCGGTTTTCCTCGGTCATCTCAATCGAATCGCTGGACCGCGGCGGCCTTGCTCTTTTTTTGCGACAATCTTCCTTGTCGTGACTGGGCAAAAAATGTTTGTTTACATTAAGATGAAGAAAAATCGAGGTGGGTAGGTAGCGGAATGTATTTTCACGGTTCATCAAACACGATGACCGCTTACAATACGTTGTGATATCTATTTCTTTAAGCCAAGCCGAAGTTGACTAATATCCTCCTATCCCCTCCAAATAAGCGGAAAGCTTGCGCTAGGAGTGGGTAGGAAGGCGTACACAGGGTAGGCATAACGCGGAAAAATGATATAAAATGGAGGAA
The DNA here is from genome assembly GCA_933228805.2 of Hipparchia semele. Classification (NCBI taxonomy): domain Eukaryota; kingdom Metazoa; phylum Arthropoda; class Insecta; order Lepidoptera; family Nymphalidae; genus Hipparchia; species Hipparchia semele. The sequence continues at coordinate 2,643,638 of OW121719.1, forward strand.
ATCGCCAGTACGAGTTATAAAAACTTAAGGGTAGGCTTTTTATAATTTGTACAATGCCTACCCTTAAGTTTTTTATAATTCGCACTGAAGATTTTTTCCATTTTGTATCATCTGCCTACCCTGTAGTACATCCTGTGCACGCCACTGCCGTAGGATAATAGTGCAACGGGTGGAATTCGAACCTGTGACTTTTCAGTTTTTAGTCCGCATGCAAAGAGCATAGAATTGGGTATTTCACAATTTTTTTTATATGCTTAAAATAAAGTAAAATAATATTAAAATACAATGTCATTTTTGTTTTTTTTTTAATATCTTAACTAGTCTCGAAAATATAGAGCTTTAAAGTATCCCGTTAGACAGAGAGAGCTTTACTGACATGTGGCGTCACAAATTCAGTAGCTCCGTACACGTACACTGTCCATACAAAATATCGTTTTAGAAAGAGACGGATACAGTCGCAGTAAAACAGCGTATAACTTATTTGTCTTTTGACCGATTTATTTTCTTTTTTTACAAATGTTATTCTTACACGTTACATTTTCGATTCTAATGAATGAATATCCACATTGGGACAACAGGAAAATACCCAATTTGCAAATTGTGCAGGAAAAAATAGGTAATAAATGATGGTGTAACATTGCACCTAAGGACTGGTGAAATGGACATTTGTGTGCATCATAGCTATTTTTCCAATGACTTAGCATGTTTTGCCGGATTTGTAATGGTTGTAATATGTTGAAATTATAATCCCTACTAATATTATAATCTGAATGTTTGCTTGTTGGTTTGTTCTTCAATCACGCAACTATGAATTTGTTGCATAGTTTTTTAAGCTATTGCATAGCTTCTATCGCGGGCCAGCGTGGAGACCGAATCCAGAAATTCCGTAACGAAAATAACCTGACACGGGACTCCTCTACGGTGAGCCGATAGATGGCGTTGATAAAAAATGCTATGCAATAGGTTTACCGCGGCAGTCCCCGAGTGCCACACGTCTTTTTTTATTCAAGTATTTTTTTTTAAATAAAAGTTAATCGGAATACGATCATTTTATTATAATTTATTATTAAGGAAATTCAAAGACATGTAGTAATATTATGAACTAGTACATAAAAATAACAATAGGTTGCCAATGTCCCAGAACAGGAACTAATACTTTGTTAAATAAAAAAATAATTATTATATTACTCTGTGTAAAGATTTTATTTTATCATTTTGTAGTAATCGAAGTACCTAGTAATCTGATAACAATATATTTTTATTGGCAGTAGTTGACGTCATATTTAGCAGATTTGCACTACACGCAGATATACTGATAAATTTTTAAGCTATTGCATAGCTTCTATCGCGGGCCTTGAGCGTGGAGACCGAATCCAGAAATTCCGTAACGAAAATAACCTGACACCCCACGGACACGGACTCCTCTCACCGCTAGATGGCGTTGATAAAAAATGCTATGCAATAGCTTTACCGCGGCAGTTCCCGAGTGCCACACGTCTTTTTTTTTAAATTAGATGACAAGATAGTCTTTGACTGCGATCTCACTAAGTGTCTCCTTACTACTATTTCTTAAAAGAATATCAGCCAAGCTGAAATTGCTCGAAAAATAGCAATATAGCAAAAAAATAATTCTCTCTGTTCATAAGTTCCCTCCGAGAATACTTACACTTTGAATGTTACATAGAATAATACTCCTTCAGGAGACATCGTGGTTGCTCCACGTGATCATGTAGGTACATAATAACTAAGTTAATAAGGTAAATAGGTCAAAGACATGCGCCGAGGCGAAGGTCGTAACATGTCGATAAAAATACACAATTCTATCTTGGAATTAGCATCACTAGCCTTTTCTATTTTTGTATTAATGTCGTAGCCAGATCGCTTTAATTATCCACATTATGAAACGCCCGGTTATTTCAAGGAATACCATTTTTCACTTCATGAATGTAGCATGGCTAGGGCCTGGAATTCTCTTCCGAGAGTTGAGTGAAATAGGCATCTTCTAGGCAAGCAACCGCACCACAATTTCACCCTCACCACCTGGGTGCCTGGAACACTTCGACCATCCGATGTACCAGATCTTTTCCCTCTCGTACTTTGAAACTGTGGAACCAACTTCCTGCGACGGTATTCCCACTAAATTACAACATGGGGTAATTCAAGGGGCGGACCAACAAATTCCTAAAAAGCCGGCAACGCATTGGTGGTGCCTCAGGTGCTACAAATGTTCATGGGGGGCGGTAATCACTTAACATCACGTGACCCGCCTGCACGTTTGCTCCCTAAAAATATAAAAAAAGTGCGTTTCGTCTTAGGCTAGGTTTAAATAAATAAATAGGTTATTTGTGCGATAGTGGCGCATTGAGAAAACAAAAAAATATAACCTCAATAGCGCAACGGTTAAAGGTGCGGACTGAAAACTGAAAGGTCGCAGGTTCAAACCCCACCCGCTTATCTGGAGGGGATAGGAGGATATTAGTCAACTTCAGCTTGGCTAATATTCTTTAAAAAAAATACGGTGCATTGAAGTTATGTATTGATACTGTACAATTACCTGTTCACGTGTTAACTACCTTCAGAACACAGACTCTCTAAATATACCTATAAAAGGAAAATGTGACTGACTAATTGACTGACTGACGATTTACTGACTGACTGACTGATCTATCAACGTACAGCTCAAACCACTGGACAGATCGGGCTGTAATTTGCCTCTATGGCCCTCCCCCACGCCCTATGACTTACCACCAATGCTTAAATTGCTTGCTTCGGCTGTCCACAAGGTAGATAAGCTACTTACTGTACCTAACGTTTTTAGTTTTGAAAAGAGCACCTGCTGAGTTTTCTGCCGGCTCTTCTCAGCAGAATTAGCATTTCGAACCGGTGGTAGATTCTCGAATGAGCCACAAGTTGGCCTACATTTTTTTGACTGCGATCTCACCTGATGGTAAGTGACGGTGCAGTCTAAGATTGTAGCGGGCTAAGTTGGAAAGGGTATGGCAGTGTACATTCAACACATACCCCTAATCGGTTTTTACACGCCATCGTGCCGGAACGCTGAATCGCTTGGCGGCACGTCTTTGACGGCAGGGTGGTAACTAGCCACGGCCTAAGCCTCCCACCAGACATGATATAAATAATTTTGAATTTTAAGCTATTGCATAGCTTCTATCGCGGGCCTTGAGCGTGGAGACCGAATCCAGAAATTCCGTAACGAAAATAACCTGACACGGGACTCCTCTCACCGCTAGATGGCGTTGATAAAAAATGCTATGCAATAGCTTTACCGCGGCAGTCCCCGAGTGCCACACGTCTTTTTTTTTTTTTTTTAATATAACTTCCTTATGTCATTTACTTTAAGATCGTCATTGTACATATATGTTTAAGTAATCGTTGGTGGTAGGCCCCTAGTTGTCTATCGCTAGATAGACAAAGCCGACTGGAGTAATGTAGTAGCATCTCCCAATGGACAAGATTCTCTTTGCGCCAGCGAAGAAGTACAGTTAAGTAAACACAAAGGATTACACAATCACAACGGCATTTCTAACAGTGAACCACAGTAACCAAAATTATTCGTCTAACCTAAAACAACGATCCGAGGTGGATTCCATATCCATTTATTCATGTTGAGCAAAGGGCATTGTTTATTGAGAGGCAGCGATGTACACCGCGATGGGCAAAGTCACGTGCCCATAGAAATTTTATAATTTACCCTCGGAATTGACACGAGACCATCAGCCGCTCATGGATGCAGAGAGGCGAGGTACATTCGAGCTCTACAATGATTTTTGTCAGCGTTTGTAACGAGTGAAGTCCACTGTTGGGCCATTTATCTCTTGCAATGATTGCGAAAACAAGATTGTCGCGATATCTCCGAGTCTTCTTGTGCGAATTTGCACTTGTCTATATCTCTGGCTGAATGTCCGTCAGAGTCACAGACTAACTTTAATTTATAATTTAATTTTTTATTTTTAAAAATAATTTCATCATCATCATTTGAACCCTCGGACGTCCACTACTGAACGTAGGCTTTTCCCAAACAGCGCCACCACACCCGGTCCTCAGCCCTTCTCATCCAGCCACTTCCCGCAACTCTCTTTATATCTCTTTATATTATATAAAAATAATTTAGTATTAAGTAACTGTTTATTAATGTTTAACAATGTAATTTGTAATTAATTGTTTATTATTGCTATCAATGTAAATTTAAATTCAATCAAATATAAATTTATCAATGGGGGATACTAAAGTAGTCGTGCTTAGTTTTTTTTCCCCGGGATCTTAACACAAAAAGCTATAAGTTATGTATAATTTCAGTAATTTTTTAGTAAAATCATCATCTAAAAATGAATATTGTGCACTTTTTTGCACTTAAATGAAAGGAAACAAAATTAATAAGCTTATATTTTATTTATTTAGTTGATGTATTGTGGCTCTTACGACAAATGGTGACACTATCACCGGTTCGGAAAGTAGATTCTGATTTTTAGATTATTATTAGATAGATTGAGATTAGAAAAAAAAAATTTAGCTTATCTACCTTGCAAGAGTGTCTCTATGGTACTTCGCAGAGAAACTTTTACTAAGTACGAATATAACTCCTAGGATTTATGCTCGAATCTGCTAGTTATTTAGCTGGTATTAAATCAGAGTTTGGCCCAGTACCTAATATAATAAGTAGCTAAGTTATTTTCTACTCGGATGTCTCGACTCATTCCGAAGGGGGCACATTGCTGCCATTAGTAAAATAGTGTCAATGCTGAATACTTTGTGAGCATTTGTCATTCAGTTCGGCCGATCTTTACCATTATTATCGAAACTGTATCTAGTTGGAACCTTGAAATCATTCATTTCTCAGTTACTACGCTATTATATTGTTAACTAGCAAGTGCCTGCTACTTTATCTATGTGTTTGTTCCTAAAACGACAAAGCCTCGAAAATGATAGCAAAAATCTCGAAAAGTGAACCGTTTAATTAAACCTCTAATCTTTACTAATGAATGCACGTAAAAAAACTATCGAAAGTTAAAACGGTAGAGGAGTGAAGGCTTTTCAAACATGTATGTATAATGCATATATAAGTTACATACATAAGTTGCAATTTCTGTTTAACGGAATCTTTTTCCAGCATACAATTTTAACCTCAGTGGTTTTTCGTATGTAAATAAGAAAAAATGTTTATATTTTTTTTCTTGATAATAAAAAGAAAAAAACAATAGATGATGACTTTCGAAATCGGTTCGGTTTTTCAAAATCTCGCAGCAACTATGTATTTCTACGGAACAAAACGTAGCATATGTGATAATCCCGGGTATAATCTATCTAAATTCGAAATCGGTCCAGTAGTTTTTGCGAGAAGGAGGAACAAACATGCACACATACAAACTTGCGCCTTTATAATATTACTGTGATTAGTAGGATTAGCAGGATAAATAATATTTCTTAGTATGGATACAGATTGAGATAACCATCTGCAATAATAGGTCATAGCGTATCACAAATCTTTGCGGTTAGTCCTTGACTGAATGCGGTAAAAAGCTACTATTCAAATTGTACTCGTACATCGCAGTTCTACAGGTAAAACCCCCAAAATAATGCATAATGCATTTTCCTGTTTTCGTCTTCTCACATGCCCTCTATCGATTTACAAGTGGCACATATTTCTGATACTAGATATTTCTCAAGGAGTTTGCTAACGTTTTATGGACGTGGAATGTTGTAAATAAATAAGATTATAGCTAAAGTCTAGACGAGGTGAGTGAATTTCTCAGGAAGCGTACAAACAGAGATTACCTGCTGCACTTGTAAAACCACTTGTTTTCAATACGAATCAAAACACCATTCTTTTGGCTTATCCTATTATAACATTGTATATTTCGCTCATTTGCGACAAGGGTGACATAATTCAAAATTCACCAATTTTAGTGTTGAAAATTTATACTTTTTGCTATAAAAACAACATTACGCTAAGCACAAAAAAAAGAGCGAGAGAGATTGTGACTTAATGCTTTGTCGCTTTGTTGGCCGCTGTGTTGTTTTGAGACCGCAGCATCCACAAAATATTACTCTCTAACGAGAGAATTCTCTCGTCGGCGATTTTGAATTATGTCACCCTTGTCGCAAATGAGCGATTTGTCTTTGAATACTCAGCCAGTTCTAAGGACTACGTTTTTGCGGCACTTGCTTTTGAGACTCTGGGCCAAGGACTCACTCTATGTCGGAAAACCGGCTGAAGAACTTTAAATAAATAAATAAAAAAATAAAAAAGCCCTTTATTTTTTCATGATTTACAAAATTAACTTAAAATTATATAAAACTAGTTGATGCCCGCGACTTCGTTCACGTGATTGAGGTCTTCTAACCTGCAGGAACGCTCTTATTTTTCAGGATAAAAAGTAGCCTATCTGTTATTCCTGACTATAATCTATCTCTGTGTCAAATTTCAGCCAAACATATTATACACATACAGATTGAGTAACAAACATCCATACATCCAAACTTTCGCATTTATAATATTATATTAATAGGATAATAAAGTGTTTTAATTATTAGCCGAAGAACTTTAATATTAATTAATTATTTATTATGCTTTTCCCCAATTTTCAACAATGTGACCCAGAAATGTATTCACTGTCTCAATGCTCTAATATTTGTGTAACCTTGTCTAATGTCTATTACTGGCGATTCAAATTCTTTTGATCTATATGATTTCCTTGAATCTTTTTATCTTTTCCTTTTTTTGTGCCCATCTTTGTCCCCATTCAATCAATCCTCAATTGTAAATGAGACACTTGACAAATATACACCGCAACATCAAAAACAATTCTTTCACAAATTGCAGTAAACAGTTTTAGACAAAGATTTAGATGACCCACATCTTCCTTTACTTTTCCTGCAATCTTTTTCAGATAAAAGGAAACTAGAACGTATTTTTCATTTGGTGGTATTATTTGATGTATGAACAAATACTTGCACCCTATTGAAATACTTACAACCAATACCCATGTTAGTTCTGTGCTCGCCTTGGGCTCAACCTCGGCCTAAGTATTGGAACTGCCGCAGTGATGTGACATACCTACCTATCGATAAAAGTAGACCTACTTTACTTAACAATTAAATATTGGAGTAAATCGCGTTGTCTTATCTTCCGTCGAAAAAAATAAACAGTCTTTATCGCGCAGTTTTAACGCGGCTTCCTGTGCATGTATTTTGGATCTAATTACGAAGAACGAGTTTATAAGGTATTGGTAGAATATTTTATTAGTATATCAGTATCAGCCAGTCTTCTACGTTTTTGAAAAATAGATATTTTTGCGTGAAATGAAGTAGGTAGAGAAAGCATAGTCGAGAGATGTGGAAAACTTATTATTAGAACTACTGATAGTTGCACGTATTGTGACCAATTTTCCAACTTAATTTATCAGCCAATTCTTGTGAATATCTGAACCACAGATCTGGACAATCGTTATTCATCAATAATCATTATTTATCGATAATTAATTTCGATAAATGATGATCGATGGACATCCCTAAGTGGATAAAAGCAAGCATTACTGAACGATTCTCGACCCCGGTTCGAGTGCTTCAGAGTTCCAGACGCTGTAGCAATCATTTCACGGACTATTCGAAATGCTCTGACCGTCTCGATTCTATGTTGTAGAGACCTATAGTACACTTCTGCAGCGAAACAAATATTATAGCGGCATCGCTGAAGCTTTTAAGCTATTGCATAGCTTCTGTCGCGGGCCTTGAGCGTGGAGACCGAATCCAGAATTTTCGTAACGAAAATAACCTGACACGGGACTCCTCTCACCGCTAGATGGCGTTGATAAAAAATGCTATGCAATAGCTTTACCGCGACAGTCCCCGAATGCCACACGTCTTTTTTTTAATATGAATAGCGAGCAAACGAGTAGGCGGGTCATCTGAAGTTAAGTGATTACTGCCGCCCATGAACTTATAGCACCAGAGGCACCACCCATGCGTTGCCGGCTTTTCAGGAATTTGTTGGTAGCCAGTCCATAAAAGTTAGGGAAAGTTTCGGGGCACAAGTGACCCAAAATCGATTTCCATATACTCTTAGCGCCATTTTTTTTTATTCATTTTTTTAAAAAGAATATCAGCCAAGCTGAACTTGACTGATGTTCTCCTCTCCCCTCCAAATAAGTGAAAACTTGTGTTAGGAGTGGGTACGACAATAGTGCATCGGGTGGGATTTGAACCTGCGACCTTTCAGTTTTCAGTCCGCACCTTTAACCGTTGGGCTATTGAGGCTTATAGTATATATACTATCTATATATATATAAAATTCAAAGTCCTGACTGACTGACTTAGATATCAACGCACAGCCTAAGCTACTGAAGTTAGAAACTTGAAATTTTTACAGTTGGTTCCTTTTATGACGTAGGCGCACACTAAGGAAGGATTTTTGAAAATTCAACCCCTAAGGGGGTAAAACAGGAGTTTGAAAAATCAAACTTAACGTGAGCAAGGCCGCGAGCAAAAGTCCTCTTAAATGGCCTAATATTATATATTAGGCCATTTAAGAGGAATCTACAATGTATGTACGTTCTTACTCCTATTTACCTAGATCACTTCGAGTATATTACAGTCTACGTCACTTTCCCAGTAGTATAATACAGTCTACGTAGTTGCCATCCAGAATAAGTAGATAGCAATGCGAGGTATTTCAAGAATGTAGCATCTGGAATCCTTGAATGCAAATCGGGGTACCAGAAGCCTTTTGCAAGGATTTTCCTTATTCGATTCGGTTTCGTAATACTTATTTACTCCGAAATGGCCTGAAAATTTCAGATATTCAAAGCGCTTAGAAGAAAAGTGGCTTATCTATCCCACTTCAATACTTCATATATGAATTAATAATACAGTGTTGTAAGAAAGTCTTTTGACAATTTTACAAACTGTTCTTCAAGTACCAATATTTTAGTTCCTGACTCAAGTATTAGTAAAGCCTACTACTTGTTTAAACTAGATAGAAATACAACGGAGGGGATCTGTAAAATATTATTGTTTTTATTTTGTAACACGGTTTAAAAATTAGGTATTTCAATCGATTAGTTTTCTGAACAAACTATTTTCAGGATTCCCATTAACAAAGAATGAACGTTGTATATATATTGATGAATCTGAAGTTTCTGAATGAACTTGGAAATAATAAAATCAATTAGTGTACGCCATTCAGAAGCGGATATCAGGAAATTAAACCGGTTTAATTTTCCACTTCGGCGCTGTGGCAAATCGTCTCTCGGTTTTTCCATTAACTAGTTTAAATAGATGAAAGTAAGGTTATTTTTTTAGTTACTAGTGAACTACTACCTACCTTGTTTAAAAAAAGATTCATTTACAGGTCGCGCGTTTTTCGGGGAATTATCGCGCATCCTCGAGGTTTCCCACTTTTAAGCTCATATCTAGTTTTCACTAACTATAACGTAACTATTAAAAGCTATGTAAATATTTGATTTTAAGTTTTATTAGGTGAGCCTAGATATTAATTATACTCGCAGTGTGTTAAAAAATTCAGTTATAAAGTAAAGTACCGATCGCTGCCCTTCGCATAGCAACGAATATTTACTGTTGTTGGCAAATTGGACATAAAACAGAGCCAGTTTAATAATGTAGTTAATTTCAGGCGACAAGGCTCTTCTGAAATTGCGTTTGCTCTGAAATTGCGCAGACCTGCCGGTAAAGAGGGAGATAGTTTATTAGTTTATTTCTTTAACAATAATTTACGTCTGCGCGTGTCCTTAATTGTTACGGAGGTTTTTCTGTCGATCAACTGATCATTAATTAAAATAAAACATGTGAAAATAAGCCAAACCTCAATTGAAAATCATGATTATGTTAACCGATTGATGTCCCATGAGCAAAACTCTTTTAAAAGAAACACCACAGAACACGATCTGACGTCGCCTGTAACTAGAGGCTGACAATGACTTTCGTTCGTTCACTTAGTAGTCCAGTCAAAAAACCTCAAAAAATGACCCAACCTCTGGAAAATTGCGAAAGTTTTGAAACTTTGCACATCGAATTATGGGTACCTAGTGATGAATATACCAAAAGTCCTCATGCGTACGAGGCGAGCTCTAGCGGCAATTAGCGGAAACAGGACCCTTTTTTTGGTTTTTTGTTAATATCTTGAGAAGCTTTGGTCAGAGGTAAAAGTTTACTACTACATAATTGAAGCTTATTAAATTTGCAACAATAATGATTATATACATTTTTCTTGTATTCCTAATAATTACCGAGTTTTAGGCCACTAAAAGATAGCTTTTTCGAAAAATCACGCTAGCGGTGCCCGGTACAATATGGCATTTGTAATAATATTTGAAAATCATGGTTTATCAATTTTTTTTGGGTACCAAGGGTGATTGAGAAAATAAACTTCACAGTTATGTACAAAAAAAGACATATTGTTTATTAAACAACTAGCTTTTGCCCGCTGCTTCGCTCACGTTAAATTAAATTTTTCAAACCCCTATTTTACCCGTTGTACCCCCTTAGGGGTCGAATTATCAAAAATCCTTTCTTAGAGGATGTCTACAGCCTAATAGCTACCAGGATGCCAAATTTCAACCTGATCGGTCCAGTGGTTTAAGCTGTGCGTTGATAGCATTTTTTATTGTTACTATATTTCATCTAAATATTTAAAACGCAAAGGTGACAGACTTACTGACTGATCCATCAACGCACAGCTTAAACCACTGGACCGATCAGGTTGAAATTTGGCATACTGGTAGCTATTAGGCTGTAGACATCCTCTAAGAAAGGATTTTTGATAATTCGACCCCTAAGGGGGTACAACGGGTAAAATAGGGGTTTGAAAAATTTAATTTAACGTGAGCGAAGCAGCGGGCAAAAGCTAGTTGTTTAATAAACAATATGTCTTTTTTTGTACATAACTGTGAAGTTTATTTTCTCAATCACCCTTGGTACCCAAAAAAAATTGATAAACCATGATTTTCAAATATTATTACAAATGCCATATTGTACCGGGCACCGCTAGCGTGATTTTTCGAAAAAGCTATCTTTTAGTGGCCTAAAACTCGGTAATTATTAGGAATTCAAGAAAAATGTATATAATCATTATTGTTGCAAATTTAATAAGCTTCAATTATGTAGTAGTAAACTTTTACCTCTGACCAAAGCTTCTCAAGATATTAACAAAAAACCAAAAAAAGGGTCCTGTTTCCGATAATTGCCGCTAGAGCTCGCCTCGTACGCATGAGGACTTTTGGTATATTCATCACTAGGTACCCATAATTCGATGTGCAAAGTTTCAAAACTTTCGCAATTTTCCAGAGGTTAAACCTTGTTTTGACTGGACTATAGTGACTTTAGTTCGTTCAAAATTCAAAATTAATTTATTTCATGTAGGCTAACTTGTAGCTCTTATGATACGTCATAAATCTACCAACGGTTCGGAATGCAGATTCTGCTGAGAAGAGCCGGTAAGAAACTCAGCAGTTGCTCTTTTCAAAATTTTTTTTTTACAAAGCTATGCTATGTATACAGTGCTTCCACAATAAAGCCTCAAAAATGCAAAAATGCATACGTAGGTACACCAATCCAACGCATGTCAAGATGGGCAGCCAAAGCAGACCCATTTCCGTTGGTGGCACCCGTTCACGAGCATGACGCATGATCCAGCCATTGCTTCGCTCAACCATATTTGAGTGAACGTAACTAAACCCCTCCTCAACAGCTATACCCATGCAAACACGTCAATCAGTTGCTCCGTTGTGGTGTGATTTAAGGACAAACCAACAAGCAACCACACTTTTGCTTTTATAACGACATCACCACAGAAATGTTTAAAGCGAGCATGACATAAGTGCTGCGTTTCCCGGTGCAGGGTCACCATCTCAGAACCTTGGGACTCTACGTCATTCAATACTACGAGCTATGTGCCCTGTCAATTATGTGACCTGTAGGTACAGCTCGCTAAGCTGAGTGGCAAAGGAGCTTGCGACCCGATGAGCTATAACTACTATTGGTATGTTCCAAACCTCCTCAGTCCTCCCGTCCTCCGAAATTGTTAGGTATCGGGGAATATTTGGCCATATGTTGTTTATGGGTATTGTGCTTCGAAAACACGGAAAATAACTACTTTTTTTTAATTGGAGGGCTTATTATTATATAACCGAACTCGACGAAACAAACGGTCGTATCGCTCTCCATGCGTCATCTAAACGTCGTCACATTAGTCGATCTACGTAATATTATGGTCTATAATATGTATTCGTAAGATACTAAAATATATCGTATACTGTAATAGAGAGTTTTATAGTATTTTCGAAGAAAATACGACGTATTCAATGCACATCCTTGTACCGACGATAACCTTTATAATAAATTAATTAACTTTTTATTACTAATAAACAATTGTTAAACAAGACAGCCGATAAATTTCCATAACGGCCTAGTTCTAATAACATCTACAACTACATGTTACTCAAGGATCGAGGAAAAATGCCGTTTCATTAATTGTCTTCAACATTGTTTCCATGGCGTATTGACATAATGATTTACCGTTGATGAGTAATTAATAAAATTATATTTGCATTACTGTTGACTGTTGCCTAGTGTCCTAGCCTTCTATATAGTATAGGAATAGCTAAGTTTTTAGGCTTCACCTTTGCTTACAATAGTAATTAATATTTTTTAAATTATTTTATTTATTTTTATCTTTTATGTACATATGTTGTCTTGTAATTCCTTATATATAAGGAATTACAAGACACAGACTTATATATAAGGAATTACAAGACTTATATATAAGGAACTTATATATTATTACAGACTTATATATAAGGAATTACAAGACAACATATATTAGAAGAAGTAGACATAGGTGAATTTTATTATCATAGTGTAGCCCAACTACCACACACGTTTGTAGGTAGGTACTGATAGACTAAATCATTTTAAAATTTTTCATTAAGGACATTCGTATCAGCGTAGGCTTACTCCATTTTTTGAAATGGGAAAATGGAGGACAAAAATTTAATAACGCTGTTTTCTTCTGAAAACGCCCCGTTGGACGAACCAGGTATCGCTGGGTGGACGAAGTGACAGAAGACCTGCAAGCCCTCAAAACACCCGATTGGCGTGAAGCAGCGTAGGACAGGCATGAGTGGCAGCTTCTGGTGTCGGAGGCCAAGAACAAGATCCTCTTTGGGTCACTGAGCCAGCGAAGTAAGTATGTGTTTTCTCCTGCAGTGTTATTAACATTCTCATCAATAATCATCAACATCTCATCATATGTATCATTAATTATACATATAATTTATATACTGTCCATTTACTTAGTTTAGTTTACGGCCAGGGCAGACATCATGCTTTTAGTGGCGGCGATGGGTGTTTTTTTAACCTCCGCTGCAAAAACGACGGGGTGTTAATAAGTTTGACGTGTCTTTGTGTGCGTGTGTGTGTGTGTGTGCGCGTGCGTATGCGCGTGCGTGTGCGTGTGCGTGTGCGTGCGCGTGCGCGTGTGCGTGTCTGTGTGTGTCTGTGTCTCTCTCTCTCTCTCTCTCTCTCTCTCTGTGTGTGTGTGTGTGTCTGTCTGTCTGTTGCATCGTAGCAGCCGAACGGATGAACCGATTTCGATTTGGTTTTTTTTTGTTTGAAAGGTGAATTAGTCGGGAGTGTTCTTAGCTTGATGAAAAGCGGTCCAGATGGCCGCCGGCACAAAATGGCGGATAGCATATTTTTTCACAACTTACAACAACCCTTAATATGGGTATCAAATAGTAGAATACTATAAATAAAATAAAATAAAAAATAAAAAAGCCTTTTATTTATCCTTAATTAATCATTTACATTATACATAATTACATTTTAAATATGGATTATCAACTACATAATTAATTTATTACATTTTTAAATTGGCTACTTCATATTATGATTAAAATTAGAAAAAAAATAAAAAAATTGTATTATATAGGTATGTCAAAATTATAAATTATAAATGTCAGGTCGTTATGTTACGAATTAAGGATCTCTCATTGAGTAAAGGCCTCCTCCAGATTAGTCCAAATTTTCCTGTCAATAGCCTTTTTTGCCCAGTCTATTCCTCCGATTTCTTTAATTTCCTTGTCCCAACTTTCTAATGGTCTACCTCTTTTTCGTTTACCAACTGGACCACACCATTCTGTTACTGTCTTTGTCCATCTCTTGTCAGTATATCTAGTTAAATGGCCTGCCCATTTCCACTTTAGCTTCATAGAGTGTTTTAGAGCATCAATAGCTTTAGTTTTCTTTCTTATAGTAACATTTCTAGTTTTGTGTACCCTGCGCAGACCAAGGAGGCTGCGTTCCATTGCTCTCTGAGTAGTTTGGATCTTATTTTTCGTGTATTTGTTGAAAATCCAGGTTTGGCTAGCATAAGTAAGGCAAGGTAGTAAACAAGAGTTCATTATTTTTGTTTTTAAATTAATCGGTAAATCTGACTTCAGCACGTACTTATATGCCCAAAATTTGTTCCATGTGATTTTAATGCGTCTTTCCAGTTCGTCTCTATGTCTTGATGTTTTAAATGATATTTGTTTGCCAAGGTATATGTATTGTTGAACATATTCTAGTAGAGTATTTTGTACGTGTATCGGTTTTTCCACATTGTTAGTCATGACTTTAGTTTTGCTAGTGTTTAACTCAAGACCTATTTTGAGACTGGCAGAGTTTAGATCATTTATCATTGTTTCGAGACCTTTTGCTGTTTCAGAGAAGAGAACAATGTCGTCTGCGAATCTCAAGTTGCTTAGGTACGTTCCATTGATACATATTCCTTTATGAGACCAGTCTAGGGTTTTCATTATACTTTGGAGTACTATAATAAAAATCCTCGGAGACATTGGGTCACCTTGTCGCGCGCCTCTACCTATTTTGATTTCAGCTCCTTTTCTGTCCAGCTTGACTCTACTTACACTTTTACTATAAATGTCTTGTATTAACTCTATGAGTTCTATAGGTGTGTTATTTTCTTGTAGAGCTAACCACATGCTTTCATGTGAGATAGAGTCAAACGCCTTTGCATAATCAATAAAGGCCAAATATAAAGGACGCGTGTGCTCTTGAAATTTTTCAATGATTTGATCAAGTGTGTGTATGTGATCGGTGGTTGAGAAACTTCGTCTGAAGCCTGCTTGCTCTACTGGTTGATTCTTTTCGGTTATTTCAGATAAGCGTTGTTCTAAGCAGGTAGCTAGAAGTTTATAGATGCAAGGCTGTAGGCTAATCGGTCTATAGTTTCCAATGTCACCTGGATCCCCTTTCTTGTATAATAGGATAATATCCGATTCGGCCCAATCTCTGGGAATTTTGCGTTCTTCTAGGATTTTGTTAAACAGTAGAGTTAGAGGTCTTGATAATAGAGTTCTTCCCACTTTCAACATTTCGTTAGAAATTTTGTCAGGACCGCTACTTTTATTGATTTTTAATTTTTCTAGCTTTTTTAAAATCTCTGATTCTGTAAATCTCCTCAATGTTTCACATGTATAGGTAGGGACTCTACTAACCTCTGGTGCATTATTAATCTCTTCAGGTAGTGTAGTACGTTTGCTATATAGATTTTTGTAAAACTCTGTGGCGATATGTATGATTTCAGACCTGGAATAAGTTTTGTCACTGGACGTATTCAGGCAAGGAATCCAGCATTTGCTTGTATTAAGCTCTCTATCACTTTTTTTCAGACTGCCTGATTTAATTAAGTGTTTTTCAATAATTTTAAGCCTGTATTCTCTGTATTCTTTTTTGATATGTCTATGGATGTATTTATATAAATTTTTGAGTTCTATTTTTTCTTCTTTACTTAAAGGGGTTTTGTGTTTTAATTCGTTTCTTCTTTTTATCAAGTTTTTTGTTTCCTTCGTTAAAATTGTATGATTCTTCGGGTTTCTATCCAGGCTTGGCTGTAAGCTGTTTAATATGGCTGATTTTATTGTATGATAGAATGACTCTACATTTTCGATTTCTGACATATAGGCAACGCTTATGTTTTCTTTTAGGTTTGCAAGATAATTAATTTCGTCTTGGGCTGTCTTCAAACGGGAAATTGTGCTTCCAAACTGAGCTCTACTTTTTTTTAATTTCTTAATTTTTATTGTGCTTCTCACAAGTCTGTGGTCGCTGGCGAAGGGGAATTGATTGAGTACTTCAATGTTAGTAAACTGGTTTTTCATATTGGACAGTATATAGTCTATTTGGCTCTTATTTCTCTTTGGAGAAATCCAAGTCCATAGAGACTTTGGATTTTTTCTAAATATGCTATTAATTATAGTCAAGTTGTTTTCTAGCGCAAAATTGACCAATTTGCTACCTCGTTTATCTCTTTTTCCATAGCAGCTCATACCTAGGACTTTATGTTCACCTTGCATTTGATGACCAACTCTAGCATTGAAATCACCCATAATAATTATGTTTTTGCTACATTTTTTTATCACTTCATGCAAGGAATCATAAAATTGGTCGATATCTTTATCTGTAGAGTCACTAGTTGGCAAATGAACTTGGATAATAGAGATTTCCATTGTTAATAGTTTAAAGTTTAATATGCATATACGTTCAGATATCCCTATAAAACTCTCAATGTTATTTTTATACTTAGTTTTTATGAGAAATCCCACACCGTACTGTCCTTTCGTTTCTCCGTAGTAACAAAAAATGTGATTTGAATCTTCTATAATATTGTACCCAGTTCTTCTTATTTCTGAGAGGCCAATTATATCATATTTAATTTTTGATATTGATTCTTTAAATTCTATAAGCCTTTCTTCAGACAGGAGTGATCGAGCATTGTAAGTGCAAATGTAGAGTGGTTGATCTGGAGGGTTGTGGTCTTTATCCCCCGCGGTGACCAGCCGTGTTGGAGGATGTAGAGAGATCGCTGTGTCATGTCAATTAGTATTTGAAGTTTTGTTAGATTGACGCTCAGGGCTCTTATTGTGGCTATTTGTTGGTTGATTTGGCACAAAGTACTCTGATATTTCCACTTTATTTTTCTTTTGGGGTTTTCTAAAGCTTGTGTTTTTTGCTGTATTTTTATTTTGGATTTCAGGGGATTGTGATAAATTTCTCTTATTTCGTTCATTTTGTTGGTTATGTTTAGGTAGGATTATCAGTTTATTATATTTTATGAAGGCTCTATTTCCTTTTTCAAGCTCTACCTTTAGTTGACTTTGTAATTTTTTCCTTTCTTCAATGACTTCAGGGGGAAAATCTTGTTTAATATAATAGGATGTTTTACTAAGAGAGTTCTTGTTTTTTAGCAGCTCTATCTTTTTCCCCATAGTGCACATTGTTACAATAATTGGACGAATTTTATTAGATTTTTTCCCTGAACGTCTAATGTTTTCTATGTCTTCTTTTTGGCATTTTATTTGCATGTGTCTATTTATCAAATCAGTTATCTTATTTTGAAGATCAAAATAATTTTTTTCGGTTTCCTCCACCCCAAAAAATACCACATTTTTTTTTCTCAAAGATCTTTCTAACTGTTCAATTTTGCGCCCTTGTTCTTCTGTGATTTTTTCTAATTTGATTTGCCTGGATTCTAAACTGATAAGTTTTTCATTTATATAGCTTTTTATGTCGCTTGTAATGCTTTCTTTAATTTCCTTCAATTCATTTGACTGAACTTCAAATTTTAAATGCAAGTTTTTAATCATTTCCGTGAGTTGTTCCATTTTTAAATTATATATGGTATAGCGCCACCTGGCGGAGCGGCTGACTACTAGCACGCGCCAGCGACGTACGTGGAAAATCTGTCAAAGTATTGGTTTGTATAAACTTCAAGTTCGTCTCGCTAGATGGCGCTGTGTGTACTAATACTGGATGATTATGCAAAATTTTGCACTAAAAATTTTTTAGGTTACTTTTATTTCACACACACCAAATTTTGCATTTCTTAACTTTTATTCACGTATTTGCCTTTTGTAGCCTTTCTTTGCAAGAAAAATACTTCACTCAGTCCAATTTATCGTAATGTTTTTATTTTAGCATCGTTTTAAAGTCAATGTTTGAGTAACTTTGCCAAGACTTTTTCACACTGTTTTAACACCAAATTTTTACTATTTCTTTTTAAATCATCTTTGTTTACTTTATACGGCAAGATTTCTGATGATATTTTTAGTTCAATTTAGTTTTGGCACTGTTTAATAACTGTTTTACCACTAATGTTTGAATCACTTTACTTCACTGTTTTTTGTCATTTATTCTTATTATAGCTTCAGATCTTCATTACATATTCATAATTTGTCAGCTAATGAAACTTTTATGGCACATTTTAAAGTAACTTTCTTGCTAAATATAATTAAAAACGATAAAAATTCACGGAGACAACTCAAAACAATGTTAACGGTCGCACTGCAGCGCCCTCTCTCAGTAGAATACTATACACTATGATAAATTTCAAATCCAAGATGGCCGCCACCACAAAATGGCGAATTACATATTTTTTTTAATTTCACATGTCGGGGGTGTTTTAAATTTTCAATTTACACTTATTGCAATTTTAGTCGCTTTTCGGAAGTTTGATGCCGCGTCCGAAAGCAAAAACGCCGATAAAAGCTGCTAAAAACATCAATGCTTGCCAGCGTTTAGAGATAGACCTTGACTGCGATCTCACTGTAAAAAGAATGTTTCTTCACGAAATGAGTTCATTTATATTATGCTCATACATTTTTGTATATTTTATTTTGAGATAATTAAGACCTGGTTAAGTGAAGTATTGTATCACTGGCAATTATAAGGAATATTTGAGTCTTTGCCAGCTGGGTCGTGAGCTCAAGAGCTGTGCTACTTGGTTATTAGCACAGTGAGATGTAGCGTGGACTTTTAATATTATACTGAAAAATTACCTACATATTTATTGTATTTATAAAACTTTTGTTTTGAAAACAGTAACTGCTGACTTTTTTTGCCGCTAATCTCGGGAACGGCTGGACCGATTTTGAGGGGACTTTCACTGGTAGGTAGCTGATGTTTTCGGGAGTAACATACGCTACTTTTTTAAACGACTTTCGAAAAAGGAGGAGTTGTGTTTTTCTACCTATGTATATCGATATCTCCGTGATTTCTAAACCGATTTGCCTGAATCTTTTTTTAATCTATACAAAAAATTGCGAGATACTCCCATAAAAACTTCGGGTTCCAACTCCTTAATCCTGATGCTGCAAGGGTACTGCTCCCCTAAACGGTGGGGATTTAGGAACTGTCGGTAATGAATAGTTATTGTAGGTACCAAGTAAAGACTGCATCGTTGAATTGTAGGACCCAACTCCTCAATCTCAAAATCAAAGTGTGGTCTCCTTACCGCCCTGGATATAAGCGGCATAAGCAACTGGTGTGTGGAAATCCTACGTGGAATGTCATCAGCTGAGACAAGACTTAGCGGCACCGCAAATAATGACTAATGAAAATGACACAAAGCTTTATAATTGTTTGCGGTTTAATGTAGGGAAAATGGGTTTTGAAAATTGATAACATTGTAATATAGGGAAAAGAAAATCTTATTTTGCTCTCTTGTTTATGTTATGCTCACGTGGGCAAACATGCCATAATGCACGTTTGCAACCACGATCCTGTATTAGTAATAGTAACTAGCTGATGCGCGCGACTTCTTTCGCGCGAATTGAGTTTTTAATTTTCCGCGGGAACTCAAGTTCCGGGATAAAAAGTAGCCTATGTTTTATCTCAGACTATAATCTATCTCTGTGCCAAATTTCATTCAAATCGGATCAGTGGTTGTGGCATGATTGAGTAAAAAATATCCATCCAACTCACTTATGTTCCGGGATAAAAAGGCGCCTATGTTTTATTCCAACCTCTAATCTATCTTTGTGCCAAACACTCAAATCAGATCAGTGGTTGCGGCATGATTGAGTAACATCCATCCATCCATTCATCCAAACTTTCACATTTATAATATTAGTAGGTTATACCTTGATCTGCAATGAAAAAATTTCGTATGCTTCCTTTGACTATTGCGTCTTATGAAAAGCTCGTACATTTTTTTTTAATAAAGAACATAAGCCAAGCTGAAGTTGACTAATATCCTCCTATCCCCTCCAAATAAGCGGAAAGCTTGTGTTAGGAGTGGGTACGACAATAGTGCAACGGGTGGGATTCGAACATGCGACCTATCAGTTTTCAGTCCGCATCTTAAACCGTTGGGCTATTGAGGCTTATTATTATACATTGTACCTAATGGATTGCGAATACCAATTAAATGATTAGTGCAACCACTAAGTTATCGCCTAAGTGACATGTTGTCCTAATCCACGCCTTGTTAACCCGGTGAATCCCCTGGTAAGTGGAAAGGTGCACTGTAAACGTTAGAATTCCTTAGAAAGTTACTAAACTTTTTCCTCAAGCTAAATCATCCGATAGAAGACCAGCCCATGTTCGTTGTTCTATCGGATATACTTTGGAGAGTGCGCTCAGGAACTTCATTACCTTGTTTCTCCTTCACCATTCTACCACAAATCTGCGAGAAGTCGTAAGCTTTAGCAGTTAGGTAAGTTACCTATGTGGTTGAAATCTAACCTATACCACAGAATACCCAAAAGTACCTAATGGTATAGGTCTTTCAATTCACGAAGGCGCGTGGCTGATGGTTGTGTGTGTGTCATATCTGTATAAGTGTGAGCGAGAGCTTGGTCGCGCCTGACCGCTCTCACCTAGTCTTCTGACAGGCACGCACACTTACGCAATGTGCATGTACACGACGTAACTACAAGTAAAGCGCCCGTAACTTCGTGAGATAAACGAACAATACCTATACGCACGAAACGCTTCATTAATGTTTTTAGTGTTGAACGTTATTTCGGCGTATAATCCATGTCTTTCGACGGCCGGAATTTCCCCCCATCATAAAATGTCTGTCTCAGTCGTAAGGATTGATAAAATGCAAGTAGATCGAACGTGGAACAGGGTCGGTTATGGAAATGGGGATATTCCGCAGTTATACGGTCGCCGCTCCGGTCCAATCAACGCGTATCGACATCGCTTACACGCTTACACGAGCCATACAGGCTAACTACACTCAGAGAGAACTTACCTATTTTTCTTTTTACGAGTGCTTTTACTATTATACTCGTAGTACCTACGTTTTTCTCACGAAGTTACGGGCGCTTTACTTGTGGTTACGTCGTGTACATACACATTGCGTAAGTGTGTGCGCCTAGTAGGTGGGAGCGGTCAGGCGCGAGCAAGCTCTCGCTCACACTTATACAGATACGACACACACACAACCATGAGCCACGAGCCCTCGTGAAATTAAAGAACTGTACTAAGTACTAGTACGGTCACTATCTCAAACTATTGCAGGGGAGAGTCTTCCAAAAAAGGAAGAGGTTCTCAATTCGGCGGAATTTTTTTTAATGTATGTTCCCCGATTACTCGAACACGCTTGTCCCAATTTGGAAAATTCTTTTTGTTTGAAAGGGTATACTTTCCAGGTGGTCCCATAGTCATCAGGTTATCTGATGATGGGATTCTGGAGAAATCGAGGAAATTCTTCACATTTTATAGGCACACTTAAAAGAAATTTCAATTAGATTATTATTTCGCAAGCAGATCCTGTGAAGTCTCTGATACAAACTTTATCTGTATTAACCTAATGGAAGAAAGTATTAGAAATTAACCAAGTGGAATCGATGACTTAACTACTTTTACGGATCATCTGAGCTGGGATTCGATTCCCGGTTTGGAAAACATAATTATTAAACACTAGCTGATTCTCGCTTCTTCGTTCGCGTGGAATTAGTTTTCAAGATCCCGCGGTAACTATAATTTTTTTTCGGGATAAAAAGTAGCCTATGTTTTAATCCAAGGTATATTTTAAATTACAGCCAAATCGATCCAGTAGTTTTTGAGTTTATTCATTACAAACACACACAAAAATACAAATCTTTTTTCTTTATAATAGTAGTGTAGATAGGTAGTTATAGCTGATGCCCATGAAACAAACAAACACACTTCGCGTTTATAATATTTAGTAAGGATATTACTTAGGATAGTAAGGATTTTTGTTTTGAAAAGAGCAACTGCTGAGTTTCTTGCCGACTCTTCTCAGCAGAATCAATATTCCGAACCGGTGGTAGATTCTCAACTTGTTTTAAGAGCCATCATATTATGGCCTACATGAACTAAATAATTTTGAATGAAAAAAAAAAAACAAAAAAGGTGGAGGTGTGCAACGTAAAGAAATTCTTCCCTTTATCAGTTTACAATACTCAAGTCTACTTACTTTTTGCAGAGTTCAAATACCGAGTGACCTACAAAACTGAAATAAACCTTTGGGTACTTACAGAGATTTTTGGTTTGAAGAGGGTTTACCAGGATTGGCAGGAGCATGAACCTTGGCTAGCTCTCAATGGCCTGGGTCAGAGAGTTATCATAATACTAGAGTAGCAATGTGCTGCAAAATAAACTCGATTAGTGTAAAAGTTCACGTCCTTTTCGTATTTTTTGTCATTCAGTAAACTGGCATTTAACCTACTTTTATTCTATAACCAGCTGAGGCTCGGGACTACGTAAGCCTGGATCAAAGTTTTTAAAAATCTTATTAAAACTTCATGATTTTCCAGGATAAAAAGTAGTTTGTAGAATGCTCTAACCGCCTATTAAAGTTATGTCATAATTGGTTCAGCTGTTGATCACCCAGAAGTTCTAAAAAAGTGCTACCGGCACTTGACCAAAATTCGGCACTCCTTTGAGTACGGAACTCTAATAATTTTTATCATTTATTTTTTATTTATTTCTTTAGAGCCCGTATAATATGACTGCCTCTCTTCTTGAGATAGAGCTGTAATAAAATAACGTAGGTACTATGTAAGTAATGAAACATGCAATTTTTTCGAAATTTTTTGACCTGGGTCCCGAAGAATGGGCACCCTTTGGGTAAAAATCCTAGAGGTATTGAAATTTTTAATTTTTTTCTTTAAAACGTTTATTAGTTCTAACTTTCGATTTTGCCACTATGTACCAAATTTTTAAGTGGAATCTATTTTTTGATGCCTAAAGTACGGTTTTGCTGTTCGTTGGTCTAACTCTATGGTCTCGATGTGGGAAATAATACACATGTTTCAAAAGGTTCTGAGTTCACCTTCAAGTTAAGTTGAATGAGAAATGATGGGAGACCCTTCTTAATAAGCAAGGACGGATTTTTTTTTGTCTAAGCTTTGTGTGTATGTAAGCACGTAAACCGTCAGCATTGTGCCTGATCTTTAGTCGTGTCGGATTACTAGCTAAGATCCATCTCGATCACTACAGTTTTCAAATAAACCGCATCAAAATCGGTCTATTTGGTTTGGAGGTACGAGGATCTCTATAGCTAAGATCTATCTCGATCACGCCAGCTTTCAAAGAGATAAGTCCATTCTTTGGGGAGATACGAAAGAACAGACAGACAAACAGATACGATACGATACGATAGATATTTTTGTAAGGGTTTAAAAATGGAGATGATCTGATAAATGGTGATCCAAAAAGTGCCGAAAAAAAAACACGTTTCTAGTAGGGGAGCCCCCCTTTATTTTTATTATTTGATGTTATTGCGGCAACAGAAATACACATTGTCTGAAAATTTCAACCGTCTACCTATTATACGGATTAGGAGATACACTCTGCTGACAGACGGACGGAAGGACAGCGGAAGCTTATTGATAGGGTCCCGTTGGATACGGAACCCTTAACGGCAGGATCTCCGAAAACAGCCTGTTTTTGATTCAATAGTAAACAATCAAATATTCTTTGTTTTGATAGGCTAAAAATATATGTTGTAGTTTAATACACGTTCTAAATTATTTTACCGTTCAAAAGT
Organism: Hipparchia semele; assembly: GCA_933228805.2. NCBI lineage: Eukaryota > Metazoa > Arthropoda > Insecta > Lepidoptera > Nymphalidae > Hipparchia > Hipparchia semele. The sequence goes on from OW121719.1 coordinate 2,667,477, forward strand.
CCATATTTTGAACTTCACTCGATCAAATAATATTCCGAAAACAGTGTAGTTTTTAATTGTTTTTCAGGTTGTATTTATAGTATATCAAAGTTAAACTAAAAAAAAATGTCAAAAAATAGGCAAAAGCTTTTAGAAGAATATTTTACCGTGAATTTTTCTCTAAAAAGTTTGCTTTTTTTTATCATGACTGTTTTACTTTTTTATAACAAAGTGGCTCGTGAACCTCACTTCAATTGCTTGCAAGTTACTGCGGCCGAAGATCGTGCCCTTAAAAAGTAAATACAAGAAAAACGAGCGTAATACAAATTTTCAGTTCACATTATCATTTACGACATATCTAAAAACGACTAGTTTCCTCGTAGGAAATTCATATTTCTTTATCAGCTGATGGCAGGAAATTTTAGGGGAGGCTTGGGGATAAAAATATCAGATTTTATGTGGGCTCGCCATTACGCGTTTGTTGCCCCCGATGACCCACTGAGGAAGAGACCTTTCCGCATTCGGGAGGTTCTTTGAGCTTATTATAAGAATATAACAAAACAATCTGTAACCTTTTGATACAAGTCTCTAGTACAAGTAAGCCTAAATAGCCCAACAGTTAAAGGTGCGGACTGAAAACTGAAAGATCGCAGGTTCGAACCCCACCCGTTGCACTATTGTCGTACCCAATTCTAGTACAAGCTTTTCGTTTGTTTGGAGGGGCGAGGAGAATATAAGTTAGTTCAGCTTGGCTATCTTCTTTAAAAAAAAAAAATAAGTAAGTAATAAGAAATGAAATAAAATGAAATGAAAATTATTGACGCATAAAATAAACAAAAAAATTCCATTTAAAAAACCAATTTCAAACTACAAAGTATATCAAGTATGTCTATGAAATTTGAAGAGTTCCCTCTATTTCTCCAGGATCCCAGCATCAGATCCTAACCTGATGACCATGGGACCATCTGGGAAGTATACCCTCTCAAACAAAAAAGAATTTTCCAGATCGCTCCAGGCGTCTTCGAGTAATCGGGGGAAAAAAAATAAAAAAAAAGATTCTGACGAATTGAGAATTGAGATTCCTCCTTTTTTGAAGTCGGTTAAAAATGAATGGTCAGTTCACTGTATGAAAACCTCCAGCTCCACCGAAGACCAGTTGGTAAATAAATTAATAAATGAAGAAGACGGATGTACAGTCTGATGGATGTATTAAGTATGTACTAATTACCTTTGAGTCCTTCTTCTTTATCAACCGACAGACGTCCATTGCTGGACAAAGGTTTCTTGCATGGACTTCCACAGGTCTCGGTCTTGTACCGCCTGTATCCCCAGCAATTCCCTGCGTTTTCCGATGCGGGATAACCACTCCAGCACCTTGGGATACCAACGACCATCAGTTCTTCGAACTATATTTTTGAGTTGTTGAGGTCATATAAATAAAGTATGAACTTTTACTAGTATAGTTTCCAGATCGCTGAAATAAAGAAATTCTTATTAAATTGGTAGCATGAACTGGAATGTTCCATAAACCAACCATAAAACTGTAGCAAACTAGGTAGCGTAGATGCCATAAAATCCGCAGTTCGTTATATTTCTCACTTGGGAATACCTACTCGATAGAGAAGAGACCATGGAAACTACATTGTATTAGACACGTTTTTCAACGCGTTTAAATTTGCTCGTAAAATGGATTTTACATCGTGGTCACAACTGAAGAGTTTTACAGCATCGTTAACTACCACTTTTTCCTGAGTTTAATGGTCTGTTTTTTATCGTATCGGATTGCTTTTTCCTAAGACTGCGGATGGCGTAGTTAGTGCACTAAAATATCATCTTAGAAGTTAGCTAGCCATTTTTGCTATAGCAGAGTCTTAAGTAAGGTATTAACGAGATCTCCCATAAAAACTTCGGGTTCCAGCTCCTCAATCCTGATGCTGCTGGGGTACTGCTCTCCTAAACTGTGGGGATTTAGGAACTGTCCATTATGAATGGTTACTGAAGGTACCTCGTTGAACTGCAGGACTCAATTCTTCAATCCTGATGCTGCAGGGATTCTGCCCACCTAAACTGTGGGGATTTAGAAACTGTCGATTGTGAATTGAAGAAGCGGACGAAGTCGCGGGCGTCCGCTAGTCTCTAAACTAAATTGACTCGCCTAAATTTCGTGCTCTACCTTTCATAGTTCTCGCTAAGGAAAAAGGTAGCACTAGATTTAGACCTGTCTGTCTAGTTTAGTGGCTATGTTCACATGTAACGCGCGTTAACGCGCGTCAACGCGCGATCAAATTTGAAGAGAGTTCAGATGATGAGCGCTAATGCGCGTTGCGAGAGTACTCGTCAGTCTAGTTCGGTAGAACGTAGAAAATGGACGTGGAAGAGGCTATTATTTTGTGGTTATATTATAAAGAAAAATATAGAAAAAGAAAACGTACACATTGGGTTCATCCAATTTTGAAAAATAGACCCAGTTTGTTTGCGACACTATATCCGAATCTAAGAGACCATGAATCTAAATTCTTTCTAATTAAAAATTAAATCTAATGAAAGCGCGCGCTCAACTGAACAGCAAACGGACATTACATTAATATCAAAGCGCAAAGAGTCAACGCGCGATTGTCTGCGTCTAGAAACTTTTTCTCTGAGCGCCGCGTTGACGCTCGCTGACGCGCGTTAACGCGCGCGCATGTGAACGGTTGCTAGGTATATATTAGGATGTCTAAGCGCGCGATTTGAAAACGCGCGTCGCAATTCAGCCATCTGAACATAGCCTTAAAGCTTGTGTATACAATAAAATTAGCCACAAAAAAGTGTGTCTTTTCAAAATGTACAAATCAATACAAAACGAAATATTGTGTCTCGTCGTACCCACGTCTAGACGTGCAAAGTTCACGGTCACACCAACGCGGTGTTCGCACAAGTAGGTATGGGTACCTGAATTCCACGTTGTTAATATTAATGCCATACATAATATATCACCAGACGCGGCTGCCGCACACGGTGTCTGCATCGTGGGATCTATCGGGAGGGTGATCTGCGGACTTGTCGGAAGCCATTTGTTGAGGTTATTTATATTTATTGCGGAACGTATGAATAAAGCTCAACGCATACGAGTTGAATCGATGTGCTGAATCTTTTGAAGCCATCGTATCTTAAGTTTTTTTAAGCTATTGCATAGCTTCTATCGCGGGCCAGCGTGTAGACCAAATCCAGAAATTCCGTAACGAAAATAACCTGACACGGGACTCCTCTCACCGCTAGATGGCGTTGATAAAAAATTCTATGCAATAGCTTTACCGCGGCAGTCCCCGAGTGACACACGTCTTTTTTTTTAATATTTTTAGCGAGCAAACCAGCAGGCGGGACAACTGATTTTAAGTGATTACCGCCGCCCATGAACATTTGTAGCACCTGAGGCACCATCAATGCGTTGCCGGCTTTTTAGGAATTTGTTGGCCTTGAATAACCCCACGTACTTTAGTAGAAACACCGTCGCAGGAAGTTGGTCCAACAGTTTCAAAGTACGTGGAAAAAAGATCTGGCTCATCGGATGGTCGAAGTGCTCCAAGCACCCAGGTGGTGAGGGTGAGGTTTTGTTATCAAATGTATGAATCTTTGAAAAATCAGATCTGTACACTACCGGCAGGAAAAAAATCTGGTCCTTAAAGGGCTGAACCGATTTTAGTCAAACATGGCTGGGAAGCATAAGGATTGCTACAGTGTAACGATTGCAATGCCTCTGATTGGCCGATGCTCAATTGCTATTGGTTAAAATGCATTGTTTTAGAAAGAACGCAATACATTCAGCCAATCACCACAATTGAGATTACAACACAATTTACAGAATCCACACAGAATTAATCTCGTTTTCAACAGACCGTCTGTTATACAAACATATAAATCAACTAAAGTCGTATCACGGCGGATTACGTATCAATGTCTACCAAGCAATCATATTATTATAATCAGAATCATAAGCAAATATTGACTAGACATTTTGAATTATTTCAGTGACACATTTATTGAAATATTTTGGAAGCTATTTATAGAGTTATCTGCTACACAGTGCATAAAATAAATTACCTTTCAACGCGTCAAATTAATAGGAACATCAAATTAATTTGGCCACGGTTGTTCATGTCAATTAGATTCAGTTTATTTATGGCACATTTTAGAACTCTAGAATATTTGATATTTTGATTGACAACAAATTGGGGTAAACTACTGAATAAAACTAATGAAGTCGTTGGTATTTGTACTAAATCATAAAGATTAGTGATGTACGATGGAGAAGTTCACAGTATTTTTGACTCCCGTAACGGGAGTATCGTTACTTTACTTTATTGGCTCATGGTTTCACTTGTAATTTGTCAAGAGGCTCTGACAGACAGACAAACAATCAGACGGACAAGTACAAATTCATACAATTAGACGAGACTTCAGTCGACTATTTTTTGTGAATGTGAACTACGAAGTAAGATAAGATTAATTAAGGTCATTTCTGAGAATTAAATTGTACCAGGATTTAAATTCCTGTGGTTTCGTTATAATTGTAAAAAATTGAAAGTCATTATAAAATAGGAGTAAGTAGGTTTTTTGAAGGACACTACAAATTAGTCGATTATGATAAGGTAGAACTACGTTAACACAAGTTATTAATTGGATATCGATCAACTTAAGAAGTTTGAATATGGGATATTTAAAATTTTGTATCTGAGAGATTACTTTCAATAACAGTAGATTCCAATCAGACTTACGAAACTGATTTCTTCGATTACTTAATTTGATGTAGAACATCAAAATCATATTGAAGATAATTTTTATTAGGTATCTATCTAGTACTGGCTTATGAACAATAATATGTATTTTCTCAGCCGTAGGTACTTTTTAAAATTACACTTTCTAGGAAAATCAGTAACGTTATCGGTAGGTATCGGTACCGATATATTATTACAATAGTGAAACTTTTTTTATTAATATCATCATATCATTATGGTTTTTCTTTATCTGACGGAATGTGAAAAATAATAAGATTTCGAAGATAAAATAATTACATGTACCTCATGTACAGAAAAATATATTAGGTACGGAAGCCAGGTGTCTATTTTCTGATTTCTGTATGTATTATTAGGTAGGCAGGTACGAATAAGTATTTGCCTAAAGTTTTACATTTAAACATAAGTGTTTTTTGCACGTTTTTTTTTCTTTAGATCAAGATTCAAGATCGGAAATTTTCACAAGCCATTTTTAGATAGAAATGTTAAACCTGGAGCCAGTTTTTTAAAATTCATTTGTCTGATTCTATGTTTAGGTTTCAAGTCTGTAGCACATTTCCTTTTTCAGACCGTCAAGATTACTCGTAGAAAAGTTGCATATCTCATCATGATGCGGAAACACGCTGGGTAAAGAGTCGCAGGCACATGGAAAGGATAAAAAGTTTATCCTCTCGCTCAGTTTTATCCACTCGTCGAGCATGGGAAAAACTGTGGAAATAATATCCACAGTGGATATACTTATAGGAGTATACTTCTCCTTTCCCCTGTCGCCATGCTTTAGTATAGGGAGAATATAATTTTATCTCTTGTCAATGGATAAAATCGGGGATAAAATTTTCGTCTCCTGCACATGCTCACACTGCTGACTTCTTAACATCCGGCAGTGGAAGCGAGTTGCGAGTGAGACTGAAAGGAGAATAAAGAGTGCACCTGTATTTACGCAGTTGCGCACACACATGCGCACTATAACATCTTCCGCGCAGGTACTAATCACTGATTCTCTCATACTCTCAGAATGAGAAAGAGTATTTTCACATAATTTTTTTTTCAGTACATAATTTTCTTACGAACTGTGGCCTACAGTTCGTAAGAAAATTATGTAGAACTCTCAGGCATGCATTCCTCCCCGATGATTTTTCATTCACCTCGCTTTACATCTAACTTAGCTAGAGCTTAGAGGTTAGAACAAGACACAAATATACTCTGAAATCTGTCTCATTTTAGCTCTGTCTTGAGTCTGAGCTGAGTGAGACTGCAGTCTATAGATTTCAGCTTAAAGCTGCATTATCACTTACCAACAGGTGAAATCACTTGTCATCGAATAAAAAACAACTCCGAAAAGTTAGAGGTGCTTTTCTGGAAATCGAATCCCAAACCCTTGAAAAGGGTGCCAAGGTTTCAACCACAAAGCTATCACGACCTTAAATTATCACTAATTAAGCGGGAAGTACGAGATTGTACAGCGGTTAGGTGCAGGACCAGTGAATGGATAGAAGGAAGTATTCAAGGTCACAGTTTTGAGGTTTCACGCCTTTCTATTGTTATAAGTTATAATGTTCTGGTTAACTCAGATTTGTTGGGCAAATAAATTATAATTATTAACACTAGGTATAATAATTGTTATTTATGTTTGTCTCAGAAATTGGTCCACTCGTCAGGTGATCCAGTTGGCGTCTCTAATTATATTCTTTAGACTTTTAGAGAATAAACTAATTCTTTGGCAAAGCTGCCAGCTCTTGGATCGCCGTAAAATTTTTCGAAGGTCTTCAAAGTAAATAAAGTAGGTATTGTTTTTTTTTTTATTTATTTGTTTAGGGGCTTTTATAAAGTATTGTTTTATGTTTAGGTACCATTTTCGTGTAATATTTCAATGTTGTCGTAATAAATATACAATATTGACTGTTAGAGTAGGTATATTATATAGTCTATATCTACGAATATATTTATTTGTAGGTCTATATTATAATATAGAGCCCACAAAATGTTTTTATTAATTTCTATATTATTATCTAGGTAGATATTTTTATTACTTATGTTTAATATTTTTGTTTAATCCACGCGAACGAAGTCGCGGGCATCATCTAGTTAATTAATAAAATTCGACTTATTTAATAACAAAATAATTAAAAACTGGGTTGTTATTTTGTTATTGTGCATTTTTTAATTAAAGTCCTTCTAACAAAATAAAGGAATTACAATAGGCACATAATATAACCTAGGCAATAAATGTACCTATTATATTTATTGTTCTTAAAGGGCAAAGCCCCGCAATTAAGGTTCTTTGGCTGATTAGACTACTATTTTATGACCCTTTATCGTTTCGACACGATGTTACACAAGATTTTTTATAAAAATCGTGACAACTGAATACCGCTTAGAATCCTGTGACCTGACAGATGTATTGCAAACTGTATGCTAAATCTTGTATGAAATAGTGAGCGTCATAACCTCTTAATTTTTTTTAAATATTAGCCAACCTGAGATTAACTAATATCCTCCTATCCCATCCAAATAAGCGGAAAGCTTGTGTTAGGAGTGGGTACGGATACAATAGTGCAACGGGTGGGGTTTGAACCTGCGACCTTTCAGTTTTCAGTCCGCACCTTTAACCGTTGGGCTATTGAGGCTTCAATTGCTCGAGGAGTTTAATCAATATTTTATAATGGTTATTAAACTTAAAACCAATAGTGGCCGTGTATTTTTTACCAAGAAAAAATACACAATATTATAATTTATTTTGGACTATTCCAATTAAAATAGTATTTAATTCAGGATAAGACAAAATCGTAAATATCGTATAGCATAAAAGCCATGTCGTAGATTATTATCGTAATTGATAAAACGCCATTGCGTGCCGATTGAGGACAACAATACGAAAATTAAGATGCGTTTTATTCTATCGAAACTTTGAGCATTTATAAATGCTCTAAGTATTGAAATGTCTAAAAATAATGTCATTAACTCATTAGTTATTTGATTGTCTGTATTGAAACGTTCTTAATAGTGTAGTTGGCTAAGTTTGATTGGACTATAAATGTTGTTGCTATTTTCGGTCGCGGACTTCTGCGTTTATGTTAGCGTTAAAAGCCAAAAAACCAAGCCAACGCTGTCGCTAAAAGTAGCCAGTCTGCTCTCTACCTAAGTTGACGCTGTTTAAAAGATTTTTAGCGGTTTTTCATGGATTCCTGGAAAACTAGCAACCTATTTAGAACACAAGATCCTATTTCCGCATTGAATTGTTAAACTAACTTGCTAGTGAAGGTCACAATAAGTTGGTAATAAGTTAAGTGAGAAAAGTAACTTGAATCTAACTCAATTCTAACTATTAATAAGGAATTTATGACATGTCATCGTTATTCCGCTGGTCGTTTGGTCTCTCAAGATGGAATGGCAAGAGTTTTTGCACTGTGAATAATTTTTTTTAATATACAACCGATAAAGATGTGTTTCTCAATACTGCATAAGTTCAAAGCACGTGTGTGTAGTAACTATGGGCTTCTATTGCACAATAGTACATAGAGCTGGTGGGAGATTTTGAAGTGGCATTTGAATAAGTTTGGAGGATATCCGTTAGGGGAACCAAAGTTACCGATATAGCTCAGCGTGTCGTGAAGCTACAGTGGAAATGAGCGAGACATAGTTCGAAGAATGTTGCATGTCGTGTTTACTATAATATGATTTTACATACCTACTAGTAAATATTTAAAAAATTGTATGTTATGTCTTGTATTGTGTTAAAATCGCTAGTAAACCAATAAAATTAAAAAAAAAAAGAACTGATGTTTAGAAACTGGGTTCCCAGTGATAGTTCGCAGGGAGCTGCCGGCTTCAGGCGGCGCAAAACCTAGGTCAGTGGAAGTCCACGCAAGAGCCCTTTGTTCAGCAGTGTACTTTGGTGGTCTTTGGATTGATAAAGAAGTTTTTTTTAATCAAAGTAGCTTTTGCCGGTGTCTTCATCCGTGTGGAGTTTCTAGATCCTATCCCGAGGCAAACCTGTTATTACTGGGAAAATAGTAGTATACAATGTAAATTCCACTCTCCAGGTCATCAAATATTCTTAAAACAAGTGATTTTAAGTGCTTAAAACGCACATAGCTTCGAAAAGTCAGAAATGGAACCGCAGAACTCTTAAAATGCTGGCTAAAGTTTTAACCACTGCGCTATCACCAACTTGACCGCTTAGTTTTCTTTTTGTGATCTACAAATACTAATGCTTAAAGCAGTATTATTTCAAAATTGTTTTGTTTTAAAATAATTATGTGTTTCTTTTTTTTAATGATAATGTAAATATATATGTTTGAAATTGTAAAAAAAAATTGCCATTAAAGGCTTATCTATTTGTCTATGTATTTCTTAAAGTAATTCTTTTTCTCATTATATTTTGACATCTCAGAATAAAACTGAACTAATACTGCTTTAAGCGTTGATAGTATATGCCCTGAGTGCACTATTTGTATTTTTACCACTAACTCTTAGCCCAATATACCTCTCGAGTCTAATCTTCCGCCACCCGTGATCATATTATGGTGATCACGGCACATCACGTGTTTCTCACGTTGCATTGCTGCATTCTAGATTAGGTACTTATTGAGAGGACTGTGAACCTTCATACAGTTATGAGGCTTAAACACTGTACACAACAGGTCAATGCTAAAATAAAAAGAAGGTAGTTGTAGTACAACTATTCTATTACCGAAACACATTAGAGCAAGATCCCTGCGCTATATATATTTTCTAAGTAACCAAAATAAATGTGTTAGTAATAAATTAGTGTAAGTATTTTTGAAAGTACATACATAGCTGCTAGTTTGGGCCACACTGCGCTCCGGCCAGTTTACAGATATTAGGTGCTAAAGGTACGTAAAAACGGTGGTGACTTTTCTTAAAATCTGAGTGCTGATTTTTATGTACGTTTGACAGAATTTCATTAAAACTTAATAATCGATATCGCCAGATACTTTCCGTCGGCAGTATTTTCCGCCAGAGACTTAAAGTTCGCAAAAAAATATCGTTTTACTTATAGTCTAAGTTTTCATTTTATGTACGATATTTAGAGAAATATTTTAATGCTATTTAAGCAGCCAGACAAATCCTAGGGGCCAAACAGCCCCTAGACATATTTGAAATGCCGCCGTGAATAAGTAAGTTTTATGGCTAGGGTGAGTATGAGTTGGGTTTTCAAAAATCTATCGGGAAACGCTTATTTTTCTCGAGGTCTTCAACTTGAACCAATGCAAAAAATCCCACCAATGCTTTGCGTGACTGACGGACCAAACAACATACTTGCGCGTATACATACTATTATTAGTACTAGTGGTTCGCCCCGAACTGAGACCTCGCGATATCCCATAATTCCCAAAAGTTTTAATTATTTATTGTAATAATTAACTTTTAACATTAGACACAATAAAAAAAAATAGTTGACATAAAACTGTTTTACTGACACAGCGCCATCTATTAGCGCCATAGCATTATTGTGAAGCTATTAGCATTTAAAATTAAATAAATTCATTTCTTTATAACATTTATCTAATTTTAGTATTTGTTGTTCAAGTACAGGATATAACTGAATTTTCAACCAAGTTTCACGTTCTAATATTCAGTAATTCTGAAGTTATAGGGCTCTGACAGACATTTGGACGTACACACTTCTCTGTCTAGTAGGCAAGCGCATTAGTTGACTCAGAGAACTCGCTTCGCTCGTTCAAAGATATATGGACGCGTACTTAACAAGTAGCGTGGCGTTTCTCAATCTCTATTAGCGATTTATTACATTTGAGTCACGTTTTACTCACATTACAACTTATTTACACTTTACAATAAGCACTTATTTTATCATAATATGGTATCAAATTATGAATGAATGAATGAATATACTTTTATTGTACACCACACATATTATAAAACAGACACAAAGAGCTTAATAAATAGCATACAATTTGGCGGCCTTATCGCTATATAGCGATCTCTTCCAGGCAACCAATGGTGTTAAGGACATAGCTACAGAAACTAAGAGGTAGGTGGTGCAAATAATATAATATACAAACTATATACATATAATAATATCATATATAATACATACATAATATAGTATAATACATACATATATATAATACACATATATACATATATAATACATACCTTTATGTTTGTGACAGATAGTGATCTTTGACAAGTCTCTTAAAGATATTAATAGACCGAGCCTCCCTAATATCAAGGGGCAAGGCATTCCACAGTTTAACAGCTGAAACTGAAAAAGATTTGTGAAAGAAAGAAGAATTTTGTGTAGGTGTCCTTAAAATAAGTTTCCTTGTTGTACGGAGAACTTCACCTTTTCAAATTATTTGTATTTTTTATATCTACTTTTTAATGCACATAGTTATGATAGAGTTGCGAATAGAATATGATAATATCCACATCCGAGATACAGTTTTAACTAGTTCCGAAAACGTGCAATGTTATTTTAATTATTATTTTATATATTTCTTCTTTTTTATCAACTGATAGACGTCCACTGCTGGACACGGGTCTCTTGCATGGACTTCCACAGGCCTCGGTTTTGCGTTATTTTGTTTATTTTTATGACGTTTGTGTAATCTTTTGTGTTATTTAGTTGTATTGATACAATAAATTCTTATCTTATCTTAGCCATACATATTATCTATAAGAATAAGTACCTAAAACAATTGCAGCATGTATCATATACCAATTTGTCGGGACAAAGTTTGTAGGTATGAAAGAAAATTTTTGGAAAATCCACCGAAAAGTTGGAAATTGGGAACCTCCGTCAACAATTTTTTTAAAGAATATAAGCCAAGCCACAGTCCTCTATATTGCTTAAAGAAGGCCAAGCTGAACTTGATTAAGATTCTCCTCTTCCCTCCAAAGAAGCAGAAAGCCTGTGTAAGGTAACTGTTGTGCGTGTGTCTCGTGTACCACAGTACACGATACACATACAACAGTACGACAGTAGTAGCAACAGATGGGGATCGTACTGTCGACCTTTCAGCTTACAGTGGCTCAAATAAATTATTTTTGCGTGTAGTTGTGATGAATTATGATGTCCGTGTATATTTTTACAACAAATAAATCACTTTACCTTAAAGGAATCATGTATCATCTACGATAAAAAATATATCTTCATATATCTCTCGCAAGTCTTCTCCATGTAATATATCTTCGTCCAACTTTAATGAATTTCCGTAAACACGAACAGTACATAATTGCGAATGCCTCCCAAGTCCCATGTAACTACTTCACTAGTTGTGATTGTGAAACAAATGACATACGGTCTTGCTGCAAGCAATTTTATTGCAAGGCAATTGCAAGTGATAATAACTGACTTCCGACAAGTTCTTTATTTCTTTAACTAAAATAATTATAATTATATTAATTTTATAATGAAGTAGAATTCTTTAGTTTAATTCTGAAATGATTGCATGAAGCTAAGATAAAGGAAATAAGATGAAGGAAATGTTGTCTAGGTAAATAATATATTTTTTATTAACATTGCAGCTCACTACGTCTTTTGCATCCTAATCTATGCTTAGGTAAGGCTTAGGTAGATACAAAGGTTAGATATAGTAAAACTACAACTGAAGATATTTTATATAGATACTATAACATTTAATTAAGTACGTATTTAATTTTGTTTGACGGTGTGTCTGTACGCACTCATGCTTAAAATACTCAACATAATGGAATTTGGTAGGTATATTTGTAGCTGATACTCTTTTAATATAATTAATAATTTTTCAAAGATATTTTTTAAAGTTATGTACAGAATTTGTTTGTTGAAATTTACTAGCATTTTAAAGCTTTTAAATATTCTTTGAGTATCATAGAGGTGTATTGATAAGGAATTTTTTGAAATTCCATCCCTAAAATGTTGAAAAAAAGTGATAAAGTTTGTATGAAGACACATTTTTCCAATAAGCCTAAAGCGTACTGTAAATTCGTGGGAATCAATAGGCACCAGCATGTAGAGCTTAGTAAATAATTAATAAATGTAATTAGTTAAGTTGCCATGTGCTTTCTTGCGCAATGATCACATTGCTCGATAGCACGTGTGTTCACATGTTGTGCGGTTAGAGAAACTTTAGTGTGGCACAAGTCATAAGACATTTACTTTTATCCCGGAAAATTAGAGAGTTCCCGCGGATATTAAAATATCTCAATCCATATCAACTTCATCATCGACTAGTTTGACATAATTTAAGCCTCAACAGCCCAACGGTTACAGGTGCGAACTGAAAACTTAACGGTTGCAAGTTCGATCCCCGCCCATTGCATTATTGCCGCACCCACTCTTAACACAAGTTTTCACTTATTTGGAGGGGAGAGGAGAACGTCATTCAAGTTCAGCTTGGCTGATATTTTTTATTAAAAATAAATAAATTGACAAGTGAGTTTGCCTTCCAAATGAGTTTGATACCTGCACTGGTAGCATAGGCAGGAGATAAAAGTTTTATCCCCCGATTTTATCCACTAACAGGGGATAAAATTATCTTTTTCCTATGCTAAAGCTTGGCGACAGAGGAGAAGGCGATGTATATTTCTATAAGTATATCCACTGAGTGTTATTTCCACCGCTGTGCCCATGCTCGACGGGTGGATAAAGCTAAGCGAGGGGATAAACGTTTTATCCTTTTCCCGGGGATAAAATTTCTCCCGCCCATGCTGCCATAGCTGCAGCTATCAGATAAGTGATCGTCTAGATTCTAGAGTCTGTACACTGTACACTTTGAGTAGGTATATAACCAAATCAAAGACTAGTGTACAGTATAGTTTGACTACATCGATGTTTGACGCTTGTCTCTTATAAATTGGGCCCATTTCGTTGGCATCCGACCTTCTCTATCAATAAATTAATAGTTATAAATTAATTCTGAGCACGTTATTAGATGCTCTTTGTGGGTTGCTACGTCGTTATTGTGTTTATTTGTTTATATTTTTAATGCCTTACGCATGCAACAGTCGTTACGCATTTTAAACATTCAGACTAATTTTGATCGAGGTGAAATACCTTAGGAATACAAGGAAATAGACATGTACCTACCAATTTTAAAGATTTGTGTAAAATGAAACAATCTACCTATAGAATACCAATAGAATGTTTTAACTTTTCTCTGATCTCAACTTGCAACATCCTGTTTTCTTCTTTGACGTTTTCTTCTCCAGACAAGAGTTTCGGAAGAGTTTGCTTCTGCAATAAGGCCGCCTTTGCACCCTTTAATTATTTTTTTTTTCTTGAAAATTTTAATATTAATTTCTTAAGTAAGTATAAAATTGAAAAGGTATATGTCATGCGGTAAAGTAAACAATTCGAGTGAAATTCTTATACTAATTCTGTAGTAAAAGTCTTATCAAAAGCTAACTTTACGAAAGTTTCTCAAAATTAATTAACTATAAACTAATTACATTTACCGACGGTATTATTGATCAAACAATTTAATTAGTACCACATACCTAATGTGGTTTCAGTAAACAAAACATCGAGTACACACTTAAAGTTAGCTTTGATGACTAATTGCAGTGGTTCGTTTAATCTTATCTTGTGTTTAACTTTAAAGAGAAATGTAAAAATAAACTAACTTAGCTAAATCTGGCTTTATGATATCTGCTAAATGAGTAATCTTCAAGAATTTTTACTACTCGTGCTTAAGCAAAGATTATGATAATTAGGCGATACTTTCATGTACTTACATGAATACTTATATAAAAAATTCTAAATTGAAAAAAAAAAAACAAATATATACTTATTACAAAAATCATTTAGACCAAAATAAAGGCTCTCTACTCCCATATTGTAACATGGGAACAGAAGACCACAACCAAGCTGACTAATGGAATTCATCATATTTGATGAATCTCCACAGATCACAACAACAACATAAAATAGAAAGTAAAATAGAACATACTAAAAACGAAGACACAATATTATGCAGAATAAAAACAAGGAGAAAAGGAAAAAAAAAGATCTAGCATACTCTAACTTAGCTTGTACTTAAGATAGAGTTAAAATTTGCTGTGACATAAATCTGTTTCGTTTTAACTCTGTCTTGAGTTTGAGCAGAGTGAAGTGCGGTCTGTAGATTTCAGTTTTACTCCTCCCGCCGAGCATCGTTCTTAAAAGCGTTCGCAACGTAGAAGTACGCCTAGTAGTATTAGCTAACCTATCTTTTTTACCCAACTACGACAAAGGACTTATGTATGACTTTAGTGGTCTAAGTATGTTTATGTTTAAGTATGTTCCACCTGAGAGCCTAAACTACTGCTGCCCTAGCTATATTACAAACGTGTAGTTTCTATTCTCTTTCCATAATCGCTAATGCTGTAGAGCAAGAGTCGCAGGGAGCCGCTGGATACAAGCGGCGCAAGACTGATCCTTGTGAAACTCCATGTAAGAGACCGCTGTGCAGCACTTGACTTCTTTCGGTTAATAGAGAAAAAAAGAAGATATATTAATATATTTCATTATCTGTCTAGTTGCTTAGGCCCGTGCATATTGTATGTTAATCATGGTAATCATAATCATAGATCATGGTACAGATTTATATATAGAACTAGCTTTTTCCCGCGGCACCGCTCACATTAAGTTAAATTTTTCAAACCCATAGAGGTTGAATTTTCCAAAATCTTTTCTTAGCGGTCGCCTACGTCACAATAGCTATCTGTATGCCCAGCCCTGATCCGTCTAGTTGCAATGGTTTGAGCTCTGAGTTGATAGATCAGTCAGCCAGTAAATGAGTCAGTCAGTCACCTTTGCCTTTTGAATATTTAGATATAGGTACCTAAATTTTTTTTTATTCGATGACAAGATAGCCCTTGACTGCGATCTCACCTGATGGTAAGTGACGATGCAGTCTAAGATGGTAGCGGGCTAACTTGGGAGAGGTATAGCGGTGTAAATTCAACCCATACCCCTAATCGGTTTCTACACGCCATCGTGCCGAAACGATGGTAACTAGCCACGGCCAAAGCCTCCCACCAGACCAGACCAGAGACAATTTAGAAATTATAAATTGTTAAATTGCCCCCGCCGGGAATCGAACCCGAGGCCTCCCAGTTATAAGACCACAGCGCTCACCACTGCGGCAGGGAGGTCGTCATTACAATATTATTGGCCAAATTGATGCAATCAGTATTGTGTATTGAGGGCTATCTATAATGTAGGCCATTCACACGTAGTAAGGGAGTTTTTTTGGATCTGATAACTGGTTCCTGTGATTACCGGTATTTTCCCTGTAGTAAAAACTGTTTATGTTATCTATTTTATCCAATGATCGTTATGCTTTATCAGTGTATATCTTAATCGAGCCCGAGGCAAACATTTTACACTGATATTAAACTAATTCTGAAAGAAAATCTATACAAATGAATTAAATTGAAATATCTATCGTTGTATTACATATAACCAACATATTCCACCAATCAGCGATAACCAGTTATAATCATAATAGCTGTATTAACAAGTAGTACTAAATGTATTTATGAATCGATGGATCGTGATAACCTATTCTCTATATCTATAGAGAACCAACGATCTCGTTGGTTCCCAAAGTTGTTTGGACCGCGACTTACCTAACCAAAGGTTCTAAATTCGGGAATGGTTTTCATCAAAGAAAAAGGGGCACGACTATATGAATGAAGGACTGTTCAAACAAGAAAAATCATTCAGTTCCGATTCAAAGTATATTTAAATAGTGCTATGTTTTTAATAAGAAGGATGCATTTGTTTCCTATTTTTTGACATTATAACCTTGCCTTATAGCCTTAGTTTAGATACTTATCGTAATGAGTTTGATAGTTCAATTTATTTTAGTGTTTACCCAATTTACCGAGCCCACCCAATAATCGCTTGCAGCCCACCTGTGGGTCGCGACCCATACTTTGGGAACCTGGGCTTAGGCGTTAAGGTATGTGAATAGTTGAACGGGTAGAGATTCAACTGTGAACCTTTGAGTTTTTAGTCCATCCAAAGTCCAAGCCTTTAAAGACTGATGCTGAGATCTATAGAGCGTGCTCTGACTTAGCTCGGACTCAAGATAAGAGTTAAAACGAGACACAAATATGCTCCGACATAAATCTGTCTCGTTTTATCTCTGTCTTGAGTCTGAGTAGAGTGAGAATGCGGTTTATAGATTTCAGCTTGAGTATCAATACTCTATAATAATATTAGAATATATATATATTTATTTATCTGGCTTTATAATATTAGAAGGAATTGTAGTATCATTTCGATCTAGTGTTACTTTTAAAACGCGTTTTATCGTCTTAAGTCTTATCTATCTTTTAGTGATAAATGATAATATGGCGAGTTTTCTGAGCGCTTCCGACGAGATTTGCTACAAATATTCTTTAGTCAAATCTATAATTAGCCTTCACTCAACGCTTCCATTTTTCATTCGTCGCCAATATTATGACGTGAGTCAATTTTGAAATTCATTAAGCGTGGTATCGATCTATTTGTGTTCTGCGCTCATCGACTGGACATCGGCTTCTTATCCGACCGGGAAAGGGTTATATGAAGGCTACGAATAAAAAACAAGTAAGGAAATCTAACTGCGTCAAAAAAATGACCCCACAATAATTTGTGTCCCAGTAGGCGGGGATTAAAAACCGTGTGCAGCACGTCAACAGTCGGACATTTATCTTGCACCTCAATTTTCAAAACATCGTCCAATGACTCAGCTGTCATAGCAAACATAACAGCACGTGCGCGACCCAATCCCTGCTTTCGTTCTGAATTTGCACCAATCACCAAGCATGTCTATCTGTAACCTATAGTAGACAAGTAGTTATTGGATTCTTCTGTCTAGAAATTCCCTGCACTAGCCCGGAGTGAAGCGCCTAGGCGGCGTGTCACTGCCCGATCTCTCCCCGGTTATGGTGGATTACCACCCCAACGGACTATGAGAGTGAGGGAACAGAGAGTGCACCTGTGTTTGCGCACACTATAACATCTTCCGCGCAGTTGGCTTGTCTCCGTATCTCCAGAGATTGGCGGCCGTGATCGGATTCGTTCGGGAGGGCGATGGATTGAGATGAATGAATGAATGAATATAAAATTGACGACACCATTCATTAGTTCTCCGTCAGAGAATCATATGACGTGTTTTCCATGAAGCTTTATTAGGAAGGGAAGGTCTGTGAGAGAAAGAATGCACTTACTTCAGTTTATCCAAGAGCCGGCGACCGGTAGACTTGTGTCGTTTTTACAAGTTTATTCAACGTTACACATCGCAAATAGAATGTACACGCATAGTCTAGTTCTGAGTATGCCGATTGGTACGAATGGGAATGGGAACTTCAGTGTAAAACGTAATGCTAATGATGTTATTCGCTTTATTTTGGCATACCTACTACCTACCTATTGTATCCGATCCGCACGACGTCATATGCTTTAAAAAAAATCAAATGTACGTTTCGTTTCGGTTTCGTACTATTTCCAGGGATCATTATAATATGAATACAATAAGGCGTTACTCCTTGAGACGGCACGCATTGTGTGAGGAGGTTCCTCACTCTGGAGCCTTGACCACTGGCTGCTTGGGACCTATCCCTTAGCAAGTGGGACATTCATTTTATTATTTTTGATGATGTGACTACAACAATATGACTGCAATAGAAATAGCAATGGGCAGGGTTTACATGTTCTAGGAGCCATGGGCGTTGGAGGCGGAAGGTCTTAGAGTGGAGACCTTCTACAAGCAAGAGCAGTGTGGGGAGTCCTCCAGCACGTTGGGCCGATGATGTGAAAAGGGTGGGGGGAAGCGACAGGAAGACTAACGCTGAGGACCAAGTGGCTTTCATTAGAAAATGCCCATGTTCAACAATTGATGTCAACAAGATTATGATTATAGTATTATTGTGATGTCTGAGATATAGTATTACATCGAGCAACGTCGAATTTAACGATTCGCTTTTCCCCGTCCGATATTGACAATAATAATCAATAATAATTAACTACCTATTTAAACTAGAAGTCGACCGCGACTTCTAGTTCTTTTTTAGTATCTGTTTTGTCTTTTTACTCTAGGATTACCCTAAAAAAGATAAATCTATTCTATTCTATCTATCTACAGCATCATTCAATATTCCAATATCGCAGGTTGGTTGTAGCCTTTGATGATTCAGTGAAATGGAATTTAAATGAGATGCAATTAATAAATGATTATGATTCATACCTCTCAATTGCTCACTGTCACAACTATTATATTTGGCGCAGCCCATCTTATTATATTTAACTTTAGCGAATATAACGAACGCTTCGATCAATAACGTAATCAGGTATGCCTGGCGCAGTGCTAAGCGTTGTTGTCGGGTTCGATTCCCGGTACTCAGTACCCTGTACCTGTAGACAACATACAGCCTAAACTAAAAAATATTCCTTGAGTACTCTTGAGAAAGGAATTTTTTGAAATTCCATCCCTAAGTGCCGATTTCACCAACGAGTGACGATTAACCGAGAAATAAATTGGGCGTTCTGACAGTTTTCTTACTGAAAATCTGTCAAAATATCAAAAGTCCTATTTTACGTTGGTGAAATCGGGCCTAAAAATGTGAATACTAAAAAAGGTAAACACACGCGGACGAAGTCAACGGCATGAAGCTAGTCTGGTTAAATCGAAGTACAAGAAAATAATAATCAGTCCTGTCTGTTCAATTATAGCGATGTCTAGGTAGACATCTATTACTTTGTTAATTACTTTGGGTTCGACTGCGATCTCATTTGATGATTTCATGAGTAACGCTCAAATATAAGATGAGTCTAAGATGGAAGATGAGTTTACATTCATTTGAGTCCTTTGATAATTCCTAATTGCTTTGACTGATTGCGGGTAAAATACAGTGACATCTATGTATAAAATATGATATTTCTAGCTAGAGATATATAGAACTAGCTTTTGCCCCCGCGACTTCGTCCGCGTGGAATTAGATTTTGGGGTGGAATTTTCAAAAACTGTGACACACGTACTCTTTTATTTTTAGCTGAAAGCTCAAATATCAACTTTGATGGAAACAGCTTGAAAAATGACGGAGTTTCATATAAACTTCCATCCCCTATTTAAACCCCTTAGGGGTGGAATTTCCAATAATCCTTTCTTAGTGTGCGCCTACGTCATAAAAGGAACCAACTGTAAAAATTTCAAGTTTCTAACTTCAGTAGTTTAGGCTGTGCGTTGATATCTCAGTCAGTCAATCAGTCAGTCAGGACTTTGAATTTTATATATATATATAGATAAAAATGGAGGAGATTTCTACCGCCACAGAAAAAAGAACGTACTAACACATTTAACAAGAATATTATACCAATAATAAAAGTAATGTTTAAAAGTAAGATGGGATAATGTATAAGAAGTAATAAAAATAAGAAGTAGGGAAATATTGCAATATAAAAAGCAATCGTAGTAGGCCTACAGTTACCAATATATATGGCAGGAGGTAAATAGATTTAACTAAATTGAGTAAACTATTTTACTGATATTATGTCGATTTAAATAACAATAACCTGTTCACTGTGTAACACTGCAAGAGCGATTTGTATAAGTACCATAAATCTACGAAATCTTGAGCATCTGTTAGCTTGTAAAAATAAAATTGTTTAACTTTAACGTATTTATGTCTAAAAAGTTGTTTATTATAAATCGAATAGAGATAAATGATTGCCAAAATAGCTCACACAAGACATTCTGTAGGTGGGTAAGAACTATGGATTTGCTCAAAGTGATAAAAAATACTAAAAGCAGAAACGCACTAACGCCTGACGCCTCACGCCTGATTTGGGTCCATACAAAATACCACAAATTAATTCGACTACACATAATATATCGCTCAGGCTCAATTAATTCGATTAAGTAAACTTCGAGCTTTACTTTTCCATGAAAATTAAGATTCAAGCACTAATTAATAAAGCAGAAGGTTTTATAATTGCACATGTGTGTGCGCAAACACTGGTGCACTAACAAGACCACGAGATCAGCCGTAGATCTACTAACTATACGTGCTCTGCGAGGTTAATAACCTTCAAACTCTTTTATAAGCTCCAGTCAATAACCAATGAGCCAGTCTCTGGTTTTATTAAATAATTAAAAAAAAACCTGGAAGTATGATATTCTATTACTGCAATACAAATGGTCACCGTCTCTTGGTCTATCAAGATGTATTCGCTCAATTACGACAATAACATTAAGTTCTCTACGTGGTCGCAAGTTGCAACTGCATATTACTTGACGTTGGTAGGGTCATTTAGAAAATTATACCACTCAGTATGGACTTGATGACGGATGGATCACTTTTCCGAGGCTAGTAATCTTTAGTAATATCATTTATTTATTAAGCTATTGCATAGCTTCTATCGCGGGCCAGCGTAGAGACCGAATCCAGAAATTCCGTAACGAAAATAACCTGACACGGGACTCCTCTACGGTGAGCCGCTAGATGGCGCATTTTTTATCAACGCCATCTAGCGGTGAGCCGCTGGATGGCGTTGATAAAAAATGCTATGCAATCGCTTTACCGCGGCAGTCCCCGAGTGCCACACGTCTTTTTATTATTTTATTATTAATTTTACAGTTTGTACATACGTGATTGTTACATTCAGTGCCACAAAAACCACAGTCGGTTTTTCTGTGCACTGTTGATATGCATATAATATAATGAAGTAATGAACTATAAACTAAGTAGGTACCTACCTATTATTGTAAAAGTACCTATGTTCTTTTTATGGTTTTTCTTTAAATGGAAGGAAAAACTTTTTCCTTCCATTGAAAGAATGCAGCAACAAAGTAATGAATCGATGTGATTTTTACACGAATATTTTAGAAGACAAGCCATAACAAAATAAAGGGTTCCCGCGTTTTATAAAACTAACTAACTCCACGGGGGCGAAGTCGCGGACCAAAGCTATAGTTCCTACCTACTAGTGATGTACAGGATGTTGGATTTTTCACATTCGCGCGTGCGAATGTCAAATAATTCGCGAATATTCACGAATGCGAATATTTTATCTACCTACTAGTGATGTGACTTGTGAATACTAATGCGAATACTTAACTCCAACATTCATATTCATGAATGTTGGAGTTAAGTACTGTTTTTTTTTTAACCATTATAGGCACACGCTTGATCACTATCACACCTAATAGAAAGTG
Source organism: Hipparchia semele (assembly GCA_933228805.2). Classification (NCBI taxonomy): domain Eukaryota; kingdom Metazoa; phylum Arthropoda; class Insecta; order Lepidoptera; family Nymphalidae; genus Hipparchia; species Hipparchia semele. The sequence continues at coordinate 2,689,384 of OW121719.1, forward strand.
ATGATGTGGTCTAAACTCTAAGGGGTAACGCGTTTACCTAGAAGATGCCTATTCACTCTTGTTTTATAGATACCCAAATTGTCAAATAATACGCGAATATTCGCGAATACCATACCGCCTACCATCCAACGGTGTCCATCTTCTCTTAGTGATATACGCTTCACTCAGAGTGCTGTGCGTAAAACTCTTCTCTCTCTCGACGTCAACAAGGCGAGTGGGCCCGACGGTATTCCTGCGGTTGTGCTGAAGACGTGTGCTCCGGAGTTAACACCCGTCTTAACGCGTCTGTTTCGGCAATCTTACTCCTCTAGTATTGTTCCGTCTTCATGGAAGACTGCCCTGGTTCATCCAATCCCGAAAAAAGGCAATCATTCGGATCCCTCGAATTACAGGCCTATCGCGATTACCTCTTTACTGTCTAAAGTCATGGAGCAAATAATTAACACCCAACTGCTGAGTTACCTTGAGGAGCACCAGCTCATCAGCGATCGTCAATATGGCTTTCGTCACGGCCGATCTGCTGGTGATCTTCTTGTATACCTCACGCATCGTTGGGCGGATGCTATCGACAGTAAGGGAGAAGCCCTTGCGGTTAGCCTTGATATCGCCAAAGCCTTTGATCGGGTTTGGCATAGGGCCCTTCTATCGAAACTACCATCTTACGGACTCCCCGTGCTGCTTTGTAATTGGGTCGCTAGCTTTCTTGATGGACGCAGCATCAAAGTCGCTGTCGACGGCTTTTTCTCTGACCCTAAGCCCATCAATGCAGGCGTTCCACAGGGCTCAGTGTTATCGCCTACACTGTTCATTCTGCATATCAATGACATGTTGCAAAACAGCAGCATCCATTGTTATGCTGATGACAGTACTGGTGATGCCCTTTACAAAGGAAATGCACAATTTTCCCGCGCAATGCTAGAGGAGAATAGAGCCAAACTTGTGTCTGACATTGAGGCTTCCCTTGATAAAGTGTCAGTATGGGGTTCACAAAATCTTGTCCATTTCAATCCCTCAAAAACACAAGTTTGTGCGTTCACCGCCAAAAAGACCCCCTTCACCACACCTCTTCTCTTCCAGAACACCCCCCTAGCCCCTTCCAACAGCATTGGGATTCTTGGTGTCTGCATTTCGAACGACGTCCAGTTCCGGGATCACTTTGAAGGAAAAGCTAAATTAGCTTCGAAAAAGCTTGGGGTGCTCAACAGAGCAAAGCGGTACTTTGCGCCCGAGCATAGGCTCCTACTCTACAAAGCGCAAGTCCGCCCGCATATGGAGTACTGCTCTCACCTTTGGGCTGGAGCACCCCAATACCAACTCCTTCCATTTGACCGGATTCAAAAGCGGGCAGTTCGGCTTGTGGGCAATCCCAAATTAACCAACCCACTGGAAAGCCTGGAGCACCGCAGAGATGTTAGCTCTCTCTGCGTATTCTATCGGCTATATAATGGGGAGTGTTCTGAAGAACTATTTGACCTTATTCCACCGTCTCTCTTCTACAACCGCACCGCTCGCCACCGAAAACAATTTCACCCTCACCACCTGGGTGCCTGGAGCACTTCGACCATCCGATGTTCCAGATCCTTTTTTCCACGTACTTTGAAACTATGGAACCAACTTCCTGCGACGGTGTTTCCACTGAATTACAACATGGGGTTATTCAAGGGGCGGACCAACAAATTCCTGAAAGGCCGGCAACGCATTGGTGGTGCCTCTGGTGCTACAAGTGTTCATGGGCGGCGGTAATCACTTAACATCAGGTGACCCGCCTGCTCGTTTGCTCGCTAAAAATATATAAAAAAAAAAAAAAAAGAATATTCATTACATCACTAGTACCTACGGCATAAAAACTCGTTAAGTAAGTAATTATATCAACTTTCCAGAAAGGCCGGATCCGGCGGGGTCGATTTGGGAATTTATAATTTCTAAATTGGCAGATGGATAGCCCTGAAAACTTTACACGTTAATTAACATGACAGGAGTTTGCGGTAATTACTTCCACAATATCGAGGGAGATGTTAAATTACAACGTCAATTTATTGGAGCTCTATCCATTAACAAAATGATTATTTACCAAAAGAAGAGAAAGATCACTATCAAAAGGTACATATTATTTTCGCGGGTTTAATCACGATAAAACAAACAATGGCTTGAAACTATTGTTGTTTTACGACAAAATATAGTAATATATTGAAAATATTTTACAAAATTACTCTGCCATGGCGGGAAAAGATCAAGAAATAAAACTCCACACGGGGAAGTTGTGGGCGAATGGTAATAAAACATATTATTTATTTAGGAAGTAAGTTCTTCAATAAATTATATTTTACTAGACCATAGAGAATAGACGATTGCATCTCAACAGGTGCCAAGTACCTATTGTCTTTGAAGTGTTTCTCCAAATAACTAGACAAAAGTAACTCCTCCAGTAACGAACCTAATAAGGTCTTTCGTTCATAATAAGTGCGTTCGGTTGCAACATTACCTAAAAATCCTACTACTGAACCGATTTGGCTGAAATTTGGCACAGAGACAGATTACAGTCTGGAATAACACATAGGCTACTTTTTATCCGGGAAAATAAAAGAGTTCCCGCGGGGAATAACAACCTCAATCCACGCGAAGAAGTTTCAGGCATCAGTTGATTATGAATATTAAAATATTAAATTGAAAAAATAAAAACCCGACTGCGTAAATAAAAGCTGAAAAGGAAAAAACAAGTCTAGTAATCTAGAATTCTTTTAAATAATATTGACTTATCAGTGGGAACCGATTATTGGGAAGATTTGGACCGATTTTGACACCTCTTTACGCAGCGCCGTCTCTCGTGCTTCTTCAAGCATCTGCGCGCCTCGTCGCCTCGCGTCGCGTCTCGGTGTGGGCTGACCCTTGTAGTTATTAGAAGTGGTTGTTCTGATTATAAGCCGTTTTTCCCAATTCTATAGTTCTTGCAATTCACGAGGGCGCGTGAGCTTTACTTGTGGTTGCGTCGTATACATGCAAATTGCGTAAGTGTGCGTGTCTGTCAGGAGCTTAGGTGGGAGCGGTCAGGCGCGAGCAAGCTCTCGCTCACACTTATACAGATACGACACGCACACAACCATGAGCCACGCGCCCTTGTGAGTTGAAAGAACTATACCAGATATCGAATACCGGAGAATACCGGCTTGGGTAAATGTTGCTTAAGGGCACGATCTTCGGCCGCAGTACCTTGCGAGCTATTGAAGTGAGGTGCACGAGCCACTTTGTTACAATTAGTTTAACTTTAATATACTATAAATAAAACCTGAAAAACAATTAAAAACTACACTGTTTTCGGAATATTATTTGATCGAGTGAAGTTCAAAATATGGACTAAAAATAAAATAATTTAGAACGTGTATATATGTTGTAGTTTACAACATATATTTTTAACCTATCAAAACAAAAAATATTTATACTACACCTGCTCGGAAAGTACGTTCTGATTTGTGTCAAATCGCAAAAGAGCGAGAAAGAAAATACGTCATTACTTGGAAACAAATCTGCGGGCTGTCAAAATGTATGAAATTTCATTACTTACCTGCTTCAGCGGGCTGAAAACTGTATGAAAATCCATTACTAACGTGCTGTTTTTTTTTTTTAATTTTTGGTCAAGTCAGTTCAGTAATAACTTGAAAAACAATGAAATCTATTTCGACCTTTTTCGACAAATAGACTTATTATTTTCAAAGTAGTAGGTAAATATCTAATAAATAACGAACTAAAAATATAAAAATAGTAATAGTAACTAATTAATAACTAAATAATAATCTATTTAATAATCTATTTAAGTAAATATAATAATTTCATTTGTTTGTTTAGGTCTACTTATCTATGGTCTAAGGTTATTTACACATTCAAATTGTTGTTAAAAAAACAAATTGTTGCTGGCCGCTTGCATTTTCTTTAGTGAGTACATTATTTGAAAAATTAAAAAAAAATTCGCGCGATTCGCTTTCTTTTGTTTTGTCTAAATTTTCAATTTATAAAATTACTTAAAACGCAAAATGTCTAGTAGCGACAGTGAAGATATTTTGATGACGCCGCCAGAATCAAAAACTATTAGGTAATTTGCCGAACAAAAATATCACCCTAAGTTTTAATAATTGTATTTTTTTTTATTCTATGACAAGATAGCCCTTGACTGCGATCTCACCTGATGGTAAGTGACGATGCAGTCTAAGATGGTAGCGGGCTAACTTGGAAGGGGTTTAGCAGTGTAAATTCAACCCATACCCCTTATTGGCTTCTACACCAAACCAAAAAAAGGTATTGGTTGGTTGGTTTATGAATTTCAATATAAATTTCAATTAAATAATGTGTCTATTATTTTCCTCGTAGGTGTAGTATAAAGCACTATGTATCACTCGGGAGAAAGTGCGATTCCTAACTCGGGTGTATCGCGGCCCTCGGCTTCGCCTCGTGCCTCAAATGACACCCTCGTATGTAATCGGCCACTTTCAGCCCTTGTAGAACAATGTACTATTGATTGTTTACTATTGAATCAAAAACAGGCTGTTTTCGGAGATCCTGCCGTTAACCACCATAATCCACTGATTCGCGCCGTCAGTCGCGGGCGTCAGCAGTGATGATACGATTTATGACGCGCCCTGCTACTAATAGATCTATCTAAAACGCTCTATTTCAGTACCTATTTACTTTGGCATTACGCGGGTAATGTAACCCTCCGTCGTCATAAATGTAAACGACCGAATACTTCTGGGTTGAAGCCAATAACCCTAAATTACCTTTCTTCGCTTTTCGTCGCGGCCGTTGAGAATCTCTTTTAGTTTTTTTTTAATCATCTTTGTTATAAAAAAAACAAAAGTGTTGTAAGAAAAGAGTTTGGTCTCGACTCTCAATTGCAATTTGCATGAAAATACGAGTAGGTACTACCTATGTATGCATATTCGGGTCATCTGAAAACAATGTTAGCAATGTCATGGGGTGGACTTAAATCACAAATGTCTGCGATTTCACCTGATGGTAAGTGATGATGTCGTTTAAGATAGCGGGCTAACTTGGAAGGGTAACGGCAGTTTTAATTAAACCTATACGCATCGTTTAACGCTACATTTTTGCCGGTAGAGAGTTTTCCACCAGATCAGACCAGAGAGAGACATTTCAAATTAATATTCCTAAATTACCCCCGCAGGGGATCAACTCGGGACCTCCCGTGTATATGACCAAAGCAGTCACCAATGTCTCAGGAAGGTTTTCAAAACTATGGGCTGTTTGCCTCCGCTGGGAATCGAATTTGAGACTTCCCACGAATAAGTCCAAAGCACTCACCACTGTGCCAGGGAGATTTTCTAGACTATGGACGCTTTCTACCGAATTATATTTTGAGTATTTGGTCAGTGGGTACACTAAGGGTACACTAGACAAATTGACAGATTAACGCCCCTATGCTTGAGGTTAGTTTACTCTAAAATTCATCCCAAAGTTTTGCTTTCAAAGATTTAAGCGCAACGAAATCTCCCTTGATTTAGGTCGATAACCTTTGCTTGATTTCGATTAGGTTTCGACCGCTTATTTAATTAGAAAAGAGGTCAATGAGTTGATTGGGTTTTTGCCTAGGTCCTGACAATCCTGACATCCGACCTAAGGCGTCATTTACCTATACAAAAAGAGGTTTTCGGATGCGAGGACAAGAAATCGTTTCCGATTATTGCAAAAACTTTCCATACAATTTTCGCCCGCGATTATACATTACATTACAAGTAGTGGTTCGCCCCGAACTGAGACCTCGCGGTACCCAATAATTCCCAAAAGATAGTTTTAATTATATATTGTAACTTTTAACTTTTAACATTAGACGCAATAAAAAATAATAATAGTTGACGCAAACTGTTTTACTGATACAGCGCCATCTATTAGCATTATTGTGAAGCTTTTAGCATTAAAAATTAAATAATTTCGTTTCTTTATAATATTTATCTAATTTTAGTATTTGTTGTTCAAGTACAGGATGTAACTGAATTTTCAACAAAGTTTCAGGTTCTAATATGCAATACTTTTTGACATATGGCTCAAATTAAATCTCCACTTAAAAGTTAAATAATTTCGTTTCTTTATAATATTTATCTAATTTTAGTATTTGTTGTTCAAGTACAAGATATAACTGAATTTACCACTAAGTTTCAAGTTCTAATATCTTGTCATTCTTGACATATGGCTCAAATTAAAATCTCCACTTTGAAAGTCCCCCATTTCGTCAATTTTAAGGGAAAAATTAAAAAAAATATATTTTTGTACTCTGTTCAAAGTCGTCTTTAAAAAGATATATCGCAAGTCTATATAACGCAACAAACAAAATTTTACTTCAAACACGCTTCTATGAGAGCCCCCCTGGAATAAAGCTTTTTATATTTTTTTATACAATGTTCGGCTGAAAGCCATCAGTTTACATATTATATTTAAATTTGAAGTAATTACGTTCAGTAATTCAGAAGTTATAGGGCTCTGACAGACATTTGGACGTACACACTTCTCTGTCCAGTACAGACAAGCGCCCTAGTTGACTCAGAGAACTCGCTTCGCTCGTTCAAAAACTCGTATCAGTTAAGGCCCAAGACACGGAGCTGCCCGCGAAATTCAAATTTAATTAGGTTTTTCGCCATTTATAAACGAATACGACAAAGTAGGCTTATGGTATTCAAATTGCGATAATGGCAGTATCATCTTCACAGGTTTATATACCTACTAATCTTTACGTAAAAGTATCTAATTTAAGAAATTAATCAAAATAATGACTAATTTGTGAGTAGCTCACGTCAAACTCATTATTTTGACTAATTTCTTAAACTGGATACTTTCATCGTATTAGTTTACAAATTGCGAAAAACCAAATAAAATTTGAATTTCGCGGGAAGACCCGTCTCTTGGGCCTTAAGCAATGCTCGGATATGAGTGCCGAAAATTTCGCTTGCATTCGAGAAACTTTCGAAGAAAGTTTGAATTTGTTCGGCCCATTCGCCATGGACGACCTTCCTCGCCCTGTGGTGCCCTTCATTTTATCCCTACTTTTAACACTACGTGATTTTAATTGGCAGTGCCTTATTGACCATATGAAGTGCTAGATATTATTGTGCCACTATTTTCTTCAAGGTTCACGGAAGTATCGCGATAATCGCTCATTGTTTTGAAATTTAAATAAATAATAGCCTGACAAATGGGTTATCTAAAATACAATTCAATACAGCTAACGTACAGCTACAAAAAAATTAGAGGATTAGAATTATTAGGTAGGTACTAGTTGATACCCGCGGTTTCGCTCGCGTGGAATTAGATTTTTTTTAATCTCGCGAGAACTATTTGATTTTCCGGGATAAAAAGTAGCCTATGTCACAGGTCACTCTCCCGGTCCTCAACTATACTCATGCAAAAAATCACGTCGATCCGTTGCTTTGTTGCGCCGTGATTGAAAGACAAACCAACAAACAAATACACTTTCGCATTTATAATATTAGTAAGGATTCTTACCTACCTAATTATAATTAATTATTTTAATAAGATAGGAATTTGTAGTAAAAATATTGCCTCAATAATCCAAAGTGTGGACTGAAAAACTAATAGGTTGACGGTTTAATACCCATTCGATGCACTATTGTCGTACTCCCCTAGCACAAACTTTAGCCCTATTTAGAGGGGAGCGAGGAATATAAGTCAAAGTAGGTTTTGTAATTAAAATATTTTAAAAAATTATTTTTAAAAAACCGACTTCAAACTCCACTTAGAAGTATAAAATAGTTTTAGTTTGTATACGTATGTTGAAGTCGGGCCGCCCTAAAAAGAAACGATGAAACCGATGCGTGACTCTAGCTAGATCAGGATTAGGTTCAGATTTGACGGAGTTATGGAGTAAAATCGCCAAGAAAAAAAAAAAAATAAGTGTCGAATTGAGGTAAGCGTCAAGATGACTGACCAAAGTGACCGATCAGCGTCAAATTTTTCCAGCATTTAGTACCTATTTAGTACTATTTAATACCTTTGTTTAAATATTTAGTACCTCAATAGTAACAGAGAAATTTAATTTACTAAGTGGTCAGCCATCTTGACGTCAAGATGACTGACCACTTTTGAGTTTCCCCATAAGGGCTTAGTATTGTGCATATGTTTCTGCACTATAATTTAGTACCTATTTGGTACCTACACATATATTTTTTCCAGAATTTTTTGGCAAAAAATAAAGATTTTATGAATAGATCAAGTTTTTCTATACAAATAACACTATGAAGTATGCAATGAGAACAAAGGGAAAAACTGCCAAGTTTTCACTACAGATGTCGCTCGTAATACTCAGCCATGAATAAACGTACATAATTATAAGAAACTAGTTGATGCCAGTGACTTCGCTCGCGTGGATTTAGTTTTTAAAATCCCGCGGCAAAGAGGGTACTTACGGGCCCTTAACTTAAGACTACTTGTTACTTTGTGTGTTTATCAGTCTATATAATTATGTAAAAACTAAATCCACGCGAGCGAAGTCGCGGGCATCAAATAGTTTCTTATAATTATGTACGTTTATTCATGGCTGAGTATTACGAGCGACATCTGTAGTGAAAATTTGGCAGTTTTTCCCTTTGTTCTCATTGCATACTTCATAGTGTTATTTGTATAGAAAAACTTGATCTATTCATAAAATCTTTATTTTTTGTCAAAAAATTCTGGAAAAAATATATGTGTAGGTACCAAATAGGTACTAAATTATAGTGCAGAAACATATGCACAATACTAAGCCCTTATGGGGAAACTCAAAAGTGGTCAGTCATCTTGACGTCAAGATGGCTGACCACTTAGTAAATTAAATTTCTCTGTTACTATTGAGGTACTAAATATTTAAACAAAGGTATTAAATAGTACTAAATAGGTACTAAATGCTGGAAAAATTTGACGCTGATCGGTCACTTTGGTCAGTCATCTTGACGCTTACGAATTGAGAACCTCTTCTTTTTTTAAGTGGGTCTAAATTTACTTACAAAAATTTAACAAAAAAATATTGATATTCTCCATTTGCTTTTCCAAGCAAACTTTCAGCGAAAATTACCAAGCGTGAAATGAAATCTCAAAGTTTTGGGTTTTCAGATTTCATTTCACACGGCTTTAAAGTTTCAAACTTCAATCTTTGGGAAATTATTCTTCAAACTAAAACTGACATTTAAATCAAAACTGATTTAAATGACGAAGATTAATAGAAAGCTTTTCTTTTATTGAAGTTTCATTTAAGTTAACTAAAAGTAAACCTATATTTTCAATCATCATTTGAAAGAAAAATAAATTCTGAAAAATGTACAGATCATTCTGCAAAAACCTATATAAAATTCAGAATTTATATTAATTGTGTGAAATTAAGTATTGTCCTTTTAAGTATTTTCGAGTTTTTCATTGGATTTCCACATTGCTTTTGCAGTCTCTATCCATGCTTATTTATGTTTATTGCTGTGGGTCGTGACTCCTTCCATCAAAACCCTTACCGTGGACGAAAAGTCTCGTCACGCGCTTCAGTTCCCTGCAATATGCAAGGCTTGGACCTAGGAATTTGATCAGACCGCATCGCATTGGGCTCATCGTTTTTTTTTTAAATATTAGCCAATCTGAAGTTAATGAATATCCTTCAATCCTCCAAATAAGCGGAAATATTGTGCTAGGAGTGGGTACAACAATATTGCAACGGGTGGGGTATGAACCTGCGACCTTTCAGTTTTCAGTCCGCGCCTTTAATCGCTGGACTATAGAGTTGATAACAATATTTAGAAATATGAGACAGACTATTAATTACCTCTTTTAATTAATAACTTTTTCAAGCAGAAAAAAGTACGAAATTAAAAATTACGCCTTTAGACTTTCAAGATGTCATTGCCATGAAAAGAATTGCCAGAGAAGAAAACTTCCGTCATTGTTGTGGTTACAGTAAAAAATACAACTATTATTTTCTTGTTAACGGTACGGTATGACGTCATTTTGTTACGGTCTACGACGGCCAACTTGAGATGGAAGGGTAATAGGTAATCGCGAATAAAAAGTTTTTTGAATTGATTTCTTTCCTTTTTCTCTAAATCTATACTATCCCATATTATCAACCCTTAGTATCTCATAATAGGAGACCATTTTCCTGAGACGTTATTTCTGACTTTTTAATATTATCTGATGTAACAAAAAATCTATTATATCTAGCACTAAACGGTCTTTTATAGATAAACTGCATTAAACATATCGAATATTGTAATTTTCATAGTCATTAGTGCAATAACTTATTTTTTATGGCCAAAAATACAAATGGTATCTCATATTCGGCATCCTTACTCTACATATTGGCAAGGGGAGTGTGGAGGTGATATGTTTTAGTTGTTTGTGATACCTAACACCGAATGACTGTTTAGTGTTTGTTCGTTAATGAGTGTTAAATCTGCAATTCGAGTAGAGATAACCGATACTTTTCCTCATTATATTAATGCAAAAAAAGTTTGCTCTTGAAATATTTTTCCTTGTTTATTATAAAGTGGGCGATTCATATTTTTTGCCTATTTACATAATTCAGAGGGGCGTATGGTCTAGATGTGACAGAGCATTTTAGTCGATTCCACTGGTTAAGCAACTTTGACATAAGTTTTACATTGATTTTTTTTAAGTAGGTACCTACCAGCATTTAAATCAAGAGTGAATAATTATTTTCTAGGCAAGGGCGCTCCACCTTCAGGCTGCATTTTCAATTAGGCATCATCAGGTGTAATCAAAGTTAAGCAACACCTATAAGCTAATGTATTAATTTAAAAAAAAAAATGAAGTTTTTGTTTGGATAAGGGGAATTTTTGTTTGACTTCTGGATAATCGAATTAAAACCTTACGTGGGTACCTACGTATTGCAGAACTATAACTACTTCTATTACTCTACAATATTGAGGTAGGTACTGGGAGAGGAATGACTCTACTCAAATAAAAGGTAGGTATGGGGTAAATATCGAAAAATTCGTTCAAGGGAAGCTTTCTTTTAATGTAACATTTTGGCAAAAGATGCCGATAGAACATGTTTACGTAATATATTTTATTTACAAGCCTTTATTTTATGGAAGCACCGACAAGAACCAAGTAGGTACAATGTACATATCTAAAGGTAATAAAATTTATTTCAGTTGTTAAATTTACATAAGCATGCGAATTCCACTCTTCAACGTACCTAATATTGGTATGAAATATTGTCGAAAACTTTACGAGCATAACCGTGTTCCAGTTCCAAGTTTAAAATCGTAACGGCTGACGGTTTCTGAATGATTATGATACAAAGCTCGGGTGGATGCTATTCTATAGCCATGCGATACCCCATGTATAGCAAAATAACGAACCCGCCTAGAGTGGGGATGCCACGCGTTTCAAGCAGACTTGCCTCGCATCGCTCGCCAGTCAGTTGTCAACTGACAGCGGAACGAGAAAGACGCGGCCGGTACGACCAGCGTGTTCTCAAAGAAACTTCACGCGACTTTACTGCAGTTGCGAGCGAACTAAGTGTTAGATTGCGTGCAAAGTGCTGTTAGTGTTTAGTGATGACTTTTGTATGGAACAGTCGGCTTTCTTGTCTCCTGGACGAACGTTGATGTCAGAGGGGATGGAAGCGAAAGACCGGCTTGTCGAGGAGGTGGTACTCCTTGCGCTGTTTCTTGTTTCGACGGCGGCCAACTCGTTGGCTCTGTTGGTGTTCTGTCGACGACCTGGGCTGAGGACTATATCTAATAGGTAAATTTTGCTTATTCCTAGATTCGCATGACTTAAAGTACAGAAATGTTTCTTATAATTTAAGAGGACCTTAAATTTTTACTGAAATATTATTGAAAAGTGTAGAAAGCTTCAAAAACTAATTGTGAAGTTTCCTTAAATATTAAGAGACGTTTCAGTAACATCATAAGTTAAGCAAAGCATATAAATGTTGCAAGAAATATATGACACTAATGAACTGTGAAACATTGTTAATGATACAATGTACATGTTGTTAAAGGTAAGTACCTATTACACCAATGCTTTGTCTAAGTAAAGTTTTTTTATTGTTCTTTCATAACGACTAGCGGTCCGGTTCTCTGTTTCCTTAATTATTTATGTGTTAGAAATTTACAAACAAAGCATGAAGTAAGTAGATATTATATAGATTGTATATCAAGGTAGACTAGTAAAATTGAAGCATTTCCATGCAGGAGTTTTCATAACATCGTTCAAATTCTTTGCAACAACATAAGTAATATAAATAAATCATATTGAACGTTTTGAAATGAAGTATCTAAGCAAGAGAGAGTAGTCTATCGACAAATCGGTATTCATAAAATGTTATATCGACAGCATGCGAATGCTTGTACGAGCAAAAGTATATTCAATAACATACAGCGAGACCAAATGTTGATTTATGAACTTGAATTAAGCAGGGCTGACAGTCGATGTGAAAGAGTTTTTTTCAATGTTATGAACATCAATAGTTACGAATGACAAACCAAGAAAACCTTTTGACCGATAATATTGATGGTTCAAAAAGAACCGAGGAAATAGAGCGCAGAAAGGTAGGACAAATCGGGTAAAATCGGATACGTAATCTTACTGTATAAAATAGGCCGCTTTTTAATAAAATTTGTCTCGCTCAAGAAATAATTATCTGCTTTTAAAGAACATGAATTTTGAAATTAATAACGTCTTAAAATAACCTGGTTATAGTAAAATTAGCAGCGGTATTGCAAAACTCCCAAAAAATGAAAAAAAAAAAAATTGAGGTTAGTCCAACAATAAGTATTTACTTTGTGTCTACAAGCAACCATACCAAACCCCATATCACTATTAGATCATTAATGTCGGTCTGTATGTCTGTCTCCTCATGTTTGTATTTACATGCTTTTGTAATGCATGATTTATGTTTTTATTTTAACTTGGAGTGGACCGAGCCATAAGGTAAAAGAATTGCTATTTACTAAGCACAATTCGTTTCGTCATAACAAGAAGGTCAAGCGTCATCGACCATTTTCAATTCAAAGATGCCAAATAAAAAACCTTACAGCCAATGTAACTGTTGAGCAACTTTATTCATAACCTAACTCGGCTGTTGATAATTGAAACAAAAACTGATGATATGTTTTATTAGTATAATAAATATGTATGTCAGAAAATTCAAAATGAGGTCAATGAAGAAATACACTATTTTGAAACAAGAAATATAGATAGATACAAGGTGGTTGATAATAATTTAACTTATTATTTGAATTTAAAAAGGCGTACTATGAAAAGGATTGCATGTATGTCAATTGAACTCACAAAAATATATATGTTTTATGGCACTAAAGGGAGAGAAAAAAGCTATTGTAAGTGGGTTAAATCTAAGAGATTACCCGATAAACGAGTTGAAGATTTGTGAATGATATTATCTGTAGAAAAATCTTAAAAACCTTCAAACGGAAATATTAAGACAGTTGAACAAAAAAGTCTGTGCGATTCATTCAAACAAAAGTCATTCCAATTTAAATAAATTGGCTTCATCGATATATTTCAGTTAGCCCACTTAGCGACATCAAATGTTTTAAACGGTTCGGAATAAATTACATAATTTAAAACATCTGCGGCTGAAAAACCTGGCAAATATTCCGCTTAGACTGTCCATTTAGCGTTTTGCAATTTCAATTTATAGTTGCGGAGAAATGTGGTCGAAAGATCACAGGAGACGAGAGCAATGTCCCACATAGCTGGCGGCCGGCGCTGTTCAATCACATGTAGTAAAATAAAACACGCTAGAACCAATTAGTTAGATAAATTGCTTAGTTTCCCAAGAAATTGAACGCTTTGCGATGGACCGTATAGGTACTTAAAAGCGAATCTACACAGAACAAACAATTACGTAATAATAACTGTCTCTAACTAAGCTCATACGTACTAAAAAACAAACGTTTTGATAATATTTGTCTGCTTATAACGGCTAATCTTGGGAATGACTGGAGTAATTTTGACGGGATTTTCATAAGCAGGTATAAGATTAAAGTAGTAAGTGAAGATTTAATTTCTTTGCTAATAATAAAAACGGTGGATATTAGGGACAATACGACGATAGGTAGAATACGGGAATATTGACGAAATTCGGCACAAAGATAGCTTGCATTCCGAAGACAGACTTTTTTCAAAGCTTAGTTCCAAAGAGGGTTTTAAAAAACCTGATTTCACGTGGAAGAAGTCGCGAGCATCATCTAATCGAACAGTACAAACTCCAAATGCTGCTATTGATATCGTTTAAACACGTTTCGTGTCAACGACACATAAGCTATGAGCATTATGTAGATTATAATGTAAATATACTAACATTAACTGCAAACGATTGAGTAATGGTAAAAGTAACAAATACTCTGAAACTTCGATGTACATACAGTCCAATACAAAACCTGAAAGCGACAGTGAAAAATTAGTTCTTACAAACCAGAAATAAGCAGAAATACGTCATTTTTCTTCAAAATTTTTTTTAAACCTTTATGTTACTGGTTGATTGGGGAAAGTAGCATCAATCATTGCTACAGTTTTAATTAAGGGGATTGGCTGAGTTTGTGGCATTCGTGCTGCAACTATGGCTGCAACAATGCATTTTAGACAATAGCGACACTATAGCAATTACTTCTAGATAAACGGATCCAGCGGATATTTCGGCAACTTTTAAAACCAAATTGAGGCATATTCACCATTGCTTTCTCACTCAAAATAGTACGAATCTATTTTCTTCTCGTGGTCGAGAACTGATTTTTCAGTGTACCTAGTATTTTAATAATCTAATAAAAGAAACGACGAATTTAGTATTGGAAATGTAATGTTATCTTGCAAACTATTAATAAGGCGGTATACGTAATAAACGAACTTGAACGGGCGCCTATCTTTGTGGAAAATAACTTCGATGAGTAAAGGCCTTTGCCCCTTATTGAAGTGAATGTAGAACACTTCGTATAAACACTTGGAAAGAATGTAGGAATAAACAATATAGAATACACAAAGTAGGTCTGTCCCAATGCTATTACAGAACGTTACCCGGGTGACATAATATCATTATCACATAGTGAATACATATATGCAATAAGCCGCCGCAATACCCCTCTTTACTTTCTGTCACGAGTCTTTGAACCGTTAATTAAATGTTCAATTCTTTGAATATATATTCACTTATAGTACTTAAACTGGTCATGAATCATGGTTTCCTGACCACATCAATTGAGAATGATAGTCGTGGGTAGACGATTTTCAAGTTTGTCCTTCCGTTATCCATTGAATCTAATTTAAACTTTTTTTATTATGTGATAGGCCTGCGCTTGACAACAACCATCCCGGTGGAAAGCGATGATGAGGTCTATATTGGAACGCGCTTGCCTAGAAGATTGCTTTAAAGGTACTCAAGTTATACCAGGTAGGGAATACAGACGCACGCCGGAAAGTCATTCCTTACCTTAGCATTAACTGAACTAAAGCACAGAGTCTATTGCTGAGTGGGTACTTGACAGAGCCATAGTCAAACAAGTAAAGTTATAATCAAACACATCAGAAGCGGCTTGGTTTTTTCCAAATAAAATCGATTGTAGGTCACTAAATAATAAGGTTACATCAAAATGAATCATAGATAGACTCGAGCCTACAACAATTGGCAAATTTAAAGGACGGTATTTATCAGAAATAGATATGTTATTTTCCGCTGATGTAATTGTCTATTTATCTTACTTAGTCGTGATAGCATATCATAAAATATGTATTTATGGCTTTCTTATAAATATTTTCTCTCCTAATCTCAATATTTGTCACGGTTAGGTGGAATTTTCGAGTTTAATTGTTTAGGAACGAATTTATCGAAGAATTCATCTAGTTTATACGCGACTCGACGATGTTAGGGTGATGTAACGATCTCGTTACGGTTCACTCAAAAAGCTTCTGGATTAAGTGCTGTGAATTATGAAAGCATCACCGCAATATCGTCAAGCTATTGACATTTTCGAACAATTGTTTGATTGCAACTTGCAACAGCAGCAGCTCGATACAGCTGCGGTGACCCGTTTAAATACCATTGCTAAATATAGTTAAGACAAGTGTTAATGTGTACAATACGCAATTACAATACTATTCTTTCATAATAGGACTGATCATTTTATCTATTGTCTATACGCGTACGCTTAAGAATGCGTTTAAAATATTTTGATATTTGTAATAGTGTATTTCTTATCACTATACGTAAATGGAAGAAAACACGGTTAACTACAGAATATATCTGATACTATTCTTGCCATATTCACATAAGACTTCTTTTGTGTTGTCAATTTGGCAATATTTATGGATATTTCGAAGAAAAATGTTAAATTGATTTCGATACTGAAATATTACATAATATCTTCATGATATAGTTCATAACGAGTAAACAGCTTTTGAATTTGCAATTTTTTTCCAAGAAAAAGTAAATATAATTTATTCCCATTTGAAAGTGGAACTTTTTTGTATTCAATAAATAATTTTAATAACTCTGATCGGCAATATGTTAAAGTCTTCTTGAAAAAGAATGTATATTACGATATGAGATGTTTTTATTACCTTGTAATGAAAAAAATATTCAACGATTTATTTATATTTCATTTATTAATAACATCTCCTTGAAAGACAGCAAAATATGTTTTTGACGAGCCTTATCTTTCAAGGAGAGTATGTAAAGTTTTAATACCTACTTCATAATAAACTGGGGGAGAACCGAGAACATTCATTTTCCGTACAGTATTGAATGGCTTGAGTTCTGTCGAATACCAATAATAATCTTTTACCAAATAACTCGCCGTGATACGCAAAGATAAGAAATGTGTTGTGTAAAAAACATTAGTATTTTCCACTCGGGGATTTTCATTTGGATGTAACAGGGCAACTAATTATGCAGAAATTTGAATTATGAATGGTTCGATATAATTTTTCCACATTTCGTACCCTTCCACGGGTGGGTTTTGTGTTTAACAATCTATATCTACTTTAGAATGACGTCAAAACGAATCCAATAATAGCGGAAATAAGGGTATGACAAACAAAAATACGTCGAGGAAAGGGAGTAAAACTGCGAAATCGATTAAGTTACAATACAAAACCTAAATATTGTGTAGATTCTAAAAATGTGGATATATAATTTCAATAAATATATGAACCCATCGTCCGTCCATATTTAAGAGTAGTAAGTCTTTCTAATCTTGAACTTGTTATCAAATACTGGTTTTGCAAGCAGATAACGGACTTAATTTCCTTGCCAACAGAGGACAGTATAGATTACAAAATTTAATAGATTTGTGTGAATATTTGACTATGGCGTGGAGTGAAGCGGCGGTTTTTGTGGAATGTAGCTAAGCCTCATCATATTGAGGGATCAAGAAAAGATTTAATCTTCTAGTCTTTAGACTGTATGTACTTTGAGATAAAGACGTTTTTCATTTTTAGCGAGTGTCAGAACATTATTTTTAGCAAACTCAATAAAAATAAACGTAGTCTATTTAAGCTTAGGTTTAACTAGTGCAAAACATAGGTTTGCGGTATATTTGCAATTCAAATATCGGAAAATTCATTGGAAGTATAGTACTTAATTAATGGAAGAAACCATAAGATTTACACCACACCTAGTCACTGTTAACGCCATCGAGTTAATCCCACAACTGTTTACCAACTCTTCGAGGCATTAAATTGTAAACATGTAGAGCCTTTTGAGAAAATGGGTGAACAAACATATCTACATAGTAACATATGATATGCGAAGATGACTAAGGCAATATATTATGGCCTGCGGTGTTCTTCGATCTTACGGATCTCGAAAAAAGTTGTTATGCTTAAAATGGTATACCCACTTATTTTGATATCCCAACCGATTGATGACCACACCTTGTAATGATTTTTATCGGTTTGCGAAAATTTTGGCGCCTGTTTTGACTCCATGCGGGGTCTACCAACACTGTAGTTTAATATTAGGAGTCGCCACTATAAGTACCTACTTTGAGAACCAATTATTATCGATTTTCTTACTTATATTTTACTAGCGGCTATGCCTATGATTTGAGGTTTCTTTTATTAATTTTCGCGGAAACTCTTATTTTCCGGGATAAAAAGTGTATGTATTATTCCAGACTATAATCTCTCTGTGCCATAGCGAAATCGGTTCTGTTGTTGCAGTGATTGAGTGACAAAAATCCATCCATCCATCCATACAGCATTTATAATACTAGTAGCCAGTAGGATTGAAGACATTGTATAACTACTCGTATAATAAATATGTCTACCAATATTTGACTACTAAAATGAAACTAGAAACAAAAAACATCAGAAACCAGATCAAACCGTTCAAGGTAGAGTTGTCAGTCGACTTTACTACCAGTATATCGGGCGATATGAGTCTTCTTTTTTTTCCAACGCAAATTTTCCATACGGCTGTAGTCTGTACCCACATTAAGGTCATTGGCTTATTCCAATGAAAAAAACTAAACTCTTTTTTTCTACAGCCGCCTTTCTTACAATTTCTTTTAGATTTTTGAGTTCGTGGATAACTTCCCCTCTAGTACAAAGGTTTCAAAAAGTTATCAAAAATGAAACGTAGATTTCTATCATCTGTAAAAACTTCTATTGGGGTTTCTTTTTTTGGGTTAATATGGTAACTTCTTTTTTCTTCTTTTAGAGATATGAGGTCAATTGTAAATAAACCTTTCTTCTTCCTCTTCATTAGCTGATACTTGATGAATGTCTAATTCTCAATACATATGACGTTTCTATTGAGCGGCGTCTTAGTTTGATATCATCTGTCCACCTATTAGGGGGGGAGGGGGTCGACCAATATTCTGTTTTTCTATGCGAGGTCACTATTCCAGCACCTTGACAAACGTCTTGTTCATCTTCTATAGATTTCATTCATTCTGATTTGATCATTCTTAAACACAAAATCTTTTATAAAATTATGTCGTCTACGACAAAGTATTAAAATTAAGACCAATGTCTTTATTACCAAGGCGATTAGCGTTTTAGGCTTTGGCCATTATATTATTATCAAACCATTTGGGTTATCAATGATGGCTTAATACGTTGTTAATTGGTATAATTAACACAACGGTTTGTTTTGACCTCCATGTTTGTATAGACAGTGGAATTTTCGAATGCACTAAGTGTTGTAAAAATTAAACTAGTTTTTCCCCAAATCGCGGTATAATGTGATAGAATGAGTTTGCATCTTACTTTAGGCATCAATGACGCAATGTATTCTGCTGTTGATTGCATACTTTCCTGACAGAAAATGATTTGTTTATCCTTTATTGATGCAAGTTAAAAGCAAAATGCAATTGCAAATCTTGGTTTTAAATATTTATTCCGAGTGAAAAGTGCCAAAATAAGCTTTGCTATAGTCTCCAGTATGTTTTTTTTTTCACATAAAAAGGTTATGAAACTCAATGGAATAGCGGCTTAAAAATGAAACAAACAGCTAGATAATTACGAACTACGACTGAGTTTCTTGTGAACCAGTGGTAGACTCTTGATTTGTCATTAGCCTTAAAGACCTTTTTGAAACAAGTTAGTTTTATATGTGAACTTTAATTTGAAGAGAACATACTTTCGCATTTAAAAAGTCATAAAAGTAGAGTGCAACTGCGATTGCGTGGTATCATAAAAGACAGTAGCAAATAGCTACAAAGAAAGTGGAATGTCATGTCTGTCTCTAACATGAGACACAATACATCGACTATGGCATGGTAATGTAGAACCACAGGAGAAAGTTACGCGTAAAATCAATGGCTGTGTCGATTTGTTTGTAAATTTTCCACCCGACATTTGTGGTACGACTAGAGGTCGCGACTCCTCGATTGGGACGACTGTACCTACTTCACAAGTTATAACTATACTAAGAAAAATTATGACGTATGTAAGTAACTATAGTACGATTTATAGTTTCGAACTATATCAAGATACAACGGAAAAGTGGGCGGGGCACGCGTGCTAACAATTTGCAATATTACAACACATAAAATAAAATAAAAATAAAAACCTTGAACAGGCTACATATATTTATTATACATATACTGTATATAATATATAAGAATTCCTAATTATATAAACAAAAGCAAAAGTTAATCTCGCAAATAGTATGAATCCTTAGCAAAACAGTAGTGCTTCTAAATCCGTTGAAATGTTATATACAAAAACTAAGCGGACACACATTCGAGTATTTATGGAAGAGGAAAAACTGAGGTATTATTTCATACAAGTTCTCCATATATTATTTAGCAACTACAACAAAATTTCGTTCGAGCAATTTAAGATTCTATTTTCCTTAACTGGTTCTAAACTTCTAATTTAAGGTAAGGGCGCTTTAAAATTATGCACTACTCTACTATTAATATTAGTTTTTTGCTAAAACATAATTGGGAGTGTCTTAAATCAGCTGTAGTTATTTTGCTAGTGATGATACATATAATTTAAAGTTAATTTTCATTGGACTGATATGCAGACATTTAAAAAGTTTTAGGTTTTTTAAAATTTTGGAGTGACCGCTAGTTAATAAGAAACAAACTTTTTGATTATATTGTTTTTTTAATAATAATATTTATTTATTTAAATAACATATTTTACAAAAATATAACAACATTATTCAAGCATTCATATTTATAATGCATTGTGTAATTTAACATACATGTTCCTTGCAAGAATATTAAAATACAAATAGGTAGTTAAATACAATTATATAATACTGCGTGGAAAAAAGTGACTGAATGTACCTAATTTGTATAATACCTATTGTTTCGTCGCTTTTCTAACAATGCAAGTACCTACATATAATGTGAAATTAAAAAATATTTACATACGTATTATGAAATACTATGAAACTTTTATTCTAAAAATAAAACCAGTTAAAATAGGATATATTTTATGTCACTTAAACTGTATAGTAGAGTTCAATCCCAACGATTTAAAGTTAGTTATCTTTTGCCGCTGGATGCATTAGATTAGATTTACGATAATAACGTGTCACCACCCTGGACGAACAATTAGGTATCGCAAAAAAAATCATAATCATCGATCCTAATTCCTAATGGCCGCCAGATTTCATTGCAGTGGAAAAGCGAATCTTATTAATCTACTAGCGGCCCGCTCCCGCTTCGCACGGGTATAAAATATATAGCCTATGTCATTCACTGTTAATGGATGTTTTTATACATATAAACCTTCTTCTTTAATCACTCTATCTATTAAAAAAAAACCGCATCAAAATCCGTTGCGTAGTTTTAAAGATTTAAGCATACATAGGGACAAAGAAAGTGACTTTGTTTTATACTATGTAGTGATTTATATGTGTTACTGAAAATATAATAGTTTTCCATTTAATCATAAATCATAATTAATAAAACACATTTCTTTCTGAAATAAATAAATAATATTTTATTCTAATATCTTTAAAAATTATGCATTTTTTTTTTCTATTTGACAAATATTTGATAAATAGTATTTGCTTTTAAACTGCTATAAAACTTTAACCTAAACAGTATGAGATTTCACGAATGGCTAGACAAAATTTTCTCGCGATGCGCATGTTAGCCCTACAGGAGTTCCGGTTAACTCGTGTCTAGGCTATTTTTAAATAACTTCACTTTCTATTTCTATTTCGTCAAGGCCCAGTCAAACAATACAATGTTGCGTAGTAAATATTGCTATATAAAAATTAAATACAAATAACTGGGCTCACTTTTCTATTCCTTGACAGAGACACTGAACAGATGTCGGTGTGTTTAAACTGTGTCAAGAACTATTATTATATATTTCGGGGTTAAAGACCACTTGAAATAGTGATACTAATTCAGTTGTACACATGTGTGTTATAATAGACAACACTAAACTCTAAATTGATGGTTCGAAAAGTAATAAATTTTTTGTATTGCAACGTCGCGAAAAGATATCATTACTTTTGAGACCTCTTATTTTTTATTAAAATACTAACTTTTGAAAAATAAAGAAAGAAAAAGTTTTTATTTGAGACACACACATGCACAATTAAAGATAGACAGACGTATATATTATGTTAGATAAAACAATAAATAAATAAATATGTATGGTCCCAAAATGGACTCCACTCAGTATATGCTATCAGTGTGGTGAAAGCACGGGCATTTTGCCACTGACGTGGTCTGCATTGAGTTATATTATTAAAAATCTTTCGAGAACCCTCTGTTTTTTCTGGATAAAAGATAGCCTATGCCATTCTCCAAGAACACAACTGGACCGATGCAAAAAATCAGATTAACTCGTTGCTCCGTTGTCGCGTGATTTGAGGACCAACCAACAAAAAAACGCACTTTTACATTTATAATATCATTAGTAAGGTTATGCTGCAATATTTAGGTAATTTAATAAAATAGATCGCACGTATCAATAAATTCTTTGTATTTGAATATTTATAGCCGATTGTAATAATATGTAGTTACTATCAATTACAAACGACATTGTAAGTAAATACGGTTTTATTTTAACTGCAGTGATTTATTACAATATCTCCGGAAGTTGTTAAGTTATCGAGGTCTCCTCTCGTTATCAAACTTTTAAGACATAAACCCTGAAAATGTATAACAACTAAATGGACGTGCCGAGTTCAAGAGCGTGGTAAATGTTTAGTTAGGTACCTACTAAAATCGTGGCTGTATTCACCTTTTTTTGGTTATATGTTTATGCTGCTTCTAAAATACTAATCAACAATTCATTAGTTGCTATATTTATTTATTTATTTGATAGGTATACTAAAAATATACACATTATGCATTCGAAAAACAAATATAAAACTTATTGCAACATTGACTGATATACTGATATGCATATCGATAACAAGCATACACAACATTCAAAAAATAAAAAAGAAAGCATCGGATAGACTAAATATTTAAAACAAAACTATAATTAAGTTGTCAGGCCTAAGTTGTTAAACTTAAAAATAATACTTAATATATAACCCTAATCTCAGAATATAAAAACTAGTTTGAAAGAAATATATATATATATATAACATTATATATTGACGTAGCTAGGTATTTGAATAACTAGTTACTAAAGAAAGCCAATGTCAAGTTCGTGGAAAATTTATTACGAGAACAAAACCGTTAGTTACGTGTATATTACCTATTTAAATTTGCTGTGTCTATTTAGAGACTCAATAGGTGTATAATACACAATTCATATATAGTTTTACTTCATATTCAATGTATAGTGTAGATATTATAAGTATATATGGAATACCTACTATAGGTACAATAACATAAAAAGTTAAAATTATTTTTACAAAAAATTTACGTACTTAGTTCCAAAGTTCTTTTGCTGAACGTTACCTGCATTCATTAAAAGTCACTATGCCTAAATAAGCTGAAAAGAAAGAAAATAAAATACATTAGGTAGGTACTCATATCAAAAAGTTTCTTGCCAACTAAAAGTAGATTAACTAGACCAATAGAAGGCCATCTAAATAATCATTCCTATCAATTCTGAGTCATCTCTCCAATTATCCAACTGTATAGGTGCGGTCAAATCTTTACCCGTTGATAAATGCTTGGCTATGTGAAGAACTAGTTTTTCTCGTTTATATGTATTTTCTAATGAATTGTTAATGTGGATCATAGAGGCCTAAGTTGGGGTACCCTATTATGCCTACTTAATATATAGAA
This sequence comes from Hipparchia semele, assembly GCA_933228805.2. Lineage (NCBI taxonomy): Eukaryota > Metazoa > Arthropoda > Insecta > Lepidoptera > Nymphalidae > Hipparchia > Hipparchia semele. Next base: position 2,713,077 of record OW121719.1, read on the forward strand.
GTATGTTTGGTTTGTTGGTATGACCCTGGAAGAGATCGCTTCTTAGCGATAAGGCCGCCATTTGTGCTCTCATTTATATAAGTTTTTTTTATGGTTCTATCGAATATGGTGTACAATAAATTGTATGCATTCATTCATTTATGACCGTTAATCAGGTATCATACAAGATTTGTCGTGTGAAATGTTTCAATTTGTTTGTTGAAATTACAAAACGTCTAGTGGTTATTGACAATAAATTGATCATAATATATCTATGCACATATATGTGTATATATTTCTATCAGAATATCCTAGCAAAAATATCAAAAGTTTTTCTATGACATCCGGTAGTAGACTTTCCCCTAGCTCTACATTGATTAACGATGCTGCCTTTGTACGTTAATTTAAGCAACTTTCAACCCGCATCACATCTGCATTTTGGAAATCCTCCTAATTAAATATAGTTGACTCTAAAAAGTATTCCTTTTCCTACTTTGCCCGCATGCAGCGTGCAGTTGTGTTTTTTAAAAATTCTGCAGGAAATGTTTGTTTTTCTGAAATAAAAGTAGCCTATGAAACTCTCCAGGTCCTCCACTATTCCCATTAGTTGTGATGTGATTGGAAAAAAATCATATTTCACAATATTAGCAGTCATATTATATTTAAGCTAAATCTACATCAAATTTTGATACGGTAGATTTGATCAGTAATTTATTTTAAATGTATCTTATATTATGTAAAAAATATACAAGTAGGTTTCAAGTTTTATATTTTTAAAATATCTAACCATAATATTGTACTTAATTATACAATTTTAATAATAAAAAACCTACAAGTACATCAATAAGTCAAATGTTAAAATTACAATTTCAAATTGAATTCTTTTGCGATTAATGACTTTGTTTTATCGGTTACGAAGTAGATGAGCTACTTGCCTCATGGTAATAAATAAGAATATAAAAACAGGTCGCCCGTAACGTTAATATTATACATTATTTAATTATGACTATGAGACAAGAGTTAGTCTAAGTGATTAAAACTTTGGCCTTATTTTTGGAGGGGCTGGATTTCGATCCCAGGCGCATCTCTGACTTTTTAGAATTTTGTGCGTTTTACTCGTAAGGAATTAAATATAATTTTATCAGTGTCTGTAACATTTAAACAGTCTGCATGACTGAGAGTTTGTTCTCAAAGGTGTTTGAAGTCTGTTAATCAGCATTTGGTAAGCAGAGCGCTTTTAAATTGTCAAGTGATTCTACGAGTATTAGAGGCTCGGAATGCCATTCCAATCGAGAAGAATCAGGAAGAAACTCGGAGTTTGCTCTTTAAAAAAAAATGAGTTAAAAAGATTATCGATTAATTATTGCCTCAAGCATTGCTAAAGGAGTTGAATCCACGCTTTTTTATCATTTATATCAACCTATCATTGTCATCAAGTCTGCTTGTCGACCGGGTAATGAGATATATGGGACCAATAGATCTGATCATAATTTATAACCAACGACAAACTATATACAAAACGTCTGTTCAACAATGATTTATCTTTTACTGGAATCGCATTTGGTTGTTACGGCCACATTTCTAGGCAGCGAAAATAACTCGTGTGTCACAACTGCCAAATTCTGAGACTCATTAAATATTAATTTCGCAAAGGTTATCTGCTCCCGACGGCTTTGGATTTTTGGAACATTAACATTTGAATGCGGCGGAAATGAGTTAGATTTGATCTTGACTTCGATTCAAAACACGCTCGCGATATGAGAGAATCGGATGTGTGTTTATATTATAATACTAGCTTTTGCCCACGGCTTCGCTCACGATAAGTTCGATTTTTCAAACCCCTATTTTATCCCCTTAGACGTTGAATTTTCCAAAATCCTTTCTAAGCGGACATCTAGGTCACAATAGCTATCTGTATGCCCAGCCTGATCCGCCCAGTGGTTGATAGTTCAGTCAATCAGTAAGTCAGCCAGTTAATCAGTCAGTCAGTCACCTTTTCCTTTTATATGTGTATTTTAGAACATAACTATTTGGTCAGGATTTCGCTCTTTGTTTTACAAACGATTTCGTTTCGAGACAAAGCCGTAGGTCAAGATCTAAAAAACAAAGGGAAAGAACTGAAGGGTAATCGGAAAGGTCGCAATATGTTTTTAAAATGAGACCAGATTGATTTACAATCACATTTTGTTTTATTTCTATTGTAAGTAAATATCGCTTACGTGCAAATGGCCTTCCGGTTGTGAGGCCACACAGCAATTACTTAATTTGGCAGGTTTATATATTAATGAAATGTAAACGTTTCTTCGATACAAAATGTGATGTATTTATATAGAAATATTAAAATATATCTAATTTAAAAATGAATATTCATATTACTTCCGAGACGGAAGCAGCAGAAGTAAAAGAAAAACAAAATATTATAACAACGCAATATGGCTTCCAAAAATAACCTACATCTAAGAATACATATACAATAGAAGGAAAGAGTTCCATTCTTATTTTGAGAAAGAAAGCTGAATGACAATAGCTCTTTATAGCGATTTCGTAATATCACATATAAGGTTGCCACTGTATAAGTTCTATAAATAGAATGATAATATGATCAAACATATGCCACGTATTCCTTTTTATTGTGGGTGTAAATATGAGTAGCTGTCGATATAAATTAAGCCAAGATGAAAAAAATCAAACACCTATAAGAGCTTACCTACTAGTCTTTATGGCAAACTGGTTTGGTTGCTATGCCCATAACAAACGCATAATATTCATTAATAGAGTTATTGTATAAAACCTTTAAACAATATTACATAATTCATTTATCATTAAGCGTGGAACATAATGCTTTAAACATAATAAATTTTATCTGGCCAAGTGCAGATTGGTTCCTAGATTAGAAAAATGTTTAGATAGCAACATAAAAATAAAAGACGTGTGACACTCGGGGACTGCCGCGGTAAAGCTACTGCATTTTTTATCAACGCCATCTAGCGGTGAGAGGAGTCCCGTGTCAGGTTATTTTCGTTACGGAATTTCTGGATTCGGTCTCCACGCTCAAGGCCCGCGATAGAAGCTATGCAATAGCTTAATATTGTATATTTAATAAATATTATGATTATATAAATGGTATAGTGAATATATGATAGGTTTATTTATTGTGTCTTGATTTTGTTATGTTTTCAAATTCGATATAATTAAGTATTATAAAATATAAAACTGCCATGACACCACATCATTTATACCTAACACCATTGACAACAACATAATAGATAACAATAAGATAATCTTAAAATATTACGTCAAATCTACAGATTAAAATTAACGATTGTTATAAGTAGTACCTACTACATTGTATTAAACAAAGACAATAATATATTCTTCGACCTGAACAATGTAAAATTTATCTTAACATTTGAGCATAGAGTTCAAAATGTCTGTAACGCATAGCAAAAATTATTGCCAAAGTTTACTTGGCACGTGGTATATGAAAGATGAATATGATCTTACGAATAATAGGATATAAGTCATACCTTCAAATTCTTTACAAATTACTTTTGTCATTGTGACCATATATCAAAAGCAATAAAGAAATCTGAAATTAAATAACTTTCTCAGAAAAATTTCCAATTGTTGAATATTATTGTAGAAAGGTATTGGCTATATAGTCACCTATTATTTGAGAAATTTAAAAGTATTGGTAATGGATAGACTGGATTGGTGGACTGATTTTATTAATGTAAATACTTTTTTTTTGAAGCAATATTTAAAGTGTTAAAACGAAAAGTATAAATGAAATATTCGCAGCTTTGAAAGTTATCCACTTTGTGATTTACTTAATTTTAAAAAGTAAATTGTAAGTAGGTACTTATGTTAAAAGCTTCCTTTGCTTGCTTTTTTCTTTGAAGTTTTAGGCAAATATTTTTCAGTAAAGTCTTGCTTAGATACTTTGCATTATTTTTATTTGGTAAATAATCTTCCAGAAAATTTATTGTTAAATAATTATTTATCATTTATACTATGTTATGTATTATTAATCGTTGTTTCAAAATTATTATGATAGTATTTATCGCATAATCTGCACCAATAATTAATTTTAATTTTGCATAAGAATTCTCAGATCCGTTACCAAAAACTGTTAAAAACCGTTAAAAAGCTCTAATAATAGAGCTTGCGTCTTCTTACCATTTTGGAATTATTCTAAACCATATATTATGCAGTATGCACAGACACTTTGTAATTAATTGTAAACTTAAAGCGTAGGTTTCTCTTCTGCGTAGGACAATATCTGCTCAACTTAGCATCTTTTGTGTAGAATTATGTAAAATAAAGTTAATATTTTGATATATTTTGCTGGTATAGTGGCTCTTCACCGCCTATATGAAAGCTATAAAGTTATTATGCCTACTTTCGTTGTTTGTTTTTTTGCATCATCTGTAAAACAATATAATAATTTTATTGTAAATAGAGTCAATATATTCTTGCTCTTTTCTTTTTTTTCTAATTTTCTTGCTCTTGCTATTACTGAAGATGTCAGATAGTCATTCATCAACTTATTTCACCTGACCAGTGCTGCTGTCTGTTTGCAGTTTACAAAATATTATATAAGACTTTTGCTAGAGCATGACGACAATTATGTTATTGTTTTAAAATATTTCAAGGATTTTAACATTTGCTAACTACCGCTAGCCGGTAATGAGTTATAAATATTTATGAAAACAAGACAAAATATAATTATTAATAAACTTATTGTAACGAAACGGTTTGACGCGCGTAGACAAAATTCTCTCGTGGCGCGCATGTTAGCCCTACAAGTCGCCAGCTTTTCCCATGCAAAAAGCAAAAATCATCGATTATCAAAAATCTTGCTATGACAAACCATTAAACTAACAAACAAACACACTTTTGTTGTACCTACTTAGGAGCATTATCAGGAATTCAAAAGCCTGAACAGGTTTATTTTAGCTAACGCAAACTATTTTTAAATATTTCATGTTTTGACTCACTTTTGGTAAGAATAAAATGATAGTTAGATTTTTGTAGTATGCTTAACATTTTAGTTTAAGAGTATAAAAGTTGCTCGTCTTCGTTGCGAAACATTTCCATGCGGACATATTTATATTTCAAATTCAAATAAAACTGTATGAAAAATATATAATGCATAGAGCTGAATAAAAAATAAATCTCTGTTATAATATCAGCTTGACTAATAATTCTTTAAAAAAAAGAAGAAGATTATTCTTAAACGTTATGACATTAATAGAGTACCAGTAGGTACTGTATCCTTCCTAGAATCGTTTTCTTAAGATAAATGCTAAAGACTATTTATTACTTTTATTGCTATTAATCTTGCCATTTAGTTATGTCAAGTATTTTCATAGATGATCTATGACGATTGTCAGTCATCGATCGTTTTATAACTCTGTAGGTTGTAATACTTATTAGGTATGTATAGCCTATGGAGTATGGATATATTTAGTGATCAATTTTTTTTTATCAGAGCTGTTATTTTGTATTGCATCTAATACATATTCAGTCTGAGAATTCTAGCGAATGCTGAATTTTTATTTCTTAGAAATTCTAAATGTCATTGTTTTTCCCGCAACAGAATGTTAATCGCTTGTCGTAGAAAGTGGGAAGATGTCGTTTCCTATTAAATCAGATTGTAGGATAAATAGGTCAAAGCGAAGCACTACGTGGGAAAATTTATACTGCCGTCCTGAAGCGTATTTTTCTTTTAAGTATTGTGTCCATTTACATGTTTTTCTCATGCTACTGCTCCATCTGCATTAGGTAATGTTAATGTCAACGGCTGCGCTCAAATGGATTAGCGCTTAGCGTCTAACGCCATTAGTAATGTTTCAACACATTTAACGCGGTAAAATATTGGCCCCATCTGCGTAATGCCTTTATTATCGTGTTAATTTACGCGTTACGTCGCAGGTGGAGCAGGGGCATTAGGATTCAATTAAAGAGCATTGACTAAAAATGTTTGATAATTAAAACGTTTATAATGCATAAAATGACATTTCATGTCTATCATAATAATTACATCGCTGAGAATTAATGTTTCTCACATTAATAATAATAATAATATAGTGTCTATTATTTATAATCGCGGAAGACTCGTTGTCGTTATACTAGTCAATTTATTTAATAGTTGCCGTAAATTATGTAATCCTCGATTTAAAGTACGATAAATGCGATTTATATAAGTACTCTGTACGATATGTGCGTTTAATGTTAGACAGCGTTTAACAAAATTTAGCCATTGCAATTAGCTATTATTTAATGTCTAAAACTTTACGCAAATATTAGCCATTCGTATCGTAAGAAATAAATAATAATGATTAAATAGAATACGATTTTTGTAAACTTTGGGAATCGATTTGATTTTTTTGCATCGATATAGTCAAAGAGTAAAGAGATAGGTTACTCTTTATCCTGGTTAACTGAAGGATTCCAGCCCTGGTAGCATGGGCTGGAGAAATTTTATCCCCGGGAAAAGGATAAAACGTTTATCCCCTCGCTTAGCTTTATCCACCCGTCGAGCATGGGCACAGCGGTGGAAATAACATTCAGTAGATATACTTATAGAAATATACATCGCCTTCTCCTCTGTCGCCTTGCTTTAGCATAGGGAAAAGATAATTTTATCCCCTGTCAGTGGATAAAATCGGGGGATAAAACTTATATCTCCTGCCCATGCTACCAGTGCTGCTAGAAAACTAACTCCACGCGGACAAAATCGCGAGAAATATTCCGTTTATAAAATTGCATAGCTCTTAACAGTGTCAAGTGCCAGTTTTTGTAAGCAAACTTTCACTAGACTGATCTGTAGTATGGCGGACCAAAATAGTGTTCTGCAAGAACACTGCTTCTGTTTTTCACAATGAACTAAACAAACATTTCTCGTAGGTATCAATATAACGTTGTTCTTTTCAGCATAATAGCTATCGAACAACAACGCTTAGAAGCGCATTCGACGCGGAAGGATGAATTCGCGGTATCGTCACTTTAGTACGACGAACTCGTAGAAAATTATTAAAAAATGACGTACCGTGCCGTCAAAGGGTGTCATAATTCATCAAAATAACCCACAAAAACGTAATTATCAGTACAAGTTTTAGAAAATAATTACATGGCACTCACACATTCATTGGTTGTTTGGAGCGGAATTTTGTTAGAAACTTCCGTTCCAAGTGTTATAGTTCGATGATGATAATAGCATTTTAAAAAGAATAGCACTATTCTTAGACTTGTCAATTTAGTTAAGTATTTAGTGTGTCCAATTTTGTTAAACTGCACTTAGCTTTTCATGCCAGTTCACGATCCATTGCGACTTTCATTCTACATAAAATTAGCGTTAATATGAATATGCCTTTAAAATCATCATTTATTCGAATAAATGAATACTAGATTGAGGGTAACCCTGCCCATATGTATGTAGTAGCTTAGATGCATTAACCTTAACCTGAAAACACGGCAGGTGTATGTATGTAGACTAGAGTGACCTAATTATGATGCCATAGTTAACTTACTTATAGATAGGTACAGAGATAATTTTGTTTAGAGGATTGGTTAACAAAAAAGATACCGGCCGAATTGATGAGCTCCTCCTTTTTGGAAGTCGGTTAAAAACTTTTAATTTCGTAAGAGTTAGGCTGAAATCTATAGACCGCACTCTCTCAGCTCAGACTCAAAACAGAATTAAAACGAGACAGATTTATGTCAGAGCATATTTGTGTCTCGTTTTAACCTGTATCTTGAGTCTGAGCTGAGTCAGAGCACGCTCTATAGATCTCAGCATTAAGTCTTTTGTCATTGCCATAGAACATGATCTCGTTCTTCAGAAATGTGAAGTGAAGATCCGTGGGTTAAGAATAGAGAGACTCACGTCGCGAGTTGTTCCCCATCCTGTATTAACACCTGGAATATGTTTGGCACTAGGCAATATTTCGCCGACCTTAGATGAAAAATTACTATTAAATTTGTTAATTGGCTCCTTGTCAAAAGTGGTCATAAATCACTAAGGATATCCCGGTTTAGTTTTTGTAGAAACAAAAATAAAAAAAAAATCTTTTTCTTTGGAACTTTCAAGAAAGATATTATTTTAAAAACAACATAATCAACCTTGTGATTCATACGTGGAGGATTTTTTGCTCTACCTTTGCTTGTGATTTCCATGGATCAAAGTTTTTATACTATGACGTATTTTCGAACATTCTTTACAGTAATACTTTTTTAAACGATGAGCATGTTTTGCTTACGGATTGTTGAAAACATGATACTTACCTACCCTACATGATATTCATTACGTAGTAAAAAAAAAATCCGACCTCGATTTCGTGAAAAAAAGAGAATAATTGGACCTGAATTCAATCAAAGGAATAAAAACGAATGAATTGGAATTTGCTCTTCAAGTAGGTACAATCATCATCACAGGTTCAATGCTTTTTTTTAATTTTTCCGCAGTAAAAAGTAGCTCATGTCGCTCTCCAGGTCATCCACTAAAGCTATGCAAAAATCACGTCGATTTGCAGCTCTTTTGCAGTGTGACTGAAGGATAAATCAACAAACAAACTTACTTACAGGACAACAATTTTTTTAAATAAAAAATTTGTGTGCGAAACACATTTTTTAGGGTTCCGAAAAATAAAAACGGTACCTCACTCCGTTGTCCGTTGGTCTGTGTCAAGACCCCTTTTTCATTTATTTCATTTATTCATTACATAAGGCTCTAACTGTTTGCCAATTTCTGGCATGCAATCTGAGCAATTTTTATCAATATTTATATTATTAGAAAAGAAGATTTTAAGTTCAAAATTATTTGAGAATAATAATAATTGGAATATGGCATTAGTATGTTTGTAAAACAGTGGTTCTGTTCACCATAACACCGCCGCGACCGCATGTCACAATGGCTATTGTTGGGGAAGCGCCATTGTTCATGCGCGTGCGCAATCAGGCGCGCCTCAAGCTGTAGTCAAGCGCATACGAACTTTTGTTTTATAGGAAATCTAGCTGATTGGCTTGTTGCCACAATCCCCTGCTTTACTTCTCTGTCTCATTTCCCTTCCTTAGAGATTTTTTTATATATAAATAGCGAGAAAACCAGCAGGCGAGTAACCAGAGGCACCATCAATGCGTTGAGGTCTTTTAGGGAATTCTCCTTACTTTCTCCTTAATTTACCTCTAGGATAGGTATTCAAGGAGGATTTCCTCTAAATATCAAATCTCTAGGTCCACCATTAAGAAATAGGTCTTTCCTAATTTCATACCACAAGTGCAGGCTATGCGTTGTCTCATTCTGTCAATCAGTCACGATGATTTTGGTATTAACCTTCATTTAATTCATTCATTCATTTCAACCCATTGCCGGCTTTCTACTATTCACTCGATTGGGAAGGTTATAAGGCCATAGTCCAACACGCGGGCTATCTATCTATGAGAACATTAGATGTAGAGAATTCTCAGGCATGTTAAACTCTTTTCAATTTTTTTTCTGTGATAGAAGCTTTTCTAACAATAATGGTTGTTCTAAGCTCTCCTAATCGTGAAACTTAGTGGATACGTGAGGGGTACAAAAAAGTATTGGATAAAATATTAACAAAAATAATAATAATTTGTATCCGACTGTAGCTCGCAAGAATTTAAACGTTCCTCCAACTTCAATTGTGTTAAGTAACCATAAGGAAGAAGTATGAAATTTTATTGTATTGCGTGTGGACAGCAATCAAGCAAATAATGCTCTGTTGACCGGTAGGTATGTATGTATGTACATAGTCATCCTGAGTCATGCGTTTATCGGCAACATGTGACTGACACACAAAAATATGAAAATATTATTATCATTCGCTTTTTACCACAGTTCATTAAGCAGCTGTTGAGGAAATTGCAACGGCAGATTTTTTATTGAACTTTGCAATGCTGTTAGTTGGGATGTTGTCTATCATTTTGGTTCAAATATTTCCTAAGCATAATATTTTTATGCAAAAAAAATAAAGAATTGGTTCGTTTTTATTGCTGTTTTAATAATGTTTAAATTACATTGAATTAAAAAGTCACTTCACATTCCTGATATAAAATTCATTAAAATGGAAATGTTTAAATTTTTTTTCTCAATTTTTATCAAATATTTTCGATTTTCTAGATAAATTCGTGGTTACAAAACATGGAATTGGGACGGTAAAGGCATCTAGTAGGGTAATAGACGAGTATAACTACTGTGGTTATTGGAGGCATATTGAAATTAATTTAAAATATATATTATATATAATTAATTATTAATTTAAAGAAGCAAAATAGCTTTAGTATAAATATTTCCTAATAATTATCACGTTATTAGTCCAATTCGTATTATAAAAACGAACACCTAATTAAAATATATCATAAAATATTTTGTTTGATTTGCATATATTCGGTACATTAAACAGCTTGCGTGGTTAAAGCTACCCAGGTATTTCCCGCGCTTGCCTCTGAATGAACACGTAATAAATAATAATATATATCACCACTAGTAAATAATTACCTATTATTGTTATGAATGGGTATTGTCCTGGTGATCTTTAAATGAGAACAGAGTAAAAATGACCTCATATATGACGCTTTGACGTCACATTGTGTTTATTATATTGCTGCATTGTGGAGAATCCGGTCAAAAAAAACAATGATTTGGTTGTTTTATACAATTAACTTATTAAAGGCAATATTTTAAAAGATACTTAAGGCAAAGTGGGGGATTTTAATATTGAAATCCTCTCCAATCCAAAATAAACAATTTTCAAAGCAAGTCCTTTTTAGAGTTTGATAAATGATTGAAGATAGATAAATAAGTGCTTTTGAGAAACAACCTCCAGAAGTACCCGAGCATTTTTCAAAAAGGCAAAGAAATAACATAACCTAACATAAAACCTGTTAGGTTAGATTCAACTATTCTTAGTCTGAGGCTACTTACTTTCTTATCTTTATATCCGTCAGTTAGTATTTAGATGTTGAATGAATTAAATTGCAAGCAAAGAATATGATGACAAGCGTCATAATATCAATTGAATCATATATATGTTAATTATTATTTCCTGAGAGAAAAATTACGTTGATTCTTTGAATAACGAAAGATATGAATAATTAGATATAATGTATTGTTATTTGTATACTACATATTATAATATACAATACTTATTTAACAACATAAATTACACCTTATAATATAACTTATAGTTTTATGTTTTTAAACATTTGCATACTTTTTCACTACTTTGTTTTTCTTGTTCGTTTCTTATCTTGTAGATTTTCAGTGAATCTATGAATTCTAAATTCTAAACATCTGTTTTAATTTCGTTGTAAATCTCATATACTTTACCTGATATATTTTTTTAAAATATCTATCATATTTAATCATATTTAAAAAAATATATTTTTGCAAAGATAAAACATGTACGTACGATCGCATGCGTTTATTTAATTTTTATTATTTGCCGGCTCCTTTTATCAATTGGTAAATTGTACCTTCCTAAAATAAAGCAAGTTGCACATAACGTCTTAAATACTAGAACTAAAATCTATGTATAATTGTTTTCGTAATGTCTCATGCTTCCACAATCCCTCTGATCTCAGAAATTCAGAATGCCAATAAAAACATTGCAGTGTATTATTTATTTCGAGTTATATAGGGTGTTGAGTTGTGAAATGGTGAAAAGGTTAAGGTTACATCCGTAGAAAGGAAGGAAAGGGCTGAACAATGCAAAGGAAGCAACATCTTAATTACTTACAATTATTTTGACAAGTTCCGGAAAAAGCTTCCTCTTACATGTAGTTCCTTTATCCCAATTAGTGATTACAATTGCAACATTACTTGACAAAGCAACGATGTTTTTTTTATTTTCAAAAATAAAGTAAATAAATTCCAATACATATTGTGCTTGTTAAAATACAATCAATAAAGTACTCCATTTTGTTTATTTAATTTCAATAAGAAACGTTTTATCACACATAGCTTTATGTAAGAGCTATAAAATATTAAGTTAACCATGCGAAATACCTAGGTAACTTACTAATCATTTATAAACAAACGAAAAATATTTTTACCGACAAAAAAAATCAATGAAATTTTGAATGTATTTTATTATATTTTCTATATATAATAATAGGTTCAATAAAACGTTGGTAGGGAAGTGTATATAAATGTGACTCCAGTCATTGTTATATTGTTACATTATTCAACAGCAACCACTGTGGAAGGTCGTAGCAACGACAACGATGATTTGTATTCAAAATAGATTGCCTGTAAAAAAAAAAACGTTGACGAAACGTGAGTTACTTCAGCGAAACCCTGTATTGTTCTAGACTTTATGTCTAGAAGAATAAAAGAATCTTTTGCCTGGTGCGAGGCTTTGGTCGTGGCTAGTTACCACCCTACCATCAAAGAGATACCAAGCGATTAAGCGTTCCGGCACGATGGCGTGTAGAAACCGACTACGGGTACGGGTTGAGTGTACACTGCCATACCCCTTCCAAGTTAGGCCGCTACCATCTTAGACTGCATCGTCAATTGTAAGATCACAGTCAAGGACTGTCCTGTCATCGAATAAAAAAAAATATGCTTTCTGAACGGGTGGTAGAGGTGTATCAAAATTGTATGTAATGAACGTCAACGCATCAACGCCATTGTTCTGTTGATCGATTGATAGCGGGGAATGGTGTTGCCGCCAGGAACAAGGTAGTCACCATTTCAGTGGGTGCATCATGAATTTACGCTTTTATCGTGGGCCTTGATCTTTCCATTGTTATTTTTAATTAAGGGGTAACTCTGCTTGCAATTTTTTTTTTGAATTAAGATCTTCCTTTGATTTCACTATAATCGTCATAAAGTAATAAATGTGCCTACCTAAATACAGCTTTTTATAAAAGACTTAAAAGTTCAATTTTCATTTCTACTCGCAGTTTAACAAAGTAAAGAAGTAAGAGAGTAAAGAAAAACTTTCCGGACGGTGCCTCATCCTTATAATGTTTTTAATTGTTTTTAAAAGTTACCAGCGGAATAATAAAAATATAAAAAATATTACAAAAAAATACGTTGCAAGCGCTCATATTAAATGTAAGATGCAATCGCGTTCATAATTATAATTTATCAAGACTCGTATAAAATCACAGTAATTAAATGACTAACGGAATCAACGTATAAGCCAAGTATAAATCTAAAGTCACTCCAACAGAAGTCGGTTAACCTCGGATGCCGCAAGTAGCCTTTAGAGCACCATTAAGAGAGACCTCCAAAAATTTAGACATCGTTAAAAACAAAAGGACGGTCAGAGACACCGTCGTGACCAATTTCGCACTAATGTTACGACCCATTATAAAAAACGAACACCGGCCCACGGTGTAGCGTGTACAGTCATCGGTAAAACGGTCGGGATCCATATCGGGACACTTTACAAAAAAAGCTAATGATATAGGTCCAAACTTTCATGTAAAATAGCGATTTATACAAATACTAGATGATACTCGCGGCTTCGTTCGCGTAGATTGAGGTTTTTTATTCCCGCGGGAACTCTCTTATTTGCCGGGATAAAGTAGCTTGTGTGTTATTCCAGACTATAATCTATCTCTGTGCCAAATTTAAACCAAATCAGTTCAGTCGTTAAGACGTGATTGAGCAACAAACATAGATCCAAACTTTCGCATTTATAATATTAATATACATTACACATAATACATTAAACGTTAGAACGTTATTCTTCGGTGAAATAGACCCTTTATAGTTATGGTATAATAAGTTATCAGGTTATCACAGACGAAACCGGTAATAAAATCTATCGGTCCTTTAGCAAACGACGTGTGTATAGATAATTTGATGACAGATACTTCATTAGTTCTTCCAATAATGAAAAAATGAATGCCTTTAACGAAGACGTATATTACAATAGTACATAAAAGATATGTGCTGAAAATAATAAATCAAATCGAGGGTTTTGTTGCCGATTCCAAAAAGATTTAAACTGAGTACAATTTAGGAAAAATTTTATTTTTGCAATCGTGTTTAAAATAACGGTAGAGCCGAGTTGGACAAGTATGTCTACTTTACTCAGAAAAAGTTAAACGGACTTTCCTTTAATTTTGCAGGTTTTAATGTTTCATACCAAAATTGCAAAATTGGAGATAACGTATGCCTATTTGATGTCCATCGGTGAATTCTCGAGAATATTTGGGCTTAGAAAGTTTTGATTCGGAAAAATCTACCTAGTCTAATAGCTTCGTCTTGCCGTTTTGCTTGGTAATTTTACGGATCCGATCAGAAATACAATACTAAACAATAACCTTTAAAAGTCCGACTTTTAAGACAATTGCTTACGCTATAACATTTTCATGATTTGGATTCATTTCATGTCATCAACCCTTCCACGAACAACAGAAAAAAATGAACAATATCCTAATTTACATTAAAATAGCATCCATTATACCTTGCCCAATTAATAATGTTAGACCTGTCGCCTACAGTAGGAGTAAAATTTTCCATACTTACATCCGTCTTTTTTGCTGTGAATCTAATTTGGAAGTGATCCAATTTGCAAGCAATTTAATGACAAATGCCTACTTTGCATTTTTTTGGGGTTTCCAAATGGTTTGCAAATGAATTTATTTACTTTTCGGGCTTGAGAACCATTAAAGGTTAAAAGTCATTATATTTAATACTTGTTTTTACTTTTTGGGCTAACATTTTCTTGTTTGCTGTAACTAATCAGACATTTTAAAATAACGCATACATATTGTAGTTATCTTTTTAACTGCAGTACTTTTGCGATAATTTGTTAGGAGACTAATAATTATTTAATGCAAGCTACATTTGATGGAACATTTCCAAGTACAGTTCATTTCAATGTAAATGAACTAGTAATCGCAAACAAATGAATGGAAAACGACCATGATTGTAATTTCATTATCTGACTTGTCATTTATATGAATTAAATTACATATTTATATTATTTTTAAATACATTGCAGAAAAATTAATTAGTTTGTGCCCGTAACGTGCTTAATGTATTTTTAATATTTAAATCTTGCTCGAAAGTTTCGAAAGCTTTTCTGGAGTCGACAAATGACAAGCTTTATTAAGGGTCACTTAAAGGTCACCTTCAGTAAACTTTTATTTACCTGTTACCCCTCTTTAATTTGGTATTTTAATTTTATTCACGGTCTCAAGTTGTTTGCAGAGTTGACTTTTGAATTTACTGACCTAAGTAAATGAACCTAAATAAACTTCTTTAGATTTATCTGTTTCTTGCCGTGTAAGCAATAAAAATATCAACATGTTTATACTAAAATATATAATTATAGTTACTAATTATATTATATTATAATGAATACAAGAAAAACGTGAAATAAACTCAAAACAATTTAAGATCCTGAACGTGTTTACGTATAAAAATAACTTTTGTAGTATCACATTATTTTTGATTCAATCAGGTTTTTCCATGTCTCGAATAATTTCTGTAAGATTAATTGATAGGATATCTAGTATAATAATATAATCGCACTACATAAGGATCGCACGCGTCAATACGATAGATAAAAAATAGTAACTGGAAATAGAGTTCTTGAGATGCATAATATGTTTACATGGTCATTTCCACATTTGAGTCATTTGCAGAAATCTAACCAACATAGAATGATTTGCGGATTAGTGAGGAAAACTACTGATCACGATAATGAGGAATTTTTAGTTACATATCTATTAGTATTTTAATTTTTGGTTTTCGAATTTGACGTTTTTCCCCAGAAATTAGCATAGCAGGTTTCTATGTTTTCGTTATTTTATAATGATAGATGTAGTATGAGAATTATCTTTTAGTACGGAAAAGTACTTCTTATCTCTATGACGTATTATAGCTCTGATCTTTTTGATTGTTGGTATTGTTTATTTTAAAATACAGTTTGATTTTGTTTAAATGCATTTTTGTTATGATCACATGAACTCAAAAGAAGCAGATCCGTCTCTATAGAAAAGTTCGAATAGGTATATAAATATGGTTTTGGTTATGATTATATTCAATGTTATTTTATAATTTAAATTTGACTTCATCTGCAATGCAAAATCGGTGTGGGTATTCCAAAAAAAGTCGACACAGTTACAATCTATATTATTTGGGGAAAGTCAAGGTTTTTATTTCTATATATTTTAATAAATATGCATTAATATTATTGTGTCACTTAGAGCGGGGTTTTCCCAACCTTGTAGGTGTGTATTTAAATCAACTAGCACCAACCTCATAAACGCGGCATGTTTATAATAATTTTATAATATTGACAAGATATATCTTCCAAACGCTTGAATACATTGTAAACGAATTGCGGACGCATATGATATATTATTCGTAATTGGGGCATCCACTCGAATTATCGGCTAAAATTTTTTATATTTAGAAAGAAATCGAGATATGGCATTGACTAAACGATTTGGACGATGTAAACCATCGTAAAAGTTTCGAGAGGAAGCTGAGTTTAAATATTAAAACTCACTCGTCTATTTGACACACTTTTCCGAACTTACGACGTCATATGAATCTTCTCAGTTTTTACAGCTTTGCTAATTTTGAGATGTGAGTTTAGATATCAACTTCCTTCATGGATTGCCAAAAATTGGACTAACATTGGAGTATATAAAAAAGAGATCAAAGCTCGAAACCTAAGCTATTTAATTTAATACCGAACTAGATAAGTTCAATATTTTCGTTGGAGTTTTTAATTTTTCATTTCCGTGATGATATTTATAATAGAATATTCATGTTTCTATACACTACGTAGCTCATTAAACGTTGAATAAGCTTGAACCTCTTCAATTAAAAACTAAGCAGTAATTTAAAAGTTATGAGGGAACAAATATCCTAACGTAGACTGTTGAAAGTAGAACCTTTCCGTACTCGGGTATTAAGTAATGGTTTTTAAACCCTTAAACGAAATTATCATACTAATGAGTTACGTGCAACTCCGTGGGAGATAAAATAACGATTGTCCTCGACATAGTTTTGCAAAAAACTGCTTTGTATATTGTTCCTATAGCGAGGTATCATTTGTCAGTTTTGTTAGAAAAGTGGGAAAATATATAACGTGTTGCTATCGTCAATTTTAAGTTAAAAGATGCGCTAGAGTGTTTCTGCTATGGCTTTATTAGTGAATCACAAGGTGAATCATCATCATCATTATCATCAGCAACTCATCATCTCATCTCATGGGTTAGATGATTCTGCCGAATAGCCGACAAGAAACACAGCAGTTGCTCTTTCCAAACGAAAGTTTAGCCTTATCAGTGTAATATAAACTATTGTTACTATACGATACAAATTCATTGACAGTGTAATACTTGGATTTAATAAATGCGTTTTTACATAATTTTCAAATTTGTGTAATGGTAAATCTACCAATCTTTCGGAAAGCTTTATGTATTCTATTACTTTTTCAATTAGTTATTTATTTCGTCCACCATTTAAGTTTATGACCACTCTGATCATAAAAATTAATATTTATGATTACATTAATCATTCTTCATTAATGATAATGGTGATCACATATACTCGTAATTGAAAAACTTTATATGTTACACAATTTCATATTCCAAGGTATCTTTTGATTGCAAATAAATCCATTATACACCCGGCAACAGATTTATTCATCTATTCAAACTATGATTCCGCCTATTCAAAGGAGATGCATGAGAATTGCATATATGCGATTTTTAATGCGTGATTTGTTTTTCAAATACATCTCCTATGTTCGAAGGTCTCGGGATTGGCAATGTCAACATATCAATCACAAGGGCAGTCTTGCATATGCTAATGTGGAATATTCTGGATGATTATACATACAATACTTATGTTAGCAGTTGCTATGTATACAGCAACATGTGTGTACATGTACTTACAGTACCTGGAGAACATAACATCTACTTGCCAGAAAACTGCTTGCCAATATCACTGCCAAGAGAATGTAGCAAATATTAACAAGATTGTGACTGATGATTAGTAATTTCTGATACATTAACAGGATTTATTTGTTATTAATTTCTCCTGGCTTCAGTTGACTTCAAGTAAAAAAAAAATTGAAGTGCTTGTTTCTGATTTATTAATTGTAGGTTAACTCATTGCCAATTCAGATGAAAAGCACTGAAAAATCTTGAATCTTCGCCACGCTATTTTATATCCCGGAAATTAAAGAGTTAAAGCAGACTAAGTATAAGTAATATACTTTCTTCAAGAAACTTTTTATTTATTAGTACAATCAATTCAGTTCTTCTTGGTTCTTCTAAGAGAAGCGCTTTCAAAATATAGACGCGACGCGCTTGTTATTTTACATGTGATGTTCAATGTTTAGAATACTTGCCATTAAGTTGTCATTAGTATACGAAACAGTGTTTTTAAACGTTTTAAACACCACTTTTGGAAAGATTCGGATCTATATCGCTCTTCACTCCAAAGGTTATGTTTATTCTTCTGAGCTTTCAGAACAACCTTACCTTGGAGCTGAAATATAAAAATACATTCGGATCTATAATAAATTAGTATGATATTTTTAAACTTTTTCACAAGATAAACCACTTACCGTGTGTCGGTGTGTTTTGATGATTCAATAAAATTTCCTTGTTACCTTGCGTGTTAAAAATTGTTGAAATTTTAGTTTACCACTTCGTACATTTCTCTCAAATGTTTGGTTTAGTCCACCTCACTAGCCCAGACTTAGCAGACTTCACACAAGCAAAGTTTCTTCAAGAAGAAAAAAAATAAAAAAAGATGTTTTCCAACGCCATTCAAGAGATGTTTAATTGCTTGAAACTTCAAATTTGTAAGAGATTGGGATTGAAATTGGGCCCTGGGATTGAATCCCGGACTCTCGAAAATGGATGCAGTAGTCTTAAATACAAGGTCATCGCCAATTTTAATTCTGGCGTTATCATTTTGACGATACATTCCTAATTATGTCCGACGCACAAGGGCCAGTTTTATATCATGCTGTTAATTTACCGTTACAAGTTACCGGTAAGGTCAACATTCAAGTTAAAAATGACCACCAAAAATGGCACACTGGGTTTCATAAGTCTGGTTATGTTAAGTTTTAACCATAAATTATCCCTTCGCCTAAATAAAGGAGGCACAAATACTTTTGTATACAAGTTTGACTTTACCATTAAATTTATTTTAACGTTCTAAATATAATTTTATTAAACGAAATTTGAATATGTATACCTATTTTACTTGATTACTTTGAAAGAAATGTTTGTTGCGGCCTGAATTTATTATCGCTATGCCAATTACCTAATTACAGTATGAAGTGGACACAGTACAGTTCATTGTTTTGATTTATTAACTTAGCTGTTGCCACAGGGTTATACAACACTTCATGGTAGATATTATGGCTTTGCCGACCCGCGCGCATTTTGAGGGCAACATTTGTAATTGAGACCGGAATAGTAAATAGCACGTGAATAGCGAGAACTCGGTCACACTGCAAGACTTTACGAAAGTCCTTCGTGCGGGCAAGCACTACCAATCTAGCAGCACATCTAAGTTGCGACATTAAAACAGGACAATGAAACGCCTTACGCAACAAAATAGACCTTATTTCCCCTCGAGAAAGTATAAAGGTGTGGCGACATTCGCCCTCACCGTTTCAAAGGTCGACCTGCCGCGCTGAGTTCCCGTTTGTTCTACGAAGTTACAGACTCTATTTTCGGTTTATTATGAACTCTGGCTGCAAAAGTTTGTAAATATAAACTTGAACGATGTTTTGTGGTAGAAATTAGCACTGATTTCACGGTTTTGGTAGCAAACGTAAATCGTCATTAGCGATTAAACATGCCCAAGTACGCTACTCATAAATAATAATATTTCACAATAACTTGTACTATAAAGGAACTGTTTTAGAAACATACAAGGCCTCGCTCGTTGCACACATGTCGTTTGCTTGTACTAACGGCTGTTTTCGTTTGTTCTAGGTTCGTCATTAACCTACTGGCGACGAACTTGGTGACGACCTCCCTGCTCGCGCCCGCGCTGTTCGGCGAGCACTCGGCGAGGGAGGAGGCCGGGTGGGTCGAAGCGGGCGACGCTGCGGCCGCGGCCTGCAGCCTGGCGGCCTTGCTGGCCGTCACGCTCATCGCCCTGGACCAGCACCACGCCGTCACCGATCCGCTGCGCTGTCACACCCGCGTGCTGCAGCGCCGACCGGCGACGCTCTGCTCGGCCACCTGGTTCGCCGCAGCCCTAGCGGCCGCAGTGCGAGCGACGATTGCGGTATTCCGCCACTACTACCCTCAGGAGCCCGCCATTCAAGTAGTGGAGCTCGCCTTCTACGTCGTCTACTTGATCGCCGGAGTCCTCGCGCCGGTGACGACAGTCTGCGTTATGTACGCGAGAATCTACCGTGCGGCGCGATCGTCCGGATTGCGAGCGCGAGCGCACGGTGCTAGCGCTTTACAGCTCCACGAGCCCCAGATAAATTTACCTGATTTAGTGGAGGAAGAGGGGCTCACCTTAAAAATTGACATGCCAGACAACGTCGCCGAAAGCGATCGCAAGTTTGGACCATTCCTGCTCCCACCAGAGCGACCCGTACGCTGCCCGTCTGTTGCAAGTTTGCGAAATGCGCGAAGAGAGGGCAAATCGTCTGAGGACATACGGAAAGGTCTGCCGGCGGTCAGCTCTGCGCCCCTGCTCGCAGCACCTCTACTCGCCGTGCAACCTCAATCAGTCGCATCGGCGAACGGTGGCTCGAGGATAACTTCGATACGTTGTCGCATTTCAAACGCGTCGCTGTTTCGGTATAGGGAAGAATCTCGTGCAGCCAGAGTTGGACTACTGACTGGTGCGTTAGTGTTGTTGCACGTGCCCCACGCGGTCGCGGCGGTCGCGTCCGCCGCGGTGCCGGGCCTGGCGGCGAGTGCACGGACTCCCGCGTTAGCCTTGCTCCTGCTCGCTTCGGCGGTGTCCCCGTTCCTGTTCGCGCTGCGGTCGAGGCGGGTGCAGCGCGAGGCTAGGCGGCTCCTGCTACCCGAGAAGAGCGCGTGGGATCGGCCGTCGGGCGCGGCGTCGAGTGCGGCCGTCGACGGCCAGCGCGCTCGGGCCGCGTTGGACTTGCTGCGGACGCTGTCCCCGGGCGTCGAGGGCGGCGAGGGCGCTGAGGGCGCGGAAGGCGAGGGCGGCGCGGCCGGGCCGGGGAGCGGCGCGGATGGCGTGTGCCGCAGCTCCTTCAGCTCCGGCGGCAGCACGCAGATCTCCACGGCGTCGGAGGAGTGACCCCCCGCGCCGCGCGCACCCCTCGCCCCGCGGGTGCGCTTCGCCGCCCGACCCACCGCTCTACTCATCTGTGATACTAGGATAAGACGAACCGCGCTCGGCGCGAACGTCAGACTGATTTAGCATAAGTTAATTTATTAATGTGTCCATGTACCTTTCCGCTGAGCGGACAAATTTTACTACCTGATATGAATGTATTAAAATATTTGTATTGAAATGATTTCTTGTGGTTTAATTTTCCATCCCCCTGAGGTATCGTGCTACAGCGATGATTCAAAGAGTAAACCGCAGTTACAAAACGTAAATAGCCGGGCCATTAAAACACTTTGTTACGAAAATAACTATTTCATGACTTCTTGCACATAAATTTTCATAACCGAAGATAATTTATTTTTAAGTGTCTCTTAAGCAGTGGATAAACTACTGCAAGTAAAGAAAATAAAATATATGAGTTACATTCATATTCTATTTTAATGATGCAATAATTTAAATTGTTCTATTTATAAAGATAGTAAAAGTAAGTAGGTACCTAAGCTTTTCTTAAGATGCCTAACTTTATATTTACAATTGGCAATTCATTTATTACGAGAAGATTTCCGTTTGAGACTGACAATTAAAAATAGCTTTAACGTCAGAACTATCAATTTGAGAAAAAGAATTTCCTATGGATGGTACCTATTTTATTTAAAAGTTAAGCTACACTCAAAGGCTACTCCAAACTTGATAGTTGTCAAGAATAAACACAACTGGAACTTAAGAAGCGTTAAGAAGCTTATCTCTGGATCAAGCATCGTACAAACCTAGTTTGACTCTTAGATATTTGAATACTGACCGGTCATTAACCACAATAAAAGATTTGTATGTAAGTAAATCTTTTTGTTATTAAGACTTTCAGTCTGCTCTTCGAGGTGTCGGGGTTCGAGTCCCAGACCTCTAACTTTTCAACCGCTCTAAAGAAAAATTAGCTGAGCAAGATCGCTTAGTCCCAATAGGTCAACTGTCAAAGACTGGACAAAAAATAGAAAGGTCAATGGTTCAAACATCCACTTCTTGGACTATACTATGTACATTGTACATATCTACCTACTAGCTCAAGCTTAAGAGACTCCTTAGACATAAACTCAAGAAAACTCTATTTTCCGTACGAACGTAGTTTTAAAGCTTTAATTTAGGTAGGTACCTACTAAAATCAAGATTAAAATTTATCAATAGTTTCTAAATTCTAGAAAACTATTTTATCAACAGTTTCTAAATTAAACTAAAACTACGTTTGTATGAAAAGGAATATGAGGGAAAAGAGAAAATATTAGCAATCTTTAAAAAAAGAAACTAACTACCAGTATACGTCAAATCAGGATCTTCTCATCGATTGGTGCTTGTCTATGGTTCCTGAGATCGCTATGTTCGGGATTTGTTTGTAAAGTAAGTATCCGTAAGTATGATTAATGATACCAACTATATTACTTCCATGAAAGCTCTACTCAGTTTGAAACTTTGAAATCTAATAACCACCTAATAACCTTCAACTTACGAACAATTTGAAACAATTGCGGATTCGAGTCACTCACCTATTTTATTGAATGTTATCTCGGATGAAGAATCAGGAATGATATAATGCCTGTTTTACCAATGCTAAGATAGGTGACACTTTCTGTCAATTTCGTTTTCACGAACCTGTAGGGTGGAAATTAAGAAGTACCTCTTAGGTACAACAATTCCATGAATTAATACTCTATATCCTTACTTAATATTATAAATGCGAGTGTGTTTGTTTGTTGGTATATCCTTCAATAACGTGCGTGCGTGCATGGGTAGTGTTGAGGACCTGGAGAGTGACATAGGTTTTTTATCCCGGAAAATCAAAGAATTCCCGCGGGATTTTAAATACTAAATCCACGCGGATGAAGTGACGGGCACGGGGCATCAGCTAGTGAATAATAAATAATAATCTATCCTGGCCATATAACAAAAAAAATTCATAATTCATTGATATAACCGGCCGGGTACTGCTGGTAGAGCTTTAGATCGATTCTGTAAAAGCTATGCAATCATTGCTACTGATTGACTCAATTTATCGCATTCATTGTGCAACAATGCATTTTAGCCAATAGCGAGTGAGTATCGGCCAATCAGAGACGATTGCAATCGCTACACTGCACTGTAGCAATCATTTTTAGAGAATCTCACCACTGGTACCTCTATAAGTATAGTTCTTCAATTCACGAGGGTGCGTGGTTCATGGTAGTGTGTGTGTCGTATCTGTATAAGTGAAAGCGAGAGCTTGCTTGCATCTGACCAATTCCACCTAGGCTCCTGACAGGCACGTACACTTACGCAATGTACACGACGTAACCACAAGTAAAGCTCAGCTATGCGATTCTCGAAAGTAAAATACAATTTACATCGGTTGCGCATCGGATGTCTTTTTAGATGTAGCAAATTTGGTATTCTCTTGTTGACTTTGATTCGCCGATGCCACACTAGCGCCCCATGAGCGAGCGTGTTAGATGTAGGAAACTCAATTTTGACATTTATGTATGGCAAATGGTATTCTGCAAGGCATTTTCAGCTCGTCTGTTACTACATCGTACGCCCTCGACTTCGATTTTAAATGTCAAAACGAAAGCGTCTTGTTTAGTAGCTTTTCCTAGGATGTAGTGTACGATGAACATTAAAATTGCTTTGTGAACTCAAAGAAATCTTTGAATAACTTGAAAATATGAGTTTTCTTCTACCACAAAACATTGTCTGAAATGGTTCATATAAAAAAGGTAAGTAACCCCGTGTCATTATACAAAATAACCTCTGTATCATAGTTCCCTAATATCCATAGTTAAAATCCCTTTCATATCTTGGAATATAATCATTTCTCTCATTTTTAAAAGTTTTATAAATAAATATGATACTTATTAAAATATTGATTAGTCGCAGTTTGAATAAAAAAATATTCTATTCTAGTCATTTGAGTTCTTAGAGTATCAATCAGCAAGTTTTTCAACGATTTCCCTGGTGCAGTGCTAACCTCCTCCCATTTATAGACCACAGTCTTATAAATGGGAGGTCTCGGTTTCGATTCCCGGCGGAGGCAATTTGGAAATTTATAATTTCTGAATTACATATAGTTACCACCCTACCGTCAAAGACGTGGACTAGGTGCTTATGTCTTTTTATGCTCCCTGCAGGTTTTATTTATGTAATAAATACTCATTTTATCAATTTTCAGATATTTCACATAGAGACAACCTTAGAAGGAGATAACCCACTTAATGACATGAAGCAATCCTGCAGATTTAGCAGAAGAACTTACAGCTTCTTTTTCAAAAGGAATATAGCAATGAATAGAAGAAATAATCAGTTACGAGAACGTTTGTTATATTTTTCTAGAAAGCATATTTTTCTAGCCAACTAATAGCTAGAAAAAACCAACCTTAGAGAAAGAATGGGAAAAAATAAAAGATAATATTATTATATAAAAGAAAACTGGTTTTATTTTTCAATTTTTACGTTTATGATTAGGGCTTGATTTTCATGTGTCTTATGCTCCTCGCCATATCTTGATTCCTTCAAAATGCACTCTGAAAGTTATGGGCATCGTCCTGCATAATAATTCCAGCTGAAACATTTAAATATAATAATAATTTAATATGGCTAGTTTGAATTAGATAATTAGGCTATTAATACATACAGTTACAGAAAAAATATTAAAAGTGTCTGTTTATGTTTTTGAAACTGCCTTTTACCTCGTATTATTTATTGAATTAACAATATCAAAAACCAAACATAATCTTAAAATTTTTGTCGATTTATCTTTTTATCCAGGATAACTTTCAGAACAGCTGAACTGATTTTGATGGAACTCTAACGGGCATACACAAGTGAGAAGATTATGGAAGAAATGATCTAAGCTACTTTTTATCCCGGAAATATTACAGTTTAAAATAAAATAATATTTAGAAAAATAAATAAGTTTATTTATTTCACATAGGCTACATTTTATGGCCCAATAAGCTCATAGTATCTACCCATAAAAAAAACAACCAGTAAAAATCCATCTATTTACTATACGATGAAATTTTTACAATTTTTACTTTTATATTGTGCTAAGATAAACAAAATTGTTTTGTTAAAGTGCAATATATACTTGTATCTTGATTTCAAGCTAATCATGGGAAAAGACTAGTTGATGAACTAGTAAAATATTTGTAGTTTCTTTATATGTTTAGTAAATAAAAAGGAAAGTAAAATCTAAGGAGTCTAAATTACAAACCTTCTGTTATACTCTTCAAATTCTTGGGACAACTTCTATAGATGCTCCCATATAATGGTCGGTCCAAGAGTGCATCAACATCACCACTAAATTCTTCTTTCTGTTCTTTCTACCAACTTTTCAAAATGTATAGTGAATGCAGTATTAGGTAGGTAGGTATTTCAAGAAATATAACACAGTTTTTTCACACTCATATCTTTCAAACACATCACATCTTACTTAGGTACCAAAAAATAGTTCAAACAATATCGCTTGTCGCCAGGGCGATGCAGTATTACACGGATTATATAAGTATTTGAAGCGTTTCATTTTGTTAGAAATATAATTGCCTTCACAGTTACAAGTGTTTGGTGTTTACAAAAACGGATTGCGTCACCCGGCCGGACCTCAACGATGAAAGTAATTTTTTTCAATTCGTCTCAATAATATCGGCAATGGTCAACAAGCATTCATCCTTGTTGAAGTTAAAAGTTTTAAATAATGTTTATTTACATCGTAATTTGTATTTCTAAATGTAATTTTGTAATATAACAGTAAAATTTGCACTAAAACAATTTCAAAACTCTTAAAAAGTCTATATTTCTCAATCGTAAACTTTTACCGGTACAACACCGGCTCGCCTTTGTGAACATCGTAGGTTCCGTCTCGACAACAAGATCATCGACGAGCTTTACGCTGCTGCAGAATACCGAATTTACAACCGTTGTAAGTCGAGTCGATATGTACGATGTAACATCGTTGTCTACATCGATGTTAGCAACGTTTAAAGGTTTTTAAGAGAATCGCACTCCAGGTGCCTTCGTGAATTGAAAGAACTATACTATCTGCTGTCAGAAGAAATTCTAAGGCGCACTTGAAGTCACTCTGCATTTGTACCAGATTCCGCAAATGCCGCAAACCTTAATAAATGAAAAGAGAATCAAAAAATTGTCTATGTTTTATAAACATTTGTTAAGCGAGAGTATCTAGAACAGCACCGGTGTGGTATTCACTTTCATTGTATTCTCTGGTATTATGTAAACATGTATAGAACAATGAACACTGTTCTTACTTCTTAGCATCCAGTTACTGTTACTGACATTAACACAATGTTTGGTATTTATAAAGCTCAAGAGTTGCAAATACGAGTCTTACCAAAGTATCACTTGAAAAAATCCAATTGCCTACTACCTAATCTTTACATCTATACAAATAAATTGAAGTGTCTAGAATGAAAAGGATCTGCTACAGCAGCGTCTAATCTTGATGACTTCCACATCGCGTGCTAACCTACAACTAGCGCCATCTAGTACAAAGTAAATTAAATCCTCCTCGTTGCATTCCACCGCGCGTGATTGCTACAATCTTCACTCTACAAATCATTTACTCTACAGTTACAATCTTTTGAGGTTAGGTTAGGTTAGTACCATCGAATTTATACATCTTGCCAGTGTTATAGATTTCGAGTATTGCAATACTATACCTATCTAACGTTGAATTAAAGTTGATCTTAATTGTGTTGTTTTAAGGTGCAGGTTGTTCTATATGTATATTTATAGCCAGCCCTCCAAAAGTACGAAGTATAAATTGGTGGGTTATAAATAAATAATAATAAGTAATAACACCAGCCCATAGTTGTTCTAATCCACATGACATAGAGTTCCCAGTATCCCTGTCTCAAGCTTTCTATCCCTAGTCTTTCATATTCATTTATTAACAATTTTCCTGAAGAGGGGGTTTTTAAAAATTTTAATTTTGTGTCTGATTAAAAAGTATTATGAAGCGGGTGAATTCACAACCTAGTTAGTCTAAAATCGTTAAAGAAAGTTGAAAACAATAAAAACATAATATAAAACGGTGTTGATGTCTATAAATGGTGGGTGCAAAACAAAATTGTTTATGGTTTTTATTAGGCATACCTACGTTAATTATCGTTTTATATGGACTTTCATTGCTCAGACACCGTTTCTCAACTGTGTTTTTTTTAAAGATGGCTTGTTGACTGTGATATCATGGTCTATCTCCTGATTATCGATCATACAATTTTCGCCCGCGATTATTCATTACATTATTGTACATTATGACATAAATTAGTATCAGTCAAGCAATGCTCGAATTTGTCGAAAACTTCGCTCGCATTCGAGAAATTGCCTCCTTGTTCTTTCAACTCACGAGGGTACGCAGCTCATGGTTGTGTGTGTGTGTCGTATCTGTATAAGTGGGAGCGAGAGTTCGCTCGCGCCTGACCGCTCCCACTTAGGACAGGCACACACACTTACGCAATCTGCATGTACACGACGTAACCACAAGTAAAGCTCCCGTAACTTCGTGAGATAAACGTACTATAACTCCCACTTTTGCAGCATTGCATATTATATTGTTTAGATAAACCTTGACGATCGATTTCACGCGTGATTACGTCAATGCATCAGCCATCAACACACGCATCATTAACCGCAAGGATTCGGCAATTGGCAATGAGAACGTTTTAAGCTTTTAGCGAAATATCAAGTAGGGACCTAATTCGGTAATCGTAAGGTAATACTGATACTTCTCTATTTACGAACTATTAGTCGATACCCGCGACTTCATTCGCGTGGATTGAAGTTTTTAAACTCCCGCGCGAACTCTCCTATTTTCCGGGATAAAATCTATCTCTATGTTTTTTAGCCAAATCGGTGCAGTCATCCATCCATACATACAAACTTTCGCATTAATAATATTAGTAGGATAATAGGGTGAACGTATTTTACGTATTGTCTACATAAACATCTTTAATTTGCCAGATTTCGTGGTAAAAATATACAGTTTAAAAGTTAGACGGGCTTACGATTTATATTATAGAAATCATTGATCCAATCGCGATAGATCGATCGGGTTCGATCCCAGGCACGCATTTTTGACTTTTTCTAGTTATGTTCTTTTGAGCACATGCTTCAACGATGAAGGAAAACATCGTGGAGGAATCTGAGAGATCTCCATAATGCTATCAATGGTGTGTGAAGCCTGCCAATTTATTGGGAAAAAAAACTACCAGACCTACACAACCTCAAAAGTTTCACTGCGATTATAAATTGCAGATGTATTTAAATTCAAAAATATTTATTTCATGTAGGCCAACTTGTAGCTCTTATGGCACGTCATGACTCTACCACCGGTTCGGAAAGCAGATTCTGCTGAGAAGAGCAAGAAACTCAGCAGTTACTCTTTTCATAACAAAATATTACAATATTAATGTATAGCTACATAATAGTATCTACCTACAATATTTTATATTTTGTAAAGTACGCAATTTTTTACTAAAAATAGATGTGCACACTAAGGAGATTATTGTATTATTTCTTATTGAGGTAAACTCTGTAGATACACAAAAAATTATCTTTCTCTCAAGTTTTATTGTTAACACGGAATTTGAATCACGTCACGTATAGTACGTACGTTTACGGTGCGTTTCCTGATGCGAACGTGACAATGGGCCTTTATTTCACTTGACAGTTCATGTTTGTCATTGATAGTGTACTTTTTCCAACATGACAGTTCTTTTTATTTGAACTTTAAAATTTATTACAGTTCTTTCAATTCACGAGGGCGCGTGGCTCATGGTTGTGTGTGTCGTATCTGTATAAGTGTGAGCGAGAGCTTGCTCGGAACTGACTGCTCCCACCTAGGCTCGCACACTTACGCAATGTGCATGTACACGACGTAACCACAAGTAAAGCGCCCGTAACTTCGTGAGATAAACGTACCTACAATACCATCAACAGGAACAAGAGGGACTATTAACCAAAAAAATTATCATGGTAGGTGCATATCCATTTTGACCTCATTTCTTTACTAATATTATAAATGCGAAAGCGTATTTGTTTCTTGGTTTGTCCTTCAATCACGCCGTAGCAGAGCTACAGATCGCAAACTATACAGGGAAACGGTTCGACGATCGATGTTTTTTGCACAGCTATGATTGACTTGGAAGTGAAATAGGCCTCTCCGGGAAAACATATCATTTTCCATGGATCTCAAAACCTAATTCCACGCGGAAAAAGTCACGGGCAAAAGCTAGTTCTTGATAAAGCATAAGATCCATATCCTTACTAATATTATAAATGGGAAAGTGTGTTAAGCTCGCTGCATACGTAACGTGCACGGGACGAGACGGGACGGGACGTGAAGTTTTCGAAATATCGTTTCATAGAAAATGTAAGCAACTGTGCATACGTCACGGAGCACGGACGGGACGGGAACGTGCCACGCGCGGAACGGGAAAAATATCGTCGGCGACGATGTTTAGCAATTAAAGCCAATTCTTCAAATGAAAAATCCATCTTTCCTTGTTCACATCACTAGCACGTTAGTTCTGAGTTATTGCCACGTTGCGTATGCATTAAAAATCCCCGTCCGTGTTTACTAACCACGTTCGGTCCCCGTCCCGTCCACGTCCCGTCCCGTCCCGTGCACGTTACGTATGCAGCGGCCTTTTGTTTGTTGGTTTGTTTCTCAACCATGTCACAACACAACAAAGCGACGGATTGGCGAGAATTTTTGCATTTGTATAGTTGAGGTCTGGTCCTGAGGGTGACATAGGCTACTTTTTATTCCAGAATTTTAAAAACTAAATCCACGCGAGCGAAGCCGCGGACATCAAGTAGTAAATAATATGTTGGTGGACTAACCTTAGTAATAGGCACCTACTCGAA
Source organism: Hipparchia semele (assembly GCA_933228805.2). Taxonomy (NCBI): domain Eukaryota; kingdom Metazoa; phylum Arthropoda; class Insecta; order Lepidoptera; family Nymphalidae; genus Hipparchia; species Hipparchia semele. The sequence continues at coordinate 2,743,270 of OW121719.1, forward strand.
TTATTATCGTATCTAACTATCGTATTGTACTTAAACATTGGTAACATTAGATCGTAATAATATTATTTTTATGGTGGCTAAATCGCCCCCGTCTGCCATTCGTTTCATACCTTGTGTACACGCTACTGCGTGTCTAGGAACAATAACACAATATCGAGTCAATATTGCCATACATTTCACGTAGTTAATACCTACTTAATACTTAGTTTACGCTTGGATGCCTACAAACTGCGTAAAATAGCGCCATCTCTAGTAAACAGAAAACAGAAACTGCGATGTTTATACCTACTTCATAATAAATTAACGTAATAAATAAGAAAAGGTAACACACACCCAAGGTTCCGCACCCAAAGGGACACTTTTGGGTATGGAACCCTAAAAAAAAGTGAGACATCGGTGTATAAGTCGTACTTTCAGCCAAAGTTCATTTCAAAATGTTTTATATTTGGCTGATTTTAATGCAGATATATCCAGGGTATACCCTGGATTAATACATAATATGTTAATTTTTATCCCGGAAAATTAAAGAGTTCCCTCAGGAATCTTAAAAATGTAATCCACGCGGATGAAGTTATGGGCATCATCTAGAGTGTATAATATTTAAAGATTTAGGTTTATTCGATAAAAAAAAATTAAAATTAAATGTACGCGATATAAAATATGAAACAGCTGTAGCTTGATCAAAATATAGGTCTTTTCCTGTACCTACTTATCATCTGTAAATTTCCAATTTCTCATAATATATTATGTTGTTATGTAGCTACTTAATTATGTGTAAACAATGATAACCTTTTATTATAATTAGCTCTACAATTTATTATATCATTGGAAATATTTAGTTCAGGCCAAGTAAGAATCCTAAGTGAAATAGACTTTTCGATTCAAAACTCGGTGGAAATGCATTTAAGATTTATGAATTCCCAAATTACCCAAATTAATTAATTAATTAAGCTTAACTATGTTTGTGCATACACTTGTGCACTTTAATATCTCCAGCGCAAGCTAACCTCTGTGGAGATTTTCTTCAAAATCGAGTTATGTGCATTTTTCCTTTTTCAGGATCATAATGTATGTTTTTGAATAACATTCCATCATTCTATTGATTGTAATAAGATTAAACCTAATCTAGTTAAAACTTCAATGAGCTACTGCCTTCGATCACAGAAGAATGCACATGAGATTTGTATGAATAATTTGACCCATTCACGTCAACATCTCACAACTTATAAAATGTCAATTGGATCACTTGTTTATTCAAATCCTGGAGGATATAACCAACATTCAAATAGAAAAGAATAGAAATAGAATAATTTTTTATTCAAATAAACTTTTACAAGGTGCTTTCGAATCGTCAAATGAATCTACCACTGGGCCCCGAGTCTGCTATTTTACATGTCATTGGTCCAAAATTTCGTAGTCTACTAAATTCACAATGGTCGTTCGATGTTCTTGTAAATGGATTGTAATTCAATGATCCTCGGTATTGCCATTAGCTAAAAAAGCGTTCGCCGAAACGAGTTTATCGTTATCAAAAACGTTATACGCTATCAATTTATGTTTTTAACCGACTTAAAAGTGTAAGTGGCAAACCATCGGAAAACAATTGTGACTGATTGTGTGATTGAGTAACAAACATCCGTCCGTCCATCTCATCCATACATGCAAACTTTACATACATTTATAATATTAATAAGGTTCATTAAATGCATGCATTGCTGTAGCGAGTAGCACTGAACGCACCGTGTTATCATTATCACCCGGTTACTCCGTACTTACACTTCACAGACATCAATGGGTGACGCCAGGCCGCGCCTCCCGCTTATCACTACACTATCAGTAACCTGGGGTAGGTTAATTTTAAGTAGCTAGTACTCGTGCGATTTTAGTACAATAATAATATTAATAACTTGTTATTATTAGTGTAGTTCTTTCAATTCACGAGGGCACGTGGCTCAAGGTTGTGTGTGTGTCGCATCTGTATAAGGGTGAGCGCGCGACAGTCACGCACACTTACGCAATGTGCATGTACACGACGTAACCACAAATAAAATGCCCGTAACTTCGTGAGATAAACGTACTTATACGTAATTGTTTTTATTTCATATAATTATATTGCCTCGTCTCTACGTCACACGGAAGCATTATTTGTCTACCTACATTAATAAATAAAATATAAAAAAATTATTCTGTCTGCGATATCGCCTTTGTTTGTGCGAGCCAATTTTGGCAATTGCTAAACGTAAAATAAGTTATGGGAGTGACACGACAATAGTACAACGGATGGGATTCGAACTGGGGACTTTACGATTTTTAGCCTGCGCTATTGAGGTTTTTAATGCATATCCCCGGCCAAACCGCTGTACCGATCGGGACGAAGTTTATTCAGGAAATGAAAAAATACTAATTACACAGGATTAATCCTAGGAAATCAAAGAGTTCCCGCGCGAAAAAACAAGTCTTTATCCACGCGGACAAAGTTATGGGCATCGACTAGCACTAGAAGAGAAGGGACGTTCTCTTTTCTCAACCAAGTCCAGGCTGCAAAAATTAATAAAACCAAACCGCCTTCGAACCAAGTAGGTATAGCTAAGAACGGGCTTGAGAGTAGAACCTTCAGTCGCGCAGATCTAGATGTACAGACGATCTGTTTTAGCACTAACATATATATAAAATATCTGGTCCTAAATCTATCGATTGATAAGGGAAAGTTTATTCAGATAATACTGTATGCATGCATGGAATTATGATAGTAAATCTGTAATTGTATGTAGAGTCTGTTCAGCAAGACTGGACATCAAGATTGTAACAAAATTGTGAAAGAATTTGCAATTAGTCAAACAGTTTAATAATTTACATAAAAATACATCTGATTTTAATTAAAAATGAACAATAACAATACACACATTTTTGTGGAACCTTGGAATAAATGGAAGAACGTAACCCATCAACAGCTAACATATTGAACATCAGATATAGTAAAATGCAGAAGACGTGAAAACATAAAGTTAATTTCCATACGTGGATTTTATTTATTAATTGTCTGTAGATTTTAGATGAAGTACATCCTACTAATATTATAAATGCGAAAGTTTGGATGTATGAATATCCCTGTTGGATGTTTGTTACTCAATCACGCCGTAACGACCGAATCAATTAGGCTGAATCATTCACACACACACACACATGATTTTGCACAGATATAGATTATAGTCTGGAAAAACACATAGGAAAATAAGAGAGTTCCCACGTGTACGAAATCGCGGGCATCAGCTAATAGATTATAAACACTAAAATAAATTAAAAAATTATTTGGGCTATTAAGGTCATTCTAAGCATAATAATTTGGCACCCACTGCCAATACGAATTAGACGACATGGACCATTCGGAGCATCGAAAACTGTGTTAATCTTAATTTGGTCGCTATTAAAACAGAAATACACAACGACCAATTAAACTTTTCTAATCAACATTAATCAGCCAAGTTAGTCAAATTGGGAACAGATAAAATATATAGTGAAAACGAGCATAAGATTTTGAAAATTTTTGTCACAATTCTTGGGAAATCGGGACTTATGAGAGTGTAGCAGCAAAGGAACGATATTGTAGCAGAGATATTTCAAAAACGATTCAAAGTTGGCTGAACTAAAATGCGATTAATTTGAGTAAAACAAACTGTTCGCCAGGTCATTGTACAATGTTCACAATGGAACTAAACTTTGGTGTAAGTTAGTGATGAAAGTGTCGGCAACACTGGCCAACTGATTAATATTAAGTATAATTATTTGTAGGAAAGTAGGATTAGAGTGATTATTGTTTAAAGCGCCATTTAGTGACGGTAGTCTTGTAACGTTTCATGACGGTAGTTTCGTAGCATTGGTATCATTGTTCCCTCCCCACTCGTTCGGTCCATAAAAGGGAAGCGTACAGCGTGTATTGATTCATTCGTCATTCTGTGTCGAGTCAGTCGTCTGAAGTTAGTTGTCGCTCGTCATCTCTAATCAGTAGAGAGTTAGATTAGCGGTTGGTTAGAATTGACGCGGTTATTATGTGTTAGCGAAATATTGAAATAGTAAAGATATACAACTTTAATGTATTGAAATATTACCTATAGATTTTGATGAGTGTAATTAATTGTTGATTAAATAATACTTTGATATCTTTGATAGTTACCCTCACGTTCAGATGGTGGTTTGTCTGACGTGTTGCGGTTAAATAGATTAGATGTGAGGACAGGGGCCGTTATAGGGGCGGTTGGAGACGGCTTTAGGTAGGGTTTCAGCGTTTTAAGAGATCAGATCTCTTAAGGCGTGATTAGTTTAGAGTTTTAAATCCCCATTTCTGGACTGTGTCCTACAGTTCAGAAGTGGGATAGACCTATGCTCACTACTAGCCTTGATAACCTCACACACAGCCGTTAGTTTTTGTCTTCACGTTCGAGCGAATAACTTTTACTGTTCGATTCCCATCTGTGGTTTTGGGGGATTTGGAAAAGGGAAAACACTTCCCTTTTTGATGTTCGGTTTTGACATTGAGCAGGAATACAGTGTTCTTGTTGAAACGAGTCGTTGACTCGTTTAGGTAAACGAGCGTGTGCCAATTTGTGCTATAGTTTGCAGGTAGTTGCATAAAGGTACTTTGTGCAAACGCGGTGTCAAGCAGCAGCGGCTTCAGTAATGTGTGCTGCGTTGCTGTCTGCCACGGTGCCTGGTTCGCGTCGGCGCGCTGGCGAGCGTGTTGGTGCGTGTCGCTGCGCTGCTAAGGCCGCTTCTGCACACCTCACCTGTCTGCGCGCTGGCGAGCACGCTGAAGCGTGTCGCTGCGGCGGACTCCGCGCTTCACCTGTCTGCGCGCTGGCGAGCGCGCTGAAGCGTGTCGCAGCGGCGGACTCTGCGCTTCACCTGTCTGCGCGCTGCCGAGCACGCTGTAGCGTGTTGCAACGACGGCGCTTCAGAGGCGCCTCTCTGCGCATCACCGGCCTGCGCGTCGCCTGTTGGTGCCGGGCGAGCCTGACGCAGCGCCGGCTGCGAGACTTCTGCGCATCACCTGACTGCGCGCTGGCGAGCACGCTGGAGCGTGTCGCAGCGGCGGACTCCGCGCTTCACCTGTTTGCGCGTCGCCTGTTGTCGCCTGCCACTGCGTGCCAGTTGCACATGATATGTGCTTTGCTAAGTACAAGCCTACGTGTCGGTAAGAAGTTTCCAATATATTTTTGACCATTTGAGTAAAATCATGGCAAATTCATGCCCACTATAGTTACGTTAGCTAGAAACCTTTTTCTAACCTCTTTTATGCGAAGGTTAAGAAAGAATCATTGTTGACTTTGCGAGTTAAGTTAAATGGGAAAAAAATGAGATTCCTGTGTGGTCAAATAGCTTAAAATCTTGTGGTTTCGTAAAAAACAGTTGGTGTGCGATCCCGTGTGTGGATGCACAGTGAATAGTAGCGAGTGCATACGTGGATTCATGGATCGAGGCGATCCTATGAGGATGACCGATGCCATGGCGTATGTAGATGCGCTTGAAGGAATTTGGAAGATGCAGTTATTGCGACATTTGTGAGATTATTCAACAGTTTATGAATTTCAGTGTAGTGAGTCTTTGTAATGTTCCTTGTTTATCATTCTTTGTCCAATTATCTTTGGAAGAGATAATTAAATTGAGTTATCCTTGTTCACATTGGTGCATTTCGTAATATGTGACGCATTGTGATTTAAATTTATCGTACAATGAGCAATTATCAAACCGGGTATTCTCATGAAATATAGTGTGGGTAATTGAAGTATAGATTGCAGAGTTTGTTTATTAAAGATCGTGTTGCAAAAATTATATTTTCGTAACGAAGGTAGAAAATTAAATTCAAGACGTGTGTAGTTACTGTCGTTCAGTTACTTCTTCAGTAAAACAAATTTGATAATGTGGCTTGTGGTTATCTTATTGATCTGACGTTTCCAATATGTTTTTGACAATAATTGTTTATTTTTAATCGTAAATTGAACGGTTATGAAAACTGGTAGCCAGATGAAGTAGAGTGACTTCATTCCGAGTATAGGTAGCAGAGTCCTATTTATCAAAGGTTGTTTTGCAAATCATAATAACTTTGCGTGATATTAATATTACGTTGTGCAAATGAAAGTGAAATTAAATTCGTGAAATAGTTAAACATGAATCAAAACAAAATTGGTTAAGTGGCTCGTGTTTATCTCGTACATATATGGTTGTTAGTGTTTCGATCAATTTTACTGATGATTTCAAAGTTGTTGAATAGAACTAGTTTTGACAAGTGCTCACGCAGTAACAAATATCAAACAACTTTTGGTTCCATTTCTAATTTCTACAAAAGTGAGTAGTAATTTTGGGTAGTGCCTTCGATGGTATTCAGTTATTTAGATTTTTGATAAAACTTAAACGGGTAGTTTGTTTAATTTGCTGGTGTTACTTATTTGTTAAATAGAAAATTTGTCACATAAAAATGTACCGGTGATAGTTTATTCGTCTCAGTTAATTTATTAATTGGTGAATAAAGATAACCTACGCGTATAATTAAGGGATGCTGTGGCTATCAATGAAATTAGTGATAATTCCGCACATGCGCATATTACGAGATGTACTTGCACTGACTTACATAATTGAAAAGAATCTTATTTAAATATTAGTTGTCGACTTTAAAGAAATTTACTTTTCTTATTTGAATCATTGAATCATTAGTTAAAGTCAGGTTAGACCAAGCTATCATACTTTGATCGATGTTTTGACTAAGCAAATTTGATTTGACTGACTGACATTAAACAGTTTGTTAATTTTTGGGATTTTGGTATACAACCACGATTACGTGGCAAGCGATGTAAAGTACATCGTAGACAGATATCACTTGTTTATTTTTACTTGACTCTTCTGGTTTCTTGACCTTATGGTTAAATTGAGTAGTCTATAGAATTGAACTACTGATCCGACTGATTCGTATCACACTGAACTGAAGAGTAGAATGTACCCAAGTAGCACAGATAGCTGCGTAAGTATTCACTTTTAGACCTATTTGAACCTCTAAGCGTATTAAGACTCTTTTAAGAGTACACTGGTGATCCTACAGCTGCATAATAGCTGTCAGTGATATTTAAACAGCTTAGGCTGAATAAGGGTTGTTTAGTGGATAAAATTACGCCAAATGCTGTATAAGAAGGTATTTGTGAACTCCTATTACACTGACTTATTAAGGGGGCACGTGTGAACTATTAGACAGCCTTTGGCAGAATATCAGAGTTTTAACTATTCACGTAGCTGTTTAATAGTTAGGGAGCTGGCGAGCAAAATTTCTATATGATCAGCACACATGGCAGACGTTATTAATAGTGATAATTATACCCTAAGAAACATGAAGAACCTCGTCTACTACCATGATAGATTACGAACTGTTATTGTATGTATCAAGCATAGACTACATCAAGGAGAACTGGCTCCTCAATCCTGATGCTGCTGGGTAGTGCCTACCTAAACTGTCAGTTTCGAATTGATATTGTATGTATCAAGCATAGACTACATCATGGAGCTCTAGGTTCAAGCTCCTGAACCCTGATATTGCTCACATAAATTGCGGGGATTTTGGAATTGTGGATTGTTAATAAGTAGGTACCACAGGTACCAAGTATAGACTACATTAGTAGCGTTTTGGAGGGAAGAGAGAAAGAGAGCAGGAACAAGTTAAGAAGTAGGTTTTTTCAAAAGATTTTTTATGAAGTTAAGTAAAATGATCATAAAAAGCCAAAAAGATACCTTTTTTTAATCTTTATTATCCAAACATAAAGGAGAAATTGTTACAAGGTTCTTGTGAAAGCCTCCACATAAACCACACAGGGTTTTTGCGCAGACATAGTATACTTTTACATTTTAATTACATAAAAAAACACAAATAAATTAATTCTAGCAAATAATATCTTTAAATATATAATATTATGTTCTAATTATGTAATATAATATGTATATATAAATTATTTTCAAAATCACCCTTATTTAATCATAAAGTTTGTGATAGTTCTTTTTATTTTGTATCTTATTGTATAAATAAATAATAAATCAGCTGGCAGTTCATTGAGCAGTAAAGGAAGCATGTATTCCCAAGTCATTTTTCCAGAGGTACTGCTATAATTGGCAAGTTTTTAAGTTGTCTTAAGTATACCCATCTACTGTATTTTGTTAGTGAGCTCACATGCTCACATCACACACAGCTTCATACATGACTGACAGTTTAATTTTATTATCTACACTGGCTGAATCGCAACCAACTCATAATTAACTTAGACAAAACGAACTTAATGACTTTTAAGCTCAGAGAAAATGCATAATTTGCTTTAGATGTAAATTATGAATGGAAAACTATCAATGAAGTCAATGTAACAAAATTCTTAGGTCTGAATATTAATTCTACTCTAAATTGGAAAGAACACTTGAGTCATATTTGCACAAAGTTAAATCAATTCTCCTACACACTTTATATGTTGGGGAAAACAGTAAATGTGTCAGCGTTACTGACTGTTTACCATGGCTATGTTGACTCGCTGTTGAGATATTGTATTTTATTCTGGGGTAATTCCACTTAAAAAGAGGCTGTATTAAAGGTACAAAAAAAATGCTTAAGGGCAATATTTAAATTAAAATCGACTGATAGTTGTAAAACAATATAATATTCTTACAATGCCATGTCTGTATGTATATGAAACTGTCATATTTGTCAAAAGTAACTTGAATTTATTTCAAAATCGTCACAGCAAAAGGCATGTACCTAATTGAACTGCGTCCACCACCTAGTTGTTGTGCATATTTTTCTAAGAGTTTCTTCTGCACTGGGCCCCTTTTATATAACCATTTAGAAACACAAGAAATACCACTTTTTAAAAAAAGGCTTAAATTTTTGATTGACAGGACATACTTTAAAACCAGTGATTACCTCATGGAAAAATTTTAATTATGAACTTTTGACATTTTAATAAGAAATTTTATATTAGACATTTAAATAATATTGCAATGTAAACACAAAGCTTCTAACTTAAATAAATTAATAATAATGTATTGTAATAAATTAATAGTAATGTAATGAAATAGATTTTAAGCTAATTTTTAATGTTGCAAACTGGTAAAATAGTGGTTTGCTATAGGATTGTTTATAACTGCTGTTTGTATACATAAGCTATGTTGGCTGGGATTGTCCACACATCGTATGAATATGTGATCAATACAACTTTTAGTTATCCTATCCCCTTTAGGTTCTATCCGTGTATACTGCCTTATACTACAGTCAATACCTACTTCACTCATAGAATTTAAGTATAAATTTACACTGGGATCGTTTAACATTATGTTTATATTCATATCACCACTAATTACAAGATTACTTTTACCTGAAAATTGAGAGATTATTTGTTTAAGTTCCTGTATGAAACATACTTGGTTAGTATTCAGAGGTCAGTACAATGCACAAACACTTAATTTATACTTAATTGAAACTTGTGACAATTTCACCAATAACTGATTCAGAGTAGCTTGTATTCACAGTTAACCTGTAGAACAATACACTTTTATGCACATAGAGGATTACAATGGGATTACACCATCACTTCATCGGTGATTCAGTAGCTGCGAAAACATCTTGTAGTTATCTTTGAAACAATTTTGAGTTTGTGACCCTTATGTTAGCTTCAGTAACAATGACAATATGAATTTGGTTCGAGCTGTTCTTTATTATGTATTCCAGGCTTCCAGGGTAGGTATTAATTAAAGTTCTTGAGACTTATGTTTACATCCAGAGTACACAAGTTGTTTGTTACTTCTCCGAAGGGTTTGTTACTTCTCCGTTGTCCACGAAATCATTCCATTTAGTGCATTATGAGGGTTGTCGATTGTTAGTAAATATAACCTAACTTCATTTAGTGATGGCTAGATTCACCAATCTCTCTATATCCTTGCTAGATCGTATATGATGTATTTTGTCGGTTTCATCTTTACGTACTAATATTACGCAGTTCTTACACCAGACAAACTTATAAAGATCCGTTTTTATTTACTTTTTTTCGGACGAACACTCTTTTTTTATATAGGCCTTTATTCTAAGCTATAGGCTTTTGAAATCATATCACCAGCTCTCTAACTATAACATGATATCCACCATTTTATTGTATAACCTCACATAAATATACTGATTCATTTTTCAACTTTTATGTTTTGTGTATGAATTAGGAATGGATTGCATTAGTTTTTACTTCCGTATATCATAATAATAACTTTTTATCTTATAATTCTTTTCAAAGCACTAAAAATTGTTTATTCAAGTTTTCATCACGGCTTATTTATATCACGAAACTAATTAAAAACCGAATATTTTCGTGGCGCACTTAAATTTTCTTAGGTAATATATATGTATAATGTCAGTAAAATTACATTCCCAATCATTTTTCTTACTAATCAGGGAACTTTGAATATATAGCCACGTATTCAATTCACTCCACGAAATTGTGTTTAAGCTACAAGGTTATAATTTGCTAGATTAAAGTTTGCTACTTCACTTTTACGTCATGTGTCACATGACGTAATTTTAACTGAATAAAGAGTAAGTTGTTATCTTTTACTCAGTCGTTATTCAGCGCATAGTACTGTCGTTACCCTTTATAACACTGTTATTTTGCTGCTATACAGCTCTTAAGCAGCTATTTGAACTTAAGGCTGTATAATTTGTGCCCATTTAAGAGGTATAAGAGCTGTATACGGCCGTATACAGCCCTTATGCAGCTTTTTTATACAGCTTTAAGCGTGACGGGAATTTGTTATTCAGCTGCTAAGCAGCCTCCGTGTGCTACTTGGGTATGGTCACTATAAGTTGCTCAGAGTTGTATGCGCGTGGTTTTGCACGCGAGAAGATGAGCAGCTGAGCTGATGAAATATAAAGGACAACCCTGGTCCTGTTAACATACTGGACAACCCTGGTCCACTAATTTCGGGACAACCCTGGTCCTGTTATGCTTTGGACAACCCTGGTCCACTAATTTCGGGACAACCCTGGTCCTGTTAGGTACTGGACAACCCTGGTCCGGTATTCATTTTTGGACAACCCTGGTCCTTAAATGAAAGATTTCAGGACAACCCTGGTCCTGTTAGGTTCTGGACAACCCTGGTCCTTAAATAATAATAATAATGTTTTATTTTCAGGTTACAGGACCCATAGTTTTGCATATATATGTTGCGTTAATATTATAATTAATATAGAATTTGTATTATTCGTGGAGCTAAGAACTTATAATACAGTGTTTTTAAGCTGCCGTACCTTGTTGTCAGTCGCCCGAGGTCGAACGACTCGATTTGGATGGCCGACTGTCGGCAACACTGGCCAACTGATTAATATTAAGTATAATTATTTGTAGGAAAGTAGGATTAGAGTGATTATTGTTTAAAGCGCCATTTAGTGACGGTAGTCTTGTAACGTTTCATGACGGTAGTTTCGTAGCATTGGTATCATTGTTCCCTCCCCACTCGTTCGGTCCATAAAAGGGAAGCGTACAGCGTGTATTGATTCATTCGTCATTCTGTGTCGAGTCAGTCGTCTGAAGTTAGTTGTCGCTCGTCATCTCTAATCAGTAGAGAGTTAGATTAGCGGTTGGTTAGAATTGACGCGGTTATTATGTGTTAGCGAAATATTGAAATAGTAAAGATATACAACTTTAATGTATTGAAATATTACCTATAGATTTTGATGAGTGTAATTAATTGTTGATTAAATAATACTTTGATATCTTTGATAGTTACCCTCACGTTCAGATGGTGGTTTGTCTGACGTGTTGCGGTTAAATAGATTAGATGTGAGGACAGGGGCCGTTATAGGGGCGGTTGGAGACGGCTTTAGGTAGGGTTTCAGCGTTTTAAGAGATCAGATCTCTTAAGGCGTGATTAGTTTAGAGTTTTAAATCCCCATTTCTGGACTGTGTCCTACAAAAGATATCTAGTCTGCTTCTCAAGTCCTTTTGTTGCTTATATAAAGACTTGCCTTAATTATTTAGGACTCGACTCTAAAATGCAGAGTCAAGTTCTGAGTTCTATTTATTAGTCGTTATGCGAGTAAGTTTAAATGTAATATAATAACTTTGCATTGTCATCAGATTTACATATTATACATGTAAAGTTTCAGCTAAGTCGGAGACCGGTTCTAATTCAGCTTGCAAGATTTGGTCCAAAACAAACATACATACATAAAGTGCAAGTTAAATAAAAGCTTGTAAAAAGCGGTTTTAGTTTTGTTATTAAAACGGTTTCCTTGTCAGTGGTACGAGAAAATTTTGTCTACACTTTACTGGTGAATCTTTGTAGAGATTCACATAAAGATTACGAGAAAACGTGTAGACATCTCGCGATGCACATGTTAGCCCTACATGGTCTGAAAATGGTGGTTCATGGTTCTCAAATGTGTGTGAAGTCTGCCAATTCGCATTTGGTCATCTTGTGAACAATGGCCTAAACCCTTTTCACTCAGAGAATTCAGCGTCAATGCTCCTTGAGCTTAAGATATCTTAATTCAATTAATGGAGGCGAAATCTCACCGTCGAGTGGGTCATTTGGAAAATTCGTGCAAACAGATGGGGTCACTGACTCCGTGAGTCAACGGCGGGTGTGACGCTAGAGATTAAATTAAGTGATACAGACGGAACAATGCCACCAATTTGGCTGTGTACAATAGAGCTGGACTTGGATTAATTAATTGAACAGTCATTTTCAGCAAAGGGTTTTCGAATGGATGATAGATTTTGACAATGTTTACCACGCTGTAGAATTGACTTCTTTTTAGGATTCCGTACCCAAAGGATGCCAACGGGATTCTATTCCATGCATCCGTCTGCTTGACTTTCAACAGGTTGTTTCTCATGCACCGTAATAGGTAGATAGTTGAAATTTTCAAACAATGTGTATTTATTTCTATTGCAGCTATTATAACAAGAAATAATAATAATAAAAAGAACCTAAATAATGTCTTATAAAATCTTGTGCGAGTCCGACTCACTAAGTACTATCAGTACCGGGCTGGCTAGTTAGTGGATTAGTCTAGGTTGTAAGTGGAATTGTCTATTGTTTTATATGTACTAGTGTAGCATGTCTCGTTTTCGGGTGTCTGATGAGTATCTAGGCATAGTTAATTAAAGATATCGATTTTTTTTACCAACAAGCTAATCAAATCACCACCAAGAGAGCAAGCGGAGTTCCCAGCGGGATTTTAAAAAATTGATTTCCGTGCTGACAAAACCGCAGCAAAAGTTGTTTTATATATAGCGGATATTCCTTTAAAAACCTAGTAGGTATAAGCCAAAGAAAATAATATTAAAAAAAACACAATCACACGTTAGTGCCAAGTGTAAAAAAGTAAAACTAAAAGGCCAACTATAAAAAATGGTGAAAGGTGAGCAGTTAAACGACATTGTATCTCATTCAAATCCAAACTATAATAATAAAAAAAATATATGATATTATATTATGTAGAACTGCCAGTATGTATATTACCTTTTAACAGCTCAATCGCTGAACCATCTTGGCAAAATTTGGTAGAGATTGCTTTGCGATACTATCGAGGATTTGGAGAGTGACCTAGGCTACCTTTTATCTCGGAAAAACAAAGGGTTCCCGCGAAATTTTTAAAAATCTCAAACGTCCACGCAGACGCAGTCGCGGGCAAAAGCTAGTAGAAAATAAAAATAAAACTCTTTGAACATTATTATGATTTAGCAGAGCGTGGCGAGCCTACCTGCATGTTACCTTGACGCCAAGTGCATGCGATATCCTCCTGCAATCGAGCAGGACATTAGTGCAAGCAAATATTACTTTATTGTACGTCTTAATTACTTAGTTATAGAGATCAAATTAGCGTAAAGCAAAAATGACTTTAGGACACAAAAGTTTGGGCCGGTGCACTAAACTTTTTATAAGAACTGATGTAGTGTTGCCAACGGAATCAGAGCCGTGTCCATTACAAGTGTCGGATTCATTTCACGTAATTAGAGGAGGTAGACAAGTGTTTGATGGATCTAGATCTGCCGGAATGAAGATAGCATTATTTGTTGAGAAATCACATTTTTACGCACAATAAGCAATTTTTTTTCAATAGCTGTTATTTGAGAGAGCAATTCAAAGTCCTGACTGACTGACTGAGATATCAACGCACAGCCTAAACTACTGAAGTTAGAAACTTGAAATTTTTACAGTTGGTTCCTTTTATGACGTAGGCGCACACTAAGAAAGGATAATTGGAAATTCCACCCCTAAGGGGTTTAAATAGGGGATGGAAGTTTATATGAAACTCCGTCATTTTTCAAGCTGTTTTCATCAAAGTTGGTATTTGAGCTTTCAGTTAAAAATAAAAAAGTACGTGTGTCACAGTTTTTGAAAATTCCACCCCAAAATCTAATTCCACGCGGACGAAGTCGCGGGGGCAAAAGCTAGTTAGATATAATAATAGTACAACACGCTCAGGATATTCTTATCGCGACTTCAACGAAACTTTGAACATATTTACACACCACAGAAGACAGAACATTTTAGGTGCAAAGCAAAGCACGTCGCTTACTTTCTCGGATTTTTCAAAAATTACACGATTATACGGGCTTAACAACCTTATCAAGGGACCAAAGTCATTTAGAGTCTGAATGCTCTCTGACGAGAGGTGCAGCCTCAGCCTTAAGTCTACGTAGGTTACATTGCATACAGGCACCCACATGCACCTATAATTATGATTCTATTCGTATTTTATGTGGCAAAATTATTTCACAGGCAATTCCATCTCACCTCCCAAATAATATTTATTGGCTTAAAAGAAGAATCTCATAAAGTCAGCCAATAAAATAATGCGACTGGCATTTTTCTTCCACCACTCTTATAGTCCGATAGAACGCCAATATGATACTACAGCACTGGTAGCATGGGCAGGAGATAAACATTTTATCCCCCGATTATATCCACTGACAGGGGATACAATTGCCTTCTCCCTATGCTAGAGCATGGCGACAGGGGAAAGGAGAAGTATATCCCTATTTGACATTACAAGTGGAGCAACTTCCCCCGGCTAGAGCATGGGAACAAATGAAGCAGGATCATTCAATGGGAGATGGACAGATCTATGCGAGTATATCGGAGTATCCCTGCGAGATCAAATCAGAAATGAGATGCGTAGGAGAACCAAAATCACCGACACAGCGCAGCGAGTCGCGTAACTGAAATGGAAATGGGCGGGGCATATAGTTCCAAGAACTGTTGGTCGTTGGGATTCCAAGGTGCTGGAGGGGCACCCTGCATCGGGAAGCACAGTGTTGGCAGACCCCCCACTAGGTGGACCGACGACATTAAATGAATATAATATTTTTTTTTATTTATGCTTACGTTATTATCGAAACATGCGTAAATGAAGCACGCAGCAAGTAAACAAATACTACTTGAAAATAAATCACTGATGGTCGAATGAGTACAAATGACGCAGTGATGACGCCACCAAACAAGTTTACAGATAAATCTTGATTTGAATACGACCGCGAGCGGGTCAAATGTCTCATGTCTCAAATCTGTGAAATGCGTCATTAAACCCAAATAATATTTAACTGCTGTTCTGTATCATATGCGAGTAGGGTTGCCAGGTCTTCAAACCGAAAAGTCGGACAGGCCAGCCAGTTTAGCCGGACATTTGGGTACAAAGGCCGGACACCCTTATTTTTTAGACCTAGCACAAAATGGCAATTTTTTTAAACGCTCGTTTGCGCAAGCGTAGCGATACAAGATGAGGCCAGTGGAGCGGAAACCAACACATGACAAATATGTAAAAAAAATGGTTAAACTTAAAAAGCTTAGCAAAAGTCGGATAGGCCGGACACCGTCTAATTTGGCCGGACACTCAACCAAAAAGCCTGACTGTGTCCGGCTTTATCCGGACGCCTGGCAACGCTATATGCGAGTATATGTGGTTTAGAATAAAGAGTAATGCGAAGAATCTAGAACCAATAACTCAACGGGCTATGGACTGAAATCTGTCAGTTTGTGGATAGTTCAAATGGATCTCAGGTGGTGGTTCTGATACGAGGATTTGGCCGTGGCTAGTTACCACCCTACCGTCAAAGACATGCCGCCGAGCAATTTAGCGTTCCGGCACGATGGCGTGTAGAAACCATCTAAGACTGCATCGTCACTTTACCATCAGGTGGGATCACAGTCAAGGACTATCTTGTCATAGAATTAAAAAAAAAATGTTCATTGCACCATTTTCGCCCTACCCAATCCTTCAAGCGCAAGCCACAACACGAACTTAAGGCTAACTAGTTTCATTGGACGGAGCTAACACAGGTCAATTAGACAGCTTAGCTTAGCCAGTTGACCTGAGAGACAGATGATAGTCTGGAATAAAACATAGGCTACTTATTATCCTGGAAAATAAGAGAGTTCCCTCGGGAATTAAAAAACCTTAATCCACACATATGAAGTCGTTGCCATCAGCAAGTCTATTCACACAAACGAACGAACAAAGCGAGCTAAGATAAACTAAGTTCAGTTCTTGGTGTAGCCTGCATGATTGAAATATTGGATAGAAGCAGGCGTTACTTCGCCTGCTTCTATCCAACTTCGGGATTCAGGAGGCGTTACTTCGCGGAATTTCATGATAATACGGAAAGAAAAAGTGTAGGTATTAGTAAGAATGGTGATATAATTTTTGCACCGTTCAGGTTTTCCCCGCTTCGATCTTAGATTGCATGAGCGCTTTCCGAAGGGAGACTCCCTTCACATTTCTTACTAGTTTTTCCCCCTTTTAGGTTGTATAATTTTTAAACGACCCTTGTGGCTGTAAAATAGTCTAGGAAACGATATTTTGATTTTTTAAGACTACAGCGACTATCCCTGCGAGATCAAATCAGAAATGAGGAGATCCGTAGGAGAACCAAAGTCACCGACATAGCTCTGCGAGTTGCGAAACTGAAGTGGAAATGGGCGGGGCACATAGTTCGAAGAGCTGATGGTCGATGGGGTCCCAAGGTGCTGGAGTGGCGACCTCGCACCGGGAAGCGCAGTGTTGGCAGACCCCCCACTAGGTGGACAGACGACATCAAGCGAGTCGCAGGGAGCCGCTGGCTTCAGGCGGCGCAAGACCGAGGCTTGTGGAGGTCCATGCAGGAGACTTATGTCCAGCAGTGGACGTCCATTAGTTGAAGAAGAAGAAGAAGACTACAGCGTATCGGTTCTCTAAAAATGATTGCATCAGTGTAACGATCGCAATGGCCTCTGATTGGCTGAATTTATGGCGTTCTTGCTGCATCAATGCATTTTAACCAATAGCGGGAGGGTACCGTTATACCGGTATAATTAATGATTAAACGAACTTACCTGTAAGTGAAGTTCGATCATAATTATACGAGGATTTGTCCGAAGAGATTACATTGATGCAATCATTGTTAGAGAATCGACACACAGTCAACGATTTTTGTTCATCTTTAACGAAGCCTTTTTGATATAAAAAAGACGTGTGGCACTCGGGGACTGCCGCGGTAAAGCTATTGCACAGCATTTTTTATCAACGCCATCTAGCGGTGAGAGGAGTCTCGTGTCAGGTTATTTTCGTTACGGAATTTCTGGATTCGGTCTCCACGCTCAAGGCCCGCGATAGAAGCTATGCAATAGCTTAATAAACAAAATCTAATCAATAAATAATCATTGCAATTGTAAACATAAATTATGTGCACTATAAATATTATATTATTATTTTTTATTTATTATTGCACTATTATGATCAATATTTAAACCGTACCGTTTCTTAAAATCTTTTTGTTTTTACTAGTATCTTGGAAAAATAAATTAATCCGATGACCTCACGCTCATGGCGCCTGTCACAATAAAAAAGGATTCTCACAACTCTTTCACGGTTAAGGCTATCTTCCTTTGGAATGCAGTAACATTCGTGATTCAATACACAGATATGTTAAGAGCCAAGAAGGTTTGAGTTAACTTAATGTCCATAGATAAGGAAATTTAAATTACTACGTCCAAACAAGCGCTTGTGACCTATAATAGGTCACAAACGCTTGTTTCTAGGATTTTATCTCACTTGTCATGTAAGTAGGATACGGTTGATTTTGATAATATAGGTATGCGTCGATAATAATTATAATTATTTTTTACCCCCGACACAAAAACGACGGGGTGATATAAGTTTGATGTGTCTGTGTGTGGGTGTCTGTCTGTGGCATCGTAGCTCCCGAACGGATGATTAGATTTTGCTTTTGTTTTTTTTGTTTGAAAGTTAAATTAATTGGGAGTATTTTTTTGCTTTGTTTGATGAAAATCGGTCCAAGATGGCCACCGCCACAAAATGGCGGATTACATATTTTTTCACAACTCCCTCAATATGGGTATCAAATGAAAGGGCTTGACTAGTAGAATACTATACACTATGATAAATTTCAATCCTAGATGACCGCCACCACAAAATGCCGAATAACATGTTTGTTTTAATTTCCAATGTCGAGGGTGTTTTAAATTTTCAATTTACACTTGTCAAATAAAGCGATTCATATAAAATTGATCGAATTTCACTCGCGAAGTTTGATTTTATATGAATGTTATGTCGACAACTGACAATATGATCTACCTATGCAACGGTTTCCTTTATCTATCTAGCTCTTGCTTGCAATTTCGTCTTTAAAAAACCTGGCGGAACCCTTTGTTTTTTCCAGGATAAAAGTAGCCTGTCGCACTCCACTGATGCTAATATGCGCGCCACGAGAAAATTATTTTTCTCGTGATATCTCTAACTTAGTTTTAAAACTTACTAATTGAGCTTTTATTATTTTTTTCTTTCTAATGTAGTTCCAGTAAAACTACTTACCTAACCATTTTCTCGTAATATCTTAAAAGTTTTAGTATTTCCCAAGTAGGTAGGTATCCAGTTATTTTTTTTATTGTTTAATAGATTTATAACCTAATAGATTTATCTTTAACCTAATAGATTTACCTTTAAGTGTAGGTTAACACTTCAATAAAAAATTAAAAATTTTTTATTGTTATTTTTTTTCTTTTCAATACGTCGCGTAGTTCCAATTAAACTGCGATCAAACGTTTATACAGGTCAAAGGTTACAGCGCCGACTGAGATCAAAAACCCTGGCTACCCGTTTAATGTTACAGTAAAGAACATTGAACTCTCTTCAAACACTTCCCTATCGGAAGAAACTCCGGAACTTCTTATAGATGCAAACTTTTAATGATGTTTTTTAAACTTTCTTTGCCCTTAAGTCAATAGCTATTATACTCGTAATTATAATATTTGTCTGGTGGGAGGCTTTGGCCGTGGCTAGTTACCACTCTACTGTCAAAGACGTGCCGACAAGCGATTTAGCGTTCCGGCACGATGGCGTGTAGAAACCGATTAGGGGTATGGGTTGAATGTGCACTGCCACACCCCTTCCAAGTCAGCCCGCTACCATCTTAGACTGCATCGTCACTACCATCAGGTGAGATCGCAGGCAAGGACTATCTTGTTAGTGAATAAAAAAAAAGCACAGACTTCGGCTGCCCCATTTCAAAACCTAGTAAGTGTGATTGACAAAATTTTAAAGGGGCGAAAAAACATGTCTTGTAGATGGCTTAGCGAAATAATAAATATATCCAATAAAAGCTTTCAAAGTAGTTTATTTACGAAACATTAATTCAACAGATACTGAAGAGTTCAGAGTTCAGAAGGGCTACCACAAATATGTTTTTGGTCTCCTTTAAAATTTTGGCAATCACACTTACTAGGTTTTGAAATGGGGCAGCCGACTTGCCCTGAGGAAAATGAAATGTAGCATCACTTAGCGACTGGCATTTTCATTTAAGTAAGACGATTTGTTAAAAGTATTGTTCATTTCATTTAACTATCCAGTGGGGGAGACAAATGGCCCATTTTCATAACTGAATGCTTCAAGGTCTTGCAATGTCTTCCATTATTACCAATTTGCGAGCTTTTTCTGGTTAACCTTGACATTTTATTACGAGACATCCGTCTTAATATTGTTGTCCGAGAGCCCGGAGAAAATTGTTAGGACGCACCTATTTTTTAAGAGTACCCGCAGATTCACAATTTCAAGTTGGGCGACTAAATTGCAGAGTATACATGAGTATACCCTGTAATTTAGTTGCCCAACTTAGGCAAACTTATGGCAGCCCGTACGTTTTTGTTTTTAATAATGTTATTCTTACATGTTACATTTTTGAATAATCAATCAATACATTGACAATAGAGTAAGTCCAACAGTCAAATAACCGATTATAAAAACCTAACCTTATTCTAGAAAACGGAGTTTTTATACTCTTTTGGATTCTAGATAGAACCATCGAACCAACAGACATACAGATCGAACCACACACATTATATTTTTATTTGGGTGGAATAAAACCAAAATAAAACCTACTTATATAAACTCAAAAAAACGCTTAAACCCCTACCTAAAGCCGTCTCCAACCGCCCCTATAACGGCCCCTGTCCTCACATCTAATCCTTTATACCACAACACGTCAGACAAACCACTATCTGAACGTGAGGATAACTATCAAACATATCTAAGTATTATTTACTCAATTACACTCATCTAAACCTCCGGGTAATATTTATTCGATTAGGGCGTGATTGCTATCACAATCCCTCAATCAAATACAACGACCTAGACGCGGGAGCATCCAATAGCCGTATGAGTCTCTGGAAGAGACTGAATTAATAACGTCCAAAGCGCTGTATTTATACCTACTCACGGCGCGGCACGAGACCGGCGCCTACGTCGTCAACAAAGTCAAACTACCTACTACTAGTTTTATCTAGCTACCTTCAATACATTAAAGTTATATTTCGCTAACACTTACTTATGACATACTTGTAATAAGGGTACCTAATGGATGTTCAAAGTGTTCAAATCATGTCCTCACGTAATAAAAGTAGTTACTAATACCTAACAATCTTACTTCTCCACAAAAGGTATGAGGAAATGGAGCTTGTTCCTATATTATGGGGTTTATCGACATGATTCATTCACAATCAGGGTATCCATATCTCTAGTTTACCCCGGATTATCTATTTCCTGGGATCTTCAATCACTATTTTTGAGGAGGTTCTCAATTCGTCGGAATCTTTTTTTTTATGTCTGTTCCCCGATTACTCAAATACGTCTGGAATGATTTGGAAAAATTCTTTTTTTGTTTGGAATTGCATACTTTCCAGGTGGTTCCATTGTCATTAGGTCAAGATCTGATGATGGGATCCTGGAGAAATCGCGGGAACTCTTTAAATTTTATAGGCACAATTGATATACTTTGTAGAGGCGTTTGAAGTCGGCTTTGTAAAATATTTTTTACGTTTATTGTATTATATTTACTTTAACTCTATTGAAGACAAGACCGCCTTTATCTGTGATCTTACCTGATGCGGTCTAAGATGGTAGCGGGCTAACTTGGAAGGGGTGTGAATTAAACCTGTACTCCTAATAGGTTTCTACTCGCCATCGTACTGGAATGCTAAATCGTTTGACGGTAGGGTGGTAACTAGCTACTGCCATTGCCTCTCTCTAGACAAAAATAAAAATATAAAAGTCACGTAAATTATTTTGATTTGTTTGCACACAGTACAATTTTATGACAATCGCTAAAATAAAAATTCTCTACACCAGCCCATGAAATATCGTGTGAAACATAAAAAACACCTTAAAAGATATAAAAACCTGAATTTTTGCCATGAAATATCTTTTCCAAAGAGATCTACGCTCTGAACAGAGCGTCTTCTTGAAAAAAATTTCCTTCTTGTATACAAAAAAAAAGACCTCGTGGGAAGAAAAGAAGACTTGACGTCTCTAATTTTCAGCGTTTTTTCTGACTGTGAAAGTCCCATCAAAATCAATTCAGCCGTTCTAAAACGTGTTTACAAAACGTGTATTTGAAGCACAGTCGTTTGAAAAACACAGATAAACACGTCTTTGTCAGAATATGTTAACTTTAGAGATTTCTCAGGAATGCTTTTTCGAGGCTAGTTATAGGCCACCCTACTGCCACAAATATGCCACTAAGCTGTTGAGAGTTCTAGATAGCGTGAAGAAACCGATTAGCTAGCGAAAGCCTCCCACCAGACAAATAAAAATATACCCCATATTTTTATTTGTCTGTTGGGAGGCTTTCGCCATGGCTAGTTACCACCCTACCGTAAAATACGTGCCGCCAAGCGATTTAGCGTTCCGGCACGATGGGGTGAAGAAACCGATTAGGGGGTATGGATTGAATCTATACTGCCATACCCCTTCCAAGTTAGCCCGCTATCATCTGAGACCGCATTGTCACTTACCATCAGGTGAGATCGCAGTCAAGGATTATCTTGTCTTCGAATAAAAAAACACTGCCATACCTCTTCCAAGTTAGCCCGCTATCATCTTAGACTGCATCGTCACTCATTATCAGGTGAGATAACAATCAAGGGGTATCTTATCATAGAATTACCTACCTATCTTTTTTTTTTTTTTTTTTTATTCAATGACAAGATAGCCCTTGACTGCGATCTCACCTGATGGTGAGTGACGATGCAGTCTAAGATGGTAGCGGGCTAACTTGGAAGGGGCATACCCTTCGATCGGTTTCTACACGCCATCGTGCCGGAACGCTAAATCGCTTGGCAGCACGTTTTTGACGGTAGGGTGGTAACTAGCCACGGCCAAAGCCTCCCACCAGACCAGACCAGAGACAATTTAGAAATAATAAATTCCTAAATTGCCCCTGCCGGGAATCGAACCCAAGACCTCCAAGTTATAAGACCACAGCGCTCACCACTGCGCCAGGGAGGTCGTCAAAATCTATCTATAATCTATTTATTTAAATGATGACTTTTATTCTTGATACATTGTTATCCCTTATTTTATTTTGAAATATCTTTGGTCTTTCTTCAAGAAAAATCTGCGGGGGTCAACGGTCGTGTAAAAAATGGTAGATCATTACTCCTAAAAGGTAGCAAGTAGGCCGCGCTATGTTGTGAAAATGTTTCCAGATGCTCAGACCCCTTCCCCTTCACGAAGTGCCATAAAATATTACTGTTCCATTGTTTAGGGTTATCAAAATTTGTTACGTCTTTAACCCTCAAAGAAAAAGAGGGGCACAAATACACACGTTGAACTTATAAATTCGAGTATGTATCATGTGTGTATGATATCCGGACGCCGTCCGTCCGTCCGTCCGTCGGTCCGTCGGTCCATCCATCCACCCATTCGTCTGTTATAGGTAGCCAGTTGAAATTTTCAGAGTATGTGTATTTTTGTTGCCGCTATAACAAGAAATAATTAAAAAAAAAGACGTGTGGCACTCGGGGACTGCCGCGGTAAAGCTATTGCATAGCATTTTTTATCAACGCCATCTAGCGGCTCACCGCTAGATGGCGTTGATAAAAAATGCGCCATCTAGCGGCTCACCGTAGAGGAGTCCCGTGTCAGGTTATTTTCGTTACGGAATTTCTGGATTCGGCTTCCGCGCTGGCCCGCGATAGAAGCTATGTAATAGCTTAATAAATTAAAAATTAAAGGGGGCTCCCATACTAGAAACGTGTTTTTTTTTCCGGCATTTTTTGGTACGGAACCCTTCGTATGCGAGTCCGACTCACATTTCACCGGTTGTCTTAATATCTTAACTAGTCTCGAAAGTTTAGTTGCCTGTTAGACAGAGTGCGCTACATGGCGTGTGACGTCACAAGTCGTAGTTCCATACACTCCACAGAAAATTTCGTTTGTCGCAAGAAAACTCGTAAAGATAGCTTATAACTTATTTGTTTTTGACCGATTTATTTTCTGTTTATACAAATGGTATTCTTACATTGTAACACTTTCGATTATAATATTAATAATAATTATAAATATCAACATTTTGGTAACAGTCTAATACCCAACCACATTTATTTGATCAGAAAAGCTGCAACCCTATTATTTGGCATCAAAGGGTTATTGGCCGCATGTATATACAGCGCTTAACTTAGTTTATTGTCCCTTTGTATGGGATACGATAGGGTTAAATGGAGGGTATTAATTTAATACTACATATAAAGGTACTGTGATACTAGGAGTTCCCTTGAGGAAAATTGAAGGTATATTACCTTTTCTTGCATTAAAATCACTCTCTTCAAAATACATTTTGCTGGACGTATGTTCTCCACTTTATTTTATAACTAGACTAGCTTTTGCCCCCGCGACTTCGTCCGCGTGGAATTAGATTTTGGGGTGGAATTTTCAAAAACTATGACACACGTACTTCTTTATTTTGAACTGAAAGCTCAAATACCAACTTTGATGGAAACAGCTTGAAAAATGACAGAGTTTCATATAAACTTCCATCCCCTATTTAAACCCCTTAGGGGTGGAATTTCCAATAATCCTTTCTTAGTGTCCGCCTACGTCATAAAAGAAAACAACTGTAAAAATTTCAAGTTTCTAACTTCAGTAGTTTAGGCTGTGCGTTGATATCTCAGTCAGTCAGTCAGTCAGGACTTTGAATTTTATATATATATAGATTTTACACGCGGCTTCGCTCCCGCCATGCATTAAAAGTAATCCCAATACAAAATTACCTATCCTCCCTGGGATTTCCCTATTTTCTTTTAAATAGGGATACTAAAACGAACAAAACGAAAAAAATAATTAAAAATCGGCCAAGCCGTTTTTGTGTTTAATCCAGACTAATGAACAGCAATTTATTTATTTCAATACTAGGTGATGGCCGCTGCTTCGCTCTGCTCGATTTAGTTTTTTAAAAATCCCACGGGATCTCATTGATTTTCCGGGCTAAAAAGTAGCCTATGTCACTCTCCAGGTCGTCACCTCCATGCAAAAAATCACGTCAATCCGTTGCTTTGTTGCAGCGTGATTGAAAGACAAACCAACAAACAAGCACACTTTCGCATTTATAATATTAGTAAGGATAGATAGAATGTAGATGTAAGTAAAACAGTTTTAAAAGGTGTCAAGTTGGTAATCAATAATCATATTTCGTATGGGTTTGCCTTTTAATAAAACACGTTCCTGAAAGTTAGGTATTTATTTACCCAGCTGAACTTTGAACGTATTCTATTGAATATGATATAGATTGCTACGGTTAGTCTCGGTAAACTGTGCATGCGAATTATTGTAGTGTAAATAATATATATTTACATAATGAAAAACTGAATACACAAACCAAGCCATACTATTGTAATTTTTGTATTATTTAATAGCAATACAGCAGACTTTTTGACTGCAATAAAATTTTGCACCTCAAAGTTTTGCACACCATGCAAATATGGTTAAACTAGACAATGCCCGCGACTTCGTCCGCGTGGATCAAGGTTTTTCAATTCCCATGGGAACTATGTAGTGTAGGTTACTAGAACTATTATATATTATTATTTAAAGCTATTAAAAAAAAAACCAAAAAAACAAACCAAAAAAAAAAAACAAAAAAAAAAAAACATAAAATATTATTCTAATAAAGATAGAGGAGGAAATAGACCCTTTTACAAAGATTCTCATCAATCGCTGTTATGATGGTAAGGAACCCTTCATATGTGAGTCCAACTCGCACTTGGCCGGTTTTTCAACAATCTTTCACACGGAAGAACTCGCGGTTTTGATCTAGATTTTTATTTGTTTGTCAAGTGTGGCATTTTTATTGTAATACCTAAAAATAGAAATGTAGAGAAATACAATCAACCATAGTTTGCTAAAAATAAAACTTTGCATTAGCATTACACAGTTAAATATCTGTAAGATTTGTGTAAAAAGTAGATCTTCATTAGGACAACTTCATTTGATTGAGGTTGTCACTGCGTGTAAAAATAACATCGGTCAAGTGCGAGTCGGACCCGCAAACGAAGGGCTCCGCACAAGATTCAACACCTAAGAATTAAGATTGAGCAAAAACAAAAGTTTGTTGTATTGAGACCTTCCTTAATTTATAACTTTTTTTATGCTATTTTTTGTTAAAGTGGCAATAGAAATACATAGCGGGATCTTTCTTATTTTCCGAGATAATATGTCTTATTCCAGACAATAATCTATCTGTGTGTCTTTAAGCCAAATCGGTTAAGTTGTTGCGGCGTAATTGAGAAACAAACATCCATCGATCCATTCATCCATCCATCCATCCATCCAAACATTCGCATTTATAATATTAGTAGGATTAGTAAGGATTCTAGGATGTCTTGTTACATGACTAGATAATAAGTATGTAATGCTAGATATATATTTATCTGTTTTGTATAAGGTCAACATGCCTAATAAGTCAAAGCAAATACCAGGCCAGTGTTGCAGTAGCTGGTAAACAGAAACTTAGCCAAACCTTTGTCTAAGCTATGAATAATCAAGTAATAAGTCATCACCAATAAGAAATAATGATTTGCACTCTTGTCGACGAGCTGCGATTATGTAGTTATTAAGTTATTGTATGAATTTCCGTCCACGGGCGTTGCTAGGCTCGACGAAGCGTCAGCTAATTACGTTTACTTGTTTATCTGCGTTGCGCTGTCATCATAAGTTAAAACTTTGTTCTCATGCCTATAATACACTAGTTTTAATAATACGTCCCGATACCCGAACGTCGCCAATGGGACTCTAAGCTATATCTAAGCCTCCGCTTTCTATGCCTTCGTCTGTCTTTTTTTTTAAAAAAAAGAACATTAGCCAAGCTGAACCTGACTAATATATCCTCCTATCCCCTCCAAATAAGCGGAAAGCTTGTGCTAGGAGTGGGTACGACAATAGTGCAACGGGTGGGATTCGAACCTGCGACCTTTAAGTTTTCAGTCCGCACCTTTAACCGTTGGGCTATTGAGGTTTTTGGCTGTATGAAGGCTGTATCTCATGAATGGTTATAGTTGAGACAGTACATTTTGAATGTGAATTCTATTGCCGCTAGAACAACAAATAATATAAAATAAATTAAAAATTAAAGAAGGAGCTTCTACTAGAAACGTTTTTAATTTGGCGTTTTTCGGTACGGAACCCTTCGTATGCGAGTCGGACCTGCATTTGATCGGTTATTTAACTTTAATTATTTTCATGATAAGTAGCTTGACTTCACCCTCACGAGCATAGGGGGAAGCGCCGATGCAGTCAGATCGAAGCGGGGAAAACCTGAACGGGGTAAAAGTTATAACAATTCTGACTAACATGCTATAATCAAAAATATTAATAAAACACGACTGCCCAGCCAAAATACGCACTAAAAAGTTAAATACCACAGTCATTACCTTTGGAATCTTATTCACATTTTTTAAATGATATTTTTTGTGAATCACTGGATAATGAACTATAGTGTTATATATTTTTGAAATGTACTCATCGTTTTCTAGATGATGATTATATAATTAATCTTATTTTCAAATTTTTTTTTCAATTTTAGTGTTTGATGCGAGGCCGTGGTCATGGTCATCAATTTTTTTTAAATTTTACTAGTCTATATCACCCGGAAAAACCTAAGAATTTTAATGATACCTCATTCATCAAAATCGGTTCAGGCATATAGTAGTTATGGTGGAATATAGAAACTCACATACATACATACACACATGAACCCTGAAAACAATATACTCCTTTTTTCAGGCAGTCGTAGGTATAATGAAGTGTCGGTCTTTACGCATTTGACCGGATCTCAGTCGTGACGCAGATTTTCAAATCCGCCAAGGTGACCGTGTTTGAAACCATTTTTCAAGCCAATCGATTTTAAAACATCGATATATTATCACGTATGCAAGCTCAGCAATAATCCCTAGAGCCTAGCAACTGATCAAACGATCGTTTCGTCTCGATTACAAATAATATCGAATCATCAAAATCGGTGCGCGTGTAACATAGTTTTATCCGAATTTTAAGGTTGTTCACAATAAGTGATTAGCAGGCAGAACATACCACCTGTAACTGTGTAGGGTTTGCATGTCACAATCTTTAAAGAATAGGACACAGAAAAGACATTATCTATTTAGTTAGACCATGTGTATCCTTTTTTTTTTAATTTTTTATTGAAGTGTTAACCTACACTCAAAGGAAATAACCTAATAGATTTATAAATACATATCAAAGATTCCGAGGCCGGCGGGATTCGAACCCACATCTCTCTGGGAATCGCGCCCGAGTGTGTTTACCTTGTTACATGTGCATCCTTACTTACTTATTAATCCTTACTTCTTACTAATATTATAAATGCGAAAGTGTCTTTGTTTGTTGGTGTGTCCTTCAATCACGCTGCAACAGAGATACGGATCGATGTGATTTTTTGCATGGGTGAGGACCTAGACATAGGCTACGTTTTATCCCGGAAAATGAAAGAGTCCCGAAAAAAAGGGATTAGAACCTAAATCCACGCGGATGAAGTCGCAGACATCAGCTAATGATATTATAAATGCGAAAGTTTGTAAGAATGGATGTATGTACGGATAGATGTTTGTTACTTCTTCACGCCACACACAACACACACAAATGAACCGATTGAAAATTGAAATTTGAAATGGAGATAGCTTTTATCTAGCTGATCTATTATTGGAAGTATTTTAAGTCGGTTAAAAAGAAAGAAAGGAGATGGAAAACGTCCCACTAAAACAAAAAGGTTAGACATCCTACATAACCAAGACGCAATGTCAGCACAATGTAGGTGCCGCGGGTTTGTAATTTCATTGCATTATTTAATTTAATCTTGTGTTTTAATTTCTAAGTATTTTTATTGATTAGTTTTAAATATTATGTAACTTGATCAATATAATTTGACGATAGTTCGGTTACCTGATAATTTTCACCTGAGTACATATTAATAATGCTAAATTGATAAAAAGTTGACTTTACAATACAATACTTTATTTGCATAATGTTGGTCTGTGTGCTTAAGATAATAAAATATGTAATTATAGAGTTCAATGCTAAAGCCGTAACGGCGTACAAATATCATTTAAATTATTTTAATTTACATTTTTAGTGTTCAGTACCCGAAGGGTAACCAACGGGACCTTTTATTATTAAGCCTCCGCTGTCCGTACATGTGTCCGCCCGTCCGTCTGTCCGTCAGCGTGCTGTATCCCAAAGTAGAGAGACGTTTGTCCAGCTTTGGACGTCTTTCGTTTGATAGAGAAGCTGAATTCCATATATTTAGTGAACAGTGCTAAGTGATTGAGTCTACATGTGGCATGTGGCTAACCCTTGTAGTACACGATCTCAGCTAAACTAAAGAGAGGTCTAAATCTAGTGCTAGATTTGATGATACAAACAATTGAAAGTGCGATGAAAGTTGAGAGACTTTTGTCCTGACTTGGACGTATATCGGTTGATGAAGAACAAGAGTATATATTCAGTGAACCGTCCCAAGTGATTGAGGTTCAATTTGGCTAATTTTATTATAAACGATCTCTAAACTAAACTAAATTTAAAGGCCTACTAGCTCTAGATTTGATGATCCGCAATTATTGAACGTGCAATGAAAGTAGAGGTTTATTTATTACAATGAATGCAAACAGCATAATTTCAATGTTAACAAGGTCATGACCCATTTTCGACATAAAATAACGTTGTAGGTACAATGATTTGCGGGCAAATTGCAGTTTGATTTAATATCGCATACAAGTGACGTTTGACCTTCTTGACGGGAACCGGGACTAATTTCATTATGCAAGTTATTATTATAACTTTTCTTGTTAAGAAACATTGACGAAGAATCAATTTTACAAGCATGTTTACTACCCATGCAATTAATTTAAAGACGTGGCTAATCTGGAATTTATATCAGCTAATAGCATCGACGTATAAAATAGATTGCGGAATTCAATTGTGAGTTTATGGTATTTTTGTTGCAATAATGAAATTTTAGATTATGGCGATAGCCATCAGAGACAATCCCACGGCAATCCAGACAGTGTTCCATGGGCCTAGCTTTACTGGGTATAACCAAGGTTTCAGTTATTTTCAAGTAGCTTGAACAATTTTGATCCTTTTTCCATACGAACGAACGTTGAACGGATCACCTGTTGCGTAACCAAAACAACGAGTACTAGGACATCATAAGTATCGAAGCGGTGGCTTTAACTCCACACCACAGCCTTCATTCACTAGAAAATACACGACAGGGGTGGAAAACTCCAGCATTGGCGGTGAACAACCTTTTCACCTTTATTTATTCATAGGCCACTTTGGTTACACCACCTGAACTTTATGTTTACAACTAAATATGATATAATGTATGTAAGAAATGAATGCTTTCAAAGTTTACAACAACATAAATATAACAAGGATAAAAGTTTAAAAACTGTAACTGTCATTTTGATTTTGTCCGTATACAAAAATTCTTTTAAAAAACGGCTGCTTACGCCGCTACAAAGTATAAAAATAATTTTAATTTATACACGTTTGTTGAAGTCGGGCGGGCTTAAAAAGAAACGATAAAACCGATACGCGATGCTCGCCAGACTTTAACAAACGTGTCTCTCATGTGCCATAAAAAAATCAGGCGAATAAGTCCAGAAATCCCGGAGTAATCGGTGGACATGTATGGAAAAAAATACCGGCTGAATTGATAACCTCCTCCTTTTTGGAAGTCGGTTAAAATTTCCCTATGTCACCGAGAACATCATAACGAATCGATTAAAACCTCAGTCATCAAAATCGGCTCAGTAGTTTAGATTTATAGAACATTCGTAAATAGTCACATACATACATAGGCAGCTAAAACCCTTCCCTTTCCCGTAGTCGGGTAAAAAAGAAATTAATTTCATTTTGATACAGGCACTTTTATTTGTATTATTAAATTAGGCTACGCGGGTGATACCCAGGCGACGCAGACCACACTCCACGCTGCACACTGCACAGTGCACAGTACAGAGTTCTGCGTACGTTGCGGCTCAGGCATGTGCCACGCAGACAAGGTAGCCTGCAGGGCTGTAGTAGCACCTGTACGTAACCGTAACAAAGGCTACCAGGAGATCATAAACTAAAGGAGTATAATAATCACTGTAATTTAACCTCCACAACAGAAGCCGCCACAGTTTAACACAGCAGAAAAATCATCATAATTCAATACCTAAGCTTCTTGCATAATAATACTTCCAAGTATATTAAATTTAATAATTCGAATGTTTTTGTTTTCGTAGGTAGGTAATTAGGATCGCATTGATACTTTTTTATATCTACTTGGAGTCACGCGAGCCATTATTTACATTCTAAAAAGATGTTATACCTTGTACATATAAAAAAACAACAATTTAAAAGTAAGTATAACATTGTACAAAAATTATTACCTTTTTCCAAGAATCGTGTTATACTGTAACATTTTATTCAAGTTTTGTACATGTTACAACAACAATATTATCTCTTTCATAAAAAGTCAATTAACATACAATACATTTTGATTTTTCAAGTTTGCAAAATATCTAGTTGCAATTAATCGATGCAAATTAGCAGACTTCAAACATTTCCGTATATATATTTAAACAATGTGTTATAGGTATCAGACTGAGAGCATTGATAGCCAAGTGGTTAGGACTGCAGTCTTAGGGTCGTGGGTTCGACCCGGGCACGCACCTTCGACTTCTTGGAGTTATGTCTGTTTAAGCAATTTTTTTTTAATTCCATGTCAATATATTCTTTGATTGCGATCTCACATGGTAAGTGACGATGTAGTCTAAGATTGTAGCGGGCTTACTTGGAAGGGGTATAGCAGTGTTGATTCAACCCATACCCCTTATCGGTTTCTACACGCCATCGTGCCGGAACGCTAAATCGCTTGGCGGCACGTCTTTGACAGTAGAGTGGTAATTAGCCACGGCCAAGCCTCCCACCAGACCAGACCAGAAACAATTAAGAAATTGTAAATTCCCAAATTGCCCCCGCCGGGAAGCGAACCCAGTTATAAGACCAAAGCGCTCATCACTGCGCCAGGGAGGTCTGTTTTTTTTTTTTTTGAAAAAACTTTAATCCACGCAGATGAAATCGTGGACATCAACTAGCTAGTTGCCTTGTTGTTTTAAAAAATCTTAGAGTGTAAGTTTTGGTGTGGAATTAATTTCAAGTAATGCTCACACCATTGACCTACGAGTAGGTATAATAATTTCAAAGTCATTTATTAATTGTTGTTGACGTAAACATTTTAGTTATGTACGTCAGCTTTGAAGTAATCATTAAAAACCTTCGTTTTTGCCATTACAGCTGGTCGTACCTAGGTACATCCGGTCTGAAATACAGTTTTGTTACAAAATTTTCAGTCGAAGTATTCAGAATAAATTAATTTATTTTATTTATATTAAAATTATTTTATTTTATTTTTTGAAAAGAGCAACTGCTGAGTTTCTTGCCGGTTCTTCTCAGCAGAATCTGCATTCCGAACCGGTGGTAGATTTATGACGTGTCATAAGTGCTACAAGGTAACCTACATGAAATAAATAAATTTTGAATTTGAATTTCAACGAGCGTGTAAAGTACCTAATTAGAGTCAGTGTTCTGCGCTAGACGTATGCATGCGCGTGTAATATTTTCACTGTAAGTTGTTTTTTTTTTAATAAAGAATATTAGCCAAGCTGAACTTGACTTATATTCACCATATTGGGTACGACAATTGTGCAAGGGGTGGAGCTCGAATCTGCGACCTTTCAGTTTTCAGTCCGTACCTTTAACCGTTGGGCTATTGAGGCTATTTAGGCTTTGTTGATGGGTGATGATGATGATGAAGATGAAATGAGACTTATGCTTATTTGGAGTAGAAACGGGATTATTGATCATGTTAAACAAGTCTTTACAGCCTTAATTAAAAAAAAAAAATCGAATCAATCGATTTTTTTATGAATATTAGCCATACCTACTAAACTTGACTGACACACCCCTCTCCCCTCCAGTGCTAGGGGTGGGTACACTAATAGTGCAACGGGGAAACGAGGGGGAGGGGGGTGTTGAGCCGTGTGGCCTAAAACATAAGTATTAATATGTAAAAGACCAATGTAGCTAGCTAGTCACCCTAGTTCTGTAGGTAACAGTACACTTTATGAATGAGTACAAAAATGTATTGTTTAGTAAATAAGGTTATTCCAATATAACAAGCCATGTACTATGTAGCAACTAAGTACGCGTAAGGTCAGAGATCGATGTACCGGACACTAGCGCCGCCGGCCTTGTCACTTGCGTTTACGATTTTGAATTCGATACTCTGCCGACATTCGACCACATATTTTGATACAATATAGAAATTAGATTTTAATTGGTTAAAAGTTACACCTCACTAGGTAGACCGAATACCGCTAGGTACTTGCGGTATAAGACCGAGCAATGTGGAAGTCAATACTCTTGTATTGACTTCCACATGCCTCGGTCCATTAATCCTTATGTATCGGCTAATAAAGAAAAAGAAGAGTTAATTATAATTTAATTTAATGTGGATTTGGTACGATTTATTCCTTGAGGTATTTATGCAAGAAAATAGAAATGCACTTTTGTTTCTCTGGGAATTTTTGAAATTGTATCCCTAAAGGGGCAAATTTGAAAACGGTCGGTTTAATCGTAAGCAGCAGCTAGTATTAAATAAAGCGTAAGAATAACAATTAAGGTAAAGTTATTAAAAACTATTTACTAGTAATGATGACATATCAAAATAAGAAGCGTTATTTGCAAAAAAAAGCTAATCGCTATCGTGAGACGTACGGACGGCTGACTCATCATTCAATATTGCTTATCTAAGTAATAAATCATATTAGTACGTCAGTGGTTACAAATTACATAATAATTATAATAATACTTACTCACTGACGTATGTTGACTATGGTCATAATATTTAGTCGGCGACCTGACATACCGATTACAATACGAATTTCTGTACACTATACGATATGACTCTACGCTAATGTAACGTAGATTAGACTTATCACATATAAAATAAAGGATTCTACAACAAAAAATCAATTTAGGTTGTAAAAGTCGGTCAGTATTCCTCCACTATAAATTTTGCGCTTACATCTTCGCAAATCATTTATCAAACCTCCTGAAGAAAGATGACATATTATTCGCCTATATAAATACATAATATTTGTAATAAGAAAGGGCCCACATATCATTTGAATTAACAAACGTCTTTATTTTAAACTAATTTGATATTAAACTATTATAAACATTATCCGTTGTAGGTGCATTTCCGATGACCTTCATAGGAACACCAAAGGAGATATGTAACTACACGGTACAGTTTACACGTGGTTTTGTTATTAGTTTTCTGTCTATGAAGCTATGAAATGACAAGGTGTAGAATCATATTTTTGTTATCTCTTACTTAATGGGCTTCCTACACCAGCGAGTTTGTTTTTTGCTTATATTCCTCATGAAAATAATTATTTCATCATACCTATTCGAAAAACGAATATTGGCTTCAGAGGATAGCGAGAGCAAAATTTAATTTTTAGTCCCATGGGAGTTTTCATTTCTTTCTTCTGATTGGTCCGCGTTCGTGCTTTAGTATGTGTTTATTACTACTGCGATCGTTGCAGAAATTCAAAAAACTCGAAATTCAAAAATGTTTGAGCAGTTGTTGTCTTCGATAAGTCACGTGATCATAGAAGGTTGATACTCCTAGCTTTTTCTCATAGGTAATGATGAAAAATAGTGTGTGTCACTCGGGGCCAAATTTTTTGTTCTCGGGCGGCGTATATTGAATTCCTCGCTACGCTTCACTTCGCTC
The DNA here is from genome assembly GCA_933228805.2 of Hipparchia semele. NCBI lineage: Eukaryota > Metazoa > Arthropoda > Insecta > Lepidoptera > Nymphalidae > Hipparchia > Hipparchia semele. The sequence continues at coordinate 2,777,967 of OW121719.1, forward strand.
TGAATTCAAAATAGCGTCCTCGGGGAACAAAAATTTTCTTTGGCCCCATATAACACAAATAACTATTATACGCTGCAAAATTTTCTTTTGTTTGCAGTTGCGCTAAGAGCTTTCTATGCTCTCTTATAAGTACATTGTTGATTATTGTTAAATTGTAAGGTGGTAAAGAAACTGCTTTTTAGGTCTACTAGAGTTTATCCACTAGAGTTTGTTCGGTTTTTACTACGACGTTAATGTCATAGTATACGAATACGATCAATCGTATTAAATCTTATACTAACCCCACTGAACTATGAAAGGTTACAGACACACACGTACGAGAAGCCGAAAGGATATACGCTACGCAAACAGAGACGATGTTTTTGCATACTTCACGCGTTGTTTCAATGGAAGCTATTCTAATACCTCCTATTGTCGGAATGTGCCGGAATTCGCGAGTTCATTTATAGGATAGGTACTAGTTGATACCCGCGACTTCGTTCGCGTGGATTGAGGTTTTTCAATTCCCGTAGGGACTCTTTAATTTTCCGGGATAAAATGTAGCCTATGTTTTAATCCTGGATTTGAGCTGCCCCCATTCCAAATTTCAGCCAAATTGGTCAATTTGTTGTGACGTGAAGGAGTAACCAATTATACACACACATTTAGTTCCTCCATCACCTTTCTACCACCGAACCGCAAGGCATCGTACGAATCTGCACCGCTGTGTGGTCGAAATTCCACTTGCTTTGCTTCCTCTTTTCTAATACGCACCGCAAAAATTTGGAACACCCTTCCGGCTTCCGTTTTTCCAAGTAGCTATAATGTGGGTGTCTTTAAATCAAGAGTGAATATCTTCTAGGCAAGCGTGCACCATCTTGGGCTGCATCTTCACTTGTCATCAGGTGAGATTGCAGCCAAGCGCTAGTCGCTATGTGTTAATCCTGGGTTTGAGCTATCTCCATTTCAAATTTCAGGCATATCGGTTCATTCATTGTGATGCGAAGGACTAACAAACATACACACACATACAAACTTTCGTCTTTATAATATTAATAAAGTGATGTGATAGTGGGATAGTAGGATAATAGGAATATAGGACTAGCTTGCCTGTGGCTTCGCCGCCTGGATTTAGGTATACATAGGATAAAACTTCCATGGGAACCCTCTGATTGAAGAACAAACCAACGTACAATCACACTTTCTCATTTATATTATCTGAAAATATAAAAGGCCAAGGTGGCTGACTGACTGATAAATATCAACGCACAGCTCTGACCACTGGACGGATCACACTGTGGCATAAAGATAGCTATTATGATGTAGGCATCGGCTAAGAAAGAGTTTTTGAAAATTAAACCCCTAAGGGGATAAAATAGGGGTTTGAAAAATCGAACTTAACGTGAGTGAAGCCGTGGGCAAAAGATAGTAGGAATATAACCCCATTCATATCTGGCCATGACACATAATTTATTCTCGACCATGGAATTACTCTTAACTGCGGTAGTTTTCCCGGAGTTAAGCCGTAACCATTCTACGCGCGGCCCCGATGGGAAATGAATGGAAACTTTCACATCCATGGGTATTACGTGGCAATTTATCTCTTTTTAACTTGAACGTTCATCACACCGTACAGTATAACCTAATTAATAAAGTTTCATGCGAATTTTATAAATTAGTGCCATTTTATCGGATTAAATGGAATCGCTTTGATGTATAACCTCGGTGAAGGTAAAAACAGTAATTGTAGGCCAAAGTCGAAATGCTGGCGCATAATATTTTTTTTTTTTAAAAGCAACCACCGAGTTCCTTGCTGGTTGTTCTCGGTTGGAACGGAATTCCGAACCAGTGCAGTGGTAGATTCATTTGACGATTCGAAAGCACTTTGTAGAAGTTTATTTGAATAAAAAATTAATTTATTCTATTCTATTCTAATATCCTCAGAAATCCCTGGCGAACTTTCGCATCAAGCTAAAGTGGAGTGCCTAAAATTCTTAGACCAAAGTTGATATCTACTCGATTATAAATTCAGCTTTTGACTACTAATTATATTTACAAAAAATACACGCCGTCCAAGTGGTTGTTTATGGGCATGGTGGCCAAAACATTGGCGCTATTCCTTCGCTGGATAGCGTCGATAGCAAGGCTTAGCCGTTGGGCTAAATAAGCGCTTTTGGTCACCTGAGGTTGCACTATTGCAAATTATTGGCCGATTTTCCCATCCTATTTTGTTAAAGTCTGTATGTAACTTTGAAGAAAACAGAACTTTTAGTATTTTTTTAAGTTTTTGAAATAGAAATAGAAATACAAATATTTTTTAATCAAATAAACTTTTACAAGCACTTTTGAATCGTCAATGAATCTACCACTGGTTCGAAATGCTTTTCCCGCCGAGAAGAGCCAGCAAGAAACTCGGCGGTCTCTTTTAAAAAAAAAAATTTTTACAATAGTTAATGAAGCTGTATGAGATGTTTAATGAGCCAAACGTTGTCCAGCACATTAAAATCGCAAGATTGCAATGGGCTGGGCATGTGCAGCGAATGGATGATCATCAGCCCCCAAAAAAATTAATGTCGTCACACCCAGACGGTCGCAGGAACATTGGTCAGCCAAAACTTCGCTGGTTGGATGGGGTTAGCCAGGATGCAAAGCATCTTGGCGTGAGGAATTGGAAGGCGAAGGCAAGCGACAGTAATGGATGGAGGAAACTTCTGGAGCAGACCCGGGCCCACAAGGGGCTGTAGCGCTGCTGATGATGATGATGATAATGAAGCTATGTTATGTATACAGTGCTTCCACGATGAATTTTCCTAAGTCCAATACAATACAAATAAATACAATACAAATACAAATACAAATAAATACAATCCAATACATGTTAAGATAGGTAGGCAAAAGCAGACCCATTCCCGTTTTCCTGGCAATAATTAGTTATACGGTGTAATCGGGGACCTTTCGGCCATCCCTTGTACGACTGTCCTCGGCTGACCGGTCGCGGTGTTGACTTGGCGTTCGCCCGTCCTCGGCGCGCTTCAGGGGCTCGACCCAAGGTACATTCGGCACTTACAACTACCCTACTGTGTTTTCTTTGCAAACAAACTGTAACCTCACTAAAAATAGTGCCGACTTTGTAATTACCCAACCCTGACCCGTTTTATACGGGAATTTGATGACAGTTTGGCAGAAAAGGTTTGTGGGTATAGATACCTACCTACCTAATTTTATTTTATTGTATTTCATTTTATTTTAAAAGAAAACTTACAGCTTATTAGAAAAAATTAGACAATAAATACAGAAGAAGAATAAAAGCTAAATACAAGTTTTCACAGATAGAATTTACATTTATGAAAAAGAAAAAACACTCAACTGGGAGAAAGAGAAATATTAAGGAATAAGAGCATTTACTCTCTGTTGTGCTCTGTAAAGAATAATTTTAACATTAACCAATTAAAATATATAAAATACTAGTTGATGCCCGCGGCTTCGCTCGGTGGATTTAGTTTTTAAAATCCCGCGAGAACTCAGATTTTCCGGGATAAAAAGTAGCCTATGTCACACTCCCGGTCCTCAACTATACCCATGCAAAAAATCACGTCGATCCGTTGCTTTTTTGTGGCGTGTTTGAAGGACAAACCAACAAACAAATTTATAATATTAGTAAGGAAAGGATATTTACAATGTCCCGATTCTGCCAACGATTTTATTGATTTTATTGTATTGCCTATGAAATAAAGAACAAACAAAATTCATTAAATATTTTTTTTGATTTTTTTTTATGATAAAACTAATCGAATAAACAGTCAAGTAGTAGATATAGCTAGTTTTTATCGGAATATTATACTAGCAAGGCTACTATTTCAGTTAACTGAGATACCAACAGTTTCATATAAACATCCCGGCTCGTGTAGATTTACTGAAATAATCTACAGATCCGAGTGGATCCCGCCACGTGAGGGTTTCGAACTCTAGAAACTCTTGACTCGTGCATCTTGACCTTGTGTGTTTGGGACAGAGAGATACCATATACTAGAGGAGCCAATTGCCCGCCGAACGCTGCTTTTTGTCGTACTGTAAATTGGCGATGGACCTGGCAGTCGATTGCTAAAAAGAATCATATAATCAATACTGAAACAAAAAGTAATATTTTGCTGTAATCCGCATTAACAGATTTAGTATCCAATATTATTTTTAAAATTAAATTACTTAATATTTTGTCACCAAAATATTATTTTTTTATATTAGTTCCATTTCATTGGTGAACTTAACAGACTGCAACGCCAATGTATTAAAGATAATTGAAAGATAAATTGAATTATTTATTTTTTACATTAATTAAAGTTTATATTTCAACTGGCCGCGTTCTGCGGAATGTGAGAGCAACGCTGCGGTCTCCCAGATTTGAACTTTGAAAGCTTCAGAAAATCTATCACTTTCATACATTTATAAACCATATTATCACTCATTACAGGCCAATCAATTAGGCTTCATAAGTTAACAAATAGAGCCTGTGATGTAATTTGGGTGCGATTTTGCAAATATAATTTATGCATTATTATAATGTTACTGGGGTCCGACGTGCTTAACAATCTCTGACACATTCTTTAGTTAGGAGCTAATATAATTTTTCACGTCTGATTAAAAAGTTTACATCTCTATAGTCATTTTACTCAATGGTGGAAGATATTTCAATTATTTATTTTTTTGGAGGCTCGGAGACAGAACAATAAATAAGCCCCGTAAATACAAGATATCGTGAACATTATTGCTTAGGTATCTATTATTTTCTACGATATTATTACGCACGCGATAATATTTTATTAGCTGTGGATCGCGATTTTGTCCACGTTGATTTAACTTTAAAAAATCCCGAGGTAATTTTGAAGCTTAACGGTTAAAAATGTATGAACTGAAAACTGTAAGGTCGACGGTTCTGTTCGGTGTTTTTTTTTAAAGAATATTAGCCAAACTAAACTTGACTTTTATTCTCCTCTCCCCTCCAAATAAGCGAAAAGCTTGTGCTAGGAGTGGGTACGACAATAGTGCAACAGGTGGGGCTCGAACCTGCGACCTTTCAGTTTTCAGTCGGTAGGTACCTTTAACCGTTGGGCTATTGAGGCTTTATATGAGGAGACCTACATAATTATGTCCAACGATGGACAAAGTCCTTCCTAATTTTTCCCGCCAAAATTTTTCAAAATCGGTTCTTATTTACTTTAGGTACTTATTTAAGTTTACTTCGAATATTTACTTCTAATGTTATTTTAGGTTAGAATTATTTACTTACGCCTTCAAAATATTAGTGAGAATTTATCTGGCTGGATTTTCAGCGCTAATAGAATTTATGCAATAATGTGAAAATATCTATTCTGAGTTCTTTTGCGAAAAAGCTCTAAAAAGATTTTCTTTTCTGTCTGAATTACATAAATTGTTCTCGTAAAAGCACTTAACCCTGCATCGAAATGTGGGGTAACGTAAATATTTGATCTTGATTAACCCTCTCCAGCCTCTGAAAATCATCCATCACCCTCCTAACTTGTCATATTTTTTCCCAAAAATTTCCCAAGCGTCCTAATTTATAGACCTTCTTTGTTCTAAGGACAGTTGGGCCTAAATGTTGTACATTGTACAAGTAGACCAAATATTAGTCTTCATTAACCCGTTCTGACCCAAATGCTGGGGTGATTAGGCAGCACAAACGATCATTGACACCATTAACTTACTTCTTTGTTTGTTGTTAAAAGGGTCAAGTACTATTACTGTTTGTATAACAACGTTAGTTTTATTTATTTTCTCTAAGTTAAATGCGCAAGTTAATTCAGCTAATTTCTGAACGTAATTTTTGCACATAAGTTTTTAATCAAAAGTTTTACCGATTAAAACTTTGTTTCTTGCTTTGTTTTTCTTGGATTGTACAAAATAATTTTCTTTTAAAGAAGCATTACCTACTCCTAGTTTTGGCATATTTGTTCTATCCATTATATCTGGTTCTGAATACCAAATCAGGATACATTTTCCTACCACCCAACGAACCCTCAGCAACAGATCGATTTAGATACAGAGAAAACAATTTTTTTTCTACAAACTAAGAAACCGATGGAGGTTTTCTTATATAATCTAGTCGGAGACTAGCCCTTTGCACAGGAGATATTATAGTGCACAAGTGTTTGCGCAAACTGAGTTGGACTCTCAATCTCATAATCCGATTACCTCTGGAAAAAATTAGGTGATGAATAATTTAGGTAAAATAGGTTCTATTATAAAATTTTGTATTTTAGCCGGGAAATCCATTTAATTCCGTTCCCTACAGAAGAAAAACTGAACAAGCCGTTACCGTAACGACTACGGAACGAAATTACATAACAAACTACTAGGGAATAAGATATTATGAGGAGCTATCTAGGGAATATAGTTGAAGAGGGACAAAAGATTCTGTTTATATCCAGCCCCTATTGCTATGAACACAAGAACGTTAAGGTTGATAACTGCGACTGGTACAAGGATACATCCCATTATCGTAAAAGTTTGTTTAAAAATATTACTTAATACTAGCCAAATAAGATTGAAAATAACTTGATGTTGGAAATGACCTGCGCAATGATGCACTCTCGATTATGACCGCTTGGATGCCTTAGTTTATGGGTGCCTGGTATTTGTAGGGAGGGTGCCGCGATGCCGAAGGAGAAGAGAATCGAAGCGAACGTTCGCGTCATTCCAACATGCGCCTCACAGATCGACTGAACATTTTATCTCTGTTTTGCAAGGATCGACTGTAAAAGGAGTGTAAAGTTGGCCGTTATTCTTTTTCAAAATGTTCAGGATTATTCATAATTTTTCACTGGATTCAATAACCTATTCAGCCATCATTGGTAAGCCTTGCCTATTCTGTCTTTTTCAGGGTCCCTTCCCTTTTTAAGATAATACTACCCAACGTGTTAGTGTACCTATGGCCTTTATCACAGCAAATAAAATTTAAAAAAAAATCCCACAGAAAAATTCTTTAAAAAAAATAGCATTTTTTCCAACGTTATTTTGTATCAGCTCTCACATACAAATAAAGATCTTATTGTAGTATACATACTCGTACATCTCTACAATTTCATAAGAGAAAACAAATAACACGACTTTACCATTTTAGTACCTTGTTTTTGACATTTATTGCCATTTAATAGAAAACTTATGTATGCTTGTACAGAACCTTTTAGAGCAAGTTCAAATCGCACTTGGCTTTTTCAATTGTTTTGCAATACGTTACGCGAACATAACTAAGTGTCTGGGTGGTTATTAGGACCTTATTAGGACACTAGAACACGACAGATTACATAAACTCATTATCTAACTGGGTAAATATGTACTGTATCCATGCCTTTATCAAATCCATAGTTAAACAATGCACAGATAGTCCGTTCCAATTAATTAATTAAATACTAGCTGATACCCGCAATCTCATCCGCTTAGATTTAGAAAATTTTGATGAAATAAAGTTAGAGTTATCTGTGAAAATCCCATTAAAAGTTGCCAGTAAATATTTTGGAGATTAACGTACCTATTCAAAATTTTTGACTGCCAAGGAAAAAATGTACTACGAAAACAGACAAAAATTGAAAAACGATCGATTTCAGACTTGAGAAAGAATCTAAGATTCCTGTTAGAGTATTATTCTCGTTTAGAGCACATTAGCCATAGAGTACCACAAAAACTCTTAAGAGGTCCTGTAAAGGTCTATCCTTGAGGGAAATTACTAGGTTTACATGACCAAATAGGTACCTCTGGTTCGATTTTGTTTTCACGAACCGTGCTTCAAAAATATCGGATAGCACAGGAATATCAAAGTGGGCTTCATAGTTTGATTTTAGACCATAAGTACCTTTAAAGCACCTACCTGCAAATGAGTTATCAATACTTATCAAGATGCGAATGTATCCTATAAACATTACGTACATTTCCTTTATCACAACGTATCTATCTAGTGTGGGCGCGAAGGTTAGGAGTTGAATAACCTCTGACGTAATCTATGACGTGTAGACAAGGCCTGCGCGGCATTCGATGACCTATTTCACAACATTTCATAGCGACCGTGTGGCCTAATGGATAAGGCGTCGGACTTCGGATCCGAAGATTGCAGGTTCGAGTCCTGTCACGGTCGAAAAGTAATCTTTTTATGCAATTTTTATTTATGACAAATTTTTTCCCCTTTCTACTTAGAACAACCAATAAAATGGGTTCACAAATGATATTTTTTATTATTATTAATATTAAGTAACTTAAAAACAAAATAAGTGTAAGAGAAATTGAGAATCTCCTTAAATGAACCAGTCATTCAAAAAAAGGAACAACGTTGCTTTAATTTTTCTTGGTTGATTTTTAGTTAAGTAAATAAGTTAATCGAATCTCGAATAAGTCCGTATACCGTTAATTTAAAATTTTTAAAAACAATATTTCAATGATGAGTTGCTATGAGTAAGTCTATCCTAATTTAATTACTGTAAAAACTAAAAGGCTACAATAATTTATTTTAATTGCAATTTTGTCATTTTGTATACCTATTTAATACATAGTTAAATTTTTATTAATATAATGTTTGTGTTTTTATGATTATTCATTTAAGAACTTTAACATGGAAGTCAGTGTCGTAACCTTTTATAAACGTGAACGATTTTCTAATGAATTTTGAAACAATAGCTATAGAGTTGAATAAGAACAATTGAATGGTTTCAAGTCAACGAACGTATTGACTTATTGAGGAAATCGTGGTAAAATAACAATAATTATTATTATTTTATAGAGCTGTTAGGTATGTACCTACTCGTATAAAAGAACTTTTCGGCCAACCTTTACTTTATCCTGCTAATTTTCTACCTATTTATTTATTCGTGTAGTATCTGATGCCGACAACCTCCTCTATGTGAGCTAAGGTTTTTTAAAAATCTTTTTTTTAATTCGATACAAGATAGTCCTTGACTGCAATCTCACCTGATGGTAAGTGACGATGCAGTCTAAGATGGTAGCGGGCTAACTAGGAAGGGGTGTTGCAATGTACTTATACCCCTAATCGGTTTCTTCACGCCATCGTGCCGGAACGCTAAATCGTTTGGCGGCACGTCTTTGACGGTGGGGTGGTAACTAGCCACGGTCATAGCCTCCCACCAGACAAATCGCGTGCAATTTCATTGATTTTCCGAGATTTCATTCACAAAGTATTCAATTTTATAGGTACCTACGTCTCCAGAATGCAAGTCACGTTCCTTGCCATCAAAAACCCCGTTCAATACAAAATGTATGAGAAAATGAAATTTCATGTTTTTTTTTTCGTGAATTTTTCTCTAATATTTTAATAGTTTTGCTATTCGGGACGGAGACAAATACAACAAATCAAAAACCATGAAAATCGGTCCAGCCATTCTATATAGTTATAAGTTTTCGAACAAACCTGATTTTGTTTTTAGTAAAAAGAGTAGTTAAAAATCCCGCGTGAATTCTTTGTTTTTCCGGGTTCAAAAGTAACCCATGCCACTCTTCAACTGCATAATATCCATGCAAAAACTTGCTCCGTGCCGAATGATTTTCCAGGATTTTTAAAACTCTACGCAGACGAAATCGGGGGCAAAACTAACTAGCTAGCACCTAACTTAATAAACCTACTAAGTTATATTTTTAGATGTAGGTACTTGTATTATTACTATTTTCGAACTCCTGGGATACGGTCCTTATGTATCAATGTTGTTTCAATTAAATGACATCGTCGTAGGTGGATATTTCCAAAAAACCGCTTGATGACGATTGGTAATGCAGGAAACGTGAGTTAACTTAAAGATTCGTTGATAATGCACCTACTTGTATTATAAACACATAATTTATGTTCTGTAAATCGTTTTTTATGCTAATATAGGCCTATCATGTATTGTGCGGTCTTAAAACCTTTAAATCGGTTATTCCCTTATCAATTTTCCGAGAAACAAACTGCTAAGGATAACAAGTTAAGATAGTGGTTTTGGTTATTTACCTGTTTCTTTATGACGTCATAAGTGTCTATAAGCACTATTACCTACTTTCTTACTTCGCTGGTTTCATGAAGTAATGCTGAGATCTATAGAGCATGCTCTGACTTAAGATAGAGTTAAAGCGAGATAAAACTATACTGTGACATAAATCAGTCTCGTTTTAACTCCGTTTTAAGTTTGAGCAGAGTGAAAGTGCGGTCTATAGATTTCAGTCTAGAAGTACCTATTTGGTACCTACTCTACATCACACTATAAAAATTTAAATCAAAATGTTCGCCCAAAACTAAAATAACAATAACAACTAAGCACACTTTCTTTAGTTTCTTTCTGTTGTACTTACTTGTAACATATTCTTATACCAAGAAAAGTAACAAGTCATAATGAGTCAATAACAGTCTTAAGTATTAACACAGATGTGCAAATATGGATCCTATTATTAATAGCTTAAGCAATAATTTGGTGTACATTCATATTTTTTTAACAATAAAACGTGTTGGTGTATTATTAATGATCTCGATAAGCCTAATTCAGACTGATATACTTGCTTTTCAAGTGACAAACCCACGTGCCTTTTGTTTTAGAGATACTCAGTAAAGCGAAAAAACGTTGTGCTAATAATGTTTGCGTTGTGTAAACACACACACACAACTGTAGCAATCATAATTCTTGTTGGCAAAGTTATGAAACTCAATTTTATTTTAGGTCATATTTAACTAGATTATTTATGACGTAAAATAAAAAGCCTCAATGGCTCAACGGTTACAGGTTACTGAAAACTTATAAAAGGGTTGCAGGTTCGATCCCCACCCGTTACACTATTGTCGTACCCACTTCTAACACAAGTTTTCACTTATATGGAGGGGAGAGGGGCTACTGTCAGCGAACATGAGGCATGCAAATATGTCTTTGTAGCAGAATTTAGTCCGCAGTGTTCTTAGCCATGTTTGATGAAACTTGGTCCAAGATGGCCGCCGCCACAAAATGGCGGATTACATATTTTTATTTTAACGATTACTGACTAGCGATTAGGATATCATAACATGCCGGGGGTGTTTAAAATTTTTAATTTACACTTGTTTGTTTAGCGGGCACTACAAAAGCATTAGTTAGTTCTCTATTCGACCACAACAGTTCTCTCTTTGAACAGACTCTAGACTAGGGTTGCCAGATTTTTTTTTAGCCTATAAGGGAAAAATGGTTAAACAGGCAAAAAATACGGGATTTCAGTTTTTTACCCGGGACAAATAAAAAACAAAATTATTCAGTGTCATTTTTTTTATATTTTTCCGAGGATCGAGTCAGTTTAAACATATCTGCAAAAATCAATACAATTATAATCGTAATTATCGTAAGCGGTCATCAACTCGCTTTTTTACGAATGTTGCGTGTGTGAATACCTACTTGGATTGATTTCATAATGAAAAACGAAGTACGTTTCAAATACGGGACAGAGTCAGTCCCGCCGGGACATTTTAAACTATGCCTAAAATACGGGATGTCACGGGAAATACGGGACGTCTGGCAACGCTACTCTAGACCTATGAGCCCTCGCCTCAAAATAATTAAATTTTATTTTACTTTACGGAACCCAGCAGTAAGTGGGTCACTCGCGATCCATCTCGCATTCTGACCTAGTAACACGGCGCGGCGTTTGACTCATCGATTGACACGCCCTCTACCACGCTTCCAACACGTGTGAAGGAATAAATTAAATTACAACTACTGTCATGTATGTACTTACTTATCTCCTATAGGTAATAGTCCAGTCGTCGGTAATTGAATGGCCAAAGCACTGAAAGCCCCGTCATGCGGAATCTAAATGTTTTCATGTGAATTATGTAGGTAATATTTAAACAACGAGCTCTTGCCCCCGCGACTTCGTCCGCGTGGAATTAGATTTTGGAATGGAATTTTCAAAAACTGTGAAATACGTATTTCGACATTTTTAATTAAATGCCCAAATACCGTTGCGTATGCGTTTTTACACGTCATGTGCGTACCTACGTTGTGTATTCAGGTATTAATTATTTATTTATTACTAGCTGATTTCGTTCGCGTGGATTAAGGTTTTTTGATCTCGCGGGTACTCTTTAATTTTCCGGGATAAAGTAGCCTATCTGTTATTCCAGACTATAATCTATCTCTGTGCCATATTTCACCCAAATTGGTTCAATCGTTGCAGCGTGATTGAGTACCAAACACCCATACATCCAAACTTTCGCATTTATAGTACTAGTGGTTCGCCCCGAACTGAGACCTCGCGATATCCCATAATTCCCAAAAGTTTTAATTATTTATTGTAATAATTAACTTTTAACATTAGACGCAATAAAAAAAAAATAGTTGACATAAAACTGTTTTACTGACACAGCGCCATCTATTAGCATTATTGTGAAGCTATTAGCATTTAAAATTAAATAAATTCGTTTCTTTATAACATTTATCTAATTTTAGTATTTGTTGTTCAAGTACAGGATATAACTGAATTTTCAACCAAGTTTCACGTTCTAATATTCAGTAATTCTGAAGTTATAGGGCTCTGACAGACATTTGGACGTACACACTTCTCTGTCTAGTAGGCAAGCGCATTAGTTGACTCAGAGAACTCGCTTCGCTCGTTCAATTAATAGGATTGAAACTACCATACCCCTTTCCAAGTTAACCCGCTATACCATCGTAGATAGCATTGTCACTTGTCGTCAGGTGAGCTCGCTGTCAAGAGTTATCTTATATTCATCGATTTATTGTTATTGAATAAAAATTACAAATAAGTTATAATCTGCTTCATGTATAAATAACGAGGAGAAAATTACATAAGCCCTAACAAATACGGAGAAGGTATGCAATAATAAAATCCTGTTTGTGGCGTAAATAAGGTTACAAAAAAGAGTCTAATATCCTTATTACGAAGTAATGTATCCTAACGATTTCCTTTAGGATAATGGAGTAATAATCATAAAAGGTAAATAAATAAACGAGTAGGTACCTACCAACAAATAATATGAAAGGATGAATTGTTTGTTTATACGCAATTATGAAAATAAGACTTCCTTTTCGGAAGAATACTTGAAAAAGTTTATATGTGTCTGAAGTAGCCTTATGAAATGCTAATGTAATGGAAAGGGAATGGTGTCTGTGTTTTCGGATTCATTTACAATCACATCTGCTTTGGACATCCCTAATAGGCGCTATCACTACCGGTTCTAAGTAAATCTAAATACCTATATAAAAGGAAAAGGTGCCTGATTGACTGACCGACTGACTGATTTATCAACGCACAGTTCAAACCACTGGAAGTATGGGGCTGAAGTTTGACATACAGATAGGTATTCTGCCCTCGTAACTTAACTTAAATAACTACTGTAACTTAAGTTAAATAGAAGTTACCTTTAAGTTACTGTGTTTTCAATTACAAGGCCAGTATTATGATGTAGGCATCCACTAAGAAAGGATTTTTCAAAATTCAACCCCTTAGAAGGTAAAAAATGGAACTCGCGGGCAAAAGCTAGTAAATAAATAAATTGTTTATTTGCAAGAAACATTGTACAAAAAACAGATGTTATAAAGTTACATACGTCCAAACATGTTCCGTCAATGATGACTTGCAAATTATTAATTTAATATTTAAGAACATATATCATAGTTTAAGAATTATTACTACGTCCTCGTCATCATCTTTTTATTTTTAAATATGTTAAGAATAACAATAAAGAAAATACTTACTTACCTCATAATTAATTTCCCATAAAATGTATGTAGTTCAAGAACGACTCAATATAAATTACTAATAGGGTGACCAACCCAATAGCTAGCATTGCACCAGTTTATTCGCACTTTGGCAAAAAAGATTAAAATATAAGTTTCTGATTGTGGTTTTTAAATTTTCAGATTAAAAAATATTTAGGGGAATTCATATTTTTCACAATCGAAACCTTTCTAATCTGAAAAGTTTTAAAATGACGTCAGTATCGTAGTTGAAAGATATCGTTCTGGAGTTCCCGAAGTTTTTCGGCCATTTTGACTCATCGACGTTAAGGGTCAGTACTTACTTAATAATGATTTAACTGTGGTTTTATTTGAGTTTTAATAATATAATTGTTTTCAATTGATTTTCTAAGTATTATTAGTTACTAATTCAAAAAGTAAATGAAACTTTCCCGTTATTTCATTGCAAAACAAGGGGTGTCAGTATCTGGTTACAAAATTTGGAGATTTTCCTGTTTATTAACACTCCGAAGCGATTCGATTCCCTTGCAGACTGGGAGTCTGTAGACGATCTTAACAAGTGTGTGTAAACTGTCCATACTCTGGAGTCTAAATTCTTTAAGACCCATCACACGAAAAGGACCAAGTTCTCTGACCTTACTCTCAAACTGATGGAAGGCAGACAAGAGATGAGACTTCAGTCGTCAGCGGACGTGGATGCCTACTGGGCCCCAAGTCTGCTATTTTACATGTCATTGTCATTGAACCGCAATACAATTACAATACAATAATTATCAATGGTCCAAAATTTCGTAGTCTACTAAATTCACAATGGTCGTTCGATTTCTTATAATTGGATTGTAATTCAATCATACCTCGGTATTGCCATTAGCTTAAAAAGCGTTTGCCGAAATGAGTTTCAAAAAAAACTACATATTAAAAACGTTTATTTAAGCTAGATTCAAAGCTAGATGTGTCAGTGGCAAACCATCGGAAAACAATTGTGACGCCCTTGAATTAGTAGACTACCAAAATTGCTAAAAGTAGCAATTGGGATGTCATTGATAGGCAATGTAACTACAATTGCAATAGCAGACTTGGGCCCCTGGTAGATTAATAGGCAGATCTCTAAGAAAAGAACTCGCGACCTGCGGGCCTTGAATACCAAGTGTATTAAAGATACCATCTAGTGGAACAGAAGTTCCATTCCAAAGTGTTTGTGAGAGATCTATCTATCGGACAGAGCCAGCTGACGCGGCAGAAATCTGACGAAGGCTGTCACGTTTCTTTTCCACCTGAGGTATGGAGAGAGGTTGAGAAGTTCTATGGGCAGTTATTTATCACGAAACAAAAATCATTTAGCGGACGATGGAGAGAGCTATGCTCGGAGTATCCCTGCGAGATTATATCAGAAATGAGGATATCCTTAGGAGAACCAAAGTCACGGACATAGCTCTGCGAGTCGCGAAACTGAAGTGGAAATGGGCGGGCATATAGTTCGAAGAGCTGATGGTCGATGGGATCCCATGGTGTTGGAGTAGCGACCCTGTACCGGTAAGCTAGGTGGACCGACGACATCAAACGAGTCGCAGGAAGCCGCTGGATTCAGGTGGCGTAAGATCGAGGCCTGTGGAAGCCCATGCAAGAGACCTTTGTCCGGCAGTGGACGTCTATCGTTTGATAAAGACGTGTGTTTGTTTTAAATCTAATAAATATAATAAAATTAAGCTACCTACAGTTACTTTAATAATTTCCTTATATTATTTCGTAATAAAATCTATATTTTTAAAGACTTAGGTAGGTAGCTCAGCCTTTTATTTCCCTTAAACCCCATTAAAATCTGAGTGTTGATAATTGGATAATTTTGTGCCCATAAATGGTAACAAATGTGCGAATAAATGGGGACTGGGTCATTTTTCAATCTTATTTAAAAATCTAGTTGATTTAAACAAAAATATTTCAATATCTTCTTTGAGTATATATTTTATTAAACAAGTAACCTTATGAACAGAGTGATTTGTAGGATTTTGTTAAATTTATATTTAAAAAACATATTTGAACTTAGATAAACTCTTAAAGTGCCCATAATTGGGTCTGCCACCCTAGATTAGTAACCTACTTTCAATGAACTGGACTAAGAGAGATTAGTCTTTTATGCAAGGCCATGCAATGACATGGGACGTCCTGTACCTATATCGCGGCCGCATTTGCTCATGACTAGAGCCCGGATTAATATGTAAATACATAATTATTTTTAATTTACACGATTTTCGGATCGCTCATTTACAAGGGTGACATAATTCAAATTCGACCACGAGAGAATTCTCTCGTTAGAGAGTAATGTTTTGTGTATGCTACAGTCACGAAAACAACTAGGGCTGCCAAATTTTTTTTCAGCCAAATAATAGCCAAAAAATACGGGAGTTTTTTACCCGGGACAAATAAAAAACAAAATTATTTAGTGCAAATTTTTTTTAATGATATTTTTTCGAGGATCAAGTCAGTTTTAACATATTTTTAATCGTTTTAACATATCTGTAAAAATCAATACAATTATAATCGTAATTAAAAACGGTGATCAACTCGCTTTTTTACGAAGGAAGTATGGTTCAAATACGGGACAGAGAGTGAGTCCCGCCGGGACATTTTAAATATGCCTAAAATACGGGATGTCCCGGGAAATCTGGCATCGCTAAAAACAACGCAGCGGCCAGAGTGCGACAGGTCACAACTTCTCTCGCTTTAATTTTTTTGTGCTTAGCGTAATGTTGTTTTTATAGTATGGAATAACATATAGGCTACTTTTTATCCTGGAAAATAAGAGAGTTCCCGCGGGAATTAAAAACAATACGAAGTCGCGGGCACCAACTAGTATTACATAGTTTGCAAGTTGGTTAAAAAAATGAAAGAACTACATTAAGGCTCATTAAGAGGGTACTCTAGTGGGCCTTTCTCCATACAAACGTATTCTGCTGTTTTCTTCGTGGATAATGCCTCTAGAGCAATGATTTTTTTCCAAAAAATCTAGGTCTAATTAATACGTGCCTCTATGTTTTTCTTTTTTCCAAAACATTATCATTAAAAAAAATATGACAATCCAAAAACCCGAAAAAACCCCTCAATTTTACCGCCATGTTCAAACGACTATCAGACAAATTTGATAAGTTTTTAACAAAAAAGAAAAACATAGAAGCATAGATATACTCTTCCTCTAAATTTTGATATAAGAATATTTGAGATTTGTCCAGTTTTGAAGAAGGAAACAGCAGAATACGAAACGTCTTTTGGTCAAGGTTTTTGTAGGTAAAAATCAGCCCGAGCTGCAGTTGTCCCTTTCGTACTTTACGGGGGTAGGGTGGAGGTGAGGGAGGGTAAGGCTTACATGTACACTAATAGGGAAGTGACAATTGTCGATATTTTTATCGATACTCTAGTGAAGTACTCTGATGTCGATATTTACACTATACAATGATTATTTTATTTATTACTAGCGGACACCCGTGACTTCATCTGCGTTCCTAAATCACCACAGTTTAGGTTGGCAGAACCCCTTCAGCATCAGGATTAAGGAGTTGGATCCTGGAATTTAACGATGTCTTTACTTGGTCCCTACAATAACTATTCATAATAATCAACAATTCCTAAATCCCCACAGTTTAGGGAAGCAGTACCCCTGCAGCATCCGGATTGAAGAGTCGGAACCCGAAGTTTTTATGGGACCATCTCGCAAAGTTTTTGTGTCGATTAAAAAAAGATTCACGCAAATCGGTTAAGAAATCACGGAGACATCGATATACAGAGGTAGAAAAACACAACTCCTCCTCCTTTTTCGAAAGTCGGTTAAAAAAGTAGCCTATACGATGCCCGATAATATCAGCTATCTACCAGTGAAAGTCCCGTCAAAATCGGTTCGGCCAGTCCCGAGATTAGTGGCAACAAACAGACAGACAGACAACAATTTTAAAAATTGTTGTCTTGGCATAAGTACCGTATTTACTTTCGTATGCAGTTAGTAAAAAGCGGCCAAATGCGAGTCGGACTCGCCCATGAAGGGTTCCGTAGCAGCAATTGCGGTTTACGATTTATGACGTACTAGCTGATGCCCGCGACTTCGTCCGCGTGAATTTAGTTTTTAAAATCCCGCGGGAACTCTTTGATTTTCCGGGATAAAAAGTAGCCTATGTTTTAATCCAAGGTATAATCTATCTCCATTTTAAATTTCAGCCAAATCGGTCCAGTAGTTTTTGCGTGAAAGAGTAACAAACATACACACACACACACACACATACAAACTTTCGGCTTTATAATATTAGTGTGATGTGAAGTGTGATTAAAAAAAAACTACTTGCTAGATCTCGTTCAAACTAATTTTCGGTGGAAGTTTGCATGGTAATGTACCTACATAATATATTTTTTTTAGTTTTATCATTCTCTTATTTTAGAAGTTACAGGGGGGGGGGGACACACATTTTACCACTTTGGAAGTGTCTCTCGCGCAAACTATTCAGTTTAGAAAAAAATGATATCACCCTACAGGATTGAGGAGGATGACCTGGAGCTCTATGATCTAGTAGCAAGCATACCAATTCGTAAACGACAGTTCCTAAAGCTTTTAGGGAGAAAGTACCCCTGCAGCATCAGGTTTGAGGAGTTGAAGGTAAAAATTTTTAAGGGCCCATTAAAAAAAATTCGCGTGAATCGGTCCAGAAACCCCGGAGTAGGGGAGACCGGGGATGGTTGACTAGGTTTTTACTAAATGGTACATATATTTTTTGTTTTAATATTTATAGACAAGAAAACCATGTTAATTGATAGGAAATCTATTAACCTAATAAAAATACGTAATATCTAGTTCCTAATTTAGTAAAATAGTGATAATTTAATGCATTTTCCAAAACAAGAAATATTAGTCAACCTACCCCTGGTCCGGGGTAGGTAGACCATACACCAGGGGTAGGTTGACTTATGTATCAATAAGAGTAGAATCATGGGAAGGAGCAAATAATTAAACATTTTTTTAATATAATTGAGCCTTTTATTAAAAAAATTCTTAAGTCAGCTCATCATCCATTTCTTAAAATGTCTTTAAAAAAATTACCAAAAAATAATCTTATTTTTTAATTTAACTCTCCGTTTAATACCTATTGTAAATCCTAGTCAGACATAATTTCTATAACAAAAAATTACAGGTTTTTGTCGGAACTTAATAACAATGTAGTTCTACTTGTTGTATCAAATATAAACTAACGTAGTTTGTAACGTAATGATGTAGCTCTCAACAGGCTCGTTGCTGAGGTCGGATTGATAGAGAAGGATTACGTTTCAAAAAGGAGTCCAACCAATCTTCACCAACTAACAATTGTCCTCCAAGAATCAGGCATAGCTTTTTTTTTGCGAACTCATATGCTAATTTTCGAGTATCATATGGCGTCAATCCCTAATAAATATCGGCTGCCTTCTTTATATAATTGGCTAAAGCTTCCTCTTCTATATTAGTAAAAATTTGCCTATTTCATAATATATGCAACTGTGTCCAGAGATAATTTTGGTGACGTTTTGATTTTTCTTTTGATTTGACCACGTAACGATGTTATATTTTTATTTATCAGGAGTGTTGCACTGTTTTAATGTGCCATTAATGCTTTTTTCGTCAAAAATTACAGTATGACAAGCTTTTTCTAAAACATCTATCGCTCGTTCAGTTATACATATAATTTATCTATGTCGTTCAGTAGTTTTTTTATAGGTCCTCATTGTTCTGCAACAACAAAATTGCTATAAATATTTAAAAGTCCAATAAAAGGTTAACTAAAACCACCAACACAACCATTTTTGATTGGTTGAATGATTAGTCAACCAGCCCCGGAAAAAATTAGTCTACCAGCCCCAACTGCTATTTTTTAGTTTGATCGCATGGCTAGCCTAAACACTAACAGTGACTTGAAAAATAAGATACGAAATATGATAAATATGCACCCATCAAACGTTGGGACTAACATAAAAATGGTTCACATAAAACTTGTAGGCACCAGATCAAAAAGTGTAATAAATCAAAATATTACTTACGTGGTTAAAAAATTAAAAACCTATCACTGCTCGAAAACGGCGCACGACTGCGTTGCGGCGCTCCAGACACCTGAGCGGGACGCAGAGTGTAATACTCGGCTGTATTCGGATGATTCAATTCGTACACTGTCGACGAGTTTTTAGCAGTTAGTCTACCTACCCCTATAGCCTACCATCCCCGGTCTCCCCTAATCGGTGGACATACCTACATAGAAAAAAAAAGATATCGACCGAATTGATAACCTCCTCCTTTTTGAAGGTCGGTTCAATATAGGGCTATCCATTATGGTTTACGATAGTGTGTTATGCCAGCTTAAAATGAGCCGTACATTCAAAGTTTCCTGTACGTAACGGGGTTCAAGTTATTTGGACCTATTACTGAGCATTGTGAAGTCTATAATTTCTGAACTACTAAACTGACGACCTTGAAATAATTACAGAACAATCATTGCAGTATGTTCTTTCTAATAAAAAATGAATGAATGAAATCGGAGTACACGTTAATGAATTACAATGAAATATACATTTTCACTTTCATCCCCTCTCCCAAGGGAACCGTGCTGAATTTCGGGATAAAAAGTATCCTATATTTTACCTCGTAGTATGAACTTAAATCATGCCAAGTTTCATTTAAATCCGTCCAGTAGTTTCAGTGTGATGCGCGGCCAAGATACAGACAGACGAAAAATTTAAAAAAAAAAATTGTTTTGGGCTCAGTATCAATAGTAAAGCATCATCCGATTCAAAGTTTCAAAATATATTTATTCACCCGCAGACGGCCGGCGGGTGAATGTTACGGGCATGAGAGGGGCGAGGGCTCGCGCACACAAATACACTACTCGTACACATGGATAACTCCTGTTGGTCGGGCGCAGCGCGACGGCGATATTTTCTTCAAATACCTATTTTTCAAATTCCTTGGGACTAGAGTACCGTCTTAAGGCTATTTTACATAAGACGTCCTTGACTTTGTGGGTGGGAGTTTCTTGAAAAATTAGCTATCGAATGGTCAATCGATAGCTCATGATGTGGAACATGCCTGTGTCCATTGTTTTTCGTAAAAGCCGTTTTGGAATTTAGATAAAAAAATTATGAGTACGCGAGCTGTATAGATTGTAGATATAATATGACATCTACACAGCTCGCGTGTAAGTGAAATCAAATGAACAATTATTGAATATAATTGGACTAAAAAGATTGATTATTTTATTGTATAAAATTCATTTTAAATAGAGCGTCAAAGTCAAAAGAAAATTACTAAGAATTGCACGACATAATTCACAAAACAAAGGGTCTGGCAGGATAAAGTAGGGGCGGCGGCCCCAGAGAGATATTTTAAAACTGACTTGTGTTATAATATTGGTGATTTACTTACATCTCATCGATATTTTGCCTTATCCTGCTAGACCCTTTCATAGATATGTTCAACTTCCAAATATTATTAAAAATTCGCAGTTTGAGATCTACGAATACTAAAAATGTAAATTAAGTTCTTTCTGTTTTCGTGACACTATATATGTACACAAGTTATAATTTCTCGTCTCACAATGAAAACAAGCATTGTATTTAGCATTTCTACGAAATGTTATTTAGATTAATAGCCCGTAAGCATGCTGTACATCTATGTAGGGTGTGGGTGAATTTCAACTGAAAAAATAATTTTAGTTTGTATACGTATGTTGAATGAGCAGGCCTACATAGAAAGGATGAAACCGATGCAAATGCGCTAGGGTAGCCTAACTTTGACTTCAACATAAGTGTACAAACTGAAATTATTTTTATACCTTGTAGTGGCGTTTGAAGTTTTTAAAAAGGATTTTTATTTTAAGCTTTTTAGTGTAGCTTAATAGGATCTTCACATTTTCTGATCGCAAGCGATTTGTTCTTACTCATCGAGAAGTTTTGTTATCCATTTCCGAAAATATTCATCAGATGATGAAAAAAGAAAATGTGATGTGCGACCGACTATCGGTTGTCAACTAATGCCCTCACTAGTAAATCAAACAGAAACAAAATTAATTTCTTGCAAAAATTACTTATACTCTTCTTTATTTACATAAAGCTAGGGTTAGTTCAGAGCGATCCACTTGTTTATAGTTATGGAAAGGTTTTAAGTTTATATATTATCAAGAATGAAACTTCAATGACGTGAATGAACAATTTCTTTTGTTTATGTTTGCCTTGTATGAGCGTATTTGAGAGCAACGTGACGTGGTTAGATTGTCAAGGGAGTGTGAATAAAAAAAACGTTTGTGGGCGAAAACTGAGGGTGTGAAGTTTGTGTCGTGACGCACCATTTCTCTGGTTTATAGTTTCCTGGTACGAGCTTGTCTGAAAACAACGTGACGTGTTTTACTTTGGTTTAACCATACATATTTATTTTGTGGAGATGCACAATCCATAAGACAGTTAAGTATGTATGTATTGGGTTTGTGCGTTTTTATATGTAACAATTTTCCTCAATTTTTCATATTTAATTTTTAGTCAGGCTAACTATGGGCCTCATAAGAAGACTGAAGATCACACAGAGGGCGATGGAGAGATGGTCGATGGGGTCCCACAAGCGAGCCGCAGAGAGCCGCTGCGCAACCTTCTGAGCCGGTTCAAAGTTCGGGGATAGCTATAAGCATATTTTGTAAAAAATTATGTAGAGATAGATACAACACTACTTGCTCTACTACTGCTGCAACTTAGATTACAGTGAACTTTAGACCTTTGGTTTGAGGTTAAACTTGAGGTACTATAATTAGTATGTACACCTAATATTATAGTTTCTTTTCATCTAAGCACATAATAAGTTGGTAAAGTATAACCAAACTGCGTCATTCCTATGCCTTGTTTACTAACTAACCAGTAAAATACTAGCGGGTTTTCCAGAAAGCTCGGGTAGCTTGAACGGCTTGAAACTTCAGAAAGGTGAATTGAATGCTGCATGATGACCGTAACGGTATACATTTGAAGTTTCTACTTAGTATTTATGGTAATTCCTAAACGAAAAAAGTTATGAAACATTGTAGAAATTGTTCAGTCTATTACCATTTTACGGTTTTATGGGTGTTTCGACAGTGCTTCAAGCTAAAGTCGTTCCGTCCGGGACGTTCTGCGAAAACAGCCTCGTTTTGTCCACCTCCTTGTCCACCAACTATAAACACGAAGTACTAGGACATCATAAAATATGCATAGCATAATAGGAAGAGTAACAAAAGTGACCAAAAATGCACTCACTCTTTCTTTGTTAATTCGGAAAACGTTGTTAACATTGCCAACTAACTCAAAACATAAGTACCAGGAAAGTATGAAACGCTGAGGTTAAATTTGATGTAGGGTGCATTGATGTAGAACAATTGAAAGTGGGTGGTAGTAGGTAGGCAGAAGTAGGGTGCACTACCTACCCTACTCTACTTGTAAAGTCAGTTTCACAGAAAACTTTTATATAAATTAGAACCTATGAGTTTGGCACGTAGTGATGGCAAAAGACCTGATGGTATGACTCTTGAGTTCTTGACTCATGGAAGCATGGGAGGTATTTCGTTTCCAGGTGATCTCCGCGGTAACATGCGGCGGCGGGGATGGCGGCAACTAGAGCAATAAAAATATGAAAAACATGAAAAAATATGAAACAGTTTCATACAGAATATAACTTAAGATACCCTATTACAGCACAGTACTTCATTCTTTAATAATAATTTTCTACAAGTTCGTCGTACTCGTACTAACGCGACAATACTACGTAGTCGGCCTTTAAAGGCTTACTTAAAATGATTTAGTATGTACAAAACACCGCGTCGACTATTGAGCTTCTAAGTATTATAGTTTGATGGTACCTATATAATAAATCTAAGTATTAAAAACCACAGAGATTACAGACTTAGGACACAAATTAAAGGAAAAACACCTGGTTCAGGTAATTTAACTTTGATCGCTAGAATAAATGTTTCATATTTATTCTGGAAGTATGAGGCAAAAATTATTAAGTATAATTATTATTTATTGTCCCTTTATAAACGCTACCTTACATTCTTTACCCACAATTTTACCTACGGTGTTTTCACGAAATATATTTGTTTATATTATATCTTGCCTACCTGTTGGGGGTTGAAGCTGGGTGGAGTTTCTCTTCAATAATTATGATTTCCTGGTCCTCAATGTTATGGTTACCTACAGGTGCTGCAGTTTAAAGTTAACCGTCTCACCTGGCTTATAAAAAAACATTCATCAATCTACCGAGATCCGCTTATTTCTAAGTCGTACTTTATAAGTGTTTTTGTTTGTTGGTTTGTCCATCAATCACGCAACAACGTGATTTTTACATGGTAGTTGAGGTCTTGAAGTGTGTCATAATAGGCTACCTTTTATTCCGGGAATACAGAGGGTTTCCGTGGAATTTTTAATAACAACTCCGCGCGGACGAAGTTGCGGGCAAAAACTATTATTAATATCATAAATGTGAAATAACTCTGTCCGTCTGTTACCCTTTCAGTTTTCACCATCGATGGTTTTCATGCTCGATTTCGATTAAAGACAAGATGATTGATAGCTTATATCCAGCGGAAAGACAGGATACTTTTTATCCTGGATCAAGAGTTTCTACGAGATTTTACAAAACATGTATACGAAGTCTCGAGTACCAGGCTAGCTTACACTAGATGATATTATGCGTAAAAAATCAAATCCAGACGAACGTGCCATTAGTAAGTAATATTCAGCCTCAACAAGTAGGTAGGTAGGTAACCTATGTAAAATGTTCCCAAAGGTTTCAAGGGATAATAACCTCTTACCTGCCTTTTAAGCCCTGGTCCTGAACGTTATAGTTTACAACAGGTTGTGTAACCGTTAAAGAGCCGTTAACCCACCGTTATTAAACAAAACATTTTCGAGAACGATTCGAGAATGTTTTTTTTTGGGGAAGGCTTCGCTGTGTTTTCGCTTCACGGTTATTATGTCCTGGTAGTCAGTGTTTTGGTTACGCAACAGGTGTGTTTCGTCCGCCAATTTCACCCGTTGTTTGTTATTTCCAATATTCTTTTTTTTTTCAAATACTTAGATTTCTGTGAACTAGGACCTCTGTGGAGGTATAACTCAGTACCGTCAAACATTATTATAACTCTGGTTACGTGATTACGTCTTCTTTACGCTATGCCGCTAACTTGCATCCTGAAGAAGGAGAATCCCCAAATCTCTTTCCTCAGGATGCAAGTTAGCGGCAGTTATTACTTTTATACAAAAACCCTTAATCCACTCGGGTGCAGTTGCGGCAATCAGCTCAATCTTTGAGTTTAATATCAAAGGCTAGTATTATATAATCAGAAATAAATACTCAAGAACACCCTTTACGCCAAGCGAGCATCATGTTTAGATAAAATTACTTAAACTTTGATTAGAAGTTAGTAGATAAAAAAATACAAGTAGACAATATGTATCCGAAGTATGTTTTTCAATTTTCGCAATGCACTTTTTCAGATTTTCTTGAAAATCTTGCTCAACAATTTTATTCGTCTCGGTATGAAAACATGAGATACCAGGAGCATATGGTCTGACCGAAAGGGAAATTCACTTTCCAGTATTTTCTTTGCCTCCCTGCGCAATGTCCTTCTGCGCAGGGAGGTTGTCAGTTAGGTTGTTGATCCCAAGTTCTTAGCCACGCCCAATTGACCTTTTTTGAAAGCGGTACGTTTCATATTGACCATAAATAGCTTCATTTTTAAGTCGTGCATTTTACAATACCTAAGCCTTGCAACAGCTAAGTCTCGAGGCTGGCTTTTTAGCAGAAATAGTTCGGTACTTATTACGTTAGTAATTACAACAAAATAAATAATATATTTTTAGATTGGCGATTGGCGATCATGACGATTGATGGGAAAAATAATGAGAAATATCATCCACAAAATTCTTGGATTAATTTCTGGAACTTATTAGAAAATCCGGTTTATGCCTAGAAAATCCGGTTTATAGGCTTTTACCATAACGAAATTTCTACCCCCGAGCCCTATGTGATCCTAGTATCAGAGGTCGTGGCGCGGGGAGATTTTTCCGCGAAAACGGGAATCAAGTGCGATCGGAAAAGTTCAGAAAGATAATCAACTGAGACTCAGAACATAGAGCCAAATAAAAATTGCGCCAATCTTTGAGAGTAGCTAAGAAAATGCGTATGCTTGTTTTATTAGTATGTATATTTTATGCATTTATTTAATTTTACCTCAAAATGAAACATGCGATCAAACCATTTTTGAGGTGGTGGACCCCGTGATAAAAGAGATGGTAGGTATAATAAAATTTTAGACTTTTTGCTCCCTTTTCTTTGCTTTATGCTTTTAATTCTGGGTAAATTTTCATAAAGTTTATATTACTTACGACTTTGAGCTAATCAAATATTCTTAAATTATAATAATAGTAGTAATTGCTAATGAACATGTTATTAAGCTCATGCGACAATAATGAGTCAGTCATGCAATGGGAAAATGAAATTCATTTCGAATTTTAAATCTAGAGATGAGAAAATTTTGGTAGATACTCACAGAATAAACCAGTCAGTCATCGGACCATAAAGCAACTTTTTTACATAAAACATATTTTTTTTTAAAAGTTGGATTGGCCTTTGGCAACGGCTGGTAGGTATAACATTTATGCACATTGATCATGAACACATTGAAGTGTGGCTGAACTGTTTACCTATGCATTAGGTTGTAGTGATACATAATAAATAGATAAATAAATAAATAATGTGGCCGAAAAAGACTACCGTCATGAAACGTTACAAGACTACCGTCACTAGATGGCGCTTTGAACAATAATCACTCTAATCCTACTCTCCTACATATATTTATTTCTCATGAGACGCCAAATGGCCACTCTTTTAGACGTGCTCTATATTGTAACTTACACAAGTGCTTTTTATCTACTCCTCGCTTAATTTTTATTTTATGTTTATCTGGTACCTTCTGAATAGGGTTTTTAACTGAATTTTTTTTTTGTTAATAAGTTTTCTTACAATTTTCTTTTCTCTCTCATTTTCCAGAGTAATAACAACTATCAGATATTATAATTGTGGTCTTGTTGACCTAAAAGAAGGATTGTTTAACTTTTTTGCAACAAAATTCTGTTACAATAAACTTATCATCTCACTTTTTGGAGTTATGTGCGTTTTAACCAATTAAATACTAATTGTTTTAACGGTGAAGGAAATCATCGTCGGGAAATCTGCAAGCCTGAGAGTTCTCTATTATGTTCCCAAAGGTGTGTACAAGCCTGCCAATTTGCACTGGGCTAGTGATGGGAACTTTCTTATTTTGAGAGGAGAACCGTGCACACACGTGGACCGGCGGTGGTTTGTTGTTGTTGATGATGATGATGATGATGATAGCATAAAAAATAACATGTAAAAGTTTAATTAAGTTTTTCGATTAAGAATTAGGCATCATCCATGTGGTTAACTTCATTATGTTTTCTACTGTTTAATAACTTTTGTTTAAAATAATAAATAATTAATTAAAAGAAAAATAATTTATAATGTGTTTTAAAGAATTTGTAACCAGCTAGGTTCACAATATTGGAATGTCTACTCGATTAGACCGTCACGTCTAAGTAAATAGGTTATCCAACCATAACATCTCTGGAAAAATGGAAACCTGTCAATGTGTGCATTCCATGCAAGTTGTGTGGGTCGTCCGGGATATCGAGTATTGATCGGTTCGGAAGAGCTCTCTTCACTTCGTAATCTCCTAGTACTTTCCGATCAGCTATCCATTATCGATGATTGCTGATATTCGGCCCCAATTCCCCAATAAGCGACGATAGATAGATAGACCCTAGCCGTTCGACGCCATTAGGCGCCCATTAATGATCGACAGAACCATACCAAAAGTTAGTTTGTTTGTTTATTGCGTGTTATTATTTCGATGAGAAACAATAATGCGCAAATTAGAAAGCATGGAACATGGATCTTTTAGGTTCAAATTTTAAGCAGACATCCTTGTGTTAACAAAAACACATGTTTTAAGCTTAAATTGGATTTTCCAATAAATTTCCAGACAAAATGGCCGTTTCTCGCTCTATAGTTTAGTAGTTTGAGGGTTAAATAAATAATTCTTTTTTATTTATAAAATTCTGGGATAAACCTATGAACTTTTGAACAATTAATATCCTAGACATGGACAGTAATTTTTGCTCCTTCGGATTCGACATTCAAAACATTCCCTCGTCTGACGTAAATAAACCTAGGAAATATAACTCATTCTCACAAGTTTATATCTAGTAGGTATTTATAAGTTTGGGCAAAAATCGTCCACAAAAATAGGAACCATATCTAAATCACCGATTTATAATGGAGAAAGATGCGTTGCTGGTGCATTGCTACGCACTTATTTCGTTCGGACAATATGAACGTGATTCAACGTGATTTTGTCAAAAGAAGCCTTTCTTCTCTATAATAAAATAAGTAACAGTATTCTATCGTCAACTCAACATAATTTTTCATTATACATAATTATATTATGGTGAAGTTAAATTGCCATAACATTAAAAGAGACTGAAAATTGTTATACCTTTCCAGATGGTTCTGAATTCTGATAACTGGGTGGTAAAGTACCAACCCTATTAATAAATGAGTAGGTATTGGTTTATTTACGAACATTATGCCTTTAATTAATTTAACAGTCAAGTAATTGATTTTAAAAGGCTTGCTGGAATCGCAAAGAGATTTCCAATAAACGAAACATTTTCTAGGAGTAGATTATATAACGGCAGCAAGAAACATTTTAAACAGAAATCTGCGTTAAAATATACTCTAATTGTGATATCGCAATATGTGATAAATTAGTAGATATTAAGCCTATTGTAAGCTCAGATTGCACACCAGAAATTGGCAAACTGTTTAGAGCCTTTTGTAAACTTTAACATCTTGTTACACAGTTTATGCAATCAATAAATGAATTTGAATCGCTTATACCGATTGTGCGGTTAATAAGTTTAATCTAACAAGTGATATATATATATACAGTAAAATCTCCTTATTCGCGCTTCCTTCATTCGCGTTTTCACTATTCGCGGATTAAAAAAATGCGACCCAATTCCTATATTCGCGGCTAGATTTCTCTATTCGCGGATCTAAATTCTAATCGGTACATACATAAGAAGGATTCCAATAGATATGAAGCCCAAATATCCTTTGTAAACGTGTCATCAAAAGGACTAATATTTGAAAAATCTCAGTGAAGGTTTAAGAATGGCAAATGAGCTTTGTGATTTTTTTATGAAAACTGATCCGTTTATAGAACAAAGTCTTATTTTTAAGAGGTAAATTGCTAATGCCACTGCTGAATATCAGTCTGAATTGAAGGAGCTTTTAAAAAGCGTCGAGCAAGAAAAAATTACAAAATTCTTTAAACCATTGCCTAAACCTGAAACTAATAATTAATCAAATATGGTCAAAAACTTAAACTAATTTTTTTTTTAATATATATTTGTTTTTATTTTGTTACCTAGGAACGTATCCCCTACAATCCCATATAAATGATCATTCCATATTCACGGATTCTGTATTCGCGGCATATTTACGGAACGTATCCCCCGCGAATAAAGAGCTTTTACTGTATATCACTTGGATATATCTTTGGAGTAATATTTATCTCGTTACTAAAGAAACTAGTCTTACTGGTTCTCATCATAAGGAAAACATTGTGAACGTTACAAATCTTTCTATAAACGCTTTGCAAACGTTTATTTTCTGTACCCACCATAGATAAACAGAAATTGAGCATTGACACTGGACTGACGAAGAGATTTTATTAGATTGAATGAGTTTTTATTAGAATTTTGATAAGAGATTTTCTTTGCTTCTACGTTCTAGAATTAAAAGTCTGATATTAGCTTGCTACGAGTGAAACATTTATTCCGTAGTAACCACTAAAGTGCGATGTTTATGGTGGACAGTTTGAGATTATGTTATGACGATGATTATGACAAAAAAATAAATAAATAAAAGCTATGTAGGTAACGTATAATTTAAATAAATATGTCTGAATAAAAACTTAAGAAGGTAGTGGTCATGAAAACGAAGTTAGTTTCAATTAATTTCATGTTTTTTTTTTGGTTTTTTGAGACATAAATAATCTGGTGATTGTGGAGGAGGGGAAAAATGGCTCCAATAGAGTTCCAGGCCTCCACAAATACTAGGACTGCAAAGGTATGTAGAGCTCAACCACATTCCAGTCTGTTCCCATTGACACCTATCTGTTCCTGACTAAATTATCCTACTTCAACGGATGTACAGACGTTGAAGTCAATGAACCAGGTTAGACAAGGACACAATCGGGATGCCTATCCGTATTCCATTTCACAGGGAACCTCTAGAGTAAGTATAAATAAAGCATATATTTCTTTAATCAAATGTAATCAAACCGGATGCATAAATTGAAAGAAAAACCAGCTGATTCAGAAGCAGATGATTAAAAATACCTTATTTGCATTTTACAGAAACCTAATTGCAATTTTATTTTCTTTCGAACAAGAGTGATACTTGCTTAGTCAACCTTGAGTTTTTGGGTCTGAGCGTGAGAAATTCGGGAAGAAACTTCTTCGATATCACCAGGAACACATAGGGTGAAAAGAGTTTCGGTTCCCACAGCTCCGGTAAATGTTTCTCACGCCTATTGAATTTAAATACACCATACTTCCTTCCCGCTGATAATAATAATTGAAAGAGAAATTATTGCTTGCTTAACGTACCTAACAAGCAACAAGGATTAACACTTCTTGCTGCGATAGTAGTTTATGAAAATGGTCTACCATACCATCATACCAGTTTACGTTAGAATCGTCAAAACATGCTACGATAAAGGTCGTATTACAAAATTATTAAATTGATTTTTGTTTTAATTAGTACTTTGACTTCACGCAATATCCTGATACATTGCTGATACAATAGGAAATTATTCTGCCAAATATTTGGTACCAATTGACCCATCCAGGGACATTAACTATGTATATTTACGAATTCAATAATAATATAAAAAAATATTTTGAAAAAACCGACTTCAAACGCCACTTAAAAGTATAAAATAATTTTAGTTTGTACACGTATGTTGAAGTCGGGCCAGCGTCGCGCATCGGTTTCATCGTTTCTATTTAGGCCCGTCCGTCTCACGGGCTAATTCAACAAGTATACCGGCCTAATAGTATTTACGATTTAATAATTTTAGTTACTTATATTGAAGTCGGACGGGCTTAAAATATAGAAACGAAGATAACATTGCGCAACGCTGGCCCGACTTCAACATACGTGTACAAACTAAAATTATTTTATACTTTTAAGTGGCGTTTGAAGTCGGTTTTTTCAAAATATTTTTTTATATTATTATTTTAAGCTTTTTAGTGTAGCTTCATGGGACCAATTCACTAGACCATTTGTTTTGCTCCTTAAAAAAAAGTATTGAAATATATTATTCCAAATAGAAATTTAGCATATGTATGTATGCTATGAAGTTTGCATGGTTAAAATCCTACACACACTCTGATCACGAGCGATTTGCTCTTATTCAATGAGGAGTTCCATCCTATATCTCCGAAGATATTCATCAGATCTTCACCAAACTTAAATGGAACCAACCTGACGATATGCCCTTTTAAATAAAAAAAAAATATTGAAATCGGTTCAGATTTGACAGAGTTATAGAGTAACATCGTCAAAAATTCGATTAAAAAAAATTATATTGAAATGCCGAATAGAAAAGCATTATGTATGTATGCTATGAAGAATGCATGGTTAAAATCCTACACATACTCTGATCACGAGCGATTTGCTCTTATTTATTGAGGAGTTCCGTCCTCCATCTCCGAAGATATTCATCAGATCTTCACCAAACTTAAATGGGACCAACCTGACGATATGTCCTTTCAAATAAAAAAAAAATTATTAAAATCGGTTCAGATTTGACGGAGTTATGGAGTAACATCGCCAAAAAGGCTTGTTCGCTTTAGGACAGATTCGCTTTACGACAGATTCGCTTTACGGCAGATTCGCTTTACGGCAGATTCGCTTTACGGCAAAAATTGTACAGGTCGAGATAAAATATGGTCTCCACTCCAAGGAAAACTTTCCTTTATATAATTATTATTGACCGAGCGAAGCGAGCTCTCCGAGTCTACTTGAGTGAATTTGCACTTGTCCGTCATTTGACTTTTTTCTTTAAACTAAAGTTAGGTTAGGTTAGGGTTATACATGAATATTCAGGTGCCCTGGGATCGTAAACCTACCTAAAGCTTACAAAAAAAAGTAAGTAAAAAAAATTGAATTTTTTTTTTTGATGCTAATATTAGGTACATTTTGATGATAGAACAATATAGGATGTGTTATAAATTATAATTATTGATGCTTCACTAATATTTTAAAGGTGCCGAGTTATGAAATTAGAAGCTTATATTCAAAATATATAGTGGCTAAAATAGTATTTTTAGAGGCTTATTGGTTGTGGCTAACTTAGTAATTTAGAGGCCAATAATGGTATTAAATAGAAGCTTGTTTAATTACATGCCAATTATAAATTATAATTAAAAGTTAAAACTATCTTTAGGGAATTATAGGATACCGCGAGTTCTCAGTTCGGGGCGAACCACTAGTTATATATTGTAATAATTAACTTTTAACATTAGACGTAATAAAAAATAATAATAGTTGACGCAAAACTGTTTTAACATGACTTGACCGATAGTAAATACAGCGCCATCTATTAGCATTAATGTATTAACTTGTTTAATGAATTTTTTAATTTTAAACAAAAATCTATCTATATATATTCGAGTTCACTGTACTTCTGCCGTAAAGCGAATCTGCCGTAAAGCGAATCTGCCGTAAAGCGAATCTGTCGTAAAGCGAATCTGTCCTAAAGCGAACAAGCGGCCAAAAAATAAAAATAAAAAAAAAAATAAAAAAAAAAAACATACGCGTCGAATTGAGAACCTCCTCTTTTTTTTGAAGTCGGTTAAAAAGAATTGCATTGATTGTTGTTATTTTGTTGAGAGGAAAGTCCATACCGCCCATACCCATATTTATAGAAAAACATGAAGTATCGGAAATCATCGATAATGGAGGAAGTATCGAAAAGTACTAGGCGAGCATAGACCAGTGAGAGTCTTATCGAACAAATCAATAAACGATATCCCATGCTTATCTGTTATCAACATGTTCTCTGGTTTCCAGCAATGGACTTAGAACTCTCAGGACTTAACAGTAGAGTTGATAGTTAAACAACGAAAGTACAGCGTGTCTGGTCGACCGTACGTCGGGAACGCGGACAGGTGCTCATTCCGCATTCAACAATCCACAAAGTGTCGGAATGCATAACGCATCCAGTTTTTTTCTGTGAATATCGATCAGAAAATAGTTTAAAGATTTACCACTTGCCACTTTTGTGGATGCTTATACAGTTGCGAATCATTCATCAAAGATTCAAGTTCAGATTCAGCCCTCTCGAACAATGTTCTCCTGAAAGAGTACGATTTTTTTTACTTATCGAATTTTATTGCACACATCACTACACAACACATAACACTGTAAATAATAATTTTATTATAATCAATATCCTCCAAGACAGCGTTTTTGAATTTTAAAAGCTTTTATTTAAAAATCATTTCTGTTTTTAACAACTTCTAACGTCACACTAATAAGTGTGTGTGTGCGTGTGTGCGTGCGTGCGCTTGTGTTTGCGCGCGAGTGTGTGTGTGTGTGTGTGTGTGTGTGTGTGTGTGTGTGTGTGTGTGTGTGTGTGTGTGTGTGTGTGTGTGTGTGTGTGTGTGTGTGTGTGTGTGTGTGTGTGTGTGTGTGTGTGTGTGTGTGTGTGTGTGTGTGTGTGTGTGTGTGGTGTGTGTTACTCATTCACGCCACAAGTAATAAAACGCTCCCACCCAAAGGGGTATTAACATATAGGCTACATTATATCCTGGAAAATTAAAGGTTTTCGGGTATAAAGCGGGTATCAGCAAAAATTTTCATAAATTCCTCTCTTATATCCCGGGATAAAAGTAGCCTATGTGCTATTCCAGACTATAATCTATCTCTGTGCCAAATTTCAGCCAAATCGGTTCAGTCGTTGCGACGCGATTGAGTAACAAACATCCATACATCCACACTTTCACATTTATAATATTAGTAGGATATAATAGGAGAAATAATAGGATTAACTGGATAGAAAACAAAAATGAAATTTTAAACAATAATGACCTGGCTCTAATGATGTTATCAGGATGGTGTAAGGTTTTCTATTTGATTTTCCAAAACGTAGGTCACTCCAGTTCAGACTTCGACCGAATTGAAGTGGGTATCTAATCAAGATCAAGATGTATTACGGCCAAATTACAGCTATTCCGGTCACCGTAATATGTACCTAATTTGTTAGGGGATCAGCATTATTGCGTGCAAAATCTAGCCTACTTCCGAATAGGAACACCATGAGTTTGGATCCTGTACATAAATAAGTCCTAAATGCCGCGCTGCGGCGATATCGATGAGGTTTCAGGTTTATGCAAGGTGTAACGGAAGGGGGGTATCAACCCTGAAGGAGGTGAATGTGCTCATGAAACTGAACAACTTTCCCCAAGGAACATAGGTCGAAATATGAAAAAAAAAATTTGGACCTCCCATACAAAATTGACGATCCGCTCATTGATTGACTATGGTTAGTATGGTATGAGTTATCTATGCAGGCGACGTGCCATATTTTATAGAAATACATAGAAAACACTAGTGTCGCGGCGACACGTCGTCTGCTGTTCTGCCCTCGTAATTAAAAACACAGTAACTTAAAGGTAACTTCTATTTAACTTACTGTGTTTTCAATTACGAGGGCGTGTTGCTGTCTGCGGTCGGCTACGAACTCGTACCTTCAGTCAGTTTCATATTTTACTTTCGAAAAAAATTACATAGACATATTTAGCTTCATCATGGTCACCCCATAAAAGGTTAGAGGGTCACTCCACTATCAGAGTCAGTGTTGATTGACACAATTACAATATTTATTGCATCGTAAAGCAGTTAGGCTTTCCGGAACACTGTTATGGGGTCGGACGAGCCATTGTATAAGGTGCGATAATCATTGCGTGAAACGTAGTGATGAGAAATGTAATGGCGGCGATAATTTAATTGGATTAATAGTAGTTTGTTTTTATTTTTAACTTTTTTAAGCAAAATCAACAGCGAGCTATAGTAAAAGACAAACGATTTTCTCGATAAATGACAAAAACATAAAAGTTTCCGCACCATCGTACAAGATTTAACACCAGCTATTATTAAGATCGAGCAAAAGAATAAGTTTATTGTATGAAGAGTGAAGGCTCTCTTAAATTCCGTAACTAACCAAGATTACGTACGATTACGTTTTCGGGCAACCCAGCCATAGTGTTATTTGATAGCAAATAAAGTTGAATTGTAAGTTGTAACTGATGAGTAAGGACCAACAGAGTAGGTACATATATCTATCCTATCACCAATGGTTGCCTGGTAGAGATTACTCTGTAACGATAAGGCCGCCTTTGCATGCGTAGTTTTCAGATGTTTCTTTCTTGTGTATAATAAAGTTTTTATCTATCTATCTATAAATGTAAGTATAAATTACATATAGATAGATAGATAAAAATAAAAAAAGACGTTTGGCACTCGGGGACTGCCGCGGTAAAGCTATTGCATAGCATTTTTTATCAACGCCATCTAGCGGTAAGCCGCTAGATGGCGTTGATAAAAAATGCGCCATCTAGCGGCTCACCGTAGAGGAGTCCCGTGTCAGGTTATTTTCGTTACGGAATTTCTGGATTCGGTTTCCACGCTAGCCCGCGATAGAAGTATATGCAATAGCTTAATAAATGTAATTAAAAAAGACGTAAAAATGAGTGAGAAAAGACATAAAAATGACTGAGAAAATGACAGTTACAAAGAAATATAATAACTTCTAATTTCTCACACGAGATGACGAGACACGTGACAGTTTTATAATAAGGCATTTATAGTTTAAAATGATACTGTAATAGGTATTACAGAGACAATGCATCGTGATCAGATCATTTTATATAATGGGGTTTTCTTATGGTTTTCTAGTGCAGAAAACTATTAAGATTGCTTCTAATTGCTTACGATACCTACTCGATTCTATGTGTAGACACAAGCATGGTTTTTTATGTTTTTTTAATCGATGACACCAACACTGATGCATTTACTAGGTAATTGTATACTCATTAAACATTTCTGTGGCGGTGTCGTGTGGTGCGGGTTGTTACGTTCCCTCAAATATGGTTGAGCGAAGCAATGGCTGGATCATGCGTCATGCTCGTGAACGGGTGCCACCAACGGGAATGGGTCTGCTTTGACTGCCCATCTTGACATGCGTTGGATTGGTATACCTACGTATGCATTTTTGAAGCTTTATTGTGGAAGTACTGTATACATAGCATAGCTTTGTAAAAAATTTTTTTGAAAAGAGCAACTGCTGAGTTTCTTACCGGCTCTTCTCAACAGAATCTGCATTCCGAACCGATGGTAGATTTATGACGTGTCATAAGAGCTACAAGTTAGCCTATATGAAATAAATAAATTTTGAATTTTGAATTTGAATTTGAATTGCCTGCAGCAAATATACGCCGAGTAACTCTGCAAATGTTCGCCAAGTAGGTACTTTGGCCCAATGAGTACTAGGCCCTTTTTTTCAAAAATGAATATCAGTCAAGGTGAACTTGATTACTATTCTCCTCTCCACTCCAAATAAGCAGAAAACTTGTGTTAGGAGTGGGTACGATAATAGTGTAACGGGTGGGGATCGAACCTGCGACCTTTCAGTTTTCAGTCCGCACCTTTAATCGTTGGGCTATGAGACTCTCTCTCTTAAACTTCCACCACTTACCTCCCCAACCAAGAAAGAAAGCAAAGTTTCCAAGCAAGCAATACCACCACCACTCACATGCGCCACCACACAAGACTTTCATACTACTCTCGACGCACGTTTCGCCCCGACACCGGAACATCCTCAGATGTCAACTTTGTATTGTAAAGTCTCAAAAATTAAATTTAAAATTGTCTCTCTTTCTATCGCGTAACTCTTATCCCTTCGCACTCTATGAATTTAGGCCCTTCGAAGAGGTACGCTATATACTTGTAGCTCCGGTGTTTACTGCGAAGTGCATCAGACTTGCTTCTACTAATGGATAATTAATTGTTATGCGTAGGTACATAGATATTATTTTGTTTTTATCCGACTAAAATGTAGGAAGTTTCGGGAAAGAATAAAACTTCTTCTTTTAATGTCGAGTATGTTATATATTTTACTTTATAGCTTACAATATGTTCACAGCAACGGATATGTTTAGAGTGAAATTCAACGTAAAAAATCTTCTCACACGAATCTTCACAGATTTTCTTAACCTGTAATGAAATAAAATTGTTTTAGTCGGTATTTTGTTATTGTAGCTAGGTACCTAAGTCCTACGTTAAGTTTAAGTTACGTTCCCTCAAATATGGTTGAGCGAAGCAATGGCTGGATCATGCGTCATGCTCGTGAACGGGTGCCACCAACGGGAATGGGTCTGCTTTTGCCTGCCTGTGTTAACATGTATTGAATTGTATTTATTTGTATTTGTATTGTATTTATTTTTACTTGTATTGTACTCAGGAAAATTCATCGTGGAAGCACTGAATACATAGCATAGTTTCAATAACAATTGTAAATTTTTATATTTTTTTGAAAAGAGCAACCGCCGAGTTTCTTACTGGCTCTTCTCGGCAGGAAAGGCATTCCGAACCAGTGGTAGATTCATTGACCATTCAAAAGTGCTTGTAAAAGTTTATTTGAATAAAAAATATTTCTATTCTATTCTATTCTATTCTACTAATTATTGTCATGAGAAGGATTAGTAGGCCTAACAATATATTGTTAATACGAAAGTTTGTAAGAATGGATAGTTTAATTTTTTTACTCCTTCATCCCACAACGAATATATGAACCGATTTGGCTGAAATTTGGAAAGGAGATAGCTCACACCCAGGATTAACATATTCGCTACATTTTATGCCGGAAAATTAAAGAGTTCCCGCGAGAATTTAAAACGGACAAAAGTAGCGGGGATTCATCTAGTAAACAGACATATGTATAAAAAGTAGGCACAAAAAAATAATGTCCTATTTAACTCTTATTAAAGTTGATTGTTCAAAATTGCTTCAACCAGATGATAGATGGCCAGAAAATCAACCATCTTTGGTCTCATCAGATATTCACATGTACTGCCACGTGGTCGTCCCGAAGAACTCATGGGTATCGGCACGTCATGTTTTAATACACCTAATTAGGGTTCCGTACACAAAGAGTGGCGACGCGACCCTATTAATAATCCTCCGCTGACACTCTGTCCATCCTTCAGCGGGCTGTATCTCATGAACTGTAAAACAAAGTCGCTTTCTGTGTCCCTATGTACGCTTAAATATTTAAAACTACGCAACGGATTTTGATGCGGTTTTTTTTAATAGATAGAGTGATTGAAGAGGAAGGTATATATGTATAATAACATCCATTAACAGTGAATGACATAGGCTATATATTTATATATTTTATACCCGTGCAAAGCCAGAGCGGGCCGGTAGTTAATAATAATAAAAACTTGAGAGGTGTCAAGGGACACCCGGATGGAACGAAGTTCAATGCGAAATAGAAATGAAAATGTCTGGCTTGCTTTCTATAAGAGAGAGAGAGACAGACAGAGAAACATGAGAGAGAACTATAGCAAAAAGTGTCGTGACAACTTTTCGTAAGAATTTTTTCCGTCTAGCCCCCTTTCACAACGCGCGATAAGGAACTTCGTTCCAATATAATAATCTTTATTTTCAGATAAAAATACTATTAGATAGAATGTATCGTAATGTACCGTAATAGATAGAATGTAGATAGGGACCTACTTGTAATTTTCACAGAATGTGTATTTCTATTGCTGCTATAAGAACACCAATAAAAATTGTAAATAAACAAAAGTTTATTGTATGGAGACTCCATACAATAAACTTTTGTTTTCGCTCGATCTTAATAATAGGTGGTGCTAAATCTTTTCCAATGGTACGGAACACTTTGTGTGCGGGACCGAATCGCACTTGGCCGGCTTTTTAATGAAACTACTCTCTATGACATATATGTACCAATACGAATGTTAAATCAATGATCTTTTTGATAGCTTTTATTTAACTTGCAATATATGTTTGTATGTATGTACTATGTTTGTTCGGGTGCAATCTTGCGACTCATTGTTTATATAATTGTTTATCTACACAGCTAAATCTCGCGACAAGCTTTTATATCATATAAATTGTGTAATGAAATTGTTACAAGTTGATAGTAAAGTTTTAAAAGAAAAGTTATTTTATTATTTTTAGCGCATTTAAACAAAAGATTGTTTTAAAAAAAAGACGTGTGGCATTCGGGGACTGCCGCGGTAAAGCTATTGCATAGCATTTTTTATCAACGCCATCTAGCGGTGAGAGGAGTCCCGTGTCAGGTTATTTTCGTTACGGAATTTCTGGATTCGGTCTCCACGCTCAAGGCCCGCGATAAAAGCTATGCAATAGCTTAAAAGTTATTTACTTTTAATTTATTTGAAGCTTTAAACGCGGGGCTTGTTGTACCCGTAGCATACCTGCTTAACTAACGATTTTCAGAAAAAACTAATACTTATAGTGTTTTGACATTAGGTTATTAAACTACTTAGGTGCTTACTTAATTACAATGACTTATGAGTATGTTACCAATACGAATGTTAACTTATATCCAGTATATCCTACAAATATAATAAATACCTAACTTACGAAAGTTAGTGGGTCGAAGTCGAAGTTTTTTTTTTCCATGACAATTCCATGACAAGATATTCCTTGACTGCGATCTCACCTGATGGTAAGTGACGATGCAGTCTAAGATGGAAGCGGGCTAACTTGGAAGGGATATAGCAGTGTAAATTCAACCAATACCCCTAATCGGGTTCTACACGCCATCGTGCCGGAACGCTAAATCGCTTGGCGGCACGTCCTTGACGGTAGGGTGGTAACTAGCCACGGCCAAAGCCTCCCACCAGACCAGACCAGATACAATTTAGAAATTATAAATTCCTAAATTGCCACCGCCGGGAATCGAACCCGAGACCTCCTAGTTATAAGACCACAGCGCTCACCACTGCGCCAGGGAGGTCATCAAAAGACCAAGTAAGTCTCGTTAAAGTTTTACTCTATGTGACTGATGTTATCTTTAAATAGGTAATTAGGAAGTTTTAAGCTAAGTGGCAACCGAGTAGAGGAAATGGATTCCATTTTCGGACAGAAGCTTTTAAACGATAACCAAGTACCTAACTACCTACCTACAACCTAAATACTAATGACTTCCAAGTATGCCATGCCAACGTATCAACCCACGTACGCATTAGAAAACGTGCATTAGTGAGTTAGGTAAGTAGTAAATGCACTCAGGGCTAAGCAATCTATTTTTTTTTATTTTTAGCGATCAAACGAGCAGGCGGGTCACCTGATGTTAAGTGATTACCGCCGCCCATGAACATTTGTAGCACCTGGCGGCGCGGGACGGCTAGAAACTAGATTGTTTGGTTTCGATGTGGACTGTATAATTTTCGCGGGGTTTGCTCAAATCCGACTGGGTTGGGTTTGGGCCGCGGAGTTATGGGAGTGTCTATAGGAAAAGGGTAAAGGCACTGACCTGAATCCTTAGGAGCGGCGCCGCGATACTTCAGCGAGCCGCGCGTACATTCATGGATACTTTTCGATGCTTCACTCTTCCTTTCTCACTTCTTCGACTGACGAAAACCAAGAAGGCAAGTTTGTTGGCAAGTCCAGATCAACACTGAATCACTAGGAGCGGCGCGGCGATGCACCAGCTTTAGCGGCGCGTTTACGTTAATTGACGGTCATCGATGCACTGACACTTCTTCAGGCCAGGGGGGGTCGGTATTAGGTAGGAAATTTTGACAGGATGGTCGGATTCGAGCGGTTAAACGAAAACTATTCGCGCTTCGGCGCGACCATGTCCCCGGGCTTGAAGGGCTACCTTCAAAGAAACTACGACGCGGAGAGTTTAAACGAAATTATTTATTGACTTAAGTATAATAAGCTAACCTAACTAAATAAGAATCCTAACCTAAGCAGATGAGTTGAAGTTAAACTAATTACTGTTTAGGTAAGGGACAAAGACGCACTACAGGACGTAGATAGGTACCTGTAGCAGTACGAACGCGGACAACACGCGTGACACCATTCGATCCAGGAAAAACTTCCTCGACTAGCCCTAACGGCCAGTGAAGAGGCGGTGCATTATCGACGGTAATTATTACCACATCTCCCTTAGCGATCGGATTGGTTGGCGTGTTCCATTTGTTTCGAGTCTGTAGCGTATGTAAATAATCAGCCTTCCATCGTTTCCAGAATGACTGAACAAGTTTATCAATAAGTTCTTGACGCGAGAGCAAATGTAACGGACCATCTGCTATCTCCCTAGCCGGAAGATATTTTAAGGGGGTGAAAGTGAGAAAATGAGCCGGTGTCAACGCGAGAGGTTCCGATGGATCATTAGATAGCGTGCGGCACAATGGACGGGAGTTCATTACTGCCTCGATCTGAGCAAGCACAGTATTGAACTCTTCCAAGGAAAGAATTTGGTCGCCTATCACGCGATATAGATGAGTTTTGAGGCTCTTAATGTTGGCCTCCCAATTACCGCCAAAATGGCAAGCAGTTGGAACATTAAGTGACCACTCGATGCGATTTTCGGCTAGTATGTGACCAAATTCAGACCTGAAGTGTTTGGACGCTAAAAATTCGTGCAATTCCGAAAGCGTGCGCTTGGCGCAAACATAATTTGACGCATTGTCGGAATGAACGCGAGCGACAAAACCGCGGCGGGATAAAAAACGCTTAAACGCCCCGAGGAAACTATCTGTACTTAAGTCGCTGGCAACTTCTATGTGTACAGCGCGAGTGGTTAAGCACACGAAAAGACAAACGTATGCCTTCATTGATCGAATTCCACGACCGCGAGAAACAGTCACCTTAAAAGGCCCTGCGTAATCAGTGCCAGTGTGTATAAACGGTTTCACGGCCGGCGTAACTCGACAGGAGCGGTGATCTGCCATTTCTGGAAAGTTTGGTTTAGCGCGGAGTCTAAAGCAGGGTAGACATTTGTGTACCCGGCTTCGAATTAAATTACGAGCGGAAAGAATCCAATACCTCTGACGGAGTATGGACATCAATAAATCTGGACCTGCATGACAATTGACTTTATGATGATAGTCAACTAAAAGATTTAATATATGATCCTTTCGAGGAAGTATAATCGGATGTTTTGTATCGAAACTTATATCGGCGTTTCTCAGACGACCTCCGACTCTAATGATGCCGTCCTGAAGGAAAGGTTTGAGACGTTGAAACATTGGACTACAACGTTTACCTGCTTGTAAATTAACAATCTCGTTCGCGAAGTGAAAGCGCTGAAGTTCACGCAATATTAAACTTTCAGCGTAATCCAGATCCGATGCAATCACCGTATCACGACGCGGTAGTAGCTTAGCGAAGCGGCAAACGAAAACCACACAACGTATGAATTTCGACCATGACGAAAAGCGATCAGCTAGCGAAATTATTAAATTTCTTTCACTGCTTTCTGCAGTGAGCAAAACGTGTTTCTTTTCCTCTGGAGGCTGTGACACGGTGGAAGGATTGAAAGCGGTAACAGGCCAAAGATTTGAATCTAACTCAAGCCATTTAGGACCAGAGAACCAAAGCGGGTGATCAGTTATTTGTGCGGGGGTAAGACCTCGCGACAAACAATCAGCGGGATTTTCCGTGCCTTGCACATGGAAAAAAGTTTGAGCGGGAAATTCATTTTGAATTTTGGTGACCCGATTGGCCACAAAAGTGTCCCAACGATGAGGTGAGGAGTATACCCAACACAACGCCACCGTTGAGTCTGAAAAGGCGAGAACTCGGTCAATAACAAGGCGGTTATGGCAGGCTTCAATGACCTTGGTCATTAAGCTGCTCAGCAACAGAATGGCACAAAGCTCCAACCTCGCAAGCGTTATAGTCTTGCGAGGCGAGACTTTGGATTTAGCTGTTATTAAAAAGACTGCGTTTTTGCGAATACCTCTGCTGTCTTTCACGTGGAAGTAAATTACTCCTCCGTAAGCCTTTTCGCTCGCATCTGCAAACCCCACGATCGTAATGATATCGCCGGTCGAGATGCCTACGTGCCGTGGAATTTTCAATTCGCTGAGCAAAGGTAGTTCTCTTTTGAAACAAGACCACTGATCAGCAATGTGACCAGGGGGCACATCGTCCCAATCACATTCACACAACCAGAGTTGTTTAATGAGAAGCTTTGCATATAAGACGACGGGAGCAACGAAACCCATGACGTCCCATATCCTAGCGACACATGACAAAATGGTACGTTTTGTACAAGATTCAGCGGGAACACTAATTTTGAGACCGAAATAGTCTGTTGCGGGAGACCAACATAGGCCGAGCACCTTATGTGGCTCAGAGTCCTCAAACTCTTTAATCGCGGAAAGTCGATGCGACAGCGGAATCGAATTTAACACCTTTTGTGAGTTGCTTGTCCATTTCACCAGGTCGAACTGACCAGCTTTCATCAGAGCAATCACTTCGGCAGCGGTGGAGATAGCATCGTCTTCATTGTCAATGCTATAGACAAAGTCATCCATGTATAGCCCTATATCTAAAGTTTCTTTAGCGCGCGGGTAAGAAGCACCTTCGTCTGAAAGAAGCTGCTTCACTGTACGAAGAGCATGAAATGGACTTGACTTAAGCCCGAAACAAACGCGGTTAAATTCATAGACCCTTAAGGGTTCTTGCGGAGAAAAGCGGTATAAAATGCGTTGGAATCTGCGATCACATGGACGAACTCCAATACAAAGAAACATCTGACGAATGTCAGCTGAAAGAGCGGTACGATATAAGCGAAAATTAACAATAATATTGAATAGATTCCCTTGTAGATTCTGACCGCCATACAGAAGGTCATTGAGGGAAACTTGAGTGGTTGTCTTGGAACTGGCGTCCAGGACAACGCGCAACTTAGAAGTCAACTTGTCATCTCGTATGACCCCATGGTGCGAAATCGTATACGAGGGCAAGCTCTGCGTTGCCTCCGTGTCCGGGGGTGCGGGAGAGATATAACCTTTGTCTAGGTATTCGGTAATGACGTTGTCGTAGGCCTCCTTAAGCTTAGGTGACGCTAACATTTTACGCTCTAAGCAAAGGAAGCGAGTTTTAGCCTTTTTAAAAGAATCGCCTAACGACAATACATCACCCTTAAATGGAAGTGCGACTACATATCGTCCGTCTGCCTCACGGGTAGTCGTGCTGCTATAAATTTCTTCACACG
Organism: Hipparchia semele; assembly: GCA_933228805.2. Lineage (NCBI taxonomy): Eukaryota > Metazoa > Arthropoda > Insecta > Lepidoptera > Nymphalidae > Hipparchia > Hipparchia semele. The sequence goes on from OW121719.1 coordinate 2,822,128, forward strand.
CCGTGTCATCTGGACTTAATTGTTTCGGTGCGTTCACCTCTTCTATTTGCCAGAATTTTCGCACAGCATCATCTAGCGGATCTGTAGCACAACAATATGATACCGTGGCGAAGCTGTTAACACGTACAGGAGCAGAACCAACGATAACATAGCCCAACACCGTTTCTAGGGCTAGCGGTGAGGTACAATTCGATTGACCTTGAACCTTGCGAGATAATAGGAGATGCGGAAAGATTGAAGCTCCAATCAGCAGATCAATGTCTCCTGGAGTGGAGTAAGTGTCGTCAGCCAAAGGTAAGTTATTGAAATTTATCAAACTCGAAATATCTATCGGGACTGTGGGCAAGAGTTCCGTTACCTTGTCTACCACGAGCGAGTCCATGTTAAAACAAACGCTGAGATCAAACCTAGAGAAAAATCTAATAGAAACTGCGCCTTGGATCGGTTTGGTTGTACCTCCAATCCCTTTAACTACAGAACAGTTTGGATTCTGGTTTGTCTTTAAACCTAAGCGTTGACATAAATCCCGACTGACGAAGTTACTCTGTGAAGCACTGTCCAATAATGCGCGCGCAGAGTACTCCTTGCCTTTGGCGTCGAAAACTATAACGCGTGCGGTAGCGAGCAGCACCGTAGTCGGTGCACGAGAAACATTACAACTCGATAAGGAACAAAGCGATACTTCCTTGGAGTGCGCGGGTGAACCTGAAGGTTTCGAGTTACTAGTGCCGGTAGTGCTGATAGAAGCAGGAGGCTGCTCAACAACACCGGGCATCTTCTGCGAAGAAGCATCACTAGAAGCCGCACTCGAAGTTGCGGAATTTGCGGTTGCGGAATGCCTGTGGAGCATACTATGATGAGGTAACGAGCACCAGCGGCACCTTGACTTGCTAGAACAAGTGGCCAACCGGTGGTTTCCAGTGCAATTTATACAAAGATTATTCGCCTTAACAAACTTGAAACGATCTTCAACGGACATCTTATGAAAGGCGGAACAATTATATAAATGTTCGTGTTGTGAGTTACAAAGAGAACACAAAGACTGTGCAGACGTAGTCGCGGTACTAGTATAGGTATGCGTCGGCTTGGGTGGTTTGTGAGGCTTAGATGCCGTATCCACCTTCCGCTCAGCACTTTTCGGAACTTCTTGTTTCCCGGAAGTGCGTTGCAGTACCTTAATATGTTCGCGAATGAAAGCAACGAAATCGTCATACAAGGGTATCTCACAACTATGTTTATTCAACTCGAACAGGCGAACAGTCTCCGGATCTAACTTCTTTTGAGCGAGGTATAAAAATATGAAGTCAGCCAGATTACTCAAATTTAAATTTTTAAGCGCGGCGATCGACGATGCAAAAGTGTCCAAAAAATTTTCAAGGTTGGTCGGAGTCGCGTTTGACATCGCCTTAATGTTATAAATTTGATCCATATACGACGTAGCCAAATAGCGTTTATCTTCAAATTTATCTACTAACGTTTTAAAAATTAATTCGTAGTTTTCTGCGCACGGTGTAATACCGGCACAAGCTAATTTCGCCTTTCCCGACAGCTTACCTAAGAGATAATAAAGTTTTTCGGCATCCGTAAGGGACTTATTTTCGTGTATAACAGTTTTAAAGTTAGCGTAGAAGAGACTCCACGATTTTAAATCGTATCCATCGAAAGACACTAATTGAATCGGGGGCAAATAAGGTTTAAGTCTTCGCGGCTCATTCTCATTCTCAACCTTATTATCATCGGCGTACTGCGAGACTAAGCGCTTGATACGACCGTATAGGCGTTCGAACGATAACAAACATTTGAACTCCGGCTTCGCTTTCGGGTTCAGTGCTAATAAACGATTATTATAATCCTCCACTATTTTACTGAATTCAGAGCGTAACGTATCGACATTACTACTTGCGTCGAGAAATTCTTCCCGGACCGACGGGTTAACGCCTATGTTTTTCGATAAATCGAATGTTTCTTGTAGATACTCAAATATCGAATTGCGTCTCTGTTCTAATAGAATTAATTGTATATCTGCGGTATCTTCAGTCTTCGTCATTTTGAATATAAACTAGATTCAAAAATGTCGAGACTAAGTTCCTAATACACGAATGAAACTTCGATTCGGCGTATAAGTATTTAAAGTTATGAATTTCAGCAAAAAGTGAAAGGGAGCGAGCGGGCGGTCACGGCCGCGATGAAGGTCACGCACACCGCTGTAATCTAAGATACAAGTACTTGCAACTATGCACCGATGGCCAAGCGAATACGTTTATGACGCGTAGGTAATTACACAAAATAATTACTTAAAATAACTACTAATAAACTAATATTTCGATTAATATCTATACTGGGATAGATCGGGATGCGATATACGATTAGGATTACGATAAATAAGTAACGTATGACCTATCTATCACCTATATGAGCTATATGTAGGTACCTAGTTAATACCTAAATGAACCCTATTTCCTAAGCAATGCGGGACGAACGATAATAATTCGCTTAGGGAACAAGATTTTAGGACGCGGGAAAACAATTACCTACTTGGAAATTGTAAAACTATCGAGAAAATTAGCGGTAAAATCCGGTTCGATTGGAACCAAAAAAATATGGCGGCGCGGGACGGCTAGAAACTAGATTGTTTGGTTTCGATGTGGACTGTATAATTTTCGCGGGGTTTGCTCAAATCCGACTGGGTTGGGTTTGGGCCGCGGAGTTATGGGAGTGTCTATAGGAAAAGGGTAAAGGCACTGACCTGAATCCTTAGGAGCGGCGCCGCGATACTTCAGCGAGCCGCGCGTACATTCATGGATACCTTTCGATGCTTCACTCTTCCTTTCTCACTTCTTCGACTGACGAAAACCAAGAAGGCAAGTTTGTTGGCAAGTCCAGATCAACACTGAATCACTAGGAGCGGCGCGGCGATGCACCAGCTTTAGCGGCGCGTTTACGTTAATTGACGGTCATCGATGCACTGACACTTCTTCAGGCCAGGGGGGGTCGGTATTAGGTAGGAAATTTTGACAGGATGGTCGGATTCGAGCGGTTAAACGAAAACTATTCGCGCTTCGGCGCGACCAGCACCTAAGACACTACCAGTGCGTTGTCAGCTTTTCAGGAATTTGTTGGTCCGCCCCTTGAGTTACCCTATGTTGTAATTTAGTGGGAACATCTATAGGTACGTATTATACCTAATGACAAGTGTGAATTAAAAATTTAAATCACCCCCCATCATGTGGAATCTATGATCGGTCTAAGTCACAGATTATGAATTGGGTATTTGACAATATCCTTTTTTATAACGGTTTTTAATATTATAAACAAAAATGTCACTTTTCTTTTTTTAATATCTTAACTGGTCTCGAAAATATCGAGTTTTAAGTTTCCTGTTAGAAAAAGAGAATAGGTAGGTACTATTGGAACATGACGTCACAATTCAGTAGGTCCATACACTCTCCGTACTTTTAAAGAAATACTTTTTCTTTCTCTTTTCGACATAAACCTTAACACAGAGTGTAGACTGCATAGGTACTTTTACAAAATGGGAAAGTGATTGTTTATTGGTTTTTTATTTTACAAAGGATCCCTAGTTGTTCCCGGGATAAAATATACACTCCTATATACTCGTAATTCTCTAACTGCCTATCAAAATCACATCAAAATCGGCTCAGCCATTCCAAAAATTTTAGGCCTTAGTACAAACAGATAGACAGACATCGAAAATGTGTGTGGGTTATACCTACTATCTTTAAAATAACTATATTTTTGAGTCAGCTATTTCGAAATCAGACAGACACTTCAATTTTATTATTTGTATAGGTACTCGAACATACTTTTTTTTTAAAGAAAATTAGCCAAGCTGAAGTTGACTAATATCCTCCTATCCCCTCCAAATAAGCGGAAAGCTTGAGTGGTTACGACAATAGTGCAACGGGTGAGATTTGAACCTGCGACCTTTCAGTTTTCAGTCCGCACCTTTAACCGTTGGACTATTGAGGCTTTTAAACTCTAACAGATTACACTGATCGTAAATTAAGTAGGTACCACCTATTCCCAGAAAGCACTTTACGTTAAATTCCTTTAGATAACAAACGTTTAAAATAATTAAATAGTGTGAACAGGTGAGGTACTTGACCTTAAGACATTAGAGTTCATCAAGGGGCAGACATCCGAGAAGATTTAAGTTCAGATCTTAATGGGAACAATTTAGGAATCTTAATGAATCCTGAATCTTATGGGAATAACTACTTAAATAGCTTCGTTGGTACCTTTTGTTCCCTAAAAATCTTTATAGTTCTTTTAATTCACGAGGGCGCGTGAGCTTTACTTGTGGTTACGTCGTGTACATGCACATTGCGTAAGTGGGAGCCTAGGAGCCTAGGTGGGAGCGGTCAGGCGCGAGCAAGCTCTTGCTCACACTTAAACAGATACTACTTATATACTTATTGGTTGGTTTGTCCTTCAATCACGCCCCAAGAGTTACGGATCGATTGATTTTTTGCATGGGTAGGTATAGTTGAGGGGTGAGGACCTGGAGATTGGCAAAGGCTATTTTTTAATCTCGGAAAAACAAAGGTTTTCCGCAGAAAATTATTAAAAACTTAACCTTGGTTGCGGGGCAAAACTATAGTAGTTTTGCCCCGCAACGAACTATATTTATTTAAAGAATATTAGTAGATATGTAGCCATGCTGAACTGTTAGCTCTCCCCTCCAAATAAAGGTTAAGCTTGGGTTAGGAGTGGGTAGGACAATAATGAAACGGATAGGAATTGAACCTTAGACTTTTTAGTTTCCAGTCCGCAACTTTTAACCATTTGGACTATTGAGGCTTAAATAAATATTAAGTTTGAGCTATACGTGCCATGAGCTGACACCCCTTAAACTAGGAGGATTAAGCTCTGGAGTGGCCATAGGATGCGTACCCCTCTGTAAGTTTTTATTTGACGGGTATGCCCAGCGGTCATACCCGTTATATAAAACTGTTTGACTCGCGTCACGCACCTGTCAACAACGTATGGTTAGCGGAGGATGAGCTCCGGTATAATATGCCGACTATGAGTGATTTTCCTTCTAAAAAAAATACCAAAAATATCCAGTTTATGAAAGGATAACATTACTTTTCTCCTGATATATTCTTTTATCCAATTAATGCACTATTTAAGGAGAAAACTTAAAAATACTGTTGATCCGAAAATGTTGCTACGGAATCGTACAAGAAATAATTTCGGGAAATTTTAAAAAATTAACCAATCTACTTATTACTCGATTGGAGCCCTTTATCATGAACTGCATAATGATTTGATTACATACAATTAAAATTACGATCGAATAGGAAAGGTTGGGGGTTTATGTTTATATTAATTTATAAACTTTAGGCAAACAATTTAATCGGTTATTTTGAAAAGGACGAGTCACACATTTCGTCAAAACTGAGTTAAGTAGAATATTCGTTAACATTTTATAATATTTTCTTGTCGTGTGACTGAGATTTTGTTGGTCTTGCATAGTAAAAATATATCATTAACTGTAGTAAACTCTTACTAGTAAACTGAGCTACTATTGTAGCTATGTCACTATAACTACTTTTTAACATTTTAAAATTTAATATAAATCCGACCAAAATCAGACCAAGTTATTTATACCTTTGCCTTAATCCTTACCAAAATAAATGTTTTTTCAAGCAAGGCTGTTTAAATACCTGCAAATTACTTTTTAGTTTATTAAAATCGGACATTCCATTCGAAAGATATTACAAGTTCATTGATGTAATTTATTCTGTTATCATTTTGTTTTCAATCATCAAGTCCCATACCCAAAGGGAGCCAGCGATACACTATTGCTAAATATATTATTATTTAGGTAAGTATGTCCTGCATTTACTGTGCGTTTATGCCAAAATGTTTAAAAAATAAATATCCACCCTTGCGAAGCCGGGACGGGCCGCTAGTATAATATAAGTAACCGATATAATTGCATGCGCAAAAATCATTACAAACATACACAGATTTGTGATTAAAAAGCCTTATTAATATTCAATCGCCACAATTAAATGCCCTCGTGCCACCTCGGTTTATGAAAAATTAAATTTTAATAGGTATTGTACCCATTCATAAAGTTGGATAAGCTTATCATTAACAGTATTTTTAAGGTAGTTTTTTGTTCAAAAATGAGGATTTTATTTTAAAGAAGTTGGTCACACTGCAAGAAAATTAGGGCTGGAAGCAGAAATTATATCGATATTGATATTTTCGGTGTGTATGGTATAGGTACATCATGTATTTTTTAATTTTCTTATAGAACCAGTTAGTGTTCCAACAAATGTCTACTATCCATTGATAAAACATGGATAAAAGTTTAAAAACTATAAACTTGACTACAAAATTGTATGAGGCATTTCTTAAATTTATTTATTTACTAGCTGATTTCCGTGACTTCGTCCGCGTGGCGTAGTTTAGAGTAACTTGCTACTATCCGCGAGAAGGTATGTCCTCTATCTCCGATAATATTTATTAGATCTTCACCAAAATTGAATAAAATAATATTTTTCAAAAACTTTCATCCCCTATCGCGGATGAACCTTATTGTTTATTAGGATAAAAAGTATCCTATATATTAGATTCAGAACATTCGATTTAGATTTATATTCTCATTTTATACAATTCATTAAAAACTTTTTAAGTCTTAGCCAGACCAACGAACAGTAATTGATTGCTAAATTGATTTAACAATATTTTAATTTATACTATTAGTTGAACTTCATTAATTCATTAATTCATTTAGAACTTATCGAAAGTCGATAATCGATAGTGTCGCAGCCCAAAATTGCTTACATAAATGACATGATTGTTTCGTGTAAGGATAGAACGTCCCTGTGTGTGAATTTGGTTGTGTGCGTATACTTTAAGGTTGTGTTTGGTAGTTTTGTCGTGTGCGTGCATAGCGACGTGATTGAAAAATGCACCTGTAGTAAGAAATTGTTTATGTGTGCTACCTCGCCCCGCACCGTAATTGACAGATTTTTTTGCAAAGAAATTAGACGTCAAGGCGTCTCCATCTAAAACACAAAAATTTTTTTCCTCCGAGCCCTTAAAGGAGGTGGGTTGATAAGGCCCAAAATCCGCCCCTCATACACTCGAAAAAAAAAAGTTCCAGATTCCGACAAATTGTAAATGTATTTATATACTTGAAGATATAAACTTTATTTTAATATAAAGTTTAGGTGATAAAAAAAATTGTAAGTTACAGAAAATATTACCCAAAAAGAGTGTTTCGGCTTTTTCATACATTTTAGTCGTTTTTTTAAGCTTTGATTTAATATTTTAGAATGAAGCGTTCACGGAACCAAAATAAATTAATACTCATATAAAAGCTTATAAAAAGGAGCATCATTATCAGTTACGTTTACCATGGTTCATGGAGCGCTTCATTCTAAAATATTAAATCAAAGCTTAAAAAACGACTAAAATGTATGAAAATGTAAGAAAAGTAAAAGAAACACTCTCTTTTTGGGTAATATTTTCTGTAACTTACTATTTTTTTAGCACCTAAACTTTATATTAAAATAAAGTTTATATCTTCAAGTATATAAATACATTTACAATTTGTCGAAATCTGGAACTTTTTTTTTGAGTGTATGAGGGGCGGATTTTCGGCCTTATCAACCCACCTCCTTTAAGGGGGTAGGAATGTCATGTAGGGGATGCTTAGGTTTTTTTTTACATTTAATGTAAACATGGTGTATTACGTAATAACCTAAGCATCTTTACTATCTACAGAAAGTAAAAAATTGAAATCTATCTACATAAGTACTTGGGTCTAAATAAAACGTTATTGATCGATATTATTAGATATATTTTTACTCTTAAAATATCAAAAAAATACATTATAAAACTAAATTAAAAATCATTACCATTAAATAATATAAATAGCCAAGTGTAAACGGTCATTTTTTATAACAATTTCATAAAATATATTATTACTTAATTTACCTCTAGATTTTCGATACAAAAGTATGAACTGTGGTTTTTTGTACTGATTTAATTTCTAATACACTTGCTACAAATACATGAAGCACCTAAAATGACATCTAATCTCAATATACTATGACAATACTACTTCAACAGACCAACGACAAATACATTTTATTTTTATATAATTATATTTAAATGAGGGTCCAGCATTTATATAACATAACCTAATTTAGGTATAGTTATATAACTTTTATCGTTTCCACAATGCTAATCGATTTAAAGAACGGTATAGTACTACAATTTAAATATTTAACGGCTTGTGTTATATATTTTAATATTATATAACAAACAACCTGGACGAAATAAGCGACCAATATTTTATAACATCTGAACCCATCATTTTAGATATAATTCTAAGTTATAGAGAATATTTTCAAAATACAGCTAATCAATTTATGTTATACTCATTTGACAATTAGACTAGAACGTTATTAATGCCAAAGACGCAATGTTGTTATATTTCCCGTGCTACTTCACAGGTTATAATGTAATTGAATATTTATCTGAAGTGTTGTCGTTAAAGCCTGTGAATACAGTTTGTCTATTATGTTTACGAAATGTTTATAAACGTTAAAACTATGCGTTAACGTTATATCCGAATAGATAGTAAAACTGAGAGTATTTTTAATGCTCCTTGCCTAGGTATATTTTATGAAATAAATTACTTAAATTCAAAATTTACCTTTACTTACGATCTATATTGAATTACTTTTCATACAAGTTTCTTTGAGACTATATTCTGTAGGAACAATATTATTGTTGATTGTTATATATTTTACTCTCAGTTACCGATTTGTTATATAACAGATGTCAAAGACGAACTCTGACGTCACATAATAAATCAAAGACATCATTTTGAATTTTGTCGTAGAAACGCCAAAACACTGTACAATTATAATGCCTTATTGATGCTGCTATAGTGTTTTTGATCCAATGACCACCATTTTTTTATTTCTGTCTTCCTCGCTTTGCATAACACTGAGCGTGACAGAAATAGAAAATGGCGGTTTCCATTCTTATTATACACATGATGGCATTATGTGACGACAATCTATACTAGGAAACTTTAAGTCAAGCTGAACTTGAATAATATTCGCCTTGCCCCTCCAAATAAGCATAAGCTTGTTAGGAGTGGATACGTCAATAGTGCAACGGGTAGGGATCGAAACGTCGACCTTTAAGGTTTCAGTCCGCCTTTAACCGTTGGGCTATTGAGGTCTGTAGGAGTAACTGTGTGTGTGTGTGTCTAGTATGCGTGGTTAGCAACGAAAAGACCGGCTTCAGCGCCCACACCTGTGACAGATCCGGCGACGTACTTGCCCTGGGACGCCTGACCGTTAGCCTGTAAACAAAATGAGAGAATTTTAGCGACTTGGCGTTATTGCAGCCATTATTTGATTAGGCGCGACGGGCATTTATATCTTACTTTTTTTTCGTGGTATTTTTAATCAAGTAAACTGATAGGAGATAATGTCGCCTTGAAAAATAATGATGCCATGCTCAAAATATTAGTGATGTGACGTAGGTCACTAGTGTCTTTACTCATTGTAAATTAGCCAATGCATCCTGAGTTTTAGAACGAGTAGGAATGGTACCCAGGGCGCATGGTTTCAAAATCAGTCCCTGGCCGCTAGATCAACGACTCAGTCCATACGAATAGAACTGAGTGAGTTCGTTCATGAGATTCACATGTTGATGGTTTTGTCACAACACTATTTTTTTTTTCTACTGGCAAAACTGGCAGCCCGTCAGTTTACTTCGTCTAAAAATACGACATTGCGGTCGCTACACTGATGCAATCATTTTTAGAGAATCGACACACAGCCAGGTCGATTCTGTAAAAGCTGCATCCATCATTTCTAGTCTCAATTGAAGTGATCGTATGAATTTATCGCATTCTCTCTGCGACAATGCATTTAAGCCAATAGCGAGTGAGTATCGGCCAACCAACTTAGCCCGGACTAGAGTTAAAACGAAACACAAATATGCTCCGACATAAATCTGTCTCGTTTTATCTCTATCTTGAGTCTGAGCAAAGTGAGAGTGCGGTCTATAGATTTCAGCCTCTGTCCAGAGTGGAGTGTAGTGAAGCGAAAAATTCATCTCTATAATTTAATCTATGATTAACACTGGACTAGCTGGCCCCATACAAATGACAAACGTCGCAAGGTTTCTGATAGAGATCGCTACTAAGCCATATTAAGGCCGCCTTTTGTGTCATACCTTTGTCATTGTTTCTTTTAAATATATATTATTTTTTGTTGTTGTTTTGGGTGGTGCAAATAAAGAGTATAATAAATAAATAAATGACAGCTTAAATATCAGTTTGCAGCGTCACATTTGACATACGAATGTCTCTGGAACTAATAATATAGGGATGCTAATAATATGGGAAGTGGCAAAAAGTATCAATTAACTAGTGTCCTCACTTATTTTAGTTCCTCGGACACCCGTAACGCTTACAGCGCCAAAATGGCGTCAATCAAGTAGATCAAAAAAAAAATGCAAGCAGCATGTCCAGTGTTTATCATACTTTATTATAGAGGTCATTGGCTCATCTTCTCTGCCAACTCCGTTTCAGTGGCCAAGAAGCATACTAACCTTTCACATTCGAAGTCAGGTGAAAAAAATAAAAAAAAAAACAACACAAGTCTATGTTTTATTGTAATATAACAAACAGGGTTAGCGTGGTTATTACAGTCATATAAATTGTGATCATACTGTTAGTGCAATAAACAAAACAACTACAAGAAGCACGAATACTAATTGATGATAAAATATACAAAACTTGAATTTTAGGCATGGTTTATATAAAAGTGGCGAAATGCGAAGACTCAGCACGGATAATGTAATAATAGGCATGATGACTAATTTTGAAAAACTGTTGGATAAATTCGGAAGTAATTACTAATTCGAAAAAATCATAGATAATAATAATTATAGAGCTGTGTTACGAAGTTACACACGCGAGCAAGTTATATGAATAAGACATTCACATCTCATTCACGTTACCTCCATTGGCCACTTCTGTATAAACCGTGCCTTCAAGAAGTTAAAAATCCCAAAGTAATGATAAAAAAATCATTTTCCATTAAATAGGGTATTTTGTATATTTTATATCAATGACTAAACTGAATTTTGGCACAACGAGCTTTACTAATTTTCTAATAAGCACACACACAATAACAAGCAAGAAACAATCTTAAAATAAGGTATTGTTATTTCATACAAAATGTAAATAAAATCTTCTTTCATTTATTTGTTCCACAACACATTTCCCTGTTAAAATTCAAGTACGTACATTATGTATGCATTTCATTTAATATTTTAGTATGGACTTGGTAAGATGACAGAGTGAGTAAATTAGTATACAAATAAAAATCCTAACCAAATAAGTAATATTTTTTTCTGCAAAGTTACTATAATTCGAGATATACGAGTATAAATGTAAATAAAAATATAGATTATATATTTGCTCTAGTTCTATTACATGATCTATTTTTAAAATAAATTATTTATAAAAAATTATATTATGATAGCACTTAAATATTATTGCCATCCTTTTCAATATAATATTTAGAAAGAGATAGACAGATGTACAATTGAAAGTTGCGTGAACAAAATTACTGTATGTAAGTACCATTAAATATACCAAATCTAATAATAGCCTTTTTAGTAAGCATGTGATTTGACAAAATTAGATTTGGCAGAGGCTATGGAAGGGATCGACCCTGCTTCATATTTTCCTCTTGTAGCAAGACTGTTCGCCTATTAGATTAGATATTAGATTAAAATTTGGCAAAATTCCATTTTTTTTTGTAAGTCGCAAAATATATTTTGAATTTTAATTGTAGGTAAGAATTAATTTGGTACAATTTTCATGGTCGGGACGTTTCGTGTTAGGTTTTAAAATTTAGTCGGATTTCGATGGTTGACGTGCAGTGATGCGTTGACATCGATGCGAGATGGAAGTGCGTAAGAAAAGAAAAACACAAATAATATTAGTTACAGTCTACATTCTAAAGCAAATTCGTATAGAAGCTATTCAAGAAAAAATGTTTTTTTTTTTTACACTTGCTAAGCGTTTTTTTATTGAGTAACTTCTAAACTAAACTTATAATATCTCATTCATTTATTGCGTACAAACTATGATTGTTTGGATGATATCTAATTACATTAAAGCAATTAATTAATTAATTATGTTCAAGATTAAGACACACACACACACGAAGCAAGTTTCAATGCTACTTGGCATGCGAATATGAAATCAAAAATGTAAAAAAAAAACACTGGAGAATGAAACAAATAATGTAAGTTCAGTTCATATTAATCTGAGATTTGATTTTTCAAATCTTAAGTACTAGGTTACCATAAACACAGAAAATTTTACCTCGACAGGCTTCTGCTGTCCAATAAGTTCTTCCTCTAGTTTGCTGATTCTTATCTCAAGTACTAGGGACTTACACTACTTAAGTACATACCTTAGCGTGTGTACCATGCATACTTCGCAACCTTGGTCGTAGAAGACAGAAAGCACATACGCTCATAATAAATTACAAAAAGTTTGGTCACAACAACAAGTTAAAGAACCAATGCGGCCAAATTTTTTTTGGGGTAACGATATTTACCTGTGCGTTGCGGCGCCTGGCTGTGGCCGTTGATCCGGAAGGCACAAACCCAACCCTCTAAATGATATTTTAGGAGAAATATCAGGTACTAGGGTACCATAAAGTCAGAAGATGTTACCTTGGCACGCTTCAACAGTTCCTGTTGTCCAGCGAGCAAGTTCTCTTGCTTGCCGGCCCAGGCACGGAGCACAGAGGCCTGGAGGGCACGACCGTAGCTGAAGGTGAGGGCCCACGGCCTCTTGAGGTCCACAGTGTTGATGGCGTTCAGGTTCACGGAGGCCTCCTCTTCGGACTGACCACCAGAGAGGAATGTGACTCCTGGAAAATGTATAAAGTGGTTATAGCTTCTTGATAATATGTTGATGAGCTACATAGAAGGTCATCCCTAGACCTACATTTATTACTATAACATGGAAACGACTAGCGCATGTATAAGAGCCACATTTTATTCTGGCGACTTTTAATTCCAATAGGAGATCGCTCAAAAGATTCTTTAGGCAGACTTCGAAATTAATTTGTACCTTTTCTTTTGCACACTGCTCGGAAACAATTTATCGCTGAGTAACGTTTAACTGGCGAGTAAAACGCTTTGACAGATTTTCAATAAAAAAAAGACGTGTGGCACTCGGGGACTGCCGCGGTAAAGCTATTGCATAGCATTTTTTATCAACGCCATCTAGCGGCTCACCGTAGAGTCCCGTGTCAGATTATTTTCGTTACGGAATTTCTGGATTCGGTCTCCACGCTGGCCCGCGATAGAAGCTATGCAATAGCTTAAAAACTGTCAGAACTGTCATTTGCGGTTAAATAAATAAATAAATGACTGTAATTACAGAAACAAGCTACCTACCAGCTAAACTACCAGGAGATCATATAGTAATGCTTTTTCAAACTTGAACCATGACAGAGAATAACATACCGGGAACTGCAGCCGGCACGGTTCTAAGCAGAGCGGTGACGGTAGCGCGTCCGATGTCCATTGGAGTGTAGGTCTTCTTGCAAGACTGACCGGCGGTCACCTGTAATTGTTACAAGAAGAATTTTAAACTATAGCTTGTCTCTCCACTTTGATAAAATGCTAACAGGTTTGTTTGCCATGTCTAAGATAATTGAAAAATTGAATTGGAGTCAACTTGAAAGTATTTTTACTGCCAGAAGTTCAATCTGGTTTTAGAAAAGGTCATGGGACGTCAACTATTAGATGACATTCTATAAGCCTCTTATACTGAGATCTATAGAGCGTGCTCTGACTCAAGACAGAGGTTAAAACAAGATACAAATATGTTCTGATATAAATCTGTCTCGTTTTAACTCTATCTTGAGTCTGAGTTAAGTGAGAGTGCGATCTATAGATTTCAGCATTCTGGTGGGATGGCGTATAGAAACTGATTAGGCGTATGGCCTCGAACGTTCTAAGCGTTATACGAGTACGCTTAGAAGCTCAATATTCGACGCGGCGATAAGCCATTTTCAGTAAGCCTTTAAAGGCCGACTACGCAGTATATTTGCGTTAATACAACGAGTTCGCAGATAATTATTTAAAAAATGTCCTATTATGATGTGCAAATGTGCCATAATTCATCAAAAGTACTATCTAAAACTTAAGGTACCAGTATAAAAAATAATTACATGGCACTCACACATTCATTGGTTATTTTGATACGTTTGGAGCATTTGTTAGCAAACTTCTGTTCTAGGTGTACCCTTCTAAAAAGTTTAGTTGGTAAAGTTCGCAAGTTCTCACCATGTTTGGCTTGAGGAGCGTACCCTCAAGGTACACGTGGTGGTCGCTGAGGGCCTTGTATACGGCTGCAAGCACCTGCTCTGTCACCTTTTGGGCGCGGTCCAAATCGTGTTCACCTATAACGACATTTCCGTGTTATGCTTGATAGCAGTAGTATTAATTGGGGACATCTATGCAGTAGAATACATACATTTTTTTAAATTAAATAGACTAGCGCTTGACTGCGATCTCACCTGATGGTAAGTGAAAATGCAGCCTAAGATGGTGTGCGCTTGCTTAGAAGACGCCACATGTTTATCAGTTTTCAAGGTTAGACGTCTTTTTTATGACAATTTCTTTTTTCTGGCAAACTTTCAAATGTTTCTCGGATTGCACGTAAAGCCGTCGGTCCAGCGCCTGATCTCTCTCCGGCCGTGTTGGATTTCCGTTCCATCGGACTATGAGAGTGAGGGAAAAGAGTGCACCTGGGCATAATATCTGCTGCACAGATGGCTAATCCCCGTTGGCCGCCGTGGCCGGATTCGGTCAAGAGGGCTTATTATTGGGATATATCTTACCATCAGGCAAAACTTCGGGTTCGACAATTGGAACGATGCGCTGGCTCTGGCAGATGGAAGCGTAGCGGGCGAGAACGTTCGCGTTCTCCATGATTGCCTGGTAGGAAGGAGTGTTGCGGCCAATCTTGAGCACGCAACGCCACTTGGCGAAGTGGCAGCCGTCCTTCTTGTACTGGGCACAACGTTGGGCCAAGTCGTCCAAGCCTGGTGGAAAAGAAATTAAATTTAAATAATTATTTGTTCAACAAGTTCGCAAAGTTCATTTTTGTTGCGCGTGTCTAGTTTGAACCCTGAGCGGGCGAAGGATTCTAAGTTAGAATCCTGAGTGTAGTGAGGGATTCAAAGTCACAAGAAACAAAAACTTTGCTATCGTGTGATACAACTTTTCACCTCACTAGTTCAAAAAGGTCGCCTTTGCTGTCTAAAACCAGTGAGCAAAACTCGTTTTTGCTCACTCAGTGAGAAAAAGTTGCTCCCTATAGTCGGACTTTTAATTCGATTCCAGATTTGACAATTTCAGTGTTGCAACGTAATGACAAGTACTAAATAGTGACGTTGCGAAATTATTCGATACGGAAATGGAATATTTCCGGATCGATTTCTCTCGTTTATAGTAGTATATCTAAACAACTACTACTTTAATAGAAACTAAGTACTATATCAGGAAATTAAATATTTCTGATCGGATAATTTAGTTATGACGATTAATTTTATTAAGGATATGAGAGTTTTCTTTAATAATTGTGTGTGAAATAAATAAATAAATGTGAAAATGAAGGAACATGAGAAATAAAACAAATAGATGTATTATGGTAATATTTTATTTTATAAATCGTCGCCGTCATCGCTATCGCTGTCACTTTCTGTAACATTTATTATAAATGTGTCTGTGATATTGTCAATTAACATATCTAGCCTACTCATTTTTTCCTCTTCTTTGACAACATGGGATATATAGGCTCTTTTATTATAAGTTTTGTTTTTAATATTAAAAACAAAAATATTAACTTTTTATAAAATAAAGCAGCGGTTACTAATTAATAAATAATTATTATGAATAATTATGTATTTATTTAAATAAAAATCAATAATTTAGTCTTTAATTGGCACACCAATATTATGATTACATAAACATAAATCGCGATTGTTTATCGATTTTTGTGTTCATCACTACACTATTATATGTGGTATCATTATTTTACAAAATGACAGTAGCTAATGTCAAATGTGGAATCGAATTATAAGTCCGAGTATAGTTTTCATAGTCCTATGGGACGACAATCTGTTGGGGATCAATAACAGAACCGTGAATAGTCCAAACAGCTATCGGATTGGGCAGTCGTATCGGACTGCCGTCCTATTGGAATATGAGAGTGAGGGAATAGAGAGTGCACCTGCGTTTGCGCACAGGATTGCACATATTTTCTGCGTGGTGGCAAGTCTCCGTTGAGATTGGCCGCCGTGGCCGAAATTCGCTCAAGAAAGTAAGTATTATTTTAAGAGGGGACCTTTGTCTAGCAGCGATTATAATATGCGGTTAACGATGATGAATTATGCGGTTAATGATGATGAATTATGCGGTTGATGATGACGAATTATGCGGTTAATGATGATGAATTATGCGGTTAGTGATGAATTAAGCGATTACGCCATTACGAGTACAACAATGATTTCTTTGTCATTTAAAATGTTTCACAATAATTTTTCGCCAAAAATGACGCAGGTTGCCAACCTTTACATTAAGAAGATTACATTTTTATTTCATTCTTTACATCATAGCGATGTAAGGAATTAAATAAAAGTATAATAAAATACATATTGTTATATCTTCTAAATATATAAAAGGCAAAGGTGACTGACTGACTGATCTATCAACGCACAGCTCAAACCGCTGGACGGATCGGGCTGAAATTTGGCATACAGATAGCTATTATGATGTATGCATCCGCTAAGAAAGGATTCTTGAAAATTCAGCCCTTAAGGGGATAAAATAGGGGTTGGAAGAATCGAACTTAACGTGAGCGAAGCCGCGGGATAAAGCTAGTTATTATGTACTATTAAATCATTTGACAACGAATTGTAGTGGAATATTTTTATCAATCTCAAACTACAAGTATGTTAATATGTATCTAGACATCATTATGTTGTTTACGTGACATTGATAACGCTTGATAAAAAGTCGAGCCCCTAATAATGATGATATGCAGTTCCAGTTCAATAATGTTCGAATGAATTGATTACATTCGAGCATACGAGTATCAACCTTTGGACCCCGTCGAAGATATTTTATATTGGAGTAGAAAGTTATGTTGTTTTACCGGTATCTAAAACTGGCCATGAAGATAAACGAATAAAGTTATACATGGTTTTATTTTATACCCATAATCCTTACTAATATTGTAAATAAACTGTGTTTGTTGGTTGGTTTGTTTGTCCTTCAATAACGCTGCAACAGAGCTAAGGATCGACGTGATTTTTTGTATGGGTGGGTAATGGGTATAGTTGAGGACCCGAAGAGTGACATAGGCTACTTTTTATCCCGACAAATTAAAGTTACCGCGGGATTTTAAAAACTAAATCCACGGGGACGAAGTCGCGTGCATCAGCTAGTAATTAGGATTTTTAATTAAAAATAAACACTACCTACACACATTAATGTGGGAAAGTAATTCTTGTAAGTCAACTGACTTATTGAACAAACTATAGTCTATACAAGGTGTAACAGAGGGGGGTATCAACCCTGATGGAGGTCAATGTGCTCATGAAACTGAACAACTTTCCCCAAGGAACATAGGCCGAAATATGAAAAAAAAAATGTGGACCTCCCATACAAAATTGACGATCCGCTGATTGATTTACTATGGGATGTCCAAAATTTTTTTTTCATATTTCGACCTATGGTCCTTGGAGAAAGTTCAATGAATATATTCACCTCCTTCAGGGTTGATACCCCCCTTTTGTTACACGTATATATTAAAAGCCTCAATAGCCCAACGGTTAAAGCTGCGGACTGAAAACTGAATGGTCGCAGGTTCGAGCCCCACCCGTTGCACTATTGTCGTACCCACTCCAAGCAAAAGCTTTCCGCTTATTGGAAGGGTTAGGAGGATAATAATAAAAAAAAAAAAAAAAAAAATGGTATCTCGCTCACCCTGTGTTGTGCATTCATCCTCAGAGCCGAAGAGTGGCACCACACCCTTGTCGACCTTGATGCCGGGGATGATGCCGCGTTTCTCCAGCATGGCGACCAGGGGCGTGCCATCGTCAGCCTTCTGGTACAAGGTCTCGTGGAACAAGATTACGCCCGAGATGTTTTCGGAGACGGCCTGAATAAGAATGGTCAAAGGTTAATCAAAGGTCTTGTTTGACGAGGTTTGACGGTAGGGTGGTAACTAGCCACGGCCAAAGCCTCCCACCAGACCAGACCAGAGACAATTTAGAAATTATAAATTCCTAAGCTGCTTCCGCCGGAAATCGAACCCGAGACCTCCCAGTTATAAGACCACAGCGCTCACCACTGCGCCAGGGAGGTCGTCGGTTTTAATATAAGGGAAATGCCCTTCCGGCTGCCGTTTTTTAAGTAATTACTTTTTATGTACATATAAGGAATTACAAGACCACATATATAACATTTTCTAGCCAAGCGCGCTCCATTTTAGACTGCATCGTCATTTACCACCAGTCGTGACCCTGATCGCAGTCAAGAACTAGCCCATATTTCAATCAGTTGAGGTTGATTTTTTAAAAGTGCAAACTAGCCTAAGCCAAGTTTTTTTCAGGTACTTTTCTGATGAAATGGCATTCCGAACGAGTGGTTCTTGACGATTCGAAAACGCTTTGTCATGTTTTTCACATAAATCTTCATTCCTAATTCTGTTACGCGAGAAAATGCGGAGAATTACTCTGAGGCGCTTGTTGAGGAAACTTAGATTCTTTACGTAATAGTTACATACGTATAATAGGTACAAGTAAATAATTTTGTGATGTAAATCACGACTCTTAGTGGAGTTTTAGACATAAATTTGTTGCATGGTTTGCGTACGTTTCTCCTCGTTTTTTCTTCGCTAGTAGAGTTTAGTAATGTAAAGCAACCGCCGAGTTTATTGCTGGCTCTTCTCGGCAGGAAGGGCATTCCGAACCAGTGGTAGATTCATCGACGATTCAAAAGCACTTGTATAAGTTGTTTTTATTCTATTCTATTATATTCTAATGACACTTAAGATATTAAGCGAGGAAATCGGTACTGCATTTTCATAACATTTTTGTATGGCATTGCTGGAACTGTATTCCCCCTGCTGTAAAACATCAAACTTACAGGGTCAGTGCTGAAAAGGAGCTGGCGGTATTTGCGACGGTTCTCCTCGGTGTTTTCAACGCCGATGTCCTGGAGACGCTTTCCCATAGTACCTGAGCAAATTGTTAATAAGTGTCATTACAAAATGCATGATATTGGTTGTATCATCAGCCACAGCTGATATAGGAGGCGCATATATGAGAGCGTCTTTTCAACGCTTAAAGCGAATTCGCCGTCAGCGAACGCCAGCGACAATAAAAACTACAGTTTTCATACTTTAGGACTGTGAAACAACGCTTCGATTTGCAGCTAAAAACAAGTTCCTAATTAATATGAAGACCATTCATTAATATGTATTTGTTTTTGGCACTTAACTTTGACGCCTTACAGTGCAAAGAGAATTCGCTTTGAGCACTGTGGCATTACTTGAATAACAACGAATCAAATTCAATGAAATTTGGTGAGCGCCCTCTAGAAATTAAAATATTCTTGAACATAATAATCTTTGTATGTACAGTCTTCCATTCTTTGTACGCTCATAAGAGACCGAAAAAATAAAACCGCCTTTGATCGTATCTTCTACAAAATTGTCCAATAAAGTTAGTCCCACTCTCGAGATATATCAAAAATTTTAAAGTGGGCAGATATAATTCAATGACTATACCTAGGTAATATTGTAACGATAAACTGCTAAATTCCTTCACCGAGACTAATTGCTGGTGTTCGTAGGTGTTTTTACTACTAATGCAACTTAGCTTTTCTTTGTTACGAGTTCTTTTTAAATAAAATTTTGTTAAAAAATGTCAGTCAAGAGGTATCACAGACGATATGCTCCGTCAGGCCTTAAAACTTACCAGTGGACTCATCCGCAGCAAGGATACCCTTGCCTGGAGCGACGATCGCCTGGGCGATCTTCTTCAGCTCCTCCTGAAGCTCAGGGGTCGGGTACTGGAAGTAGGTGCTCATTGTGGCTGCAAAGATAAAGGGAGGTTAGATCTCCTGGCAACTAATGAGGTCCTAGTACTTTATGGTGACTCCTAAAAATTTGAACCATTGAGTTCCACCGACCAATAAAGACTGCAAAAACTAATAGGAGAATGTAAGAAACAATATTACTATTGCACTTGAAGTGTCTTATGCACTCCACCTCAAGTGATATCCTCAAATATTACTGCCCAGTACCCAGAATTTATTTTCGTGATAGAACTTGTAGCAACCAAAATCATCGAACGCTTAACACTTGACTTCGCTGAATGTGATCTTCATTACACTTGTAGTAGTATCATCTAAATATATAAAAGGCAAAGGTGACTGACTGACTGACTGATCTATCAACGCACAGCTCTAACCACTGGACCAATCGAGCTGAAATTTGGCATACAGGTAGCTGTTAGGACGTAGACATCCACTAAGAAAGGATTTTGGAAAATTTCAACTCCAAGAGGGTTAAATAAGGGGTTAAAAAATCGAACCTAACGTGAGCGAAGCCGCAGGTTAAAGCTAGTTCATCATAATATTATATGGCGTTCTCGCCGCATCAATGCATTAAAAAAAAACAATAGCAGTAGGGTACCTACCGATCTTTTTAGTCCATATAAATACTAGAAGATAAATATTCTGATTACTATGACAGTGTTGAACTTAAGAATTAATATTTATGTAACTACCAGATAAACTTTGTTTTAATATTTTTTATCATACCACACTCAAAGTGATAACTTTTATGACCCATTCTTTGTGATATATATTTATCATTCAAGAACAGAACAGGTTTATGAAGAAGATACGTCTATAACAAATAAATTAAATTGTCTATCTATTCTGTATTAAGTTTAATATTTTATAACACTGTATGTTTCCTTAAAAAATAAAAAATCTACTATTTCCAATTAACTGCCTCCTATTAAATTACATAATATTATTATTTGAAGTGCAAGATATTTTTCATTACTCATACACGGAAAGTAGGTCTGAAGTTGCCTGAGAAGCGGGTTGAAAGTAATACTTTTCAGCCCTAGGGAGAATCGTTTTCAACTGACAGCTGTCAAATAATTAAAAAAAACTAGTTGTCACATTTTTATTGGAATTCAAATGAAACACGACATACCCGAGTGCATCCATAGACAAGAAGAAAGATAGACTTTATTCATAAAGTTTTTCAAGTTGTTGATTTATGTAAAATAAAGTTCACTCAATTTTCTTTAGCTAATTTCTATTTTTATTTTGACTTTCCTTATATTCGTAATGAAAAGCACAGTGTTTACCTCGGGATAAAGACTTATTTAGTCCCTCGAACTATAGGCCCCCTCGCTACGCTCGGGCGCCAAACCCCGTCTCGGGACTAAATAAGTTACTTTCATCCCTAAGGTAACAATGTACTATTTAAACTTTTATATGTCTGTCTGTTTAAACATCTATGAGTATTTCTGTGGATAAAGCCAAATTGATGTGTACATCATTTCATACAAAATAGTAATTTTCAATAAGTAGATAAAATCTGTATCAATGATGTGATTGCAGTCTCTTATTTTTTCAAAGCCAAAGCACTCAACTTATATTGGCTCAGGCTCAAGGAGATAAATACTCAGTAATAGCAGGAAATCAGAGTTCCTACTGAGTTTTTAAAGAACAAAGTCCACACAAAAGCATTCACATTAGCTAATATTGTATAAAATTAAACAACAATTTTACATAATGGGTGTGTCGTTACATCATTGGCTTATTGGAATTTACTATGATAACGTATTTTGTCACACCTCCAGTTTCAAACAGTGGTTTGACTTGATCTATGTTATGAAACCTTGAGGTTACTATTTAATTAGGTAGATTCTCAATTTACCTAATGTTAGCTTTAGTCTGTGGCTTCGCTCATGTTAAATTTGATTTTTCAACCCCCTATTACCCTGTATGCCAAATTTTAGGCTGATCCGTCCAATGGTTTGAACTGTGTGTTGATAGATCAGTGAGTCAGTCAGTCATTCAGTGTAAAAAAAAAAAAAAAAATTTAACTCTACCACAAAAATGTTAATAATGTCCTCATGAGTAAATAGCCACAACTGAAAACTTCAACTGAGAATAGTAAACTATACAGGAGATATCTTATGCTGAGATCGATAGTGGGCTCTTACTTAGCTCGGGCTCAAGGGTTAGAACGAGACACAAATATGCTCCAACATAAATTTTGAAAAAAAAAGTGAGTACAACAGTGATAACATCAACCCAAATATTACTAATTTAGTTGCAAAAAAGCAGCACCAACCTTCACATTGATACAGTACGAGTAGTTTTAATTTTTACGACTTTTTAGTACCTACTAAAATAAAATTTCGAAATATATTCCTGTGTTTTTTTATCAAGGGGGTCCTTGAAATTGTGCTTGATTTTCTAGGGGTCCGTGGACTGGAAAAGGTTGAGAATCGCTGCTCTAGTGTGTGCACAGGAGCATTTTCTATAACCTCACTTTCATAGTTCATTGTACAGATATTCAAAGACTACATTTTGATTCTCTGAGGCACAGGGTTGTACCATATTTTAAAACCAAATCACCTAGCAATGTAGCATTTCAATATAATTGCATGGGTATACCCACTTAACTACTATACTTAGTTTAGACAAAACTAACTCAATTTAGATGAAGTCATGGACAACAACTTGTACAATCTTTAAAAATCTTTGGGTAATCTTTGTGTTATAAGTTCGACATGTGTATCTGTGTATGGGGATATCTGTTCCCTCGTAGCTCCCTGTTGACTCCACTAATTTTCAAATTGAAGCAGTTTTCTCTGTTTGAAAGCTGATATTATCGAGGTGGAACTTAGCTATAATTTGTGAAGATCTGCTTAGGAGGTTGAAGATTATCAGCTCATTTCCTACTTGTTTAAAAGGTTTTACACTTTCACTGGTGCGATTGATTTGATTTACTCTTACTTTTGTTGTACTGTTACTTCGGATTGTTTCCAAGGCAAGGTTTCCAACCTTGAGCTGATACTGCAGCATCAAGCAGTCTGTGGGTACCCAACTCCTCAGCAATTTACAACAGATATAGTGTTTGGGGTCATTAGAATAATATGTTAGGAAAGTATCTATCTTGTACTTAGATTCACATGTTGTTTTTAATTTTCAATTTACACTTGTAATAAAAAGGGTACCTTTTGTTCCAAATCCAGGCATCCATCCTGATTCTGGTGGGCCTTTACCTTTTTTACCCTTTTTTGGAGGCATTGTGTGGATATTGTTATAAATTAAGCTACCAAAATTGCACTTATTAAATCAATAAAAAAACCAGTTATACTCGACATTAAACTTATATAATAATATTGATTAAAAAACTAAACGTGAATTTGTGTAGAAAAACATTAAAAAAACTCACCATAAAAAATGACAAAGTCACAATCGCATTAACTAGCTTTTATAATTTCAAAAATTAGAAATCACAGACCAGAAAAAATAATATTGGAATGAGGAATCACAAAATAAAAGTAAAAATAATTGTTGAGTTGACCCACAGAGAACTAAAATGAGTAATAATAATAATAAAGAGGTTTTACCTTTTGACGTTTGACTAGGTACCATTAAATTAATTGTTTATAAGGTAAATGTGTCCAAGTGATGTCCATTTCAAAAACCAAAAAATATCGATAATCATTTTATAAATTGACTTATAATATATTAATAATATGATGATTATGTTCGAGATAAATCAAATTCATTTATAAAAATACTAATAAATAACGTGGCTTTATACGTACATTTAATTTTTTAATTTACCTAGTGAAAATTAAGTTGACTTTGATGTTAAGGTGACAGTGACCTTCAGAGGTCATATTAGATAAGGCGTCACAGGCGTGAAAGTTACAGAGTTTTATTTTTGTTACCCAAAGAAAAGTATTATACTATAATAATTTGGAACTGTACCAAAATAATTGCCAAAAATGAATTTATGTTTAATGCTTTTTGTAATAAAAAAATTAATTAAATCATAAAGATGGATACTAAATATAAATATCATAAAAATTTGATTTTTTTAAATGATATCAATATTTAGCAGATTTAAAGTATTTACAATCATAATAATTGAAATAAGCCAACAGTAAAAAGTCATCAATTAAATTAAATTGGTAATGTAAAATGTTTACTTTTGATCTACCTTCATTTGAAAAGAATTAGTATTCAGTTGAAATTTATTTTTATAAAAAAATAATATAATATTCTATTACATCATGCGGGAATTCACTCACTGTAATACTTTAAAAATAATCTCCAAAATGTCATTTTACATTTTATGCGCCTAATATAGCCTATTATATTTTATGTAAAATAATAATTAAAAAAATCAACTTACATTTTGTTAAAATAATCTAATTGGAACTATCACACGCCCTGACTGGGTACTAAATAGAACTGTCAAAATAGTTGAGAAAGGAGAGGACACGAATAAAAGGTCATTTGAAGGTCTGATAACAAATTCAAGCAGTAGAAGCTGTTTTACCGACACTATATGAAACTTGCCACCATTCTGCCACCTATTCGAAGATTGGTTAACTAATTCTGCATAATTTAAATATACGAGCGCCATCTGTGTAGCTTTACTCAAACTCAATGATATGTTAAACTCGGTTTATTGGGTTCATGAAAATCACTGAGTGATAGAGCTAAATAATTCTTGTAATTCTCACGAGAGTGCGGATAATCATTAATTTAAATCGTGAGTTCAAAGTGGCGTTTACCCGTGGTCCCAGTGGGTCGACCCATAAATGGGACCATGGGTAAACGAGTATTAGTGTTCTGTGGGGTAAACGCTCGTTTAAAGCCACATACCTACTGTGTTTTCGTAAAAGTCTCATCAATTATTCTATGTTTTGTTCTACGTACGTCATCGTCAGTAGCATAATAAATTACCTATAGAATTGTTGCAGCGAGATTGAAGGACAAACCAACAAACAAACACACTTTTGTAAGGTAAGTACTATTTTTTTCTACTTATCACACTAATATTATAAAAGCGAAAGTTTTTATGTGTATGCGTTTGTGTGTGTATGTTTGTTACACTTTCACGCAAAAATAACTGGACGGATTAAGCTGAAATTTGGAATAGAGCTAAATTATACTCTGGATTAACAAATAGGCTACTTTTTAGCCAAAAAACCTTAATTCACGCGGACGAAGTCGCGGACATCATCTAGTCATCTAGTAGGTATTAAGTTTGGATGTATGTAATATGGATGGATGGATGTTTGTTACCCAGTCGCAACGACTAAATCGATTTGGCTAAAATTTGGTACAGAGATAGATAGTAGCCTGGTATGACACATAAGCTACCTACTTTTTATTCCGGAAAATAAGTTTCCGCGGGAATTAAAAAATCTCAATCCACGTGAACAAAGTCGCGGGTATTGGCTAGTTTATAATATTATATAGTAATTAGAGTAATGATTACCTAATAAGATTTAGGTATCCCTTTCTTCCATTATCTACCTACCTATTAAATTCTTTTCAAATGACAATAATTGATCGGTAGGTCTAGGTCAATAAGCTTTTAATAAGTGATAAGTAGGTATTTACTTATTTAACGTTATAGAAAAACAAGTTTATCACACCTGTATTCCACCCACACTATGTTGTGGCTAAGTCCCAAAGGCAATCTGAGTTAATTGCGATGGCTTAGAAGTTGCTTCTGATTAATTCGCACATATATCTTCTGTGTTGAGATTTATTTGCCATTTCAAGGCTTAGGAAAGCTTTATTATTATTTACGTTTCCGCTATTGTCTTTTGTCTTTAATAAAATATGCAACATTTTATTCATAAAAATAATATATTACAAGACTATTCGTTCGTCGACGTGGGTTTAGGTTTTTAAGAATCCTTTGAGAATTTTTAAATTTTCCGGTATAAAAAATATCCTGTACCCCATTCCAGGATCTTTGCAAGATTTTGAAATCCGTTCAAAACAGAAAAATATCGTTAAAAGTTAATTGAATGTGACCTCACTAATTTTCACAAAAAAAAAAATTAGCGTTGATGGAATCGTAATTTTTAGAAACAGCTGTCAAATAAACAACTTGTCAATGTAGGTAGGTACACGTAGGTACCTTCCATGGAAGTAATACTAACTTATAATTATGTACTATCCGTACAGTTAAAGAATGGTTTTAGAAATGGCGGCTCATTATGCCGGTACTGTCAGCATACACGGGATCTATAGCGAGCAACAATCTGCTAA
The DNA here is from genome assembly GCA_933228805.2 of Hipparchia semele. Classification (NCBI taxonomy): domain Eukaryota; kingdom Metazoa; phylum Arthropoda; class Insecta; order Lepidoptera; family Nymphalidae; genus Hipparchia; species Hipparchia semele. The sequence goes on from OW121719.1 coordinate 2,848,594, forward strand.
TAATCAATAAATTATAATATACTAGTAAATAATATAAACGATATATATATTTTTTAATTCAAATAATGTAATCATTTTTGGTTTTATTTAAGAACTAGATGATGCCCGCGACTTCGTCCGCGCGGATAAAGGTTTTTTGATTCCCGCGGGAACTCTTTAATTTTCCGGGATAAAAAGTAGCCTATGTTTTAATCCTGGGAATGAGCTATCTCCATTCCAAATTTCAGCCAAATGGGTTCATGCGTTGTGGCGCAAAGGAGTAACAAACATACACACGTACACACACACATACACGTACAAACTTTCACCTTTATAATATTAGTGTGTTGTGATTAAAATAATCTTGTAAAATTATGTTGTACACGCTGTTGATTACCAATAAATAAATAAATAAAGACGGTCATTTTATCAGTTTATTGTTGTTGTCCGTACCGGCGAGTGTGAGTATAGATAGCGACAGTGTGCGAGTGAGAGATGAACAGAAGCGACGCCATTTTCAATCACATTCTTTAATTGTACGAGTAGTAGGTACCTTATCAGTTTACAATGTTAACTGCATCTCTCACAAGGAATGTTTTATGTTATACAGTAGTTTTAGTAGTCTTTACGGAGAGATCTTTCATCGCATAATTGAAAACAGACTTCAATAATTATTATTATATTGGTTAAAAGTCCGACTATCAGTCCATAACATACCTAAAGGGATTAATATACTAAAAGATACTAACTTGATACTACCTATAATTTATGATTCATCACTAAAAGGCAAAAACCCGGTTATTTTAGCACTTCGCTAAATTGCATTAACTCATCAATTTTTTCACATTAAACGGGAATTAATTCATAACCAACCACAGAATGTCGGTATTTTTTTTTCACCGCAATAAGTAATTGTTAAAATAAAATACCTACTTATTGTCCGAGAATTCAGTTAAATTTCTCGCCATTATTATTCTAACTAGCAAAGGGGATCAAACCGTCGACCTTACACTTTTTCAGTCCGAACGTTTAAACTGTTGAGGTTTTGTCTGATTTGATGGTAGATCTTATTTGTTTGCATTTTGTCTAGTTACTAGTGCTAGTAATTAGTGTGTTAGCTAATTGGAGAACAAAGAATGTAGGAGTAAGGACACAATATTTGCTCTTTCCATAGAAGTTGAGCCTGACACGCAACTATATAAATGTACTAATGCTGACACGCCGGAGCAACGCTAGACTCTCTATTAGGCTCAAGGGTGCTAAGCCATGAAACCACCTGCCACCTATGGAATAGCTCTGCCAAGTACCAACTCGATGCATTAGACTCGATAGATCGCCGTGCCCGCCGTAATATAGGTACTTACTTTAGGTGATCAATCACTTACGCTGGCGAAAATGCTCAGTCTTCAGCACTATCGCCTATCTATCGGTCTTCTAACGGATTTAGTTTGGAGAGTCCACTCAGCCTCTTCACAACCTTGTGCCCAGTGTTGCCACCTCGAAAATTATCTTGTCACTAGATTCAATGTAAAATATCACCAGATTTTAAAAAAATTGGATGAAAAAAAAACACCAGAAGTCGCTAATTATTTTATAAGTACTAAATAAGTATGAATAAAAAACTGTACGTGATTTAATTACAGCATTCATTATTAAAATTCAAAATTTTCTAATGTCAAATCTTCCACTGCATTTTCATCTTCCACACACATCGTTGCTGAAGAAGTTGTTGCTTGTGATTGTTCTTTAAACGAGTATTTCGAGTTTTTTCCAATAGAATCAATAACATCGCTTGGCAATTCATAATTGAAGCATTTAAATTTCAGAACCACTTGTCACTGTCAAGATTTTAGAAACGTCATAATTACGTTGATCTGTAACCTCCTCAAGATCAACTCATAAATTACGTGACCATGGAAAAACTCTCAGATCAATTTACACCTTAAATTTTGATGATACTTGTACAATATATATGTGCATATAAATGTAAATTATAATTAAAAAATAAATATAATTATGAAGATAATTTTGCCGCAGTTGCTAACAAGTTGTCCTAAATTACGTTACGTAGTATGTATTACTTCTATGAGAAAGAATATAGAATAAAGAAAAGTTATTTAGAAAACGAGCAAACTTGACTATGACATTGACAGATTAATGTCATAATCAAGGTGGTTGGTTGGGTATTGCATTTCTGCGTCATTACCTACACACAACAAAGCATTTTTTTAAAACGCTTTTAAGGTTCTTCCCAGTGAAATAAGTATTGCCAGATGCTGTATCAAAAATCGCCAAAAAACACTAAAAATAAATTGTCGCTAAATGATGAAAAATTATCGCTATAAGCTCTGAAAAATCACCAGATCTAGTGACAAAATCGCTAAGGTGGCAACACTGCTTGTGCCTCCTTCACCGTTTTACCTCAGAACTGCGAGAAGTCGCAGTCGTAAGCAGCGACTGATCACCGATTCTGTCTGTGTGTCTGAGTTCTGACCGCTCTAGGCTAGTTATGAGGACGCGCCCACGCCAGGTGTGTTACGGACGGCTTAAAAAGTAGTAAGTGAGTGGAGTAGTAGTGTGAAAATTTTAACATGGTTCATACTACCTATAAAAGTTTTCAGATCGATCTGCAATGATGCTACATTAGTAAATGCGACGACACGATTTCAGCGCGCCCCCCCTAATCCTCGCGCCCTAGGCTGCAACCAAATTAGCCTAAGGGTTAATCAGGCCCTGGTCGTAAGCATTGGCATCCTTACTTGATAGAAATCCAAGCTACTCGCAAGAAACGCTATAATACCTACAACGTTTCTGAAACGAACTGCTAAGTTGTGGAATTCCAGCATCTGTGTTTCCTGGCATTTATACTTTGAGTACCTTCAAGGCAAGGAGTGAATAGGTATTTTATGCATTTTCTAGGAAAGTGCGCTCCAACCTAAACCTCACCAGTGCTTTCCAGCATTGGTTGTCGTGAAGCGCAAGCCTGTCTAGCAATAAAAAACTAGTTATACGAGTACTTACCTCGTACTATTGCAATAAGTAATATATTGTCTTCTATAAAATTATTTTACACATTCCCACAGGAAATCCCAAACATAGCTTTATAGAAATACCGATTACTTAATAAACCTTATAGCTAATGTTAATAATAACTAGACATTTACCTACATAAACAATATCAATATAATCTAAGTTACGCAATGGTATCGTATGTGTCTTATTATTATGCAAATGCAGCCTGCTATTTCCTTGTACGATAATATTATGCAAATTTTAATGAATGTGTCAATATTAGGATTATTAATATGATTAATGTTTCTATTATACTGATGGTCGTTGGGGTCCCAAGGTGCTGGAGTGGCGACCTCGCACCGGAAAGCGCTGTGCTGACAGATCCCCCAATTGATGGACCGGTGGATTTCAGATGAGTCGCAGGGAGCCGTTGGATACCGGCGGCGCAAGACCGAGGCATGCGGAAATCTATGCAAGAGATCTTAGATGTCCAGCAGAGGACGCCTATCGGTTATTACAGAAGGAGGAGAAGAATGTTTCTATTGGAGTATTGACTCCAAGTTATCGTAGTTACCGCAGTACTTTATAATGATTGTAATTTAATATTGTTAAAATCAGAAATAATTAATTTTGTAGAGGATCACCATTACAGGTGCTGGAGGCTGGCGGGAGCGAAGCCGCGTTGTGTTATATATTATTTATATGTATAGTATTATGTATGCAAAGCATTTACCCTTATGTATGAACCTATAATATTACGAGCGTGATTGCAAACCGCAGGAAACCTGATATTTAAGGAAACTGTTTAGCAGTTGTCCATGGCTTCAATCCATACATCCATATTCAGCTTCAGTATTCTAGTCAATGAAACCTAAAATAAACTGTTACAATCAGTTTACTTTAGGTTGCTTTGTCTTCAGCTTATAAAGCTGCGATAAGTTCTAAAAATGTAATTCTGGTTCCTACAACTTGAATGAAACGCAAATAATACCTTTTTTTACATTCGATAACAAGATAGTCCTTGATTGCGATCTCATCTGATGGTAAGTGACAGTACAGTCTAAGATGGTAGCGGGCTAACTTAGAAGGGGTACGGCAATGTACATTCAATATATACCTACCCCTAATCGGTTTCTACATGCCATCGTGCAACGCTAAATCGCTTGGCGGCACGTCTTTGACTGTAGGGTGGTAACCAGACCAGACCAGAGACAATTCAGAAATTTTAAACTCCCAAATTGCCCTCGCCGGCAATCGAACCCGGGACCTCCCAGTTATAAGACCTCAGCGCTCACCACTGCGCCAGAGAGGTCGTCGAAACCTATTTATTCATGTCGACATTAAATCTTTTAATTGGGATCGTTAGCAACGTACTTACCTGTTCATTCTCATCGTCTCAACTCGTCGTTGACCCTCTTGACAGTGGACAAGGGTTTCTTTTAACATGGTTTTAGGTCATAGTCTACCATGTTGGCCAAATACGGATAAGCAGACTTCACATCTTTGAGAACGCAATGGAGGACTCTCGGGACTTTCTTACAGCGTTAAAGATGGTGTACTTTCATTGCTTATTGCTGAATTAAAAATCCTGCTATACAGTAGGAAAAATCCTGCTATACAGTATAATAATAAATAAATAATCATTAGTATGCAACAAGAGAAGTTAGTTTTATTTTCCTTAATATCCTTACGATCTCTATCAACTCTAATTATTTCACCGTAATAGAGCGAGAAAAACGAAAAAAAAAAAATTCAAATCGGTCAAGCCGTTTTTTTGTTTGTGCGAGACAAACGAACAGTAATATTATATTATGATTTTTATAAAATCAATCAAAATGATACTTACTTACCTACTCTTTTCAGAGATTATCATAACTAAGTTTATATCAGAATGGGTAAGATTCTAGAAGAATAGATTCTGACTCTGGAAAAGAACTTTCTTTTAAGAAAGCCTAAGAAAAGTTTTATATCCAAATGAACTTTTACGAAGTGCTAAATTTTAAAGATTATAGTGCTTATTAAGTAGTAGGTATGTACTTGATGTATTTACTTGTACTCGTACTATGCATTTCGACGGCCCAACCGAATAAAGACGTATATCGTATTACGTAGTAATCGAAAAAAGGTTAATTTTACAAGAGAGCCAAAAAACCGTAATAGTACATTATGGTACAAGTGTCAAAGTTGGTGATTACCGCTGAGGCGCTATTGAGACCCGAGCCGTCAGGTGAGGGTCTTAAGGTAGCCGAGGACGGTAATCATCAATATACACGTGTATCATACGACGTTTTTCAACACACTTGTGAAGAAAATAACACTAAAATAGTACATTATGGTACAAAACAGTGAAAACGAGTTGTGAAAATTTTTTCGCAATGGCGGGAAAAATTAATGTTGTTCTTTTGTTCGCCCTCTTGAGATGCTCTTGAGGGCAGGCAAAGATCGACGACCATATTACAGCCTATTCAGGTGTTTATTTGATTTAATCAGTTTTCCGAAACCTTTAATGGCCATAGACTAAAGAATAAGGTTTCTTTTTTTTTGGCATTTCTCTTATAGCCACGTACAAAATGGGAATTTCGAGTTTTCTTTATTACAAAAAAAAAAACAAAAGTTACTGACAGTTTTATTTATTAAACACGTACATGTTGAAATTATCTATTTAAATACGGAGTTGTATGAAATGATTGCTTGCTCAGGTACATTAATTTAACACGATATTTTTATAAATTATTGAACAAGATCTTTTTTGTAATAGAAACTTTTTTAAGAACACAGCAACTCACCCAATAAAATTTAAAAAAAAAAATTCTTTAACTCACATTGTGAATAATAGTAATCAAAAGTCACAGTTTGAGTTAGAGGTGTCATTGTGTGCCTAGTTGCGGTGAACCGGGAGCCCCTTTATGAGCAAGTGTGTTGAAAAAATTATTATCCATCTACTTTGCTGTTTACACCTGAATAATATTGTATATATTATATACATACAACAACACTTACATATACAACATTAATCAGGCGTAAATAGCAAAGAAGATATATTTTTACGGTTTTTTGGCTCTCTTGTAAAACTGATTTTTTTCGATTACGCCTTTATTCGGTTGGGCCGCGTCGATTTAAGTTGTGAAGAGCGCGATCAAGGTATTTTCTAACTTGAATGTACTACCAGCTTTTACTAGCAACCAAGGATAGTGTACCTAGGTGAAATTTATTAGGTAGGTAAGTAATAATCACAACATTTTTTAACAACAATATTAAAGTGATTTATAAAAAATCGAATCTAATCGAATTCAACTTTAAAAAGGAAAAAAATCAATTTGAATAAATTAGTTTATTAAATAACGATAAAATCACAGATCTTCAAGCAATAGACAGTCACAAAAACTTAAAACTTATTATAAGTATTGCTTCCCATAGGTTTGGACTTGCTTAGTTCTTTATACACAGACCGGTCCACGTCTCGTCGCCCCTGATGCACAGAGTCCAAAAGCACTTATACCAAATCTATTTCCCAAATCAACATCATCATTTTTATCACCTTGCTGCGGTTTACTTGGCTTTACTTTTCCTTCATCACTTTGAAACACTATGACATCATCTAGACTTTGTTCACTTTTCTTTTCATTCACATTAGTTTTTCCTTTAATGACAGAGCATTCTATATTTATGAGCGCGATTAAACATAGTGCTAGAGGTAACCATATTTTTAAAGACATAGTTTCTTTTGCAATTTGTAACAGTCTGCACTTGGTCGAATCACCTGATGCTTTGTGCTTAATAAGGAAAGCGAGCCTTATATATAAAGATATTATGCTTATTTTCAATGTTGACGATTAACAGTTATTGTTGTTGACCGGTTTCAATGAGTGCCACTTAAGAATTCAAACATCTTATTTTTCCTCTTCACTTGAATTAGTTTCAAATGTATGTACTTTAATGACAACTTATCACTTACTAGCTTTTGCTCGCGGCTTCGCTCACATTAAGTTCGATTTTTCAAACACCTATTTTACCCCCTTAGGGGTTGAATTTTTAAAAATCATCATTTAAAAGTCATAATAGCTGTCTGGATGCCAAACAGCCCGTTCTGTCCAGTAGTTAGAGCTGTGCGTTGATAGATCAGTCAGTCAGTCAGTGAATCAGTCAGTCACCTTTGACTTTTATATATTTAGATATTATAACTTGGGGATACTCGACTATTCAGCAACTTACAGCATATTGTGTTCGGGGCCGGGCTCATTAGAATGGTCTCAACATGTAGGTGTTAGATAAACGATGATCGACGATTGACAAAAAGGATCTGATGACGGAGCAGAAAACTGGGTAACAAGATGCACGTATATATGCTCAGTAGTTTTTCTCTACAGTGGAATATTCGAAAATATGTGACTATTTACGAATATTCCACTTCAGCAACTACAGCAAGATTATTACCCTTGCTGAGTAGAAGCTAATTACGTGTATGGGTTTATATAAACATGCCCCTACATTTTCATTTGAGGCAAATATAACACAAGTAAAAGAAACACAATATTTTTTTAGTGCTATAGTTTTATTTTATCCACAATGTTCAATCCTAATGGTTAAAGTGGTCATTTATATTTTATGTTATCTTCTCTCTATCTTGTCTCTATCAAAAATGTGCAGTATTCAATGTTTTTGAATCGAAAAAAATGTTCATAATATTAGTATCTCAATATTTTTAAAAGATCTATCTAACAGCACACCACATGGTATAGACGAATAAAAAAAAATCGCCATCAGCACGTGTAAGGCGGCTGTTTCATAACATTATATGTAAATTATAACCTTTGAATATTAGTAACAAAGTTATGAAATAATAATATTACTCATTGCTGAGACATTTAATTTTCATTTAAGTCAATGGCCTGCCTTTATAAGACGTACCTAATGATGATAATAAAACCTATGACAAGTGTTGATTCACAGGAAAAATATAAATGACGTACTTAATCGCACAGGAAAACTGCTGAACTTAATAAGTATAAAATATTCCCTTAGACTTGAATGAACTACACAATCATTGATACTCCAGACGAGTAAAGTCGTATTAAAATAAAAAAATAATCCATACTAAAAATGATTTCAGTTAGTATTCTGTCTGTGATGGCAGTAGTTGCAATCGTATATACAGAATGTTCTGTGATAAGACTACAAGGAGTCTCACTACAAGGAGGAGTATCCACGGATATTTCATTACAAGAAGACGCCAAAGGGTATCCAGTAGCCACGATCAAAATTACAATGGATAAAGAGAATAAAAAGAAGCCCAAAGAAGAGACAAGCACTGACACAGATCCTTCTCCAAATCTTATCGATCATTTTGTGATGCCCACAAGTGATTTAATACCGAACTTGGAAAATAAATTTGGCATAGGTGGTCGTGGCGAAAATTGTCCTTCTGGACAAGTGAGACGTGGACCTGTTTGCACACCTGCCTAGAACTTAAAAAGGAAAAGTTAAAACAGTGATACGTCGGACAGACTCGCCAGAAAAAAGACACCGCTGTAAAGATTAAGTATCCGAATATTTTTATGCAGTCAAGATCTATATTGGGATGATGAAGATATTCCTTTTGGACAAGTGAATATTGGGAATATTATGGAATGAATACTAGAAATGTTTCGCTGAGAAAATCGTCGACAGCTTGGTGCCTTGGTCTTGGCTTTAGAAGTAGAAGTCTAGCCTAGGAGTGTTAATTACAATAATGAAATTTATTCGATAGCTAGGCAGTAGGTTATTAGGTTTTTTGCCTGTGGCTTAATGCGATCAAATAATATGTGGTGCTGTTATTAATATTACTTTGCATATTGAAGTTGTAAATTTTATGTTACTATAAATATATATTTTTGTATGCGTGAGAGGAGAAATAAATTAAAACCTTTTCTAATGAATCGATTTTCTTAAAATAACCAAATTCGACTTTTTAGGCGGCGTTTACAAATAAACTTTTTACAATGTGCTTCAAAATCGTTAGATGAAATTAAGTAGGTACCTTACATACTCTAAGCTATCAACTATATTATCTATTCTACTACCAATTAACCTACTAATATCAGTAGAATAGAATAAATAGAAATATTTTTTATTCAAATAAACTTTTACAAGCACTTTTGAATTGTCAATGAATCTACCACTGGTTCGGAATGCCTTTTCTGCCGAGAAGAGCCAGCAAGACTCTCGGCGGTTGCTCTTTTCAAAAAAAATAAAAGTTTTACAATCGTTAATGAAACTATGCTATGTATACAGTGCTTCCACGATGAAGTTTCCTAAGTCCAATATAATACAAATACAACTAAATACAATACAAATACAAATAAATACAATCCAATGCATGTTAAGACGAGCAGACAGAAAGCAGACCCATTCCCGTTGGTGGCACCCGTTCACGAGCATGACGCATGATCCAGCCATTGCTTCGCTCAACCATATTTGAGTGTTAACTACTTACTTATTATCTTAATTTTATTATTCTACTTACTTAGTTGGGCATCTCTTATATTGAGAAAATGAAAAAACCTATTCAGCAATGTGATCTGGTAGCCACACTTACCTAAGTAGGTACAGTAACAGTTATAGTGATTTAAGAATTTCGAACTCCAAATTCAAATTCAGAATCCATTTATTTTATGTAGGCCAACTTGTAGCTCTTATGACACGTCATGACGCATGGATCCAGCCGTTGCTTCACTCAACCATATTTCCTTTTCGAGGTTCTGGGTTTCGAATCCTTTGTGTTTAGTGACGGCTATCGCCTTTGATGGTAAGTGAAGCTGCAGCCTAAGATGGTAGCGGGCTAGCTTGAAAAGCAGTTTTAATTAAACCCATACCTCTTATCGGTATCAACGATAAGAGGTACGGTTGAGGAAAGAGTCAATCAGTTTCCAATTTACATGGATCGTTGGCCAATCTTTCGTCCAAAATATAAAAATAGATAAACATAGTTTTTAGTTTTAAAGTAATTTATTATTTTAATGTTCATAAATAATTATTGTTAAACATGGAAGGTCATACGGTCTGGATACTAACGTGTTTTTTTCGAAGACACCTTTGTTTTTATTATGAGCAATGTTGATGTAAATCGCATTTGCGTTTTTTTCAAACGATAACAAAATAGCGCAGAACTATGATCTCACCTGATGGTGAGTGACGATGCAGTGTAATTTGGAAGCACGGCATTTGGAAAAGTGACCATAAAATACTTGAAAGGCACTTTTTTGACTATTAAGAGTGCATAACTAGTCTTGACCAAAGTTACCCTATTGTCTACGTAATAAATGATAGAAATAATTTTTTAAATTCTTCCTAATACTGTACACAGAAAGGTCGATAAAAAAAAATTCAAAATTTAAAATTATTTATTTCATGTATTCTCATCACATGTCGAGACTACCACCGCTTCGGAATGCAGATTCTGAAGCAAGAAACTCGGCAATTGCTCTTTCCATAACAAAATATTACAATATTAATGTAAAGCTACATCAGTCAGTAATAATAATGTCCTCCCGACCGAATCCGGGCACGGCGGCCAATCACCTCAGAAATTAGCCATCTGCGCGGGAGATATAATAGTGCACAAATGTGTGCGCAAATACTGGTGCACTCTCTATTCCCTCACTATTATGGTCCAGTGGGACGGAAATCCGACACGACCGGAGAGAGATCAAGCATAGGACCGACGACTTTACGTGCTCTTCAAGGCACGGGGGTGAAATACCATCAATTTCCTATAAACTCCGAGCTGGGGATACTCGACTCCTCAGCAACTTGCAGCAGATATATTGTGTTTGGGCTCATTATATTATTTAAAAAAAAACATAGGTGATAGATAAACGATGATCGACGATTGAGGAAAAGGATCTGATGAAGTTATATACCTACAAGTCAACTAGCTGATGCCCGCGACTTCCTCCGCGTGAATTTATATTAAATACCCGCGGGAACTCTTTGATTTTGCGGGATAAAAAGTAGCCTATGTTTTAATCCAAGGTATAATCTATCTCCATTTTAAATTTCAGCCAATCAGTCTAGTAGTTATTGCGTGAAAGAGTAACAAACACACACACACACAAACTTTCGGCTTTATAATATTAGTGTGATGTGATGTGATGGGATGGATAAAGGAGCAGAAAACTGGGTAGCAGGACGCAGGTATATAATATGTCACAGTTACAAAACACTTGTTCGTGTAAAATGTAGCCAATATCCATCCGACCATCATAACGAATCGATGGACGTCAAAATCGGCTCAGTAGTTTATTCGCTATAACAGTGGAATATTCGTAAATAGTCACATACATACATACATACACTGCTAAATTCATAACCCTCCCTTTGGGCTTTATCGTAGTTGGGTAAAAATAGGACTAAGGACCGACCAAAAGAAAATAAGCCTTATCCGAGCGTAAATATATTTTGGCAGATATTCAATACAAAAATTGTCAGAACTCCCAATTTGTTCGTCGGTTAAATGTCACTTAATGTTGGTAAAATCGGCACTAAAGCAAAGATAATCTTTGAATTTATTTCCTCTATTTGTACGAAACCCCTGTTTTGACGACCTCCCTGGCGCAGTGGTGAGCGCTGTGGTCTTATAACTGGGAGTTCTCGGGTTCGATTCCAGAATTTATAATTTCTGAATTGTCTCTGATCCGATGGAAGGCTTTGGCCATGGCTGGGTACCACCTTACCGTCAAAGACGTACCGCCAAGCTATTCAGCGTTCCGGCACGATAGCATGTAGAAACCGTGCAGATTAGGGGTATGGGTTGATTGTACACTGCCATACCCCTTCCAAGTTAACCCGTTACCATCTTAGACTGCATTGTCATTTACCATCAGGTGAGATCGCAGTCAAGGACTATCTTGTCATCGAATAAAAAAAATAAAGCTTTGTATAAATACATTTATTTATTAAAATGATACAATAATTTTGAATTTTCAGTAACATTTGTAGCACTATGAACAGGCCGGTCCACGTCGCACTGATCCTGATTGACAACGTCCAGAAGCACCAATACCAAATCTAAAGTCCAAAAGATATCTCTTGGATTTTGTATGTACCTACAAAATACGCAATTTACAAAATAAAATTAAACATTAAATGCTCATTCTGACGCAGACATGTATTGTTTATCACACTCCAAAAATTTCGAATTTTCCTCCTAATGTTATTATTCACGATGCTAAGTAATTGGATAAATAGATGACACATCAATAAATAATTTTAACCGACTTCACAAAAGGATTTATTTTTATGTATGTTTCCCGATTACTCGATGACGCCTGGACCGATTTGGAAAACTCTTTTTTGTTTGAAAGGGTATACTTTCTAGGTGGTCCCATAGTCATCAGGTGGATCTGATGATGGGATCTTGGAGAAATCGAGGGAACACTTCAAATATAGGTACAATTGATATACTTTGTAGAGTGACGTTTGAAGTCGGTTTTATAAAAAGAATTTTTACGTCTAAATTATGCACCTACAATATTTTGTTGAAATATTAATCTTGACTAAGATTAGAAAGTTAGTATAGGTGAGTCCTTATGCACGTCCTTTATATGTTTATGTTTTATTGTTTTATATGTTCTCTGGTAGTAAATAAATTAATAAGTTAAAGCTGAGTTTCTTGCCTGCTCTTCTCAGCACAATCTGCATTCCGAACCGATGGTGATAGATTTATGTCGTGTCATAAGAGCTACAAGTTGGCCTACATGAAATAAATACATTTTGAATTTTGAATTTAAAAAGTATTGTTTTAATATCCCTACTTACATTTTAGGTAGGTACTCATATTTTCTGGCTGGACCCCAATTCTGGTACGGCCCTTGGCATGTCGTTGTCAACTGATTACGGGTATGGTTTTATATAAACATGTCCCTACTTTTTCCTTTGAAGCATAATATATAACACAAATATAAAAATAAACACAATATTTTTTTAGTGCTATAGTTTTATTTCACCCACACTGCTCAATAAATGACTGATCCTCAGTCCTAATGGTTAAAGTGGTCACTGGTCATTATTTATATTTTATGTTTGAGTAACGAATAAATGTTTATAATATTAGTAAGTACATATCTCAATATTTTTAAAAGATCTGTCCAACAACACACAACATGGTATATGTTATTCGTCTATAGACGAATAAAAAAAATCGCCGTCAGCACGTGTAAGACATTATAAATATTGACCTTTCCGACCAAGTGAAGAATATTAGTAAAAAAGTTATAAAATAGTAATACATATTACTCATTGCTCAGACATTTAATTTTTCTAATTCAATGGCCTGCCTTAATTAAGACAAAATGATGGTAACAAAACCTATGGCAAGTGTTGATTCACAGGAAAAATTTAAATGACGTATGTACTTACTTAATCGCACAGGAAAACTGCTGAACTTAACAAGTATAAAATCCCTTCCCTTTGACCCGAATGAACTAAACAATCATTGACACTCCAGACGAGTTTAGTCGTATTAAAATTAAAAATAATCCATACTAAAATGATTTCAGTTAGTATTCTGTCTGTGATCGCAGTAGTTGCAATCGTATATACAGAATGTTCTGTGATAAGACTACAAGGCTTCTCACTACAAGGAGATGTATCCACGGATATTTCATTACAAGAAGACGCTAAAGGATATCCAGTAGCCACGATCAAAATTACAATGGATAAAGAGAACAAAATGAAGCCCAAAGAAGAGACAAGCACTGACGCAGATCCTTCTCCAAATCTTATCGATCATTTTGTGACCCCCGCAAGTGATTTAATGCCGAATATGAAATCTCGATTTTTGGAAGGCCTGCGTGTTCCTGGTCCAAATTGTCCTTATGGACTAGTGAGATATGGACCTATTTGCATACCTGCCCGTCATCCAAAACCATACAGTAAAAGGTTATTTTTCATCAAATTTCAAAATTTGATTCCCGAGCCAATAGTGCCGAGTCATATGCATTAACTACATAAGTCTTTTTTTTTATTTGAATGTACGCTGTCTATACCGCTATTGTTTAAAAAGAAAACGTATTACCTCTAAAGAAAAAATAGATATGGCTACTTTGTTACCGTGAAAATCATTCCCTCACCTTGTCCCTTAGTTCAAAAATATTACTAAAATGCCTATTTATCTGAAATATATCAATATTCTTAATAATAAAATTATGCAAATATATAAGAAAGATGTTTGTTAATGTTAATTGGGGCTAAAGTTATAAAATAGTAATACATATTACTCATTGCTCAGACATTTAATTTTTCTAATTCAATGGCCTGCCTTAATTAAGACAAAATGATGGTAACAAAACCTATGGCAAGTGTTGATTCACAGGAAAAATTTAAATGACGTACTTACTTAATCGCACAGGAAAACTGCTGAATTTAATAAGTATAAAATCCCTTCCCTTTGACCCGAATGAACTAAACAATCATTGACACTCCAGACGAGTAGAGTCGTATTAAAATTAAAAAATAATCCATACAAAAAATGATTTCAGTTAGAATTCTATCTGTGATCGCAGTAGTTGCAATCGTATATACAGAATGTTCTGTGATAAGACTACAAGGATTCTCACTACAAGGAGATGTATCCACAGATATTTCATTACAAGAAGACGCCAAAGGATATCCAGTAGCCACGATTAAAATTACAATGGATAAAGAGAACAAAATGAAGTCCAAAGAAGAGACAAGCACTGACGTAGATCGTTCTCCAAATCTTATCGATCATTTGGTGATGCCCACAAGTGATTTAAAACCGAACATGAAATATAAACTTCCTACGGGTGTTTTTGGTCCTCCAAGGTGTCGTTTTGGATCAGTAAGAATTGGACCTCTTTGCACCACTGCCAAGAACTTAGAAAGGAAAAGTAAAAACAGTGAAAAGTCGTATAGACCCACACCAGAAAAATACACCGCTGCGCTGTAAAGATTTTTAACTAAATATTTTTATGCAGTTAAGATCCATATTGGAATGATGAAGATATTCCTTTTGGACAAGTGAATCTTGGGAATATTATGGAATGAATACTAGAAATTTTTAGCTGAGAAAATCGTCGACAGCTTGGTGCCTTGGTCTTGTCTTTAGAATAGCATTGCAGTGTTAATTACATTAATGACATTACGTTTTTTAAAGCGTTTTGTCATACATTATACAACGTGTATTGAAACTCCGAAACAATACTTCTTTCCCAACAACTTTCCCCAAGAAACATAGGTCGAAATATGAAAAAAAAAATTTTTAGCTCCCATAGTAAATCAATCAGCTGATCGTCAATTTTGTATGGGAGGTCCACATTTTTTTTCACATTTCGACCTATATTCCATGGGGAAAGTTGTTCAGTTTCATGAGCACATTCACCTCCTTCAGTATTATTTCGGAGTTTCAATACACGTTGTATACACGTGCAGCCTATACGTACAATGGTCTCCGAATCCAGTACAATAACGCATTCAGGGTGATATTGGGGCTCTCCTGCCATTGTAGCACATCGGCGGAGTTTGCGTACGCACATACGGACGGCTTTTATACAGTCATGCGAAAACGAGTAGCATCGTTCATGCCCAGGGTGAGGGGGAGCACCAACGCCATGCTGAGTGTGGTTCTTGATAAGCCTGACTACCACATACTGAGGCATTGGATACACACACATAGCTAGTGCCTCAGTATGTCGTGGCAAGTATTTAAATTAAATTATCTGGGAATAATACTAACATACTTTCTAAGAAATGTATTTTAACATTTATGGGCCAACGGTCTGAAATAAACAGATTTTGTTTTATTTATTTTATTTTTATTTGATAGTTATACAGCATAAGGTAGTAGGCTGCAGTAGGTTATAAAGTTATGTGCCTGTGGCTGAATGCGATCAAATAATATGTGGCGCTGTTACCTAACATGTTACTTTGAATATTGTAATTATAAATCTTAAGTTACTAATGTATTTTTGTATGCATGAGAGGAAAAATAAATTAAAAGCTTTTCTCACGAATCGATTTTCTTTAAATATCAAAATTGGATTTTTTAGACGGCATTTACAATAAACTTTTACGATCGTTAGATTAATCTATAGGTACTTTACATACTCTAAGCTATCAACTTAGATATCAGCTACGCTGCTACCAACTAGTCTACTAATACCAGTATTAAGTACTTGTTACTTTTATTTACTTATTTTCTTAACCGACTTCAAAAAAGGAGGGGTTGATGATGATCATTCGTCATCATATAATTTTTCATAATAATTTGGTATAATATAGGATCGTTGCATTTAGTTCATCCATCGGTTTCTGCGGTTACTGTGTCCTTATTCTATGCTTAGGTTTTGTTTAATTCAACAATGAGCACGAATTAAATTATTATTTGGATATTAGTATATAATATTATACTCTCGAATAGGTATTTATATATATTCCCGTCATCCAACTCTGGAAATTACGTGTACGCACTTAATCACGTATGAGCTGAATCGGATGATGTGTGTTGTAAATTTCGTCTTATTTCAACAAAAATAAAGTTTAAAATGTTTTTAAAGCAAACGTTATTGGCTGCGATCCAAGAGTATATAAATAAACGCTACTGGTCGAACGAAAATCATTCTGCAGTTTTTGATTGGAGACGCATCAATATAACAAAAAGTAACTTCCAACTTAACCATTTCTAACCTTAAAAAAGAAAACCCTGCCTTTTAAAGTGGAATAAGAATCAAGATACCCGTGAAATAAAGAAGGAAGTTTATTATAGAAGCTTGTTTTATAAAAAAATAAGAAATGGATTATACAGCACAGGAAAATATTGGAAATGAAAAAGTCGAAACAAGTGAAAACGGAGTGGACAGTGCAATTCAAAAGCCTTCAGTGCAATTGGAGGTTGTGGAGGAAGTGATTGGGAAACCAGTGTATGTGGCACAGTCTGAAAATGCTTTAGGATTTGGGGGATGTCCCGTCGGATACCACAGAGTTGGACCTATTTGTGTACCTGATGAGTGATTTTTTTTAAGTTTTAACTCATTTTGAAAATAGGATATAATATTATTATTATCTATCCGTAAGGTTATATAAAAAGAGTCTTATTACTGCATGGATCATGCTTCATAGGTAGGCGCTTATTGAAAATTTTGCGTTATTAATCTTTTTACTGGTTAGATCGTTGCCTGAATTTTACTGATTTTTCTTGACGACCTCCCTGGCTCAGTGGTGAGCGCTGTGGTCTTATAACTGGGAGGTCTCGGGTTCGATTCCCGGCGGGGACAATTTAGGAATTTATAATTTCTAAATTGTCTCTGGTCTGGTCTGGTGGGAGGCTTTGGCCGTGGCTAGTTACCACCCTACCGTCAAAGACGTGCCGCCAAGCGATTTAGCGTTCCGGCACGATGGCGTGTAGAAACCAATTAGGGGTATGGGTTGAATTTACATTGCTATATCCCTTCCAAGATAGCTCGCTACCATCTTAGACTGCATCGTCACTTACCATCAGGTGAGATCGCAGTCAAGGGCTAGCTTGTCATAGAATTAAAAAAAAAAAAACCTGTCGCGATAATTTTGTTAGATGTGTGGCTCTTCTATTCAACGTGACATTGGCGAAGTGCATTGTGCTGAACTGGCACTAGCTAAAGCCAGAAAGCAAAAACAACAACAACAATCGTTGACTGAATTTTATTTGTCGCGATAATTTTATAATTTGTAAGACATGAAAATCCCCAGTACTCTGTGATATAGACCAAAAAACTTATTTTTTTGAATAAATTTAGTTTTTGATGGTTTTAAAATTTGAATTGTCATGTTTCCTGCTTAAGCATTATCATTGAGCAAAATACGCATAAGCATTATTATTAAAATATTAATTAAATATGTATATGTAGATACTAGATACACATATTTTTGAATGTAGTCGATGTAAAATTTTTGGCCAAAACTTTATTATACCAGTGACGTAGATTTATATTTTGAAACCGTACTACTTATTTTATAAACATAAAAAAAAACTTTCGACGAAGCAATAAATTGAATTAGTACGTATATTCAAATGTTTTTTTTTTTAATTTATCCTAAGTATCCTAAGTAAAACCTGGACAGGTCTGTTATTTTATTTTTACATAATATATGAGTGGATCTCCACCAAAATATTATGATATTATTATGTGAACTTATTACACGTTAGATATGTTATTTTCAAAAAAAATATAATTCGGGTTTTCTCTTAAGAAAGTGAGTCGAGCTACATAAGCTATAACAGACGATTTCGGCCGGCATTACTACAATCTGTAGAAGGTGTGATAAATAATTCTTTGATTCACCCATTAGGACGGGGGTGACTTTTATTCAGCCAAATATTAATGTTTGCTTAGTCATTTTATATCAGCAGCCCATTCTCAAAATAGGCGCGGTCACTCCTTAAAATCTAAATATATAAAACTATAAAAGGCAAAAGTGACTGACTGACTGATCTATCAAAGCACAGCTCAAACCACTGGACGCATCGGGCTGAAATTCGGCATACAGATAGATTATGACGTAGGCATCCGCTAAGAAAGGATTTTTGAAAATTCAACCCCCAAGGGGGTAAAATAAGGAATTGAAAAATCAAACTTTACGTGAGCGAAGCCGCTGGTGAAAGCTAGTATAAATGTACGTAGTTAAGATTTTAGAGTAATATAATTATAACAGGTGTGACAATATAACATCACATCTTCTTTATCAACTTATCGAAATCCACTGCTGGACGTAGGTCTCTTGCATGGACCTCCACAAGCCTCGGTCTTGCGCCGCCTGAATCCAGCGGCTCCGTGCGACTCGTTTGCGTTTCGTTCACATCACATCACACTAATATTATAAAGGCAAAAGTTTGTGTGTGTGTGTTTAATTATTACTCTTTAATTTACGGGCTTAAAATGTAACCTATGTGTATCCTAGGTGTGAGCTATCTCCATTTTAAAATTTCAGCCAAATCGGTTCATTCGTTGGCGTGAAGGAGTAACAAACACACATACATACAAACATTCGCCTTTATAATATTAGTGTGATTATGGTGGCAATCACAAAGTTCTGGGAATTAATGACACTTTACTGTTTAGACATTGATTAGAATTTATTGCTATTCATTAACATTACTACGACGTAAATGACTGAGGTAGGTAAATAATTGATTGTTACTTATCTATTTACAATAATTATACAATATTTATTTATAAGATACTATAGAATGCAATTGAATTCAAATACTTACCTTATCCAACAACCAAATCGATAAACATAGGTAGAAAAACACAACTCCTGCTCCTCCTTTTTCGAAAGCCGGTTACAAAAGTAGCCTAGTAATATCAGCTATCTATCAGTTAAAGTCCCGTCAAAATTGGTCCAGCCTATGGTTATTCTATGTATGTGTCTCACTCCCGAAAATCCAATTTATTTCCTAGATGACGGAGTGGGCGTGACAAACCTTTTTCCTTTCTCCATCTAAAACAACGATTGCCTATTTTTATATACTTGAAGGTACGTGACAAATTGTTTTGCATTGATTCAATTTCTCGCGGAGGCAGAAATCGTCAGAGGTGATTGCGAGCTGAATTGCTTTGACACATTTTCCTATTTGTAGGTACGATATGAGAACCTACATATATCGTGAAGAAACTTAATAGAGTATTTAATGGTTTCACGGATGTCAGGAGCCTAAGTGGGAGCGGTCAGGCGCGAGCAAGCTCTCGCCACACTTACACAGATACGACACACACACAACCATGAGCCACGTGCCCTCGTGAATTGAAAGAACTATACTATGTAAATTTCATGCGAATAAAATCAATATGACACAAATTTAAACATCGAATTTTCTGTAGTTACAGTTACTTACTAAACTTTTTTCATTTATTTTTTACCACGCGTCATTTTTCTTTCTATATTATGTAGGTATATCCATTTTGGTAATCCAAGCACGTCTTCACACGAGTTTGAAAGGACTTAGGTAGACGTGACAAGTTAAACTCATACCCGCCCTAATTCTAGTGCGAGAAATAAAATACACTGGCGCTATACACTGGCGGTTTACAGATAAGATATTATTATAGAGCTAGATTTTGCTCGCTGCTTCGCTCACGTTAAGTTCGATTTTTCCAACCCCTATTTTACCCCGCCTGGGGTTGAATTTGCTAATATCCTTATTTAGCGGATGCCTAGGTCATTGTATGCCTTTCAGCCCGAACGATTCGACCAGTGGTTTGAGCTGTGTGTTGATAAATCAGACAGTCATTCACCTTTCACTCTTATATATTTTGAAGATAACTAAAAATATACCTTCACACTCTCGATTTAGGTTTTTAAAATTCCCTTGGGAACTCTTTGATTTCACAGGGCAAAAATAACATATTTCCTTTCTTATAAAGTAGGTAAGCCATCTTTATGCAACATTTTGTTGAAATCGATTCAGGCATACAGGCAAAGTATAAAACGCTAAGTTTATTAAACTATTCTCAATAGGATGCTTATCTCAAAAAGGAAGGAATAAAAAGTAGCCAAAAAAAAAGAAGTATCATTCCAGGCTATACTTAGTCTATCTCTGTGACAAATTTTCAGCCAAATCGGTTCAGTCGTTGCGGCGTAATTGAGTAACGAACATCCATCCATCTATCTATCCATCCATACATCTATCTATCCATCCATACATCTATCTATACATCCATACATATATTCAGACTTAAATAATAACGGTTCTATATCAAAATATTTTTGTAATTTTTGACGACCTCAATGGTGAGCGCTGTGGTCTTATAACTGGGAGGTCTCGGGTTCGGCAATTTAGGAATTTATAATTTCTAAATTGTCTCTGGTCTGGTCTGGTGGGAGGCTTTGGCCGTGGCTAGTTACCACCCTACCGTCAAGTGCCGCCAAGCGATTTAGCTTTCCGGCACGATTAGGGGTATGGGTTGAATTTACACTGCTATACCCCTTCCAAGTTAGGCCGCTACCATCTTAGACTGCATCGTCACTTACCATCAGGTGAGATCACAGTCAAGGGCTATCTTGTCATCGAATAAAAAAAAAATTGACCGAAAGCCCGCCTTACAGTTTTATGACATAAAAAAAATCGATAGAATTCAATACTGAAGAAGGCTGCTCTTTTTATTTACCTACTCGGCACATAGCACATCTTTAATTCAATACTACGTTCACGGCCTTCATTTCCTACAGCTAAGAACTGAATAGAATAAAATGGCCAGCTGTTATATTATAAAAATGTCAATAAACTTAATTTGATATGTTGATGATAATATCGTATTGTTAATTTTACCCTCCTTAATCTTTTCCAAGAGATGTAAAAAGTAAATAAGATGTGTAAAGATAGGAAAATGAGCAAAATTTTCCCGAGCTGAAAATTGCGAGATGAAAATTGGAAATGGAATTTTAGTTTTATTGTTCTAAGCAAACCCACAGATTTAAGTGCCACCGAAAACAGGAAGTTACCCAAGTAGCACACGAAGGCTGCTTAGCAGCTGAATAACGAATTCCCGTCACGCTTAAAGCTGTATAAAAAAGCTGCATAAGGGAGTTTCAAATAGGTCTAAAAGTGAGTAGTTATACAGCTATCTGTGCTACTTGGGTAGTTTTCTGAATTATTTAGCTTAAACTGTGGGAACTCCTTTTGTTTCAGTTTCCCATAGCGACAGTAGAATATGACGAAACAGTTAAGTTTTACGTTAGGACATAATATATAGCTAAAATATTTTCCTCATACAAAATTTACGCTCCTTTTTGCCCCCGAGGGATCATAAACCGTACGTCATAAACGGAGCATCTCTCTCAGTTTTATCTTGAGTCTACCATTCTACAAGTAACTTTGCGAGATTGTTCCGTATTATAAAGGAATGCCACATATATGTCAATGTGTGGGTGGGGTGAAACCTGGATAAAACTTAGGGTCTGCGCCTACTGAAGTCATGTTATGGCAGGGGATTTTCGTGTGACGAACAGAAATATACCTTCACCCTTCAATCTGTTATTCATAGTATATAGAGAAGAACAAGAAATAGAAGAATAAGAAAAAGAAATAGAAGATTCGTATTTACAGGAATTTATTGGTCCGCTCCTTGAATAACCCCATATTGTAATTAAGTGAGAACACCGTCGAAGGGAGATGATAACACAATTTTGTAGTACGTGGAAAAAAAGATCTGGAGCAGCGAATGGATCACGGATATTTTCATAGATTTTAGTTTTACAAAATAATTATTAGGGTATCAACATATTCTGCCAAGCTTAGCGTGATGATGATTTGAGTTCTGCTTCTGACATACATGAGCATTGAGCATAATTAACTCGTAAATTGTACACAACATAATATTGTTATTACATATTATTTTATTTTTAAAACAGCAACCGCCGAGTTCTTCTCGGTTGGTACGGCATTCCGAATCTGTGGTAGATTCATTTGACGATTCGAAAGTAGGTACTTTGTAAAAGTTTATTTGAATAAAAAATTACTCTATTCTATTCTTAAAATTCAAATTCAAATTCAAAATTTATTTATTTCATGTAGGCTAACTTGTAGCTCTTATGATACGTCATAAATCTACCACCGGTTCGGAATGCAGATTCTGCTGAGAAGAGCCGGTAAGAAACTCAGCAGTTGCTCTTTTCAAAAAAATTTCAAAAATGCAAAAATGCGCACTTAGGTTCACCAATCCAACGCATGTCAAGATGGGCAGTCAAAGCAGACCCATTCCCTTTGGTGGCACCCAAGTCACAAGTTCGTTAAATCTCCCGTTTGGAAAGGCAGAAATGCCTATACGAATATACGAAAGTGGTTCCATACCATACCTACAATAACTTTCGAGTAAAGCCTGAGAATTGTTACCAACTGTACGTGGACGAAACTCCGGGCGCTTTACTGAAGTTGGCAATTTAACGGATAATGAACAAACAAGATCCAATCTGGGATCCTTTCGACACACAGTTTTGTGTACGTTAGTCCAAAATATAAACGAAACAGACTCTGTCGCACATTGAACCATTTTAATCCTTATCTCGAACGATGCAAGGTTGATAATTAAGCGAGATATATAAATTAACGAAAATGTTCAAACTGGCGTGTTTGTTGGAGCAAAAACAAACCGGGCTTGATTGGTTATTAAAACGGGTAAATGTGTTATAAATTGATGAAATAAAATTTATTCGGTATAACGTACTATAATAATTAAGTTCTTGTGTATTTTAAATAGGTATGAAAAAATATTTTCAGGGATCTGTACTATATTTTAATCTACAATAGGTTCCATTATCCTTTACAATTAGAATGTCGAATATTTAATTCAATGCTTAGTTAAATAATTAACCCACGTATTAGATTTTGATCTCCATTTTACCAATTCTACATAATATTATCTGGATTACCTATAAGCGTTTATAGTCCAGTGGTTAAGACTGTGGCCTTCTTATCGGTGGGTCCAGGGTTCGTTCTAGGGTTAGTGCATTCCAGATGCTGCAATAGCAAGGCAGATACAGAAAACGTTTCTTTTACAAATCCCCTTCAAGGCAAGAGTGAATAGGCATTTTCTAGGCAAGCGCGTTCCAATCTAGACCTCATCAGTGCTTTCCGTCATTGTCTTCAAGTGCAAGCCTTCCTCTACTAGGAGGGCGGACTATCTAAGTGAGTCACTAATGCTGAGATCTATAGAGCGTGCTCTGACTTAGCTCAGACTTAAGATAGAGTTAAAACGAGATAAAAATATGCTTTGACATAAATCTGTCTCGTTTTATCTCTGTCTTGAGTCTGAGCAGAGTGAGAAAGCGATCTATAGATGTCAGCCTAAGACCGTTGGATACAAGCGGCACAACACAGTGCCGTGTTTTGTAGAAATATATTGAAAAATGACGATGGTAAAGAAATTCATTCTCTACACTCACACTTCTTGTTAATGAGTTGAAACAACCTTGAATGCTAGCAATAAACTTCAATTGCATTAGAGAAATATTTTCTCGGTACATGCTTCTAAACTCCTAGTAACAAACAAACTCGATAATTTGTTCTTTCAGCGAACGAAGTTGGAAGTGCGGAGTTAGCAACTTAGGAACAGAATCTGTTGGAAAAGGAAATCCGGTTCGTTTATCCTTCGGACTAACGAAGAGAAAACTTTGCGTCAAGAGGGGTGAGATTGTTTCCGTTTGTTCGTTTGATTTTACGGTTAAAACAATTTTATTTGACATCCCTTTTTAAACACATATTAAAAATAAAAAACCTTCCAAACTTCAAAAAGTACAGAATATTTTAACAGTATTTTAGGATAATAATACACTTTCGCTTTTTATGTACGTATATTTATTTAATTAATCATGAACTTCCCTCGGGCGGGCTCTAGCAGAATAACAGCGTTGTGGTTACATATTTGTATCCACAGCATTGAGCTGAGCTAGGACCCTTTCATTGGCATGATACATAGTAGATACCTACTAGTTGAGTTATATTTTAAGAAATTGTAATGTGTAAGTCTTAAGTGTACCTATTTATTTATACATGTCAATGAATAAACGATATTCTATTCTATTCTATTCTACATATATTTCTAATAAACTAGCTTTTGCCCGCGGCTTCACTCAGGTTATGTTCGATTTTTTAAACCCCTATTTTATCCCCTCAGGGCTACTTAGGGGTTGAATTCTCAAAAATTCTGTCTACGTTGTGGTAGCTATCTGTATGCACAGCCCGATCCGTCTAGTGCTTTGGACTTTGCGTTGATAGATTAAGCCTGCAATTTCACAAAGGTGAAAGGGTAAAATTTTGCAAAGATGGTTCGACACATAATTGCGGTTTGTTTGTCGGTTTGTCCCTCGATTACACAGTAACGGAGCGACGCACAGTCGTCTGGGAGCGGTCATAAGTCCTAAAAATTGACCACAACCTATTTACAATTTCTGCTTGTTTAATCACTCTCTAGTTCCCAAACAATACAAAACTGTAAATTGGTCGCGCCGAAGCGCGAATAGTTTTCGTTTAACCGCTCGAATCCGACCATCCTGTCAAAATTTCCTACCTAATACCGACCCCCCCTGGCCTGAAGAAGTGTCAGTGCATCGATGACCGTCAATTAACGTAAACGCGCCGCTAAAGCTGGTGCATCGCCGCGCCGCTCCTAGTGATTCAGTGTTGATCTGGACTTGCCAACAAACTTGCCTTCTTGGTTTTCGTCAGTCGAAGAAGTGAGAAAGGAAGAGTGAAGCATCGAAAAGTATCCATGAATGTACGCGCGGCTCGCTGAAGTATCGCGGCGCCGCTCCTAAGGATTCAGGTCAGTGCCTTTACCCTTTTCCTATAGACACTCCCATAACTCCGCGGCCCAAACCCAACCCAGTCGGATTTGAGCAAACCCCGCGAAAATTATACAGTCCACATCGAAACCAAACAATCTAGTTTCTAGCCGTCCCCGCGCCGCCATATTTTTTTGGTTCCAATCGAACCGGATTTTACCGCTAATTTTCTCGATAGTTTTACAATTTCCAAGTAGGTAATTGTTTTCCCGCGTCCTAAAATCTTGTTCCCTAAGCGAATTATTATCGTTCGTCCCGCATTGCTTAGGAAATAGGGTTCATTTAGGTATTAACTAGGTACCTACATATAGCTCATATAGGTGATAGATAGGTCATACGTTACTTATTTATCGTAATCCTAATCATATATCGCATCCCGATCTATCCCAGTATAGATATT
Source organism: Hipparchia semele (assembly GCA_933228805.2). NCBI lineage: Eukaryota > Metazoa > Arthropoda > Insecta > Lepidoptera > Nymphalidae > Hipparchia > Hipparchia semele. The sequence goes on from OW121719.1 coordinate 2,874,296, forward strand.
AATCGAAATATTAGTTTATTAGTAGTTATTTTAAGTAATTATTTTGTGTAATTACCTACGCGTCATAAACGTATTCGCTTGGCCATCGGTGCATAGTTGCAAGTACTTGTATCTTAGATTACAGCGGTGTGCGTGACCTTCATCGCGGCCGTGACCGCCCGCTCGCTCCCTTTCACTTTTTGCTGAAATTCATAACTTTAAATACTTATACGCCGAATCGAAGTTTCATTCGTGTATTAGGAACTTAGTCTCGACATTTTTGAATCTAGTTTATATTCAAAATGACGAAGACTGAAGATACCGCAGATATACAATTAATTCTATTAGAACAGAGACGCAATTCGATATTTGAGTATCTACAAGAAACATTCGATTTATCGAAAAACATAGGCGTTAACCCGTCGGTCCGGGAAGAATTTCTCGACGCAAGTAGTAATGTCGATACGTTACGCTCTGAATTCAGTAAAATAGTGGAGGATTATAATAATCGTTTATTAGCACTGAACCCGAAAGCGAAGCCGGAGTTCAAATGTTTGTTATCGTTCGAACGCCTATACGGTCGTATCAAGCGCTTAGTCTCGCAGTACACCGATGATAATAAGGTTGAGAATGAGAATGAGCCGCGAAGACTTAAACCTTATTTGCCCCCGATTCAATTAGTGTCTTTCGATGGATACGATTTAAAATCGTGGAGTCTCTTCTACGCTAACTTTAAAACTGTTATACACGAAAATAAGTCCCTTACGGACGCCGAAAAACTTTATTATCTCTTAGGTAAGCTGTCGGGAAAGGCGAAATTAGCTTGTGCCGGTATTACACCGTGCGCAGAAAACTACGAATTAATTTTTAAAACGTTAGTAGATAAATTTGAAGATAAACGCTATTTGGCTACGTCGTATATGGATCAAATTTATAACATTAAGGCGATGTCAAACGCGACTCCGACCAACCTTGAAAATTTTTTGGACACTTTTGCATCGTCGATCGCCGCGCTTAAAAATTTAAATTTGAGTAATCTGGCTGACTTCATATTTTTATACCTCGCTCAAAAGAAGTTAGATCCGGAGACTGTTCGCCTGTTCGAGTTGAATAAACATAGTTGTGAGATACCCTTGTATGACGATTTCGTTGCTTTCATTCGCGAACATATTAAGGTACTGCAACGCACTTCCGGGAAACAAGAAGTTCCGAAAAGTGCTGAGCGGAAGGTGGATACGGCATCTAAGCCTCACAAACCACCCAAGCCGACGCATACCTATACTAGTACCGCGACTACGTCTGCACAGTCTTTGTGTTCTCTTTGTAACTCACAACACGAACATTTATATAATTGTTCCGCCTTTCATAAGATGTCCGTTGAAGATCGTTTCAAGTTTGTTAAGGCGAATAATCTTTGTATAAATTGCACTGGAAACCACCGGTTGGCCACTTGTTCTAGCAAGTCAAGGTGCCGCTGGTGCTCGTTACCTCATCATAGTATGCTCCACAGGCATTCCGCAACCGCAAATTCCGCAACTTCGAGTGCGGCTTCTAGTGATGCTTCTTCGCAGAAGATGCCCGGTGTTGTTGAGCAGCCTCCTGCTTCTATCAGCACTACCGGCACTAGTAACTCGAAACCTTCAGGTTCACCCGCGCACTCCAAGGAAGTATCGCTTTGTTCCTTATCGAGTTGTAATGTTTCTCGTGCACCGACTACGGTGCTGCTCGCTACCGCACGCGTTATAGTTTTCGACGCCAAAGGCAAGGAGTACTCTGCGCGCGCATTATTGGACAGTGCTTCACAGAGTAACTTCGTCAGTCGGGATTTATGTCAACGCTTAGGTTTAAAGACAAACCAGAATCCAAACTGTTCTGTAGTTAAAGGGATTGGAGGTACAACCAAACCGATCCAAGGCGCAGTTTCTATTAGATTTTTCTCTAGGTTTGATCTCAGCGTTTGTTTTAACATGGACTCGCTCGTGGTAGACAAGGTAACGGAACTCTTGCCCACAGTCCCGATAGATATTTCGAGTTTGATAAATTTCAATAACTTACCTTTGGCTGACGACACTTACTCCACTCCAGGAGACATTGATCTGCTGATTGGAGCTTCAATCTTTCCGCATCTCCTATTATCTCGCAAGGTTCAAGGTCAATCGAATTGTACCTCACCGCTAGCCCTAGAAACGGTGTTGGGCTATGTTATCGTTGGTTCTGCTCCTGTACGTGTTAACAGCTTCGCCACGGTATCATATTGTTGTGCTACAGATCCGCTAGATGATGCTGTGCGAAAATTCTGGCAAATAGAAGAGGTGAACGCACCGAAACAATTAAGTCCAGATGACACGGCGTGTGAAGAAATTTATAGCAGCACGACTACCCGTGAGGCAGACGGACGATATGTAGTCGCACTTCCATTTAAGGGTGATGTATTGTCGTTAGGCGATTCTTTTAAAAAGGCTAAAACTCGCTTCCTTTGCTTAGAGCGTAAAATGTTAGCGTCACCTAAGCTTAAGGAGGCCTACGACAACGTCATTACCGAATACCTAGACAAAGGTTATATCTCTCCCGCACCCCCGGACACGGAGGCAACGCAGAGCTTGCCCTCGTATACGATTTCGCACCATGGGGTCATACGAGATGACAAGTTGACTTCTAAGTTGCGCGTTGTCCTGGACGCCAGTTCCAAGACAACCACTCAAGTTTCCCTCAATGACCTTCTGTATGGCGGTCAGAATCTACAAGGGAATCTATTCAATATTATTGTTAATTTTCGCTTATATCGTACCGCTCTTTCAGCTGACATTCGTCAGATGTTTCTTTGTATTGGAGTTCGTCCATGTGATCGCAGATTCCAACGCATTTTATACCGCTTTTCTCCGCAAGAACCCTTAAGGGTCTATGAATTTAACCGCGTTTGTTTCGGGCTTAAGTCAAGTCCATTTCATGCTCTTCGTACAGTGAAGCAGCTTCTTTCAGACGAAGGTGCTTCTTACCCGCGCGCTAAAGAAACTTTAGATATAGGGCTATACATGGATGACTTTGTCTATAGCATTGACAATGAAGACGATGCTATCTCCACCGCTGCCGAAGTGATTGCTCTGATGAAAGCTGGTCAGTTCGACCTGGTGAAATGGACAAGCAACTCACAAAAGGTGTTAAATTCGATTCCGCTGTCGCATCGACTTTCCGCGATTAAAGAGTTTGAGGACTCTGAGCCACATAAGGTGCTCGGCCTATGTTGGTCTCCCGCAACAGACTATTTCGGTCTCAAAATTAGTGTTCCCGCTGAATCTTGTACAAAACGTACCATTTTGTCATGTGTCGCTAGGATATGGGACGTCATGGGTTTCGTTGCTCCCGTCGTCTTATATGCAAAGCTTCTCATTAAACAACTCTGGTTGTGTGAATGTGATTGGGACGATGTGCCCCCTGGTCACATTGCTGATCAGTGGTCTTGTTTCAAAAGAGAACTACCTTTGCTCAGCGAATTGAAAATTCCACGGCACGTAGGCATCTCGACCGGCGATATCATTACGATCGTGGGGTTTGCAGATGCGAGCGAAAAGGCTTACGGAGGAGTAATTTACTTCCACGTGAAAGACAGCAGAGGTATTCGCAAAAACGCAGTCTTTTTAATAACAGCTAAATCCAAAGTCTCGCCTCGCAAGACTATAACGCTTGCGAGGTTGGAGCTTTGTGCCATTCTGTTGCTGAGCAGCTTAATGACCAAGGTCATTGAAGCCTGCCATAACCGCCTTGTTATTGACCGAGTTCTCGCCTTTTCAGACTCAACGGTGGCGTTGTGTTGGGTATACTCCTCACCTCATCGTTGGGACACTTTTGTGGCCAATCGGGTCACCAAAATTCAAAATGAATTTCCCGCTCAAACTTTTTTCCATGTGCAAGGCACGGAAAATCCCGCTGATTGTTTGTCGCGAGGTCTTACCCCCGCACAAATAACTGATCACCCGCTTTGGTTCTCTGGTCCTAAATGGCTTGAGTTAGATTCAAATCTTTGGCCTGTTACCGCTTTCAATCCTTCCACCGTGTCACAGCCTCCAGAGGAAAAGAAACACGTTTTGCTCACTGCAGAAAGCAGTGAAAGAAATTTAATAATTTCGCTAGCTGATCGCTTTTCGTCATGGTCGAAATTCATACGTTGTGTGGTTTTCGTTTGCCGCTTCGCTAAGCTACTACCGCGTCGTGATACGGTGATTGCATCGGATCTGGATTACGCTGAAAGTTTAATATTGCGTGAACTTCAGCGCTTTCACTTCGCGAACGAGATTGTTAATTTACAAGCAGGTAAACGTTGTAGTCCAATGTTTCAACGTCTCAAACCTTTCCTTCAGGACGGCATCATTAGAGTCGGAGGTCGTCTGAGAAACGCCGATATAAGTTTCGATACAAAACATCCGATTATACTTCCTCGAAAGGATCATATATTAAATCTTTTAGTTGACTATCATCATAAAGTCAATTGTCATGCAGGTCCAGATTTATTGATGTCCATACTCCGTCAGAGGTATTGGATTCTTTCCGCTCGTAATTTAATTCGAAGCCGGGTACACAAATGTCTACCCTGCTTTAGACTCCGCGCTAAACCAAACTTTCCAGAAATGGCAGATCACCGCTCCTGTCGAGTTACGCCGGCCGTGAAACCGTTTATACACACTGGCACTGATTACGCAGGGCCTTTTAATGTGACTGTTTCTCGCGGTCGTGGAATTCGATCAATGAAGGCATACGTTTGTCTTTTCGTGTGCTTAACCACTCGCGCTGTACACATAGAAGTTGCCAGCGACTTAAGTACAGATAGTTTCCTCGGGGCGTTTAAGCGTTTTTTATCCCGCCGCGGTTTTGTCGCTCGCGTTCATTCCGACAATGCGTCAAATTATGTTTGCGCCAAGCGCACGCTTTCGGAATTGCACGAATTTTTAGCGTCCAAACACTTCAGGTCTGAATTTGGTCACATACTAGCCGAAAATCGCATCGAGTGGTCACTTAATGTTCCAACTGCTTGCCATTTTGGCGGTAATTGGGAGGCCAACATTAAGAGCCTCAAAACTCATCTATATCGCGTGATAGGCGACCAAATTCTTTCCTTGGAAGAGTTCAATACTGTGCTTGCTCAGATCGAGGCAGTAATGAACTCCCGTCCATTGTGCCGCACGCTATCTAATGATCCATCGGAACCTCTCGCGTTGACACCGGCTCATTTTCTCACTCTCACCCCCTTAAAATATCTTCCGGCTAGGGAGATAGAAGATGGTCCGTTACACTTGCTCTCGCGTCAAGAACTTATTGATAAACTTGTTCAGTCATTCTGGAAACGATGGAAGGCTGATTATTTACATACGCTACAGACTCGAAACAAATGGAACACGCCAACCAATCCGATCGCTAAGGGAGATGTGGTAATAATTACCGTCGATAATGCACCGCCTCTTCACTGGCCGTTAGGCTAGTCGAGGAAGTTTTTCCTGGATCGAATGGTGTCACGCGTGTTGTCCGCGTTCGTACTGCTACAGGTACCTATCTACGTCCTGTAGTGCGTCTTTGTCCCTTACCTAAACAGTAATTAGTTTAACTTCAACTCATCTGCTTAGGTTAGGATTCTTATTTAGTTAGGTTAGCTTATTATACTTAAGTCAATAAATAATTTCGTTTAAACTCTCCGCGTCGTAGTTTCTTTGAAGGTAGCCCTTCAAGCCCGGGGACATGGTCGCGCCGAAGCGCGAATAGTTTTCGTTTAACCGCTCGAATCCGACCATCCTGTCAAAATTTCCTACCTAATACCGACCCCCCCTGGCCTGAAGAAGTGTCAGTGCATCGATGACCGTCAATTAACGTAAACGCGCCGCTAAAGCTGGTGCATCGCCGCGCCGCTCCTAGTGATTCAGTGTTGATCTGGACTTGCCAACAAACTTGCCTTCTTGGTTTTCGTCAGTCGAAGAAGTGAGAAAGGAAGAGTGAAGCATCGAAAAGTATCCATGAATGTACGCGCGGCTCGCTGAAGTATCGCGGCGCCGCTCCTAAGGATTCAGGTCAGTGCCTTTACCCTTTTCCTATAGACACTCCCATAACTCCGCGGCCCAAACCCAACCCAGTCGGATTTGAGCAAACCCCGCGAAAATTATACAGTCCACATCGAAACCAAACAATCTAGTTTCTAGCCGTCCCCGCGCCGCCAAGAAACGCATAAGTTAACGTTATCATTAATTTTTCGACCTATGAAGTGAACACATCTTGTGCAACCAGTAAATTAGCTACATAACGTGTCTTGAAAGTGATTTTGTTTTTTACAAATTTCTCAAAATTGATGATTATTTACCTGATAAAATATTATGGAATTAACTGATAAGGTTATGTACTGTTATGTTTTTCTATTTTTGCTAATATGAAGACCTTAGATTCAGGTAAATTTAGGTGTAAAGCCATGCGTGTTTTTTGAGTTATTATTTTGGCAATTCGTATTTTCACTAAGAGATTTGACTATGTTACCCCGGTCAGCCCCGAATGATTTTCATATGGTTACACAGCTAAACTAGTGTAGTTTAAGGAACAATATCATTTGTCTGCCCGTTTTTGCCCGTTATTTTTTAAATAATATTATAACGCGAAGAGCAAGGAAATGAAAAATATTTGTTTAATTGGTATAAGGTACTTTTTACCAGTTAACCTCTTTACAGATGGATTTTATGGAGATTTAGCTCACAATGACTGTTTTTCAGAATGAAAGGGCAAATTATATGTTGGAAAACTTACTGGAAATGGTGCCAGATTCAGAAAATGTTGATATTAAAAATCTCCATAGCCGTGTGAAGTACATTAATAAGAAGTTATTGGAATATTGGAAAATAGCTAACAGATGCAAGGAACATTTAGTGCAAACGCATGCTGAATGGTTGGCAATGGTTGAAACTGTTGATTTGCCGAGGAGTGCCACCCCCAGCGCGTCCTCGTCCACAGAAAAAGTGCCACAAGAAGGGAGTTCGAATATTGGAAGACCCAGAAAGGATTTTAGTGATTGTAACAAACGGAGTCAACAGAGAAGATTAGATTTAAAGATGTAAATTTTTATTAGTTCATGTCTTGTGTTATATTTTATTTTTATTTTACTTCAGTATTGCATTTTTTTTTTTCAAAATATAATGTACCTAAGTCATTATAATATGTAAATAAATAAGTTTGTAGCGACTACTAAACGAATTACAAAACTCCCGCGTAGATATCGGGACTAATCAGGCGTCAACTAAACGCGTTTTGATTGGCTAGCGAGATATCGCCTGATTGGTCCCGGCATCGCGTGGTTTCGCGGGATGATGATGTCATGTTTTCCGTTTTATATAGTAGTTTTTCTGTTAAGCTTGTGTAACTTAAAAAGTTTTAGTTGGTTTTGTTCAAAGTTTTATTTCATTGTATTTGTTTTCCGGTTGTAATTCCTATTAATACACGAAGTTCAATCAGTACACACAAAGGTTTCATTTTACCTCACCCCCCCACAGAAGAAACCCCCCCGTTAAAAGTTATAAATTACGAACAACATTTTTGACAGATATATATAATGTTTTAGAATATATAGAATGTTTTATTTAACTGTGTCAAGTAAATTTTTCTTTTTTTTTTTAGAATTTAAGATTTTTAATATAAATAATACATATTTTGTTAAAGTAACTAGTCTATTCATACATTATATTATTATTTTTATCAAAACAAGGACTTTTATAACGATTCAATAAACATTTTAGTGATAAACGGACTTATGACCGCGTTAGTTAGAGCGCCAGACCACTGTGCGACGGTTCGACGTAATTTATTTTGTATGCGTATAGTTGTGGACTTGAAGATTGACAAAGATTGCCTTGAATCCGGGAAAAACTGATTTTTAACCCCCGACACAAAAAACGACGGGGTGTTATAAGTTTGACGTGTCTGTGTGTATGTGTGTGTGTCTGTCTGTGGCTTCGTAGTAGCCGAACGGATGAACCGATTTTGATTTTTTTTTTTTGTTTGAAAGGTGAAGTCGGGAGAGTTCTTAGCTATGTTTGAAGAAAATCGGTCCAAGATGGCCGCCGCCACAAAATGGCGGACTATATATTTTTATTTTAACGATTACTTACTGACTAGCGATTTGGATGCTGTAACATGTCGGGGGTGTTTTAAATTTCCAATTTACACTCGTTAAAAACTTAAATCCATGCAGACGAAGTGGTGGTCAAACGCTAGTACAGAATATACACGGTGAAATTTTATTCCCCGTAAACCCTGAAGGAGGTGAATGTGCTCATGAAACTGAACAACTTTCCCCAAGGAACATAGGTCGAAATATGAAAAGAAAATTGGACCCTCCATACAAAATTGACGATTAGCTGATTGATTTACTATGGGAGGTCCAAAATTTTTTTCATATTTCGACCTATGTTCCTTGGGGAAAGTTGTTCAGTTTTATGAGCACATTCACCTCCTTCAGGGTTTACGGGGAATAAAATTTCACCGTGTATACGCTATATATATTAGAAGTCGATTTTTCTTCAAAAAAGGTAGGTATATTTTGATTAAAGTATTGTCCATACTTTAAACAAAGACATTTATGTAAGGCACTAATATTCTTGGTGCTTAGGTAGGTCTTCTGTGAACTGCCAGGTGTCGTACATACTCGCTAACATTGCTGCAAATTAAATATTTACACTCTGACGTTGTGCTTTACCTAATTACTTCATTAAAGGGCGACTATACCTAGCACAATTGTCGTTTTTGCAGGGCTTAGGTGCTTCAACCTTATTAAATAGGCTTAATTGTTAATTAACAGTACGATTTTATCAGGTAATCGTATTCATTTGACAGCTGAAACTAATATCTATAAATAGGAAAGATTGGAAGTTGGAACACAAGTGACTTTTAAGCTATAGCATAGCTTCTATCGCGGGCCTTGAGCGTGGAGACCGAATCCAGAAATTCCGTAACGAAAATAACCTGACACGGGACTCCTCTCACCGCTAGATGGCGTTGATAAAAAATGCTACGTAATAGCTTTACCGCGGCAGTCCCCGAGTGCCACACGTCTTTTTTTATAAGTTTGGAGATATTGACGTATAATGTCATGGTTATGCGTATCGTATCTGTATAAATGTGAGCGAGAGCTTGCTCGCACCTGACCGGTCCCACCTAGGCTCCTAACAGGCACGTACACTTACGCAATGTGCATGTACACGACGTAACCACAAGTAAAGCTCACGCGCCCTAGTGAATTACAAGAACCTTGTACCTTTATATAAATTACACCAAACTATTCATACAAATCTCATGTACACATAAGTTGGTCCTTGAAGCTTTCAATAGGTCAACGGTGTAAGAATAATGGAATGTTCTTCAAAACTTATAAAATAATCCCAAGAAACCGAAAATACCAATAACACATTTTCGATGACCTCCCTGGCACATTGATGAGCGCTGTGGTCTTATAACTGGAAGGTCTCGGGTTCGATTCCCAGCGGAGGCAATTTGGGAATTTATAAGTTGTAAATTGTCTCTGGTCTGGTCTGGTGTGAGGCTTGTCTAGACAATGGGAACTTGGACTTTTTTGCTTGGTTGGGGGAAGGTAAGCGGTGCTTAGCTTTTAACTGCACGTTTGACCATACAGATTTTTTCTGTTGGCGGATTATAGCAAAATAACTCTAACTTTTTCTTGCTAAATGTTGTTTTATAAAGATTAGATAAGATAAGATTACCCATATTAAGCCCGTATCACGTATCCAACGCCGGTCGCGTCGTCGCTACCAAGCGAAACTGGAATTTAATTCCGTTTTGTCGGGAAAAGAAGCCTATATTTAATTTCTTATACGTTCGCATTCCTGAAGAGCAATACTGATTTTATTTTGCGATAGGATTATAGGAATTGAGACAAGAATGTAAAATTGTAGATTAATTAATTAATTCGTAGGCTTATGGATGAAATCATATTGGTATTTGAATTTAAAACTAGGCACTCTTTTCGTCATAAAACAGCAGATACAAAACGTATCTATAGTTACATATTTCAATTCACGAGGGCACGTGGCTCATGGTCGTGTGTAGCGTTGCCAGACGTCCCGTATTTCCCGGGACATCCCGTATTTTAGGCATAGTTTAAAATGTCCCGGTGGGACTCACTCTGTCCCGTATTTGAACCGTTTTTCATTATAATATCGATCCAAGTATTCACACACGCAACGTTCGTAAAAAAGCGAGTTGATCACAGTTTTTACGTACGATTATAATTGTATTTATTTTTACAGATATGTTAAAACGAATAAAAATATGTTAAAATTGACTTGATCCTCCAAAAAATATCAAAAAAAAAAATTACGCTAAATAATTTTGTTCTTTTATTTGTCCCGGTAAAAAACTGAAATCCCGAATTTTTTGCCTATTTAACAATTTGTCTCTTATAGGCTGAAAAAAAATCTGGCAACCCTAGTCGTGTGTGTCGTATCTGTATAAATGTGAGCGAGAGACAATACGACAGTATCTATCTTTGACTGCTTTGAGGTCCTGGATTAGATTCCCGGTCAGGCCAACAAGAAATGTATTGGGTTTTTCTGCCAATAAATTCCCAGTAACAGCTCGGAGTTAGAAACTTGGCGGTATTCCCCCGTGCCTCAGAGAGCACGTAAAGCCGTCGGTACTACGCCCGACCTCCGCTCGTGTCAGATTACCATCCCATCGGACTGAGAGTGAGGAAACAGAGGGTGCACCTGTGTTTGCGCACACACCTGTGCACTATAATGTTTCCTGCAGACTTATCTCTGAGGAGTTTGGCCGCCGTGACCGGATTCGGTCGGGAGGACGCTATAATACCTACGAATACGGGTGGGGTTCTATGAACTGTCGCGTCGACCTTTCGGTTTTTCAATCCGCGCCTATTTTAGATTTAGATTGAGGTCTGACTCCATTACTCTTTGTATACATAACCCTCTATCTGAAAAACGTAGACAGACACTTCAATTTGATTTATTTTTCTGTAAACCAGGCCCCGTCCCGCGTGCTTTATTTTTTCTAAGTGAATTGGTAGTTAAAAATTAGACGAACAAAATAAGCTTGGACGAAAAAAAATTTTTTTTTTTACATTTTTTCAGCTTTTTAAATTAACGCATAATTTAAAAAGCCGAAAAAATGTAAAAAAAATGATTTTTTTTTAAATGAAAGAATGTTTTATTATCGTTATGGATATTCATTAGTTACAGCGTATTCGATCTGGGAAAAACTTGATTCCTCCATGTATTCGATAGAAAGCTTCGTACTCTAGATAAGCACTTAGGTACAAAAAAGTATAACCTATAGAAATGTAATGATGCCCATAACATCCAAAACCTTTCAAACTTTCAAAGGAGGGCACGCTGACATTGAATTTACAAAATAATATTACGAAAACAAGCTAGTTACGAAAGAAGGCACTTCGTCTTACAACAAAGATATTTCTTAAACGCATTTTGGTAGAATATATACTGTAGAGATAACGCAGACGACCGCTTTTTCTCTGAGACCAATTTTAATCCGACAATGCGCAGACGACCGCTTTTTGTCTGAGATCAATTTTAATTCGACGATGTTTGGACTTAGCATAGTGAGAAGCGAACTCTAGTTTTGCCCAGATTCAAAGCACACACAAGTTAGTACAATTATCACTATAACCTTACTTACCTAACTTCCATATAAGAATTGGTAAAATTGATTGACATTGAACTATTTTAAATTATCTCTGTTTAAAACATTAACTTTTTTTTTCTATTTTCACCGATTTTTGTCGATCCCTATATTTTTGATGGTGAATGACCAATTCACAATGGAAGATGTAAGCGGGCTAAATTAGAGTTACTGATAGTTTTTTTTATTAAACCCATACCCCCAAATAGGTTTATCACATAGTCCAGTTTTATCGTTCCAGATATCTAAACCACTTCTTTTTTAATCTAAAATATTTATGGAGGATTTGTTCAATAATAATGAACATTCCACCCTCATAGGGCCGCCTTACGGACTTACTGCCTGCGTTTTATTCCAACTTTATATATCTCTTACAGTGTTCCAGGCTCTTTTGACAAAGGGCAAGCTAGAGTTACAAGTACTCAAGCGGTGTGTTTTAGTTGATAGTGTTGTATCAAGCCGCGGAGAAAGTCTTCCACCAGACCTGACCAGAGACAATTTAGAAATCATAAATACCCGTGGTAACCTCTGCTGAGAGCACTACAGCTATTAGAAGCTATCCACTATGCAATGAAAGTCGTAAAGAAACATAATCGGCCGTCTGCGTTAGGCTGGTAACGTATAGAATATTTGCGGGTGAAATATTGTTATCATCCTTTTTCGTTGTATTAGCAGAGACAGAGGAAAACCGCTCTATTCAATTTTCTCGCTGTTAGAGTGCCATTCGGGAAATTGGATTTGAACATTTTCGGTAACAACTTCTATAGCGTTGGTGGATATTGCTAACTAGCTTTTGCCCGTGACTTCGACCGCGTGGAGTAAGGTTTGTACATATCCCGCGGGAAACTCTGGTTTTCCGGAATAAGAAGACGCCTATGTCACTCTCCAGGTCCTCAACTATATCCAGGCAAAAAATCAAAGAAAGGAAGAAAGAAAAGCATTTATTTAAGAAATTGTGCCACATACACTAAGGTACATTATCCCGACATTTCCACCTCTCAAGCATTTTACCAAAACACCCAAGCAATAAATGCGCCGGGTTAAGATACCTATGTCATGTGAGGCACAGCCCGAAAAAAGGTCCGAGCTCAGCAAAAGCTGCATACCTTTAACAAAGGTATTCAGCGCGATCGAATCACGTTGATCTGTTCCTCTGTTGCTGCGTGATTGAAGGACAAACTAAAAATCAAACACACTTTCGCATTTATAATATTAGCAGAGATTTAATCAAACTAGTTCATGACATGACCGTGACGTCACGCGTTTGGATTTAGATCATGTGACTTATTTTCTCAAAATTCAAGCTACATATCTTGCCAAATTTTGTGGTTCAAGCGTTATCAGCTAACAAGCATACAGACAGACAGAAGTACAGTCCCATTTACGATTATAATATGAATATTGTACGGAAAGACTGAACTACGACCTAATTAGTAATAACAACTGCTCATTCGTTTGTGCCCGGTCGTAATTTAAGTGGGGGAGGCAAAAGTAATTTGGGAATTGAACGCTCGGGAGCGTTCTCTTGAAGCATTTTGTTTAACTTCATGTTATAAAAAATTGCTGAAACTTGAACAAGTTTTGCATGATTAAATTATAAGTTTTTTTTTCACCTCTCATGCTCAAAAAAGATGTCATTTTACATGGAACAGCTTCACATCGAATACTAAGGTACTCGAATTAGTTAATAAAAAGAGAGAACTCATAACAACCATCATGCGGAGAAAACTCGCTTTCTTTGGTCACTTGCAGAGGGGAGCCCAATTCTTATTCTGAAGATTAATGTTGGAAGGAAGAGTTGTAGGCAGGAGAGCACCAGGTCGCCACAGACGCAAGTGGTTGGACGATGTGAGGGAGTGGACTGGGCTTAGCTATCCTAAATTGAAGGAAGCGTCCCTAAATAGAGAAGCTTTTTGCGTGCTGACCGCCAAACTTCATTTCCAAGAAGGCATATGATGATGATGACTCTTTCGGAAGTTCGATTCAAGCCAGTTCAGGGGGGTGATTCAGACCTGTTCGACAACATACCGTGTCAATACGGTTAGATATCGATCTCGTATAAAAAATTTTTGTCGTGTGATTCAGAGCGTTTGGTTTGAGGATACGATTCGGTATCGACTACGTTATCGACATCGACAAGATACATTGGATTACAAGAGCATTTACGAATTGAAAATATATGTTATCGTACGGTAACAAACCGAATCGATCGATAAATAAATTATCGGAAGGGTCTGAATCGGGGGTCAGTTCAGTCTAAATAAAACTACAAATTACATCCATTTCGTGATTGTTTCACAAAAACGCAAATACCTCCATATTAATTCATACCGGGACTAACAAACTCAAACAAAATGCACATTGAAAACTAAACACAAACATTGAAAGTTGTAAAACAAATATAACAAACAAAGTACGAAAACAAATATGTACCTACCTCTACTCCATAAGGTAGGGCTACACGTGGATACATGCTCGACGAGCCAGCTTCACATATTACCTTTCCATCTCAAGTTGGCCGTCGTCGACCGTTACAAAATGACGTCATACCGTACCGGTGACAAGAAAATAATAGTTGTATTTTTTACTGTAACCACAACAAAGACGAAAGTTTTCTTCTCTGGCAATTTTTTTCATGGCAATGACATCTTGAAAGTCTAAAGGTGTAATTTTTAATTTCTTATTTTTTTCCGCTTGAAAAAGTCATCAATTAAAAAATACCTAATTAATAGTTTGTGCTATGCAAAACTTTTCCTTTTTTACTCATCGTAGAAGACTATACGCTAACAGTAATAACCAAAGAAAAATAAATAACTAATTTAAAGTTAACAAAAACATTCTAAACGTAACAATAACAAAACATTGAAAAATTTGGTAGTAACAATTCCGAGCAATACGTTAAGAGTCTTAATTAAGTGGGTCTGAATTGAGGTGCAGTGCGGGGAAGCGCGAGGCGAGGTAGCGGCAACTTGAGATGGAAGGATAGTAGTTGCTGTCAACGTCATTGTCAGCGGTAATGGGTTGAATGATAGAATGAATGAATCTACAACAGAGTGTATGATTGTAGATTCATTAATTATTCTATCATTCAACTCACAGCCTGCCCATTACTGAGCACAGGTCTCCCGAATGAGAAGGATATCATCTGATTGCATGATATTGCTAAGAAAAAAATAATTAAATTAGCTATTGAGCATGCATGACGTAGAGAGTGGAGCTTAAAGCTTCAGCTTAAGGCCTCCAATAAACTAACATTGAACTATGATGGCAATCGATCCAGTAATGAATTTATGTAGGGGACAATAATTATAAATAAGTATGGGGCTTCTAGATAGGCGAGGGATCATTCATATTTAAGCAGAAGACGTAGCCGGCAGGGTGCGGAGCACGTGCTTGCTCCCACGGAAACGGACACCCATTGGCCCGTTCGACTTTGAAATTGATACACGTCAGTGCAAAACTTGGACTATGACAGTGAAGCAAAAAATCGATCACTTGACCCTAGAGCCCTCGTAACATCACACGTGTTTTGAGACGCTATAATTTATTTAATAATCGTTTTAATTCAAATACCTAGTTTGTTTGTAGATATAACTAGGCCGTATATGCTTTAAACGTTATATATGTAACAATCAAAAATAATATACATAGATTTAGATCGTCTGAATACAATTTGCGTAGTTAAAACTCGAAAGCATTTGCCAAGGTAAAACTTATTAAAACATTTTAAATAATAATTTATATAAGTTAAATTGAGACTTTTTGAAAAATGTAAATGGTGATAATACCTATTTATATCCTTACTTATATTACAAATGAGAAAGTGTATTTATTTGTTGATTTATTGGTTTGTCCTTCAATCATACTGCAACAAGCTATGGATGGACGTGATTTTTTGCTTAGGTATTGTTGAGAGAGTGATTTAGGCTTTTATTACCCGGGAAATAAGAGTTTCCATGGGATTTTAGAAACAAAAGGCACGCAGGCGAATTTGCGATCAGCTAGTTATTATATTATTTAAGCAGCAGAAAAGCGTAGTACGATAGCAAACTTTTCATTCGTTGCGGATAGACATTTACAAACGCATCGTAGGGAGGTGCTAAAAGAGGTGCAGAGGCCTGTGAAAGTCCCTAGAAGAGATGTCCATGTCTACTTGTCCAGCAGTGGACGTCTATCAGCTGACGAAGAAAAGAAGAAAGCGCAGCATTAGGAAGTAGCTGGATGAATAAGTTTAAGGACTGTGTGTAGTGTCACATTATCCGAAAGAGTCATGTCCAGCGGTGTAAGCAAACACACTGTTGATGATGATGTAGATCATAATTATGATGATGATGATGATGATGAAGATTATGATAATGATGATGATACTGTATTATAAAAACATGATAATCTTCCAGATGATGACCAAAGTGAAGACGCAGGGCCTTGTGTCCGACTTAATGCCAAATATTAAGCTGATGCAAGCAGCGGGCCATTTCCTGTTCAATTACCATTCAGGTGGGTAAAAGTAAAAAAAATGGAATATATTTTACATAATTTTACTAGTACTTTTTGTTTGTTTTACGTTGTAAACTCGTAGTCAACGTTTCGTTTTAGAAACCTACTAGGACCGATATTGAATTGAATAAGACTAGAAAACAATTTTTGTTCCTGTTTTAGTTGGTATGGTAGGTAAATGCATTTTTATAACCGCTATGTTACACGTTGTATCGCGAATGAAGCGAATATTTTTCCACAATTTTACAAAAATCATCCTTGAGTACTCATAGACGTATAACTTTTTTGTTTTTAATTTTCTACGGGCCCTAATTCTAACATCGCATTTACTTAACTTAAGAGGATTCGCCATAGCACCCTTATATCCAAGGTGGCCGCCCCCTGGATGCAATAAAGTAGTAAAAATATTTTATAATTCTCGTTTAAAACAGATAAAAATATGATTTTAATTAGCCTGAGGCTTGCATCTCATGTGTCTGCGGTTAATTCGCCACTGATTATTATATACTCGTATTTCGACTACCTCGGTATTCTAGTAGTTAGACTACGGATGACTACAGAAAAAATCCAATAATTTTGGCCCGACCCGGAAATCGAAACGCCATTTGCGGGTCGGGTCAAAATTATTGGATTTTTTGTCAGGAAACTCTCAGCAGCCCTTAGTTAACAATCCAAAGGTATATCATATCCGTGATTTGGAGAGTGCGAAAAGTCGTTGGTCTGCGCTTGATCTCTCTGGTTGTGTCGAATTTCTGTCACGCCCGACTATGAGAGTTAGGTAATAGAGAATGCACCAGTGTCTCTGCACGAGCTTATGCCTGCATCTCCCTCACAACTTATCTCTGTGTTATTTGCCGCCGATGAACCGGTTGAGAGGACATTATTTTTCTTTTCAACGGACATGACGATTTTACAGAAAATGCGGGTATGTCGGTTCTCCTCCGCAAGGTTTACTCGTGCGTCCATGCTGTACTGATCGTCGGCCACTACCTCTGCATGGTCGCTAACATGGCGAAGTACTCTGAAGAGGTCAACGAGTTGACCGCTAACACCATCACCGTACTTTTCTTCGCGCATTCAGTCATCAAATTGTTGTTCTTTGCTGTCACATCGAAAAACTTTTACAGGTATGTTCTATATTGTAATTTCTGCTTGCCGTTAGTACAGATATCTTTCTAATTCTGAGTCTGAAATCTATAGACCGCCCTCTCACTCTGCTCAGACTCAAGACAGAGTTAAAACGAGACAGATTTATGTCGGAGCACACTTGTGTCTCGTTTTAACTCTTATCTTGAGTCTGAGCTAAGTCTGAGCACGTGCTATAAATCTCAGCAATCAGCATGAGAGAGGAGCCATGTCCGCGATAGACTGTGATTTAAAAATCTCACGTAAATTAATTACTTAATCTAAATTAATAAATTAATTTAGAAGTCTCAATAGCCCATACCCAACGTTTAAGGGTGCAGACTGAAAATGGAAAAGTCTACGACAAAGTGCAACGGGTGGGGATCGATCCCCACCCGTTGCACTTTGTCGTACCCACTCGTTACAGAAAATTTCGCTTTTTTGGAGGGGAGGGGAGAATATCAGTCAAGTTCAGCTTCGCTAATACTCTTTTTAAGAAAAAAAAATACGAAGGTATTTGTTTGTCGATTTGTTCTCCACACACGCACCAACGGAGCAGAATTACTTGATTTTCTGCATGGCTATAGATGAAGCCAATATCGCTCTTCAGAGTCCGTCCTCTTTCTTAATATAAAACGTTAACTTTTCTGTTATAATATTCTGACGTGCGGTCAAACTTTTAAATTACCTTATTACCATTTTATTATTTTCTGTCGGTCATAAAGACGCTGTTTACTGAACTTAATTTATTTCAGAAAGCTTTGAACGCAGACAACTTTTTCTTTATTCCATTTTTAATTGTATTATTTTCAGAAATTAGCCTGCAAACTCAAATTGAATATTATAATCAAATAGTTTTCGACTTCTGTCGCGTAGGTTTTATATTTTTTCATGGGTAAGTACTGGGTAAGTATCTGTATTTTTTATTACCTTATCAACGTATTTTCTATCATAAAAGTTTACTTAGGTATAATAAGTTTGAAGTAAGCAAATAAACAAACAATTAAAATAGTCAAAAAGAGCCATTGAAAATATATCTACAGATTTTTTAAATGTAGTTGAGAACTTGAAATATTATTAGGTAATTGTGTTTGTTTTGAAAGTGTGTCTGTTTGTTCTTCAATCACACAACAACGAAGCAACGGATCGAAGACATTTTTGGATGAGAATAGTTGAGTAACCAAAGAGTGACTAAGCTACTTTTTATCCCGGAAAATCAAAGTTCCCACAGGTTTTTTAAAAACAAAAACCACGCGGACGAAGTGCGGGCTTCAGTTAGTGAGATATATAATATTGAGATAAAATAATGAGGCTCTATATACATATAATAAAGAAGACGCTACATAATATAGAGCCTCCATTACGCTGCGGCCGTGTTCAGCTTCAATAGAAGGTAATTACCTTTCTGAGTGTATGCGGAAACCGGAAACCTCTCAGGCGCTCTATCTCGATTGATTTTCATATTTTTCAAGCAAATTCTAGAGAACGATGTTCTACTTTTAAACCGACTTCAGAAAAGGAGGAGGTTCTCAATTCATCGGAATCTTTTTTTTTATGTATGTTCCTCTATTACCCGAAGACGCTTGGACCCATTTGGAAAATTCTTTTTTTGTTTGAAAGGGTATACTTCTTAGGCGGTGCATAGTCATCAGGTCAGGATCTGATGATGGAATCCTGGAGAAATCGAGGGAACTTTTCAAATCTTATAGGCACACTTGTTATACGTTATAGTGACGTTTGAATAGTTTTTTTAAAAACAAATTTTTGTTTATATTATACTGTAATATGGTTGTACCAGTGTGGTACCGGTTGATAAAGTAGAAGAAAATAAAAAAAGAACCTTTTTCTAGTGTCTGTGTATTTCAAAAGATTACATAACATAAAAAGTACCTTGTGTAAAAATACGGAAAAGATCTAATGTACTGATTTTCAAGTTAATACTTACCAAGGCTTTATAAGGCTTAAGGGGATTGTGGATTCAGACAACTCAAGTACAGTAAAATTGTACGAGAAGGTACGATAGAATCTGGGATGATTCTAATCTTACGTGAGTGTGGTAAATAAAACCTTCGCATTGCAAAAAAGAAAGGTTCTGTGTTAGAATGAATAATATAAGTGTCCCAGGAATATAATTATATTATATGAATAAAAATATAGAACATTATAGTCATTACTTGAAAAAATCATTTATAATTACATTAAGTATGTAGTTAGGTTAGGTTATTTTTATTTTATTTCCCTATCTTTAAAATACTTTATATTAAGAGGAACAATCCACAATCTTTCATGCAAGATTTAAAAAAATGCTTTTTTAAGATGGACTTTAACTATATTAATTTAATTTTTTGGGCTGATTCCGGAAACCTATTATCATCTCAATATTATTTGTAATCACATAGTAAACAGTTGATATAATAAAATATAATTTCATTAAATTATACCAAGCTTTTCTCTAAAGATAAAAAATACTTCACCTCTAAAAGTCAAGTTTATAAAAAAAGAAACAAAAACTTTTGTTTCATGTAAAGCAGAAAACATTGTATGTAACAAAACCTAACAAAACCACTGTCTAGAAAATTTTGTAAACAAAGCGAACAATGCCAGTCAAGTTACCGCGTTTTCTTACAGAATTAATTTTCACCCAATTTTCCTTTAGGCTGAGCTTACAATGGGGCTGTAAATAGAATAGTTATTTGTTCAACAAGATAGCAAAGTTCATTTTTGTTGCGAGTGCCTAGTTTGAATCCCGAGCGAACGAAGGATTCTAATATAGAATCACGAGCGTAGCGAGTGATTCTAAGTTAGAATCCTGAGAGTAGTGAGGGATTCAAAGGCACAAGAAGCAAAAACTTTGCTATCGTGTGATACACACAATTTTTCACCTCAATAGCGAAAAAGTACAAGATGTAAGAGAAATATTTATTAAAACATAAAGGATATTTTAAAATTTTAAAAATTAGGTTTATTTATTTAAAAACTTTTCAATATCATGAGCGGTGAAAACTTTAGATTTTTTGGATTTGTGCCCCTCCGACTGTCTTTTCAAAAATACAATAAGTTTAGGATAAGTTTCAATGTGAACGTCGCATTTCGATTTGATTGTAGCTTTTAACATGGAGTAAATACTCCATAATGTAGATGGTTACCTTGTTTTAGACAATTCCATGAAATATGATAAAATCACAGTCTCTGAATAGGACTTCGCATCCTTAGAAAGTCTCCAATCATTAAATATAATTCATAGGCTTTCAAGTATTTTTCACGAGACTATTCCGGAAGAAAGTTTAATTCGCGTTAGACACTAATTCTTTTAATTCTGAATTATAAGTAGATTCACTCATTTTGTTATTTTAAAATTCTTACAACAAATAACTTCTAAGAAATTAGTACCTAATTAAGATATAGAATAGAGTTAATTATTTTTTTTTTTTGCCGCCATTTTATATTACTCTTTTGTCTGCGTTCGGAATTGTGTCATTCATAAAATAAAATATATTAATTAATTAATTTTAATTTTCTTTTATGTTTCATGTGTGTTACAGAATTATAAAGTCTAAAACACATTTACGAAAAGTAAATAGTTTAAATAATAAAATAGAGAGTTAAAAAATTTTGTCGAAATAAAATGTATGGGGTATGCAATATTATATACAAAATTTCTGAACGTTTCTTGAGACGGTGAGTTGAAGAAACGCCAATCCAATGCGTTCTATATTCAAAACACTTTTTCTCACTGAGTGAGCAAAAACGACTTTTGCTCACTGGTTTTGGGCAGCAAAGGCGCCCTTTTTGAGCTAGAGAGGTGAAAAAAATATTTTCTCAAAAGTGCCATTTCCATTCCCTTCATCTTGGCATTTCAGTGAACAGTGATATTGAAACACTTCTAATTAATAGCTTTGCCTGTGATAAAAATAACATGTTGTTATATTTAAAAGACTTGTTTAGTAGGTATAAAACAAATTAGTTTTGTGTGTGAATTTGATTATAGGATTGGCCAGGAGAATGTAAATGTTTATTTAATAATGTTAGTAATTAATGTTAATAATTACTAACATTATTAAATTGTGATGGCTTGTTGAATTTTGCACAGAACGGGATTTTTGCACGGGTACATTTGAGGACCTGTAGGGCTAAAATGCGCGCCACGAAAAAATTTTGTCTACACGTTTACTGGTCGATCTCTATACCTAGAGATTCACATAGAGATTACGAGTAAATGTGTAGACAAAATTTTCTCGTGGCGCGCATGTTACCCCTACTGGAGAGTGACATAAGCTACTCTCTCTCCCAGAGAAACAAGTGGCTTCCGCAGGATTTTTGAAAACCATTATTAGTGTCTAATGCAAATAATTTAATATTATTTTCCCGTGAAACCCAATTACAAACAGCTGAACGAAGTGGATTCGTTAAAATGAATTTATCTCTAAAGCCCGTATTAACTCCAGTTCGCAGATGCATATGACGGGATTTAAAGCCAATAATACATTAATTAAAACATATCGAACGAGCTTTTGCTCGCATTTTGTATAGTACCTACCTACAGAGCTTGAATAAATGGTGATAGTGGTCAGTTAGAGGAGTTAATGTGGACTAAGCCTTAGAACGACGTGGAATAAGACCAGGTATAAATCTAGCGGAAATTCAGTGCCACTCAAAACAATATTAAATGTGAGCGCAAATTGCGTTGCGGTTCTGCGACGTTGGTACAGATGTGATTTGTTGGAAGTAGCGGAAAATCTGAGTTAACCTGAGCTTAGTTATGCCGTCTCAAGTAAAAAGATTTCCTTGAATAGGCGTCTTCTGGACAAGCGCGCTCCATTTTCATCTTCATCTACTATCAAAGCGTAGTGGCAGACTCCCCACTAGGTGGACTGAAGACATCAAACGAGACGCAGGGGCGTGGATGCAGGTGGCGAGAGACCTTTATTCAGCGGTGGAAGTCTATCGGTAGACGAGAGTCTTGAAGAAGAAGTCATGCTCGTGAACGGGTGCCACCAACGGGAATGGGTCTGCTTTGTCTGCCCGTTGTGACATGCATTAGATTGTGTGTACCTACGTATGCATTTCTGAAGCTTCATTGTGGAAGCACTGTATGTGTATACATAGCATAGTTTTGTTACCTATTGTAAAAAAAATTTTTTTTAAAAAAGAGACCTTTATTCAGCGGTGGAAGTCTATCGGTAGACGAGAGTCTTGAAGAAGAAGTCATGCTCGTGAACGGGTGCCACCAACGGGAATGGGTCTGCTTTGTCTGCCCGTTGTGACATGCATTAGATTGTGTGTACCTACGTATGCATTTCTGAAGCTTCATTGTGGAAGCACTGTATGTGTATACATAGCATAGTTTTGTTACCTATTGTAAAAAAAATTTTTTTTAAAAAAGAGCAACTGAGTTTCTTACCGGGTCTTCTCAGCAGAATCTGCATTCCAAACCGGTGGTAGATTTATGACGTGTCATAAGAGCTACAAGTTGGCCTACATGAAATAAATGGATTTTGAATTTGAATTTGAAGAGGAAAGCTGATGATGATGATGATATCTTCTCCAGGACTCTGGCAGTTTGGAACCAGTCCAACAGCCACCCGCTGTTCACCGAGTCCGACGCGAGATATCACCAGCTCGCGCTCACCAAGATGAGGAGGCTTCTGTACTTCATTTGCGGGACGACTATTTTCTCAGTCGTTTGTGAGTATTTTAAAGGAGAAAAAGGCCCCAAACGTATGGGGCCCATAACCATATAGCCTTGGGCCCCATATTTTTGGGTTCAACAAGGTCGCAACGTAGATACGAAGAGTTCGCAGCTTAGGCATACTGTTTAGGGTAAAAATAAATAATGTTGTTGTAGGTATTTGGGGTTTTTTTACGTTTTTAAGTTTGGAATATATCAGAGGTTCGATCCCGGGAACGCAACTCTGTCTTTTCGGAGTTATGTGCTTTAAGCAATTAAATATCACAGTCATGCTTTAATGTTGAAGGTAAATATCGCGTGGAAACCTGCACGCCTAAGAGTCCTCAAAGATGTGTAAAATCTGCCAATTTGCATCGGGGCAGCATGGCCTATGGACATGGACTATGGCCTATATACCTTTCTCTATGAGAAGACCTGCGCTCAGTAGTGACCCGTTGATGATTAAAGGTTGCTGATGATAATGATGATGATGATGGTACAAAAATACAATTAAAACCTCCAACTGAACCTCATATGGCTTATTTGCTGGTTTTGGTGACATATTATACAATTTGTAGCGGGAGTGGGACAGTGTTATGTACAGTCTGTTCATAAGCCTGTTTAATTAAAATCTGTTTTTTTTTGTATGTAAATTAATATCAGACTGTTTCATTCATCGATGACTCTTTCCCAATATTGCTATATTAACTTTAGGTTCGGCTTCCGTTTTTCCAACTGACTATAAGGTTGGTGTCTTTAAATCAAGAGTGAATAGGCATCTTCTAGGCAAGCGCGTAACATATTAGGCTGCACCTTCACTTACCATCAGATGAGATCGCAGTCAAGCGCTAGTCTAATTATTTTAAAAAAAAAGGTCTACAATCTATTCTGTAGTTAGCTGACTTATTCAACAGACTCTATGCTTCTAGGCTGGGTTACGATCACATTCTTCGGAGAGTCTGTCCGTATGCTAGTGGACAAGGAGACAAATGAAACCATCACTGAACCGGTCCCGAGACTACCCCTCAAGGCATGGTACCCGTTCGATGCTATGAGCGGAACGATGTACATTGCCGCCTTTGCTTTTCAGGTAAACCATGTATAATGCTATTCAAATGAGAATAGGACTGTCAAACAGCCATTTTATATTTCTGTCCTGCTCATATAAGGTTTACACTGAGTGAGATAGAAATAGAAAATGGCGGCTTCTCATTCCTATTGTCACTTGAACCTCATTAGGTACTTATACTTTTTCACATAGTCAATAGATATTATTTGTGATATGTTCTCGTATCTTCATCGTGGTATGTCAATGGTATGTTCTCGTTCTTGGTTTTGTTATCGTTTCGAAAGATTTTTCTTTCGTCAGATTCTTGTTTCGACAGCGTGTCACTTTGTTATCTCAAATGTACAGGTACTTAGGTACTTGCTTAGGTACGTGTAAAATAAAAGACATAGGTACTTATATTAGGCTTAGAATATAATATTCCTAATACCCTTTTTCTTCTAGTTCAAAAGAAGGAGTTTAATTACGAAGCAGTACCTTTACTGCTCCGTAATTAAACTCATTGTTTATTTGTTTTTTTGTATTGTTTTCATCAAAAGGTTTCGTTACTTAATATGTATTAAAAAAAAAAACACTTCAAATAAATTTTTGCACAAAGCCAAATGTTTTGAAAATCATGCCTGCGTGGTGATAAGAATAATGACTACCATTATTCTTATCACCACGCAGACATGATGTGAAAAATAATTAGATCGCTAGGTAAAAAAAAAGGCTAGGTGTAATTTTTGTTGTAACATTTAGATCTACTGGCTCCTGTTCGCGATGTCCATCGCTAACCTGCTGGACGTGATGTTCTGCTCGTGGCTGATCTTCGCGTGCGAGCAGCTGCAGCACCTGAAGGCGATCATGAAGCCCCTGATGGAGCTCAGCGCTTCGCTGGACACCTATAGGCCCAATACCGCCGAGCTGTTTAAAGTGAACTCCACTGGTACACCCTCTCATCATACCTATTCTCTAAGTTTGTTCCTCAACCTGGGATTTGCGGTTGTTATTAAAAGAGATCGTAAATGATTTACACATGCAATCCTGACACTGCAGGGGTACTGACCCCCTAAACTGTGGGGATTTAGGAACTGTCGATTATTATTAATAGTTATTGTACGTACCAAGTAAAGACTACATCGTTGAATTCCAGGACCCAACTCAATCCAGATGCTGCAAGGTTTCTGACCACACAAACTGGGTTTTAGGAACTGTCGATTGTGAATTGAAGAAGCGGACGAAGTCGCGGGCGTCCGCTAGTCTATACTAATATTATAAAGCTGAAGAGTTTGTTTGTTTGAACGCGCTAATCTCAGGAACTACTGGTTCGAATTGAAAAATTCTTTTTGTGTTGGATAGTTCATTTATCGAAGAAGGCTTTAAGCTATATAACATCACGCTGCAAACAATAGGAGCAACGCGTCAATGAAAAATGTTGCAAAAACGGGAAAAATTATCCATATTTAAAATATTATATTCTTTTAAAAACTTCTTAATCGCGATCATAATAACAGAAATTGACGCGGACAAAGTCGCAGGCAACAGCTAGTTTATAATATTTTTCGTCCTCATAGAAAAATCCGAGAAGGTCCCAGATCCGGTAGACATGGACATCAGGGGCATATATTCCACGCAGCAGGACTATGGGATGACGCTGCGCGGCGCCGGCGGCAGGCTGCAGACCTTCGGCCAGAACATTAACAACAACCCCAACGGCTTGACCCAGAAACAAGAGATGCTGGCGCGCTCCGCCATCAAGTATTGGGTGGAAAGGCACAAACACATTGTGAGGTCAGTGAACTATTTATTTATTTACTAGATTCCGCCCGCGGCTTCGCTCACGTTAAATTCGATTTTTCAACCCTCTGTTTTTTTCAACACCAATAGGGGGGTTTTTTTTTTCAAAAATCCTTTCTTAGCGGAGGTCTCAGTCATACTAAGTCATAATAACTATTGTTTTCAGATTCCTTATTTTTTTTTAAACCACCCTTGATTAAGGCGAACAAAACAAAAAAAAAAATTAAAATCGGTCGTTTTTGAGTTTTAGCCAAACTAAGAAACAGCAATTGATTTTTATAAATATAGAAGATTTTTTTAAAACTCCTCGGGAACTCTTTGATTTTCCGGGATAAAAAGTAGCCTATGTCACTCTCCAGGTCCTCAACTATAACCATGCAAAAAATCACGTCGATCCGTAGCTCTGTTCCAGCGTTATTGAAGGACAAACCAACGCACTTTCACATTTATAATATTAGTAAGGATGTAAGGATAGTAAGGAAGTAAGGATAGCAGATAAGTAGAAAATGTATGTACCTACTTACAATCTATTCTATCGTAATTATCTGGTACTATTATTCTGTATACCTTTCAGATTAGTATCTTCTATAGGGGACACCTATGGAACCGATCTATTATTCCACATGCTGGTTTCTACGATAACCTTGACATTGCTGGCGTATCAAGCCACTAAGGTAATCACTCTTATTCTGTAGTATCTAAGCAGGAAGCACCGCGTAAAAAATAATATTTTTACTGCTGTTTAACTAACTTCTAAAGGAGTTCTCAATTTGTCGGAATCTTTTCTTTATGTATGTTCCCCGATTACTCGAAGACGCCTGGACCGATTTGGAAAATTCCTTTTTTCAGATGAATAAATTTGACATTTCGACAGATTGCCCATACCAAAACTGTTAAAATGTCAACGTTAAGTAAGGCGGTGAGCCTTCAAGTTTTTAACCGACGAATACAGGATCGTAACATCTCTTTTTTCATCTTAGTCGGTTAATTTTAAGCATATCATCATTATTTTGTTCTAGATCAATGGACTGAACGTCTACGCTTTCACTACAGTTGGTTATCTGAGTTACACTCTTGGACAAGTGTTTCACTTTTGCATCTTCGGAAACAGGCTTATTGAAGAGGTATCGCTATTAACTCTTATTAGAATAATTATTATTGTGTGTGTGTGTGTATTTCTGTGTGTGTGTGTGTGTGTGTGTGTGTGTGTGTGTGTATTTCTGTGTGTGTGTGTGTGTGTGTGTGTGTGTGTCTGTGGCATCGTAGTAGCCAAACGGTTGAACCGATTTTGATGTTGTTTTTTTTGAAAGGTGAATTAGTCGGGAGTGTTCTTAGCAACGTTCCAAGATGGCCGCCACCACAAAATGGCGGATTACATATTTTTTCACAACTCCCTCAATATGGGTATCAAATGAAAGCGCTTGACTAGTAGAATACTGTATTAGTTATTCTTTAAAAAAAACTATTTTCTCAGAGTTCGTCAGTAATGGAGGCAGCGTACTCCTGTCAGTGGTATGACGGGTCTGAGGAGGCGAAAACTTTCGTGCAGATCGTTTGCCAGCAATGCCAGAAAGCCATGAGCATCTCCGGCGCTAAGTTCTTCACCGTCTCCTTGGATTTGTTCGCTTCTGTAAGTATGATTTTACGTATAGGTACATTATTCAAGGGGCGGACCACCAAATTCCTAAAAAGCTGGCAACGCATTGGTGGTGCCTCAGGTGCTACCAATGTTCATGGGGGGCGGTAACCACTTAAAATCAGGTTACCCGCTATAGTACGGTCACGGAACAGAAAGAATTTCGTACAATGACCTCTTTGCCTACTGACAGTGGTCACAAACATTTTTCTATTAAGTGCGGTATTATAAAATATTTGAAGGAGAAAAAAAATTAGTAGCTTATTAAATAAATTGTTTATTTTTAAACAGTTATTATAATCGAGTTATATTAACTTATGAAATAGAAATAAAAAAATTAAAATTCAAAAATCAAAGTCCGATTTCTCTGTATCGGAGTAACTACTTTCCGACGACGTCTCGCCTGTCACAGTTATAACGAAATAATGTACAGTTTTGTCTACATTATGATCTAGACTACCTAAATTCAATTCACAAGCAAACAAAAACAAACCTTGGGTTCGCAAGTAAAAGGTTTACAATCCCCGAGGACGGCGGTCATTGCATTTGTGTGAGCGTGACGCATTATTTTAACGCGGGAGTGACAGAGACAGGTAGTAACAGGTTAATGTACGAAATTCTTTCTGTTCCGCGACCGCACTATAGCTCGTTTGCTCGCTAAAAATATATAAAACAAAATAAGTCATTTTTTAGAGTGTTGGTTTTTGGTGAAGATCTGATGAATATCTTTGGAGATGGAGGACGTAAAAATAATTTTCATGCAAATTTATTTTTGAATTCACATTGCTGACACTTTTTTACCATCGGTATTACCGCGACTTCGTCCGCCCGGATTTTTAAAAATTCCGTGGGAACCCCTTGATTTTTCGTTCGTTTTGGCTTAGCGTTTCGACTTACTTTCTTTCTTCTTTGCTCAGTTTTTAAAGGTCTTACCGTGATTTTGAGTAATCTAAAACCTTCCTCAACAATTGAGCTATCAAATGCAACAAGAATTTTTTAAATCCGACTGGTAGTTCCAGAGATTAGCGCGCTCAAACAAAGAAACAAACAAACTCTTCCGCTTTGTTCTATTATTTATTATAAAATGCAATATACGAGTAGATTGCATTTTCATCAAAGTGAAGGCATTATTTTATTCGCACGTCGCTATACAGCTTTTCAGTTGAGCAAACAGAACGAGCTTCTAACAAACTTGCTGTACATAAAGTCTTTCAATTTTGTTGTAAGGTTGAGGATATGTTTCATGAGGAAGAGCGGAAATAGTAACAAATTCTTCCCGTTCAATAAAATAACTGCAATATCGATCTTAACGAAAATAGGTTTGTGTGTGGTTTATTCAGTGAAAATGAATTTTTAATAACGTTCTTCATTTAAAAAATACTTAATTAAATATATCTTAAAAACTCAAACGCCTCATCTCCAAAGCGAGGCATTTTTGTTCTTCTTCTTCATTATCTTGGAAATTGAATATTTGACTATTGTCAAAAGGATAATCATTAATTAGGTACAATCGAAAATGTAACATGTAAGAATAACATTTTTTTAAAACAGAAAATAAATCATTCAAAAACAAATAAGTTTTTAATGCGACTGTAACCGTCTCTTTCTAAAACAAAATTTTGTATGGAGAGTGTATGGAGCTATTGAATCGTGACGTTATGTTGCAATAGCGCTCTCTTTTTCTAAAAAGAAACTTAAATGCTATATATTTTGGAGACTAGTTAAGATATTAAAAAAGAAAAATGACATTGTGTTAAATCATTAAAAAGCTTTTTTAAGTACTCGTATATAGAAAACATTTAGTCGAAAACGCAATTCCCAACAGGTTCTTCTACCGCTTCCGCCTATCAATGTACCCTCCTTGTTCTGTGGTTTGGGGAAGCAGCATGATTTATTGTTTTAAGTAACAAATAAGCGGGTGATTTCCCTCGCCTCCTTTCAGAGGATTTTCGTTGATTGATTGTTTGCGGTCACTGAAATATGTGTTCCAATTTTATTGTCGTCTGTGACTGACTTTTAGAGAGCAATATTTTTTCTTCGTGTTTCACGCTTGTTTGTGAAATTCCCAAGCATCGATATTCGAGAGTAACTCAATTTTCCGAGCCATTTTTTGATAGAAAATAGCAAAACTCGTATTTTGTAAAACCTTGTGAATACATTCATATTCAAATAGTTTCCAGCTTTCTTCCGTCACAGTCGTGGTTACAGTAAAAAATATATATTTTTTTGTCAACGGTACCAGTATGACGTCATTTTGTAATAGTCGATGACGGCCAACTTGGAGTGAACGGGTTACTACCCGTTATGGAAGATAGCACTGCTTTCCAGTGCAAGTTTATCACTGGACACCAGTGCCTTCGGTGACCTATAGCCCAACTATCATAGTAATAAAAATTCGCTGATTGGATCTGAGATATAGAATACCTACCTATTAACGTTCAATTTAACATTTTGTTTTCAGGTACTTGGTGCAGTCGTGACATACTTCATGGTGTTGGTGCAACTTAAATAAAAAATTCAACGTAATACTTGTAATAATATTATTTATGTTTTAAAATAAATAAATAAAATGATGTCGTATATAAGATTTACTTTGTTAGTGATGAATAAATAAAATTTCTGAATACCTACTAGGTATATTCACTGGCATTGGGTTGGCTATATCCTTCAAGGGCAATTAGTAACGTCATGCTATGTTAATATATTTTTTCGTTGGTTATATACTCAAAGTATTTTTCACATTATTAGGTATAATAGAAATATTTTTATTACAATAAACTTTTAGAAAGTGCATTTACCAGCGACTTAAATACCTCTGGCTTTACCTATGTATAATGTAATAATCCTTACTAATATTATAAATGCGTAAGTGTGTTTGTTCGTTGGTTTGTCCTTCAATTACGCCGCAACAAAGCAAAGGATCGACGTGATTTTTTGCATGAATATAGTCGAGGACCGGGAGATTGACTTGGGCTACTTTTTATCCCGGAAAATCAAAGAGTTCCCGCGGGATTTTAAAAATTAAATCCACGCGGAATTAAAAGGATCTACTCGTAGCATCCCCGCCCCATAACCCCAGGATTTCAACATCAAACGGCAAAAATATGAAACTGTTGTCTATATTCTCATATTATATATTTTGTATTTACCGTGTGTAGGCGAACGGGGGATAAAGTATTGTACATTTAATATAAATTGAAAATTATTACCGGTATAAATTAATTACGGGGTTTCGGTGAACGATGCTCCTCTTTGTTCCCGCCGGGCTTCGGAAAATATTCGGTGCGGTTTAATTGGCTTTGGCTTTTATTCTGAAAAATAACGTGTAATGCTGAAACAAGTGTAAATTAAAAAAAAAATAAGCTTCTAAGATCAGTGCTCGGTGGCCATATTGGAAGGCTCCAAGATCTCAACAACACATGCCGTAGTTGTTACGAAACCTACCGTTTCTGGAGTTATTTCAGAAGTCCAATAATAAAACAAACTTATCATAGTATAAAATTTTGCCGATAATAACTAAATAGATAATGATCTCTTAACGATAGATAAATGTTTCTTATCAGATTTCTTACATAAGCTGGTACCTACGTACCAGGTATGTACGTAGAATCTAGATATATTAGTTTATGAAGTGGTGATTACATTCCATACCCGAAGACATTTACTGTGCTCTATCCATATTCCTACTTCCCCACTATTCTACTACTGTTATTATACTGTTATTTAAAATTCGATAAGGGTACCCGCAGCAATCGAAACCCTGAATCCGCGCGTATACGACATCGCGGGCATAATCTGTACTTCTACGTTATTTACTGTACGATGTCTGTACATAAAAAAACATATTTTTAAAATTTGAATCGGAGGACACTTTACATTTTTTTTTTAATTTTTGTCTTTCTGTCTGTGTGACACACGACACGGCTCCCCAATCCTGTTGCTGCTGGGTAGTGCGCACCTAAATGGTGGAGATTTAGGAGCTGTCGATTGATTAAGAACTGTAGATAATGCCCGCGATTTCATCCGCGTGGATTAAGGTTTTTTTGATTCCCGTAGGGAATCCTTTATTTTCTGGGATAAAATGTAGCGTATGTTTTAATCCTGGATGTGAGCTGCCTCCATTCTAAATTTCAGCCAAATTGGTTTATTCGTTGTGACGTGAAGGAGTAACAAACATACACACACATATACACATACAAACTTTCGCCTTTATAATACGAGTATTATTAGGATTGGGATAGGATTAGGGTAGGACAAGTGGAGCAGTGTAATCGTAAAAAAATTCGCGATTAACGTTAACGAACAGCAAGCTATTCTAAAAACTATTTCCACGCGGATGAAGTGACAGGCGAATATTATCAAATTAATGGAATTAAATGAATATTATTATTTGTCTTGAAAAAGTTTTATTTAGCTTTATTTTATGTTACAAATATTGCGACAGATTTTCAATCGGCAACTTGGAAATGGATGAAGAGTCGGATACCAATTTCAAAGGAAACAACTTGCGAACAAAGTTTGTGAAGTTAAGCTTTGAGTCAATAAAGACCGGAACATAGTACAGCTTCTACGGAAATATAATAAATAAGATAATTACATAATAATATAACATTCTTAGTACTTAAACACGACTTAAGAAATAATTAATTACGCTAGTTGATTAGCCGGGATTTAAAGTTTAACATAATTAAGATAAAAGGTTGGTACCTAATTTCTATTTACTTGGATGTTTTGTTTAATACATATTATTATAAGAAGACCTTTTTACTAACCTTTTGCGAGAAACGAAAAATCCTTTTGTTCGGCACGTAGGTACTAATTAAGATCCACTTTATTTTGCTGATTGATGGGGTTTCAAATTTATGGTACAGATTAAAACTGAGCGAATTTTCGCTGACGAATTTTAGCAGAATTGGGGAGACCTCGATAATAATTCATGCTTATCATCATTATATGAAAATATAAGCTCTGAACTCGATAGCGGAAAGACTACCTATCACGTTTGCAAAGCTCGGAATTTATTGAATCGAACTTTGCTATAGTACAAGATGTATTTTTGACTAATAATTATTAGTCAAAAATAAAATTAATAATAAAAAACATTTATTTATTTAATGTAAAGGACGTGTATAAAGACTACTTATCTAAGAAAAAGATTTCTTCTAGAAGTCCGTGAATTTGAGAACAGTGAGATTAGATAGTGCAGAGGTAAGTAGGTACTTTTAAAATAGTTAAGTACCTGATAAAAATATTAGACGTAGGTACGGATTAAAAGATAATACGAGGTTTAACCTTAATATTTACGAATCAGCAGCAATACACAATGTAAGTACAGTTTCACAAAAGAAATCCCGTAATCCATCAAATTAATCATGATTGTTGTT
This sequence comes from Hipparchia semele, assembly GCA_933228805.2. Taxonomy (NCBI): domain Eukaryota; kingdom Metazoa; phylum Arthropoda; class Insecta; order Lepidoptera; family Nymphalidae; genus Hipparchia; species Hipparchia semele. Next base: position 2,907,118 of record OW121719.1, read on the forward strand.
GTAATATATAATACGAAAACGCATTGACAATATACTCCTATAAATAGCTTGGCTACAATATGTTGTTTACCAAGTAGCTACCATGGCCGTATTTAAAGGATAATGGGTGATTTTGTAAGGGCCCCGTACGCAAGACTAGTAATGAATTATTTCGGCTTTTGTTGCCCCAATGGAGTAGATTAATTAATCCTAAGACAGAATGTCTGAATTCACTTAGAGAGAAAAAAGATACTATGTTCGTTAGAAGTGTACGCTTGTATAATATGGTCCCGAAGGAATAACTGGATTTCCCATTGCACAGAATTAAACATTGCGTGAAGAAACATTTGTTAAGTCGTGGTTATTACAAAGTTAGTGATTTTCTCAATGACAAAGTTCATTGAGAAAAAAAGTGCAATCAAAGTGCATTTTTGAAACTTTTTGTGGAAACACTGTGTGCATAGCATAGTTTTGTTAAAATTTTTTGAAAAGAGCAACTACTGTGTTTCTTGCCGGCTCTTCTCAGCAGAATTCCGAGGTGGTAGATTTATGACGTGTCATAAGAGCTACAAGTTGGCCTACATGAAATAAATAAATTTTGATTTTGATTTTTAAGAACTGATTTTTCCTAACAATTAAGTAATCCAATAATGTAAACTATTGATCTAAGGGTCGAATATATTATATATGCGACGATATTTTTTTTTATTCGATGTCAAGATAGCCCTTGACCTGATGGTAAGTGACGATGCAGTCTAAGATGGTAGCGGGCTAACTTGGAAGGGGTATGGCAGTGTACATTCAACCCATACCCCTAGTCGGTTTCTACACGCCATCGTACCGGAACGCTAAATAGCTTGGCGGCACGTCTTTGACGGTAGGGTGGTAACTAGTCACGGCCAAAGCCTCCCACCAGACCAGGGGGGCGATTCAGACCCTGTTCGATAACATACCGTATCGATACGGTTAGATAGCGATCTCGTATAAAAAATTTTTGTCGTGTGATTCAGAGCGTTTGGTTTGAGGATACGATTCGGTATTGACTACGTTATCGACATCGACAAGATACATTCGATTACAAGAGCATTTACGAATTGAAAATATATGTTATCGTACGGTAACAAACCGAATCGATCGATAAATAAGTTATCGAAAGGGTCTGAATCGGGGGGCAGATCAGAGACAATTCAGAAATTATAAATTCCCAAATCGTCCCCGCCGGGAATCGAACCCGAGACCTCCCAGTTATAAGACCACAGCGTTCACCACTGCGCCAGGGAGGTCATAATGTGTACAGTCGGCCTGTAAAGACTTATTAAAAACAGCTTATCACCGCGTCTACTATTGTACTTTGGTGTTTGTCATGAATCTAAATACCTACATGCGAAACGAGATGCGGGCAAAAGCTAGTAAGATAATCAAGTATAGCTGTTCAAATATTGAATATTCTACTAATTTCGTACAAATTAAACTTTTCTCCTATCAATTATTTATCTCATTAGGCCCACTAATTTATCGCATTTAAGCTCGCGAATTCGCTGCTAAGACATTTCGTTTTAATTAAAGGAGGGTGCCGTTTCCCAGATTAATTAATCAAAGTACGTAGATACCTACTTTTAGCTTACATTTTCATGAACTGATATTAGAAGCTGATTTCATTTGACTTAAGTTGAGTTGTATAAATAGTCTTGATACTACACAGCCTCTAAATGAGACATGTAATCAGAAAGTATCTTCCCAGCAAGAAAGTTTTGAGCAGTATTCAGTTTCAGTCTGGTTGGGTCGTGATTGAAGGACAAACCAACAAAAAAACATACTTTCGCATCCCTACTAAAATTATAAATACGAATATGTGCTTGTTTGTTAGTTTGTTCTTCAATCACCCCACATCTACCTACGGAGCTACGGATCGACGTGATGTTTTGCATGGATATAATTGAGGATCAAGCAAATGACATAGGTTACCTTTTATCCCGGAAAAATGGTGAGTACCAGCGGGATTTTTAAAATCCTAACTCCAATCTAATCTAATATAATTATTATAAAGGAAGCAGAGTACCAATACAAAAACAGAAAAAAAACAGACATACGTAAACATAAATTATAAATAATATAATTAAAAAATATATAAAACATTGCTACTTTAAAGTTGAATGTAATAAAACAATACAAATCCGTGGTATTCGATTCCCATTAATCAAAATGTTTATTTCCCAGACGTTAGGTGAACGTTTTGATAAAGGTAATCATATCTGTATATATTTAACACATTTGCCGTGATTGTATCAAATACTGATGAATGATTTCACCAGATTGCCAGCACAGTACACTGAGTACACACGTATAAGGAAAAGACTTAATACTCCTAAACCAACAAATAATTAGTGGCCATATAAAAATGCTGTGAATCATTAGGACGGTAGCATCCTGAACTCCGTTATTGAATCGACAACAATGGCAGTGGACAGTCATCTCGAATCTGCGACGGACGAAATGATCGCGAAGGAAGCCAAGACCAAACAGTCCAAAGGATTCCGTTCTTGGTGGGCTGATAACTGGAGAGCAATCCTTTCTGAACTGGTGTCAACAATATTGCTGCTATTCCTCGGATGTATGGGTTGCATACCAATCGATGGTTTGCCGAGAAATCCACCGATGTACGGCGCCCTTGGATTCGGGTTGATCGTTCTGATCAACATCCAGACATTTGGAGGTATATCTGGTGCGTATATGAATCCTGCAGTGACGTTGGCTGGAGTTATCTGGGGTAACATGTCTGTGGCGCTTGGATTAGCGTACTTTATTGCACAATGCTTGGGAGCTTGCATCGGTTTTGGGGCTCTTATGGGATTATCGCCCTTAGATTTATATGGAGAGGGAGTTTGTACCACTCAACCCCACAGGAGCCACGATATAGGCCAAGCTTTGGGTATTGAAATCATTTTGACTGCATCTTTAGTGTTTATTAACTGTAACTTGTGGGATCCACTCAATGCGGACAAGGATGGATCCAATCCCATTAAATTGGGGCTGACCGTCGCTGGCCTATCGATAGTAGGCGGTCCCATGACCGGGGCTAGCATGAATCCAGCGAGATCATTTGCACCAGCAGTTTGGACCAACACCTGGAATGGACATTGGATATATTGGGTGGGTCCCTTCATTGGGTCAGCGTTGGCCGTTTTATTTTACAAATATGTATGGTTGAAAGTAGAAAAAGCTAAGTTGCCCGAAGTGCTTCCTTGGACTGAAGAAAATAATGGTGCGTCATAAACAAACTTTGCATCATATTCGACCTCGAATAACGTAAAAAATATACCTACTATTCAAGTTTATTTAACATCGTTTTGAGTAGCTCTTACAGAAAAACCATAATCGTAGGTAGGTATTGTGCTACGAAATATGTACAATAAGTATTTGATATTAAAAATACATTATACTCGTACTTATAATGACAAAATATAATGTTTTGCCAAATTCAGTATCAAAAGACGTTTTAGTCAATTGTAGTTTGATAAATAATTGTACATAAGTAAATAATATAATTATAGTTATCTCATAAGACTAGAATAATTTGTGATTGTGAATATGCTATCATGTACCTATGGTATCTATAAGTTCCTATGCACCAATCCACATAATATAAGGTAGTCTTGTAAACTTCATATTATTGCTTTGTAAAGCTGAGCTGTTCCTGAGCCCAATCTCTTCAGTCGCGGATCGTCTTAGACTGTCGTTCCATCTGGATTATGTGAGTGAGGAAACAAAAAGCGATTTTAGTATGAACATAAACTTGTTCACTTACCTGAGATGAAAAGCTTTCTCGTTGACGATGTATTTGCGTGGTTTACTAATTTATTTGTAAAGTGTGTTTTCTTCTACATTAAAAGTTCTACTACAATTTTAGTAGAGAGCGATATCTTGACTTTATGTTGATATAGATTTTTATTGCGAGAGTAATAATAAAAATATAAGTCATTACAAAAAAAAATCTATGAGCCTATGAGTGTAATCATATCTCGTGGTTAACGACAATGCAGTTTAAGATAAAAGCGGGCTAATTTGGAAGGGGTTTGGTTTTATTTCTGTACCCCTAACTAACCCTTTATCGTTTTCTATGCATCATTTTAAGCTGAGAAGGGAAGCTTAGAGATGTTTTTTCGTCCAAAATTCCTCAGTGCCTGAAGACTAAAGTCTTCGAACAGTGCGTGTTGCCAGTGATTACTTACGGATCCGAAACATGGTCGCTAACTATGGGCCTCATAAGAAGGCTCAGGATCACTCAGCGGGCGATGGAGAGAGCTATGCTCGGAGTATCCCTGCGAGATCAAATCAGAAATGAGGAGATCCGTAGGAGAACCAAAGTCACCGACATAGCTCAGCGAGTTGCGAAACTGAAGTGGAAATGGGCGGGGCACATAGTTCGAAGAGCTGATGGTCGATGGGGTCCCAAGGTGCTGGAGTGGCGACCTCGCACCGGGAAGCGCAGTGTTGGCAGACCCCCCACTAGGTGGACAGACGACATCAAGCGAGTCGGAGGGAGCCGCTGGATTCAGGCGGCGCAAGACCGAGGCTTGTGGAGGTCCATGCAGGAGACTTACGTCCAGCAGTGGACGTCCATTAGTTGAAGAAGAAGAAGAAGAAGATGCATCATTTTAAAGGAAAGGAAAATCGATTGACGACACAGCTGAAGATCAGCAAAATTGATTATTTTCTGTGGGTTTAAAACTACATATATTCTTAATTTAGTTTATTTGTATTTCCATTTAGCAGATAATTGTGAGTCACATCTCCTAATACAAATCTGTCCTTATGGGGTTTTGCAAAAGGTCATAATTTTTCATCTTTTTCCTGTATCCTTAGTTATAGTACCTACATCAGTTTTTTTTAAATTAATGACTATCTGTCTAGGACTATGTTTGGAATTTAAGCTAAAATTGTAATTTTGAATGTTTATGTAGTTTTAATAATAATTTTAGCACAAGTACATAGACTCTTTCCTCCGACTCGAGTCGGAGTGTAATCGGCGTGCAGTTGATGTGCAGTCAGCTTGCACATTAAATGCAGTCCATTCATCTTAAACCAAGTCTCCTCTCTCTCTGATCCGTCTTAAAATTAAGATACTAAGTAGGTACCTCAGTACCTACTTAGTATTGAGGTACTACCTATCGGGTAGCCGATGATGTCATTCGAATTTATGCTGAAAAATTCGTTAAAAGAGATAGCAAGACGGATTAGGTACCTATACAACTTAATGTGTCGCGGTTTCTAGAAAAGTGAATAATACCAAAGCCGATACATGTTATTCTGTGAAGTTATATGTGTTTTGTAACGGATTGGTAGTGATTCGGTTGCACACAGTCAAAGTATCTAATGCTAACCGTGAAAGTATAGCACTATTTTTTAGCCCGTCAATTTATTTCGGGTTGGACCGATGCCTGTTCACTTTTGCCTTGAAGCTAGGTACTCAAGTTATAATATATTATAGTAGGCACAAGCAACCTTATATCCTAGTGAAGTGCGCGTTGTTTTGGAGGCATCGGTATGTTTTTGTGAGAGAATTCTCGGACCCTTGCAATATGCGTTAAGGGTGGCCATTGAGGGGGTTATAGTAGGTAGAAATCCCACATAACCGGATGTTCTTCCCCAGGGTATCGGGTATCGTAGGAAGATTTCCCTCCGTTAACAAAAAAAAGTAAATAAATAATACGTTGGAGGAAACAAAAACTCTGTAAGGGTGTTCCACACTTGTTTCCAAGGTTTTACCACGGCTTCGTGCGAGTTTGGATATCAACCGCATAAGGATACCAACATTCTCAAATCCTATAAGTTTTTTTTATTTGATGACAAGATGGTCTTTCACTGCGATCTCACCTGATGGTAAGTGACGATGCAGTCCAAAATGGTAGCAGACTCACTTGGAAGGGGTATGGCGGCGTAAATTTAACCCATACCTCTAATGGGTTTCTACACACCATCGTGCCGAAACGCTAAAGGTCTGTGGTAGAAACTGTGAAGTAGGAACTAGGTTCTAAAGTTACTGAGCGTACTTTCCAAAATAATTATAATATCGACATTACCGTGTTATGAACTTCGCTTGCGTAAGTGATTGATCGCCTATTGTAAGGGCGTGGCGACATACTTCAAATCAACAATTTATAATCCGTACTAACATTATAAACGGTGAATAACTGTCTGTGTGCCATCATTTCATAGTTCACCCCTTGAACGGATTTTGACGCGGCACTAAATAGCTTGCATGGTTTAGAGGCACTCCGGATTATTGTATCCCGGAAAAACAAAAGAGTTCCCTCCGATTTTAATCCAAGAGGCCGAAATTGTAGACCTCCACAATTTCGGAGTTGAATATAAATGAAAAACATAGTAATGTATTTCAAATGAATCGATTAGCTGATTTTATATTTGTATTACTAATTACCAATTAACTGATAACGTTAATCGTGTAATTTTTGTGGGCGTGCTGCTTTGTGTTCAGTGTTTTAGATAATGGCTTAGAGCAAATTGGTTCTACACGTAACTACTCTTGGTATCGCCTGGGTGTCTAACCTCTCTAAAATTAAATATCCCTTCATTTTTCAAAATTCCCGCAGAAATTAATTTCAATATAAAACTTTTCCGGAATAATAAGCCTATGTTAACGCCAACGGCTAGTTTTAACAGATTGCCTAATTGTCTACATACCTTAATCTTCCTTATGTAAATCAATTTCAATGTAATGACAGTGACAATATTAACCAATTGTCAGATTTACACATTACATCCACGTCACTGTCAGTCATCTAAACATATAAAAGGCAAAGGTGACTGACTGACTGACTGACTGACTGATCTATCAACGCACAGCTCTAACCACTGGACCGATCGAGCTGAAATTTGGCATACAGGTAGCTGTTAGGACGTAGACATCCGCTAAGAAAGGATTTTGGAAAATTTCAACCCCAAGAGGGTTAAATAGGGGGTTAAAAAATCGAACCTAACGTGAGCGAAGCCGCGGGTTAAAGCTAGTGTAATATATAAGCTTTAAATAAAAAACCAGTACACTCTGCTGGACTACACCACAAAAGGCAGTTTCTTTTCTCACCTGAAACTTGTTGAGGACCTGATAATCAGGCCCTCGTGTGTCGTGCATCATCACCAAATTCTGACAGCCTATCATCAAATTCTGACCCTCAACTATGAAAAAAACATATCGATCCATTGCTCCGTTACTATGTGAGTGTAAAGACAAGCAAACGCGCTGTGGTCTTATAATTGGGAGGTCTCGGGTTCGATTCCCAGCGGGGGCAATTTGGAAATTTATAATTTCTAAATTTTTTCTGGTCTGGTCTGGTGGGAGGCTTTAGCCGTGGCTACCTACCCTACTGTCAAAGACGTGCCGCCAAGCGATTTGGCGTTCCGACACGATGGCATGTAGAAACAGATTAGGGGTGTGAGTTGAATATACACTGCTATACCCCTTCCAAGTCAGCCCGCTACCATCTTAAACTGCATCGTCACTTACCATCGGGTGAGATCGCATCTTGCTGTCCAACAAAAAAGGAGATATCTACACTGTTATTATTGGTATGGCCACAGGGTATGGCTATTGCGCTATCACATGGCTTCATATCTTTTCGAAGTGCTGATGCACTTTGACAAGTGACATTGTGTTTCTAAAATATCGATATCTATCTTAATATCTTATCATGATATATCGATATCTTTTCAGATTGTATGAAGGTACGTGCCTAGTACATCAACTTGCGATGCAGGTGGCACTTCCATAGCGATGATTGAAAATCAAGTTTTTTCGTTTGATAAAAAATTTTACCTGGGGGTAAATCATGCAATCAGAGGATGAGAAAGACGTCGTCAAAGCACACCAAGCGATTTAACGTTCCGGCACGCTTGCTTGTAGAAACCTCTTAGTGGGATGGGTTTAATTTAAAACTAACATACCGCGGTACGAGTATGCTTGAATATCTATCCTTACTAATATCCTTTCCTTACTATTGTTATAAATGCAAAAGTGTGTTTATTAGTTGGTTTGTTGATTTGTCCTTCAATCACGCAGCAACAGATTCACGTGATTTGATTTCCTGCATAGGTATCCTTGAAAATCTGGAACGTGACATAGGCAAAATTCTGCAAAATAAAAGAGTTCCCGCGGGATTTAAAAAACTATATCAACACGGATGAAGTTGCCGGTATCAGCTAGTCTATTTAATTTACTGTGTTCGTAATTGCCAGGATAAGATTTGTTTATTTGATAATTTTTGGATTTTAAAAAACCGTCGGAATTTTGGATTTTATTTTTGGATTAATTTTCTTCATTAGTAAATAAGAACCCGTGCGAAACCGCCAGTCGCTAGTTTTTTTTAATAATTGTATTAGAGCCTATGAAAAATATGAGTACCTACCTAGTACCTCACATAGCCTCAATAGCCCAACGGTTAAAGGTGCGGACTGAAAACTGTAAGGTCGCAGGTTCGAATCCCACCCCCGTTGCACTATTGTCAAACCCACTACTAACACAAGTTTTCCGCTTATTTGGAGGGTATAGGGATTAGTCAACTTCAGGTTGCCTAATATTCTTTTTTTTTTTTAAAAAACCTATACCTACTTTTTGTAGCCAAGAGCTATTGATATTCAAGTCCTGAGTAAGTGGCCCTAGTGAATTGGCTTTCACAAATCAAAATTCACAACAGTCCCCGCCTACCACGTAGGCACTAACGGCGTGATCGTTAGCGGTTATTTCTCTTGGGAAATTACATGCTTTAGGCCTGGATTGTAGGGCTTAAAACCAATTTGAATTATCCGGAAAATTCTGGTAAATTACCGGTTTAAAATGTTGTACTACAATTTACCGGCTAATTGAGTGAATGAACCCCGAAATGGCCGAAATGAAGTTACCGATAAATTCAAAGGTTCTTTATTCTCTATTAATATTATTACTTAATCATACTAATCACACCCCAACGATTGAACCGATTTAGCTGAAATTTGGCACAGAGATTGATTATATCGGGAATAACATATATTTTTTATCCTGGAAAATATGAGAGTTCCCGCGGGAATTAAAAAACCTTAATCCACGGGAACGAAGTCGCGGGCATCTGCTAGTCAACTTGTACATAATAAATGCAAAACTTTGGATGGATGGATGGCTAGATGTTTGTTACTTAATCACGCCGCAACGTCAAGTTGAAATTTGGCACAGCGATAGATTATAGTCTGGAATAACATAGATGCTACTTTTTATCCCGGATATAAAACATCCTTCCACAAAGTCGTGAAAGACGAAGAAAGTTCTAGATTAACTAGACTAGATTCGACTTTCAAATCGGTTAAAAAATCTGTGGGTTAAAATATCAGTTTTGATTTGGGAACCCCTTTGAGTATTAAAGGGGAACCCTAAATTTGACAAGATTGTAAATATTGGAAAGATTGGCATTTAACAATCTGATATCTAATATTTAGATAGACTCTTATAGGTATTACATATTTACACAAACTCACTTGTTTTTTTTAATAACGGTAAGGCACAGTCACACTTATAAAATCACACGCGATCAATAAGGTATCCTCGTAGGTATATACAATCGCGATGAAATTCGCCGTAATAGAACTGGATTGACCGACCAATCGATCGATCGATTGATCAACTGATCGGATCGGCTCTACCCTTCTACATCACCACACCCTGGTCACTGCCTAAATGGCTGAACAGATTTTCAGCAAACATAGCTGAGAACCATAATATCGACTAAACCCACCTTCGAATAAAAATACCGCATTTAAATCGGTCAAGACACAAAATATATGCAAGCATCATGGAGGTCGAATGGAGAATCTATTTTAGAGTTCCGTACCCAAAAGGGTGTCAACGGGACCACATTACTAACTCTCCGCTGTCCGTCCGTCCGTCTGCAATCGGGCTGTATCTCATGAACCGTAATAGGCAGATACTTAATTTCCACGGAACGTATATATATTTCTATTGGCGCTATAATAACAAATAATAAAAATAAAAAATTACACACACACAAGAAACGTGATTTTTTCGGCGTTTTTTGCTCGACCTTAACAATCCCTGCTACGATGGTACGGAACCCTTCATGTGCGAGTCAGACTTGCACTTGGCCGGTGTTATTTGAAGTCGTTTTAAACAAAATATGACACCTTTTTTGTGTGCCCAGTGTTTAATATGTATCGTATCTTTACAACAACAAGCTAAAAATAAAGAACTAGTCAAGTACGTGTCAAAACACAAGGTAGAGTTCCGTAGTCACGTTTGTAAAAAACTTCTTATCGCAAATTTTGAAACTTTGAATTTGAATAAGAAGTAACGAGTTTTTGTTCCAAGTGGTTACCGCACCAAAACTATGCATCATTTTTTAACGATAGTTACTCATAGTTGTATTATAATAATTATGATCCTAGTGTGTGTGTGTGTGTGTCCGACTGTGACACACACACACACACACACGAGTGTTCTTAGTTATATTTGATGAAATGGCCGCCGCCACAAAATGGTGGATTACATATTTTTTCACAACTCCCTCAATATGGGTATCAAATGATAGAGCTTGACTAGTAGAATACTATACACTATGATAAACTTCAAATCCAAGATGGCCGCAGCCACCACAAAATGGCGAATTTCATACTTTTTTTTAAATTTCACATGTAGCGGTATTTTAAATTTTCAATTTAAATTGTGGCACTTATTTCTTAAATGTTAGTTTATTATCGAAATATTGTTTAGAAACCCTCATAAAGATTTTAAAATTCCTTTTCAAACATATCTTTTTTTCAAGTTTACCTTTACATATCAATTTTGACTTTACATATCAAACAGTACCTATACGCCTCGTATAGCGTTTCGAATAAAATGTCTGTTATAAACATATGGACTGGACAAAATTATAAAGTTTCCTTGTTTTACTACGGAATCCTAAAGAAGTGATAAAAGTGGTGGCATCTTCAAGTGGTACTTCCCAATAGATACTTCAGTTGTAATAGATATACACGTTGAATTTACTATTGTATTTTGTGATTTTTCATAGTGTTAATGTGAATAGATTTGGAAACTGATACGTTTAAAATTCAATGCAATTAAATTAAGAAAATCAGAAAATATATGACTAATAAATAATTTCAAAGTGGTGTAAGTATGTTGTTTATTGTTTAATTTTGGCTTGGGTGAATAATACTGTGATGCTATAATTGATATTTCATAGACCTTAATTTTTAATTTTATGTTTTTTTTTCGCTTGACGAGAAACAAATATATGAAGCTTTCAGTAAAAAGATATTGATAAAACGACTTGCCATTTATGGCTAATTCAAAATATTTGAACATATATCTATTGATTGCGAGAATCGTAGATTTAAATAGGTAATTTGTTACGTGTGGCGTCAATAACACTATGGTACACGGAACTACACTATGGTAGGCGGAAGGGTAGAACAGCATTGTAGACATTCACATGCTGGATAACCTAACATAAGTCTAACATTTTATTTACGTTGATTCAGGAGTAGGGAAAATATTATGTAGCTGATTTCCGCGACTTCATCTACGTGGAAAAAGTTTAGAGTGACTTGCTACTATCCGCGAGAAGTTATGTCCTCTATCTCCGATAATATTTAGTAGATCTTCACTAAGATTGGAGAAAATATTTGTAATAGTACATAATTTATAATAAAAAAAGAGTTATCAAATTCAATTTAGTTTTGACGAAGTCAGGGAGCAAAATCAACAAAAACTTTTATCCCCTATCCCGGATAAATCTTATTGTTTATCAGGATAAAAAGGATTCTATATATTGGCCCAGAGTACAGCTACAACTAAACCAAATTTCATTCAAATCCGTTCAGTAGTTTTTGCGTGATGCGCGCACAGACAGAAAGAGAGACAGACAGACAGCCAGATAAACAATTAAAAAAAAAATTTTAGGCTCAGTAGCATCCTCCGATTAAAATTTACAAAATATATTTAAAGCACAGAATTTGTCCCTTTACAGTTTTAATATAAGTATGGATATTACTTATACGGTTCAGCTTTTCAGATATCGAGGTTTCTATCAAAGATGTTGTTGCACGGGCTACTTTTTTTTGCTTGCGGATATCTATCAGTGATGGGTGAACCACCTTCTCGACTTGTGAATATAAATCAGGGGCCTGTTAAAGGTTATATGGCACCAGAATGTGACGTTTTTGTGTTTTATGGAATACCGTATGCTACGGCACCAACAGGAGTTCAAAAATTTAGGGTAAGAAAAGTGGGTTTTTATTTAATGAAGAAAGAAACTGCAGAAAGTTAATTTCATTATATTCAAATTTGAGATTCAAACACATCATCTTCTTTCTCTTATAGTTCCGATAATTTAATTATGCTGCTTAATTTTTTTTACTAAAAGTGTTTCTGTGCTATGAAATTTAAAATTTTTTCAATAATTAATTTAAATTTCAGCCACCTCTTCCTCCTCCTTCTTGGAATGAAACATTTGAAGCTGTTCAAAAAAACATCGTATGCCCTCAAAATCTTGCCTTCAGGAACTATAAAGGCGAGTTAAAGGTACAAGAAGACTGCTTGATCGCTAATGTATACGTGCCCGATACAGAAGAAACAAATCTTCCCGTACTTGTGTACTTCCATGGAGGTGCATTCCAATCCGGATTTAGTACTAACAAAGAACCAATACATTTGGTGAAAAGCAAGAAAATAATAGCTGTGAACTTCAATTATCGTCTTGGAGCCCATGGTTTCCTCTGTCTTGGTACTAAAGACGTACCTGGAAATGCTGGTATGAAAGATCAAGTTGCATTACTCCGATGGGTTCAAAAAAATATTGCACAGTTTGGCGGTAATCCAAATGATGTCACTATTAATGGATGTAGCGTTGGAGGTGCATCTGTTGACTTAATGATGATATCTAAAGTAGCAAAAGGATTGTTTCACAAAGTTATCCCAGAAAGTGGGTCTAAAACTGCTCCATTTGCTGTACAAGTAGATCCTATTGCAAACGCAAAACGAATTGTCAAGGAGTTACGCCATAGTAATACTAATAATATTGATGCTTTAGAAAAGATCTACAAGAAATTACCATACGAGAAATTGTATGAACTTGATTTAGGAAATGAAAAAGACACTTCTATTGTGTTTGTACCTTGTGTTGAACGTGACATCGGTGAGGAGATGTTCCTAGATGATGATCCAGTAAATATAATTAAGAGCGATGACTATCCTAAATTGCCAATGTTATATGGAATAACTGAAATGGAAGGTATTTATAGAATAAAACAATTTGAAAATTGGAAGGACCACATGAACATAAACTTTTCTGATTTTATGCCGGTAAACCTCAAATTTTCTAATGATGAAGAAAAAGAAGATGTTGCTCGTAAGATAAAAGAATTTTATTTTGGAAATAAAACAATCAGTGAAGAAAGTGTGCTAGACTACGTTAAATATTTTACAGATGTAATGTTTGGATATGGAACAGCTAAAAGCGTTAAGATGCAAGTGGAAGCTGGCAATAACCAAATATACGTGTATGAATATGCATTTTCTGATGAGGGTGCTGATTATATCCCTTACACAAACATACGCGGGGCTAGTCATTGTGCACAGTCAAATGCAATAATGGATGAAGAAGATGAAAGTAAGTTTTCGCAAGAATATAGGAAAGTGAAGTCAGATTTGAGAGATCTATGGCTGAATTTTATTACGACAGGGTAAGTTTTCGAGATATGATTCGCTAGATAATATTATATTCTGTATAAGTAAATAAATTTGGACTTAATGTTGGTCTCTTTCTCAGAAAACCAGTTCCAGATGGTTCAAAATATCCGGCCTGGCCACCAGTAAGACATAATCGGTCTTCATACATGTTCCTTAATGGCACTCTTATGCTGAAAAGTCCATTCCTTGGAAATCGAGCTGCTTTTTGGGATGACATATACGACAAACATTTTAGGATTTCTATAAAGCCTTAATTTTTCAAACAATGTAAATTTTGAATGAACATTTATGTATTTTTATATACCTACTAATATAATTGAGACTATGGGAAACTTGTAGTAGTTTATTTGATATCCGACTTTTGTTAGAGATACTAAAAATCGTTTGTAACGAATGACTAAAATATTTTCTCAAACTCATAGGTATATCGTGATGCTATGTAGGAAAAGGTAAAAAAAACCTTTTAGAAGCAAATATTGCCTCATAAACTTTTTTTTCTAATTGAAAACATCGTGAAAATTTCATAAATACCAAGGTTAACATTTGAGAACGACATAATATTATAAGAAGTTAAATATTCACAGAACAAGATAGCAATCTTACGACGCGACTGTTCGAAATCCCTTTTGGAATTATGTCAATAGAAAATCTACTTTGAATAGCTGGAACCTGGAATGTTTGAATGAGGTAAATGAAAAGTCTTCGTATACGAGTATCATGATCTTCGTTGTCATTTAAATAAATACAAGAGTTAATAGAGTCTCAGCTTTCAAATTAATTTTATTAGCATTAATTCGTTTCCTTCTTTCGTTATATCATTTAACTTACATTTAAACTCTGTCCTAATACACCGGGTGCTGGTAACATTGATAGCCCCGTCATGCTCGATGTATTTTTTTTATTTGAATTGATTATAGTTACATGAACAAAATTAGCTTGGTATGCGTTAGTATAAACAGCCGAAAAAAAACGTGTTTTTAAAAAATGCAATTTTTTTATCTTCATCGCGGATAATTTGTGCATGTGAAAAACATAATGTCAATAATCGACAAGATTGGCATGCATAATATGTATTATATTTGACGATAGAGAGTGACATAGGCTACTTTTAATTCCGTAAAAACGAGCAATTCCCATAATATTTTAATAGCCTAACTCCACGCAATTCGTGTCATGAGCAAAAACTAGTAGGACGCGTGGGTGCGCGGCTCGCTAAAGCGAACCGCGTGTTTTCTAATCACCAAGTAGATCTTCGGGTCTTGATCATTTTTTTCTAAAATCACTATTCCATCTTGTATACTCTATAATCTAGACACCGGCGAAATTTGTACGGCCGCCATCTTGGTGTTTTTTTTCAGCTCACTGCTATTGGATGAGGTTTCGAGTGACTTTTGTTTGCTGTGCTCCTCACCCGTCTTCGAAATCCTCAATCATCAGCTGTCTCCATATTTTGTATCCGAATGAAGTTTTGTCTTGTATCCATCAGAAATTTTGGAAAGGAACGCAAAGTATTGCATAAATTTTTTATGAAAAAACTAAATTCCGTCACCTTGATATTTTTTTTATTCATCAAGTAGATCTTCGTGTCCTGATCATCTTTTTCCAAAGAACCACTCTTCCATCTTTTATAGTCTCCGAGATACACACCGACGGTATAGCCGCCATCTTGAATCTACCATTTTGGAGGTTTTTTTCGGCTCTTTGCCAATTGTATGAGGTTTCGAGTGACTTTTGTTTGAACACTCCCCACCTATCTTCGATACCCTGGCCGTGGCCTTCACCCATCAGCCATCAGCTCTCTCCATATTTTTTCTCCGAATGAATTTTTGTCCTCTATACGAAACCATCAGAAATTTTGAAAAGAAACCGTATCAATGTCTTGCATTTATTTTGTATCGAGAAAAATAAATTCCGCCATCTTGAATTTTTTTTCTATTCATCAAGTAGACCTTCGGGTCTTGATCATCCTTTCCCAAGAAACCACTCTTCCATCTTTTATAGTTTCCGAGATAGACACCGCCGAAATTTTTTATGGCCGCCATCTTGAATCCGCCATTTTGGAGTTTTTTTCGGCTCTCTGCTAATTAGATGAGGTTTCGAATGACATTTGGTTGAACACCCCCCACCTATCTTCAGTACCCTGGCCGGTGCTCCTCACCCGTCTCCGAAATCCTCAATCATCAGCTCTCTCCATATTTTTCCTCCGAATGAATTTTTATCCTCTATACGAAACTGTGAGTGAAAAAAAATTTTTCCATACAAAATTTTACAGGAGAGGTGATCAATGAGTCAGTCAGTCAATCAGTCAGTGAATCAGCACGAGTAGCTATATTGTATAGTAATAATATAATAAATATATAATGTAAATAAGTATGATAAACTTCAAATCCAAGATGGCCGCAGCCACCACAACATGGCGAATTACATATTTTTTTTAAATTTCACATGTAGGGGGTGTTTTAAATTTTCAATTTACACTTGTGGTACTTATTTCTTAAATGGTAGTTTATTTTCGAGATATTGTTTAGAAACCCTCATAAAGATTTTAAAATTCCTTTTCAAACGTACTTATATTTTTTTTTCAAGTTTACCTTTTCATATCAATTTTGACTTTACATATGCCTCGCATAGCGTTCCGAATAAAATGTCTGTTACAAACATATGGACTGGACAAAATTATAAAGTTTCCTTGTTTTACTACGGAACTCTAAAGAGATAAAGGTGGTGGCATCTTCAAGTGGGATCTTCCCAATAGATACTTTAGTTTTGATAGATATACACGTTAAATTTTATTTTTGTATTTTGTGATTTTTCAGTGTTAATGTGAATAGATTTGGAAACTGATACGTCTTAAGTTCAATGCACTTATTTATGTAATTAAATTAAGAAAAAAAAACAACAGAAAATATATGACGCATATAATTTAAAAGTAGCGTAAGTATGCAGTTTATTATTTAATTTTGGCTTGGATGAATAAAGCCATGATGCCATAATTGGTATTTCATTGACCTTAAGTTTTAATTTTATGTTTTTTTTTCCGCTTGACGAGAAACAAATATACGAAGCTTTCAGTAAAAAGATATTGATAAAACGACTTGCCATTTATGGCTAATTCAAAATATTTGAACATATAGTAATTGCGAGAATCGTAGATTTAAATAGGTGATAATATTGTATATTAAGTGTTTCGTCAAAAACTCTATGGTACCTACTAATAATAATATGCTACTATTACTAACCTACTTAATATTATAAATGTGAAAGTGTGTATGTTTGTTACTCAATCACGTCGCAACGACTAAACCGATTTGGTTGAAATTTGGCACAAAGATAGATATGCTACTTTTTTTTTATTATTAAAACCTATTATGCTACTTTTTATCCCGGGAAACAAGAGAGTTCGCGCGGGAATCAAGAAATCACAATCCACGCGAACGAAGTCGCGGGCATCAACTAGTGTGTCATATTTTTTTTCGAAACGACAGAATTGTGAAGATTACCAGCTCAAAATCCTGCACGCTCATGTTACATTTCAGAAAATGACCGTCTAAGATTTTCCGCCTAGCTTTCCGGCTCTAGCACCTTCTAGGCGGAAGGAAGGCTAGAACAGCATTGTAGACATTCATATGCTGGATAACCAGTCTAACATTTTATTTACGTTGATTCAGTAGTAGGGAAAATATTATGTACTAGCTGGTTCCCGCGACTTCATCTGTGCGGAAAAATTTTAGAGTGACTTGCTACTATCCGCGAGAAGTTATGTCCTCTATCTCCGATAATATTTAGTAGATCTTCACTAAGATTGGAGAAAATATTTGTATATATCAAATCTAAATTGAATTTGATAACTCTTTTTTTATTATATATAATAGTACATAATTTATAATAAAAAAAGAGTTATCAAATTCAATTTAGATTTGACGAAGTTAGGGAGCAAAATCAACAAAAACTTTTATCCCCTATCCCGGATAAACCTTATTGTTAATCAGGAATTTTTTTTTAAATAATGCACAGAATTTGTCCCTTATCAGTTTTAATATAAGTATGGATATTACTTATACGGTTCAGCTTTTCAGATATCGAAGTTTCTATCAAAGATGTTGTTGCACGGGCTACTTTTTTTTGCTTACGGATATCTAGCAGTGATGGGTGAACCACCTTCCCGACTTGTGAACATAAAGCAGGGGCCTGTTAAAGGTTATATGGCACCAGAATGTGACGTTTTTGTGTTTTATGGAATACCGTATGCTACGGCACCAACAGGAGTTCAAAAATTTAGGGTAAGAAAAGTGGGTTTTTATTTAATGAAGAAAGAAACTGCAGAAAGTTAATTTCATTATATTCAAATTTGAGATTCAAACACATCATCTTCTTTCTCTTATAGTTCCGATAATTTAATTATGCTGCTTAATTTTTTTTACTAAAAGTGTTTCTGTGCTATGAAATTTAAAATTTTTTCAATAATTTATTTTTATTTCAGCCACCTCTTCCTCCTCCTTCTTGGAATGAAACATTTGAAGCTGTTCAAAAAAACATCGTATGCCCTCAAAATCTTGCCTTCAGGAACTATAAAGGCGAGTTAAAGATACAAGAAGACTGCTTGATCGCTAATGTATACGTGCCCGATACAGAAGAAACAAATCTTCCCGTACTTGTGTACTTCCATGGAGGAGCATTCCAATTCGGATTTAGTACTCACAAAGCACCAAAACATTTGGTTAAAAGCAAGAAAATAATAGCTGTGAACTTCAATTATCGTCTTGGAGCCCATGGTTTCCTCTGTCTTGGTACTAAAGATGTACCTGGAAATGCTGGTATGAAAGACCAAGTTACATTACTCAGATGGGTTCAAAAAAATATTGCACAGTTTGGTGGTAATCCAAATGATGTCACTATTAACGGATGTAGTGCTGGAGGTGCATCTGTTGATCTAATGATGATATCTAAGATATCAAAAGGATTGTTTCACAAAGTTATTCCCGAAAGTGGGTCTAAAACTACTTCATTCTCTGTACAAGTAAATCCTATTGCAAACGCAAAACGAATTGTCGAGGAGCTAAACTATAGTAATGCTGATGATATTGATGCTTTAGAAAAGATCTATAAGAAATTACCATACGAGAAATTGTACGAACTTGATTTAGGAAATGAAAAAGACACTTCTTTTGTGTTTGTACCTTGTGTTGAACGTGACATCGGTGAGGAGATGTTCTTAGATGATGATCCAGTAAATATAATTAAAAGCGATAACTATCCTAAATTGCCAATGTTATATGGAATAACTGAAATGGAAGGTATTTATAGAATGAAACAATTTGAAAATTGGAAGGACCACATGAACATACACTTTTCTGATTTTATTCCGGTAAATCTCAAATTTTCTAATGAGGAAGAAAAAGAAGTTGTTGCACGTAAAATAAAGGAATTTTATTTTGGAAATAAAACAATCAGTGAAGAAAGTGTGCTAGACTACGTTAAATATTTTACAGATGTAATGTTTGGATATGGAACAGCTAAAAGCGTTAAAATGCAAGTGGAAGCTGGCAATAACCAAATATACGTGTATGAATATGCATTTTCTGACGAGAGTACTGATTATATCCCTTACACAAACATACGCGGGGCTAGTCATTGTGCACAAGCATATGCAATAATGGATGAAGAAGATGAAAGTAAGTTTTCGCAAGAATATAGGAAAGTGAAGTCAGATTTGAGAGATCTATGGCTGAATTTTATTACGACAGGGTAAATTTTCGAGATATGATTCGCTAGATAATATTATATTCTGTATAAGTAAATAAATTTGGACTTAATGTTGGTCTCTTTCACAGAAAACCAGTTCCAGATGGTTCAAAATATCCGGCCTGGCCACCAGTAAGACATAATCGGTCTTCATACATGTTCCTTAATGGCACTCTTATGCTGAAAAGTCCATTCCTTGGAAGTCGCGCTGCTTTTTGGGATGACATATACGACAAACATTTTAGGATTTCTATAAAGCCTTAATTTTTCAAATTGTGTAACTTTAATTTTGAATGAACATTTACGTATTTTTATATACCTACTAATATAAATGAGACCATGGAAAACTTGTAGTAGTTCATTTGATATCCGAGTTTTGTTAGAGATACTAAAAATCGTTTGTAACGAATGACTAAAATGTTTTCTCAAACTCATATATCGTTATGCTATGTAGGAAAAGGTAAAGAAAACCTTTTAGAAGCAAATATTGCCTCATAAACCTTTTTTTCTAATTGAAAACATCGTGAAAATTTCATGAATACCAAGGTTAACATTTGAGAACGACATAATATTAAAAGAAGTTAAATATTCACAGAACAAGATAGCAATCTTACGACGCGACTGTTCGAAATCCCTTTTGGAATTACGTCAATAGAAAATTCTACTTTGAATATCTGGAACCTGGAATGTTTGAATGAAGTAAATGAAAAGTTCTTTCGTTATATGATTTAACCTACCTTTAAGCTCTGTCCTAATATACCTGGAGCTGGTAACATTGATAGCCCCTCATTGTTTCTATTATAGGTGGCAGATTTCGATTTTACAGCTTTAACAGTTTCTGCATAGATTTAGGATAGTTGCTAGGTTGGAGCGTAGCAACTCTGTCCTAAATCTATGAGTTTCTGTTTCTTGAGGAAACTACAGAGATTATAAAACCCTTTAAAAATCACGTACATTTTTCTTCTTTTTACCCTTGCAGCATAGCACTATGTAAAATATGTTATAGGTACAGTTAGCGAAATTACCTTAATTATGGTGGAAAATTATGGAATTGAATTTTTCTAAAAAGTTATAAGCGAATACACAGATAAACAGAGATAGAGAGCAGATAGATACACAATTTTCGGTTTTCAATGATAAAATTCAAAGATAATCTCTGAACACTGAAAGTTGAGTAGGTATTTATAAATGATTGTAAAAATATGTATTTGTTATTTTGGTCACTATCTATATTCATCTAATTGCTTTTTTGTATATTTTGATCATATTTTACGATACTAGTATTATTATCGAGTCATCAGAAGTTTTTGTCTCTACCATGCCTACTATAAATGTTAAAGATATTTTTAATTATTTCAAGACAATACACGCTCGCAGTAAGTACACTACATCTGTATCATTAACCTCCTGCCTACCAGAGACACTTTTTTTAGAATATGTTTTTGAAACTTTAGTATAATATTGCTAATAGATTACGATATACTGGAAAAATGGTAAAAAAAATCCTACATTAGGAAAATCTGTTTTTCACTATGTCCTATACGTAGGACAAAAGTACGATATTACTATGTGATTTGTATAGGACATAGAATAGTTTCAGGAAATTAAATGCAATTATAATTGGATAAGAATCAAAATATAACAAACATTTATTGCCTTATGTTATATACATAATAAATTTTCAGAAAAAAATACAAAAATAAAACGTTGCTCCAAACAAAATTATCAAGATAAGAAAAATGTTTAAAAACTGTAACCAGACTATGGAAAATTATATATAAAATCCGTCATATTGAATAATATGTGACTAATATCATCCCGAATATAAGAAAGAATCGATTGACCCCTGATTTATCCAAATTAGCTCAGTAATTTAGGCGCTACACCGTAGCATACGTAAATATACCACATACATACATACGATTATACATATAAACATACATAAATAGACTGCTAAAATCATAATCCTTCCTTTTGCCTTTGCTGTAGTCGTGTAATAATATATTTCTTGTAATAACAAAACAAAACTGAGCATATAATAAACATTATGTAGTGATCAGTCAGTAATTTTGGAGATCAATAAGTTTAGAATAGTACATTTACATTGATGATTTAGAAAAGATTGCCCTCTACTGTTTCTGTAACCTGTCGATAAGTTACTTAGCCAAGTTTGTGTTTGTCAGAAAAGAAACATGACGGTTTCTGACAAATAATATTGTTTTTAAGAATTTATCGATAGATAACACATAGATTGTTATTAATTAAAATTACTATAAATATTGATGAAAATTGGAATAATAATTCCTGTTAGGCGTAAAGTATACCTAACAATTATTCTGGCTGCGTCAAATCATTAATTTCAGGTATCTTTCGTCCATGTATCTTGAAGGTAGCCGTTGTTTTGGCGATTCCTGTTTGCAATCTATCGAGTAAATTAGGACAAAGATTGCGTTCATTGAAGTTGCTTGCCAAGACCAGAACCATGTCTACGTTCATGCCCACGTCCACGTCCACGCAAAACACTTCTTCCACATCCTCTTGAGCGAAACAATGATGAAGATGCTTATTCCAAATTACTGGAGATCATCTTCGTTTGAAATGCTGTCTGAATCTCTAGTCTAGTGGTCATTGGATCTTCGACTAGGCTCTGAAGGGATAAACTCTAGATTACGATCTGAATTTTCGCCCGAAAATTCAAACACTGAGTCTTCTAATGCTTCTAGTAATATATCATTATCTGTAAAAGCTAGAAAATAGATAAATAATTGACAAAAACTTACAATGTACTATACAAAGTACAAAGGTAGTTAAACTATCAAAACTTTATTGCCTACTTTTGTCCTCTGCATAGGACATAGAAAATGACAACAAGCTTGTGAAAATTCTATTTATTATTATGCGAAGATAAAACTGTATATAAACATTTCATAGTTTTAATTACTTATTAATTATGATAAATCTAATCATTTCGATGATTTGAATAAGATTTCATTCGATTAACTTACCCCTGTGCGAGCACACCTCCACTTGTCTGCCTTCCGTCGCCATTTTTACAAAATTGACAAGGAGAATTGATACTTTTATTTTTTATTTACAAGCCTAGATAGTCGAAAGATGTAACTAGTAAAATGTTTTGGGGATACCATTTAAGAAACCGGCGATAGATTTTTTTAAATGTTATGTTCTTTGTGTAGGACAAATGTAGGTAGGAGGTTAATTTTAACTCCTTAAGTAATTAAATATAGACCGATTTTACATCTACAAATCTGACAGTGGAAATATGAAGATACGACGACGTCGTGCGCGTGGGTTATGGATTTTTTAAGTCCCGCGGGAACTCTTTAATTTTCCGGGATAAAAAGTAGCTTTTATGTTAATCCAGTTTATATAATCTATCTCTATTCAAAATTTCAGCCAAATCCGTCCAGTAGTCTTTGCGTGAAAGAGTAACATATACACACACACATTTTGTCGTTAGACTGGTTGGTCCGATTTCTTGTTAAAAGCAACTACTTGCTTAGAAACAATGAATTGTTTCTAAGCAAGTCGGAGGAGGTCGCTAAGCGATTGCTGCCATTTTAATTGTTAATAGAACTGTTATGAGTTGTGAACACTTTTGTTCGCACGGGCTCTTCTATAGCTATTTACTTCAATGGTCAATAATGATATTGTTTAAATGCATTTAATTTTCCTTTGGATTTAGGAAAGAAAACATCAGCTATGTTTTGGCATGTGTTTGCCATTAGCGTGAGCGCCGTCATAGTATCAGGACGAAGTGCTTCAGATTCGCTTCTTGTGAATATAGAGCAAGGCCCTGTACGAGGGTACAAGGCCCCACAAGGAGGTCTTTATGAGTTCTATAATATACCTTATGCAACAGCACCTACGGGACTACAGAGGTTCAGGGTGAGAAAGTTCAATATATTTAATTTTTTACCCGACTGAACCAAAGCTCAAAGGAAGGGTTATGATTTTAGCAGTCATCTATGTATTATTGTATGTATGTTTGTGTGGATTGAAATTTTTTAATTCCCGCTGGAACTCACTTATTTTCTGGGATGAAAATAGCCTATGTGTTATTCCAGACTATAATCTATCTCTGTGTCTTTCAGCCCAAATCGCTACATTCATTGCGGTGTGATTGAGTAACAAACATCTATCCATACATCAAAATTTCGCATTTATAATATTAGTAGGATTAGCAGGAAGTAGGATTTACGAATTTTCCACCGTAGAGCCTAAACTGTTGAGCCGATTTTGACAAATAAAGTGTTAATCGATTTGTTAATGGTTCGGGTAATAAAGGGTACATTTTATAACTATGGTAAGCTATTAATCATTACTTTTTATTTTCAGCCACCTCTTCCAGCACCAAGATGGACGGAACCTTTAGAAGCAGTTCAGAGAAATATTATAATGTGCCCTCAAATGTCACCTAGCTGGGGCGAACCAGATGATCGTGTTGTAATGCAAGAGGACTGTCTCATAGCTAATCTGTTTGTACCTGATACAGAAGAAAAAAACCTTCCTGTTGTTGTGTACTTTCATGGAGGAGCGTACCAACTCGGGCATGGTACAGATTTGAAACCGACTATCTTAGTCAGAACTAAAAATATAATAGCTGTCACTTTCAATTATCGTCTTGGACCACAAGGATTCCTTTGTCTCGGGACTAAAGGTATACCTGGCAACGCTGGAATGAAAGACCAAGTGGCCTTACTTCGGTGGGTGCAACGAAATATTGCTCAGTTTGGAGGCAACCCGAATGACATTACAATTGATGGATGGAGTGCAGGAGCTTCGGCAGTTGATTTAGTGATGCTTTCAAAGATGGCAAGAGGGTTATTTCACAAAGTTATACCGGAAAGTGGTTCTAACACTGCCTCATTTAGCGTACAAGTTGATCCTTTAGAAAATTCAAAGAATGTTGCAAGGGAATTAAAATTTAATAATGTCGATGATATTGAAGCATTAGAAAATTTCTTTCTCAGTGTACCAATGGAATCACTATGGTCTGTAGATGTCATGACTAGTAAAAATAGCTCCGTTGTATTTAGTCCATGTATTGAACGAGATTTAGGGGAAGAAATGTTTCTTGACGACCATCCAGTTAATATTTTGAAGAGTGGAAAATATCCCAAAGTACCAATTTTATATGGAATATCTGAAATGGAGGGTATTTTTCGCACTGGATTTTTCAATTTCTGGAAAGATTTAATGAACGAAAGATTGTCTGACTTTTTCCCGGAAGATTTACAATTCGCGAACGAAGATGAGAAAAAAGATATGGCAAGAAAAGTCAAACAATTTTATTTTGGCGATGAGCCTGTAAGTGAAAAAAATGTTTTGTCTTATGTGGACTATTTCACGGATGTAATGTTCGGATATGGTACAGCAAAAGCAGTAAAATTACAAGTAGAAGCTGGAAATAATCAAATTTATTTATACATATATGGCTTCACTGACGAGAGTGATAATTATATTATACATACAAATGTTCGCGGAGCCAGTCATTGCTTTCAGACAGATGCAGTAATGGACCAAGGAGACGAAAGCAGGTTCTCAGTGGAACGCCAAAAGATGAAGGCCGTCATGAGAGATCTTTGGGGAAACTTTATTACGACAGGGTAAGGAAATTTTAATACGGAAACCTAATCTATTCTTCAGGCGTTTTGTGAACGCTACCGTTTCTCGAACACAAAAAGAATTTTTCAATTTGAACCAGTAGTTCCTGAGATTAGCGCGTTCAAACAAACAAACTCTTCAGCTTTATATATTAGTACAGATAAGAGTTATGGTGATTGATAAAACAATAATATTAATTGGCGCAGATTATTTACTCATGCATCTAGTTTTAATTGGGTTTCTTGTTTGTGTTCTGATACAAGCTATTGCAAAACAAATTCAAAAATTATCTATTTCAAGCATGATTTCAAGTAGTATATTCATTCTACTTTTTGCCGAGTTTTGTATGCAATTTTATTCTATTTATATGTTCCAGAAAACCTGTGCCTGATGGTTCATCGTACCCAGAGTGGCCTGCAGTTGGTGTTAATCGTGAACCTTATATGTACCTGCACAGTAACCTTGAATTAAGAAGCTCATTCCTCGGTGAACGTACACGTTTCTGGGATCAGATTTATAGCAAATACTTTAGGATTCCAATACCACCGAGTTTTTAAATGAACCCTTTAACGACTTCCAAATCTAAGATAAACCTTCATTGTTTCTTCATTAAAGAGATATAAATTGTATTGGTTTTGATGTTTTAAATTTTTATTTTCGGAGCATTTCAGCAAGATTATGTCAAAGTGACTAATTCTCCATAATGTTCTCAAGTGTAAATGTATGTGAAGTCTGCCAGTATCAGGCCAGCATGGTGGTATTACCCGTTATATTTAAATTTAAATTCAAATTCAAAATTTTATTTCATTTAAATTATTTATTTCATGTAGGCCAACTTGTGGCTCTTTTGACAAGTCGAGAATCTACCACCGGTTCGGAAGCTGATTCTGCTGAAAAAGCCGGCAAGAAACTCAGTAGGTAGTTGCTCTTTTCAAAACAAAAAATGTTACAATAACTATGTAGCTTATCTATCTTGTGGACAGCTGAAGCAAAGCAGATTGGTTCCAAGCAACTTTGTCATTAAGGAATTCATTAACTTCCACTTATTAAATGTGTCTTTACACACTGTTTAAAATGTAATGTTAAATCTACCAATTCTTTCGGAATCAAGTTATATATGACGTTAAAATTATAAAATACGCACAAAAAGCTTGTTCCATAAAAATCTAAAACTAACATTATGTATTCAGAAAGCAACGAGTCCATTTCGCAGTTCAGTGAATCGACAAATGTAAAATTTTATTCGGGTACCCAGTACCCACCCAGTTGCAAGTACTTAAATCTATCTTCCATATTTGGACTTGGGAATCACAAAATTCTCAGACCAAGGTTTTTTCGAAACCTTCGTACATCGACATAGATACATAGAACACAAAACTTGTACATTGTGCTGATATCATCTTTATCTAGTTTTACTTTTTTGAATACTTGAATTACATACTTGAATATAGGTAATTGCTGGTTTTCTTAGGTGGTAGGATTTTTTTTTTGGTTAGGTGCTTAAAAAGTTTTAACACGTAGATAGCGCCCCGTTCACCGTCACCAATGCCCATGCAATACAAGTAATGCACAGACCACTGTGCATGTCAGCTGAACCAGGTGAACGTTCGGAACGTCATATCTAGTACGTATAGTCTGATTTTTAATTCGGTGGAATTCTGACAGATGTCATTTTGTAAATAGAGCGAGTTATTTGTATGAAAAACAGTATTACCACCTGTAGTTCGATTTTACCCCAAACTATCTGTCAGGCATTTGTCATATACCTATGTGCAGCCATTGATTTTTATTTGTATAAGTTTCAATTTATTATCTTTTTTGTGGGATTTTTTAAATCTCTGGTAACATTAAGATACGTCAGAATTCCACGGAATTAAAAATCAGACTATAGTATATTTATCGATAGCTTCGTACCCTCTTATTTTGAGTTAATAAAAAGTCTTTAGCCAAAATGAAGATAAAAATGTATGTAACTTTTTTAATAAAGTCCCAGGCTAGATGTAAGGCTTCTTTAATATAGGTGGGTACCTATTTCCTTAAGAATATTCGCCCATTCTTTGAAGCCGTTCAAGGTTTATGCGGAAAGTTCATAATATTAATATCATATTTCTCAGAGCTGGATGAAGTTGTAAGCGTTCATGCTCCGTTCTTATTCGAGAGTTCGAGTCCGATCCGTTGGTTTAAGAAAGTTTAGAAACTAAAATCAGAACACGTTTTCTTATATTTCCGTTGATATTCATCTCTAGCTAATCTCTACTATGTATTTTTTTATGATGCAGTCTTAGAAGATGGTAGCGAGTTAACTTGGAAAGGGTATAGCAGTATTAAATCGTGGATTTATTTCTAGTTCATTGTTTTTCACTCATTTTTATGTCGGGACCCACGAAAAGGCTAAAAAGTTACGTATAAATACGTAAAAAATGCTATAATTCTATTCAAATCCATAAGGCTGATTTGATTATAACCGCAATATGTTTTTTTTTCTGTGATTGATTTATTAGTTATTTTATTTTGTATTATTATTAATAATAATTTTGTATTTTTTGTATAAGTGTAATAAGATTATAATGGGGCTGACATGTATTAAGGTACAAAAGCCCCTAAATAAATAAAGAAACAAAAAAAAAAAAGTACGTAAAAAGCCTTGCTATGCTGTTAACTGCGACTGTACCTTACTGTCTCCTTATAAAACGAAAGTATGGAGAGTGTAAAAAGCTACTGAATCGTGACGGTATGCTGCAATAGCGTTCTCTTTTTCTAACAGGACACTTAGAAGCTCTTTATTTTTCAGACTAGTTAAGATATTAAAAAAAGAAAAATTACATTGTATTATTATATTAAAAACCTTTATTTTAAGTAAATAATGTTAAATATCCAATTCAAATATAGTTTGCTTATACGTTTTTAAACTTTCAAGGCTCCCCTAGGCAGCAATTGGATAATGAATAAGATTTTATGCGTCTACATGCGTCCTAATATAAAAATGTAGCACCTAATTACAGTATCGCAAGTGATAAAAACGTAAAATTACACATTACAATTTTTTTTTGGTATTTGCGAGCTCTGCAACAACTACCAGGTACTCATAAATGGCTTGGACAAAATTAAAAGTCATGGTTGACTTCAGTTTCCAATTTCCAATAGTCCGTAGCTAATTCGGTCTGCACCGCAAACATGGCGATGTTACTGCCATTTCCTGCAGTAGTGCCTACCTACATAAAATACGTACTTACACGTTAGATTTTGCTCCATCTTTTTGAAATAACATTACCTACCTACTAGGTTTCAGTGAAAAAAAGGTTTGAGCGAAAAAGCCTTTGACCACCCAACGTCGGTCACTCGAGGATGATTTTTTTAAGGCTCTATCTTAAGACTGATCTCGTAATTAATCAGTCAATACGATGATTGTTTAATCATCGTACTGATCGTACTCCTCGTAAAATGTACGCTTGTGTACGCTTCTACAGGGTTAATTGTTAAATTCCAACAACCTTCTACAGGCAACTTCTACGCATCAAAGTAAATAATTTTTGCTCCAAGACCTTTTAAATTCCTAAAGAAAAAGTTTTTTTTTTCATACAAAAATAAAAATATTTATTTTTCAGTTCTAAAATTTTAAAAACTCTACGCGACACGTGTCAAAGGGAATGGGCGGCGCGCGGCCTTATTAGGTACCTACTGAATTTCCCATTGCACTTTAAACAATGCTAAAATCACATTTTTACAAAGTTACGACTTTCTTAATGACAAAATTGCATGGAATCCAGCTGCCCACAAGGTAGTGAAATAACTTATTACATAATAATGTAGCTTTATTTTAAAATTGTAATATTTTGTTATATTATTAAAAGAGCATTTGCTGAGTTCCTTGCTGACTCTTCTCAGCAGAATCAGCATTCCAAACCGGTGGTAGAGTCTTGACGTGTCATAAGAGCTACAAGAAATAAATAATTTTTGAATTTGAATTTTGAATTCAAATTTATATTATAAGTCTATTTGTGAATCCAATGATGGAGAAAAAAATATTAAACAAATAAAAAAAATACAAGCTAAGGTAGCAATGTAAAAATTAATGACGTAAGATACACAAGTACATACCTCCGTTATTTGCCTCGCGCCTCAAGCTACATGGAGATTACTCCCAATATTGATCCATAGCAACGTACATACGAGTACTTCCCTGGGGAAGCCGATATTACATATTCTGCAATTATGACTAAAGCCTGTATCACACAACGCGCGAACGCGTCTAGAACAAGTGGCATATCATAAATTTTAATCCTCATGTATTATATACATAATTATAAAATAGCTAGTATTTGAATATAATAATGAAAAAAAAAAAACAAAGCTGCTCATTCTCGTCCAACAGAGCAAGGAAAATAAAATAATAAAAAAGCCAGTCACGTCAGCCATAAAAAGTCCCGATCATCATGTCAAAGGACGAATAGAGAACACACAAAAACAACTTTAATCCTCCTCAACCATACCAACATAGGTCATACTAGCTTTTGCCACCGCGACTTCGTCTGCGTGGAATTAGATTTTGGGGTGGAATTTTCAAAAACTGTGACACACGTACTTTTTTATTTTTAATTGAAAGCTCAAATACCAACTTTGATGGAAACAGCTTGAAAAATGACGGAGTTTCATATAAACTTCCATCCCCTATTTAAACCCCTTAGGGGTGGAATTTCCAATTATCCTTTCTTAGTGTGCGCCTACGTCATAAAAGGAACCAACTGTAAAAATTTCAAGTTTCTAACTTCAGTAGTTTAGGCTGTGCGTTGATATCTCAGTCAGTCAGTCAGGACTTCGAATTTTATAGAAGATATAGTCCACCACGCTGGCCAAGTGTGATTTGGCAGACTTCACACACCTTTGAGAACATTAAAGAAAACTGTCAGGTTTGCAGGCCAGGTATATTGCTTACAAGTGTAAATTAAAAATTTAAAACACCCCCGACATGTTACAACGTCCTAATCGCTAGTCAGTAATTGTTAAAATAAAAATATGCAATCCGCCATTTTGTGGCGGCGGCCATCTTGGACCAATCTTCATCAAACATGGCTAAGAATACTCCGGACTAATTCACCTTTCAAACCAAAAAAAAACAAAATCAAAATCAGTTCATCCGTTCGGCTGCTACGAAGACAGACACACAGACAGACACACACACATACACACAAGGTGGGCGAAGTCGTACCAATAGACTACCAGTGTTCCGAAAAAATATATATCTTGCCTACCTATAAGTCAAATTAACATTATCTCAGGCCTTTTTGACCTGTTTTATAATAATTAATAATACTCGTATATCGCACTGAAACTGAGCCTTCATTAATTTTAAGTAAAGGCTGGTATTGACAAGTAGGCTAGCATGTGCGCCACGAAAATTTTTGCCTACCCACTCGTGAATTTCGCGCAAGTTAGCCCTAAATATGTCGTTACTCGCTGATAAAAGAGTAGCTGAATTCAGAAGAAGTATTCACAACATATTTCGGATTTTCACGGCAATTATGATTATGGAAATGTAGGCGCTGAAGAACGTAATATGTAAATACTTTTGTATACCTTCTTACGTGGAATTATTTATTTTCCAATTACTTTCATATTTTTTCGGATTAAAAAGTAGCTTTTGATGTTTCAGTTTGTGTAATCTTCTTCTTGCCTGTGAAAGACGCGTAAGAATCCGTAGATAAGCCCGTAGGTACTTAAACAAACCAGTTTGCTTAGTTTTTTTCGGGTTTCATTATAATGCCATGCCATAGCGGCATAAAGATACCGCTTCCATCTTGAATAGAATACAACAACAATTTTCATCCAGATGAATCGTTGTAAATCGGTATCTTAAAATTGAATAAAAATTCATAATGTTTATTGTGTTACCTTTACTGCTTACTTATCTACACAAAGATTGAAGAATCGATGGTCGTTGGGGTCCCAAGGTTCTAGAGTAGAGAGGAGAGCCATTTTATGTGGAAGTCCATAGAAGAGAACGTCGACGGTTGATACAGAAGAAGGCATGTGGAATGATGCACAAATATTGGCTGCATTGCCGCTTAGACTTAGCGCATAGGCTTCTGTCACCAGATGAGCTGGCAAATTTTTTGGTGTCTGATCTTTTGATAATCTAAATACGCATGGATTAAGCTGTGGGGTACCATCCAGTACTAAAAGAAACATAAGTCAGCTTTGTTATATTTCCAGGCGTTAAGTTAATTAACCGCGGTGAAATTCGTAAAAACCCCGTCCCTACCCTACCGTCAAAGACGTGGCGCCAAGCGATTTAGAGTTCCGGCACGATGGCGAGTAGAAACCGATTAGGGGTATAGGTTCAATGTTCCCTGCTATACCCCTTCCAAGTTAGCCCGCTACCATCTTAGATTGCATCGTCACTTACCATCAGATGAGATCGCAGTCAAGGACTATCTTGTCATTGGATAAAAAAAATACTTTCATACACATTGGATGAAGCTATTTTTCATCTAGTGAGCCTGGCACCTTATGTTATTAAGTCCATAATTCTCCTGCCTCCCTGAGGACAGCTTCCGTTGTCTGACGGCGCAATATCCGGTTACAAGGAAATGGAAGCAGCGATGGCGCTGTCTTGAGTTTAAGGATTGTAAAGGCGGCCGCCCATTGCCATCTCCTAAGCGATTGCTTTTTGTCAGCAGCTTGAAGGAAAATAAATATTTTTTTAAACGATTTCAAAGTATAAAATAATGTTGGTTGTACATGCATGTTGAAATCGGGCGGGCCTAGAAACAGAATGGATGAAACCGATGCGCGACACTAGCTCATCTTCAACATAGATACGTGTACAAACTAAAATTATTATATACTTTGTAGTGGGGTTTGAAGTCGGTTTTTTAAAAAGATTTTTTATTTATTTTTGCTATAGGATGTGTGTACTTATTCATTCAGTTCCATCCTCTATCTCCGAAGATGTTCGTCAGATCTTTGCCAAATAATAGGACAAACCTAACGATACGTCTTTTCGAATAACACAAAATTATTGAAATCGGTTATAATCGCGATAACGCGTCGAATTGAATCCTTTTTGGAAGTTTGTTAAAAACGAAAATTTTAATATGTACCTATTGTTAAAATATACGAAGATATCTCAGGAAAACCGCTCTTTCTGCTTGGTCACGAATATGAATTGAAAACAATTTTTAATCCCTTCGAATTGTATGAATACGAAAGTGTGTTTGTTTGTTGATTTGTTGGTCTGTGATAAACTAAATAAGCGTGGAAAAAGTTGCGGGCACTTTCTAGTAAAAAAATAAAAACAAAAGTTAGCTTGGTTATACATACAGGGAAATTTTTATCGGAAATGCAGGCAAGGTGATTTAATTTTGAACCTGCAATCTGCATAGCAATCACGTTGCGTGCTGAGCCAATCATGTGACACGTTCGAGCTAGCGTCCATTAAGTTATATCCTAGATAGACACTAGAGCCTATATAACTGAATACCAGAAATAAAAAAGGGTCTAAGTACCAAAACAAAAAAAAGCAGGAATTTGTGTTTCAAATAATAAATAATTTTATCATGTGGAATGTTGATTCAACAATTGTAGTGCCGATGGTCGTTTCGGTCAATGGTCTCATAGCGAAAAGTTTCGATCAACATCTTAAGAAACTTTCGCTTAATACTTGGATCTTAACGCTTAAGAGCAGGATACAGAAGGCGGTACTCCTTGAGACGGCACGCATTGTGAGGAGGTTCCTCACTCTGGAGCCCTGACCACTGGCTGCTTGGGTCCCTATCCCGCAGCAAGTGGGACCCATTTGTTTTATTGTTTTTAATGATGTTTTATATTTATATTTGTAAAATGTATATTTATAAGCATTTTTAAAAAAAATGGGATAAATGTGTATATAAATAAATGATAGAAAAAAATAATTTTAACAACTTATTTCTTTTATTTTAAACTTCACATGGTTATTATTACAATTAAATTCTTTCCAACGCTAGTCGTTTAGTCCTTATTTTAAGTTATTGGCGAGGGAACATACTACATAATGAAGTAATAAAAACCGAAACGAAATTTTTGGCACTTAGATCCTTTTTTTATTTCTAGTATTCAACTAGATTAGGTTGTAGCGCAGAATACTAAATAAGGGAATAAAAATATCTATCACAATCGTCTCGGCCAATTATCGGAACGAGTCTCCTCTCAGAATGAGATAGCTATATAAAAGTAAAAATTCTTTTTACAAAACCGACTTCAAAGGCCACTATAATCCATTGTGCTTGTACAATTTGAAGATTTCCCTCGATTTCTCCAGGATTCCATCATTAAAGTGGTGAGTCCATCATCCAGGTGGTCCCATTGTCATCAGGCCTCCTGGCCTGGCCATGGTAGACAATAGGACCACCTCGGAAGTATACCCTTTCAAACAAAAAAAGCCCCGCTCTCCCCTACTATATAAAGTTAGCTGCTAAGGGTAGTCTGCAGAGGGTTAAGCAAATAAAAGAATAAAGTAAAAGTGTTCACAACATTTTATTGCACCGTATAACATTTGTAAAACGATCGAATTAGGTACAACTAGAAGGAATCCTTATTTACAACACAATAATTATTATTGATCTTATGAATAGAAGTTGTTACTCTGTACATATATGTAATAGACAAACTCGGCCTATTCTTAATTGAGAAGATACTTAGTGTTCAATAACAACGTAATGAAGGGCGTAGGCTCCTAATATTTCTGATCTTTGGTTTCAGGTCGTTCATACATCTACAGAAAAAGAAAGACTATTAAATAAAAATCTATAAAAAAATATATAAAGAAAGACTATAAAGTACCTTCTGAATGTTCGACTTTAAACTTAAAGTCCATTCCATTTTTATTTTGAAAGCTCAATGGTCGAAAGCCGCAAAGGTATCGATATGATGTGGAGGAGGAAGAGTAGTTCAAACTCTTTGGTTAACATTACTAACGACAAAAAGTTAAACATTACTAACGACACTTAAAGTTTAACATTACTAACGACAATTTTTTTACAAGGTTACTTATTTACATAGAATAATTAACAATAACTTTTGGTTCTACATCTACAACAGGAAGCACTAGGGTACCTATTAGCACAAC
The DNA here is from genome assembly GCA_933228805.2 of Hipparchia semele. Taxonomy (NCBI): domain Eukaryota; kingdom Metazoa; phylum Arthropoda; class Insecta; order Lepidoptera; family Nymphalidae; genus Hipparchia; species Hipparchia semele. Next base: position 2,941,317 of record OW121719.1, read on the forward strand.
ACAGAGTTCATTTGACAAAAATTAATGGGTAGTGATGACAGAATTTTAAATTATTATAAAATATTACTATAAATTGAAATATATTCGATTTCGGTATTCTATAGAAGAATAACATTAATCAATAAGCGCTAAATTAATCATAAACACAATCAGAATCGGACAACTGTTTTTGTCAGATTAAAAAAATAATACATACATATATTACATATTATGTTTAAACAAATAAACATTATAATTATAATTATTATAATCTGTGAAACAGCCGTATAGAATCAAATACGTGTCAAAAGGCAAAAAACGTTTGTTTTTTTGTTTGAAACCATCTCGCCTATTACACCTTATCTATAACATAATATTTTTACAACTTTAAATCACTAAAATCCTAAACAATGAACTTCGTAACTAGGTAACTCTCTCGCGCCGATTTATAATTCGGAATTATTTAGAAAAGTATAAAATTACTCTCTCTCAATGTTCTGTTTCTTTTGACAAAAGCCTTCTTACGAAAAATGAAAATTATATCACCATCATCTTCATCACTATCATCATCATTTTAACAGATAGACGTCTACTGCTAAAAATATGAAACCGTTTGTATGCAGTCTAAATTCTAAAAAATAAAGCAATTATTTTGCATATTAGACGGGCGTGCGGTACTCGTATTTCGATCACAGGAAAATTCCCTTCATCGAGTGTTTTCTAATAACGGCTTTATCTCTGGGCCCCAGCTTTGTCGTACGAGCGAGAGCTTGAATATATTACACACATATTTCAACCGGGAAGTAAAACGTCGTGAGGAACCTATTAGTTCTCTGTAATGTTCTCAAGACTGTGTAAAGTCTACCAATTTGCATTGGACCAGCCTGGTAGACTCAGTAGTGAGCAGTCAATGTGGCGGGGCTTGCAATTGACAACCATTTCTGGTGAAATCATTGATGAGGTGTATCAGTCCGTTACACCACTCAATCACTACACCACTCGCTGAAACGATTGTGACAATATGAGATAGATATTGTCACAATCGTTTCAATCTCCTTCATGCCTTTCAACAACTTCCATCAACGAAACCTGGCACTGGTGAAACAATCTGAGCCTGAGTAGGTACGCCTAAAATCCATTTTTGGGGAATTTAATTTGAATTAACCTATCTTGACGAAACTTGATACAATATAACTTGAAGATCTTGAAGATGGCTATAGGGAAATTTTTATACCGGAAAATCTAAATTCTAACGTGATTTTTTATCCCTCTCTTGAATTTTGCGGCATTTCATGCGACCGGCGCATGCGGTTGTTGTTATATCTGAGACCGCTTATGACCGCTTATGCTATAAGGTCATGGCCCGTCGGACGGCAACATGCAATCATAATATTATTCTGTCGATCAATACAGGAGTGGCGATGGAAATGACGTAGAGAACCATTAGAGCGTTTGATATCGATATCCATAAATCATGCTTCTTGAATTTTTTTTTAGGTAGCTATGTGGTTTTCAGATATTTTAACCTCGCCCAAGATAACATCATAAGATTTTCTCAAGGAGTTCGAAGATTTTTATTGAAACATCAATTATTTTCTCCAAAATCGCTGTTTCATCTTGATGCGTTTAAAAAATTGTTAGAGGACATTCAAATAACCAAAAACTAGGATGGGTCATTTTATTTTTTAACCCCGAGATAAGAACACGTATCAAGAAAACCCATGCCCAGTAATGCAACGGAGATAAGTCGATGATGGTGATTAAGGATTTACTCGTATTTATGATCAGAATCCTGCTAATATTATAAATGCGAAAGTTTGGATAAATGGATGGATGGATGTTTGTTTGTTACTCAATTACACAGCAACGACTTAACAGTTTGGCTGGGCACAGAGATATATTATAGTCTGGACATGTAGGCTACTTTTTATCCCGGAAAATAAGAATTCCCGCGAGGATTAAAAAAACCTCAATTCACGCGAATTCAGTCGCTTGTTCCGTATAAACGTTTGTAATAAATTAGGCATTATATTTTTTAATATCTGTGTTTGAGTCTATCTAAATAGGACTGCGAATTCAGTTTATGTAGAAATTCAAGATGGCGACCGGACCATAGGCCGGAAGTGCATTGTGAATTGTGATATACTAGGGTGGAAAGTAGGTTATCACGAACGATTTGAAAATTTTGTAAGCCGAATCCGCAGGCAAGGCTTTACTGTCCTAATGAGTCTGTGTTTAACAGATTAAGAAACAGAACATTAATAACAGAATGTAAATAGATTTCTAAGCTATACAAAGCTCAGACCTCAAATGAGATACTCTTGTATAATAATAATTAATAATACATCTGATTAGATATTATTAAATAAAATAATTAAAAAGCCTTTAATTTCTTGCTTGAAATATACATTATTTTAATCAAGTTAAGATATAATTTATTAACGATCGAACCTAGTGAACATGATTTAGTCTATAAGTCTCCTTTAAGATTGTATTTACAAAGACCTCAATACCTCATAACGTTTCTAAAAAAGCAAAACTTCTTTTGTATGTAAACACGAGGTTAGGGGAGCGCTCTTAAGTTGGTTGTACAGATTTTCATTATATATACTTAAGATAGAGATATTTCATACTTGAAACTAAGTTACTTACATTTACAATTATTGATAGACTCAATTAGTTTTTATTACATTGATAACTTGATTGTTTTTATCCGAGAATAAATCTAGGATTAGATTACAGTATAAAGAATAGAAGGTACTTCTTATAATAAGTAAGTATTACGTATATAAGTTGTTGAAGCAATAGTAATATAATATAGTGATTGTGCGTTAAGTCTAGTAGTAAATCTCACATTTTTCATTAGAATATAATGAATTTTTATTCAAATAAACTTTTACAAAGTGATTCGAATCGTCAAATGATTCTACCACTGATGGTTCGGAATGCCGTTCATTCTTGACTGGAGACAATGACCAAATACCGAACCAAACGGACCAAAATTATACTAATATTAACATAACATAATATGGTTATATGATTAGTAGTGAAGACGAAATACAGCAATTAGATTCGGCGACCTCGTAAAGTGATAGGTGTGCTTCCATCAATATTTAGAATATTAATAATAAATAATTAATTAAGCACTGCAATGCACACACAACAATAACTTTTGTATAATTGGAAATTGATTTCAAATATTTGTTTGGAGGTAAACCGCAAAGCAATCTCAATACAGTATAACATTTCATATGGCATGAATGAAATAGGCATAACAATATAGTATCGTATGTCAAAGTATGTAAACGCTTCTATTGCCAGTTTTCACCAACCATACGAACTTAAATCATCCCCTTAGTAGGAGTCTCTTTATGTAGGTAACCCCGAGTACAATCCCTTATCCAATGTCATTTCCACCTTTAGATATCTTAAACGGGCATTAGCCTCATGAAAGTTATAGAAGTACCTATATAGAAGTGTGTCCTTGCATCCTGCTATGTTTGGATATCAGTTTCAGTAGTCCCTACCAATATTGTAAATGCGAAAGTGTCTTTATTTGTTGGTCCTTCAATCACCCCGCAACAGAGCTACGGAAAGACTTAGTTTTCATGGAAATAGTTGAGAACGTGAGGAGTGACGTAAGTTACTTTTATCCCGGTAGAAAATTTATCCCGTGGGATTTCCAGCACTCGTCCAAACGGCTTTAACCTTGCTTTGATATACTTTTCATACACGGATTAAATCCGGAATTCTGGATGTCTGGTCTTAACAGGCGCGTTTAATATTAACGGATCAGACCCGGAATTCCGGATGTTTACTGGCGGCCTTACCTGCACGGTTTTCATATTTAGTACCTCCTTCATTTTTCCGACGAGTTTGGAAATGGAATGTCCTGAACACGAATTTCAAGGAACTGAATTGCTAAGCAACTACACACCGGTTTTCATGGGAAGACCCTCCTCCTGTCGCCGAGTCCGGAGGAGGGTCCGACCGACTGCCGCCACTCCACTCTAGAGCGTCTATCATTTCCATTAACTCCTTGAACACCGCTATAACACGCCAGTTATATTTAGCCGAACACTCTACGTAGCTACACTTCCAATGTTTACGAACAAGGTTGACGATATTCCGCCTTTTCTCTCTAGAGTCACCACACGCACTTTCGGCCATGGCCAACTGCTGCAAGCCACTAGAAGCGGAAGGAGTTGTGCTGCACAGAAGATCCTGTTTGTTACCAACCACTAGCACCGGCACATTCCGCATGTCCCGACTCTCGACCATTTGATCTCTCAAAGTTCGTATATACTGAAAGGTTTCCACGTTGGACAGATCGAACACAAGGATATAAGCCGTCGCATTTCGCAACCCGTAAAATCTGTAATGCGCCCATTCGTAGTAGGAATTGATCGGAAAGTAAGGTATCACTGGCACGTCTGTGATTTTCACTTCGTATAAATGCTCGTTGATGATCACCGACGGATAGAACGTGTGTTTTCGGTCGGTGGGGATGTAATCTTCCGAGAAGTCACTCCAGACGAATTGCTGAAACAAAAATAAATCTTTAATGATACATTCCCATCATAATATACCGAAAAGTTTTTGGGTGGAGATTGCATTCTAGTGACTAAATAATTATAATATCTCGCGACGTAATTTAATTTGTGTATATGTGGTGTAATTTTCACATCCGACGTCTCAACAATTGGTGTGGCATACAATCTAACAAATCACTAAGATGTGGCATCGCGATGTGCCGAGTGGCATTAGCAGAGTGGCATAAAATCCGACAAAAATACCACGATGTGAATATTGATAAAGGTACAGCGTGTAAGGAAATCCCTTGAAAATACTGAATGGTTATGAATACATTGTAACTTTTTTAAGAATACCTAGTAGCCAAGCTAAACTTAACTTATGTTCTCCTTTGTGTGGCACTTATGACAAGTCGAGAATCTACCTCTGGTTGAATTGCTATAATCCATTTACATGTGACAACCCTCTGATTAACCGATGCAGTGATGCGCTCTGCACTGAGTACCTACGTTATACAGTCCACGCGCCCGCTTTGTTGTTTAAATAAGCTATGTTCATTTATAGATTTTAGGGTTGTATTTGATTATTTTACTCTAGGGTTTTTACTCAACTGTTTTACCTTAAGGGCTTTGGGCCATGTACCCGACATATACACGACTAGCTTTTGCCCCCGCGACTTCGTCCACGTGGAATTAAATTTCGGGGTGGAATTTTCAAAAACTGTGACACACGTACTTCTTTATTTTTATCTGAAAGCTCAAATACCAACTTTGATGGAAACAGCTTGAAAAATGACGGAGTTTCATATAAACTTCCATCCCCTATTTAAACCCCTTAGGGGTGGAATTTCCAATAATCCTTTCTTAGTGTGCGCCTACGTCATAAAAGGAACCAACTGTAAAAATTTCAAGTTTCTAACTTCAGTAGTTTAGGCTGTGCGTTGATATCTCAGTCAGTCAGTCAGTCAGTCAGTCAGGACTTTGAATTTTATATATATAGATATATATAAATGCTCAAGGATTCTACATCACATACAGTATTTTCAAGAACATTCTTTACACGCTATACATAATACATAAATATTGATTGAACAAATTGCTTGGACGACCGTATTCCTAAAGCCTTTTCGTATTTTTTGTATAATAAAAGTAAATCGGATGAAGCACAACGACACAAACTGGTCGTCACGTACCCCAATAATACGTCGTAAAACCGTATACTGCGTGCCTAAAGAGTACGTGATCCACGTTACTAAATACCTTTGGCATATTTGGTCCAATGTTGGAATGTTGGCTATTAGGGGAAAATCTTGAATTGAAAATGGTACTTATGTAAAACGCGCAGAATTCAAACTAATAATATGATAACATCTTGAAAACCTTTGTAAAAGTTGTGTGTAAAATTTTCTCCACCTGAGCTTTTCGCCTTTCCGATTGAAGGATTGGCCTCAATCGTTTTGTGACAGAAATACGTTTAAATATATTACGTCGCGAGCTCCGTCTGAAAAGATAAATAAATTTTTCCTACGTACTGAAAAGATAGAGCACGTGTCTAAATAAGATACATATCCCGAGGGAACCGACACGGTTAGTCTCCGTTGCCCCTTTTATCCTTTACTCTACTTATTTATCTTTTGTGCGGGAACAATAAATAGAACACCCCTGGCCTTTATTCATATACCATCTTTATTTATCGCTGGTCTGTCGGATGAGGCAAAATATTTACTGATGTAATCTATTGTCTCTGTTACTGTAATAATATTATCTTTTACTGGTCAGGTATCAAAGTCACCAAATTCAAAAAACCGACTTCAATCAAGGCAAGGCATAATGCTATTTGGTTTTATTGAAGAATTCCTTTTTCTTAACTCAGTGATAAGAATGGCCGTGACAGCAATCACGCCTGATGACAAGTGAAGTGCATTCTAAGATGCATTTATAATATTAGTAAAGATGTGAAAATGTGTTTGTTTATTGATTTGTTCTGCAATTACGCAGCAACGCAGCAACAAATCGACGTGAATTTGTGCATAAATATAGTTGAAGGTTTGGAGACTGACATAAGCTACCCTTTTTTCTCAGAAAAGAGTAGCCTATATCACTTACAATGCAGACGAACTCGCGAGCAAAAGCTACATAAATATGAAAACATGGAGCATTAGCAACAGCAATTTGCCCCAAAGCAAATACATTAACACGTATCTTGAAGCCCTTTATGTGCATGAAGCACGTCTAAATATAATATCCCTGGAAAATGTAGGGGATTATTTCTAATTCAACCGCCAACATTGGATCCAATATTGGTGATTGGATGGAGAAAGCCAACCTCTATTTATTTATTAGAACCTGATACCCGCGACTTCGTTCGCGTGGATTGAGGTTTTTTTGGAGCCATACGGGAACTCTCTCATTTTCCGGGATAAAAAGCAGCCTATGTCACCCTCCAAGTCTTCACCTATACCCATGCAAGTCAGTCAATCCGCAGCTCTGTTGCAGCGTTATTGAAGGACAAACCAACAAACAAACACACTTTCGCATTTATAAGTAAGTAAGGATTTTATTTTTTGTTTAATATACTTTATCTTAAACAATCAGGGTAATCAGGGTATTCCCAGTACCCTGAGTTTTTTTTACAAAGTTTTAATTTGTATTTTAATAAGTATTCTAAATTCGAAAGTATATCGCTTGTCTGATACGGCTCAAACGCTGAACATATCTTGACATTTGAAGTGAGAGAGCACAAAGAGCTTTTATTCTGACGAACACAGGATATTTTAATCCCAGAAACTCCAAGAGATACTTCTGTTCGCTTTGAAACTAAGCATTGTCTTTGAATAATAAACCAACCTACCATACATACAATTTTCAATGTGTTTGATATTCTTAAAAATATAAGCCAACCACTCAGATTTAATTTTCGATAAAATCGGAATACTTTATTTAATAAGGTATATCTTTAATTCATACATTAATTAATGCTACTGCTACTACTACTACTTTATTATCAAGGTAGTGTGAAAAACCGCACGCGGCCAAGAGACTTGCCTTACAGAATGTATCAAAAACAGATATCGCAATATCGCAGGACGTAAGGACTGCGAAAGGATCTGTGGAAGAGGCCACACAAATACACAAATGTTTGATCAAATAAACAAGCGGCACATAGTCGTTATGATTCAGCTTTATGAGGCATTATCAGAATGTGTGACTTTGAATTTGTATGTAAAGGGCTAGCTCCTAATTTTCATCTAGCGCAAATTACTGTTACGTTCAACTCATTAACGTTATTACTTATCGTTTTTGAGTGGATTTATAGAATTCATGCTGCATTCATGCATTAGTCAGTAGTGTTTTAGCTATATTTGATGAAAATTGGTCCAAGATGGCCGACGCGACGCCACAAAATGGCGGATTACTTACTTATTTTTTCACAACTCCCTCAACATGGGTATCAAATGACCAGTAAAATATTATAGCACCTTGATAAATTTCAAACCCAAGATGGCCGCCACCACAAAATGGCGAATATATTATTCTTTAACTCTATTTAATTTCCAATCTTCCAAACTTTTAGATTTCTTTTTCCTAACTTTGAAAATTACATTAATTAAACGGAGGTGAACAAGCGAGCGACTGCTCGCTAATTACTTTATATTGTTTTAATTATTATAATTTAATTAAGCACTTTCGTAACTAGCTAGCGATACATGGTTTCGCATCGATTTATTCCCGAGGGACACAAAATCACGTTAAGTGAGTAATTACTGCCTGAACTGCCCTACCTACCACCTGCCCACAAAGTTTATAAAGTTTAGCGGCGCGACAAGAGGAGCGGGGAGCCGGCGACGACGCTTGGCATTCTTCACAGCGGGATGAGCATGGGCAGGGGCCATATTATCCACGGGGAAAGGATAAAATGTTTAGTCTCTCAGTCTTATCCACCGGTCGAGCATGGGCAAAACGGTGGAAATAATATCCACAATGGATATACTTAGAAGAATATACTTCTTTCCCCTATCGCCATGCTTATGCATAGGGAGAAGATAATTTTATCTTTTGTCAGTGGATAAAATCGGGGATAAAGTTTTTGTCACCTGCTCATGCTCACCCTGCAGTCATGTGTTACCTGTTTAAGAACGACTAGTTTTAGCCCGCAACTTTGTCTGCGTAGGGTCAGGTTTTTAAAAAATCCCACGGAAACTCTATGTATTTCCAATGTTAAAGGTACCTTATGTCGCTCTCCCAGTCCTCGAGTATACCCATGCAAGAAATCACGTTGATCCGTAGCTCTGTTGTAGCGTCATTGAAAGACAAACCAACAAGCCAAAAACAAATATACTTTCGCATTTATAATACTAGTACGAAGTAGCAATACGATTTTACCACAGAACAATGAAAAATCATGAGTTTTGACATCCCTATCTGGTTAAAATCCAACGTAGGTACTCACACAAAACTTTTGTTCAACAATTTTGACAAAATCCGCTTAGATGAGGAACGCCCTTTCAGTGTTCGTGAATCTTGCCACGTAGGTATCACTTGAGCCCCTACAAGGTAAAGAAATAGATTTCTTTCAACCTAGAACGCTCCAAGCAAGACTTTAAAACTTTTGCTATTTTTGTCAGGTATGATTGTCATCAAGCGCAAATTAAAATAAAATATAAATTATTTTTTAACTGCAGCGCCCTTGGTAGCGTTTACAATATACGACATTTGAAGCTTTCTTCTGAAGTGTCACTTACCTAAGACAAAAACAGAAAAATCAAGAAAAAGATTAACAAAAAATCGCAACGCAAACGCTCAAACGAATGCACATAATATAATGCGATTCAAATGACAATAGGAATGAGAAGCCGCCATTTTCTGTTTCTATCTCACTCAGTGTAAACCTTATATGAGCAGGACAGAAATATAAAATGGCAGTTTGACAGTTCTATTCTCATTTGAATCACATTATACATAATTATTACACTATCTGCGTTCAGTTGTGGTTACAAACAGTGGAAAGTGCGTGGGTAAGTCTCTGAAGGTGTTGAAGCAAATAAGTTTACGAGCCTTTATCTAAACAAGCTTTGTGTTTAATGAATATTTAATGAAATAGTGAACTAATATTGAACGTAAGTACGCTCTGTTTTGGTACAACTTAGCGAGCTTATATACTCATAGTTTGCGACTTTACGCCAAGCATGTTATTATTATTACTATGCTACGATCGTACCTATACTACATTTTCGAGGATTTACCATAATTTATGCGTTACTTAGAGGTAGGACAAAAAGGCTTACAAATTCAATCCTTCTTTATGTTCATTGGGAGATTCAATAAAGTATCACAATTCGATACCAAGCGAACGTTCCTATTTACCACAACTATGGACAACATATACCTTTTTTTTATTCGATGGCAATATAGTCCTTGACTGCGATCTCACCTGATGGTAAGTGACAATGCAGTCTAAGATGGTAGCGGGCTAACTTGGAAGGGGTATGGCAGTACATTCAACCCATACCACTAATCTGTTTCTACACGCCATCGCGCCAGAACGCTAAATCGCTTGACGGCACGTCTTTGACGGTAGGGTGATAACTGGCCACGGCCAAAGCCTCTCACCAGACAAGACCAGAGACAATTCAGTAATTTTAATTTCCAAATTGCCTTTCCGGCTTCCGTTTTTCCAACCAACTATAAAGGGTGTCTTTAAATCAAGAGTGAGTAGGCATCTTCTAGGCAAGCGCGCACCATCTTAGGCTGCATCTTCACTTACCATCAATATATATCGTATCGATAGGTAAGGTCGCAGTCAAGCGCTAGTCTATATATTTAAAAAAAAAGCTACGACGCAAGGTTCATAGTCAACCACTAACTAGTTAAGTGAAATACTAAAGTCGGATAAGAAAGATGTCAAGAGGAGCGCAAAACAAACAGAATAAAGTAAGTGGAAATGTAAGTGGAAATTCTAAAAGGATTTTCCTTTGCCTCACTTCTATTTTCATTTAAACTTCAATTTTAAAACGTTAAACCGCTATAACCTAGTAAGCGACGTGGAAAACTAGAATACTCTCTACGTCGCTGTTCGCTGACATGACAGCCGAGTTAATTCATATCAGACTTATGAAACTTTAATGAAAACATTTTATGGCTGATTCAGAGAGTGTCATGTTACTGGAAGCACAAACCTATGTACAACTTCCAAATATTATTGGATAGAATCAGGCGTTACTTTGCGGAAGTTCATGATTAGCAAGAAAAGGTTAGAGTTATTTTGCTATATAATCCGCCAACAGAAAAAATCTTGGGAACTTGGCTTTTTTGCTTGGTTGGAAAGGTAAGCGGTGCTTAGTTTTTAACTGCATGTTTGACCATACAGACTTTTTCTGTTGGCGGATTATAGCAAAATAACTCTAACCTTTTCTTTCCAAATATTACACAAACTATTAACTGATAATTATTATTAAACATGTAAGATGAAATGTATTAGACATTTCATCTTACATGTTTCAGACACAGCTAGGAACAGTTTGTATTGGAAAATAAAATTGTCGTTTTTAGTATTCTCCTTTTCTCAAAATTAGCCAAATCGGTCCAATCATTTTCGAGTTTTAGTGAAACAAACGAACAGCAATTCCATTCTTAAAACTTAGACATTAAATCCACAAAGATGAAGGTATTGGGCTTCTAGTATTTAATAACACAACTCTCTGGCTCTGGTGGTTCATTAAAAGCCTGCGGTCTGTTGATTATAATTAAAAGTTTAATTACTTAAGTACATTTGTAAACTTTCACCTGAAGTTTTTTTTATTGCGAGATAGGCTCGCGTTTGACGACAATTTATCCAATGATGGAAAGCACTGATTAGGTCTAGGTTGGAACGCGCTTGCATACAAAATGCCTATTCACTTGTTGTTTTAACCCCTAACGCAAAAAATTGTTTTATTTTTGTTTGAAAGGTAAATTAGTCGCGAGTGTGCTCTGTTTCATGAAATTTGGTCCAAGATGGCCGCCACCACAAAATGGCGGATTACATATTTTTCACAACTGCCTCAATATGGGTAGGTATCAAATGAAAGGGCTTGCTTAGTAGAATACTATACAATTAGACTATACACCATGATTTTCAAATCCAAGATGGCCGCCACCACAAAATGGCGAATTACATATAGGTATTTTTTTAATTTCACATGTCGTGGGTGTTTTAAATTTTCAATTTACACTTGTTACTCAAATTATACGTGGCTGGAAACAGATGCTGGAAGTGCGTTCCACACCTTAGCGGTTCACGTTGAACTAAAGCGATTCGTACAAGTAGGTTGGATTTCAATCACTTAAGGACGCCATCGCTCACGATTTCTCGTAGTGAGTACTGTAGTAGAACGGTGAGGGGGGCACAAGGTTGTGAAGTTCCTGAGCGCACTCTCCAAATTTTATCCGACAGACGTTTGCTTCGTGGGTCGATTAGGAAATAATTATTTTTATACTAGCTGATGCCCGCGACTTCGTTCGCATGGATTGAGGTTTTTTAATTCCCGCGCAATTAATTAGATTTATGTCAGAGCATATTTGTGCCTCGTTTTAACCTCTATCTTGAGTATGAGCTGAGTAAGAGCACGCGTTATACTCGTAGATCTAAGGTTTAGTTTTATGTGGGCTGGCCCTTTAATGGTGTTCATAACGCTTGTTCGCTGCTTGGGTAGTATAGAATAGAATAGAAATATTTTTTATTCAAATAAACTTTTACAAGTGCTTTTGAATCGTCGATGAATCTACCACTGGTTCGGAATGCCCCTCCTGCCGAGAAGAGCCAGCAATAAACTCGGCGGTTGCTCTTTTCAAAAAAATTTTTTTACAATAGGTAACAAAACAAAGTTTCAAAAATGCATACCTACATACAATCCAATACACGTTAAGACGGGCAGACAGAAAGTAGACCCATTCCCGTTGGTTACACCCGTTCACGAGCATGACGCATGATCCAGCCGTTGCTTCGCTCCACCATATATATTTTTTTTTTATCCGAAATAGGCTTGCGCTTGACGACAATCAATACTGGATAGCACTGATGAGGTCTAGGTTGGAGCGCGCTTGCCTAGAAAATGCCTATTCACTCTTGCCTTGAAGGTACTCAAATTATAAGTGGCAGGAAACACGGATGCTGGGAGAGTGTTCCACACCTTAGCGGTTCTTATCAGAAACGTTGAAGCGTTTCGTTCGAGTAGGTTGAATTTCTAGTGGGCTGATAATTCACAAATCACAGTACAACTCTATTCTTGCCTTAGAACTCTGTTCTGTGGAACTATTAAATCTCGTAATAACACGCGTCATTTGATCAAATATTAAAGTTCTACATCTTATGACGACCGTTCGTATGGCTGATCAAGAATTACTCTTCTTGATACAGCCATACGAACGGTCGTCAAAGTTGCAGATAAAGTACCTAGAATATAATTTAAAGAGCCCGTCTCCTCCCATTGCAAGTTCAAGCCATATAAAACTATTAGTACCAATCATTTTTTGATTGCTCTCAGGTCTTACATATTTTCAATTCAATTCAATTACCATACACGCCAACGCTCACTACTTCTCGCAGTTCTGAGTGAATATTTGAGGGAACGTAACAACCCGCACCACACGACACTGTACCTGTATAATGTTACTGCTGTACCTGTATAATGCTCGTCTTGCCGACCGCCGGCGCGCCCAGCAGCACCACTTTGACGAGGTCCAGGCTGTCCGGGCTCGGCTCCACGCTGGGCGCGCCTCCGACCGTCATGCTCCCGCCTCCGCCGCGCTCCAAGTAATCCAAGTCCAATTCTGTACAGAGACAAGTGTACATTTATTGGATAGAATCAGGCGTTACTTTGCGGAAGTTCATGATTAACAAGAAAAGGTTAGAGTTATTTTGCTATAATCCGCCAACAGAAAAAATCTGTATGGTCAGTCAAACATGCAGTTACTTTTAACTGCATGCTTGACCATACAGATTTTTTTGTATGGTCAAACATGTTTTTAAACAATATTATACTAGCTGATGCCCGCGACTTCGTACGCGTGAATTGTGGGTTTTTAATTCCCGCGGGAACTCTCTTATTTTTGATTTTGAAAATAACGCTCAACTTAGCGGCTGAACAAATTGATTTGTTCAGTTGCTCTCTGACCGAGTTCACAAAGATCGTCATGTGTATATTATGTGCATTGTAAATATTAGTCGATAAGGTTTTATTAGTAATGTTAATTTAATTTAGGAAGATAATAGTTTGTAAGTTGTTTTAATGTTAACCTTTTTTTTCTATCGTATTAGGATAAGTACCTGTAAAGATAGATTTAAGTGAGTTTTGAATAAATAAATAAATAAATAAATAAATAAACATAGGCATATGAGGGTCGAACATTATTGTGTCTATCAAACAAGTACAAGAAGATATCCCAATTCCACTCATCGGATTTATTTTCCCCCTCTATTTTCCGAGAGAATAATAGTATGATGAATGATTATATCTAGGCATCAGTTAATGAAGCCTTCTTAAGTTACGCAGCTCTTAATCTGCTCAAAGACGAAACAATAATATAACTTTCATAATTAAGATGGAAACTTACTTATAACTAGCAACCATCGATGTATATGGATATGCCTGTCCCATATAATTGCGTCTACGAAAATGCGCTTGAATATTCACTTCAAAGAACACTGCACGTTCCCCGCGGTTCGCTTTAACGCGAGTGTCAACCAATCACGTTCGAGGAGTAGCCACTCCCTATTAACCACAACAAAAAATGAAATGGCAAGCGACATTAGAACATTTTTTAAAACTTTTTTAAGTTCCTTTAAGACAAGAGAATTTTGCAAATTCTGTTGTCTTTTCCTCTAAAGCTCTATCCATATACATCGATGCTAGCAACAGTTTGACTATCGTATTGAAATTTGAGTACCATCATAAAAAGTGTATTAAAATAGATACAAAGAAATGCATATATTGATATTTTTCTATATTCTTCTTTTTCTTCTTAGCTAACAAATAAAACTTCATAAGGTATCTGGTACAGTCTTTCTCTCGCCTCGGTAATTTGAGCTCATACAGCCTGACCGCTTCACTGATTTTGATGATAATTAGCTTAGAGATAGCTTGCATCTCGGAAACGGATATAGACTAATTTTTATCCTAGTATATCAAAGAGTTCCCACAGGAATTTAAGTAAACTAATTCCGCGGGACGAAGTCACGGGTATCATTTAGTCACTAGTAATATAATATTGCAGCAAAATAAGCTTGTAATGACTTGTTTATCATACAAACTTGCGCTTCCAGATTTGATTCATACTCAGGTTGCATAGCGTGTAATAAGTATGTTCCCAGCTTAATAACTTCCATAACAGTATAAAGGAGTCAAAAGGGTGACCTAATTCCATTCTCCCTTCAACCCTCCAAAGTTCTGAGAATCACATAACGTAATCTCTTCTGGCTATGTGTGAATTTCATATAACATTTAGATGAAATGTGTAATTTATCATATACAATATGATTGTTTCTGAAGGGGATGATCCCTATGTTTTCAGGGGTCCTTAGTCCTTACTCAAACCCTTACTCACATAGTGTCAAAACGTATTACAAGCCTACCCTGTTTGTCCGTGCGTCCTTCTGTCTTTCATAGGGTAGATACCCACCCCCTAGCTACAGTAATCCTGAATATTATTAAGGCGAAAGTTTGTATGTGTGTGTGTTTGTTACTCCGTCACGCCTCAACGAATGATCCGATTTCACTGAAATTTGGAATAGAGATAGCTCATACCCAGGATTAATACATTATACCAGAAAATTAAAGAGTTCCCGCGGGAATCAAAGAACCTTAATCCACGCGGACGTAATCGTGGGCATCATCTAGTGTTTAAAAAATATGACATTTAAAAAAAAAAAAATATGAGCAATCCGGCTCGAAGGACCAAAATGTAGGGTGTAATCCCTACTGATTGACAACGATGATTGACAGTGATATAAATGGACTGTATATTTAAATGATATTGATATGATAATGATATTTATATACTAATGATAACAATATGTACGCGTTGTGGCGCGAACGCAAGGCCCGACGAAAGCGTAAAATGCTGCAGTGTTCAGTAGCACGCAGTGTCCCGAACAGATCTTGACTGATATTACACTCTTATTTTAAAATAATATACATATGTACTCATATAGAAGCAGAACTAGATGTATATTTTGATCGGTACACTTAAAAGCACTCAGCAAAACTATTACAAGTAATTAAATTAAGGCTAAGTGGGACCAAGAGATTCCATTATATACTTAAAACCCATTTCACTGGACTTTATCCACAGTGCTTTCGTATTCAGCGACTTGGTATTTTGAAGAAAAACTTCTACGCGTTCGAAGAAGGCAAAAAGTACAAAAATTAAAGTAATTTACATTCGTAAGTGAAACGAAAGAAGGTTCGTGAAAAAATTCAAAAGTGTACGTCACGTTTTTTCTCTTTCAACATTCATTTTCTTTTTTTGAGTGCTGCTCTATGCTTTAGTATACCTAACTTATAGAGTTAACTATAATAAAATTACTGTGCTCTGGTGAACTCTGGTCTATCATTTACATGAAGATATCATTCATGACATTGTCACAGAAGTTCACGGAGATATAGAATTAGATAAGGATTTCTTAATTACATATTAATGATATTAATGTGGTATTAAATGACAGGCACGGTTAGCGAGTTAGCCTGGCAATACACGTCCGATTTTGTTTCCGATTGTCTGATCAGGCTACCGGATCGTATTTACTCGATACACATCCGATTTTTCCGTCAGGCTTTTTCTGAACTCAGTCGTTCCCGAGCTATCATCCCGAGTGCTAGCGTTTAGAGCAAAGCAGAAGAAAAGAAGATGGATGACGAGTTAATAGAAATAGAAATATTTTTTATTCAAATAAACTTTTACAAGTACTTTTGAATCGTCAATGAATCTACCACTGATTCGGAATGCCGTTCCTGCTCAGAAGAGCCAGCAATAAACTCGGCGGTCACTCTTTTCAAAAAAAAATTTTTTTACAATAGGTAACAAAACTATGCTATGTATACAGTGTTTCCACAATAAAGTTTCAAAAATGCAAAACAATCCAATGCATGTTAAGACAGGCAGGCAAAAGCAGACCCATTCCCGTTGGTGGCACCCGTTCACGAGCATGACGCAGGATCCAGCCATTGCTTCGCTCAACCATATTTGAGGGAACGTAACAACCCGCACCACACGACACCACCACAGAAATTTTAAAGACAGGAAAGAGAAAGAAGAAAAAACGTCGCTATTTTGGATTCATCCAATCAATTTGACAAGACTTACTGAGAGTCATTTCTATTTAAAACATCCAAAATAATTCATACTAATAATAATTTTATTATTATTTTTTTTATTTTTTTTTCATAATTTTCGCCCATTATTCGAACCACAACGATGCGTCCACACAGTGTCAGCGCTAGATTTTTTGGGCCCTAAAAAATCCCAATAAGCAAAATTCCGCCCTAAATTTAGGGCTAAAAGCCCTAAGTTGGGAACCCTGACTGGCAAAATCGGAAGGAGTAACCGGATGTCTATTTTGTCTCATACTAGAAGTATGTAGACCGCGCCTTCAGACAATCGGACCGACAGTAAAATCGGAAACGCCTCGCGCCCGTTTCCGACTCGGACGTCCGATCCGGCCACCGGATCGGACGTGTATTGACTGTTCATACAAAGTAATGGCTTCAACGCCTTCCGGTAGCCTGATCAGGCTACCGGATCAGACAATCGGATGAAAAAACCTGACGTGTATTGCCTGGCTTAGCCTTAACGAAAATGAGTTTTTAATCATTCGAGATGGCTTATCTAAAAGTTTTAAGATAAAAAAGATGAAATATCTGGGTATCTGTGTCGTGAAAATTAAAATAAAAACTCAGAATTACTAAGCAGAGATAGGCCGATGATGACATGATCAATAATTATTTACAAATGAGAAAATCCGTAGATGGGGTAGCCGACATACGAGTAGCGCTACAATTATGAAGGATTGATAGACGAAAGTGATCCAATCCCAAGATGTTTGTTCGCCCTAATGCAACAATAAATATTCGACAGATACAAAATGGAATTGTTCGCTCAATTTCATCTTTTTCACGCCAATTAGATGATGAGCCTCTACTTCTATAAATTTTGACTTTCAGAAAATGTATGTTTTAAATAATTAAATATCATCTTTCACGATGAAGGAAAACACCGCGAAGCAACCTGCACGCCTGAGGGTTCCCAGAATGTTCTTAATGGTATGCGAAGTCTACCAATTTGCATTGGACCAGCGTGATGGACTAGGACTTCATGTCTGAAAGGAGATCTGCGCACAGTAGTGAGACGTTATTGGGTTACTGATGTTGATAATAGAGACGCTAACTTTATTGTTATGTAGAGTAATGCACGTTTAAAGCAATTAAATATTACTAAAGGTGTAGAAAAACCTCGTGAGGATGACCAATATCGGAGAGCTGTTCTTCATAATATCCTCAAAGGAGTGTCTTACTATAATATTATAAATGCGACAGTGTGTTTGTTGGCTTGTTGGTTTATTGGTTCGATGGTTTGTCCTTCAATCACGCTGCAACAAAGCAATGATTTTTTGCACGACTATAGTTGAGGACCGGGAGAGTGACTTAGGCTACTTTTTATCCCGAAAAATCAAACTGTTCCCGCGGTGTTTTAAAAACTAATTCCACGCGAGACATCAACTAGTGAACGATAAATCTCAAACTTTGAAAAATGACTATACTTCGTATTCACGATCGTGCCTCCTAAACCCTTATAATTCACGGTCTATTTGCCCTGTTATCGAGTTGAAGTTTGAAGAAAAAATTCGGAGAAAAATTGATGGAGGTGGATGGGGTGCCATCTTAAAAGGCTGCGACAAATAATATAATATCTGGGACGGGGGAATAAAAAATACCCTTTGATCCGTTCCCTTTGTACGTATTCCTTCGCCTTTGACGAGTTCCTTAAGGCGTTTCGATTAATATTTCGAGAAAAGCCTTGAGAAATGACTTCTGAGATTTTGATTTACTTTTATAAAGAACTTCGGATAAATTCTCAGAAAGCTGGATTTTGCTCTGAAACTAAATATATTTATACCTTCCACAGAGTACAGGAATACATATTACAGGTTTACAGGTATTTATATTTTATGCTCATAAAAAGACTTGACTTGACTGATTGACTGACTGATCTATTAACGCACAACTAAGCGCACAACCTAAATCACTGGAGTTAGAAACTTAAAATTAAATGAAAAGGGACCTAATCCGTTTTACCATTTTTAACCGATTTCCAAAAAAAGGAGGAGGTTCTCAATTCGTGGGAATCTTTTTTTTAATGTATGTTCCCCGATTACTCGTAGATGCCTGGACCGATTTGGAAAATTCTTTTTTTGTTTGAAAGGGTATACTTCCCAGGTGGTCCCATAGTCATTAGGTCAGGATCTGATGATGGGATCCTGGAGAAATCGAGGGTACTCTTCAAATTAAGCCTCAATAGCCCAACGGTTAAAGATGCGGACTGAAAACTGAAAGGTCGCAAGTTCGAGCCCCACCCGCTGCACTATTGTCGTACCCACTCCTAGCACAAGCTTTTCGCTTATTTGGAGGGGAGAGGAGAATATAAGTCACCTTTAGCTTGGCTAATATTCTTTATAAAAAAAATAAGGAACTCATATAAACGTAAGAGTACAAAGGCTTCGTGATACCACCCGTTGTATTTAATGAGTGAACCCAAGCTTAACGAATTACTTGCCATAAGAATATACTGTGTGGAAACGTGGAAATAGCAATCGCGCAGGAACATTTCCTCTTACTTTCCTCTTATGTTTGTGCCTTGTCATACGAAAAATAGTCATCTATTGATTAATAGTAATTAACAGGCATAACTTTGCGAAATAAGGTTCGTATGACCAGTTTCACTTACGCAACGTTCCCTTACTTTTATGGACTACCTAAGCTAAGTTAGGTGACGCTTTCTGTCAATTTATTTTTCACCATAAAGTTAAAGTGGAGGGATGCGAAAGTGTGTTTGTTGGTTTGTCCTTCAATCATACAAGAATGAAGCAATAGATCGATTTGATTTTTTTTTAATTAAGATATACAGAGTAGTATAGCCGTATTACTTTTAATCCCGGGAAATTAAAGAATTCCCGCTGGATTTTAAAACTTTTGCCTAAGTTTTAAAATCCAGCGGGATTTTAAAACTTAGGCAGTGGGATCCTAACTTCTGCCTTTAACTGTGGACTAAGGCACACACACACACAAAGAAATCTGAGGTAGTATAATCGGTAGCGATACGCTACCCAGGTTCGAACACAGAATACCTAATATAGTACCTACCTACCTAATGTACGAACTAAGTAAGGCTGCAATAATAGACATACCCAAAATTTTAGTCTGCTTGGTGCAATTCCCTCGAACATTATTCTCGTCTTCGTTTTCCTGTTTTGATGCGCTATCCAATCTATTCATTTCAGAAAATCACCCAAACTTACACTCCACGCACATTTAGTAAAGAACATTATTGTTTTTAACAAAAAATATTAATTTTTAATAGCGATTGCACATTCACATTGTTGCACAAAGTTATTATCTGTTTAATATACTGAAATAGTTTTCGCTATTTGTATTTTGTAGGAGGGACCTATTTAAATCTAAAAACTTTTCGGAAACTTGTTTTAATTGGGTTGAAACTTACAACCAAAAATATTTACATTTCGTTTCAACTAAATATTTAAATTCAAATTCAATTCTTTGTTCAGAACTTAACACCCAAAATATCCATCCATTGGATTTATATTCGATAACTTATTATTATTAAAGTCAACAATTTCAACTTCCCGAATTTAGAATTTTGCTTTCATCAAAGTTAGAAACTCTATTATTCCCGTTCCTAAAATTCACGTTGAAGTGGACAAAGGCTTTTGGAAATTGGTAATTTTTCTAATGGCTTTTGAGACTCGGTAACTTAATTTTCAGCTATCGTAAATTTTGGCGGCAAAATTCGACAAGAGGGGCGCGACCGTTCCACAAGAGGAGGTCACATCTACTACCGCACTCGTGCCTGGTACTCACAGCAAATTGAATATCTCGCCGTGTGCTCGAAATGTTTACAGGAAAATAGATCGAACTCCCCAAGCAATAGGGGTGATATATGAGTGTAAATATTAGGAGTAAGATCTCGTATTTTATGCAATTTTATTACAGTGGAGCTTCGGTACGGCTGGCGCCAAATACATCTTCGTAGAGATCTCAAAAATGACGTGGCTTGCCTAGGTCTTCAGCAATTTTTACCCACCGCAGCAGAATATAGTTTAAGAAACATACATAAAAAAAAAATAAAAAAGAGATCCCAACTAATTGAGAACCTTCTCCTTTTTTGAAGTGTTAAAAAAGGAGATTTGAACTTACTAACAAATGAACTTACATAAATAATTCTGAACATGAACTCGAACTTTTGGGTCTAGAAACTTTAGATTTGATATGTACCTACGCAGGTATTCTCTATAACATCTGTAGACCCCACAATAAGAAAATATTCGCCCGAGAGAAGTCAGGGCAGGTCAGCTAGTTATGAATTTCCGCTCCAATCCAAGGCGCTAAGTCAATTAAGCTGAAAGCTGGAACGCTCTAGGGCTTTCTCGGTATTAATAAGTGGAAATTAATTGAAGTTCAAAGAGATCATTAGAAGCTCGTGAAAAGTTATTCCGGACCAGTTCTTTTTTATTTAAAATAAAATAGATGATAATTTTATTTTATTTCATTGTTATAAAAGAAACTTTGCGCCCGGCTTTTTTCATGCTAAAGTTGATTTTACAAACCCCTATTTTACGCCCTTAGAGAGGTTGAATTTTCAAAAATCCTTAGCGGACGCCTACGTATAGCTATCTGCCAACCGATCCGTCCATTGTGGTTTGAGCTTTGTGTTATCAAAGGTTATGCAAGAAAAGGTTTCAAGTATGTAGCTGCTTTTTCAACTCATTAATATTATACTTAAACTAGAATTTGCCGGTAACTTCGTTAAAAATTTTTGGGTGGTCATCAGTGGAGTTAGCAGAAGATTTAATTTGATTGATCGTATTTGTATTCAGTGATGTTGTTTCGATTCGTATTCGAATACAATAGCGTCATAGTAAAATGAACCCTAAAAAGCACAGGTTTCAGCACAATTTCGTGCATGCATCTTATACGGATACGCTTCAAATTAAAATCGGTTTTACTTAATTTGTGACTTTAAATCGATACTATTAAGGTTTATTTTACTTTGACGCTATTGTATTCGAATACGAATACGGTCAATCGAATTAAATCTTATACTAACCCTACTGTTCTTAGAAACTGAAAATTGTAGGTATCGTTTTCACTAACCGCACCTAAATGGGGATCATTAAGTAAGACACGCTTAACGTAGGTAGCCTCTATCTATACAACGTGTATTGAAACTCCGAAATAATACTGAAGGAAGTGAATGTGCTCATGAAACTGAACAACTTTCCTCAAGGAAAATAGGTCGAAATGTGAAAAAAAATGTGGACCTCCCATACAAAATTGACGATGCCCTTTAGGTGTTCCCTACGGGTTCGTGTAAATGATATTGACAGAAAGCGTCACCTAACTTAGCTTAGGTAGCCCATAAATATTAGGAAATGGTCGTGGAAACGGGTATCAGTCCCTAATGTTACTCAGCCAAACTTATGCGATTTCAAATTTCCACACAAAACAAAAGTTTAAATCAGAGCCTGCCAACAATATACGAGCAAACTATACGAACTTCTACGTTCGTAAATCATAATATCATCTAAAGTTATCTGTTTTCGAAGCAGAATGTATTTTGTTTATGTGCAACATTGCAAATATAAAGGTTTGCGAAGACGATATGTGATGGAAAATTTTTCAACGTCTCCTAGAAGAACTGTAGTAGGAATAAGGAATAAGTAGGATTATGAAGGTGTTCACACTGCGAAGTGCGTAGTACCTAGAAGTCCTGCTAATCAGTATGACGTGCTAATTCACCTTTCAAACAAAAGAAAACAAAATCAAAATCGGGTCATCCGTTCGGGGGCTACAACCGTTGATGTTGCGACGGTGTTGCGAGGCGTCTCGCAACATCGCAGTCCTGTCGTGACCACGGTCCATGTAATTGGATCGAAATATCGACAATCCCAACTAAAATAATTACCGTGGTACGAACTTGTATTATTTTATAACAATTATGTCTTTAAACCACGAATCAGGTTTAAAATTTTTAATTGCGCTGTAATTGCATAAGGGGTCGATGGGAATAAGCCCACACTTCTTAAAGTACGCGAAAGTTTGTAAAAGTTTTCCGATAAATATCGTTTTGATATTCAATTAAGATTTCCCCGGGCATAGATATCGAGTTTCTAACGACTTTCCCTAACAGAATTTATTAACGAAATTTACGACGCTATTGGGGTGAGGAGATATTGCGAAACAAAATTGCGGACTCACCAAAAGATACCTCCGTTCTGTCTCCAATTTGGCGAGCTTCCAACACGACTTAATGTTGTCTACCTACTTTTTATTCTCTTTTATCGTATCACTAGCTTTTTATTTACATTACTGTCTCATTGGTCTAGTGGTTAACATGTTGGACTGCGGACGACGATAGCCCAGGTTCGATTCCTGGATCGGGAAAATAAATGTATTGGGTTTTTCTATTAAGAGATTCTCAATACCTTCCGGGAGTTAGGAAGATAGCGGTGAGCCACCTCCGCGCCTCGCAGATCACGTAAAGCCGTCGGTCCTGCGCCTGATCTCTCTTCAGTCGTGTCGGATTTCCGTCCCCCCGGACTATGAGAGTGAAGGAATACAGAGCGCACCTGTGTTTGCGCACACACTTGTGCACTACAATATCTCCCGCGCAGATGGCTAATTTTTGAGGAGGTTGGCCGCTATAATCGGATTCAGTCGAGAGGAAAATATTATCTACATAAGTTAACCCTAAAACACAACTCATTGCAATTCAAAATAATCTTCCTCCAGTGGCGTAATTATAATAGCTAACCTAACTATAACTTAATTCTATCTCTCTCTGTATCCGTCATTGATGTGGGTCCTAACCCCTTTTATTTTAATGGAAAAGTACATGTAAAGTGTGTTTGTTTGTAGGTTTGTTGGTTTATTCTTCAATCATGCACCAACAGAACAACGGATCAACTTGATTTTCGCATGGGTACCTATAGTTGAGGATTTGGCCACAGGCTACCTTTTATCCTGGAAAAAGATATGGGATTTTTAAAAACTCAACTCCACGCAAACGAAGTCAGGGGCAAAAGCTAGTGTTATATTATTTAACCTGTCTTGTTTCATATATTGTTTTGCAGCAACTCATAACCCGATATTGAAAAGTTGCCAAATCGCAGCTCTAAGGAAGGTATCAATGCGCCATTGCCGCAAGCTTGCAATTTCGAAACCAGTAGAATATTTCGTTTCTGCAACACTGTTTTATCTCAAAAATCCCGATGTTTTGTGAAAAATTTGTCTCAAAATTTCAAATATGTGTGTGTTATCTTAGTTTTTAAAACATTTAAAATTATGTAGTACTTATAAACTTCTGCGAGTTTACTTTTCAATTAATATTATTTTCATAGAGCATAAAATGGCGAGATTTTTTATAACTTGTCACTAAATTTTCGAGATAAAAGATTTTTGCAGCAAATAAACGATTTATGAAAATCTAAAACCACATCGTTAAAAAATATTTTACTTACGGATTAGTAGGTACTATTCTATAGTTTTCAGATAAAAAGATTTCAAGAGTTTGAAACCTGTAAAACGTCCTTCCACTATTAAAGGAATAGCACGAGATACAAGGCCTACCAATTTAGTTCAGTTAAGAGATGGTGCAGACAATTTTGCCACATTGTTTTCATTCGGGTCAAGTATCAGCCTATTACTCTTTTGTAATGGCCGGCTTAACACGGCGATTGCCGTTATACCAGAGCAAGGCGCTCGATATAATGGCGCTAGATTAAGGTCATTTAACTGGCACTTATAAATAAAATATTGCTCTCACTAATTAGTGCTACAAGGAAATGCTCTTTCATTAGCTTAAAAGCTTGTTTCATACTAGTTTTTGCACGTAAATCAAATATCCCGCGGGGACCCTCTTTTTACCCCCGATGCAAAAACGACGGGGTGCTATAAGTATTAAATTTTTAATTTACATTAGTTACGGAATAAAGTCATCAACTATAGGTAGGTACATGCAAAAAATCACGTGGATCCCTAGTTCCGTTGTGGCGTGATTTAACGACAACCCAACAGGATTTAAGAACAAACACACTTTCGCATTTATAATATTAGTGAAAGTGTATTTGTTAGTTGGTTTTTCCTTTATATAATAAAAATAATAGTATGAGATGAGGTTACGTTGCTTCCATCAGAATCCTTTCGACGCGATTGATGCGGCTGAATCTGACTGACTTTCTTCTTTCTTCTTTCTTATCAGTATTGAAGTACCTAAGTAAGCAGTCTTTGCCGATTTGCTTGTGATTTGTGACCATTTATTTCGTTCTTCAGATTAATAAATAAATTCTTAGAAGACTTTTCTTTTTTGTATTCCGATAGAAATCCTATTATAAATCTAAATAATTGAGTGCTTAGTTATGACTTACGAAAAAGCTGTCCGAAAGTTGACCAAGTTTTCTTCAAATAAATTGCTCGCTTGTTTTTATACATTTTTAATCTCGAGATAAAGTTGATCCAGCTCAATAGAGGTACAAACAAAGTTAACCCAGCTCAATAGAGGTACAAATATACAAGAGTTTCAACAGCCCTTCGAGCGACAGAGATCTCGACACCTTGCCTCGCGAACCCTCGTCACAAGAGTTGAAGAGTTTTTGACAGAGTACCCTCAGTGAATTATTTTAAGGGTAGAGAATTATTTTAAGGGTAGAGTATTATTTCATTGGTGAGCAGAATATTGTGATTTTGGGAAACTCTTAAAACTTTTTCGGTCGGTTAATATAGCTTATTAATCAAAATTAGTAGGCCTCAAAAACTCCACATATTTTTTTTATTTAAAGAATAAGTACTTGCTCATGCCCGCGACTTCGCACTCGTGGATTGAGTTTTTTTTGGATTCCCGCGGGAACTCTCTTATTTTCCGGGATAATAAGTAGCCTATGTGCTATTCCAGACTATAATAATTTATTTCTATACCAAATTGGAGCCAAATCAATTGAGTCGTTGCGACGTGATTGAATAACAAACATACAAACTTTCGCATTTATAATATTATAAAAGTAGGAAGTAAGAAGTAGGATAGTAGGATAAGTAGATAGGATTAGTAGAGATTCATTTTTCAAAATATAGTGCGATTCACCTATACTTATCTCACAAATATACCTACATCCCATCTGTCTGGATTATGCAACTTTATCCTACAATTTACAAAAGAGCCATGGGTGATAAAAATACGTAAGTAAGAGAAAAAGTGTCCCTATTCTACGAAACGTTGTTACGAGTTTCGGAAACTCGTACAAAAGTTTTGCATAACTTTTCAACTGCTTTGAGAGAAGGTGCAAACAATCTTATAAATAATGCCTGATTTAATAAAAACCCAGCCAAAGGTTTGCTTTATTTAGTCTGGAATAGCACAGGCTATTTTTTATCCCGGAAAATAAGAGAGTTCCCGCGGGAATTACAAAACGTCAATCCACGCGTACGAATTCGCGGGCATTAATTAGCAGTGTTTTTGTTTGTTGGTTTATCCTTCAATCACGCCGCAACAGAGCTATCGAGGTGATGTTACCACTGATGCCCGAGAGACGCGACTGTATCTGCATGGTACCTATTGGTTTTTAAAAATCCCGTAGGAAAACTCTTTGATTTTGAAAAAATCACGTCGATCCATTACTTAGTTGCTGCTTGATTAAAGGAAAAACCAACAAACAAATACATTGTTAAAGCCTTACTTCCTTACTAACCTTACGAATTTATAAATGCGTAAATATGTTTGTTTGTATGTTTGGTTTGTCCTTCAATCATTGCGCAATGGAGCTATGGGTCGACGTAATTCATCGTGATCAGCTAGTTTATAATATAAAAATCTATACCTAGACGTGACCTAGACATTTTCCCGAAGAAAAACTGCCAAAAAAGTAAGCGTATTAAAAACGCTTACACCGAATGTTGTTTGTGTCGCGAAATGCTATGCAACAGAATCACAATAGAGGCGTTATTGCTGCCGTAGTCTGCAAGGCGCCATAACACCGTCTGATAACAACTGGCATCGTGCCAACCCCCAGCAACGGCCGAAGGTAGACTCTTGGCATAAATATTTATCACGTCTACTTAAGTGCCGGATAAAAATATCCGTCTCCATGATAAACGCGAATAGACCTCGTGCCAGAATATCCTTATAACTAACTTAGACAAGCGTGAATTATTAATCTCAGTGGCGGATTTAGCGCATGAGGAGCTTAGCCTCCAATTCCAAGGGAGTCTCCAAAATATCCTTGTTACTAACTTAAAATGCTCCAAACGGAGGAAAAACGGATGGCTGCCACATAATACATTGAGAATATATAAATGAAAAGGAAGGAGAAATAAATAGAAAACGGAAAGGAGCTAAAAAAGAAATTAGGTTTATAGTGGTGTTGTAGGTTGAAAGGTTGAAAGGAAAGGATCAACAAAAGGAAAGGAACAACAAAGACAGTAGGGGTTGTAGCCGCTAAGAGTCGAACTCTACTCAATTTGGATACCAATGAGGATTTAGGACACTATAGACAAAAAAACTGAAACCGAAACTTCGGTTTGAGATAACCAGTAAACTAGCTTTTTCGTTTGGCGAAAGACAGGGCGTTATATTATGACGAGACGACGGCCAAGCTTCCATAGCGATAAGAGGAATCAGCATTTTAAACTAAAAGCTTACCTACTCTTAATGGTGGATTAGGCAACCCTTACGCGCATCAGGAGCTAGCCTCGGGACTTCATTTCAAAGGGGGACTCCAAAATATCCTTAGAACTTACTTAAACTGACACTTTATTGGTATCAACTGTAAGCTATCTGCTATTGTAGGCTATTGTGATTATTTTAAGCTGACTACTTCGATTCTCTAGTGTGGTAACAAATCAATACAAAAACACTGGCGCTGAGAGAAATCGATGCTGCCGCGAATCCCTTTAAGCTAAAAAGTTTTAATCGGCAAAGTTCTCAAACACAAAGCCTCGCGTTCCAAACTCATTTTCATAGTCATATTGCTTTTAAACGACAAACTTTAATAGGATATAATATTATAAATAAACATAAATCATTACGTGTAGGTAAAGTTGAATTAACTTTGTCAAGAATCCCCGCGATTAATTGAAAGGTTATTATTTCATCCAGTAACCTTACGTAATTGAGGACCTCCTCTGGATGAGTTTATGAAAGTGATCTTGATTGATTAAGATTTCTGTGGTAGTGACCTGAGAGATAATAACCCTGACAGGATCTGAAGTAGGTAGGTCGTCAGCAGTCCATCAAAGGCTACTAAGCACAGGTCTCCACTTAAAGAAGGATTATATAGGCCAAAGTCTACCGCGCTAGCCCAATGCGAATTGGTAGACCTCACACTCCTTTGAAAACATTAAGAAGAACTGTCACCCTGAGATCTATAGAGCGTGCTCTGTCTCAGCTCAGACTAAAGGTTAAAACGAGACACAAATATACTCTGACATAAATCCGTCTCGTTTTAATTCTATCTTGAGTCTAAGTTGAGTGAGAGTGCGATTTCAGCCTTAGACGTGCAGGATTCCTTAGGATAATTTCCACGGCCAAAGCATCTCAGAGACAATTATTTAAGAAATTATAAATTCCCATATTGCCCTCGCCTGGAATCGACCTTGAGACTTCCCACTTATAAGACAACTAAAGCCCCCGAATTCTTCCACGTGGATAAAGGTTTTTGATTCCCGTGGGAACTCCTTAATTTTTAAAATGTAGCCTATATGTTAATCCTGGGTATGCTCATAAGTTACCTCCATTCCAAGTAGCCAAATATCCAGTAGTTTTTGCGTAAAAGAGTAACAAACATACACTGTGTATGTGTCACAGTCACACATACACATACAAACTTTTGCCTTGATAATAAAAGATGTCGCTATCCACTGCGCTAGATAGGTCGTGATAAGTACCTTAAGAATTATATACAGTCCATTTTAAGATACCCTCGAAATATTATAGCCCAACTTAGTTATGGAAGGGTCCTTGGGCTTGCGGCTAGCGACTTGGCTTAATAATTAAGAGAGAAAGTTATGTCTGAGATTAAGGCTTAATTAACCTTAAAGTTATAAGCGCTTGATAACTTACGAATTGTGTACTTCTTGTCGGAATGACGCGACGACGCTCTCGTGGTTTGAGAAGTTCGCCGCTTATACCGCATTATATATTCTGGAACAATCAAAGGCTCTTAAGTGTCTTCTGAAAGCTCGAGTGAACTGGAGTTTGCATACGAACGTAGTGTTGTTTATTTGCATACTACATGTCGCAATGTTAGCATCAATCTTTGCTAATAATGGAGTAAATATATTTCGCTCATTTGCGACAAGGGTGACATAACTCAAAATTCACCAATTTTAGTGTCATCCTTTTTGCTATAAAAACAACATTACGCTAAGCACAATAAAATAAGTGCGAGAGAGATTGTGACTTAATGCTTTGTCGCTTGGTTGGCCGCTGTGTTGTTTCGAGACCGCAGCATTCACAAAACATTGCTCTCCAACGAGAGAATTCTCTCATCGTGGATTTTGAATTATGTCACTCTTGTCGCAAATGAGCGATTTTAGCAGCAACAAAAATACACATTCTGTGAAAATTTCAACTATCTATTACGGATCATGAGATACAGCCCGCTGACAGACAGACAGACGGACGGACAGCGGAGGCTTATTAATAGCGTCTCGTTGGTTACCCTTCGGGTAAGTAACCCTAAAAGTATGTACTAATTCACTAGCAACTGGTTAATGCTATTACTACTATTTAAGGGTCTCAAAATGTTTGTGCTTTTTGAGACCCTTAAATAGTAGTAATAGCATTGCGCGACCTTGTACCGAAAAGTTCAGGGTTAGCAGAACCATCCTCCCACTAGATGGATCAATGAAATTAGACGAGTCGGAAAGAGCCACTGGATATAGGCGGCACAAGACCGAGATGTGTGGAATTCCTTACAAGAAACCTATGTTCGCCAGTCGATATGTATCGGTTGATAACTTTGTGATAACGTAGAAAATATATGAGACGGTATATTATATACACAAATGTGGGTCAACATCTAAGTTGAAGACTGTTGCCTGAGACCATTTTAGTTGCCTATCGGGAAACAGTACAAAAGAGCGCAACAGTTATAAAGACTACGTACCTACTAATAACAAACAGTAATTACCTTTTACAGTCAGCGAAATTTCTTCGATTTTATAAAACACAACCTCTTACACAACACTGTAACTAACTATGCAACAACAACGAACAACGGGGAAGACTCAACAACACCACATCAATACAACAATTCAACAAAATCTAGTATTAAATACATCTCGCCAAAATATCGCGCGACCTTATATTTTTGACTAAAATTTACACGTCATTTTCCCGCGAAAATTGTTTTAAATGAACACTTTAATTGAGTATTATTTGGTTTTCCAGTTTCAGGGCGAATCGCTAATATTTTCATTCATAATTAAAGGAAATAAATTGCTCCGCGGAAATTTCGCTCCACTTTGTAATTTTGACGTTTGATTTCGGTGTTGCTGTGTTAATTTAATTTTTTAACTAAGGTTAAATTTTCAATATAATTTATAATGACGAAAATGGCGCTCCTTTTAGCTGCTTATTCTTAACTATTAAATCTGTGACCAAATCCATATTTGTTTTAATATTTATGATTCTCTTGAGTCTCTACAATCGTCTCATGAATAGGATATAAACAAGGAAGTAATTATGAATATTAAAAATAGCAGTAAGTATAAGTATTACGTTTTAATTTAATATTTTGATTTATATCCATAAGCGGTCTTCAAAAATATTCTTTTGTGGTTAATACAGTCGTATAAAATATAATATTGAGATCTTTTCAAATGACTTCCAAATAGAAGGAGGTTATCAATTCGGCTGGTAAGTATCTTTTTTTTTTTTTTTTGGTTTATAAGTTCATTATAATCGCGGATACCCTAAAATAAGGGAGACCTCTATTCCCTTACTGACAACACTGGGCGGCGCATGTGCAAAGCATTTCCACATTCGCGCCAGATGCTAACAGTTTTGGCAGTTTTATTGATTTCAGGCGTAAAGTGCTTATGAAATACTTGTAGCATTCGAGCAACACTTGACCTAACAACTTGTCAACCTTGAGACACTTAATGTACCCTGTATCGAAAGACGATCCTATCAAACGTTGAAACTAAGTAGGGTCAAATTGTACAAAGGGATTCCAACTAGTAATCGAGACAAATTTTGGATTGGTACTAGGGAAAAAGTAAACACGCAGGACGTTCCATTCGGGTAGAGCAAATAAGGGTTTTGAGCCTTCTTAAGTTTTGACCTGGGTAAGATTGAAAGCGTGGCCATCTTTTTAACCGACTTAAAAAAAGGAAAATCTATTAGGTTAAAAAAAGGAGTTTATCAATTCGATACATATTATGTTTCGAATTGATAAACTCCTTTTATGTCTATGATATAGTATATGTATGTATAAAAAGACGTATGTAGTTCAAATTTACGCTCAGATAAGACTTATTTTACAATGGTGAAATCGACCCTAAAAGTACCCTAATATGTGAGACTGATTAGATATAATATTACCTTCTTATCTAACGGGTTAAGTACCGAGGGTAAAAGCTCTCAGACTTTATTGATTTTAATGAAGTAGGCATCTGCAATTGAGACTTCCAAAAGTGGGTTCTTTTCATCTGAAATTCTTGAATGTCTACTCTAATCTAAATTAGCCTGAGCTGTCTCACGACTGGGCAAAGGCCTCCCTCCAATTTGATCCAGAAAGAAGCAGACAGTTTAGTCCACAAGTCATCTGGTATATAGCTCAGAATACGACCTGACCAATCCGACTTGAGAGAAGAAGCGGCTGCAGTGCCGACATCGGCTACTAACCTTTTGGATTGTATATCTGAATTTCTCACACGATCTGTTAATTTTAAGTCAAGAATGCTGCGTTCCATGGCTCTTTGGTAAACCTTGAGCTTGGACTTTGAAGGTTCGTCAGGGACCATGTCTGAGCACCATATGTGAAAGTATGCCACTTTTTATTTCATCCTGAGGATTCTTTTTTATTAATGCAATGTTAGCAACTAATGTTAACCGTGGATGATATTTAGCAATGAGGATTCATCTCCACCTGTAGAGATAGAACATTTAAAATGGGACCAAAGTCAAGATATAGCTCCTTCAATAAATTCATTAAAATCAGCGTTGACATCACAGTGCATACACATGATATAAAAATATAGAGTCGAAAGAACCTTGTCCTTCTTTAAAGTCACTTAAAAAGAACCTTTCCCATACTGCAGAATAGGTCATTCGCGTCGAACCCAAGATTGCCCACTTTTTGCACGAACTCCGGCCACCAAAACAACTTGCAAAGGTCAAGGCAATGGGGAAGACAATGAGTCAGTCTGAGTCAGTAGACTCAGTAGTGAGTTGACGTGCAGCGCACACGCAGTGTCTGCGAACGTGGTATGTGCTATGCTTTGTTTTTGTTCGATACTTTGAGGTTATATTCTTTGTTTGCGCAAGAAACCTTAAGATTTAGGTTTAAGTAATGTAAGATTTTTTAGTGCTTTGCTAGGCTAGTTCATGCAAAAAAAGTGTTGGCATCGTTATTTATGAGAGCCTAATTATGTTAAAAATTAGACTAAGTGGACTTTATGCGTACCTGAGGTCTATACCGGAAAGTGGACCCTATCTAAATAAACAAATAGATACCACAGATAGAGACTACCTAGATCATTAAATACGTTTTGAGGTACCTGATAGTGTTAACAGATTTTACGATTACGATTAAGTATTTTGTATTGTATTTTTTGAATTTCGAAACTCGGTTGCAAAATGAAAAAATCTTAATTATACCTATTTAAAATGTTACCAAGTTGGCTTAATTTTTTTATATATGAAATATGGTACAATATTGAAATATTTAAACAGTTTATAATTTTAAAACAAAAGCAAATTAGGAATGTAGGTAGGTACCATAATATTGTTAGGTATGAACCTAACCTAACCCAACCTTTTAAACCTACTTCACTTACTACCTAAATATACATAACATTATATGAACCTACTTATGTAATAACAATAAGTTTAGTATTCAAGTCGACTGCTTCCGGTAACAATGTTCTGCATAATACATAATATTATAAACATACAAAGTAGCTTAGTTATTATATTTTTATTATTATTAAATAATACATGTGTATATTTGACACGGTTTATAAATAAAGAATAAATATTTTCGTTAAAAAAGTATGCAAACTATGAAATAATATTTTATGTTATTACTGTGTGAAATACAATTTTCCACAAAGTTTATAAAATGTTATTGTTATTGTTATGATAATGTATTAGTTCATACTCTCATAATATGAGATAAAATAGTTTCCGGCAAAAGCTAGTATTTTATTATATTATGTATTATAAATCACTAGCTTTTGCCCGCGGCTTCACTCACGTAAAGCCTT
This sequence comes from Hipparchia semele, assembly GCA_933228805.2. Taxonomy (NCBI): domain Eukaryota; kingdom Metazoa; phylum Arthropoda; class Insecta; order Lepidoptera; family Nymphalidae; genus Hipparchia; species Hipparchia semele. The sequence continues at coordinate 2,974,576 of OW121719.1, forward strand.
TAAAAAAAGGGTCTTGACACACTGACAGACAGACGGACAACGAATTGATCCTATAAGGTTTCCGAAGTTTTGTTCGGAACCCTAAAAATATGAAAAGTTAGATAGATATTATTAAAATTTCCCTTAAAACAATTATGGAAAGTTTTAATTACACGTTTTCTAACTAAAAATTTCGCAAGCTTATTACGTAATTTTATTACCTATTTCTCTTTACGTAGGTAACAAGCGTAAAAGTTATGGCAATAGAGCAACAAGGCTGTGACTGAACCTTGCTTCTATTCCGCACTTTATCACAATAATCTTTGAATACTGGTTTTATTTTCTTCAAAATCGAAACTATGATTTATGTCTTCGATTGACTTGGGCCTTGCTATTGGGTATTCTAATATTCCTATTATGTACCTACTTACTCTAATAGTTTTAAATTTAGTCTCACTGAACGCTCTCATCTGGTCTGGTGGGAGGCTTTGGCCGTGGCTAGTAACCACCCTACCGCCAAAGACGTGCCGTCAAGCGATTTAGCGTTCCGCCACGATGCCGCATAGAAACCGATTAAGGATATGAGTGCACTGCCATACCCCTTCCTAGTTAGCCTAATACCATCTTAGACTGCATCCTTACTCACCATCAGGTGAGATTGCAGTCAAGGACTATCTTGTCATCGAATAAAAAAGACCCTATTAGGCTATTGGTATACCTACATACCAAAACGATTATCAACAAACAGTTTCTATTCACTGATCGACTAAACTACAGCCATAAATTATGCCCTTGTTTCTACTTCACCATTCAGCTTTTAAGAGACTGCTTGAGTACCTACCGTGACATTTCTTTTACCGTAAAACTATGTATTAGGTAATATTTCTAAACGACCTTTGTTATAACGGTTGATTTCATGTGATAAACAACGTTAGTTTCATTGTTTTGCCTGTCCAAATGTCAACGACTTCGAAATAGTAATAGTTTGTGGCATATAGCGGGATCGTAATTTGTGAGTTTATTCACACGATGACGCCAATTTTTTTTTTAGCTTCATTTGAATGGAAATTAATTTTGAAGCAGTACTTCATTCAAACTTATCATGATCGATCTCTTGATACTAAGATCATTGACTGCATTGAGTAATTAAAATTAATGATGGAGGAAAATATCGAGAGTTCTTCATATTGTTCTCAAAGGTGTGTGAAATCTGCCAATCCGCACGTCTTGGCGTGGTAGAGTAGCAGATTGGCGATGGCTTAAGATGATTAAAATACAGCATTACCAAAACACACGGTTTAAAACTTCATATTGCCTTGATCGATTTTTCTTTCATAGGTAAATTAAGGATCATACTAGGATTTAAATAAATAAATAAAAGCTTTATTGTTTCCTAATTGCTAGATGTACAATGAAAAAACTTAAAGTTATGGCTAAATTCAAGACTAACAATAAACAATAGGAAGCAACCTCGGCATTTCTCAGCATTGACAACAATGCTCAGCGCTGTTTTCAGGTTGCCCCATTATTGGATTACACAAAAAATTGCGCTGCGCCTTTTATTTTACGAGTACTTTGTACTTAAACTAAAACTAAATTAATGTGATAAATACGTTAAAATGTTACAAGGGTAATTTAGGCTATTTATCCCGAAAATATTTGGGGATCTTGCACAAAAATTAAAACAATTTACAGAAGATCACGCTGAATCGATCTTGTTAAAATTTGGAGGATATTTTCAATCCTGGAGAAAGGCGCTATTTTTTATCCCAAGAAATCAAAGATACTGGGATATTTAAGATACCTAAATTCACGCAGGCAACAGCAGTAACCAATAAAGCAGTCATTGTAAGCGGTGATGATATTTGTCACCATTTCAATGCTTATTGTAAGTGGTGCCCAATTTCGCAAAGTGTCAACCATTCATCATGATTTAATCTGAACAGAAGTGACAGTAGTGAACGGATAGAGTAATAATAGCAGGATAGCACAAAGAGGGTTCAGGAGAGGACAGGGTAGCATTACATTTAGCTGTCATTTTGATTTAGTTTGGAGATTTGCTGTCCTATTGTTGTCTTAAAAATATTTACTAAGTGTATATAGAGTACGTATGTACCTAGCAGTGGTATATTTATTGGTATGTGGTATCCTTAGTACCTTATGATTTGTATTCTTCTTAGAACACCGTTTTCTTGCGAATGTTAGCAGTCATTATCAATTTTAGTAAACTCTCCTTTAAATAAATTAATCCGGTGCTTCTTCCAAATTTGGTGTGGTGGTGGTATGGTGGTGACACGAGGACTGGGTTCAAAAAAGTGTCTGTGTTTTTCTGTCAAACAAATTCTTACTAGGTGATGGGAAATTGACAATGTTTCATGAACGTATCGCGGATAGTTGAAGAGGAATCTTTGAGTTAGTTAGATACCTTCGTAATTTCCTAATATGGAATAGAATAGAATATGGCTAGTTTAATATTTGTTCTGACACCCACCCGTTGAACCATTACCGAATATTCTATAAATATGTCAAATGTTAGCAAGGATTTTACAACAATATTGTGCTTGTTACATTATGGCGTCACTAATTCCCATAGAAGCAAAATTTGTGTAGCATATTTAGCTTCAATTAGTGTGTTATTGCCAGTGAACGATATTGCTCCTTAGTTATCATTTGTGATAACCAAAGCTTGCCGCAATTTCATTGTATTAATTCTACTAATTGCAGCATTTGATTACGTATACTAATACGTATAGCTACTAATTCTTAGCATATTTTAAAATGATTTGTTGTAAAATCATAGTATGTATACTATATGTTTATGGTCAAAATAAACTTCAAAAATCTTTACTAATATATAAAGCTGAAGAGTTTTTTTGTTTGAACGCGCTAATCTCAGGAACTGCTGGTTCGAATTGAAAAATTATTTTTGTGTTGGATAGTCATTTATCGAGGAAGGCTTTAGGCTATATAACATCACGCTGCGACCAATACGAGCGAAGCATCAGTGAAAAATGTTGCAAAAACGGGAAAAATTATCCATATTTAAAATATATTCTTTTAAAAGTTTCTTAATCGCGATCATAATAACAGAAATTGACGCGGACGAAGTCGCGCGCAACAGCTAGTATAGTATAAAGTAAAAGCGTCAAAGCCTACATAATTCATAAGCCATAATAAACGACGGTTATGGGATATAAAGTTTACGTCACGCTGTTTTTATATTATTATGGAAGCCTTTCCCGAAAAATTTTTTTGTTCGGATTACCTATAAAAGTTTGTGACTAAGGAGCTATTTTTGGCGATAGACATTTTATTAAGAAAAAGAGCGTCTGAAAAACATGATTAGGTACAATAATATGGTTAATTTTCTTCTTCTTAGGTCTCTTGCAAAGACTTCCACACGCCCCGGTCTTATTTTTTTTCTTCTTATCTATCAGCTGACAGACGTCCATAGCTGGACATAGGTCTCTTGCATAGACTTCTACATGCCTCGGTCTTGCGTTGCTTCTATCCAGCGTCTCCCTGCGATTCATCTGATGTTGGTGGTCCTCCTAGTGGAGCTCTGCCTACATGGCGTTTTCCGGTGCGAGGTTGCCACTCTAGCACCTTGCGAACCCAGAGACTGTCAGTTCTTCAAATTATATGCCCTGTCCATTGCCACTAGCACGGTTACTAATTATGGATACAGAATACATAATAGTACTTCTATGGGCTTCATAAGAAGGCTCAGGAGCGTAAAGCTGTCGATGCATAGAGCTGCTTAGTGCTCGGAGTATCCCTGCGAGATCCAATCAGGAATAAGAAGACCCACAGGAGAACCAGAGTTACCGATATAAGTCATTAAGTCACGAAGCTGAAATGGTTTATTTTACTTCTTTTAAATTGAAAAATATAATAGAATGAAATAGACAAAACGAATCAAATGGAAAGATAACAGTTCACAGATAAAAAAACTAAACTGTCTGGCAAAGGTTATTTTTATAATATTGCCTTTAGCTTTTTTTCAATGTTTTATTTACGCTTGACCAGCCGAAACGTGAACCTTGAATTGAATAGGTAGGTGTAATGTACTTAGGATCAATCAAAACCAGCCCAGTACTTTTTTAGGTAAATGGTAACACAGTATGTCCTATGTTACCATTTTCCATCAAATATACGATTGCAGCGTCCCTTTGTAGCTCATAGCCTCATAGTTACACATAACTAAGAACTTTCTCATAGCTGATACATTGTTTTTCGCAAGAAACTGCATTAAAATCGGCCCATTGGTTTTTCAGAAAAATGGTAACTTCGAGAGAGATTTCAATATTCAGCTGTTTGATTATTATTTTATGTAAATCGATTCGATTAGTCGATTGATTTACACCTATAGCCTTAGTACGAGATTGTAAGTACAACTCGACAACGTTGATTTTCGGACAAAATTCAAATTCCAATTCAAAATTTACACGTAGGCCAACCTATGGCTCTAATGATACGTCAAGACTCTACCACCGGTTTGGCATTAATTAATCGGAAGATTCCTTAACAGGCTGAACAAATTTTTATGTAAGTAGATATATTTGTTCAGCGTAATTATCTAAGAAATATTAAAACTAAACCCACGTTTGAATAAAATAAACCATATCCAAATCGGTATCTCCATTAGTGCTACAGTGACAAAGACAGAGATACATACATACAAAACGATCAAACTTTTTTTCATCGGGAGTTAAAAACTAGTTCAAAGTCTGCATTCAAAACTAGCGATTTTTCCTGTTGGGGCACTGAAACTGGAGATTAAGGAAGTAACGTCCATTTCTTTTAAAGTAACATTGTTTCGATATTAGAAAACTATCAACATCGTCGAGTTGTATGAACTCGTACTAACTCTTCGGTACAGTGGTGTTGCAACTTATGGAAGTATCGTGGCTAGTACTGCCCTCGTAATTGAAAACACAGTAAGTTAAATAGAAGTTACCTTTAAGTTACTGTGTTTTCAATTACGAGGGCAGAGTAGCAATCAATACGTAAGGTCGAGCGTACAAGGCGATTTCCTGCATCGAGTGGTATATCACCGATCGCTCATAGAAAAATTGCCGGCACTGCTTTAGGTAAACTTTTAATTACAAACCAATAAAGAATTTATTTAATAAGATTGCTCTTGACTGGGATGGCAGTTTAAAATGGAAGAATGCTAATTCTAAAGGAGTATGACAGTTATCTATCCAAGCACTGCTGCTGTAAGGGACGATACAGTCTAAATGGATCAAGACTAATATGTCGCAGTAAGATGGTTGTAGCCGTGATATAGTTATATCCCTAGGGATTCTATAATCGAGTCGTAATAACCTCTATACTTATAATGCATTAGGCCAGTTACACTGTGCCCCGTGCAACCGGATTTTCCAAACCAAATTTGGTTTCGCTAGCCATATTCGCTCTCATAATCGGTTTTAGCTAGGACCGCCGTTGACGGACACGTCATGGAGGATCATATTTTAATCGACTTCTAAAAAAGGAGGAGATTCTCAATTCTTCGGAATCTTTTTTTAAATATTCCTTTTATATTGTATGTTCCTCGATGACTCGATGACGCCTGGACCGTTTTGGAAAATTCGTTTTTTGTTTGAAAGGGTATATAAACTTCCCAGGTGGTTCCAGTGTCATCAGGTCAGAATCTGATGATAGGATCCAGGAGAAATCGAGGAAACTCTTCAAATTTTATAATCATAAATGATACACTTTGTAGTTTTTTGCTTTTGAAGTCGGTTTTGTAAAAAGATTTTTTTTTTATATAGAATATTAGCCAAGTTGAACTTGACTTATATTCTCCTCTCCCCTCCAAATAAGCTGAAAGCTTGTGATAGGAGTGGATACGACAATAGCTCAACGGGTGGGGATCAAACCTGCGACCTTTCAGTTAACCTGCGACCTTTCAGTTTTCAGTCCGCACCTTTAACCGTTGGGCTATTGAGGTTTTTAGTTAGGTATTATAACAACCTAACCGACAGTAAGTATTACTGGATGGAAAAAATTTCTGGGTGGTTATAGTCTAATTATATCGTGCTCGTATCATACGCAGAGCTATATTACGGTTTATAGCTATATCCCTAAATTATGTATATCACGGCTTCAGCCATGCGACCGTTATCAATTTCTACGCGGTATCATAAGTAAACCTAATGTACCGTAACGCTTAGTTGCTTAGCGGTGTCACTTGCCAGTAGTAGAGTAAGCACTGTTGCTAGGAAATAGCCACTGGAGGGAAATGTTTTTTGAGCGTATGTATGTAAATTTAAACAAGGAAAAACCTATCCAATCTGAATTTTTAGTTGATACGTATATTTTGCGTTTTGAACATTTTTAACCGACTTCCAAAAAAGGAGGTTCCAAAGATTCTTAATTCGTCGAATTCTTTTTTTTTTTTATTGGGATCCTGGAGAAATCGAGGGAAATCTTCAAATATAGGCGCAATTGATATAATTTAAAGTGGCGTTTGAAATCGGTTTTATCTTGTCATTGAACAAAAAAAATTTTTTTTTATCCGATGACTTGTCGATGAGTCCTTGACTGCGATCTCACCTGATGGTAAGTGACGATGCAGTCTAAGACGGTAGCAGGCTAACTTGGAAGGAGTATGGCAGTATACAATGAAACAATCATAATAAATTGTTATATATAACATATAAACACATACAGAAATAATTTATAGATGATTATAACCTAAAGCGTGCAATTAATCTCAAAACCTAGTTAGTTAGTGGCACCGGTCATTCCACAGTATCCATAAGCGAGCTATTTTCAGGCAATTTCGGACAAATCCATGATATCAAAGTGAGCTCAGTAATCCCTTTATAGCGCGTCACGATACAGATTATAACAGCGACCTGAATCTTCAGCGATAAGCTTTCCACCGTTGAGTTAGAGACCGTAGAGATGCAAATCTCAATAGCCCAACGGTTAAGGTGCTAAGAAGTTTGAAATGCCTAAATTCTTGGATATTTAATCCAAAATATCAACATAATTGTTTTTTTAATAGATTATTATTTAACTTTATAGTACCTACCTACCTCTGTATGTTCTCACTAGTTTCATAATCGAGGGCTTTTGAAATCTCTTCCTTAGAAATAAGTTGTTCTCTGGTATTACATAAATAAATAATTGTTGATTCAAGCCGTAAAGAAAAATTTAGAATTAAAGATAAAGAAAGATTCAAGAAATATTTTTAATGCAACAAAATTGTATTTTAACCGATCCCCTTTTATAAAAAATATTCCCAAAGAGTACCCATTTTTGTCATTGCACTCCAAAAGGGCAGAAGCTTTTTAATTAGTTCTTGCACACAAAAGGTCTTCAAAATATAAATATTTTTAATTGAGAATTTTATTTTTATTCCATATTACACTCGTGTAAAATAGTTTTTCGCGAAACTCAACTAAATCAGCGCGAGCGTGCCTGCTCCGGCACCCTGTTTTCATCAACTCATTCACGTTTCTTATTTACTGAACTCTATTTTCACGCTCTATTTTCTGAATTACCTGTACCCTGGATATGGATAATACTTAGTTACTTTTAACCCGGAAATATTATTTTTTTTGGCTTTTAAGAAGCACTTCAGTGTTTTGTCCTCTAGTCTAGTTTTGTTTGATATCACAACTCTAGTATATGGCAGCTCTCTGCTTCTAATCCCATTAATAACAGTCTATGGATTAACTATGGCGCGTTACATGAGACAAAATTTATTGCATGCCAACCAAAATGTTATGGGAGTAGCAGTGGCATAACTATAGCGTTTGAGGCCCGTGGCAAATTCATCGTATGGGGCCCTCCCTTCCCCAATATAAAGAAGCTCAACCAATGAGATACCTGACCGGGGGCCCCTTCAGGCTGGGGCCCGTGGCATTTTGCCGTCTTGCCACCCTATAGTTACGCCCCTGGGGTGGTAATGACTAAAATTACAAAGAGTAAAGGGAATTAGATAATACAATATCTTTCAACATTGTAGACTATATAATTATCACAGTGGAACATCCTGGATAACATAGGAAAATGAATATGTGAGATAAAATCGTTCGCACGAGTCTCTTCGAGATCTGCTTATTAAATTTACGTAATTAAGCTGGTAGCCCAAGGAATAGACTCCTGGACGTGACCTCATAATAAATGTTGCTTACATTTACAAATAAATAAAATTATACATAAATTATTAAGAATGATATTAAACTAGCTTTTGCCCCCGCGACTTCGTCCGCGTGGAATTAGATTTTGGGGTGGAATTTTCAAAAACTATGACACACGTACTTCTTTATTTTTAACTGAAAGCTCTAATACCAACGTTGATGGAAACAGCTTGAAAAATGACGGAGTTTCATATAAATTTCCATCCCCTATTTAAACCCCTTAGGGGTGGAATTTCCAATAATCCTTTCTTAGTGTGCGCCTACGTCATAAAAGGAACCAAGTGTAAAAATTTCAAGTTTCTAACTTCAGTAGTTTAGGCTGTGCGTTGATATCTCAGTCAGTCAGTCAGTCAGTCAGTCAGGACTTTGAATTTTATATATATAGATACAGGGCTCCCAAAACAAGTTAAATACACGTCCGCTGTTAGTTATAGTGTTTTAACTAATATTCTTACTATGCTTTATATCCCTTAGTTAATTTTATAAAAGCAAAAGTGTGGTTGTTTGTTGGTTTGTCCTTAAATCACACCACAACGGAGCAACTGATTGACGTATTTGCAAGGGTAAAGCTGTTGAGGAAGGGTTTAGTCAGAAAATCAAAGAGTTCCCGTGGGATTTTAAATACTAAATCTACGCGAACGAAGTCGCGGGCGTCAGCTAGTTAAATTATAATTGAAAGTACAAAAAGTGCATCAACTGTTCGTGACGTCACAGTTCTCTTTTTCATACAAGCTGCCATACTGTGCGTTTATTCAGAGGTTCGACAAAGATTCTTATTACTGCGTCCCAACGGCTTATCGTGTAATTAAGGCCACTTGACTTATGATCCTGACTTTTTCCTGTTAGGCTGGCTACAAGTGGGCTACAATCACCCAAAAGTTACAAGGACATTATTAGTGTAGCAGTTTGTTGGTTGGTAATCTCCCTCATAACTGCCACACTACTCATGATTTTTGTTGATAAATGAGGTAGGTATCGACTTGAGGTACTGAGTGCCTGTCAAATTCGAATTCAAAATTCAAAATTTATTTATTTCATATAGGCCAACTTGTAACTCTTATGACACGTCATAAATCTACAACTGGTTCGGAATGCAGATTTTGCTGACAAGAGCCGGTAAGAAACTCAGCAGTTGCTCTTTAAAAAAAAAAAATTTACAATTGGCAACAAAACTATGCTATGTATACAGTGCTTCCACAATGAAGCTTCAAAAATGCATACGTAGTAGGTACACACAAATCAGAACCTGCGTGGCCCTGCCATTCCAAAGCCGGGTAGGCGGAGCCACCACTTCATCATGGCCGCCCGCATGCCTGAAGTCACCTCTCATTGTATATTGGAAATACTAGCTAATATAATAATAGGATTTTATCTGCAACTTATCCCGCAGCAGTTATTTTTCCCTTTAATAGGTATGTACCTACTTACCGCGCCAAATAGTTTTTAAGGTTCCATACAAAGAGGGTGCCAACAGGACTCTTTTACTAAGCCTCCGCTCTCCGTACGTCCGGCTGTCTGTCAGCGGGCTGTATCTCATGATTCATAATAGGTAGAATAAAGGAGAATGAACAGCACTGTATGGAATTTAGGCCAGTAACAAATATTTTTGTGTCGTAAAATGAATGATTTTGCTCACAGAATGTGTATTTCCGTTGCCGCTATAACAACAAATCATAAAAAAGTTAAAAAATGAAAGAGTAGATCTTAGTAATTTAGCTGTTCCGACTCGCTCTTGGCCGGTTTTATTTATGTATTCACGTGTGACCATTATAATTAAAATGATTTTAATTCGATTTTATTCGCACGATGTCAACAAACCAATTTGAAGTTTTTAAATAAATCGTGATCTATAACGATAATGTACTTATACGATAATGTCAAGGCAACATTTTAGATTGGTAATTCATTCCGTTACCGTTTCGTTATTGTCTAGTATCACGACAATTTGCGGATTTAGTTGATATTATACTTATGAGTAGTTCGAGCAAAGTAGGTAAATATTTAGGCTATTTACTTTGCCCTTTAGTAGATTATTGAATGCCAAACTTGACAAACTAAATTGATGGCTATGGAAGTAGTTGGAAGTAATTGTTTATGGAGCGTATTAGTAATTTGATGAAAAATAACAGTAGGTATACCTACCTATAGGTGTAGTAATATATTCGATTATTATTTTGGAACAACACTTTTGCAGTTCTAAAGCAAAGGTTACACCTGAAATGGTGTTATTTTTTTTTTTTTTGTAAGTAGCAGTACCAGGGGTAACATTAATTGCGCGTGATACTACTATCAATGTGTTTGGAGTCTCGTAGTACCGGGGGGTGTTATGTCTGGTAGTACCAGACACTTCGACAGTACCACGGGAAAAAAATCTCCCGTGTTACTACCAGTAGAATCACTGGTAGTCAATTACATCCGCCTTCAACTTTGATCAAAAAATCAATACTGTTTTAATGTTAACGAGGTTAAAATAGGACCATCTGAGATACCTATGAAAAATGTCTTGTGTTTGGAATATCCGAGATTGTATAGAGATAGCCGACTAAGCACAACTTATCTTATAAGTGAAGGGCAAGATAACAGACAACCTTCATAGTAGAGAGGCAAGAGAAGAAAAAGTGATGCTAGGCATGCCCTTGCTTTCCCTCACTTACCTGTCACTGTTCACAATTTACCCTAGGCTAGTCAGAGAATTATAGACAACCAAATAGTCAAAATAATAACGCCTTGAAAGTATATCTTGCTAGGCAATCTAAGCATGTTATAGTGCGGTCGCCGAACAGAAAGAATTTCGTACATTAACCTGTTACTACCTGTCTCTGTCACTCCCGCTTTAAAATAATGCGTCACGCTCGCACAAATGCAATGACCGCCGTCCTCGGGGATAGTAAACCTTTTACTTGCAAATCTAAGGTTTGTTTTTGTTTGCTTGTGAATTGAATTTAGGGTGTCTAGATCATAATGTAGACAAAACTGTACATTATTTCGTTATAACTGTGACAGGCGAGACGTCGTCGGAAAGTAGTTACTCCGATACAGAGAAATCGGACTTTGATTTTTGAAATTTCATTTTTTTATTTCTATGTAATAAGTTAATATAACTCGATTATAATAACTGTTTAAAAATAAATAATTTATTTAATAAGCTACTAATTTTTTTTCTCCTTCAAATATTTTATATAAACCGCACTTAATAGAAAAATGTTTGTGACCACTGTCAGTAGGCAAAGAGGTCATTGTACGAAATTCTTTCTGTTCGGCGACCGTACTATAGTATCACGGATCTTCAATGGAATGTGGTGTGTGCAAGGTAACAATGCAATTCAAATATTCTTTCAACTCACGAGGGCGCGTGAGCTGTACTTCTGGTTACGGCGTGTACATGCACATTGCATAAGTATGCGTGCCTGTCCGGAGCCTAGGTGGGAGCGGTCAGGCGCTTACCTATATAGATACGACGCTAACATTTACATGCTCGTGAATTGCAAGAACTATACCAGAAAGTATTTGGTATTACCACTCTAATGTGAGAGATAGATCACGTTGATGCCTTGACATTAGTCGTTTAAGTTATTTTCAGCGAAGGGTCCGTAAATGTGTCGATTGATATGTACTTGTACAATGATGAAATAGATATAGATAAAATGAATAAATAATTCACATCGAATTCGTAATGCGAATGTGTGTTTGATTTTTGGTTTGCCTATCAATCATGCTGCAACAGAGCTACGGATCCCTTGATTTTTTTTATTCGATGACAGCTAAGATAGTCCTTGACTGCGATATCACCTGGTGGTAAGTGACGATGCAGTCTAAGATGGTAGCGGGATAACTTGGAAGGGGTATGGCAGTGTACATTCAACCTATATTCCTAATCGGTTTCTACTCGCCATCGTGCCGGAACGCTAAATCGCTTGGTGGCTAATCTTTGACGGTAGGGTGATAACTAGCCACGGCCGAAGCCTCCCACCAGACCAGACCAGAGGCAATTCAGAAATTATAAATTCCTGAATTGACTCAGTGTGTGCTTTAAGGCATTAAAACCGATAGCTTAATGATTAAACTGAAAAAATCAGAGAAATGAATAGTTGGCAAAAACAAGTTAATAGGTCACCTCGTATAAAAAAATAATACGTATTATGCCATAACATTTTTATAGTAGGCAAGTACAATTTAAAAAACCTTACAAAAATTTTCAATGTCATTTTCAAGCATTTTCACGCATTCGTAAGCAAACAACAATCCACAAAAAATTGCAATCTTACGGCTTTGTCCTATACCTACGTCTAGCTGATACCGCGTACCATTCCAAAATATCGTGGAAATTCTTTGTATTTCCGGGATGAAAAGTGATTTTAATTATTGTAACTATTAAGCTATTGCATAGCTTCTATCGCGGGCCTTCAGCGTGGAGGCCGAATCCAGAAATTCCGTAATGAAAATAACCTGACACGGGACTCCTCTCAACGCTAGATGGCGTTGATAAAAAATGCTATGCAATAGTTTTACCGCGGCAGTCCCCGAATGCCACATGTCTTTTTTTTTTTTAAATTAAAGTGTTAACCTACACTATCCGAATAAAATCCAAAATATCCGAATAGATTTAAGACTTAAGAGCTCCATTGTAATATGGGGTCTTGGAAAAGTAGATCGACAACTGTAATGTGTCGCTATTAGATGTCGCTAACAGTTGCTATAAAAATTGGTTGAAAAAGTAGGATACATATCACTAATTTTGTGGCTGACGTAGGGTTCAATTTGGCTGTAGTGTAACGGTTAACACACTCAGGGTGTGACAGTTGATAATGATTATCAAAAAAAAATTCGGGTAAAGGCTTCGCTTGAAAAAAATTAAATCGCTCAATATCAGATTATAACTTAGACCAAACTCCCCACTTCCAGATTCCATTAGCACGGCGAACATGAAAAAGATTTTACTACGCGAAATATTGCTCAGCAAAAGTGTAGCGCGAAATATCATCGTTGAATATTGTATGGTGTTTCCGACATTGAGTTGTGTGCTTAAGTGCTAAGTTGTAAATATTTTGTGTTCGCTAATGTTTTCTTTCGATTAAGTTAGTAGTAGTAAAAATATCGCTTTCCCCTTGTCCAAATTGCTCAATAAAATTGACTAAAATATTGACCAAATTGACTGGGGTCCGGGGACTCGAGCTCTTTATAAAGAGCTTACAAAATAGGTCATCGATTTTACCAGGGATCCAAGAGCTGGCAGCTACCTTGGTCAAAGAGTTAGTTTGGCTAAAAGAAAGGCGCAATGTTGCCAGCATCTTGGGTAGGTATCTACTAGTATGTCGCAATGGGGTGACATCGAAGAGGTTTTAGATTTATTTTAGCTTTAATCTTAGATGTGTTTTAATTTTAGAAATATTTTCGTATTAATTATTTATTGTTCATTATTTTGAGATACCTATTAGACTTTAATATTCTAACTTTTGTTAGATGACCTATAACTTATTTTGTTTGTAACTCCTATGTATAAATCCTATACAACTATTCTCAGATATTTATAAGACCAGTCAATTCAGAAATTATAAATTCCCAAATTGCCCCCAAATCGAACCCGAGACCTCCCAGTTATAAGACCACAGAGCTCACCACCACGCTAAGGAGGTCGTCATTTAATCACATGTTTCAGTTTAAGGATGTCTCCGGCAGCGTCGTTTGGCGAACGATGGGCCCGCGACAACCTGGACAGAGAAGCCTCGCCTGAGGAACTCCAGACCCTCAACTTATTCCCTGCCACCTGCGGAGGAGATGTGGCAGAAGCGGCTAAGAGAGCCAGGAGGTATTACGCGGCACGAGGCGCTGGCGGCTTGAGGGAGCTATGGCACAAAAGCAATCCTGATGATGAGGACATACTATCCAGCTGTCAAGATGCGTAAGTATAGATAAACCTTACCACTGTACTTTAGCCCTTGACTTATGACTTTAGATCGATTGCAAAGTGACCTTTGACATCCTTTGGTATTTAATTCTAGATGATGCCCGTGTGGATTGCGGCTATTAATTCCCGCGGGAACTCTTTAATTTTTCCGGATAAAATGTAGCTTATATTTTAATCCTGGATATGAGCAATCTCCATTCAAAATTCCAACCAAATCGGTTTATTCTTTGTGGCGTGGAGAAGTAACAGACGTCCATCCATCCATCCATACCCACAAACTTTCGCATTTACAATATTAGTAGGATAAATGCGAAAGTATCTTTATTTGTTGATTTGCTGCTTAGTTCTTCAATTACTTAGCAACAGATCAATGTTTCTTCGTGATTTTCTCATGGTAGTTGCCTCTTGATTGATGCCATGTTGGATTTGATTGGCGCCATTTTGGCGCTGTAAACGCTAAACAGATTTACGAATGTCTCTGGAACTAATAGGTATAATTAATTTATGATCTAATTATTTTTGTTGTATGATTTCATAGATTAATTATTATTATAGAGGTAGATGCACCATTTGCAATATTATTAGTTCCAGAGATACTCGTATGTTACTAGTAAAAGTAATGCTTCAAATTGATTCATAATTGGACGCACATTTGCAATAAAGAGTCAACCCACACAACTTATCAATTAAAAAGTTAACTTTATTCCTTTACATTATGTATGTATTTTATTTGACAAAGGTTTGTGGGTTAAAACGTTATTGAGTATGTGCGTCCAATTTAGGCTGTCATTTGTATAGCAAGTCCAGTGTTAATCATAGATTAGTTATAGAGGTCAGTGTTTTCATAAAAAATGTTTGTATTTCAGTTACATCGTCCCATTGCGAACCAGGAGCGTGGGCGGGCGGCGCATGACCCTGGTCCGCCTTCCGGCACCCACGGCGCTAGACCGACCTCTGAGCGCGAGGGCCTTCCTCTCTAGATGGCTCATGATATTGGATATAAGGTAAACGACAAAGATTAATTAAAACTCTAGGTCATGGCTCTTCATCTACAGTCTACACATTCATTTAATCATCGTTTATACATTTAAATTTTAATAAACCCACTAATATTATAAAGCGTTGTGTGTGTGTGTGTGTGTGTGTGTGTGTGTGTGTGTGTGTGTGTGTGTGTGTGTGTGTGTGTGTGTGTGTGTGTGTGTGTGTGTGTGGCGCGGGCATTCTCTGCTTGAAATGATGAATTAATTTGTTTTACTGTGCATAGTTATGAATTAAGATGCAATTAAACTATTTTATGTCTAACTGATATTTAACATTAAAACAATCGACGCATTAGCGTCAATTACACCCGGTGAAGTAAAACTTTTAATAGCGCAAGTGTCTAAATATGTACCTAGCTATAAAAGCGGAGTGCTTTTAAAATGATCCCTGAAACTTTAAGCCAGATGAGCAACTTTCAAGAGAGATATAACTATTCCTCATTTAAATTCTACATTACATAAAGTGGATTTAACTTTACATTTCAAGGCTAATATGAGACAAGAAACTTAACTGAACAATGAAATAATTAGAGCATTTAAATTTTGCATTTTTACTTATTAGCTTTTTAGTGTAGTAGCCCTGTGATATAGTATATACAACGTGTGACACAAATGTGTGAGTTAACCCTGAAGGAGGTGAATGTGCTCATGAAAATGAGCAACTTTCCCCAAGGAACATAGGTCGAAATGTGAAAAAAATAATGTGGACCTTCCATTCAAAATTGACGATCAGTTGATTGATTTACTATGGATGATAATGATTTACGGCTGCGGATAAATATAAAAGGAAAAGGTGACCGACTGATCTATCAACACGCACCTCGAATCACTGGACGGATCTTGTTGAAAATTGGCATAGAGATTATGACGTGGGCGCTCGCAAATTCAACAGCTAATTGGGGGGCTAAGGGGTTTGAAAAGTCGAAATTTAATGTGAGCGAAGCTGCGGGCTAGTAAACTTACTATATCATCAGGGATAGTGCAAAACCGCGTATGTACATTTGGTAAAAACCGCGGATCTACACGAGTCACAATTTTACAGAGGACGTTAAAACTTTATTTTCTTATTTCTACGGCTATTGGGTTAAGTTTTACACAGAGATTATTAATTCATGTGTTCTATGTATTGATAATAAAAATAGATATCTTTTAAAGTGATTAATTTAGTCGCTACGGCACTTACGCGGATTTGATTTGACTACAAACGTATGAAAATGGATTTTAAGGATTAATGCTAGTTACGCGGATTTGCACTATCCCCGACGATATGTCTTGTGGGTTTCACAAAAATACCTTACTAAGTCCAGTCTAAGCTAAGCATTTGATCGCAAATTCCGTAGAAAAGAACTTAATTTTTAAATAGACAGAAAGTTATATTTCAACATCCGTTTTCCTTTTTCAGATTACGTGAGGACCCAACGCCCGGTGAAGAAGTTGTTTTCATAGATGTGTGTGATTTACAACCTTCCCATCTCAAGAACCACTTCAGAGGCTCGTACTGGAAAGATTTCGTATGGTGTATGAAGGTAATAACTAATTAAAGAAACTTATTCATATTATATAAAAAAAGTTTTAAACATCGAATTATAACTCTTAGAACGGAAGTATCTGCCAAAGTTCCGATCCAAATGTAAGATTCAAAACAACCAATGAATGTGTGAGTGCCATGTAATTATTTTCTGTGTTGGTACTGATAATTACTTTTTTGATGGTTATTATGATGACCTATGACACTCTTTTGCAGCACATTACGTCATTTTTAATTATTTGCGAGCTCGTCGTACTAACGCAACGATACTACGTTTACTGCTTACGGCCGATACGACCTTTAATGGCTTTTCATCGGGTCGATTATTGCGCTTCTTGCGTTATAGTTTGATGGTTCTAACTAGTACCTACTAAAATTATAATTATATTAATTAGTTTAAGTTCCTGAGACTTTGTCGCGAGCAATTTAAATAGTATTTGATGATTAGATATTCAGATATTATTTACTTACAGGCGACAAAATTTTTTTCTTCATCCATACCTCCATACTTTCCATTTATTAAATACAAATGTGGTTGACTTTTTGTCTCTTTTTGCTTTTTATCCGAAAAATCAAAAGATCGGAATTTTTGATTTTCCTTTAAAATTTTTTGACCAAGTTAGGGATAGTTTTGTATGTTTGTCTGTTTAGTTGTATCTCCTGAGATACAACTAAACAGACAAAGACTAAGAGACCTCCTTTCACTCCGCAAAAAAATTAACATACCTTCGAATAAAAACAAACTTCAAATTAATTATAAAGTCGTCTACGATTAAATTACTTGAAAAATCGACTTAAATGTGCGCGACAGGAAAGTCTTTTAAAGTTTTGCACTGAAAAGTTTTAAATTCGACGCCGTAAATTACCTTTTCATGCTGCATAATTTTGCTAACGGTCTCTTTTGACTATTTTACTTATGAATGGATTAAAATCTCTACAGTTTTCAAACTTGATATCCATTGTTACATAAAGTATAGTACCTACCAAAAAATATATAGGGCATCTTTCACCAAACTCTATACACATATTTATTGTTAATTTATTATGTATAATATTATGTTCAATTTCTTAAATGTATTTCCTCACTTAATTAAGCATGTCATTTTTTAATAAGTGTTCATTAACTTCATCTCTATTCATATTCTTTATCCACGCGGGCATCATCTAGTCCTTACTACGAGTATTCTTTCTTTACTAATATTATAACTGGAAAGTGTGGTTGTGTGGTTGTGTGTTGGGTTGTCCTTCAATCACGCCGCAACAAAAGAACGAACCGACGTGATTTTTGGAGAGTGACATAGGCTACTTTTTATCCCGGAAAATCAAAGAGTTCTCGTTATTTAAAAAAGTAAATCCAAGCTAGCGAAGCCGCGGGAATCAACTAGTCAAGTAGTAGAGAATATAATAATGATGGGCCGTATCATAAAAAATAAGTATATATAGTTACGTATAAACATCATATGCCTATCTGTTAGTAACTGTCCGTATGAATTTTTCAGTCAGTCTACCCAGTGAGGTTCTCCGAAGTGCACATAATCAACACGCACCGCCTGAAGACGATGTCGCTGCTGCTGCTGCACATTGGATTGTACCCGTGGCGACGCAAGATCGTTCATCTGCACACCAACGGCGAGCAGATCAACAACGCCATGGCAGTCGACCACTTCCCCATAGAAGGGCTTCCCCACGAGTACGGCGGGAAGGCAGGAGCTATGAAGGATCTCAATGGTTAGTTCTCAATTCAGTTCTTTATTTGCATTTATACGGGTACAAACTACTAGTTAGTAATCGTTAAAATAACAATATGTAATCTGCCATTTTGTGGCGGCCATCTTGAACCGATTTTCATCAAACATAGCTAAGAACACTCCCGACTAATTCACCTTGCAAACGTAAATAAACTTTACGTAAAGAGACTCTTACTTAGAGGATGGTTTTACCATGTGTACTAGGCGCCTAGAAGTAGGCCGGCGATAAGTAATGACACAGAGAAACAAAAATATACTTTATTTTCTCTATGGTAATGATGATGTTCTTTTGCAGATGAATGGACAAAGAAGCTTTTACTCAACTCAAAATGGCTGCAGATGGAAAATCGGAAATTCTATGAAACGGAGCTGAAACCACAAATGAAGCACCGCTCGCGACATAAGAGTGCTGTGAGGAACCTGTGCAACACAAACGCATCATACGACATGCTCACACGCGCACACTCATGCAGATCCCTCTGTAAAGAAGATCTCGAAGAAGGGGCCCACGGTGCTTATAGGACTTTGAAAGTGACGGATAGGCACTTCTACGTATGAGGACTTGTAAATTGTGTGACTTCCGTGATAATGATTTTGTGTTCTTTTTCGTATACAGTTCCTAATACACCAAAATAATGTAACCAGAGGACTTAGCATTAAAGATTTCGGTACGCAATCATATCTAAACCCTGACTGAACCACGAGGGCACGTGGCTTATGGTTGTGTGTGTGTCGTATCTGTATAACGTTGGGAATAGTGCAAAACCGCGTAACTAGCATTAGAACATTAAAATCCATTTTCATACGTTTGTGGTCAAAGCAAAACCGCCTAAATGTCGTAGCGACTAAATTAATCACTTTAAAAGATTTTATCAATAGTTACATAGAATACATGAATTAATACTCTCTGTGTAAAAATTAGCCCAATAGCCGTAGAAATAAGAAATTTATAAAGTTTTTTAAATTTATATACCTTCCCATGTAAAACTTGGACTAGTGTAGATCCGCGGTTTTTACCAAAAGTACATACCTACGCGGGTTTGCACTATCCCCGATGATAAGCGTTAGCGCTCGAGAGCTTGCTCGCGCCTGACCGCTCCCACCTAGGCTCCAGACAGGCACGCACACAGCACACTTACACAATGTGCATGTACACGACGTAACCACAAGTAAAGCTGTTCGATAACTGTGCGTACATTGTCTTTTATAATGAAAATTAACTCTTGGGAGAACGTCATCATGATTTGACTTCGCAATAGTAAGGGCCGATTTCATCAACGTAAAAGTGCTTTATGAGCGTAAGTGGCGAGTGCGAGCAATATTTTTAAAATAATAACTATTGGAACATCTAATTTATTCCACGGTTAAAAGTCATTCGACGTTGGTGAAACCGGCTCTAAGTGACAGATTAATTGAGAGAGTACATATCAAGTTACAATTTAAATGTCATAGATAATAGAGGGCCCTGTCACAGGTACGATTCTGTTTTGTACATTTTGTAACAAAATAATGTGTTCATTTTCATACAAATGTTTTTCGTATGTTTTCAAGAAGCTAAATTGCTTTGCTCCGAATATCTAATTCTGTTGTTATTGCGTGTTATTGACATTTTCATTTTTCTTTCTTCCTTTGTGTTTTATTTTTGAAATAAAGCCTATGACACATTACATCAGCTAATACTTTTATTTGTACAGCTGTCGCAACCACTTTCTTAACCGACTACGTACCTAACTGATAAATAATTAATCCTTACAACTATTATCTAAATATATAAAAGGAAAAGATGACTGACTGACTGATCTATCAACCCACAGCTCAAACCACTGGTTGGATCAGACTGAAATTTGGCATGCAGATAGCTATTATAACGTAAGGATCCGCTAAGAAAGAATTATTGAAAATTCAACCCCTAAAGGGATAAAATAGGCGTTTGAAAAATCGAACTTAGCATGAGCGAAGCCGCGGGCATAAGCTCGTTACCAATATTAATGTTAGTTTTTCTGTAGGTTTTTCCTTCAATCACGTGGCGATAGTTCTTGCAGTGTGAGATAGGCTACGTTTTTATTCCGTAAAACAAAGGATTTACGCGGAATGGAAAATTTTGCGGGCAAAAGCTAGTGGTTCAAATACAACTTGTGAACGTTGAACATTCGTATGCAAATTTAAAATGGCCGCTGAAAGTTTAATGTTACGAAATTAATGATAATATGATAGACGTTTTAATTACCGGCGTCACTCTGGCGCTAAGTTACAGTAACAATAGCCTCCCCAACGGTACCACTTACCCTGGAGATATTCAAAGTCTACTTAGAAACCTACTCTATTTTAGACGCTAAATACTCGTAATATAGGATTGAGAATTGAGTGCATGCACTCAATGATAAAATTTCAAATAAACATCACGTGCAATGTCTCTTTATATGGATGGTGAACGTTATAACTGTTGTGATTGGTTTACACTGTTCCAGTAACTGGATCCAGTAAGCTTATTCCAGCGCGGGACTGGAATGGATGGTGTTAGTCTTCTTCCTCATCATCATTTCATGCTGCGGATAGACAATGAGGCCTTAAAGGCTTTATCCATACGCCTGTGATTAAAGCAACGCAATCTCCACTTCAGAATGCGTCTGCCTCATTAACCATCGGTTCTACAGTAGAAATTACCTGCTCGTTTCATATTTCGCTTGCAGCTAATCTAGGAAACAATCATCATTTTCTTTATCTGGACCAATCGCAGGCAAAGGGCTCCTCTCAGAATTAAAAAGTTTTAGGACATAGTTCACTACGCTGGCCAAGTGCCGATTGATAGATATCACAACCATTTGAGAAAATTCTGGAGAACCTCAAGTTTGCAGATTTTTTCACTTCCTTCAGCACTTCCTTCAGGAAGAGGCCTGGAATTTGAACCTCAGAACTGCTGACCTCCCCTGAAAAGTAGACCGAAGTCCTAAAGCCTAGTAGCCTAAAGCTATAAACGTTGTATATAATAAACTCGTTCGTCTGGACCCAAGAGGCTCTGTGTATGTCTGTAAATCAAGATGTCGCTGGACTGGAATACAGAATTACTCGTACACACTACTGGAATTATGTGAACCAGGCATAAATAAGGACGCCAGGCGTTTCATATCCGTGCATTGCATTAGAACAATGGGTCTTTAGGGAGTGAGGGGCTCAATATGACATCAGCTGAAGGTTGCTAAAAATTAAAATCTGCATTTATCTCGGAAGTTTTTTTATTAATCCATTGCAAGCCAGTAATTCCAACTTACGCAAGTGACGATGCAATTTTTCAAAATATTGCACTGAATCTACGATTTCTGAAAACTTTTCTTTTAGTTTTCTTTAGTTCATAATATAAAATCCGGAAATATCCATAACATGTAGTGGCTCGAGCCACTTTTTTCTGATAAAACTGGAAGTAATTATGAAAACTTCACGTCACCTAGAACAATTTTGCTATGATGTAAAAAGTTAAGTTCCTTGTTTCGTTAAAAGACCCTTCTTAAGGCAAAAACATATTACACAAAATATTAAACAGGGTACCTACCTAAAAGTACTTCCAAGCGCAAAAGTTTGGAATAATTCCGGCTTCCGTTTTTCCAACTAACTATAATGTGGGTGTCTTTAAATCAAGAGAGAATAGGCATCTTCTAGGCAAGCGCGTACCATCTTAGGCTCCATCTTCACTCACCCTCAGGTGAGATCGCAGTCAAGCGCTAGTCTATACATTAAAAAAAAAACCCCCTACCACCTTGAAAGGCATTATCATAAGGCTGAAAGCTAAATGACTTTTTGAGATTAACGCTCTCAAACAGACAGGTGTTTTATCTGGTGAATGTGATGACCATGATAATTTATAAGACTAACTTTCAATCATACAGTCTACGAAAACAAACGAATTACATAACAAAACGATTACATATAACTTACAAGGGCTTGACGCAGACGGACGCAACGATCCTTACCATTAATTCTAAATATAGGTACAAACAAAAAGGTACCTTAGTTTTAGTAACATTAAGCCTGTTTTACAATAAAAATGAATGCTTACGTGTAAGTAAAACATGTCTTAAGTCTATAGGAATAAAGGCTAATTTTAGGAGTCGGTCTCTATAAACAATGGGAGCGCCAAATAGCAACAACGATTCATATGGGTGCATGCAATCCGATACGCACTAGTAAATTAATGCTAGCCACGATTTTTTAATCATAAAGTTAAACACGATTATTGCTCTATTAAAACTTTATGATCAACGTTACATTTGAAACTTAATATGTATGGCTATGTTAGAAACTATTGATGAGAAGCCAGACACAAGTCGTACGTAAAATTCACGATCATCGCCGTCGCTCAACATGCACTTAGAACATTTTAATTTTCGAACCGGTGCACGGTGGTAGATTCATGGCGTGTCATAAAAGCTACAAGTTGGCCTACATGAAATAAATTTTGAAAAGTCCGTATATTACTCTATTAAGAGCGCGTGTCATGGTTAATCTTCAGATGCAGCCTTGGTAGCATGGGCGGGAGAAATTTTATCCCCGGGAAAAGGATAAAACGTTTATCCCCTCGCTTAGCTTTATCCACCCGTCGAGCATGGGCACAGCGGTGGAAATAACACTCAGTGGATATACTTATAGAAATATACATCGCCTTCTTCTCTGTCGCCATGCTTTAGCATAGGAAAAAGATAATTTTATCCCCTGTCAGTGGATAAAATCGGGGGATAAAACTTTTATCTCCTGCCCATACTACCAGTGCTGATTTAATACCAAATTGTCCCCACCGGGAATCGAACCCAAGACCTCCCAGTTATAAGACAACAGTACTCAACACTGCGCCAGGGAGGTCGTCAAGTGAATGCAAAGAAAAGATACACATATGTAATTAAAATACAACGTAAACATTATTATAACGTTATAAATAGAGCATGGTCACCCTAATGCTGTAAAAATGATTTACTTCAGTTGTGATGTAGGATATGGAATTGTTTCGAAGTCGAAAATACAAGAACTAAACTGGTTGTTCTGAAAGTTTAATTAATTATTGATTTCGAAATATAATATTATTAGGTACGTAGGTACGTAGGTAACACTAGGTAATATTTCTTACAACCACAAAAAATAACTATTAGGTACGTAATAGAAAGTAAGTATCCTCTGTTCTAGAAAAATAATTATATTTCCTCTCCTTAATTTAACTTTCTGTTTATTTAGTTGTGGGCTAATCACTTAAAAACACTGGACCGATTGAGACGAAACTTTTACATTTTCAAAGAGAGTTATGCCAATTTCCTAAATACGCGTTGGATGAAACGTTACTAGTTCTTTAGTATCTTACATTTGGGAACCAAGTAAAAACTAGATACTTGTAAGTTTATGAGCAAAATCAAACCTTATTAATATTTTTGAAAATCATGACACGCGCTGCTATAGTACGTTTATCTCACGAAGTTACGGGCGCTTTACTTGTGGTTACGTCGTGTACATGCACATTGCGTAAGTGTGCGTGCCTGTCAGGAGCCTGTGGGAGTGGTCAGGCGCGAGGAAGCTCTCGCTCACACTTATACAGATACGACACACACACAACCATGAGCCGCGAGCCCTCGTGAAATGAAAGAACTAAACCTGTGTTTTACCTGTACAAAACATATTCTACATAAACATTTTTTGTCAGCAATTTTAATTGCACTAAAATTATGTATAAATTTAACGGTTTCGGTGTGCGGTTTCGACTCGATGTAAGTCTTTTTTGTCGGCTATATATAATTCCGTTATACTTATACAAACTTTACGGTAGCACAACAAAAAACTGCACGACTTTTACACCTTTTTAACTCTTTTTAACCGTATTGCTTATAAGTAGTTAATAGTTTTCGTAACGTTTGCGTGCTGAAGTTTTTCGCTTTGATGTTGCGAAGAGCAACCGCAAAATAATAAATGCGAACCGGACTCACGCATACAGGGTTCCGTAAATTCGTCGTGTAAAAAAATACAAAACTCTGATTTTTATTATTTACTAGCTTTTCCTCGCGGCGGCGGCGTTAAGTTCGATTTTTCAAACCCCTATTTTACCCCGTAATTTTTAAAAATCCTTTCTTAGCGGATGCCAACGTCATAATAGCTATCTGTTATTTGCCAAACCAAATTTCAGCTCGATCTGTCCAGTGCAAGTGGACAAAGCTGTGCGTTGATAGATCAGTCAGTCAGTCAGTTAATCAGTCACCTTTTCCTTTTATTTTATTCCTAATAAAATAGGAATTACAATACCTAATTCATAAAATTGTTCCTTGACAATTACCACTGAATAGGTAAATTACTTACCTATTTAGTGAGTAATACCGTTCCGTTTGGCATCCTTTGTGTACGGAACCCTAAAAAAGAAAACAATCGTTGCAATTCGGTCACATGCACGAATCATGCCGTGATGAAAGAGATAATGCGTTGTAAAATTTTAATATACAGGGTGGAAATACTCGTTTTTACTCACAACTGAATAGTATGTATTTCTTGTTACCATTTTTCTAACAAAACTTTTGGGCTGATTTTGATGCAGTTTATTGCTTTACAATGTCCTCCCGACCGAATCCGGCCACGGCGGCCAATCTCCACAGAGATTAGCCATCTGCGCGAGAGATATTATAGTGCACAAGTGTGTACGCAAACACAGGTGCACTCTCTATTCCCTCACTCTCATAGTCCGATGGGACGGAAAATCCGACACGACCGGAAAGAGATCAGGCGTAGGACCGACGGCTTTACGTGCTCTCCGAGGTACATGAGCGGAAAGTTTGAGCTAGGTGTGGGTACGACAACATTGCAACGGGTGGGCATCGAACCATAGACCTTTCAGTTTTCGGTCCGCAACTTTAACCGGGCTACGAGATGAAAATTGTATTATGCATAACTTTGGAAGCGTTTGTAACATTCTCGTCCGCAACTAAACGGAAACTGATGAAGTTTGAATCTGCCCTTATAAAGTTAGGTACTGTAAACTATTTAGCTTCTGAACTTATATCCTACTAATATTATAAATGCCAGAGTTTAGATGTATGGATGGGTGGATGTTTGTTACTCAATAACGCTGCAAAGACTGAATCAATTTGGCTGAAAGGCACAGAGATAGATTATAGTCTGGAATAATACATAGGTTACTTTTGATCCCGGAAAATAAGAGAGTTCCCGTGGGAATTAAAAGACGTGTGGCACTCGGGGACTGCCGCGGTAAAGCTATTGCATAGCATTTTTTATCAACGCCATTTAGCGGCTCACCGTTAGATGGCGTTGATAAAAAATGCGCCATCTAGCGGTTCACTGTAGAGGAGACCCGTGTCAGGTTATTTTCGTTACGGAATTTCTGGATTCGGTCTCCACGCTGGCCCGCAATAGAAGCTATGCAATAGCTTTAAAACCTCAATCCACGTGAACGAATAATAATTATAAGTATTCCTAGGCAATGTTATCAAATTATTGGAGAGTAAGTCTCAAAAATTAGAATCAACCTGACTTGTATAAAAATTCACTTGTCGTTCTTTTTGTTATTCAGTTATCATTGACTTTCACTTGATCTGTCAAAAATATTGCTCTCTTTTTCTCATGATGAAACTTTTGCGGGAGTTTGACAAGAGTAAAAGAGAAAAGAGATATCAGAGATACGAATCAGTACATTAGAACATCAGTGATCAGTCATTAAAATGCAAAACCGATTCGCTTGCCTGACTTATTGCGACTCTATGCGCAAAGTGAAAAAAGGCTGGTGGGAACTGTCTGTGTCTATACAAAAGAGAACCAAGCAATTCTTAGAACACAACCTTTGGAAGAAAAAGATGCTGCAGTTAGCAAACGCGTCTGCCTACGAGAAAATAAAGAAAGGCCGCATATTTTATCATACATTTACTGAAAGAAAATATTTTGTTTCATCCATCCACCGAACATCAGAAAGGGAAGTAAGATCCGGTATAATTCTAATAGCGTACGGGGTGTAGTAATAAATGAAAGAGCCTTCCAGCCAGAGCATCAAATTTTTTTATAGAAATCTCTGGGGTCATGTACCTATTGCTGCCTCCACAATAATATTTACGCGCTGTTTCTAGCTATATATAACGTATGTACACATTTTAATCATATTATAGTTCTTGCAATTCACGAGGGCGCGTGTGCTTTACTTGTGCTTACGTCGTGTACATGCACATCGCGTAAGTGTGCGTGCCTGTCAGGAGCCTAGGTGGTCAGGCGCGAGCAAGTTCTCGCTCACACTTATATAGATACGACACACACACAACCATGAGCTACGCGCCCTCGTGAATTGCAAGAACTTTACGTGTATTTTGACGTGTAAAAGTTATTATTTTATTTATTGAAGTCTGTAATTTGCTATCAGTATAGGCCCTAAAGAGTAAGGTCTGGTGCTTCAAAGTCAAACTCTATGTTATATTCCTAGCTTAAAAGGTTTGCCTCTAGGGTATAACCGAAACGGTGAATCATCGGCAGTAGGTATAATCTACGATGAATCACAGTTATTACGAATTTCTACCGAAGTTTACCGATGCTGCTTATGCCATTCATTTTGCACGCTGAACACGTGTAAGCTAATTTGTCTCCTATTGCAAAGTAATAACAACTATTTTTATATAAAAAGTTACTACGCAAAATCGTGGCTTAGACCATGCGAGGTAAAAGTAATATTCTTAAGAATATAGAAATAAGGTATGTATTACTCGGATTTGAGAAAATATAGGTCTCTTGACTTGGTAGCTTTGTAATCAAGATGCGTTGTAGATTTGGATCAAATGTGATTGTGGTGGAAAGAGTTGTTTCACAAGGTTAGAGTCTTGATTTTAGCTATCTATATAGGAGTAATTCTTAAAACTGTGTTAGGTACTC
Organism: Hipparchia semele; assembly: GCA_933228805.2. Classification (NCBI taxonomy): domain Eukaryota; kingdom Metazoa; phylum Arthropoda; class Insecta; order Lepidoptera; family Nymphalidae; genus Hipparchia; species Hipparchia semele. Next base: position 3,001,821 of record OW121719.1, read on the forward strand.
AGGTATCATTTTTTGAAGCTTTTTTCTATAGCAGACGTCATCTAAACGATCGATCGAGAATTCAGTAGGTACGTATGGGGCAGTTCCACGGGTGATTAACGCCTACTTGCGGAGAAAATTTCAAGGAAATGAATGAATGAGGGGAGTCCAGATTTCAGAATTACGAGAATTTATTTCATGAAAAGAATAAGATCCACAATCTTATGACAAATCAAGACTCTACCGCTATATCGGCAAAGCAGATTAAGTACTGAGAATAGTCGGCAACAACAGTTGCTCTATTCAAAACAAAAAATCTTACAGTATGGTTAATTATGCTGTAGAACAGAATTAAGATTTTAGAATTACTGTAAGATCATTTGTTCTAGCCAATCTCTAAACTGAATAGACAGGTCTAAATATGATGCTTTCATTTTCAGCTAGAAGTTTCTGACACCAATCCTGTTAGTAATAGGATTGGACGGGTTTATGGATGTTTGTTACTCAATCACGTTGCAACGACTGAACCGATTTGGCTGTTTGGCACAGAGATAAATCACATATTGGAATAGCACTACTTTTATCCCGGAAAACAAGAGATTTCTCGCGGGAATCCAAAAAAACCTTAATCCACGCGACTGAAGTCTACTATAGCATCAACTAGTATCTTCAAACTTTTCATACAACATAGCATTCATATAACATACAATTTTAATCAGATGGCTCTTTTCTGCATATAAATAATTTGTATAATAGTAGCTCTGGATTGCAAAGCTGGAGTATAGCTTGAATGAGTTCACGCCATGGCTACTGAAGGGATAGTGACCAATATACCTACTTCAGTTGCTTTTTGTTTAAAAACAAAATGTGGTTTAATATACAAAATGTGGTTTATTTTAAAAAACCGACTTTAAACGCCACAACAAAGTATATCAATTATGCCTATAAAATTTAAGAGTTCCCTTGACTTTTCCAGAATGCCATCATCATATCCTGACCTGATGGCAATGGGAGCAACTGAGAAGTATACCCTTTCAAACAAAAAAGAATTTCCCAAATCGGTCTAGGCGTCTTCAAGTAATCGGGGAACATACATTAAAAACAAGATTCCGACGAATTGAGACCTCCTCCTTTTTTGGAAGTCGGTTAAAGACACAACCATTCAGCGTTTAAAAGTCGATAAGCCTTGGTTTTAGACAAATTACACGAGATGTGAATCATCATTATGGTCCAAAGGTGCATTCTTGCAAATTTTTTGGTTATGTAAAATTATTCTTGTGAAATATGAAATCTACATTTCATAAAATGGAGGTCCAAAGCGTTAACACTATATTTGCGACTCGCAGAGTTAGTTTATAAACTGCCGGTAATAGTTATTCTGATTTAATCACACTCCAGGGGCCCAAGTCTGCTATTGCAATTGTAGTTCAATTGTCTTGACATCCCAATTGCTACTTTTAGCAATTTTGGTAGTCTACTAATTCAATGGCGTCACAATTTTTTTCCGATGGTTTGCCACTGACATCTAGCTTTGAATCTAGCTTAAATAAACGTTTTTAATATGTAGTTTTTTTTGAAACTCATTTCGGCAAACGCTTTTTAAGCTAATGGCAATACCGACTACCGAGGTATCATTGAATTACAATCCAATTATAAGAAATCGAACGACCATTATGAATTTAGTAGACTACGAAATTTTGGACCAATGATAATTGAATTGTAATTGTATTGCGGTTCAATGACAATGACATGTAAAATAGCAGTCTCGGGGCCCTGATAATAATAAAATGATTATAAGTGCCGATTTCACTAACGTCAAGTGACGTTATCCGAGGAAGAAATTGGACTTTCTGACAGGTTTTGTATTGATAAAAATATACGTACGTACTTATATCCAGAAATTGGCCCTAAACCTGAAAATATTATATTTGCTGATACATCAAGTGAAGTAGAAATAAGGACACATGGCAAATAATAAAAATTAAATTAAAAAAAATAGTTTTAATTTCCTTTTATATTTTCATACAATCTATATAAGAATACTAACTATTTCCTACTTGCTAAGTTTTACTAAACATGCCAAATACTTACTCGTATCTATTACTCATTTGACTTGCAGGCCGAACGTATCTCGAAAGATAATAATTACCTTAATTCACTAGAAAGTACAAACATTTCCTTCTATCGCTTAACACAAGACATAAAATTTTATAATTAACCAAAACTTTAATTATGAACCAACTAAATTTTAATTGCAGAATTTTAATTAATTTTAAGATAGATTTCAACGCTAAGCTATCTAAGCTAATCGGCGTGTATGATTTTCAGATTTACCTACTTGTTTTTATTGCAATGTGGGAAAATGTACTGGTTACTTTTAGTAAACCATGTTTGTAAGTATTCAAAGAGAAAAGCGCAAGTATGACATTTTTAAAATTGACATTAGCAGCAGCAGCAGTAATTGAAGATATTTGATATTAATTATCTAACTTTCTCTGGCTGACTTTGCTTAAATCGTCAGTGAATGGAAAGATTGCTCAGCACAGATATATTCACAAAACTTACTTAAACTTTAATCGAGTTCAACTTTCTGGATGGAGCTGGCGTTTGCGTGTAGGATGAAAGTCCCTTTTTCTTCTTTATCAACTAATAGAAAACCACTCTGCCCTCGTAATTGAAAACACAGTAAGTTAAATAGAAGTTACCTTTAAGTGCTGCTGGACAAAGTCTCTTGCATGGACCTCCACAGGTCTCGGTCTTGCGCCACCTGAATCCAGCGACTCCCTGCGACTCGTTTGATGTCGTCGGTCCACCTAGTGGGGGGTCTACCAACACTGCATTTCCCGGTGCGGGGTCGCCATTCCAACATCTTGGGACCCCATCGGCCATAAGCTCTTCGTACTATGTGCCCCGCCCATTTCCACTTCAGTTTCGCAACTCGCAGAGCTATATGACTTTGGTGTCTTTGGTTCTCGTATGGATCTGTTCATTTCTGATTTGATCTCACAGGGATACTCCAAGCATAGCTCTCTCCATCGCCCGCTGAGTCCCTTAGAGATAATAAAAAAAACTTCCTTGATTTAATATTTATATAAGTAGTTATATATTATGTATACTGAAAATTGTTCTGAAGAGCTATTTGACCTTACCCCACCGCACGTCTTCTACAACCGCACCACATGCCACCAAATGCAATTTCGTCCTCCTGGGTAGCTGGAGCACTTCGACCATCCACTATGCCAGATCTTTTTTCCACGCACCACCAAACTGTGGAACCAACTTCCTTCGACGTTGTTCCCACTTATTTACAACAAGGGGTTATTCAAGGAGCGGACCAACAAATTCCTGAAAAACCGATAACGCAGTGGTGGTGCCTCTGGTGCTACAAGTGCTAAAGGATGCCCCAGCGACGGTTTAATGTATTTGTAACTTTTTATTAATAAATCACTTTTTCATTTTCATTTTCATTTTCAGTGTTAATGTGCCCATTTGCTCGCTATTCTAATAAAAAAAATATGTTAGGAGCCTCGGATGATCCCTACTTTCTCAAATGAGAGGATCCTGGAAAACCATAGTTCGTTCTCGAAGACTTAGTGGATGTTGCCAGGTATGAGGTAATCAAACCAGATCTTTACAAAACATCAAAACGCTCGCATAGTTTCGCAGCTTGTAGGAAATAGTGAACTGTGACGTTATAAATATTTGACGCACTTTTAGATTTTTTTTAATAGGAATACCGCTGGATTGATTTTTGGGGTAAAAAGATTCAGATCAATTTACAAGCTAATTCTGTGCACGTCATAATCGAATAAGGTAAAATACAATAGACGGGCAGAAACACTTTCGCATTTATTAATAATGTTATTTGTTTTGAGTATAATATTGATGGAAACCCTACACCAAACAACTATAAAATGACAAACATTACATTAAAAAACCTCAGTAAAGAAGAAACAAATGTAATATCGTTTTTCAGCCTATGTTATGGCTTAGAAGCGTCTTCCAGGTACCCTAGTAGATATATACATAAAATATAATATATATTTTCTAATCTTTTAGCGACAGATCTTTTATTTTTGAAGATAAATGGATTGAATATTTTTCGACACAATAATGTTCCTAAAGAAGAAATCTTCCGTTTCTCAAAACAGTCTTTTCTATTTTAAGTACAACGTGACATTTAAATTGCACTCCTTTAAAAATATGTAAAGTTATTTTTTTTTAAGTTATGTACTAATTTTATCCCGCAAATTTTTCAAAACCTTTCCCCCTACAAAATAATTGCACTCAAACCGCGCAACGAAATCATAAAAAGCGGCATACACACAGTGCCTTCGCATTTGAGACAGCGCGGCGCACGCGCATAAACAATATCGGTGCATAGACAATAAATTTAAAAGTTCCGATTTTTTCCAAAAAGGTTTCAATAAAATTGCAAACACGTTGCGTTCAAGTGAGAGTGTTTCCATCGTTGAAAGCTTGGCGTGTGACTTAATCTTTCATTTCCAAGGTGAATTTTTTTTTTATCTAGTGTATTGCTGTATATTCGAGATTAATTAGGAAAATAATGTTTAATTTTTTAAAAGATATACATGTAATGGCTTTTGAGTGATTTACAATAAGTTTTTACGGAATCCTAGCTAGCGTAATATAAATTTTGTGGATTGTAGGCATAACTAAAATTTCCTAAATAATCATATTGCCTGAACTACTATTCCCATGTGAAAGTTTTTATGAAATATGGGATAGGACATATATACTTTTTACACTTAAATTAAACCTATCAAAAGAAGCTCAAAAATTATTTTTTAATTAAGTATCATATTTTATGTTTGAAAAATCACACATTCTCAGAGTAAAAGTATTTTAGACATCTTTTAGCTTTCCAAAAATATCACTATAGGTATTATAAAATAAAAATAAATAAGTAGTTTGAATGTAACTGCAACATTAATTTTATGACGACAAAACTAGTGAAACGCAATATTTGAAGCACTGGGATCTAATATGCTCTTAAGGATTTCGTATACTATTTAATAATAACTACATTATCTAAATTAAAAGCAATTTTAAACATAAAGTAGAATCTAAATAAAGTTATTTTATTAATACAAACTGTATGAATGACATCTTCTTTATTTGTACACCTTAAAGTTGAGACTCGAAATCTTGCGTTTTCTTTTTTTAGTCATGTGCAGAAAGCCAACGGATATTATCTCAAGATAATCTCTATAACATTTCTTGATTCAGATATGAGTTATGATCCACCTAATGACCAACATATAAACACTATAAAGCAATCTTTATTTTGTTTTTGCATTAAAATCCCGGGGGAACTTTTTCATTTTCCGGAATAAAAAGTAGCCTCTCCAGGTTCTCAACTATACCCATGCAAAAATTCACGTCGATCCGCAGCTCTGTTGCAGCGTTATTGAAGGACAAACCAACAAACAAACACACTTTCGCATTTATATATTAAAGTAAGAATTCGTAAGGATTTAATTTTTAAGTTTAGAACAAGTGAACACGCCATTCTCACATGAAATTTCAAGTTTCATGAAGATGACTAAAATGTTTGGTTTTTTGTAAAGAAAAAAAAAACAATAGCATCTAAATAATGCGGTATATAAGCTGTAAAGTAACACAGATGCAATTGAAGAACAATTAGCAATAGTAACAAGAAAGTATGAAAAAGAATGTTCAATATTAATATTTATTAGCGTGCTGAGACGGTGGAATCGATCGGATGATTCACTGGTCGTTAACCCGCCTGCACAGAGAAACTGCACGAGATCGCAGATTCTACTTATTTTATGCAGTGCCTTTTGCCTACGGCCGGCGTGCGGTTAACCAATTTAACCAGAATTTAGTTCAGAGAGCGCATACTAAAGGAAGCATAATAAACTTGCAGTACCACAGAAAAGGAATATTTGGATTTGTGTGGTTCAGTAGACGATGAGCCCAAAGTTTTCAGTTTTTTTTTTTCAGTAATGTAAGTATACACTACAATGTATACTCACTAATATTACAATCTAGCCGAATAATATGGCTAATGAGTAATTTTACTTTAACCTAAACTTATAAAATATCTTATATACTAAGAATTAGTCCACTGACGTAACTTAGTCTTTCTTTATCGATTGAAGACACTTTTTTCTTGTGTTCTTTGAGGCAGCTTTTATACTACACTATCACTAATCACTAATCACTAATCACTATGCACTAGTCACTAATAAAAAACTAGTTCATACGGTTTTGTCCTTTTGAGTCTCCTCATTAACTGCGTTTTCTAAAAGTATAGTCGTTATCTAAAAGTTTTCAGATAATAATGAAATTAGTACTGAAGATAATGCCTTCAGTACTAATTTTATAAAATCCAAGAGGAATTGTATCCTATAGTCATCATAGTTTAAGCCTCAATAGCCCAAACGGTTAAACTGCGCTTTAAGTCTTCATTCCTGATTCGCACGGCTAGGGTCTGGAATGCTCTTCCAAGATCTGTGTTTCCTAACACGTACAATTTGGGTATCTTTAAAACAAGAGTGAATAGGCATCTTCTAGGTAAACGCGTTACACCTTAGACCGCATCATCACTTTCCATCAGGTGTGATAGAAAAAAAAAACTGAAAGGTCGCCGGTTCGAACTCCACCCGTTGCTCTATTGTCATACCCACTCCTAACACAAGTCAAGTTCAGAGTGGCTAATATTCTTTAAAAAAAAATCTTAACGCTCAACTCTCAACGTTCAAATTTTAACTTTTAAAATTGGGCGCTCAATATGCAAACTTTCAGATTGTTAAATTATATTGGAGATCGTAAAAATAGGAGTTGCTAAAGGTCTTAACTTCTGTAAGTAGGTATAGTTCCTGATTGTAACGGTAATAATGCAATTAAAAATAAAAAAAAATAAAAAATAAAAAAAAATCACAAAATCACAACGAAAGATATCCTAAATGAAGAAACTTCCAATATTTTGGAGGAATTTTGGATTACTGCATTTGATAAATGACATTAATTTATGAGAAAAGGTAAAAGAGCCTAGAACTTCCTAAGTTCCTTTACCTTCTAAATAATATATCCTATTAAGTATAGAATCTACCATCTATTTTTACCAACGTGATTCTTTCTTTATTTCGTCTTAATAACTTCCGATATTGGAATATCTTCGTTGGTAAGTGATATAAATTCACCAATACAAATTCTGCTTTTAAAATGTAAATTCCTTTCTCTTTCCCCAAATGCCGTCAGAAAGCACTAATATACGTAATTATTGGGGTCACAGTTGTTTTTACATTTCAAACACTTAAATAGCAAAACTGTATCTCAGACATGATTTCCGTGCTCCCCTATCATTAGAGGATGTACAAGCCTCCTCTATGAGTAATCTGGCAAAAGTGTGTAACCGATTATGGGCTCTATGTTGTTACAAATAAAGAGAAATTCCACGAGGTTTTTAAAAAATGTGTGCACCGTACATAGCGGTACAGCATAGTTCTACTTGGTATGAAAAATTATACGTAATGCAATTGAAAACGTGATGTCTTAAAAAGACCAATGCCAATGACTCGAACGTTTATAAATGATTATGGTTTTTGTGCTAATGTTGTTCTGGATTGGTTTTGTCTGATTTGGTTCTTTTCGAAATAATTTAACTTGCAGCTTGGAAAAAATCTAGGAACTGAAGTGATTGTTTTTTTAATGACAACATTTTAGTGGCATCTTTGAACTGTTCTGTCGATCAATATTTAGAAATCGTTTTTTTTTTTTGCGTTAATTTAAAGTTACCAAGATATACCTACTTGAAAATCAATTAAATATTAACAAAACAATGATTCAAAATTTAAAATTGTTTCTTTCATGTAGGCCTACTTGTAGCTCTTTTTTTTAATCTTTATTAATTGCTGGGGTTTTATCACTTGGTGATTTTGTAGCTCTTATGACACGTTAACTCTACCACCGGTTCGTAATGCAGATTGTAGGTACTCCATATCTATCCGAGAGTTGATTTTCGGGTTGCTACAATTTGATTATTTCTCTTTGGGTTGCTAGATTAAAGATAAATTAACGATAGTGGTGCCGGCCGCTATATTTTTCTACTCTTTTTTGCCATGCCATGCAAATTTTGTCTTTATCTATCTAATCTTTTGGTGCAAGCGATCGAAATTATTACCAACCTCAAAATATTATAATTAATGTTTTAGATGAAAACTAATTTCGATCGTTTCCGAACACCTGTTTAGTGCAAATACAGACACTTTTATATCTTTTAATAAGTTAAAAGCGACTAAAAAAAGAAAGTGTTTTATTTGACTTGGTTTCTTAACGATGTTATCTACTTGGCTGCAATTTCCGTAAAATCTGCTTGTCAGCGCGTATATGACTAGTGAAGCATCAGTGCGTGTTATTTTAAAAACAGACGTATATGCAGAGAATTAAAGTAAAATTTACGTTGCTTCGGATATAGGCTTTCGAATAATATATATCTGCGTGTGTAAGTAGCTAAATATTGCTGACACGTTATGTTGGAACAGAAACTAGCATATATATTTCTTTTCTTAGCATTATGTGATATAAGCTCTCCAGAAGAAGAAAAAAAAGACGTGTGGCACTCGGGGACTGCCGCGGTAAAGTTATTGCATAGCATTTTTAGCAACGCCATCTAGCGTAGGTTATTTTCGTTACGGAATTTCTGGATTCGGTCTCCACGCTCAAGGCCCGCGATGGAAGCAATGCAATAGCTTAAAAATAATTAATAAGTGATCGTTCCTTTTCAACATTTTTTTTTCTTGAAACACTTCAAACTCTCTCCTTGTAAGCAACGCTTCTAGGAATGTATGAATTATAAATTATAATTCATAATATCTACAATTATAATATTATTATGTTGGTACACACCTAATCTTTATTTATATTATGCGGAAATATTTTCATAATATTGATGCGCTGTTAGTTACTTACATAAAAACTATTTGAACATACAAACTTAACTGAATAAGTAAGGTTTTTATTGTACTAAGTTACAAAATATAGTTAGGTGTACCTAATTAATCTATGTGTGTACAGAACATAACGAAATGACTTTTTATTCCTGCATAATATTACTAGCTGTTGCACGCGACTTCGTCCGCGTCAATTTCTATTATTATAATCACGATTAAGAAGTTTTTAAAAGAATATATTTTAAATATGGATAATATTCCCCCTTTTTGCAACATTTTTCACTGATGCTTCGCTCCTATTGGTTGCAGCGTGATGGTTTATAGCCTAAAGCCTTCCTCGATAAATGGACTATCCAACACAAAAAGAATTTTTCAATTCGAACCAGTAGTTCCTGAGATTAGCGCGATTAGCTCGTCTATCGCCTATATTTATTTGTTAACGCCTACGAATAAATAAGTCTATATTTTATTCGTAGGTTAACGCCATCTACACTGTACAGTTAATTCCATTCTAGTTGTGTAAAAGCTGAGGTTGCGTTTCGCAATAGTTTACTAGAGGACGCTAGTAATTAAGTAGGTAACTACTATACCTATATTATATTACTTTGTTATCGGAACAATGATAATAGTATTATACTAATTTCCCAAAACTTTGTTTCCGCATAATGCCTTCCAATTTATATTTAGGCAAGTATAGGCATTTGCCTAAAATTATGACAAAGGTGATTTTGATAACACTTACAAAATCTAGGCTACAATCGAAGATGTAACATCTGAGATTATTTTGTTAAATAGAAAATAAGATTTAAATTAATGGCAAAAATGTCACTGGAAATTTTGTATGGAAATGCGCATTGAATAGCTGTAACTTTTCATTGGACTCCATAAACACTAGAAAGAAATTTTTTACCTTTGTAGATATAAATTTCAACTTATTAGTTAACTCAAGCCGTTTCCAAGAAAAAGGGCCGTTGCACTAAAAAAAATCACAATATTTTACGTAGGAGCCATCAATACCGTGTCCTAAGAATATGGAACACTTGGAATACCTACATGAACCCGAAACGATTCATACACTTTCTTTAAAAAAGTCGAATTCGCGGTTTATGCGGCGGAACGTTCGTGCAAAAACTACTTTTCAGGTTAGCTTTCACCGCTTGGTGTTAGGAAATTCCGTGCTGCGGTCACGAGAAGCGCTCTGATAACCCACCCGTTACGTACTTGGTCGCTCACTTGAAACTCTCAGAAAAAACTTCATCTTCTTTGAGATTATGTTAATTGACGTCCCTGATCAGAAGGCTCAGCTGTGGGACTGCCAAAAAAGGATGGCTACAGTGTGATGATCGCAATTATTTCTGATTGACTGGTGCCTACTTACTCTCTCTCTCTCTCGGTTAAAATTTTCGATCACAGAAAAAAAGGTTAAAAAACTTTATATCCATTTGAGAATCTGTCTTTATACGAACAAAGGATAGATTCAACCAATCAGACATTGCTATCGTCACACTTATCATTAAGAGGTAATCCATCAATTAGGTTACGATATAAGATAGAAAGCAGGCGGCCATGGCTTTACTTCTAGGACCTTCGCTTCTTAATGCTCTAAGGACCTTAGGTAACGCAAGGACCTGTGATCTCGTAACGATGCCCGATACAGTGCAAGGCCAATGTGTTAACGCTTGACATCCCATATTCGGTTCATACTAATGTAAGTCAGAAATAGTTTCGTTGCGAAAGCGCCAAGGCCCAAGGTTGTGTATTTTCTTTGACCTACATTCAAATAATTCAAGTAATGAAATTTTCACAATTTTTTTAAGTGCGTTTAAAAGTTTAACATAATCTAGGAAAGCATTGTTCATATTTTCATTTATTCTTACCGTAATACTAACCGAGTCTATTGATCATACATAGATTTCATTATTGGTCAAATCAAATGGCTTTACCATTAGAGTAACAAATTAATCTGGTGGTACCAAATAATAGTTATTGCGTTCGAAAATGATAGTTTATTATGCATGATATAGTTAAATAGTAAGTAAGTTTTGTCCAATTTTGGTGAATATCTAATAAATATTGCTGAAGATAGAGGCGACACAACTCCTCACAGAGAGCAACAAATCACTCACATAAGACTTAACGATCCTAATACTTTTATCAGCTAGTAATAAAAAATAGTGATTAATGAAAGTCAAAATCACTTCGTAAAAGTTTATTTGAATAAAAATTTTATCTGTACTGCTTATACTATTCTAATTTAAAAAAAATCAAAATTCAGCTTTTATGACAGGTCATGACTCTACCACCGGTTCGGAATGCAGATTCTGCATTTCAAGAGCCGGCAAGAAACTCAGCAGTTGCTCTTTTCATAATAAAATCCTACTAATATTATAAACGCGAAAGTTCGTAAGTATGGATGGATGGTTTATTACTCAATCACGCCGCAACAACTGAACCGATTTGGCTGAAATTTGGCACAGAGATAGATTATGGTCTGCAATAATCTATAGGCTACTTTTTATCCCGGAAAATAAGAGAGTTCCCGCGGGAATTACAAAACCTCAATCCACGCGTACGATGTCGCGGGCATCAACTAGTATTACAATATTAATGTATAGCTACATAATGTTACAATGTAATAACTTATTACACTATCCTCTGGGAAGCTGGATGTCAAGCCGATTGTAATAATTCCCCTTTTTTTCCAGAACCAGAAGCCAAGATGACCCTAGAACAGCCAGCCGGTGAGATGTGGCAGAAGATTCGCGAGGAGCTGAATGAAAACCCCGACACTCGCGAGCAGGACCTGGCGCACATCAAGGAGTGGCTGAAGAAGGAACCTCATCTACCCGATGAATTTGGTAAAGATGATATATACTAGCTTTTGAAAGAAAGAAAACGCTGTACTTATTTACTTCTAAGTCGTGGTACAAGGGAAAAAAGAAAAGAGATTTTTTAATTAAAAAATTTCAAAATTGTTTGTTAACTCACACAAAAATTGGCACAGAATCCAAAAAAATGACCTTTTTACTGAAAGACAATTTCAGTGAAAAGGTCATTCAGGTAGGTCAGGTATTGGAGTAATTTTACGTTTTCTGCTATAAGGCCTAAAAACGTGACAGTCCAAATATTCTGGCTTTTCCGTCATATTGAAAATCAGTTTAAAGATAACTGTTTGTTGAATTTTTTGGTCTTCTCCATTTCAGATGACGTCCGCATCATGACGTTCCTCCGCGGCTGCAAGTTCTCGCTGGAGAAGTGCAAGCGCAAGCTGGACATGTACTTCACCATGCGCACCGCCGTGCCCGAGTTCTTCACCGAGCGGGACATCACCCGCCCCGAGCTACAGGAGATCACTAAAATTGTGTATGTTGCTTCCTCTCAATCCTCTGATCTATAATAATAAATAATCTATGCTTAACACTGAATTTGCTGACCCCTGGCTGACCCTATACAAATGATAACTTCGACTGTTCCGTAGAACAAAGTCTCATCTGCTAAATTCATAACTTGAGATTTGAGCCTTACAAGTTTTGTGACTTTATTCTACAGAACAGTCGACTTAATTATAGATCAATTTGAATTGACCGATCCCAGTAGAGCACGACACTTCTTTTCTCGAGAACTGACACTGGGTCATACCTATAGTATGGCACTTTATCTTCTACAAGATTGTATTAAAGACCAAGTTGTTGATGGATTATCCTGGCTACTTGATTATGTCTGTGCAAATACTCGACGTTAGCAAGATAAGAACAACCGGAGAAAATATGCCTGAGGATAATCTATGAATAACACTGGATTTGCTGACCCTATACAAATGACAGCTTAGTTGAAGCGCCATATCCTACTAATCCTACTATATGCAAAGTTTGGATATATGGATGGATGGATGGATGTTGTTACTCAATCACCCCGCCGTAACGACTGAACCTTAATTTATATGTCTGTAAAAAAATCATAACTACTTGGTTTTTAAATGATACAAAAACTAGTGTATTAGTCCATACATATAAGCTCTACTGTAAGTAAATCTAGCTGAATTGCATACCTAGCTAGTAATATTCTCCATTATTGATGAGCTGTATATTCTATTTCAGTCAAATGCCACCACTCCCTGGCCTAACTCCCGACGGCCGCCGAGTTGTACTTATGAGAGGTGGGTATAAATGGATCTTACTTTATTAGACAACCTATCAAACTACATGAAGTTTCGTAGACACGAAATGGTAGATATCTGTGGCTGTGGCGTGGTTCAGCGCCTACCGCTAATTTCATTGACTTTGTTACTTATTTTTGCCAAGCAACATTGCTATATTTGTTATTGAAATCAGTGAGAGACGCTCGTTACTTAATGATGCACATCATGAGTTATTTTACCGCACAAGTGACTTTTATGATTTTTACCATACGGGTTTGTTAAGCAGCTGTGTGGTATTTTGACCGCCCGCGCTCTTGTTTTATAAAATTCTTCTTTGCCGAGTTTTTTTGCTGTTTCTTCTCGGTTAGAACAGCATTCCAAACCAGTGGTAGATTCACTTGACGATTCGAATGCACAAACAACAAAGGCCAAACAATTTAGACAGCAGTTACCTAGTTTCATAATATTATAATACTTAATACATATTTTAAAAGAGAGCAACCGCCAAGTTTCTTGCTGGTTCTTCTCGGTTGGGACAGCATTCCAAATCAGTGTTAGATTCATTCCAAGATTCAAAAGCTCCATGTTAAAGTTTATTTAAATTAAAACTTTTCTATTCTATTCTATTCAGGAGTCGATAAAGAGGTGCAAACACCAAATGTAGCTAATGCATTCAAGCTGGCACTGATGCTTGGTGACGTCAGACTTGCAGAAGAGAAGGAAGGTGTCGCCGGAGATATTTACATTCTGGATGCTTCTGTGGCGACCCCCAACCACTTCGCGAAGTTCACGCCGACACTAGTGAAGAAATTCTTAGTTTGTGTTCAGGTAAATACTTGTAACTTGTATGAAACACCTACTTAGCTAAAAAACGTTCCACGAAAACTTGGAATGCCCTTTCAGTTTCCGTTTTTTCAAGGTTTGTTCACGTAACCATAACTTAGCTTACCTTTGAATCAAGAGTGAGAATCTTAGACTGCACCTTCTCATACCAATGTCCAACAAGTAGAGTATACTTCATAGTTGGTCCCATAGCCATCAGATCAGGATCTGATGATGGGATTCTAAAATAAATCAAGGGAACTCTTCAATTGATATTATACTTTGTAGTGGCGTTTGAAGTCGGTTTTGTAAAAAGAATTATGTTTATATTGTGTTTAATGTATGTAATTTCAATGAATAAACGATATTCTATTCCATTCTATTCCTTACAAGTTATCCCGCAACTCGTATCATCTTAGACTGCCCTAGCACTTATGAAGTGAGATCACATTCAAGAGCTATCTCTTGTCATGGATAACTAACTACACTGTTTTTTTCTTACAGGAGGCGTATCCAGTGAAGCTGAAGCAAGTTCACGTCATAAATATTTCACCCTTGGTGGACAAAATCGTGAATTTCGTGAAGCCCTTCCTTAAAGAGAAGATCAGAGATAGGGTAATTATTATCTGTATGTTATAAAAGCTGCTATCAGTCGCTATCGGGACTTATACTGATATTTCGTATGCCTTCATGCTTAGATTGACTGTAGCGTACCTAGGTACTTAGTTTGTACGTGGAGATGCCTCGTTTGTCTTAGACTGGTTAGCATTTGACAGCATATGACGAGATCCCAGGTTCACTTCCCGGGTAAAGCCAAGAAAGGTACATATCAGGTTTTTGGGTTAAGAAATTCTCAGGCCTCAGTACTAGCTAAAAAAATTTGGTAATTTTCATCAATTTTGGAATCACCACTTTATTTCATTTCTTTCATTATAAAAGCAACAAATAAATCCTTACATCTGACGTAAGATATAAGGACAAACAAAATAATGTAAGAGTACAGAAACAATAGCATAAACATTAACCTTTCATATACCTATTAATAGTTTGACCTTTTTTCACACATAAATCCATCATTAACGAATTCTTTTAAGCCTAACTTTTTTTGGTTTCTTTGAAAAACAGCAATGATTAATTCAAAATCAGGAGCCCAAACAGGAACTGAACTGTAATATGTTTAGTTCACACTAAAGTCATATTTATAACAAGCTTTTTGAATAATTTTAATATTTTTTACCCGCAGATCTTCATCCATAGTGACGTAAACGATCTCTACAAACATATTCCGCAGGAAATGATGCCCAACGAATACGGAGGAAAAGCTGGTCCCGTAGATGATATTCACAGTGAGTTCTTTGGTTTATCCAAACATCCAAACTAATATTGTAAATGCGAAAGTAACTCTGTCTGTCTGTCTGTTACGTTATCACGCGTCAATCTTCGAATCAATTTTGGTAAAGAAATAGATTGGTTCTTGGAGAAGGATATCTAGGCTACTTTTGTTGCAAAAATGAAACTTGAGAGGTTGAAATAGGGGATGATAGTTTTGGTGATTTTTCTCCATTGCTTCATCAAAACTTAACCAATATCGATAGGTATTTCCTTCTTTATTGGAAACTGTTGGTAAGTTTTCTTCAATTTTGGCGAAGATCTAATAAATATTGCTGGAGGTAGAGGACTCAACTCCTCATGGATAGCAGCACTCACATAAAATTTAATGATCTTAATACTTTATAATTTACGTTGGACCAAGACAAAACATATCCAAATTACATTCCATTTAAAACAATCAAAAACGGAAATGTGGTAATAAAATTAGTGATATGACATGAGCGTCTTAACACCTAGTTTATCAAAATTCACATTTTATCTAAGCTTTTAATAGTCATAATAAAGTTATTTTTTTTTTTTTTTTGGCAATTACTATTTATTTGAAAATTAAAAACTATTAAAAGGTTACAAAAAAAACTTATAGCTAAACTAATTACTATACAAATCATGCCCGCGTGGAATGGTGCCAAGAATACTGGCTGCATTTCCGCGCTGGACAGCCAGGCTGATCCGTTGCGCAAAGAATGAGCCAGCTCTTTTGTCACCAGAAGAGGCAATCAACCGTGGTGAAATGTCTCGTAAAAATTTTTTTGCACTCGGACTCCATGGCCCCAGGGTCTCCACAGCAAACGGAACAAATATGTAACTCTCAATCAGAGAGGCATATTTGCGCCGCTTGCAGGTTTCAGCCATTTCAGCTGCGGCTCCCGGTCTTGATGCTGTCTCCCTGATATGGCACGGGGCCAATGTGTCGACGCATGTTGCATCCCACACTAGGGCCCGTCCCCTTTCCCAGGGAACCAGCGTCAAACCATCAGGTCTCTTGCCATCATCTCGACTAATCCCTGCTGGCTCGGTGAGCGCAGGGATGTCAATGGTGGCAAGAGCCCTCCTTAACGTATCGTTAAGAGAACCATGTCGAAATAGCCTACCAGCGCTCCTTTGGCACGAGAGTCCGTGGATTCCAAATTTATCAACCTCCTTTCCACACGGACATCTGTGCTCGTGGCACAGCGGTGTTCCTAATCTGAGACCTAGAGCCACACGAAAACTTTCGTTATCAAGAAGTGTGCCGAGATTTTTGGATGGCAAAGCATGAAGCCAAAAGCCAGATTCTTTTTCCGATAAAGCTAGAAGTCTAGCTCGATCTCTGTCAGTTGTTAGATTTTGAACCAAATTCATATGTGTCAGTTGAACCAATGGCACATCCCAAAGTTTTTGTGTGGTACGTTCCTTCGGGATATCGACATTGGGGCACCTGACCCTCCAACAATCTAGGGCCTCTGTAGCATAGATTATTGAAAATGAATTTGATTTAATAATTTGAGAACTAAGCTCTTTTATACTATGCACAGAGGACAGAAAAGCCGGAAGAGCAACACTGGAAATTTTTCTCACCCCGATGCCACCATATACGACGGGTAAAGTAGCTTGGTTCCAGGAGTGCTCATCGAAAGTTAAATTTATAATTTGTTCTAGCGCGTTTTTTAAGACGGCATCCATATTATCGAGTAGTTCAGGAAATTTCCAAATTGGGCTTGCGCGTAGAATGTAAACTAATTTAGGTACAAAAAGGCAATATTTTAGAATCGAAAATGCAATATGCGAATTTAGAGCGCCCAATTTGTCAGTATTGGCCGAAAATATTTTGATTTTTTGGTCCAAAATTGGTTGTATGGCTTCGTCGTACAGAGGAGCACCAAGAAGGCAAAGTGAATGTTTATCTACTATCTTAATATTAGGGGTAATTTCATTAAATAATTTAGAGACTGATGATATCTTATCTTGCGACAATTTTTCTGTGAAAAAGAGTTCGCATTTGGAAAAATTTAGCTCTAAACCAATCTTGCCGAACTGTTGCTTAACATGGGTAAGATCTTTTAGAACATCAATCACATTGCCGCCAATAGTTCCATCATCAAGATACCAAATGTTCAGTTTAGATGTTAAATTTGAAATTTGGTTATGGATCCCTAAGCTAAACAGGGCTGGGCCTAAAGGATCCCCCTGCTGAACACCTACAGTAGACTTAATATCGCTATCTCCAAAAAATAATTTTGTAGCTGAGCTATAACATTGCCAAACATAGGGATAAATTTCGGGAAGTTGGGTAGCAACTTCGTTGAGCAGAGTTGCCCTGTCCAGAGAATTGAAAGCATTCTTTACGTCTACTTTCAGCAGTACCTCAGCCTCGCCATTCGCTAAGAAAGTACGAGCCGAGTGTACCGCTGCCTCACAGCCCCCTTTACTCCCGAATCCAACTTGTATAGGTTGGAACTTATCCTTAAGAGCAGAAACTACGTGTCTACACGCTAATTTTGACGCCAATCGACGAAAAGTAGAACCAACAGCAATGGGGCGGATACCACCATCTTTTTTGTTAAAGGCACAAAGCCGTGCACCATAAAGAAAGGGTAAAAAGGATGAATTTACCTCGCCAGACAACATGTGATTACACAGTTTGGTAATGTCACTCAGGAGCGCCCTGCCTGCGTCTCCAGCAGTAACTCCCACAAGATCCTTAAGATGTTGTGGCGTTATTATCTTCACATTGCTGGAAATTGATGATCGTTAGGTTGGGATTCCCCGTATACTATTCCCCTACTGGTAGTAGGATTGGTAATAACACGGTCTCAAAATGCTAGAGTCCCGACTCCACACCGGAAAGTATGGTATTGGCAGACCCTTAATAACGACATCAGACCAGTAGGACAAAAGCCCTGGATACATGCATTTTGCTGAGTTGGGATCTTTTTTTCGGGTTGTGCCACACATGACTTAGTTGTTCCGGTACCTCTTCTGCTTGACGCCATCGTCTTTAATGCTAAAGTGGCGGAGGCGCCGGCACAACCTAATCTAGATAACTTAATCTAGGTATACCTATTGGGTGATGTGTGGCACAATTTATAAAATAAACGTTTCTTTCTTTCAAGAAAGAAGAATAGTATCGTAAAACACTGGACCAACTGAAACAAAGTAAATTTTATAACTCTGTGCCCCTCTTACAGATGCCTGGGTTAAGAAGCTCGAAGAATACACACCTTGGTTCACGGAACAAGAACAATACAAGGCCGACGAAGCCCTCAGGCCTGGGAAACCTACCAACTATGATGAACTCTTCGGAATCGATGGCTCCTTCCGCCAATTAGTCATAGATTAAGTTACATAGCTTAAATTTTATCCGTTCAAGTTTAAAATCTTTGTTAACATTTTATGGTTAGACTATCCTATTTTAACTTGTTCGGGTTTTAGCATCTCTACACTGTCGCCTTCACACTTTTCAGTATTTAATACTCAAATTGTATTTTCAACCAAAGTAGATTGCTCATTAATGTTTAATTTTATGATAGGCATGTTTATCTTTTATTAAAAATATTCTTTAATTATGTCCGATTCTTTTATTCATCCTCCTATGATTTATCTTTTTTTGATGCAATAGGTAGGTTCCTACTTAAAAATAGGTATATCAAATAGTATATATTTTATAGGTAGCTTTTGACTTCATCCGTAGTTATATTTCATAAAAATCCTGCAAGAGCCTTTTGTTTTTCCGGCATAAAAAGTATCCCATGAATGGTCCTAAACTATACGCATAAAGGAGAGGGCAGACAGGCCACTTTTAGCGGCAGCGATCGCCATTTTTATAGCTTTTAGCGACTGCATCGCGTATTTGAGATTTTTGAACACTGATTTCTGCGTTTGATCTATAGTAGAGAAGCTGCAGTTATCGGCATTTTTACGGCTTTTTACACTGCGTCACATTTTCGCAATTTTTGAATGCTGATTTCTGCGATTTTGGATCGCTGACTTCTGCATTTGATCTGGTTTATAGGGAAGAGGCAGTTATCGCCATTTTTATGGCTTTTTGCGCCTGCATCGCGTTTTCACAATTTTGGAACGCTGATTTTTGCGTTTCTTGTGTGCACACATTAGCATTAAATGCCACAAAAACTCCGATCGCTACCACTAAAAGTAGCCAGTCTACCGTCTTCCTAAAAAATTACATCAATCGGTTGCGCCGTTGCGTTGCTACGTCCTTCAAGGACGCATTCGCATTTTTAATATTTGTTGGGATAGTGCAATGGCCACATAATCGTAAGTCGACTCATCGTAATATCCGTTGCCACATCATCGCCAAGATAAGGTGGAGCAACATCGACATAGGCTGTAGACAAAACTTCTGAGAATAACGACGAGCCAAGTTTGGTCGGTTCGCCCAGTCCGGTTATCATGTTATGATGGCAAATAGTTGCCTTAGTATTTTTTTTTTACTGAAGAGTAAATTTTGGATCATCATATCCGTTCTAAACTAGTTCGCAGCAAGTTACCAGTAATTATGAGTACCTACCTACCTACTCGCCAATTGTTGCTGTGAACAGAGACACGTTACCGACGCGCAAAATGCGGGTCGTATCGGAACGTAGCAGGGGTTCCGCACACCCTCTACCTTCCACACGCATCTTATTACTTACAAAACATAACTATACTACTATCTACTAGATAGTCCTTGATTTAAAAAAATATGGTTTCATTTATCAACTAAGTATACTTTGTATTGAAAAGCTGCCAAAACATCACGCTACGTTGGTGAAATCAGCCATAAATATATCAAACATAAGTTTGCACCTGTCAAATGATTAAAATTTTCTTTCGCAATCGCCGTGCTGAATGACCCTAAGTGGCCGTTCACAAAAACCGGCTAGGAGAGCCCCGGAGAGCGCTTTTTTTTCACACAGACTGAATGGTGACAACTGATACGCTCGGAGCAGACCGAAGCGTTCACATAAACTGGCCGATGGTAAAGTGAATGCGCTCGGAGTCGAGTGTACGCTCTTGGAGCCGGAATCAGAGGCGCGGTTGGCTGCGCGAGCGTGAAAAAACACGCGCATAGAACAGCTGGCTGGCTGCTCTTATGATGAGATCTACAAAGCATGCTCTGACTCAAGATAGAGGTTAAAACGAGACAAAAATATGCTCTGACATAAATCTGTGTCGCTCTAACTCTGTCTTGAGTCTGAGCTGAGTGAGAGTGCGGTCTATAGATTTCAGCCTTAGAATACCCGCAGACGTACAATTTCAAGTTGGGCAACTTAAACGCACTTTTTATCCAACTAAATGGTCCAAATATAAAATTGGACATCAATCGTATCAGAATCGAAATTATCTTCCGATTGGGCACAATTTGTAATGTAGTTGATCAACTATACTCGTACTAAACAATTAACTATAATAATCTTGTAAAATTGTGTTGTAAACGCTGTTGATTACCAATAAATAAATAAATACATTTTGTAACACAATTTAGTTGTTCGATAGTTGGCCAACTTGAAATTGCATATCTTTAATATTTTAATATTTTACACCGAGTGCATTGGGAGCATCCTCGAACATCCTCTTGTCACAAGAGAAATAAAATGCAGCAATACTTATCTCATTGTCTTACTTAACTCTATTTTTGTTACAAACAAAATTGCTCTCCGAGCCAGTCTATGTGAACGGGCACTAAAGGTTTAGGTTCTTTCCGCGACGTGTCGAATCCGAAAATCAAGCCTCAATAACCCAACGGTTACAGGTGCGGACTGAAAACTGAAAGGTTGCAGGTTCGATCCCTAACCGTTGCACTACTGTCGTACCCACTCCTAACACAAGCTTTCCGCTTATTTGAAGGGGAGGGGAGAATATTAGTTATTAGTTCAGCTTAACTAATAATATTCTGTAAAAAAAATTCTCAATCCGAAGTTGCTGTAGTCAATATTTGTATGAAGTGCGAAAAGAACCTAAATTAAGAATTAAATCAAATCCGAAAAAACATACCTACACCCTTACTATCCTTATCCTTACTAATAATAGGTATTATAAATGCGAAAATGTGTTTGTTTGTTGGTTTTTTCTTCAATCACGCCGCAACAAAACGACGATCGACGTGATTTTTTGTATGGATGTATAGTTGAGGAAAATCAAAAAGTTCCCGCGGGATTTTAAAAACTAAATCCGCGCAAGCGAAGCCGGGGGTAGTACTAGTACGTTAATGCATTTTTATTCCGTTCCGGTTTACTTAATTCTAGAAATAAAATAAAAAATAATTACAACTGTGTTACTTGCAAAATATTTGCAAAAATTTAAACATATTTTCTAACATACGAACGGAAATACCTACCTGTTGCAACAGCGAGTGAATCAGAGCGAAGAAGTGGGACATAGAAGTGCAAGATGGTATTGCGAACCGATTATGACATCGATTTATAAGCTATTTAGTTTTATATCATTTCATTGGTTTGCGAACAGCTATGGGATTAACTAAAATTGTTTTCTACAGTGTGGCGACCGCAAACACCTCTTATTAGCTCGTACTCTACTTTGACAACCTCCCTGGTCTGGTTTGGTGGAAGGCTTTGGCTGTCGCTAGTTACCACCCTACTGTCAAAGACGTGCCGCCAAGCGATTAAGCGTTCCGGCACGATGGCGAGTAGACACAGATTAGGGGTATGGATTAAACACTGCCATACCCCTTCCAAGTTAGTCCCCTACCATCTTAGACTGCATCGTCACTTACCATCAGGTGAGATCGCAGTCAAGGACTATCTTGTCACTGAATAAAAATAAAAAAAGTACTCTCTCGCTTTTGGGTATTTGACAAATTTTAGACTAGCTTTCCGCGGTTTCGCTCACGTTAAGTTCGATTTTTCATACCCCTATTTTACCCCCTCAGGGGTTGAATAATCCAAAATTCTTTCTTAGTGGATGCCTACGTCATAATAGCCATTTTGCCTTTTAGCCCGATCTGTGCAGTCATTTGAGTGCGTTAATAAATCAGTTGGTAGAGTCTCGACGTATCATAAGAGTTGCGGGTTGGCCTACATGAAATAAATAATTTTGAATTTGAATTTGATGCAGGAATAAGCCATAAATTCAGCCAATCAGAGGTGATTTCGATTTTTATATCCGTAGCAATCAGTTTTAGACAGTACCATAGCATAGTTAACAGATGATATTAGGTTAAACTTAAAAGTAAAACTGTTAAAGGTAGGAACTAATCAGACAAAGTAAGAATTACATTTCTATTTATTTCTTTTTTAGTTGACTAATAAGCTCGTTAATTGCTTTCATTTATTCAAGGTAAACGTGTTCGCAGAGTTCTCACGACGCGACGCGATTTCAGTAGATCAAATTAAATTGATCTACCATATTGAATTTGATACGTTTTGATACGATTATTATGATACGACACTGATATACATTTACGAATTACAAGAATTTAATTTTTATTTTATTTGACAAGATAGACCCATAAAGATAGCATTCCTTACTGTCGTAAGGTTTTTTAACTATCCGTTTTAACGGACTAATTTACTATCAATTTTTGGGTTACAAGTTGCTGCTACTTGTTAAATTTGATAAGGCTTAATATTGAAGCCGAAAACGATTCATTACATAAAACACAAAAGTGTTTTTTTTTTTTTCATTATTAGGACTTTATTTGGCTTCATTTTGAAACAACTATCCATTTGATCCGTTTATCAGTACGAGCTGAGTACTTTTAACATTTAAATTGATCAACCAAAAGTTCACAGACTTGATCGTGCGAAGACCTCATTACGGTCAGATAATACTGTTAGGTATAAGATGGTGAAATGATTTCGTTTCATTTGATATAGAGATAGAGTTTCTCAATTAATCATCGTGCTAATTTTGTCACAACCGATGAATATCCTAGATGGACAAAGGTTTCTGCAAGGATCACCAACATGATCACTATGTTGAAGAACACGATTCTGTGCCGCTTGTATCCAGCGGTTCCCAAGTGGGGTCTTCGAAAGCTATTGTGACAATCAGACTCAGGATATGTATACAATCACGTTTAATAATTAACTTGTCCAGTTATTAATTCACATCACTTAGAATTACAACGCAACATCAGCTACATATTTAGGTTAGCTCACAATTTTACATTATTCCGGCCAGACCACAGAACACTATTATTTCGCACCAACCGTCGCCATGATTGTGCAGATCCGCTGGCGCCATATATCCGCTCCCCGCGCCCGCGAGCCATCGCTCGTAGCGACATCTATTTCCTTCAGCGCGTAACACTATATTTCCTGGGAACAGTGCGGGGTGACAATTGGAACATAGGATTCGGACGTCGTCGCGCGAGGATTAGGCCTACTACCAACGCTGTCCTACAATGTTAACCTTAAAGCCTCAATAGCCCAACGGTTAAAGATGCGTACCTACTGAAAACTGGAAGGTCGCAGGTTCGAACCCCACCCGTTGCCCCATTTGTCATATCCACTCCTAGCACAAGCTTTTCGCTTATTTGAAAGGGATAGGAGGATATTAGTCAAGTTCAGAAAGCATTAATTGCTTTCTTTTTTATTAAAGTTATCATTATATGACATCTCCAAACAAAATTGAAATAATACTGCTTGCGTCGGTAGTTTAGGCCATATTATATTCTTCGAAGTGCTTCATTGCAATCTGTTATTATCATTGTCCGATAGATAAAATGATTCATCATACCAATAATAAATTGTGTAGGTAGGTACTACTCGTGCAACGAATTGTTTTTTACAAAGTTCTAATATTTACATGTTACTTCGTATAATTGTTAATATAGAAATCAGACCGAAAAAGGATTCCCTGGATTGGATCTCTGACTTTTCGGAGCGAGGAGTTTCTTTGTTTTGAATAAATATCACTCGTTTTAAAGATGAAGGAAGACATCGTGAGGAGACCTGTCTGCCTGAGAGTTGTCCATAATGTTCTAAAAGATGTATGAAGTCTGCAAATCTCCATTTGTACAGCGTGGTAGACTATAATACTTCTATAATATCATTACCCTTTGCAATTTTTTCAATGTGACTTGGTTTAGAGGTATTCCCAGTATGCATAAAAAAGAAAACAAAAAGTCACAAACTATTACGGTTTAAACAAAAATAGAAAAAAAAAAATCCATATAAATAAAAAACCAAACCTAATATTAAATTAAAATTAAAATTGAAGTGAAGTGAAATATGTAACAACCCTGGCTCACTTAATTTCTCGACATTAATACCTAGTGCATAATTTGACCCGACCCGAGAATTGAACCCGGGACCTCGTCATCGGCTGTCGAACATACTAATCACAAGACCAACGAGGCAGTAACTCGTACTTACGTAGATATATAGCTGTGACGTAGAAAATCATGGACAGGAAAATTGAAATGACGTCAGGAAAAGATAAAGCCGTCAAAGAAAATTGTACAGACGAGGCACCAATGTCGCAACCTTCCCAAGGTTCAAAGAACATGATGCCGAAGTTTAGCGTGGTTTAACTATCGAAGGTGGTACTCAGTTAGGCTCTGGGCTTGCAATGCGCACGTCGCTGGCGATCGCGTGTTTAGAAATCTCGTGAATTCATTGAACGTCTGCGTTTAGGAATCGTAAAGTAAGTAATGGAATTTTTTATTAACTGACTTCCAGGAGGAGGTTCTTTATTCGTCAGAATCTTTTTTTTTTTTTTTATGTTCCCCGATTATTCGAAGATGGATGGACCGATTTGGAAAATTCTTTTTTTATTTGTAAGGGTATACTTCCCAGGTGGTCCCATTGTCAGGATTTGCTAATGGGGTCTTGGAGAAATTGAGGGATCTCTTCAAATTTTATAGGCACAATTGATATACTTTGCAGTGGCGTTTGTAGTCGGTTTTGTATAAAGAGTTTTTACCTTTATATTATTTACTTCATTATTTTCCAATTACATTCTTTTTTGTGTCCAATTTGGCTGATTCGTATACCACATTAGGCTACATTTAGGACAACCGTTAAATATTACATTACATCCAATTTTTAATTGTCGGGTTTACGGATTACGGATTCGAAAGCACTTTGTAAAAGTTTATTTGAATAAAAAATGATTCTATTCTATTCTACAGTTTTTAAACTTTTTCTTGTTCAAGATCAAGTTCCACATATCATTTTGTCCTTCAACTTAGTGAAGCTAAATTAGTATTCTTTTCAAGTCGCTACTTAATTATGTGCCCCTTAGGTATACTTACATAGTTAGGAACTCATAGTTCATTGTATTCTTAATATTGATAACGTAGGTACTTTACCCATCAATAATTCATAGTTTTTTTAAATGGTATAGTACATACGTCAAGGAGTCACCCATAAACGGATTACTACTGCGCACAGGTCTACTTTTAGAGAAGGGTTACAGGCCATAGTCTACCACGCCCGCCAACTACGCAATTAACGTCCTCCCGACTGAATTCGACCACGGCGGCCAACCTCCACAGAGATCAGCCATCTGCGCGGGAGATATTATAGTGCACAAGCGTTGGCGCAAACACAACTGCACACTCTATCCCCTTACTCTCGTAGTCCGATGGGACGGAAATCCAACACAACCGGAGAAAGTTCAGGCGCAGGACCGACAGCTTTACGTGCTCTTCGAGGCACGGGGGTGACCCACCGCCAACTTCCTAACTCCGGGCTAGTACTTAGAATAATTTATTGACAGAAAACCCCTAAAAAAAAGATACGAATGTGATATTTAATTGCTTAAATATTCGCATGTAACTTCAAAATGTTAAAGTTAAAATTGTGTCCCCGGGACCGAACTCGCGAACCGCGAATTGGAGACCAGTCCTAACCACTAGTCTATCACTGCTCTTTAGCGGGTTTAACTGTTATTTATTTAAGCCTAATATGGATGCTCGAGCAATATTTCCTGCCAAATTATTCCGTATCCTTTGAGTATTTAAACCAACTAATTAATGCTCGAAGTTCGTATCTCGATATTTGTATTGTCAACTTTGACAGTTCCGAAATTTTTCATTCCTCTCAAATAACATTTTTATTAATCAAGATACAATTAATTATCCGGTAATCCGGTAAATATACTCTTCAAAAGAATATAATATATTACAATAATTAATTACGGTATAGTTACCTAACATTTTATAGAATAAAAACAAGCATTTGTCCGCGGCTTCGCTCACGTTAAGTTCGATTTTTCAACCCCCTATTTTACCCCCTTAGGGGTTGCATATTCAAAAATCCTTTTATGCGGATGCCTACGTCATAAAAGCTATCTGTAAGCTAAATTTCAGCCTGATCCGTCCAGTGGTTTGAACCGAAATCGATATAACCTGACTATAATAATGATTAATTAATTTCCTATAAAAGACTATTTAGAACCTTCTGAAAAAGAAACACCAAAAACTAATATATTTCCAAAGTTACTTTTCAATTAAGTAACAATTGAATTAAAAAAAATTGAAGCAATACTTTCATAACTACTTATTATTATTTTTTTTTAACTATTTTACTTTTACAAAATTTGTTCAAGCGTAAAAATTAAAAAGTAAAAGGTCTGATAAACGGTCAGGTTAGGTTAGCTGCACCAAATAGTGGAATGTCGTCCGTTGGTTGCAAAACCGAATGGCGCTCGAATCTATTGCCAAAGAGAACCTATCGCGCCTCGCCTTGTAGATACCACCTACCTTCCTGCTTGGGAAACCTGCACAAATACATTTGTATGCGTTGTTTTTTACCTATTAATCAATATTGGGTTGGGAAATACTAATTTTCTAGCTAACTCACCTTGACTTCTTCCGCTTGGTATAGTTTTTTCATTTCACGAGGGCTCGTGGCTCATGGTTGTGTGTGTGTCGTATCTGTATAAGTGTGAGCGAGAGCTTCCTCAGGCCTGATCGTTTACACCTAGGCTCCTGACAGGCACGCACACTTACGCAATGTGCATGTACACGACGTAACCACAAGTAAAGCGCCCGTAACTTCGTGAGATAAACGTACAAGAAGAGACGATACAAACGAAGATAGCAACTTGGATACGTATCTATATAGAACAGATTTAGGTAGGTAAATGTTGTCTGCAGTGTTTATGAAAACTTCTTAGGTCAAGGCCAGTTAAGGGCATCGAACTATAATACTTAGAAGTGCAAAAGTCGACGCGGTGATTGTTAGTTAGCCTAACGCTTACGCTTTCACGCTCGAACTGCCGAACCAATTTTAATAAATTTTAGTATAAACACAGATTGACTCTTGCGAAAGGACATAAGCTTCTTTTTATCACAAAAATAGTATTTGAAAGCAATGAAAGAGGGGGTGATAGTTTTGGCGATTTTACTCCATAACTTCATCAAACCTGAACCAATTTTAATAATTCTTTTTTTGGAAAAGTGCATCGGGTAAGTTTTGTCCAGTTTTGATGAAGATTTAAGTTATTAATATTGCTGGACACAAAGCACACAACTCCTCATGGATTTAAAGATCTACTTTTAAGAATCTGTAAACCTAAATGAACGCGGACGAAGTCGTGGTTATCAGCTAGTTCCTGTATAAAATTCCCCTTGTCATTTGAATGTTAAGATAAAATGAAGTGCCCACTGATTGATAACTAAGGATAACTGGTGTTGTGGATGCATTATCAATTACACATCGCAAAATCAATATAGCAGGTGATAACGTATTATATACTGACACCCACAATAGAATTTGTGACGAACTAAATCTCGCTTTAGATGGAAGCCAAGGAAACAAAGAAAATGTTTTTGTCATAATTATTATTATATCGTCAAAATTTAATTGAGAAGAAGAAACTTCTGAGAAAGATCGTGCAATGTTTTGAGTTGTTTAAATTTTGGGAGATTTTAGTACAATTTTCACCATAGCCTGCTACTACTGTTATGTATTCTGTGCCATAGCTGATAAACGTTAAACCGACGAAGTTTTCACGTGCTAACAAATTTTGTATTGAAAATTTGTCAAAACATCAAATTAAATCGTCGATACTGAAACTGGCACTTAGTTTAGTAAAGGAGTGTGAGTGTAGTGAGTGGACTGCTAAAGAAACGACTGCGTAGTCTTTAATTATGAAAATGTGTGGATAAAATTCAGACTCAGCAATTTATGGTAATGTACTTAGTTCATATATTATATATATATTTTTAATCATTTAGGATTTCATGTAACGCTTAAAAAACAAGTGAGGATGAACTTTTGACCATCATCGAAAATTAGATTTCTTAAAATATAAACTCTAGCTATGTATATCACTATCAGTTCTATTCATATTTAAAACGAGTTAGGTTATCGTTCAATATGAAACTTAATTTTAGAGACTTTAACTAACTAACTATACTAATTTATCTTATCTATTTTAATAATGGTTAAGCGAAAAACCTTGAATATTCAATATCATTAAAGATAAATATTGAACGACCTTCAAAAACACCGCCTTATTTCGACAACGAATTTCGCGAACGTACGTCAAACAATGGTCCTCATGACTTATGGGTCAACGTTGAATCATGATGTTTACCAACTAGACTATTATTAAGCAATGCGCATCGTGGGATGCGGTTACTTTATCCAATAGAGAGAAAAATATTATAATCCATTAAATATTAATAAGTGCCACACTGTATTTTACTTCATTATTTTTCCAATCCCGCAACAACGGAGCAACGGCTTGACGTTATTTCTGCCATAGTTGAGGACCAGGAGTTAATAATAATAGGCTTCTTTTTATCCCGGAAAAACATGGAAACAAACAAACGGATGAAGTCGCTGGCAAAATCTAGTTTCTTATAAAGTTATAAACGCGAAACAAGTGCTGAAGTAAGTACTCTCAGAATCTAGATCTTCAGACACATTGAGGGTAACTGATTCACGTTATACCATAGCAGGAACGAGGCAAGCTCCATACCCACGGTCAGCATGGAAGCACGGAACCGCTTTACATTTACTGTACCCTGTAAATATTCTATCTCTTCTATTTCCCTTCTTTTTTTCTTTTCTCTGACCATAAATGTCTACATTGTCGATGGTCTTAACAACCACTTCTGACACTATGTTTTGATGTTCGTTTTGGAAAATTTGTCGCGATTAAACAGGATCCATTACTCAGGAATCAGGAAGGGAATTAAAGATGCTGCCGCCGTGTCGGTGTAATAGACAGAAAGGATAATTTTATTATGACCATCGCCAATGTAGACATTTAAGCTTCTTATATATAGTACGACATACATTTAGGCTTTAACATACATTACAACACTCTCCATAATGCCCTTCATCAGCAGTTCACTAGATGAATATGGAGTGAAATAAAACTACGAAGCAGTATCCTTACTATTTACTTATATTGTCTTTATTGCTGTTTTGTGATAGAATGGCATCAGCGGCAACTCTAATCCAGCCTTCAGGCGAGATGTGGAAGAAAATACGAGTGGAACTCAACGAGGATGTCAAAACTCGGGACCGGGATCTGGCTGCGATCAAGGACTGGCTTCGGAAGCAGCCACATCTGCCAGATGAATGGGGTAAGCCAGTCAACATCATCTCAACTCACCACAGACCACTGGTACGAGCATCATCTCAACAATGTTACTGTACTAACAGATTAAGAAGCCTGGATAGGCTGGATATCCAAGTTCTGACTTTGACGTACCTTGAAACTGGGTTTATACTTCAGATATTATGATTGTAATAAAAAAAATACTTGTTAAGGATCAAACCCTCTTCAAGGGAGTGTTGAGAATAAAATTTTAATTTTATAAAAAAAATGTATTTAAATCGGAATTCTTGTGAGAGATGTTTACGATTTCTACGCTTTTGAGTGATATTGGGGCTCAAGACATTTAAAAAAAAATTGACATTCCTTTGTTCCTTTACAGATGATGGCCGCATCATGACATTTCTGCGAGGCTGCAGTTTCTCATTGGAAAAATGCAAAAGGAAATTAGACATGTACTTCACTATGAGAGCGGCGTGCCCAGAGTTCTTTACAAACAGGGATGTTAACAGACCAGAACTTGCCGAGCTAGTTACTAGAGTGTAAGATAAAGTTTTAATAATTCTAACAATAGAAACCCCTGTGTCATGTCTTTCAAGTTTACTTTAACTGTGCATAAATGTGTTAGTTAGTAGGTATGGACGAAAAATTCTTCCCCGGCCATACTAAATGACAGATTTATGCACAGTTACCCGCAGACTGCCCTTTAATTTGCCCTAAAATATGAGAGAGCAAAATAATTTTAGACGCTTCTTAAAAAGGTAATTTATTCGTGCATCGGTACACAGAAAAACTTTGTTGGACATGAAAAACAACACTACACATGCAAATGCAAAGGTGGTCTTATTGCTAACAAAGCAATCTCTACCAGGCGACCTATGGTAACAGGAGTAAATGGTTCAGAGGGTCGAACGTTTCTTGGCAGAGAATTCCATAATACATCGTAAATGACTTACTTAACCATATAATCTACACTGGACAGCAAATAAACCGAGCCACCCGCTACCTTGGCACTCTGATTCGATTTTCTCAAAAAATATAAAACTTACAACTGTTATAGTGATATCATCAGAAAGTGCGTTTCTTGATGATGAAAATGAATGGTAATTCATTAGGATTAATCAATTAATTAAGTTTTTATTGAGGATTTTACAAAGAAGAGTCGTTTTCCAGTTGTGTTAATCGTTAGTTATCATAAAATGAAAAGAAAAATAAAGTTAGAAACAAAGAAAAAATTAATGAAAAAGTTTTTGGTCAGTATTCAGTATTCCCTCCTCTTGCTCGGATAACTGCCAGAATCCTCGTATTCATCGACCTCACGAGCCTGACGAGGAAATCTTGAGGGATTGCATTCCACTCTTCTTCAATTGCGATTCGGGGCTCTGGAAGCCTTATTGGAGCAGGTAGCCGGGCTCAAACCCGACGTTTCAGCTCATCCCGTAAGTGTTCTATCGGATTAAAGTCCAGGCTTGGAGCTGGCTAGTCCATTGTACGAAAGCCGACGTCGCGTAGATACTGGGCCACCACATGAGCAACATGGGACCGTGCATTATCATGCATCAGCTGTATATTCTGCTCGATATATCCTGCGTAAGGTACCACATGGTCTGCCAGGATTTCAGTAATGTAGCGATAAGAAGTTAATCCACGTGTACGGCCCGTCGGTTCGATGAAAACTAACGCTGAAAATGCGGTTAGCGAGATGCCGGCCCTAACCGTACAGATCTTCCTCCATAAGCGTGAGCGTCACCCTCCAGGGTGAGTCTACATGGAAGTGATCGACGTCAGAGAGTATATCGTCGCTCTGGAGAACGTTATTCTCAGTGTTGCATCAGCAAACTGTTGCTTATGGAGGAGGATCTGTAAAGGTTTGCACTTTGAAAGTTAAGTACGGTAGTACTTAACTTTCAAAGCCGAGATAAATGATCAAACTATGATAACTTTTTCGAGATTGTTCAATCACATATCGCAATAACAGCTTTGGGATTTTTTTCTTATGCTTATTTTCTTATGCTTATTTTCTATTATTTTGTTTTTAGGCAAGGTGCTCCTTTGCCTGGATTGACCCCAAATGGACGCCGAGTTACTATATGTCGAGGTAATTATCAGTTCACCATCATCTTTACCCAATATGAATCCACTGTTAGACATAGACCCTTTTAGGAAGTTGCCTATAATTTCCGGATGTCATCACTCCATCAAGCCGAATGCCCTATACTTAATTTGCTGAGAAGTGATCTTCTTTCGAGGACCTTCCGATTCCAATGGCCATTGGTACTCCGCCAAAAGTGGCCAAACGAGAGCTCGTGGGTTACCTACTTATGTTCTTTGGCGAATTAATGCGTTTCGAACTTTCTTTACATGCGGTATACATAGTATACAGTCAATGATTTTGGCTTTTGATAATCACCAAGGCAGTTCATCTTGAGACGGCATGCAGTGTGAGAAGGTCCCTCAATTTGGAGATCACCGGCAGCTTGGGTTCTACGCCCCTGCCTCTCTGCCTTCATTCTTCATAGGATTCATTCTCCTACTTTAAAAATATAATATGAAGTAATGACATCTAAAAAATGACTTAAATTTTAAATTCCAGGTCTCGACAGAAACATAGACGCAGACCAACTAAACAACATATTCAAGTTGGCACTGATGATGGGAGATGTTAGACTGAAGGAAGAACTCGAGGGTGTGGCAGGAGACATATACATTCTGGACGCTTCGGTAGTGTCGCCCGCTCATCTAGCCAAGCTGTCACCTTCCGCGATTAAGAAGTTCTTGATATGTGTACAGGTTGGTACTATATCATACTCTTTAACTTATTTAGGAAAATTAATTTCCCATGGGGTTTTCCATTGGATACATGTAGATTTCCGAGATTGCCTAGATACGAGCTATCTCCATTCCAAATTTTAGCCAAATCGGTTCATTTGTTGTGGCGGGAAGAAGTAACAAACATCCATCCATCCATCCTCACAAACTTCCGCATAAAATAATTATGTAGTAGGAAATCGGATAGGGCCAATTGACTGACAAGTGAAGACCTCTACTAAAGGTTCGGAATGCAGATTCTGATGAGAAGAGCCGGTAAGAAACTGAGCAGTTGCTCTTTTCAAAAAAAAAATATTTTTGTACAATAGGTAACAAAACTATGCTATGCATACACTTACATATGTAATGTAGATTTCCAATTCTTTCAGGATCTTATTATGGTTCTAAATCGTATATGTACGGATCTACTCAGCCGCACAAAGGATTTCTGTACATTGCACTGATAAGAACTTACACAATTACACAAGCCTAAATCGAAAAATAAAGATATTGAATTAAATGATAATAAGAATAGTCAGCTGTACGCATTTTGGTTTTGCTATGAACTTGTGTAAATGGCTTCACAACTTATTGCAATAATAACAATGTTTCGTAAATGTGTACCTATTTGTTTTTCAGGAGGCATACCCAGTCAAACTGAAAGAAGTTCACGTGGTGAACACTTCACCTGTTATTGAGTCTCTGATAAACTTCATCAAACCTTTCCTGAAAGATAAAATTAAGAATAGAGTAAGTAAAAATATTCTACTACTATACAATAGATTATAGGTACACTAGCTGATGCCCGTGAATTCGTCCACGTTGGGTTAGATTTTTTAGTGTAAGAAGCTGGAATGAATGAATCTCTTAAGAATGGAATTTTACAAAACGAACATTGAGCAAATCGACTTCACTTGAAATATACTTGTAATTCACGAGGCCACGTGGCTTATGGTTGTGTGGGTGTCGTGTCCATATAAGTGGGAGCGAGAGCTTGCTCGCGCCTAACCGCTCCCACCTAGGCTCCTGACAGGCATGAACACGTCTTTTGCATGTATACGACGTAACCACAAGTAAAGCTCACGCGCCCTCGTCGTGAATTGGAACTATACCACATAATACAAAATCAAAACATTGAACACCAGGGTATCAAAAATCATAGGAGATTTAATAAAAATACATTTTCCAATCTGA
Source organism: Hipparchia semele (assembly GCA_933228805.2). NCBI lineage: Eukaryota > Metazoa > Arthropoda > Insecta > Lepidoptera > Nymphalidae > Hipparchia > Hipparchia semele. The sequence continues at coordinate 3,035,556 of OW121719.1, forward strand.
GCGAAAGTCACGTGTGACTATCAAAACAATCACTACCAGGCGAATATGGGTGAGAGGTGTTCTGAATAAACAAGCCTCCTCACTTTTACCCCTTTCTCCACCCGCCTCATGCCATCGTTTCCTCCCTTTGTAGGCTCGCGAAATTCGATCGCAATCTACTATTGTAACAAATAGAAACAAAATCTGGGTAAAATGTAACCAGGATAATAATTTAATTACTTACGTGATTGAGTAACTTTAATAAATAAATACCTAACAATGTAATAATTTTTCGCCAAGATCCTGAATAACGTTTTGCAATAGAATAAAATAGAATAGAATTTATTTTTATTCAAATAAATTTTTACAGAATACTTGTAGGGACACATGTACAGTGTAACACGACTCCTGTTGCTGAGACAGCGAGTCGCCCCGCCACGAACCGTATTTTTCTATGGAAAATTACTTTATAATATATAGAGTCTTATATCGGACACTGCGCTGTCCGCACGGGTGTACATGCCTAATAAACAGTGAACCACAATTAGGGGAAGTATTTATTTATCACCACCCGGTGTCCATCCCCTAAATACTTTTGAATACTCAAATTAATTTACTGGTACCGGAATGCTGTTCGAACCGAAAAAAACCACCAAAAAAGTCGCGGGAATCAGCTAGTATTTTAATTTTAATGTTTCGTAATATAAACTTTAATCGTCAAATAAATACTTTTTCACCGTCAGCAAAAAAATATTCAAGCTGTCAACACGACTTATTGTTCTTGCAAATCACGAGGGCGCGTGGCTCGTGGTTGTGTGCGTGTCGCGCCTGACCGCTCCCACCTAGACTCCTGACAGGCACGCAAACTTACGCAATGTGCATGTACACGAAGTAACCACAAGTTAACCTCACGAGCCCTCGTGAATTGCAACAACTATACAATTTTAATCTTCAATTTAACACTATTTGACGATTCTCATGTTATTATGACCCGGAAAACAGAGAGCAAAGCAAATAAGTAAAAAATATAAACTAAGTATTATTTTCCTAGATCTTCGTTCACTCTGACGTCAACACCCTTAAAAATCACGTGCCGGCAGAAATGCTTCCAGAAGAGTTTGGTGGTAACGGTTGCTCCTTGGATGAAGTGAACGGTAAGTGTTTATCCTTTATACTAACTACAGACAAGCAATATAAAAGTAGTCTATGAATATTTCGCTCATTTGCGACAAGGGTGTCATAATTCAAAATCGACGATGAGAGAATTCTCTCGTTAGAGAGTAATGTTTTGGATCTACGGTCTCGGAACAACACAGCGGCCAACAAAGCGACAGAGCATTAAGTCACAATCTCTCTCGCTCTTATTTTTTTGTGCTTAGCGTAATGTTGATTTTATAGCAAAAAGTATAAATTTTCGACACAAAAATTGGTGAATTTTGAATTAGGTATGTCACTCTTGTCTCAAATGAGCGATTTGTCGGTTAATCGATTCATTTAACAAATCTCTAAAATTAAAATACTCTGCTATTGTGCATTGTGGAATCAACTTCTTCTGAAGATTCTCCAGTGCTGGAATGAAAAGTACATAGTGTATGCGTTGCACCTGTATTTGTTCTACTGCTGAAAGAGTGGCAGCGGTGTTTAATTTTTCCTGCTTTGGCGGATCATAGCAAAAGAATTTTATTTTTCCTTGTATTTGCGTTTCCTATAAGTTTTATTTTATCACAGGTGCATGGATGAAGAAGTTAGAAGACTACACGAAGTGGTTCAAAGATCAAGAGTCGATTAAAGCAAACGAAGCCCTAAGACCTGGTAATCCTACCAATTACGATGATCTCTTCGGTATTGATGGCTCTTTTAGACAGTTATCCATAGATTAGTAATATTATTTTTAATTATACTTAATTACTTATTAGACACGAGAGCTCAAGAAAACATAGCCATCTTTAGAGCATAGTATGACTAAATATTATATTAAGATTTGTATAATGATTCTATTCTAACCTTGAAGGATATAGTTTTTACCTGCGTCATAGTTAGCGCTTAAGTTTATAAAAAGGCTAAATATTTTATTTAATAAAATTTTAACTTACGTACATATACATGCTTTTTATTATACACAAGCAAAAAAATAAATGCGCAAAGCTGCTTGCAATACCGTATACTGTCGTATATTCAAAACAACATACTAGGGTATCATAATACATGAGGTGTTATCATGAAAAATGAAAGCCATTTACCGCATGCCTTTATCATAAACAAACGGTAACAGGCGGACATGAAAATAGAGAGAGTTTAGGGTAAACATACTCCCCTATCCTCCTACAGCAGTCACCCTTCCCATCTCTACGACTGAATTAAACTAAATGCTCCTTGCATAATATTACTGAACTAATCCCACTTACCATATTTTCCTATTTTAAAAACTCATAAGAAAATGCAACGAACATTCGTAGCGGGTACGGCTACTTAGGTACTAAAAAATTCATTGTTCATTGTAATTCCCATCATAATTCTATAACATAATAACGTATGTTCTGAATATTACCTTATTACGCAGCGCATATTGTATTTAAGAAAGTATTGGAATTCTTTGTGCTGCGTATCTTTATATTGTTTTTTAATTTATAAAATAAATACTTATTTTGAATAATTTTGCATCACAATTAGGTGTATAATAATATCACTGTGGTATAATACGTATATTTCAATAAACATTATGTAAATAGGTATAATATTAAGAAAACAAAATATATTTTCATAAAATCTCTTAACATGTAAGTCATACAATTTTGTGTAAAACTACTTTTATCAAATAAATTTATTAAAATACCTAACTAATTTATTATTTCATAATAGATAATATCACAGCTTATATCTTAGATTTTATTTTTACCTATGTACGTCTATAATTTAGGGGTTTTATACTTCCTGCATGTTTTTATACGACGTTAGTTTTTATATTGTCTCTAAAATTCCATAAGGTAAACCTGATACTGCGAGACATTTAATACAATTCTCAATGACTTTTGACAGCAGGGTTTTTCAGTGAGCCTAAAAATAAACATGAATAGGACGAAAATCATGTCATCCGGAGAACCGTACTTAGCGACAGCTAATCGAGTCGTAAAGCTGAAATAACATTGAGTGGGGCAGATAGTTCAAAAAACCTGAAGTCATTGGGGTCGAAAAATGCTGGCATGGCGATACTGATCTCTATAATTAATATATAAACAAGATTGGCTGTCCCTATACAAATGACAGCTTAAATTATGAATCAATTTGAAGCGCCACATTTTACATACGAGTGGCTCAGGAACTAATACGAGTAATGTAGGGATGCAGAGCTAGTGCCCTCACTAATTTTAGTTCCTTAGAAACTCGATGGCGTCAATAAAGTACATAGCTCCAAATAAATATGATAGCAGCCTGCCCAGTTTTAATCATAGATTAATTACAGAGGTCAGTATCCATCCATCTATCCATATATCGAACTTTCGCATTTATAATAAGTATTAGTAGGAAGTAAAATTAACATAAACCAGTTGAGAAATGTAATATTTTGCAACAGAAATTAAACTATAAGTAAACTACTTAATATATATTTACATAGGAGCCAGAAAACAGAAAATAAACATAAAAAGGCCATTACATTCTGAATTAATAATAATTAAATAACAATTTAGTAAGAATCCATTTGTCAATGAAATGATTTGTTGAGATTTTTTGAATCCTTCGTAATAGCAATAAAATCAATGGTCACAAACTTATCGGCTATTCCGTGTGTTGAAATGTGTTATAGTTCATTTCACGATTGCTCGTGGCTCATGGCTGTGTGTGTACCTAAATTCTAGATGAATACCTACCAACACGAAGATGGCTTCATCAGATTCATCTTTGACGAGAGGGCTGTATCGAAAAATGCATCGGTAAGTGTAAGTAAGTATGGGTATTCCGATGTTACGAATAGGGTTGCCAGACGTCCCGTATTTCCCGGGAAATCCCGTATTTTAGGCATAGTTTAAAATGTCCCGGCGGGACTGACTCTGTCCCGTATTTGAACCGTACGTCGTTTGTCATTATGAAATCGATCTACGTATTCACACACGCAACGTTCGTAAAACGTACTCGTCTCGCTACTAACTTGCACTCGCAGCCCGCATCGACCAATGACAGTGTTAGTGTCAGAATGACAATGTTAAAACTGACTCGATCCTCGGAAAAATATAAAAAATAATAAAAAATGACACAAAATAATTTTGTTTTTTATTTGTCCCGGGTAAAAAACTGAAATCCCGTATTTTTTGCCCATTTATAAATTTGTCCCTTATAGGCTGAAAAAAATCTGGCAACCCTAGTTACGAATCCAGTATCCATTTCGATACTCATTTGGCTAGTGCTTGCGCATCTAGGTTGTTATATTTAATGAGGGATAACGATAGCAATCGCGCTCAAATCAAATAAATAATATACAGCCCATTAAACTTAGGCAAGATTCATCATCATAGGCGAGAGTAGTTAATTAAATGTGTGGTATGAGGTCGTTAAAGAGGAGTTGGAGGCGATGCTAGGGAGAGATTTTGCATTTTAAAGATACATTATAATACTAGCTGATACCCGCAACTTCGCGTGGATTTAGTAGTTTAAAATCCCGTGGGAACTCTTTAATTTTCCGGGATAAAAAGTAGCCTATGTCACTCTCCAGGTCCTCAACTATACCTATGCAAAAAATCACGTAGATCCGTAGCTGTGTTGCAGCGTTATTGAAAGACAAACCAACAAACAAACACACTCGCATTTATATATTACTAAAGATAAGGACTAGTAAGGAAGTAAGGATAATGATAAGGATGATAAATATTTTAAAGTTGTTAAGGTTGTCCGGAGAAGATCGCTTAAAGCGATAAGACCGCCTTTGCGTACATAATGTACTTACATTTATCTGTTTCAATTGTAAACATTAATTTTATTCTTGTGTGTAGCTTTAAAAAAAAATTCTATCCATCTATTATAGTAAGGCTTGGTCAGTTTGAAGAGAGTTAATTCCTACTTTTGAAACGATGCCTTTTATAAACGTAGTCGAGGTAATATACAAACTTGTACTAACATAACTTCAGAAATACTGGACCACTAACGTTACTTTAAAAAAAAAAAAGAATATCAGCCAAGCTGAATTTGACTTATATTCTCGTCTCCCCTCCAAATAAGCCAAAAGCTTGTGTTAGGAGTGGGTACGATAATAGAGCAACGGATGGGGCTCGAACCTTGCGACCTTTCAATTGACCGTCGGGCTATTGAGGTTTATTTACTTCTTTACCAACCGATAGACGTTCACTGTTGAACAAAGGCCCCTTGCATGGGCTTCCACAGGCTTCGGTCTGGCGACCCTGTATTTTTCGGCTCCCTGCTCGTCTGACGTTATCGGTCCACCTAATAGGGGACTTGCCAACACTGCGCTTCTCTGTGCGGGGTCGCCACTCCAGCACATTGGGACCCCATCGACCATCAGCTCTTCGAACTATGTTTCCTATGTACCTTTCCACTTCACCTTCGCGACTCACTCAACTATGTCGGTAACTTTGGCTCTCCTACGGATCTCCTCACTATTGATCTCATTACTTTATAATCAAGAACAATTACAAGGACTAGTAACTAGTAATTACGAAATAATAAAAACCAAGATAAAATTTTGTAGGTAGATACATTGCCAAAAGAGCAATATGGCGTCACTGAATTTTAATGTGGGTACCAACAATACTAACGATTTGTCTCGAAAAACTAGATTACAATCTCCTAGTTAGTAGTTTCGTTTTTTATTACAACTTACCTACTCGGATGTCTGCTCGTATAATACGAGTATGTTCAAGTTTTACATTAAAGTATAGGTACCCTTTTGATATTAGGTATATATATCGGAAAATAATCGCTGCAGGGGGCAGTTGCAATCATCTCTTATTGGCGGAATATAAAGCGTCTTGCTGTAATACTATAATGCTATAATGCTATATCAATTCATTTTAACTAATAAGCCTCAATAGCCCAACGGTTAAAGGTGCGGACTGAAAACTGAATGGTCGCAGGTTCAAATCCCACCCATTGCACTATTGTCGTACCCACTCTAGCACAAGCTTTTCGCTTATTTGGAGAGATAGGAGGATATTAGTCAACTTCAGCTTGTCTAATAATCTTTTTAAGAAAAAAAAAAAAATTGCGAGAAAGTACCGACCAATCAGAGGTGATTGCAATTGACACATTATGTGCCAGCGCCCACGTCCGACAATCGGTGACAGACTTTTTGTCGGCAAAAAATGAAACATACAGATTGCAATACTGAAACGCACACGTCCTACAAAAAGTCGGTCTAAATCAAACACAAAGAGAACATTTTCAATTTTTTTCATTGGTGACTACGCCCTATAACTCTTCTCGGAAACCTGCGCTCAGTACCTAGTGAGCCTTTGATGGGTGGCGAGTAACTGATGATAATGTACATCCGTAACAACTTAGAAGCTTCGCTTCGGAAAATCTATAATTTACTGCTGATTGGAGGTTTGGCCAGGATTGTATAAAAAGCAGATTTTTTTTCAATTAATTACTTTCAATAAAAATATTTTTAGAGTAATTAGGTAAAACCGGCCAAGTGCGAGTCAGTCAAGCAAACCGATGGATCCGTGGCTCCACAAACCTTTGATAAAACGTAATTATTAGTTAAGTCTAACTTTGTAACCCTGATTATGAAATAAAAACATTATTATTATTATTAATTATTTAGTGAAATTATTCGATCGCATAGAAATGAAGAAGAAGAACACACTACGTTTGTTTATAGCACACGCACACACTAAGCTTAAACAAACTTAGTAAATAACATCCCCTCAGCAGGATAGGATAGCAGGATAGCAGGAGGGGATGTTATTTACTTCGTTATTATTCCTGGAAAAGAAAATTAAAATCTTGGAATAGAATAATAAGTATCCATGATATTAAACCTAGCCTAGCATAAATCCCAATGTGTCAATTATGGTACCCAAATTAATCTATTATTATTAATAAATAATAATAGTGAGGCTATTTTTAGTTCGGTCTATTTTGCAATGAAGCAAAAAGTAATTTATTAATTCTTTCATTTGCATTAGAGTTGGGCAAGCATTATAATATTTTAGAACTATTTCTAATATCGATTCTATGAAATTAACATAGTATCTTATATATCTTATGTATTATCTATATTCTTAAACACTAAGAATACTGCAGAAAGCGTAATTTTTAAGCGTAGACAACGCGCGTTTAAGCCCTTTAAACGAGACTCAGTCGCAACAGTATACGCCCAGAAATTCAGACACGCTTTTGTATTGACAAATTCGACGTGCATTTCCACTGCTACACTACAAAACCGCAAAAATAAACGACTAATAACACAAAAACAACGCGATTCAGACGCGCTTAACGCACGTTATGCATCCGTTTGTATCGATCCAAACGATTTGCTTTCTGGGCTGAAAACCGCGTGTTGTCTACGCGTAGAAAATATGCCGTGTGCATAGGCTCTAAGTTTAGTATCCTATATTCATTTGTGACAAACGGACACTCGGACACTCCTCACCAGAGGTTCTTCTAAGCATTTTCGCACGGATCCCTAAAAACGGGTTTTAAGGCTTCGGTTGGGCGCGTTATTAACTTATTTACCCGTGAGCTTTTAATTGAATACCTACAGTTTATAACTATGATGCTATTTTGAAAAACCAATGTCTCAAGTAATTACGTAAAAGAAACGATTACGAAACTATTTGAACACCTACCCAGCTTAATATTCGGTCAATAATATATTAATGATAATAGGTACGTGATTCTGCTTTTTATTATTTAATGATACTATTAATATAATTATAGGTAACAATAATTTCTGACACTTTAGCAATTTTCAATTTGATTTAAGGTTTCCGCCCCTTTATAATTATTGTTTATTAATTGACTGCCAAAAAAAGGAGGAGGTTCTCAATTCGTCGGAATCTTTTTTTTTATGTATGTTCCCCGATTACTCGAAGACGCCTGAACCGATTTGGAAAATTCTTTTTTTGTTTGAAGAGTATACTTCTCTGGTGGTTCCATTGTCATCAGGTCAGGATCTGATGATGGGATCCTGGAGAAATCGAGGGAACTCTTCAAATTTTATAGGCACAATTGATATACTTTATAGTGGCGTTTGAAGTCGGTTTTATAAAAAGAATTTTTACGTGTTTATTATTTTTAATATCGTTTATCCATAATTTACGATACTAATATGTAATTATTTTTGTGTTATTTTTTAGCTCTCCAAACATCATTAAGGAAGGACTGCATAGATAAGTAGTATTTATCTTTTAAAATATAATCTGAAAAAATAAATTAAGTATAAAATAACAACACGACAAAATTAAAAAAAAATTAAAATCCCGAGACTAACTGCAGCGTCCTTGATAGCCTTTAACCTTAATCATTGTTATCTAAGAAACTGGTCTGGGTTGATATCTGTGTTACCCAAAACCCGTATCAACATCTACTCAGAAGCAAATCATTTAAAAAAAACCATGACCTTAAAAACGGCGAAAAATGTCAACTGAAAATTCAAAAAATTCGATAGTTTTTTTTTCGCGATCGCCATACATAAATTTTATACCCTGCTGACAAATTTGACTGCTCATAAGTAAGAGTTAAAACATAGTTATAATTAATAAAATGAGATGTTAAAATCTGTCAAAATCGAAATACTAGCACTACTTCTTTATATTTATACCAAAGAACTAGGTATGATAATATATTATTATGTAAATCTTGTAAATACATGCTCGCGCAAAACCTTTTAATATCAAAGAATAACTTACGTACTTAATAAAAGTTTTGTAAAAGTTTATTTGAATAAAAAAATTCTAAAACCATCCACATTAACATCGGCTCATTAGTTTTCAGAAATGTTAACAAAAATAAACTTACAAACACAAAAAATAGCGACAAACACATATTATGCAGTTGCCATTCCGACCGACCTGGGTAACAAAACAAAAGTTTGAAAACTCTAACCCGAAAATTTTATGTAAGATCAGTCTTATTGATTTTGTTCGTATAAAATGTACCTATGACCGTGCAATATTAATAACAAATCGAGTGACACCTCACAATCCAAATCGACATAGTAGTTAAAATAGACACGTATACACACACTTACATAAAAACATAGACTGCCCATTGGCTCCCTTTTTTTTTTGACATTACCATAGACGAAAAAAATTAAAAAAAAAAGTCGAGTACAAAGGACGTTATTAATATTTTAAAAGTTAACTTAAAAATTTGATTTGGTAATAATGTAGTGCACAAAACTTAAAATTTTGTGGGATACCACAACTTACATAGGTGCTACCGAAATCTTTCAAGTAATGAATGCTGTGCAAACGCAGCATCAGATCAAGCAAGCTATTATAAGTGATGCATTTCCCAACATATAGAGAGGCTGAGCGAGGTCAGTCATAGCTGTATGTTGCAGCTGAATGGACGTTAATCTTGTTATTGTACAACATACAACATAACTTGTTATTGTGTGATCATCGAGAGACATAAATGTAAGTTTTATTTCGTAACGTTACCTATGTAAATTAGGATAATAGATTAATTACTTAATATCTTTGAGCACTAAATAGAAAAGTAAAGAAATATCTATTTTTCAGTTACTTTGGGTATTGTTAAAATTATTCGGGTATATATAATTAAAATCATATCAAAGAAAAGTAGAAATAGCTATACTGTGGAAACTAATTATGTAACAATATTATTGTATTTATATTATGAGAAGGTTTTAGACTAAAATTAATGTAACAAAAGAGTTGCAAAGCTTTACTTTATGAAATCTTTCAACGGCTTTTTCAAATTACTTCTACGTAGCCGATTGTTATTAATGTCAAAAATTTCATTCCCGTGTTACAAAATTTTCTGAACTCTGGATTCCAACTCTTTAATCCAGAGGTTCTATTCTTTATCTCAGTGGCTATGGAAAACAATGGAAAGTTGCTAAGAACCCTCAAACCTGCTTTTCATAATACAAAATGAGGGTTTAACAGTTCTTAGGTTAGCCTCTGTGATAAAATATATCCCCTCAAAAAGGGCTCCCCTCTAAAGCATCAAGAATGGATAACTTTTGTTGACTGTGAATTTAAATTGCAGGTTATTTAAATTGTTGATATTTAACTTCAGATGCCAAATATTCATTCCTCAATCTACGAGGGTAATTAATAGAGGATCTGTCGAACATTATGAACAATTTATTTTCTTGGGAAAAAAGATCTGTTTCAATTAAGTTTTTACGTTAGTTTATTGGCGATAAACTCAAAACTAAACCTGTTATCTACTCGTAATTATTCATGTTAATAGGATATTGTTATGTTCGTAGTTTCTTTATGTTTATGCTTCGGATACATCACATATTATTTTAACCACATACCTACCTCCACATCACAATTTTCTCAAAATTTTGAAAATATTTTTAGTGCCAATTTCTATCTATCACTATTGCGGAATAACACTTATCCAAAGAAGAAATAAGACGTTCTGACAGTATTTGTATTGAAAATCTGCTTTAACTTTAAAATTATTCCTCGGTTAAACTTCACTTAGCGTTGCTTAAATTGGCATATTTTACGAATTTTGTAAGTGAGATCATTAGAAGGACGGAGTTTTATTTTTCAGATACCTCTGTCAGAGTTTGTTTTCAAAATGAAAAATATATTTCGTTGTGTGCGCATACATTTTTAACCGTTTCAAAAAAGAGGAGGTTCTCAATTCGTCGGAATCTTTTTTTTTTATGTATGTTCGCCGATTAACTACTCGAAGATGCCTGGACCGATTTGGAAAATTATTTTTTGTATGAAAGGGTATAATTTCCGGGTGGTTCCATTGTCATCAGGTCAGGTTGATGGTTTGATGATGGGATCCCAGAGAAATCGAGGGAACTCTTCAAATTTTATAGGCACAATTAATGTACTTTGTAGTGGCGTTTGAAGTTAGTTTTGTAAAAAGAATTTTTACTTTTAAATTATCTGTGTAGGATTTTCTGTGTTCTCACAATAAGCGAACCGCCCTTTTCGCCTTTAGTTACGCCATCTCTGACGAAACTAACATTAAGAACCTTTCGTAACTTTACGACAGGATACTTAGTCATAAAAAATTTCTGTGTTTAGTTTCTACTTGCTCCTGAATTACCATTTACACTAGGATATTTCCTCAAATCTCTTATGCTGCGATCTATGGTGCGTGCTTTGACTCAGCTCTGACTTAAGATAGAGTTAAAACGAGACACAAATATGCTCTGACATAAATCTGTCTCGTTTTAACACTGCCTTGTGTCTGAGCTGAGTGAGAGTACGGTCTATAGATTACAGCCAGAATTTCAGATACCTTCGTTTCCAAATAGTATAAAAGAACACAATCTAAGGTTATCCTTGTATTACAGTAACTTACTATGACTCTAATGTAATTATACACTTCTTGCATTTATCATTTCGCCATCGTGTTGTTTAGAACGTTTAGTCTAAAAACACCTGTGCGAAACCGGCGCGAGCTGGAGTGAGTCGACCCGTTCAAAGACTTTTGAATGTCAATCAATTTTACAATCCTTTCCCAATATAAACTAGCTTTCGTCCGCGACTTCGTCCGCGTGGAGTTAAGTTTTTTAATATCCCGCGGGAACCCTCAGTTTTGCCGAGATAAAAGATATCTGGCCTGTGTCGCTTTTCCAATTATCAGCTGCGGGATTGAAGGACTAACAAACAAACATACAGAATTTCTTATATGTTTATTTGAAAATTAACACGTAAATATATTAAGCGTTAATTTGGTATATCCAAGAAACGAGCATGTAATCGCGGGCTTTAAAATTGTATTTAAACCATTACGAAACATCTTCGTCGATTTTAGTCAGCTTAGCTTGTAAACCTGAAAAGAGCTATTGCCCGTTGTCCTCTAGTAACAGTATCTCTCTTAAAGCAAGCGCAGACCACCCTTTTTTCTGAAACCGACTTTTATTCGACAATCGCCGATTTTAGTTAGTGGAAAGTGATAGTGGAAAGTGGAAAGAGCTTAATTCACAATGCAATGTTCTCAGTGTTAGCGCGTGTTACTCCAATGTTATACTTATAACTTATAACATACCTCTTTGTATGAGAAAAATTGGATTTATAAACATAGTTCTATATACTTCGACTTTTGTAGAACCTGTCTATTTCTATAAAGCTAGTTTTAAAGTAAGTGAAGTCATGTTTTCTATTTTAGCTAACTTTTTTCACAATCTGTCTAGTTTGTCACTTCTGCTGTGATCTTATAAGTGGAAGGTTGAGTAACTGTTGGATCTACTTTGAGATTTATAAGTTCTAAGATCTGTAGCACATCACCATTGCACTGCACAAAGCTAGACTATAAAGTGGTTATCATTCCCGTACAATGCCGCGCGAAAACAAATTGGAACATTGTATTGGTTTAATTGCCATAAAAATTCCAGGTTGACATGCTCCCATCATAGACTGCATCGCCAATAAATAAATATAATAAGTGGAGTTACATTAAATAGCGAAGAAATATTGCCTTAATGATCGGTCGGTACGCTATATTAATATAATCGGCTGTCTGCGATAGCCGTTAAGTAATTTTTAATTGGACATTTCACAATAATTATTCATCTGTGTTAATGGTTGTTGTTTCCACTCATAATGATTAAGACACAACCATTGTTTTAGTTATTTTACGTGGTAAGCGAAAAAAGCATGAGTACAATGGACCTCTCATCATCGCCGGTAAAAGTTTTCGATTGTAAGCTGAAAAGTAGGTATCTGTATACGGGGTGTTCGGCAAAATGTCACGATCCCGTAGAGAGGTTGTACAATAGGTCAAGTGCTATCAAAACGACCCCCTAATACTTAAGGACAAAAATGGCTCGTTTTTTGAGATATTTTTTATGTTTTTTCAGAAAAAAACGCATATTCAAAACCGATTCGATAGATTTTCGGTAGATCACGATAGAGTTTCGAAGTCCTAACTGGAAAATTTTTGAAAATTGTTTTAATTTTACTTTTTATTATTTAGTGTTGGAATGTTGACTATTCTTAAAATTTAAAAAAGTTTAACTTTTTAAGTTGTGCATCCCGGTTTTTTTCTAAAAAAACTAAACTATCAATAACTCAAAAACAAACCATTTTCGCCTTTAGATACTAGGAGGTCATTTGATAGCACTTGAAATCCTCTACAAACCTATTGACGGGATCGTAACGTTTCACCGAACACCCTGTATAATTGTATAATATTATTAACAAGCTGTTGCCCGCGACTCTGCTTACAAATATTTTTTTAAGTTGTTCTGTTTTTGGGATCCAAATAACATATTTTCCAGTTAAAAAGATAAGGCGCATTTCGTGTGGCAACGCAAAAAAAATCCTTCACAATATTTTTTAACGAAAGGGAAGCTAAAGAACACTGTTTAATAACACTTTAAAGTACCTAACCTTGAATACAATGCCAATGTTTGAAGAGCAAACATTGAGAACACATAGTATAATATTATTTACAGTATTAACCACATAATATTGACATACATTACCTAGAACGATCATGGAACGTGCTAATCCTGAAGTATTTTGTATACCCGCTAGTTATATGTATAGACATAGAAGGTATTTCATATAAAAAAACACTATTTATATTGTTTACTAGACAATACCCGCGATTTCATCCGCGTGGACTAAGGTTTTTTAATTCCCGCGGGAACTCTTTAATTTTGATAAAATGTAGCCTATGTGCTAATCCTAGATATAAACTATCTCCATTGCATTCGTTGGGATCTGAAGGAGACACACACACAAACACACACACACACACACACATGCACACACAACTTTCGCCTTTTAGTTAGTTATAATATTAGTGTGATGTAGATTTTTTAAAATCCCGTGAGATCTCTTTGATCTTTTTCTTTCTTCTGAATTGTGACTGACTGACTGATCTATCAACGCACAGCACAAACCTTTTATAACGTAGGCATTCGCTAAGAAAAGATTTTGAAAATTCAACCCCTTAGGGGATAATATAGGGATTTGAAAAATCGAACTTAACGTGAGTGAGGCCGCGGGCAAAAGCCTTAAAAATCCTTACCTAGAGCATTTATGATTATATTATGCTCTAAAGTAAAAATCTGATGCGAATCCCAACGTAACGTGTCTAGGTACTCAAACCCTGAATATTTTCAATCTTTTTTTAGTCTTATTAATTTTTATAATGATGATCATTTTGGGTTTTCATAATATTCAAATTATTCACTTTCTTACGACCTTTATGTATCAATATAATATAATCTCGCTGCGGAGTGTCCGATCAGCGCACATTTTGAGATCAAGGTCCCAAAATTGATGCAATGTGTTACCCCAGCACGTATCCGAACAGCCGTGTGAATATATTTGGCAACTAACGTACGACCTATTACAATCCGAGCTTCATTTTTAGCGAAAACAAAGAGCGGCCCCGCTAAAGTTAGTTACTTTTTAACCGACAGTTACTTTTTTGAAACCGTTAGTTATTTTTTAATCAAAAAAAAAAGCTGGCAACGCATTGGTGGTGCCTCTGGTATTACAAGTGTTCACGTTTACAAGTGTCTGCGCGTTTGCCCGCTATTTATATAAAAAAATTTTTTTTTTATTTAAATTTGACGATGCTACTCCAAAATTCCGTCAAATATGAACCTATTTCAATATTTTTTCTTTGAAAGAACATATTGTCAGGTAGTCCCATTTAAATTTGGTTCACCAAATCTTCAGATCTTCAGATCTGATGAACATCTTCGGTGATGGAGGATGGAACTCCTCTATGAATAAGAGCAAATCTCTCGCTATGATCAGAGAATTTTGTTGATTGATTCTATGAAGCTACACTAAAAAGCTCAAAATAAAAATTAAAAAAATATTTTTAAAAACCGACTTCAAACGCCACTATAAAGTATAAAATAATTTTAGTTTGTACACGTACCTACATGTTGAAGTCGGGCTAGCGTCGCACGTCGGTTTCATCGGAATTCTGCAAAGTAACGCCTGCTTCTAACCACTATTACACTAGTCTGAACAAGTACCCAATAGGTATAATAAATATTAAATTGACTTTTCAGTAAGGATGAAGTTAAAGACAGATCTTCTGGTGCATCCATCAGAGGAACTCTCAGAGAAAATCCGCTTAGAGCTGAAGGAGGATGTCAACACCAGAGACCGCGACCTGGCGGCGATCAAGGAGTGGCTGAGGCAGGAGCCACATCTGCCTAATGAGTGGGGTATGTACCTAACCCGTCTTACTAAGAATCGTTGCTGATACTTCCAACATTGTTTCATTCGAATTTTCAACTGTTCTTTTGGGTTTTCCCATTTTTAAGCTATTGCATAGCTTCTATCGCGGGCCTTGAGCGTGGAGACCGAATCCAGAAATTTCGTAACGAAAATAACCTGACACGGGACTCCTCTCACCGCTAGATGGCGTTGATAAAAAATGCTACGCAATAGCTTTACCGCGGCACTCGGCAGTCCCCGAGTGCCACACGCCTTTTTTTTAAAATTTCTAAACCACCTCTGCATTAGAGCGAACAAACCAAAAAAGAATTCAAATCGGTTAAACTGTTTTAGCCAGACTAATGAACAGCAATTCCTTTTTATTTTATTATATACTAGCTTTTGCCCACGGCTTCGCTCACGTTCAGTAGATTTTTCAAGCCCCTATTTCACCCCCTTAGAGGTTGAACTTTCAAAGATCCTTTCTTCGTCCTAATAGCTATCTGTATGCCAAACAGCCCGATCCGTCCAGTGGTTTGTGCTATGCGTTGATAGATCAGTCAGTCACCTTTTCCTTTTATATATTTAGACGATAATTATATAATAATAATTATATATAGATTTTAATCGAAAAGTGTTCCACTAATGTAAATTGTTGATTATATTTCTGTGAGTACGTGATCTGAGATACTTATAGATTATTTAAGAAAATAATTTCCTAGAGACACTTAGAGTTTCAATTCTGTACAATGAAAAAATGCGATCAATAAGTACATTAAGAAATCATTATAACAAGGCGCTCTTTGACTCCAATGTTGTTCTCATCAAGTGAATTACGTAGTGCAAAAAATCAATGGACTTTGCTTTTAATTTAAATACAATTAATTACCTTTAAGAATAGTGTATTGGAAATGAAGGTATACTGACGGATTCTCATACATACAGGATGTTACGTGAACAAGTAAATAGGTATAATTTATAGACGTTGTTACAAGAAGATTACAAGTGACCCCCCGCAAAGGGTTAGTAAGAGTTTGCTCTCAACGTTTCCTCTTTGAAAGATATCCATATATAGTTATCGATAGATAGTTCTTGACTGCGATCTCACCTGATGGTAAGTAACAATGTAGTCTAAGATGGTAGCGGGCTAACTTGGCCCATTTCACCATTGCCAAGTAAACTTTAACTAACAAATAAATATATTTTGACAGATTACCAATACAAAAATGTCAACTTGTGAAAAAATGCGATTGTGAAATTAATTCACCTTTTACTGATTTTTATTACGCTAAGTTGAGATGAAAGCTGAAAGAACGAAGACGATTTATAAAACAAGTTTCAAGTCCAATTTGCAATGACGTTAGGTATATTGATTCGATATTCAAAATCTGTCACCGTTTTCGAAATATGCAAACTCGTACTGATTTGTTTTCCAGTTCATGTGACATTTACTTGAATCGAATATACAACTTTTTGCAGAAGACAATCCTTTGATGACCTTCCTGAGAGGTAGCAGCTTTTCCCTGGAGAAATGCAAACGCAAGCTCGACATGTACTTCACCATGAGGGCTGCCTGCCCGGAGTTCTTCACAAACCGCGACGCGACCAGCCCTGAGCTCAGAGAGGTCTTGAAATCGAAACTGTGAGTATTCACCACGTATTAAATACTAGCTGTTGCCCGCGTGGATTTACTTTTTAATGATCCCGTGGTAACGCTTTGATCTTTCGGTCTTCGTTTCGGTTCTTGTTCGGTTCTCGTCGGGTGACCGCCCTCGACCACCGACACACCGCATCGCATTGTTCGGTATTACTTCTTTTTGCTCGGCTTCTAAGAGCCGTACCGAGATGTTGAACAGCCTAAACCTCAAGAATTGGGCTGTCAGACACAAAAAGAATTTTTCAAATCCAACTGATAGTTAGTAGAGATTAGCGCGTTCAAACAAACAAACTCTTGCACTTTATTAACACGTATTAAATATTTAAGTATCAACGTCCATCTGCGTCAGTGCCGCTGCCGCCGATTTTTCGCTGTCCCGCCTAGCCGCACTGTGTATCGCGCTAGGTCTCCAATACCGCGCACACTATCTGCACTGAATGCGATACTACCCGAATCTCCAGCCTGTGGCATATTTGCAGGCCAATGGAGCTCTGTTGTAAGTTGGTGCCTGAAGTTTTGAGAAGGTTTTACTTCGCAAACCATGCGTCTGACTTAAAAAATTTAAGTGACTTTTGCTCAATTTTGAAATTATTTTTAAGCCATGTCTATTTTTAACTGTCTTAATTAGTGTAATTGGAAATTTCCGTTTTAATTAATAAATAATAAATAAATAACTCAAGTATTTAAGTAGGAACTTCGATAAAAACTCTTAAAATAGGTACCTAGCCGTCGATACCTTCAATAATTGTTAGTATATTTAGCCCGTAACTTTGTCCACCCTTATTTTTCCGGGATAGATAATATCCGATTGCACTCTCCAAGTCCTCAACTACATATATACTAATGCAAAATGTCACGTCTACGTTAAGTTCTGTTAACTTAATAAAAAAGGCGTCAACATTGATCCCAATTTTGGCATACCTCCTCAATGCAAATCCGTTTAAGGGGCGATTTCATCAAAGTAAAATAAATCTTATACGAGCAATCCAAAAAATATTTTGGCAGATTTTCAGTACAAAAACTGTCAAAAACGCCTAATTTATCCCTCGGTTAAACGGCACTCATTGGTGAAATCGGCACTAAATCCGCTACATAGACCAAAAATGTCTTTCTTATTCGGTCTTCTGTGTTAGACAAATTCATCTTTAATCCTGTGATCTACGGTTTATTTTTGAATAAAATTGTGTTATGGTAGACCTTGATAATAATTCAAGGGCGTTTGCGAGCGCAAGTGAATGACTGCGTAATTTTACTAAGCAATATGGATTACGTAAATCTTAAAACCTTAGTTTGCAATGTTTATATTAGTATACATGTATCATATTACATTGCCGATGTTCGTTTAATATGTTGCATAATATAATAATATTATATGCATAAGTAATGTGAAGTCCCTAGGTTTATCTGCTGTAATGTGTCCCGCAAGGACCAATCTTGGGTCCCTTTCTATTTTTGATGTATATCAATGATTTACCTTACCAATTGAACTTGTTTACAAATGTACCACGTATTTCATTTTTCAGACAAGGGCCGCCACTACCAGGACTGACCCCAAATGGAAGAAGAGTCACAATTTGTAGAGGTACCTTCATTATATTTATTCATTTTAACACATCAACTGAACCACATTTCGTGCCCATAACGGAGACCTATCAGACATGCAAGTTTCCTCACGATGTTCCCGTCAAATCAAGTGATATTAGCTTCAAAGCACCAGAGATGATGATCTCAAGGATCGAATCAGACAATAGAAGAACTAACAATCATACAAGGTGCAGCCGTTGAAGATATTATTAATAATCCACTATAGAGACAACCTTGTAAAAACTTTCACAACCGCCGATAGTCACATTACGTGCTAAGTGCTTCAGGTAGGTGCCTACGTCGTTAATTCGATATTTAAAAACGCTGCATACATTATTTTTTAGTAGAATCGTGGTGCCAATTACTAATTTAAATCTTTAGAACTACTTATAATAATTATTTATAGACATAGGGGCGGGGTATAATACATAATTTACCTTTCAAAATATTTTTGCACATAATTAATCAAAACGTTTAGGTAGATTGAGGTGTCAAAATTGTAGAATACCAATCCTAACTTTTTAACCGACTTCAAAAAAAAGAGGAGGTTCTCAATTCGACGCGTATATTTTTTTATTTTTTTTTATTTTTATTATTATTTTTTGGCGATGTTACCCCATAAATCCGTCAAATCTGAACCGATTTTAATAATTATTTTTTTATTTGAAAGGACGTATCGTCAGGTTGGTCCCATTTAAATTTGGTGAAGATCTGATGAATATCTTCGGAGATGGAGGACGGAACTCCTCAATGAATAAGAGCAAATCGCTCGTGATCAGAGTGTGTGTCGGATTTTAACCATGCATTCTTCATAGCATTGTATACATAATGCTTTTCTATTCGGCATTTCAATATAATTTTTTTTAACCGAATTTTTGATGATGTTACTCTATAATTCTGTCAAATCTGAACTGATTTCAATAATTTTTTTTTATTTAAAAGGGCATATCGTCAGGTTGGTACCATTTAAGTTTGGTGAAGATCTGATGAATATCTTCGGAGATATATGATGGAACTCCTCATTGAATAAGAGCAAATCGCTCGCGATCAGAGTGTGTGTAGGATTTTAACCATGCAAACTTCATAGCATACATACATATGCTAAATTTCTATTTGGAATAATATATTTAAATACTTTTTTTAAGGAGCAAAACAAATGGTCTAGTGAATTGGTCCCATGAAGCTGCACTAAAAAGCTTAAAATAATAATATAAGTAAAAAAATATTTTAAAAAAACCGACTTCAAACGCCACTTAAAAGTATAAAATAATTTTAGTTTGTACACGTATGTTGAAGTCGGGCCAGCGTTGCGCAATGGTATCATCGTTTCTATATTTTAAGCCCGTCCGACTTCAATATACGTGTACAAACTAAAATTATTAAATCGTAAATTAGGCCTGTATACTTGTTGAATTAGCCCGTGAGACGGACGGGCCTAAATAGAAACGATGAAACCGATGCGCGACGCTGGCCCGACTTCAACATACGTGTACAAACAAAAATTATTTTATACTTTTAAGTGGCGTTTGAAGTCGGTTTTTTTAAAATATTTTTTTACTTATATTATTATTCTTTATATACCTTGAAATCAAGGGATGTGAAATTTTTCAATCTCACCTAAAATGGTTGATTTATTTTCAAAAAAAGTGAAAAGTCAGAGTTGGAGTTGAAAGTTATTCTTGATTAATAAATTTCTGAAATATAAAAGTACAAAACCAGTACAAAACCCTAAAGGCATACAATCTGCCAACAATCTGAAATACCTAAGTGTGACTTCCCCATTATGTAAATGATTTGGTTTTGTTGTTTTATCTCCGTTAAGTGTGCACTTGTTATGCTTGAACAGTAACATGTCGTCTGTCATTTACGTGAGTTGTGAACAAACATCCTTGTTGGCTAGATCAATCAGTAAACATGATAAACACACTCGGTGGTCAAATGCTTTACGCAGTTTCCATTTTAGGTCGAAATAAGATACTTTAGTGTAGCTTATGTGCCCTGTTTAGGCTCAAGAAATTTGTGTTATGGAGCGAAAACATACTACTACACGAATTTTCACTCGATGAACTAACTCAGTCTGTGAGTCTGACATATACCTACCTAACACACTTAACTGCTTGCGACATTTATTGCGGAACCTCTTATATGCAGCGATACAGCGTCTTATGTGTGAACGAAACAGATATAAGTGTCAGACATTTGTGTGGATATTAATGTCATGGTCACTTCGAACTTGAACTTATTTTGTGACTTTTTAAGATTAATCTCTCAGTTACGATCTCACCTCATGATAAAGATAACACAAGGAATGAAAATGAAGTTATGTACGCAACACGTGAAAAAATCTAACGTCTATTGCCAGGCTAATAAACGATATAAGTATTAAAAGTTAAAACACGTTTTTTATTTGTAGTTGGTCTTTCAAATTGAATTTAATACATATCTTTAAAACATGACATGGTAAAAGTATTGAGTACTTAGTTGTGATCATTAACAAATAAGCCTTTGAAACTCTGCTAGCTCAACTCAGTCAAACAATGAAACCCACTAACACAAACACACTAAAGTAATTTTCTTCTTCTGTGGTAACATACAAGTTAACAGCATAAATCACAAAAACGATCTTTGACTTCAAAATAATTTTTTGATGGTAGAAACTCGAAAACCTTACACAGTCAGACATAGGTCTAATGCAAGGATTTCCACATAACACAATTTTATGCTCCATCTATCCAGCGGCTTCTTCTTCTAGAGACTCGTTTCCGTCCACCTAATTTGGGAAATTTCATTTTTTCTTTGTATTCTCTTCCACTACCCTCACTTTAAATTACAAATATTTTCCACTTTCACTAACTCTTCGTGCATGTTTATTTTTTTTGCTTCAAGGTCTCTACCCGGGATTGGACTCTCAACAAATCACAGACACATTTAAGCTGGCTCTGATGATTGGTGACATCCGGCTCGTTGAGGAAGTGGTAGGTGTTGCTGGCGACATCTACGTGCTGGATGGTGCTGTGCTGGGACCAAGTTTGCTGGCTAAGCTGTCTCCGTCGGTTGTCAAGAAATTCATGATTTGCGTACAGGTATTAGAAACAGCACATAATAGTTATTACGATTATTTTGAACAATACCCAAACAAACATTTCTGTCTATTGTAATCAGACAGAAGTCTGTTTGTCCTGGCTTATATTTGGATCCGCTGAACAGATTGTGAGGGATTTTTCAGGTTGGAAGATTATAAGAAGTTTGCTAGGTTAATTTTTATCCTGGAAAGATTAAAGAAATTATTCAAAGAGTTCAGGAGTTTGTATGTATGTTTGTATCATATAATTCTTATGTTATTTATTCCCAATAATTACCATAATATGTTTATATGTAGCACGTATCTCTATGAAAAAGATCTACAATGGACAATGTGTATTTAGTACATAAAAGAAGATGCCTTTTTGAAATTTCAACTCACTGACGTATTTCAGGAAGCGTATCCAGTAAAATTGAAGGAAGTTCACATCATCAACACTTCACCCGTGGTTGAGAGATTTGTAAATTTCGTAAAACCTTTCCTCAAGGAAAAAATTAGGAAAAGGGTATGTATGTGTACCTATAATGTGAATAACCATACCACAATATAATAAATATCAAGAATAGTATAAATCTTATAATCAAAAATATTATCCAAACCACGTGTGTCCAGAACGTTGGCTGCGTTATCTCGCTGAATGGTCATATTGATACGTTGGTCAAGGTAACCAGTGGACTCTAAAAATTATATTTTGGACTAGTCAAAGCACCTTCTAATATTCGTATGACAAAATGATGTAGCTAATGGCTCATTATCACACCTCCACAGATATTCATTCACAAGGAGGTGAAGGGCTTGTACGAGTATGTTCCTCAAGAAATGTTGCCAAACGAATACGGTGGTCAAATTGGAACTATGGATGAACTACAAGGTGATGATTTTTATATTGAATATGTCGTTATTAAAAATCAAATACTCTAAGTTATGTGTCCACTGTCCGTACTTGGTCATGTTTGTGGTCTGTGGCCTAAATTCATCTCATTAAGTGAGGATGGTCTCCTCTCAGAACCAGATGAGCTTGTGCACAGTTACGGCGCGCACCATCTTAGGCTGCATCTTCACTTACCATCAGGTGAGATCGCAGTCATGTGCTGGTCTATATATTTAAAAAAAATGGGCCAGTTGTGAGTTGAGAATGAGATGATGATGATGATGATATATTTTAAAAATGCAATATTAGTTGCTGATAAAATAAACCTTTAATTTCAGCCAAATGGACCCAGAAACTGATAGAGTACAGAGAATGGTTCAAAGTACAGGACACTCTGGTCGCTAACGAAAGTCTGCGGCCTGGCAAACCTACCAACTACGATGAACTCTTCGGTATCGACGGTTCCTTCAGACAGTTAGCCATCGATTGATATTTTAAACTTTGTCTTGTATAAAATGAAACGTCGAAATTGCTACATCAGGGGGTTATTGAACTGGGTAAATCAAAATTGCAACTTAAGAGTACATTATCGAAAACGTTTACTGTTTGAAAAAAATAACTTTATCAAAATCCTATAATTATACCTACATCACTAGACTCAGAAGAAATCCAAGAAGCGTAAAAGCCAAGCAGCCAAAAGAGCAGCAAACAAGCACTCCATATCCACATATCCAATTTTTGGACAAAATAATGTAGTACAATAAGCGGACTTAGTGCCGATTTTGATGCGGTTTTTTCAGTTTGAAAGCTGACGTGATCGAAATGGATCTTAGCTATAATTTATGAAGATCTGTTCAGGCGTTTGAAAATCATCAGCTCCTTTTGTATTTGATTAAAGGGTCTTACTTCGGATTATTTCTAAGACATGTTAACCTAGATCTGATGCTGCAGCATCAAGAAGTCTGCGGAATCCCAACTCCTCAGCGACTTACAGCAGATATAGTATGTTTGAGCTCATTAGAATGATCTTAATGAGTAGGTGTTAAATATGTAGATGATAATCGAGGATTCAGGAGGGATATCTAATGATGGAGCAGCAAACTGGGTAACAGAATGCTGAGTATGTGATTTTCAAGACACTTTTTAGTAATACACGCAAGAATAGGTCCACCTTCCAAGTCAGTTCAACTTCGCAAATAGTTTGAAAAGTTGCAATGTTTGCTCCAACCCCTATTATATTGTGATTTTTTTACAGTTTTCATCGTAACATGGTGCGGGTGACAAGTCAATAGAACTTAACTTATTCTGTAATTATAGTACCTATGTTATTACAATACTAAGGTTCAAATTCACTGCACTGCACTGCATTCACTGAGACTACACTTTTTCAGAACATTTGTTACCGTAATTTGAACCTTATGATTGTATCAATATGGTACAAAATAAGTGTTCTATTGGCCCGTGTAATGAAAAAAACTGAAAACCTGCTCGAACGCCTTTCCGCCATAATCTACAGATAATGGCGGACGATTCATTTTATACTAGGCAAAGAAAATCGTTTCGATGTCTTCAATCCTAATAATTATATTATTATTATTGTTTGTGATTTAGTTATGGTTATAGTGAAATTGGATTTGTTAAACTTATGGAAGGTTCAAGGTACAGTACCCGGCAGCCTTTACACACAAGCTTTTTCCTGCGACTTCCACGTGGAGTTAAAATAAAATAATCAACGCGAAACAATTGCCACCAATTTAGAATGGTTAAAATGTGATAGTTAGGTACTGTATCTTCAAATATTTTGATAGTATTTTGTTACGAGATTTTAAAATTAAGTAAGATGCATTATAAAACAAAATTGGTGTTATTGCTCATAAAGTATATTTTATTCATTTAAAATATTACGAAAACTTTGTGCATGTGATAAAAACATAGAATATTCCTTCTAGAATAAGTAATAATAAGTAATTTAAGAGGGTTTTATATGCATTTTTATAAGCATTGCTTGTGAGAAGTTCTTGAAATAAACATTTTTTAAATAATCATAATATTTTTAACTGATTATACAAAAATTCCGTCCACAGGGCCGCAATATGTTCGTTCTTGCGTAGGTGAAATCGTAGCCTTAAAATTGAACAAAACGCAAAAAATATTTTGATAATTTGAATTTTTTTGGAAAATCCACAGCAAAAAGCCTCAATAGCCCGAAATGAAAACTGAAAGGTCGCAGATTCAAACCCCACCCATTGCACTAATGTCGTATCCACTTCTAGCACAAGCTTTCCGCTTATTTGGAGGGGTTAGGAGAATATTAGTCGACTTCAGCTTGGCTAATATTCTTTAAAAAAAATTACGATTTGGATAGTACTTTTATTTGAAAATATATAAAATATTCTTCAATAACAAATTGTACCGGCGCGAAACCGGTGTGTAGGTCGCTAGTAAACAATAAACATAATGATGAATGAAAAATTAGCAAAACTCACAAAAGCTATCAATTTCTTCCAAAAAACCGAGAACTCTATTACAATGGATACAATTTTCTACTAATGTTCTTATTTGCATACAGAGTTCTACTTTTATAAGTTTCAGCAAGAACGGCATTACTTGTGTCGTAGACTGGTTTGTTTATATTAAAACGGCTGATGCTCGCCACTTCTGCTTTCGTAAGAGAAAATTTCAATATATCAATATTCAACTGAATATGCTTCTTGTTGGTAGATCTTGGAATTGGAAAGGCACCACATTCGATCTGCAATGAAAAAAATACTATAATAAAGGTTAAATACTTACAAATCATAATTTTTGCTTACTAAACAAATAAAATTGTAAAGAAGAACTGAAAAATATTTAAAAAAAATATACGCGACGAATTCAGTTCCTACCTCCTTTTTTTCGTTGGTTGATAGCAGATTAAAACCATATAGAATGAAATCACTCTATAGTTCATAGTGTTCAAATGTATTGCACTAAATTGAATATAGATACCTACCATGGTAAAAATAAACAAAAAAAATATTTTTTTGTACATTTTTACTCCAATGCGAGTATATCAGAAAAATAACATAAAAATTACATAAATAATTTACAGATAAATACAAAATATACACCATCCATGTATTTACCACGGCCGTAGTCTCAATATTTAAATCTTGCAATAATATTAACAAAGAACATGATTTTTTTACCAAATAACGAAGGACAATTTGACTAGTAGCAACGCCATATTTTTTTGCTAATTTCACCAACACTGGGTCATCTAAAGAAGGTGGCGGTTGATTTGTACCGCCAGGTGTGAATGGTCTTGGGACCGTGTATCCAAAAGGTGCATACGCCATCACAAGAATCCCTTGCATCTGACAATATTCCACCAATTCTTCATTTGTGAATGTAGGATTTACCTATAATAAATTAAAAGTAAAAAAACTTTTTTAAAAACAAACTTTTATTTAAATGCGCTATAACTAGTCCGCCATGTTGAATTTAGAATGATGTCACACAGGTAACCATGTATTGTCATCCAAATAAAACGTGTATACAAAATTTCAGCTCAATCGGTTGAAGATATCTGCTTCAAAATTGAGTTGCAAGATTCCACCCGAACAAATATAATTACGTACATACATTGCAAGTTAAATAAAAGCTTTTTGATGAAGATGATCGTAATAAATATGGACTAGTGTTTGCTATTAAACTTAGTAGTAGTAAGTAAGGCAGGAAGCAGCCCAAGTTTTATCACGCTTGCTTAGTAGTTTTTAATGTTGATGATGAAAATGGTGCACAAAAGGATGGTGATTTATATTTGCAAAATAATAACTGTCCAGAAGTGGAATTGCAGGTAGAGGCATAGAAAGGGTAATCGTAGATTCAGAAGGAAATTAAAAAAAAAAAAACAAGAAAATCTACGAAATCTTATAACAAACATAGTAATGATCTTACCTCAATTTCATTCACAGCAGGTGTTGTTGTACAATAAGGCATAATCTGATTCAAGTCTTCTATCTTAAAATTTGAAACGCCTATGGACTTTGTCAAACCTAACTTTTTGGCTTCTTCGAAACCTAACCAAATATCCAGGAGATCAAATTTCTTTTTCCCCAGCTAAAACAGAAAAAAACTTCCACTCAAAATGATCCGCAGATTCGCAATTAATTTCAATCTGTCTGTCTGTCTGTCTTTAAGTCTGATTCCAAAATATTATTATAAATTGAATTCCCATCCAATAAATTGAATGTCATCACTTATCTCATAAAATGTACTCATACATAATGTTAAATTATTATTAATAACTAGCTTTTGCCCCCGCGACTTCGTCCGCGTGGAATTAGATTTTGGGGTGGAATTTTCAAAAACTGTGACACACGTACTTCTTTATTTTTAACTGAAAGCTCAAATACCAACTTTGATGGAAACAGCTTGAAAAATGACGGACTTTCATATAAACTTCCATCCCCTATTTAAACCCCTTAGGGGTGGAATTTCCAATAATCCTTTCTTAGTGTGCGCCTACGTCATAAAAGGAACCAACTGTAAAAATTTCAAGCTTCTAACTTCAGTAGTTTAGGCTTCGCGTTGATATCTCAGTCAGTCAGTCAGGACTTTGAATTTTATATAAGTATTGGATATTAAAAATAACAAAACACTGTTGGTAACGCGATTTTTGTTTGACTGATGTAATGACGTGGAAACTGATGCATTTTATCTCGCGTGCCGAAACTAATACAAAAGAAACGCGAGTTTCGGAACGCGACATTAAACTCCTCCAACTATGTATTCTGTGCTCCAACGCACACACGCACATTGTTTTGATAGATATGATCTTTGACGTTAGGAACACACCTACATTGCTTAGACAACAGTGAGTGCTTGTAATTTAATATGAACTTTATACCATAGCAATAAAGCTCAAATTGACTACGTTTTAGTTTCAAACCATTTGTATGGGAAAAAGAAAAGGGCTATTTTTAGGGTTTTTCAAGCAATAATTCTAATTTTTCTCGCCGTAAAAACCATCCTTGAACTTCAACGAACATTTTAAAAAAAGATTTGGCCAAATTGGTCCAGGCGTTGTTGAGTTATGCGCTTACCAACACATTTTGCGATTCATTTTTATATTATAGATTAAATGTCTAGTTTAAAGCTGACATTTGTATTTATTACTTAAAAAAAATATATCAACAATTACCGGATTAGTCGGAAAATGAATAAGATATAAGTCAACGTAGTCTAACTGCAGCCTCTTCAAAGCCAGCTTAAGGTCCGGCACCACTTGCTTGCCTCTACTCAGGTCCAGAGGTGCCTGAAATAAGATTTCATTATTTAATTTTTAAATAAATACCTATAAGTAACTACGAGTATTCTCTGATTCTCAGGTTAAAAAATAAATAACAATTGGGCTGAATATTTTTTATTAACTCCGCTAGTCGATTGCTAATAAGCTGTATCGATCATTGAGTTCCCGTGAGAACTTTTTAATTTTCCGGAATAAAATGTGTCAATTCTGGGCATGAGCTATCTCCATTCCAAACTTCAGCCAAATCGGTTCATTCGTTGTGGCGTGAAGGAGTAACAAACACGCACACACACACTCTAATTTAGAGTGTGTAATTATTATTTTGAATTTAAGTTACTTGAAATAATTAATGATTTATTATTTTTATTGCTACAGTGTCATTTATGGTGATTTGATGAATTTATAACGTTTTTAGCCAATAACGAGAGAGCATCGGCCAATCAGAAGCGATTGTTAACTTCACACTACAGCGAACGTTTTAGACAATCGCTCTTGAAATTCAATCGTATTTTCTCGACGTCAAACCATATTTTTTGAACCGAGAAACAAAAATAAAGGAGTGCCTCGACTTTGTGCGATTTTTTTTGCCGATATCTCAGCTTACACAGAATTTGTGTAGCAATTATGCTATTGAACGTATTAACATTCAAGTAGCGTAGTCATAATATCACGGCTAGACTTCATTAAAAGAGAACTGACCTTAGTAGTTATAAATAGTTCTTCCCGTGTCACGATGCCACAACTCGTCGCATTCTTAATAGCCTGTCCTATCAAATGTTCATTAATGTATAACGCGGCCGTATCTATATGCCTGAATCCGCTTTCAAGCGCCCACATGACTGCTTGAAATATATCATCTAGTTCATTGACCTAAAAAGGTAAATTATTGTTATAGTACGTTTATCTCACGAAGTTACGGGCGCTTTACTTGTGGTTACGTCGTGTACATGCCCATTGCGTAAGTGTGCGTGCCTGTCACGAGCCCGGGTGCGAGCAAGCTCTACTGATTGGGAATTGAATTGAAGCTCTCGCTCACACTTATTATAGATACGACACACACACAACTATGAGCCACGAGCACTCGTGAAATGAAAGAACTATAGCTGTTTAAAAAAAGAATTTATTCGTCTTCTCGTCCAAAATCCTTCAGTGCCGGAAGTGTTTGAACAGTGCATGTTGCCAGTGATGTCTTATGGATCCGAAACACGGGCGCTAACTGTGGGCCACATAAGACCTTCTTTAAACTAAGTTAATGATATTACATTTTTATATTTTAGTACAAAAATTACGAATTAACAGATATAATATTATGCATAACTATATAAGACCTCCCAGTTATAAGAACACAGCGCGCACCACTGCGCCAGGGAAGTCGTCAAAATCACAGTACTTACAGTATATGTCGCAGTCCCAAAAGCTGGTATTGGCATTGAGTTTCCGTCATTCAATAATCTTACATTTTTCGACACGAATTTATCATAATATGTTGATCTGGCCGGTAACTGAAACGATAAATGCAACAGACAAAGCAATAATGTATTTTCGAACCGCCTTTAAAATACCTACTGAAAAAAAAAATTCTAAGATTCAGCTGCATTCAGTTGAATCTTAGAATATTTAAATTATTTAAACAGTAAAAAATAATGTTTTTGTACAAAAATGTATACTTACAATCCATATGAATAAGACCTTTAAAATAATAAATAATAACATTTCGAATTTAATTTAAAAACGAGTAGGTATACTCGTAACTTAAGCTAAACTTAAAATGAAATTCAACGTCTTACAGTTCCAGTTTTGTTATAGATTAATTATATATATAAAACAGGCAGTAACAATATATATATTGACTTGGCATTAGTTATGATGCAATTTAATAAGGCCAATACATTTATTTTGCATGATTATCATTAGGTACATATATTAATACTAATAAAGGCTTCGCAAGGGGTTCCCGACCGGATCCGGCCACGGTCGTCAATTTCTGCAAGAACTAGCCCTGCGTTTACCATCAGGTGAGATCACAGTCAAGGGCTATCTTGTTATCGAATAAAAAAAAATCATCAACATAAAAACCCATTAACGACACACTAATGAGCGCAGGTCTCCTCTCACAGAAGGCGTTATTCATTGAGAAGGTGTATATATTAAAAAAAGAAACCCGTTCACGAGCACGACGCATGATCCAGCCGTTGCTTCGCTCAACCATACGAGTATTTGAGGAATAAGAAGAATAAGAATTTATTTATTGACATATCCTTAACATTTTTTTTTTACATTTTTCTATTGGTCCCTACCATCTGCGCTAGGAAAACCTGTGTTGCAGAGGATAGTTCCTACCAGATAATATACCTAATAATAATAATATAATAAACTTTATTGTGCACATAAAACATGTTGACAGTGTTACAGTTTAATGGCGAAGGTGGCACTGCACTAGTAAAAACTGTGTTGCAGTACAAGATATATAAAGGTTATCTTAAAATATGGTGCATGAGTGTTTATGTGTGTGTGTATGTGTGTGTGTGTATGCGACCATAATCTATGTCTGTGCCTTTCATCCAAATCCGTTCAGCCGTTTTTGCGTGATTGAGTAACAAACATCCAAACATCACACTTTCGTATTTATAATATTAAGTAGGATTAATTAGGAGAAAATGTTTGTCTACCCATTTACTCGTGAATTTGTATGAGATTTCACGAGTAAATGGATAGACAAAATTTTCTCGTGGCGCGCATGTTAGCCCTACTGATTAGGTTCCTTTTCGTTTTTAGCCTTAACATTTCTATTTTCTTATCAATCAGCAAAAATTAACTCTTCAAATTCGACTCGACGCTGTCCTCATCTAGTATGCCATTACAATTAACTATCTCTAAAACGTTGGAAAACCTTCAAAGACTAGTTCAATACTACATCAATAAATTACACTAACCGAGTTTGTACTTCCCATATCAACAGCAGTATATTAAAAAAAACAATAAAGATACCTAAAAGAAGCGAAAATTGCATTCGAAAACAATTGTGTAAGTAATAAAGATTATATTTTTTGTATATTTTATTGCAATTTAAGCAGTAATTTAGGTTGTAAAGGCAACCTTTGTAATAGGAGATATGAATAAGTTTGTTTCTATAATGATCTGCGCCAAGTAGATATCCTCTTAACAGTTTTCCTTTTAGATTTACTAGGCTAAAACTCTTTTCTTTTTAACGCTAAGCATTTTCTATTATGAAGCTCACTTTTTCACGGAGGGATTTACTAAATGGGTTCGCTGACATGGAAAATAGAAAAAAGGCTGTTTTTAAAACTAGTTTTCTTTGAGAAAACGTTGTAATTTCTTTAAAGATGTAAAGGATTGAATTCTATGAGTCTGCGGGGATTAACAACAACATATCTTTTCAGTTGACAGAATCGCTAGTGGAGTGAAGCTTAACTCATAAGAAAATTAAGCATTTACTATATAATTGTGTATTGCTGAAGTGGAAATGGGCGGGGCACATAGTTCGAAGAGCTGGTGGTCGATGGGGTCCCAAGGCGCTGGAGTGGCGACCCCGCACCGCGAAGCGCAGTGTTGGCAGACTCCCCCACTAGGTGGACCGACGACATCAAACGAGTCGCAGGGAGCCGCTGGATTCAGGCGGTGCAATTTAGAACCTAATTAGTACATTAGAACTTCTAATGTACCAATCTCGATAAAAGTAATGAAATAGCTCGCATGCTTAGGAAGGACGTAGATACTCGTAGGATAAGGATTATATTTTTATCCGGGAATACCAAAGATAGGTATCCCACAAGATTTTTAAAAATCTAAAAAGAAACGAAAGAAGTCTTATTTTTTACGTTTAATAAAATAAAAAAAAACACTATTATTTGTTGGTTTTGTTAATTAAGGTTCTAATTTTAATCATTGGCAACCCTAATTATTATCTGTGGTGTCAACTCTATCCTCTATGTACCTTTGTCTTTTATTCGCCTCTCACGCCTCTATACTGTGTCAGCCATCATAATGTGTGAAATACATCCTTTTATAATTATTTCTCTTGTTTAATTAAAATCAGTGAATTCTGAACGAATCGATCCACCCCTGTGATCAGGATATTAACAGGTTATGGGTTTATCCACGTATTTCAAGAAATAAGCACTGATTTTCTAGTTAACTGCATCGGACTGTTGGGTGCATTTCGTCGTGTGGCGGTCGGCGTGCCTATTTTACGAAAATCCAAGTGTAAGTGCTGCGTCAGCCACGTGTACGTGCGACTACGATTAATTCGAAACAAAAATGGCTTTTCCAGCCTATAATAGCAATGTTCACGTCCCATTTGATAAGCTTGAAGGCATGAGTAATTACAACATATGGAAATTTAACATGCGCCATACTTTAATCATGGACGATTTATGGTCGTGCGTCGAAGGTTCCCAACCCGTCGATCCAACTAAAGATCTGCGCGCGTTAGCCCGCGTTAGCTTGGCTGTGAAGCCCATATGTGTCCAATATATTAGAAATGCGACCACAGCAAAGCAAGCTTGGGATAAATTAAGTTCAGTCTTCGAAGATAAAGGTTTTGGACGACGAGTAGCTTTGTTAAGACAGCTACATCGTGCTAGCTATGCAGATTTCAATAATATGAACACATATTTTGAATATATAACAACGCTTGTCCAGCAGTTAACAGATATTGGCCGAACAATAGAGGATGCTGAGGTGGCTGAGATCATTTTGAGTGGTCTTCCACAAGAGTACGATGTTATAGTTTCCAGCCTCGAAGCTGTTGCCTGCACAGGTACAATTTCAAGTGATTTAGTCCGTACTAGGTTGTTACAAGAAGAGGAACGCAGAGCAAGGACTGATAGCAGAGATGATATGGCCCTGCTGTCCAAACAACAACAAAAGGCTAAGAAAAAGGTACCTATATGCTTTTTTTGTCACCGTCCTGGTCACAAAAAGCCACAATGCATGAAATGGAGGAAAGAGAAGCAAAATAAAGCTGAAACAGCACTGGTAGCTCATTGTTATGGAGTCTTCGAGAGTCGGAACTGGATCGTCGATTCAGGAGCATCTACTCATATGTGTAAAGACTTACAGTGGTTCATTAAGTTGTCAAAATGTGATAAAACAGTACAAGTTGCGAACGGTAGTACCCTAAGATGTCTAGGATATGGAAATGTCAGGATCCCTATGAAAAATAAGTTTCAATTAGTAACAGATGTTCTATACATACCTGACCTCTCAACGAATTTAATTAGTGTTAGTAAATTATGTGAGAAGGCTTTATCTGTTAAGTTTACAAATAGTAAATGTTTTGTTTTCAAAGGGGAATCACTTGTTGTTTCTGCCACTAGACAGGGGGGAATTTATATTTTGGACAATGTTTTATATAATTCACAGGAGAGTTCTCTCACTGTTATGGATGCTGTGCCAAAGCCACAATGTTCGCTTGACGCAGAGGAAGCCAAGGTTACACCGGACATATGCCTGTGGCATAGGAGGCTTGGACATTTAAGTCATCATGGGGTAAGTGTTCTCCGTAAACTGGTTTTTGGTGTTAATTTTCACTCGACTCGGCATGATGCAGTCACTAGCAAGTGTGTGTCATGCGTTGAGGGGAAGCAAGCAATGACAAAGTTTCCTAGGGGTGAAGCAAAACGATCCAGACAGTTGTTGGAGCTAGTTCACTCTGATGTGTGTGGTCCTTTGCCTGTAAATAGTCTGGGTGGGTCTAGATATCTGGTAACATTTACCGATGATTTTTCTAGAAAAACATATGGCTATTTATTGAGATATAAATCTGAAGTTTTGTCCAAATTTAAGCATTTTAAAGCAACTGTTGAGAAACAAACTGGTTATTTTATTAAATGTCTGCGTACTGATAGAGGTGGAGAATATTGCAGTGCTGAGTTCTCCAGGTACTTGAAGAATGAGGGTATAGTTCATCAAACTACTGCTCCATATAGTCCATCTCAAAATGGTGTCTCAGAGAGGCTGAACCGAACACTTTTTGAGAAAGCTCGTTGTATGCTTCGCGAATCCAATCTGCCTAAAGAATATTGGGGAGAAGCAGTCTCCACTGCTATATATCTTAAGAATCGAAGCCCTACTTCAGCTGTTCCCAATAAAACTCCCGAGGAAGTATGGACAGGTCACAAAGTCAACCTGAGCCATTTGCGTGTTTTTGGTTGCCGTGCTATGACACTTATTCCACAGGTAAAGAGAGATAAGCTTGATTCAAAATCAAAAAGTTGTATCTTTGTTGGATATTGTGAGCACACAAAAGGATATAGGTTGATAGATCCCTCAAACCCTAAGCAGATTATTGTTTCTCGAAATGTAATATTTTTTGAAAATCAATTTCTGAACCACTGTGATAATAAAGATAATAATAATAATTTAATTATTAATAGTGATATAGGTGTGCAAAGCAACCGTATCCTTGATAGTGATATTAATGTGAATATGCAAAGCAATATTCAAGTTGAAAATGAGAATAATTCTAATAATAATTTAAATATGGATATGCAAAGCATAGTTCCAAGTGAAAATAATTATGATATTTCTAATAATATAAATATGGAATTGCAATGCAATGTTCCTATTGAGAATAATATGAATATTTCTAATAATGATAGCAATGACACTAGTGACAAGGCTAATAGTTCTAGTCAAAGTATAAATAATGAAGTGTTTTCTTCTCCAATTTCAGGCGAGTCTTCCTTCCAAAGTGCAGAGGGGACGAACTGTGATGGATATGGTAACGAGTCAAATGACACTGTAAGAAACGAAACAGTCGTTCGAGGGGAAGATTCAATGCTAGATTTTCCTAGTGCTAGCTGCGAGCGACCTGTTCGTTCTACTCGTAACAGAAAACCAGTAAGGTATCAAGATTATGACTTATCTGATTCATCAGACATATCTTTTTTGGTCAATGGTTTTATTTATGATGAACCACAGTCTTATGATGAGGCAATGGCAAGTCCTAACAAAGAACATTGGCTCACTGCCATGCGTGAAGAATATAATTCTTTGATTAAAAATAAAGTTTGGCAATTAGTGGACAGACCAAAGGATTGCAACATAGTAAGTTGTAAATGGGTTTTTAAATTAAAATCTGATGAGTCAGGTAACTGTACAAAATATAAAGCACGTCTTGTGGCAAGAGGTTTTAGTCAAAAGCCTGGTGTAGACTATACAGATACTTTCTCACCAGTAGTACGACATTCAACCCTTAGAATTTTATTTTGTATTGCTAATGAATTAAATATGGACATAGAACACTTAGATGTTAATACAGCTTTTTTACATAGTAAACTTGACGAAAATATTTTTATGGAACAGCCTACAGGTTTTTCAAGCGATAAGACTAAAGTTTGTTTGTTAAAGAAAAGTTTGTATGGTCTTAAACAAGCAAGTAGGCTGTGGAATAATTGTGTAAATGTTTTAGTGACTAACAATGGCTACATACAAAGTAAATGTGAGCCATGTGTTTATATGAAAAGAATTGACAAACAATTAACGATTCTAGCATTATATGTTGATGATTTTTATATTTTTACAAATAGCTCTAAGGAGAAGGACATGTTATATGAATTATTAGAATCTGAATTTAGTTGTAAACGCTTAGGAGCTATAAAGAACTGTTTAGGTATAAGAATACTTAGAGACAGAGCTAGAGGAGTTATTACATTTGACCAATCAGATTATATTGTAAAGTTATTGGAACGTTTTGGTATGACAAACTGTAAAAGTGTCTCTACACCAATGGTTGTAAATAAACTAGAGAGAGGTTCAGGTGATAATGTTATAGAGGACACTGTTTATCCATATAGAGAGCTGATTGGATGTCTTATGTATTTGTCAGTATGTTCTAGACCTGACATTACATATGCTCTTAGTTATTTAAGCCAATTTAATACAGCGTACACACGAGATCATTGGTTGGCTGCAAAGAGAATATTAAGATATTTACATGGTACCATTAATAAGAAATTAGTTTTTGTTAAATCTGGTACTTTTGATATATCAGTGTTTGCAGATGCTGATTGGGCCAATGATGTCGTGGATAGAAGGTCATATAGTGGATTTGTTGTAAAAATTGGCGGCTCCACTGTATGTTGGGAGTCGCGCAAACAGCGATGTGTTGCGCTTTCAAGTACTGAAGCTGAATACTTAGCTCTCAGTGATTCATGTAAGGAAGTATGTTTTATTAGAAATTTTATGTTTGAAATTTTTGGTAAACATTATAATTGTAGAATCTTTAGTGATAATCAAAGTGCACTGTCATTGCTTGAGACTAAAGAATACTGCCACAAAAGGACTAAGCATATTGACCTTCGTTATCATTATGTTAAGGATCTCATAAGTAAAAAGGATGTTACTGTGAGCTATTTACCATCTGAAAATATGTTGGCTGACATATTTACAAAACCCTTATTAAGCTGTAAATATATAGGTTTTGTAAATGACTTAGGTTTAAAGAATATAGAATAATACATATTTAAAATTTAAAGTCAGATAAATGGTAGAAAGCTCCGTAGATTGCATTTTGTGAAGTGTTCTTCGTTTGTATGAGGTCTAAGTCTAAGTGAGGTGTTAAATTTGTTGACACTTAAATGTCATGCTAGACATGAGATAGACAATGTGGAGATTATTTTTATTTGTTACTAACCTGAGCTGTTAGTTTTAATGTTTTAGTGTAATCCTACATTGTAAAGTGTTTTCTCATGTTACGCATGAGGGGAAGTGTTGGTTTTGTTAATTAAGGTTCTAATTTTAATCATTGGCAACCCTAATTATTATCTGTGGTGTCAACTCTATCCTCTATGTACCTTTGTCTTTTATTCGCCTCTCACGCCTCTATACTGTGTCAGCCATCATAATGTGTGAAATACATCCTTTTATAATTATTTCTCTTGTTTAATTAAAATCAGTGAATTCTGAACGAATCGATCCACCCCTGTGATCAGGATATTAACATTATTTAATGTAATATTATTTAATAATAGAAACATTTATTTATTTAATTACAATACAGATTTTTTTATATAAATAGATAATTATGACAATGGTAAATAGTTTTATTGAGTTTGCCTACGGACATAGGTGCTACAGTCAAAGAATTCTATCAAAGGCTACAGTACAGGTATTATCCTCAAGGAAGGGTAATCAAATCTCTTTCCTGAGCTTAACTTCTCCATGTAATCCATGTTGTTCCAAACAAAACATTAATATAATAGAAATTATTTATTTTAAGTATCTACTACAAACTAAACTCCATATTTAAACATTTCATATATTCCAATCCACGAGGAGTGACTTGCCGGTCGACGCCACGCGCGCCGAACACCATTTAAATCTGTTTGTTTGTTACTTTCTAAAGTCTTTTAGTTAAGTCTTAAGTTAAAATCTTTAAAATATTGTGTCAAATTATTCTTTTGAACATATGACTTCAAATAAAAAAATCCATCACGCATCTCTTTTTCCAACCCATCGTAATCAATCCCGTAAACCTTTGTATTCCTGTCGAATTCATTAATAATGAGAACGTCCTCTTTACTTAAAGTAAAATCAAAAATATTTATGTTTGATTCAATATGTTTTTTATCTAGTGAAGCGGCGATTGGTATTACGCAGCGATCAAGCTGAAAATACAAAAAACAAATTAAATTAATGGTATTGCAAGGAAAAACATAATATTAGGTTCTTACATACTTATATTATTATGAAATTGGAATTTTGTCGTACTAGCTACTTTGATCTCAAATATTTCCTCTTTGGTTAGGAATTCCAATTTCAAATTTATACAGCTATTTACTTTGTTACAATTTACTTTTGTGTTTTGAAAACCCAAATTCATTTGTTTAGTCCTCTTTTGGTTTTTTCTGTGCGTCACACAGTTTACAAAATAATTGGGAATAATTACCGGATACCGCAGGACGATCTGACTGACATTTACACAGTATTTCTTTGCCATTCCTACCAAAATCGGGTTGTCAAAAGTAGGTGGAATTGATAAATCATTGTTTGGTCTATACACAAGGAAACCAAACGGAGCGTAGCCCGTTACAACAATGCTTCTACTTTGACAGTAAGCCACTAACTCCATATCTGTGAAGGTTGGATTTACCTAAAAAAGACGCATATTAAATGTTACACAATTAAGTATAGATTACTTTCTCAGTAACAAATAATAACGTTGTAGGTAAAAATATGACTACGAATAAAATATTAAAAGTATCAACACTCCGGAAGGCTAAAGTATTTCAGCTAAAGAGGAATGTCTTCTGATTTTACAGTCTCTTGTATACCTTGAATGGTCAAGTATCTTTCTTTAAAGCATCAAGCCTAAAAAATACCGCATTGCTTTGCCTTTAATGTGTCTTCCTTAGTCTTTCATATCACATTTTTCTCCTTCGCCGCACATCCTTACTAATATTTTAAATGCGAAAGTGTGTTTTTTGTTGTTTTGTTGGTTTGTTCTTCAATCACGGTGCAACAAAGCAACGGATCGACATGATTTTTTGCATGTGTATAGTTGAGAACTGGGAGAATAATATAGACTACCTACTATTTATACCTACCGGAAAATCAAAGAGTTTTAAATCCACGCAAACGAAGCCGCGGACATCAACTAGTCTACCATAAATAAATAATAAACCGTAATAAACCTATATTAATCAAAAATTAAAAGTAAATTATTTAAAGTATATTCATTCATTCATTCATTCATCCATTCATTAATCTTGACATTCGTTTTCTTACCTCGATCTGGTTAACGGCTGGTACGGTTTCCGAATTAGCTAAGATCCTGTTAATTTCTGTAGCGTTAAAATTTGCAACACCAATTGATCTCGTTAAACCCATATTTTTGGCTTCTTCTAGGCCTTTCCAGATTTCCAAGTAATCTCGATTCTTTATGTTTAGCTATATTTTAAGAAACAAATGAGTCGTGAGTAGAATTTTGTAAAAATAACCTTTTAAAGAATATGAATTCAGTATGAAATTAAATATGTTCAATAGACATACCACATTTCTCGGTGTATGTATGAGGCAGAGATTCAAATAATCTAATTGCAATCTTTTTAATGATCTTCGCATCGCAGATATTACCTGGTCACGGGTGGCAATATTGATTGGTAACTGTAATAATTAAATTAATGAAACGTAACCATTCCTACCACTAAGCTTATTTACAGGAAAGGAGAACAGATATATCATCCATGTTCATGACAATGTGAGACGTTGCATAATAAAATTTTCGTCTAATCTTTATGACTATTTGAAGAGAAAGGGAATATGTATTAGTCATGTTCATAATATACTAATGATTTTTTTCCATAGAGTCCCGTATTTCCCGTCTCGTTTTTTGTATTCGTTGACAAGATAGTCCTTGTCTGCGATCTCACCTGATGGTATGTGACGATGCAGTCTAAGATGGTGGTCTTCCAAGTAGTGGACTTACTTGGAAGGGGTATAGCAGTGTAAATTCAACCCGTACCCCTAATCGGTTTCTATACGCCATCGTGCCGGAACGCGAAATCGCTTGGCGGCACGTCTTTGACGTAGGGTGGTAACTAGCCACGGCCAAAGCCTCCCACCAGAAATTTCCACCACATATTTTTTAGGATGAATTTAGAATTTACTTTTTTTTCTTTTTTTAGGATGAATTCTATCCTTTTA
The DNA here is from genome assembly GCA_933228805.2 of Hipparchia semele. Classification (NCBI taxonomy): domain Eukaryota; kingdom Metazoa; phylum Arthropoda; class Insecta; order Lepidoptera; family Nymphalidae; genus Hipparchia; species Hipparchia semele. The sequence continues at coordinate 3,075,009 of OW121719.1, forward strand.
CCTTTGTATTTATAAATAACTCTTCCCGCTTCACGATGCCTCGGCTTATGACATCCTTCAAACCCTCACCAATCACGTCCTCGGTTAAGTAGAGCTCTGCAGTGTCTATATGCCTGTATCCTGCTTCGACTGCCCAAATGATTGCTTGTTTCAAGTTTTTCCGATCACTTAACTGTAATCCGAATAAATTAAATACATATCAAGAATTGCGATATTTCCTTTAAGAGTAGGTTAACACTATAATAAAAAAAAATTAGTAAAAACAGTTGTTGTCAACTGTAGTTTGTTAATAGTCTTGGAAAGTAGATCGACAACTGTGTCTCTAATAGTTGCTAAAAAGCTGACTGAAAAAGTAGATACATATTATTATCACTAATTTCCTGGCTGACGTGTGGTTCGACTTGGCCGCAGTGTAATGGTTAACACACTCAGGGTGCGATTCCCGAGAAATGTGGGTTCGAATCCCGCTGGCTTCGGAATTTTCGATATGTATTTAAACACTATTCCGATATTTTCTTTATTAACTGTGACATTAGTATTATACAGAAATGTTCATTTCATTAGTTTATGGCAAAGCCAAAGGGATGGTTGCGATTTCAGCAGTTGTATAATGTATTATGTTAGAATTTCCATTGTAGCGCCTTATTCCTGAGCCTATTTTGAATAACGAGCTTTTCGCTTTGCAAAGGCATATAACGGGGGTGGTTTGTTTGTTCTTCAATGATCATACTTTAAAAGAAACAACTTACGTCCGGAATATAAGTACCGTAAGCAGTGGTTGGTATCCAGTTACCATCATTCAACTGTGTTTTTTCATCATCGTATGACTTTATCTGTAACAGATAGGAATACCTTATGACATATTTTAAACACACACACACACACAAACACACAATTCTATTATTTTTCAGTCGTCAACGTTCATAGATTTTAAGAACCTATGTAACAAAGAACGGAAAATAAATAATTTCAAATTTCGTAAAGGAAAATTCTAGGTTACCTCTTCAATAAAACCTGCCAAATATTATAAAGTGAAAATCGAAAAAATATATTTTTTCAATTTTTTTTATAAAAAACGCTAAATCGCTTGGCGATACTTCTTTCAGGGTAGGGTAGTAAGTAGAAACTAGCCACGGCCAAAGCCTCCCACCAGACAAATAGTATAGTATAGTATTTGTTTATAATGAAATACTGACTTTACAAGAAAATTTGAAAAGTATAAATGCAGGTAGGTACTTACAGTATGTAATATTGTCAATAAGCAAATTGAAATAAATAACATTATTGTAATCTAATTAAATTCCAATAAGTTGACTGTCACCTTTAAAGTAAACTATAAAAGAGAAATTCACTGTTTTAAATACCTCTCATAAAATTATTTAGGTCATCTAACTAGAGATATATAATTAAATTGATAAAGTATACATTTGACACACATTATTAATTGATTACCTATGAGATACATACTAAATTATTACTACATATGTAGAAAAATATTCAAGCAGTAATTAAACGCATCACTGAAGGCGAACCCTATCGGTCCACGTATGCGCAAATGCACAACCGTCATCGAAATCATCAATACAAACGTCATTTGTCTTTTGTTAGATTCAAAAGAAGAAGATTCGTATACCTATTCGAACTGTTACCTAATTAATACAACTTTAAGTGGTCCTTCGTACCAAATTTTAAGGCCGCTGCATACGTAACGTGCACGGGACGGGACGGGACGTGGACGGGACGGGGACCGAACGTGGTTAGTAAACACGGACGGGGATTTTCAATGCATACGCAACGTGGCAATAACTCAGAACTAACGTGCTAGTGATGTGAACAAGGAAAGATGGATTTTTCTAAGATTGTAGCGAGCTAACTTGGAAGGGGTATAGCAGTGTAAATACAACCCATACCCCTAATCGGTTTCTACACGCCATTGTGCCGAAACGCTAAATCGCTTGGCAGCACGTCTTTGACGGTAGGGTGGTAACTAGCCACGGCCAAAGCCTCCCACCAGACCAGACCAGAGACAATTTAGAAATTATAAATTCCTAAATTGCCCCCGCCGGGAATCGAACCCGAGACCTCTCAGTTATAAGACCACAGCGCTCACCACTGCGCCAGGGAGGTCGTCAAAGGTTGATACTATATACCTATTGATTTGAGCATAAAAAGTTCAACTGTAATTATTATTACATATTAAAATATAAGTAGAGATACGAATGCAATAAATTAATAAAATAAATCTGACCGTTTTCAGTGAGTGATAGTTCGACTGCAATTTTACGCCACAGATAATTTTTATATTTGGTGTCTAAATACTTTCGATGATCGTACACACTCAATTAGTTTTTCCATTCGTCCATTTTTGCTTCGTAGGTAAATACACAAACATCACTACTTAGCTCTCCGGAGCGAACGGGGCGACTGTGCATACGCAGCGGAATCACGGACGGGACGGGGCACGCGCGGGACGGGACGTGCTAAACATCGTCGCCGACGATATTTTTCCCGTTCCGCGCGTGGCACGTTCCCGTCCCGTCCGTGCTCCGTGACGTATGCACAGTCGTTTACATTTTCTATGAAACGATATTTCCAAAACTCCACGTCCCGTCCCGTCCACGTCCCGTCCCGTCCCGTGCACGTTATGTATGCAGCGGCCTTTAATACGACACAGCGACCTATGGACTCGATGAAGACTCAAGAAACGCAATTGAGTAGCTAAAGTTGACGAGATTACGACATCAAGACGCGCAGTAACGGTTGTAACGGTCAAGTTTTTCTTTAGGTCCATCCTTTAGGTACCTACTTCTCTCTGAATCGGAATCGGAATCTGGTACTCATGATCAACTGACACAAAGAGAACAGTTCGAAGACTTCTACTACGCGACACTATCCCAGGCTGTTGTTGTTGTAGAGTGGTAGCAGTGATAATGAGGTCGTAACTTGTTCCAAAACATGCGCAAATAACAGTCAGTTACGATCAGTTAAATTACCTACCATAACGTTGCCAGCGTTTGATGGATCATACGAGCACTGGTTGGAATTTCGAGATACTTTCCAATACTTAGTGCACAATTCAGATGAAATAACAACTATCCAGAATTTCCACGACGAGATGCACTCGTCATTCGATAATAATCGGCAACTAAGCAGCGGCGCGAGCGCAGGCCTAGAGTCGACCCCTGTCGCGCCCCTATCGCCCGCAGATTCAATAATTACTTATGCAAATAGTGCGAACTTGAATAACGGTAGTGAATGTAATTTCATAAGCGAACCCTTTTGTAAAAAAATTAGGGTTAGATTTATTACACTCCACTCACGAGATTGGAGGTGTAGGTAACTCGGTGACGCAATGTACTAAGTCGTGCGACATTGAGATAAAATCGCGCATATCTACTTACACCGCTAAGCTACATTGTTTCGTATTACCGCAAATTTCATCTACGTTGCCCGTTGTACATTATGAACGCGCTAGGTTTTGTATACCGAATAGTTTACAGCTGGCAGAATTCTGGATTTCCGACATGTTAATCGGCGCAGATACCTTTTGGGAATTATTAAACGAAGGTAATATAAAGCTACCTAACGGACCTTATTTACAGAATACGCATTTAGGCTGGATAATATCAGGACCTTTCGTAGTTAATACGCGCAACGATAGAGCTATTCAGTGTAATTTTTCGCAATCCATAGATGCGCAATTACGTCAATTCTGGAAAATCGAACTTAGGGGATACGCGCACAGATGCGGAATGTGCTTGCGAAGACATGTTCACTCGTACTACGACACGCAATGACGTGGGACGGTTTGTTGTTAGCATTCCACTAAAGACCTAAGAAGAAAGAGAAGAAGATCTTGTAGGCGAATCTTTCACACAGGCGAAACGACGCATTTCTAGCATTAGAAAGGCGTTTACAACGCGCACCCGCTTACAAAAAGTTATATGCAGATTTCCTTCACGATTACTAAAGTCTTGGTCCTATGACTCGCGTTTCGACCTACGGAACATCTCATTATTTCATGCCGCATCACGGTGTGTTCCGTGCAACACAAGCACCAAGTTAAGAGTGGTGTACGATGCTGGGGCGGTCACGAGCACTATTGTTCTCTGGCCGTCTGTTAGTAGGTACTGATGTACCTCTCGATAAAAGTAATGAAATAGCTCGCATGCTTAGGAAGGACGTAGATACTCGTAGGATAAGGGTTATATTTTTATTCGGGAATACCAAAGATAGGTATCCCACAAGATTTTTAAAAATCTAAAAAAAAACTATTAATGGAATATAATTTGATAGTACATATTATAAGCATTTATTTATTCAATTACAATACAGATTTTTTTTATATAAATAGATAATTATGACAATAGTAAATGGTTTTATTGAGTTTGCCTACGGACATAGGTGCAACAGTACAGGTATTATCCTCAAGGAAGGGTAATCAAATCTCTTTCCTGAGCTTAACTTCTCCATGTTGTTCCAAACAAAACATTAATATCATACAAATTATTTAATTTAAGTATCTACTACAAACTAAACTTCCAGTTGACTCCATACTTAAACATTTCATTTAACATTATAGGTACATATATTACGTACCAAACAATACGAGACATATAAAAAAATATTATTTTAAAAAATATATTCCAATCCACGAAGAGTTACTTTCATTTTTCAACTTGTTATTTTTGTGAGTGTGGATTTGTAATAACAATTTTTTTAAAGAATATTAGCCAAGCAGAACTTGACTTATATTCTCCTCTCCCCCCCAAATAAGCGGAAAGCTTGTGCTCGGAGTTGGTACGACAAGGAGTGGGTACAACAACAGTTCAATGGGTGGGGCTCGAACCTGCGACCTTTCAGTTTTCAGTCCGCACCTTTAACCGTTGGGCTATTGAGGCGTCAAAATGGCTGTCTATTGTTTGTTACTTTTGACCAACATTTGCAGAAAGAAGTCCTCGCGGACTATACCTACGTGATTCCATAATTATTATCGTCACATGTGCGGCAAACTTACGAATCTGCAATAAGTTGCATTTAACAGGAGAGATTTCAAAGCATAGAATTATTTTAATAGGAAAGTCGGTATTCTCGTTTAGGGCAATATGGCGTAACCTTTTAAAATAAAAATTAATTTTTCGACGCTTTCAAAACGCTCCCCTTTAAAAGACTTCTTTTGCAGACTCATGACGTTAATAGCTATGGTGTCTTACAAAATGCTTATAAATTGAATTGTATTATGCGTATTGTGGAAGATGCCTACAAAACATCTTCAAAATACTGTTTCAAATTGTTCTGTAGAACATATGACTTCAAATAGACAAATCCATCACGCATCTCTTTTTCCAACCCATCATAATCAATCAGGTGAACCTTTACATTCCTGTCGAATTCATTAATCATGAGAACCTCCTCGCTACTTAAACTAAAATCATAAATCTTTATGTTTGATTCAATATGTTTTTTATCTAGTGAAGCGGCGATTGGTATTACATAGCGATCAAGCTGAAAATACAAAAAATAATAACATTAAATTAAAGATATTGCAAAGAAAAAAATAATATATAAGAAACCTACATGCATGTACCTAATGTTCTCGAAGATATGTGAAGTCTGCCAAATTGAACCTATTGGGCAAGAGTGGCAGACTACTGCCTTAACCCTTATTTTGATTGATCATACTTATAACGGCGATTGTTTGTATGTGTGTGTGTATGTTTGTTACTCCTTCATGCCATAACAAATGAACGGATTTGGTTGAAAATTGGAACAGAGATAGCTCATACCCAGGATTAACACATAGGCTATTTTATCCCGGAAAATGAAAGAGTTCCCGCGGAAACTCATCACTCTCAGTCCTGGGCAATATCTAGTTGATTATAAAAATCGAATTAATAATTGGGAATAATTACCGGATACCGTAGGACGATTTGACTGACATCAACACAGTATTTCTTGGCCAATCCTACCAAAATCGGATTTTTAAAAGTAGGTGGAATTTTCAAATCATTGTATGGCCTAGACACAAGGAAACCAAATGGAGCGTAGCCCGTTACAACGATGCTTTTACTTTGACAGTAAGCCACTAACTCCAGATTTGTGAAGGTAGGATTTACCTAAAAAAGACGAATATTAAATATTACACAATTATAAGCATACGTTACTTTCTCATTAACAAATAATTTGACTACAACGATTAAATTAAAAGCTTCAATTGAACACTCCGGCAGGCTAAAGTATTTCAGCTAAAGAGGAATGTCTTCTGATTTTACAGTCCCTTGTATATCATTCATGGTCAAACATCTTTCTTTAAAGCATCAAGCCTAAAAGATACCGCACTGCTGTGCCTTCAATGTTTCTTTCTTAGTTTTTCATATCACATTTTTCTCCTTCGCTGCAAGTCCTCACTAATATTATAAATGCGAAAGTGTGTTTGTTTTTTGGTTTGTCCTTCAATCACGGTGCAACAAAGCAACGGATCGACGTGATCTTTTGCATGTGTATAGTTGAGAACCGGGAGAGTAACGTAGGCGTAATACCTACTAAATCCGCGCAAGCGAAGTCACAGGCATCAACTAGTCTACCATAAATAAATAATAAACCCTAATAAACCTATATTAATCCTGACATTCGTTTTCTTACCTCGATCTGGTTAACGGCTGGTACGGTTTTCGAATTAACTAAGATCCTGTTAATTTCTGTGGCGTTAAAATTTGAAACGCCAATTGATCTCGTTAAACCCTTTTGTTTGGCTTCTTCTAGGCCTTTCCAGATTTCCAAGTAATCTCGATTCTTTATGTTTAGCTATATTTTAAGAAACAAATAAGTAGTGAGTAGATTTTTGTAAAAAGAGCCTTTTAAAGAAGATGAATTCAGTATGAATTTAAATATGTTCAATAGACATACTTACCACATTTCTCGGTGTATGTATGAGGCAGAGATTCAAATAATCTAACTGCAATCTTTTTAATGATCTTCGTATCGCTGGTATTACCTGGTCAGAGTTGGCAACTTTGAATGGTAACTGTAATAATAAAAATAATGAAGCGTAACTATACCAATAAGGAGAGTTTATAATCAAAGCCAATAAGCTTATTTACAGGAAAGGAGAACAGGTATCATCCATATTCATAACAATATGACACGTAAAAAAAAAAAAAAATATGACACGTTGCATAGTAAAATTGTCGTGTAGTCTTTACGTTTATGGCTGGATCATGCGTCGTGCTCGTGAACGGGTGCCACCAACGGAAATGGGTCTGCTTTGTGTCTACCCATCTTAACATGTGTTAGGTTGTGGTAGGTGTGCATTTTTGAAACTTCTTTGTGGAAACACTGTGTGCATAGCATAGTTTTGTTAACCATTGGAAGAAAAAAAAATTTTTTTGAAAAGAGCAACTGCTGAACTTCTTGCCGGCTCTTCTCAGCAGAATCTGCATTCCGAACCGGTGGTAGATTTATGACGTGTTATAAGAGCTACAAGTTGGCCTACATGAAATAAATAAATTTTGATTTTGATTTGATTTGAAGAGAAAGGGAATATTAGTCATGTTCATGTCAAATATGGTTTTGCGAAGCAACGGCTGGATCGCTCGTGAACGGGTGCCACCAACGGGAATGGGTCTACTTTTGTTTGCCCGTCTTAACATGTATTGGATTGTATGGAAGTTATGCATTTTTGAGACTTCATTGTGGAAACATTGTAATACATAGCATAGTTTTGTTACCTATTGTAAAAATTTTTTTTTTTGAAAAAAGCAACCGCTGAGTTTATTACTGGCTCTTCTCAGCAGGAAGGTCATTCCAAACCAGTGGTATAGATTCATCGACGATTCAAAATCACTTGTAAAAGTTTATTTGAATAAAAAATATTTCTATTCTATTCTATTCTAAAGATTTTTTTTTCATAGAGTCCCGTATTTCCCGTCTCATAGAGTCCACTGGTGACCAGAGGGCTGGAAGTTACTTCGGCTGGCATATAAGTTTGGCCATTCAGCGGGATAACCCAGCCAGCGTTCTGGGCACACTTTTTTTTTAGGATAAATTCCATCCTTGCACCTATTCTATCCTCTTACCTTTGTATTTATAAATAACTCTTCCCGCTTCACGATGCCTCGTCTTATGACGTCCTTCAAACCCTCACCAATCAAGTCCTCTGTTCCGTAGAGAGCTGCAGTGTCTATATGCCTGTATCCTGCTTCGACTGCCCAAATGATTGCTTGTTTCACGTATTTCCGATCATTTAACTGTAATCCGAATAAATTAAATACATATCAAGAATTGCGATATTTCCTTTAAGAGTAGGTTAACACTTTAATAAAAAAATTTAGTAAAAACAGTTGTTGGCATCTCTAGATTGTTAAAAGCTCCATTGTGATAACGGGGTCTTGGAAAAGTACATCACCAACTGTAATGTGTCGCTAATAGTTGCTAAAAAGCCGATTGAAAAAGTAGATACATAATATTATCACTAATTTCGTGGCTGACGTGTGGTTCGACTTGGCCGCAGTGTAATGGTTAACACACTCAGGGTGCGAATCCCGAGAAATGTGGGTTCGAATCCCGCTGACCTCGGAATTTTCCAAACATATTTAAAAACTATTCGGATATTTCCTTTGAGTGTAGATTAAAGACATATGGGGTGGTTTGTTTGTCGACCAATGATCATACTTTAAAAGAAAGAACTTACGTCCGGAATATAAGTACCGAAAGCAGTGGTTGGTATCCAGTTACCATCATTCAACAGTCTTTTTTCATTTGAAACATCGGACGACTTTATCTGTAATGGATAGGAATGCATTATGACATCTTTTAAACATGCCTTTTATAATATTATACATATAGTTCTTGCAATTCACGAGGGTCCGCGGCTCATGGTTGTGTGTGTGTCGTATTTATATAAGTGGAAGCGAAAGCTAGCTCGCGCCTTACCGCTCCTACCTAGGCTCCGGACAGGCACGCATACTTACGCAATGTGCATGTACACGACGTAACCACAACAAAAGCTCACGCGCTCTCGTCGTGAGTTGAAAAAACTATAGGTACCTAATTTTATCTAATAGTTTTTTCTGTCACTGCCGTTACATTGGAAAACCATTTCAGTTGCGATTAAGTACAGTTAAATTGCTTCATGCATTTTTATTGCTAAAGGAAAATTCTAGGTAATCTCCTCAACAATCTACCGAACATAAAAAGTGAAAATCGAAAAAATATATTTTTTACAATTTTTTTTTAATTCGATGACAAGATTATCCTTGACTGCGATCTCACCTGATGGTAAGTGACGATGCAGTCTAAGATGGTAGCGGGCTAACTTGGAAGGGTTATGGTAGCGTAGATTCAACCCATACCCCTAATCGGTTTCTAAACGCCATCGTGCCGAACAACTGCCGAACGCTAAATCGCTTGGCGGCACGTCTTTGACGGAAGGGTAGTAACTAGCCACGGCCAAAGCCTCCCACCAGACAAATAGTATAGTATAGTATTTGTTAATAATAAAATACTCATTTTGCAAGAAGATTTGAAAAGCATAAATGCAGGTAGGTATGTACTTACAGTATGAAATATTGTCAATAAGCAAATTGAAATAAATAACATTATTGTAATCTAATTAAATTCCAATAAGTTGACTGTCACCTTTAAAGTAAACTATAAAAGAGAAATTCGCTGTTTTAAATACCTCTCGAAAAATTATTTAGGTCATCTAACTAGTTTTATAATAATTTAACTGATAAAATATACACTTGACACTCATTATTAGTTTATTAGGTAGGTACCTATGAGATACATAATAAATTATTCTTACATATATAGAAAAGACGAAATACCTGTTATACCTACTTATTGTGATATCGTTTTACATTTCAGGTGACAAAAAGGCTGGCATTTTTTTGCATAAAGAATCAACATGGCTGTCCAGCGCGGAAATGCAGCCAAGTATTCTTAGCACAGTACCACGTTGGTATGATTTGTAGGTATAGGTAGTAGGTAATTAGATTAATTTACCTATAAGTTTTGTGTGTTATTTTAGTGATTCGAAGTACCTATTTCAGATCATAGAACGCTCAAGTTTTTTAATCTGAAAACGCCTTCGTTATATTTTGTTGAAAGAAGTTAAAAATCTTTAAAAGTTGGTAGAAAGCATAGTTAGTATATCCTCTAGTCGTTTTAATAAGTATCAAATAAGTAGGTAAGTACATATAGATAGAGAGAATGTGGAAGCAATGCATCAACTTGGCTTGGACAAAGAATTCTCAAGGTCTATCCCAAAACCCAACCTAATACCTTGTTGGTTGTTCTCGGTCGGAATTCCGAATCAATGGTAGATTCACTTGACGATTAAAAAGCAATTTAAAAAAGTTTCTTTGAATAAAAAACTTTTCTGTTCTATATACCTATTTGTATATATGTATTTCTTTCCACGTACTTTGAAACTGTGGAACCAACTTCCCGAGACGGTGTTCCCACGTAATTACAAAATGGGGTTATTCAAGGGGCAGACCAACAAATTCCTAAAAAGCTGGCAATGCATTGGTGGTGCCTCAGGTGCTACAAAATATGTTCATGGGCGGCGGTAATCACTTAACATCAGGTGACCCACCTGCTCATTTGCTCGTTAAAAATATATTTAAAAAAATGTACCTACGAGTATCCCAAGCCTATAACCATTAGTTTTCCTCATAGTTGTATACTAGAAACATTACTTACGTCCACCATATAAGTACCAAAAGAAGCGGATGGCATCGAGTTGCCATCGTTCAACAGTCTCTTTTCCGTTGTACCATCAGACTCTACCTGTGACTGATAAGTATATAATAAGACATCTTCAAGATTACAAAACAAAAAGAAAACGCACACTAATATTGAAAAAAGAACGTAATTTTGATTGAACGAACGTTGATTGAAGAAAAAGTTGCACTTATTTTATTAATAGTTTCCTTTTTTTAAACCGTACTTACAATTATTATCAAAAGTATTGAAACTGACGCCCCAAGTATCATTTTGAACACAATTTAATACTATTAAACAATGAGCAACTGCCAAATTTTTCAATCGAATTGTGCAATTTATAACCGCTGCAATGTCCGATAAAATAATTATCTGTCAATTTATTGCTCTTGCAATTTAAGTAATAAAATTATAAATATAATCTATCTAAGTCTAACTTACTTATCAATGGACGAGCAAAGCAATCTCTAATGCCGAGATCTATAGAGCGTGCTCTGATTCAGCTCAGACTCAAGATAGAGGTTAAAACGAGACACAAAAATTCTCTGACATTTATCTGTCTCGTTTTAACTCTGTCTTGAGTCTGAGCTGAGTGAGAGTGCGGTCTATAGACTTCAGTCTGAGTCAATTCTGGGGAATTTAAATTTTATAATCCGTTTGTATAATGTACATCCTCTATCAAAAAATTCTTATTCCTCTGAGTCTATGTACTACTGCGAGTATCTTTCGATCAATACAATATTGGGTATTAAATAAGTAATATATTTTGTTATTATCTATATAATTTATGTAACCAATTTTGATAACATTACCAATAGGTACCAATAAATATATTGTGCTAATTAATGTTCCCTTAACAACACTCGTTATTTTGATTATGTAGGTAGGTATTTTACTTGTAAAAAAGGACAGTGTGTAATTTTATTATTTTTTCTTGTATTAGGTACCTAAATAGGAGATCCTATTCAATAAAAACCAATAAATAAAACAATAATTTATATTACAATCTCTTTATTAAAGTTGCATTTACTTTGGAGATTGTCAGGCCATGGAATGTTAGTGCAAAAAAAAAGTACGATATATTTTTATTTCTGATGACAAGTATTGTAAGTGTAAATTGAATTATCAATACCTATACTCGTACCCATAATCGGTTTCGATACGCCATCAGGTATGATGATTCGGTAGAAACGATAAATCGATTAGCAGCGTGACTTGAACTGTAGGTCGGTAACTAGCCATGGCCGAGGAAGCCAAACAAAACCGTGATGAGCAAGTTTCTTCTAGTAATGGTAGGGCTGGCACATTTGTTAAACAAAGAATCAGCCTGGCTGCACAGTACAAGCATACAGCCAATATTCTATGGCTGTATATTTGCCATTCCACACTGGCATAATAATTCTAATTTTAATATATTTTAATATTATAATAATTTTTCTTGCAGTTATGTAAGAATTTATAGTTACTTTTTCTTAAAGTTCTGAATGGCGTTTATTATAATTATTATGCTACTGCTACACCTGCATCTTTACCTGCATTAATGTTAGTGTTAACGGCTGCGCTCAAATGGATTAGCGCTTAGCGTCTAACGTCATTAGTAATACGTTTCAACACATTTAACGCGGTAAAATATTGGCCCCATCTGCGTAATGCCTTCATTATCGTGTTAATTTACGCGTTACGGCGCAGGTGGAAAAACATGAGGAAAACAAAATCTTATTAGGTACTTATGTATTTTATTAAATGCATCAATATTCTCCATACGGGAAGTACTTATAATCTTTCCATTCAGCAAAGTCGATGACCCGCTTGTTTTTGTTGAATCCGTTGATCAGTTGAACCTCCTCTTTGGTTAGGCTGAAGTCGAACAAGTCTATGTTCTGTGCTATTCTGTTCTTGTTCACGGATTTCGGGATGGGGATTAGTCCGCGGTCAATCTAAAATAATAATGAACACTTTAAAGTAAGTAAGTAAGTAGTAAGTAGCTCGCGTTTAATATAGGCCCCTTGATTATTAGAATACCAAAAAATTAATCAGTATAGGTTAGTATTTTATATTTTATAGTCGTTACTGGCTATAAATATAAAATATAAATTTTCCGAAACCCAACCAACCAATTTTTGGAAAACATATTTATTGGTAGTATCATAGTTTGAAGAACTGATGGTCGTTGGGATCTTATGGTGCTAGAGTGGTGACCCCGGACGAAAGCGCAATGTTGGCAGACCTCCCACTAGGTGGACCGACGCGGACGCTATCAGATGTGTCGCAGGGAGCCGCTGGATACGGACGGTTCAAGACCGAGGCCTGTGAAAGTTCATGCAAGAGACTTATCTCCGGTGATAGACGTCTATCGGTTCATAAAGAAGATTGGTAGTTACGATGGTTAGGTAGCCTCATGGATCGCAGGCGCCTGGGCGCTCGGACAAAGGGGTTAATGGAAAAGAAACGTCTGAGAAAACTTATTTGCCAAGCCGAATTTGACTAATCTCTCTCCTTTTTCCTCCAAATAAACGGAAAGCTGGTTTTAGGAGTGGATACGACGAGGCTATTGAAGTATCATAAATAAAATCCTTCCTATTAGGATTATAAATGCGAAAGTTTAGATGTATGTTTGTTACTCAATCGCGCCGCAACGCCTAAACCGATTTGACTGGGCACATAGATTATAGACTGGACTAGCACATAGGCTAAAAAAACCTCAATCCACGGGAACGACGTCACGGACATCATCTAGAACTTATTAAAAATGCTTACCAAATATCGTAGAACAATTTGTCCAACTGACTTCTTATACTTGTTAGCCATTTGAACTAGAATCGGGTCGTCAGCTCGCGGTGGCGGTGCATCAGGGCGGGCCCTGCTCACTACGAAGCCGAATGGGCTGTACGCCATGACCGCCAGCCCGAGCTCCTGGCAGTGAGTGACCAGCGCCTCTTGGGTTAGCGTTGGGTTGACCTGGAATTTTTATATCAGCTGTTAATTGGCGATAAGAGGTTAATTAATAGTCTATTAGACTAGATCTACTAGATTCTACTAGATTAGTAGACTTCACACATCTTTGAGAACAGTATGGAACACTCACAGGCATGCAGGTTTTGATGTTTTCAAAACCTCAAGATGTTTTCCTTCATCGTAAACGTAAGTGATATTAATTGCTTAAAACTCTCATAAGTCTGAATAGTTAGTAAAGGAAATGGTAGAGACCTGAATTTTAACCAATCGCCGCTGTCAGCTTGCCACCTTGCTAAATGCTCTTTCATAAAATTCAAAATTATTTATTTCATGTAGGCTAACTCCTGGCTTTTATGACACCACCAGTTCGGAATGCAGATTCTGCTGAGAAGAGCCGGCAAGAAACTCAGCAATTGCTCTTTTCTGAACAAAATATTACAATACTCGCATTGTAACTGTAACAAGTTATTACACTCTCTTGTGGTATCTGAATGCTAAGACAATTGATTCCATGCAACTTTGTCACTAAGAAAGTCTACTGAAGGTCGTAGCCCATTTACACGACACCGCTCCTACACAACCAAAATATGAGCATTCGAATATGGACTTAATATCGTGCTCTGGAGGTGCACTTTACAGTAACAACACCGCGGTACGGTAACGGTACCGCGCGCTGTTTTCTATTTAGTGTTATTTAGTGTTGTAACTTTGTAGTAACCCTGATCTAATAAATATGTCTTTACGCATAGTTTAAAGTGCGATGGGAAATCCAGTAATTCCTTCAGGATCAAATTATACAACGTGTAACAAAAGTGTGAGTTAACCCTGAAGGAGGTGAATGTGCTCATGAAACTGAACAACTTTCCCCAAGGAACATAGGTCGAAATATAAAAAAAAAAATTTTACCTCCCATAGTAAATCAATCAGCTGATCGTCAATTTTGTATGGGAGGTCCACTCACACTTTTGTTACACCTTGTATAAGCGTAAACTCATCCCCACAAGGGATTTCTAGAGCAGGCGACACCATAGTAAATGAATGTCTCCTTACTTCGACTTGGTTGACAGCTGGCCAAACCCTGCTGTTGGCAATGATCCTGTCGACTTGGCTGGCGTTAAAGTTCGACACTCCGATGGACTTGGCCAAGCCCAGGGCACGCGCCTCTTCCATTCCCCTCCAAGTCTCCAAGTAGTCCACATCATCGAAACTGTCGTCTTCCTGAAATGTAACTTAGTTATTACAATTATCTAGCCTACTGTTTTTCCTGGGTAAAACTCTCCTTGCCCTAACAATACTATATCAATATATAAAAAAAATCAGCGAAATCAGTCAATCCGTTCTCGAGATATCATCAAAAAAGCGGTTCCATACAAAATGTATGAGAAAATGAATTTTCTTTATAAAGTTTATTTTCGTGAATCTTTCCGATGTTTTAATAGATCTATTTTTGAATAATGATTGATATTATTCGAAGCAGAGATAAATCCAAAAAATTATAAAAATCGGTCCAGCCGTTCTTGATCTATAAATGGTAAATAACCCGACTTTGTTCTACCTACTCGACGCCCGTGGATTTAGTTTTTTTTAAAGTTCCTTGATAAAAACTCTACCAGATATCTTTATAGTAATAAAAACAGCAAAAATGAATTGTAAAGTATGCTTTTCATAAGTAGCTTACCTTCACAGCAATGGGGAAATGAATCAAGTAAAGATCCACATAGTCCAAGCCAAGTTTCTGCAGAGATTCCTTAAGAGCTGGCACCACTTGCTGTTGACGATGTTTGTCACTCCACAACTGCAATTTAAGGTTATTTTAGACAACAGTTATTAACGCTTATTGTTTATTAGCTTTTACCCGTGGCCTTGCTCCTGCCATCTTTTAAAAGTAATCTGAAGTGCTTTCAATTACCTACCAATTTTGATTTCTTCGATTTTCAGCTAATTAGAGCGAACAAAGCAAAAAGAAATTATTCAAATCGGTCAAGTCATTTTTGAGTTTTAGCCAGACTAATGAACAGCAATTGATTTTTAGGGTTTCATCGTCCAAATTATGAGAAAGACAATAGTCTCGTCTGTAACAGAACTTACCTTAGTTGTAACGAAGAGTTCTTCCCTCGTCACGAGGTTATTATTAATAGCATCCTTAATTCCTTTACCAACTTGTGGCTCGTCAAAGTAAATGGCGGCTGTATCTATGTGTCGGTACCCTGCCTCTATCGCCCAGTACACTGCTTGGCTCACTTCGTCTACGGGTGCAGACTGCAAAAGAAGTTAATCTAATTTTAACAATTCATAAAGGGGATATGGCCCTCACTCGCAGTATAGAGATATCAACATGGTCTGGGGAATATTAGGAATCTTAGGGAAAAACTGTGTTTTTGTGTTTTTTTTATATCTAAAATGTGTGAGATATTTAAGACACGCAAGTACGCTTTTTCTAAAGCTTGCCCATGTATAACAGATGATTTATGACATTGACTAATAAAGTCGTTTCTTTATAAGTTAATTTATACTGTTTCTATAGCTGAAAGAAGCCCATATAAAATTATGTAATTAAAAAACATATAAAACTAGTTTAAATGGATTACTTAAGAGCATAAGAGGGAGGTCAACGCCTCGAAAAAGGAACTTGTTTGGTAGCTTTTAGGTATATATATTTTTTTTAAATAAAAAATAAATAAAAATTAACCATGTATCTTTTATGATACCTATTAACTATGACCTTGATGAAATCTATATTATTTTAATCATATTTATGTTATGCGTACCTACATAAATATGTAATTACTAAGTCCTACCTAGGACATTGTTCAGATTTAAATATAACAATGTTGGTTGATACATAATGATTGAACAAGAAGGTATTCATGTATGGATTTTAATTATATATGCACTCATATGTTATTTTATTGTAAATTATACATAGGTACTTAGTATTATAAAACGTCATAGAGTAATTGTTATGAAATATTTTAACTATCACGTGTTATTTCCAGTCATCTAAATTCTACATAGATATGTAATAGGTATGTAATAGATATGTAATAGGTACTTTACAATTTCTGAGTAGGTATTTCTGCATTAAGCGCTTAAAGCAGTAAAATATTGGCCCATCTACGTAATGTCTTTATTATCGTGTTAATTTACGCGTTACGGCGCAGGTGGAGCAGGGGCATAAGGTAAGGTAGGTAACTTTAATAAACAAAATTAAAATGAGATAACCGTGCATCATGGTTGCCTGGAAGAGATCGCTTCTTAGCGATAAGACCGCCATTTGTGCTCTCATAAATAAATATAAATAAATTTTATTATGTTTCTATCTAATGTGGTGTACAATAAAATGTATTCATTTCATTTCATAATATCTAAATCTCTATGATCTGCATATACCTATTATCTATATACACGGTGAAATTTTAGTCCCCATAAACCCTGAAGGAGGTGATAGACTACAGGCCCGGTCCAAAAATGGATGAGTCATAATCTTATAAAAGGTTCATATTATGAACCTTTTATAAGAGCATAAAATAATACGATTCAGCACTATGCCGTCACTTGTAAGCTGTCCAACTGAGTGCTGTTGAGAATTGAAAAGTGCAGGTAGAGGGAGTACATTTTGGTCGTATATTTTTGTTCGGCATTTTTACCATCGATAGATCCATGAAAGATACCGACCGAATTGATAACCTCCTCCTTTTTGGAAGTCGGTTAAAAATAATAAGAAAGCGCGCAGTGCCGTACAAAAATGGTAAAAGCATACGACTACATTTATATTATCGATGTGCGAAATTGAAAGTCTTTGTTTGTTGGTTTGTCCTCACGCTAAAATGGACCAATGGATCGACGTGATTTTTTGCATGGGTACCTACCCACTTACCTAAGTATGGTGAATAACTTTTGTCCAAGAAAAACAGAGACTTTTCGCATGATTTTTAAAAACCTAACTCCACGCGGACGAAGTCGTGGGCAAAAGGTAATTGATCTACAAATAACATTATTATGTATTTAGGAATCTTAAAATGCTCGTTACATGAGTTTATCGCCCGTATTCCATATTCATTATTGCTAGGTAGGTATGTAATGCACCTACCTAATTAGTTTGTCCAGCAGTCTATCGGTTGCATCGATTAAAAAAAATGTACTCACGTCGCTCGCCGTGCCCCTGCCTGTACCGAGGGCAACGATTGGCATCTTGTTACCATCGTTTAGTTCAATGCAAGGCGCTGTTGCCGCTGCTAACTGTAATCAAACAATAAATTAAGCCTCAATAGCCCAACGGTTCAAGGTGCAGACCGAAAACTGAACAGTCGCAGGTTCGATCCCCACCGTTGCACTATTGTCGTACCCACTCCTAACACAAGTTTTCATTTATTTGGAGGGGAGAGGAGAATATCAGTCAAGTTCAGCTTGGCTGATGTTCTTTTTAAAAAAAATGGGTATTTGACAATTATTTTTTTTATATACTTAAAATAAAGGTTTTTTAATATTAAAACACAATGTAATTTTTCTTTTTTTAATATCTTAATGAGTGTTGAAAATATAGAGCATTTAAGTTTCCTGTTAGAAAAAGAGAGCGCTATTGCAACATGACGTCACGTTTCAGTAGCTCCATACACTCTCCATACAAAATTTCGTTTTGGAAAGACACATCGCGCCTTGGGTCGAACCTCAAACCACCCCAAAAAAAGAGGCTGACCAACATCATCGTTCATGAACTTTAAAGCTTTATGAATTTTATGGGCCATTAAATAAGGCGATTGAAGTTAATATTAATTACATATAATTATGGTGAGCCTAACATTTTTAAACGCAAAAAATTAAGACGTCATTGGGCTGCTATATGTACAACATATGGACCATCACCAGCCCGCAAAAAATATAATGTCACGGCCTGATGAACTGAGATCTGTTGGTTGGCCAAAATTACGCTGGAAAGACGGAGTTGAATGAAGTGCAAATAATAATAATTTTATTATAGCTGAATAGAAAACAGATCTTATTTATTAGCAGATTTTATTTTAAGCTATTGCATAGCTTCTATCGCGTGCCAGCGTGGAGACCGAATCCAGAAATTCCGTAACGAAAATAACCTGACACGGGACTCCTCTACGGTGAGCCGCTAGATGGCGTTGATAAAAAATACTATGCAAAAGCTTTACCGCGGCAGTCCCCGAGTGCCACACGTCTTTTTTGTCCAGGAAACGTACCCAAAATAATGATGGTGAAGACTGAAGATATTATGAACATACAACATACTTAACCAGGTACTTACCTATATTCTTACTAATATTATAAATTCGAAAGAATACAACTACATTCTACATCGATGTGGGAAATTGAAAGTGTGTTTGTTTGTTGGTTTGTCCTTTGATCACGCAAAAAAGGACCAAAGGATCGACGTGATTTTTTGCATGGGTATGGTATCTTAGAGAGTGACCTAGGTTAACTTTTGTCCCGGAAAACAGAGAGTTCCCGCGAGATTTTTAAAAACTTAATTCCACGCGGACGAAGTCGGGGGCAAATGGTAACTGATCTACAAATGACATTATTATGTATTTAGGAATCTTAAAATGCTCGTTACATGAGTTTATCGCCCGTATTCGTCAATGCTAGGTAGGTATGTAAAGTACCTAATAATTACCCTAATTTACTTTGGATTTTATACCCATATTATGATTTAGATAGTGTCGCCAGTTACAGTATAAACATAGATAAATTATATGTATAAAAAGAGGAGTATAAACATGAGATTTATGTCCGAATACCAACGTTCCCTAACTTTTACGAGCTACCTAAGTTACATGACGATTTCTATGAATTTCGTTTTCACGAAACTTTATGAGATACCTAAACGGGAAATTACATAAAGTAAAGGTTTGTACTTAGGGGTGACCTACGTAAAGAGACTTCTATATAAGATATGGTATTCGTATATTCATTCTATGAAGATGTTTTAAATGCCAGGAAACACGTTGCAGTTTTTTTGCTATCGTTTACGAGACAAAAACATTCGACCTTAGATAAACAATTAAGTTAATGTACCTACTAGTTTAGCCACTAATAGCCAAATGTACAATATTCTTCTAATAAAATATATAATTAGGCAGGTAAAGTGACTTGTTTTTTCCAAACAATAGTCAAAACTATTGAGTTTAAAGTTAAACACATAATCTTTTGCCATACCTCTAATCCCATACCCCAAATCGGTTTGTACGCGGGAAAATACTAAAACGCAAAATCGCTTTTCATCACGGCTTTTTTTAATAAGGAATACCTACTTGCCATTCTGAACTTGATTAATAGTCCCCTCTCCCCTCTAAATGAGCTTAAAGCTTGAAAAAAGTGGTTAGGTCAGTATTGCAAACTTTCAGACTGTCGACCTATTACTAGTGTAGGTACTAAGAAACACCTGCGTCGACCATTCACCATAAAAGGTTGATAAACTTACACAACTAGCTACCTACGAGTATGTACGTATCTACCTCCACCTATGTCAGTAATGCGTACAACATATTAATATTATGATAAATAAACAGCAGCAATTGTAAAAATTAAGCTGCTTTTGCACGAGCAATTTTCGAAACTTTCCACGGACCATTTACAGAAACTTGTTTATTTATTGTCAACAGCTGTCATATAGTTTTCCACCACTAGCGAAACTTTTATTGTTGTATGGCCTATCTAGTACCTATATTAGAATATTCTGTTTATTGGATATTATGTTTGGATTTGAAATAAAAAGAAAAACTTGTGTGAACAATGCAAAGATAGGTAGGTACAAGTTTTTCAACTTTTTTATCCTGTTGTTTATAATACCTAATATTAGAACTCAATTTCATGTACCTATGCATCCTCATACGTTGACGTATATACACGTACTGTTACAAAATCACGTACCTAGGTACGGTTAAAAGAAGGTACAGACTAAAAATTGTACGGTTATACTGAGTTTGTGACTTTAAATTAATAATGAGGTTCGTTTTACTTTGACCACAGACTTTGACGATGTCATCGAATACGAATACGATCAATCGAATTAAATCTTATACTAACCCTATAGGTTACCCACCTCGTTTGCTTGCTCTACATAAAAAAGGTATTTTTTTATTCGATGACAAGTTAGTCCTTGACTGCGATCTCACCTAATGGTAAGTAACGATGTAGTCCAAAATGGTAGCGGGCTAACTTGGAAAGGCTACGGCAGTGTACATTAAACCCCTACATACCCCTAATCGGGTAGGATGACAATAAGCGATTTTAAAACATGATACCAAAATATTCCTACGTGAAATTCTACTAGCTAATATCAATTAAGTACCTAGCTATTTATCGCTGGCACTGGAAAACCATTGTGTATAGCAAAATTAACAAGCACATACTAACCGGCAAAATTATTGAGGTCAGTGACCGGTGTCTGATTGAAAGCCTAAGCACGTTTAAAGTACTTAAGTACCTAAGTAGTTAAGTATACCTTATGGCATCTGACTTGACGTTTGATTGACAAGCTTACCTAAATGTGTGATCCAATAAAGTTATATTATTAAGTATCTACCGATTTCACCAACGTTGAGTGACGTTTAACCGAGGAATAAATTGAGCGTTCTGACAGTTTTTGTGTTGAAAATCTGTCAAAATATCACGTTTAGATTGAGATAAGACTTATTTTAGTTTAGTGAAATCGGTTAGTTAGCCTCAATAGGTTAAAGTAGGTACGGACTGAAAATGAGAAGGTCGATGGATTCCCACCAATATTAGCCAAGCTGAACTTGACTTATATTCTCCTCTCCCCTCCAAATAAGCGAAAAGCTTATGTTAGGAGTGGGTACGACAATAGTGCAAGGGGTGGGGCTCGAACCTGCGACCTTTCAGATTTCAGTCCGCATCTTTAACCCTTGGACTATTGAGACTATAATTATGATATTATTATAATTAGATTTGATGTTTGACCGCACATCTCAGACGCACAGATCTGTGGTAACAGCTGTAATAGCGATTCTATTACCAGATTTCGCAATTTTAATGATTTCATTATTTTGTTAGGTACATTGGTAAACTGTTATTAAACACAATATTCGCAATGACTTTCAACCTATACCTATTTTGTAATCAACGATAAAAGATGTACCATTTTGTTCTGTCAAAAAACAGGCCATCCTTAGACTGCCAAAGCAACGTGACAATGGTAACAGCAGATTTGGATTGATTGTTGTTTTTGTCGCGCATTTTTCCCTCACATATGTAACATACTTATACATATATAATTATGTACCTATTATAAATGTATTTTTGAAAAGAATAATTTTTTTTATTAAATACGTAATGAAAGAAAACTTAAAGCTCTATATTTTCGGGAGTAGTTAAATTATTTAAAAAAAAAGAAAAATGTCATTTTAAATAAGTATAAGTACATATAAAAAAATGTAGTCAAATACCTACCCAGTTCTTAGGTAAATAATTATAATATGAAAAGTATGTGCTTGCTTGGATTTTCCGTATGTACAGTTCAAATTAATCATAGAAAAAAATTAAATTATCTAACCGTTTTCCTCAAGCCGCTCATCAGTTTCTAATGTCGGATTATTATAGGAAGAGCTCTAGCGGCTCTGAAATTTCGCATTACACAATTTAATACCAAGAAACAATCAAGACAACTAATTATAATCCTGCAACACTATAAACTTTTTCTTAATTATTGTAGGTATATTTTTGTCGCTTACTAATAGAGACAGTCGGTAAGAAATAATAATTTCGATCCGACTAACTAAAAATAATAAATAATAAAATATTGTCATAAAATTATTTAATTAAGAATTGATCCAATATCTATAAAAAAAAATATCCAAAACTCGATTAAAGTGATCAATCAATAAGTTCCCATCTCTGTTGATTTTTAAGATCATAGAGTTCATTCTATAGGTAATAAACCGGCTATAATAAATCAAGTTTGTACTCACACTGACTCCGCATATCAAAACAATGAAACTTGTAAACCGCCGCATGTTGCCCGACGTAGCGACTGGACCAAACTGAGGAGTGGCATCTTAAATGGGCATATATAACAAGTTATATAAAACATTACAAGTCCAAGGACTACCTAGACATACCTACCGAGATGTTCTTCCATTATACCTAACCCATCTGCAAAACCGCGCATCAATATGTAGTTAACACGTTAACTACGTTAAAAAATCTATCTATATATATAAAAATGAATCCCTATTTCCTTGGTCATCGCATCACGCGTAAACGGCTGGACCGATTTCGCTAATTCTTTTTTTATTGTGTTTGTTATTGTTAGGAGAAGGTTCTTATGAAAGAAAAAATTAAGAAAATTGCGCGGAAAATTAGAAAATTTAAGAAATATTAACCACCATATTAAATTATTTCTAATGTAACCGCTTTTACAATTCAAACTTTTTTGATGTAACCTTATGGCGTTTGACATAACATTGACAGAATGCGTGCTGCCAATTTCGTCAAAGAGGATGTAAAAAAACTTAAGACAGGATAACGTCTGTCGGGTCCGCTAGTTAAAAATAATAATTATTTAGATACGGTACGGTATATTTTGTATGAGAAAAAATTCACGGAATTGCTAAACTTAATCCGTGAAAAATAGACATACCTATCTTAATACTTTTGACAATCTTCCTAGCGTAGTGGTGAGCGCTGTGATGTTATAACTGATAGGTCTCGGGTTCGATTCCCGGCGGGGACAATTTGGGAATTTATAATTTCTGAATGGTCTCTGGTCTGATGTGGTGGGAGGCTTTGGCCGTGGCTAGTTTCCACCCTACTGTTAAAGATGTGTCGCCAAGCGATTTAACGTTCCGGCACAACGTATAGAAACAGGTCAGGGGTATGGGTTGAATGTACACTGCCATACCCCTTCCAAGATAGCCCGCTACCATCTTAGACTGCATCGTCAATTGCCATCAGGTGAG
This sequence comes from Hipparchia semele, assembly GCA_933228805.2. Classification (NCBI taxonomy): domain Eukaryota; kingdom Metazoa; phylum Arthropoda; class Insecta; order Lepidoptera; family Nymphalidae; genus Hipparchia; species Hipparchia semele. The sequence continues at coordinate 3,098,636 of OW121719.1, forward strand.
GTCCATAGTTAGCGACCTTGTTTCGGATCCATGTCATCAACTCATCACTGGTTTCTTCAAGAAATTAAGAAATTTGGATGAAAAGATATTAAGAAGCTCCTTCCCAGTGGTGGAGCGTTATGAGCGAAATCGATTTTAGTGCCTCAATTTATTATCATCTATAATTTTTTATTTATTTATATTAGCTTAATTCGTATTCCATTTCGACATTATGTGAACCAAATGTAAACATTTGCAATGGCATTTAAAAGTTAAGATAATAAATCTATTTGTTTGCTAGAAACAGCCTAATTTAATATTTCTGTCTACACAATAAGAACGTAATTCGATAATCTGCAATAGGTAGTTTATAACCTTTTAGTACCTACCTAGCTACTTAGGTATCGATTAGGTAGGCACTTAGGTACCGATTTCACTAATATAAAATAAGTCTTATTCGTTTTGATATTTTGGCAGCTTTTCGTTAGCAGACAGGTAAAATCAGTTTTACATCATAAATTAATATCCTGTCTTAAAAGTAAGTATATATTTTTTTTTATAATATTAACAGTGCCTTTTAAATAATTATTTAAAGTGTCACAAAATGTATTATAGAACAAAGTACTTAATCCCGATTAAAGTCGAGCATCTTTTATTATGATGGTAAGTATAAAATTTTCCCACGAAAAAAGGTTTTTCTTTCCACATCTGAATAAATCTAGATTTTTTTTTGTCACAAAAGAATGTTTGCCAATTTAAACATGACTAATTTTCATCTTTCTCCCTCCAAAAGCTTGTGTTTTTCCCAAAATAACTTATTATACCTACTGGGTATACCCAGTGGTATATAATTAATATTCAACAAAGCATCGGCACATTCATAAATTATCATCTATCTGCTAATGATGAAAATTATGCTACTTATATCCTATTTCAACGCAAAGATCAGTAAAAAATTAAGTGAACAACATTTTCTTTAGTACGTACATAGGGTAAGGATGCCGAATATGAGATAGTTGCCAAATATGAGATAGTTAGGTTTACATATTACATACCTACGTAACTCAAGAATTAGATTTACTTACCTACTTTAAAAAGTCTAATCTTTAAATATTTAAGTACATATTTCTTATTTTTATTCAATGACAAGATTGGTCCTTGACTGCGATCTCACCTGATGTTAAGTGACGATGCAGTCTTAGATGTTAGCGGACTAACTTGGAAGGGGTATTGCAGTGTTCATCGTACTTATAATAATCTGTTTCTAAACGCCATCGTGCCGGAACGCTAAATCGCTTGGCGGCAGCTAGCCACGGCCAAAGCCTCGGCAGACCAAAAGAGAGACAATTCAGAAATTATAAATTTCCAAATTGCCCCCGCCCGGGAACAATCTCAGCATTACCTAGTACAAGGAAAAAACAAAGGATATAGGTACCTAACTAAAATTAATACCTAACCACAGAATAGATCTTTAGAGATCAATCCTACCTACCTATATCCACTTTCCAGCTTTAGTCCTCAAAGTTCAAACTGGGTAGCGCTACCTAGATCATGAAAAAAGAAATAAACTATTTACGGAATATTGTATGTAAGTAAATATTTAAGTACACAGAATTTACGTACTGGTGACCGTTGACCGCGTATACCTAATGTTTTTCGCGTTACTCGGATCGATGGTTATCTTGAAATTCGTCGCTCTATCGGTCTAAGAGAGTGAGGGAATACAGAGTGCACCTCTGTTTGCACACTCTTATCAACTACGTACGAGTACATTTTCCACGTAGCGTGACAGTTCTTTAAAATGGCTGCCTAATTAAATGCTCTAAGGCCTAATACAAAAAAGGTTTGGCCATATTTAATGTACTAGAGCTACATAACTACTGTTGATTTGCAGTCACTTAAAATCAGACCGCATTGCTGTATCGAATCGCAATACATATCGAATTTAAGAATGTCATCAAACCATACCCTGCCCCACATTCAATACTTTCACCCGACCTTTAGGTTGCCTACACGCATGACGACGTTTTAGAACAATGGATGAATTCACTTTTTTGTGAATAAATAATTTAAACGTAAAAATTCTTTTTACAAAACCGACTTCAAATGCCACTACAAAGTATATCAATTGTGCTTGTAAAATTTGAAGAGTTTCTTCGATTTCTCCAGAATCCCATCATCAGATCCTGACTTATGACCTATGAAATGACTATGGGACTACCTGGGAAGTATACCCTTTCAAACAAAAAAAGAATTTTCCTAATCGGTCCAGGCGTCTTCGAGTAATCGGCGATCATAAGATTCCGACGAATTGAGAACCTCCACCTCTTTTGGAAGTCGGTTAAAAATAAAATAAACAAAGTGAAACACAATAGCGAATGAAATAAATATTAGATGATGTTTATAAACACAAAAGCTAGGTAGATATTAAAAGATCTGCTTATGCAATTTTCCAAATAAAAAAATACATAAACAAGAAAACATAGGTACCTACGGAAATAGGTACCTATTCCACTTTTATTTTTCCGAAAGAACATGCTACATAGTGACCTATTCATCCGTCATTAGTCATTACTTTAAAGATAATAAAAGGCTTGGATTGTCAGGACTAAATAAATTGTTTTGTATCAAACAATACTGATCACGTTGATATTGATGAACCTATTAGATATTTTTCAAAGCCAAAAATTTACATGATTAGATCATTTGCCTCGAAACTCAATTTGCAAATGGAAGCAAATTAAATTTTATTAGAAGCAATTAATTTATCAACACGTTTTCTTGCGTTACTTTTTTTTAGTCTGTAATTCCATTTGGTTGTGTAGACGCCCTTATACCATATCGAGAATCCAGCCCAATATCGATTAGAAATCTCTTAATAAGTATCGAAAGGTAGTATAGGCCTGGTATCTGATGATGATTTTAACATTTGCATGCGAAGAACAGTGGAAGTTAACCTTGTTATCACAATAATAGTCTACCATAATAGGCTTTAATTAGCCTAAGTGAAATGTAGCAGGCCTTCTAACTTTTTTTCCATTTCATTTTGTTTTTCGTTATTTCGTTTACGTTTAAAAATATTCGTATTGACGTAATAAAATGTTATTGATAAACTTTTAAATATAAACTTGTACCCACGTCTTAACTGGTACCTAAGGTCAGCAAGGATAGATACCAAGATTTATTTATGATTCCGTAAAAAAAACAGTTTCAGAATAAATGACTCTACATTTTCAGTCCCTAACAAATACTTTTGAAAAATTAAACTGATCTTGAAGTAAGTATACTGGAAGGTGGATGCTTTAGTTTAAACCTACAAATCAACCTGCTTTTTACACTTTATACAAACAATACATTATTAAAGCCAACCATCTTGCTTCTAGCGCATTTAGGATTTTGATTATAATGAGATAGCCCTTTACTGTGATCCTCCTGGTGGTACTTGACGATGCAGTCTTGATGGCAGCAGGCTAACTTGGAAAAGATTTGGCAGTGTAAGTTACCATACCCAATCTAAGACAACGGAGAGGCTCTGCAAACTGAACATTGTACATCAAAATATACAGAGCCTATCCGGCAGTATGGTGAATTTGGACTTAAATAAAAATAATACTTGTAAAAAATTTAAACTAAGCAGTAAGACAACAGATAAGCAATATAAAATTAATCTTGTACACCAAAATATACAGGGCTTATCTGGCAAAGAACATGAGATTGAGCTTTTTATTAAAAAATTTGATATTGAAATCTTATGCTTCACTGAGCATTGGCTCAATACTCATCAGTTAATTGTACACCTTAATAATTATTCACTGTCAAGTGCGTTCTCAAGAAAGACTGCTATACGCGGGGGATCATTGATAGTAACGCGAAATAACATTAATTACAAAGAGCGAAAAGACATTGTTAGCCTTTCTATAGAACGCATTATTGAGCTGTCTTGTGTTGAGCTGGACCGATACATTATAGTTTGTGTGTACCGACCGCCCACAGGCGACTTTGTTCTTTTTGAGGAGGTTATGGAGGATGCCCTAAGGCGGCTATGTAGGTCATCAAAAAAAATAGTGGTCTGTGGAGACTTTAATATTGATATTTTGCTTCACACTCTTTCCACTGGTAGGCTGCTTAACTTATTTAAAAGCTTTAATCTAGAGAATATTTTTATTGAACCTACAAGAATAACTGCAAACTCAGCTACTTGTATTGACAACATTTTTTGTGATTGTAACATTATCGAAAAATCTATTATCACTTATCTCAGATCTGATCATTGCGGTCAAATGATATCTATTCCAGGCAGTGAACAGAATTTAACAAAAGTAATAAAATACAGGCCAGTTACCACTAAAAAAGTAAAGCATTTTAAACAAAACATCTCAGCTGGATTGCCGACGCTTGACCTTGCACAGGATGATCCGGATGAAATTTATACAAAGTTTTTTGATTTGTTAAGCTCACAATATAACTCTATCTTTAAGGTGATGGAGAAAAGACTGTTTAAAGATCTTAAGTTTAGTGACTGGGCAACTGCCGGCATCTATAAAAGTAGAAATAAGCTGTTTGACTTGTATGCAGAAAAAAAATATAATTATTCCCCCGCGTTTATTGAATATGTAAGAAATTATTCTAAATTGTTTAAAAATGTGTGCATACAAGCAAAGTCACTTCACATAAAACAAAAAATTGTCAATTCTGATAATAAAATTAAAACAACATGGGACATCATCGGCGATGAAATGAGTAACCATAAGGTGCATAATAATAATAAATTGGAGCTTAAAATTGATAATCATGTAATTAACTCCGATATAGAAGTTGTAAATACATTTGAGAACTTTTTCAAAAATATTCCAATTACCACAACCAGTTCTCTAAATTCCTCGCCGGCAGAAGCCTATCGTCTTCTAAGTAGCAATGTCTCTGAGTGCAATAAGTTATTTAAGTTTGAACACGTTACCCCATATGACATAGTCAAAACATTTAAATCTTTACAAAATAAGAAAACAGCAGATCTATGGGGGATATCAGTTAAAATAATTCATAATGTAATTGATATTATTGCGCCGTATCTTGCTTTAATTTTTAATAAATCAGTAGATTCTGGATCTTTTCCAGATCTTATGAAATGTAGTAAGCTAATACCGCTTTTTAAATCGGGCAGCAAAAGTGACCCGAATAACTACAGGCCAATTTCAATTTTGCCAACTCTCAGCAAGATATTCGAAAAAATAATGCTCAACCAACTGCTTTTACACTTTAATTTAAATAAACTCCTACACACTGAGCAGTATGGTTTTACAAAGGGTCGATCAACAACCGATGCAGCCGCAAGGTTATTACAACACATATTCGATGCGTGGGAGAACTCACAGAATGCCATTGGTATTTTCTGTGATTTGTCAAAGGCATTCGACTGCGTTGATCACGAGACTCTTTTGCTTAAATTGAGCCACTATGGCATTAAAGATTTTGCACTTAGTCTCATTGCGTCTTATCTCAGCAACCGAGTCCAAAGAGTATGTGTCAATGATGTAAAATCATCCGGATCAGCCTCAGTAATGGGTGTACCCCAGGGTTCTATTCTAGGTCCATTCATGTTTTTGGTCTACATAAATGATTTACCACATTTTGTCCAAAATACTTGCGATATTGTACTATTTGCTGATGATACGTCCTTAATTTTTAAAGTCGATAGGATGAAAGACAATTTTGACGATGTAAATAATGCATTATCTCAAGTTTCTGAATGGTTTACGGCAAATAATCTCCTTTTAAATGCTAAAAAAACAAAGTGTGTTGAGTTTTTATTACCTAACACGAGAATTGTCAGTAAAAATTTAAAGATAAATAATGAACCTTTGAAAACTGAGGACTCCACAGTGTTTTTGGGGTTAACCCTGGATTCAAAGCTACAATGGGGCACCCATATAGCAACGCTTGCTGGCAAACTTAGCTCTGCTGCTTACGCTGTTAGGAAGATTCGACAGTTGACTGACATAGAAACTGCAAAAATTGTTTATTTTGCATATTTCCATAGTATTATGTCATACGGAATCTTACTATGGGGTAAGGCAGCCGATATTGGAAAAATTTTTGTTTTGCAGAAGAGGGCAATCCGCGCAATCTATAATTTGAGGCCGCGGGATTCCCTTCGAGAAAGATTTAAAGAGATAGGCATTCTTACAGTAGCTTCACAATATATTTATAACAACATAATATTTGTCAGACAAAACATTTTGAGTTACAAAAAAAAGAGTGATTTGTCCGATAGACCAAGTAGAAATCCAAATAGGCTCATGTTTCCTGGGCTGCGCCTCAAGAGGGTCCAAAAGACATTTGTGAGAATGGGCGTGACGTTTTACAATAAAATTCCACAGTCAATCTTAGACTTGCCTCTACACAAGTTTAAGAAATCAATTAAATCTACTCTCATGAAAAAAGCATATTATACAATTGAAGACTATGTAAATGATAAAAAAGCGTGGATATAATTCGCTCCAGTGATTCATAAGACAGTAATAACTATCCTGTGTTCAATAACAATTGTAAAATTTTTTTATTTTTTTGAAAAGAGCAACCGCCGAGTTTCTTGCTGGCTCTTCTCGGCAGGAAAGGCATTCCGAACCAGTGGTAGATTCATTGACGATTCAAAAGTGCTTGTAAAAGTTTATTTGAATAAAAAATATTTCTATTTCTATTTCTATTTCTATTTCTAATCGGTTTCTGCACGATATCGTACCGGAATGGTTGGCAGCAACTCGGTGATAACTAGCCACGGCCAAAGCCTCCCTCACCAGACCAGAGACAATTCAGAAATTATAAATTCCGAAAATTGTCCCTGAAGGGAGTCGAATCCCGTGCCTCCCTCGTATAAGACTCCAGTGCTCAACACTTCGCCAAAGAGGTCGTCAAGTTTCAAAATTCTGCAAATGTAGTGTCAATGTAGATTTTTCCGGTACAGCGCGTCTAACTCTTGAATGCATTCGATTAGCCTAGAAACCATCCAAGCTATAATGTCAAGACTCAAAATAGAGGTCTTCTTGAGTTGTTTACATTGGAAAGTTGTTAACAGAATTAAAATTTTGTATAGTAGCTGACAGGTACATTACAAAATCAAAAGGACCTACTTTCAAAATGTATATCGATTATGAAAACGACCAAATTACCTACTTGGGCCTACCTATCGAAGATATTCCGGGGTAAAACTTTTGAAAATACCGATTTCAAACTAAAATATGTCGAAGTCAAGCGAACCTCGCGTCGGTTTCGTAGTTTTCCTTACTTATATACGTTACAAGAGATATATTTATATCCAAAAACTTTAAAAACATGTTCAGGTTAAATACTATAGTGGCAGTTATTTCAAAGTAAGATTAAAAGTATAAGAGCAATTAAATTGTTTATTAAGTTGTAAGACTAAAAGTATAAGAGCAATTTTGCTGTTCACGACAAAAACCATTGTTTTTTATTTTTTGTAGAAATATTATCGTAGCATGTCATAATGTCACGTGTTCTCGGTGGCATCGTGAAAGTTCAACGATGTCAAGGTCCCTCAATGAGGAATGGGTAACCGTGATTTAAACCGTGACGTCGTTTTCACGCCTGTGGCAAACTAACTGTAAAAATATGCGACCGAGCTCGCACGCCTTAAGACAGTTATCCATATACTTACTTATTGGAATGACACACAATGAGCGACAGTCCTGCTTACTTACGCGCTTCTGAGTTCTGAATCTTCATTCGCTCGTGCGCCAACCGTCCGCTAGTTCGTCACGGGCTCGAATTTTGCTCTTCAACTATGCTGTGTATTTAAATACCATTGCCATAAAAAATAAAAAAATAAATAAAATTTGACGTAAGATTTGGCGGGAACGTAGACATGTGGCGCCATTTTGTATTCTTCTGCGTTCTACTCTGTGTTTTTAATCAGTGCGAGATGAAGAAAAGAAAAATGGATTATCCTACAGAAAAACAACTAACTTTGCAAAGGAAGGAGACGACGCCTGTGGACTTTACAAGGCTTTTGGTGATGAGAGTGGTGTACGGTTTAGCCAAGGTCATGGGTTTTCAAGAGCCGGTCAGTGAGCTTTTGAACGGAGCGCTAGTTCCGCCTGGTGCTGATGATGATGGTGACTTTGATGATGATGACGACGACAGCTTTTTCGACGACGATTACTAAGGGATGTAACAGACTGTTTGTATTTTGTTCGTTTTATTGCATTTATACGTGTTTATGCTAGGAAATGATACCAAATTTTATTGCATTTAACTTATTTCATATTTTTAAGAAGTAGGTAGCCACAATGTTTTTAATTGTACAATTTATTTACTGTTCACTATGAATTCCGACTTTCTAAAATTAGGCAGCTATTTTTTTTAAATTGACTACAATATTAGTTATACATTGATGATTGACTGTTTGTTTTTTAATTCTGTTATGAACCACTAGATTCAATCAACCTCATTATACGAGTATTTAATAGGTTGGTTAATAAAATGTGTGTTGTGTTATAAAATAGGTACTAAATATACATTTAAGAAATTATTTATGATCGAATATCTATGTACCTGGTAGATGTAGGAGGTAATTTATTGTATTTTTAAAAACACATTTTTTGTAAATATAAATGATTTTCACAACTTTCAACGAAGTATTTTTATTCGAAGCACATTAGGGCAGCATTGTTAGCTTCCTATCGATATCAGCATAATTATATATAACATTAACATTTATACATAATTATAAAGCAGGTGAAAATCTCGTAGATACATATTTGTATCTCTATTATTTGGGTCATGTATTCAGACATGACCGGTCTCTTACAGACTACCTTGATGGGCAAAATTGAGGGCAAGAGGAGAGTTGGTAGAAGAAAGTCGCGGTTTAGGACTATTCGTAAATGGACTGTTATAGACAACATTGCACAGCTTTTTCGCTTAGTGATAGACAAGGAGTTATCTATAGAGATGACGACCTTCATTAGTTGAAAGGCACGACAAAAAGAAGAATCTATACCTAACTATAGATTTGAAATTAGTGAGCTTATTAATTCCGGCTGTTAATCTTCTTATTTATAATCTCTACAAAAATGAAATGAGACTGAAAATTGCAACTAATTTAATGCTGATTGGATGTTATTAAATCTAATGAAGCTTGGCGAATTAATTAGCTACTCCATACATTGATAGCCCGTTTCTGATCATGACTCGTCAGGGTTGCCACTAAGGCGTAGATAGGACTTTTTACATGAGTTGGCCGTCGAAGTGATTATATACCTACTCAGTGGAGGCGACAAAACATCAATGTCACACAATTGAGGTAAAGTTCTTTCAATTCACGAAGGCGCGTGAGCTTTACTTGTGGTTACGTCGTGTACATACAAGGCGCGAGTAAGCTCTCGCTCACACTTGTACAGATACGTCACACACACAACTATGAGCTACGTATCCTCGTGAGTTGCAAGAACTATACCTACTAGTCATGTACCCACGTTAATACATAATATTTTTATAGTCACACGATGAAGCAATGCACCTGTTTTTCCTACATCTCTGTGCTATTACCCAATCTATGATTACGATTACAATACGATTTTGTTTAAATAAAATCAAAGAATCAAGGCCTAATTTATTGAAAATTATTTTCTCCGCTTGACAAGGACAGAAAATTCATACCTATTTTACGTAGGATGCTTGACAAAGATGTACCATACTTAGTAGCATTCAAAACCATATCAGTACACGCTCTTTTCAAGATTATTGTAATAGCCATTTTATTATTTCCTGATGATGGCAACCCTGATTTCCAGTGAAAGTAATGCCACCTATTCGAGCGAGACGTGGCCTAATGTACCTACCTATTTTTGCTATTTAGAACGATCTTAAAACGTAAAAACTCAGGATACTGGATAATCGTGTTAAATTGAATGTAAAATCAAAAAAAATCTTTATTCAAATCATTTTTCTATAAAAATTAACATAATTAACACGCTTGGTAAAATAACAAGGTAAATTGCTGAATATTTTAGCAAAATAAACGATTAATAAAAATAACCGTTTTTCTCGTAGAACGCGCATAATAATGAACCTAAGTAGGTATGGGATAACTGTCATTTTTTTTTATCTCAGTCTATGTGATGGTTGTAGGTTTACTATGTTTTTGGTTAAGTACAGGTTAAGTAGGTATGTCACAGAGATACACAAGTAAATACAAGAGTACCTAGAGGTAATATCGTACTATCCCATAGTACCTAATATCAGGGTTCCTTATAACGTTTGTGGAGACTGCAAAATCTCTTCTAGAAAAGGCGGTTTATCTAGTTAGTCAAACATGGGCAGCTGTTTGTAAATTAATATTCCATGTCTACATAGCTAATACCTACTCGATAGCCGCTTATGCTTAATGACCCGGTGAAAGGAAGTCCTAACAAGGAGTTGCAATACCGCTACTAAATTACTTCATGAGAGAAAGTAAAAACAGGTTTAGTATGAAAGCACTTTGCAATCTATTACGGACCACCTTGAGCTCTCCGCTCAGTGTTTCATTAAGTTTCTTTCTTATAAGTTATCAGTAAGTAATATATCTGTTATATCATCAAGTAATGTAGTTATCTACATAAGTTAAAAGGATTAAGTACCTACCTACTTGTTAAGTGGAGTTTTAAGTAGTTACTCTAATTTCTTACGGCCGGTATTAATAAAATTAATCTATCTAACCAAAATCTACAGATTACAGATCGAAGATCGAAGATCGATACAGATTGCAGATCGAAGATTAAATCCAGATACGAGTAATGAGTATGCAGCAAAGCGATACTTAATCAGTAAAACAGATCCCAATAGGATCAAAATTAAATTGTCGTCTTTCAATTCGTAGATTTTGGAGTAAATAGGTTTTTAATAAGTACTAGTGTACCTACATTTAATACATACTTACATGTTTTTGTATAAGAACATTAAAAATGCTAAGATATAAATAAAAACCTATTTTTTTTAAATATTTTATTGCTTCCAAATCACTAAATTTTATGTTTTACAATTTAAAGGTGATCCCTCTTAGTTATTCCTTTAAATTTTGTGATATTCAACCGCAAATGTGAGGTCATAAATTTTCATTACAGTCAAGGAACCAGGAAGGTTGATCATCGTAAAGTTTATCACGTTTAAAAAGTATTTCATTGTCACTATCATCAGAAGTATCATTTTTATTATCAACATACTTATTTTGATCTTGTGTACAAATCACATCATCATTTTTTCCAGTGACAAAATTATCAAATATCCTGTCCTGTGTGCAAACTACGTCATCATTTACGCCGTTCTGTGTACATATAACGTCATCGTCCTCGTCAAAATTGTCCACGAATACTCTATTTTGAGTACAAACTTCGTCAGTATCAAAATTGTTCTGTGTGCAAATAATGTCATTATCTTCGTCAAAGTTATTATATATTCTATCCTTTGGATCATCATCATCATCATCATCATCATCATCATCATCAGGAGGTTCACCTTGAATACCTAGATCATATCCATTCATTCTCCGTATCAAATCACCCCATTTCAATTTCGTATTGCAAAACGGACAGTAACCATTTATTGGAATGTATTCACCCGGTGAAAGAAAAAGGTTTGCCAAGCAATTAATATGTGATACTAGATCACAGTTCGCGTTTGTGCAACAGAGTTTTTCCGTATCTTTCAAGTAATCGGAACACAATAGGCACTTTATGATGGGAATCGAGGTAATGTCTTTGGTTTTCTTGTGGTTGTAGCTTTTTACTGGGCCTTGGATTACGGTCATGTGGTCCGGCGGCTTTCTTTCAGGCTAAAAATATATCGCAGTATTAAAAATTCCTTTTTTTTCGAAATACCACCCCTTCACCCATTTTCAAAAATTCTACTCGAGCGAAGCGAAATTAACAATCAGATTTGACATAGATTTTATTCAATTATTAGTTTCATTAGACTGCAATCTTACCTGACATAAATTACTATAATGATGTCTTCTTCTTTATCAACCGATAGACGTCCACAACATGCCTCGGTCTAGTGCCGCTTGTATTCAGCCGCTTCCTGGGACTGTTTGATGTCGTCGCACCCAGTGGTTTGCCAGAACTGCGCTTTCGATACAGTCACCACACCCCTTTGGAACCCCAACGACCTTCGGTTCTTCAAACTGTGTGCCCCGTTCATGCTTCTATTCACTTAGAGCACCTAGGTCTCTGACCTCCTTACATTTTCTGCTTTGATCTCGCAAGGATACGCCGAACATAGCTGTCTGGTAATGCACGTTCTTTAAAGACTTGGACTAACAAATTGACATAAAAAAATAGATGCATACAAGTTAACCTGAAAGGGTCAAGTCAGTAGGACTCACAGATTTGATAGAACTATTCTAATATATTAAATCTACTATCTATGATAAGACCTAATTACATTTTCTACCCAGCATTGTTAATGGGATGCTAAAAGTAACTTCATGCTAAAGCTTTTCCAGTATATTATATTTCAGGAAACAACTCTAATAAAATAGCAAATACTTACTGGAAATTCCTCTCTATACTCATTTTCCAGCCACCTTATCATCAAAGGAAGGCGATACCATGGACCAACTCGCAGCATCTCGCTCAAAACTCTAAGTTTAAACTGGAACTCTGTTTCCTTCCTAGGTATCTTCTTTAAGTCTAAGTGTTGCAGTCTTGTGGTTTTGTTTGGATTTTGCCATGCCCATTCAAACTGAGGTATAAAAAATGTATAGATACTTAGTTATAAGTCTACTATTTAAATGAGATATCTTAACCTGATCTATATTAATAACAAAAATAGAGAGTAATGTAAGCGATTCAAAACAATTTATATAAAATATTAGTATAGTTGCATCAGTTCATATTTAAATTGATTGCAATGGTTAAGCAACTGGCCCAAGTAACTGGATGGGACGCTCACTTTTGAGGACAAAAAACAGCCATTTTGTTTCCTCCGCTCCTTGATAAGCATGACAAGCAGTAGGCAAAGTTATTATCACTAATATCAGCTGATAAGAATATTTAAACATAACAGCTAATATCCCAAACACTTGATTTTTTATATAGATACCAATAATGTGTTTGTGTTAAGCCATTTTTATAAGATTTGGGAATCTTAGCAATAAGGAATGTAACAAATAGATAAAACAGATTCAGCAAGGAAGAGTAGCAAGCCCTTGTCAACATGCAGGGAACATAATTAAATATTAATATTAGGGAGGAAAAGCAAAAAAAGCTAAGATTAGTAGCTATTGAAGCCTGAATCAACAAGAATTTCATAAAATTGAACTTACTCTTAATGCGGAGATATTGTTTGGAAATCCATGGACTATCATGACCATTTTCCTAAAATCAATATGGATATGGGATACAGTTACAGCTTATTTATACTCACATATTATATAGGTAGGTAGCTAGGTTTAAGGGCCTGTTATGGTGAAATATAATGTTTAAATTTTTATTATTGAAATGTAACCAATTTATTAAAACAATAAGTATATAAGTATATTATTTCATTTTATTACCATTTTCCTAAAAAACTGCTGCACCAATTATAATGCGGTTTTTACATTGAAGATTGGCACAACTTTGTCGATAAAAATAGAAGCGGGAAATTTGATAATTTCTTACCACGGCCCTCTATTACTAGTTCTATGAGCACCACCAGCCCAGGTTCCTCTGTTATGTTGCATTATTCTTCTATTTGGATCTCTGGTGTACCCTATGTAAGTGCGACCCTTATATTTTGGATTTATATTATAAAGTAAGTAGACTCCGTAAAAATCTTCAACTATTTCTGGTTCAGCCATACTTGTATTTACTTACATTTCTTCTATTCAATGTCAGCAATAAATTAATTAAAATGTACTATCCAAAAGAATACAAACCACTACATTTTCCATAAATAAAAACCCCGCGTTAAAAACCATCAAAACAAATCATTCCACAGAATCTGACAGAATCATTTTTAATTCAAATCATAGACAATTGTTGTATTTTGTATTAGATGAGATTAGAACCTACGATTAGAGGGACCGTAAACGGTCAAACGTGTTTGTCAAATAAACTACGTGTTTGACAAACGAAAACGGAGGTGTTTGATGACCTTGTTCCACAAACATATAAGAGTAAGTATAAGAGTAAGCAGACCGTAGAGAGTTCTCTGTCTACGAAGCAGACCTAACATAAGAAAAAATTGGCGTTCCAATTACGCCTACATCCAAATGTCATGCACACATTGACAGTAAACAGAGCCGGACTTCGAAAAGCGAGGTTCAGCGAGGTTGAAGGGACTGGAGAGTATTTAGTATCTGTGATTTGAAATAATATGGAAACTACGGAAAGTTGCCATCAAATTGTAGGTTAAACCCTTATTTTAGATTCTGTAATCTTAATTCTATAAATTAATTCTTAATTATGAAAATGGATTCTAATGTGCTAAGTTTCGCGGTTTTGTAATCAAACAAGTAATAATGTTACAAAATAATATTTAATAAAATCAAAACAAAACATGATTTACAAAATCTACCCAAAAGATATATCTATTAGATAAATAAAACCAAATCAAAAAGCAACTTTTTCTCTAATATCTTTTAGAAATACAAACATTGACAATACGATAACATCAACAGTAGTTTAATTAACTCTTACATTCTATTCAGCCTGTATCACTCATTTCAATAACCTTATTAGAATAGTATTACACATTTTAAACTTATAAAAATAACAAAATAAACCATATGTCTTAGTCTTTTCAATAACGTAATAAGGAATAGTATTACTCTATACTCTTTATTAATAGTATTACTAGGCTTTTAATTTTGCAAGTCCATCAAAACTTGATCTCCAGCAGCTTTTCTTTCTACTGGACCTTTTACTGATGATGTAGACATATTCTGAAAACAAGAGTAATAAATTATCAGTTGTCTAGTATTAACAATTTAATAGGTAATACAAATAGATACACAGCTATATATATATGGGTATAGCTGTCAATATTTACGTTTAAATGGCAAGATGTTTTGGGTTGGTACCTAAATATAAGAACAACTAGAAACTTACTTGTAATGATGAATCAAAAATCATTGGGATTGCATTAGAAGTAAGGACGGTACGAAAACCACTGCAATCCACTAAATGTGCTTCAAAATGTTCAGAACATAGCACACTCGATGTTTTGTGCTGCCAATTTTTTTTATTCATCTGCATCAACCAGGCATTTTTTAGATTTTCATCCTTTGGAAAGCTGAAAAATGATTTAATTTTATAATTTATCCTTACTTTTATAGAAATAGAAATAGAAATATTTTATTTCAAATAAACTTTTACAAGCACTTTTGAATCGTCAACGAATCTACCACTGGTTCGGAATGCCTTTCCCGCCGAGAAGAGCCAGCAAGAAACTCGGCGGTCGCTCTTTTCAAAAAAAAGTAAAAATTTTACAATATTTAATGAAACTATGCTATGTATACAGTGCTTCCACGATTAATTTTCCTAAGTCCAATACAATACAAATAAAAATTAATACAATCCAATACATCTTAAAACAGGCAGGCAAAAACAGACTAATTATTTAATCAAAATATACCCACTAAACAAAACTTGCGCCTGAATACGGCCCTGTCAAATTGTACAAGTATATGAAACGACAAACAAGATCCTGATATTAATTAATTGATAAATATTGCAACAGGAATATACTAGAACCAAAATTACTATAACTGTCTACGAGTTTTGCGTATATAATAATTGGGGACTGCTTCTAAAATGCTGAACGATTATTAATAATCACACAGTAAGCATATAACCAAATTACGAGTCTATAGCACATCAAAACTTACCGATGAAAAGTAATTGCAGGTGTTTTCCTATACGGAGAATTGCCACACAGAGGTGCACAACACTTCACCATTTTATTTCAGAATTTTTGATTCTTTAGACTCGATTTTAAAGCAAATTTAAAAGAATAAACAACTCGCAGGTTATGTTGTTGTTTTTGACAAATTGACATATTGCACCATACTGCTCTTATTTGTAGCTTACGAATTGCCTCAAGCTCAATTATGTCTATGAGTGCGTAAGTGTTGCAACAACAGAAGTAAAAGAGATAGAATCATATATTTTTTGTTGGAGAGAAGCAAGCGAAGATATTATTTATTCGTTTAGATGTAGTTGTGAAAATTATGTTAGGTCTGCTTACTCTTATATGTTTGTGCCTTGTTCAAACAAAACCGTAACAAAAACACGTAAAAATTTAACGTTTTTGGCCCCTTTAAAACTCAATAGAAAATTGTCAAACTTAAAGTAGGTACCTTTCTTTACTCTATGTCAACGTAGTATCTATAGCAAGATCTATAGTAATCTGTGTTGATCAGTAGTAATCTGTGGTGTTGATTGTCATTTGTCATTGTTGTTGTTTGTTGTCACTTGTCAGCTGTTTTATTTTAACATGTTAATAGTATTATTATAGATCTTAAAATGCGATAATTTCCAATGATTTTCTTCATGATCTGTTATTTTCAGTAGAATTCAAATGATATTTTTTCAATATTTTACGTGAACAATGTCGAACGAGACTTCTAAACAAAACGGGAATAGGTTATGCGGCTTGTAAGTATTCTAGACTAAACTTTTTCTACTACTCTATTTTAGAAGTCTACTGACTGTAAATCGACTCTCCAAACATAGCAAATTTTGTTTTAACTGTGTGTGAATATATATATATATATATATATAATATATATAAAAATGAATCCCTATTTCCTTGGTCATCGCATCACGCGTGAACGGCTGGACCGATTTCGCTAATTCTTTTTTTATTGTGTTTGTTATTGTTAGGAGAAGGTTCTTATGAAAGAAAAAATTAAGAAAATTGCGCGGAAAATTAGAAAATTTAAGAAATATTAACTACCATATTAAATTATTTCTAATGTAACCGCTTTTACAATTCAAACTTTTTTGATGTAATCTTATGGCGTTTGACATAACATTGCGTGCTGCCAATTTCGTCAAAGAGGATGTAAAAAACTTAAGACAGGACAACGTCTGTCGGGTCCGCTAGTATATAATATATATATGTAATATGTAATTTTCAACATACTGTACTTTTGCTCAGATCTTTCAAAGTATGTTTGTGAAGGTTGTCTTTTCAACGATTTATTTAATGAATAAAGAAAACTTAACACGTTAACTGTCCGTGCCCTACATATAGGGCACTGTGGAGTTAGCCATAGCGTCCGTGCACTATATTTAGGGCACCGCTCCGTTCGAAATTAATGTTATTTCTTGAGCTGGACGTACGAAAAAAACTATTGAATTTGAGGTGGACGTGTGGATTAGGAGTTGCGTAAATAAAACCGCGAGGGACATACGGAATAATCTTAATAATATAAGCGGTAGTTGAGGGTAATTTGGAAAGAGGGTAATGAGGAAAAATTATTAAATAAAACATTAATATTTTCAGTGGCATTCATTAAAATATGACAGGCAGAAGTCTTTTTTACAATAAATACATTTTGTAATCACCTTTGGCGTTTGTCTCCTTGCTTCATTTACCGTCTTTCCACTTTCCGTTAAACTTTAAATTAATTAAGTAAATTTCCGAAATTACGTTATATTTTGACAGTAAAACTTTTAAACAGCTGTCTGATACTTGTCTATGCCTCACGCTCAGAAAACACAAAAAATAGAAATACCCACAAATAGTGCACTAAAATATAGCTGCAGTTCCTGGTGATATGTCCGTGCACTACATATAGTGCATTGAAATTAAGTTGAGAAGTCCGTGCATGTAGGGCATAGGGAAATTCAGCCTGTAAAATTCATGAAACCTGGAGATAGTCCCGTCATCTCATGAAGCTCTATATATAATCTTTACTGAAATAATCTAAAAAAAAAGTTGGACGTAGACGTGTTAAAAGCTTTAAAAGTAGGCGTAGTATCTACAACTGAAATACATGTTTTTTTTTTATTTTAATATTTTAGATGCGATGAAAATCTAAGCAAATACTGCTGTCCTCGCTGTGAAGTATTTTACTGCTCTCTTAACTGCTACAAGTCGGAAAAACACTCAGGATGTTCAGAGAGCTTCTACAGAGATTGTGTCAATGAAGAACTGGCATCATATCAAGTTGATAATGAATCGAAAAATAAAATGATGGATATTCTTAAAAGAATGCATAAAGAGAATAATGATGATGAAACAGATGTTTTAAAAGAAGAGAATATATCAGGTACCTGTTGTTTTACGTTTTTGTATATCTCTTATACTTTTACAGTATGGTAAGTTAGTATTTAAACAAATTATTTTTTGAGCTCTAAAGTCATTAGTCCAGTTTTAGAACACAAAATATCAATAAACTTTACCTATGTGGTAGTATCAACTAGTCAATTGTCCATCAAAGAAATTTGACTAACAATTTTTTAATATTATTACAGATAATATAGAAGAAGTAGACTCAGATGATGGTTCAGATATAGATTTACACACAAGAATCAAAGACCTCAATCTAGACGACCCTAATGCTCTATGGAATGCTTTAACAGAAGATGAAAGAAATGAATTTGAGGCAATACTTAGTGGAGGTGATGTGGATACTATAATACCTCAATGGGAACCATGGTGGACTTATAGAAAGGAGAAGAAGCTTCTGGAAGAAATAAAGGAAGATAATGTTGAAAATGAGCACTTGAAACTATGTCCTGATATTAAAACTGTGCCAAACTTTAGCTCTCTTACTGTAAGAATAACTCTTTTTTTTTCTTAATCTACTGATAAATTATACCATGCAATAGGTAATAATATGTATTATATTGCTACTGCTCAGTGGCGTGCACACAGGGTAGGCATAATGCGGAAAAATGATATAAAATGGAGAAAATCGCCAGTACGAGTTATAAAAACTTAAGGGTAGGCTTTATATAATTTGTACAATGCCTACCCTTAAGTTTTTTTAATTCGCACCGAAGATTTTTTCCATTTTGTATCATCTGCCTACCCTATAGTACATCCTGTGCACGCCACTGCTACTGCTTTTGCCAAGAACTTTATCTGTGCGGAGTTAGGTTTTTAAAAATCCCTTATAGTGACTTTCCTAAGTCCTCATTTAATGTAAAAGATGGTGTCACTCTTGTTCCTCCATTTCTACAAGATTGAAATGAAATTTATCTGCTAAACAACTTAAACAATATGAAAAAAACTTGAGAGGTGTCAAGGGACACCCGGATGGAACGAAGTTCAATGCGAAATAGAAATGAAAATATCTGGCTTGCTTTCTATAAGAGAGAGAGGGACAGACAGAGAAACATGCGACGCCGCACAGCTTACAATAGCTTACTATAGCAAAAAGTGTCGTGACAACTTTTCGTAAGAATTTTTTCCGTCTAGCCCCCTTTCACAACGCGCAATAAGGAACTTCGTTCCAATATTTTCATTTCTTCATATACTATTAAATGGAATGCAAATATTTAAAATGCTCATCATAGAAATACCTATCTCAATGATGAGCTCAATTAATTGAGAACTAGTTAAAAAAATGTCAGTAAAGGTTAGTTAGAACGTAAAAATGTCAATTGGGTTAATATAATGTCAATTTTAAAGGAAAGGATAACCTAAATTTTAAATTGAAGGATAAACAAAACCACTTTCACATTTATAAGTAAGGATAAGCATAATGACTTCATTTCCTTTTTCAGAGTATTAAACCATCAGACGCCATAAGATTCAACATGACTAACGTCCTAGCGTCATATGCATTCATCGCAAGATATTTCAATGGAGAACTTGAACCCCTGGAAGCTGCATCATACTTGCTTGATATTTGTACCAACTTAAGCTTTAACGCTAACTTTGATGATGCCGATTTGGCTGTGGAGTCTGTTGTTCAAAAGTGCCTCCAAGTGAGTCTAATATAGTCCAAAAAAAACTGAAGTTTTTTTTTACAGTATTTTAAAAGGAACTTTTTTGAAACAAAGCAAGAAACTTGATTTCATCATAATCCGTGCAGATATAGGATTTTAATTTTTAAGCTATTGCATAGCTTCTATCGCGGGCCTTGAGCGTGAAATCCAGAAATTCCGTAACGAAATTTCCTGACACGGCACTCCTCTCACCGCTAGATGGCGTTGATAAAAAATGCAATGCAATAGTTTTACCGGGGCAGTCCCCCGAGTGCCACACGTCTTTTTTTTTTTAAATCTTATAGAAGGTGCACGACTTTATTTTTCTTAAATTCGGTGCCACAAAAACAAGTCGAATTTACAGTGTTAATACATTTATTTGTTTACTTCAAAATAAATATATAAGGGTTAAAAACTTGAGTTTAAAACCTAGTTACTCAAAATACAAAATTAAATAAAGAATTATAATAATACTAGTTGATGCCTGTGGCTTTGCTCGCTTGGATTTAGTTTTAAAAATCCCGCGGGAACTCCTTGATTTTCCGAAAAAAATCACGTCGATCTGTTGCTTGTTGTAGCGTGAATGAGGGATAAACCAATAAACTAACAAACAAACACACTTTCGCATTTATAATATTGTAAGGATGTCCATCCATTCACACCACAAATGTGTGTACCTACACCTATTTGGCCTCAAACTTCTTAATTAATTTGTAATTTATATTTCAGAGTGAATACATACATACAGATAAGGCTAGTTTAGATGTAATGAAGAACGATGTTTACCTCATCCTACAAGGACCTTCTGAAGAAAATAACCTGCATTACAACAAAGCAGCATTTTCACATCTCATTCAAATATTTTCAGAAACAAAATCAAAGTGTAACAAATCAAAAAGTACAGCGGGCAAAAGTAAAGGGGATTTTTCCAAGAAATTCCCAGAACATAACAGCAATCATTTGCCTGAATTAGATGTAAGCAAAGTAAAGAAAATCATAAAAAAATTAGAATATTATTTATCCTTTTTAAATAGCTGTGATAAATTATAATAAATTAAGTAATAATTAGGATATTATTTTTACACTCATATTTTATTTGACTACCCTCAAAATCCATTACATACCTACTAAATTCCAATTAGGTCTATATTTAATAGGTAATTGAATAAAAGCCACATGTTTAGCATATTTATTTTAATACCAACAACATAGAATTACTACAGGAGGAATGTACAATTTATATTAATAATTTTTATTATTTCATAAATAAAATTAATAGATAAAATACTTTCTTGCAATGGTAACATTGAGGTTTTAACTTGAAAAATAATATTATTCATAAATTATTTCGATTATACCACCGATTGTTTTCCATTTCTATTGATATTCATTTCAGACTGTGGACTGTGAGGCAAGCAGTTTGGATTTTCATAAAACACTCCCTATAGATTTACTTAAGAATAACCAAATGTTTACATAAATATATAATTTGTCTACATAATTTAATAAGATTTTATGTTCAATAGATAATAAATCAAAGATAAAAGAAGACCAGCCGAATTTAAAAGCTATTTTGGAAGTTGGTTAAAAATTGGATCGGCGCGGCGTGAATCTGTTAAAATAAGTCCGCTGGTCGATTGTGGAAAAGCAAAACAATGTTGGCGATTGGACACCTTATAGCTGTCAATTTTAGACAATCACTGCCGATGTTACGTTTACTTACGTTTTTTTTTTAATTTGACAACTTTACATTCACGGGCGCGGCGTGGGACGCGCAATTTTACTCTAGACTACCTATCTTTATTTTTAAAACAATCTGTGGTTTTCTCGCGAGAACATTTTTTTTTGATATTTTAAATTGTTAAATAGAATATACACAGACATGATCAACAACATTAACGGATACAGAATAACATTTATTTTAATTACGCATCAATCTAATATAACACAATATACTCACAGTAATAATATTTATTACATTTAGTATTTATAAAAAAAGCATACATTACGTATGTAGGAAATATTTTATTTATATATTAAACGAGACATCTGGTTTTTATACTCCTTCCCTGTGGGTTTAGTATAAGATTTAACACGATTGATTGTATTCGTATACTATGACATTAGCGTCAAAGTAAAATGAACCTTAAAAG
Source organism: Hipparchia semele (assembly GCA_933228805.2). Taxonomy (NCBI): domain Eukaryota; kingdom Metazoa; phylum Arthropoda; class Insecta; order Lepidoptera; family Nymphalidae; genus Hipparchia; species Hipparchia semele. The sequence continues at coordinate 3,120,693 of OW121719.1, forward strand.
TATTGATTTAAAGTCACAAATTCAGTACAACCGATTTTAGTTTGGAGCTTATCCGTATACATAAAATTTTAAGAATGCATGCACGAAATCGAGCTCTAATTCAATGCAGTTATGGTTCATTTTACTTTGACACTAATGTCATAGTATAGGAATCTATACTTCAGTTACACAAGGAGTTTCTCGAATGCGAGCGAACTTTTCAGCATGTCATAATAATCAATAATCGCGGGAGAAAATTGTATGGAAAGTTTTCGCATAGGATAATCGTAAACTATTTCTTGCCGCTCGCATTCTGAGGAACTCTTCATAAAGCCTTACCGTTATTAATTAAACAGTAATAAGGATTGTAATTAAACAGTAATAAGGATTAGTATGTGTTAGCATACGACAACGTTGAACGATTTTGAGTATCGAAACTCAATAACGCCAAAGAAAAACGTACCTAACGACAATTGTTTTAAGATTTGTGTTAGTCCATACATCTACGGCCAGCATACCAAGCAGAAACTGTGCAAAATAAACATCGGTACCTACTACCTAGGTACTGGATGAACGACTAAAAAGAGGGATCTCTTTTTTTAATAAATTGTTTTTAATCTTTTACTCTATATACATGAGTTATACTCTATGAAGTAGGGCAGACAACTCATGAAATTATAGTTTAATTAAGCGTAAAATGCAAAATGCACTGTATGCCAAAATGTAGGTAAGACACGCTACTTACAGTATTTTTGTATTTGTATTTTTTTTCATTATTTTTGAAGACTGCAAAAATGTTATTCGTACGTATTTAAATGATCTTCTACATCCTAATTCTATGATATTATTCAGTCTTTATAGGTTTTCGATATTCGAAATGTATCAACGTTGTCGAGATTTGAAAACTGGTACTAAAGTTCTTCATATATAATAATGAATCTGTCACGTATAACGAACCTTCAGGGATTTGAATACCCTACCCCACTCCCTTTCCCTTTAATATAATATTACTACACCTATTAATTAATGATATAATTTATCTCTTTTTTTGTGATAATAATTTTTATGATAATTTGGCTACATATTTGAAATATCTTCATTTAGTCTGTTCAGGTCTTACATACAATAATTTATAATTAATTATTAAAACATATAATCATCAGAGATCAGTTATTAAACTTTTTAAGAATCACTTAAACTGAAAATGCGTGTAAAATATACCATAATCCAATATGGGGCTAACACCTTTATTGGCTACCAACCATAACCTTGTAAATCTTTACCTATAATAATTAAATAGTATAAAACAAAGTCGCAATCCGCATGAGTTTGTGTATTTATTTATTTATAACTTCTAAACATTTCAATATAGTTTTCATCATCAATTAGGCATTTACGAAGGTTTTACCTATTAAGCTATAACACGGATATTACGTGAAAGACAATGGCAGGTCAACCACTTTTATAAGTTACAACAATCTAACGATCAATAACTAATTTAAGGACTTCACGCACTACGCAGCCAAGTCTGTTTGTCATGCATAAAATGCATGGATAAAGTGGATGATAATAGGAAAGTTAGACATGTCGTGTGGCTAGTTGGTCTTTATGTTGTTCGGTGGAGGCGCCGGGACAACCTAATCTAGGTATACCTATTGGGTGATGTGTGGCACAATTCATAAAATAAACGTTTCTTTCTTTCTTTCTTTCTTATGGCGAAGTACGCGATTCGTATTGAGTTAGGCCCACATTACACTATACTATTTATAGGATCCTATTTCGTACCATAGATTATCATCCTAGAAACATGTATCATGATCTATATAGAATATATGAGATAATAAACTATGGTACGAAATAGGATCCTATATACAACGTGTAACAAAAGGGTGGGTCAACCCTGAAGGAGGTCAATGTGTTCATGAAACTGAACAACTTTCCCCAAGGAACATAGGTCGAAATATGAAAAAAAAATGTGGACCTCCCATACAAAATTTTTTCATATTTCGACCTATGTTCCTTGGGGAAAGTTTTTCAGTTTCATGAGCACATTCACCTCCTTCAAGGTTGACCCACCCTTTTGTTACACGTTGTATAGTATAGTGTAATATGGGCCTTATGGATGCTGCGACCACTTTCTACGGTCGCGGCACCGTAGTGCGCGAGGTCTCTCAGTAGTCTTATTTTACTAGTGTTTTAAAAAAAATTAATAAGGAATTTGGTTTTGATAATACTGTATCATGTCATACGTCCGAGTCCTGAAGTTGAGGAAGGAGTTCCTTATGACCGAGAGCATGTATGCCGCGGCTTCTTTCTCCGTAGAGTTGGGCGCGAACCTGGAGCGAAGCTGGCGTATCGTCTGCCCGCGGAAACATGGTAGACCAGTATCCAGCATTAGCGATACTATGGATATTATCGCTTCTTGGTATGGCCTGAAAGAAAGTTTGATTAAGTTGTAAAAAAATACGCAATTTCGACCGGCCCCTGGCTAGAACACAAATCGCCCGGTCACTGGCCAGAATACAAGCCGCCCGGCCACCGGCTAGAATAAAAGTGGCCCGACCACTGGCTAGAACACAAGTCGCCCGGCTACTGGCTAGAATACAAGTCGCCCGGCTACTGGCTAGTTTAAAAGTCACCCGACCACTGGCTAGAACACAGGTCACCCGGCCACTGGCCAGAATACAAGCCGCCCGGCCACCGGCTAGAATAAAAGTGGCCCGACCACTGCCTAGAACACAAGTCGCCCGGCTACTGGTCGGAATACAAGCCGCCCGGCCACCGGCTAGAATAGAAGTGGCCCGACCACTGGCTAGAACACACATCCCCCGGCCACTGGCCAGAATACAAGCCGCCCGGCCACCGGCTAGAATAAAAGTGGCCCGACCACTGGCTAGAACACAAGTTGCCCGGCTACTGGCTAGAATACAAGTCGCCCGGCTACTGGCTAGTTTAAAAGTCACCCGACCACTGGCTAGAACACAAGTCGCCCGGCTACTGGCTAGAATACAAGTCGCCCGGCTACTGGCTAGTTTAAAAGTCACCCGGCCACTGGCTAGAATACAAGTCGCCCGGTCACTGACCAGTATACAAGTCCTCTTGCCCTCCGCAGATAACCGCAGTGGTCAACTCTTGTCCAAATGCATCTCCAGCAAACGAAAGCAACGTACCTGACAGCCAAGAAGGCCTGCACGCACAGCTCGCAGAACCAGCGGAAGGGCGGCGCCTCCATCTTGCCGCCCATCACCATCACCATCTCGTCAGTCAGCTTGATGTCGGGCTCGAAGCCCAGGTTGCCGCCCGGTGATGACTCGAACATGAACCCGAAGTCTGACAAAGTGGCGAAGATTCAGTGTTTATTATTTACTAGCTGTGCCCGCGACTTCGCGTGGATTAGTGACTTTTCGGGCAGCATATTTTGAATTACATATACCGTCGACGCTCAGACGCGAGGCGTGTAGTACGTACTCTGTACGTTAAAAATGTTCGCCGTGATTCTTTAAATTGACATAACTTTTTTATTTATGTACCGATTGACATGAAATAAACACTAAATGTTAAGTGTAGCTTACTACAATATATTAGTGAAAACCGTATCTAAATCGCATAAGCCGTTTCTGATATTAGCGTGCACAAACTCACAGACAAACAGACAAAAAAAAATTAATTACAATTTCGGGTTCGGCATCGATATAATAACAACCCCTGCTACTTTTTTTTTATATATTTCCATTGTACAGACACCACTTTTCTACAATTTTATTATATGTATAGATGATGGGATTTCGTTCGCGTGGAGTCAGATTTTTTAATTCCCACGGGAAGTCTCTTATTTTCCGGCATAAAATGTAGCATATGTGTTAATCCTAGATGTGCAGTAAGCTATCTCCATTAGCGGTGCTTTTGCCCCAAATGTTCCAAGGCAGCGGTAATCACTTAACATCAGATGGATACCCTCACGTTGTCTCGCTATCTAGTATTTATTAAAAAAAAATTGGTTACCTATATGAATGATGTGGCCATCAGTGTCTAACATGATGTTCCCGTTGTGCCTGTCTTTAATTTGCAGCAAGAACCCGATCACGCTGTACGCCGCCATTGACGTGACGAAACATCGCCGCGCAGCCTGCAAATTAGCGATCAGTTATTGTATTATCATTATGTAAGTGCGTCTCTGTCGTTCCACTTCATTAAGAAAGAGACGGAATCTTAAGTAGTCCTGTCAAAATAGTTTATATTGTATAGAGGGTTATCACTGATTTGAACATCGACAGGAATTATTGTTTTTGTGATTTGTGACAGTGCAGTATCCTAACTAATATTATAAATGCGAAAGTGTGTTTGTTTGTTGGTTTGTCCTTCAATCACGCCATAGCAAAGCAACGAATCGACGAGATTTTTTGCATATGTATAATTGAGGACCTTGAGAGTGACATAGACTTTTTATCCTGGAAATTCTAAAGAATTCCTGCGGGAATTAAAAAAAACTAAATTATAGTGCTGATAGAATATAAAAGCAATGACCTGGAATTCTCTAGTAGTTTCGTCGCCGTACTTCTTGATGAAATACTCGTACATGCCGATGTCGGTCTGTCTGCCGAGCTGATCTCGCGACTTGGCGTTCGGCACGCACTCTATCACACCGCACTGAAAAGGGTATTACACGGCAAATTACAGCACGTTCTTGATCATTGATCAAGACTGCACCGGCCATTTGGCTTGGTAATATAAAACTATGACAGGAAGAAGAAAGCTACGCGAACCTGTGAAGAATCAAAACCAAACGCCAATATACTAAAAAAATCTGCAATTTACGCTCAAAACCTTCCTATAATTGTGGCCAAAGAACTTTATTAATATCTGCAGTAGAACAGTATGAGCTAGCCTTAACTAAGTAACTGTCACTCAAAACCATAATATAGCAGGGATCAACAATTAGTTTCATTAAGGGATAACTTTCGCGATCCGTTGTAGACGATTACTAGCAACCAAGATTAAAAATATCAATTAAGAAACAAGACTAAAAGAAACCTAAATATTTTTTACTAAGTAATAAACAATTATTACGTAAATAACAAAAATTAAAATTGAAATGAAAAATCTCATTTTTTGCTTTGAAGTACCTGCCTGAAAAGCCATGGGCCAAACGAGCCAATTCAATATTATTCAAAATTTTTATTTTTTCCAAAAAAAAAAAATTTATTTCGTTTTCTTAAAAAAAACACTCACCCCCGGCGCGGTGGCGACAACTTTGTACGGAAACAAGTAAAGGTCGAGCCCGACTTGCTGGAACACGTTCTTGAACAGCGAGATCACCTGCAGCGCGAGCATGTCTTGCCGCACGTCGTCGCCCACTTTAAATATGGCCGCCTGCCACGTCTCCGCCGCTATGGCTGTGTATCTGTCTTTGCCTTCTTCCTATCGACATAGATAAAATTTTTTTTCAACACACTTGCTCATAAAATGGCTTCCGGTTCACCGCAATTAGGCACACAATGACACCTTTAACTCAAACTGTGACTTTTTATTACTATTATTCACAATGTGAGTTATAGAATTATTTTTTTTAATTTTATTGGTTGAGTTGCTTTGTTCTTAAAAAAGTTTCTATTACAAAAAAAATCCTACCTATTGCCAAGATACCTATTGCTTGCTCATTTCATACAACTTCGTATTTAAATAGATAATTTCAACTTGTACGTGTTTAATAAATAAAACTGTCACTCAAATGTAACTTTTGTTTTTTCTTTAATAAAGAAAACTGGAAATTCCTCATTTTGTACGTGGCTATAAGAGAAAAGCCAAAAAAAAAGAAACCTCATTTTTTTAGTCTATGGCCATTAAAGGCGCGCGCGCATTCCGGAAAACTGATTAAATCAAATAAACACCTGAATAGGCTGTATGGTCGTCGATCTTTGCCTGCCCTCAAGAGCATCTCAAGAGGGCGAACAAAAAAACAACATTAATTTTTCCCGCCATTGCGAAAAAATTTTCACAACTCGTTTTCACTGTTTTGTACCATAATGTACTATTTTAGTATTATTTTCTTCAGAAGTGTGTTGAAAAACGTCGTATGGTACACGTGTATATTGATGATTACCGTCCTCGGCTACCTTAAGACCCTCACCTAACGGCTCGGGTCTCAATAGCGCCTCAGCGGTAATCACCAACTTTTACACTTGTACCATAATGTACTATTATCACAATAAAGTGTAAGTAATATGTGGTAGAAATCCAACCTACACGAACGGAACGCTTTAATTCAACGTTTCTGATAAGAACCGCTAAGGTGTGGAACAACATGTTTCCTGCCTAGTAAGGCACAAATATTACAAATGCGAAAGTGTTTGTTTCTTGGTTTGTCGGTTTGTTGGTTTATTGGTTTGTCCTTCAATCAAGATACAACAAAGCAACGGATCGACCTGATTTTTTGCATGGGTAGGTATAGTTGAGGACCGGGAGACTAACATAGGCTACTTTTTATCCCGGAAAATCAGAGAGTTCCCCATTGTAAAAACTAAATCCAAGCGAGCGAAGCCGCGAGCATCAAGTAGTAGATAAATAAAAAAAGGAGGAGTTTCTCAATTCTTCGGAATCTTTTTAGATAAACAAAATCAATCAATATGACGGATTACAATATGGGGTTATTCAAGGGGCGGGCCAACAAATTCTTAAAAAGCCGGCACCGCATTGGTGGTGCCTCAGGAACTACATACAAATGTCCATGGGCGGCGGTAATCACTTAACATCAGGTGACCCGCCTGCACGTTTGCTCACTAAAAATATAAAAAACTAGCTGATGCTCGCGACTTCGTTCGCGTGGAATAAGTTTTCAAGATCCCGCGGGAACTATAATTTTTTTCGGCATAAACAGCAGCCTATGTTTTAAACCAAGGTATAATCTATCTTCATTTTAAATTTCAGCCAAATCGGTCCAGTAGTTTTTGAGTTAATTCATTACAAACATACACACGAAAATACAAATCTTTCCTCTTTATAATAGTAGTGTAGATTTATAATTATAGTAGTGTAGATGTAGAAAAAGGTAGGTGAACTTTGGTAACTCACGGAAGGTGGTTCTTCCCCGGACGCGATAGCCATGGCGACGGATTCCATTTCTGCGATGCCGTATTTCCTTACTCGGAATCGAGCCAAGTACGGCGCTTTGGCAGCACTTTGCATAGGTGTCCCTTGAACATAAGAAAAGGTCTCATATCAACCCATCGCCGACCCACTACTCGGCACAGGTATCTTGAGCATGGGCAGGAGACAAAAATTTATCCCCGATTTTATCCACTGACAAGAGGTAAAATTATCTTCTCCCTGTGCTAAAGCATGGCGACAGGGGAAAGAAGCAGTATATCCAATGTGGATATTATTTCCATCGTTTTACCCATGCTCGACGGGTAGGTAAAACTGAGATGAAAATGAAAGATGGAATCCCGAAGTTAATGAAAAAATTTTCAAAATTTTAATTTTACATAATAAAATAAAAACTTTGAAAAAGAAATTAATAAGAATTTTAAAAAAGTCGAAAAATAATGTTTTTAAAATGTATGATGATTGATGTCATTGATGTAAATTAAATCAGTATAATTAAAAAAGTTTTATGTCTATTTTTTTTTTTTTCAAATATAATTAAATTACTTTTCAACTTCAACTCACCACTCTTGTAATCTATGTCAATGACCATTGAATCCGGGTTAGAAGGTAAATAACAACCAGGTTGCACCTGAAATATGAAGCATTGTGTCAAAAAAAAATTAAAATTAAAATTTTCAGTGATTTAAAATTAACAACTTACATACCTACATACATTTTTACCCGCCTACGGAAAAGCAAAAGCAAGGGGTTAATTTTAGCAATTCGAAATATATAACAGTGTTACACCACCATACGTTTTTTCACCACATGTTTTTGTTCTACACTTAGGTACTTGCAGTTTATGTTTATTTCGTGCAAAGTATGTGTATATGATTTGGTTTTTATTGTAATTTGTGTGTTTATAGACTTCGAAAGTATTTTCCTAACTAGAATACATGTCTTGTCCTTGTATAATTGGCTAATAAATAATGTATCAGTCTTCTTGTAAAGTTCTTTAGATGGAAATCGGTAATCTAGATGAAATAAGGTTTTTATTAATTTGTTTTGACGTTACATTTCATATGACATGAATACGACGGATAATACTTAATCATTTTTCAAATTGGAATTTGTAAACGCCTTTAATTAATTATCTGTATTTATTTTATTATTTATACTCTATGACACTTGACGTTTGACATTTCCTGTCAATCTCTTTTTTTTTCCTCCCTGTCGATCGAACTCGCGTCGCCTACGCATACGTTTAATAATTACGCAATTTACTAAACTAAAACTACTAAAAACTCTCTAATCAAACCGCCGGCCGGTGTGTGTGTGTGTGTGCAGTGAAGTGAGTGCAATAGGATATTATCTATGTCAGAGCCAGCGCCGAAGAAGTCCACGTGAGACGACAATTCCCTAATCTACAGACTTTATAAAGCCTTTCAACGATACCTTAACGCCCTTCAGAGCTTCCAAACACGCGCGTTTTCTCTCCGCACCCTTCGGATACGGTCGAATGATGCCGCTAATGTTAGTGATCTGGCTGAAGAAATCGAACTCCCGCTCGTAGAACGCCTTGGCTGGACCAGACAGCGTATCCACGATGCTCTTTGTCAGATTGTCTAGTATGTCGAATAGTACTGAAAAACAACAAAGTAATTTAAACAATAAACAAGTGTAAACTGAAAATTTAAAACACCCCCGACATGTGAAATTAAAAAAAAACATGTAATTCGCCATTTTGTGGTGGCGGCCATATTGGATTTGAAATTTATCATAGTGTATAGTGTTCTACTAGTCAAGCCCTATCATTTGATACCTCGGAGGAAAAAAAATTTTGTGTTTTAGATGGAGACGCCTTGACGTCTAATTTCTTTGCAAAAAAATCTGTCAATTACGGTGCGGGGCGAGGTAGCACACATAAACAATTTCTTACTACAGGTGCATTTTTCAATCACGTCGCTATGCACGCACACGACAAAACTACCAAACACAACCTTAAAGTGTACGCACATAACCAAATTCACACACAGGGACGTTCTATCCTTACACGAAACAATCATGTCATTTATGTAAGCAATTTTGGGCTGCGACACTATCGATTATCGACTTTCGATAAGTTCTAAATGAATTAATGAATGAATGAAGTTCAACTAATAGTATAAATTAAAATATTGTTAAATCAACTTAGCAATCAATTACTGTTCGTTGGTCTGGCTAAGACTTAAAAAGTTTTTAATGAATTGTATAAAATGAGAATATAAATCTAAATCGAATGTTCTGAATCTAATATATAGGATACTTTTTATCCTAATAAACAATAAGGTTCATCCGCGATAGGGGATGAAAGTTTTTGAAAAATACTATTTTATTCAATTTTGGTGAAGATCTAATAAATATTATCGGAGATAGAGGACATACCTTCTCGCGGATAGTAGCAAGTTACTCTAAACTACGCCACGCGGACGAAGTCACGGAAATCAGCTAGTAAATAAATAAATTTAAGAAATGCCACATACAATTTTGTAGTCGAGTTTATAGTTTTTAAACTTTTATCCATGTTTTATCAATGGATAGTAGACATTTGTTGGAACACTAACTGGTTCTATAAGAAAATTAAAAAATACATGATGTACCTATACCATACACACCGAAAATATCAATATCGATATAATTTCTGCTTCCAGCCCTAATTTTCTTGCAGTGTGACCAACTTCTTTAAAATAAAATCCTCATTTTTGAACAAAAAACCTTAAAAATACTGTTAATGATAAGCTTATCCAACTTTATGAATGGGTACAATACCTATTACAATTTAATTTTTCATAAACCGAGGTGGCACGAGGGCATTTTGTGGCGATTGAATATTAATAAGGCTTTTTAATCACAAATCTGTGTATGTTTGTAATGATTTTTGCGCATGCAATTATATCGGTTACTTATATTATAATATATTACGGTTATTATTTCGGTTACTTATATTATATTATAATACTAGCGGCCCGTCCCGGCTTCGCAAGGGTGGATATTTATTTTTTAAACATTTTGGCATAAACGCACAGTAAATGCAGGACATACTTACCTAAATAATAATATATTTAGCAATAGTGTATCGCTGGCTCCCTTTGGGTATGGGACTTGATGATTGAAAACAAAATGATAACAGAATAAATTACATCAATGAACTCGTAATATCTTTCGAATGGAATGTCCGATTTTAATAAACTAAAAAGTAATTTGCAGTTATTTAAACAGCCTTGCTTGAAAAAACATTTATTTTGGTAAGGATTAAGGCAAAGGTATAAATAACTTGGTCTGATTTTGGTCGGATTTCTATTAAATTTTAAAATGTTAAAAAGTAGTTATAGTGACATAGCTACAATAGTAGCTCAGTTTACTAGTAAGAGTTTACTACAGATAATGATATATTTTTACTATGCAAGACCAACAAAATCTCAGTCACACGACAAGAAAATATTATAAAATGTTAACGAATATTCTACTTAACTCAGTTTTGACGAAATGTGTGACTCGTCCTTTTCAAAATAACCGATTAAATTGTTTGCCTAAAGTTTATAAATTAATATAAACATAAACCCCCAACCTTTCCTATTCGATCGTAATTTTAATTGTATGTAATCAAATCATTATGCAGTTCATGATAAAGGGCTCCAATCGAGTAATAAGTAGATTGGTTAATTTTTTAAAATTTCCCGAAATTATTTCTTGTACGATTCCGTAGCAACATTTTCGGATCAACAGTATTTTTAAGTTTTCTCCTTAAATAGTGCATTAATTGGATAAAAGAATATATCAGGAGAAAAGTAATGTTATCCTTTCATAAACTGGATATTTTTGGTATTTTTTTTAGAAGGAAAATCACTCATAGTCGGCATATTATACCGGAGCTCATCCTCCGCTAACCATACGTTGTTGACAGGCGCGTGACGCGAGTCAAACAGTTTTATATAACGGGTATGACCGCTGGGCATACCCGTCAAATAAAAACTTACAGAGGGGTACGCATCCTATGGCCACTCCAGAGCTTAATCCTCCTAGTTTGATACCCATATTGAGGGAGTTGTGAAAAAATATGTAATCGCCATTTTGTGGCGGCGGCCATCTTTCATCAAACATAGCTAAACACGCGCACGTGCACGTACGCACGCACCCACGCGCGTCAAACTTATAACACCGTTCCGTTATCGTTTTTGCGTCGAGTTAAAAATCAAACTACTTTAAAGGATATCAACTGAAAAGTCAAAATCAGCTTGGCTGATATTATGTTAAAAAGAAAAAGAAAAGAAGAATCATTTTGACTTAGGACCCCATTAAGAAGACTCAGTTACATACTGTCTTTATTGTGCATCTCCTCGTCAGTGTACATGTTTGTGTGCATGTTCCAGATCAGCTGATGAGCCACCACTTGAGACTTCTTTGCGAGGGATTTGATTAGTTCTGCTACGTAACCCATCTGAAAAGTTACAACTTTTTCGTATATCGCAATAGCATACTGTTGAACGGGACGGTAGAGGATTTCAATATCAATTGAATTTAATACTTATTAAATCGAAATAAGATATGTATTTCAATGCTCGCTGAACGACCTCGACTCCAGGGAAAACTGTACTGCGATGCTTTGTGGTCGATCACCGAGCATTGAAATGTAAATCTTATTTCGATTGGATAAGTATTAAATTCAACTGATAAAAAATCCTCTACCGTCCCGTCTGTACGCGCGGGTCATTACTTGCATATTTTTATGCAATGCAGTAAGCTTGAGCTACTTTGACTTGACGTAGACAGGGCTTGGAGAGCGATAAATTTTTAACTTTTAACCAGTTATTAACTGATAGGAATTAATATGGTAAGACAATCCTCACCAACAAATGTTGGTGCACAGGGTTCAAGGACCAGGGTATGTAATAACAATTACTAAGATTCCCTTTTCTATTGAGTTAATTTGCAATCAGGTACACAATGATAAACCTAACTTTTACATGTTGTGCTAGTTTTTGGAAGGGAACATTGGAAAAAGTGTTATTGTAATAATAAGTGTTAGAACCATCGTTCAAAATATAACCTTAGCAGTACTTTTCAGGTCTTTTATTTTTATTTTTTTCATATCGGAAAATATGTCTATCTATAGAAAATGTCGTGAACAACTTGAAGGGAATGATAATAAAGTGATAAGAGGTTCTCTTCCAATGGCTCAGGATTGCATCAAGCCAATCCGAGCTGACCTTCAGACATGAGGAGTCATTCTTTTTTCATGATGAGTCATGAAGATATACTCACAGTGTCGTGCCGCAACGCCTGCACAAGCTGCGGTATGTACAGCAGCACGGCAGAAGACGGGTACGAGGTGAGAGTGGCAACAGCAGCTTGGGCCGACAGCGGGTGCGGCGGGTACTGGCGACTGAAGTATGACAGCGCTTCTACGGGACTCACTCGCGCCCATGTCACCATGTGCACCAACTGGAAGTGCTAAGATATGTATAACCACTAATCTATTTAATCTATGATTAACACTGGATTGGCTTACCCAGCTGACAGCTTAAATATGGTTCAATTTGAAGCATCACATTTAACATACGAGTGTAGCAATATTATTAGTTCCAGAGACACTCATATATAGATATGACGCCATCTTGGTTTATAACGCCAAGATGGCGTCAATCAAATACAAAATGGCGCCAATCAGTAGGTCCAAACAGAAATCACAGCAACCTGTCCTGTCAGTGTTAATTAAAGATACAACTCAGTGGCCCTAATGAACTCGAGTGGCGACCTGGTATGGGATAATGTATTAGAAGACCTCCATTTGACGTATGGACAACCTCAAGCGCATCGTTAGAACCAGCTATATACAAGTGACACTAGATCGTATTCTGTAGAGATCTCAGTAGAATCTGCATTACGAACCGGTGGTAGAGTCATGACGTGTCATAAGAGCTACAAGTTGGCCTACATGAGCGTGCTCTGTTTAAAATTTAGGTGAATTACTTACTTCATGGGCGTCGTTCAATAAATTTTCAGTGGTGACTAGATATTTCAACGCCTGAGGTATATGACATACGGATATCGGATGCATTTGCACTTTTCTCTTAATCTCGGCTATAATACCTTCATTCTTTAACCTGGGATAAGAGAATAACACATTAAAGATTAACAAAACCATATACATATAATAATTTAAAAAATCATACTTTTCTGGTTTGGCGGATTAAGGCTAAATAAGTTTGTTCCTTGTGATTTATGGACTTTCGAAAAATAACGGCTGTCTATCGTTACCAATATTATGAACTAGCTTTTGCCCACGACTTCATCCGCGTTTAGTTATTATAATCCCTCGGAGGCCAGCTGTTTTTTATTACTGACCACATATAATAAGAATGCGAAAGCATGTTTGTTTGTTCTTCAATCATTCTGCAATGGAGCAACAGATCGCTGTGGTTTTTGCATGGGTATAGTTGAGGACAAGAATAATATAGGCTACTTTTTATCCCGGAAAATCAAAGAGATCGTACCTTTCAGGTAAAAAAACAGCCAACGTCGGGCTAATGTCCCATGCCAGTTTAGTATAATCTCGCCACGTCCGCTCAGTGTTGGGCTTAGATCGCCAAGTCGCTATGTTGTCTTCACCTGGAACCGCTTGCTCGGGTCGACTGTGCGGGTTGTGCCACGTCACGAGGAATTCTATTTCTACTGCCTGTGGGACCGACAATTTTTACATGTACCCTCACTTACAAAAAAATTTTCAATGATAATGTTCATTCAAAATGGTTTTTATGGCCACTTTCTTCGTTAAATCGGAACTAATATCACTTCGATCGAAACATAAATATTACTTATGCAGTGATTCTCAACATCGCTAGATACCTTTAGTACATTTACGGTACCTTTGGTATTATAAAGTCAGTTTTTTTTTAAATTACAGAATCATGATTCATGACGCAAGTGCATTTCGTGTACCGTGAAACTCTTATATTTTTATTTGACGTAGATCGATAAAATCCCACGATAAATGCCATTCACAAGAACGGAACATTAGGTAATGCAAATTAAAAAACTAAGGGCCTATTAATACACCATCAGCGATTAAACTTTAACTGATAAATTTTGACGTTCTGACAGATTGCCAATGTAAAAACTGTCGAAACATCTTTATTCTTCGGTTAAAGTTTATCTGATGATGGTGATAGAGGCCCTAAATCTCACCATGAGTTCCAATATGAGATTCCGTTTTCGCACGTAATCTTTGACGAACGGATCTTGTGATTTGGCTGGCGGCTTGATGCTTCGAATCGATCTCTTGCCCGCTACGCTGCCTGCTCCGCTAGATAAAGTTGTTGTGGACATGGGCACCTACGAATTATAACAAAGTATCACAGTAATGAGCAGAATGAGAGCAGTGATGGGTTAGGACTGCAAGCATTGGTAATTTTAATGAAATGAAAACCATTGGCAATACAAATTTAAGCAAAAGCATTGGTAATTTTAATGAAAAGAAAACCATTGGCAATACAAATTTAAGCAAAAGCATTGGTAATTTTAATGAAAAGAAAACCATTGGCTATACAAATTTAAGCAAAAGCATTAGTAATTTTAATAAATTGAAAACCATTAGCAATACAAAATGCAAAAGCATTGGTAATTTTAATGAAAAGAAAACCATTGGCAATACAAATTTAAGCAAAAGCATTGGTAATTTTAATCAAATGAAAACCATTGGCAATACAAATTTAAGCAAAAGCATTGGTAATTTTAATGGAAAGAAAACCATTGGCAATACAATTTTAAGCAAAAGAATTGGTAATTTTAATAAATTGAGAACCATTAGCAATACAAAAAGCAAAAGCATTGGTAATTTAATGGAATGAAGAAAACCATTGGCAATACAAATTTAAGCAAAGCATTGATAATTTTAATGGAATGAAACCGATTGGCAATACTGAGTAAAGTAAAAAAAATTAATCTTACCGTATTTATCCAACCCGAAGTTTGCCGATTGCCAATATCATTGCTGTTAACTGAAGATCGGTTATCCGCCGAGTTGGAAGTATAAATGCTGTGGTTACTGCTCGGACCCATTAGTTCAAATTCCGCTGAAAGTAGTGTAATATGTTATTAAGGTGCTTATTTCGAAACTCAATGAGCAAGACTAAACTGGATGGGACAGAAGTTCAACTTTTTACTAACTAAAGATTTGTTTTTTCAACAATTCTTGTTAAAATTAAAGTTAAAAAAAATGAATGCATCTACAAAACTAATTTCAGTAACTGTTCTTTCCAAGTCCTGACAAGTGTCTATTGCCTCATTTGCGTCTGCCATTTTATCTCTAGTCAATAAAATGAGGTGGTAGTTCAAAATAATTTTTATTAGGTTATGGGCCCAGCACGCTTCCGCTGAGCAATTATTACACCCCGAGGCAATTTAGCAACCTCTAATGAAGAACATGAAAATAATATTAATGTATTTAACGAAAGTCGTAATCTACGGTAAGGAACATATATTTTTTTTGGGTTGAGTAAGATCTCAGCATTCAAGATTTCTTTAAGGAATCTATCATCTATATACACCGATTATTATATGTCTAAAGGAGTTACTTACCACCTATATCGCTGCTCTTCAAATACTTCTTATCCGAATGCATCAACTGCCAGAACTTAATCAGTGAAATGATATCTTCCCTCAGAGCACCGGCCATTTTGGAAGGACACTGTAGACCTCTACAGAAGTAGTCTAGACACGCGCTGTAGACCCGTTCCCGAAGGATGTTACGGGCTAGAGAGCGAGGTAGAATGTCGCCTTGGAGGAGAGATAGGCCGCAGGACAGAAGTCTGTTTGAGAAAACAATAATCTGTCCAAATCATTGACTTCCTGTACCAGCTAACTCCAAAATCACACTCAAAAAATATCTATAGTCTAGCCTGGAGTCGCACAGGGCAGACTAAATTTTTGTAAACATGAATAGTAGGTTTTACTTAGTAAAAATAAAGTACCTGCTAAATACACGGCCACAAAGTAATAAGGTCACACTCATCAGTCATTGGATGGTATCGTTTAGACAGGCGTTCTATTCGGCATTGAATAAATGGAAACCTGCCTAAGTATGCCTGAAGTCTTATTCGCTTTGATATGATAATAATTGATAATATAACGCATTTTTCTAACAAGGTAACTGCGTATTAGTTTATGTCAAAACTGTCATCAAAGTTTAATTCTTCAAAGGCTTTATTTGGTAAACATATAAGTGCGTTTATAAGTCTGTTTGTTTGATATGAGTTGATTCTTTAAGGTTGAATAATTGAACTGATTTGACTGAAATAAGGCAGGGAGATAAGTTGAAACTTCTTAGAGCTACACAATAAGAAGTCAAGAAATAATTATTAATTTTTAAACTCACTTAAATCTCACACCAGCAGCGTCGACATGCCTGTTGATGTGATCGCGTACGTCACCCACGGTTACTGGGAGAGACCTAGAAAATAAAGAAACGATGTGGCAGATTCTATTGCACACTATCTCTATTAAACTAAATTGACAGGTACAAATCTAGTGCTATCCTTTTCAGCAGAAAGAATTATGAAAGGGATGGCACGAGATTTAGATCTGTCATTTTAGTTAAGTTTAGAGATTATGTACAGCAGCATTAGTTATAATGAATCAATACAAGAAAATCAATATAAGAGATGTTTTACCTGTGAAGTAAACTAGCCAGCATTTCGACTTTTTCCAAACTGTTGTATTTAGCGGTTTCAGCAACTTCGCATAAGTATCGAACCCATACTGCATGGGGGGCTACGAACGGCGGTTTAGGCTCCAGTTTGGCACCTAGAATATTATACTCGTACATTGTAGACATAAAAACTTAAAAAGGAATTAATATTTGCCATGTTAAACATGGGGAAAGGGGAATATTAATATTGCTCTTTTCCCACCAAATTAATTATAAAGCTTGTATTAGGATATGACAATTTTGGGGTTTGAACCGTAGATTTTGTTCTGGTGTCTTTCCAGCCCAAGCTAAGCTATTGAGGCTTCAAAATGGTACCATCAGGCAAGATATGCAACTTAATGAGTCAATAGGAAAAAAAGCAAGTGGAAATCGAGACATCCAATAATGTCATCACAATTTTATTTGACTGAAAAATGAAGCACATTCTGGCACTGTGTTGTGCCGCAATGCAATCTGGCGCGACATTTGACCAATCGAAGCGCTCTTCGAGAGTCCAGTGTGCCAAAAATCTACTGTTTACGTCTTCAAAGACAATGAATGACTCTCATGACCTATGTAAAATGCAACCTCCGTATAACTACAAGAATCAAAGCTGAAAAATGAAAAAGTACATATAAGGTCTACCTTCATAAGCCGCCAAAGGGCTGGTTTCCTCAGTTTGTTTAGAGAACAGCCCCATCTTCCTGTCAACAGTACATTGCCAGGCCATGAAGATCTCTTGTAACAGCCGCAGTTCCAGGTCAGGGCGCGCCGTGCTCAGCCATTGCCAGCACTCCGCCGCCGTTATGACGGCATCCTCTGTGAATATGTCTACTTGCGACCACGCTGTCAAGGGAAACAGCAATTATAACCTCAAATATGAGCTCAAAATTAAAAAATTCTCAAGTCCTTCAAAAGATCCGGTGATATCAATAAAAGAGACTGAAGCAAAGCCGGTTTTTTGATTTTTGGAAACTATTCAAAACATCATAACATAATTTTTTATTTTTTATTGAAATGTTAACCTACACTTAAAGGAAATAACCTAATAGATTTATAAATACATATCAAAAATTCCGAGGCCGGCGGGATTCGAACCCACGTCTCTCTGGGATGCGCGCCCGAGTGTGTTAACCGCTACACCACGGCCGAACCATACGTCAGCCACGAAATTAGTGATATGTATCTACTTACTCGTGGCTGACGTATGGTTCGGCCGTGGTGTAGCGGTTAACAAACTCGGGCACGATTCCCAGAGAGACGTGGGTTCGAATCCCGCCGGCCTCGGAATTTTTGATATGTATTTATAAATCTATTAGATCATAACATAAATCTAAATTAATTTTCCACAAAATTGTGCATTAAGCGAGCTTTCTGAAAAAATCTCAAGAACCGAACGTAAATATTTGGCACCGAAAAAATGTGAAAAATTTACAATATTTTCCTTCCTATATTATTTCTTCTTTTTGACTTTATTGCATCATATCACATCATAGACAGTACAAAAGGCAGACTAAAAGCTAAAGCATTTTCTCCCTTACTTATCTTTATATATATCTTATATTATAATCTCGGATCTGGTTGGCGGTCCGATCTGAACCTTTATTCACCCTTATTCGTTAGAGCAACTAACTATAACTTAGGTATCTTTAAATAAAGCGTGAATAGGCAAGCGCGCACCATCTTAGGCTGCATCTTCACTTCCCATCAGGCCAGATCGCAGTCAAGCGCTAGTCTATAAATTTAATATAAAAAGAGCATCTCTCTTAGCGATACCCAAAACACATCGCTCATTTGGGACAAGAGTGACATAATTCAAAATCGACGATGAGAGAATTCCCGAGAGAAGAGTTAGAGAGTAATGTTTTGTGATGCTGCGATCTCAAAACAACACAGCGGCCAACAAAGCGACAGAGCATTAAGTGACAATCTCTCGCGCTCTTATTTTTTGTGCTTAGCGTAATGTTGTTTTTATAGCAAAAAGTATCGACACTAAAATTGGTGAATTTTGAGTTATGTCACCCTTGTCGCAAATGAGCGACATATCTTACTTCAGAGTATAAGTATACATACTCACCAATACTGTGAAGTACCGCACGGGCTGTGGGCGTGGTTCCCGAGGAAGTGGACCTCGCGTGCACCAACAGCGCTGTGCAGCGCCACAAAGCGGCTCGATGGGCTGTTTCACTGCCACTGGCGCAGGCATCCCTTAGCGCAGTATGGAGACGTAATCCCACTCGCCATATTGCCGCTTCTCCACCGCCTTCTGCATGGACTGCACCTGCTACCTGCGAATGAAATAAGACTGTTAAGAGAGCTGTTCTTCCTTTCCTTCATCTTTTAACATAAGAAAGAGAAGGAAGAGGAGAGCTCTTCCTTTTGCTTTCCTTCTTCCTTTTGCTTTCCTTCTTCCTTCTTTCTTGAGGAGAGATCTTTTCTTTCTTGTTTTTTCTCTAGTTAGTTTTTCTGAAATATTTAGGCTGTCTTTCATCAATCTTCTTCATTATGTTTAGTTAAATTTTGTAATACTGTCACTCTTTGACAAGTTTAGTTCAGAGTAAACAAGAAAAGGACGGGTACAGAAAATTTAAGTTAAATATGTTTAGGGGGATGGTGTAAGTGGACCTAAGAGATGTCATACTCACTTCTCCCGAAAATCGACTTCTTTGGGACACGCCAGCCAATAGAGCAGCGGAATCTTGGGTGACACAGGGCGGGCGCTTGTCAAGGGCGGACTTTGGAAGCGGGGCTGAAAGTCGGTTCAAACCAGCTGCCCCCAATAAAGCTCCCGTCGCAAGAGCTAAGCCGCAATGGTGCCAGAGGGTTGAGTTCGGAACCTAAGTACAAAGCTTTAAAAAGTTAGTATTAAGTAGAATAAGTTGGACTGGAGTGGCGACCCCGCACCGGGAAGCGCAGTGTTGGCAGACCCCCCACTAGTTGGACCAACGACATCCAATGAGTCGCAGGGAGCCGCTGGATTCAGACGGCGCAAGACCGAGACCTGTGGAGATCCATGCTTGTTTGGATGGGGTTGGCGTGCCTGCTCGTAAAAACCCAAAAAAAAGATTAAAAAAACCTTATGGCCTTAATCTTTCTCATTCGAGAAGATACAATTGTGGCCAACGAAAGGTTGAATTTAATCAGATTGCAGGTGTATAAATAACGTCTATTTCACATACAACTCTCGAGTAGAGTAATTTTAGAAGGTTTTGGAAGCACATTTCCTAATCATTTCTCCCACATAAAATAAAACACAATATGATAGATATTTAAAAATAATGAAAAAAAAAAAATCTCATTATTATTTAGTCGTAGTACTTTAATCCAAATATTTTTATTTAGACTTACCTGATTGAGGTATTCCTGTAAATGTGACCGGGTAGACTGGGGTGCCCATTTCATAGCTTCCTGTACTATTCCGTGGCAACGGTCAGCGAAATCTTTTACTATGCCCTGCGAAAACCAGTTAGGTATACTAAAAATGGATTTGCACATACATTTTTTTTATACATTTTTGATTATAAAATTACAAATGATTGCGACAGAAAAGAGAAGATCCGGAAAACAAGTCATCGACAAGCCAGAAGGTGCTAGAGTGTAGAAGTGTAGGAATTGCTGGATTCAAGCTGCGTAAGACCGAGGTCTGTGAAAGTCCCTGCAACTTTGTCCAGTAGTGGACGTCTATCGGTTGACAAAGAAGATTGCTACAGGGTCAGTTTACGATCTCAAGTACCTCTGACTGATTGATACATTGATTCAAATGCCATTCCCAACATTTTATGATTGCATTGACATGATTTTTAGACAATCCCAGAACTGAAAAAAATTAAATTATAAAATCGCATTACCTCTCGACCTTCTAAGGTGTCCTGAAGTTGCAAAGTAAAATCTGTACCCGGAACTTTTAGCAGCGGCGTTTCTTGATTCGCATCCAGCTCCAAACTGAAACTTAACACTTGGAGAATGTCCAGCATTGACCAGAGCACCTAAAATCAGAAAATGATACGTTATAATGGATTATATCTTTTTTAATTATATTATATTTTGTCCTAATCGAATCCGAGACCTCCCGGATATAAGACCATAGCGACCACCACTACGCCAGGGAGGTCGGCAATGATGAATAAAGGACGATGAATGAAGAATCTGGGATCATCAGCCGGAAAATCAAGATTCGTATTTATAAAACTGTGATCAGGCCAATCTTGATGTACGGCTGTGAATCCTGGACATTAAAGCTAAAGGAGGAGAGTAAGCTCTTAGTGGCTGAAAGGAATATCCTTCGGAAGATTCTAGGACCAACCAGACTTGAAGATGGCAACTGGAGACAGAGAAAGAATCGGGAGATTGAGGAATTAGCGGAACATAATATTATTGGAGAATATAAATCGGCAAGACTCCCCTGACTCGGGCACCTAGAGAGAATGGGAGAGGATCGTGCTGTAAGGAGAGCATACTTGGGTCGCACAATAGGAAAACGCCCCGTTGGACGACCCAGGTATCGCTAGGTGGACGAAGTGACAGAAGACCTGCAAGCCCTCAAAACACCCGATTTGCGTAAAGCAGCGTAGGACAGGCATGAGTGGCAGCTTCTGTTGTCGGAGGCCAAGATCCTCTTTGGGTCACTGAGCCAGTGAAGTAAGTAATGAAGAATGATGAATGGATTCAAGTTCCTCACCCGACAGTTCCACAAGAGGTGCGGGAACCTATCCACCAGCCCAGCCAGCCATTTGTCCGCGACTCGTCTGATCTGCTTGTGTATATGGTTGAAGTTGACCAGCAGGAACTGGGCGTGACCTTCGAGTTCCCTTTCTCGACATTCGTCTTTGAGTTTCTCGGACATCACATCGAGGAACTTTTGGAACACTTTATCTCCAACGCTGTTGGAAGTTTGTCATGAACAAAAAAACTGTTATTACTTTTTCATAACTTACACTTAATTTACCAAAAAACTTTGACCATTTAGCCGGGACGCGCCTTTACGCAGATTTAGTACTGAATATATTCTGCCACTTTCTGCGGTGAGGTGGGGTCATCACGTACAGCACACATTCACTCACTTCCGCACACTCTTGTAAATACTTAATGTCTCTATGAATACACACTAACTCAAACTGTCACACTTACAAGCTGAACCGTACGTTTGTACATGTACTTCGGCAGAGGGGAATGCGTGTGCTTGCCACGTCCCGGCTAAATGGTCAAAGACCAAAAATATATTAAACACACAGTCTTAACATAAAAAGTAGTTTTGAATCAGATACATGCAGCGCAAGAGTGAGACCTGTGGAAGTCCATGTAATAGACTTTTGTCTGTTGATAAAGAAGAATTTAAAAATGCATGGGCTTACCTGGCAACACATTGCCACATACCGCTCTTATCTTTCTGCAGCGCCGTGTCACTCAAATACTCTATTATGTGTTGTAAACTCGGCTCTGGTGAATTGCACACTCTGTTCGGAAGTAAGAAAGAGATACGTATTATTGAGAAAGCTGTATTATTGAAATGCTTAAATATATAAGAAAGAAAATAAGTATAATATATTCGTAACATTAGGCTCAATTTCGAATAAATGCAAATAAAATACGTTTTAAATAGTATTTCCAACCTACGAAAAGTACAATTCTCAACAATGATAAAATGCCATGTTTTAACTTTCAATTTTCAAATACGAAGATGAAGCATTCTGGTTAAGAAAAGTTGATTTACACGACAGGCAAATTAGAAATCGAATCGAATCGAATCGAAAGCCTTGACTCCTCTATTACGCCTCAAGAAAATCCAAAAGTCATTTGTGGGAATGGGTGTGACGTTCTATCCTTATCCTTACTTTAATATATAAATGCCAAAGTGTGTTTGTTTGTTTGTTGGTTTTTCCTTAAATAACACTATAACATAGCTGTACAATGTGTATTGAAACTCCGAAATAATACTGAAGGAGGTGAATGTGCTCATAAAACTGAACAACTTTCCCCAAGGAACATAGGTCGAAATGTGAAAAAAAAAATTTGGACCTCCCATACAAAACTGACGATCAGCTTTGTATGATTGATTGATGAGATTTACTATGGGAGGTAATTTTTTTTTTTCACATTTCGACCTAGGTTCCTTTAGGAAAGTTGTTCAGTTTTATGAGCACATTCACCTCCTTCAGTATTATTTCGGAGTTTCAATACACTTTGTAGATCGGTGGCCCTGCTATAATACGATTATGAACTCACCTCAAAGTCTCCAACCAATATACGCTCAGCAAATACATACACGGTGCAAACGTCAATTTAGGAACTATTACAGTCACTTCTTGCTGGTGATCCAGTAAATTCAATATCTGTGTCTTTAACTCCTGCAGTTCGTTAATCGATACGGAATCGTTTCTGACAGCTGACGTGTACTGTAACTCTCTCATTTCCGAACGCAAAGAGTTCTGAGAGACAAGGAAGGGTGATTTCACGGCTATCTCTTTCACACCCGCGTACCATTCTTGGGGCCATAATCCTGGGGAAATTTTAGTATAATTATTTGGCTAGCAAATGGGAATGGATAACATTATTATCTAATTATTGTTTACATTACAGTTGCTGTATTTTTCAGTTTTGAGTTAATATTGTGGGGAAATTTTTTTTTTCAAACGTGGAAAATATGAAAAATTACTATTTCACACAGAACCATTCAGTGGAAGGTACTTCACCGTACCATGACAAGCCAAAAATATCTGTACTTTTTGTATTTAGATATGCGCTGACTAAGTTAGATAACCAAGGGATATTTTTGACAGGTCCTGATTTTATGAAAACAGACGTATTTATTTATGTTTAAGTCACACAAAATCCAAACAAGACAGCAGTTCAAACGCACATTTCGTATGTTTTATTTAGTCACAAATACAGCGCAATTTAAATAAAAAACAAACTATTTCAGCATCACCTATATACACATTTAAAACTCGCTTTAAAAAGCAAAAACCAATTCTTGTACACTCCTACTAACTCAAATTATAGTAAGTAAATGCTAACAACGCATTCTAACATTGAAAGATAAAATCAAAAACACACTACGTTTCAACACACTCTGAAAATTCAAAAAATAAAAACAACCCTGCACATATTGGATGCGAAATATTTCTGAAATAATGACATATACACTAGTTTCATAATAAAAATTTATTAAGGTTCTATTAGGGACAAAAATCAAACTCTTAACTAAGTTGAAAAATGTTAAGTGCTTCGCTTTTTCAATTTGTTTTGCTTATTTTAAGAAGTATGCGTATAACCTTATAGGTATGATTTTATCCTATAAATTAAAAAAAAGTTTTATCTAAGTATTGCTAGTTGTTAGAAGAAACTTTTAAGTAAAAATATAAAATATTCTATATCAACTCTACATTATAAAAGTTGTATATATCATCATATCAAAAAACGCATAGAAACTTTCATACCTGAATATAAAAAACCAAACGACATACAATATCTAAGAATGTTCTAAAAGCATCTTTACTCACGCTTTCGCATTGCTACAGGCGTGGCCATAGAAGAAGAGACAATAAGATGTTTAAATACTATAACAATATATTAATAGCACAGTTTGGGTCATCTATACATCACGTTATTTCAAAACATAGTATGTAATAGAACCTAAGAAGGCGTAAACCCGAAACGAACAGAAAATAAACATTAGTACAAAGTCCTAAAGTCGTTTGTGGGAATGGGCGTGACGTTCTATCCTTACTATATATAATATTATAAATGCGAAAGTGTTTTTTTTTGTTGGTTTGTCCTTCAATAATGCTGCAACAGAGCTACGGATCAACGTGATGTTTTGCATGGGTATAATTGAGGACCTGGAGAGTGATATAGGCTACTTTTTATCCCAGAAAATCTAAGAGTTCCCGTGGGATTTCAAAAACTAATTCCACGCGAGCGAAGCCGCGGGCGTCAACTAGTAATAAAATAAACCAGTGGTAGATTCACTTGACGTTTTAAAAGAACTTTGTAAAATTTTATTTGAATAAAAACTTTTCCATTCTATTATTCCTAATACACAAAGCTTTCATGGACTAAATGGATACAGTGGTTTTAAAAAATAATGAAAAACAAAATTGGGTATTTAACTCTTGTCAAAATGTGGATATTCATAAATTACAATCGAAAAAGCAACATGTAAGGATAACATTTGTAAAAACAGAAAATAAATCATTCAAAAAACAAGTAATAATGTTTTAATGCGACTATATCCGTATCCATGTCTTTCTAAAACGAAATTTTGTATGGAAAGTGTATGCGTTATACACTCTCCATACAAAAATATTGAACCGTGACGTCATGTTGCAATAGCACTCTCTTTTTCTAACAGAAAACTAAAAGCTCTATATTTTCGAGACTAGTTAAGTTATTAAAAAAAGAAAAATGACATTGTGTTATAATATTAAAAACCTTTATTTTGAGTGCATAATTTTTTTTAATCAAATACCCAATTCATAACTTTTGTTTCCCACCAATGTATTTGTTTGTCAACAGTGGAAGACAAAAATATCGCAAGCCCTGAAAGAGGCTATCGTGTGTCTCGTTTTTACTCTTATAATTTCGCATAGCTGCATCTCTTTTACGCTTAAGCTGTCATTTTCATGAGTTATCCATAGATACTTCAGCCATGTTCCAAAATCCACTTACTATGATCGAGCAATTTTTTATTACTTCCGCCTTTAAAGTACTCCTACCTACTAATAATAATTACCCACATTATAGAACTATGTCATAGAATTGTATTAAACTTTACAAGCTACCCACATTATAGAATTATGTCATAGAATTGTATTCAACTTTACAAACTACCCACATTATTGAATTATGTCATAGAATTGTATTCAACTTTACAAACTACCCACATTATTGAATTATGTCATAGAATTGTATTCAACTTTACAAGCTTTTAGCTCGGAAGTTTCGGAATAAAATCGCAGTTTAGAAATGGAATACAAATACAATGAATATTATTCATTAATTCATCTCAATCTATCACCGGCTTACTACTATACAAAAGTCTTGATATACCAGATATGTACCCAGTTTGTAAGTTTGTAAGATTTACTTAACGTAACGTATAGATGAGCCCTTATAAGTGTAAAATACTTGAGGGGGAAACAGATAGTGCTAAATTGAATTTAAAAACAATGGAATTAGAGTTGATAATCGAGCGGTTCAAAATGTGGGTACATTTAAATAAGAAGAATAAATTTGAATTAAAGGGTAGTTCAGTATTTACCTGATTCGGCAGCGGTGAAACCCATGACGACGCAGTACAACCAAAAATCTCTGAAGAGTTTGTGGAGACGAGGTTTTGGATTTTTTATTGGAGGCAACCTTTTGACTAATACCTGTTAAATAAATGAGGTATTTATTAATGTATTAAAGCACGACTAGCTTTTGCCCCCGCGACTTCGTCCGCGTGGAATTAGATTTTGGGGTGGAATTTTCAAAAACTGTGACACACATACTTCATTATTTTTAACTGAAAGCTTATACCAACTTTGATGGAAACAGCTTTAAAAATGACGGAGTTTCATATAAACTTCCATCCCCTATTTAAACCCCTTAGGGGTGGAATTTCCAATAATCCTTTCTTAGTGTGCGCCTACGTCATAAAAGGAACCAACTGTAAAAATTTCAAGTTTCTAACTTCAGTAGTTTAGGCTGTGCGTTGATATCTCAGTCAGTCAGTCAGTCAGTCAGTCAGGACTTTGAATTTTATATAAATAGATTAATCAAACTTTTACTAACTTATAATTCATATTTTACGGCTCACACTATTTAACATATGTTTACTCAAAATCTTATTAACGTTATCGAGATGTGCAAGCACGTACTAAGGATACTGTTCACAAATTCGTCTTCAGCCTCACGTCTTTCACTCTCGCAATGTCGTGATCGATAGCTTAATGTGAAAACGGCCTAAAAAGTGTTTAAGCGCAAAATACCTGTAGGGTTAACATGCGCGTCACGAGAAAATTTTGTCTACCCATTTACTCGTTAATTTGCATGAGATTTCACGAGTAATTTTTTTTTTATTGAAATCAATAAGCCGTTCTCGTGGTTGATAGCGATCTGAATTTGGCTTGAGCTTGGAGCAAATTGTCCATTGACGTTTCACTCGCATCACATTGTCGGTGTCACTAATTAATTAGAGAAACACACTTTTTCTTTTTAACCTGGTGAACTGTACGCTACCAGTTCTTTTCAGTTGCGAAGCTAGTTTATTTGAATGGCCTGAGAGTCTGGATTGATACAGCTTGCTTATGTACACGATTTCTTGTTTTACCGTAAATGGGTAGACAAAATTTTCTCGTGACGCGCATGTTAGCCCTACTGGTCACAGTAATATTATACTTACCGCAATAACAGGTATGAGTACTCCCAAATTGCCGGCGCTGCCTGAAGCCTTCAATACGGGGGCGGGCGATCGATCGGTGGCTCGTTCGCCCCCTAGACCGAGTTGCACGAACAGTTCGAGCAAACGAGTGAGGAGGTCGAGTCGAGCGACGGTCCCCCGAACGTTTGCTGCTATGTTCGCTAATGCGTTGAGTACTGCGCCAGATACGTGCCTAAAAATAACATAAAAATATTTAACAAAGTGACTTTGTAGTGTACGATAAAAAGTAAAAAAAACTATACCAAATTTTTTGTATTTTTTATGTTCTTCGTTTGTTTTATGTGACACTGCCATACCGCTTTTAAGTTAGCCCACTACCATCTTAGACTACATCGTCACTTACCATCAGGTGAGATCGCAGTCAAGGACTATCTTGTCATAGAATTAAAAAAAACTTCGCACCTTAAAGCGGAGTGTTAGCAGTCCCCCATTAGGTAGACCGACGACATCAGAAGTGCCGTAAGGAGCTAGATGCAGTCGAGACAAGACCATAGCGGGTTAACTTGGAAGGGGAATGCCCTTCCAAGTTAGCCCGCTACCATCTTAGACTACATCGTCACTCGCTATCAGGTGAGATCACAGTCAAGGCTAACAAAACGGTCATCGAAAAAAAAAAAAAACTCACCGATATTGCTTCCTATCATCAGTGTGTTGGTAGGCGGCACTGGCGGCTTCCACGGTGATGACGGTGAACATGCGCATGATTTCATCGTGGGCGGGGCCCTCGGGGCTGGCCAGCGCCATGCAGCCCAGCTGATCCACGATAAGCGTGTCCAGGGACGACGGGGAGCGGCATAACCTTGAAAGTTAAAAAAAAAAAAAAAAATTGAAATTGTTTGTTTCAACGACTTCAAAAGGTGCTGATAAACTTGAGCATTCACTTGTAATGAGCATTCGTGCGAATGTTACATCACAAAAAAATACGAGAACATTTTAGCGAGCATTCTAACGAGCGTTCTGGCGAGCTATTTCTTCTGTTCTTGTAGTTCTGGCTATTTTTCTTTTTCTTTTTTTTAACATAACCAATGAGTACAAATGTAGCACACGCGACCGTCAAGTCTGACATCTTCATGAATAATTGACGAGCATCAAATAGAGCGTTCGCTAGAATTCTCAAGATGTTAGTAGCAATATTTGACTCTATGCTTGGCTCGGCTCGTTGTTTAGTTCGACAAACATAAAAACGGCGAATGCTCGATGTTCTGTTACAACTGAATTCTCAAGTCTATCAGCACCTAAAGAGGCAATAATCGAGATCGGATTATTTTTTTTGCATAAAAAAGTCTCTTACTGTACCTGACGGCTGATTCTGTAACTCAGTGCCTGTCAACGACGATAGGCATTTTTTATCCATTGAAGGCTTGAAGAGAAATGTCATTTACTATTTCATACTAAACCTTCAATGGATAAAAAGTATATGTCAGTGGCTTTCATTTTTTGATAGGCACTGAGTTACAGAATCAGGGGGCTATAAATGGCAAACGGTCCTTAAAGACTTAAGAATCTTAGCGATTTATGAATGCACTCGTTTCAGAACGTGAGAATTCATGGCAGTTTCGACACTTATAATCTATCAGCGTTGTCGAGATGCGCAAACTCATACTACATCTATTTTTCTATAAACAAGCTATTAATCTTTAGCGACTTTCATAAACTAGGAAGTTTATTCAAATTTCACTCGAGTTTTCTCTTCCTCATCAACCGATAGATGTATACAGCTGGAAAAAGATATCTAGCATGAACTTCCACAGGCCTAGGGCTTGTGCTGTCTCATTCCACAGACCTAGCGCTTGCGCCAACATGTCACCTCACATCCGCTAGTTATTCATAAATTCATACCTCTGTTGAAAAAATTGTAGGATGGTGTCCGTTGTTTTCGGCGTGTCTTTCAAAGCTACAGCGACGTGTCCCAACATTATCACTATATTTGTGCTGATAAGTGATGATTCGCTGTAACAATCGATTTTAACATAGTGACGATCGCAATCACCTCTTTAATTTATATCAAACTAGTTGATGCCCGCGGCTTCGCTCGCGTGGATTTATTTCTTCAAACTCTTTGATTTTCTGGGATAAAAATTTGCCTTTGTCACTCTCCCGGTCCTCCACTATACCCATGCAAAAAAATCACGTAGATCCGTTGCTTTATTGCGGCGTGATTGAAGGACAAACCAACAAACAAACACACTTTCGCATTTATATATTAATAAGGATAAGGACAAGGATAAGGATAAAGATTTTGAAAAAATGTATTAATTTATAATGACTAATTTCAATTGAATAATTTTATGTTGTATCTAATTGAATAACATTCATAAGAGCTTATGTATTAACTAGTTTTTAGCCGTGACTTCGCTCACGTTAAGATCGATTTTTCTAACCCCTAGTTTAGCCCCTCAGGGGTTGGATTCTCAAAAGTCCTTACACAAGCCTAAAACCCAAAAATATTTATAAGAAAAATGTAGGAGTAGTAGAATATCTTACCTGTCACTAGTCTCGGCAGTGAACAGTCTGTTACTGACAGATCCAACCAAGGCGGGAACACAGAAAGGGTCCACGGTGAGCGCAGCTTCCAGCGCGACGCACAGATTCTCGATGGCCGCATCGCGGAGTTTCTCGAACGGCGTCGACTTCACTGGCACACCCGTGTCCGTCAGATTCTGGTGTTCTTTGCCTTGAACTTTAAATATACAATTATGTTTTTTGTCATTACAAAAGGAGATACATTCAATCCAAGCATCTGTGTATTTTTTTTTTTTCAAAAAAAGAAAATATGAAAACTTCAAAGTTATATGAAACTCCGTCGCCGAAATCAAAAGTATGGTTGGAGAGCAAGGTTGGTTGGTAACTTAGGTTAGTGACTTTCTCAAAGTTGCATGGCATCCAGCGGCCCACAAGATTTGTAATAACTTATTACATACATTGTAATATTATGTCTTGCGGACTTTTGTAAAAACGTAGTCGGGTTAGATGTTATATTACATATTAGAATAATATGCTTTGTCCGTAGCAAGTATTTAAAATGGACTTACGTGAGGCTTTCATATGTTCCTTCCCAGTTTTCTCTAGTTCAAGTTTGTGCAATTTAAAAAGTATAGGCGACGGCGTTACTAAGAAATCTCGCAAACAATATATCGATGTATTCGCTATTGTTGGAAACTTTGTTGCTAATTTTCCTAGTCCCTGAAATAATTAATGGCATTAATATATTAACATAACTGATGTATTTGAGGAGTAACAGATGAAAATATATATTATCCCAGAAAAGTAAGAGAGTTCCCGCGGGAATTAAAAAACCTTAATCCACGCGAACGAAGTCGCGGGCATCAGCTAGAAAATATATTAAACCAGACAATGCCCGCGACTTCGTCCACATGGATTAAGGTTTTGTAATTTCCGCGGGAAATCTTTAATTTTCCGGGATAAAATGTAGCCTATGTTTTAATCCTGGGTAAGGGCTATCTCCATTTCAAATTTCAGCCAAATCGGTTTATCCTTTATGGCGTGAAGGAGTAACAAACATACACACACACACGTACAAATTTTCGCTTTTATAATATTAGTGTGATAGTGTGATCCGGGATAAAATGTAACTTATGTTTTAATCCTGGTTAAGGGCTATCTCCATTTCAAATTTCAGCCAAATCGGTTTATCCTTTATGGCGTGAAGGAGTAACAAACATACACACACATATACAAACTTTCGCCTTTATAATATTAGTGTGATGTGATGTGATGTGATATAGTGTGATGTAAAATGGTATCTTAAATTGTACTTACTTCGAGACAAACCATTAGTAAGGGCATGTGAGCCAATATCAATTTATGATTGTGATTGGAGTTAATTTTTTCCGTCAATCTTCCGCACAGGGAATCAGCACCTACGGAAAGAATGTCCATTTTCATAAATATAAATATGTAAAATTAATTTAAAACTACTAACAACTTTCTACAAGCAACGACTATACATACTTCATATTTGTTCGACAACTTTTGAAAACATTTTTTTTTTTCATACAAAAATAAAAAGTTCAATTTTTTTTTTCTTCATTCAGTTTAGTTAAAAGTCGTTGAACAAAAGCTATGTAGAATAATGTACAGAAATCGCCTGTTGAAAATTGCTGTAATTTTAAAATTAACCTCAAATAAATATGGATTCGCAGGCAAATCGTGTGCATGCTTCTAATATTACTGTAAAATCGCAAATTCCTATGAGATGAGATATTTCATGTATTTCATAGTTTTAAGAATGTAATTCTAACGACTTTGTTATTAAGGTGTAGGCTGTCTGAAATACACATATAGCTTTCGATGGACTCCATACAATCGAAACTATAGACTGTTAGTGGTAATTATCTAAATTGTATAACTTTTTTTGTATCAAGCAAGCCATGAATATGCATGAGACCATAGGTTATAATACATCACAAATATATTATAATACTAGCTGATGCCCGCGACTTCGCCCGCGTGGATTTACTTTTTAAAATCCCGCGGGAACTCTTTGATTTTCCGGTATAAAAAGCCAAATGCCTATGTCACTCTACAGGTCCTCAACTATACCCATGCAAAAAATCACGTCGATTCGTAGCTCTGTTGCAGCGTTATTGAAGGACAAACCAACAAACACACTTTCGCATTTATACATTAAGTAAGAATTTGCATTTACTAATATACATGGCTACAGTGTGCTGATCGCAATTCTATTCTGTATTAAAATTTTATATACGTCTATTTTGCGGCTCACTTAATGCAAAAAATGAAACTCATTTGGGAATTCCTCATAATTAAGCTATCTAAAAGACGATTAGAATTTGTGTATGTACAAAAAATCGCACTTTATTATTCATGAATGGGAAAACTAGTTACATGATAATTCAGTTCGTTTGTTAGTAACAAGGGGTAACCCTCAAACCTTACTTCAATAATACCTATTGAAATAGTTAAAGCGTTTAATAGAGCCGGCACGTCATAATCGTCGTCAACTGGAAATCATTATAATAAGTATCAAATAATTGTTATAAAATAATACGAGTACGTACCACGGTTATTTTTTTAGTTGGGATTGTCGATATTTCGATCCAATTGCATGGATCGTGGTCAAGACGAGACTGCGGTATTGCGAGACGTCAAGTTGAAGCTGTCATGGTTAGAATCTATCGAAATATCGACAATCCCAACTAAAATAATTACCGTGGTACGTACTCGTATTGTTTTGTAACAATTATGTCATTAACCTACAAATCAAATCTAAAATCTTAAGTATATAGATAACATAAAAACGGTAAGATTTTATTTGTATCAGATTAGACCTATCGAAAATAGACGCTTCAGTAAGAGGTTAGAGCTTTTAAGAATAGTATAAATAGAAGATATTACTGACAAAGAATAGAAAAGTTTAATTAATGTCATCTTGTCAAACGTGAGTCGTATAGTTCTTTCAACTCACGAAGGCACATGGCTCATGGTTGTGTGCGTGTCGTATCTGTATAAGTGTGAGCGAGAGCTTGCTCGCGCCTGACCGCTCCCACAGGCACGCACACTTACGCAATGTGCATATACACGACGTAACCACAAGTAAAGCGCCCGTAACTTCGTGAGATAAACGTACTATAACATCAACATGCTGTGATCTACATAACATATTAAAATTAGATGAAGTCTAAATTTTGTATACACATTCTGTAAATTAAAATAAATTGACAGCTCTAATATAATTCTATCCTTGTCTTGAGAGAACATTGTAAAAAGAATGGCACTAATTTAAGATTTCATATTCATATTCAGTCTGAAATAAATGATTTTATTTACCCCATATATATATAATTCCATATTGTAATTAAGTGGGAACACCGTCGAAGGGAGATGATTCCACAATTTGGTAGTACGTGGAAAAAAAGATCTGGAGCAACGGATGGTCGAAGTGTTCCAGGCACCCAGGTGGTGAGGGTGATGTAATGATAAAATTTAAATAGTCTGAAAATTTGAATTACCTGTCTCGTCACCAATAGCCCATACAAGAAGGTCGACACAAGCGGAATTCGCCATGACATTTACTTTAAACTTATTCACAGTGGCAAAGTTACTCTCCCTGTCCTCTTTCTCAGACGCATCGTGGTGTCGACTCTGTAGTTCTGTCTGGCCACTGAGGAATAGGCATTTGACGAATTCCTGCCAACATTTTAGAAATATTCAGGATATACATATTACATCGACTTTCGGATAACATACTCTTACAAACACAGAATAGCGTGGAGGATTTACGTGTCTATATTACTTTGTCAAATTATGGATATGAATCCAATTGTAGTAGGTACTTATTGCTTAGAGGTCTATATTATGAGAAATTTCTTTTACTAATGGACCAACCAATTTTGACCCGATGACATTCTCGATGTTGCCATAAATCTAAGTTATTGTTTGGCCACATAAACTGCGCTGAACACAAAAATATATCGAGATAGAACGGTTATCTTTTTTTTTCTTTTCTTTTAGAAAGACCAAACTGAACTTGACTGATTCTCCTCTCCCCTAAAAATAAGTGAAAATTTGTGTTAGGAATGGGTACGACAATAGTGCAACGGTGGGGTTGAACCTGCGACTTTTCAATTTTTAGCCCGCACCTTTAACCATTGGGCTATTGAGGCTTTGATCTTCTACCTACTCTTTTATTAAAGATCTGATTCCATCGCCGACCCTACAGCGGACACGGAAACTCTTAAAATAAGAGTTTAGGCTTTCTGATCAACTATGCCATGTGTGTTGCTAGAAATATTGTTTTTATTGAAAATAAACACTCCCTTGTGCAAGGAAATTCCTCCTCTTTTGAGATTAATTACTAAACTTGGAAAAGTGTAATATAGCATTTTGATGGGATTTTATTTTCATTTGATTTGAAAACTTGCACTGTATTGCAAATTGTTGGCAAGCGTACCCGACCCAACTTTCCGTTCTATCTTGATATATTTCTGGCTCTTAGTAAAATATACGGGTCATCGGGCCAAGTATGTATAAGTACAAAAGTTGCAAAAGCGAATTTTATTAAATATCCTATTTAAACACCAGCACAAATCAGATGTTCGGGTACCAGCTGTCTCAAGTCATATACGCATTATTTTAATAACACAAAATTGCCTATAGGACATTCACTAATAGCTTCGACAAATGAGACAAAATTGCAATAGCATTATTTCAGTTTTAATATTATGGACACTAGAATATTATCGATTAATATTAAACACAAATACTACCTACTTAAAAATTTAAAAGACAAAAATCGTGGGTATAAAACTCTAGGAAGACATTTACTACGTGGAATAATCTAAGTTCTATACTATATACAGACTGCTTTAAAATAATATAGGTACATACTTGGCATAAGTATTCTGCCTTTACCTGAATTAGTTTGGCGCCCTCAAGTTGATAGTACAATAAAAGTGGAAAAATTAAGAAAGTTTATTTTAAAATTACGACGGAGAAGTTTTGGGGTCAAAAATATCGAAAACTAGTAAAATGACATGAATGAATGAGAAGAAAATATACGAAGATTATCCTAGAGGAATACTGATAGTTTTGCCAAATACTGAGGCTGAGATAATATAGAACATACTTTGACTTTACTGTGATATTACTTTAGTGTTATAAGACATACTAGAAACTAACCGCGGCCTCTTTCCCGCAGGTTTCATATTTATTTCCCTTTCGATTTTTTTTTTTGTTATTATAAGATAGGCTTGCTCTTGACGACAATCAATAATGGAAAGCAGAATATAATTAAAAAGATAATAATAAAAAATAGTCATTACATCCTAATCACCAGTGAAATCAATTATTTGGTAACAAACTATACTCCTTTATGATTGTTAGTGTAGAAAGCAAAATGTTATTGATTTGTCTGTTTTAACTAAATCTCAGAAAAGTCAAAGTTCGCTCTATAAATCACTAAATACTTAAGAGCGTCCTAAAGTCCAAATGCTATCTTATTATTTTCGTTGTTTGTGCAAAATGTCAAAAACGAAGGCCAGCGGCAGACAGTTCCAGAGAAAAATTACGCTCGGAATTTCCTTTTACGTTTTTCCGTGCAAATACGGCCATCTTTATAATTTCAATTTATGTACTGACACGTGACAAACCCCAGGACACGGGTACACCTAATATATCTAGACTCCAGAGGCTTCATAAGATATCTTCTTCTAACTTGGATACAACTTATCACCAATAAAATTACTTTGCAGCGGAATTTCCGTGTATAATTTTCCGCTAGATTTGTCCCTGGGCTAAAACGACTAGAGAACTCTTTAAGTTCTTGTATTTGGCCACGTTTAGGAAAGGAAGAGGGTTCGAATCATTTTTAAGAACAAAATATCATGGGTGAAAACCCATCTGCCCACATCTCATAAACATGCAGACAAGTTACCACATTGGATGCAGTCTAGAACTTAAATCGGGTTGAAACAAAATAAGCAACTTACTTGTACATCCTTGGTAAATGGACCGGGCAAATCCTTTTGGTCTTGCAGAATATCTCGCAAAAGAGTCACCATAACTAAATTGAGCGTCTCAGAAAACGATTTATATGGGAAAACCTGAAATTAAAACAAGTTTAATTGGTATATAATATTACTAGTTGCTACCCGCGACTTTGCTCGCGTGGAATTAGTTTTTAAAATCTCGCGGCAACTCTTTGATTTTCCGGGATAAAAAGTAGCCTATGTCACTCTCCCAGTCCCCATTATAGTTGACTATACTCATGGAAAAATCACGTCGATCCGTTGCTTTGTTGCGGCGTGATTCAAAGACAAACCAACAAACAAACACACTTTCGCATTTATAATATTAGTACGGATTTAAGGGCAAACATATGAATTTGAGAAGTATATGTTCAGTCTATCATTGCTCTCTTAATGATATGACAACTTATATCTCGTCACATCTTTAAAAGATCATTTCATATCAGAATAAGACTTAATAATGGTCCTCAAACTCAGGTTTATTCCTGTAGTTCCAAGGGTCCCATGCTGGAATTACCAAATTTATAATTTCTGAATTGTCTCTGGTCTGGTCTGGTGGAAAACTTTGGCCGTGGTTAGCTACCACCCTACCGTCAAAGACGTGCCGCCAAGCGATTTAGCGTTCCGGCACTATGGCGTGTAGAAACCGATGAGGCGTTTGGGTTGAATGTACACTTCCATACTCCTTTTAAGTTAGCCTGCTACCATCTTAGACTGCATCGTCACTTACCATCAGGTGAGATCGTAGTCAAGGACTTGGACGTAGGGAGACGCTGGATGCAGTCGAAACAAGACCTATCATGTTCCTATAAGAGACTTAAGTCTAGCAATAGACGCCTGAAACTCGATGTGTTACTCAATCAAGGATCTTATTATGTAACGAGATACCTGTATTTGACTAGAAGCGAAAATATCTTCGGCTTCCTCATCCAAAAACGCCAACAGATCTTTGGTCAATAATTTCTTCGCCAGCGACAGAATCGACTGGAGATACGTCACGTAAAACTGTACACTGATCCTTTTCTCTGGAGATTCCGAATACCTCATGTATGGAAACTGGTTGAAGCTTGACCCGAATTTGTGGAAGAAGTACGTCGTCGGGTCGTATGGGACTGAATTGTAACTATGGAAGGAGCCTCGTTTTAAAGTTCCTCCTGTGCTATCGACTGTGTCGTTTCCGTTTTCAACTATAACCTCATTGTTCGGGTTGAGATTCCCCGATAAAGACCTGGGTATGATGGGGCGAAACTGATTGAACTTCCTCTTTTTGTCTAAAGTGGAGTACTCAAAGCTAGGCTCAGGTTCTTTAGTTTTTACGGGACTACTCGGTTGGGGGAACAACCGGCATAATAAAGGAGGTTCAACAGTCGCGTACCGTCCCATAGATCTCGCTAGACCTATTAAAATTGGCAGCGTACTCTTGCACAATTGAAGTTTGGATACGGAGAGGTAGTCCCTGCTTTCGTGGCAGTTGTTTATGACTTTTGTTAGGTTTGACATAAGCTCTATTTGTGCTGTGATGATTTCCTCTCGAAGGTTGGGCTGTTTTCGTGCAACGTCAGAGAGCAGCGTGTTGAGGCAAAAGCTGAATTTTTCGGACATTGGTATACCTGAAATGGATAGAAAACAAGGGTAAAAGTTTAAAAACATCCGTCATATTGATTTTGAAAAAAAAAAAGGAAAATTCGTCGCTTATTTATGTATGATCACGGATATCTTTTCGCAGAGTCGTCCGATTTCGATGATTTTTTTAATGGTCATCACCTCGAAGTTGGTCCCATTTAAATTTGAAAAAGAAATTCTACCTCTAAGGATAATCACAAACGGTTTTCGCGATTCTATCACGCACATCTTTGTACTGGGTTACTGGGTACCGCCGAAGTAATTTTTTTCGTTTAGCTTTAATTTAGATTCACTAACAGTCTTTTCATCAGAAACACTATTAAAAAAAGAACATTAACATAAAGAACTGATTCAGACTATTATGAGAACTTTTTTAGAAAAGGCTAAAATTCCAAAATGTTTGGATAGATAGACATTAAAACCATTAAAGGAACCAGGAACTAATTTAAAATAAACTGTTGTTAAAAATAATTACGAAACTGTAATAATTTCTATAAACGCGATGACATTGTACGAAACCAACTCATTCGGTGTTAATGACACAAAAAATTATCTGCACATCACCTACATGAAAAACACACATAATTGTTTATAACAACTGAGTATTAAGCCTACAACATAATAGAAATACGCCTGTCAGTGTTAAGTTTTTTACAAAAATATTGCCTTTTAAAATAATATACAAATACATAAACAGTCTAACATTTAAATACCGATGGTAATAACCTTATGTTTAATTCTAATTAAAATAATGCGTTTCAGGCGTTTGGATATGGTCCTCCGAGCCGGATCTATCCTACATTCTAACTATTCAAGTAGATATGATAGAGTGCAGTTAGGGATATGCTAACAAAACTGATACCACCAATCCACCAATACTTGATTCTGAGTGGCTCTGCGATGAAATTTTTTACAATATCGATAACAAGATGATAAGTGTAACCTCTACAACATTTTCATTACACTCTGTATAGTTACTTAACCTACGCATACGCAGACGCATTCGCAGCAAAAGCTAGTCACTAATAAAAAGGTTTAACTGACCATGTAATTATTGTTTCTTTTACAACATTCTGGTAAAGATAAACACTCGTGTAAATAGTGTTAAGTGGTCCTCCCTCCGGTTTTCCGGGTTTATCAAAGTATTTATATGCGGCTAAATTAAGCGACAATTCATTGCTATCATAACGAGAGTTCGTTTGGAGACGATTGTTTGTAAAAATGTTTAAATTGTATGCTGTAACGGTTTTAGCTTTAATGCTTATTGGAAATGTGAGTCTTCGGAATTGATTCAGCTGTATGAATTTTCATAATTAAGTTAATTATTGAGTCTAGAATAACAAGCTTATTAGTTTAAGTGCCCTCACAATACTTTTATTAAAGTGTTTTACCTACATGGTCACTCTATGGCCCTCATAATAAGGCTCAAGGTAACTCACTGACAGCGAAAAAAGCTATCCCTATATCCCTAGGGGATCAAAAATCTGAAATGAGATTCCTATGTAAACCAGAGTATGTCGGTTACTGTGGTTCTCCTAACTACTGGCTCAGCGAGTCAATATCTAAAATCTATATAGGTACTCCTATATAGGTTCTCCGCAAATAAGGTGTTCATAAATCTCGCAGGGATACTCTGAGCATAGCTCTCTCTATCGCCTTGCGTGATCCTGAGCTTTCTTATGAGGCCCCTAGTTAGCGACTATGTTTCAGATCCATAAGTCATCACTGGCAACTCTGTGCACTCAGTGCTAGAAGACTTTGGTCTTCGAGCACTGAGGTACTTTTATCTACTAAAATGATGAATTGTCTTTTATTTTCAGATTGAATTTGCTAATGGGCAAGGAAAGGGTAAAATTCTTTAATTTATTAACGTTGTTGTACAGAGAATAAGGAATTCCCTGCGGAGGATTTGGACGTGGGATTTTTTTTAATTTCTGAATTGTAACTGGTCTGGTCTAGTGAGTGGCTTTGGTCGTGGTTAGTTACTACCCTACCATCAAAGGCGTTGAAACCTATTATATCCTTTACAAACAAATTGAAGTTTGCGGTCCAAAACAAAAGGGATTTGCTTTCGAGGCGGCCGATTAATTTAACCAAATAAATATTATATGATTCCTAATAGGTACAGAACACTTTTACCTATCCCAAAAAATGAACATATTTTATTTTTAATTTACTTTTCTAGGTGGCGTTGGAGGGGAGTTTGGTGGTAAGTAGGTTTTAACTCAAAAGAAAAAGTCGTATTTAATAATAATCAACAAGGATGTAGGCATACAGATGAGTGCAATTTGCTATGAATGATTCCAAAAATAATATTAAATAATCCTGAATGTTTGCTTTAAATGTATATTTTTCATTTTCTTTACAGTTGGCGCGGGCTTTAATATGGGTGCGTATAACGGACAAAATATTATTATAATATGATTCTTTTCCTAAAAATTGTAGTGGAGATAGCCTAGAGGT
Source organism: Hipparchia semele (assembly GCA_933228805.2). NCBI lineage: Eukaryota > Metazoa > Arthropoda > Insecta > Lepidoptera > Nymphalidae > Hipparchia > Hipparchia semele. The sequence continues at coordinate 3,160,498 of OW121719.1, forward strand.
TCACTCATCCTTCCTTTGCCCTCCTTTTTGGGGGATACCAGGCACGCATCTCTTACTTTTGTGAGTTATATGTGTTTTAAGTAACTACAAGATTTAGAAGAGAGAAGAATTAGAAGATGAATTGAATGAATGTCGAGTCTATTGGAGTGAAGGAGGGATGTGGCGTGCCTCTTTTTTATCCACTGAATCCTGCTGAACAAACAAACGGAAACGATCTGCAATTGCAAAGTTCTTGCACAATTTCTGGTTTGGCGGATTACTTATAGCACAAAAATTTTGCTGTCTTGTACATCCTTTAAAGTGACTGGTGATTAATTATATTACTTTTTATGTAGGTGGAAATGTAGGTGGTGGAGGTGGTGGAGGTGAAAATGGTGGGGGTGCGAAAGGTTAGTGGAATTTGATTGATTTGATTAGCTGCCGATTTTTTAACAAAGAATAGTACAACACGCAGTCACTTATAGTAAAATAATATTTAATTAATAAATATTATCTTATTTTTAATATATTCAATATTCATAATATTATCTTTACTTTACAGGTCAAGCTGGGGCAGGTTTTAGTTTTGGAGGTAATAAAAAACTTTCTATTCTAACTTGTCTAAGTACTAGTTTAATTAATTTCAATAATAATAATAAATAAATATAGCTTAACAGCAATATCATATATAGCATACCAGCATCATAAATGTGAAAAGGAACTTTGGCTGTCTGCACATTCCAGGCTTAGTCTCTGAACCAATCATGGTACAGAAAGAAAGAGGTTTTATCCTAACACATACATTTTTTACATGTAACAAATGATGTCCACAAAGATTATGAATGTTTTATCTAAAATTATGACACATAAAATTAATTTTTATTTAATTTACTAAAAAGTTGAATACCTAAATTAATACATTAGGGATAAGCTGTCCTTGTGTCCTTTATAATATTATGTTGTAGTTAAAGTTTTGTACAAAATAAATAAATAAATTGTTTCAGTTGGTGGGCAAGTAGGAGGTGGTGCAGGAGGTCAGGGTACCAAATAATTGCAATGATTATATGGTTTACAGTGTTTCAGTAAGTTTATATTTTGAAGTGTTTTTTGTAGGTTTATCCTTCAACTAGCTGTTGCCCGCAACTTCGTCCGCGTGGATTTAGTTTCTAATAAACCCGTGGCAACGCTTTGATCTTCCGGATAAATAAACAGCCTTCGGTTCGGTTCTTGTTCGGTTCTCGTCGGGTGACCGCCTTCGACCACCGACTTACCGCATCGCGTTGTTCGCCCGCGCTATTTTTTCTTTTTGCTCTGCTTCTAAGAGTCATACCGAGATATTGAATAGCCTATAACCTTCCTCAATAATTGGGCTATCAGATACAAAAAGAATTTTTCAAATCCGACTGATAGTTCCAGAGATTAGCGCATTCAAAAAACAAACTCTTGCACTTTATTATATTAGTATAGATTACGCAATAACAGATTGACACAATTTTTGCATGGGTATCGTAGAAGACTTGGAGAGTGGCATAGGCTTCATTTTATTCCGAAAATGAAGAGAGTAAAAATAGATCCCGCTGCATTTTTATAAAGCTTACAAAGTCTCAGGCAAAAGCTAGTATGTAATATTTATGAAAAAAGAGAATCTAAAATATACCTTACAGCTTCTAAATATTTTATAGTAATGTTTTGTTTAGTAAAACAAAACTTTTTGTTACAGGTTCAATGCTAATTTATGTTAATGCCTGGACATAAGACTACAATTTAAGCATTTAAAATAAAATTGTTAATTTTGTAATAAACACTTAAATTTTTTCCACATAGTTCATTTATGCAAACCTATAAAGGAAGGCAAAAAATATTATGTACAAACATGTCTTTTTCTAGCTTGATCCAACCTAGATTTCATTGGTTCTTTCCATCATTGACTACCATCAAGCACAAGCCTGTGCAACTTATTTCAAATTTTAAGAGTCACTCATTCCTAAACAATGGAGTGTAATTTAAAGGCAGTCACTGAAAATCAGCGTTGGGACACCTGGCACCCAAAGCATTGAAACTTGACGGCTTCGCCAGTTTTAAGTCTGTGAGGGTAGGAGCTCCAACACAAGCTGAGTAACTCACTTTTGGTAGCATTACACTGCTGTACAAAGTAACGATATCTAATACCTGTCATAGCTGTGTTTTTAAATTTTGATTTATTTTGTATATTTTTGTGTTTATTGCTAACAATAAAGATATTTCTATTCTATTCTATTCTAATTATATCATACTTTCGAAAAATAAAATCATACTTACGATCATTATTTTTAACTCTATACATAGGCTCCTCAAACTGTGCATTAGTGAGGCACTTCAGTACTTTCAGAAAGTATGGCAGCAACTTGTCCTGATGCTGTAGACCACTTTGTAGGAAGTATAGCCCTAGAGCGATGCTGGCTTCTTGACTCCGCGGTGTGACTACAAAGCTTGAGCTGGCTTGTGGGCAGAGCATGAATAGAGTATTCACCTGAAATAAGTCAAATATTCATGAAATCAATATCTTTATCTCAATGAAAGTAAGTAATGAAATTAATAAAATGAACTGAAATATTTCATTCAGTATCTAGAGTAAGTAGAGTAAGCACAGCATAATTAGGGATTAATTTTAAAATAATCAATGATTTCTAGTGAATGGTGAATTTATATTCAACTTTAATTTCACCAAGAGGAAAATGCTAATGCTCTCTAAACTGCATACTGTAAAGCTATGAAAGGAATATTACCTAATCGACTTATTGACCACAACTTTGCATAAGCATATGGGCTTAAAATGAACTGATTTTTCAGGATAAAAGTACCGTTTGTACTATATTTTTTCCACAGTTGAGCATTGAAAATGTAATAGATAAAGAGTTAGTCAGCCTCACTTTCAAAGTAATATCATTTAATTAGTAAATGGATATTTTAAACTATACCTACCTTATCATTTTTTTTTATCGAAGTTACTAACTAGCAATAATTTTAATATAAGAAATTAATAGGTACATAATGCATTAGAAAGGAAAGAAAGCTTAATAATATGGATAAGTGACCCTGAACTGTGGAATGACGATATCAGCTTATGTCATATTTTGATGATATCATATTCATATTGAAATAATATTTTAAAAATTCTCAGAGGGTGGCCATTTCAGCAAGTATGAAATAGATCTAATTTCACTCGATAAGTTCGAAGAAAAGTACATTTTGTTAAGACAACAAAATAATAAACAGGATCGATGTTTTGCAACCAACCTTTTCCCATGGTGTAGGGTTGATGCAGGACAGACATCTCGCCAAATGCTGCACAGTCTGCCTGAAAAACTCGTTTTCGTCCATTTTTCGGTTTGTTTTCTTTCAATGTTGTATCATTTTCTTATTTGTGAAATTAGAAAAACATTAAATTCAGCCCACAATTAACATTCACTAACTTTGACAATTTGTAACCAAATGACACTGACAGTGACACTGCGACTGACATTTACAGCGGATCGATTGCGGAAAAACTGCAAAATGATTGCTGCGGTCTCAAAGTATTTTAGCAGCAAACGTTCTTGCTGCAACAATGCTTAACGACTGCTGAGCGATACCTAAGAAAATATAAACCATTCCATTGTTAACGGTAACGGTCTTCGATTATTCAAATTTTGTTTGTTGGATGGAAAATGGAAACTTACCTTGTCAACTTTTAGCCAAGAGATAATACCACAAACATATAAGAGTTATATGTTTGTGGATAATACCTACTAGCGAAGTGATTATATTCTCTTGGAATAATAGTTGATATAATATGTACTCATTCACTACTATACTCCAAGTGGAAGCAATGAGTTTTTTTATAAGATGGAAGCAAAGCCACCTGTGTCCTATATTTATACGTAAACGCGTGTTGACTAAAAGGTTAACTAGCTTAAAATAAAATTATGTAAATAAAAATATTTTATTAACCTACCAATTTATAGAAATACATGAAATCGAAACAAATTACACAATATAATTTCATATCATTAATAAAAAATGACGTCAACAAAGTATAATAAAACTATAATTACAATAATATAATAATAATCATTACGCGAACACATGGCTTTCTTTAATTAATTATTTTTATTCTAAGTTCACATTTTTGTCAAATCTTTATAACCGAACTGTAATTTGATATATTAATAGCGCCACGGAGAGTTTTCTTTTGAAGATTCTGAAACAATAAAATAGCAATATTATGTAGAGTAATTTATAGAAATAATTTTATATCTTTTGCTCAATTTCAAAAGAATTTAACTGCAAGCAATTGCATATCATATGCTTCAATGGTAAAGGAAAACATCGTAAAGCAACCTGCATGCCTGAAATTTCTCCATAATGTTCTTAAAAGTGTGTGAAGTCTGTTTTGTTGGATACTGTAAAGCATACATAGTGTAAAATTAGATAACGCAGCCTCTTAAGGTGGTTTGATCCGGTCAGCGGTCACATCAGCGCCTATAGATGGCGTAGATTTTGTAATTAGACTTATTTTATTTTTTTTATGAATGAAAATGTAAATATTTTTTTAAAATAATATGGTTCCCGGTTGTAGCGGTATATTTGTAATATATCCAACTACGTTTCAGATGTATTTTAATTTTCAAAATACTTTCATTTGTCCTGATATAAATAAAGTATATTTAGCAGCAGTGCTGCTACCACCGCGTGATTATCAGTACAAATGAAAGTATTTTGAAAATTAAAATACATCTGAAACGTAGTTAGATATATTACAAATATACCGCTACAACCGGGAACCATATTATTATAAAAAAATATTCACATTTTCATTCATAAAAAAAATAAAATAAGTCTAATTACAAAATCTACGCCATCTATTGGCGCTGATGTGACCGCTGACCGGATCAAACCACCTTAAATTCGGAATAGGCTTTCAGGGCCCTTTTGAAGCCTCATTAGCTCAACTGTTGAAGGTGCGGACTGAAAACTGAAAGGTCGCAGGTTCGAACCCCACCTGTTGCACTATTGTCATACCCACTCCTAGCACAAGCTTTCCGCTTATTTGGAGAGGATATTATTCAACTTGAGCCTGGCTGATATTCTTTAAAAAAAAAAAACACAATATCAGTTCATAAAGTACCTTTTTAAAGATGTTAGCCATCAGTAAGTTAGTTTTCTTGATGTTTTCCTTTTTAATCTCCTCTTTTTTCTGTACAACCTCTGGAAGTGATTTGTAAATTTTCTCTGAGTGTTTTTTCATGTCACGTTCACTCATAAATTTTGGTGCAACTAAAAACACAAATTAAATCATCAATTACATGCTCTAAATTATATTGATATTGTACTGTTGAAAAAATGTTATTATTGTCTATTTTTCCTTAGCTGTCTTAAAAGATAAACAAATATCAAAAAAGGTTTCGGAGAAACGCAGTACCGATGAATGTAACCGGGTGCTTACGACTTTCTGCGAGAAACCACGTGTTTAGCTTTTAACATGGTCAATATAAGAATATTGTGACTCACCTTTTTTTCTTCTCAATTCATCACCAAGAGCTCTAGCAAAATCTTTTAATTCAGATTCGCTAAGAGCATTCAATGCTTGTTGGCGGTCCAATTGCAGTGACAGCAGTTGACGTTTGGCTTTGCGCTCGTTTGCTCTGCAAAAATAAACAGCAGCTATTGACTTCACTCAATGTTAGAGAGGGAGCCACATCCTAAAGCTAACTTACAATTAATGCGTATGACCCCGCCCAATGTTAGGTATGGAGTAACTACTGTGGGAATCCTTCAGGAATCTGCGTCGGTGTCATAAATCAAAAGCTGAGCTCGCAAATTTCTGAACAGTCTTGTGTAAAAGTACATGTAAATATAGGACTCACCAACTTTTGTCACTTCATTTTGAACACAATGGATACTATTGTACGCACAGGCATTACAGTTACTTATTGGTACACCTAGAACAATCCTTTATTTTATTTAACTACTTTTAATTATAACAAGTACATGAAATGCAAAATGTATTTATTAATCAAAATGTAAAGTACCTCCACAACATGTACCGCAAGTTTCCATACAATAATTACCATTGCAAGTGGGAGGGTGTACAACAATCATATTCAATTCAGGAGAGCGGCTATCTCTAGGCCTAGAGTAAGAAAAATCGGTGAGTTCTACCTTCTACAAAGACTCGTCTTTAATAAAACTTAAAAAGGAGGTGGGTTGATAAGGCCCAAAATCCGCCCCTCATACACTCGAAAAAAAAGTTCCAGATTTCGACAAATTGTAAATGTATTTATATACTTGAAGACTAGTAGGGCGCGTGGGTGCGCGGCTCGCTAAAGCGAACCGCGTGTTTTCTGTTCCCCAAGTAGATCTTCGGATCTTGATCATCTTTTTCCAAAACCACTATTTCATCTTGTACATTCTCTAAGATAGACATCGACGAAATTTGTATGGCCAACATCTTGAATCCGCCATTTTGGTAGTTTTTTTCAGCTCATTGATAATTGGATAAGGTTTCGAGTGATTTTTGTTTGGGCACCCTCAACCTATCTTCAATACCCTGACCGTGCTCCTCACCCGTCTGCGAAATCCTCAATCATCAACTCCCTCCATATTTTTCATACAAATGAATTTTTATCTTCTATGCGAAACCATCAGTCTGGAAAAGAAACCTTATCTTAGACTTGCATATATTTTGTATGAAAAAAATAAATTCCGCCATTTTGAATTTTTTTCTATTCATCACGTAGACCATCGGGTCTTGATCATCTTTTTCGAAGAAACCACTCTTCCATCTTTCATAGTCTCCGAGATAGACACCGACGAAATTTGTATGGCCGCCATCTTGAATCCGCAATTTTGGATTTTTTTTTGGCTCTCTGCCAATTGGATGAGGTTTCGAGTGACTTTTGTTTGAATACCCTCCACTTAGCTTCGATAGCCTGGCCGTGCTCTTCACCCGTCTCCGAAATCCTCAACCATCAGCTCTCTCCATATTTTTCCTTCAAATGATCTTTTGTCCTCTATACGAAACCGTCAGAAATTTTGAAAAGGAACCGTATAAAGTCTTGCATATATTTTGTATGGAAAAAATTTAAATCCGCCATCTTGAATTTTTTTTTTATTCATCAAGTAGACCTTCGAGTCCTGATCACCCTTTTCCAAGAAACCACTCTTCCATCTCTTATAGTCTCCGAGATAGACACCGACGAAATTTGTATGGCCGCCATCTTGAATCCGCCATTTTGGAGTTTTTTTTCGGCTCTCTGCCAATTGGATGAGGTTTCAAGTGACATTTGGTTGAACACCCCCCACCTATCTTCGATACCCTGGCCGGTGCTCCTCACCCGTCTCCGAAACCCTCAATCATCAGCTCTCTCCATATTTTTCCTTCAAATGATCTTTTGTCCTCTATACGAAACCGTCAGAAATTTTGAAAAGGAACCGTATAAAGTCTTGCATATATTTTGTATGGAAAAAATTTAAATCCGCCATCTTGAATTTTTTTTTTATTCATCAAGTAGACCTTCGAGTCCTGATCACCCTTTTCCAAGAAACCACTCTTCCATCTCTTATAGTCTCCGAGATAGACACCGACGAAATTTGTATGGCCGCCATCTTGAATCCGCCATTTTGGAGTTTTTTTTCGGCTCTCTGCCAATTGGATGAGGTTTCAAGTGACATTTGGTTGAACACCCCCCACCTATCTTCGATACCCTGGCCGGTGCTCCTCACCCGTCTCCGAAACCCTCAATCATCAGCTCTCTCCATATTTTTGTACCGAATGAATTTTTGTCCTCTATACGAAACCGTGAGTGAAAAAAATTTTTTCCATACAAAATTTTACAGGAGAGGTGATCAATGAGTCAGTGAATCAGTGAATCAGTGAATCAGTGAATCAGTGTGTCAGTGAATCAGCCCCAGTAGCTATATATATATTAACTAGTAGGGCGCGTGGGTGCGCGGCTCGCTAAAGCGAACCGCGGTTTTTCTGCCCACCAAGTCGACCTTTGGGTCTTGATCATCTTTTTAGAAATTTGTATGGCCCCTATCTAGATTTCGGAATTTTGATTTTTTTTCAGCTCACTGCCAATTGAATGAGGTTTTGAGTGATTTTTGTTTGAGCAACCCCACCTATCTTCGATACCCTGGCCATGCTCTTCACCAATCTCCGAAATCCTCAATCATCAGCTCCCTCCATATTTTTCATCCAAATAAATTTTTTCCTCTGTACGAACCATCAGCGGAAAGGAACGTATCAAAGTCTTGCATATATTTTGTATGAAAAAAATAAATTCCGCCATCTTGAATTTTTTTTTATTCATCAAGTAGACCTTCGGGTCCTGATCACCTTTTTCTAAGAAATCACTCTTCCATCTTTTATAGTCTCCGAGATAGACACCGACGAAATTTGTATGGCCGCCATCTTGAATCCGCCATTTTGGAGATTTTTTTCAGCTCCCTGCCAATTGGATGAGGTTTCGAGTGACTTTTGTTTGAACACTCCCCACTTATCTTCGATACCCTGGCCGTGCTCCTCACCCGTCTCCGAAATCCTCAACCATCAGGTCTCTCCATATTTTTTCTCCAAATGAATTTTTGTCCTCTATACGAAACCATCAGAAATTTTGAAAAAGAACCGTATTAAAGTCTTGCATATATTTTGTATGAAAAAATAAATTCCGCCATCTTGAATTTTTTTTCTATTCATCAAGTAGACCTTCGAGTCCTGATCACCCTTTTCCAAGAAACCACTCTTCCATCTTTTATAGTTTCCGAGATAGACACCGACGAAATTTGTATGGCCGCCATCTTGAATCCGCCATTTTGAAGTTTTTTTTCGGCTCTCTGCCAATTGGATAAGGTTTCGAGTGACATTTGGTTGAACACCCCCCACCTATCTTCGATACCCTGGCCGGTGCTCCTCACCCGTCTCCGAAATCCTCAATCATCAGCTCTCTCCATATTTTTGTTCCGAATGAATTTTTGTCCTCTATACGAAACCGCGAGTGAGAAAAATTTTTTTCATACAAAATTTTACAGGAGAGGTGATCAATGAGTCAGTCAGTCAGTCAGTCAGTGAATCAGCACGAGTAGCTATATATATATTAATATAAACTTTATTCTAATATAAAGTTTAGGTGATAAAAAAAATAGTAAGTTACAGAAAATATTACCCAAAAAGAGAGTGTTTCTTTTACTTTTCTTACATTTTCATACATTTTAGTCGTTTTTTAAGCTTTGATTTAATATTTTAGAATGAGGCGCTCCATCAACCAAAATAAATTAATACTCATATAAAAGCTTATAAAAAGGAGCATCATTATCAGTTACGTTTACCATGGTTCATGGAGCGCCTCATTCTAAAATATTAAATCAAAGCTTAAAAAACGACTAAAATGTATGAAAATGTAAGAAAAGTAAAAGAAACACTCTCTTTTTGGGTAATATTTTCTGAAACTTACTATTTTTTTTATCACCTAAACTTTATATTAAAATAAAGTTTATATCTTCAAGTATATAAATACATTTACAATTTGTCGAAATCTGGAACTTTTTTTTTCGAGTGTATGAGGGGCGGATTTTGTTGCCTTATCAACCCACCTCCTTTCAGCTATGGAAAAAGTCACAACAGATTAATAAACAACAACAAACAAATTACCTGGACTTATTGATTAACTTCAAGCAATCTTGTCTATTAGAGCATTTCTCTATAAAATCTGGCCGATTCTTTTCTAAAAATTCCCTCACAGTATAATCTTGTGCCTTTTTGATAACTTCGTCTGTGCTCGATATTTCACTCTCTTTGGGCAGACTCTTCGATCGATTACCTCGAGGGGTGCGAGGGCTACAGTGGGGCATGTCTCTTTCGATTTTTGTTACCATTTCTTTGAATGGCACGTTTTCAACCTTTCGCTTTGAAGGAACTTTAACGATTATATTCTGCAATTGACGCCGATTGTTGGCGCAATTCGTTTCTTCGCTCACAAGACTATCTGATGTCTGAATGATCAAGTTGTAAGCGACGCATTTTTTCTTTGTTTTCTCAACAGTTGTCTTCGTTTTGTGACTTTTACATTTATGACCTCTACAAGAGCAATGGTGAACGCGCCTACATTGATCGCAATTTACTGAAGTACTGCTTGAGCCTTCGCATTTTTTACCACCGCAAGTCGCATGCATTTTGCATCGTTTCTGATGGAATTTTTCACATTCCCTTTTAATTTTATTCAAAACTTTGCATGTTGCTGCATCAGAAGAGGTACTTGGAAAGTCAGTTGAGGCAGGGAGATCAGATGAGTCAGTGCAAGTTTTATGCGATTTAGACTTTTTGGTAGATAACTGTACTGCTTTATCTACTAAAGTTTTCGCAGGGATTGAGTCAGCACTTTCTTTATCTGGCAAGTTTTCCCCTGTATCATAGTTGTCATCAAATGCAGATGAGCTAGATGCTTTATTTTGATCCTGGTCTGTACTCTCTTCAGTATCTAGCAGGTAGCTAAGAACAGTAATAATTTCTTTAAAGCATTTCTTTCTTTTGCTCTTTTCAATATCTTTTTTCGAATAACGTTTAGTTATATCTTGTATTAAATCTAGCACAGGATCTTTAGAACCAAGCACCTTAGTGTTAGCATCAGTTTCACTAGTAGATTTTGACTGTTTATCTGTATCAGAGCTTGCTTTACTTTTAAAAGTTGTCTCGTAGGGTTTTGACGATATTTCAGAGCAAGGAGCAGTATCATGTTGATTTGTTGCTACTGCTCTTGATTCTCTTGGGGATTTTTCAGTAAAACCTATTTGATCACCTTTATCTTTTATAGATTTTTGATGAAATGTAATATGGCAAGCTTTTTCTATCTTGCTAGGGTCTGTATTAGAACGAAGTAGAGATTTTTGAATTTTATTTTTATCCTCTGTTGGATAAGTATTGTATTTGTAATCAGTAGTGACGCAAGCATTTACGTAACAACACTTAGTAGGTACATTAGGTTTTTCATTATTTTTAACTTGAGAATCAAAATTATCTCTGTATGTATTTCGACTTTCACATAATGTCTTCGATGGCTTTCGATAAAATTCTTCGAAAATGTTTGTGTTACTAGACTGCACTCCTTTAGAACATTCTTCTTGCAAGGACGTAGCATTTTCAACACATATCGGCTTATCTGTTTCTGTTCCTTTGGATGCTGAATTTGTATTTTCTTTCAAAAATTTATTTTCATCTATTGGACGGTTATTGGATTCAGAGCCTAGACTAACTTTAAGCGTCATATTTGTGCCTTTTATAGGTATAGTAAAATTGTTTGGATGTTGTTTATTTTCATCTCTATTCGTATTGTTATAAGTTATTTGATCAAGAGAAGATTGTACTTCCTTGTCAACTCTGTCAACAATAGAAGCTAATTCATCTTCTGTCCTTGTACATTTATCAGATTCAGTTTGTAATTTCTTCCTGCTTTCAGGTAAACTGCTATCGCTACTTTGCATTTGGACACAATTTTTATCAAATTGACTGATATTTTTCTCCAGAGCAGGCTGTGAAACTTTTTTATATTGTTCGCTTATCAATTCCGCGCACTTTTCATCATTCACAATATTTATGTCAGATAAAGAAGGATCAGATATCTTTGGATCAATACTTATTTCAGTTTGGATACATCTTGTAGTTTCATGTATAAATTTATCTGCTTTCTTATTTTGTGGTCCTGGTACATCTATCAGATTCTCTGTTGATGAAGAGCTTACACTTTGTTGACTAGTTGTACATTGGAGATTTAATGGTAAATTGATATTCGTTTGTGATGATTTCGAAGTTTGGTTATTTGAACTTGTACTATCCTTTATGACCAAACATTTGCTCTCACAATCTTGGCTTTTAAATGAAGATATCTTTTGTCGAGGGGAAGTGAAATTACTAGATCTCCCACTGGCTGTATGTGTAACTTTTGATACTATTTCTTCTAAGTTCATAGTTTTACTAGGTAATCGAGAACATTTGTATATTAAAAAGTTTTCAGGCATGTCTTGTGGCCTTACTCCTTCATCAGTACACAAGCAAACATATTTAAAATCATCTGTTGCGCCGTCAGACGCAGCTTGTGCTTTATTTCTTGGACTTTTGCATTTTTCACATTGAGATGGCTCTGCTTCAGCTATATTAAGGTGCTGTATCATTCTTTTTGTTTTACGAGGAGAAGAGTCTTTACAAGGTTGTATATTCACCTGCACTGAACTATCTGTAACTCTAACTTTAGGATGTACTGCATGAAGTGGACAACAACAATAATGTTTCTCGAATTTATCATCAACTTTCGAACTCTCTGCTTTATTTTGATGCTTGTTTGCTAATGGTACATTTTTGCAACGATTTTCAGACGTACCTGATGATAGAGTAAATACAGAATGACTTTTTTGTTTTCTTAAAGAATGATACTTTTCAGGATTTATACAGGCACTTGATCCACCTTCCAATTTGCTTGCATCACCTGATCCGTCATCATAGTTGTTTCTAATTAAATCTTTCATTAGGTCTTTTATCCTATTCTGAGCTTTAACATCAACTTGCCTTATAGCACTTTGAACAGCATCAGAACTAACTAGCTTTTGTTTTAAGAAAATTTCTTTGTCTTTTAAATGCCTTTTGTAAGCTTGTTCTCTTTTTAAAGCTTCTAGATACTTTTTGTACAACTCTTCAGAGGATATTTTATCTAAACCTACATCAGATAAAGCTTTATTTTTGTTTGAAATATCAGAATCAGTATTGGAAAGGTCTGTTGACTTTGAAATTTTAGATTGAACAAATTTTTCGTTTTTTGTGAAAATAGGTATATTAGGAACACTTTGTGAAGTTGAAGCTATGGGATTTGTATTAAATTTTTCCATGCGTAAAATAGATTTCTTTGGTTTAGATTGTTTGGTTTCATTGGCAGTATTATTAGTATCTGAGGTACTTGTGGTGTAGTTAATATGATCTTCTAAATCTAATTTTTTACTGCTAAAACTCAATCCTGATAAAAACTCAGTTGAGCTTTTATCACCTTTATATTTTGATTCAACAAGTTTTTGAACTATTTCTTTAATGAGATTTTTTCTTAAGTTGGCATCTTCATATTTTCGATCAAGGGCAGAATTCAATATATCTATGCTCTTTTCCAAATCTTTGGTGAATGAATATTTTGTGGTCTTACTTGAGTCTGTAGTCAGCCCACTTGATTCTAGACTTGATTTGTTATCAGTAATGTTATTCTTGTGTTGATATTTCATGTGATTTTGGTTATAAATATGCCCTGGCATATATTCAAAGCTCTCAGCTTCTGATAGCTGGTCTCCATTTTTCTCTAATGGAACATTTTCTTTATCAGCCATCAGTCTTTTTTTACTTTGCTGTCGCTTAATTCTCCTTATTTTCTTCTTTTTGGTTTTTTTCTTTAAGGTATTTAAGCTAATCAGTACAGGGTATTTTTTTATTTGAGGGGCTTCTTCCTTTAATTTTTCATTAGAACTACAGGATTTCTCTTTACTTCTATTCAAAGAAGTCTGGATTTCTTTGTCTATTTTAATTTGTGGTGTAACTTCAGTTTCTACTGACACCTTTTCAGGGCTCAAGGAAAGATTTTTCGACACATTTTCAATAACAACACTACCATCCCTATCAACATTAAAAGATATATGCTTAGTTAAGTTTAAGTTTATAGGTTGTGGATTATTTTCAGAATTTTGTGGGATAGTTAATTCAAGAGATTCAATGTCTTTCTTGTATATTTTTGTTGTTTTCTTCACACCACCTTTTTTGTTTTTTGATTTACTTTCATTTGCATCCAATGGTGTAGATTGTGCAGTAGGATGTCCCATATCAGTGTTTTTTGTGTCATTATTGGAATATTGCTGCTGTAAAGCCATTCTTTCCAAAGTGCTTAAGCTGGATGCTGAATTCTTTCTGTCACTCTCATTAGCATAACCCACATCTGCTAGGGAATCCCATTCAAGCTTACGTTGAGAAGTTATACTGCTTGTTGGTGAGTGTGGCTTATTGAGTGAAGTGTCTAATGTACCATCGATAGCTGAAATATGATTTTATCAAAAACTTTAATAACTTCAAAAATTACAAGACAAATAATATGAGTATAGACCTCTGTTATAAACATTTTAAACTTGCAATTCAAAGTTTAACTAAATACAAACATTTTCATTATTCATAGGAAAGATTCCTGTCTCTGCAAAAATATTTTCTTTTATTTTTCTGAATGAACCTTGGCACATCTACATCTGAATAGTGGAACTACAAGTAAGTGCTACTTTTACTGAGTAATCAAACATTACTTACATTTCTGTGACTGGACATCATCAGATTTTACAGACTCATTGTCAGAGTGTCCAGTAGGTTCTACAATCACCTCTTCACTTATTATCGGAGGAGATTCAGAATCGCTTTTTAATCTTGACTGTTCAACCTGTAAATTAACAATATATGGGTAAGAGAAACCTTTTTATAAAAGTGTTAAAGAGGTTGTATAGAAACAACAAAAACATATACAAGATTTTCCTTTTATAATAAATGTTTTTAGATGATGTTACAGGCATCACTTAGTCTCAAGTGCAGCTGCCAAGTAGATTAAGGTTATTTCACCATATGGTACTCAAAGAGTATTTCCCACTTTCATACCAAAAATCCAATGCACTGATTTGAACTGTGTTGTCTGTCAGTCAGTCAGACACAATAGTGTTTTATAGATATAGATAATATGTTGTTCCAAAAGCAATTGATAGATAACTGTAGGCAATATCATGAAAGTGAACATATGTAGTACAACCTAACAATACCTATATTCATAGACAAGATCAAAGAAATTTCCTTAGTTTGACCCCAATTTGCCTAGCAGTATGGGTTCACATTATAATATGTGCAATCAATAGACTAAGTAGGTCAATGGTACATGGTCATAGAAACCTTCGAGTAGATAGTATAACCTTATTTCTACTATTTAAGATAATTATTGATAAAGTTTGCAGAGAAAAAACTCAAACATCTAGGACACATCACACTAATATCATATCACACTTAAATATTATAAAGGCGAAAGTTTATATGTTTGTTAAACTTTCACGCAAAAACTACAGGACAGATTTGGCTGAAACTTAGAATGGAGATAGCTTATACCCAGAATTACCACATAGGCTACATTTGATCCCCGAAAATTAAAAGAGTTCCCGCTGGAATAAAAAATCTCAAACCACCCAGACAAAGTCACCAGTCACCAGAGCATCATCATTCTGCAACAAAATTATGCATTAGTAAATGCATAATTTTATTCCAAATACAATGGAAAATAAAGGCAATAAAAAGTGTGGTCGTAGGAGTTTAAGATCGAAGCCTTCAACCTTAAAATCCTTCTACAACCACCTTTTACCTTCGCTTACGGCTCACATGAGCTCCGAGTCACTGTTTAGAGCTGCAGTGAATAACTTTTTTCATCGATGTCAAACTCCTTCAAGAGAATGTACTACAAAATGATTACTGCTTTATGCAAACCTGTGATGTAGACGGCTCTGGAATAGAGCACTTGATGGAAATCCTGCAAAGTTCCGTAGAAGATTCGCTCTTCTTGCCACCCGAATCCGAAGATTCGTCCTGAGACTTCATCCTCCGCCAAAACAAACTACACGGGTCTCTCACTTCACTCTGTGCTGTCGAAAGAGAGAAGAACTGCTCCAGGTCTCGTTTCCTCCCAAACTTTTTATAATAATCCAAAATTAAATTGTTAACTGCGGAACACGCAGTGTGAGATTCCTCGCAATTCGTAACGTATTTATCTTCCGTTTCTTCAATTTCCATAGCTCTTACCCAAAACTCATTTAATTAAAAATAGTGTAAACATCACGAATATTTTCCTTTTTTATAAATAAATAAAAATATTGTTAACAATTTATAAAAATTCACGAAGGCCTCTTTCTGCTTTCAATTTGACATTTCGATAACGAGATGAGTAACGACATTTTTTGTAAAAGTAAACAAACAAAATGTTACATGTGGTTGTGGACATAGAATAGGAATGGTATAGAATCTGGAACGGCATACGCTCGTGAGGATAGAATTTATTGATATTTTTAGTGGTTGCAATTGGGTTGCAATGCAACCAGTGTGGCCAACGTAGGCGATTTATCGCCATTTAGGCTACTGAGAACAAGAATCGGCGACGAAAAAATCCGAAAGGCAACTGGTCGCTTTTTAGGCTACTTCATAGGGACCAACCAGAGTTATTTAAATTAGCCAAATTGCCTAAATTTCGTCGCAAACTTATCTGTTTGCGCTCACTAAATCTACTTCTACACGTTTCGTTTGCACAAACTTTTATTACTATTATTAATTATTATTAATTTTGAAACAATGATTTGATTGAGATGTGGGTTCGAATCCCGCCGGCCTCGGAATTTTTGATATGAATTTATAAATCTATTAAGATATTTCTTTTAAGTGTAGATTAAGATTAACACTTTAATAAAAAAATAAAAAAAATCATAGCGATATTTTGGCGTTTGGGCTACTTTAGGCTACATCAGCTGAAATTCGACTACATTAGGCTACTAAGTTGTGAAAAATGGTGACTTTAGACCTTGTGTTGTTGGCAATACTGGTTGCAACAAGAACAGGGGCCCAAGTCTGCTATTGCAATTGTAGTTACATTGTCTATCAATGACATGACAATTGTTATTTTTAGCAATTGTCATGTCATTGATAGACAATTGAACCCCTGGGCCCCAAGTCAAATTGCTAAAAGTAGCAATTGGGATGTCATTGATAGGCAATGTAACTGTAATGTATCTACAATTGCAATAGCAGACTTGGGCCCCTGAATGGCATTATATTATAGCAACAATGTAGTTTCAATATAGGCACCTACCCACAAACATATAAGAGTAAGCAGACCTAACATAAGAAAAAATTGGCGTTCCAATTACGCCTACATACAAATCTCACGCACACATTGACAGTAAACAGAGCCGGACTTCGAAAAGCGAGGTTCAGCGAGGTTGAAGGGACTGGAGAGTATTTAATATCTGTAATTTGAAATAATATGGAAACTACGGAAAGTTGCCATCAAATTGTAGGTTAAACCCTTATTTTACATTCTGTAAACTTAATTCTATAAATTAATTCTTAATTATGAAAATGGATTCTAATGTGCTAAGTTTCGCGGTTTTGTAATCAAACAAGTAATAATGTTACAAAATAATATTTAATAAAATCAAAACAAAACATGATTTACAAAATCTACCCAAAAGATATATCTATTAGATAAATAAAACAAAATCAAAAAGCAACTTTTTCTCTAATATCTTTTAGAAATACAAACATTGACAATACGATAACATCAACAGTAGTTTAATTAACTCTTACATTCTATTCAGCCTGTATCACTCATTTCAATAACCTTATTAGAATAGTATTACACATTTTAAACTTATAAAAATAACAAAATAAACCATATGTCTCAGTCTTTTCAATAACGTAATAAGGAATAGTATTACTCTATACTCTTTATTAATAGTATTACTAGGCTGTAAATTTTGCAAGTCCATCAAAACTTGATCTCCAGCAGCTTTTCTTTCTACTGGACCTTTTACTGATGATGTAGACATATGCTGAAAACAAGAGTAATAAATTATCAGTTGTCTAGTATTAACAATTTAATAGGTAATACAAATAGGTACACAGCTATATATATATATGGGTATAGCTGTCAATATTTACGTTTAAATGGCAAGATGTTTTGGGTTGGTACCTAAATATAAGAACAACTAGAAACTTACTTGTAATGATGAATCAAAAATCATTGGGATTGCATTAGAAGTAAGGACGGTACGAAAACCACTGCAATCCACTAAATGTGCTTCAAAATGTTCAGAACATAGCACACTCGATGTTTTGTGCTGCCAATTTTTTTTATTCGTCTGCATCAACCAGGCATTTTTTATATTTTCATTCTTGGAAAGCTGAAAAATGATTTAATTTTATAATTTATCCTTACTTTTATAGAAATAGAAATAGAAATATTTTATTTCAAATAAACTTTCAGAAGCACTTTTGAATCGTCAATGAATCTACCACTGGTTCGGAATGCCTTTCCCGCCGAGAAGAGCCAGCAAGAAACTCGGCGGTCGCTCTTTTCAAAAAAAAGTAAAAATTTTACAATATTTAATGAAACTATGCTATGTATTGCTTCCACGATTAATTTTCCTAAGTCCAATACAATACAAATAAAAATTAATATAATCCAATACATCTTAAAACAGGCAGGCAAAAACAGACTAATTATTTAATCAAAATATACCCACTAAACAAAACTTGCGCCTGAATACGGCCCTGTCAAATTGTACAAGTATATGAAACGACAAACAAGATCCTGATATTAATTAATTGATAAATATTGCAACAGGAATATACTAGAACCAAAATTACTATAACTGTCTACGAGTTTTGCGTATATAATAATTAGGGACTGCTTCTAAAATGCCGAGTAAGCATATAACCAAATTACGAGTCTATAGCACATCAAAACTTACCGATGAAAAGTAATTGCAGGTGTTTTCCTATACGGAGAATTGCCACACAGAGGTGCACAACACTTCACCATTTTATTTCAGAATTTTTGATTCTTTAGACTCGATTTTAAAGCAAATTTAAAAGAATAAACAACTCGCAGGTTATGTTGTTGTTTTTGACAAATTGACATATTCCACCATACTTCTCTTATTTGTAGCTTACGAATTGCCTCAAGCTCAATTATGTCTATGAGTGCGTAAGTGTTGCAACAACAGAAGTAAAAGAGATAGAATCATATATTTTTTGTTGGAGAGAAGCAAGCGAAGATATTATTTATTCGTTTAGATGTAGTTGTGAAAATTATGTTAGGTCTGCTTACTCTTATATGTTTGTGCACCTACCTAATTTAGTAGGTACCTTAAGGTAGGTACCACGTAGATACTGACTGGTACTGACCACAGGTACTGACCGTAGACAGAGAAGGCAATAGACCAAGGTACTGTGTAACCGCGACTGAAATAGAGATAACATGACGCAACGATGACGTCACATGACAAGTTTGAGTTTAATGTTGCCACAATAACTACACTTCCCTGTTACCCCAAATTAGATGGAAAATTCTTCCCAGGATTTTTAAATAAAAAGACAAAACAGATGATGAACTGTTTTATTTTTTAAATAACATACCTACACATATAAGGTTGTCTGGGAGAGACATACCTATTAGGGTAAGCTTCTATTTTTTACATATATCTTAATATTGTGTGCAATAAAGAATTTATTATTCTTTATTGCACACAATATTAACTTCAACCACCACTTAAAGTATAAAATAATTTTAGTTTGTACGCGTAAGTCGGTTTTTTAAAAATATTTTTTTTTATATCAAAGTTTTTTAATGTAGTTTCATAGGACTAGATAATTATTTGCTCCTTAAAAAAAATATTGAAATGCCGAATAGAAATTTAGCATATGTGAGTCATTTTGAAAAAAGATGTATGTAACACAAAGGAAAATTTTTTTTCGTTACTAGTAAGAATGTATGTATGTAAGTAAGAATGTAATGTAATGTACACAAAATAATTTGTAAAGAACAGTTAAAATTTTCCTTCGATCGAGTAATGCTATTGAATTAAAAGCAAAAAAATTTATATATTTAGTCATCAAAATCATCATTAATGAAATAAACAGTATATTCCTTTTTTTCAGGCAGTCGTATAAAACTGCAACTCTTCATAGTTTAAGTTAATAATTATTAAAAAAAACATAAAAAGTCTGCCTCTAGCTATTTAAAAATGGCTTTAAAAATTAAGAACTTTGCAAATAAAATAATTCTTAAGATCGCCAACAGTTCTCGACTGGTCGTTGGACATTCGAACGAAACTTCAGGATGATTCAGAACAGTAACCGACACTATCTAACTGAATACACTTTAATCATCGCCGACATATATTATATTCTAGTATCCATCATCTTTCTTTTCTTTTCTCATAATATTCATTTCTTCCATCACGACCTTATTTTGTTTCAACAAAAATTAAAAAAAAAAAAATTGAAAAAGTAGCCAAAGTAACCCGCCGTTACGGTATGTCAGAGGACATTACTAAAAAAAAACCTATCTCCGTGCCAAATTTCAGCCATATCGGTTTAGTGTGGCGTGATTGAGTAACAAACATATGGATGTTCGTTACTCAATCACGCCACACTAAACCGATATGGCTGAAATTTGGATGTATGTATGGATGGCCATACATACATTCAAACTTTCACATTTATAATATTAGTAGGATAGGGAAAATCGGGACATTGTATAGGTACCTAAAGCTGGCAACACACATAGATACTAAATTTTCTTATTAACTGTCAGTTTGTTTCGCACAAAAGTGTGTCGACCTTGAAAAAAACTGGTTACACGATGAGGGACAAAAAATTGGGTAGCTGCGTCTCTGTTTATCACATTAGTAACTTTATTTCTGCTCTCTTTTTAGTGTGAGTGAGAAAGAAATCGTCACTGGCTCTATGTCTTCTCTCTCTACGGTACTGACACACGAGTAGGTAGTAAAAAGTTGTGAAAAAGTTACACACGCCTATTCTGTGTCTGTACTCTGTGGTACCAAAAAAAAAAAAATCAAAATCTATATCAATTATCAACATGTCAAATCATCAAATGTCAAAGTCGACCATCGAAATACCAAAATATTTTGAAATATTTTCTTAAATTATCAGAAAGTAGGTAATTACTTAGTGAAACGTAAAATATTTATAAAAATAACATACTAATCGCTTTTGAAAATGTCTCGGCAGACTTCTCGTCTTGATGCAAAGAAAGTGGTAAGTTCCGTGAAACCTGCAGGTTATACTTTTATTTACGTGGATTGTTTTAGGGTTTTTGGTATTAATTTGATCATCTTACACTATTACAGAACTCGGAGCTTCTCACACTCACGTACGGGGCTTTAGTATCACAAATGCTCAAAGAAATCGAGAATCCAGAGGATGTAAACAAGCAATTAGAACGAATTGGATATAATATGGGCGTCAGACTTATTGAAGACTTCTTGGCAAGAACGACGTCCACTCGGTGCCTGGAAATGAGGGAAACTGCGGATAAAATACAGCAGGCTTTTAGGTATTTTAATAAGTTACTCCACATTTATATGGATTATGTTGTGTAATAAAGCACAAATATTTATTTAAATACATGTCATGAATCTCTCAGTGTTCTTTTCACCACAACCACAATTCAACTACCTGTCTGCAATAAACCTTTGCACAGTTTGCATGAATAATAAATAACTATCTAAATCTATTCTGTGTAGTAGTTTTTCTAAGTCTGTAGTTATTAGATACATTAATTTTTAGACAATTCAACAGTAGTTTAATGTATCCTTGCAGAATATACCTGAACATGCAACCCACAGTGACAAGCTGGAGCAGTTCCGGGGATGAGTTTTCTCTAGTGTGGGACCAGTGCCCGCTGAGCGAGTGGGTGGAGATGCCCAACAATGGGCTCAAGTACTGCACCCTGATACCTGGCGCGATACGCGGAGCGCTTCAGATGGTTCAGCTCGAAGTGCAGTGCTGGTTTGTGCAGGTACCGCAATCATCTTTTCTACTATCGATTGCAGAAGCAAGTGATTTTTTACCTAGTTGAGGCTCTGACTGTGGTTAATTACCAGCAAAGATGTGCCGTCAAGCAATTTAGCGTCCCGGCACATTGGCACATAGAAACTGATTAGAGATATTGGTTGAAGTACACTGTCTGTTCCAAGTTAGCCCACTAGCATCTTAGACTGCATCGTCACAATTAGGTGAGATTGCAATCAAGGACTACCTTGTCATTGACAAAAAAAGCATAGAATAGTCTGCTCTAATGTGTGGGTATACCTATGGAAGCATAATTATGTACACCATCTGTGCATCATAATTCTCATTGTTGAATTGTTTGTTCTCATTGTTTCCAATTTTTACGTAATGGTAGGAGTTTTCTTAGGATAACAATATCAGACTAGTCACAGGATGCAGTTAATACAAGCAGCCAGATACAAAAGTCTACAAGCGACCTTATTTCCTTCAGAGTTCTCACGAAAGCAGTTCCTACCCACTTAGTGAGTGAAAATTCCCTATCTGGTGTGAGAGGTAGGCTTAAGAGATAGATTACTGTATTCTTCCTTAAAATTAATTAAAAAATTATTGTTTTCAGGACCAGCTTAAAGGTGATCCAATGACTGAACTGAGAGTGAAATACATTAAGAGATTAGAAGATGCTGTGCCCGCCGGGGAAGATTAAATTACCACAAGAAGTTGCCCCCTACTTCATTGAGTTATATTTAATGGGAAATGTTATATCTATAAACCTTTATTATGAAATATAGTCTAGTCGCTGCGACATGACGCCCAGTTTGCGTCAGGCCGCAACGTCTTCGCGACAACGATCATTTTCTTGAGTAGTCGAGAGTAGTGCGACCGTGCGACTCTTCGTAGACTGTCGTTGCGACACTGCGACTCAAACGTCAAGTTATCGGAGCTTTGAATAAAATATACAAGTATTTTCGGCCGCAGCCAATCGCCACATTTAGTCACCGAAGTGTCGCGGCGACAAAACGCCAAGTTTGCGGGATCCCTAATAATCCCACATGAAACCTTTGCTTTTTATTAAATGATGGATGCTAATTGATCCTTAGACCAGTCACAGGACGCGCGGAAAAAGATAGTTAAAATTTAATAAACCAATTAATATTGGTTAATAGAAATCAAATTAGAAACCATTTCTCTCTTTGACTGCTAAGAAGAGAAAAACCGTGTCTGAATTATTTCTACTGAAATATTAACAGACTATACTGATACTTAAATTGACTGAAACTGTGGTTTATTATTTTTAACGATTTCCAAGCCTTGCTATATTAGTAGGTACAGTTTTGAAGCTATAAAAAAATAAACTCATATTATGTAGTGACTATATTTTATGCTATTTCAAGTCAAACAGTCTTTATGCTAGACCTAGTAAGTAACTAGTTTGTATTGGAATACTTAGTTATTCATAAGTTAAATTCCATTTCTTGTATATTATGATTAAGTTATCTTATTTATAGGAGTTCTAAGTATATTATTATTAAAATGATTACTCATTACATGAAATTGTTCATATTTTTATACAATTTGTTTGTCGTATTTTGATGGTTGAGAAGTAGTGTTAAGAATTTTAATTTCTTCTAGGTAATGAAATCTGGTCTATAGACTATGATCTATACACATGTATAACAAAGAGACCTCTTTACCTTCTTTATATTATATAGATATTGTGCAAAGAAGGTAAAGAGGCCCCTTTGTTATATATGTTTATCTATCTACTTGTGTACAGGGTGGTCTACTCACATTAAAATAAAATTCGACTCCACCTCATACTGTATATTTTTTAATATTATATTATTGTACACATTTATTAATTTATCACATCCTATTGTGGATTGTGAAAGAATAGGTCCTTATCATTTAAATTCACTGTATTCTAATTTAATGATCACCATACTGAAGTGATCATCTATGACATCGATGAATAGTGAAAATTGAAATCCCGCTGTAAACAAGCCAACTCGAGTCCATTTCGATCATTAGCGGAGAATAAATTCAATTGAGGCTCGCCATTGTTGTCTATTCAAACCATTGCTAATTGAACAGCTGTTACAAATACGGAGTATCACACTGGCGCGAAATGTCGCGTGCGATTTGTCGCAGGTGGTCGCGCGCGTTTTTATTTTCTACCTGTTCAGAGGTCTCCAAAATTTTCCAAAAAAAAGATCCAAAGTGCCAAAATGGAAAACCACGTAGATTCAGTTTGCAAGGTCTGCACAATTTCGTCGAGGTCGGTTCAGCGGTTAGACCATATTGTCGCTAATATCAAAGTTTTTGTTTCCTTTTACAGAACCTTACTTATTTTCTGAATAAAATAACTTAGATATAGTTGTGGTTGGGTGATAAGTGTTATTTATGTGTATTTGACGTCGTTTCGTTATATTTATTATATACTTCGTTCTCGTTTTTGTAATCTTTTTACGACTTTGTCTCGATAAAGATAAGAGGTAAAAATATTTGAAACCAATTTAAACCACACTAATATGATATTATATAGAAGATGAGTCTATATAATATCTACTTGATTTATCTTCGATCTGTCGCGCCTGCGGTCGTGTTCGTAAAAAACGCGTGCGGCCAGCAAATACGTGGTGTGCCGCGCTCGTGTACTAGGGCTCTTAACTATTGGCACTCGATGAGTACTCGATGCAATCGAAGAGAGAGTTGTATTGTGTAGATACTTATTGCTTTTGTGTTTTGTAGAGACGTCGTCGAACGAATATTTTTTCAATTTAAAAAAGCTAATCAAATCAAGTTATTGCCGAACCATGGGATATAGTACCTACCTATTCATTTGCAATAAAGTTCGGCAGGCATTATTTAGAACTAGACAATGTCCGCAACTTCGTCCGCGTGGATTTAGGTTTTTGGTTCTGATTTTTCCGGGATAAAAAGTAGCCTATGTGTTAATCTAGGATATAATATATCCCAAATTTCAGATTCAGAAAGATTTCAGAAAGAGTAAAAAACATCCATCCATCCATACTTCTAAATAATAAATACAGATGTTATAGATTTAGGAATAGTTCTAAACTTTCGAGTTTAGAACTATTCCTAAATCTATAACATTAGCTGCTATCCCAATTAGTAAGTACATACTATTATATACCTACTTAGGATAGAAATCGGATTTTGGCATTGAGGGTTGCGTGGTCTAGTAGCGACAGTCAGCAGGTAGGTACCTATATCAGGCAATTGCCTGATTAAGCAACGTTAACCTAGGTCATGGGTGAACGGGAACTCAGTCAGAGTTTGGAGGTCCAAAATAGAGGTGTTATGTTAAACAGTCTCTCCTAATGTCATTGTCACTTATCTAACTGTAGGGCCTACATATTTAATGAATTACTTAATTACGTCTTAATAAGGTACATGGCCAATGAAAAAAATATCAAGGTAATGGTGAAATAGGCCCAGAGTCGAAATATACCTAATCTAATGCAATATAATCTATAGAACGTGTTCTAACTCAGCTCAGACTCAAGATAGAGGTTAAAGGGAGACACAAATATGCTCTGACATAAATCTGTCTCGTTTTAACCCTGTCTCGAGTCTGAGCTGAGTGAGAGTGCAGTCTATAGAAATATAAATATAAATATTTTTTATTCAAATAAACTTATTTAAGTGCTTTTGAATCGTCGATGAATCTACCACTGGTTCGGAATGCCGTTCCTGCCGAGAAGAGCCAGCAATAAACTCGGCGGTTGCTCTTTTCAAAAAAAATTTTTTTACAATAGGTTACAAAACTATGCTATATACACAGTGCTTCCACAATGAAGTTTCAAAAATGCATAAGACCTACATACATCTGCATGTTACAATCTATCTTAAGACGGGCAGCCATAAAGTAGACCCATTCCTGTTGATGACACCCGTTCACGAGCATGACGCATGATCCAGCCGTTGCTTCGCTCAAGCATATTTCAGCCATAGGTAGATGAAACGTAGGTAGGTAGGTGCAAAATGTTGTGGGAACCCACCGTATTACTATTCCAAGAAAACTAACCATTATGGGATTAGTGGAGAGTTACCCTCAGCTTTGGGAAATACAGCGCAGAGAGAGAGCGAGAAAGAATTATGATAGGTACCTACCTATCATGCCTAATGACTATCTACCTACTCTCACACATGCACTTTGCCGGCGACATTCTCAACAAATGAAGCCAACAGACAATGGCTTCGTTAGTGAAGGAACCCTCGGAGTGTCACTCATTCTACAAGTGCACAGACTCCATGTCATATTCCTTAATCACTTCAATAAAAAATTCTATTGCTAGGTATTAAGGTTCCAAATACATTGTCTGGATTTTGATCTTCAAAAAGGTGAGGGGGCTTTAGTCAGGTATAGGTATTATGTAGTAACTACATACCTAAGCGTATGAAAGTTCTCAAATTGCATATAAATATAGTACGAGGAACCATGTAGGTGTAAATAACAACATTGTTTCTCAGAAAATTAATTTTATGTTACTTAGTACTTAGAACAGTCAAAATTTTCTATAAATGTAACCCACTGTTCGGTTAGTTTAACTATTGCGTTTACTTTAGCACTACCCTTCAAAGCACTGTATTTAATAGAGTTAAATGCAAGTTGTTTCAGCAGTCTTAAGTCTGACAGGCGGCTCGCCACTCCGACAAACGCAACATAAAAGTCGTCCGACAAAGGATCAGCTTCCCAAATACCGGGATCATCACTGGAAAGAACTACTGGCATACCATTAGCAAGAAAACTGCTCAACGGATGATTCCGCACATCCCGCACTAAAGATAAAACGTTATTCGAAATCACGTTCACTTCCACGCCAATGCCTTTCTCAATCACTTTTTTCAGCAGCAAAGGATGCTTCGGCAAAGCGTAAGCGTGGCCCAATCTTTTCGCTCCCAATAAAACAGCATCCAATAAATTCTCATCTGTCGTAGTTCCATACCAATCAGTTTCGCCCGCGTGAAAGAAATAATCCAAATCTTCAGATGCAGCGAGCAGCTGTGGTATAAATTCTATAAGTGGGCTTCCTAAATCCTCTTGGCCTACTAGATCGAATCCCGCAAAAACGTCTGGCATATCGGCTTTAATAGCTCGAGCTAATCGTAAATATTCATCCAACTTATCTCTATTGATGCTTCTGCGTGGTGCATAGATAAGCTTCGCCCCAAGAAAGTCGGGATAGTTCTTTTTGAATTGATTGAACGTCTTCTTGTAGGATTTCGCGGTGATTATTGGCTCATAAACTGTGCCATCCAACTCATATAAGCTCGGAAGTACACTCCGGAATTCCACATACATCACATTGTCTTCTCGAAACTTGCGGAGAACCTCGTAACAATATTGTTCCCATATCGGCCTGTACGTTACAAGTGAAACGACTCTTCCAAAATATTTGATAAAAGTGTCCCACGACTCTTTTATGCTTGGGTACACAACATCGGGATCGTCCACGTACATCGTAAAATATCTACGCAACTTTGCGTCAAAATCTGCAGTGTTATTCGACAATCGTCTTGCGTCACTGATCAATTTCCAATTACTTGTACAGGGTATTGTCGGGGTTTTATCTGAAAACCTAAATGAAACGTCGTCTTTAAGGAAACACACGTATAGATGGTCCATGTACGTAATGTTAAGCATATAATCCGGCCCAAGAATTCCCATATCGTGAATGTGCAACGCCGCACCTTTAGGAAGGTCTTTGATAATTTGGTAAACCTTGGAGCGGCGTATATCGTTCTTGTACGAGAAGAAATGGCGAGAGAAATGGTACGTCTGGGGGTTGTTAAATCCGTAGTCCACTTCTCGGAACTTGCGTTGCATTAGACAGTTGTTGACGTCTGATTCTTTATCTGTGAGCGTCGAGTTTCCCCCAACGGATAAGAGGGCTTCATCTCGTACGATCTTCGCTCGCTCCGCTTTGTAATCGTCAATTGTGGCGTAGCAAACGCCGAAGAGGAATAGATAGGGAAGTATAGACCGCATGTTTTAAGACCGGGGAGCGCTCCGTGTTACTCGAACGAATTCCGATAACGCACTGAGTGGTAGCTGGCCGTGGCGACTGGCGACAGTTTAAAATCTGGCCAATGACCTAACGCAGTAATTTTATAAACACTGTTTTTATGAGTAACATAATATTATGAGTAGGTACCTAAGTTTTGAATATAAACCTAATACTACACGTTGAAAAATTTTAATTGTTCGTTGGAAATAGATTCCAGTCTTTCTAGCCAAAATCGATGCCACCAAATACCTATTTAATATATTTCTGTCTCAAAGAGCTTCTTAATTTTGAAGTCGTTAGGTGCTAAGTTTTTCAACATTTTCTGCATTCGTCCAATGCCCAAAACGAATAAAATGATATTCAAAATATGAACTTGAATATACTTTTAAGCAATTTAGGTATATGATGCTTTTGATATTTGTTGTTGTTCTTACATAACAAGGTACCTACCTAGGTAATAACCTACCTACTAGTTATAGGCACTGAGATAAATAATAATCACACGAGTGTTAATTATACAATTTATTTATAGTTTTCATAATATCTTGAATTATTAGGTAGGTACCTATTCTTATTCATCGTAAATCTATGAACGTCCATACACGTGTTTGACACTGTTATTTTAGCGATTTCCACACGCCTCGGCCATGCGTTGCATTGCATGTAAGTATCCAGCGAATATAATTAGGAACGTGTTTCTATTTACCTACCTTAAGAGAGCTATTCTACCTAGTTATATACATAGTTAATTAGGAGGTACATAGTTATTTAGGAGGTACCCATCTCATACATGTATGTACCTACCGATATGCTCATAAAATTATTAGGTACTTTATTATTTGAAAGCGTTTAGGTATAAACATGTGCGCATTCGATTTCCTGGTAACCAACGCGCAACGTTATGCCTATAAATACTTAAATATTTTGATATTGTTGACACGTATTTCCTATTTGCTGAATAAACATTGCCATCATTGTTATTCTATACTTTTTACATAACTTTAACAGCTGTAGTTACTAGTTATAGACAAAGAGTCGCAATAATACCTTTATATCTACTATATCTCGTAAAGTAGCCTCAAATCATGAGGGCAATCAGCAGTCTCAAATTGCCACTCCGACAAATGTCACTTGAGTAGATATAGTCGCCCGACAAAGGTTCCACTTCACCACCATTGGAATCGCCAATGGTAAGAACTATTTCACCCTCACCACCTGTGTGCCTGGAGCACTTCGACCATCTGATGTGCCAGATCTTTTTTCACGTACTTTGAAACTGTGGAACCGACTTCCTGCGACGGTGTTCCCTCTAAATTACAATATGGGGTTATTCAAGGGCGGACCAACAAATTCCTAAAAAGCCGGCAACGCATTGGTGGTGCCTCCGGTGCTACAAATGTTTATGGGCAGTGGTAATCACCTAACATCAGGTGACCCGTTATTTTAATTTAGTGGGAACACCGTCGCAGGAAGTTGGTTCCACAGTTTCAAAGAACGTGGAAAAAAAGATCTACGTTACATTATTATACATTACTAAGTACATGATGCCGGCGACTTCGTCCGCGTGGATTAAGGTTTTTGACTCCCGCGGTAACATTAGATTTCCGGGATAAAATGTAGCCTACTGGGTATGAGCTATCTCTATTCCATATTTCAACCATATCGGTTCATTCGTTGTGGCGTGAAGGTGTAACAAACATACACACACACAAATACTTTTCGCTTAGATACTACCAGTGCACGTTCATTGCCAGAACTCCACTTGCCTTTGCAAAATTTTACTGCTAGTGGATAATTACGAAATACCTCTACAAGGCCTATTAAGGAGACAACTTTAGTAGGTAAAGTAAGTAAGAAAATAAAATTAAATATTGCCCCAAGCAAAAAGAACTTTTGCGTCCTTAATGTTGTAGCACTATTTTACTATTTCTCTTAAATAAAAACGACAAAAATGGCAACCAACTAGGTACCTAACCACATAATAAGGAGCAAAAAAAACAACTTGCAAAGCAACGAAACGATCTCGCGTAAGCCGCGATTTGTATGGACTTTTTAAACGATAAAATTTACTAAAACTCATTCCACGCTGGTGTAAATTACAGCCAGCGGCGTCCTAAAGGGTTCGTTTTCAAAGCAGCGCATTAAAGAAGCTAAAAAAAATATAATCTGAAAAGAAATAAAGCCCCGTCTCATCCGCCATGCTGATTTTATGCAGCTAAAGGGTTGGGGAACGTTTTAAGTGGCACTTTAGTACGGTACCGCCCCGTACACACTTTCGCGAAAATAAGAAAAAAGTATGGCCGTCAGCATCATGCGTGATACTGAGATGTTTCGGTGCACTCGCCACCTCTCCTTTAATCTTCTAATTACTGCACCGGAGTCTGGAGATGACACTTTCTGAAATGATTCGGGGACAAAGGACGTGTGATGCCTCGTCGTACATTGATAGGCACAGATAGATGTGTGGGGATCCAAATGCGAGGGTGCTTTGCTTATTATCTAACCGTCTTCTACATAGCGCTGATAGCCTAGTGGTTCAATCTCCGGCCTCCCTTGCGGGAGGTACCGGGTTCGAGGAAATCTCAATCCAGATTTGAGCAGCGTGGTGGACTATTACTAAGCCCTTGTGATCTGATTGAAGTGAAGAATCTTCTTAGGCACTCCTATGCCTAAGAAAATTCATAACTTCATAAGTTTAATACATGCCTATAATATTATGTATACATAATATACTTAATACATACTTATAGAAAGCAGAGAAAAGTCAATGCTTTACAATCAAGTCGTAAAAAATATTTTTCATTACTCATACACGGAAAGTAGGTCTGAAGTTGCCTGAAAAGCGGGTTGAAAGTAATACTTTTCAGCCCTAGGGAGAATCGTTTTCAACTGACAGCTGTCAAATAATTAAAAAAAACTAGTTGTCACATTTTTATTGGAATTCAAATGAAACACGACATACCCGAGTGCATCCATAGACAAGAAGAAAGATAGACT
The DNA here is from genome assembly GCA_933228805.2 of Hipparchia semele. Classification (NCBI taxonomy): domain Eukaryota; kingdom Metazoa; phylum Arthropoda; class Insecta; order Lepidoptera; family Nymphalidae; genus Hipparchia; species Hipparchia semele. Next base: position 3,191,143 of record OW121719.1, read on the forward strand.
TTATTCATATAAATATCTCACCAAAGTTGTTGATTTATGTAAAATAAAGTTCACTCAATTTTCTTTAGCTAATTTCTATTTTTATTTTGACTTTCCTTATATTCGTAATGAAAAGCACAGTGTTTACCTCGGGATAAAGACTTATTTAGTCCCTCGAACTATAGGCCCCCTCGCTACGCTCGGGCGCCAAACCCCGTCTCGGGACTAAATAAGTTACTTTCATCCCTAAGGTAACAATGTACTATTCACATTATTACATGTTATTACGTTTTCACATTATTGTTAATACTGGCTGAACCTTATGAAATACCTACTAATAAAATGTAGGTACTAATATTACAATTGCGAAAGTGTATTGGTTTGTCCTTCAATCATACAGCAATGTGACGAAACAAGGATACCTATAGGTACCTATATATTTTGTCTTGTATAGTTCAAAACCCACAGAGTGACTAAATATGATACCTAGGTACTTCAATAAGGAAAACAAAGAGTTCTGCGGGATTTTTCCGCGGGACTAAATCACGGCAAATAGAATCCTAGAATAAAACAACAGTATGTAGTTGAAGTCTTCCTACTAATAAGTAACGATCACAGGTAACGATCGTCTTTTTGGCTGCATTACTTTAGCCAGATATGTCACAATTTAATATCTAGGTACTTATTATGAAATATTGATTCAAATAGAATATATACCAACATAAAAAAAATTTCATAATATCTGATTCTATACAAAGATCTTCATATCTGTCCTTAACAATCTAATATTTTAATCAATTTATCCGAGATTAGTAAGTATGTATCTCACGATAAAGAAGCCATAGCAACTGTAATGTCGATATGTGTTTAGTCTTAGTTGGTCAACGCATAGCATAACAGCCGCAACATACTTTAATTATTTTATTTTGTAAATATCCTCTACATTGTCGCAGCTTACTTAATACTTCGATAGAATTTTCTAGTTCACTATGAATTGTTGTGTGTAGTTATAAAAAAAAATAGACGGTAGATACATTAACTTTTTGCACGTATTCATTTACTAGTTGAACTCTTAGCAGCCTTGTACTAGTTAGGAGTGATTTACTTATAACTTGTGACAATTGTGTTGCAATTTCAATCATGGTGAAAATGTGGACAATAATACTGTTTACTCTTGTCTGTACAGTGAGCTCAGTTTTTACAAACGATGTATACAATGAAGCACTCGAGGAAAGAAACAATCTCATACGAAAAGAGTTGGACATGATGTTAGGTAGTGACATCGTGTTGAGTGACAACGAAGAGAAGGCAAACAAAATTATTATGAATTTGAAGGAAAAGGAACTCGATCACGGATTTGTGAAGCCTCAGCATTATAATTTTTCGAAACACTTTTTTGAATATAAAGAACAAATGAAGAATTCAGAGCTATATAGAATAATACAGAAAATGCCTAAAGGTGCAGCTCTTCATGGTCACGATACAGGAATTTTGAGTCCCGATTACGTTTTGTCCCTAACATACTTGGAAGATCTGTTTGTATGCTTTGAGGGAAATAGTATCCAATTTTTGTTTTCCTTGCAAATGCCTTCTTCTCCGTGTGATACAGAATGGCAACTGATGAGAGATGCTCGTTATTCATCAGGCGACGTGGAAAAATTTGACGCTAATCTTAGAAAGTACTTCACTATTGTTATTGATAACCCACGTGAAGTCTACACTGACATAAATGCAGTTTGGTCGAATATGCAGCAATACTTCATAGCGACCACAGACCTATTTACTTACAAACCTGTTTGGGAAAAGTATTTTTATGATTCTCTTCTGGCATTCAGAGAAGACAACGTTATGTATATAGAACTAAGAAGTGTACTTCCAGACTTATATGATTTATATGGAACCAAGTATACTATATTAGACACGGTTGCTTCTTACAAAAAAGTTCGCGATCAATTTATGGTAGATTACCCTGATTTCTTTGGAGCAAAAATAATTTATGCTCCTCTGAGAAAAGTTGATGTTAAAACTGTGAAAGAATACATCGATAATGCAAAGAAACTGAAAGAGGAATTTTCCGATATTATCGCAGGATTCGATTTAGTAGGACAGGAAGACTTAGGATTACCTACTAAAGAATTTTTCGAAATTCTTGTTGAAGCACGTGACGAGATAAATTATTTCTTCCATGCAGGAGAAACTAATTGGTACGGAACTAGTTCTGATGAGAATTTAGCAGATGCCATTGTCTTAAACACACGACGTATAGGACATGGGTGTGCTATCATTAAGCATCCACTACTGATTGAAGAAGTGAAGAAAAGGAATATAGCTTTGGAGGTTAATGTAATTTCGAATGCCGTTCTGGAATTGGTAGGAGATATTAGAAATCATCCTTTGGCTTCATTTCTAGCACTCAACTTGCCAGTGGTGATTTCGAGTGATGATCCAGGAGTGTGGGAGTCTGAACCTTTGGCTGATGACTTTTATGTCACGTTTGTGGGGGTCGCAAGTCGCCGTGCTGACTTGAGGCTCTTGAAAAAATTGGCTCTCAACTCTTTATACTATAGTGAGTATCCTAATAAAGATAAAATAGTGCATGAATTTGAAATCAGGTGGACGAAATTCATAGAGGCGGTAATTCAGGGACAATGGTGATTTTTTCTAATGTTGTTTTGTGTCGGTTGCATAATTTTTGAGTGTATCTGCAAAACCAAACTTTTAGACTCCTGTGTTCCGGGTTTTTATGATCTATCTATACATATAATAAAATTGTAGAAAAGTGGTGTCTGTACAATGGAAATATACAAAAAAAAGTAGCAGGGGTTGTTATTATATCGATGCCGAACCCGAAATTGTAATTAATTTTTTTTTTGTCTGTTTGTCTGTGTGTTTGTGCACGCTAATATCAGAAACGGCTTATTCGATTTAGATACGGTTTTCACCAATATATTGTAGTAAGCTTCACTTAACATTTAGTGTTTATTTCATGTCAATCGGTTCATAAATAAAAAAGTTATGTCAATTTAAAGAATCACGGCGAACATTTTTAACGTACAGAGTACGTACTACACGCCTCGCGCCGAGAGCCGCGCCCCGAAAAGTCACTATTCCACGCGAACGAAGTTGCGGGCACAGCTAGTTTCATAATAATTTTATTGATGTGATATAATTTTATTTATTTTTTTTGTAAGCGGCGCAAGTATGCCTCTCTGATTGAGAGTTACATATTTGTTCCGTTTGCTGTGGAGACCCTGGGGCCATGGAGTCTGAGTGCAAAAAAATTTTTACGAGACATTTCACCGCGGTTGATTGCCTCTTCTGGTGACAAAAGAGCTGGCTCATTTTTTGCGCAACGGATCAGCCTGGCTGTCCAGCGCGGAAATGCAGCCAGTATTCTTGGCACCATTCCACGCGGGCATGATTTGTATAGTAATTAGATTAGTTTAGCTATAAGTTTTTTTTTTTGTAACATTTTAATAGTTTTTAATTTTTAAATAAATAACTTATATTTTATTCATTAAATATTTATAATAATAAATACTTGCTTTATGAAAATAGAATAAAAAATCTTTTTTATACGATTGACTTTTATGACATCTTGATAAAATATTATGCATAATTATAATGATAAGATAATTACATAATTAAAAATGATTATCTGTTCCTATCTTCTGATTTTACTATTCGAGATTGGTAGATAGGCGAGATAACTTATTGACTACCCCCCGTTATTCTATTCAAATGCACATATAGGTACACGGCTTAACACTTCTGTCTAATGTATTAGTAAATAGGTATATACCTACTTCAAACAAAAAAAGAATTTTCGAAATAGGTCCCGGCGTCTTCGAGTAATCGGGGAACATACATAAAAGATAAAATAAAAAGATTCCGACGAATCGAGAACCTCCTCTTTTTTAAGATAAAAATAATAAAAAATTTTAACTGTCTGAATTTTTCCCGATTTGGAAAATTCTTTTTTGTTTCAATGGGTATACTTACCAGGTGGTTCCATAGTCATCAGGTCAGGATCTGATGATGGGCTGCTGGAGAAATCGAAGGAACTCTTCAAATTTTATAGGCTTGATATACGTGCTGTGCTGTTTGAAGTCGTGAATAGAATTTTTACGTTTAAATTATTATCAACATAGGCAATAGCCCAACGAGTGGAGAGTACTGAACCATCAACATTTAGCTTTTTCGTTCCTGCTGCATAATATTAAAATAGTAAATAGCCCGGAGACATCTGTTCCTAATTGCTTCCCAAATCATCACTAAGCGTCGGTGTTCATCCGTATTCCACTAATTAGTGGTGCAGTGCTACTAATCGGCGATCAACGCTCGGTTTGAGCGCTTCGCTTCATAGCCAGTACGCTACGCTTCGGGCGTCAAATTGACTGTCACAGTCAATGTTGGGTGACGACGCGGCGCCTTTACAAATTGTCATAGTAATTAAATTAGGATACAAAATAATTAAGTCTATTTCTAATGTAAATTGCTGAATGCGGCATACTTTCGTTCGTTCGTGATATTTTTCCCGAAATCCTTCAGAATCTGAAGATCTGCGTGTCGATTCTCTAAGAATGGTTGCGTCAGTGAAACGATCGCAGTGGCCTCTGATTGGCTGGTACCCATCCGCTATTGGTTAAAATGCATTGATGCAGCAAGAACGCCATAAATTCAGCCAATCAGAGGCCATTGCGATCGTTACACTGATGCAATCATTTTTAGAGAACCGATACGCAGTTGTGCGATTCTCTAAAAATGATTCGTGAAGTGTGATTATTGCAATCGTCTATTTAAATTTATATTTTAACCCCTTAGGGGTTGAATTTTCAAAAATCTATCTTATCAGATGCTTACGTCATAAAAGCTAGATATATGCCACAGCTCGATCCGTACAGTGATTTGGGCTGTGCGTTGATAGACCAATCGATCAGTCAGTCATCTTAAAATTCAGATTACATGAAAGCTATGCGTGAAAGCAATTGTAACTTGTAACGATACAAGGCTGGTCTCGAGGTTAATTCTCACTCCCGCACCCGGGGCAACGCATTTCCATGACCAGCGGCCAGAACAATGAGACAGTACATTCTGCTCCAACTTCCAATGCTGTGTTGCAGATATTCAATCATCAATGCCAAAGGTTATCACTTATCAGTTGACATGTTTACTGTTATAGATTTTAGGTAGGTGTATGATGTGCTAGCTTAAACCCGCGCCTTCGCTCGCGTGGAGTACCATTTTTGAAATATTTCGCCGAAAGTTATTGTTTTTTCGGGATAAAAAGTAACCTAAATCACTCTAGCTAGCATGGGCGGGAGAAATTTTATCCCCGGGGAAAGGATAAAATGTTTATCCCCTCGCTCAGTTTTATTCACCTGTCGCGCATTAGCAAAACGGTGGAAATAATATCCACGGTGGATATTGCTTTAGCATAGGGAGAAGATAGTTTTATCCCTTGTTAGTGGATAAAATCGGGGGATAAAACTTTTATCTCCTCCCCATGCTGACCCTACAGGACCTATACCCATATAAAAATCACATCGATCCACTTCTCAGTTAAAAGACCACAGCTCACTACTGCGCCAGGGACGTCGGTTCGTGAAGAAAGGAACGAAATTGACAGAAAAGGGCACCTACACCTAACCTTATCGTAGGTAGCCTGTAAAAGTTAGGGAACCGTTGGTGAAAACATAGTTCTTACAACCTTTCTTACAACAAACAAGTAGTTCTTACAAAAAACAAATGAAACAAATGAAAAAAAAAGGATATTGGGCTTTGGTTGGTGGATACTGGATAGATTTTTATGAAAAACCGAATGAAAATCTTGATATAGTTCTTCGGATTAGGATTAGATTAATTAGGACAAATAAACTTGACGTAGGGATTTTGTTTCATATTATGTAGGAAGTGAAAGTCACATCAGTGCAATGATATGGGAAAGTACCTATCTACAACTTGAATTGCCTCATTATTAGGTACAAGGCATGACCTTAATTAGTAGTTGATGCCCGTGGCTTCGCTCGTGTGGATTTAGTTTTATAAATCCCGCGGAATCTCTTTGATTTTCTGGGATAAACAGTAGCCTATGTGACCTATGTCACTCTCCCGGTCCTCAACTATACCCATGCAAAAAATCACGTCGATCCGTTGCTTAATTGCGGTGTGATTGAAGGACAAACCAATAAACTAAGAAACAACACATTTTCACAGAATACAACAATACATATTAGGTATAGGTAAGTACCTGATATTAGTAAGGATTATTAAGAATTTGTATTGTTCTTTTTTTCAGTAATAAAAGGTTTATTTATTCATTATGTATTTTGTGTCTTAATTTGCAGTGTTTGTACCTACTGAACACAGAAATATGTCAAGATAGTCGGAAAAGTTGGTGGGGCTCGCGTGTCAACACTGCAATATAGTGGAGTCCAAAACCCGTGAAAATGATGTCTTCTTTCTTCTTCTATATATTCTTTTTTATTTTATATACAATATTTCTAAGTAACATTCGTGGTTGTCCTCGTGTTGTCGTGTCGTGGAACGTTGTGGTTTTTCCAGAAATAGGCACGCACCTTTAGTAATACGGTGGCCTGGTAACAGTTCTATATAAGTGCCTAGTGGTTATAGGACTGATCTCCTATTCAGGAGATTGCAAATACGATCCCGCGCACGCATCTCTCACCCTTCCACCTCTTTTCGGAGTTAGGTATATGCGTTTTAAGCAATTAAATATTACATGCTTCAACGGTGATGGAAAACATCGAGCAGAAACCTGCACATCTGTGTTCTTAAAAGTGTGTGAAGTCTGCATACTCGCATTGGGTTAGCGTGGTGGAATATGTCTTATTAGCCTTCTCCGAGACGAGACCCACGGCTCAGCAGTGAGCCTTTGCTGGGGTGCTGTTGATGACAATGAACCTTTCTATCTGGATATATTTCTGTGATAGATGAATTAGCTCAAGACTCGATGCCTTGCGCTAATCTATCTTTGTGATGCATCGAGGCGACACATGAGTATTATCTCCAAAGCTCATTAGATGTCTGCACTAATTAGCTGAGCTGAACGTGATTATTATTATTAGGATAACTATCATTTATTTTCTCACACATTTACACTATATTATATATATAACATCCTCAAAAATAATACAATAAAATGGGTCCCACTTGCTGCGGGGTAGGGCCCAAGAAGCCAGTGGTCAAGGCTCCAGAGTCCAGAGTGAGGAACCTCCTCACAATGCGTGCGTTATTAGGATTATTATTGGTCAAAGAATTAAAACTTATAGCAGTTATAGCTAATAAGCATATCCACAAGGAACGATGCCAATAACACTGGCTGAATCACCGCCCTGGACAACCAGGCTGATCCTTTACGCGAAAATGAACCAGGTTTTTTTCAGACACCTATCAAAATACAGATAATATAGGAACTATATTTTGAAACTCCATCCTGTCTGCGACTATCTATCTGTATATATTATCTTAAGGATCTTTCGCTGACTGATGACAGATGGACTTCTGGCTGAACTGCTTTGCAATTACGGCGTCGATTTCGACATAACTGGACTGAAAATGCCGACCGACCGGACAGTTTACATGTTTATGCATAGCACTAATAGCTCGCTTATTAGGTTGGGTGATCAGATGTTTTCCTAGAATTTTGGATGCAAATTAGACCTAAGTACGTTCTTGTTGTGATTGAATTCACCAAGTCGTAGATTGCACAAGTCTATATAAACAAACGATGTCCGCCTTGCCAGCTCAGTCGTCCGAAACAGTGACCGTAGTATGCCAGTGAGTGACCCGAGATATCAAACAGATAGCGAGGAAATATGAGCTACGTTATCATTACTAGCGTCCTATTTTTGTTCAGTGCACGCAATGTCGGGACCAAGACCTTCGATTACAACGTGGAGAGAGCCAATTTACTAGCGGAAGAGTCCGAACTACAAGTGGGTGGCCATCTCAGATTGACCGAGGAAGAAAACAGGGCGAATGAAATTCTAATGCACTACAAGAACGAGGAAGTGGACGAATCCTTCCGTAATCCTAAGCATTTCAACTTCTCGAGACACTACTTCTCTTACAAAAATGACATTGGTAGTTCTAAAGTGTATCAGATTATACGGCGAATGCCCAAAGGAGCGGCCCTTCACGTTCACAGCTCTCTAATGCTCAGTGTGGATCGCCTGTTCGAGCTGACGTATGAGGATCACTTATACGCATGTACTGCGGGCGGTGATTTAAAATTACACTTCGCAGACAACGTCCCCCAACGACCTTGTCGTTCAAAATGGCAGCTACTCAGTGAACTCAGAAACAACACCGAGAACTTACAACAATTCGACGATAAACTCAAAAGGCACTTCACCATGTATTCAGATAACGAAAAAGACTATACTGGAGACATCAATTATGTCTGGCAAAGATTCGACAAAGTGGCGGAAACAATCAGAGACTTGATAGCTTACAGGCCGGTTCGAGAGAAGTTCTTCTATGAAGCTCTAAGAGAATTCTACAACGATAACATTATGTACGTCGAAGTGAGAAGTGGATTAAAAATTTTATATGAACTGAATGGCACTCAACACGACCAAACGTACCTGCCGCGTCTCTATCACAAAGTTGCGAAACGATTCAAGGAAGATTATCCAAATTTTGTGGGAATCAAATTAATTGTATCCAAATATCGTGGTACTGGGATTAAGCAAGTCATTGATACCATCAATGTAGCTCGGAGAATAAAAGAAGAGCTGCCGGATTTGTTTGCCGGTTTCGATTTAGTGGGTCAGGAAGACTTGGGAAGACCGTTATTGGAATTTCTCCCGATTCTTTCGGAAGCGAAAAAGGATATGAATTTTTATCTCCACGGTGGAGAAACTAATTGGTTAGGAACGGTTTCAGACGAGAATTTGGTGGACGCCATTCTTTTGGGATCAAAGAGGATAGGTCACGGATATGCCTTAATAAAACACCCTTCACTAATGGCCGCAGTGAGGAATAAGGATATAGCGATTGAAGTGAATGTGGTGTCGAACGTGGTGTTGTCTTTAGTTTGTGATGTGAGGAACCATCCGTTAGCCGCATACTTGGCTCTTGGAATGCCTGTTGTTATATCGAGCGATGACCCCGGAGCTTGGGGAGCGGACCCCTTGTCCACGGATTATTACATTGCATTTGTCGGTGTTGCCAGCAAAAAAGCAGATTTGCGAATGTTAAAACAGTTAGTAATTAACTCTATTAAATATAGTGCCTTAGACAATCATGGTAAACTAGACATGTTCAGACAGTTGCACAGAGAATGGAATGTGTTTGTTAAGGATATAATTCGAACATTTGGGTGAATTGTGTACAAGTTTATCGTCATAACTTTAAAATCGTGTAGTTGTAGGCAATTTAGTTTAAATTATTTAATAATATTTATTATTAGGTAAGAGTACCTGACCTGCGTAGTTTAAGAGAGAGATCATGCAAAGTATTGTTCGTAATTCGTACAAGGTCTTGATTTTTAAGGTGTCGTTTTTTGTCCACTTATTTTTAAGTGAGTTACGTTTTTAATTATGTTTTAATTAAGACTAAAATAAATCGTGTATATAAATACCTTAACTAATGTAATAACCTTAGATTAATTATGTGATTTAACTAAGGTAAAAATAAATTAGTTCAGTAGCTAGGAATACTTTTAGTTAGGAATAAATAAAATAAATAAAAATAAAAATACTTCCCTATTTATGTACCTATATACTTAGTATTTATTTTATAATTATATACCTATTTATATCATTGTAAAAACTGGTTTTATTAGTTAATTCTTTACTACTACAACTGATTAGTTCAACCGTTGAACTAGTGAAACTCCGTGGAAACTATTCTATTGTCCGGGACAAAAATAAAATTATCTATTACCTATCCGTCTCCATTAAATGGGGATGAAAACGTCGAAATCAGTTTGGTGGTTGAGCCGTGAAAAGAATAGAACACTCTTTTGCATCCCAACTCATATTTTATCATAACCAGTGTTACTCGGGATGTTGTACGGATTCTAACAGTACTCCATACATCCAAATAGTTCGATTGAATAAAGAAACTCACATAGGTACATACATAATAATATCAACCCTGAAAACCTTACACTCCTTTTTTGAGCTGTCGTGCAATCATTTTTTATTTCAATGTGAGAGAGTGCCATCTAGCGCAAAGTGAACGTACTACTTCGTAAGCGTAGCGTTACATTTTGTCAAGCGTGTGCGCATTTGGAGTTTATTATCCCAGATAACGTGTGGCGCTAGCGTGTAATTTGTTTTCATCCAGAGCACAATATGTATAATATTATAGTATTAATTTTTATAGTAACAACATTATTCTTAAAATGAATTATACATAATATTGATTTGAAGTACAAGTGTAGTAAAATATATAATATAAGTAGGTACATGAACATATTTCATAACAGTTTCAGCTTTGGTGGCTGATTGCTACTCATCCCTAGATGGCGCTAGGGTCCATTAATTTAACTAATGGATTGCATTGGTAGAGCAACCACACGAGTAAAGAAACAAAAGGACATGGCCAATTTTTGTATGGGCGTTCGAACTTAGTGTACACCAATGACTTTTGGTGTTATAAATTCGTGATTTTATGCACATTAAATTGTTATAAATAAAAAACTCACAGAACTTGTCATTACAATGTACTAGACGTAAACGTGTAAGAGTATATATTATGATTACAAAAACTTAAGGCGCTTTAAAATAGCGAACAGTTGCGATTACAATCATACATACATACATAATCTGAAACTTATTTTTTATAATTATTCCACACATACTGAAGTTTGAAGCAATATATAATAAAGATTAATACAACTAGGTATTTATAATAATGAAAAACAAAATGCTTACCACATAATTAGTATTTTGTGATAATAGGACTGCCAGCAATGGACTCTCCATGCTGACATTATGGTATCTTATTTTTCGCACAGATTTGCCACAACCAAGGCAAACCTTGTGATGCCCCAGTAGTCGCTCATGTTCACCAGCTTCGGTATTCAATAATAAGAAGCATGGATGACAAATAAATGCATCCAGAAGTAACTGAAAATATGATTCATGATGATAATATCGCACACCATACATAAAAATAAATCAGATTAAGTTTTTCTACTCCAACTTCATACCTGTGTTTCAGCATTGTTTATCCAACGCGAAAGTCTTGTTTGATAGTATGTAGAAAGCGAGGATATGAGATGCCTTTGCAACCTTTGTATGTCTACTCCGCAGTTTATGCACCTCATAATGATCTCCACAAAACAAATCCGAAACGCAATGCAAATCAGAGTCCAGTGTTAATAGCAAGATAATCGAGTGGTAGAAGGTATCAGTCCGTAGACATAAGCAGGGGTCAAAAATATTAGAAGATAATCGCAAAAACACAAACACAACGAACGCAAGCGCAACGAAGAAACGGCAATGCAAACAAACAGCCTACCATAAACATTGATGTTTGATATAGACTATGACACATTGTCAAACACGTAAATCGCGTTCCGTTTTATGTCATATTTTGCAGAATGTGGCAATGGACTTAAAATATAATTATTACTCATGTAACATTGTTATTTTTAATACATTTTTTTTTTCATTTATTGAATGCAAAAAATATCAATAAAGAGAGTTTCGATATGAATAAAATGTTCCTAGTAAAAGCATTTGTCATCCAGATAACGTGTCTTCTTAAGTAATACGCATGGTGCGGAACGTCCATTATTTTCTATAGATTTCTCTATGGTACAGTATGGCGGAAGTTGACGAATTCATCTTGTATTCCTTAATATTTTGAAATAAAAACTGACAAGTTCAGAGAGCTTAAAAACTACGTATTAATTAATCTTTCTATTTTTAATATTCAATAAATATTTACTGTGTTGTGTACGTGGAATGTACTTTTTTGGCCATCTCCTTTGTTACTCATGTGGTTTACTCCATAATTGTTCCTATTTGTAGGTACTAAGGCAGGGTAGGTAAGTAGGTATCCTGTATCCGCTGCAATTAGGTACCAACATTCTGCTAAGAAACTATTATTTTTTTAGCCAAATATTATGCACCCCTAGATAGAACTAAGCGTAGGTAGGTAGTAGGTACATTTATATCGATGGGACTAAGTATTTAGCAAGGAACATAAGCAACGGAAGTTGAGGAACGTCTATGATCAATGTTTGTGCATTCCGTCATAGTAACATTATATTTACCTAACCTAATGTGTCAGACAGTATAACTAGGTCTAGGTAGGTAGTAGATACATGTGCGGACACCTCAAGTTCGGCAGGTAGGTACAGCAAATTCTTATGCGGTATCCATACCAAGTATATTCGGCATCCTTACCCTACCTAGGTACGTCTAGGGCCGGACGGCAACCTTCATTTACTCTATGGTTTTATGCAATAGGCCTAACGTAGGCGACAGTTTTATACCTGGGTCGATTTTCATCCGACATCCACTTGAGCTTAGCCACTTCCTACTTTAGGAAAGCCGACGGGCGGCGACATCGTTTTATTAATTAGAAGAATTAAATTACATATTAATGCTAAACCTATAAAACTATGAAAGCTTATTTAAGCCCGACGGTTACGGGTAAGTACGGACTGAAAACTTAAAGGTTGCAGGTTCAATTCCACACCTGTTGCACTATTGTCGTACCTACACCAAGTTTTCACCGGAGGGGAGAGGAGAACATTAGTCAAGTTTAACTTGGCTCTCATTCTTTTTTAAAAAAGAAAAGAAAAGGAAAACATATAGCAGGTTTTATTTATATGTAGTTCTAGATAAGTAGGAACCTACCCACCGGTGAAGGTACCTAGGTATCTATTCCAAATTAATTGGACTCATAATGATAGGAGTACCTACTTTTTTATTCGATCACGAGATTGTCCTTGACTGCGATCTCACCTAATGGTAGTGACGATGTAGTCCAAAATGGTAGCGGGCTAACTTGGAAATGGTACGGCAGTGTACATTAAACCCCTACATACCCCTAATCGGGTAGGTAATAATGAGCGATTTTAATGGTAGGTATATGGTAGCGCGGTGGTAGCGATGGTAAGCGACGATGCATTCTAATGCTGAAATCTATAGAGCGTGCTCAGCTCAGACTCAAGATAGAGGTCAAAATGAGACACAAATATACTCTGAAATAAATCTATCTCGTTTTAACTCTGTCTTGAGTCGAGCTGAGTGGAATGGGGTCTATAGATTTCAGCCAGATCGTAGCGGCCTAACTTGGAACGGTTGTAGCAACATTTTATGGTTGTACGGTAGCGGACAGAAAATGTTTACCACCTTGAGATTCATAATTACATGCACACGTCTATGCCTGACAGTCGATATGCTTTCGATATTCTATGGCGTTATAGACCTTACTGCACGCAATGTGATATAGAATCTACTTTGAAAACTGATAAACATTATCTGACCGCGACTGTACATTCAAACCATATCCTTAATCGGGTTCTACACGCTACCGTACCGGAGCCAATATTTTACTTCTACATACAATTCCACAAAATATTCCGCAGGCAAAAACTTTTCTGTACTAGGTACCTACCTAGGTATAATATACATAGTTCGAAGAGCTGATGGTCGATGGGGTCCCAAGGTGCTGGAGTGGCGACCCCGCACCGGGAAGCGCAGTGTTGGCAGACCCCCCACTAGATGGACCGACGACATCAAACGAGTCGCAGGGAGTCGCTGGATTCAGGCGGCGCAAGACCGAGGTCTGTGGAGGTCCATGCAAGAGACTTATATCCAGCTGTGGACGTCCGTAAGTTGAAGAAGAAGAAGAAGGTATAATATAATATGGAGTTAGGTAAGAGTTAGGTATCCAAGTACCTAACCAAAAATATTTTTATTCTTTATAAAAATGTGCCTAACACGTAGATACACGTAGTAGGTACATACTTACTTTTTTATCTATAAAAAGATATTTTTAGTCTGCACTCGTCTCCCAGTCACGAACTGTTTCATAAATATATACATAACTCGAGGTGGCCTCAACTTTACCTACCTATCTAATAAGAAGTCTGTTCACTTCGTCAGTCTGTTTATGTAGTTTAGTATTTTATTTAGCACTAGCTGATGCCAGCGACTTCATCCGCGTGAATTTAGTTTTCAAAATCCTGCGGGAACTCTTTGATTTTCCGGGATAAAAGATAGCCTATGTCACTCTAAGGGTTCCGTTATTCCGTATCTTAACAGCGATTGTTAGGGTCGAGCTAAAAATGCCGAAAAAATCACATATCTTAATTGTATCGTGCCCCCTTTTATTTTTATTATTTTTTATGATATTTAATTCCTTACTACGCACATCTAATTAGGTGCGTAATTAGGTGATGATTCACCTAAATACCTAAAAGCCTGAAATCCAATCTCGAATAAAGAAATCTCTATTAAGTACCTAATGAAATTTTATCAAAGAATATCAAAAAGTGCAAGACGGATTTTATATTTTTTACCATATAGGATAGGTAGGTAATGGTGCGCACACAAAATTATAATTGTTTTCAAAAACCAAGTGTGGAATTATAGGTACTTATCTATAATTCTAATTTTCCATAATATCATGACTTTTACCCACTCTGAAACAAAATTTGTACGCTCTAATCTCTATTAAAATAAAATGAAAATTAAACTGTGTTTTTCATTTGTTTTTCACCACAGACTACAAATAAAAATAATACTTAAGTATTGACGACCTCCCTGGCGCAGTGGTAAGCGCTGTGGTCTTATAACTAGGAGGTCTCGGGTTCGATTCCCGGCGGAGTTAATTTGGCTAGTTACCACCCTACCCTCAAAGACGTGTCACCAAACTATTTAGCGTTCCGGCACGATGGCGTGTAGAAACAGATTAGGGGTAGGTATGGGTTGAATTTAGCTATAAGTAGGTACCTCGTTCTGTCATACCCCATCCATGTTAGCTCGCTACCATCTTAGACTGTGTCGTCACTTGCCACCACGTGAGATCGAAGCCAAGGGCTATCTTGTCATTAAATAAATAAATATGACCGTTTTCACCACGTAAGATAGGTGACGCTTTCCGTCAATTTCGTTTTCACGAACGTTTAGGGAACAGCTAAAGGTGGAAATGACATTGGAATTATAAGGACATGAGGAGAATCCTACTTAGGGGTGATTAAGTATGTTTGGTGAAAACGGGCAGTAATCTTTTTGGTTACGAAATTTTTAAAAATCTTGGCTAACGAAGTCGCGGGAGAAAGTTAGTAAGTACCGAATGAAATAGAGCCTGAGGGCAAATCGTGATGATGACATGCCATTACGCAAATGCGTCACTTTTTATTCCCTGTTAAAGAAATTTGAACTCTTTTACAAGGGATTAAAGCGCTTTATGGTGTTGGATTAACAGGGCGGGTGAGACCGTGATAGGAACGACGTGACTACGGGCTTTATCTCGTGTGACTTAGATTTATCTATTTGGAGCACGTTTTTTTTTAAAAAGATAAAGAAAAAACTTTAGAATGTGCAGAGATGAGTTATCTTGAAAATTTAAGTAATTTTAGATTTATTCGACAAAAAAATCGCGAAGTTAGGTCTAATATAGGTTACACAGACGTAGGTTTTACAGACCCAAAATTTTAATATAAAATTCATTTTTATATAAAATACAATAAGACTTTAAGAGACGATAGAGCCATTTTTTAAAATGAATATTCTACGAGTTATTAGAATTTGATTAGAATACATGACGTTTTTGGCGCTTACTACACTCCTACACGCTAGCATCTACCGCGATTCACACGAGGTTTCGGGTCATTTTTCGGGTATGTTTTATTTTATCTATAGCGGGGATTTTTTCTGGTAATCTGCGCACTATTAAAGGTGTGCCAATTTTATTTATCAGCTGGTAGAATACTTCAATTTATGAAGGTATCTTGTTTACACTTTCACACGTCTCGGTCTTGCGCCAACAGCATGCTGGCCTATGACTTAAACCCTTCTCATTATAAGAGGAGACCCCTGAGTAATATTGGACTAGCGAGGGTTTGAGAGTTGAGACGATGATCGTTACTCATGTGGTTTACTCCATAATTGTTCCTATTTGTAGGTACTAAGGCAGGGTAGGTAAGTAGGTATCCTGTATCCGCTGCAATTAGGTACCAACATTCTGCTAAGAAACTATTATTTTTTTAGCCAAATATTATGCACCCCTAGATAGAACTAAGCGTAGGTAGGTAGTAGGTACATTTATATCGATGGGACTAAGTATTTAGCAAGGAACATAAGCAACGGAAGTTGAGGAACGTCTATGATCAATGTTTGTGCATTCCGTCATAGTAACATTATATTTACCTAACCTAATGTGTCAGACAGTATAACTAGGTCTAGGTAGGTAGTAGATACATGTGCGGACACCTCAAGTTCGGCAGGTAGGTACAGCAAATTCTTATGCGGTATCCATACCAAGTATATTCGGCATCCTTACCCTACCTAGGTACGTCTAGGGCCGGACGGCAACCTTCATTTACTCTATGGTTTTATGCAATAGGCCTAACGTAGGCGACAGTTTTATACCTGGGTCGATTTTCATCCGACATCCACTTGAGCTTAGCCACTTCCTACTTTAGGAAAGCCGACGGGCGGCGACATCGTTTTATTAATTAGAAGAATTAAATTACATATTAATGCTAAACCTATAAAACTATGAAAGCTTATTTAAGCCCGACGGTTACGGGTAAGTACGGACTGAAAACTTAAAGGTTGCAGGTTCAATTCCACACCTGTTGCACTATTGTCGTACCTACACCAAGTTTTCACCGGAGGGGAGAGGAGAACATTAGTCAAGTTTAACTTGGCTCTCATTCTTTTTTAAAAAAGAAAAGAAAAGGAAAACATATAGCAGGTTTTATTTATATGTAGTTCTAGATAAGTAGGAACCTACCCACCGGTGAAGGTACCTAGGTATCTATTCCAAATTAATTGGACTCATAATGATAGGAGTACCTACTTTTTTATTCGATCACGAGATTGTCCTTGACTGCGATCTCACCTAATGGTAGTGACGATGTAGTCCAAAATGGTAGCGGGCTAACTTGGAAATGGTACGGCAGTGTACATTAAACCCCTACATACCCCTAATCGGGTAGGTAATAATGAGCGATTTTAATGGTAGGTATATGGTAGCGCGGTGGTAGCGATGGTAAGCGACGATGCATTCTAATGCTGAAATCTATAGAGCGTGCTCAGCTCAGACTCAAGATAGAGGTCAAAATGAGACACAAATATACTCTGAAATAAATCTATCTCGTTTTAACTCTGTCTTGAGTCGAGCTGAGTGGAATGGGGTCTATAGATTTCAGCCAGATCGTAGCGGCCTAACTTGGAACGGTTGTAGCAACATTTTATGGTTGTACGGTAGCGGACAGAAAATGTTTACCACCTTGAGATTCATAATTACATGCACACGTCTATGCCTGACAGTCGATATGCTTTCGATATTCTATGGCGTTATAGACCTTACTGCACGCAATGTGATATAGAATCTACTTTGAAAACTGATAAACATTATCTGACCGCGACTGTACATTCAAACCATATCCTTAATCGGGTTCTACACGCTACCGTACCGGAGCCAATATTTTACTTCTACATACAATTCCACAAAATATTCCGCAGGCAAAAACTTTTCTGTACTAGGTACCTACCTAGGTATAATATACATAGTTCGAAGAGCTGATGGTCGATGGGGTCCCAAGGTGCTGGAGTGGCGACCCCGCACCGGGAAGCGCAGTGTTGGCAGACCCCCCACTAGATGGACCGACGACATCAAACGAGTCGCAGGGAGTCGCTGGATTCAGGCGGCGCAAGACCGAGGTCTGTGGAGGTCCATGCAAGAGACTTATATCCAGCTGTGGACGTCCGTAAGTTGAAGAAGAAGAAGAAGGTATAATATAATATGGAGTTAGGTAAGAGTTAGGTATCCAAGTACCTAACCAAAAATATTTTTATTCTTTATAAAAATGTGCCTAACACGTAGATACACGTAGTAGGTACATACTTACTTTTTTATCTATAAAAAGATATTTTTAGTCTGCACTCGTCTCCCAGTCACGAACTGTTTCATAAATATATACATAACTCGAGGTGGCCTCAACTTTACCTACCTATCTAATAAGAAGTCTGTTCACTTCGTCAGTCTGTTTATGTAGTTTAGTATTTTATTTAGCACTAGCTGATGCCAGCGACTTCATCCGCGTGAATTTAGTTTTCAAAATCCTGCGGGAACTCTTTGATTTTCCGGGATAAAAGATAGCCTATGTCACTCTAAGGGTTCCGTTATTCCGTATCTTAACAGCGATTGTTAGGGTCGAGCTAAAAATGCCGAAAAAATCACATATCTTAATTGTATCGTGCCCCCTTTTATTTTTATTATTTTTTATGATATTTAATTCCTTACTACGCACATCTAATTAGGTGCGTAATTAGGTGATGATTCACCTAAATACCTAAAAGCCTGAAATCCAATCTCGAATAAAGAAATCTCTATTAAGTACCTAATGAAATTTTATCAAAGAATATCAAAAAGTGCAAGACGGATTTTATATTTTTTACCATATAGGATAGGTAGGTAATGGTGCGCACACAAAATTATAATTGTTTTCAAAAACCAAGTGTGGAATTATAGGTACTTATCTATAATTCTAATTTTCCATAATATCATGACTTTTACCCACTCTGAAACAAAATTTGTACGCTCTAATCTCTATTAAAATAAAATGAAAATTAAACTGTGTTTTTCATTTGTTTTTCACCACAGACTACAAATAAAAATAATACTTAAGTATTGACGACCTCCCTGGCGCAGTGGTAAGCGCTGTGGTCTTATAACTAGGAGGTCTCGGGTTCGATTCCCGGCGGAGTTAATTTGGCTAGTTACCACCCTACCCTCAAAGACGTGTCACCAAACTATTTAGCGTTCCGGCACGATGGCGTGTAGAAACAGATTAGGGGTAGGTATGGGTTGAATTTAGCTATAAGTAGGTACCTCGTTCTGTCATACCCCATCCATGTTAGCTCGCTACCATCTTAGACTGTGTCGTCACTTGCCACCACGTGAGATCGAAGCCAAGGGCTATCTTGTCATTAAATAAATAAATATGACCGTTTTCACCACGTAAGATAGGTGACGCTTTCCGTCAATTTCGTTTTCACGAACGTTTAGGGAACAGCTAAAGGTGGAAATGACATTGGAATTATAAGGACATGAGGAGAATCCTACTTAGGGGTGATTAAGTATGTTTGGTGAAAACGGGCAGTAATCTTTTTGGTTACGAAATTTTTAAAAATCTTGGCTAACGAAGTCGCGGGAGAAAGTTAGTAAGTACCGAATGAAATAGAGCCTGAGGGCAAATCGTGATGATGACATGCCATTACGCAAATGCGTCACTTTTTATTCCCTGTTAAAGAAATTTGAACTCTTTTACAAGGGATTAAAGCGCTTTATGGTGTTGGATTAACAGGGCGGGTGAGACCGTGATAGGAACGACGTGACTACGGGCTTTATCTCGTGTGACTTAGATTTATCTATTTGGAGCACGTTTTTTTTTAAAAAGATAAAGAAAAAACTTTAGAATGTGCAGAGATGAGTTATCTTGAAAATTTAAGTAATTTTAGATTTATTCGACAAAAAAATCGCGAAGTTAGGTCTAATATAGGTTACACAGACGTAGGTTTTACAGACCCAAAATTTTAATATAAAATTCATTTTTATATAAAATACAATAAGACTTTAAGAGACGATAGAGCCATTTTTTAAAATGAATATTCTACGAGTTATTAGAATTTGATTAGAATACATGACGTTTTTGGCGCTTACTACACTCCTACACGCTAGCATCTACCGCGATTCACACGAGGTTTCGGGTCATTTTTCGGGTATGTTTTATTTTATCTATAGCGGGGATTTTTTCTGGTAATCTGCGCACTATTAAAGGTGTGCCAATTTTATTTATCAGCTGGTAGAATACTTCAATTTATGAAGGTATCTTGTTTACACTTTCACACGTCTCGGTCTTGCGCCAACAGCATGCTGGCCTATGACTTAAACCCTTCTCATTATAAGAGGAGACCCCTGAGTAATATTGGACTAGCGAGGGTTTGAGAGTTGAGACGATGATCGTTTTAGCTACAATAACATAGGTACCTACATCTACAATACAAACTTGTTTATAGTAAACTAGCTGATGCCCGAGACATCGTCCGCGTGTATTTAGTTTTTAAAATCCCGCGGGAACTCTTTGATTTTCCGGGATAACAAATAGCCTATGTCACTCTCCAGGTCCCCAACTATACCCATGCAAAAAATCACGTCCATCCGTAGCTCTGTTGCAGCGTTATTGAAGGACAAACCAAAAAACAAACCGATACTTCCTACGTAAGGAGTGGTATCCCACAAAATTGGCATTTTAGGATTGTTGCACTTATCATTTTTTTTTATCTATTTTACGTGTTCGTTTAAAAAAAAAATTAAAAACAGCATTCTTTAACATACTTACTTTCAAGATGTATAAAGTTGTATCGATATTAAAATGACGGCCTAAACCATTTTATTGACTTTGACAACAATTAACGCTTCACGTAAGCGATTTGGGGATAGGTACAACAACTTACGTAGGAGGTATCGAAAGGCACTTTCGCATTTATAATATTAGTAAGGAAGTAAGGATACCTTTACCTATGCTATGACCACATAAAACTACACTCACGTAAGTACCCGTAATATCAAGTATAATGGGTACATCAAACTCGCCCCGAAGAACTAGGTTTCCAAATGCTCCGATGTTGAGCCAAGGACAGTAATTACCCCACGCTTGCACATGTCGTTCGCTCCCTGCAATCATTCGGTCAATTTGACAATACGGGCCCCTGTTTTCAAAATATTTGCCGGACCGGACCAGGCAATTCCATGAGTGGGTCCCCCGAAAAATAATTTCAATTGAATAATACATCCTGCCGCGGCCATTATAGTTAAAGCGTTCCGTGCCTTGATGTGTTTCGCTCTATTGTGCCAGATTTTGGGCTGTAGCACTCGTTTTTGAATTAAATTGCTCCTTTAGAATGGGAGCGTCGTTAATTTAATACCGATTTTCGTCACAACATTCATTATACGGATTTACTGGCGGACAACAATTTTATCTAAACTAAGCCAGAGATAAGATAAAGGATGTAGATTCCCAGCATCATACATGTATGTCGCTGGGAAGCTCACAAGCTCGCATACATCTAATTATTAGTAATCCTACTAATATTATATTATATATAAGTAGCCTATATGTTAATCCAGATTATGATCTACTTCTGTGCCTTTCAGCAGAATCGGTTCAGTCGTTGCGACGTGATTGAGTAACAAACATCCAAACATCGAAACATCCACACTTTCACATTTATAATATTACTAGATGATGCCCGCGACTTCGTTCGCGTGGATTAAGTTTTTGATTCCCGCGGGAATTCTTTGATTTCCCAGGATAAAATGTAGCCTATGTTTTGATCCAGGGTATGAGCTATCTCCATTCCAAATTTCAGCCAAATTCATCCAGTAGTTTTTGCGTGAAAGAGTAACAAACATACACACACACACACACAAAATTTCGCTTTTATAATATTAGTGTGATAGTAGGATAACATAATTTTAGGGAGGTGTCCTATTTTCACGTACGAGCTAGTACCTACCACACTCTGTACAAGTACAGTCTAAATATGTAAATTCAATGAATACAAACGTTCATTTTCTGAGTCGGTTAATGCCATAACACAATCCGGTACACCGTATTTACCGAGCACTTAATTACCTAAGTAATATAATGCGTCCCAACAAATCCATTGAGGGCCGGTTTTTGCTCTCATTAAAGACGGATGCAACCCCGGACAATAAGAAACCCGGTCTTAAATCTATCATGGGCATGGTGTCGACGACTTCAAAAGCAGCCGCCGGTATTGTGTCTCCCCCCCTTCCACCCGCCCTTTTGTGGGGGGGTCGTATTTGCATATTAAAGAGCCGCTTAACTTATTGTGACGATTGAGATGTTATTTCTTATTTGTACGTCTGTTCATTCGGTTTGGACGATATATTACCATGTCTGTATACGTAGGGTAGTTACACATTATTTGAACTTGTTTGAAGCGATGGTGTCGACAATAGTTGATGGGTATTTTACTAGCTGATACATGGTAGTCTTGATGTAGTCTTATCAAAAATCCCGTGGGAGCTCTTTTATATTCAGGGTTTCTCTCTAAGTTTTTTATTATTCGATGCCATCTCACCTGATGGTAAGTGACGATGTAGTCTACGATCAGTGGCGTGCACAGGATGTACTACAGGGTAGGCAGATGATACAAAATGGAAAAAATCTTCCTTGCGAATTAAAAAAAACTTAAGGGTAGGCATTATACAAATTATAAAAAGCCTACCCTTAAGTTTTTATAACTCGTACTGGCGATTTTCTCCATTTTATATCATTTTTCCGCATTATGCCTACCCTGTGTGCACGCCACTGTCTACGATGGTATCGGGCTAACTTGGAAGGGATATGGCAGAGTAAATTTAACCCGATGTACAGGTATGTCCCGCCCTGACATGTTTATCGTAACTTCCATTTAGTTATCTTCAAAACAAGAGCGAATATTCATTTTCTAGGCAAGCGCGCTCCATCTTAGACTGCATCTTCATACCATCAGGTGTGCCAGTCGCAGCCAAGCGCAAGTCTATATTTAAAAAAAAAGATTTCACTAGATTCTTGTGCCATCTTTTTAGGGTCCCGAATAACATCGGAACCCTTAGGTATAGTCTCATTATGTTGTGCGACTCTCTGTCAGTGTGTCAAGACCCTTTTTTTGTGTCTTGTGACTAGAACAAGGCATACTCCAAACATAGCTGCGAGCAGTCAATAGTACCAATACCCATATTCCCTGCACCGTTAGACACCATCTGTTGCGCTAATGGCTATGGCCCGAAACCGCAATGCGTATGCAGAACCTAACCACAGCGACGTTCCACTAATTATTCCTCATTACACACAAAAACACCTCACCCCAAACAGTTTTTTTGTTATTTCTTTTTTGTTGTTTTTTGGAATTCCGCAATAAAATTGGAGGAGAAACTTTAAAGGGTCAACTTCATTATTTTCGGCGCCGCGTTTAAAATGAAGAACAAGTCCATTTATTTACTAGTGCTTTTATTAGGTTATCCTGAAGAAAGAAAGAAAGAAAAAGCATTTATTTAAGAAATTAATTAAGAAGAACCCTGATTAATTAAGAAGAACCTTGAGATGCAGTGTTTCCTCCTTTATTCTCTATAAAATAAGTAGGAACTCTTTTTGATAAGGGACCAATAATTCCTGAGATTAGTTTTCTCCAGTAATTGCTGTTAAAATCTTTACGAGACACTTTCAAATGTTCATGAAATGTTTGATAAAATCCTTTATTTTAAGTCGATTGTGCACTAAAGGCCGTTTTTTTTTTCAAATAAAATTGTTGCGGAAAATTGTGAATAATTTCAGGTTTTTACTGACTTCACGTCTGTTTTTTATGAGTAATCTGCCGACTTTATTCCTCAATCCTCAGTATCTGTTATGATGAACTAGGAAACTAAGTATCGATGAACCATTTGGATACCTGCTGAACCTCCTGTTTCGACCTCGATTCGTGCTTTGTAAACACTAATTGCAGATCGCGTGCTGCGTTTTTTGCATATTGATGGATTAGGTTTTTCAAAAGAGGCGCTTGCACATCCTGTTCCATTTAAATGGTGAAAAAAAAAATTAAGACCAATTTAGTTGTTCCTTGTAGAGAATGGTGTCACTACGAGCTTCCCTTTTTATTTTGTTCTAAATTACCGTCACAGTAGTTGCATCGCTGGTCCATTCTCAGCCCAATTTTGGCCACAGGTCTCCTCTCATCTCATGCTGATATCTATAGAGCGTGCTGCAAGACAGAGTTAGAACAAGATAGATTTATGTCAGAACATATTTGTGTCTCTTTTTAAACTCTATCTTAAGTCTGAGTTGAATCAGAGCACACTCTATAGATCTCAGCGAGGTTGCTTTATTATCGATACTAAGCACAAAACAATTTCTTTTGAATTTTTTGTCTGTCTGTCTGTGCGCGCATCACGCGAAAACTGCTAAACGGATTTGAATGAAATTTGGTATAGTGGTAGCTGATACTCCGGGACTACTTTTTGTCCAGATAAACAATAAGGTTTATCCGGGATAGGGGATGAAAGTTTTTGAAGATTTTGCTCCATAACTACGTCAAATCTAAACTGAATTTGACAATTCTTTTTATAGAAATATTTTGACCAATTTTGGTGAAGATCTACTAAATATGATCGGAGATAGAGGACATAACTTCACGCGGATAGTATAGCAAGTCATTCAAATAAGTTTTCTGCTAGCAATTGAAACATAAAAGGAACGTTCAAAATAGACTCATGGTATGCATGTCTTTAATCGAGGTCAAATTTCTACCCCCCGTAATACAAAATAAAGGAATGACAATAATAATGATTGTTATATGTCTGTTCTCAATTTCTCATGACATAAAGGCCATCAGTACTTAATTATCGTCTTATTGTCGATGACAACATATGATCGAAAGACAGTTGCGAATTCAATTATTTATTCTTGTTCAATTATGTCTTGAAAAAAAAGGACCCTCTCATTTGTTGTTGTTAAGGAACTATCGTAATAGGTCGATAGCAAATTGCCTTTAACAATGTGGGCCAAATGACATTTTTTTAGAAGGAAACTATTATTTGTGTTGCGACTTGCGCTACTGACTGACAGACTTCGCAATATCTTTCCTTGTTTAACTAATTTTAATTTTAATGACATTTTCTGAGTTTGTTTTGTTGGGTATACTAAGGCGTCAGAATCGGAAAGAGTTTTTCGAACGCGAGCGGCAAGAAATACCATAGTTTGCGATTATCCTTAGATGCGATCCTTAGATTTTTCCATACAATTTTCGACCGCGATTATACATTAAGTACCTACATTTTTATATTATTATGACAAAAACTCAGATGTGTGTGCCGAAAATTTCGCTCACATTCGAGAAACTCTTCTTGTGTTACTGAGCCACAAGACAAGGAAGTATCTGAGACATTTGAGTACTAAGTAGGTACTCAATTGTCTTAAGTACTCTTAGGTACCGAAGGATTTTTTTTATTTGATGACAAGATAGCCCTTAACTGCGATCACACCTGATGGTAAGTGACGATGCAGTCTACGATGGTAGCGGTCTAACTTGGAAGGGGTATAGCAGTGTAAATTCAACCCATACCCCTAATCGGTTTCAACACGCCATCGTGCCGGAACGCTAAATCGCTTGGCGGCACGTCTTTCAAATAGAAAATACCCCATCAAAATCGGTCCATTCGTTAGGCAGCTACACAAAAAAAGATGAAAAGAATAGGTACTCGCAAATGGGTTGATTCTTTCTCCTCACGTCGTGACTTGTGTATCGAATGGGGCTGATTTCAATCAACCGAATCAGCCCTGATTGAGTTTGGTTTGGGCATATTGTATTTGTACGGATTAAGCTGTTTGCGTCGGCTATTAGCTGTAATGGAGATGTCTGTCGGATTTTTGTAACAGAAAAAGCTACATATATTAAATACCTACTTAAATATTGGATCGCACCTTAACTTAGCTACAGGATGTTTATTAGGTGTTGAATTAATATCCTAAACTAATTTAATATCTAAAAAATTAGATACATATTTACATTTTTTGACGACCTCTCTGGCGCAGTGGTGAGCGCTGTGGTCTTATAACTGGGAGGTCTCGGGTTCGATTCCCGGCGGGGACAATTTAGGAATTTATAATTTCTAAATTGTCTCTGGTCTGGTCTGGTGGGAGGCTTTGGCCGTGGCTAGTTACCACCCTACCTTCTAAGACGTGCCCCCAAGCGATTTAGCGTTCCGGCACGATGGCGTGTAGAAACCGATAAGGGATATGGGTTGAATTTATACTGCTATATCCCTTCCAAGTTAGCCCCCTGCCATCTTAGACTGCATCGTCACTTACCATCAGGTGAGATCGCAGTCAAGGGCTATCTTGTCATTGAATAAAAAAAAAATACAACGAAATATATTCATAGATAATATTAGATATAAGTACACCGTCTAAATCCGGGGTCCCACGGCGCGTTGAACTGACGGGCTGTGGCAGACGAGCGACGCCTGTGGGCAGCAGCGGCCTGTGTCGAGCGGTCCCACTGTTCCACGACGCGTGTTGATCCGGCGCAGCCTATTGTTCGTCATTAAACTTGAAAGCGCGTTGCTCTACTCCTAAGAACTTACCGACTCCCGATGGACGGGCGACGGCAGGCCACCACAAGCGGCATCGGACGCAACCGGTCCCAGGGCACGTCACGGGAGGCGCGGCCTGGCCTGTCTCCAACGCGCCGTGGGACCCGGCTTTTAGTGATCATATTATATGAGCATGGGGCCCACTGATGGGCCTCTCTGTATTGCTAGGCTAAGCCTTTCGACTAAACAAGCATCAGAACATGGGTCAAAGAAGCCTCGATTTATAGTTACATCACGTTTGTGTGTGGCTATTTATTTTTTTAAAGAAAAACTAGAAAAATGAATTCAAGTTATTTACGAGTAGGTCCCAACCAAGAAAAGATGTTTTATGTTTTAAAATAGATCATTGTTTTGTAAAAATGGATGCCCGTAAGCTAAACCTAGACATTATACTAACCTAGACACGTAAACAAGTTCCAATATAGCTAACTTAACAACTTCTAGGCTTAGGGAGGTCGCCCACGGTGACTTTTTGCAGCGATTCAGTAGCGATACAATCGCAAGACCGCGATACAATCGAGATGCAGTCGCAGGTCGTATACCTTGGCCTATGTAACATCGATTCTGCATCGCTACTATCGCGACACAGCATCGATACAGACGCGATGCAGCGTAGTTATAGTCGTGTGCTGTAGGGAGTAGTGACTACCACTGTGAACGCCTGTGGCCCACCGCTTTTCTTTTACCCAATGTTGTCCGAAACAGTCGCGCGTTAGGAGCGATGCAGAAGCGATGTTGAATCGATACTATGCGATTGTATCAGTAACCAATCGCTTCTACCGCGCGTTGCAAATGCGACGAACCGCCAAAAGTAGCGATGCAGACGCGCGTTAACGGAACGCGCTACATTTCGATAGCTAATGTCAATCCCATACATTTTTGGACTTTTCTACCAGCGATATCGCTAATTTATTTATTTACTAGCTGAAACCCGCGACTTCGTTCGCGTGGATTGAGGTTTTTTATTCCCGCGGGAACTCTCTTATTTCCCGGGATAAAAAGTAGCCTATGTCCTATTCCAGACTATAATCTATCTCTGTGCCAAATTTCAGCCAAATCGGTTCAGTCGTTGCGACGTGATTGAGTAACAAACATCCACACTTTCGCATTTATAATATTAGTAGGATTTATTTAAAGACAAAAAAAGTGACACAATTTACACCATAATTCATAGACCAAAGCATTAGACCAAAGACTAAAACTTGTGGCTGGTGATTGTAATTGGCAGCCCAATTAGACCGTAGCCTGTGCTAGGGCTGTCCAAAATACATCCTCCGCCCAATTGTATTGTTGTAATGGAATGTAACTTTGTCTAGGCCCCCTCAACCGCTGCAAAAAGTCGCCGTAGGCGATCTCCCTTAAGACGGTACTCTAGTCCCAAGGAATTTGAAAAATAGGTATTTGAAGAAAATATCGCCGTCGCGCTGCGCCCGACCAACAGGAGTTATCCATGTGTACGAGTAGTGTATTTGTGTGCGCGAGCCTTCGCCCCTCCCATGCCCGTAACATTCACCCGCCGCCGGCCGCCTGCGGGTGAATAAATATATTTTGAAACTTTGAATCGGATGATGCTTTACTATTGATACTGAGCCCAAAACAATTTTTTTTTAATTTTTCGTCTGTCTGTATCTTGGCCGCGCATCACACTGAAACTACTGGACGGATTTAAATGAAACGTAACAGGATTTAAGTTCATACTACTAGGTAAAATATAGGATACTTTTTATCCCGAAACTCAACACAGTTCCCTTGGGAGAGGGGATGAAAGTCAAAATGTGTATTTCATTGTAATTCATTAACTTGTACTCTGATTTCATTCATTCATTTTTTATTAGAAAGAATATACTGCAATGATTGTTCTGTAATTATTTCAAGGTCGTCAGTTTAGTAGTTCAGAAATTATAGACTTCACAATGCTCAGTAATAGGTCCAAATAACTTGAACCTCGTTACGTACAGGAAACTTTGAATGTACGGCTCATTTTAAGCTGGCATAACACACTATCGTAAACCATAATGGATAGCCCAATTTTTAACCGACCTTAAAAAAGGAGGAGGTTATCAATTCGGTCGGTATCTTTTTTTTTTCTATGTAGGTATGTCCACCGATTACTCCGGGGTTTCTGGACCGATTCACGCGATTTTTTTTTAATGGACCCTTAAAAATTTTTACCTTCAACTCCTCAAACCTGATGCTGCAGGGGTACTTTCTCCCTAAAAGCTTTAGGAACTGTCGTTTACGAATTGGTATGCTTGCTACTAGATCATAGAGCTCCAGGTCATCCTCCTCAATCCTGTAGGCTACTGCCCACCTAAATTGTAGGGGAGAAAGAGAGCAAGCTGCAGGAACTAGCTACACTAAAAAACTTAAAATAAAAATTCTTTTCAAAAACCGACTTCAAACACCACTACAAACCATAAATAAATTAAAAGTAAAAAACTTTTTTAAAAACAAGCTTTTATTTAAATGCGCTAAAAAGAATAAAATAAACTTTTCTGTTAAAACTTTTACTATAAACTTGTTATGTCATTACACAATTTATATGATATTAACGTTTTTCGCGAATTTTAACTAGATACTCGTATTTACTTACGCGGACGAAGTCGCGGGCATCAGCTAGTATATATATACATATACAAATAAATAATATTGTCTGTGTTGAAGTGAAGTGTTTGTTTGTAATATCAAAAGAACAGCTTTTTAGGGTTCCGTAGCCAAATAGCAAAAAACGGAACCCTTATAGATTCGTCATGTCTGTCTGTCTGTCCGTCCGTATGTCACAGCCACTTTTTTCCGAAACTATAAGAACTATACTGTTGAAACTTGGTAAGTAGATGTATTCTGTTATCCGCAATAAGATTTCCACACAAGAAAAGAAAAAAAACAATAAATTTTGGGGTTCCCCATACTTAGAACAGAAACTCAAAAATTTCTTTTTCATCAAACCTATTCGTGTGGAGTGTTTTTGGATAGGTCTTCAAAAATGATATTGAGGTTTCTGATATCATTTTTTTCTAAACTGAATAGTTTGCGCGAGAGACACTTCCAAAGTGGTAAAATGTGTGTCCCCCCACCCCTTTAACTTCTAAAATAAGAGAATGATAAAACTAAAAAAAATATATGATGTACATTACCATACAAACTTCCACCGAAAATTAGTTTGAACGAGATCTAGTAAGTAGTTTTTTTTAATACGTCATAAATCGTAAACCGCAATTGTTGCTACGGAACCCTTCATGGGCGAGTCCGATTCGCACTTGGCCGCTTTTTACTAACTGCATACGAAAGTAAATACGGTACTTATACCAAGACAACAATTTTTAAAATTTTTGTCTGTCTGTCTGTTTGTTGCCACTAATCTCGGGACTGGCCCAACCGATTTTGACGGGACTTTCACTGGTAGATAGCTGATATTACCGGGCATCGTATAGGCTACTTTTTTAACCGACTTTCGAAAAAGGAGGAGGAGTTGTGTTTTTCTACCTCTGTATATCGATATCTCCGTGATTTCTTAACCGATTTGCGTGAATCTTTTTTTAATCGACACAAAAACTTTGCGAGATGGTCCCATAAGAACTTCGGGTTCCAACTCTTCAATCCTGATGCTGCAGGGGTACTGCTTCCCTAAACTGTGGGGATTTAGGAATTGTTGATTATTATGAATAGTTATTGTAGGGACCAAGTAAAGACATCGTTAAATTCCAGGATCCTACTCCTCAATCCTGATTCTGAAGGGGTTCTGCCAAATTAAACTGTGGTGATTTAGGAACGCGGACGAAGTCACGGGTGTCCGCTAGTAATAAATAAAATAATCATTGTATAGTGTAAATATCGACATCAGAGTACATCACTAGAGTATCGATAAAAATATCGACAATTGTCACTTCCCTATTAGTGTACATGTAAGCCTTACCCTCCCTCACCTCCACCCTACCCCCGTAAAGTACGAAAGGGACAACTGCAGCTCGGGCTGATTTTTACCTACAAAAACCTTGGCCAAAAGACGTTTCGTATTCTGCTGTTTCCTTCTTCAAAACTGGACAAATCTCAAATATTCTTATATCAAAATTTAGAGGAAGAGTATATCTATGCTTCTATGTTTTTCTTTTTTGTTAAAAACTTATCAAATTTGTCTGATAGTCGTTTGAACATGGCGGTAAAATCGAGGGTTTTTTTCGGGTTTTTGGATTGTCATATTTTTTTTAATGATAATGTTTTGGAAAAAAGAAAAACATAGAGGCACGTAATAATTAGACCTAGATTTTTTGGAAAAAAATCATTGCTCTAGAGGCATTATCCACGAAGAAAACAGCAGAATACGTTTGTATGGAGAAAGGGCCACTAGAGTCTCCTCTTAAGTGTAGGCTTTCCGTCTCACGGGTACAAGAGCTTCCGTCCGGGACCTTGACACACATAATAACATTGTTTCTTCAAATTCACAACTTTTATATTTTTTTATATTTTATTTTTTCAAATGGTAAAAGGTTAAGTGTTAAAAGCTTGTTAAAAGTGTAACTATATTTTGATTAATTAATTTCACTTGTATTAATTTCGTTTCGGCAAAACGAATTTCGGGATAAAAATTACTTTACTCGAATGTAATACGGAATAAAAATAAAACTCTCAAGTAAAAATATTACTATTTTCAAGACCTTTTTTTGTGTGCAAGGTTTAATTAAAAAGCTTGTGTCGTTTTGGAGAACATTTGCAAATTATGACAAAAATAGCTACTCTTTGGTGATTTTTTTCACAAGAGATGGTTTTAAAAAATACAATTTTGTTGCAGTAAAAACATTTATTGAGCCTTTATCTTTAATTTTGTATTTTTTCTTTACGGCTCAAATCAAGCATTCTGTTCACAATTTGATTTAAATATCCATGAATTTAGGCATTTCACATCTTTTAGCGCCTTAAGCTGCAAGTGTATAGTTGCCCTTACAGTTATTGATTTCGAGCCGAATGATGTGATCGCGTGTATCATTTCCAATGTAATTCAGTTTGCACAAATCAGACTATTTAATAAAGCCCGCCAAATCACTTTTACCTCACAACCTGCCAGTTAAAAAGCAACTCTAATTCCTAAAGCATAGAGTTTAATTTACTCCGATTGCCATGTTGTATTGGGTGAACGTACAATTCATCAATTTTCAACGTACATGAAAAACAGGATTGATGTTGATTTATTTAAGGATATCTGATCGTTAGCTTCGTTTATCGTTTGACTTCATTCATTGTAGAAATTAACTGCGAAAGTAACTTTATCTGTTTGCTACGTTTTCACGATTCCTATACGTTTTAACGGTAAATTAGGCACAAATGTGGCATCCTGGATTTGGACTCTATATACGACTAGCTTTTGCCCCCGCGACTTCGTCCGCGTGGAATTAGATTTTGGGGTGGAATTTTCAAAAACTGTGACACACGTACTTCTTTATTTTTAACTGAAAACTCAAATACCAACTTTGATGGAAACAGCTTGAAAAATGACGGAGTTTCATATAAACTTCCATCCCCTATTTAAACCCCTTAGGGGTGGAATTTCCAATAATCCTTTCTTAGTGTGCGCCTACGTCATAAAAGGAACCAACTGTAAAAATTTCAAGTTTCTAACTTCAGTAGTTTAGGCTGCGCGTTGATATCTCAGTCAGTCAGGACTTTGAATTTTATATAGATTTATACACATTATCTATTAACTAGACACCGTCATAAACTAGTAACACCATCGTGTCGCTGCGTAAAATGCAGAAGTCTTATATTGACTGGATTTCTAAAGAATTGGTAGATTTACTTACCTACCATTAAATAAATTTAAACAGTGTTTAAAGTCACATTTAATAATAATTAAAAGACACAGTGAATTCCTTAATGACAAACTTGCTTGGAAGCTAGCTGATGCCCGCGACTTCGTTCGCGTGCGAGAACTCTCTTATTTTTCCGGATAAAAAGGAGCCTATGTGTTATTCCATACTATAATCTATCTCTGTGCCAAATTACAGCCAAATCAGTCCAGTCGTGGCGGCGTGATTGAGTAACAAACATCCATCCATCTATCCATCTATACATCCAAACTTTCTTATTTATAATATAAGTAGGATTACTGGCTGACCAAATTGTCAAGGCCTCTTATATAACACCACGAAAAAGAAAGAAACGAAGAGAGAAAAGTTATCTTTAACCGCCTGGTGTGCAACAAGCCCTTAGCATCCTCAATCTTCAAAGCATTAAACCGCCAAGTTGCACGCTCTGTGTACTGCGACAGTTCTCCGTATGCGGCTCTAAAACGTATCATTAGCGTTCGAGAGGAAGTGGTATCCTTTCGTGATCATTGTTTCGTCACATCACAAATGGGATCGACATCGCTTCGAGTATTCAGCCGGGACGCGCCTTTACGCAGATTTAGTACTGAACATATTCTGCCACTTTCTGCGGTGAGGTGGGGTAATTAGACCAGGGTAGAAGCTTTTAAAAATTATCGACCCTGGTCTAAATCACGTACAGCACACATTTACTCACTCCCGCACACTCTTGTAAATACTTAATGTCTCTATGAACGCACACTAACTTAAAAGCTGTCACACTTACAAGCTAACACGTACGTTTGTTCATGTACTTCGGCAGAGGGGAATGCGTGCGCTTGCCTCGTCCCGGCTGAATTGTCGAAGCGACATCGCCATGTTTGGACGCGCAACTGTAAAATAGCGGCCATGTGTCCGTTTTGATATTTGATACTACGGAACCCCAAGTACATTTTTTTTTTAATTCTATGACAATAGTCCGTGACTGCGATCTCATCTGTTAGACGATGTAGTCTAAGATGGAAGCGGGCTAACTTGGAAGGGTTCTGGCAGTGTAGATTCAACCCATACCCCTAATCGTAATATTTTTTTGCTAGGTACTTGCTCGTAATAGGGCATTTAATTAGGTTTTCTTAATTTTGTAGCTATAAAAAGTTATAGAAATTTTAAAACACAGTCACAAACTAGGAACTTCCGGTAACTATTTTGTGTGAAAGGGGCAGAGCAATAATTTCAAAGCGTAAGAATTATTGTCCAATTTCGAAAAATTTTCCAGTGATTTATTTCAGCATTCCGTTTAATAATGGTTAACTACTCTATTACAACCGTCGATAATTGCAACTGTATCGAGTTATTACATCAAAATAAGTTTTTTTTATTGGATAGAAGCAGGCGTTACCTACTTTGCGAAAGTTCATAATTAGCAAGAAAAGGTTAGAAGCTGCATGTTTGGCCGCTGTTTTTTTTTTTTAAATTTATTGTTCAAGATCCATACAACAATACATTTTTAATTATTTTATCTGCCATCCTCCAAGAAACTTTGCGTTTGAACATACAGATTTTATTTGTTGGCCGATTGTAGCAAAATATTTCTAACCTTTTATTGCTAAGTTTTTTTTTTACTTTTTAACAACTTTCGAATTTCGAACAACGGAAAATTGTTATGGGACTTTTTACTTTTCTACGACACGACATGTTCTTGACGGGAAGCCGCTCATATTTTTATGTGATGATGATTTGTAACCACATCTTAAGAGAAGAAACCAAGTTAAACTTACACCTTCAAAACCTGTAATCTTCAAACTAAACTTTATTACCACAGGATAAAAATGTGGCTTTTAGAAAATCTGTTAAATTGGCAGTAAAATAATATAGCTGCATTAAATAAAATTAATCTGTAGAAGCTCCCGTTTGCAATATGGCGTTATTGTCGGTATCAAAAGGTTGTGGTTTGCTCTGCCTTTATAAATGCTTCCGTTTAATGTGTAATTTGGTGAAAATTAAGGACGTGGTTATCAGCGTTTCGTTTTGTATTGAGTCTTAACAGATTGACACGTGTTGTTGTATTTTTTCCTGTAGGTCCTTTATACTTTATTGGGTATAATCTATTTTTCCTTGGCTGTCTTAAAATATAAACAGAGCGTAGAAGCGTTTTAGGGTTTCGGAGATAGATGTAAAAGACGAACGCAGCCGGGCGCTTACGACATTCATAAGTTAGTTTTTCACTTGTAGCACGGTTCCATTGTCAGTTGTCACTAACGTTGCTAGACGTCCCGTATTTCCCGGGACATCCCGTATTTTACGCATAGTTCAAAATGTCCCGGCGGGACTGACTCTGTCCCGTATTTGAACCGTACTTCGTTTTTCATTCATTATGAAATCGATCTAAGTAGGTATTCACACGCGCAACGTTCGTAAAACGTACGGTTTAATTGTGTGACTCGCCTCGGGTCGAGCGACTGTGCAGTGTGAAGTATAACTTGCACTTGCCGCCCATATCGACCAACGACAGCGTTAGTGTCAAAATGACAATGTTAAAACTGACTCGATCCTCGGAAATATA
Source organism: Hipparchia semele (assembly GCA_933228805.2). Taxonomy (NCBI): domain Eukaryota; kingdom Metazoa; phylum Arthropoda; class Insecta; order Lepidoptera; family Nymphalidae; genus Hipparchia; species Hipparchia semele. The sequence continues at coordinate 3,225,865 of OW121719.1, forward strand.
TAAAAAAAAAATTAAAAAATGACACCAAATAATTTTGTTTTTTATTTGTCCCGGGTAAAAAACTGAAATCCCGTATTTTTTTGCCCATTTAACCATTTGTCCCTTATAGGCTGAAAAAAATCTGGCAACCCTAGTTGTCACTACGGTATTAACGGTAGGTAACAACGACCTAAGCGTCGCAGCCTAAGCGCTGTTCTTTGCGAATCGTTTCCTTCGATTAGTTTACCTTTTAAGACAGCTAAAGGAAAATAGATTTTAACTGTCGCAATTAAGAAGTGTATTACGTACCAGCTTTGTAGGGCAGCCAACCTGAAATACTTAGGTATACCTAAAGTACTTATAATTTATGTAGAGCTATCCAACCCCGTCTCATATTAATGTGCAACATTATACGGGACATGTACATTGTACGTATTATTTATGTCGTCACCGTATCAAAAGTAGGCGGAACACACACGCGAACTAATCTGAACAGCTATAAAGTGTCGCGCCGGCTTCAAATAAAACCTGGCCAAGTGCGAATCAAACTCGCACAACAAGAGTTCTGTACAATATTGAAAACTATGAATTTTAAAATTTCTATTTTTATTTTTGTCTAATGGGAGACTTTGGCCCATGACTATAAGCATAGATAAACAGAAAATACATATATTCTTTGCTATAAGTTACGTAGTAGTACCGTCAAAAACGTGCCGCCAAGCGATTTAACGTTCCGGCACGATGGCGTGTAGAAACCGATTAGGGGTGTAGGTACTGGTTGAATTTACACTGCTATACCCTTGCCAAGTTAGTCCGCTACCATTTTAGACTGCATCATCACTTACTTTCAGGTGAGATCGCAGTCAAGGACTATCTTATCATCGAATAAAAAAATAAAGAAAATCATATTTTGTTGTTATTGCGGTAATAGACAAACACCTTTTGTGCAAATTTCAACTATCTACCAATTATGGTTCATGAGCTACAGCCCGTAGATGGAGTTTATTGGAGTCATAACGCCTACTTAAATAGTCTTGACCTACTTTTCACCATACGTTTTCACGTTTTTGGTCATATTTTATTTTATTTTTATTTTTTATGTACATATAAGGATTTACAAGACAACATATCGGTCATTTGCGACAAGGGTGACATAATTCAAAATCGAAGATGAGTGGATTCTCTCGTTAGAGAGTAATGTTTTGTGGATGCTACGGTCTCGAAACAACACAGCGGCCAACAAAGCTACAGGGAATTAAGTCACAATCTCTCTCGCTCTTATTTTTTTGTGCTTAGCGTAATGTTGTTTTTATAGCAAAAAGTATAAATTTTCGACACTAAAATTGGTGAATATTGAATTATGTTACCCTTGTCGCAAATGAGCGATATATTAGAAGAAGTAGACATAGATAATAATATAATAATAATAAAACATTTATTTAACAGCAAAGCACAACACAACACATTTTAGAAGATAAAAATAATAATTATAAAACAAAAACAAAGTAGGCGCCCTAAAGATTTTCAAAGAACCGAGGGAAAGATAAAACAACCATCGGTTCTCTGAAAAGCCAGGCGCCATAGGTGAAGCTTATCTCAAAAAAAAAAAAAATTCTTTCAGCCAGCTTCCAGATACGATTTCTTTCAACGCTTACCAACTGGTGGAGCGCGAAGCTTCCAGTTTCCCAATCCCTGACGCCATAATTAATTTGGGAACTAACCCCTCCTACCCACCACGAAAACTTGTTTTCATACTCGAGGAAACCAGCAAAAACCTTTCCAAGAACCTGTAGAAAGTACCGATGGGCGTCATACTCCATTTATCAAGACTTATTCTGGATATAAGCAACTCTATCGCCATGATCATACAGGCCAGTTTATCCCCTTTTCGCACCTATTTATTAATTGGTTATTTATATGCCATAAAAATACGTGAGAAAATACAAAAAAGTTAAGCCGACTTTACTGTCCTTTTATAATAGTCGTAATGTGTTTTGTCTTATTATGAAGCGTTTCTTGAATTCTTGGGAGCATATTAAGGCTTACACCTTGTATACGAGTATTGTACCTGTAGGTACCAACACGCCTCTTCGGAATACCTTACTACGAGGCATTGTGAAAATTTTCAAGAAAGTATAAGTAAGTTCCTTCGATTTCTCCAAAATCCCATCATCAGATCCTGACCTGATGACAATGGGACCATCTAGGAAGTATGCCCTTTCACAAAAAAAAACTAATTTTCCAAATCGGTCCAGGCATCTTCGTGTAATCGAGGAACATACATAAAAAACCGACGAATTGCGAACCTCTTCCTTTTTGGGAAGTCGGTTAAAAATGACGTACCTAATCTGCTATGAAAGGGTGTCATAATTCATTACAATAACCATCAAAAACATAATTATCAGTACCAGTATAGTTCTTGCAATTCACGAGGACTCGTAGATCATGGTTGTGTGTGTGTCGTATCTGTATAAGTATGAGCGAGCTGACAGGCACGCACACTTACGTAATGTGCATGTACACGACGTAACCACAAGTAAAGCGCCCGTAACTTCGTGAGATAAACGTACTAAGTATACCAGAAAATAATTATATGACACTCGCACATACATTGGTTGTTTTGAGCCTACAGCTACGTTTGGAGCGGAACTTTGTTAGAAATTTCCGTCTAACGTTATAGTTCCATGAAGTACAAGTAATTGGCTAATCACTTTGAGTTAGCAACCTACCTAATAAGGGGTTAATGACTCTGTGTACTATAAAAATTAATAGGTTTTCATTTTGAATGAAACATAGTAGCGGCTCGCCAAAAGTAGGTCCTATAATACCACACACATTGCATACGCGGACCTGTGAGCATTCCTACAAAACGCAATTAGTGTCATTACCCAACATTAAAGTCGTAAGTCGATACATTAAGTGGATGCTTTAATCGGCAATAAAATATAATGTATTTGTGGAAACATGACGCCTTTATTTGGTGATGGAAATATTGAAAAAAGTCTTATTATTTTTTTTTAAAGAATATCAGCTGAACTTGGCTGATGTTCTCCTCTCCCCATTTCGCTGCCTCTCCCCTCCAAATAAGTGAAAACTTGTGTTAGGAGTGGGTACGACAATAGTGCAACGGGTGGGGAATCGAACTTGCAACCTTTCAAGTTGTCAGTCTGTATCTGTAACTGTTGGACTATTGAGGTTTTTTATTATGTATTTACCTGCTTGTATGCTCAAATAAGTGTTAAAATCAATTAAAAAACGTAATTGTGCTAATCGCTTAGATCAAGATGTGTATCTACTTGTACTTCATCAGAGTGGACGTGGAGTAAGGTCTTTGAAAATCCCGCAGGAACTCATGGATTCCCGGAATAAAAAGTAGCGTACGTCACTCTCCAGATCCTCAACTTTACCCATGTAAAATATCACGTTGAACCGTTACTCCGCTGCTACTAGGCTATTCAGCCAATTAGAAATGACTGCGATCTTCTAACTGATGCAATCATTTTAAGACAATTCCACAGCTGTAGATACTTATTATTTATTAATCGTAAGGATCGTTAATAAATTCGTGGTATGACGTAGACAATGACAAATCCTTGTAATGACGCCGACTGCCGCAATGTCTTTGCGTTGCTCGGTTGCAAATGTTCTGAAACAAAGTAAATACTTACCTTATTTATTTCATATCTTTCTACTTCACAAATGTGTTAGAAAATGTCTTAGGTTAGGTCTTTAAATAGTGTATTTTAAAAACCTAGGGTAGGTTTTTAAAATAGACTTTCGTATCGCTACGCGTGTAAAAACTGTGCGTGAAAAGTCCTAAATAAATAAACAGTACACATCTCGGACACGTATTTGCAGCCCCAAGAATGCGCCCCGCTGTATGAATAATGAAAACTCATAAACACTCTACCACTGGGCTACTCGAGTACGAACAGTGTACCTACTTGTAACTCGAAAGGGTGTGCCCTATTGGGGGATTAAATATCGATAAAATAACTATAAGCAAAGATAGTTTTACTATCGTTAGATAGTATATTCTTAAACATTATTAATACATTGTTTATATTTTATTTAAAAAATTCACGACAAAAACTCATAAATCACCAACACCAACAACATTGCCTATATCTAGTTAAAAACGTAAAAGTTTACGCACTAGTTATTGGGTGTTAAAATATCGATAAAATGAAAACTAATTTAGGTAAGTATACCTAAGAAACTAAAATAATTTTGAACATACTAGAGTACGATGGAAATTCAATGACTCATGATGGAAAATAAAATTATTCAAGTCAGGGAGTTAACTATCGCTTAAATGTGCCTAGGTACACAATACAGTTTTATAGGCATCTAATAGATATTTAGATAGGTAGGTACTCTAAAAATTACTTTACACACGCTTGTGAGGGGTGAAGAGAGTAAAATTCTCGATTTGGGTCTTGATTTTGTTGTATGGCGTCGCCGTAAACATAAAATTTATTATCATATCTATATAGGACGTTACTTAAAACTCAACTTGATCGAGCTCTGAACGAGAAGGTACCTAGATACCTAAGTCCCGTTTAACTCGAAAAGAAGTTGAAACCCTATAAAAAGGCAACTAAGCTAGGTTTTAGATAGGTACATATATGTATAAAAATGTAAATATTGTTCAATTAACATTCAATTGTGTTTTAATTACTTGTAATAAGTACGGTATCTTTGGGATACCTACCGTAATTGGAAGAACAACTAACATTTTTAATCATAAAAATAATTCTCACTACTATTGAATAAGTAGGATAAACAATTATTGACACACCTGAAAAAATTCATGATCATGAATGCCAGAAGTTTCTGTTGCTTGGCAAGTTCATTAAAAAAAAAATCGACAGTTCACATCCCTGCGTCCGCTGAAAAAACTGCCTCAATACCGCGAAAACTTACAAAATGGCGTCCTGTGAGTTCAGTTGGCGCCAAATTAAACCGCGTATGTATCATATCGCGCTTTGATCTCTGGCCCGCAGGAGTGTTTGTTCAGTACCGCGCCTGTCTGTTTTTCCGCGTTGAAAAGATCCTCGTGAATGGTGAGAGAGGCCTGTTTCAATAGAAGATTTATATCGACGGCCGGCGCTATTGCGCGGCAATTTGTGGATATAGATACAGATAAACTACCGTGTTTGAAAGGAGTTTCTGTGAATATAGGCACAGATAAAATAGCGCGCTTGAAAAGAGGTTCTATACAACTTGGTAGCTATGGATGTTTTTATTGCTTACATAGAGAGGTGATAGAGTTTTAATATTATCTATACTATAAATATGAAAGTGTATTTATTGGATTGCCTTCGTTCATATTGTGTGCTTATCGATGTAATTCTTTGTATAGAGTATAGCATAATAATAGGTATATTATTGAAACGATTCCTACGGCCACCTTTACTGTCTCTAATGCTGAGATCTATAGAGCGTGCTCTGACTCCACTCAGACTCAAGATAGACGTTAAAATGAGACAGTATTATGCTCTGACATAAATCTATCTCGTTTTAACTGTGTCTTCAGTCTGAGCTGAGCGAGAAAGCGGTCTATAGGTTTCAGCTTTATTCGCAACTGACAACCCAACTAAAATATTATTAAAAAGGCTAAAATGTGTATGTTCGTCCTTCAATCACGCAGCAACGGGGCAACGGACTGGTGTGATTTTTTAGAAGGACCTGGAGAGTGATATAGGCTAAATTGTCCCGGAAAAACAAAGGGTTTCCGCGGAATGTTGAAAAATTAAAGTCCACTTGAACCAAGTCTCGTGCAAAAGCAAATTGTAAATAAGTAGGTAGGTACAATAGTGTTCTTTTATTCTAAGCAAAAAACTGTTTCTAAATAAGTAGATATGAAGCTTGGTGTTGATTGGGTTTTGAAAATACAAAACTATTCTCACTGAAGTGGTTCAACCTACACATAAAATATAGTGCATTATACTTTATTAAAACACTGAACTTAATATAACAGAGTGAACGTTATAGTCTCCTTCAAATTATATTTTTATGATGCCGTCATTGAGTAGGTATTATGAAGATTGAGTTTCTACGGCACGCTAGGGACTACAGGAAACTATAAGCTTTCCATAAACTATCCTCCCTACTATATCTATAAAGTTTTTTTTTAAATGACAATCGCCTGAAATACTTACCAAAGTTACATTTGAAATTCAAGTAGATACCAATCAATATTCCTTAGGGGGATAAGTTCTCTTCCTCTTTTCTTAGTCTCATGACTTATTGTCGGGATCCTCTATGTTATGTATCAAAGGTTTTTGAGTAAGCCCTAAAGCAATACTAATCGTTATACTTAGTTTACCTAATAGGTATATTATTTTGTTAATCAGAAACTAAATGGGAGACATTGTGACATTCAAGAATCACCCCAAAAATTCAATAAATTTCAACACGAGGTTAAGCGTTTGGAACTACGAAATCCTACAAAATATTTTCTCTAAAGCGTCCTAGTGACAACTGAACCGGAAGTGACGTTGCGTTGCGCGTGCGCTCGCTTCCTGCCGCGTGCGTCCAAAATGGCGGCTGCGAGCTTCCGTTTTGTTAGGATGTTACGCTGAGGGTGATTTCGCATATAAATTATTACAAGGGATGCTGCGTATTGTTTGTATTTGTATAGTCATTCCGACTAAGACGATTTCCCACGCAACGAATTAGTTTTTCCTATTACGCGGCACACTAATATTTTCAAGGATACTTCTTTTTTGCTAGTAATATTAATTCACTATTGGACTCCGAATCTATCCTTAATTTATAAAATCTATTTCTTTTACGTTTACGTATTGTTATTTTTAAGCTTTTTACGCTTAGGTAGGTATGATGAAAAATCTTAGATTTAAATGAAAAATGCATCTATTCTTGGTTATAAAGTTTATATTTCATTTATGAATGTATCATCATGATTTAATTTCATTATTCCTATAATACTTACTAATAGAAACTTAACAATATGAATACCTGTACTTACCTACTCACAGAAAGAAACTCGAAAATTAACAGTATTAACAGAAAAGTTCTCAACTTGGACACACGACACACATGTTCAACATGACAAAGAATTCCTTTGATATAATCACTTTGCAATGATATAATTAACGATAAATGTACCTAATATCGGCTTAAGTTCAAGTGCGACATATTATATCAACATCAACCTAACTTAATTTTGAATTTAGTGGGTTTAATAAGCAAACTTCTTTCCTATCCTAATCCCACATCGAAAGAATTATGGACTCAACACACTCAATATAATATGATATAATGAATGTCTAATCTCTATTCATAAATACGAATAATATGAATTATAGTCTTTATTGCGAAGAATTAAGATTGACGCGGCAACATCGATCTAAGGGTAATGGTATGCTGGTCCTATCTGATTACCCCCTGATTGTCTTGATTATTCACGTAGTTACCTATTTAACTGAAGTCTGACAAATCAAAAGAGGTTTACATAAAATTGAGTTTCACTTTAAGACTACTTTTGGCTCTCCTAGGATTGATTTTTAATGTCGTCTGTTCATATAGGTAAGTAAGTATCTGTCGAAATCGCAATTTCAACGCCCTGAGATCCGAATTATATCTATAGCTTTTCGGATGAATAGAATAGAATAGAATAGAATAGAAATATTTTTTATTCAAATAAACTTTTACAAGTACTTTTGAATCGTCAATGAATCTACCACTGGTTCGGAATGCCGTTCCTGCCGAGAAGAGCCAGCAATAAACTCGGCGATTGCTCTTTTAAAAAAAAATGCTCAAAGCTATGTGCCCGAACAACGAGAAATAACAAATATGTTTTCTTTCTTTTTGTATTAAAATTCAGTCACGGTAAATTCAGTAAAAAAATTCAGTAAAACTTAGTGAGTAATTCTTTTTTTTACAGTAAAATTCAGTAACGGTGTCAGTTGCCACAGAATTAGGTCGGGAGGACTTAGTTATGTAGGTATGTACTTTAAGTTAATTTTATCTTTTGTTCCTATTATGTAATGTGGTGTACAATAAAGTGTATTCATTTCATTTTCATTTCATATTGATTTCATTTCATATGTAGGTATGTCATTCCGTGAGAACTGTTTATTTCTCTAGGCTAAAAATACTTTACACTAACCTCTCTCCCCTTCCATATATGGGAGGTAATATACGTGGTTCCATTTCTCCGTTGCTGTGTGATTGAAGGACAAACCAACAAACAAACACACTCTCATTTAAATTATTATGTACGGATTGCGGATGTGTAAATAGGTAACGCTTACAACGAAACACCTATCGTACAATCTAGAGTCCAGTCATTGAGGCGTGCTGAAAATCGCTTAGCATCCATTATTCATACCTCTCATCCAATTACAAGAGCATTTTAACACGTTTCGAAGAAAAATTACGAACGTGGGTAGTTAATTCATTGAAATAGCACCACTTCTCAAGAAAATGTGTGGTAAAAAACTCCTGTGAAAGCTATATTAAATACGTTTAGAAGCAATAATAGTCACTTGCTTGTCTTTGAATCCAACTTAATTTGAATAAACGATCGCATTTTATTCTTTAATCCTATAGAAATAAGGATCATGGACAGAGACGGCGGTGTGCACAGAGTAAATAAATTAGTTCCGAATGGAAGCACCGACTGCAGTAGATAATAATTTATCGCTAGAAAAACAAAAGCAAATTATCCTTAATGATGCTATAATGTCAGATTATTAATTCCTTTAGTGCTAACTCGCTGATAAGAGTGATAAGTGATGGTAATTGCAGGGTTTCGGCTAATTTTTGATTGTAATCATAAATTATGTACGGTTAGGTACCAGCGTAAAAACTAGATAAAATAATTAAAATATAAAATGCTATTAATTTATGTATTTTAATGGTACCTACCTGAATCGCTTTAGCGGTTTCGCAAAGGTGGGCTTTTAAGTACCTACATTATATGTAATAGTTACCTACTTACCAACTTATATGAACCTTTCTATCAACATGGTCGAAAATCCACTAAGAAATTTAAAAAAAACATAGACGGACTTTGGAAAAGAAGACATTGCTCAATACCACATCTTCGGGCGGTCACCGCTAATGGTGGAAATAATTTTCAGGAAGAAGAAAGAAGAACCACAAACATTTTGATATTAGTTGAAACTCTGTACGTAGCATCCATTTTTCAAAATTGAATACATACCTGTAAGTATCCAATTTTGAAAAACGGATGGTCGTTGGAGTTCCAAAATGACAGAGTGGCGACCCCTCACTGAAAAACCCAGTGTTGGTAAATCGCCCATTAGGTTGACCGACGACATGAGAGTAGCCCTTGGATACAGACGGCGCTTGGCCGAGGCCTGTGAAATTCCATGTGCCTGACCTTTGCCCAGGACTAAACGTCGGTCGGTTAATAAAGAAGAAGAAGATCTTCATAATATTATTAATTAGCTTTTACTCCTTGTTGACCAATATTTAATTCGGCCCGCATGAATATTGCTAAATATAATAACACGAGTTTGTGGTGTGTGTGTTTGTGTGTATATTGCTGTTGTGCAAAAACTGCTGACGCGAACGATGTCACGGGCACAGCCAGTCGCAAAATAAAAATAATCCACAAGAATTCCTAATAATAATAAGACAACCCGCGCATGTCCAATAAAAAGCAGAGTTTAGATTTCAATTGCCGCAATATTCAGTGCACACAAATTAGAGCACAAAGGGCCAAAGAAGTAAAAGAGAAAAGGACATCCTGATTACCATAATTAAAATCCACTAAACTGATTTATGCCTCTCGAGGCCCCCATCACTTAAGCCTTTCTCTTTATTTAATTGGAAGGATCCTTAAAGACCAATTTCCTTTTTTTTGTCCGATGAATTCCAACCGGATATACGGTGTTCTTTGAAAAGGCTGTTTTTAGGCTCCGTTGCAAGGCTCACAAGCCATATGATATGACATAAATTTTATTATAGGCAAATTAGGCGGATATATCAATCTCTTTGGTTCTTCGTGGGATCGTTTGGTGTACCGCTCCGATGAATAGTTAATAGGGATTTTCATTGAATATATTCGCGATGGGACGTGCGTCAGTGTTTTTAGGAACGGTAGGCTGGGGCAGGTACCTTCGTCGCGCGGTTGTTTTGTCAGTAGTCGATCATTCAATATTGTGGTGCTGTTGCCATCCAGCATTGGAACTTTGATTTGAATGTTCCTGAGAGAAGTTTTTAACCGAAAATGTGCTCCGTAACTACCACCTGTACCTGTGTTTTGTACTTATCTGACTATATATTCCTTACTAAGATTATTATAAATGCGAAAGTGTTGTTCTACAAATATAATAAGTAAGTACAAGATAACCCTTGACTACGATCTCACCTGATGGTAAGTGACGAGGCAGTCTAAGACTTACTACACTAGAGTAGGTACTTATTATAGTTGCTGTTACTAATACTACTTGTTTTCTGCAACACTTTTATCCTATAATATTTTTAAAAGTTTCTGAATTTTCAAAATCTTAGTTTTTGATTTTATAGTGAGTTTACTTTTCAACTAGGTACTTAATGTAGATTTCATAAAGCATGAAATGGTATTTTTTTTTCTGCATTATATATTGTAACATTATTTTTTGAAAAGAGCAAAGGCTGAGTTTCTCGCCGACTCTTCTCAGCAGAATCTGCTTTCCGAACCGGTGGCAATACCAGTGGTAGAGTCTTAACATGTCATAAGAGCCACGGGTCGTCCTACATAAAATAAATAATTTTTGATTTTGATTTTGCATTATGAGATTCAGATTTACTTTATTTGCAGAAAACAGTTTAAAAGTACGGTATGTTTGGTCACAAACGACATACAAAATATTATATTCTTAAAATTAAGGCTAATACATTAATAATTTCATAATTATTATACCTGCTTTATAAATGTCAGATCAATAGAAAAAAAAAATTTAAACCATAGAAGGCTGTATGGTCATGGATCTTTGCTTGTCCCGAAGAGGGACGAATGAAGAACAACATTAAAACCATAGAATAATGATTGGGCTTGAAGGATATTGGCTATGATACGTAGTATCATAGGAATCTGTGGCTAATTGGCTATAGTTCCATGTGATTGCCCAAGTAGCACAGATAGCTGCGTAAGTATTCACTTTTAGACCTATTTGAACCTCTAAGCGTATTAAGACTCTTTTAAGAGTACACTGGTGATCCTACAGCTGCATAATAGCTGTCAGTGATATTTAAACAGCTTAGGCTGAATAAGGGTTGTTTAGTGGATAAAATTACGCCAAATGCTGTATAAGAAGGTATTTGTGAACTCCTATTACACTGACTTATTAAGGGGGCACGTGTGAACTATTAGACAGCCTTTGGCAGAATATCAGAGTTTTAACTATTCACGTAGCTGTTTAATAGTTAGGGAGCTGGCGAGCAAAATTTCTATATGATCAGCACACATGGCAGACGTTATTAATAGTGATAATTATACCCTAAGAAACATCAAGAACCTCGTCTACTACCATGATAGATTACGAACTGTTATTGTATGTATCAAGCATAGACTACATCAAGGAGAACTAGGTCCTGGCTCCTCAATCCTGATGCTGCTGGGTAGTGCCTACCTAAACTGTCAGTTTCGAATTGATATTGTATGTATCAAGCATAGACTACATCATGGAGCTCTAGGTTCAAGCTCCTGAACCCTGATATTGCTCACATAAATTGCGGGGATTTTGGAATTGTGGATTGTTAATAAGTAGGTACCACAGGTACCAAGTATAGACTACATTAGTAGCGTTTTGGAGGGAAGAGAGAAAGAGAGCAGGGACAAGTTAAGAAGTAGGTTTTTTCAAAAGATTTTTTATGAAGTTAAGTAAAATGATCATAAAAAGCCAAAAAGATACCTTTTTTTAATCTTTATTATCCAAACATAAAGGAGAAATTGTTACAAGGTTCTTGTGAAAGCCTCCACATAAACCACGCAGGGTTTTTGCGCAGACATAGTATACTTTTACATTTTAATTACATAAAAAAACACAAATAAATTAATTCTAGCAAATAATATCTTTAAATATATAATATTATGTTCTAATTATGTAATATAATATGTATATATAAATTATTTTCAAAATCACCCTTATTTAATCATAAAGTTTGTGATAGTTCTTTTTATTTTGTATCTTATTGTATAAATAAATAATAAATCAGCTGGCAGTTCATTGAGCAGTAAAGGAAGCATGTATTCCCAAGTCATTTTTCCAGAGGTACTGCTATAATTGGCAAGTTTTTAAGTTGTCTTAAGTATACCCATCTACTGTATTTTGTTAGTGAGCTCACATGCTCACATCACACACAGCTTCATACATGACTGACAGTTTAATTTTATTATCTACACTGGCTGAATCGCAACCAACTCATAATTAACTTAGACAAAACGAACTTAATGACTTTTAAGCTCAGAGAAAATGCATCATTTGCTTTAGATGTAGATTTGTTATGAATGGAAAATTATCAATGAAGTCAATGTAACAAAATTCTTAGGTCTGAATATTAATTCTACTCTAAATTGGAAAGAACACTTGAGTCATATTTGCACAAAGTTAAATCAATTCTCCTACACACTTTATATGTTGGGGAAAACAGTAAATGTGTCAGCGTTACTGACTGTTTACCATGGCTATGTTGACTCGCTGTTGAGATATTGTATTTTATTCTGGGGTAATTCCACTTAAAAAGAGGCTGTATTAAAGGTACAAAAAAAATGCTTAAGGGCAATATTTAAATTAAAATCGACTGATAGTTGTAAACCCTATTTTAAACAATATAATATTCTTACAATGCCATGTCTGTATGTATATGAAACTGTCATATTTGTCAAAAGTAACTTGAATTTATTTCAAAATCGTCACAGCAAAAGGCATGTACCTAATTGAACTGCGTCCACCACCCAGTTGTTGTGCACATTTTTCTAAGAGTTTCTTCTGCACTGGGCCCCTTTTATATAACCATTTAGAAACACAAGAAATACCACTTTTTAAAAAAAGGCTTAAATTTTTGATTGACAGGACATACTTTAAAACCAGTGATTACCTCATGGAAAAATTTTAATTATGAACTTTTGACATTTTAATAAGAAATTTTATATTAGACATTTAAATAATATTGCAATGTAAACACAAAGCTTCTAACTTAAATAAATTAATAATAATGTATTGTAATAAATTAATAGTAATGTAATGAAATAGATTTTAAGCTAATTTTTAATGTTGCAAACTGGTAAAATAGTGGTTTGCTATAGGATTGTTTATAACTGCTGTTTGTATACATAAGCTATGTTGGCTGGGATTGTCCACACATCGTATGAATATGTGATCAATACAACTTTTAGTTATCCTATCCCCTTTAGGTTCTATCCGTGTATACTGCCTTATACTACAGTCAATACCTACTTCACTCATAGAATTTAAGTATAAATTTACACTGGGATCGTTTAACATTATGTTTATATTCATATCACCACTAATTACAAGATTACTTTTACCTGAAAATTGAGAGATTATTTGTTTAAGTTCCTGTATGAAACATACTTGGTTAGTATTCAGAGGTCAGTACAATGCACAAACACTTAATTTATACTTAATTGAAACTTGTGACAATTTCACCAATAACTGATTCAGAGTAGCTTGTATTCACTGTTAACCTGTAGAACAATACACTTTTATGCACATAGAGGATTACAATGGGATTACACCATCACTTCATCGGTGATTCAGTAGCTGCGAAAACATCTTGTAGTTATCTTTGAAACAATTTTGAGTTTGTGACCCTTATGTTAGCTTCAGTAACAACGACAATATGAATTTGGTTCGAGCTGTTCTTTATTATGTATTCCAGGCCCACGTCTGCTATTGCAATTAAAGTTCTTGAGACTTATGTTTACATCCAGAGTACACAAGTTGTTTGTTACTTCTCCGTTGTCCACGAAATCATTCCATTTAGTGCATTATGAGGGTTGTCGATTGTTAGTAAATATAACCTAACTTCATTTAGTGGTGGCTAGATTCACCAATCTCTCTATATCCTTGCTAGATCGTATATGATGTATTTTGTCGGTTTCATCTTTACGTACTAATATTACGCAGTTCTTACACCAGACAAACTTATAAAGATCCGTTTTTATTAACTTTTTTTCGGACGAACACTCTTTTTTTATATAGGCCTTTATTCTAAGCTATAGGCTTTTAAAATCATATCACCAGCTCTCTAACTATAACATGATATCCACCATTTTATTGTATAACCTCACATAAATATACTGATTCATTTTTCAACTTTTATGTTTTGTGTATGAATTAGGAATGGATTGCATTAGTTTTTACTTCCGTATATCATAATAATAACTTTTTATCTTATAATTCTTTTCAAAGCACTAAAAATTGTTTATTCAAGTTTTCATCACGGCTTATTTATATCACGAAACTAATTAAAAACCGAATATTTTCGTGGCGCACTTAAATTTTCTTAGGTAATATATATGTATAATGTCAGTAAAATTACATTCCCAATCATTTTTCTTACTAATCAGGGAACTTTGAATATATAGCCACGTATTCAATTCACTCCACGAAATTGTGTTTAAGCTACAAGGTTATAATTTGCTAGATTAAAGTTTGCTACTTCACTTTTACGTCATGTGTCACATGACGTAATTTTAACTGAATAAAGAGTAACTTGTTATCTTTTACTCAGTCGTTATTCAGCGCATAGTACTGTCGTTACCCTTTATAACACTGTTATTTTGCTGCTATACAGCTCTTAAGCAGCTATTTGAACTTAAGGCTGTATAATTTGTGCCCATTTAAGAGGTATAAGAGCTGTATACGGCCGTATACAGCCCTTATGCAGCTTTTCTATACAGCTTTAAGCGTGACGGGAATTTGTTATTCAGCTGCTAAGCAGCCTCCGTGTGCTACTTGGGTGGGAGTCGGTTCGCATCGCAAGGAACTCTTTTACAGAATTACTAACATTTGTCAATCTACCTTTCGCTTAGTTTAGAACGTCATAAATAAAAGGTAAATTCTGTAAATCTACTAGCCAAAAATATACGCGACGAATTGAAACCCTCCTTTTTTTCGTCGTTTAAAAATCAGTCACTTTTGCGGGCAAAAGCATTGTTGCAGCAAACGGGCGAAAAGTTAAAACAATGTTGCGATATGTGTAATTAAAAGTTGGAATCGCAAATTGCAGCGCAAACAAAACTATATCAGGGTTGAACAAACACGCTACCCCAATGCCCGAACTGTCCGTATTGTTTGCGTTGTTAGCGGTCAAACAAACAAAAATGTTGGATCGTAACGAACCGGTAATCCGATTCCGAGTGGTCAGTTGTAAAGTTTCGATAGCAATCAACTGAGCCAACAGATATGTTTCGTGTGCAAACAATGGGGCAACCCTACTGTTTGCGATTGTTACTTAAGATGTTTATGCGGTTGATGCGGGTGCCTTTTTTTTTCTTTTATTTCGATATGATATTATTGTATTCTATTAAGTATCACTTATTTGATGTCTCAAAACTAGGAGGAAAATGGATAATATCGCATAGACATCGCACGCTTAGTTTTAAAGACCGAGTTAAAAAAACTGTTTTTGATAAATCACAAAGTGATGCTGCAGGGGTACTTATATACTGTGCACCTACACCTAAATAAACTGAAACAAAAAAAGTCATGTAAGTCGTAAACTCTGTCTTTGCTAAGTTTGAATTCTCTATCTAAAAAGCTCCTTTGAAGGTGGTTTTTAACTTATATAAAGAGCTATTGATAATGCTTCTAAGCTACCCACATCAAGCAAGTCTACGCATTTAGGTTACACACGATTCACGTTACAACCCTTTTACCCATTTTACCCTATATTTAAAAGATTTTCCATTGCCCGCGTCTACTCCCGCAGTAAAGTGGGGTAATTCAGGTCCTTTCAACGGAAGGCCTTTACGCATGGGACGCTAATGGGTTCGTTTCCAACTGTTTCTCTCTTTTAAACTGTAGTAGGTACATTCCGTATCCAGATTCTCCCGTTAAATGTTCGCCATTTGGACGTATGAATATAAATCTTCCATCACCTGCCTAACTGGGTACAAACCGAATAAAAGCAAAAAGCGGCCAAGTGCGAGTCAGACTCGCCCATGAAGGGTTCCGTAGCAGCAATTGCGATTTACGATTTATGACGTATTAAAAAAAAACTACTTACTAGATCTCGTTCAAACCAATTTTCGGTGGAAGTTTGCATGGTACATCATATATTTTTTTTAGTTTTATCATTCTCTTATTTTAGAAGTTACAGGGGGGGGGGACACACATTTTACCACTTTGGAAGTATCTCTCACGCAAACTATTCAGTTTAGAAAAAAATGATATTAGAAACCTCAATATTATTTTTGAAGGCTTATCCAAAGATACCCCACACGAATGGGTTTGATGAAAAAAAAATTTTTGAGTTTCAGTTCTAAGTACGGGGAACCCTAAAATTTATTGTTTTTTTTCTATTTTTTTGTGGAAATCTTAATGCGGTTCACAGAATACATCTACTTACCAAGTTCCAATAGTATAGTTCTTATAGTTTCGGAAAAAAGTGGCTGTGACATACGGACGGACAGACAGACAGACATGACGAATCTATAAGGATTCCGTTTTTTTGCCATTTGGCTACGGAACCCTAAAAAGTCAAAACATCACCAACATTATCATCAAAACGCAGTGGCGCGGGCGTAACTATACTCTTTGAGGCCCGTGGCATATTCATCGGATGGGACCCTCCTAGAAATGGGCTTAAACGTTAAAAAATAATAACACAGCAATACCTAAAAGAACTTACACTACCTATTTCAACAAATAAATGGATTTTGATTTTGATTTGAGTTTGAATAGTAATGCTAAAATTAATTAACACTTAAAGGTCCTTGACCAGCTGTCATTAGAGCCACAAGTTGGCCTACATAAAATAAATAATTTTGAGTTTGAGTTTATTCGATTGTTACAACAATTATAGTACACTAAAGTTATGAGCTAAGTGCCTAAGAAATAGGGTTCAAAATAAACTGTACCTATTTAACAGTTCTATATACAATATATATTCGGACGTAGATTGATGGTTGTCGAGAAAGGACGAGAGAGGCAAGGCATGTCTGAATCAAAGTGGTAATGAGGTTGATTAAACTCAAGTTTATAATGGTGTCTAAAGGTTTAAAGGCTTTGGGTTTAAAATAAAAGGCACAAAGTATGAGATTGACTGCCCCCATCGTCGATACATTTTCTGTTTTTTTTTTTTTAAACCATTTATTTTTGTTTCAATTTGTTCGCATCTTTTTTCGTTTAAATAAAAAATACAAATGCTTTCAAGTAAGAAGTAAGTAGATCTTCGTAGATTAAGACGAATGCGACGCGACAGGAAAATCTTCTGCTAAAAAAAGGTTTGCTATCCATGCTTTATAGTCTATGTCATTATGGCGCTTATGAGGCTCTTATGACAAATCAAGAATCTACCACCGGTTCGGAATATTGATTCTGCTGAGAAGAGCCGGCAAGAACCTCAGGAGTTGCTTTTTTCAAAACAAAAAATGTTTCAATATGTTACAATCTGCTTTTTAAGCTAAGCAAATTGGTTCCAAGCAACTTTGTCATTCAGCAATTCATTAACTGTCTTAGGCATTGGATGTGGTGTGGGTTTAATCAAAACTTCTTAAACTACTGTAACTCCATCTCAGCCAGAGCCGTAACTATACCGTTTGAGGCCCGTGGCAAATTCATCGGATGGGGCCCTCCCTGCCCCAATATAAAGAAGCTCAACCAATGAGATAGCATTTTTTTATTTTATAATAAATCACTACGTGAAGTAGGTACATACAATTGCAACGTAAAAGCGACATTTTCCCGAGCAAAGCGAGCGCGAAATTTTTTATGATTGCATTACGGCACTTAGTAGTCCATATTTGGCACCTACAATCGAAACGTAAAAATGACATTTTCGCGAGCGAAGCGAGCGCGAAATTTTTTATGATTGCATTACGGCACTTAGTAGACCATTCTTGGCATCTACAATAGCAACGTAAAATCGACATTTTCGCGAGCAAAGTGAGCGTGAAATTTTTTATGATTGCATTATGGCACTTAGTAGTCCATATTTGGCACCTACAATAGAAAATTAAAAATGACATTTTCGCGAGCGAAGCGAGCGCGAAATTTTTTATGATTGCATTACGGCACTTAGTAGTGTATACTTGGCACCTATAATAGAAATGTAAAAGTGACATTTTCGCGAGCGAAGCGAGCGCAAATTTTTTTATAATTTCATTACGGTACTTAGTAGTCCATTATTGGCATCTACAATAGCAACGTAAAAGCGACATTTTCACGAGCGAAGCGACCTCTAAAATTTTTATGATTACATTACGGCACCTAGTAGTCCATACTTGGCACCTACGAGTACAATCGAAACGTAAAAGCGACATTTTCGAGAGCGAAGCGAGCTTGAAATTTTTTATGATTGCATTACGGCACTTAGTAGTCCATACTTGGCACCTACAATAGCAACGTTTTTTATTTTGCACTACGCCATATCTACTACATAGTCCTGTACTTTTGGCGCTTGAGACCCTGCGCTTGTATGCGCCGCACACCCGGCATCGTAGGTAAAGTCGGCCCTTCAAACTATTTAGCTATTGTTATTGGGGTACCTATATTCGGTAATTAATTAAATATTTTATAAAATTTTAAAATATGTGTTTATGGACCTAATGACATTTAGGTACCTATACAAATATGTATCTTTTTAGTTTCTGTAAGATATAAATAAAAATTTTGGCCCCAAATCTACCGCCCCTAAAATTTGCTGCCCTAGGCTCCAGTCAACTCAGCCTTTTGGTAAATCCCCCACTGTGCGTAACCTTTCTTGTCCCAAAGAATTTAGTTTATATCAATTTTAATTTTGAAAATGATCGCTCGGTACTAGTGCCAACTACGACTAGCCGTAGCCACAGGAATGGCTATAAATGTTAGGATCATCTTGTGCTTCTGGCTTTCTCTGACCGGGGCCCCTTAAGGCTGGGGCCCGTGGCATTTTGCCGAAATGCCACCCTGTAGTTACGCCTCTGATCTCAGCGCACCTTCGTCTAAGACTACATCGCTAGTTAGCATAAAAAAAAGTATAACTCTACTTAAGTAAAATCGAAAAAAAAAAAATAGTCAATGATAATCAATATAATATGAATGCCTTGCAAATTCCAATTTCCCGCAAATCATATAAAAACAAACCATTTATCTTTGTGAAATCCATTAAACTCTTTATAAAACCCATTTCGCTTGCGCCGGCGCCGCTTCGGTAGCGATCATAAATAAGATGCACTCGGTAGGCGGATAAATACCTCGCAGTCCCATATCAATTCTGCAGTCAAAGTCATGTCGAGATTTTGCATTTCAAACTTCTTCTTTTACGTCGTCAGGTAAAGGGCGGTTTGCATTTTGATTACTATCTACTTATCTGCTACTACGGTAACTGATTTTATCTATCTAGAGACAGGAACAATCTAGCTTAGAATTGCACTCTCGGCTATCTTGAATTTTTCAGATCTTACAAAAGTAATTACGTACATTGACAATATAATATAGGGTAGTGTATTCACAAAAATAAATAATTTTAATATTTTTAGTTCCGAATTCACCAACATCGAATAACATCTAGGAATAAATTGGGTGTTCCTCATATGGACATCTCTCAGGCATGCAGGTTTCTTCTCTATTTTTACCGTAAAGCAGGGATATTAGGAAGGGATGCGAGGCTGTAGTACCAACCTAAGAAACTTTTATAGTTAACCAAGGTGTCAAGTTCAAACATGCCGGTAAATATAGACATTCGCGATACACATTAACAGTGCGTATGTAATTACATGGAAAAAGAAATTTAGGTAAACAGAGCATAAAAGTAAAAGCTTAGCCGTACGATGATGCGATAAAAGAGGGGAGGTTAGTAGATTAGCAAGACGGCCGAACATCTCTATGGCAGGGGTGGCGAACATTTTATAATCTACGAGCCTGCGATTTTTTTTTTCTTGATTTTTTTAATCTAACTTTACTCAATAAATCACAAAGAAATCATCTCATTATCATAATTACAAATAAAAGACACAACGAAACGCACACAAAATTTATAGCGGCGAAAATAATGTAGTTATTAAAAATGTAAAGCAAATAAACGAATAAGATTTTTTATGTATTTTTCGTTTTTTAGTAAGTTTATTACCTTGGTATTTTTACAAATCCTTACAAGTAAATAGAAGTAGTAGAACGTTCGTAGGTAGAATAAGACGAACGCGACGGGAAAATCTTTTGCCAAAAAAGGTTTGCTATCTATCCTTTATAGTCTATGTCATTATGGCGCTAAGCGGAAGTGACGTCGGCAGTTGCGGCGCGTGCGTTACGAATCACTACTTTACAACTTCCGCTATCCCCAGTCGATCTTTGACAATGGAGAGAAATAGACGCGAAAAAAAAGCTGATAAAATGCGTCCTCTAATAGTCTCTGGTCACGCGTCAGTGCCGACTTGTAATAGTCGGGAATCGGGATGATGTTATGAAATTAATAATAATTTGTCTGCGCAAAGAGGGTGAGACCCTTTGCATTTTGCATCGATAAAAGAATTTATTTTGGTTTGTGCCAAATCTGTTAAATGAATTTTGTTGTCGCTTTGATTTTTGCTTTGTTGATTTGTTGCAATTATGAAGCGATCTTCTTTAACTGCTAATTTCACATTGTTGAGTATCGTTAAACCGCCTTATTAAAAAATGAGAATTTAAAAAAAAAAAGTTTAGGCAGTTTTGTACTGTAAATCTCTCAAAACGTCAAATTTATTCTTGGAATGTAACATACGATCGGCGATGGTGAAATTGGCACTTAAAATTTTATACATTTACCATATTTTCTGCACTACTTATAATATTGTAACAAATATATTATAAGTATTACCTATACCTACTTTATTTTCATCGTATTCAAAAATCGTATCATAAAAATTGTATTTAATGGCTACTTAAATTCAAAAGTTTATTCAGATTATCTAACTCTATGTATGTTTTAGAAATAGAGATAGTTCTATATTTATGACCATTAACGGAATCATAAACTTTATAACTGCACCATAAAAGACCACTTCATAATTTCCGAAATCAAATTTGACCCACAAACAAACAGAAGTAAGCGAGTACAATAAATTTTAAACGTATTAAATCGGGTCTTTTGTTACTGTAACGTGGCCACTTTATCTAGGGCTCCTCTAACTGTTATACTACCCCCGCTTTGTCTTATTGTTTATAGGAGACAGGAGGAGGAATGAGGTCCTATTAAATTGGTAGTTTGCCACCCTAAGCTCCTGTGCACGTGTCGAGACCCTTTCAGAAATCGGTAGGTTACGTGAAACACAATAAATATTTGGACGACACGAAATAAATTTTATTTAAATAGATTTGTTTGGAAGGGAAGATGTGTTACGCTAATGGTGATGAGCGATGTGTCGAGACTTGGGAATTACAGTGAACGGGATAATTTGACAAATTAAGTGATTGTCATTCCATGGATCATGATTGTAGACTACATGTAGTGTGTAACAGTATTTTTTTTTCTGAAATTAGGTGCACTATTTAAGTAGGTACTTAAATAGTGCACCTAATAATAATAGTGCACTTTATAATATTTCGGTTGTTATTTTAATGTTAATTAACGAATACAACTACAAACAATATATTAGTTATTTGTGTATTGTCCTCTTGTCTGGTCAAAAATGAGTTTAATAAAAGGTGGCAGTAGGTACCTACTACATCTATTTTTATTTTTAAAAGAATATCAGTCAAGCTGAATTTGACTGATGTTCTCCTCTCCCCTCCAAATAAGTGAACACTTGTGTTAGGAGTGGGAACGACAATAGTGCAACGGGTGGGGATCGAAACTGCAACCTTTAAGTGTTCCTGTAAGTATTACAGAATTACTGACTAGGATTGGCAATAGGCTAGGCATACCTCTAGCTTGAAGAACTGGAGTTGGGTCATTGGGGTTCCAACGACCAGGTTGCCGTACGACCATGGCTTGGAATGCTTTTCCGAGATCTGTGTTTCCCGACACCTACGTTTAAAATTTGGGTATCTTTAAAACCAGACAGAATAAGCATCTTTTAAGCAAACGCATTCATTTCCATCAAAGGCCTTTATCATCACTTTCCATTGTGGTCAAGCGTGTGTCTAAAAGTGTGTAAAAAGACTCAATAAAACATACGTAAGGTGAAATGTTGAATAAGGACAGTTGAAATGTAAGAGGTACAGAGCGAAATTACAAAGGAAATGCAGCTAAGAACTCCGGACATCAAAGTCTGCGAGCTGAGCGTGCATCTAGTAGAATTTATAAAAAAATCCAATCACCTAAGTGGGGTGGCCAAAGGGATGGAGACATCACGCGAGCGTCCACATATTTCATTTATACTATCCTACGCTAAACTAATGTAAGTGAAAATAGGCGGCGATTGTTTGGTACTGAATGCAAAAAAAGTTGTAAGCGTGTTCCATTTTTTTTTTCTTTAAATCGTACAATAACAACTTAAAACGATGAAAAATAAATGGCAAAGGGTAATGACTGATGACTGAAGGCCTTTACAAAAGAATTTCACGAAAACATTTCATTTCATCAACCCATCCGCACCGGTCGATTTCAGCGCTATTCTTGGAGCCAATTAGATTAGAAGATTTCAGCACCATTCATAGAAATGTCTCTGGTTTGGTCTGGTCTGGTCTGGTCTGGTCTGGTCTATTGGAGGCTTTGGCCGTTGCTTGTTAATACTTCCGTCAAAGACATGCCACTAAGCGATTAAGCGCACTAAAAATAACCCTATGAAAGCTTCACCTATAATTGTTTTAGTCCAAGGTATAATTTATCTCTATTTTTAATTTCAGCTAAATCGGTCCAGTAGTTTTTGCGTGAAAGAGTAACAAACATACACACACACACACACAAACACACACACATACAAACTTTCGCCTTGATAATATTAAGTAGGATAAATCTGAAAAATTAGATGTTTGAAGATGTTAAAACCATGTTAATAAGATATTGGGAATGGGTCTGCTTTGTCTTCCCATCTTGACATGTGTTGGATTATATGTATTGCATTTTTGAAGCTTCACTGTTGAAGCACTGTATACCTACATAGCATAGTTTGGTTACCTAATGTAAAATTATTTTATTTTTTGAAAAGAGCAACTGCTGAGTTTCTTGCCGGTTCTTCTCAGCAGAATCCGCATTCCGAACCGGTGGTAGATTTATATCGTATCATAAGAGCTACAAGGTGGACTAAATGAAATAAATAAATTTTGATTTTGAATTTGAATTTATTAAAAACTCAAGTCATTTTTGCGTACAGTACTTGCACAGTAGCCGACTAATGGTCCGGTCACGGTGCGTGGCAGCCAAACAATTCTTTCTACCCCCGACCTCGCCATGAGACGATACCAATACAGAATTATTTACTTACATGGCATAATCAATATCTACCCACGTTTTATATTAAAACTAAGTTTTACCAGCGACTTGATCCGTATAGATTTCGTTTTTTTTAATCCAACGTAAACGAAAGATTTTTCCGTCATAAAAGCCTATTTCTTAATCCAGGGTAACAAGTTATCTCCATATCACATTTCAGCCTTAGTTTAGTACTTGTGGCGTGAAGACGTAAATTAAATCCAAACTTAGGGCTACTTAATTTTCATTAGATAGCTGTGATAATCAATATTTTGATTCCAGTTTGAACCAAAAAAAAATAGAATCAATTTCCACGAATGACCTACCTGCACTTAGCAGGCAAAATGACGCCTTATCCCATTAATTTGTATAAAAACCCATCAAGGAAGGTTCTTAATGCAGGTAGAGTAGGTAGTTATCAGTGTTTCTCAAAATTTGCAGCGACCTAATGTTGGGCAACGAAGTAGGTACCTGGGTTTTGCAAATAGCCCGAAGTAACAGAACATCTTTCAAATCAATCGTACCTGTGAAGGTTTGTAAGACCCTTTACTTTAATAAAATAAGAAATGAACTGATGATCTTCAAACGCTGGAGCAGATCTTTATAATTTATAGCTAAGATCCATCTCGATCATGACAGCTTTCAATCAGAAAAAAACCGCATCGAAGTCGGTCCATTCGTTGTGGAGCTATAGGAGAGAACCCCTCCCTCCTCGCATCGTCATCCTTATTACTGAGGGTCGCGATCCTTGGCACGGATCACCTTCTCTCATAGGTACAATGTTTTTCCACTTTGTCCTCATGTCTTATTTTCCGCATTATGCAGAGCAACGTGGAAAGATGTTCCGAAAGCAGTGCTGATCTGATCGGACCAACGCAAAGGGCTACGTCCTCTTGGCCTTTTCCCTTCTACCTTGCCCGTGACCAGCAGCTTTTCTAGATTTCCAGGGCTACGGCGGGCAATGTGTCCGAAGTACTCCAAAGAACAAGTACAGGAGAGAACAACAAGGTAAGGTATAGGAGAGAACAGACAGACACAAATACGCACGTCAAACTCATAACACCCCTCTTTTTTTGTCCAGGGTTAAAAACTATAGGCCACGGAATATTGGTCGGGCTGTGGAAAAACATTGGGAAACACTGGTCCAGATTCTAATTGAACTGCCAAGCCCTATATCTTATTATCCAGTCCAAACAAGTGTGTCATCGGGTCCATTACGCCACCCACGGCGCTCTCCCGACACATAATATCTATATTTACGACTAATCACCATAACACTATGATTATACGTCAATTTGCCGCGGCCCGAGCATTATTTATACTTTTTAAATCGGACCCAACCCGATAATGAGACCGAATTGGAGTCACGAACGAGAGTTTGTTTAGCGGGACAAAGCAGTGGAGATGGTATTTTTATAATAATAAATAATTTATTTGGTTTATGTCAAACTAACTGATATACGCGTGGATGAGATTGTCTGATTGCCGCGGAAACTCTCCCAAATATCTACCTATCTCCTAAAATTTTTATTTTTTATTTTATATTTCTATGGTATATTATATTGTATTTTATTAGGTTTTTTTTTTGTTAAATATTGTTCTTATTATTTTTTGTTACATTTGTTTTTTTAAGTACATATTTATATTATTTAACCGACTTCCAAAAAGGAGGAGGTTATCAATTCGGCCGGTATCTTTTTTTTTTTTTCTATGTATGCCCACCGATTACTCCGGGGTGTCTGGACCGATTCGAGAGATTTTTTTTTTATTAACTAATTGGTGTACACCCTAATAATAAACACTAGAATAGAGTGCACTTTTCATTCACTTGATTTTGTTACAGACATCCTTAGCACGAAAGAGATTATTACCACATAGCTACAATCTCAATTATGATTGCAAAAATCAGAGTTGATTGCGATCTAAAGTTGTCAAATTACGTGGAAGTCTGTGGCCGTCTATCGGTTGATATGACAACTTATGACAATGACGGCGATCTATCCGAAAATGAGCTGCTCTATGCATTCCATGTTCTAAACAAAGGTGATAATGTCTGATCGCCTCGAGCCACTACCGCGAACAACGTCTATCAACGCTTGCGTCTATTCGTGATTTATATGCTCAAATAACACGACTATTAGTCATTACAATAAACCTCATTGCAAGCTCAATGCTCGACTTAACTATGTTTAATCTGGTGTGTCTGTATTTTAAGTATCTGGCGAGAAAATAATTGCGCTATTTAATCTATATCTAAGACGAAGAAGAAGACGGGTTTTTTGGAAACCTAACTAAATACATAATTTTGACGACCTCCCTGGCGCAGTGGTCTTATAATTGGAAGGTCTCGGGTTCGATTCCCGGCGGAGGCAATTTAGTTATTAATAATTTCTGAATTGACTCTGGTCTGGTCTGGTGAGAGGCTTTGGCCGTTGCTAGTTACCACCCTACCGTCAAAGACGTGCCGTCAAGCGATTTAGCGTTCCGGCGCGATGGCGTATAGAAACATATTAGGGGTTTGGGTTGCCATGCCCCTTCCAAGTTAGCCCGCTACTATCTTAGACTGCATCGTCACTTACCAGCAGGTGAGATCGCAGACAAGGACTAACTTATCATTCAAAAAAAACGTATTCTCTGTCATAAATCTGTCTCGTTTTAACTCTGTCTTGAGTCTGAGCTTTTAGCCTAAAGTGTCGGGATCCTCTATCATCGAAAAAAAAAACGAAGTCGCTGGCATCATCTTTTATTTAAAATTTAATTCCACATAACCGAATGCATACATCCAATCTAAAGGCTATGGGATCTCATCCCGACATACCTAGTCGAGAGTTGCGCAAGCTACCAAAGAGAGACATTATCTCAGAAAGCGCGGTCACGAATTGGCAATTTGATAGTCATCGACATTGGTTCCGATAGATTATGCATCATGCCACCCACGAGATCAGCTAAGCGCGCAATTATCACTCCGACTCGTAAATTATGGGATTGCCAAAGATGCCTAATAGGTATCTTTGGCGATTGCTCTTAATCAGACGTTATATGGCATGTTGGAAACTTTGATTTATGATTTTAACAACTTATTTGATAGGTACCTACCTAAGTATCTTGCGATTGATGCTTGCGACTTTTTCCACGATTCCTTACGCACGAAACTAATTTTTTCGGGATAATAAATTGCCTACATCACTGCATGTATAACCTGCTTGCACATTATGCAAAGAAAGTTTATAGGTAGATACACTTTCTAGGTAGATACTTTCACAATAATTGAGAATTAAAGTTAAAAACAACTATCTGAAAAATAATAGAAACTGTATGTTACTAACAACCCACCTGTTCAGAGATTTCTAGAAATAAATCCAATTAAAACTTGTTCAGGTACTTAGTATCTACATACTTGTGACTCAATATAGTTTATAAAAAGTCCATAAATCGGCAAATAAGTACCCATAATAAGTACGATTACGAGGTACCCTGCTGTGCACTTTAATATGTAGTGTAAATTCTGTCGTTTTAAGTCTCGCTTTGCTCCTAATGGGCTTATCTCTTAACAAAATCTCTTGCGAGATAATTGCAAGCCGCTGAACCAACAGTTTAATACGATAAACGCCAGTTTTTACCCGCTTCTCGACCAGTGCAACGCGTTTAGATGAATAAGTCATGTTATTTGTATGTGGTTTTGTAAAAAAGAAGTGTCGTTGCACGTAGACGGAGTTAGGAATTCTTATGGCAAATTAAATAGACGTTTAGAAGAGTCGACTCTTTTGATGCGCCTGATTTATGTAACCCGTTCTGAACTCCTACTTTGGCATTTGGAATAAGTATTTTGCATCCAAAGATGTAATACGCTTAGCCTTCTTCTGTGGGTCAAAAGAAATTCATAATTCTGGCGAAAGACTGGTTTCCCAGTTTCCTTAGAGCCAGGCAATTTGCTATTCTGTACCATGTTTTACTTCAAGTAAGTACAGTGGCGTAACTATAGCGTTTGAGGCCCGTGGCAAATTCATCGTATGGGGCCCTCCCTACCCCAATATAAAGAAGCTCAACCAATGAGATACCTGACCGGGGGCCCCTTCAGGCTGGGGCCCGTGGCATTTTGCCGTCTTGCCACCCTATAGTTACGCCACTGAGTAAGTATATACTTTTTTTTAAGTGTATCGCAACTGTCTAACATATTATTGTCGTTCCCAAGTAGGACCACTAGTACCCTGACTTAGTGCCCTTGAGGGTACTAGTGGTACTAGATTGTATTGCTAGATATAATATTGCCGTATCTTAGTAGATTTTACCACAAACTAACTTCTTCTAACACAAGCTTCATAGGTATTTAGTTGGAGAGAAGAGGGGAATATGAATCATGTTCA
The DNA here is from genome assembly GCA_933228805.2 of Hipparchia semele. Taxonomy (NCBI): domain Eukaryota; kingdom Metazoa; phylum Arthropoda; class Insecta; order Lepidoptera; family Nymphalidae; genus Hipparchia; species Hipparchia semele. The sequence goes on from OW121719.1 coordinate 3,253,746, forward strand.
GCCTTCATGTTAGTTCAGTTTAAGTTTATTCTTAAAAAAAAAAACAGAAGATTACGACTTGGTAGACGGAAGTCGTAATCTTCCACGAAGATACGATAGCATCATATTTTGTTGTTTGTAATAACTGCTCGAAATCAAGTTGTAAAATCGACTCCAAACATATCGATCTAACACAATATTCATAATAACCGTTCGATTTTGGAACAATCTGTGTATTTGAACGTATAATTTATAACGCAAGCTCGCCCTGTATAATTAGGTCTGGCCTGAGTCACGTTGATTGCTTATTATATTGATGTTTCAATTTTATACTCATTTTTATGGTCATCGGCCAACCATGGGGGGTGGCCACCCAAGCGTCTTACCTCCTTTTCATGCACACTGTTTCTTGTATAAGTCTAGCCCTTTCATCATTCGTCTTAGTCGGTACAGGTTTTTTTGTCTCGTTTCCTCCTTCGTTGGAATGTGTCGCCGTCTCCGTCTTCTGGTTAGTTAGGTTGTTTGGTTGTTTATGGGTGGTGATGAAAATTGCTCCTTTTCGTGTCGTGTATGAATGGTCAGTTGTAGTCGGTAATCAGTATGGTTTGATTTTCGATCAAATGCATTAATATTGACAGATGTTGAGTACGAGATGGTTTCTTGTTCGTTTCCTGTGGCATCACCTGCTTTATTGCGTCTGTTATCTGGTTTGAACTGCCACAAGATTTACATTGATTGACTATTTTTTTTTTACTTAATGACAAGTTAGCGTATCGTGTGTGTACCTAAGTGGCAATGTGCAGGGCAATATAATTCGAAGAACTAATGGTCATTGGGTTCCAACTTCCAAGATACCTACTGTTTAAGTGTAAGGCTAGGGTCTGGAATGCTCTTCCAAGATCTGTTTCCTAACATGTACAATTTGGGTATCTTTAAAACAAGAGTGAATAGGTATCTTCTAGGCAAACGCGTTACACCGTAGGCCACATCATCACTTTCCATTAGGTGTGGTAGTGGTCAAGCGTGTGCCTATAATGTATAAAAAATAAAAAAAAAGTGAAAGCGCAGTGTTATCAGACTTCCCACTAAGTGGACCAACGATATCAGACGAGTAGAAGGAAGCCGCTGGCTGGATACAGGCCACGCAAGGCCGTCGTATGTGGAAGTATATGCAAAAGACCTATGTCCAGCAGAAGATATCTATCGGTTTATAAAGAAAAAGAAACCTCATGATGATCTCGCAGGTATACCACTGACCCTGAGCATAGCTCTCTCTACCGTTCTTTCGATTCAGTTCTAGGGTCACCTTCTCTCCAAGGTGACCCTGAGCCTTCTTATGAGGCCCATAGTCAAAGATTTTATTAGTTTAGTTTAAAAAAAAAGAATATTAGCCAAGCTGAACTTGACCTATATTCTCCTCTCACCTCCAAATAAGCGAAAAGCTTGTGCTAGGAGTGGGTACGACAATAGTGCAACGGGTGGAGTTCGAACCTGCGACATTTCAGTTTTTAGTCCACCATCTTTAACCGTTCGTCTATTAAGACTATTAAATGAAATAAAGACTTTACTTACAATGTAATCAATAATTGAGTAAAGTTGTCACTGTTGCTAAGAGAAGTTAGCGAACAAGTTTCGGATCCATAAGTCATCAAGTCATCACCGGCAGCAACAGGCATTTAGTTTAAAATAATTAACAAAACGTTAAACAGAAAGCAATCTTCGAGCATTTTATGGAATTGGTCACAACAAAAAACTCAGCCTGTAGGTTGTCGAGAAAAATTCCAGCTTCCAGGAAACCTTAAACACTTTAAATCGCTTTATCGAAAGAGATTTAACTGCAACGCAGACGGCTATGTGTAAAATATTTCATACTCACTTAATTTGTTCTCACACAGTAAGGGGTATGAGTACACTGCCATGCCCCTTCCAAGTTAGCCCGCTACCATCTTAGACTGCATCATCACTTACCATCAGGTGAGATAGTAGTCAAGGACTGAATTAAAATAAAAAAACACGTTTGACGTCTCTGTATACACGCGAGCGGTGACAGCCTAGTGGTTAGGACTACCGTATTCCTATCGGGATGTCCAGGGTTCGAATCAAAGCGCGCACCAAGTTTTCGAAGTATATCACTTGCAATAACGGAGAAAGAAAACATAGTGATTCCTCTCGATCTTTGCGTGCCTAAATGTTCTCCATACCTTTTTGAGTCCTTTTTCAAAGGTAAAGTCAAAAAATCCACACTTGGCCAGGATTTCATATTGACAGAAGATTCATGCCCAGTGATGGGTTGAAGTGTTAAACTGATAGGCGTAAAGTAATCTAAAAAAATAAACACAGAAACAACGTACGAACCTATACGTAATGGGCATAGACGTATGTGGATGTAAGAAATCTTGTTCAGGCGAAGTAGTTACCTACAGGAATGTGTACAGTGTAGCAACTCAAAACAAAAGCGTTAAAATTAGCCATTTGGCCTTAAATTCTTAATATTGAACTTTTGCCCGATAATACATCTATTCTGACCTTTAAATATCTTTAGCTTGAAGAGTTTAAAAAACTCAAAATGGTATTTTTTGATTTCCGTAGATATTTTTGTGACAAATTCGTAGTTTCTAATGAATTTGTCCCACATTTCTGTCTTTTGTAGGAATGTGTGTCGGTTGTGCGTTTTTGTTTTTATTTTTGGATCTCGAATCGTTTACCAAAATTGATGCTGCTACTATCGCCGGATTTTGATCTTATTTTATTGGGTCTGTGGTTCCCAAACTTATTTTAACAAAATTTTCCAGACAATGATACCCAATGTAGAAGTGATTAGATTAATAATTGATATTTTACTTTATTTTAATTATAGGAATATTACATTGAAATTAAATATTATTTATTATATTTGGTCCTTATAATTATGTTCGCTTAACTGGTTTTTCAATAGTATGTTCAATGATTTTAAATATTTTTTTTTTATATTTTCACAGACGTATTTGCCTATAGGTTACCTACTTGAAGGAAAAAGATTAACTACAAAGAGAAAGAAATGAGTATTAACGAAAGATCAAGTTATTATTGCCGTAGTGCTCAATGTCAGTCAAGTCCATTATACCGATGTAGACTTTGTCTATATTTATAGTCTATCTGATAACTCATAAAAACTGTATTAGGTTATCTGATATTGATATCATAAATGCGAAAGTGGGTGGAAAGTGGTGGCTTTGTAGTACAAATACGTAGCAACTTAGCATCGCATCTGTTTCATTTTTGCTAAGGATTTTTGTAAGGACAGAACGGCATAGCATTGTTCCCCGGGAAAACGAAGTTTCAGTTGGATTTTTAAGGAAACCTCGCGGATGAAGTTGTTCATACCAAATATAATATAATAAAAATAAATGACGTTCCTCCGAAAAGATCAAGAAGGCGGGTAGATAGATTCTATCCATGACAGCTTTATCTTGACGTCTCGCAACACCGCAGTCGCGTCGTGACCACGGTCCCTGCAATTGGATCGAAATATCGACAAGCCCAACTAAAATAATTACCGTGATACGTACTCGTATTATTGTCATTAAACCACTAAGTAAGTCTAAAATCGTTAATATTATTATAGTCTCCAGTTTGGGAAGCTGTGCATCCGATGGTCGGCGCCTGTGCCTGATTTATAATTCACGGTGAACATGCTCTGCTTAACTCTGCTGTTGATCATCCGATTAACAAATCAAGCTAACGTAATATTAAAAACCCTTCTTTTTACTTCAGTATTTTTTATCATTTAAATATTGTTTGAAGAAAAAAAATTATTTATCCTCGATTATCATAACGAGAATAGTATCTATAATAAATAATAATAAGTATAAGTACAAAAAAATAATAATTAGCAATTTTTTTAAATAGTACCTATTAAATACGTACCTATATAATAACCTACCTACTGATTCTCCTCAGGATTCGCCTTCTTTTATTATTATTTAGAGTATTTTCGCCTGCGTTATTGACTGAAGGTAGTAACGATGCACGTTGCTATTCTATCTTATTTTCTTGTATTGTTACAATAAAGTATACTCTATTGTAACAATACAAGAAAATAAGATAGAATAGCAACGTATATAAATAAAAAATAAAAAATCTGTTCTATTCTTTAAACCATAATCGCCGGTAACTACTTGTTACATAAAAGTAGCTTGGCTTGGCTGCTAATAGGTACAACAAAACCCTTCCGATTTAACAAGAGTCTTTGTTGTGGAAACTACAACAGATGTTTGAGATGGGTCTTCAAACAAACTTATCAGAAATATTAACTAAGAACTCCGGTGGGGGTGTGATTGACATTTCTCCCTCAAACTTGGGAAAGAACATCGTAGCGTAGGCCGAATATAAGGTATGGTTACCACGCACTGTTTGAGTTTTAATATATGTACTTAATTTTGACGACCTCTCTGGTGGTGAGCGCTGTGATCTTATAACTGGGAGGTCTCGGGTTCGATTCCCGGCGATAATAATTTCTGGATTGTCTCTGATCTGGTGGGAGGCTTTGGCCGTAACAAGTTACCACCCTACCGTCAAAGACGTGCCGCCAAGCGATTTAGCGTTCCGGTTTTGTTCGTTTATTTTCCTGAAATCTCCCAAAGAGATACTGAGATCTAAGCCTACGTCATAATAGCTATCTGTATGTCTTGCATCCCGTACCTTCCAGCGATTTGAGCTGTACGTTGATAAATCAGTCAATCGGTCGACTTTTCCTTTATTTAGAGACTAGCTTTAACCCGCGGCTTCGCTCACGTTAGGTTCGATTTTTTAACCCCCTATTTAACCCTCTTGGGGTTGAAATTTTCCAAAATTCTTTCTTAGCGGATGTCTACGTCCTAACAGCTACCTGTATACCAAATTTCAACTCGATCGGTCCAGTGGTTAGAGCTGTGCGTTGATAGATCAGTCAGTCAGTCAGTCACCTTTGCCTTTTATATATTATTTAGATTTAGATTAGTAAGAAGGAAGGCTTCAGTGCGCGTTGACCACATAACGTTTGACGTCACTAATCATCACGGGCTAGTGGGTGGTCCGCTAAGTAGGAAGCGAAGTCATTTGACCTGTTAATCGTACTTGACTGGCACAATCAACGGGTCAAATGGATCTGTGTGAATTGTATTCAATGGTATTTCATTACGGCCACGGGAATGGGAAACTTCTACTGCGTATATCGTCTTATCCTGGGTCTTATTAAGACGCTGACTGTGACTTCGTTCGCGTGAAGCTAGGTTTTGAAAATCCCTTGGGAACCCCTTGTTTTAGCGGGATAAAAAGTAGCCTTAGACGACCCCGCGACCCAGCACCGGGAAGCGCAGTGTAGGCAGACCCCCCTCTAGGTGGACCGACGACATCAAACGAGTCGCAGGGAGTCGCTGGATTCAGGCGGCGCAAGACCGAGGTCTGTGGAGGTCCATGCAAGAGACTTATGTCCAGCAATGGACGTCCATAAGTTGAAGAAGAAGAGAAGAATATTATACTAAAAATCACGTCGATCCATGGTTCATGGTTCATTGGCTCCGTTGCTGCATGGTTGAAGGGCAAATCAAGAAACCAACAAATACACATTCGCATTTATAGTCGTACCTAATATTGTGTTGAAACTTGAATCCACCGAATACTTGTAATTATTTTGCAAAGATAATTAATTAATTAATCTGTGTTATTATGGCATTGTTTTTGTTAAATACATTCAGTCAACAAGGAGCGTTACGATTGAATAAAATGCGTGGTCTTAGGCTGAAATCTTTCACTCAGCACAGACTCAAGACAGAATTAAAACGAAACAGATTTATATCAGAGCATATTTGTGACCTCTCTCTTGAGTCTAAGCTGAGACATAGCACGCTCTATAGATATCAGATTAGTTCGTGGCGAACCATGTTTATTTTAGGCAATTTCGTCTGTTGGCATAAAAGTGGGATATTGGAGCGCTAAGGTGGCACAAACAAACAAGCACACTTATGAAACAGAAGATGTCATTAAAAACTGCAGTGATTCTGTAGTAATAACTTGAAACTGCAGACTTTTTCAACAAATGTCCCCAAAAATTTGACTAAAATTTTTCATTTCAGGTAGGGGTAGGTACTTATTTACTCGAAAAATTCCTTTAGAAAATGACGTAAAATATAACTAATTATAAGTCAGCATTCACAGCCTCCACTCTTAAATAAAGCCAGCCATCTAAAGGAAGTTAAACTGGTATTAAGGCCGTACAATTCCAATAAAATCCAAAGCTGCAGCAATGCGGACTGTCAAAAGCCGGCGCTCGGGTCACAGTTCACCCCTCAAGTGTCCGGAGCACTCTCCATTACCCCACCCACCCTCTTACCCCCTTCACGTTCCTGACTGAGACTGACCCTTTCAAACTATCGCTACTATTTATGCAACTCGAATTTGTCCGATGGGAGGCTTTGGCCGTGGCTAGTTACCACCCTACCGTCAACGACGTGCCGCCAAGCAGACAGATTAGAGATATAAATTGAATGTAGGTACCTACACTGCCGTACAGGGGTATGGTGTCCAAGTTAGTCCGCTACCATAGACTGCATCGTCACTTACCATCAGGTGAGATACCAGTCATAGACTACCATACCATGTCATCGAATAAAAAAAAACTCGATTTGATACAAATCCAAACATCGCGATCGTAAGAAACGCTTTAGTTCAATGTTTCTAAAACGAACCACATAAGGTGTGGAACACCATTCCGGTGTCCGTGTTCCCAGCCACGTACAATTAGAGTTAGTTTTTTAGAGTTGATAGGTATTTTCTAGGCAAGCACAAGCACGCTCCAACCTTTGCCTCATTCAGACATTGATTGTCGTCAAGTAACATATAAATCCGTCAAAAATCAAATACAACTCGCTTGAATGTGAAAATATAATTATGTGAATGTCGTATGAATGATGTTACATAGCTTTCGAGAACCAATGGTAGAGCCCTGGACTGGACATCAAAGGTGCAATGGAGGCCTACGGGAGGTGAAGGTAACTAGCGTGGAGGATGTAGCCCGCACTCGAGTGGCGGCTTGAGCGAGAATTAGCACTCGAAACCTTTTCACGTGACCTAACGAGGAAGATTTATTTTGACATGGCTTTTATGAAACTACCCTCCTATGGGTACATAATAATATGTAACATACGGTAGTAGGACAAACGCACAAATTAGTATGTCATTTTTACTTCTGTCATATACAATCTACTTAACAACCTATTGTTTTGTATTCAATACAATTTTAAGAATTTGTATATGAACTACCCACAGAATTCATGAATCAGTGCGATTGTGTAAGAATATCATATTCATTTGACAGCTAAATGTATGTATTTATGGGGTTGAAGTAAAACTTTATTTGATTTTAATTTTAGTTTTACTTATTACATTTTTTTTCACAACTCGCTCAATATGGGTGTCAAATGAAAGGGCTTGACTAGTAGAATACTATGATAAATTTCAAATCCAAGATGGCCGCCACCACAAAATGGCGAATTACATATTTTTTCTTCATTTCACTTGTGCATACCTAGTTGTTTTGTGCTGGAGTAGATTTTATACATTGACAATAAGTTCAATTTCCTTAGCCTCACTGCACGTTATCCTCAGCAACGCCTAGCAGTCTTGCAGCCTGCTATGCTTCTGGAGAATGTTAGGATGGCTGGAGTAGCGACTTCGGCGGGAGTGGTGACGTGACCAAGAAGAAAGAACGATGCCATTTGCCATTTTTAGCATTTTTAGATTTTTTTCTATTTATAGGTAGGCTATATAAGTAGTAAGATAGCTACATAATCATGCAGTCGTAAAAAGTACGTAGAAGAGATGCCACCCTACTGTTACGCGCTCTTGACTTTCACATGTACCTTATAATAGATAAATATAAAATCTTCAACACGAAAATTAAAATATGTCACCGGAAGTTGTTGAAAATTATAAAATTTTTCGAGCTATGTATTTATATTCGGAATTTTACTTAAGGGGAAAACAAAGACTAGGTTTTTCACCCAAAGGGGAAATAAACACGTGATTCATATCATTGTAAATTAAAGTGTCCGCTATAAAGTATGAGCCCGTACCTCCCCTAATTATACACCAATCCGCTAAACTGTGAAAGAACACCAAACTTGCCCGGCTTCTTGAATAAACCACACGATATCGATCCCCCCGTATTAAGTTTTAGTTTGAAGCCAATTAAACTGGTATAAACCTCTTATGAGACACCCCACACCCCACCTCCCCACTAAACCAACATGGCGACACGATTGTCACCTCCGGTTAGGCAATTTTTCTTTAATTTATCGCAAAAAGACCTCGACTCTATCCCGTTGTAATACAGCGTATATTAAACGTAAAGTGGAATGCACCTGAGGATTTATTCTTTAAACGCGTGTGCAATATTACCCCGTTCTACTCTCGTGTTGCTGCCTTCCAATATTCGGCGTTAACTAGTTTTAATAAAGTTCAAATTCCAGGTGTCACCTTTAATGAATGTAAGCACTGTTGTTTTCAATACGCGGCGGAGGCGTGACATTAACGCCCGCAGGGATTGAGAATTATACATGAAGGGTTGTCGCGGTAGGGTTAAGTGTTCAAGAAAGCGGGGATCATCGGGGTGCTACAGTAATGATGAAAAATGGCCGGTTAAGACGCTAAGGCCTGTGTAAACAGACGTGCTGTGTAAACAATCTCAAGATGATCAGAAAATTTTCTGATAATAATTACTATTTTTGGGTACCTAATACCTATTGTATTTTTAACACTTTTTTAGACCTTAATCTATCTGATCCAAGACCTGGCAGATAACTTCGCCAAAAAATTAGTTTGGCCATCCAAAGGGGCAGTATCTTCAGCAGGTACTACCTACCTACTTAGCCAAACTGCGATGACTTCAGTCATTCTGCATACCTACTAATTAATACACATTAACTATTAGTTATTATTAGGTACTTAATAAAAATAATTTATATACTTACACAATAAGGTAATATGCCATACATGGATGTTGGTATTACAGAATCTTGCTTGAATCCTCAGAGTTAAGGAATGCTATCGGGAGAGTGTGAGGGTCGGCATGCTTCGGAAGGAACGGGTGCACGGATATTGGCATGCAGATGAAATACCGTAACCCAATTATGTAATCGAGTTCGAGACGTGGCTATTACACATTCAAGCAAGTACACAAAAATGGAACTAGATGGCGTTGTACGAACCAAAACAATGTTCAAAGCATAACCGCACTACAACAGGCGATTCTACATCGCGATAACGAAATTATAATCTCATATGGTTATATATTTACAGTTCCAACTTCCAACATATTTTGTAAAGCGAACCAGCCAGTGTGTATTACTTTAGCCCGAAAAAAAATCTTCCTATTGTTAGGTCGAGCTTATATCAACGTATTCCCGTACAGCAATCCTTGCAAAAAATCAGCTATGCTAAGCAGCTATGAGTTGGTTGGAACTACGAAAACCAACCAACACACACACTTTTTCGCATTTACAAATAGTAAGTACCTAGGTAGTAGGTAAGTAGGCTATAAGATTCTGTGACCTAGATGCGTCTCTTGTGACCAAACATAGGTACTCCGTTTGTTTTGTATTTATTGAAACAATAGGTACGAAACGCTCCAATAACTCCTTTCAGCAACTGAATCACTCAGGTAGGCCCACGTTATCTACTAACAAATCCCTTTGACGATATTTATATCATATAGGTACCTTACCTAGGGAGTAAGTAGGTACAAACAAATAAGTCCGTCTGAAAAGTCACAGTTTTGTGCAAGATTGTTAGAATTATCTAGGTATCAGTTTCTCATTATGTTCTTCTGTTTTATAAATTGATCTCATTCATACCAGAGGTTAGTTAAACTTCTTACTAATTTCTATCCATAGGTACTAATAATATTATAAATGCAAAAGTAGGTTTTATCTTTTCATATTTAAACCGGCTTCGTCAAAAGGCGAGGAGATAGCTATCGAGGAAGGTCTTAGGACTTAGGTCTCACTTTTTATTACAAACTATCAGGGATTTCCCAAGGGATTTTTAAAATAAAACCTAATTTCACCCTGAAGAAGATGAAGACTTACCAGTAAAAGCTAATTTTGTTAACATATTCATCATCAGGGAGTATTAAACCAAAAAAACTTGATTCCTCCATGTTCATCATCAACCCATTTTACTACAATTTAGCATTATGAATATGTGAATTACCCAAGTATTTTAATAGGTCTAAATAAAATTGTTTTCATAAAATAAAAATAAAAAACCTCCATTTTAGGACTTTATAGTTAAATTAAGAATTTTAATAACCATCGTGTCGATTAATAAAAATATTCCCAGGAACGTAAACAATGTAGGTAAATACATATACATTAATAGTTAACAAGGTAAGCTATTTTAATTGGTATTCTATTTTATATGGAACTAGCGGACGCCCGCGACTTCGTCCGCGTCAATTTCTATTATTATGATCGCGATTAAGAAGTTTTTAAAAGATTTTAAATATGGATAATTTTCCCCGTTTTTGCGACATTTTTCACCGATGCTTCGCTTTTTGTTTGACTGATGTAATGACGTGGAAACTGATGCATTTTATCTCGCGTGCCGAAACTAATACAAAAGAAACGCGAGTTTCGGAACGCGACATTAAACTCCTCCAACTATGTATTCTGTGCTCCAACGCACACACGCACATTGTTTTGATAGATATGATCTTTGACGTTAGGAACACACCTACATTGCTTAGACAACAGTGAGTGCTTGTAATTTAATATGAACTTTATACCATAGCAATAAAGCTCAAATTGACTACGTTTTAGTTTCAAATCATTTGTATGGGAAAAAGAAAAGGGCTATTTTTAGGGTTTTTCAAGCAATAATTCTAATTTTTCTCGCCGTAAAAACCATCCTTGAACTTCAACGAACATTTTAAAAAAAGATTTGGCCAAATTGGTCCAGGCGTTGTTGAGTTATGCGCTTACCAACACATTTTGCGATTCATTTTTATATTATAGACTAGCGGACGCCCGCGACTTCGTCCGCGTCAATTTCTATTATTATGATCGCGATTAAGAAGTTTTTAAAAGATTTTAAATATGGATAATTTTCCCCGTTTTTGCGACATTTTTCACCGATGCTTCGCTTTTTGTTTGACTGATGTAATGACGTGGAAACTGATGCATTTTATCTCGCGTGCCGAAACTAATACAAAAGAAACGCGAGTTTCGGAACGCGACATTAAACTCCTCCAACTATGTATTCTGTGCTCCAACGCACACACGCACATTGTTCTGATAGATATGATCTTTGACGTTAGGAACACACCTACATTGCTTAGACAACAGTGAGTGCTTGTAATTTAATATGAACTTTATACCATAGCAATAAAGCTCAAATTGACTACGTTTTAGTTTCAAATCATTTGTATGGGAAAAAGAAAAGGGCTATTTTTAGGGTTTTTCAAGCAATAATTCTAATTTTTCTCGCCGTAAAAACCATCCTTGAACTTCAACGAACATTTAAAAAAAAGATTTGGCCAAATTGGTCCAGGCGTTGTTGAGTTATGCGCTTACCAACACATTTTGCGATTCATTTTTATATTATAGACAAGGTCTTGCTCCCACTTATATAGATACGACACACACGCAACCATAAGCCGCGTACCCTCGTGAATTGAAAGAACTAAGTATTTTTCTTTCTAAAGCCCTGGAAACTTAGACAAATTGTTGGTCATGGGCAAGAGGGAAGAGGTCAAAAGGACGCGTTGGTCTGATCAGGTCAGAAGTGGTATCTGTATACATCTTTCCACGCTGCTTTACACAATACCGAGGATAGATCTAAATGGGTAAGCATCACACGTGAGAAGGTCATCCGTGCAAAGCATCGCAATCCTCAGTTAAGAGAGTGATATGAAGAGAGAGAGAGAGACAATGAGAGAGAAATCTTTCAACCATTAACCAAAACAAATTATAGATATAACTCATTTATTATACGCGCTTCTCGCCTTCTAAACTCAGTTTATAACGACTTGTTTTGTGGTAATATGAATAGTTTACGTTGAAATCTAACAAAGATATTAGTTCAGCCAAGTGCATCCTAAACTTTCAACTTGTAGATAGTTCTAGAAATTTTACTGTGCACTCGGGTAAAAAATTCAAAATTCAAAATTTATTTATTTCATGTAGGCTACCCTGTAGCACTTATGATACGTCACAAATTTACCACCGGTTCGGAATGCAGATTCTGCTGAGAAGAACCGGCAAGAAACTCAGCAGTTGCTCTTTTCAAAAAATAAAATAAACTAATTTTACAATAAGTTATAAAACTAAGCTAAGTATACAGTGCTTCCACAGTGAAGCTTCAAAAATACAATACATAATATAATCTAACACATGTCAGCATGGGAAGTCAAAGCAGACCCATTCCCGTTGGCGGCACCCGTTCACGAGCATGACGCATGATCCAGCCATTGCCATGCCATGCTTCGCTCAATTAACAATTTACTCATGTTCATTTAGTTTCTCTGTGAAAACCTATTATTAGCTATTAGTCGTCTAATTTTAAGTTTATGTAGTATTATATTTATAAGCTGTTGGTTTTCCAAAATAAATAAAATAAAACTTTTTTTATTCGATGATATATGGTAGGTACGTGAATGTATGTCATGCAGGTTTTAGAATTTCTAGTTATAATACCTTCGATAAATAAAGAGGGACCTACATAATTCAATCAAATTCCTAATAATCCTGGTCGTAGTCATCGTCATTTCAACCGACTGGTGTCCATCTCGTCAAAGATCGCCACAGAACAGGGTTTTGTGCAACTTGTGTAAGTACAACGGCCCCCAGCGTCTCGCTTGAGTTAAACGTCTATCTAGTGGAAGTATTTCAAAGAGTAGTAGTAACTAAGCCAATCTTGGATTGAGATTAGGATAAGCAGAGATAAAATTAAAAAAAAATAATAATAATAAAATATTTATTTCAGTAGGCCATGTGGTTTTTTCAGACAAGTCAAGACTCTACCACCGGTTCGGATAGCAAAAGAAGCGCCAGCAAAAACTCAGCAGTTGCTCTTTTTTTAATGGATGACAAGATGGTCCTTGACTGCGATCTCACCTGACGGTAAGTGATGATGCAGTGCAGTCTAAGATGGTAACGGACTAACTTGGAAGGGGTATGGCAGTGTACATTCGACCCATACCCCTAATCTGTTTCTTCACGCCATCGTACCGCACCGCTAAATAGCTTTGACGGTAGGGTGGTTCCGTGGTTACTACTTACTAGCAGAAGTAGCAGACAAACTCTTTTCAAAACAAAGTGTTGCATGAAGCAGATAATGTTATTATTAGATATTTTTCAAAGGTTATGTTCTAGCCAAAGCATTACCGATTCTTATTCCGTAGACGGTTTTATCAATTCGGTTAGCCCCAAAACGTTTTTAGAGTGTGAGTCAACAAAATAAACCAAAAGGACGTTGTCTACACGACTCCAGCAATAATAAGGCTATTGTTTTAATACAAATACAATATTGCGTGTATAAATCGGATGAGCCTGAGAACAGCGGGGAATGTAGAGTAGATTCGACAGCTAATTATGTTATTTAATTTACACTTTTCTTTTAAACACTAAATATCTGTCTATTTCTATATTTTAATCTATATGTAATGTAATATGTAATATATGACAGATAACCTAATCATCATATAGATTAATAAATTATTCTTCTGTTTTTTAAATAGATGTCATCGGTCTACTTAATAATAAACATTCATCCAAAAAAGCTTAAAGGAAAGTCCTTAATTTGTCGTCATTCAATCTGTGAAGCAATTCCGAATCGGGGTTTTAGATATGTATTTAATATTATTACCAACTTGTTTTACATACATTTTACTCTAATATTCCCAGCACTAAATTGGTATGGGTGAGATCTTTTTTGCATAACTATGTATCCAGTATAAATATATACATATGAAGGCGACTCCAATGGTTGCTCTGTTCCATTTTCGGACAACAGCAGAAGATCTGCGACGAGCGTGGCGCCAGTAGCCGCCATTTGTATTTATTTATACCTTGAATCTTCATATTTTGTCCTTATATCTATCTATAACATCGAGTAGGTACGTAGGTGCAATGCAAGTTTGCGATCCTCGTGGTTCGTTGTAATTACAGAGATAGCAGGCACCTCGTTTATACGCTGTTTTTTAATTGACGACCTCCTTAGCGCAGTGGTGAGCGCTGTGGTCTTATAACTGGGAGGTCTCAGATTCGATTCCCGGCGCGGCGGGGGCAATTTGGGATTTTTTAATTTCTGAATTGTCCCTGGGCTGGTCTAGTGGGAGGGTTTGGCCGTGGCTAGTTACCTACTACGCTACCGTCAAAGACGTGTCGCCAAGCGATCCGGCACCACGGCGAATAGAAACCGATTAGGGGGAGGTATGGGTTGAATCTACACTGCCGTACCCCTTCCAAGTTAGCTTGTTACCATCTTAGACTGCAACGTCACTTACCATCAGACAACCTTTCTTGTCAAGGATTAAAAAAAAGTGTGCGTGCGTGTCCGAATCTACTTAAGGTACTTGGGTGAAGTTGCACTTATTCATCTGTCGATCTTAGACTGAAATCTATAGACCGTACTCTAGCTCTACTCAGACTCAAGACAGAGATAAAACGAGACAGATTTATGTCAGAGCATAGTTATGTCCCATTTTAACCTCTATCTTGAGTCTGAGCTAAGTCTGAACACGCTCTATAGGTAGATTTCAGCATAAGAGTCAATGTCGTTCTTTAAGTGGAGTTTTTTTTAAGCTATTGCATAGTTTCTATCACGAGCCAGCGTGGAGACTGAATCCAGAAATTCCGTAACGAAAATAACCTGACACGGGACTCCTCTACGGTGAGCCGCTAGATGGCGCATTTTTGCATTAGCAAAAAATGCTATGATGCAATAGCTTTACCGATTCAGTCCCCGAGTGCCACACGTCTTTTTTTGTATTCCGCTGGTGGAAATGCTTTTTCACGCATACCCTCCGAGAGCTGTGCACTCATTTGAGTCCATACCTATCGAAGGGCACATGTTCATTGTTGGTGTCTTTTAGAGTCCTTAACGGACATACAGAGAACCGCGGGAAAAAGTGGCAATGAGCAGTAGATATAGTCGCTCAGCGGCCGATGGATAGAGCTATGCTCGGAGTACCCTTACTAGTTCAAATCTGCCCCCTGATTCTGTAACTCAGTGCCTATCAAAAATGAAAGCCACTGACATATATTTTTTATCCATTGAAGGTTTACTATGAAACAGTAAATGACATTTCTCTTCAAACCTTCAATGAATAAAAATGCCTATCATCGTTGATAGGTACTGAGTTACAGAATGAGGGGGTTGAAATGAGGAGGTCCGTAGGAAAATCAGAGTCACCGACATAGCTCATCGAGCCGCGAGACTGAACTGGCAGGAAACCTTTAGGTACGTCTGAGAGCTATCTGTGTATTCAGACGGCGCAAGATCAATGCCTGTGGAGGTCCATGCAAGAGACCTATGTCCAGCAGTGGACGTCTATTTGTTCATAAAGAAGAAGAAAAGAGAACTGTCTGTAAGGTTTTTTGTGAAGTATGCCAATTTGCATTGGACCAGCCTATAACTCGAGAGACCTCGCTCAATATGGTTGAGCGAAGCAATGGCTGGATCATGCGTCATGCTCGTGAACGGGTGCCACCAACGGGAATGGGTCTGCTTTTGCCTGCCTGTCTTAACATGTATTGGATTGTTTTGCATTTTTGAAACTTCACTGTGAAAACACTATATACATAGCTAGTTTTGTTACGTATTGTAAAAAAAATTTCTTTTTTTTTTTAAAAGAGCAACTGCTGAGTTTCTTACCGGCTCTTCTCAGCAGAATCTGCATTCCGAACCGGTGGTAAATTTATGACGTGTCATAAGAGCTACAAGTTAGCCTACATGAAATAAATAAATTTTGAATTTGAATTTGAATAGTCAACCGTAATGGGTTGCTGATGATGATCATGACGATCATGAAGAACGAGATGTTTCTCTCCCTACCGTATCTACAACCAATCGGTTCAATGTGAATGTCACTTGTCACCTGTCGGTTGATGCGTCCCTCTGAGACCGTATCATCACTTACCATCACGTGAGATCGTGGTCAAGCGTAAATCTGTCAACGAATAAAAATATGTAACCCTTTGAAAGTTTAATTAGAATGATAGGTAGGTGCCCTGTGGTCCATACGTCAAGATCGGGTAAGTATGTGGGGTTTCCATTAAAGTTTATTTGATTGGACACTTCAAGGAATTAATTTTTGTGCAAGGAATTTGAGGGAATTTACTTATTTGATATTGTTTTCAGGGATTCGTGCAAAAATAGTAAAAAGGAAGGATTCCTCTTTACAATGATACGAACGTACGTTCGTTGAAACCTCCTTGTTTCAGTTAAAATGATATCAACTTGAAATTAGAAATAAGTAATACTTATCCAACTTTATGTACTTAACATCTAAGATATTAAATGTTTTTATAAGCTTCTCTTTCGACTGAGTCATTGGAGTAGTGGGAGTGGGATCATCTTCAAAAATTGAATCCATAGTAACAGAGATACGGAACAGACCTGCTGTGCGTCTTTCCAGTGTGATCTGCAAGGCTGCCCACCATCGTGGACACTTACGATTATTATTGTTATCTTACTTAAAAAAAATCTCTATTTATCTATCTAATCGGTATTCTCCTTACTGCTGTAGTTTTTGATATAGCTATATGAAAAACATCGTTTATTAGTTATCAAATGGCGTCATCTAAATATATAAAAGGCAAAGATGACTGACTGACTGACTGATTGACTGACTGATCTATCAACGCACAGCTCTAACCCAGTGGTTAGAGCTGTGCGTTCACCGATCGAGCTGAAATTTGGCATACAGGTAGCTGTTAGGACGTAGACATCCGCTAAGAAAGGATTTTGGAAAATTTCAACCCCAAGAGGGTTAAATAGGGGGTTAAATAATCGAACCTAACGTGAGCGAAGCCGCGGGTTAGCACGAACATGTCGAAGGATACCTACCTCATTGCGATACATCGCGGTACAGCGAGGTATCTTCGACATGTTCGTGCTCGTCTGTTTGCATGCATTTGTTTTAAATGGAGGTGACATCGAGGTAGCGAGCTAAACCGCGACCACGAGATATCGCAGTGAGGCATCTTCGGTATGTTTTTACCCTCAGTTAGGCAGAAGTGTGGGCACCCGGCGCGGCTCCCATGGCGGCGCCGCTTTGTCGGAACATCAAACCGCGCGCGCGCAGGCGCCACCACATACCAAGAAATCATTTCTCGCTCCGGTACCAGAACGCACGATTTAAATTTACGACGAATTCTGGGCTTTTAGGGATTCCTGGTTTTTTAGGTCCTGTTGCGACAGCGGACGATGAAATACTACAAGCTCGTCGTGGATTTTGTTTGCTTTTATTCTTGCAATAAGTATGTTTTTTTTTCGATTAACTTTAGTCTTTAACATATCCAAAATATTAATTATGTTTCATTAAAAAAGAAATACTTTTCTCTATTCAGTGGAGTCAGTTCCGTGTCTCTTGAAAGTAGATAGGTACCTTGCGATAGTAAAGCTGCGCTTTATCGTATCACTGCAGATATTATGTGTCACGGGAAATCGATCAAATCTGAATTTAAAGGCACCGAGATTGCAGATGCCCTGAGCAAAAGCTACAAAAAACTGTCCATTTTTTGTCAGTAGTTGCGACTTCATTTTCTTTTTCCCCCATATGCAAAGTAACATAGGCATGTTACTCTCTCCAGGTCCTCAACTACCTGTACAAAAAAACCGTCGCTCCGTAACTCTGTTGCAGCATTATTGAAGGACTAATCAACAAACACAGTTTCGCAGTTATAATATCACAGTAAAGAAGGTTTCCAAATAAAATTATGTATAAGCATAGAATACATTATAGTACTGCAGGTAGGTATAAGTATGTAAGTAGGTACTTGTAGGTATAAACACTGGAGAGTAGAGGTGAGCGGGTGGTCTTTGGACTCTATGGAACACAGCATCCCGCTGTGATCTTACATCAAAACACTGCTTGCGTAGATATGCTTCGTGATCTTTTAAGGTAAACTTGAGATTATCATGACCCGCATTTTTTTAAACATTAGCTTTTGCCCGCAACTTCATCTTTCATTTAGGTTTTCAAATTACGCAGGAAACCTAGAGTTCAGGATAAAAGTACCTAACCTATATCAAGAACTCGAGTACTCAACTATACCTACCCATGCTAAATGTCGATCCACCTGTTTAAGTTACCCGACCGCAAATATTAAAATTTGCTTAATATTTTTACTGCCTATATAACCTCTGATAATTTTTTTTTTATATAGGTATTTCATCAAACGCCGAATCCAATTCGGCTAGACAGCTGCAGCGTTTGGAAAAATTTGTGATACCTTTACTTCCAAAATGGGATCAAATGCCTCCTCCATATTTCAAGAACAAAGTGTTTGAACAGTACAAGCTACTAGTGAAGACTAATGAGTCCGAAACAGTCGGCAAATATGAGCATCATAAGAAAACGAAATGAAAAAGAGATGAAATCAGAAATGAGGTGATGCGTAGGAGAACAAAAGTTACCGACATAGCTCATTGAGCCGTGAAACTGAAGTGGCAAGGGGCAGGGCACATCATTCGAAGAACCCACAGTCGTTGGATTTCCAAGACGCTCGAGTGGCGACCTCACATGGTAAAGCGCAGTGTTGGCAGACCAATAGGTTGACGATGAGATCAGATGATTTGCAGAGAGTTACTTAATGGTCGCTTGATACCTACATGTGGCATATAACCCAGATATGTGAAAGTCTATACAAGAGACCTATGTCTTCTTCTACTTCTATCGGTTGGCACAGACTGGCACAGACTATGAATATTTCATGCGAACACCTAACTATTAAAAGACTACTAATAAGAAAAGGTTAGAATTTATATTTCAAATTGTAAATTCTACTTTTGCAGTAAAATAAAACGTGTTCTTCAATCGGATCGCCATCGTGGATTTATATTAGATTGATCTGAAGCAAATTGAATTGTGGTCCTTTCGAAATTCGAAATTTGAAAAAAGTAAAGGAACGCTGGCGCCAACGCGCCCACGAAGTTCTTTATTTGAATGTCTGCTAACATTCCTGGACCTTGTCCTCTATTTTTTTCAAATGTTTTAGAAATGTTAACAATTTTTTCTTATTTTATTATAATTATAGACTTAAGTAATAATCGCAGACATTGCTGATTCTGAATGTAAGGTGCCTGGCATAAGTGGAAAATAATAATTACATAACATATAACTACGTACTTAAAATTACTATGGAATTTGTCACAAGAGGAAAACCATTAATAACTTTATTTAAGAAACTGATGCCTAGCACTTCAACTCAGTTTAGGGTTTCAAAATAAAATTTTTGCACCCTTTTTCACCCCTTTAGGGATAGAATTTGTTATAAGAGAGTTTTTATCTATCTTTAGTTCATCTCTTTGGTAGGTATAGTAGGTACTGAAGGGAAATAGTTCATTCTTTCTTTCTAGGTCATTCAGTTTAGGTTATGTGTTGTCTGTTTTAAAGCAGTTTTAAAATTAAAGTTAGATTGTTATTCTCAAAATAAAGTAGCACGTTTGCTTTAAATTTAATTTATCCTTGCTGCCTTCATTGTAAGGGATTTCAGCTTACTTTGTTCAGGTGATCGCCATATTGCGTATCACCTGAACTAAACGTAACATTCACAAAAGGTTTTTATCCAACATTAAATGGCTGTATAATTGTAATCCCATGCCACTTGAAACTCTGCCGCAGAAAAAAAAATAGCTACTATTCGGGCTTACATTCGAATTTTGAACGAAAATGCGTTCAGAAATCGTCACAGAATGCGAATTAGTGAATCGGCGCGGAATCGGAACGCAACCGTTTTGCGACTCTTTCTTCTAGAATTGGATTGTTCGTAAGCCTTGCAAAAAATAAATAACAATACAAAGACGACATTTTGGGTACAATTGTGACTAATAAGAGCTCTTAAAATGTTTGTTTGTTCGGCTGTATCTAAAGTGGGAACAATTGCCATCCGTTATGAAAAAAATAATTTTTTTTCAACTTTAAATAAGGACTTGGTAGGTATTTATGCATAGGATTGGATGAGATAAAGAGGAAATGTAAAAAGTATGATTTTTTTCTTAGCAGTAAAGCCCCACACTAAGTTTAAAGAAAACGGATAGAGAATCCAATCTAATACCTTTGTAACTCATTCTTTTTTTTTTTTTTTTAATATATAGACTAGCGCTTGACTGCGATCTCACCTGATGGTAAGTGAAGATGCAGCCTAAGATGATACGCGCTTGCCTAAAAGATGCCTATTCACTCTTGATTTAAAGACACCCACATTATAGTTAGTTGGAAAAACGGATGCCGGAAGGGCATTCCAAGAGCACTCGGTTTTATTTTACCTTTAATAAAATTCTTTAAGCAATCATTTATTTCAAAATTTCTTCTTCAACTAATGGACGTCCACTGCTGGACATAAGTCTCCTGCATGGACCTCCACAAGCCTCGGTCTTGCGCCGCCTGAATCCAGCGGCTCCCTGCGACTCGCTTGATGTCGTCTGTCCACCTAGTGGGGGGTCTGCCGACACTGCGCTTCCCGGTGCGAGGTCGCCACTCCAGCACCTTGGGACCCCATCGACCATCAGCTCTTCGAACTATGTGCCCCGCCCATTTCCACTTCAGTTTCGCAACCCGCAGAGCTATGTCGGTGACTTTGGTTCTCCTACGGATCTCCTCATTTCTGATTTGATCTTGCAGGGATACTCCGAGCATAGCTCTCTCCATCGCCCGCTGAGTGATCCTGAGCCTTCTTATGAGGCCCATAGTTAGCGACCATGTTTCGGATCCGTAAGTAATCACTGGCAACACGCACTGTTCGAAGACTTTAGTCTTCAGGCACTGAGGAATTTTGGACGAAAAGACATCTCTAAGCTTCCCGAACGCTGCCCAGCCGAGTTGGATTCGGCGGTTGATCTCTTTCTCGAAATTGGACCTACCTAGCTGGACTGTGTGTCCCAGGTATATATACTCGTCTACAATTTCGAGTGCAGAGTTCTCCACGATTACTGGGTGGAGCGGAGCATGAGCATTAGACATGATTTTCGTCTTGCTCATGTTCATTTTAAGGCCCACCTGTTGAGAAACCCTGCTGAGGTCATTGAGCATTGTATTGAGGTCTCCCAGAGTCTCTGCCATAATGACTATGTCATCGGCAAATCGAAGGTGAGTGATGTACTCGCCGTTTATGTTGATGCCAAGTCCGTTCCAATCCAGAAGCTTAAAGACGTCCTCCAACGCAGCGGTAAAGAGCTTCGGGGAGATTACGTCTCCCTGCCGCACTCCACGCTGCAATTGGATTGGCCTTGTAGTCTGGTCCTGTATACGTACTGACATAGTGGCGTTTTCGTACAAACACTTCAACACTTGAATGTACCGGTAGTCAATACGGCATCTCTGCAGCGACCTCAATACAGCCCAGGTTTCCACCGAATCGAAGGCTTTCTCATAGTCCACAAACGCTAAGCAAAGTGGCCTGTTATACTCTTCCGTCTTCTGTATAACCTGCCGCAGCGTATGAATGTGGTCTATGGTGCTAAAGCCTTTTCGGAAACCGGCTTGTTCGGGAGGCTGGAAGTCGTCGAACCTACGGGCGAGACGATTCGTAATGACTCTCGAGAACAACTTATAAACATGACTCAGCAGCGAGATGGGTCTATAATTCTTCAACAAGGTGTTATCACCTTTTTTGAAGAACAGAACCACCACGCTCCTGTGCCATGCTTCCGGCGTTGTACCCTCGTGAATGACGGAATTGAACAATCGCTGAAAGATCTTTAAAACCGGTTTTCCACCCGCTTTCAGGAGTTCCGCCGTGATTCCGTCATCACCTGGCGCCTTGTTGTTCTTGTGTTGTTTGAGAGCCATACTAATCTCGTATAGGCTGACGTCCGGGATATCTTCGGTATAGTGTCGGGTCAGTTTGGCTCTAGGGTCTTTGGCCAAATCTTCAACAGGTTTCTGTGTCGTGGTATATAACTGTCCATAGAACTTCTCGACCACTCCCAAAACCTCAGGACGAGAAGAAACGAGACGACCGTCGTCAGTTTTCAGCCGCGTCAGCTGGCTCTGTCCGATAGACAGATCTCTCGCGAACACTTTGGAGCCTCGGTTCCGCTCGATGGTATCTTTAATACACTCGGTATTAAAGATACGAAGGTCGCGGGTTTGAGCCTTAGAGATCTGCCTATTAATTTGCCGATAGGCATCCGCGTCTGCCGACGACTGAAGTCTCATCTCTTGTCTCTCTTCCATTAGTTTGAGTGTGTGGTCAGAGAACTTTTTGGTTCTTTTCCTGCAATGGGTCTTAAAGAACTTAGACCCCACAGTATGGACAGTTTCCACAAACCTGTTGTTAAGATCGTCCACAGAAACGCAATCTGCTAGGCAATCGAATCGGTTCTGCAGTTCGAGTTGGAAGTTTTCGGGGTTTTGGATATGAGCACGAGTAGGTCGGAGAGTTGACTTCACCAGTCTGGCCCGTTCCAGCTTCACGTTGATATTCAATGTGCCTCTTACCATACGGTGATCGCTGCCGGTTTTTACCCTATTGATCACAGAGACATCATTGAATATATGCCGCTTGGTCGACATGATGAAGTCTATCTCATTTCTCGTGGAACCATCGGGACTCATCCATGTCCATTTTCTGTGTGGCCGCTTCTTGAAGAAGGAGTTCATCATAAAGAGGCCCTCCTTCTCCATGAAGTCGGCCAACATTTGGCCCCTATGGTTCCTTCGCCCATGCCCAAATTGCCCCAACCTCGTCTCTGCACCGCTTCGTTCACCTAACCTTGCGTTGAAATCCCCCATCACAACATTGTAGTGAGTAGTGGAGGCGTGTATGGCTTTTGATATATCCTCATACAAAACCTCCACCTCCTCGTCAGTGTGTGCAGTTGTCGGTGCGTAAACCTGTATAACCTTCAGCGAATACCGTTTGGTTATTCTGAGTATAAGGTACGCTACCCTGCTCGACACACTTGTGACTTCGACAATGTTGTTAACGAGGGACTTGTGGACGATAAACCCAACACCACCCTGGGACTGCTGGTCGCCCTCCCGGTAGTAAAACAAGTTGCCGGAATTGAGGATTATCGAGTCCTCCCCCTCTCTTCGGACTTCAGACAAACCTATAACATTCCAGCGCAACTTGTTCACTGCTTCTTCCAGCTCGATGATCTTCTCGTCGGTCCTCAAAGTGCGTGCGTTGTATGTCGCCAGGTCCAGTCGTCGGGGTTGGCAGCGGAATCCCATCCGGAGATTCTTAGCACCCCCTGCCCCGCCATTACCACGACCGCTGCCAGGGTCGGGAATAACGGGGCCGCCGGGAACTAGGGGCCTTGGCCTTGTGTTGTGCACCATACAAGGTTTTGCCCGTAATGACCGCGCTGGGCAGGCGTGTTGGTCATCGCAGGGCTAGACTGATCGCACCGGTGTCGCTGCTGCCCGACACCGGCCTGTGTCATTTGTTCAGTCTAGCCAGTGCGAAATGGTTATACCGCCATTTGTCGGTCGTCAGAGCCTCGTTAGTAGACCAGCAGGAGGCACCACGGGCAGGTGAGGTTGACAGTTGGAGCGCTAGATGGAAGTGCGCTCCCTTACCCCCCTTACCTAACTAGGGATTAATATGGTGGAAAGTCTCCTTGTAAGTTAGTGTTTGCAATTCAAGGCAACATTACGTCGCACTATGCTTTAATTGTAATGTTCACTTTACAGTTCAAGCTATGCAAAACTCCTTGGTAAACAATCTCTTTTCTTATAAAATGGTAAGAAAACTTTTTACTGAAAAAAAAAAACACTGAACATGGCGGCATTTAATTTCCATACATTTCAAACTATGCAAAACTCCTTGGAACTCAGAGCCGTAAAAAAAAAATGGAAAACTATTTACGAAAAAAAAATGGAAATTGCGGCATTTCATTTGATCTGAAAGTTTGTGAAGTTTGTTCGTAAAGGGATTTAAGTTATTTACAACAATGTCAAGCACTTCATCAGATGATGAAAAAGGAGGAGAGCCTGATTTTTGTTTGCTTGAAGCAGAACAAATGATGCAAAACTTTTGCCGGATAAGTCCAAAGAGCGCTACGTGAAAACTTAATTTTCATAATTGCAGCAATATTACTATAATTAATTATAATAAGTAACCATTTTTTTCTATTTTTTCTCTAAATTTGCTAATTATTTATTCTAATTAAAATTTCATTTTGCATTACCAATGTTTTATTTACCTCGCAAGAATGATATAAAGTAGAATGCTTACCTCGGTTGCAAGTAGCTATTACACCCTCGAACTATATTCACCCTCGCTCGCTGCGCTCGCTCGTGTGACTAAATATCTCGGGTGCACGCGATCCATTAGCGCCCTATGCGAGCTGCGCTCGCACTGGCGCCAAATTGGATCTTGTTCTGTAATAGCTTACTTACGTCCCTTGTGTAACAATCTACTATTAAAGTTCTCAAGCAAAAGCAATCGATGTTTATAGACAAATGAAATAAATAGGTACCTACGACTGTCAATGCACATACCCGGAATTAATTTATAATTAAC
Organism: Hipparchia semele; assembly: GCA_933228805.2. Taxonomy (NCBI): domain Eukaryota; kingdom Metazoa; phylum Arthropoda; class Insecta; order Lepidoptera; family Nymphalidae; genus Hipparchia; species Hipparchia semele. Next base: position 3,278,438 of record OW121719.1, read on the forward strand.
ACGAAACTCCATTCATTTTTTGTCTAGTAAAATTAATTATTTATGATTGAAAAAAAACTAAAATCAAGCCAAAACATACTAAACCCACACCACAGACCTTCCTTTACGGAACTACCGAAATGACACTTGAATTTGTTTCGGCTTGTTGCCTCCCAATTGATTTAAAAAAAAACTACTTTCGAAAGATTAAATTGTCATTTGGAAGGGAACTTGTTCGGAACTAGTTTACCGGACCGTATTAAAAAAACCGGACCCTGTTTGCGGACTTCGCTTCGCCACTTTATAACTGCCATTGACCAAAGGAAAAACAGATGGAACTTTAAAATAAAAGCTTTTCATAAATGTAGTAGCATTATCATCATAAGTATATTGAACAATACTCTACAATAAGTATTACGCATCAGCTGGCTTGGGTTTCATAGAGCGTCATAATAAAAATAAATGAATTAATATTCATTACTTACCTAAAATTACTGATACATACTGTACGATTTGCTTTCTGTAATACATAGCCATTTGCTAGCGGATAGGTTTTGGACATTTGTAAAGTGAAGTGAATAATTCATTGGTTTTACACGCAGATAATAGTTTGTGCATTGATGTGTCGTTGGTTTTGTCTCAGAAATTAGTCTAAGATTTCATTCTCTAGATTCCGTAAATTTTCTTCTTCTTTATCAGCCAATAGACATCCACCATCATCTCATCGTCATCAAAAGTCTCTTAAAAAGCATAGACTTACTTCCTCTTTGGTCTTAGGCTTTGGTCTAGGTCTTGAACCGCCTGTATCTAGTGGCTCCCTGCGACTCGTCTGATGTTGTAGGTCCGATTTCTTAAATAAAAACTAATTATTATATGCCTACACGAAAAAAACAGGCGTTGTTTCGTCGATGTATTTCACAGAGTAGCAGTTAGATTTTATTTTAGGAACTCGTTTTGATATCGGCTTCATAATGTATCGTCATCACTATTCGTCTTTTTTAGTCTTTGCCTATAAGCAAATCTGTCTATATCTGACAAGATTGCAATATCTTTATTGAAATAACTAGCTTACAACTCCATTTAAATATACGAATAGGTAACTGCAGATGCTCCTGATTGCTCCTGATTTTGTCAGCGTAGGATCAATGATATTTAAATCTGTCGATAGAAGAAGCCAGTAGCGCGAGCGGGGCGTTCGTAGGTACAGGAAAATAGGACACTACTTTATACTCTTTTGTTTTTTAGTCTGTGTTTAGTTTTCGTACTAATATTATAAAAGCGAAAGTGTGTTTGTTTGTTGGCTTGTTTTTAATCACGCAGCAACGGATCGATGTGATTTTTTGCGCGGGTAGGTTAAAATGATTATATATAGCTTAACCTACTTGAAAAAAGCCTTAGGTAGGTACATAAGTACCTTTTATCCCGGAAAAACTAAATGAATGTGTGTTTGTTTGTTGGTTTGTTTTTCAATCACGCAGCAACGGATCGATGCGGTTTTTTGAATGGGTAAGTATAGTTGAAATGATTATGCATAACCTACCTTACTTGGAAAAATGCATGGGTTACCTTTTATTCCGGAAAACAGAGTGTACGCAAGAGATTTTTGGAAACCTAACGAAGCCGCGGGTAAAAGCTTGTATCTACATAAAAACAGAACTAAGTAGGTACCATGAAGTATTCCTGGTAGAGAAGCGTTAAGACGTCTTTGTTTTGCGCAGAAGTGCCTACGTGTCGCTAAGAACGCTCCCACTTATTTGGGGTAACTGATGCGAATACAAGCAGCCTCCAGCCTTCCTTTGTGCACAGGTAACGGTGTTCACAGAGGTATTCCAATTATATTAATTAGCTATGCCCGGGGGTTGTCCGCTAGATAGAGTTCGCCTGTCCAAATTCCTGCAGGAATCCTTTGTTTTCCCGAGACTAACAATATAATTTGTGCAAATGAAGGACATGCTTAATTTTGTGCTAAATATTATTTTACTAGTTGATGCCCACGATTTCATCCGCGTGGATTTAGTTTTTAAAATGTGCAGCGTCTCTTTTCGAATGAGAAGGATGAAGGTCTTGTACTATACTACCGCTTAAAGCAGTAGATATTATTTCAGTTTTGTTTTGAGATATTATACAATTTCACCCTTAAAGTAATTAGTAAGTATAAGGTTGCCATTAAGTGACATCTCAAAAAAAAATACCGGTTTAAGCTTTCCTCACGATGTAAATTTGTAAGTTCATCCGAGCATTTACAACCACAGCGCTTACCACTACGCCAAAGTAAGCCTCAATAGCCCAACGGTTGAAGGTGTGAACTGAAAACTGTAAGGTCGCAGGTTCGAATCCCACCTGTTGCACTATTGTCGTACCCACTTCTAACACAAGCTTTCCGCTTATTTGGAGGGGACAGGAGAATATTAGTCAACTTCAGGTTGGCTAATATTCTTTTTAAAAAAAAAAAAAAAAAAGTATTTAAAAATAGATACTAAATTGGTCTTGGATGGCCGTGGTATAAAATCTACGCATTCAGGGCGTGACTCCTGAAAGATGTGTTCCATACCAGCTAGTTCCGTAATTTTGGATATAAGTATTTCCTTCCAAATAAATCCTAAAAAATATTGGATACTGGATATGATTACTCTGTGCCATAAGTCATGACGTCACAAGTCACGAGGGGCACATACGTTAGGCACATACGCTTAAGCCTCCGTCTTTAACGCGCTCTCTTGACCCGTAAGGAGAGAAATTGTTCGGAAAATAGCCGCGCGATGTCGCTCTGAGCTTAGGCTCTGTCCAAAGGAAAAGAGGTTCTTTGTGTTCAATTCGCTGAAAATGTTTTTTTGAAAAACTTAAGTGGTCTTGCTTCCTCGAAGATGTCATTCATAGGTCACTTGTCTCCGCTAAAGTGGTTATTACCTGTTGCAATGACAAGATGGCAAGAGACCTCCTTTGAGAACATTTTGGAAAACTTTTGGCATGCAAGTTTCCTCACGATGTTTATTTCACCATCAATTTTTTTACCCCACATTGTATAGTTTTTATTGATTTATTTTTATTTCTTTTTTTTCCTCCTGTATTCCTTTTTATTTTTCCTTCTCCCAGTTGAGTGTTTTTTTTTTCTTTTTCATATGTAAATTCTATCTGTGAAAACTTGTAATTAGCTTTAATTCTTCTTTTGTATTTATTGACTAGTTCTTTTTTTTCTAATAAGCTGTAAGTTTTCTTGTAAAATAAAAATAAAATAAAAAATAAAAATAAAATAAAAAAATCAAAGCAAGTGATATAAGTTCTTTGAAATGCACATAACTGCAAAAAGACAGACTTGGGGGTACGGGATTTGCTTCTAGACACAGAAGCAAATCCCGGACCCCCCGAAAGGAGGTTTTAAGTTTTAAGCACTACGCGCCACGCTACGCTATCGCTGCTTTTATAATATCTTGAATGCAATTGCGTAGATACGTCTATTAATTGACTGTTGTCAAAATGTGGATATTCATTAATTTCAATCGAAAATGTAACATACAAGAATAACATTTGTAAAAACAAAAATGAATCGGTGAAAAAGGAACATTTATACACAGATTTATATTTCAAAACTTAATTTCGAGGGTAGTCAACGTTATCAATATTTATCACTTTACGTTTTCAATGTCATTACCATCTTGCTCAGATTCTTCCCCCTTAATGTTCTCGAGAAAGTTTTTAAGTACCTACCTACCACAGTTTCTTACGCATTCGACCGAAAAATTGAGTTTGTTATTTACCCTCCGGGGAATATTTTCACAGATAACATCTTTTTCTCATTCAAATTACTTCACTCTTCGTTTTTTCTAATGCCATTTCTAGTAGATAAATAAAATGAAATATAAAAGTTTTTATTCAAATGAACTTTTGAAAAAGCTTTTGAATCGTCAATTCAACCAAATAAAAAGCCAAAACCTCTTACAATTTATAAATTTTATGTGTAACTACGCAGAAGGCCTATCAAATAAGATATTTGTTTTTAAAGCTTTTTCTCTATTATGGCTTTTATTAAGCAGGTAACATTTTTAATGAATTTATCATTTCCTATTACATTTCATGCTTATATTATATAATATCCGTCTCTCCAATTTAATCTATCATTCATTTTTTGAAGCCTACACTATCGTGATACCAAGCATATTCGTAGCAAGTAAAATATATTAAACAATTTGGAAAGTAATAAATAAATTAAAAAAAAATGCTTGATATAACCTGACAGCGAGTGTGTAACAAACCATCACGCTTATCTGTAACAGTTAAGCTATTAGCGGGCCCTCTTAATTACCCGCTTCCTTAAGGAGTTAATGTTTTGTCAGTGAGTTTGCGGGCTGCCGGGATTTTTTTTATTTCGTGGTTATTTTCACCCATCTGATCCAGTACCCTTCACATTGTTTTATTTCATCGCTGTTTCAGCGTTTACAGCGGTCTGTGATTATAGAATAGCACACAATCGTCACGCCTGCCTGCTGAACTGCGAGTGCTGGCGTCCTAAGTGGTTGAAATCTAACCTACTCGCACGAAACGCTTTAGTTCAAACCTTTCTAAAAACAAGCCGCTAAGGTGTGGAATGCTCGCCCGGTATCCGAGTTTCCTGTACGGAAAAGTTGAGTAGGTACGTTCAATAGAAAAGTGAATAGGAATCTTTAAGACAAGCGCACTTCGATCTCATGAATGCTTTCACGCATCGCACGATGAAAGCGTTGTTGTGCGCTCACAGAATATAAGAAACTTGAGGTAACTAGGTTTCTGCTTCAGAGACGGATTGGGACACGGCACCTTTCAATTACAGAGAGAAACATTATAAAATTTTATCGCTGGCTAAAGCAAACGTTCTCTATGTTGATACGTAAAGCGAGGCTGTGCAAAGCCAAGAAAATACATGATGTTCGCCTGAGACGTCTCCATAATGTTCTCAATCTCAAAGGTGCGTGATATCTGCCAATTTGCATTGGACTTGGCTTACGGCCTGTAACCCTTTTTTTTAAAGAAGACCTACGCTAAGTAGTAAGCCGTTCTTGCAAGATGAACAAGTGTTCTGCTTCACGGAGGAGTTGGAGACTTTTATCGCACATGTGAATTGATAAAATCATACATGGTACATTTCATCGCTGGTTCAAGCAAAACAACGATCTATGTTTTGTACGTGGTTGAAAGCGAGGCTGTGGAGTTACAGAATAGTTACAATTACGTGATGTAACTAGTTTTCTGCTCCACAGACGTGTTGGGGCTCTTCTGACCCACGGCGCCTTCGGATTGTTACGGGCAGAAACATTACAGGCACAAGAAAATGTATGGAGACTGCAAACATTTTCTTGTGCGTTTATGATTTTCTTACTATAACAGATTAAGTATTATTTATCACTACATTTTAAACTTTCTTTTGCAGGTTTGGACGTTAGGACCATAATGGCACAAGTGACGTCACGCCGAACGAATCATGCCGTGAAACGCATCAACACATTGTCTGAGCAGCACGCAGTCTTACCTACTTATGATGATCCAGCCAAAGCTTCGCTTCCGTCGCATGACTCTCACTGCTTATTTTTCAGAATAATAGTTAACTATGTACCTATGTATTATTATCATAATTCATCTCTACTAGTTTTTTTTTTTTTATAAAAAGAGTGTTAACCAAGCTGAAGTTGACCAATATTCTCCTATCCCCTCCGAATAAGCGGAAAGCTTGTGCTAGGAGTGGGTACGACAAAAGTGCAGCGGGTGGGGTTCGAACCTGCGACCTTTCAGTTTGTTTCAGAAAACACACTGTTTTCTGAAACAAACAATCTGAAAAATTCTGTTTAGGCAAAATTATTTTAATGCAAATACTAATAAATGCAATATGAAAAACCTATCTAAATAATAATTTAGTTAGGCAATCTTAGCTCACGCTAAATTATAACGTTTATTATTTGATTGTTTGACATACCTTTTTTTGGTAGTTACATTAATTGTTTCGGTTGTTTGACCTTACCTTTACCTTACCTTTCTTACCTTTACCTTACCTTTTTTGATAGGTAGTTAAACAGGTATGGCTTATTATTCCTACTGCTAACATCAAGTTACAAGTTATTGTTACAAGTTTAAAGTTTTGATACTTACTGCCGTCTCCACGGATGCGCTGTTCGAGTACAAATCGCACAAAAGGATCGCGAGTTTCTTGCGTCCCGCGCCACTTTCATTTCATATTTCATTTTATATTTTTATTTATCCGATGTATTTTTATAACGTCAACTAGACTTGGGTGGTTTTTAGGGTTCCCTGCCAAGGCACAATCGGAGCGATGTTGGTAGGTATGTTCTTGTCCTAATTTCCAAAAATATTAGTAAGATTTAGTTTTATTAATGCAATTAAAATTATAATTACTTAACTGTTTTGTCTCTAAAAAAATATCTCGTTTGACAATTCTATGAATTAATTTAAAAATATGTTTTTGACGTGATTTTTTGTATGGATATAGTTGAGGACCTTGAGAGTGACATAGGCTAGATTAAAAAGTACTTTTTATTCCGGAAAATCAAAGAGTTCCCGCGGGAATTGAACAACTAAATCCTCGCGGACGAAGTCGCGGGCATCAGCTAGTAAACAATAATTAATGCCTTATGATTTCCAAATATTGTACGTTCGGCACCCAAGATAACCAAGTGCCGCTCCCACTTGGCAGGTTCGGATCGAAGTTACCGCATTAGAATCAGCGTTTTCTGATGTTATGACCAGCGTCGTGCGGACATCACAAGTCAAACTACCTCCAATATTATGCCACCAACGACCTGATATTGTCTACTCGGACTTGATTGCTAATATCTTTGATGGGGGTGAATAAAAAAGGACATTACGTATCTTTATAGCAGGGCTAACTTAAGCCAGCGAATTCTGCGTAGGGTTAAGTTTTAAAAATCCCGCGGAACCCTCTGTTTTTCTGAGATAAAAGGTATCCTCTGTCACTCATATGCACCTCGAGAAAACTTTATTTTCCCATTTACTATGAAATTTCACTAGTAGGAAAAAAAAAATAAAAAAAACTACGTGACGAATGGAGAACCTCCTTTTTTATAGGTTAAAAATATGAAGGATACTATGCTTACAACAGGTGATCTACCACTAGGGTTGCCAGACGTCCCGTATATCCCGGGACATCCCGGATTTTAGGCATAGTTTAAAATGTCCCGGCGGGACTCACTCTATCCCGTATTTGAACCGTACTTCGTTTTTCATTATGATATCGATCCAAGTATTCACACACGCAATGTTCGTAAAAAAGCGAGTTGATCACCGTTTTTAATTACGATTATGATTGTATTGATTTTTACAGATATGTTAAAACGAATAAAAATATATTAAAACTGACTTGATCCTCGAAAAAATATAAAACAATGATAATAAATATTTTGTTTTTTATTTGTCCCGGGTAAAAAACTGAAATCCCGTATTTTTTTACCTATATAACCATTTGTCCCTTATAGGCTGAAAAAAAATCTGGCAACCCTATCTAGCACCAACGTTAAAAGTAATATTATTCCAATATTGTTTCGAGATGTCATGCAATGACGACTTTATGCTACTTACTTTAAGGTTGACATTGTATGCCATGTCTGAACTGCCTCGTTGGTCTAGTGGTTAGTAAGTTCGACTACGGATGACGAGGTCCCGGGTTCGATTCCTGGGTGGGGCCAAAAATGTATTGGGTTTGCTGTTAAGAAATTTTCAGTAGGTAGGTAGGTACTAGCCCAAAGTTAGGAAAGTGGTGAGTCACTCTCGTGCCTCAGAGAGCATGTAAAGCTGTCGGTCCTGCGCCTGATCTCTTTCCAGTCGTGTCGGATTTTCAGTCCCATTTGGCAATGAGAGTGAGGGAATAGAAAGTGCACCTGTGTTTGCGGACACACTTGTGCACTATAATATCTCCCGCGCAAATGGCAAATCTCTGTGGAGAATGGCCGCCGCGGCCGGATTCGGTCGGAAGGACATTATTATGCCATGTCAAAACAGTGTTGAAATAATATTGCTATAAGCGTTGGTGGTAGGACCCCAGTCTATGATGCGATATTCTTTTTTTCCCCGTGTATCGTCTACTTTCCTGACTGTACGTCAGTGGTCTGTGACGTCAGTCATGGCGGGCATGTAGGCAGGAGCAGGGCAGGGCAGGGCGTAGGTAATGTGTTGTCACATTATTCAACGTCTCGCGCAGTGTTCGAGGATACTTGCGTACAACACTCATTGTTTTTTTTTTTCTTTTTTGTTTGAAAACTAGCGTAAAGTCGATGCTGAGATATAGACCACCTAGTCCTATTAATATTATAAATGTGAAAATTTGGATGGATGTGTGGATGTTTTTTACTCAATCACGCTGCAACAACTAAACCGATTTGGCTGAAAGGCACAGAGTTAGACTATAGACTGGAATAGAAAGTTCCCGCGGGATTAAAAAAAAATATCAATCCAGTACCTAATCCACGCATACAAAGTCGCGGGTATCAGCTAGTACTTTATAAATTAGACTAGCATTTGCCCGAATTCATTCACATGGAATTAGATATTTTTTTGCTTTGTTTAGCGGGGTAAAGAGAAGCAAATGACTATTAACTAATTCTGTTCTTGTTGTCCCTAACTAAAATTTTACAGATATAAATATGCACTTAAGGTATTATAATTTTCCGCAGAGTACGATTGACGAGACGATGCGGTCTAAGATGGTAGCGGGCTAAATTGGAAGGGGTACGGGCCCAGTGGCGTGCACACAGGGTAGGCATAATGCGGAAAAATGATATAAAATGGAGAAAATCGCCAGTACAAGTTATAAAAACTTAAGGGTAGGCTTTTTACAATTTGTATAATGCCTACCCCTAAGTTTTTTTTAATTCGCACCGAAATTTTTTTCCATTTTGTATCATATGCCTACCCTGTAGTACATCCTGTGCACGCCACTGGGTACGGCAGTGTCCATTCAAACCATAATCGGTTTCTACACGCCATCATACCGGAACGCTATATCGCTTAGCGGCTCGTCTTAACGTTAGGGTGGTAACTAGCCACGGCCAAAGCCTCCCTCCAGATAAAACTGCTATCTAACAGAAGCGGTTAATCCGTGGTTACAGCCCAAGATAAGTAGGTACCTAATTGTCGAAATTCCGCAACCAAACGATCCACTTATTACTTTACTTCTTTCCCTAAGCAAACAAGTGACAAAACCCCCGATAGATCCGATGCTAAAGTATGCGGTCTGTACCAAAATTTCCAATATCCATGACGGGGTGGTGGGTGGTGTAGTGTCGGGTTGGGGGGGTGGAGGCGGGGAGGTCTAGAGGCGATGTTCGCGGCGCCTGCAGCCAGCGCCCGAGATAAGCGACGACCGACGCCCGTCCTATGAAATTATAGCACCCTCCTGACGCGGCGCACAGACCGGTAAGGGTGCTGTGGACAAAAATGTATTATTGAAGACATTTCTGGTTTCCTTTCTTTATTCTTCGATGTATAAATCGAATACTAATGAGCTTAAAAGAGGCAGTTATTTGGAATAGATACACAGAATACGAGTAGTTAATTTTCAAGAAAAATACAATTTCAAGACATTTTCATGTTTTCTATTTTTTATTATTCGATATAGAAATACAAAAAACATACATAATCTGCTAAAATAAAAAAACCTTCCTTTTTCACCGACTTAAAAAAAGGAAGAGGTTCTCAATGCGTTGGAATCTTTTTTTCCACTTTTTTTTTAACTTTTTATGCAGATTTATGTTCCCCAATTACTCGAAGAATTTTTATGTTTATACTAGACTAGATGATATCTACCCGCGACTTCGTTCGCGTGGATTGAGGTTTTTTATTCCCGCGGGAACTCACTTATTTCCCGGAATAAAAAGTAGCCTGTATGTTATTCCAGACTATAATCTATCTCTGTGCCAAATTTCCGCCAAATCGGTTCAGTCGTACCGCCGTTATTGAGAAACAAACATACGAACTTTCGCATTTATAATATTATATATATTTTTTTTTTTATTCGATGACAAGATAGCCCTTGACTGCGATCTCACCTGATGGTAAGTGACGATGCAGTCTAAGATGGTAGCGGGCTAACTTGGAAGGAGTATAGCAGTGTAAATTCAACCCATACCCCTAATCGGTTTCTACACGCCATCGTGCCGGAACGCTAAATCGCTTGGCGGCACGTCTTTGACGGTAGGGTGGTAACTAGCCACGGCCAAAGCCTCCCACCAGACCAGACCAGATACAATTTAGAAATTATAAATTCCTAAATTAAATAATTAATTAATTAATATTATATAATAATAGGATTATGCCTTATTTTCAATCTAACTACTGCTAGTTGAATTAAAAATAAGGCAAGAAAGTCACGTAACCGCACCGCGAGGCTCAAGAGGGTGTTCGGGTCGAGCTCTCCTCCGGGCCATTTGTCAGTGACAGGACGTCACAGAGGGTGAGTCCCCCCACATTCCGCCGCACGTTTGTGGTCTGTGCGCGACTGTACACCACCTACCTACCCGCTCGTAGCCGGTAGCCTAGCTTACACGGCGTTCTGGACGGACAGAATTAGATTTTGAATTAAGAACGTTTATTGTGTTGAAAATTCAAACAGGTACATCCCACGTTGGCGTCATCGATGGCAAAATGGCCTCATACTGTACCGTTGACAAGAAAATAATAATTGTATTTTTTACTGTCACCACGACTATGACGAAAGTTTTCTTCTCTGGGAATACTTTTCATTGCAATGACGTCTTGAACGTCGAAAGGAGTCATTTTTAATTTCTTTTTAAGCTATTGCATAGCTTCTATCGCGGGCCAGCGTGGAGACCGAATCCAGAAATTCCGTAACGAAAATAACCTGACACGGGACTCCTCTACGGTGAGCCGCTAGATGGCGCATTTTTTATCAACACCATCTAGCGGCTCACCGCTAGATGGCGTTGATAAAAAATGCTATGCAATAGCTTTACCGCGGCAGTCCCCGAGTGCCACACATCTTTTTTTTTAAAGTCATTAATTAAGGTAGTTACCTGAACTCCTGAACTATTAGTAATATACTGTGGTAAATATAGCGTTATAAAAAAACATTATGTTTCTCATAATGGCACTTTAAATTTCGATTATATTCCTACAAAATATGTTGAAACAAAATTAGTATCCAAAATCATGTTACAAAGTGCAGCTAAAAGCACTAAATTAGTTCGCATGTTTGCATATTCAAATAATTTGGCAAGGGATGTAAACATTACGAGTTGTACGGCACTATTATTTGGCAACTAAACTTATGAGTGAATACGAGCACAATAAAAGTGTAGTCTGCTTGCTAGCCACAATACTTTTCGAGCCTTGGGGCATTTTTATGCTGCAAAAACGAACTTGCATAAAAAATATGAAATCCTATTATCCTATTAATTATTATTATTAAATATTATAAATGTGAAAGTGTGGATGTTTTTTACTCAATCACGGCGCAACGACTGAATCGATTTGGATGAAATTTGGCACAGAGATAGATTATAGTCTGGAATACGTAGGCTACTTTTTATTCCGGTCAATAATAGAATTCCCGCGGAATTTAAAAACCTTAATCCCCGCGGACGAAGTCGCAGGTATCAGCTAGTCCTATTAATATTATAAATGCGAAAGTTTGGATGTATGTATGGAATGGATGGATGGATGTTTGTTTATCAATCACGCCATAACGGCTGAACCGATTTAGATGAAAGGCACAGAGATAGATTATAGTCTGGACCGCCAACGACCTCGTCCATATCGATTTAGGTTTTGTAGAAAACCCTTCGGAATACTTCGGGATAAAAAGTATCTCATTTATTTGTATCTAGATTGCAAAAAATATCGGTTGGGTTAGTCTAAGTTTTAATTCGATTGAGCGTTTAAAAATTCGATGACGTTAGCGTTAAATAAATGCAATTAAGGTTCATTTTACTGTGACGTTAATGTCATCGAATTCATATACGATCAATCGAATTAAAACTTAGACTAAGCATATACTTACTGGTCAGTCCTGTTGAGAACTTTCCCTTACACTTAAAAAAAGTTTTAAAATAAAGAAAGGCTTTAATATACTCTAATCTGTGGGCTTTAAGTTGATCTTTTAAAGATTTTTGGTAAAACCTAAGTAAGCAGAAAAAATACTGTGAAGTACGGTAATTCTAGGATAATAGCTTGTTTACCTCATAAATGTATCTATGTGTGTTTAGATTTATCGTTGCGCCATCACGACAGCTTGCGAGTTACGATATCCACTTTTATGTGTATCTGAGTATAATATTTCACAGCTACGGCGTTCTGGGCGGGCCTACGACTGTTTTATGGGAGAATTATCATAGTTAACTACTGGCTATTGTGTAGGTCAAGACAGACTGCCGATTTTGTTCTATTCATTACTAGTAACACTGGGCATCAGCCCGCAACTTCGTAATTGCCGCGGGAATTCTCTTATTTTCTGGGATAAAAATTAGCCTATGTGTTATTCCACACTATAATCTATCTTCATGCCAAATTTCAGCCAAATCAGTTCAGCAATTTTTACGTAAAGAGTAACAAACATCTATCCATCCATCCACACTTACAAACTTTCGCGTTTAGGTATATAGTTAGGATCTATTTTTAACCCCCGACGCAAATAATATGATGGGGTAATGTTTGAAGTGTCTGTGTGTGTGTGTGCTATGTGTGCGTGGGTGTGTGTAGCTCTCGAACGGATGAACCGATTTAGATTTTGTTTTTTTTTTGTTTAAAAGGTGGATTAGCAGTTGATAGGTATAGTTCTTTCAATTCAAAAGGGCACGTGGCTCATGATTGTGTGTGTGTCGTATCTGTATAACTTATTATAAGTGTGAGCGAGAGCTTGCTCGCGCCTGGCCGCTCCCACCTAGGCTCCTGACAGGCACGTACGTACACTGCACATTGCGTATGTGCATGTAGGTAGGTAGGTACACGACGTAACCACAAGTGAAGCGTCCGTAACTTCGTGAGATAAACGTATCTACTATTATACAAGTACCGACCAGTTAAGGCAAGGTGTTACAAACACTCGTAGGTACAGCAGCGAACTGAAATAGTTATGAGACAGGTACACAATAGCCAAGTAGCCGTTGTAGAGACCAGTAAGGCGATTACAGCCCTGATATTGATCCCCCTGCGCTTTTCCGGCCGCCCGCCCTCACTTGCTGGATTCTGCGAAAACTAAGATAGATACTTGGCTTTATGTAGTTACGAGTATATCTACATTTTGTCACTTTGTATTTAATCTTTAATTTCTTACTAATTTTTGTTAAAAACCAGTCGATGCTAGCGGCTTCGCTCGCTTTAAAAATTTAAAAACTCTTTGATTTTCCGACATAAAAAATAGTCAATATGTCACTCTCCCGGTCCTCAACTATATCCATGCAAAAAATCACGTCGATCCATTTGTTGCGGCGTGATTGAAGGACAAACCAAGAAACCAACAAACAAACACATTCATAATACCTATTAGTAGGCAAGGATTAGTAAGGATGACAGGAACAAGAAAGTATTTTTGATCTGTTTCTATATTAGCCACGCTGAACCTAATATTCCCCTGTCTCCTCCAAATAAACGTAATGTTTTTTTTTTTTTCTTTATACATTATAGGCACACGCTTGACCACTACCACACCTGATGAAAAGTGATGATGTGGTCTAACTCTAAGGTGTAACGCAAAAACACAAATAATGTAAAGCTTAAGTTAGGAGTGGGTACGATAAAAGTGCAAAACTGCAACGGGTATGGTTCGAACCTGCGACCTCTCAGTTTTCAGTCCACACCTTTAACCATTCAACTATGTACACAATACTGAAGTAGCCGAACTAGGGTCCAGTAAGACGATTACGTCCCCTGAAATGGATCCCCGGCCGTCCCCAACATGACTTACAAGTTACTACGGGGCTCTATGGGAATTTTACGGACGCCTTATGGCTCAGTTATACAAGGACAGTTTCTCAGATGCGAGCAAACTTTTCGACACTCATATTCGAGGATTGCATATCTGATACGAGTTTTTGTCACAATCTAAATATATAAAAGGAAAAGGTGACTGATTGACTGACTGATCTATCAACGCACAGCACTCATACGTCAGTGGACTACTTCTTAGTAGATATACAACATGTAACAAAAGTGTGGGTCAACCCTGAAGGAGGTGAATGTGCTCATGAAACTGAAAAACTTTCGACGAGGTCGAAATATGAAAAAAATAATTTGTACCTCCCATAGTAGGTAAATCAATCAGCGGATCGTCAATTTTGTATGGGAGGTCCACATTTTTTTTTCATATTTCGAACTATGTTCCTTGGGGAAAGTTGTTCAATTTCATGAGCACATTGACCTCCTTCAGGGTTGACCCACACTTTTGTTACACGTTGTATAAGATATTTGATAAGTTTATGTTTAAATAAATTTTTTTTTTATTCGATGACAAGATAGCCCTTGACTGCGATCTCACCTGAGAACCCATACCCCTAAATCGGTTTCTACGCGCCATCGTGCCAGAACGCTAAATCGCTTGGCGGCACGTCTTTGACGGTAGGGTGGTAACTAGCCACGGCTAAAGCCTCCCACCAGACCAGACCAGAGACAATTTAGAAATTATAAATTCCCAAATTGCCCTCGCCGGGAATCGAACCCGAGACCTCCCAGTTATAAGACCACAGCGCTCACCACTGCGCCAGGGAGGTCGTCAAAATTGCTCGTTAGTCAGATTATTAAGCTAGATTGTAATTTTAGTTAGTAGGTAGGTATATGTATATTAGTAGTGTATATCTACTCATAGTATTGAAAAAAAAAATCTGGTCTGAAGCAAGGGCGCCGCCATCTCTGATAGAGCCACTGCGAGCGCGGAATATTTAAAACGTGAGGTTTGAATTGACTCGGACAGGAGATATGAAATAGCATAGTCACGCATAACCTAAAAGGTCGTATGACGTATACCCATGTTGATATACTCGGTGGAAGTTATCATACTTGTGCCCGTTTTCATCAACCATAGGTACCCCTTATCCAGTGTTATTTCCACCTTTATTTTTTATTTTTTTTATTCAATTGCAAGATAGTTCTCGACTGCGATCTCACATGATGATAAGTGATGATGCAATCTATAAGGCTGAAATCTATAGACCGCACTCTCACATCAGCTCAAATCAGATAACTACCTATTGATTATTGTTTATAGCTGTTTAGTTTTTTTTTACACTTTTTTCCGTTTTTCTTCTTCTTTTTCCAAAATTGTAATTAGGTGCATTAGGTTTTAATTTTGTGAGCTCCAGCTCGCCATCAAACTGGCTGTTTAATTTGGCGAGATATTAACTTTAAGCTTATTTGTACTAAATGCAACAATAAATTAAAAAAAGTTTGAAAAATCGAATTTAACGTGAGCGAAGCTGCGGGCAAAAGCTACTTGCGTATACCTACTATTACGTACATGTCACGTACCTATCTACGTTGCGCTTTACGTACAAACTGCTCGTTAGGTAGACACAAGTAAGGCAGGGTCGATACATAGATCAAATCTCTATTAATCAACACCAGCCAGTACCATGGATCAGCCAATCGCTGGCCAGGATTATGACCCTTCACACCAGAGGCGAGAAACACGACACCTCTAACCAAACATAATAAAATGATACAAAACCACTCCACCGAACAGCCTAAATTACACTCAAATCCCGTTCAATAAAGTTTATATTAGAATGCCTGTAAGAGGTGTGAAAATTGACGCCTATAAGCGTATTGCTATTCATAACTTGAACCTTATTAAATGAACCCTATCTCTGAAACATAAGATAGGAATTCGCTTGTTCATTTCGCTCTATTGTGTAAGAGGTGTTATGGAAAATTTCTTCTTATTGTTTTATTGGTAAGGTGGTTTTTCAATTGTGATAGATGGTGTTAAATTTAACACCTAGTAACTGTTCTTTGTACGTCGGTCGATTTACTATTGGTGGATGTGGGATTACAAGATTATTGTGATAGTTTATTGTCATACATGAGTATCCCGATAGCATTGGCAGCTGAGAACGTGACTTGAATTTTCGTGGCTAATTCCTGCTGTAGTTATATGATCTAAGTATAATCAACTGACAGGTCCTAATTTCGTGCTTTCTTGCTTCTTTTATAATGCTTCCTATGGAACCTAACATTTTTAACCGACTTTAAAAAAGAAGGGGGTTCTTAATTCATCGGATCTTTTTTTTACAGGGTAGCTCACATTGTTCCTATAATACTAATACCTACTAGCAATAAGTAAGTATTATTTCAACTTTGTTTTGACAATTTTGACATGTCCTGCAATGTTAACCATAAAATAATTATAATTACGACGACAATTATAATCATAATTATTATAGTTGCCACATTTTAAAACATAATTAAAATTATATTGCTATTGGTAGTAGGTATAGGCCCTGGTAGAAACTAATAATATTAGTGTAATAAATACATCATCAAATAAAAAACTGTCTAATCGATTTCGATTATATTGACAGACATTTGAATTCGGAACGTTACATTTTTAAATTGGCCCGCCTTTCTTTTTTACCGCCACAAAGCTGTCACATTCACGCTTCGATGAACTTATTACTTTTTAATTTTCCTATCCAACCTCCTTCGTAGATCACATTACATTGTTTCGGTTAAAGAACATGCTTGTGACATGGGATCCTATGTTTTTTTTTTAATTGGGTTCTTTTTTATGTAATTTTCATCGGCTATCGATTTCACTACAAATGTATCTTGATCTGTAGGTAGTAGGGTATTTTGTCTGCTTTGATTGAAAGTGATCTTTTAAAAAACCTTGGTTAATTTGATTTGAGTTATGTGCCCATGGCTTGCTGTCGGTAACTCGGTCGGTTTTTTATTCGATGACAAGATAGTCCTTAACTGCGATCTCACCTGATTGTAAGTGACGATAGGTACAGTCTAAGATACCTAGTAGATATCACCCTAACTTGGAAGGGGTATGTATGGCAGTATACAATACCTACTACACATTCAACCCTTATACCCCTATAATCTGTTTCTACACCCCATCGTACAGGAACGCTAAATCGCTTGGCGGCACATCTTTGACGGTAGACCACGGTCAAAGCCTCCCACCAGACCAGACCAGAGCCAATTCAGAAATTATAAATTCCCAAATTGCCCTCGCCGGGAATCGAACCCGAGACCTCCCAGTTATAAGACCACAGCGCTCACCACTGCGCCAGAGAGGTCGCCAAAGAGGGTGGGAATCTAAATGGGCTGTAAGCTCACTATTGATTTTTCATCAATATTAGAAATTAGTGAAAAGTAATTTTTTTGATAGCAGAGCTAAGCTAACATACCAAAATAAAGCATGTAGATTGTAGATACCTAATAAAAATAAAAACGGCCAAGTGCGGTAGGACTAGCAACAGGTAGGTTCCGTAGGTAGTTACACACCTAACTACCACATACACCTAAGACCTAAGTATCCCCTACAATATCAAAACAAGACGCTAGAATGGTAGCGACAATTACCTATGCCTGATGGAAAGCATCGCTGTGGTTTAAGTTGGAGCGCGCTTGCCAAGAAGATGCCTATTCACTTTGAAGATTAGAAATGAACTGTTCATTCGGTATTCAAACAGCTTCCGATACTTTGCGTAGTCCTTTGTCGGAATACACTCTATTCGGTAGTCGGTATCCAAAACACCGTTACTTCACGTGCCGTTGCGTCGTTACTGTTACCGATTACGTTATTTGCAGGCATCCTTTAAACGCAAACCAGCGTGAACGCAAATTAAGATAATTGACAACCCTTCTAGAGCATTCTTCTGAATAGAATACGGATAAAAACTTTTGTGAAATTCCAATTCTTTTACGGACGCCGCCGGTATAAAATAGGTACCTATAAGGAGTATGGGTTGAATTTACACTGTCATAGGTAGGTAGGTAGGTACACGTTCCAAGTTAGCCCGCTACCGCCTTAGACTGCATCGTCACTTACCAACAGGTGAGATCGCAGTCAAGGTCTATCTTGTCATTGAATAAAATCCATCTCAATTCGACAGTGTTCCCACTTATAATTTCAATATGGGGTTATTCAAGGGGCGAACCAATAAGTTCCTGAAAAGCCAGCATTGGTGGTGCCTTCGGGTACTACAAGTGTTCACGGGCGGCGGTAATCACTTTACATCAGGTGACCCGCCAGCTCGTTTGCCAGCTATTCATATTAAAAAAAAAATCTCAGTATTGTTGATGTTGACCCATGATTTAAAACGATAATCCGAAGATTATACGCCTACCTACATGTGATTTAGATGCGGGCCCGGAGCAGAGAGCACAGTGGAAATATTCAAGTGGAAATATTCATCATGGCCGGGGGTGGCGGCGGGCGGGTGAGCCGATCGTCAATTAATATTAAGTTGGAATCTGTGGGATTCCGCGCCGCTGTCCGAATTTTATGGCGGCGGGCGGCGGGCGCCACCCAAGCCGCGGCACAACGCGGGCCGTGGAGCCGCCGATCGTGTTATGCTTCGACCATTTAGCCGGGACGAGCCTTTACGCAGATTTAGTACTGAATATATTCTGCAACTTTCTGCGGTGAGCTGGGATTATCACTTACAGCACACATTTATTCACTTCCGCACACTCTTGTAATGTCTCTATGAACGCACACTAACTCAAAAGCTCTCACACTTGCAAGCTGACACGTACATTTTTACATGTAATTCGGCAAAGGGGAATGCGTGCACTTGCCAAGTCCTGGCTAAATGGTCGAATTATGCTACGTTTACACGCTTGGCAAGTCTCGACAAGCGACCACAAACACAAGCATGTAAACACCCCGTTTGGCTTGGCTTACGTGAGCTTGTCGCCGATCCGGGCTAATGTCGGTTTTTGAATACAGATCAAAAGAGCTTGCAGCTAGCGCTTGCGAGACATTTACACGTTGGCACGTGTTTAGTGTCGCTCATGAGCTCGCGCTGAACTGAGTTTCTACGCTGCGCTATTACGACGGCGTATCGACCGTGAGTAGTTGGTCAAACGAAAAACGCAATAGCCGACACAACTTCAACGTCTACGTCTTCCATCACTAACACACTCGTAAGCGTATAAATGGCATCCAAACGTTTGTAAAGGCTTGGAGCTTGTGGAGAGTAGACGCTTGCCAAGCCTCAGCACGCATGTACCTAAGTGCGTACAAATCTGGCGAATGCGCTGCATCGCTGGTGAATGTTACTGCATCTGTTTGGTGCGCTTCTTTAAATACAACTCACGCCCAAAATTTTCCGGGGTAAAATAACTATCCTACCTACCTGTCTTGAGGACGTTATCCTTTCGTCAAAATCTGTCCAATATTTGAACCGTGAAATGTTTACAGACAATGAAATCTTATGGAGTAAGCACTGAGCATAATTTCGTGTTTAAGTTGTAGGTGCATTAAAATGAACTATGGATTAACAGTATATTCCGTTGTATAATGAGCATTTTTTGTTACAGTTTACGGTTTTCAATTTTAATTTAAAAAAAAATGAAGAATAATGTCGTCTCCACAGCACCGCTGTCGCGCGCGCGGCGCCTAGGCCGCAGCGAGGCGCGTTGTGGCGGCGTGCTCCATTATTTATACGCGACTCTCACCGTAACATAACATAACATAGCCAACAGCACAAACGCGCCGGCCCCCGTGTAGCCACGCATTGCACGATGTAGCGTGCGTTTTATTAACTCACACTGAGGCTGATACCTGTAGACCGCACTCTCACTTCGCTCAGAGTCAGACTTAAGAGAGTTGAGACGAGATAGACTTATATTTATGGACCACTGATCTCTATCTTTAATCTATGATTAACACTGGACTTGCTGCTGTGATTTCTTTTTTTGACGGCAGCTTGGATTTGGTTGAAGCCATCTTGACAACAAAGGTCTCTTGCCTGGACTTCCACAGACCTCAGTCTTGCATCGTCTGCCTTCAGCAGCTCCCTGTATCTTGGCTGATGTTGTCGGTGCACCTATTAGTTGTAGTCGCTGGCAATTATTGAATCCAGGCAAAACCAGAATCCTTGGCGATCCTTTCAAGAAAACAATCTATATCCTGCTAAGTTGGTAACTTTGGTTTTTCTACGGAGCTCCTCATTTCTGTGAACATACCTACATAGTAGTTAATTGTAGTTACTTAGTAAGTAAGAAATAACTGGAAGAAACTTTGGACGTCTCAAGAAGCTGGAATAGCGAACCTGCATCGGAAAACGCTGCGTTGGAAAACTTACAACTACTGCATTTGGATTCCGTAAAAATGATTGCATCAGTGTAACGATCACAAAGGCCTCGGATTGGCTGGTACGCCTCCCGTTGTTGGTTAAAATGCATTGATCCAGCAAGAATGCCATAAATTCAGCCAATCAGAGGCTATTGCGATCGTTACACTGATGTAATCATTTTTACGGAATCGACATGATGGATAGAGTTGGATGGATGGTCTCAATCGAGTCGCTAACAGCTGCTGCGTCCAGACAGAACAAGGTTCTTTGGCAATCCTGTAAAGAAAACTACCTATATCCTGCAATAGCGGTCTATCTATCTACCTATCGTTTAAGATCTTGGCAAGGTATAAATGAGGCACTAGACCTCTTACTACTTACTTTGCTGGCTCAGTGACCCAACGAAGAACTTGGCCTTCAACATCAGAAGCTGTCACTCATGCCTGTCCTGCGCCGCTTCACGCCAATCGGGTGTATTGAGGGCTTGCAGGTCTTCTGTCATTTCGTCCACCCAGCGATACCTGGGTCGTCCAACAGGGCGTTTTCCTATTGGGCGACCCTAGTATGCTCTCCTTACAGCATGATCCTCTACCATTCTCTCTAGACCTCAGTAAAACTAAAAACGCCACAAATGGTCAAAGTCAAGTACCTACCTACCCGATAATTTATGGCTTTTTAATTTGCTCCGAATTCAAAAAACGGTTTTTAACGAGCCGCGATAACAAAGGCTTAAGTAGCCACTTAATGCTGTTTGATTTGCTGTTACCTTACCTACTTGACAATGGAGGTGGTGATTTTAAATATAACCTCCATACACGCAACTCTTCCATTATAAGTGGCGCCACTGTCTATGGTCCAACGTGTTTGCTGTGGGATTTCGAACCTTATATCTTACAGGTAAAATTAGTTCCAAAAACTGCCACCCGCAAAGTTTTTTAAGTGGTGTTGTAATCCAAAAGAACCCTCGGAAGAGACTTCGCCGCAAAATTATAACCGCGTGGTATAATTAGGGATGTGCCTGAGTAATTTCGACGTCTTGCGGTGTAACTTCCTTCCCTATTGTTACAATTTTTTTTTTAATTTTTACTTTCCGATTTTTTTGTACGTAGAAAGTAATCGATTAGAATATTTTGACAGTTGCGGTTGTTTTTCGATATGTGAGAATATGTTTTTTCGACGATTCCCGGGTGTTGGTTTTTTTATGGGTTCCTAACTTAAAAAATCTTAGGAACCTATTGAGTTATTTAAAAAATGAACTCATAAAAGTTAAAAATTGTGTAAAAATGACGAGGTTTACCGACTACCTTATTTCGTAAATAAGCTTAAAAAAACTGACCAACTTAACTCACGATTAACACATAAAGAACTGAATAAGGCAATGACGTCGAAATTGAATCTTCATTAATTTATAATTACCACCAATCCCGATAGCGGCACGATCACTGGAGAAGATTATAATCTATTCACTCGACCTTTATTTACGAGTAATAAGTCATAAGCTGATCGCTCATTGGTTGACGATTTGCAAACATCATGTGACATGCCCGTTGTGCGTAACGCAAGTGATCGACAGCTTAAGAAGAGTCCCA
This sequence comes from Hipparchia semele, assembly GCA_933228805.2. Taxonomy (NCBI): domain Eukaryota; kingdom Metazoa; phylum Arthropoda; class Insecta; order Lepidoptera; family Nymphalidae; genus Hipparchia; species Hipparchia semele. The sequence continues at coordinate 3,300,264 of OW121719.1, forward strand.
AAAATTCGTTCAAATTCATATCTGGAATTGTAATTAACAACGTAAAAGAAAAATTTAAAGATATTGGAGTTAGAAGGAGAAACGAAATTGGAGTCGATGATCGGAAGACAGTTTCATGGCAAAGCAGCGGCTCCTGCATTTGTCATTAAAGTGACTTGCGACTTGCAAAAAGTTAAAATATTTCTGCTGCAAAATTATTTATAATTTATTTGTTTTGTAGCGTGCTACAGGAAGACACATAGGTACATTACATCACTATAATAATATTATTCTGCTTCATTGTTTTTGCTCCGGCGTTAAACATCCTTTAGCTACAAGAAGGTAGGTAGAGCTAATGTAGAGTTTAGACAAATCAGATTTTTACTTGTCCTATATTTTATAGCCGTTCAATATTCAACTTAAGATTTCTTTTTCTGACAAAATACAATGTAAAAAGTAAACCAACTTTAGCAAGACTCCCTAGCAGAGATCGTTGCACAGTAGGTAATAACTCATTGTAGTAGGTAATTAAGCTTGTTACTGAATCAATTAATGACATTAATATACCGAAAAGGTGTATTGGACAAATTATGCCAGTTATATCACTGAAAACTGAACTTTATCTGTATGTAGTAAAGCTTAAAATCCTTTGTTAAAATATTGAGCACTTTAAAATACACATTAAATGAGATTTCGATTTTGTGCCCATATTTAAAATGGTCTTTTTAATGCATATTTACGGTTCCAAGAAATCAGTCACACGCAGAGTTGATTGTTCAGTTCTAAAATAAAAGCGGTGTTTAAAAAATTTAAAAATTACAAAAAAAAATGGTTCTGTTTTGACATCATTGTGAAATGCTACTACGGAACCCTAACCCCCCATCCATCGATCTATACCTATACCTACATCCAAACTTTCGCGTTTATAATGTTAGTAGGATTAGTAGAATTATAGTAGGATTCATTCCTTATACCTACCTATATTGATACACTTAGGTAGATAGACTAGGTACCTACTTAGGTACCTGTTTAATTTGTTGAAGTGAAAACTTGTAGAAGAACGTTGATAGATTTTTGGTGGGAAAAATCTTGTTTTGTGTGACACATAGATAAATTATGTGGTGTGACATGCTAATGTTAACCTTATGTTAACAGTATTTAGGTAAGGTATCTACCTATATCTGTACCTAATTCTGCTTGAGTAGGTAGGTAGGTATGAAACGGAGTGGTTACATTCTCTTTGGGCAAAGATCATCTTCTTTGGGTATGACGTGTTTTCACTTCTGTCGGCAGTCGCCGTGGTTTTTTGAACTTGTAATTCCATTTTTGTTCATTATCTGATTTACAAATCTGTCCCAAAAAATTGATTAAATAGAAGGCAAAACAAATCAAATAACACGATTATTTAAATAAGGTTTATCGTGTAACCAGCGATGTTCTTGTGGTTTGTTATTCGATACGTCTGAAAATTTAACCGCCATCGCCACTTTGGGGTAAGAAATTCAACACGGGGTTACAACGCTGCCCAAAAATAAAGCTTCAGAACAAAAGCGAGCGCAAACTTGCGACTCCTGATTAGATGAGTAATTTAATTGGTTCACTAATGATTAACAAAAAACGTTAAACAAATGATCATTTCACAAAAAACGTTTTAAAAGCTAATCAAATCACAAACGGCGTATCCACAAACTAATCATTTTACAAAAGATCATTTTACAAATATTCTATTCGTAAATGTTTTATTTTGCAAATGTGCTGGATGTTAAAATATAATTTTAAAATTTATTATTTCACCAAATAATTCTTTTTCCAAATTCGCAATTTTACAAAATAGTAGATGGTAAATTATTTATTATTTGATAAACAGAACTAATAACAAATCAATACGCAAAGCGATAGGAAAAAGTTTATTATTATTTACCTGTCGCAGTCGGATTGTATAATCCGCCGTATTACATTACGGCTAGCTGTTATCAAAAAACAGGGCCGTTTTGAAATGCAATGGGCTACGCCAGAAGACTCGCTCCGTCGCCCCTTCATTCAGCTTCGCCTACTCGACCTTCGTTTCGCTACGGAGGTCGCCGGCTCGCTTCGCTCGCCACCTCCCCCCTTCGCTCCACTCGGCCTCGTAGGCTCGCTTCATTCAGGACCTCCTTCGCGAGCTTCTGGCTTCGCGCTTCATAAAAACACTCTAGGGGTAGGGCAGACAAGACTACGTGGAGTCGGGGTTGGCCATTTCGGTTTTGGCGTAGCCCATTTAATTTATAGCGAAGTGCCACAGCCTTGAACAGTTCATTTATGAAAAAAAATATGCTACATGTTGTTTTACTAATTAACACAATTAAGAAATCAATTGTTTGTCAAATATTATTTTATGAAATCACAATTTGTCTAGTAATTTGTTTTGTCAAGCAAATCATTTGTGAAACCAGAAGTTTTATAATGATCAATAAATGGTTCATAATTTTGCTAAACGTTGTTTGTGGAATGAAACTTTGTTATTTGTTTTTTGTGAATGAATAGGTCACCAATTTAATTGCTACACTCGTCATCGCCATTAGCAACCCTTTTTTGCCACTTTTTAGCCACTATCACACCTGATGGAAAGTCATGATGTGGTCTAAGGTGTAGAAGATGTCTATTCACTCTTTTTTTAAAGACTTACCATAATTAACGTCTTACTACAGAGCGCAGGTCTCTTTTCAGGGAAGGGTTGTACGCAAAAGTCCACCAAGCTGGTATTGGCTAATTGGTAGAAGTTGAATTAAAAGATAAGCTTGAGCTTTCGACGAGTGATCTCTCTGCTCGCTAGAGAAGCTAGACCGTAGTATCTACTTATTCTTATAGACTCTCAGGCTATAATTGTAGCCAATACGCCTAACCTTATGCACAAACCACATTGCGACTCCGCTAACTTAGTTAAGTTCACACAGTAGGTAGGTATAGTTTGATTGTGAATTGAAATTTAAGTAAGAAAAGAAGCAGAAACTAAGTGAGCTGAACAAAGCTAATTTAGCTTAGTTTGTAGTGTGATTTACTCAGTGGTAGGTTGGTTCATCAACTAAAATAAAAAGTTGGTAGGTAATACAAGAGCAACTGCTGAGTTTTTTGCCGGCTCTTCTCAGCAGAGTCTACCTTCCGAATTAACGATTGGTAGAATCTTGTATTGTCTTAAGAACCATTACAGTAAGTAGACTCTTAGTAGGTACCTGGTAGCACTTAGTACCTAGTATTTCTCATGGCCATAAGCAAAGCATGATGCAAGCCACTGATCGTACTGAGGTAGGTAGGTACATTTTGACGTGCTGTAAAAGGAGTCGCATTAAAAACGCATGTTTGCGATTGCTCTAATCCAACTAAGTACAAATTGAGCCGTATTTTCCATTCAAAAGTACAGGATAATTAATACCATCATAGGAATAAGGTTTACATTCGTATCCACTTTCTGTCCATCAAGCACCCTCGATTTCCGAACGCTATTGTCAATTGAAAAATTAAAAAAAAAAAAGGTTCGGTGACAATACGCGCCTATTGAGTGACAGCAGATGTCGACGCGACGTTCGAAATTTGAAAATCATTGTTGCCAGTGAAAAAAGTGGTTGTACGAGGTAATCGATATTGGTTTGTTTTTAACCACACTGCTCTGCTAGAAGTTTTCGGTAGATAAGGGCATAATCTAAGACTTATCACTAAATACGAATAACGAATTCTAATCACAAAATAAAAACTTAGATAGGTACTTACCTAGATACTTATATAACCTATTTAAATATTTATCTACCTGTAATCGTATCACCTAAACCTAAGTGGCTTATCAAAAAAGGGTAGGAAAAGCAGAAAAAACTAGGAACCTTGATAGGAACGTCACTATTGCTAATTTATCTTGAATCTAGCAACCCGTGTAGGTACCTAGGTACCTACCTAGCAATCGTTTAAAACTTGAAATTCATAATTCCCTCTCGGGGTAGGTACAACTAGCTTTCAAATTATTTCCGTTTCTAGACTTTTTGCTAAGCTGACACTCACCTACTTGGCTATCTACTTAATATTGCCACAAATACTTACGTTCCCATAAAAAGTTTTTGGTAGAAATAAATAGCTTACCGGTGGCTAATCGTTTATAAAAATCTGACGAGTAGGTACCTATCGGGACACTGACGACATTACCAGCGTTTACCTTACATTGAATCTTTCATATTGGCACTTCGTGAACCCATCTGAAAAAACGCGGGAAGAACTGAAACTGTCTTTATGTCAACTACAATTTTACATTGTGCAATAGGTTTTATATACCTATTAAATATTTGTATATAATTCTGTATTTATCTGTGTTTTTTTTTTGTTCTGTTGTAGATATTGTGACTAACAAGATTCTCCTGCTACTGCAAGTAGGTATAAATTTTTTTTTTCGCCAACTTTTGATCCTCCCCTCTGTGGCTCTTCTATTCAACGTGACATTGGCGAAGTGCATTGTGCTGAACTGGCTGGCTGGCTAAGTCAGAAAGCTAAAACAACAACAACAACAACAAAAACGAGGGAAGAACTGAAACTGTCTTTATGTCAACTACAATTTTACATTGGTAGATAGGTACAGCAGTTAGGTAGGTACGATCGTACCTACCTCCGTACGAATATAAAACAGATGTTTAGATTACTAAGTAGAAATTTTAAAGAAAAAACAAAGCAATAATTTTTACCGGGCAGGTAAAGGGCATTAGCACGAAAGAAGCAAATAATTTAGGTCCCCAATCAAGATTGCATTTGATTTCATTTCTACACGATTTATGCTTCGGAATTCCAAACTAAGTAGGCAGCTAGATCACGCTAAACCTAGTTTTATAGACCTACCTAGATACCAACAGTAGATAGATAAATACCTACCTACTTACCTAAATCCCTTCTAACCTAACCTAACAGGAAGGTAAATAGGTAGGTATCTATACCTATTACTTATTCTGATACTTCATCCGATACTGTCTTAGGCTGAAATCTATAGACCGCACTCTCACTCAAGACAGCTTCAAGACAGAGCTAAAACGAGACAGATATATGTCAGAGCATAATTGTGTCTCGTTTTATCCTGAATCAGAGCACGCTCTATAGGTACCTACCTAGATCTCAGCATTAGTGCCGATTTTACCAACGTCGAGTGACGTCTTACCAAGGAATTTTCACGTTCTAACAATCTATAGTATATATAAAATTCAAAGTCCTGACTGACTGACTGACTGAGATATCAACGCACAGCCTAAACTACCTACTGAAGTTAGAAACTTGAAATTTTTACAGTTGGTTCCTTTTATGACGTAAGCGCACACTAAGGAAGGATTTTTGAAAATTCAACCCCTAAGGGGGTAAAATAGGGGTTTGAAAAATCGAACTTAACGTGAGCAAAGCCGCGAGCAAAAGCTAGTTTTTATATACCTACTTGAAAATCTGTCAAAATACCGTTACGCTGGGATTTATAAAACTTTCCTATTAGGTAGCCCCCGACGCAAAGGAAGGATGATATAAGTTTAACGTGTGTGTCTGTCAATTCCCTCGTAGCTCTCCAAAGATTGGACCGATTTTGATCCGGTTTTTTCTGTTTGAAACTGACATGATACTTAAAGGTTCTTAGATATTCTTGGCTACAATTTATGAGCTAGTGTTGAGTTGTCGACTAGTTGGTCAACAGTTGTTTTGACTGAAAAACTACCAACTAGGTATACCTACTATCTAAGCTAGGTTCTGGCCTAGAAAAGTAGATACATAATCAATAGGTAATATAAAATAATCAATAATTAACCTAATTATGCCTAGGGCATATAGATAAATAAATAAACAATAAAAAAACTTATTTAAAAAAAGAGAGATGCAGCTACTGATAGGATAAAAATCAATCGTAACTCCCAAAATCGAATCCCTTTCATTCCGTCCCATACATTAAAAATGCATTCAGCTATCAAACGCAATAAAATAAAATAATCGTGATATTAACGATAACAATACTGAATACGTGCGTTTGCGACGCAGCAATGATCTATAGATCATTTCGCTCGATCGCTATTAGTTTGGATCGAACACGCCCCTCCCACTTGGAAGCCCACTGAACATTAATTGGATGCAAAAATCGATCACGGACCGCCCATAATGCAGTCATCTCTTTCTATTATTCAGAAAATTCCTCTCCGTCCCTTTTTCTCGGCGACGACGTTCGAAAGCTTTTTTTTTCTTTTTCGTTTTGTGCGCGGGCGCATCGGAGTCACAATGCTTGCGCGGACTTCACAGAAAAATATGTTATTTTATTTTTACTTGTCCACAACCGTCGTGTGCAATATTTGTATCGGAAAGACTGATTTTTTTTTTCTTTTTTTTTTTTGGCTTCACTCGATGTTTTAGACGTCTAATTTGAAAGAAAGGCGGCGGCGAACTTGAAACACGGCTAAACTCTTTTTTAGTGGTAATTTTTTTTTAATTTTATTTCTTTTTTTTTTTAATTTTTTCTTGCTTAGCTGTCGATAACGGTAGTTTTGTTTTTGGACTATAATGTTTAACTGTAATTAATTTAGGTAGAGTTTCATAACTAAGACTTTAATTTGGTACCTACCTAGGTAGGTAAATCTGGGTACTTATATCTAAAACTAAGTACGTACCTACCTACTAGGTAGCTAGATACTTGCCTACGGGATATTTTTATTTAAAACACAGATTTTTTAATGATTTTCATAGCTATAACTAGGTACCTACCTAGGTGGTAGGTACCTACATCTATCTTTTAGAATACCTATTACTTACCTACCTATGTTGAGTTGGATAAGAAGGTGAGTGGATGCAAAACTTTTTAAGGCTTACCTATTATTATTTAAGGTAAATCTTAGGTAGGTCCGGCTGAAGAGACACCAGGGGCCCAAGTCTGCTATTGCATTTGTAGTTCAATTGTCTATCAATGACATCCCAATTGCTACTTTTAGCAATTTTGGTAGTCTACTAATTCAATGGCGTCACAATTGTTTTCCGATGGTTTGCCACTGACACATCTAGCTTTGAATCAAGCTTAAATAAACGTTTTTAATATGTAGGTAGTTTTTTTTTGAAACTCATTTCGGCAAACGCTTTTTAAGCTAATGGCAATACCGAGGTATCATTGAATAACAATCCAATTATAAAAAATCGAATGACCATTGTGAATTTAGTAGACTACGAAATTTTTGACCAATGATAATTGAATTGTAATTGTATTGCGGTTCAATGACAATGACATGTGAAATAGCAGACTTGGGGCCCTGATTAACTCCCTTGATCAGTGGCTACCTACCTACCTTTAAATGAACCCAAAACCTCCCGATCTACATTCCAATAAGCCAGCCATTACATAGAAACAGACTTAGGGTTAGGTATAGGTTGAATATAGTACCTACACTGCCATACCCCTTCCAAGTCAGCCCGCTACCATCTTATACTGCATCTTCACTTACCATCAGGTGAGATCGCAGTCAAGGACTAGGTATCTTATCATCGAATAAACAAAAGACTCTCAGGTAACTTATTTAACGTGTTTAACATTATCTTTATTAAGTTCTAGATACCTAAGTAGGTACCTAGGTAGGTACTATCTATCTAAATATTTTATTTCCCTTCCTGTTTTCTGGATCTGATTCTGTATGTTTAGGTCTTTTTTAATTCAATGACAAGATAGTCTTTGACTGCGATCTCACTTGATGGTAAGTGACTATGCAGTCTAAAATGGTAGCGGGCTAACTTGAAACAGGTGTGGCAGTGTACTTCAACCCATACTTACCCCTAATCGCTTTCTACACGCCATCGTGCCAGAACGCGAAATCGCTTGTCGGCACGTCTTTGACGGTAGGGTGGTAACTAGCCACGGCCAAAGCCTCTAGACAAAACCTACCTACCTGCAGCAGGCAGCAGCATTTAATTCAATTATGTACTTAGATACCTACCTATCTAGGTATTTTTATGACATGCAAATTATTGAAAACTAGATGATGCCCGCGACTTCGTCCGCGTGCATAAGGTTTTTTTTTTTTTTTATTCTATGACAAGATAGCCCTTGACTGCGATCTCACCTGATGGTAAGTGACGATGCAGTCTAAGATGGTAACGGGCTAACTTGGAAGGGGTATAGCAGTGTAAATTCAACCCATACCCCTAATCGGTTTCTACACGCCATCGTGCCGGAACGCTAAATCGCTTGGCGGCACGTCTTTGACGGTAGGGTGGTAACTAGCCACGGCCAAAGCCTCCCACCAGACCAGACCAGAGACAATTTAGAAATAATAAATTCTTAAATTGCCCCCGCCGGGAATCGAACCCGAGACCTCCCAGTTAGGTTTTTTAATTCCCTCGGGAACTGTTTTATTTTCCGGGATAAAATGTAGCTTATAGGGTAATCCCGAATATGAGCTATCTCCATTCCGAATTTCAGCCAAATCCGTCTAGTCCTAGTTTCTGCGTGAAAGAGTACCTAACAAACATACACACCCAGATATACCTACCTACAATTCGCCTTTATACCTAATATTAGTGTGAAACCTAACAAACAAATAAAAATTCAAAATAATATTTGGTTGGTAGGTACCTAGTTATTTTTTGAAATATTTAAAGTTTTTAATCTCATGATCCAAAATTTAATACCACTCTCACAATCAAGATGAATCTAATGAAACCTTATAATATTAAGATAAAAGTTAAAACCGTCCGTTAAACCATTTAGTCTGTACATACCTACCTACATTCTTAGATAGGTAGGTACAAAAGCTCGGAAAAATTACACTTGGACAGTCTGAGAAAATGTCAGTCTCCATTGATTTTTCATAGGCGTTAGAAACTAGTTTTTGCCACTCCCCAACAGATGGCGTTAGTAGTAATATAGGAAAGTTCGACATAGAGTTAAATATTTTTATTTATTTAACTTAGTGTATTCCTACCTATATGAAAATAAAAATACATACATAGGTACGCAACAATACATAACCTAATTAATAAAAAAATGATTTAACAAACCCTTTTTCTAAAAACGCCTTGCTACAGAATACCCTAAGATCACCGATATAAATATACCTACCACATACCAACTAGATATGGCGTTCCGAACACTCATCTTATTCAACTGAGATGCACAGTCGACCGTGCATTAATAGTGTGACATGGGCAATGGGCATTGGCGACATACGAACGGCTCTAACTAGTCGCGATAAAACTTTTTGAGCACCTCATTTTTAATTGAAAAGCCACAACAATACCTAGATTCAAATACAGTAACAAAAAAGTATAGTTAGACTTAGGCTGAAATCTATAGACCGCACTCTCACTCAGCTCAGACTCAAGAAAGAGTTCAAACGAGACAGATTTGTGTCTCATTTTAACCTCTATCTTGAGTTTGAGCTGAGTCAGAGCAGGCTCTAGTCTGAGTCTGAGCTGTGTGACAGTGCGATCTGTAGTTTCAGCCTAAGATCCTTTACGCACGCTTCACTCCCCGAAGCATCTTCAAGACTCTACAATTTCTACAACACAATCTCATACGACAAATACCTCTACAGCACAATATCTACCTTAGGTAGGCCACATCTAGTTTGTCGTCAAGTTTGCATGATGTTAGGGATTCGAAAAAATTTGGATCGATACTTTTGGTTCGATACCTAAGAAACCTCCCGAAAGTTGTACCTACCACAGTACCACTCCATCGAGAGAGATAACGCTTTTAATAGATGGCGGGAACAAAGCCTACCTATAAGAGAATAAGGACTGACTGACTGACCTTAAACCACTGGACGGATGGGCTAAAAGGTACCTATAAAGATAGCTAATATTACTTAGGCATCCGCTAAGAAAAGATTTTGAAAATTCAACCCCTAAGAGAGGTTTAAAAATCGAACTTAATATGAGCGAAGCCGCGGGCAAAAGCTAGAATTTAATTATATTATTGTACCTTCAATTTAATTATGTTATTCTGTATTCACACATGGCAGACTTGAAAATGGCAGCAGCTCAAAAGTTCTCATAAAATGGATTCCTTTAATTCGCAAACTAAATTTCAGGCTTTTAAGAAATTAACAGATTTTTCGCGATATAAAGGGATTAAGCACGCGGTAACTACTTTAGGACTTACATAAGAACCTAAGGTAGATGTGTAGGCATGTTTTCACTTAGAAGTTTGCCCCCTCTAGGTCCCCTAGGTCTCGAGAGGTCTTCACAACGCTAGCGATGCGTGCGAAGCGGATTTACAAGACCTATAACCTTCTATAACTAAGTACATGTTGATATGTGTCATAGAATGGAAAAATCAGACAGATATGACGCCTTAGTAAAGGCAGGCTAAGCGCACTCCGCAATTTAGGTAACAAGCTATAAGTAGGTAACCAGCGCGTCCCGTCCTGACGGGCCAACTCAGTGAGCTAACGTAGTGCGAAGGGATAAGAGTTACGCGATAGAAAGAGAGGCAATTTTTAGGTAAATATTACTGTAGATAAGTTAGCGCCGTGCAACCTGAATTGCACTTTATTGTGTGCTAGCAAGATTTACATTATTTTGCGGAGTGAATCTTTTGTACCGGTAGGTAGTAGTAGTTATTAGTAGATTGTAAATACGTATATAACAGGTATAAGAGATCTAAAGGGACCCTCCCTTTAGATCTCACATCTTGAGAGGCCTAATGGGTTTCACACGTCTTTCTTCATGGATAGAAATACGTAAGTATGAAGCGCATTTGTAGATACCGATTTTATATAAAACGATAATTTGATTAATTGAATGATATAAACTTTATCTACCGACTGTAGACTTTTATAGCTGTTAGTAGGTACTTGACAGGCTCTAATCAATATATTTTTCTTTTTAACTTATTATACTTAAGATAAATTTGATTTTCTCTAAGTAACATCTGAAGCAATAAACTTTTAGAGCGACTTCTTTACTTACGCAAACAATTTTAATTAGTTACCTACCAATCTAGGTAATTAAATCCACTTACAAAAACACGAACTCTGCTTAATTTCAATAAAAATCTTTTAGCTCTATAAAATCAGATAAGGTGTGGTATTGTAAATAAAAAATGGCCGTGTCATATATTTTTTATTGCCGACACAGTTTTAATTTTAAGCCGCTACCACTCACCACCGATCATATAAAATGTCACTACTGCGCTTGATTGATCTTTGCCGTCAAAATAAGGGCTTGGACAGACACGACGGGCGACGGAATTTTCCCCGGGCTGCTATGAGTTTGAATAGCATCCGTCAATAAAGTTCTCAAATCTCTTGTACCTACGCTATTTTCGCCAAATTATTTCGGTTTAATTGTTCGGTCGGTCGAAGTTCCGGCCTACTTTTTCAAATTACGTAGAAGTACATATTAATTATAAGTTACCTACCTACAGCTTTTTCACAGAGTCTGTCTTGCCATGAAAGAAAACCGTATGAAAATATCTACAGTAGTGTCTTAGTTTAGCGGAAAAAAAAGTTTTTGTAAACTACATATAAAATGTTTATAGTTTACTATATCTTCTAAGGCTCAAATCTCAAGTTATGAACTTAGCAGATGAGACTTTGTTCTACAGACCAGTCGATATTTCAATTGAAACTCCCAAAAAAATATTTACACACAGAATATTGAAATAATAACAAGATAAATGAGAGCCAGCCTTCTTTATCTTTTTGTTTTTTGACACCGACGTCCTGCCACGCTGCAACTAGCCAACCACCAGACTCCGCGCGTCGCTGTCGCCACGCTGCGTGTTTGACCAGACCTTGAAACTTATCTTTTATCAGCTGGATGGTGGCTGGATGTTCCCACACGAGATCAATGCACCGACAAACATATTAGTCAATAAAATGTCTTCACAAACTACTGTTAAAAAACTTTTATTTTACCAATAAAACGCTAACAATTCTAAACTAACTATAGGGAAACTCCAAATAAAAAGACCCACGATCATGCGAAAATACACCTTATACCGTTGGTTTAAGAGAATTGATAGGTCTTTTATATTGGATTAGTTATGGCCCACCCACAGAGATTTTCTTCGAAAATACGCTATAAAAATGAGTAGACGGTCGAAAGTCTCGTCGCCATAGTACTAACCTAATTAGTTGAAAGGTAGATTATGAATTATAGCAAGTTTCGTTCTTTAGGCTATAGGTTCCTTTTTATCCAGGACAAACAGTGTGTTTGTGGGTCTTTTGAAAAATTTAAATATGCTATGGATTTGAATCGTCACTTACCATCAGGTGACATCGCAGTTAAGGGCTATCTTGTCCAGAATTAAAAAAAAAATAGAATAACAATATTACATAGTACCTACCCAGATATATCAGAAAAAAGACAGGGCATCCACAATGCTAATTCTGAGAAATCTTTACTAATAGATAAGTAGGTAGGTAGGTGCATATAATTCCTTCTAATGCGAAAGTGTGTTTGTTTGTTGGTTGGTCCTTCAATCACGCTGCAAATGAGCTACAGATTGACGTAATTTTTTTGCATGGGTGTAGTTGAAGAACTGGAGAGTGAAATAGGCTATACTTACCTACTTTTTCTTTTTTATCCCGGAAAATCAAAGAATTTTCGTAATTTTCAAAACTAAATCCACGCGGACGAAGTCGCGAGCATTAGCTAGTATCTACCTACTATAATATATTTAGCAAAAAAAAATTGTTGGCAACTCCAGTTGCAATTATCACTGGTATAAGTTCTACTACCTTCAACTATAGACTGTCCACAAGTCTAAGATTCCTATACAACTTGTATAAGGTTACGGATGTCCTTGAATGTTTCTAGTGGCAGGAATGCAATTATATCAGCCTAAATAGGCATAAGATTCAAATAAAACGATTATCCTAATTAAATACACCCCTCAATAGCCCAACGGTTAAAGGTGTGAACTGAAAACTGTAAGGTTCAGGTTCGAATCCCACCTGTTCCACTATTGTCGTATCCACTCCTAACACAAGCTTTCCACTGATGTATTTGGAGGGGACAGAAGAACACCAACTTCAGGTTGGCAAATATTCTTTTTAAAAAAGAAAAAAGAAAAAGGAAATACCTTTTGACGACCTCCCTAGCGCAGTGGTGAGCGCTGTGGTCTTATAACTGGGAGGTCTCGGGTTCGATTCCCGGTGGGAGCTGTAATTTGGGAATTTATAATTTCTAAATTGTCTCTGGTCTGGTCTGTTGGGAAGTGGGAGGCTTTGGTCGTGGCTACTTACCACCCTATAGTCAAAGATGTGCCGCCCGCCAAGTATCTCAATTTAGCATTTGGCCACGATTAGGTATATACGGGTATGAGTACCTACCTACACTGTGATACCCTGCCAGGTTAGCCCGCTACCATCTTAGACTGCATCGTCACTTACCATCAGGTGAGATCGCAGTCATGGACTATCTTGTCATCAAATAAAAAAAAGATCTATCTAAAAGATTGTTTGAAAACCTACCAGCACAGCACAGGCACTGTAGGATATTTAATTTGGAATTTCGATAATAATACCTAATTCTTTAACGCCTTTAACTTTACCATAGTTAAGTAATTCATCGGCCAGCCTCCGAATTTCGCTCTTTTTTCCCTTTATTTTTTTCTTTACTACTTTTTCCCTGTAGGTATTCTGCGTTATATTTTTTTTCTCAGTTGAGGTTTTTTTTTGTTTTTCTTGTAACTTACAAGTTGTAAGTATAAATTCTATCTGTGAAAACTTGTTATTAGTTTCAATTTTCTTCTGTTCATATCGATTTAATTTCTCTAATCAGCTGTAAATTTTCCTTCTACATAAAATAATATCAAATAATTCTGTTTATAATATTTTCTTAACTATAAACTTCTTTAGCCAAAGTAAAACCGCTCCTTCCGAACACTTGAAGATCAATATCGTGACAATAGCATATTACTCCACAAAGAAAGTACGAAAAGTGGACGTAAAAAAAAAACATTTTCCCAATAATAGCACTCGCCCGAGTACAATAAAAAGCCTACAATTTAAATTCGAAACACTCCGCTCGAGACGCCTCTCCCCCAAATCTCATAACCGAATTTTCCTGATCATACTCCTTTGAGCACTTATTATCCCATCTTGGCGACCCCCATCAGAACTTTGCACCCTTGTCACACTCACCGAACCTTTAAGATTTCCTTAAATTATCAATCGGTACTCACTGTGACAAAGTTGCTGGTAATCCGTGTTTAAGAGATTCGTTGTTTATCGAACGATATCTGCGCGCTTTTGAGACGCGATTGTCGAAATTTTCTTTTGCGAAAATATGTACTTAATTACTAGCTTTTGCCCGTTACTTCGTTCGCGTTTTTAAATCTCTCGGGAAACCTTTATTTCGCCAAGATAAAAACTAGCCTATGGCACTCCAAAATCTCAACTATAGCTACCTATCCTGCAAAAAATGTTTGTTGCTCCGTTGCAGCTTGATTGCAAGACAAACCAACAAACAAACACACTTCCTCATCACACTTCACACTAATAATATTATAAAGCCGAAAGTTTGTATGTGTCTGGTGTGTGTGTGTGTGTGTGTTTGTGTACGTTTCTTACTCCTTCACGCCACAACGAATGAACCGATTTGGCTGAAATTTGGAATGGAGATAGCTCACATCCAGGATTAAAACATAGGCTACATTTTATCCCGGAAAATTACAGAGTTCCCATGGGAATTGAAAAACCTTGATCCACGCGGACGAAGTCGCGGGCATCGTCTAGTTTATAATAATCATAAGGATATTAGTAAGCAAGTAAGCATAGAAAGGATTAGGAAGGATAAGGATCGAGCTTAGACGACCGTGGAGACTACAGCTAAAATCTATAGACCGCACTTTCGCTTTGCTCAGACTCAAGAAAGAGAACAAAATGAGACAGTCTTGCGTCTGAGCGGAGTGAGTTCGGTCTATATACCTACGTAGATTCGCTGGTGATGGTGGTAAATCAGTTTAAAGATTTATTTATCACAAAAAATAACCATTTACACTTAGCTAACTAGGACCTACCACCTACTATCTATTAAACCGATCAAAATCTATAAAAAATATTGTAACGCTCTAGAATTTATGTGTCTATGGTTTGTCTCCAATAAATGTATGTAACTTACCTGATGGATAATGATCCATCTTACTTCGAACTTGGGCATCTTTTCATAAGTTCATTAGCTCACATCGCGAACTTCAGAGCTAAATTGTTCGAGCCACATTCGAGTTGAGTCGTGGGTAAGCTCTGTCAAACAATTACTTAAGTACCTACTAAGAGTTAAACCACGATTAGATTGTTCGTAAGGCAGACGGAGTCTGGAGACAGACCTTCAAACCCAGGTATGGTGTCAAGTTTGGGAGTCAATAAAATCTCTCATGCTTGGTAGGCGTTTAGACGAATTTTAAAATATCACTTAACGCAAACCTACTCCTCAAGAGATGGCGCTGTTATAAAATTTCCTAAATGGAGAACTCTACAGTTGTGGAATGTTATATCTAAATAAGATTAATTTCATCTATCTCATTGGTCTGGTGGCTTTATTTTGTTGCGGATCATAATGTGCCGGGTTCGAGTCCTGGGTACGACAAAATATGCAGGCTTTTCTGTTGAATTTATAGTAGGTAACAGCCCGGAATTGCGAAGTTCACTCGCCTCTCCGGTTGTGTCCATCTTACCTTGGTCTATGAGAGTGAGGGAATAGAGAGGGCACTTGTGTCTGTGTACTTTGTGCACTAATATAAATCTCGTGCGTTGGTTGTATGGTCTCCGTTGATAGGTCGCTGTCAAATTATGAAAATTTCTGAATCTGACAGGCAATTGGCTTATTTTTCTTATCCTATAAGTAGAGACTATATTAAGGTCTGAGCTAATGTCTGGATAGGTAATCGCATACTTAATTGCGCTTTCTCTAAATAGATAAAGGATTTCAAAATGGCAGGTAATGGTTGAGAAAACGTATTGACAGGAAAATCGCACAAATTGGCGATGGAAATAGAAAAATGTTATGACCCATAATGGATAGATATATCTCTCTAATTATCTAGGTAGGTTTACTCTATACCTACTAACTATGCAGGCAGGTTCTTTCCTCAATATAGGGATCCAGTTGGAGATTTCAGCGGAGGCTAGTTACTTTACATGCACCAAAGGACAGTTTTATTTAAATATCTAACTATGTAGGTTTTTAGGGTTCCAAAAGAAAACGGAACCCTTATAGGATCATTTTGTTGTCCGTGTGTCAATGCCCTTTTTTCACAGAAACAGCTTGAGCATCAGATAAGTTTGAGGTAGTTGATACTGAATTAATATGTCAATAAAAGTTTCAATTCAACTCAATCAAAAGTTACAGTTTTCAATTTTCAAAGCGTATATTTTCATATCTAAAAAAATTCTAGTGACGTCGCTCGTTAAAGCTAGGGCATTTCTTGGTCTGCTACCATTTTGAAATTTGGCACGAAGTTAGGTCTTGTTGCATAAGTAAAACAAACTTCCAGGGTAAACCCGGAAGAGATGGCACTTATTGGAGAGATACCTACCTATAAAATTAAATGCAAAAAAAAATACCTATTAGACCATCTCTAAACGCTTCGTAATTGTGTCAATAAATGCATTAAACCAAGTTTTCAAAGATTTATTTCCAGAATATTTGCAGATATCTTATAAAAATAGGTAAGTGTAGGTAGTTGTTCGGCGCTATACCTAAGAATTATCCTATGATCATTTTATATTTGGTCCATTGTATGTGTGCGTGTGTGTGTGTGTGTAGTAAGTACCTATATGTTTTTTGCTCTTTCACGCAAAAGCAATTGGACGGATTTGGCTGAATTTTGTAATAGAATATAGGTACCTACTTACCCTGGAAGGCTATACATAGGCTTCCTTGTATATACTGGAAAATTAAAGAGCTCCGCACGAATCTTAAGAACTTAATCCACGCGGACGAAGTCGCGGGCATCATCTAGTTTATATTAATGTTAAATTACAAAATAGTAGATACCTATACCTTAGTATTTATTTGTTTTAGATAGGTGCAGCGAGAGTGCGTGCCTAAAAAGTCGGGAAAAATTATAACTTAGGCTGAAATCTATAGACCGTATACTCTCACTCTGCTCAAGCTCAAGACAGAATTAAAACGAGATAGATTTACCTATGTCAGAGTATATTTGTGTCTCATTTTCGAGCCAAGTCAAAGCACGCTCTATAGATCTCAGCATTAATGGCCAGTAATCGATTTTTAAAGTGCAACAGAGGACATTAAAAAAAAAATTACAACTTTTATCAAGCCAGCCTAGAATGTTCAATAAGCCTAGAATGTAGGTACAATGTTCTATAGAGGATTCAGGATTATAATATTAACTTTAAAAAACATTGTGTTTAATATTTTATTGTTAGGAGTCACCATTTTATGTTTTTTCATATGTTTGTAATTTTATACAAATTTTAGTTTTAAGTTCTCTATAAGTGAGCAAAATGTTCTTTGGAGAATAAATTTCTTTAATATTAAACCTAACTTAGCCTACAACTTAAGAAAAAGAAAAAAGGAAAAAATTATGTTTTCACCCTTATTTATTTATATTTTGAGATACCTATCGTAGAAAAGATAGCTTTCACATTAAGAACTTAAAAGTGTCTACCTAGTAGTTTTGTTTGGGTTTTGTTACTTGTGATGATTAAAACTTCTTATTTATCAAATAATTACATTAGCATCTCTCCCTATCTAGGTATACCTACCTATGGGACAGATGTACCTACCTACTTACCTGCCTAAAGGTATAGGTAGGTATAAGTATTTCCTAAAAATAAGTCTAAGTAATTCATTTAAATTTTTATATAAATAATTAACAAACCTATAGACAAATACCTACCTAAGTATATGAATGAAGGTCTTTCTACCTCCTTTCAATATACTATAACTAATTATTATATTTTAATATACTTACATATAATTTATTATTAGCTAATGTTTTTAAAATTTATAGGCATCTCTCCCAGGTTTACCCTAAAGTTACATGTATGAACTATCAGCGTAGAAATAACGTTCCTTTATTATTATTTAAAACGTTCGTAATGTTTAATAAGTAGGTAAACCTAATAAGTGATGTGCTTACCTAACTAGGTAGGTACTTAATAAGTTTGAAAGTGTTCGGATAGATACGGTTACAACATTATCGGATTGAAAAAAAAAATGTTTAAAAATCGCTACTGCAGTGGGACAGTAAGCGATTTACGTATCGCGTCGCTGTCGCTCTGCAACAGTGCAGCCCGGGCCTAACGACAACCTCAGAACCAAAGTGCAAGTTCCAACTTTTAAAGATGTTTGAGAGTAAAAGTTCAGTAACGCATCTGAGCATCGAGAGTCGAGCAGCAGGCACCGGGCAGGCGGCGGCAGTTTCGGTTCAGCAGCCGGCAGCGGAGAGTCGTCGCCGTCGCCGCCGCGTCGTCGCGCAGAGCGGCGCACAAAAGATATCGTCGTAACGAGCTCAATTGATGAACGAACGGAAACGTGTCCAATTAGAAGGAGGCGGCGGGCGGCCGCGTCGCATTAACCAGATTAGCGGCCGCGAGCCGCCGCCGCCGCCGCCGAGCCGCGCCGCGCGAGCGAGGTGTGGCGCGGCGGACACCTCGCCGCGGCGAAAAAACAAGGCTCGCGGCGCCGCGCCCCGCGCAGGGGCGGGCCGCGCCGCGCCATTGGCCGCAGGGAGGGGTGTCGCAGCCGGCGCCGCCGCCGCCGCCGGCCAGTCGTTTGACGCCTGCCGCGCGAGCGGGTGCCGCACGCAGCCAGCGACGCGACGCGAGACGAGACGCGAGTGACCCGGAGCGCGCCATGGCCGTTGCATGAGCGGGCGCCCGCGCGACCGCTGGAGCCGACGGGCACTGGGGCCGTGGAGCGCGCGCCGTGGGCCCCGGGCGGCGCGGGCATGCGCTTCGAGGGCGCGGAGCGGCGCGACGCCGTCGCCTTCCATCCGCTGCTGGCGCCGCGGTCGAGCGACTTCTCGGTGTCGGCGCTGCTGACGGCGGGCGCGCTGCCGCCGCCGCCGTACCTGCCGGCCGCGCTGGCCGCCGCCGCCGCGCTGTCCGCGCCCTGCCCGCTGCTCAAGCCGCCGCCGCCGCCCTACGCGCCGTTGCCGCCCGACGACGACGGCGTGCACGACGACCCCAAGGTCACGCTCGAGGGCAAGGACCTCTGGGAGAAGTTCCACAAGCTGGGCACCGAGATGGTGATCACCAAGAGTGGCAGGTCAGTGGCGCGTGCCGGTGCCGGTGCTCTCAGTGTAGTGTGTGTCCTAGTTCATACGATCCATGTTCCTAGACCGACTGGCTCCGCTCGGTAAGTGCTCTACGACGCCTAAACACAACGGCATGTGCTCTTGTTTACATAAACATTTCCGAAATCCGCGGCTAGTGTCAGCGATCACAAATTGACTCTTCTAACACCTTAATCTCACATTCAAATCCAGTTTACACAATTTAAAAACCTGTTGAACACGTCTATTATACCTACTCGTCGTTTAGCATATAAATATTGTTTACATCCGACGCTATTTCGAATCGCCTTACCAAAACGAAAATCTTTTAAGATGAGTAGGTAGAGTTATGATAATAATAGATAACTTCACAAGTTCTAAATCATCATGGCGAACCTACTTCATTATTATCCATTCATATTTAATTTCAATGAACTCATATCATTCAAACTAATTAAATATTATAAATTATTATTTCAACAGAACTTTTGATAAGCAGTTACTCTGACTTAATTGTTCCGTAAAAATGTATCTTTTGTGTTCACTGTAACATTGAAGGCTCAATAAAAACCAGAGAACCAGTTGTCGGATCACAAATGCCAAGTTCATCGCTGCATTTCTTTGGAATAAATTAAAAAATAAATAAAAAGCCCTTAATGAATTGGTCGCTGCCATGTAGGGTGGCGTGTTCGTTATAGGCGCATTTTTGCGGCGAACAGAATGTCCGACGGGACGTGGCTTCACATTTAATACACGTATAATATGGAAAAACGATGTTTGTTTTGGTCCACTTGCGGTAAAAACAATAAAAACTTTTTAAAAACAAAATATTCACTAACCATTAAAGCTCAAGAAATAAAAACAAACCTAAATGGAAGGTTGAAACTGGTTCGCACCTAAGATAAATATGAAGTTTTTCCTTTACGAAAATAAACATCCTCTAAAATTGATTACTATTTTAGAGTAAGGATAATCCGAAGTTTTAAAGATCCAAGTCCTAGGCTACATAAATATAACAAAATTCTAACTTGACTGTTATACCTACTACTATTAAAATGTATTTAAATTATAAACATGATTAATTATCTAGTAGTTTTCTAGATAATAATTATCTAGGTATATGTAATACCTACCTCATCACACGGTTATACTTGGTTTATAATGCCAAACAAAATATGGTTAAGTTAGTTTTAGGTAGGTGTATTTAATATAAGATTTTTGGCTTTGTCTTTGAAAATTTTATTTGGAAACTTGATAAATCACTTACAAATCACTTACACAAGTGGTAATTATTTTATTTATTAAACTATCTGCCAATAGATAAGTAGGTAACATTTACTAGGCCTGCCCAGTGCTAAATTGAGACTGGTACAATTTTTTCTTGTATTAATTTCAGGGTAGGTACCTACCTACCTACTACATTAACTTTTTTACAAAAAATAACAAGAATGACAAATCAACAAACAAACAACTTTCGTAATTATAACACTAGTTGATGCTCGTGACTTCGTTCGCGTGGATTAAGGTTTTTTAATTCCTGCGGGAACTCTCTTATTTTCCGGCATAAAATGTAGCCTAGGTATGTGTTTATTCCAGACTATAATGTATCTCTGTGCCAAATTGCAGTTGCGGCGTGATGGTAACAAACATGCATCCATTCATACATCCAAACTTTCGCTTTTTTAATATTAATAGGATAATAGAATTAATAAGGATATTAATTAGTGAGGAAGTAAGGATTAGTAAGGATTCAGTTGTTATCCACGATGGCGATATTGTCATATAGGTACCTACCTACAAAATAGTCGAACACTAGTAGGTATGTACCTCTACCTACCTACTTAAAAATTAATTGTCATTAAATTATTTTATAAAGAGTATCTGAACGGACGAGCCACCTTAAGTAGGTAACACATTTAAACAATATTTTGAGTTGGTAGAGTGGCGAGGGGCGCCGAAAATTCGAGGGTGACAACATCAAAGAAGTTCAAAAAAGAAAACTGTTCAAATCGGAAGCGTTCAAGGCGTCCGCTTTCCCGCCAAACCCTTTTGAACCTTTTGGAAAACTTTGTTTTGAATGCACTTCAGTTTTTCTTGACTTTCACACCTTTTTCGGTCCTGCCAAATGGTATTGTTAAATTATTTGATGAATAGACAAAACAAAAAGTTTAACAAGCTAGTGTACCTACCCTACTTAGATAGTTCTAAAAAGTTAGTTTTTTTTTTTTTTAAGAATATTAGCCGAGCTGAACTTGACTTATATTATCCTCTCCCCTCCAAATTATTAAAAAGCTTGTGCTAGGAGTGTGTAGGTACTTTGTATAGATGGAAATAGCGATCGATCCGTAGCTTTGTCGCAGCGTGATTGAATGACAAACCTACAAACTAACAAACCAACAAACAAGCACACTTTCGCACTTATATTATTAGTAAGTTTAGCAATGTTTGAAATATCAATAAAACAAACATATAGTTAGGCTTATCCTTTTTAATTTGTAGGCTTATAGGTCTATTTTTTATTTCACTTATTTCACAGAGCGATGTAAGTAGGTACCTACCTTTGAATTATTAATTACTGTATTATTTCTTAATATTCATACGCCATTTTATATTATGGCATGATGTAAACGGATCTAAGTGATTATTTAACAGCTGTTATACCTACCTAATACCTATATTTTAACGAATAGTGTTATTTATTTATTTGCATTATTATTTTATTTTTTGAAAAGAGCAACTGCTGAGTTTCTTGCCGCTTTCTTGAGGTGGTAGATTTATGACGTGTCATAAGAGCTACAAGGTGGCCTACATGAAATAAATAAATTTTGAATTTGCATAAAACTGAGAAGTAGCACTTTATTAATGTAATAATTTGGGCATATGCGTGGGTGATTGGGTCTATCTCCTAACTAGGTAACCTGTATATTTGGCCGACATTCTTATTTGTCGCAGGTTTTGTGGCTTATAAAAATATGTATTCCAATTTTCCACACAAAAAAAACAAACAACAATATGTAGTTTTTTTTTTTTTTTTTTAACTAGGTACTATCTTAATTATCTATGTTGTTGTTGTCAGTCTTTGATTGGATTAAGAAATTGAAATTTTCATAGACACCATCCTCCGAACACCTCTACCTATAGATGTCCGGAGTTACCTTCGATCATAGAAAAATTCTTCTGTGATCGAAGGGAGTTACTAATTTCCGGATGCTACCATATAAAAGAAACAGATGAGATTTTAACTTTCCGTCCTTTACGCGAAAATCTTTGAGCTGTGTAGTTAGACATAGCTTGGCACTTTGTTATTTATTTTATTGTACATAAATATTAAATATAAATATGTAAGTATATTTTATAATATCGCATATTTGTTGGAGAAGACTAAAATTCAATTTTCCATTCCCACTAAACAATATGGTAGGAGACTCTACGTGTACATTTTCAAATCAGCTTTCTTACCAATGAGTAAGGTTGGTGTCCAAATAAATTATTATGATTTGTCAATTAAGTAAATAATAATTTATTACGAATAAATCATTCAAAATCGAATAAAATATACCTAATTAATAATGCATGAAAGGTTACGATGACGCCTATCATCCTTTGAAATATTAGATACTATTGCAACATAGTTTCAAGATGGCTACAGCCATATTATATGACACTAGCTTTCTCTCGTGACTACTGCATGGAGTTAGATTTTTAAAAATCCCTTGGGAATCCTCAGTTTAAAAGATAGCATAAGTTACTCTTCAAGTCCTTAATAACAATGCAAAGAATCACGTCGATCCGTTGCTCTGTTGCTAAGTGATTGAAGGAAAACTCAACAAATAAACACACTTAAAAATAAAATAAACCTTTTTAGTCTTAATAACTTAGCTCCTAAACTAATGTACCTAAGTCTTGTAGCTAATTATGAGTCGGTGACAAACTTTTAAAAGCATAAGTACGACCTTTATTTTTTTTTTTTATAAAAACCTTTTTCGCCGACTAAACACTAGTTACTACTACATTAGTTTAGGCATAGTTTAGGAGCTTTGTTTTTAAGACTAAAAAGATATGTATTTTATTTTTCTCTTTTTTTGTTGCTTCTATCGTCGTCGGTTGAATTTTTTGTTGAAAAGTTATTATTTTTTTATCATTTTTTAGGGGTTAATTTTACTTTGAGGCATAATATTATTCAACAAAAAAAAAGAATTATAAAACGGATAACCCAGCACAAAATTATGCACGACAGAAGTGGGCAAACCGTTTGCGACTACCCTTGGAGGTAGGATTTATTTTTCAAATTTAAATGGAACCGATTTCGAGGTAGATCTATCTATTTAAAAAATCATCAAAATCGGACGACTCTGCGAAAAGTTATGCCTAGTCATAAGGTGGTCCTACATAAAAAAAATTATTATACGCGACGAATTGAGAACCTCCTCTCTTTTTTTTCGTCGGTTGAAAATGTGTTCTAAGTATTACAAACATGTACCTTAATTGCCTAGTAGATACACGTAGTGGTAGGTACATACAAAGGGTGTATTTATAAATAGCCAACACTACAGATAAGCGTCGTAAAGCATTTATTAACGTTGTCGTGTCACGCTGTATAATGACCACAGGCAAAGCAAATATTGAAGTTGATCGCACATAACACTCACTGCTGTGTCATCGTGATGACAATGCGAGGGTCGCACACTGCCGCAAGAGCCGCACACAACTCTACAACAAGAGTTGTTTCAGTTCAGAAAATGCGGATGACGTAAGCAGCAGCAGTTGTCAATTCGTGCTACTTATCTTATTCGCATTTATAACTATTAGGTAGTAATAAGTCAATTTTTAATTCCATAAAATATGTATAAAAACCTGCTGTACAGTGTACAGGGATATTTATTTATTTATTGGTGTTTTGAATATGACAGTCAACAACATTGTAAAAATATTGCACAAAATAAAACCATATAAATATTAGTAAACTCGCAACTTATTTCTTTAAATTCACATGGATACCTATGTAATGCAAGGAACCACATCAAATCGAATCTATTAGGTAACGAAAAATTGACTCAAACAATAGGTAACTGACCAAAAGAATCTTATTACAGACTCGTTCGTAAAATTCGTGAAGAATGGCCTGCGGCTCTTAGACTTCTTTCTTGTTTTAATGAGGTAGTGTGCGATGACCTTATAATGAATAGTTGTACAAAGCAAATATTTATTACGTGACAGTGACAAAATGGCGATCGAGATGACATTGAGGCGATAGAAGTTGGAACAAAGGACAATATTGTAGTTTAAGAGCTGACTAGTGAATTATTCAAAGTAGATAGGCAGGTACTTATTTTTCATTGTCTCACCGATTGCTGTGACTGACGGATAAACTCATATCAACTATTATCATTTAATGTTTTGTCATTTCATTATTATTGTCCTAATCCTCTACTAATATTATAAATGTGTAAGTTTGGATGAATGGATAGATGGATGGATGTTTGTTAGGTACTTAATCACGCCGCAACGACTAAACTGATTTGGCTGAAATTTGGCACAGAGATAGATTATAGTCTTGAATAACACATAGGCCACATATTATATACATAGGCCGGAAAATCATAATCAAAATTCAGAATCATCAGTCAGTCAGAATAAGTCTTTTTACGTGTACAGCAGATAGAAGAATATTAATATCAAAAATTGAGGTTAAGCTAGCGATGAAAACATCGATATCATCATCGAACATCCCTACGCAGACAACCCTTTAGCATGCGAACGAATCCGTTCGCGATCCTTTCGCATGTGAACGGATCCGTTCGCGATCCTTTCGCATGTGAACGGATCCGTTCGCGATCCTTTCGCATGTGAAAGGATCCGTTCGCAATCCGTTCGCAAGCGTCGACGCGCGATGCGCAGAGTGACTGAAATCATATGGAAAAATCCGAATATGATTCCAGCCTATTGAACTTCTTAGCATTATAGTTCTATAGGTTTAGTTGATAACCTAATGCCCAATTAAGTAATTTTTTTTATTCGTTGACAAGATAGCCCTCGGCTGCGATCTCACCTGATGGTAAGTGACGATGCAGTCTAAGATCGTAGCGGGCTAACTTGGAAGGGGTATAGCAATATATTCAACCCATACCCCTAATCGGTTTCTACACGCCATCGTGCCGGAACGCTAAATCGCTTGGCGGCACGTTTTTGACGGTAGGGTGGTAACTAGCCACGGCCAAAGCCTCCCACCAGACCCGACCAGAGACAATTCAGAAATTATAAATTCCCAAATTGATCCCGCCGGGAATCGAATCCGAGCCCTCCCAGTTATAAGACCACAGCGCTCACCACTGCGCCAGGGAGGTCGTCAAAAAGTAAAACTAAACACTGATCTACTGATCACGTGGATAAAATATTTTCCAGAATTAATCAAAACAAGGCTATTTAATTATTGGTTAGCCTTTTAATGAAAGACAAAGTGGCCTAATTCTAGACAAATTTAGCTACAAGTAAGTTGAATACTTAATGTCTTGATTCAGGCAGTAGGTAAGTAATCTTACTTTAGAAATAAGTGATTTTTGCATAATGTCTTAAGCTACCTAAAACTATTTGCTTTGAATTATATCGTTAAGATATCACTTTTATAAAACGTGTTTACAATTTTCTACTAAAATTCACGATGTGCGATTGTCGATTACCAATCAATTTGTTATAAAGCTTGGTTCACACAGGGGCTAGTAGATAATTTGTTTTATTTTATTAAATTGATAGACCAACGATACATTGACGACAATCTAAATATATACGGAAAAGGTGACTGACTGACCTATCAATGCATAGCTCAAACCACTGGACGGAACTCTTTCATTTTCCTTGATAAAAATTAGCCTATGTCACTCTCCAAATCCTCAACTATACCCATACAAAAAATCACGTCGATCCGTTGCTCCGTTGTAGAGTGATTGAAGGACAAACCAACAAACAAACTCACTTTTGCATTTATAAATTATAATATTAGTAAGGGTAAGGATAATAAGAGAGATAAGAATTAATACATTCTGTCGAGTTCTCAATTAAATTAAATGTAATAAATATACCTAGTATTATATTTATTATTTATAATGTACCTACCTACACATCGCTTTTAACATTTCAGAAAAGACAGCTACTTTTCTTATCCCACTTTTATTGAAAAGTTGCTATAGTTCTTGCAATTCACGAGGGCGCGTAGCTCATGGTTATGTGTGTGTCATATCTGTATAAGTGTGAGCTTGACCTTGCTCGCGCCTGACCGCTCCCACCTAGGCTCCCGACAGGCACGCACACTTACGCAATGTGCATGTACAAGAACGTAACCACAAGTAAAACCACTCGGGAATTGCAAGAACTATAGTCCTGTGTAACGTGTACACTAAGCTTTATATTAACAAAAATATTAACTACACTGGCTAGGTAAACGAGGTATTTTATCTAGTGCTCAGAAAAGACAGCTATTTTTTCTTATCCCACTTTTATTGAAAAGTTCTTGCAATTCAAGAGGGCACGTGGCTCATGATTGTGTGTGTGTCGTATCTGTATAACTTATAACGTATTATAAGTGTGAGCGAGAGCTTGCTCGCGCCTGACCGCTCCCACCTAGGCTCTTGACAGGCACGCACACTTACACAAGGTGCATGTACAAAACGTAACCACAAGTAGAGCTCACGCGCCCTCGGGAATTGCAAGAACTGTAGTCTTGTGTAACGTGTACACCGAGCTTTATATTAACAAAAATATTAACTACACTGGCTAGGTAAACGAGTTATTTTATCTAGTGCTGCAAATTAAAGGCTTAAGGGTGCCTATACCTGCTTAATGCCTATAGGAAAATTATAGAGCAGGATTTCATGCAATGGACCAATAAAATTACGCTATTAAAGTAATCGCTACTGAGGTGTATCGAGAAAGAGTTTACACATCGATTATTATTAAATCGATTTTCGAATTGGACTCATAATATATTGTGTTCGTTATTTTCTATAGGGTTGTTTAATTATGATTGTAATTAGATACAGAAACTAGTGGTCGGTGAGAAAGGTGGTTTTACAGAAAATTATTATGTAACAAGTGTAAATTAAAAATTTAAAACACTCCCGACATGTTACAACATTCTAATCGCTAGTCAGTAATTGATAAAATAAAAATATGGTACTTATCCGTAATTTTATGACGGCGGCCATCTTGGACCGATTTTCATCAAACATAGCTAAGAACACTCATTCGTTCGGCTGCTATGATGCCACAAACACACACATACACACACACACACACACCACACACACACACACACACACACACACACACACACACACACACACACCCCGCAAAATAAATAAGTATATCAATCAAGATAAAAAATCCTACTAATATTACAAATTGCGAAGGTTTGTTAGGCCACAACGAATGAACCGATTTGACCGAAATTTGGCATGGAAATAGCTCATATCCAGGATTATTAGGCTTAGGCTACATTTTATCCCGAAAATTCAATAGCTCCCGCGGGAATCAAAAAACCTTTATCCACGCGGATGAAGTCGCGGGCATCATCTAGTTATTACTATATATATAGCTACTCGTGCTGATTCACTGACTGACTGACTGATTGATCACCTCTCCTGTAAAATTTTGTATGGAAAAATTTTTTTTCACTCACAGTTTCGTATAGAGGACAAAAATTCATTCGGAACAAAAATATGGAGAGAGCTGATGATTGAGGATTTCGGAGACGGGTGAGGAGCACCGGCCAGGGTATCGACGATAGGTGGGGTGTGTTCAACCAAATGTCACTCGAAACCTCATCCCATTGGCAGAGAGCCGAAAAAATTTCCAAAATGGCGGATTCAAGATGGCGGCCATACAAATTTCGTCGGTGTCTATCTCGGAGACTATAAGAGATGGAAAAGTGGTTTCTTGGAAAAAGATGATCAGGACCTGAAGTCCTACTTGATGAACAGAAAAATAAATTCAAGATGGCGGAATTTATTTTTTGCCATACAAAATATATGCAAGACTTTAATACGGTTCCTTTTCAAATATCTGATGGTTTCGTATAGAGGACAAAAATTAATTTGGAGGAAAAATATGGAGAGAGCTGATGGATGAGGATTTCGGAGACGGGTGAGGAGCACGGCCAGGGCATAGTAGATAGGTGGGGAGTGTTCAAACAAAAGTCACTCGAAACCTCATGCAATTGGCAGAGAGTTGAAAAAAAAATCAAAATGGCGGATTCAAGATGGCAGCCATACAAATTTCATCGGTGTCTATCTTGGAGACTATGAAAGATGGAAGAGTGGTTTCTTGGAAAAAGATGATCATCACCTGATGGTCTACGTGATGAATAGAAAAAAATTCAAAATGGCGGTTTTTTTTTTCATATAATTTGTATGCAAGGATTTGATACGTTCCTTTCCGCTGATGGTTTCGTATAGACGAAAAAAATTCATTTGGATAAAAAATATGGAGGGAGCTGATGATTGAGGATTTCGAAGATGGGTGAAGAGCACGGCCAGGATATTAAAGATAGGTGGGGGCTACTCAAACAAAAGTCACTCGAAACCTCATCCAATTAGCAGTAAGCTGAAAAAAAAAATACCAAAATGGCGGATTTAAGATGGCGGCCATACAAATTTCATCGGAGACTTTTAAAGATAGAAGAGTGATTTCTTGGAAAAAGATGATCAAGACCCGAAGGTCTACTTGGTGGTCAGAAAAACCGCGGTTCGCTTTAGCGAGCCGCGCACCCACGCGCCCTACTAGTTATATTATGCAATTATTGTTACAATTTTTTTTTTTTTAATTTTCTGTCTCAAACATTCTAAGATATTTTTTACAGTTAATTCAATCCTGTATTTTAAGCCCTACAGGGTTAGCCTGGGGAGGAGATAAAAGTTTTATCTCCTGATTTTATCCACTGACAAAGGATAAAATTATCTTCTCCCTATGCTAAAGCATGGCGACAGGGGAAATGAAAAGTATATTCCTATAAGAATATCCACTGTGAATATTATTTCTACCTTTTTGCTCATGCTCGACAGGTGGATAAAACTGAGCAAGGGGATAAATTTTATAATTAAATAAATAAATCCCCGGGGATAAAATTTCTCCCGCCCATGCTAGCTATGCTGAAGGAATCTCCTAAATATACCATTTTCATGGTACCTACCGTTAAATACTCTTAAGTCGAAGGTCCGGAGTCTTGTCTTGAGCCTGAGCAGAGTGTGAGTATAGATCTCATCTTGGTCTGGTTCCATTCAGCCAGAAGTAATTCGGTGACCGGCCAGGCGGCGGCCATTTTGTGGGCGCGGCCCTCACGCCAGCTGTAAACAAACTGAAGACTCCATAATGCGGTTATAAACCTTCATAGTTTATCAAAGAAGATCTTCCCATATCTATTTAAATCAATTAGGACAAATTAAAATGATTCTTTAATTTCCACTCATTAAAACCTGCTTCTTTTTGGGCCTATGGCGAAAAAAAATCACTCACTTTCAAGGGAAGCTGGAAGAAATTTCTTTTTCTTAGAGATAAGCTTCACCTATGTCTACTTCTTCTAATATATGTTGTCTTGTAAATCCTTATATTATGTACATAAAAAATAAAAATAAGTACTTAAATAAAAATTTAAATTAATAATAAGTACCTACGTAAGTTTTTATTTAACGCTATTATTTTTCGTTCTGCGATAAAAAATTTTTTCAATAAGAAATGACTTCCTTACAATAGCTACCTACTACTTTTTTTCTTATTCTATGCTACGCCAGTTCTCCTTTCATTTTGAAAATTATCTTTTATTTTAGGATTAGATAGGCTTTTAACCATTTTGAAAAGGGTGGCAATACTTTTAGATATCTCAATTTTGTTTGCTTTAGAACTACAAAATTCACTTAGCCACCGATGTAGGTATTGCGAAAGGCTTCCATGTAACTATATCACGGTTTATAGCTATATCCCTAGGGATATAACTATATCACGGCTTCAAACATCTTACTGCGTACCGTTACATATCGTTATGGTCGTTATGGAGGTCCGAACACTCACTTTGTTCAACTGAATTGTGCAGCAGTCTGTACACCTTATAGTGTGTGTGTTTTAAGCACCTGATTGTGAATTGAACATCCAACTACCTATATTCAATTAACAAAAAAGTACAGTTGATTTAGGTAGTGAATAATCAGATTGCAAGTATACGGACTGCAGTACAATTGAACAATTTTTTACAAAATGAGTGTTCGGACCGCCATATCTATACATATACATTGACGCAGTTAGCCCAGTTCCTTTAGAATTACCAACTACGCCAAGAGCCGGTGCATGTAAAGAGCAACCCGGAATGCGTAACGCGTCTGCGCGTGAAACGTCCGAGAGAGTAACACGTAGAGTCGCTTAATTAATTGCTC
This sequence comes from Hipparchia semele, assembly GCA_933228805.2. Classification (NCBI taxonomy): domain Eukaryota; kingdom Metazoa; phylum Arthropoda; class Insecta; order Lepidoptera; family Nymphalidae; genus Hipparchia; species Hipparchia semele. The sequence goes on from OW121719.1 coordinate 3,330,861, forward strand.
CCCAACATGCCAGCGTCTTACAAATTGATGTTGCGATTTGAGATCGTATCTCGACAGCGTTTTGTTCAATGCAAGCCAATGTCTGTGTGTGAAGCGTGCAACTTTTCGCTAGGTACCAAATTAACATATAATGACACAGAAAATATAATAGCAAATAGGACATAATCTTTTAGAATAATACAAATATTATATATCATTTATTTTATTATATAATACATATACACTATACATTAACACATATATAATATATATATATTCATCATAATTATTATGTTATTACAGACTTAATTCAAGTAATCACTTGTGGTAACTTGCTCCACCTATAATAGTTTAATGTTACTGGTAATCGCAATAAGGTCCTCACGATACAGGTCTTTCCTAGTGTGAGGACCAATGATAAAATTTGTATTTATTTAATAGTTTTTGGTAATAAAGTTATTTTATTTATTTTATTTTATTTTATTTAATTGTTAGGTTAGGTTTTTTGGATTTTAAATTTACATCTATCTCCTTTAAATGTAGGTAGGTATCATTTGTTTTTTAATTTTAAATTTTGTTTTACTTGTGATCCGAAGTGATGATTCCTATACAGAAATAACAATTTTGATTTATTCAATTTCTCAGTTGTTCTTCTGGGTTTCCCTATTTTTTTATATTTTTAAACCACCCATGTATTAGAGCGAACAAAACAAAAATAATCCTATAATATTGTATGCATAAAAAGAGGTGGATATGTTACAAGCGTGCGATAAATGAAGCGCGTAATGGCAGGTATTTGTCGCAACTTGTCATATCATTTGACAATAAAGTAGGTACTCTATTATACTTCGTCGTTCGGCACAAGTTTTTCGCTTGTATTGTGAGTATATAACTTATCCCTAGTAGAAATCATTGAAATAATCATTCAAATTGGTCAAGCCGTTTTTCTCCAGACTAACGAACAGTAATTAATTTATAAATATGTATAAATAGATTTTTATTTAGTTAAACTTTGGTGCTAATTCGGTTTACTCTAGTCTATCTTTTATCTATCGACTAACTTTCGCCTGCGGCTTCGTTCACGTTAAGTTTGATTTTTAAAACCACTATTTTATCCCTTTTAGGGGTTGAATTTCAAAAATCCTTTCTTAGCGGATGCTTACCTCATAATATCTATCTATATGCCTTTCAGCTCGATCTGTCTAGTGATTTGAACTGTGCGTTGATAGATCAGTCAGTCAGTCACCTGTTCCTTTTATATATTTCCGAAAATAAGAAAGGTACCTATACCCTAGCAACCTTGCTATTTGTCAAAAATTGTTTCGACAAACTACAACGTTGCTAGATTACCTACTTATCGACTGATGACAGATAGATTAATAGTTAATATAGTAACTGGGCGTTATAAGCACATGATATTAATTGAAACAGAACCTATTTCCAAGCGAGCGTGAACGTTTACTATATAAGACGTAGTTTATGACGTGTTACAGAATTACTTCGCATGTCCATTGTGCCGTGAACGTTTGCCAGTTTTTTGTGGTGTTCCAAGAATATTAGGTATATTTAGATTAAGAGAGGGTGATAACATTTTCTATGGTAGTTCATCGGCGTCGAGAGACCATGTCAGAGACTTTTGTCCATAGCTGGACAAAGGTCTCGCAAGAATCGCCACAGAACTGGATCTTATACCGCTTGTTACAATAGTTGGATACAAGCGGCTAGTGCTTTCATCCATCTAGTGAGTCGTCTTCGGTTATTCTAGTACCATCGCATCGGTTCTTCGAACTATGTGCCCCGTCCAAGTACCCATCACCACTTGAATATCGCAATTCGATAATATAGTTAACACTGTTTGGTACAAATTACATAATATATTGCATAAAATAATATATTTATTAGATATTTGGGTAGGTTGATTACTTATATATTAAAGTGTGCATAATTTTTATTTCGTTTTACTAATGGATAATAAGCATTGGGTACATTAACTGGTTTGCTTTTGTAAGATGATAAAAAAGTCACTGTACTTATATTGTTTTTTTTCCTATTGAATAATAATTGAAATTATATTTATATGTCTATTTATATTTGTATAAATTTTATTATTACGCGAAACTTACCACCATCTCTTGTTCTAGTTTGTATGTTGTAGCCAATCTACAATTAAATATCACGCGAGGACTATAAGTAGAAATGGCGATAGGAAGAAGTTCTGATTCCTAATTCTAGGAATATTGGTAATTAGACAGAACACGGAACATTATGTAAAATTATACATTACAATAATAATTGTAATGTATAATATACTAGTAGGGCGCGTGGGTGCGCGGCTCGCTAAAGCGAACCGCGGTTTTTCTGTTCACCAATTAGATCTTTGGGTCTTGATCATCTTTTTCCAAGAAACTACTCTTCCATCTTTCATAGTGTCCGAGATAGACACTGACGAAATTTGTATGGCCGCCATCTTGAATCCGTCATTTTGGAATTTTTTTCGGCTCTCTACCAATTGGATGAGGTTGTAAGTGATTTTTGTTGGAGCATCCTTCACCTATCTTCAATATCCTGGTCGTGATCCTCACCCGTCTCCAAAATCCTCAATCATCAGCTCTCTCCATATTTTTCCACCAAATAAATTTTTGCTCTCTATAAGAAATCATCAATAATTTCGAAAAGGAACCATATCAAAGTCTTGCATATATATTTTGTATGAAAAAAATAAATTCCGCCATCTTTAATTTTTTTCTCTTCATCAAGTAGACCTTCGAGTCCTGATCATCTTATTCCAAGAAACCACTCTTTCACCATTTATAGTCTCCGAGATAGACGCCGACGAAATTTGTATGGCCGCCATCTTGAATCCACCATTTTGAATTTTTTTTCAGCTCCCTGCCAATTGGATGAGGTTTCGAGTGACTTTTGTTTGAACACTCCCTACCTATCTTCGATATCCTGGCCGTCCTCCTTACTCGTCTCCGAAATCCTCAACCATCAGCTCTGTCCATATTTTTTCTCCAAATTAATTTTTGTCTTCTCTACGAAACCATTACAAATTTTGAAAAGGAACCGTATAAAGTCGTGCATATATTTTGTATGGAAAAAAATAAATTCCGCCATCTTGAATTTTTTTTCTATTCATTAAGTAGACCTTCGGGTCCTGATCATCTTTTTGCAAGGAACCACTCTTCCATCTTTTATAGTCTCCGAGAAAGACACCGACGAAATTTGTATGGCCGCCATCTTGAATCCGCCATTTTGGAGTTTTTTTTCGGCTCTCTGCCAATTGGATGAGGTTTCGAGTGACATTTGGTCGAACACCGCCCACCTATCTTCGATATCCTGACCGTGCTCCTCACCCGTCTCCGAAATCCTCAACCATCAGCTCTCTCCATATTTTTGTTCCGAATGAATTTTTGTCCTCTATACGAAACCATCAGAAATTTGCAAAATAACCTTATTTAAGTCTTACGTATATTTTGTATGGACAAAAAATAAATTCCACCATCTTGAATTTTTTTTCTATTCATCAAGTAGACCTTCGGGTCCTGATCATCTTTTTCCAAGAAACCACTCTTCCATCTCTTATAGTCTCCGAGATAGACACCGACGAAATTTGTATGGCCGCCATCTTGAATCCGCCATTTTGAAGTTTTTTTTCGGCTCTCTGCCAATTGGATGAGGTTTCGAGTGACATTTGGTCGAACACCGCCCACCTATCTTCGATATCCTGACCGTGCTCCTCACCCGTCTCCGAAATCCTCAACCATCAGCTCTCTCCATATTTTTCCTCCAAATTAATTTTTGTCCTCTATACGAAACCATCAGAAATTTGCAAAATAACCTTATTTAAGTCTTACGTATATTTTGTATGGACAAAAAATAAATTCCACCATCTTGAATTTTTTTTCTATTCATCAAGTAGACCTTCGGGTCCTGATCATCTTTTTCCAAGAAACCACTCTTCCATCTCTTATAGTCTCCGAGATAGACACCGACGAAATTTGTATGGCCGCCATCTTGAATCCGCCATTTTGAAGTTTTTTTTCGGCTCTCTGCCAATTGGATGAGGTTTCGAGTGACATTTGCTTGAACACCCCCCACCTATCTCCGATACCCTGGCCGGTGCTCCTCACCCGTCTCCGAAATCCTCAATCATCAGCTCTCTCCATATTTTTCCTCCGAATGAATTTTTGTCCTCTATACGAAACCGTGAGTGAAAAAAAAATTTTTCATACAAAATTTTACAGGAGAGGTGATCAATCAGTCAGTCAGTCAGTCAGTGAATCAGCACGAGTAGCTATATATATAGTAATAGTAGGGCGCGTGGGTGCGCGGCTCGCTGAAGCGAACCGCGTGTTTTCTGTTCACTAAGTAGATCTTCGGGTCTTGATCATCTTTTACCAAGAAACCACTCTTCCATCTTTTATAGTCTCCGAGATAGACACCGACGACATTTGTATGGCCGCCATCTTGAATCCGCCATTTTGGTATTTTTTTTCAGCTCATTGCCAATTGGATGATGTTTCGAGTGATTTTTGTTTGGGCACCCTCAACCTATCTTCAATACCCTGACCGTGCTCCTCACCCGTCTCCGGAATCCTCAATCATCAGCTCCCTCCATATTTTTCATCCAAATGAATTTTTGTCCTCTATACGAAACCATCAGCGGAAAGGAACGTATCAAAGTCTTGCATACATTTTATATGAAAAAAAAAATCCGCCATCTTGAATTTTTTCTATTCATCACGTAGACTATCGGGTCCTGATTATCTTTTCCCAAGAAACCGCTCTTCCATCTTTCATAGTCTCCGAGACAGACACCGGCGAAATTTGTATGGCCGCCATCTTGAATCCGCCATTTTGAAAGTTTTTCTCGGCTCTCTGCCAATTGCATGAGGTTTCGAGTGACTTTTGTTTGAATACCCTCCACTTATCTTCGATATCCTGGACGTGCTCCTCACCCGTCTCCGAAATCCTCAACCATCAGCTCTCTCCATATTTTTCCTCCAAATGAATTTTTGTCCTCTATACGAAACCATCAGAAATTTTGAAAAGGAACCGTATAAAGTCTTGCATATATTTTGTATGGAAAAAAATTAATTCCGCCATCTTGAATTTTTTTTCTATTCATAGAGTAGACCTTCGGGTCTTGATCATCTTTTTCCAAGAAACCACTCTTCCATCTCTTATAGTCTCCGAGATAGACACCGACGAAATTTGTATGGCCGCCATCTTGAATCCGCCATTTTGGAATTTTTTTTCGGCTCTCTGCCAATTGGATGAAGTTTCGAGTGACATTTGGTTGAACACCCCCCACCTATCTTCGATACCCTGGCCGGTGCTCCTCACCCGTCTCCGAAATCCTCAATCATCAGCTCTCTCCATATTTTTGTTCCGAATGAATTTTTCTCCTCTATACGAAACCGTGAGTGAAAAAAAATTTTTCCATACAAAATTTTACAGGAGAGGTGATCAATGAGTCAGTGAGTCAGTCAGTCAATCAGTGAATCAGCACGAGTAGCTATATATATAGTAACTAGTAGGGCGCGTGGGTGCGCGGCTCGCTAAAGCGAACCGCGGTTTTTCTGGCCACCAAGTAGACCTTCGGGTCTTGATCATCTCCTTCCAAGAAACCACTCTTCCACCTTGTATAGTCTCCGAGATAGACACCGACGAAATCTGTATGGCCGCCATCTTGAATCCACCATTTTGGATTTTTTTTCAGCTCCCTGCCAATTGGATGAGGTTTCGAATGACTTTTGTTTGAACACTCCCCACCTATCTTCGATATCCTGGCCGTGCTCCTCACCCGTCTCCGAAATCCTCAACCATCAGCTCTCTCCATATTTTTCCTCCAAATAAAGGAGGTGGGTTGATAAGGCCCAAAATCCGCCCCTCATACACTCGAAAAAAAAAGTTCCAGATTCCGACAAATTGTAAATGTATTTATATATTTGAAGATATAAACTTTATTCTAATATAAAGTTTAGGTGATAAAAAAAATAGTAAGTTACAGAAAATATTACCCAAAAAGAGAGTGTTTCTTTTACTTTTCTTACATTTTCATACATTTTAGTCGTTTTTTAGCTTTGATTTAATATTTTAGAATGAGGCGCTCCATGAACCAAAATAAATTAATACTCATATAAAAGCTTATAAAAAGGAGCATCATTATCAGTTACGTTTACCATGGTTCATGGAGCGCCTCATTCTAAAATTTTAAATCAAAGCTTAAAAAACGACTAAAATGTATGAAAATGTAAGAAAAGTAAAAGAAACACTCTCTTTTTGGGTAATATTTTCTGTAACTTACTATTTTTTTTATCACCTAAACTTTATATTAGAATAAAGTTTATATCTTCAAGTATATAAATACATTTACAATTTGTCGGAATCTGGAACTTTTTTTTTCGAGTGTATGAGGGGCGGATTTTGTTGCCTTATCAACCCACCTCCTTTTTGTCCTCTCTACGAAACCAGCAGAAATTTTGAAAAGGAACCGTATATAGTCTTGCATATATTTTGTATGGAAAAAATTTAAATCCGCCATCTTGAATTTTTTTTCTGTTCATCAAGTAGACCTTCGGGTCCTGATCATCTTTTTTCAAGAAACCACTCTTCCATCTCTTATAGTCTCCGAGATAGACACCGACGAAATTTGTATGGCCGCCATCTTGAATCCGCCATTTTTGAAGTTTTTTTCGGATCTTTGCTAATTGGATGAGGTTTCGAGTGACATTTGGTTGAACACCCCCCACCTATCTTCGATACCCTGGCCGGTGCTCTTCGCCCGTCTCCGAAATCCTCAATCATCAGCTCTCTCCATATTTTTGTTCCGAATGAATTTTTCTCCTCTATACGAAACAGGGAGTGAAAAAAAATTTTTCCATACAAAATTTTACAGGAGAGGTGATCAATGAGTCAGTGAGTCAGTCAGTCAATCAGTGAATCAGCACGAGCAGCTATATATATATTAATATAAAATTATTTTATTATAAATTAACGGCGCTAAGAAATAAATTGTTTTCTTGCGTATGATTACTTTGAATATACCTAATTAAATAAGGTTGAAAAAAAAAACACTTGAGACAATACAGGAAGACAAGACCTACTTATGAGCGGTAGCATGTAAGCAGGTGAGCTATTTATGTCTTTTTAATTTATTTTCTTACTAAACTATGTAGGTAGGTAATGTAGAGTAAGTTCACGGGCCTATTTCACCATTGTCAAATAAACTTTAAAGACGTTTTGATAATACAAATAACCTAGTGGTAAAAAAATATATTTATTGATCTACATATTTCGGTAGGTATAGATATCATGTAATTCGTCATTATATCGATATTGAAATAACAGTACCGCATTATAAATAACAAAAGATAAAAATACTGACTTCATAACTAATTAAAACTATATAATGCTGACTATACTAAATTACAGCACTAAAACATTTAGTATGCCTACACTTTACCAAGAAAAGGGTAGATACTTAATCGCTAACAGTTTAAACGGAAACTAGTATTCCGATAACAGAAAGAAATTAATTTTACATAATATTTTCACGCTAGAATCATATACGTAAGTAATAGATAAGTACCTAATAGAAGTTATTGTCTTGTAGTTGAACTAAGTAATTGTATGTTACATTTCATGTAGGTACGTACCTACGTGCATAAATACATGCTTAGTTGTTTTCTATTACATTTTCATACATTCTCCATAACCTCAAAGTACTCATTAACTTACTAAGGGCCGATTTTTTTTTAATTTATAGACTAGCGCGTGACTGCGATCTTACCTGATGGTAAGTGAAGATGCAGCCTAAGATGGTGCGCGCTTATCCGAGTATAAATGTGATATTTTGACAGTTTTTGTATTGAAAACCGCCAGAATATCTTTACGCTCGAATAAGACTTATTTTACATTGATGAAATAGGTCCTAAGTAGGATTTAACTAGGTAGGTACCTACTTGTTACTTACAATGAAGGTGCTGACAACTAATCTAAATATTCAATGTCAAAACGCACGCATAGTACTTACCTACTTATGGGAGTTTGTATGAAGGATATTAAGTACCTTCTAGATGATACCCACGACTTCGTTCGTGTGGATTGAGGTTTTCTATTCCCGCGGGAACTCTCTTATTTCCCGGGATAAAAAGTAGCCTATGTGTTCCTATTTCCTATTCCAGACTATAATAATCTATCTCTGTGCCAAATTTCAGCCAAATGGGTCCAGTCGTTGCGACGTGATTGAGTAACAAACATACATCCAAACTTTCGCATTTATAACGTTAAGATGACTAAATGCCTAGATGACTAGATGACTAGACGACTAGATGATTAATATTAATTAATTAATTAATAGTATAGCTTTCACATATTCATTGCTTGTTAGCCTATGTTTGCAGCGAATTTTTGTAAAAAAAAAACTTAGTCGCTTTCTATGCGTTATAATTCGACGGATGGAACCCTAAAACACCGCAAAATATTGCGGTTCGATTTTTAAAATTTAGAAAAAGTAAAAACAAATGCCTCTTGGATTGAGTTTGGCTCAGTGCGGAGACGAGTCGTCCGTGTCGCGGTAATTAAGGCCCTCATAAAACCTGAGGGTCCGCCGTCAATCAATGTGAGCACTGAGTTATTGGCGTCAACTGCACAAGTGGCTGCGAGCTATGAATACTGGTAGTTGTGTGGATATGCATAACTTCACACAATGTGTTGAGAGTGAGGACCTGGAGAGATTTTTCAGTGGGATTTATTGAAAAACATAAGTCTACGCGGACTATATCGTGGGTAGAAGCTAGTGTTAAGAATAATTCATAATAGAAACGATGTCTCTGATGTCAGTGTCAAAAACCATAGTCTGTTCAAAAAGAGAACCATACACAATGTGTTCAGCCCCCCGATTTAGACCCTTCCGATAACTTATTGGTCGATCGGTTCGGTTTGTTAACATATATTTCGCTCGCTCTGAATCCACACGACAAAAAGAGATCGATATCTAACCGTATCGACACGGTATGTTATCGAACAGGTCTGAATCGCATTGCAGGACCTGGAGATTTTTCAGTGGAATTTTTTGAAAAGCTTAACTTTGCAAGAACTATGTCGCTCCAAAATATGGAAAACCACGGCCTCTGTTGAAATTCGTGCCGTCGAATAAAGTTGTATTTTTTTTTCTTTATTTAAGGAGTTTGGTCCTAGTAGACAAGGTAACTCCGAATATAGTCAATACAAAACATTGCTACAACATAATTTAACCCTTAAAATCTAGATCTCTCCTCGAATCCGGCCATGGCGACCAATCTACACGGGAAATATTATAGCGCACAGGTGCACTCTCTATTCCCTCGCTCCCATAGTCCGATGGGACGGATATCCGACACAGAGAGATCAAGCCTCGTCTCTCCTTAGAAGTCTCAAGGACTCCTAAACAACCGCAACAGTGCCTTAACCTTATTTGATCGAACAAATTGCAGAGTAGAAAATTGTCACATCCAAAATTTCCTACATGGAGGTACGGCGAGGTGCTCAAAAAGTCAAAAACCATCACCGTTTGGGCAGAGTTTTTATCAGCCTTATCTCTGCTGCCTTAGCCTTGATGTCATCGAACGATTCGAGGTTAAATTAATTAATTAATTAATAAAAAAAAAGTCAATACCAAGTAACCACCTGTATTATAGGTGAATGGAATAGAATCGAAAGTGTGTTTTTGTTGATACAAACAAACACACTTTCGCATTAACGGGGCATTACGCCAAACACGCTCTCTGCTTCCCATAGTTTAACCCAGTAAACAGATATATTTTCAAGAAAAAAAAATTTGTTCAGCTATTTCGATAGTTGAAGTTTATTCAACAAATTTATATATGATACAAGTATAATACTTATTGAGAAAAAAATTTTCAAATATCACTAAGAACTCACTTTTACTAGAAAAACGACTTGTGGAATTCCTAGGAGCGTGAAATGTTCTACTGATATAAACCAGAAAAATAATTTCTTTTTCAAAAGTAAAGGAATCAAAGTATATTCAGCAATTTTTATTTTAGACTTACATCTTCCCATTATTTAATGAAAAATATAATCATAAAACTCTCCTACAAATTCGTATGGGAAGCGTTATAATGGACAGCGGCAGGCCTCCAATTTCATTCCCATTCGGGCTTTCAAGGAGGAAGGACGCTTCTCGGCGCAATTTTTTTTTTCAATTTATTTTAGGCGCGAATTTGTATGTCGATAGTGGAATCCGTACAGTGCGTACGGAGGTAGGGTTATCAAAATCGAGGAGGAAGGTTTGTATTTTTATAAAATTTTGACTTTTTTCTTAGGTTTTTATGTATTATTATTATACTTACATAATAATATAATATGTTATACCTACCTATACATTTCTAGCGCATAGCGCAGCACCTGTGATGTGTGACGTTGTGATGTAGACGAGGTCCGAGGTTCGATTCTCGGGTCGGGTCACAAAATGTACCTACTTATTGGATTTTTCTGTCAAGAAATGTGCAGTCGGTAGGTACCTACCTAGCTATTAGCCCGCAGTTTGAAAGTTGGCGGTGATCCACCGCCATGCCTCGAAGAGCATGTAAAGGCGTCGGTCCTGCGCCTGATCTCTCTCCGGTCGTGTCAGATTTCCGTCCCATCGGGCTATGAGAGTGAGGGAATAGAGAGTGCATCTGTGTTTGCGCACATACTTGTACACTACACCTATTATCTCTCGCGCAGATGGCTAGCCTCTAAGGAAGCCACCATGATTGGATTCGGTCGGAAGGACATTATTAGGTAAGTATTACAAGTATAATTTGCTCAAATGTGTTCACTCTATACCATCAATTTTATACTTTTATTTGATGGTAATGTGACTTGAAAGAGATCAGGCGCAGGACCGACGGATTTATTACCGTACCTACCTACCTACCTACTCATCGAGGCACGGGTGTATACAGGGAGGATATAACCAATAGGTGTATATCACTGATAAAGATCGTACCTACTTAGATTTTTTTTTATATGAATAGCGGGCAAACGAGCTGGCGGGTCACCTGATGTAAAGTGATTACCGCCGCCCATGAACACTTGTAGTACCAGAGGCACCAGTCACCACCAATTTCTTTACGAACTACCATGGTCTACCTAAGAATTTGATGACATTAGTGTCAAAGTAAAATGAACCTAATTTGTAAAATGTTAAAGTCACAAATTCAGTACAACTGATTTTAATTTAGAACGTATAAGAATGCATACATGAATTTTTTTATTCGATGACAAGATAGCCCTTGACTGCCATCTCACCTGATGGTAAGTGACGATGCAATAGTACGATGATAGCGGGCTAACTTGGATGGGGAATTATAGCAGTGTAAATTCAACCCATACCCCTAATCGGTTTCTACACGCCGGAACGCTAAAACGCTTGGCGGCACGTCTTTGACGGTAGGATGGTAACTAGCCACGGCCAAAGCCTCCCACCAGACCAGACCAGAGACAATTTAGAAATTATAAATTCCTAAATTGCCCCCGCCGGGAATCGAACCCGAGTCCTCCAAGTAATAAGACCACAGCGCTCACCATTGCACCAGGGAGGTCGTCAAAATGTAGAAGGTATACCTAAAGTTTAATTCGATTGATATAAGAATTTGATGACACTAGTGTCAAAGTAAAATGAACCTAATTTGTAAAATCATTAAAGTCACAAATTAAATAACAACTGATTCGTATTACGTATAAGAATGTATACATGAAATTGAGCTCTAATTCAATGAGATTAGGGTTCATTTTACTTTGACGCTAATGTCAAAGAATATTTATTTAATAATTTTTTTTTTTTAAAGAATATTAGCCAAGCTGAAGTTGACTAATATTCTCCTATCCCCTCCAAATAAGCGGAAAGCTTGTGCTAGGAGTGGGTACGACAATAGTGCAATGGGTGGGGTTCGAACCTGCGACCTTTCAGTTTTCAATCCGCACCTTTAACCGTTGAGCTATGAAGGTATACTAAGCTGATGCCCGCGATTTCGTCCGCGTGGGAAGTATTTGATTTTCTGGAATAAAAAGTAGCCCTTGTACAAACAAATTCGTCCACTTTATTAGTCAGATTAGGATACATATAGTATAGACTAGCGGCCCGCTCCGGCTTCGCACGGGTATAAAATATATAGCCTATGTCATTCACTGATAAAATGATTAAAATCGATCCAGTAGTTTTGATTTATTCATTAGTCATTACCCGTGGCCCGCACGCGTTAAATTTAGAGTAAAACGATTCTTCTTTCCCTAAACCATGAAGATTTCCTGCTATCTTTGGAATATCTAAAATACACAACATTTTCACTTATTTACTTTTTACATTTTTACCTATTTATTCTATTTTTACAACAATTAGTATATTACAGAATGTCTTTATATACAACGTTCACAGCTTTCTTGTCATCTATACAAATAAATAAAATTGAAGTGTCTGTTTGTAATATCAAAAGAACAGCTTTTTACTAACTGCATACGAAAGTAAATACGATACTTATACCAAGAAAACAATTTTTAAAATTTTTGTCTGTCTGTCTGATAATCAAAATGCAAATGAAAGGAGTCTTATTGTAAGTTAGTAACAAAGTTCTCATTTTGCTCTTTCAGTACTAATAATATGTAACGGGCGTCAATATGTAGCAAACATTTGAATATTAACAGTAGGTACCTACAATAAATACTTTAAATTATTATTGGTATAAGTATGTCATTTAATTTTAAAAGTGTATCTACAAATCTACAATAAATAGTTTTAATTTATTAGGTGCTTGTTTCATTTACCGAGCTTACCAGCAGGGCGATTCAGACCTGTTCGATAACATACCGTGTCGATACGGTTAGATATCGATCTCGTATCGAAAATTTTTTGTCGGGCGATTCAGAGCGTTCGGTTTGAGGATACGATTCGGTATCGACTACGTTATCGACATCGACAAGATACATTCGATTACTAGAGCATTTACGAAGTTAGTTGTAGTGTTACAAACCGAATCGATCGATAAATAAGTTATCGGAAGGGTCTGAATCGGGGGGCTGCACATGAGTAAAAACGAATAAATTGCCCACCATTTGAAACTTGTATCGTCGTAGGTACCTACCTACCTACTCAGACTAACTTTTGTGTTTTATAAATTCCCGTGATTTCGTCCGCGATTTATTTTATGCTTATCATTATCATAACATTGTCACAATAATATCCCGATGTTGCAGGATCTAAGTCTAATCAGAATTAAGAATCAAACGAACTTACCTTTTGAAGTTTGATATCTAATTATACGAGTGTCTTGACCGAAGATGATTATTGTCATACAAGCAGCAGATCGCCATGTTATGCTGTCCTTATCACACATTTAGAGTTATTTAATATATATAAAATATATATGTATTTTTATTATTATTTTTAAATTTTACTATGATAAAATAGATTCTTTTTTACCTCCGCTCAGTATTACCAACCTCCTAGCAAATACACCACCGGGCTTTATCAAATCCCGCCTAGTGTCATTATTTAGAGCCGTATTTTTTCGATAGGTCGAGGGATTTTGAAAAAATTAGGGTGGGTGGGTTTGTAATCATCTTCGGTCAAGACACTCGTATAATTAGATATCAAACTTCACAAGGTAAGTTCGTTTGATTCTTAATTATACTTCGCATCTTTCCCGAAGATGATTATTGTTTACAAGCAGATGTTTAGAGCATCGAAAAAATGCAACAACATTACATAAATTATTTCTTGTTCGTTGATACTTGACAAATTAATCGACAGAAATAATTTACATACCAAACTATAAGTCATAATAACATCTACGTTATTCTCGTATTAAGGTAGAAATTAGTTATTTGTTGAATAATAATTTTAACTTTGAAATTAAGTATCTAAGAATTCAGTTTTACCTGATTTTTAGAAGTTTTATTGTACTACTGTAATATTACTTTAAAATATATTAAATGAAGATTCAGACTAACTTGCTGCTTTTAGAAACACCTGCTTTGCGGTCAGTTAACTTCAACGCATGTCGCGTGTTAGGGGCACCGTTTAATGTTATACGTAATTAATTCCACTTATCCAGAATCGATTTAACACAATTAGATAAAATTGGAGATTTTTTTTTTTTTAACTGACAAAAGACAACCTTCCTACTGATGCAAGGAATAGGTTTTATCTGATACACTTTAAAATTTTCTTTAATAAGTATATGGCAAAACAATGAACGGTTAAAACCTATTTGGTTTTGAGCCTTTCTAAAATCATCTATTTTAATACGAATATTTTCCGATTCAAAAGGGAATGTTTTGAATATTTATAATGCTAAGGATGCTTGCATTCTTTTTTAAGGGTTAATGTGTTTAAAGACAAGTCTTTTAGAGAGATTAATTCATTAGGGAAATTATTCTGTAGATACATTAATAGGTACTAGATTAAGAAATCAAGACACCTTTAAAGACCTTTATACCATGTATAATGACCAGAGATTTCGCTTATTTGGCCAGATAAAAAGATAGCGCAAACTTGTAACGTTGTGTTACATTTGAATACTACTAACGCCATCTATGGTGTCGTGGTGGCATCTTTACTTACGTGGTGGCTGATTAGATCAAATAATCGTTAGGTATTGTTTATAATGTTAGGAATGTTACAAACTGATAACTGTTTTCCTGAAATAAAAATATAATATTAGAACCACAATAATTTAAACCTTTGTTCTTGCATAAAACAACCACGACTTAATCGTACTAGGAATGAGACCATTACTATGTCTAGCGATGCATTAGAGACATCGCGCTTCAGTAGTGACTGCCTAATAATTTCTTTGCCACTAGGGTTAGATTAACATGGAAAGGACGATGCTCTTTGAAAGAGCAGATAAGTAGGATTTTAATATAGGTTAGGTGGTTTTGAAACCAGCAGGTTGGTCTGTACCGGGCACAAGGTTAAATGTGCCAATATAGCAGTACGACAACGCCCTCTGCCTTGACACATTTAATGTGGCGTAGCAATTAGATTAATCTGTAAAAAAAATATAAAAATTTAAGTTGAATGCATCAATAATTTCAGACTAAGCTTAATTTCCATGAAGCATATCTCTGACATTCATAATTTTGATTATTGGTAAATAAATCCAAATCAGGTGTATCAAAAAATTCCTGTATCTGACGAAACGCGTAATCTATTCAGTGTTTATATTAACAGTTTGACGAGATTCAAAATCTGAGATTAGGTTCGTATTGAACTGACGCAATAAAAGTATAAATTGGATTCTTCACACCATTGCCATATATTACGTGCGATTGTGTTGGTATTTTTTTTTTTTAACACTTGGCTGCGATGATGGTAAGTGAAGATGCAGCCTAAGATGGAAAGCGCCTGCCCAGAAACTACCTTTTCACTCTTGATTTGAAGGAACCCAAATTGATTTGAAAGATGTGAGAATATAGCGCCCATTTTATTGATATAGGCAATAGCTGTCTATTCCTCATAAGATATTGCGATTACTTAGACATGATGCATGACTGGTGCTTTAAAGGCTACAAGCAAGGCG
Source organism: Hipparchia semele (assembly GCA_933228805.2). Lineage (NCBI taxonomy): Eukaryota > Metazoa > Arthropoda > Insecta > Lepidoptera > Nymphalidae > Hipparchia > Hipparchia semele. The sequence continues at coordinate 3,346,415 of OW121719.1, forward strand.
AGACAAGAAGAAGGCGATATATGTATTTTGTGAATTATTCTACTAGGGAAAAGTCTTAAAATGAGGAACCTGCAGAATCAATATAATCCTTCCAGTCCTTCCGCCATACGAAATCATCTGTTAAACGTTCGGAATGAGTCATATATATTATTTGTTATAATTGTCAAAATAGTTGAGTGCCAAAAAATTCTCCTTTTGTAAACAACCCATCCATAGTCACTGGGCTGTCTAGCGTCAGCAAACCAACATAACTAGCTAGTTTTCTGATGGTAGGTACATTGTTCTGTATTCGATAGTTCAAGGGTACGCATTCTTACGTTACATTGTACTTATACATTTTTTCTTTTAAAACTCACAAATAAATATCTTTTCTGTGGGCCAAGTTTGACTTTTTTTATTCTCTTAATTAGTTAAACAACCTTATTTGTGTACATTATGAATCTTTGAATAAAATAATACTGGTAAAATTATTGTTTTTACATTATACGTAAAAAATTTCCAATACACAAGAAATCGTCAAAAAAGAATTATTGATAAGTGACCTAACGAACTTGAAGACGGAGGAAAGGTTTCAATAACTTTATCTTCTGTAATATACATAAGAGATAGTAAAATACAAACGAAAAACAATCAAAGTTTAAATTCATACAGTGAATAGTAAAGCTAGCGTTGTTAACCACCAAAACCATATTTCGATCTATGATCCAAAAAACTGCAATTTATTAAGAAATTGCGTTTTTCATATTGCTATATCAAAAACTACAGCAGTAAGTAGAATGCCAATTAGATGGATTGATAGAGAATTTTTTAACTAAGGTAGCATTAAAAAACAAAAAAATCGTATTTGGTCAAATGTTGGTTAACGGCGTTATAGCTTGAGGAGGGTAGAATACAGTCGATTTCTTCATAAAATATGCATTTAGTAAAAAATATGCATTTTTTGTCTAAAGTGGCCATGAAACAGATTTTTTAGATCAACATTAATGCCATATAAATTTTCAAGTGAATGGCATAGGTTATTAAATTTTTTTAAATTTAATAAACCAAGGGTTTAGGGACTGTAAAGATTTGTGTGATGAATTTACCCAGCAAATCAAAATATAACCTGAATATAACAATTCCGTAATGCATTCACTGATTTTGAGAGAATACGATCTATTTTAGATTCATTAATTGTTTGATGTTCTAGAACTATGAAATGGAATTTTTTTTTTTAACCTTTTAATTTTTATAGGTTATAAGGGTAAAATTTTTATAATCCAAAATTATTTTATCATTCACAGTCATGAAGAAAATACTGCAGTCTGCCAGCGATAGGTCAAAACATTTTTCTGTTTTTTGTACCTGTGACAAAGGACCTTTGGAGTTTGCGTGTAGGGTCGAACACTAAGGTGTCCCGTCCCACTCGCATGGCGCGGACTCAGACGCTTGTGGTACCCGCCATGGGGGATGCTGATACTAGTGCAAGTATAATCGCGTCTCGACGCGGAGTCCCCCGTGCCTGTAGAGCTTCCAGGTTGCAAATCGAAACACCCGGTTGTGAGCGCAGCTGATTTGGTTTATCGCTGTTAAATCTCAATTCTGAGAAGTAGAAATGGCCTTATAGCATTTTAATTATTATTTTATACATCTTGTTTTTGTTTGCTTACAGCAATCGCCCTCCATCGCTTAGTATTTTAATAACTTCTTGGCCAATTAAGACATAGAACTCGAAATCTGATTCTGTTTCTCCTTGCTGTACTTTTTAATCATATTATGTACAGTTTTCGACAGGTGAACATTGACGCATAAGCTTGATCTTGTCTTTTTTGCGTTGGGTCTGAGCCCAAAAATTACAAAAACCTTCATTTTCTCGGGAGAGACTTAAATATCGTCTTTGGAGTCGATATTTATCAATTTTATTTTAATGTACTTGTAAGGTAGGCAATTTAAATTCTTACTATTAAATCTCACACAAGCTTTGCGTCTGAACCAAACTAAAATGGTAAACCAAACTAAACCAAACTAAAATATTATAATAGATCCACACACAATATATGTCGGGATACAATTTCCACACACGATTCACGTCGGGATATGTGTAACATTAAGTCACAAATTAGTTGGTAGGTAGTTTGAAATCCTCAAAATAATTTCGGAGTAATTAATAATAAATCCACACACAATATATATCGGGATACAATTTCCACACACGATTTACGTCGGGATAATGTGTAACATTAAGTTACAAATTAATTACTAGGTAGTTTGAAATCCTCCAAATAATTCTCAAACACGCTTTGTCGGAGTATAAATAGCTAAAACTTTCGAGTGAATATTGAACATTAAAGAAGGTAGAAAATACTCAAATCTTACCTTGATTCCTTTGTCCGGAGATACTGTTGCGATGATTCTTCAGATGACGAACTTGATGAGACTATTTTTCTTCTATTTTGAATATCCTATACCTATACCTACACCCAATATTACAAATTAAATTAATTTAAAATATCATTTTAATTTTTGTTGGACGTGTGACTTGGACAACACAAAATAACGTAATGACACTAGGCGGGATTTGATAAAGCCCGGTGGTGTATTTGCTAGGAGGTTGGTAATACTGAGCGGAGGTAAAAAAGAATCTATTTTATCATAGTAAAATTTAAAAATAATAATAAAAATTTATATTTTATATATATATTAAATAACTCTAAATGTGTGATAAGGATAGCATAACATGGCGATCTGCTGCTTGTAAACAATAATCATCTTCGGGAAAGATGCGAAGTATAATCTTAAAATATCCACTGTATTACAATGAATTCAGAACAGTCATTTTTGCATTAATCTTTGGTAGGTACCTATCTATATTACAGACACAAAGATAAATTTCTAAAAAGTCAGAGATGCGTGACCGGGATCGAACCCGCGACCCCCCGAATACCCCTAGGTAGTCTCCTAAGACTGCAGTCCTAAACATGGCTATCACAGTTTTACTAGCTAGTATACTTGTTTCATTACTATAGTATAGTATATATATATAGTATATAGATAGGTAAGTTACCTATATATATATATATATAGGTAACTTACCTATCTACTAGTTGGCAACCATGGCTTCGTTCGCGTGGATACAGTTTTGATTATATCTCTGATTTTCCGGGATAAAAAGGAGCCTATGTAACTCTCCCGGTCCTCAACTATACCCATGCAAAAAATCACGTCGATCCGTTGCTTTGTTGTGGCGTGATTGAAGGACAAACCAACAAACAAACACACTTTCGCATTTATAATATTAGTAAGGATATTTAGGATTTAGTTTTAATTTTTATTATTAAAAACATTATATGTTTATTTATTGTTATTTATATTTATTGTTTTCCAGTAGGTGGTTAAAATAAACTTTCGAAAACTTCAGTTTAGGTAGTTCACCTAGTTTTTCCAAACTTCGGAAAATGATAATAGTTTTATTATTTGTCAAGACCCTGGTTTTGTACGAGTTCAATGGCCACTGTGCCTGCATATAGTGTGAGCGAGAAGGAGCGAGCGCGCCGAAAAATCCGTGCTTGCGCAAAAATATACCTAAAATCGACAACGAGCCGCACCGTAATGTACCCTTAATTATAATATTAGTTAGGACTTGTTGACCTTTGAGCGTTTTTTTTTCTTGTTACAGTTAGGTACTAAACTTGGGTGTATTTTGGAAATTCATACCTACTCAGGTCATTGTACTGTCAGTAACCATCAGTTTTCCATAAAATTTTATCTTATGACCCCGGCGGACACAAACAATTTCACCCTTCATTTAGTTCCAATTAAGGCCTCACATTTCTTAATCTCCTAAAATATGAAGTCGTTCCAACATCAAAGCAGACCGTTTCATAAGATTATTATTATATTAATTTATCTGAACGACTCTCAGGATAATAATTTATAATAATTCACGTTTAAAATTATTATCAGTTTTCTATAAGCTTCTATCTGCGTGACCCCCGGGGTCACGAACAAGGGTCGCTTTCAAGCTAGCGCCACACAGAATCCTTGTGCCTAATCAGTTAGATAATGTCCACTTAAAAAGCTGTAAAATTTTATGATTTATGCTCGAGATAAAATCATCTATGCATTATCTTATTTATTGGTCATCTATGTATCTACAAGTGTATTAAGTAAAACAGTAGGTACCTAAGGGCCAATTTCAAAATAAGTCTTTTTCTTATGCGAGCGTTATTTTAGCAGATTTTTTTTTTGTCTGGTGGGAGGCTTTGGCCGTGGCTAGTTACCAACCTACCGTCAAAGACGTGCCGCCAAGTGATTTAGCGTTCCAGCACGATGGCGTGTAGAAACCGATTAGGGGTATGTGAATTTACAGTTTACCCCTTACAAGTTAGCCCGCTACCATCTTAGACTGCATCGTCACTTACCATGAGGTGAGATCGCATTCAAGGGCTATCTTGTCATCGAATAAATAAAAAAAGATTTTCAGTACAAAAACGGTTAAACGTCAATCGACTTTTGATGAAATCGGCACGAGGTATGCATAATATTTTGGTAAGCTACTACATATTTTGTAAGTAGTGAAAGCCGATACATAGGTAAAAACTCGATAAGTCCGACTCGAGTTCGTGAATTCGAGTAACACTACGTTAGTATGTGTACTGGCTTGCCCAGTACAACAACACACATAATGGATATGTATAATACAGAGATCACTCACTTGTCCCGCCACACCGATGCCGATATAAGACTGAGACTCCCACCGCATGGTGGCTGCATTTATAGTAACAATACAGTTGTATTGTTACTATCTACCCACATCTAGAGTCTGATGTTACGCGTATAATATATTCGCTTACCTACAGACCTAGTACGGTACATCTCTTCCTTGTTTTAATTTTATTTTTCATATTGCTTGTCATGTCAGTGGTCATTTGACAAAATAGTAATATGGATAAATAATCCAATGTACCTAGTACGGGTACTACTATTACTTAACCAGATAGCTAGAAAGCCACTAACCTAATTACACATAGTCGCTTCTACTGTGCTCTCTTCCTTTTCCTTTTTTCCCCGAACTGAACTTATTCTAACAAAATCTCAAAATAAGTGATCTCAACCAACGAAAATATTTAATGGATCTATCTGAACACTAATTGCCTATAATTGCACTGATACAAATGTAATAATCTAAATCCGGAAGGAAAAGTTATTACCTACCAACTATGCCATCCGAAATCATTCTAAGATTAACCATTTATAAATGCAAATAAAGTTAAAACGTATTTATTGAAAACTACCTTGAATTCTTTGAGGAAGTTCTCTATCGGATAGAATTATGCCTAATTCAACCCAAGTACGTGAAATCTACAGAACGACCAATATTTATATTGACCTGGTCATAAATATAATCACACATAACGGCCCCTGTCCTCACATCCAACCAATTCAACCACAACACTTCAGACAAACCACCATCTGAACGTGAGGGCAACTATCAAACATATCCAAGAATTATTTAATCAATTACACTCATCTAAACCTCAGGGCAATATTCATTCGATCAGGGCGCGATTGCTATCACAACCCACCAATCAAATACAACGACCCAGACGCGGAAGCATCTAGCAGCTGAATGAGTCTCTTAGAGAGACCGAACTCGCATCGTCAAATCCGCTGTATTTATCCCCACGGCGCGCCGCCAGACCGGCGCCTACGTCATCAACAAAGTCAAACATCGATTTTATAAAACTACCTTCAATACATCGAAGTTGTATATCTTTACTATTCCAATATTTCGCTAATATTATATCGATTTCATTTTCGTTACAAAACAGATAGTTTGCAATTTTAAAATTCCATCATATTTAAAGCATGCCCCATTTAAAACCGCAGTGCTTTTTATACCCTGTGATTTAACGAAAATGCCCACTTGTCAATACTTTAAAATTCCATTTAAAACTAACGATATCTTGCCGTAAGGAAATATATCGGCAACTGAAAATAATCTATTTTAAATTTGATCCTGTCAATTGCATGTAACCCAAGCCCTACAGACTGATGTAAGCTGTATCTTGATAAAGGATAATGCCAAAAATTTATGGAACTTTAACCCTATTTTATATTGCCAATTGTTTACCTAAGTTTTAAAACTTCTAGAACTTGCGGCTTTTTTGACTAATTCAAAGTCAAAGTTAGACTTTTAGGTTATTATGAAACCAAAATCATGAATGGATGGTTTATACTACACGAACGAGATGCAGTATACGTAGACGTATGACACTGACAAATGACATCTTGACAATGGTGTTTCATTCAGAAAGCTAAAACAACAACAACAATGGCGTTTCATTACACGTTCCATTTCCTTTTCGTTTTCGTTTTTGATTTTTTTTTTAATTTTTAGCTAATGTGCAGTTATCTCATGTTCTAGTTCAAACCGACCAGTTGCCCATAATTGGGTGCACAATTAGAACGTTCCTGCAAGCGTAGTTAAATTATTTTTTTTTCCCCGCAGTTATTTGTGCAAACACCTTTAAAAGCAGGCCGGCAGGCAGGACGGTAAATGAAGTTTTTTTGAGAAAACCAACTACACTGCTCCAACTTAAATTTTTGATCACAATCACAAAGACAAAGACTATTCTTTTTTTTTTTTTTTTTGTAACCAAAGACCCCACACTAACACTACCTGCATCATTCATTCAACTCGTGTTTTTTTTTTTTAATTTTAAATGATGTAATTTTGTGATCTTGTGATTTGAAATAAAAATAAATGTCAAACTCGACGTTTATAAAACTGACACCTACACCCAGAAAACATTTGATTACTGATTTTAACATTTTATTATTCATTAATATAGGTAGCTAATTGGCACAAGCTTTTTAGTGCTAATAAAAATACCAGCTAAATTACCATAGTACTGGGTGCCTCTAACCATCATTTTCCGAGTTTGTTATTATTTAAGTTTCCTTTGTAACACTGATTGTAACCGCTTCCTAGAAGCGGGGATTACCTAACATTTTAATAGCATTTTTTTCCAGTCCCTGATTAATATAGAACACTAATATTTTAATATCAGATCCAGGGATTAGTTTGAACGAAGTTTTCTCTAAAACCTATTTGGTTTTATTTAGCCAATTATACTCGGCTAAAACCAAGATGGTAATATTTATACGATTGAGGTGCGATTGCTATCGTATCTACTCAATCATATCATATACCTAACATGAAAGTTACTAATCACTTGAAACATATCATCGTAATATCAGGTCAGTATTGTTGAGCCACTAACTTCTAAAACAATATGACACAATACAAGGTCTATGACTATGAATAATATTATTCTTTTAACTAGATTTGGACTTTTACTTTTTACTAGATTGGCCACTGTGCCAAATACCCGTGGGACCCAATCATATGATGGTCCTCCTGACCGAATTCGGCCACGAGATCAGCCATCTGCGCGGGAGATATTATAGTGCACAAGTATTTGCGCAGACACAAGTGCACTCTCTATTCCCTCACTCTCATAGTCCGATGGGACGGGGGAAAATCGACCCGACCGGAGAGAGATCAGGCGCAGGACCGACAGTTTTACGTGCTCTCCGAGGCACGGCATACATACTGAGTTGCCATGGCATCGGTCATCCTCAGATCGCCCCGATCCATGCATCTCTTTTTTTTTTTGTTAGGTATCGACTACCTTCGCCGGTACAGTTCCGATTTTCATCGCGAACTTACCAAATTTCCTTTTTTTTTTTTTACTAAATTTCCTTTTTTTTTTTTTACCTTGCTGGTACAGTTCCGATTTGCATCGCGAACCTACCAAATTTCCTTTTTTTTTTTTTTACTAAATTTCCTTTTTTTTTACCTCGCTGGTACAGTTCCGATTTGCATCGCGAACTTACCAAATTTCCTTTTTTTTTTTACCAAATTTCCTTTTTTTTTTACTAAATTTCCTTTTTTTTACCTCGCTGGTACAGTTCCGATTTGCATCGCGAACTTACCAAATTTCCTTTTTTTTACTAAATTTCCTTTTTTTTTACTATCGGTATCGACTACCTCGCTGGTACAGTTCCGATTTGCATCGCGAACTTACCAAATTTCCTTTTTTTTTACTAAATTTCCTTTTTTTTTTTTTACTATCGGTATTGACTACCACGCTGGTACAGTTCCGATTTGCATCGCGAACTTACCAGATTATTTTTTTTTTTTTTTTAGGTACCGTTCGATTTCTCGAACTACCTCCGTTACATTTGTAAAATCAATGCACATAATAGGTGACATAATAATCATAATAGGTCCAACATGTTCCGCCAAAGGCATATCCAACTATTTAACAATAAGAATTGTAATTAATATTTTTATTTCGTCTCAGAAAGAATGACAACTATACTCATCTAAATGGAATCTAAAGGCTAACTGGACAGGCTTTAAAAATGGTATTAGTATGTATTCAAATCATAATAAATTTAGTCACCATTATGTACACCGATCAACAAATTTCGTGATTTTATGCTAGTGCGTATACGGAATCCACAAAACCTTTACACATCTACATTTCTTTGCGTGGGTCTTAACCTACAGCCCCTTCATCTTAGTCTTAAACCACGGCGCTTGTGGTCTTTTTTTTTTAAGGACACTATTAAAACAATAACACGTCTAAGTTTCTAGATCTGGCCCGCCAGAGTATATTATACACTGGTTTGCTATTCGTACCTTAAGCAATTTTACGAGTGTTACCGACCGGAACTAACCATTAGTTGCCATGCCACACTAGTCCCGTCAGACACATATATCACATTCGGATTACAGACAGTTCCAGACAGTCTGATTATTTACAATTTACCATAATGAATAATAAAGAACCGATCTTATTTTGTTGTTGGCATTTAGAACAACAAAAAACGCATCCAAATTCATAAACGGAGTAGAAATCACAATTTACCCTACCAAAATCTTTGAATATGGATCCGTTCATTTCCATAGTATCGATTGAATTCTACATTTATGTTTACAACAAAATAACGCTTTACTGGAATAAGGTAACGCTTCTTTAGGTACCAATATTACAAGACCGACATTAGGTTCAAATAAATTTTACTGCAACGGCATTATTCATAGCGAATTTAGCTTAATAAGCCATAACTTCACTTTCATTATACTATCACGAATAGGTAAATTAAAAGTATTGACACACATGCATTGCTAGCAATAATTAAATAATAAAATTTTGTTCGATTACTTTGATCCTGGCAGGGTCGCCACTTGTACTGGCTTGCCCAGTACAACAACACACATAATGGATATGTATAATACAGAGATCACTCACTTGTCCCGCCACACCGATGCCGATATAAGACTGAGACTCCCACCGCATGGTGGCTGCATTTATAGTAACAATACAGTTGTATTGTTACTATCTACCCACATCTAGAGTCTGATGTTACGCGTATAATATATTCGCTTACCTACAGACCTAGTACGGTACAGTATGAAACATCGACCATGGGGCTTGTTTGGGGCCAAGCCAACAAAATGGACTTCTTCAGCACATACTTGATTATTATTAAAGGGAATTCCGGGCAAAGCGGACATCTTAACTTTTCACAGGCGATGGGAAGAAAATCAATAGACACAAATAAAATAATTACAAAATTGACGATCCGCTGATTGATTTACTATGGGAGGTCCACATTTGTTTTTCATATTTCGACCCATGTTTCTTGGGGAAAGTTGTTCAGTTTCATGAGCACATTTCGTAGCTCTCAGGAACGACAGGGGTTTTGTTACATCTATATATATAAAATTCAAAGTCCTGACTGACTGACTGACTTACCTACTGACTGAGATATCAACGCACAGCCTAAACTACTGAAGTTAGAAACTTGAAATTTTTACAGTTGGTTCCTTTTATGACGTAGGCGCACACTAAGAAAGGATTATTGGAAATTCCACCCCTAAGGGGTTTAAATAGGGGATGGAAGTTTATATGAAACTCCGTCATTTTTCAAGCTGTTTTCATCAAAGTTGGTATTTGAGCTTTCAGTTAAAAATAAAAAAGTACGTGTGTCACAGTTTTTGAAAATTCCACCCCAAAATCTAATTCCACGCGGACGAAGTCGCGGGGGCAAAAGCTAGTATTGTATAAAAAAATTTTAATAGGTATAAGTAATTTAAAAAAAATTAGGTAACATCAATAGGAGCTTAGGTGCTTACTTTACTTAAAATTATTAATTTAAGAATTATTATAGAGTAAGTTAAGGAAAAATTACCAAAGCGACCTACAAAATATTATTATTATAGATTCAGGACCACGATTGCCTGAACCATCATGTTTCATGTTTTAAGAACATAACGAAAAGAAGGTCAATCAATATAGGAAGACAAACCACGCGCAGCCAAACCAAACTAGGCATAGACTGTTGTCACACAAAGCACGTAAGGTCTCACTTCAGTGCACTAAATGCATCTAGGTATTGTGCTAGATGCTCGCCGCTGATACTAGATATACCTACGTGATGACTTCCATCTCCTTTTAAGTCTTGAGATGAATACGTCCACGTCACTTATAATATTTCCGTGTTTTTCTTTCACATTTTTCAAACTCCTATTTTACCCCCTTAGGGATTGAATTTTCAAAAATTGTTTGTTGAATTTTCAAAAATTGTCTGGTGGGAGGCTTTGGCCGTGGCTAGTTACCACCCTGCCGTCAAAGACGTGCCGCCAAGCGATTTAGCGTTCCGGCACGATGGCGTGTAGAAACCGATTAGGGGTAATGGTTGAATTTACATTGCTATACCCCTTCCAAGTTAGCCCGCTACCATCTTAGACTGCATCGTCACTTACCATCAGGTGAGATAGCAGTCAAGGGCTATCTTGTCATCGAATAAACAAAAAATCCTTTCTTAGCAGATACGTACCTACCTACGTCATAATAGCTAGAAAATAAAAATGCACTTCAAACAAAGTTGATTTTTGACTAGAAATTTTCTATGTTTTCCTTCATGGGCAGACCTATATTTAATTTTACTGAAAATGAACTATATACCCCGCCCATTTCCGCTTCAGTTTCGCGTCTCGTTGAGCTATGTCGATGACTGATGCTCCTACGGATCTCCTTTCTGATTTGATCTCGCAGGGATACTCCGAGCATAGCTCTCTCCATAGATCCTGCGCCTTCTTATAAGGCCTATAGTTAGCAACCATCTATGATCCATGTCATTACCTACTGGCAACACGCATATATACTTACCTAATTATAAAAAACCTTCACCCGCACCGGTTCGCGGCGACCTTGCCTAAAAACAGAGAAGCAGACGAGACGAGCTGACTCCTAGAACTAATATCAATTGCAAATTTAAAGGAAGCATAACAATGCTAATAAGCAATGTGAATTCTCATTGCGTGCGTCGAGTTCGATACAGTTTCGTTGGCCGAAATCTCGTACCGCGAGGCGTCGATTGGCGATCGTCGGCGATCGTGGGCTGAATAAATCGGACAACAATCGAGCCGACCCGGACATAGAGTCAGCTGTTGTGTTATCTTCAAACCAAAGTACGTGTGTCTTACCATCAACGCTGACGCAGCGGAGAAAGAAGATATAAAAATAATTAAGTTTATTTCGATTAGGTACTTGAAGTAATTATCTCGTCGTCATTAAGATATACAAATAACTAAAATAGTTAATATGAAATATATTTTGATCATTTATACACGGTGAAATTTTACTCTCCGTAAACCCTGAAGGAGGTGAATGTGTTCATGAAACTGAACAACTTTCCCCAAGGAACATAGGTCGAAATATGAAAAAAAATTTTACATAGGCAAGTAGGTACACTTTGTAACTTTTTCAAGTAAATTATCACACTGCACTATTCTCGTATGTATGTCTGTTAACTTTAATTTCTTCGATATTGAATGTGGCTACTTATGGACAACCGAGTACCTCATCCTTATTAAAATAAATCTGCTTAAAGCAGAGAAGCATAATGTCCGCCAGAATTAATGTCTAGGATAGCCAACAACGATGATGATTATTATCATGATGATGGAAAATCGGTCCTACCTACTTAAGTCATATTTAAAACACCTTTCAAGGACGTTCGCAGGATAGTCTTTCGCTGTAAACTTGTTGTACGCCCACGAGAATAAAAATGCACTCAACTTAGTCGAGCAAGAGCGGTGACACAGGCCACAGCTTAAGAATTTCGTAAGAGACGTTTCATCAGTGATATCAACGGCGAAAACGTTTTACAGAATAACAAAACAGAATCTAAGAATGATGAGCTTAGCGTTAAATCCGCAAATTTAGCAATAAACCCTGCCGTTTTAATGGGTCCATGTAAATGCTGGCGACGTACTGTGATGGATTACGTTGTAACTTTAAACTTAGTTTTTTTTTGTCTTCATTTGTATTATTTTGCCTCAATCACGTATCTTTTTATTGCGTCTTTATTTTCGTTTAAACATCAATCTAGCGTCTAGAAGTTAGAATAAAGTCACATAATAATAAACAAGATTCGGTTAAAATTTTAATGAATTAAACTAATTAATGTCTAATTAGAAACGCCAACAAACTCTGTATTAATTTAGATTACAACATTATTTGCTTTTAATGATTTTATATTCCTTTATAAATGATTATAAATTCTTTTAAAAATATTATAGTTATTATAAATTTCCTATAGTAATTATATCATTTCTATTGGTAATTTAAATTAATTCTGGAATTATTAATTAGGTATTGAACTTATTTGACCTTCATGTGTTGTAATTGTTACCTAGATGAGATTTCTGAAAAAAAAAAGAAAATTTGAGCCGTCGTTGAATCTTGAAGCGTTCATTTTCTTTTAATAAGTATAGAAATACTCCATGCGCTAGGCCGTACTTTGGCCTTAGCGCACTGCCGTGCGCCTCGATATGAGCTATGTTAAACATAACCAGTATTCCTCTTTCTCCTCCATTCGCTTAGTTGAACGGGTTTAAAACAAGTGACCATAACGGGAAGGTGATTGAGACACCAATGCATTAAGTCTAGACAGATTGATTTTAAAAGGAATAAATTGGGAACATCACGAGGATATTGATACCTACTGACACCTACTGAGATTTTTAGTCATTTGGTGATAGGTGTCATGTCCACAGTAGCCCATCCGATAGTCTGATTAAGTAGTTTATTGTACATTCCTTAAAATAGTACTGCACCCACCGGGAATAATTATTATTTTAATTACTCTCTCATGAACGCCTCTAGGCGTTGGACTTATGTCCCCGCGCAAGCTTAAAAACCTATCTTTGTCTCGTAAGAGTACCTTCACACGTCATTTCCAAAATTAAATTTAAAAAAATTAAGATAGACCTCTGAGCTGTATGGGCGCTCATACAATTTAGAGGTCTAGCTTAATTGGTGTTTTCCCACAACCACCAGCCCCACGGGTGCGTCAGCTGACGCTCGGTTCATTTGAGAGTCAGCCGAGATCTATTGAAAATGATAGCAATCGATCGGAATGAAATCACTAGCTAAAATGCAACGCTACCTCCCGGACCATATTATTTAAATTTGTCTTAATAACGTAGTAATAAAAGTAAGTAGGTACCACTGTTTATTAACTTTATAAAGTTTTTGTTATGGAGTTGTCAGAAAAACAAATCATCCATCGGACATCGCGTGCGTTTAAGCGATACTCATAATCGTAATTGCCGCCATTTGCAAGTGCTGTGCCGATACTGTGTTCAATAATTAATTTTGAGTAAGTAAGCAAATATTTTCAATACATATCTCAGATTTGTAAAATTAATTAGTTATTGTCACGCTGACTTAGTGTCTACTAGCTGATACACATGACTTCATACGCGTGGATTGAGGTTTTTTTTGGAGTCTCGCAGGAACTCTTATTTTCCGGGATAAAAAGTGTGTGCTATTCCCGTTTATAATCTAAATCGGTGACAAATTTCAGCCAAATCGGTTTAGTCGTTGCAGCGTGATTGAGTAACAAACATCCACACATCCATCTAAACTTTCGCATTTATAATATTAATAGGATTACGATAAAAATCAATTGCTGTTCGTTAGTCTGGCCAATACTCAAGATTGGCTTGGCCGATTTCAATATATTTTTTTGTTTTGTAGGAGTGATTTAAAATAAAAAATAAATGAATATCCATAATTAATTTGACACACATTCCAAATTGATCCATAATAATGAAAATGACATTTGTATAGGGACAGCAAACCCAGTGTTAATCATAGATAGAGATCAGTGGTGCGAAGTGTGATAATAGGATTATTTAACATTCCAATTAAATATGTAGAGGCACAGATCTAAATCTGTGTGTAGAGGTATATTCTCTCTTCTACGACCTCAAGCAGGTATAGTAAGTTTATCTCACGAAGTTACGGGCGCTTCACTTGTGGTTGTGGTCGTGTACATGCACATTGCGTAAGTGTGCATGCCTCTCAGGAGCATAGGTGGGAGCGGTCAGGCGCGAGCAAGCTCTCGCTCACACTTACACAGATACGACACACACACAACCATGGGCCACGCGCCATCGTGAATTGCAAGAACTTCTAGTATACAATGTACGTACATGTCACATCACTGTCTATCTTTTGTTTTATTTATCTATTTATCTTTTGTTTTATTTTGGATCACAAAAACTCTAATCGGCTAATTTTCACTATCGTACACCGGTAGCGCGTGACACGCAAGCTCCATTAGTTCTTTAGGGGTCCATTGTCAAACTTTAAAATTGGATTTAGCTTCTCATCAAATGAGGTCATGGCTTTATTACTGGAACCTCGTGTCTTCCTATTTATTACTGCTATAATTATTATAATTAGTCTTCATTATGCATTAAGTTTTTGAAGAGATTATAGGTACAAGCACGGTAAGCCCAGGCTAAATTGTAGACAGACTTCAAAAACTGGTAGGTATTAATTAGGTAGTAAGTAGGTATACCAGAGGCAACATCTATGAAGTGTACCTGGTACTTCCAAATAAATATTGTAGTTAGGTAGGTATAAGAAATGTTACGATAAGCGAAGTATAAAAAATCGAGAATCAGGGTGCTTTTCTGTATTGAGAAAATAATAAGTCTATGATTGTGAAATATCAGAAGACTCTTATATTAACATCTTGGACTCTTATATTGGCATCAATTGGACCCTCCATACAAAATTGACGATTAGCTGATTGATTTACTATGGGAGGTCCAAAATTTTTTTTTTCATATTTCGACCTGTGTTCCTTGGGGAAAGTTGTTCAGTTTCATGAGCACATTCACCTCCTTCAGGGTTTACGGGGAATAAAATTTCACCGTGTATATTAGCTTTTGATGTCCGACGACATCAGACAGCCGCAGGGAGCCATTATAGATGGCCATGCAAGAGACCTTTGTCTAGCCGTGGACAAAGAAGTGGAAGAAGGAAGTCAGTTACAAATATAATATCCTTGGTAAATATAGCTACTGAACCCTAACCTACTGCGTTTAAGAGTCTTGGCCGTTTTTTTTTGGTTTTTCTCACACCCTACTTGACATTCAAGCCGTCCGTCCTGTCGCCTTACGTGGAATGATTGGGCCAATTTACGAGAATCGGTGCCGGGGCTTTTTGGACAGATTAGCTGTAACTGCGTCTCTAGGACCACTTCTTGCGATGGATCGTATAATTGTATTTACGAGTATGTGTCTTTTTAACCGACTTTAAAAAAAGGAGGTTATCAATTCGACATGTATGTACGTAATATTACAGGAAGTGCAAAATATTCACATAAATATCATGATTGATCTACCTCCAAACAAAACAATTCTTCAAAACAGGGCTTCCAAACAAAATATATGTATGTATGTTTGTCCACGCATTTCTTCAAAACTACTAATAGAATCATTTTAAAAACACGTAACTCTGAAAAGTCCGAAATGCGTGTCTGGGCTCGAACCCCGGATCCTCCGAAAAGGAGGCAGATACTTTCACCGCTAGGTTATCACCACTTGATGCCGCGTGTGTTCTATCATCATCATTATTAGCAACGCATCAATGACTCACTACGCAAGTCTCCTCTCAAAGAAGTGTTATAGGCCATAGTCCATCACCCTGGCCCAATGCGAATTGGCGAACTTCACAAACCTTCGAGAACATTACGGAGAACTCTTAGGCGTGCTGGTCTGGTGTGTTCTATGCTTAAACCTACTTTGTAAGCATTACCTACTGATTGCTGAGTAAACGGGATGTGTGTAATTGGTGTAATTAAATATATCGATAACATAAAGTCGGGGCGTTTAAGTCAATTTTCCGAGCCGCCATGTCACCGGCCGCGGCTACCAAAAAGTCGGAGCTGTAACTCATAAGTTCATGTCGCGACGCATTCTTCTTTGCTCGGTTCGAATCCCGATTCCTTATACAGGATGCTCTTTAAAGTTTGCCACTATTATTTATTTATTTTTATTTTTCCTGTTTGGATTATAAATTGTACATAATCCGCATGGTATTAAGTACTACTTAGGTACATGTTAAAAATTAAAAAGTTCTCGATCTATTTTGTTCTCTACAAAGAAATATAGAGCTTAATAACATAGGTTAAAGACTACAGATGAGTTTTATTAGGTACCTAATGCTTACCTATTTAGCATTTCAATACTTATCAATAAGAAATACAATAATATATTAAATAAAAAAACCAACGCCTCATACAGCGCCAACCACAAAAAACTTCTTACGGGGTTAACAAGAAAAAAGTTTACCAATTTAGTCATTAAAATTGGCTCAATCGTTTAGGCGCTATGGTAGAAAATATTATGTAAATAACGTACAATATGCATAAATAGACTACTAAGATCATAACCCTTCCTTTTAATTTTGCCGTTGTCGGGTAATAAGTAGCACCCTGTACCATAAAAGTTGTGTCCGTGGCGCCGTCTGTAAATTCCCTGCCGGCCGCGATGCCCCGATAGGAAGCCTATATGTATTATGTATAACAAATGGGAGACATCCAAAATAAAGCAAAGCTCCCTTGGCCCTGAATTCGTGGGGCCACTCCACGTGGATGCATTCCCGACGTTTTGTAACGCCGCCATCTTTTTTCTTACATTGGCGCGCGACTAAAATCGTACCGTATCGATTTGATTTTTCGCCACACTACTTGTTTACATCATTCCTTCACTGAACTAAATCGATTTGTCTTAAAGTCGTACCATCTCAATAATAGTACTACCTATGTAATAAAAGTATGTTCTTCAAAATTCGCTTTATAAGTTACAACTAAGTATTTAATAATAGTAACTTTAGTAACTAATGCTGAGATCTATAGAGCGTGCTTTGAATTAACTCAGACTTAAGGTAGAGTTAAAATGAGACACAAATATGCTCTGACACAAATCTGTCTCGTTTTAACTCAGGCTTGAGTCTGAGCAAAGTGAGAGTGCGAGCTATAGATTTCAGTCTAAGGCTAATCTATAGAGCGTGCGCTGGCTCAGTTCAGACTCAAGATAGAGGTTAAAACACAGACATGCTCTGACATAAATCTATCTCGTTTTAACTTTGACTTGAGTCTTGAGCAGAGTGAGAGTGCGGTCTATAGATTTCATTTGGCCTAAGACTCAATGACAAAGTTGCATGGAAGCAAATGGCTTTGTTTCAGCTGTCCATGAGATAAGTAACACTTTTTTTTTTGAAAAGAGTAACTGCTCAGTTTCTTACTTTTAAGCAAAATTTGTTTTCGATGGTACTCATGACTTTACTTTATTGGTACTCAAGAGAGCCACAAGTTGCCGTACATGAAATAAATAATTTTTATTTTGATCTTTTTTGAATTTTACCTTGATTCAGGAACATGTTTTTTTACTTAAATTTGATTGTATATTGATTTGTTGATTGGTATGTTGATTTTGGATAGTTACGATAATACTACCTACTTTCCTCTTAATTGGTGTGTCTTTTGAATTGATAATCGTGTAGTTCAGTAGCTCTAATTACTATGCAGTTAAATATGCTGTTACTACAGTATTTTAAAGTCGATTATCGACTACGAGTCTACTGTCTACCCGTCACGTCGAAAGTTTCACATCACTAAGGCTAATAAGAAAACGCATCACGTATATGGAGCGGCACTCGAATGTGTATCACCGAATTTTGGCTAATTGTTTACTTTTACTCCTAATTAAATTGCCCGAACAATTAATCCCATTACATTGAATTGCTGAGAAACTATTTGATTCAATTCT
Source organism: Hipparchia semele (assembly GCA_933228805.2). Taxonomy (NCBI): domain Eukaryota; kingdom Metazoa; phylum Arthropoda; class Insecta; order Lepidoptera; family Nymphalidae; genus Hipparchia; species Hipparchia semele. The sequence continues at coordinate 3,364,608 of OW121719.1, forward strand.
AGAACTTTCATTGACGTTCTCGTAATCTCAATTTATATGCAACTAGCTGAACTCAAAAAAACAACTTTGCAATAAATTAGGTTGAGTTACACATGTTGTAGTTAACATAACGTAAGTGTCACGGTTTTTTACGTTACGAATTGACAAAGACGAATTAAAAAGCTCAGTTTTTATTTGTCTTTCCATCAAATTAGTAATTCCAGACGATGCCATACAAAAAGCTTTATAAACATTATATTTAAATACCATGTTTAATCGCAGAAAATATACTTCTTTGTGCACTTTTTCAGATATTTAACGTCTACTTGGCAATTTAGGGTTGTCACAACATTACTTTGTGTTGTGTCGACTTTTTCATTCCGAGTAATTTATATAAATCGCCACGGTTGTTTCTATATTTAAAACTGAAGTGAAAACAGCAAGTTTTAAACTTATTTCCATCAATTGTATTAACAATTCCACTCATGATAATATTAAGTGTATGATATGAATTTCAGATATTTAACGCCGCGTGCATATACGCAAGTTGACAAGTGAGGGTTGTCACAATATTCCTTGATGTGTCAACTTTTTTCAATGAAATATTCAGGGTATTTTATATTGGTTTTATTTACTGCCGCTGTTAACATACATCGACAATTTGTTTTCTTTAAAATGAAGTTAAAATCGCAAGTTTTGTACTTTTTCCTATTTCCATAAATTAGCAATACCACATAGTATCGCTGATTTTCTGCAACGATGCCTTAACTTAAAAATTGATAGTGATTTTGACTTCTACTGTAGAAAGTTACTGTAGTTTTTTTTATTTGTATAGATATCAATTTCTTTTGGCTTTTCAGATATAGTACGTTTATCTCACGAAGTTATGGGCGCTTTAGTTGTGGTTACGCCGTGTACATGCACATTGTGTTAGTGTGCGTGCCTGTCAGGAGCCTACACCGGCCTCTCACTCACACTTATATAGATACGGCACACACAACCATTAGCCATGAGCCCTCGTGAAATGAAAGAACTATACTTTAAATTGCGTATGTAATTAATACACAATATACGCAACTTATCGATTTAGGGTTGGCCCAGCATTCCTTGACGTGTCGACATTTTTTAATGAAACGAGTCAAACGTTTTGAATAATTATTCGTTCGTTATCGCGACATCTATTTCTGGGTCGATCGCCGGAGCGACGGGCGACATGACAGCGACAGCTTGTCGCTGTCGAGTTTTTCTCGCGATTAATCGACACTTGTCGCTGTGCCACCGACACGACGCGGGACTTTTGATACGACCCGCGTTTTTAAAGAAGTTTTTTATTATTATTTCGAACTTGCATGACCGATGACAGGCTCTTTTATGGATGGCGTTTGGGATGGGAATAATGAACAGTGTGGTTGAACAATTTTTTTTTAGAATTTATAATGACCTTAAATTCGTGTTAAATGTTAGTAGCGGTATTGTAGAGAAAAATATTTTACTTTGAACTTTTAAAGCAAATATCATAATACAATATAATATAAATATTATAATATAATATAAACCTAAGATGGTAATGTTTTCGTCTAGATGCTTTTATGCTTTAAAAAAAATTATTAAGGCTTAAATAACAAATAAATAAGTAATCAAAGGCGATTGTGACCATCACACTGATGCAATCATTTATTTCTATGGCTCAGTTACCGACACAAGGAGAGAGTTTGTAGGTATATTTTGTGTGTGTATGTTTGTTATTCTTTCACGCAAAAATTACTGCACAGATTTGGCTGTGGAAGTTAGATAGCTCATACCCAGGTTTAACATATAGACTACATTTTATCCCGGAAAATGAAGGACTTCCCGCGGAAATCAAAACACTTTAAATTCAAAATTTTCAAAATTCAATTTTTTTTTATTTCATGTAAGCCAACTTGTAGCTCTTATGACACGTGATAAATCTACCACCGGTTCGGAATGCAGATTCTGCTGAGAAGAGCCGGCAAGAAACTCGGCAGTTGCTCTTTTCAAAAAAAAAATAAAAAATTACAACAGGTAACAAAACTATGCTATGTATACAGTGCTTCCACCATGAAGCTTCAAAAATGCATACGTAGGTACATATTATAATCCTATACATGTATTTATCGAACGAAGTCGCAGGCAGCATCTAGTGTAGGTACCTAATAGTGTAGGTAATGTATAATCGTGGGCGAAAATTGTATTCGAGAAACTCTTGTGTCACCTTAGACAAACTCTGACAACTTAGACAGTTGTTCTCAATAGGAGACGAATGTGTTTCTTCCCATGTCAATCAATAACACAGGCCTGCGAAATTTAACTTTTTTTTTCCCCTTTCAATAATTATGTTATTTTTTTAAATATCCAGGCATGGTAAACTAAAATACATCTTTGATTTTTTTCTAGCACGTCGAGATTTTTTTTTATTGATGACATCAGATGACATGCATATTTTAGGTTATTTTAACAAACTTCATGAAAAAACAAAAATTAACGAATTAAAAATTTAAAAAACCGACAGTATTATTTAAAAATAACGCTAAAGAGACTAAATAAATCAAAAAGACTTATTATTTCTTTTTCTACTTCTTTCAAAACTCCTATTTCATCTTTTTCTCTTATGCTTTCTATCAGGTTTATTTCTCTTCAATATCTGGCAGTAGTCTGCCATCATGTTTGGGTTCCACCTTCCTTGGTATCTGCTCTGAATGACCTTAATATCTTAGTAGAAGCTTTCACCTTTTTCTTTACCTACAGCTCCAAGATTCTCAGGAAAGGGGTCAATTTGAGAATGCAGAAAATGTAACTTTATACTCATATTGCAACCCACTTTATAAAAGTTGCTGAGTAAAATACTCACTATATTGTCATAATTTGGGCTTTTACTGTTTTCTAAAAAAAATTTACTACATCTTTAAGTGAATTCCAAGCATTATCTTTGATTTTATTCAAGATTTTTGCAAAGGTAGCGTCTTGCATGAGCTTCCCTATTTCAGACCCAAGAAAAATGCCTTCTTTGATCTTGGAATCCGATAAATGCTTAAAAACACAAAGGTAATTAACACAGATACCATCTTTAACTAGTGCGTTTAAAAATGGCTTTATAATACCTAAGTTAATATGAAGTGGAGGTAGCAGAATTAAATCACAAAACTATCGTATCATCATATTTACCTATGTATGTTTGTTACTCAATCACGTCGCAACGACTGAATCGATTTGGCTGAAATTTGGCACAGAAATAGATAATAGTCTGGAATAACACATAGGCTACTTTTTATTCTGGGAAATAAGAGAGTTCCCGCGGGAATAAAAAACCTTAATCCACGCGAACGAAGTCGCGGGAATCATCTAGTAGTTGATACATATGTACTGTAATATGATTTCAATCACGACAAACAATGACTTATGAGGGTAGGTGAATATTTAAATGTCATCAATTCTCCAAGCATGCACTATTATTAAAGAAATTGGAAGTTAACGCTAGTAATGCGCGGTAATACTAAGAAAAATGAAAATTCATTTTCTCAGAAAACTTACGTGATGGAATTTTTTTATTATTTTTTTCGTAGCTTAGTAACTAATACCTAGCCAAATTGCTAATTAGTTTTTAAAGGGGAAAACCATCGCAGGCCTGTGTAATCTATAGAAATAATCTGTAGAAATTCAAAGAGTTACAATTTACATAGAGCGACTGTAACGAGGCCACCTCCGAGGCGTCGCGAGTCGAACTACTCCGCTTTGGCTTATCTTTGTTCCGTACAAAAAGGTGTAGAGTCGACTAACCAATATTTTAAAAGTAACTTCCAAAAAATCTGATTCTCAATTCGTCGGAATCTTTTTATTTTTATTTTTAATGTAACCCCCCGATTACTCGAAGACGCCTGGGCCGATTTGGAAAATTCTTTTTTTGTTTGAAAGGTTATACTTCCCAGGTGGTCTCATTATCATCAGGTCAGGATCTTATGATGGGATCCTGGAGAAATCGAGGGAACTCTTCAAATTTTATAGACACAATTGATATAGGTACTTTGAAGTGGCGTTTGATGTCGGTTTTGTTTTTTTTTTTTTCAAAAGGATTTTTACGTTATATTATTTGTATCTCTACTATTCACCCATAGAGTAAATAGACTCGCCATTCCATGTCCCTGAAATTTTGAGGTCCTCCCGCCGCGTTACTTTTTTTTTTTAACAATAAACAACACACATAAAACAATTCATAAAATCATTGATCATGCATTTATAATAGTCCATTTAAAAACATCTACTCATTCATCTGCTAGGTGTAGACTTGTTCTCAAACTGTTCTATATTTTACTTGTATTATATTTTGCAAAATAACCTCAATAACAAACCCAAATAGTTTTCAGAAAATAGTAAAAATTAAAAACGTGCATTGCAATTGAGGAGCTCCTCCTTTTTTGAAGTCTGTTATTAAAAATTAAAAGGTGGCGTAAACATAAAAACGGTTACGCAGACTCCCTATTTATACGTACTGTATCCATGTCCGTCGTGGATAAAAATATTATGATAAAAAAAAACTACTCCTTAGGTTTCTCTGTCGATTAGCCGGGCTACCGTCAGGCGGTACGGACTTCGATAAGAGAAACGAGATGTCGCTGTTTTTTGTTAAACGTTATTTATACCTTTTTTATTTCTTTTGTATCTCAAACAACGCGCCGACTTTTGTCTTAAATCAAACATCACGAGCCGTTTTTAATTTTTGAGAAAAAAAATCGGTGATTGTCTCTGTAATAGGCTATTAAACGAAGGGAAGGAACGTTAATTTTTGAACAGATTTTTTTCTGAATAGAGTCGCTGTTATGACTTTTTTTTCTTACTTTTTTTGCGAATATTTATAAAGTTTTCTCTGTAATACGATAAGTTAACGTTTAACTTGTACATGTATTTGTAACGAACATTTAATATGATAAATGATTTAATATGATGTATAAAGTATTCATCTCTATGGTCTATTAACTGAGTACCTACACAATAAGTAAGGAAGATAAGAAATATGTAGATAAGTAGCTATTCATTATTTAAACAGGCAAACAATCGCCTAGGTGCAATTTTAAACAGTATAACAGTAGAGTCAGTTTAAAGTGCCACTTTAGAGTGTTCAAAGGCATCAGTATAACACATCACGGAACAAAATTGGCATGCAATGCTGCAATTGAGGTATTATGTGGCAATAAACATAGTAACGACTTGCATACGTGTTCAGTGCGCAGTTACACGGTAATCTGGTGTCAGACACTGTTAGTGGCGGTTGGCGTGCTACTTTGAAAAATTATAACTCGTTGCTCATAATGCACTTTTTCAAAGGAGTTCGAAATAAGCTTCGAATATTAACACCTAAAGTCTGATTTTTAATTCGGTGGAATTCTGACACTTGTCATTTTATAAATCGAGCGAGTTATTTGTATGAAAAACAGTATTACCACCTGTAGTTCGATTTTACCCCAAACTATCTGTCAGGCATTTGTCATAAATATCTATGTGCGGCAATTGATATTTATTTTTCTAAGTTTAAATTTGATACCTTTTTTGTGGGATTTTTTAAATCTCTGGTAACATTAAGATATGTCAGAATTCCACGCAATTAAAAATCAGACTATAGTCTATGGTACTTGCATGGCCGCCATCTTGAATTTTCACATAAGTGATGTGACTGAAAACTATTTAGGCATATCGATAGAGGGATATCTGATTAAAATTTTAAACTAATTTGAGAATTATGGCGTAGTAATATCGGTGTTTATTGTTAGGCTAATAAATATGAACTAGTATTTGAATATGGATTCGTTCATTCACATTCACTCATTCATTACTTTTCTGTTATACAATAATAGGTCTTGTAGTAACAAAAAGGCCAAGCCACATATTTTGACTACGGACTTTGTAGAATTTGTAGAGTAAGAAGCTTGGCTCTACATGAGATCTGATAACTTTTTGACAATGTAAGTCATAAGGTCTCGTCTTTGCAACATTTTTGTTTTTGGTGGGATAAATATGTCTTTGTGGAGTCCAAATGTGCTTGATTGAATGTCTTGGTGGGAATGTGATGTTAGGCGTGGCCGCTACCCCATCCTTACCGCTTTACCCGGCTGGCGGCAGATTTGAGTTAACGCACTTATAGAGTTGAAAGAATCCTTAAATACAACAACAAACTTACTTAATAAATAATTATTTATTTATACTTGTTATTTCGCATGTTGATTTCACCATTACCAACATTTCTTAGAAATTTAAACAATTGCCACAATCGACAAAACATAAATTATGGAAATTATCGCTTCAATTAAAATATTCGTTGGCTAACCTCCTATTTCAGCAGGAAATTTTTACCTAAACGTACCTTTGCTATAATTTATAATATTATTATTTATTGAGGTCATGAAGGAAATTTTCGAATAGATTTTGCGGAATGGGTGGGATTCGAATTTCAAACTCACATCTTTCTGGGAATCAGAGTGTTTTAACCGTTACCCCACCCCTATACCCGTAACCATGTATGATGTAAAACCAAGTAGAAAGGTACATCGCAGCTTCAAAACTAAAGGGCCAGAACGCAAAATTTAAGTTTTTTCAGGAGAGCAGACTGAAAATTTTCATTTAGTTTTTTTGTTTTTTGGCCCTCCAACTTGCAATAATTTTGTGTTATTTTATATCGTTCGATGCGTAATTTAATTCCCTATCACTTGTTTATTTCAATTTTGTGATATCTGTAACCTAGAGAAAACTGGAAGCACATAAGTCCCTTTAGTTTATATTTTTTGACAGTTGTCTTTGATGTAGGGTGGTAACTAGCCACGGCCAAAGCCTTCCACCAGACCAGACCAGAGACAATTTAGAAATTATAAATTCCCTAATTGCCCTCGCCGGGAATCGAAACTGAGACCTCCCAGTTATAAGTCCACAGCGCTCACCTCTGCGCTAGGTAGGTCGTCCATGTTAAGAAGTAAGGGCGCGAACAAGCCAAGGATGCCTCACTGCGATACCTCGCGGTCGCGGTTTAGCTCGCTACCTCGATGCCACCTCCATGTAAAACAAATGTATGCAAACAGACGAGCGCGAACATGCCGAAGGATACCTCACTGCGATACATCGCGGTTCACATCGATGTTTACCTCGATGCCTACGCGAAAACAAAATATTTTGTTTTTACATCGCGGTCGACTGCAAGCATCGATGTGCTCTGGCTTGTGATTGGTCGAATTTCAAGGACTCCCACCGTCGTTTACTTTAGGCCTCGAATACATTTTAATTTAATAAAATAAATACAATGTTGGTATAGCGTTTCAAATATTAATTATATGATGTATTATTTTATGATTTTTTTATAAATTATGGTTTTCAAAGCTCTATAAGATTTGTACCAATAAACTTAGAATAAAAATTATTATAATAGACTTAGGTACCTACTTGTTTAGAAAATTATTCATTAAAATAAATATTATATTATATTTGCACAACTCTTTTATAACTAAACTACTCGTAAAATTGGTAAGTACATATTATTATAATATTATTATTCATTATGGTTCATTTTTTATTTTAATTAAATAATGGAAAACGAGGCGCTATGTAATAGATTTAATTTTTAATATTCCTGCCCTGTGGGATAAGCGGCACAAAAACCACCACAACAGATTTACGATCTCCCTGGCGCAGTGGTGAGCGCTGTTGTCTTATAACTGGGAGGACTCGGGTTCGATTCCCGGCGGGGGCAATTAAGGAATTTATAATTTCTAAATTATTTCTGATCCAGACCAGGCCAGCCTGGTGGGAGGCTTTGGCCGTGGCTAGTTACCACCCTAACGTCAAAGACGTGCCGCCAAGCGATTTAGCGTTCCGGCACGATGGCGTATTGAAACCGATTAGGGTTGAATTTACACTGCTATACCCCTTCCAAGTTAGCCCGCTACCATCTTAGATTGCATAGTCACTTACTATCAGGTGAGATGGCAGTCAAGGGTTATCTTGTCATCGAATAAAAAAATATATATTTTAGCCAAGGAATGGAAGAATATTATTACTTTAGCGTTTAGTGAGCATTTGAACTAAGCATCCAGGTGCGACTGAACCGGCATGTTCGCACCGACATCTATGTAAAACATCCAGATATCGACATCGAGGTATCGAGCAGCGACCGCGACCGCGAGGCATCTTTGAAGTGTTCGCGCCCTAAGTCTTCATTTACCAAATAAACAATTACTCATATTAAAGTCGGACCCCATGTCAAAGGCAACGCCCACCGTTATGCGACCCCCCATCGCCTTACACTCGATCCTCTCATCCTAAATCTATAATTTAAAAAATACACAGACGTCGACAATGCCCAAAACGTAACCCATGTGGGGTTTTATTAAGGTCTAAGCTATTAACAATTCATAAAAAACTTCATCGATATCAGTCCCATTGTGAAAATAAACAAAATAACAACTGGTTACCAACTCCATAATATATTTTTTGTTATTTCGTTTTTGACACGAAATTTTATAATTGGCGATGATATTTTGCGACTTAATGGAGTTTTTCGTTGATTCGTTCGGTAATCAATTCGATTAGGATTTTCTGGTTTAAAATTAATATTATTCTGTTGTCGGAAAGGTTGCCGGAATACAATTGTGTAATAAGTGCTAAAGTTTCATTCGAGACAGTTAAGGTTTAAGTGAGTTTAAGTATTATATATCTGTATTACCTTTCATCTTTTACAATACTGTATGTTTCCTTAAAAAAAAACTTGGTGTAAGCATTTGTATTTCTTGCGTGGTTTCATTAAGTAACAAGCTATAATTTTAAGAAAATTTAAAATTGACTTCAATATACCGAAATAAAGAATAACTGAAAAGAGGTAAATGTACCTTCATATCATAAAAACTACCAATTTGAACCAATTTTGATGAAATCTTAATTCTTCCTTAAAAGTTGAAGCGATTAATAGTTTTGGAAAAATGCGTGGACATATTATATCTTTATATTTGTTTGGAAGCCCTAAAATAGATTATCGTATATTTATGACGTAGGCAATAGGCATCCGCTAAGAAAGGATTTTTGAAAATTCAACTAGAAGACTCTATGAGACGGGTTATATAGAAAAAAAAAGAAGAAAAATTAAAATTTAATCGATTTATCGACATGGCAGTTGGAGCAGTGTATTTTATGAATTTCTTTTAATTACTTTTATTAATTACTCGCGAGTGTTCGGTAGCGGAATTCGCTTATCTTTATAGGCGATCGAGGCACTACATTATGCCCGGGCGCGGCGTGCGTGCGTCGAGATATAGCCACGCTAGATGTGACAGACATACCTCCATCCTTTCCTTCCTGTCTTAAACTCTCCCCTCTTCTCCTTCTTCTCCTTAGGACAACCTAATCTAGGTATACCTATTAGGTGATGTGTGGCACAATGCATTAAATAAACGTTTCTTTCTTTCTTCTCTTTCTTTCTTCTTTCTTTCTTTCTTCTTCTCTTCTTAATCGAGAGTTTAAGACAGAAGGTAAACTAGACCGTAATACGCAATAACGATTCCACAAACCTTTGTCAAATTAAATACATACTTAATGCAAAGGAATAAAGTTAACTTTTCAATTGATATGTTGTGTGGGTTGACTCGTTATTGCGTATGTGCGTTCAACTAAAGAGGTATTTTGACACATTATTGGAAACTAGTGCCTGTTGTCACCAACGTTCCCTAACTTTTACGGGCTACCTAAGCTAATTTAGATGACGCTTTCTAATAATTACTTTTTCACGAACATTTAGGGAAAACCTAAAGGTGAAAGTGACTATGGATAAGGGATTGTATTTAGAAGCTACCTACATAAAAAGACTCCTTCCTACTTAGGGGATGATTTGGACATAGTTCGGTAAAACGAGCGACAAGGTCTAATAGTTTGAACTATGGTTTGATCTTTAGTACCTAGTTTGAACTTTGGTTTTACTTATACTTAGATACAGAGTAGTGTTTGCTGTTACACCATGTTAATAATAATTTATTTTGATAGCAAAATGAAGTTGTGATTAATTTCGATTTAAATGAAGATTAGTATGAAACAGGCGTCTTTTTAAAGAAATCTGAAAAGCAGTGACATCTTTTTTTCTTTGCAAAACTACATATTGTGGAGTTTTTGAAAATAAACCATAAAGGTCACTGGTAGTTTATTGCCGAAAAGCTGCATCAATCTTTGCCACGGTCTCCACGGTGGTGATTGGCTGAACTTATGGCGTTCTTGTTGCAACAATGTAGGTTAGCCATAGAGAGAGAGACGACCAATTAGAGGTGATTGCAAGCGTCACATAGTATCAATAATACCTACTTAGACAATTCCGTAGTCAGGTTCATGCGGAAAAGGATGGCATTACATATAGTGCTTTCAGTTAGTTTAGATATCGTGAACCCACACCAGGATTAGCATCAGCAACTAACAATTAATCAGAATCAATACATTAAAATATAAACGTAAAAAAGCTTTTTACAAAACCGACTTCAAACGCCGCTACAGAGTAGTATCAATTGTGTCAATATTTGAAGAGTTCCCTCGATTTCTCCAGGATCCCATCATCAGATCCTGACCTGATGACAATGGGACCACCTGGGACCCTTGCAAACAAAAAAAAGAATTTTTCAAATCGGTCCAAGCATCTTCGAGTAATCGGGGAACATACCTAGGTACAAAAAAAAGATTCCGACCAATTGAAAACCTCCTCCTTCTTTGGAAGTCGGTTAAAAACAAATCTGAAGCCTAACCTGGTTAGAGAACCACCCACACAACGACAGACTAATGACTGTTCCAAAGACTATGGATCCGTGGTCGCCCACATATTGACATAACACGTTTTTCCTCGCATTTGTCCTGGTATTTTAATTTAGTACAGAGAAGCTTTTATTTTTTACATCTGTTAAACTGTATACAATAAAGTTAAAAGGTAGGACCAATAAATTAACGATAACGATACACCTACCATCACTTTAATGGGCATCAAGCAGGTATTCTATAGGATATCTAAGGTACACACACTTTCATAAAGAGATGCTTTGATTACAGCTGATACGCCTTTATCTACCACATTTATGTTTGCTGAACTAGATTGAAATCATCAGTCATCCCTACGAATATTATAAATGTTAAATTATGTTTGTTTATTCGTTGGTTTGTCCTTCAATCACGCCGTTACAGAGGTACACACAAGCTACCACAAGATTGATTTTTTATGAGTATAGTTGAGGCCCTGGAGAGTGATATACGCTACTTTTTATTCTTGAGAAAGAAATGATTCCTGTGTGATTTTTAAAAATCTTACTCCAGGGGATATTCAAATTCAAATTATTATTATTTTTTTTTTTTAATTTCATGTAGGCCAACTTGTAGCTCTTCTGACACGTCATGACTCTACGACTGGTTCGGAATGCAGATATGATAGCAGGATAAGCTATGCAAGTTCAAATATCCCCTACTTCCCCTGCTGGTCGATTGCGTGAAAGCTGCATCAATCATTGCTAGTCTCGATTAAAAAAAATTGTGGTGATTTTTTTTTATTCGATGTCAAGGTAATCCTTGACTGTTCGATTGTTCGATGACATCGAAGATACAAGATAGTCCCTGAATGCGATTTCACCTGATGGTAAGTGACGATGCAGTCTACTCAGTCTAAGACTAACTTGGAAGGGGTATGAGTGTATGCAGTCAACCCGTACCTACCCTTTAAGTTTGTCCTTCAATCACGCCGCAACTGAGCAACGAATCGACATGATTTTTTGCATGGTAATAGTTGAGGACCTGGAGAGTGACAGCATACTTTTTATGCCGGAAAGTAAAAGAGTTCCCACGGGATTTTTCAAAAATAAATCCACGCGAACGAAGTCACGTGCATCAGCCATTTTATTATAAACCAGCTGATGCCCGCGACTTCGTCCACGTGCATTTAGTTTTTAAAATCCCGCGGGAACTCATTAACTTTCCGGGATAAAATACTTTTTACCTGAAGAGTGACATAGGCTACTTCCTATTTCAGTCTTCAGGTACCCAACTATACCCATGCAAAAAATCACGTCGATCCGTAGCTCTGTTGCAGAGTTATTGAAGGACAAACAAACACACTTTCGCATTTATAATATTATATAGTAAGCATAGCAACACTCGATTATTATCCTTATTTAATTCGGTAGAGCATGTGTAAGCTGTTAAATAGTCAAAGGTGTAGCGTTTAGCGTTTATGAAACATGTATGAAGTAACGGCCCATTAGGGTTAATGTTATTAATTGTTGGACGATGGCTGGAAGTGTTGCCAATTGTTGCTTACATACCTCTCGGGGTGCTTTGTTTTTATGTTTCACGCTTGTTTTGTGTTAATAACCGACTTCGAAAAAAAGGAGGTCATTAATTCGATACGTATGTCACGTGTATGCGTGTGTTCTTACTCCTTCGCGCCACAACGAATGAACCGATTGGGCTGTGAAATGGAGATAGCTCATACCATTTATTTTTATACGAGGATTCAACACATAGGCTTTATTTATCATTTTATCCCGGAATTTAACATTTTAACATTTTATCCCGGAAAGTTCCCGCGGGAATTAAAACATATTATAACACACAGGCGCGCACAAACACACACACACACACACACACACACACACACACACACACACACACTCACAGGGATCACATTTACCATTCACCAACCTCTTATCAAGTATTATATTATGGTCGTGAAACGTCAATCTCAAGATTTAAAACTCACTGACTACATATTTTTTCCAGTCTAAGTGGAAATCACGCGTCATTTAATCGATAGTCTGAAAGATATCGTACCAAGTGCATGTGTATAGATCGCTATGGTAAACTATAGCGATGTTGGCCGCCACTCGTGAAAGCCGTGTTTAGTCGTTGACGCCCAGTCACACCATATGATCTTCAGCCTTTTACAATACTAATCATTAAATCACACATCATTAAAATCGATTGTCTGATAGATATCGCACCAAGTGCATGTGTAAAGATCGCTATGGTAAACTATAGCGATGTATACCGCTACTCGGGAAAGCCGGGTTGAGTTTTTGACGCCCAGTCACACCATAATGATGACCTGCCTGTTTGTAACACAAATCATTGAAGGGCTTAGGTTAACCTTAGCATGCAGGGAGTGCATGTAAAGGTTGCTATGGTAAACTATAGCGATGTTGGCCGCAACTCGTGAAAGTCGAGTTAAGTCTGATACCCAGCCACAAAATATTATGATCATCTATCTGCATTTTAATAACACGGATCATTAAATGACACATCATTTAAAATCGATTGTCTGATAGATTTCTTATGAAGTGCACGTGTATCTGTCGCTATGGTAAACTATAGCGATGTTGGCCGCCACTCTTGAAAGCCGAGTTGAGTCGTTGACGCCCAGTCACACCATGTTAAGATTAAAAGCAGTTTTTAACACTAATCATCATTAAATCATACGTCATTTAAAATCTACTGTCTGATTGGTAGATTTTGTATGAAGTGCACGTTAAATGGTCGCTATGGTAAACAATAGCGATGAATTCACGAAAACAGAGCTGAGACACATAATAATACACAATATGTGAAATCATCTATCTTTTATTTAACACTAGCTTATGCTCGTGACTTCGCCCGCGTGGATTTAGTTCTTGAAATTACGTGGAAACTCCCTAATTTCCGGGACAAAAAGTAGCCTCTCAATCCATGCAAAAAATCACGTTGATCCGTAGCTCTGTTGGGGCGTGATTGCAGGACAAACCAAAAAACAAACACACATTCTTCTTTGTACCACCATTATGAATTCACTCGAATTTAACAAATTAGCTAACGTAATTCACTGTTCAGATCAAACGCAGGAATTTAAAATGCGGTGGAACCGAGCCCTTCGCGGGCGAAGCCACAAGAATGCGTCAACGTGTGAGCAGATGCACCTCCCCCTCCCCCCACATTCACCTCACCCCTTCCTTTAAGCGAATTTCGCGATGACCCCCCAATTACTGACAGTAATTGACTCAGGGGATGCTACGCCTTTACGCAAACATAGTGTACCTATTTGTCGCGGAATGTGCGAGTAGTTTCTGATTTTTTCGAGGCTTACCTAACTTCGAGGGAATTTAAATCATATTGTTTGGTGATTAAAGTTGATTATTGTAATCGTTAGTGTCTATCCTTTTGTCTTTTTGGATAGGGATGTGTGCGTTAATTAGGATAATGTTCTGGCGCTTACTGGGACAGTCTAGGCGACGCATTTCTACTGGCACTGTCTTTTTTCGCACGTTCATTATTCTGTGGTGTACGCACGGAGACTTTAGTGGGGGGTTGGGGTTAGAGAGCTTCATTACATTTGGGGAGTCGTTTGCCATTTTTGCCTCAAAATTTTTGGAAATTCTGCTGAACTGAGATAGAAAGTAATCTAAACCAAAAAAATATGAGAATTGCTTTTACTTAAGTAAAGTTTGTATTAACTCGGGTAGATAGGTAACTTAGACTACTTAGTAGTAGATAATTTTTTTTTTTACCGGTAGAGTCATAACTAGCCACAATGTAAGCCTACCATCAGGCAAAACAGTAATATATTAAAGGAGACGATCCATTTTGGGTCTACTCTTGTACCATATACCGTGAAAAGCGAAGAATACAAAGAGATCAATAATTAGGTAAGTATTTATGTTGCGTCACGAGGAGAAAATAAATAATATTACTTACCATTGAAATAAAGATGAGTTCGTGGATTTGATCAGTCAAAAATGGTTTAATATTTTATCTTATTTTATTTTATTACTAGTACAAAGACCAGACCCAGGCTCCATACAATTCTGGACCGTCTCCTTTTCAAATTGCCCCTGACGGAAGTCGAAACCGCGAGTTTTTTTTTTCATTTCAGTTTTCAGTTTACACATTTATCACCTTTATTAACTGTTGAAATAAAGATGAGTTCGTGGATTTGATCAGTCAAAAATGGTTTAATATTTTATTTTATTTTATTACTAGTACAAAGACCAGACCCAGGCTCCATACAATTCTGGACCGTCTCCTTTTGCCCGAAGTCGAAACCGCGAGTTTTTTTTTTCATTTCAGTTTTCAGATTACACCTTTATCACCTTTATTAACTGTTGGGTTATTGAGGCTTTTAAGTTTATCTCGGCGCATAAAAAATCGGATGTAAGTTAGTGTATGAGTTTAATGAAAGGCAGTAATTGTAATTTATCGCACTTTCTTATGTTCACTACAAAACCTGTGCACACACCGCTGTGCGTAGCTATAGCTAGAGGGTAGCTGTGAATGGGTTATGGAATATAGACGTGGCGTAGACTATAGACGGTATAGACAATCAGCGAGAGCGCTAATACTGCATTCACGGCGACGCATTGAGGCAGCAAGCCCTCTCTCGTGGATTTAATGACCGTTTTTATTTATAATTAGCCCTACATGGTGACGTCGATGTCAAAATGCATGCATGCGTGCATGCATATGCGTATTTTGCGTACCTGCCTGCGGAGAAACTGGCATTATAATAACAATCGTTTATCGGCTACAAGCAACTTGTAGAGACTAGAGAGATGCAAGTAATAAATAAATTACAAGCTTTTATTTAACTTGCTTTTATATGTATGTATGTTTGTTTAGTGTCAAATCTTGCAACCAGAATTAAAACCACTTCCCGGTTTCAGAGTTAGCTGAAATTTTGCATATACATATAAGTAAATCGGATGACAATGCAAAATTATTGTAATTTTTTGGTTTGTTTTGGTTTCGTTTGATTCTTTTTGATAAGTACTCTATTCCTAGATGATATTCAGGGTCTCATGATGTAGCTAGCTGCTAAAAGATTGTTTTCCTATTTAATTATTTTTTAAGTATGTAGGTACTCAGGTACCCTTGTTTCATTTTGCTTTTTAATCTAAAATGTTTATATCTAGATGTTATGAAGCGAACGGAGTGGTGGGCCACTGGGCAGGTGCTAGTTGCTTGGTTTAATTATTATTTTATAAAAATCCGGTCAAATGCGAGTCGGACTGGCATACGAAGGGTTCCGTACCAAAAACGCCGGAAAAAAACACGTTTCTGGTAGGGTAGCGCCCTTTAATTTTTAATTTATTTTTATTATTTGTTGTTATAGCGGCAACAGAAATACACATTCTGTGAAAATTTCAACTCTATCTATTACGGATCATGAGATACAGCCTGCTGACAGACAGACAGACGGACGGACGGACGGACGGACAAACAGTGGAGGTTTAGTAATAGGGTCCCGCTGGTTACCTTTCGGGAAAGAAACCCTAAAAAAGAACTTGTTTCTGTATCGTGAACTTCAATACAAGATCATTCAATGCAAATTGAATAACTTATAAAAAGAATAAAACCTGAATACAATACATAATAAATTAAAAAAATTGACGCTTTGTTATAGTTAAATCATCTGCATAAAATGTAGTGTTTTTTAATTAATTTGTGGAGTTAGCCGATGTAGCATCAGCGACGTAATTCCACACATCGTAAAGTCAACTCTACGACCACGACCGAAAGTCCAAAACTCTGTGTTGGTGCACAGAAATATGGAGTATTAGGACCTAGGTCAACAAATGTAGATATTATTCCGGTTTTTCTTGTTAATAACTGAATATGTATGTGTAAAATTGTTACGTTGCGTTGTGATGTTTTTATTTAACTATGCATTGAAATGTCGATGTTCAAACGGTTGTGAATAATTTCGATGAACTTTTTTTCTTGTAGAAACTTGTAAAGGCTTGCGCTTTATCGTGCGACGGCAATGAACAATTAATAATTATTCCTAATTACTTGCTTTGCTTGCGTTTTTTGCATACAGTAACCTAGATTCAGGGCTTCTAATACCGCTATACAATCATAACGTTATTATAACGTTATAAAATTACGATTTGAATAACGTTCGCATACGTATACCGCATAGACAGAATTACCGAAATTTCTGTCTTGCCGTGGCATTATAAAGTGCAGAAATTGATTCAACGACTTAGTTATAAATTATAATGTAGCCAAACATAAATTATAAAAAGATGTTCACTCGCCAGATTCATCTACAGTAATGTAGAAATACGAGGAATACAACGATTCCTTTGTGACAATTTAGTATATTATTTAATATTTATTAATGCTTCATCTGTATGGGGAAACAAGGCTTTCATTTAAATTCAGCAAAAGCTATTAAGATACCTAAGAAAAAGAACGTTTGTTTCGTCTGAGAAACGTGTAACGATAATTTTAGATTTGAAAGCAAAATTCGTAATATCTGTGTCAGAAACAGTATTTTATTGTTCAATTCAGGCAACAGTTATTTAATTCATTGAGATTATATTAAAAATGAGGTTATATTTTTCACTGATAAGTGATAATTATTAACAATCTAGGTTCCATAAGAATCGCTCTAAAATTTAACGCTAAATGTCACGCCCTTAATAAGTAAATTGACTTATTAAACAGATTCTACTTTTATTACTAGACTAGCCGATGCCCGCGACTTCGTTCGCGTGGATTGAGGGTTTATATTCCCGCGGGAACTCTTTAAATTTCCAGGATAAAAAGTAGCCTATGTTTTATTCCAGACCATAATCTATCTCTGTGCAAAATTTCAGCCAAATCGGTTGAGTCGTTGTGGCGTGATTGAGTAACAAACATCCAAACATCCACACTTTCACATTTATAATATTAATAATTAATAATAATAATTAGGATTTAAAAGACCGCTAACTTATTTATTTTAAAGTGGAGTTAAAAAAAAATTTGTATTTTATATCATGAGTAACTTAACCTTTCAATAGAAATATGTAATAGAAACAAATAAAAAATCAAGTGAACAACCCTATACGACGTTAAAGGGCAAGGCCTGGGCAAGGCGCACAATGAGCGACAACCACTATAAAATGATTCCCAGTCGACTTTGCGGTGTGACGTAATCAGATATCTTGCAAAACTTGACACTTGCCGACCAGTGTGAAGACCCTTCGGTTGCATACCAATATAAGTTATTTGTATTGAAGGTTCGACGTAATGTGGTTCATTATACGGCGGTTGTTAAGGATTAACGTATAGGATTAGATACTTAGCGACGACACTGCATGTGGTATCGGGGTGTTGTTAGCTCTGCGTTACGTAATTATGTTGTCAGTGACCTATACAGGCTATAATATACAGCTGTTGTGGTTACTCTCTACGTAACAATAACAAAACTGAAAAAATTTGGTAGTGACAATCGCGAGCGGTAGGTAGGTACGTTGCTATCTGTACTAAGCGGGACTGACTTGAAGTTTAGTGTGAGGAAGCGCGGGGCGAGGTAGCGGCCAACTTGACGTGGATGGATAGTACATGTATAGGCTTCATAAGCGCATATGGTTAAGATTCTACCACCTGTTCTTTTATCAGAATTATGCTTTTCCAAAAATATTTTCCATTCGTTACCCATGTGCACGGGGATTTTTTTTTGCCCGTGTTACTACTAGCTGCCTCAGTTGTAACATGGAGAATAAAAATTTCCCATATCACTACTGGCTCTGTTCTGGTTGAGACCTTTTTTGTTTCAAAATCTTTTGGATGACTGATGTTTTGAATTTTGTTATGTTATTCTGTTTGCACTTAGGTAGGTACAACGATATTTATATGCAATCATTGCTTAGGTACTTCAAATTAACCTATGATGTGCGGATGAGCTGCTATACCTACTCCTATTATAAGGGTGCTATGGCCAGACCATACACTGTGATCACAATGAAAGATACTTTACGTAACATAAACCAAAAATACACAAACATTAGAAGGAAATCCCAAACATGCGTCAAACATAAGTCACGACGTGGATAAGCTTGCTTATAGTATACTTAAAGCTTGGACAGACAAACCGCGATGGCAGCAGCATGGCAGAAATTATATTTGTTTTCCACAATCTATCGAAGTAAATAAAGCTGGGTTAAGGTTGTTATTATTAAACGAAACTGCGTCGCTACTACATTGGTGTGCCCTGCTCATAACCTGCTGTCCTGGTCTATCTAAATGGGGTGTGTTTGGACTCCAAGCCGCGACTGCAGCAAATTGCACCCTGGCAGGAGTTTTAGTGCAGGAACTGCTAACCTATTGTACACGATTTTTGACTTGGTCTTATTAGGGAGAGGTTTTGGACTGAATTTATGACATACATCAATGCATTATAACCAATAGCGAAAGAGTATAACCAGCCAACCAGAGGCGATTGCAATCGTCATATTGCAACAATCATTTTAAGATTATGGGCATGTCATAAATTAAAATAGTGTGTCGATTCTCTACAATCTACGATAGCAAAAACGCCATAAATTCGGCCAATCAGTGGCCATTGCGATCGTTACACTGACGCAATCATTCTTAGAGAATCGACACCGCTGCATGACTGTTGCGTTTGACGCTGCCGTCACGCGTCGCGTCTGTCTAGGCTCTATAAATGTGCTAGCACTTGTTATTCCGTACGAATCCCACCACGGCACGACATCAATCAGCCTGACTTGGATCAGTCGTGGTCATCACGTAGAGACGATAAATCCGAACCTAATGAGTGGTAAACTACGTTCACACTGACTAGTGAACGCAACTTAAATAACATTACCTACATTAGTAGGGTTAGTATCAATTTCTACACATCAATAAAGTTATAGATTTCGACATTAGGTATAACGTCAAAGAAAGATTCTAGTTATTTGACTTATTTTAAAGCTCATGTTTGGCCATTTTACAGCCAAAGCCTCAAGGGAAAACTTTGCAAAATAAGCTAGCGCTGAACGCAAGTTGCTCGAAATATACTAATTAACGTTGCGCGTTGTCGAGCTGTACAAACCTGCACTAAGGGTAAGAATTTAGAGATCTATAAGACAGACTAGCTATACCACCTCGAACTCCATTAAATAATGAACAATTTTTCTTTACCGAAAACGAGCGGCGAAAAAATTTTTCCCTTTGTTTATGGAGATAAACTTCTAAATTGTTTCTGGTCTGGTCTGGTTTTGGTGGAAGGTTTCGGCCGTGGCTAGTTAACATCCTACAGGCAAAGACGAAGCATCATATCGGAACACTATTGCCGCGTCGCTGGGTATGGGTTCAATCTAACTGCTGTAGCATTTACTGTCAAAAGAGATAACAGTCAAGGGTACTTTAAAAAAATTTACAAAAGTTTACGGAAAGTCAGAAATTTATAGAAGATATTGGTGTCTACTGTCTATTTCAGTAAAGGGAAACTCCATAAGGGAAATATTATATCCACCTGACTGAAATTCTTAGAATCTTACTCTACGTGTGACATGGCGTGAAGCACATTTATACAATAAATCCTCGAATTACAACACCTGGCAAGTACGCACTTCTAAAATTTCGCGGTTTACCGGACTACGCAAGCCACAAATAAAATATAACTAAACAATGAGCATTATGTACCTATTACATCTAAACTTACCGCTTTTGTAACAATAGGTCTACACTTACCACTTTTTGTATTATAATTATAGTAAGATGGATCGTATTATGAACTACGACATACAGTCTACGTAGTAGGAAGAATGCAGATCTTAAGCAAGATGTCCACTAGCAATGAACTTGCAGAAGTAACTCACTTGCAATAATACTCGCAGTAAATCAATTTCTGCAATTTGAGTGAAGACTTTACTTAGTCTAATATTTTTTTCTGTAATGAATTGCGATTAAAGAGTTACTTGCTAGTGAACACTTCATGTTAATATCTTGTTCAAAGTGGACGTGGAAAAATTACCGACTGTATTTGTGGCCCCAAACCACGCTAGACATAAATTGCGGAAGCAAGGCAACTGCAGGTATAACTTGATAATATATAATTGTTTTTCCGCCACACAAAGTTCCTACGATTTGTTTTCAGACCGTAATTTTTACACGTTTGTTTTGAACTAGGTATAGTTCCCTATTTTCTATTATTCAACATCCAGATTTCAGGGTCTTAATTTGAAAAGTCTAACAAACAGCAACCAATAGAGTAGGTTTTTGACAATGTTATTCTTGCAAGCGTAGTAGCAATAGGTCCACAATAAACGTAGGAGGATTTGGAGGATCTGCAGAGCTGATGAGATAAAGGGATAATTCCGCTTTACAGACAAATGTTCCCACAAATGAAGTTCCGCGTGTCCGGATTGGACGCGAAAGCGAAATACATCCTCCTGCTGGACATCGTCGCCGCCGACGACTACCGATATAAGTTCCACAACAGGTAGACCACCCTCAGGAAACGATCATGCGCCTCACTTACCCCTCTCGCCTTCTTTGTAACGACTAAGAGCTTGGTGTCCATCACATTAAACTGCTAGTCCATCGAACACGCCAGAAACGAATGGGAATTTCTGCGAACAGAAACTCTTATTGAAATTCGGCACAGTGTGTGCCTGACTAGCCTTCGCGTCGATTGGAGATGCTGCCGTCGTAATACACGCTTCTTCATTTAGCTTGTGATTCCGCCCACACATTGCACTAGTTCCCACCAATTTAATTCCGATACGCTCTTAATTGTCTGTAAACAATCCGCAACTACGCTCAATTTAAGGGCAACGACATTACGGAAAGCTTCGCCTGGAATCGCCCGACGATTAAGGATTCAACGCGCATCCAATGGGTAATATCATTAAAATATCTTTGTTTCAAACGCCGCAGCGGTAACGTAAAAAGTGGACCGAACGACATCGGAGGTGAGAAATACGGAGCGAGCCGTCCAACTACGAGTATACCAAGTTACCAACTCAAACATTCAAAGTTACAGCGGATGAAACAAAAGGTGTTGCGGCAAATAAAATTCTTCCGGGTTCACGGACAACAGCATCTGAACTTTCAGAGTCACATCCGAAATCGATAATCATTGTATTTGATCGTGTACATTGTTTAATTCCCGATGACATGCCGCGATAAGCCGCCTCTCTGTTTAATGTCCGGCCGATCGGACCCGTGTATCAAAACCGCCGACGCGCAGGTTTGGCAACAGCGAGATGCGACCGATAAACTTCGATTTAATATCCGTTAATTAATACGACTCGAGCATTCCGATCGAAAATTCGTCTGTGACTCAGCCGTAAACCGATACCGTCGCCGACAAAGGGGCCGGCCGTCTAGCGCCGTTAATATGATAATTAATTATTACAAATCACTGACATGTAAATTGTTCGCGAGATAGTTGCTTGATTGAAAATTTCTCAAGATAAAGACAGCGAAAACAGTATAGTTTCTTTCGTCGGGCTTCGGAGCACAGGTATTTTGTCGTAAGTACGGACACATACGGTCACGTGTGGCAGTCACGTTTCGCGACAACACAAAACCGCACAATGGTCGCCCACCTTGCCGTTTTTGGTTTGTTTTGGCGAATACAGTTTTAGCCATCGCAAATGCTTGGTAACACCTTGCTAAAGCCGCCGCCGTGCTAATTGGACCACTAACAGAAATCTAGAGTAGAAAAACTATTCAAAACAAAATGTCCGTTTCACCTCGTAAATAGTTTTTCAAAGTTTAATAAACTAGCGAGAACCGATTTATGTAAATACCTCTAATGAGTGCGGTACGAGATCACAAGCTGGAACAGCAGTGTGTGGAGATCAAACGGGCACAAAAAGTGAAACTAGTCTAGCGGCATGTCTCACAATCGACGCGATGTCAAATCGTTGTCGCAAAGAACAACTCCATGTTTTTCTCTCGTATTGCTTGCAGACGTATGTTTCCTGCCTACAAAGTTCGCGTTTCTGGTCTTGATAAAAAAGCAAAATACATTTTGCTAATGGACATCGTAGCTGCCGACGATTGCAGATACAAATTCCACAACAGGTATAAATAAAGAGGAGATGAAGGAATTAAATTAAAATAAGGATATTGTGGCGCTTGTGACCGGCAACTCTCCGACCGAACGGATACATCTTATTTTAATGTAATTCGTATAACAGAACGATGAGGCAAGAAGCATGCGTAATAGATGTGAACGATAGGGATCTGCGCGGTGTAATAAACTTTTTCTAGCTAATTCGTACGGCACCTGTCGGCTTTTCTTGATATCTTCGTATTTCTGTTAACGAACCGGATATACTGCGGTACAATGCCGTCTTTGTACACAATCTGGTTTAATTTCAAATCTCATCACGTATCGTTACTCCGTTTTCGAATTGTAATCGTCGATTCGTTAGCGCAGATTTATCTTCGTGGCTTCAATATTTCGCTGTTCGCAGACCTCTTTTATTCACATTGCTTATATCGTATTGTAGATTACAATTATTTTCATAATCAGGTATTCGAATGCATGAGAGTCGTGGTATTTATATTCACTCACTGTCATTGCCTCAATCCTATCACCATCAAGCTTTAATTTTAGTGCATGCAGCAAAACATTTTAGGTCTCTACTTCTGTATGCTACTAATTAAATAAGTAAATATTTCTAGCCTTACCATTTGCCACGCTTTTAACTTGTGTATAAAAGTTACTTTGTTTATAACGTCATAAGTTTTATAATTTATGCGACCACCTGTCTTGAGCCCGTGTGTTATTTTTAATTAAAAACTATTTTCACTTTCATTAGTAGATGCTTAATTAGTTTTCGGCTATTGGTGTAATTTATTGAACTTGATTATAATTATGTGCTATTTTATATTAACTCTGTGGAAAACAAAATTACGTGTTTCATTTTTAACTGGTAGTTTGGAGAGGACAAAAACGCGATCAATCTCTTGTAACTCGAAACTTTAATATCAGTAACTTTGTCATAATGCACCATGCACGCCGTCATATCTCCATACAACATCATGTATCGACTTGTAAGCTATTCGACGTATGCATATACATATATACACAGTTCTTGGAACATCGCTATCGATAGTTCATGTCGATAATATTCGTGGTCTCTAGTGATTGACGAACAGCACGAGATATCGCGCGTCTTTGTCTCCTCTCTATTTTGTACTACCTACCTGTGAATGTAAAGAAAACCTTTCTTCACATTCGCTATCATTTGATTGGAAATGGTCCCACGTGTCATTGTATTTTATTACTGTCTTTTATTTTGATATATTGAAAAGTGCTCAACTACTTTCTTGATCGAGTCTACAAATATGGTTTAATTCGTCTTTAGTTATGAGGCTTTCTCTTAACCCTACATTTTTAAAGCGAAAATTGTGAAGCCACTTCTCTTATTCAATAAAATAGTGGTAAAGTATAAAGTCTCATACTAAATTACAAAATAATGTGTTTCCCTTGACTATAACTTTAAGGTTACAAAGAGTTTAAGCTCTTTCTCTTACTCCACTGACACGATATAAACAAATCTTTTGCTCTATCAACCTTATTTCTTACCACCTTGAGTACCTATGGAATTACGCTTGTCTTATGCTTATTTGTAAAATCATGAATGTGAATACCATCATTTAAGGTCTAGTCCGAACAACTGCAAGCGAACGCAAAATTGCAGTTCTATTACAGTTGATATAACTGCATTGCAAGTTCCGAATGATTACGCAGCCTGTTTTAGTGCCAAGTCCACCATCGCCATTAAAGTTTAACCGAGGGATAAAATGGGCATTTTGTATTGAAAATCTATCAAAACATCTTTATAACTCAGTAAAATTTTACTTGGCGTTGGTGAAATTTGCACTTAGAACATGCCAACAGCACGTGGACTGTTCAGTTAGTCGCGATGCAGTTTCATCTGCTGCAATATAATTGCATCCAAGCTGCAATTTTACAGCCGGCTAGCAATCTCTTTAGACCACTGACTCTGTATTTAATCTATGATTAACACTGGACTTTCTACTGTGATTTCTTTTTTGAACCTACTTCATTGACGCCATTTTGGCGCTGTAAGCATTTAGTAGCTAAACGAGTGTCTCTAGAACTAATAGGTAATATTGCAAATAACGCTATCATTGTATGACATGATAGTTTAATTATAAAAGTCGGTGTGCCATTTGCAATATTCTTAGTTCCGGAGACACTCGTTTGTCAAAAATGGCGCTTCAAATTGATCCATAATTTAAACTGTCAATTGTATGGCAGCAAGATTAAATATAGAGGTCAGTACTCTAGACACAGAAGTGTGTAGGAGAAATTAATCTCCGTCCTTTGTTCCCGGAGCCGGTGGATGGTAGCCGGCAAGGCGGACCCTGAGATGCCGAAGAGGATGTACATCCACCCAGACTCGCCGTCGACGGGCGAGCAGTGGATGCAGAAGGTCGTATCCTTCCACAAGCTGAAGTTGACCAACAACATCAGTGACAAGCACGGATTCGTGAGTACCTCCTTCTTCAGACTGCTTGGGATTAGTGGATTTTGTAAGACCTAAGTTTGTCATTTACTGTACCCATGGCTTCGTTCTCTCTACTATTACCTGGTGAGGCCCAGACTAACAGATTTCTTCTGTTATCTCTGGCAAGGCCGCTTCAATCTTAAGATGATCTTCAATAAAGGCGATGAAGAGTTAACCTCGGCCTGCCTGCGAGATGAGGAATGAGGAGATCCAGTTTACCATGGAGTCGCGAAGCTGAAGTGCCATTGGGCGGGACACAATGTCATAGTTCGAAGAACTGATGGTCGTACAGTAACTTACTGAAAATCCGCTGATTCCAAGTAAATATGCTTTTTTAAATGTGATGTCATTATGCTTACATGTACTACTTACACACCTGGCAGTAAATATTAGGTACACATCAGCCCCGGCTTCGTAGAGTGACGTCACTGTCAGTCATACCCGTGTTTTGTTACATTCGACAGAGACGTCGCTCCGACGACTATCCCTTTCCAAAGTTATTATGTACTTTATTAACTGCCGGGTAGTGTTGGCGATCAATAGTCAACTGTCGATGGAATATCCTATCGCCTATCGATAGTGAAGCAATAGTCGAAATATTCTTAGTTATGTTGATACTATCGGTATTTTAAGCATCGATATTATCAATATTTTAATGGCATAATATCAAGGCATAATACTATTGAAGAACCGTAATCGACACTGTCGATAGCCGATACTATCGATTATTTTAATATCAATAGTGACTAAACTATGAACAGTATCGACACTAACAATAATATTGGAACTAATAGTTAAATACAATCAATAATACTATCGATATTATTGCTAGTGTTTTAACTATTATAAACAATACCTACTATCGATACTACCGATACTATATTGGTAACCAATAGTTATTGATAGTATCGATACTATTGATGATGTGTTGTACGGCAACACTACTGCCGGGTACTCTAATAAAAAAATTTAACAAAATTATGTTCAATATTTGTAGAGTTTTTTTTAATAAGTCTATTTATTTCGATACTATATTGTTAACCAAAGCGGTAAATGATCAGTGATCAACCCATGTCAATAGCACAAACAGTTAAGCCCACTTCAAACCCCAAAAAGTAGCGTTTCTTTTTTTTTTGTGTCGCAGCAAAAAGTTTTTAATGCGAGTGATATTATAATTAAAAAGGTTGGGCCGAATCTGTCATCGGCCCGCGGGATACTATTGTGTCGGTCACGGCTATTACCGTATTTACTTTGGCTATACTTTTTGTACTTCACAGCGCATTATTTATTGTTATGACGTGTACACCGGTCTTGTTAGTATCCGTATTGTAATTTTTTTTATTCTAATACTCCTGTCTAAATAATTATTTCTCTTTTATTTTTGGAGAAAGTCACAAGTTTTTATTTTCTCCAGAAATAAAGGAGAAATAAAAATTGATCGAAGTGGCTTATATTTTAATAGAATAATAAATAATTAATATATTATGTAATAGTAAATGCCGAATATGACTAATATTCTAATTATATTATTAACTAACTTTTGTCCGCGACTTCGTCCGCGTAGACACAGTAACAAATCAAACAAGCACACTTTCTCATTAAAATAATAGTTTAAAGGTTCTAATCACAGATTATTCTAATAGTATGATTATTTGAATAATATAAGTAGATACTAGATATAGACTACTCTCTCAGAAAGTTTTAATTCAAATATGACATAATATCTATCTTATTGTCGTGAAATAATTTAATATTATAGGAACTTAAACATTAATATCATAAACTTTGCAACAACATCATAATATAAAAACCATAAATCGTGTATTTCTTACATTTCTCTACTATATTAGCATTATTAATGAAGTGTTGTAATACTACGAAGCCGGTTATGGGAAACGTGTTCCCGTTAATTAATGTAGTTAATTATGGTTTTTTTGTTGAATATTCACCATAAATAAACACAAGTTTTAATCCTAAAGCAGACTGCAGACTAATTCAATGTAAGCACGAATAACGATGCCATTACTAATTCATCACACTAATATTATAAAGACGAATGTTTGTATGTGTATGTGTGTGTGTGTGTTTGTGTGTGTGTGTGTTTGTGTGTATGTTTGTTACTCCTTTACGCCACAACGAATGACCCGATTTGGCCGAATACAGAGTTCCCGTGGGAATTGAAAAACGTTGATCCACGCGGACGAAGTCGCGGGCATCGCCTAGTAAATTAATATTGCTAGATCTTAGTATTGCTTTCCATTAGGCGTGATTGTCCTCGAGCGGATGTTTACTCTTCGTCTAATGTTACGGATAAAATTTAGGGTAAACTTAGAACAAATTTGACTTTACCCGTTTAAATGGCCACTAAAGTGGGCTACACCAGAAAATTTGCTTCTTCGTCCCTTCATTCTGCTTCAGTCAACGATTGTTTTGAGCTGACGTCGACTGAAATCGGTTGCTCGCTTCGCTTGCCACTTTTCGCTTCGCTCAGCTTCGTAAAGTTCGAAGTAAAATTTATTTTGGTAATTCTAATTTAACTTGTATACCTATACCTAACTTGTATAACTTGTGTTGTATATTGTGTAGCTTTACCCGTTTACCTTACCATTACCTGTGGCGATATATCCGTCAGTTCATTGTCAGCTGCGACAGTTGCTGTCATGTTATCATGAGTGAAATTCGACCGTCTGCTTTAGGCCGAAAGGCTTCTGGTTCTACACCTGCCTCAATCAAGACTCAAATTAACTAGTAATTACTATAAAAGTTTAGGCTTTTTAATCACTATTCTTAGACATAGTTTAGGGTGTGATGGTTAGTGATTAGGAAGTTTTTTAAATAGTCAGAGTATATCTAGTGCTATCCTTGTCTGCAGCGAGCACTATGAAAGAGATAGCACGAGACTCGCTTCAATCGTAGACTGTGGCTTTATTTACCATATCTAGTTAAATCAGTAGAGGGCTAACATGTAGGAAAACTAAAAAAAGGAAGACAGGGACTTAAGTCTTAAGTTTATGTTCATAAACTTAACCCCTACAATTCTTATTACTACGGTGAGTAAATCCAGTCCTGTCTACGTGGTAATTAGATTATGACCTACTTTGTTGCATTGTTTATCTAAGATCTCTAGACCGATGCATAAGGTGGCATAAGCTACTTAGAATGTAATAATCAGATCAACTTAAAATTGTAGGCAGTGTGTTGCCAGATGCGTTTTTCAAGTTTTTATTCTTGTCTTGAGTCTGAGCAGAGTGAGAGTTCGGTCTATAGATTTCAGCCTCAGACCTGCACTCAGTAGTGAGTTGCTGATGCTGATTCAAGGGGTGTACTAAGGGCCTACGCAGATGAGGAATAGTTCATTGTACTTTGCTATACAAAATGTGTTATTTGTTCTACTAAAAACGGCATCATGACTTATGAAGTAATGTCAACTATTTGACACTAAACTTTAATAGTTTAGTGTCCAGTTTTAAAGTCAGACAATAGGGTCGAATATTCTATACATTTCTCACAAAGTTCACTATTACCATCTAATGAAGGTAAAGTAGGTAAACCTATCGATAGGTTTTGAAATTTCAATAAGGAAAAATATAAAATCGGTTTTACAGATTAAAAATGGCTCCCTCGATACCGGTATCGATTTAGAGGTTACATTACACTTGAGCAGATTAAGCAAGGCCACTGATGCTTGGATTCGCGCCATTCTGCTCTTAGTCCGAGAGCCGTTAGGAATTTTGAAGAGGTTTATTGATAACCGTACAGCAAGGTCTGTCTTTTACCTTTTCACGCATAAACCGCTGAGCCTTGTTCGACAAGATTTGGCAAAGACATAGGTTGTATTCTGAAGAAGGACATGATACCTTCATCCCGGAATATCAAGGAGTTCCCACAAGATGTTAAAAGTATGTGTCCTTAATCTCTGGGGAGGAAATGAAGTCGCGGGCATCAGTTTATAATTGCAAGATCCTGGGTTCGGTACCAAATAGGTTGATTCACAGATATTGTCTCTGGGTTGATCCAAAAAATCTAAATTTAAATTAGTGCTTCGGCTGCGGCTGTTTACCACCTTAGGCAAACACGTTCCCTCCCTAAAGCACATTTATTTTTTCTAAATTACGTGCCGTACGCAACCTTTTATCAATTCTGCAGCTCTATCGTGACACAGCACTTTGTGGCTACTTTAATTATTGTTATTATGCTTTTCATTAAGCATAATTTTTGTACAAAACAGTCCCAAAAAAACTGTCCACCATCTCTTGCGTGTCTCTCCCAAGTGCGGTGCGATATTCATAGCTGAATAATTTTTCAAATACCTGGGGGTAACTTGATTTGCACAGATTGCACTTACCGGACATTTTATAAGTGGGATCGGGGCTCAATTTACGCGCCTTGTGACTGTCGGGCGTAATAATTGGTTAAGCCATAGATTATGCTATGGAAAGACTTGATTCTCTCAACCTTGCCATGTTTTGTACATTCGTAGTAAAGTTAGTATTCGTTACTGCGAACTACTGTTCGTAGTAAGAACGAAAAGAAGGTTCAGTGTGCAGCTAAAAAGATACCTTTAAAAGCCCTGCAATAACAAAAATAAAATCATTTTTCTGTGGGTAGTTGGTAACTTTTACGTCATAAATAACCCGGATATCCCGTCGGAAACTAGAAAAAAAAAATACAAAAAATACAGTCCAGTTTCGATTTCAAAAAAACGCTACCGAAAACGGTTCCGACTAACATAATACACTCGAATGCGTTTACACAACCGCGATCCAATCATAGATAAGATTGTTTTTTTTTTCTTTTTTTTTTTTAATTCCACCGATGAGCGTTTGTTTCGTTTTTTGTTGGATCCTTTTTTCGTGTCAGGTCTTTTGTCTTTGACGAGGGGTAATTGAAATAACGACGGGCCCAACGTGGTTTGGTATGCGTAGAATTTTGACAACAGCTGACTGCGCGGTCGCGAGGTATTTTTTTAATTGAATAAGTACGTTTCTTTATGGCGTCCGAGTTTATCGGAAATTAGCTGAATGCGTAAAAACGATGCTTTTCTTTACTCTTTCTCTCAAAGTATCCAGAAGTACAAATGTCACTTATTTGCTTTTTTTCATAACTTACAGATTTTTATTGAATGCTTACTTAATTTTTTTTACTATTTAGACAAATAACTTACTTTAAAATCAAGCAATACAAACCTTTGAAAATTGGATTCACATCAACACCTGACGGAAGTTAATTTTTCATTTCTTCAACAACTCTACTAAAGTTACTCAAATTGATTATTTTTTTGATTAAACGATATTTCACTTTTTTTATTTCAATTGAGTAATTACCTAACTTATATTTAATGATTGTATGAAATAATAATGAATCTAGATCATGGCTTTCCAAATTGTAAAAAAACGGCATGCACACTCTAGGCAAAATTTAAAAAGAAAAAAAACTTTTTTCCAACTTTCTGGTTGATTTTTAAATCGAAATTCGAAACAGTGACCGCGTTTGACATAGTAACAAACAGGTAGAAGATGTGTTCGAGATAGCCCCGTTGTTTTTGTCCATCCGACATGCCGATTTTTGTATGGCCGTCAATTTTTCATACAGATATTATCTATATGTTAACATGCGTTCGTTTTGTATCCCCGACCTTTTAATTTTGCTTTTGTGTAAGGTACAATAGACCCGCGTTGTGTAAATTTTCGATATTGGTATGAGTGTTACGGGATACTATAGCAAATCCATCGATTTATAATATGTAGTGAACACCAAATTACACCATTCGTCGTTTATACTGTCAAATTTAAAATACCATATTCCTCGTCAAACTACACGTGTCGTTCCATAGACTTAATTGTGTCGCATATTATTATCTCACTTGGAATTTTAGTTACAAACTACATAGACAATCTTACTTCCATGGTTTGTTGATTGTTCATAAACACAAAGTTTGTTTTTCCAACTGTCAAACTCTAGTGACATCATAAACCTTGTTCCACACTCGTCGGGTTTTATCACCCGCTCGGCTGGTGTCGCGGCGACATCAAATCAAAGTCCGTCAGCAGATATATTGTCGGCAATCAGGATTATTTACAATGCTCTCAAGTTAGAACTGGTTTTTATTGCAACGCTAAGATTTAAATTGGCGTGTCGTCAATTATAATGACATTTTTAACTCTTTAACGGTCGCCAAAAGTGTTTATAATTAACGGATTAAAGGATGGCGCCTGGCCGCCTTTTATTGGGTCTGTTTAGACTTTGACCACTTCTAAATCTATCTCGATGTCGAAATCGAACCTTATGTAAACCAGTAAAAGTAAAACCATGTTTAGTAAATGTGTATGTCAATATTAGAAAATTATTAATTTAATATTTCTTTAAAACCCAATAATAATAATAGACGTCATTTTTCGCGTATATAAAACCGAGACTACAAATAGCATTAAACGACTTAAGTGTCTATAAACACCTATAGACTCATAATTACAGACGGCAGCTAAAAGCTAAGCACCGTTTAACGAGCTACGATTATAATATTAACATAGTAGCATAATATTTAATGTACTTTCAGTCATAATTCATACCCCGTAAAAAACTTATACCAAATTACACCATAACTACACGAATGAACAACTTGTGCCACAAAGAGGACAAAACCAGCGCGTTCCGATCCGCGCTAATCGCAGCCTTCTGCACCCGTTTTTACAAATCAAAACATCTTGAGCATTGACAATGGCGTCGCTCGCCGCCGGGGGTGTATTCTGAGGCTTGCACCTCAAAGATGACGAAAAGCACCGTCTGCCCGTTTTAATTGTGAAGGGCTAATCCGCAGCCGGCGTCTTTCGAGCGTCTAATTCATTTCAAGTAGCGCATTGTGCTCCCGAAGTTATCTTCCCGGCCGTGAATACAGCTGCCTCCGATGCCGAAAAACATGCGAAAGTTTGTGGAATCCCCCCCGCCGCCGGCCGCCGGGAAATGTTTACAATTACTTTTAGAAGCAACATCTTTCACCTTGAAAACATGAAAGTTAGTAAAAACGTTCGTTGTAAGACTTCATTAATGAAGTTATGAAATACTTTCCCTCTTTCTATTAGTTTCGTACGTAGCGTAACCGTGGAACTTCTGGACGGGCTCGTCGATAAATACCTATCGATATACAAAGGCCGGCAAACCGGTGCGCTTGTTTGCACAAGAAAGGGCATATGCTCCGTAATTTATATACAGTTATTGATCAAAAGGTGATGTCCTTTGGGAGGCATCGAAGCATCCAGCGCGATCGGTGAGCCCTCTCGTAAATTGTTCTCTATTAAACAGGGGGGGCGATAAAATCTTGCTCGTAAGTAAGTAAGGTTATCGCCGTCTTACCGCTTCGATTGTGATAGGGTTGTAATGGATTCATTATCGAGTACTGTCGGTCGTGCGGTTTTCAGAATAGGTATGCCCTATCGTACGGGAAGTTTTGTTTGGGAATTCGGCGTCTTAGTTTTTGAGGTGGTGGCGGCGGCTGGCTTTTGTTTTTTGTTAACTGTTCCCACCTGCTGCGTAACGCGGTGATATACGAGCAATGGAAAAAGCCTAAACGGCGTCTAAACGGTTACTTTTTTTTGTAACAATTCGCGGAGTTTTAATATCCTTTACTTGTCTTATATATGTAGTTAAGTAGCTGAATAAGTTTTTGGTTACATTGAATTCTTTTTCTTCTGTATGTTTTTTGCGACTTTGCCAAAATTGTATCACAATCAAAAATTCTCTATCCTTAGACGATACTCTATTCTTAAGGATATAAAAGGCTAATAGGCGAGTTACTTACTGAAGAGTAAAAATACTTTTTTTCTAATTACGTAAAGGCTTGTATCTTTTGTTGGCAGGCGAGGTGTAAATTTTAATCCTGTTGAAGGTTTTGACTGCTGTGGGCTGGTAAGGCCGTTTTTATAGACATCTTGATTGCGTGTAGGCGCCGCTCTTCATGTTATCCTGACGAGCACTTCTTATAGATACCAGTAATTTTTTTAGGGTTAAACGAGTTACACTTTAGGGTTCCGTGGTCTACTACAAAGAACCCTTATAATTTTCGTGCAGTTCGTCTGTATGTTGCAGCCATTTTGTTTAACAAATAAGATCGCAAAAGGAAATTCAGATATTCTGGTGCTTATACTTTTTGGATGTCCACACTCAAAACAGTTTTGCAACTATTATTAGGTACTTAAAACTTGATTAATTTGTACAAAAAATCACATAGATTCGTTGCTTCTTTATTGAAGGACAAACCAACACAGTAACCAAAAAAAAAAACAATTACTTGCACATTCATAATATTAGTAGAGATACAAAATACATAATAAAAAGAGCACGAAAACAGGCAGATTTTTTGTCTATATAAGCTAAAAATTAATTATTGTACATCATATTCTTTAAAAGGAGAAACTCGGTGAGAATACTTATAAATAGAGACCGGATTATATGCAACATAAAAAGCTTGTTATATGCATGCAAATATGCATGAAAAATGCTTGAAATATGCACGAAAACTGGCAGAATATGCAAAATTAAATGATAAATTTTAGGAATCCCTAAAAAATAGAAAAATAATTATTCATTTTTTTTATTTCAAAATCAGCATACAATTAGTAAATTATTTTTTGATAGGCGATAATAGGTACAGTAAGTAACGTTATATGATATTAAAATGATTTAGAATTTGTGTAAACGAAAACAATCAAATATTTTTCTAAATTTTCAGTGGTAAGATTGTATCTACGGTCATTTAGAATATTTTTGTAAGTAGAAAAGGTTCGCTCCATATCCATTGAGGTAACTGGGCAGAATTTGAACTTGGGTGCACTTATAGTTTCCGGCAAAATTTCTGCCGTCCCATTAATGAAACTATCAATTTGACACAAGCTTTGAAAACCTGGGTTATTGCTCAATATGTTTTCAAACTTTTCTTTAAGTTTATGGGGTAATGCGGCGGCGGCGGAACGCAGAGTGAGTGAAAAATATTGTAAATGTACCGATAATATGCATCATAACTAGATCTTAGGTAAAATATGGTATTACCGCTGAGAATGGCTAAAATATGCAAATGCATATGCGAATATGCAAATGCATATAATCCGGTCTCTACTTATAAATAAAATTGTAAATGCCAAACTATTTTTAGATTCCCCGAAAAAGTAATCACATTTTAACAAGAACAAAAGAAATGTAACACGACAAGCAGTAATTTTCTTTACAATCATAAAAATACAAAGATAAAAATACCTCGAGTAATATATTAGAGACAAAAATAGTAAGACTGTAATGTAAAATATACATAAGTTTTATTTATGCATAATTTAAAAACAAAACGTGAGTACCACTTTAAAATACATTTTATAGTGTTCTTAACTGCTTAGTTAGCAATTAACAATGTAATTTACATAACTAGGTACTGCATTGTTAAAGAGAAATTACATTTTATTATAATTGACAATCAAGCGTTTATCTGAGAGTTCTTCGTAATGTAACCTACTCAAAGGCGTGTGAAAAAAACTGTTAATCCGCACTTAGCAAATGTAGTGGACTATATCTTAAGCCCTTCTCCTTCTGAGATCAAGGCGATAATGATAAATCTACTTCTACATGCGAATTGGGTATTTGATTTTCATAAAAAGTAAAGTACCTTCAAGGTAAGAGAAAAATCATTCTCAAGTAAAAGCATCTTCTAGAGTGCGCTCCCAACCAGGGGACTGATTCTGTAACTCAGTGCCTATCAAAAAATGAAAGCCATTGACATATATTTTTTATCCATTGAAGGTTTACTATGAAATAGTCAATGACATTTCTCTTCAAACCTTCAATGGATAAAAAATATATGTCAGTGGCTTTCATTTTTTGATAGGCACTGAATTACAGAATCAGCGGCCAGACCTTTTATGTACTTT
This sequence comes from Hipparchia semele, assembly GCA_933228805.2. Classification (NCBI taxonomy): domain Eukaryota; kingdom Metazoa; phylum Arthropoda; class Insecta; order Lepidoptera; family Nymphalidae; genus Hipparchia; species Hipparchia semele. The sequence continues at coordinate 3,399,796 of OW121719.1, forward strand.
ACAACCATGTTTGTCAATAAACACCTATTTTTCAATAAAAAAGCTGATCGTTTGTTGTTAGTTTATGTGCGGTCACAGTAATTTCATTAAATTTTGTGTAGTAAAATGGACATTTGCACATAATTTAGGTCAAATCGGCCCCAAGAAATTATATTCATAGATGAACCGATATTTCTCTATAATAATAATTAGTTACACATACCTGTACAAACATCGATAAATAATTATCGACACCTGCTATCCGTTGACTCAGTCGTAATTTATATTCTCTGTATCTATAAGTCTATGGTACCTACCAAGGTTTTAGGAATTTGCCATCTCTCTCTCCCATTGATGCCATCTCTGTCAGTTCAAATAAAGGTCCAGTTGCACGTTCCCACAGGGGCATCGTGCAAATATTTGCGGCCAAGGATCAAATGCACTTTTGTAGCACTTTATCCGGATCTAAATCCAAATCTGTGAGTGTTAAAAACCACTACTACGAGCATCAATCTGTGTTCGAGTTTGTGCCAATAATTGCGAAAAGTTCTATGTTGGTCTTGTTTTGCGCCACTTGAATCTGGTTCATCAAATATTCAGAACCTTCTTTTTCCTGTATCATAGTAATTATATTTTCATTTTTTAAACCTTTTGTATTTCTTTCGTCTACTTTAAAAGCCTTTACTAATCCATTGTTAAACATGCATACCTACCTATCACTCTATCGTACGCTGGTTGAGTCTTTTACAGCAAAATATTTCTTTTTTTGATAAAATATCTAATGTTATTAAACGTGCTGATTAAACAGTTAATTTTATATAGATGTTACTAAACATACTGATTCAAAGGTTTATTTTATAAATGTAGATTAAATCTTATACTTTCTTTTTTTCGAAAATTAAAGATAGATAGTCTGTCTGTCTGAATTCGTAGGATTTTTATATCACAGCAAAACAATAGTAAGTAGCAATCTAAGCTTTTTAAATGTAGTCGAGTGTTATATTATATAGCGTGTAGAGTGCCATTTTGACCAGAGCACATAGGGAATACCTACGCAAGAACTAGAAATAATATAATTGTCAGATACTAGAATTTTCAACTCCACTAAAAGGGCGCCTCGACAAAAACAAGCTAATGTCACAATGACAATCGTAAAACAATAGTAAGTACCAATCTAATGTTTTCAGTGTGAGTGCTTGTCCTCTCGGGTTACATGTGGAGTGCTGTTTTGACCACTGACAATGCCAATATTTACACTTCGCACTTGGCACTTGTTTGGATACTTTGGAACAATGCTTGAAAAAAGTGAGGTTAGATTACAATCGTTGGGGCAGTTAGAGAACGTAATTAAAAGGGTGAAGCATTAAATTGATGCAGTATATTTTTAAATTTCAGACTGGCAATATAAAATTATTAAATAATGGTAGGTACTAACTCCATTTATAACTTTATTAAATTTAATTTGACAGGTGTAAAAGTAGTGAAATCTTTTTCTTGGAGAAAAAAAAGTATTTAAGAGTTGTCATTTTTGTTTGGAGATTGTTTTCAATAGTGCTTCGATGTCACGAACGATCTATCTCATTTACTTTCGTTATGATGAAATATCGATACCATAAACTATCGATGTAACATGTATTCGATCTCATGAGCTTTGTTGTTGTGAATTTCGATGTGGACCCTGCCTAATCTGTCTTACTAAATACAAACAAATTAAGTATTATTTTTTATAATTATACTTAGGGAAGATTCTAATTAGTCGCTTATCAATTTGGCAAAGGATAGGTGCTGAGATCAAAGTTTTAAAATCTAAGAAATATACAAAAATATACTTACGGCAAAAAGTTGGTTATGCGATAGCGTATCAACTTACACACACCAGCAATACACAAACGCTAAACAAATTCTTAAAAATAATAAACCATACTTAATTATTCCAAGTGAAAACTCTCTGTTGATTAACTAACTACAACATCGATGTTAAAGTCAAACAAGACATAATAAATTTCCTTTTTTATATTAAAGGTTGAATAATTAACACGTTACCTAGATAACGTGTTCTTTTAAAAAGTAGTTTGCGTGTTACTAAACGTGCGTGTCACACCGCGCGCGGCGGCCATTTTGTTTACCGAAAATTGGCGGGAAAATTGTGAAAACGACACGTCTTGGGCGAACACCATACTGAAATGTATGAATTATGGCTTGTAGTTTAGGAGTAATTTATGGTAATGATGAAAAATCGTCGATGAGATTGATACCTTATAGAGTATTGAAGTTTGTGAGCAAAAGACCATTGCACTTACCATCAGGTGAGATCGCAGTCAAGGGCTATCTTGTCTTCGAATAAAAAAAAAAAAAAAAGACGTCCACGAATTAATTTACAAGTCTTTTAAGGGTAGTAGGGTCTAGTGCCCATAGTACCTACTTAGCCAGCAGCTTCCCGCGACTGGTCTATCTACATTCTACGGGTTGCCAAACAATTCGCTTTGGTACAGGAAGGCGCCATTTCAGCATCTTAGAAATTACCATACTGATAAACCTATTAAAATGCCTACCTAATAAAATAGTTGCCTAAATAAAGTTGCTTGACTAAGTTGACAGGCATGAAAGAAGAGCTATCCGTATCCTTAGTTTCGCTAAGGATTTATATGTGATATTTTTCACCAACTTTCCCTCTGAGCTAACCTTGCTGACAATTCAATTTTCTCAGCAACCTTTAAAGAAAACCTTAAGACTAATTTAACACAAGGCAAACATTTAGGAACTACCTATGTTAAGTGACGTCTACATGATTAAGGTATGGTGGTGCATGCACGTTATGTGAGTAGGTATCATTTACTATACAGTTAGGTTCTTCCAGTAATAATCTATGATAAACTGAATTTATTAGTTGTTTTTCAGAAACTCAAGAATTCTAATTCGATTGCGGCTTTCATTCAAAATGTTTATGGCCTTATTTTATATCCTTTTCATAAATGTCACTTGAAAATTTCCCAATGGAAGTTTGTACAAAGTTGTAAACACAAATGTACGAAAAATTCAAATATCTACGAGCGACCAACATTATAGTGACTTATCACGTGAACACTTTTGTTGCTTCACAAGTTCGCCCGTAAAAACGTGACAACGCTCCAAAATACCGACATAACACCGCAAAATTTAGAAACACTCCAAGTTCGCTTTTATTTTACCTTTAGGGCCAATAAAACCGTCACCAGAGCATAGTTTCTAAAATTCGCCGTTCACAACTCACCCAAAATCGAGCGTGTGAACATTGAGTTTGACTTTGGAGTAGCAGACCATTAACTCTATTTTAACAGAATTCTAGATTACAAGACTTGTTATTTCCTTTTCAGTTTTTATTTACGCAGTCGGATTTTTGACTTTTTAAATTTCATATTCACACTTTTATTTGCTTAAGACTTTCACGCTTCGACCTAGATGTGTAGGTACTCACACAAATGTAAGCCTTAGACTGTAAACAGAAATAGATGTACTATCTATTTGTATATCCCACCTCTTACAGTAAGAGTTGCGTAATTTTTGATGAAAATGGCGATATTATTGACAGACATATGTAACGCAGAAGCAGGAGACGCAAACTCAGACAAGCGCTCCCGCTCTAGGAATATGGCAACTCTGTGCGTGTGACGATAAAATGTCCGATACAAGTGGCATTAGGCTGGGACTGCCTCAAAACGGGATGGGCTGAAGACACGCATCCCGTCACCAGAATCACACGACCTCCTTACCCCGCTTAAGTTCACTCACAGTCACCGAAAAGTCTTACTGACGGATCATTACTTGCAGGTCATGTTACAATGGTTCCTCCTTATGTGAATTCGAGGGGGCAAATCACCTATTATTAAGGGGGGTGCTGAACTAACGATTTTTGTGTACCTTTTTATGTTTGCCGTTCGAATGTTGATAGTGTAATTTAGGTGTGAGCCATACATAGTCACACGAACTTAGGTATACCTATCTAATATTAACCGCCCTACTTATAGTCGATACCCGCAACTTCGTCCGCGTGGAGTTAGGTTTTTAAGAATCCTATGGGAACCATTCGGTTATCTATCCTAAAACCTTTGTCCGGGATAAAACGCCTGTGTAACTCTCCAAATGTTGAACTAAAATTACGTTTATCCATTGCTCTGTTGCTGCGTGATTGAAGGACAAACCGTATTGACGTGTCATAAAACCTAGAGGTTGGCATGAATTTTTTTTTACAGCAACTTACAGCAGATTGTGTGTTTGGGCTCATTAGAATGGTCTCAATGAGTATAGGTGTCAGATAGATGTTGATCGAGAATTAAGGAGTAGGATCTAATGATGGAGGATGGAAGCAAACTGAGTAATAGGATGTCGGGTTTACTCGTATCACACATAGTCCAGCCATAGATTCACATGTCGGGGCTGTTTTAAATTTTTGATTTACACATGGTAAATTAATTATACGAATGTATATCGATGACAGCACCTACTAGATCGTTTCGAAAGCAAAAGCGTGACAATGTCGACCCCGTAACTCTCGGTGAAACGATATAAAACCTAACTCGGAAAATAAATGGTGACACGGTGTTCCATCAGCGGCACCTCCATGTTTCTTTTCCTTTCGCCATAAAAAGCTAGCTATCGACGGCCGATTGCACGGCGCGAGATGCCCCGCCCGATAGCGATGGTTTGTGACAAGCATGTTTCCATCGGAATTGCTGACTTCACGCCATTCTCATGAACATTGTCACGGATTAAAGGACATATACAGTACGGAAGCGGCGTAGCAGACGCTGTTCTACGTCCGCCATGGCAGTTTTAGTGTTAGGCATCTCGCCCAGTAGATTCGCAGTCGCGAGGCTGCAGCACCATTTAAAGAAAACATATACACATATAGGTATACTATATATAATTTGAACATTGTCACGGATTAAAGGACATGCAGTTTGGGAGCAGCGTATCAGATGCTGTCTAAGATGGTAGCGGGCTAACTTGGAAGGAGTAAGGCAGTGTACATTTAACCCATACCCCTAATCTGTTTCTACACGCCATCGTGCCGAAACGCTACCGAGACCACCCAGTTATAAGACCACTGCACTCACCACTGCGATTTATTCAATCAAGGGTGATTGCGATCGTAATTTTGATGTAATCATTTTTAGACAATCCTCCAGCAGGAAAAGTAACTTTTTGAACTTTGCTACTAGGCTCAACACAGTCGTCTTCAAGCTCAGAATGAGAGGGTTTTTTTTTCTTTTACAGGTCGATTAAATCTTTTAAGTGGCTGATAAGTGAGCAGCGAGAATAGGGCTGACAAGTTCATCATCAAGAGACATCTTTTACTTAAACTTTTTTAAAAATCAGAGAATTTCTAAACTGTATAATTGCTCAGCTATGGTAGAGCCTAAGCCGTACACGGCGTTATCCTCACATTTGTTTCTACATTCCTACATCGCTTGTATCTTATGTTCTTATGCATTAGTTATAAGCTCACCTGAGCATTCAAATTTTATGTGAATATTTCCCGCGACTTCGTCCGCGTGGAATTAGGTTTTTAAAAAATCTATTTTTCGAGGGGATCCCAGCCGCCCTAGCCTTTACTTTCCATGATCGCTAAAGTAGGGACTCCTAAAATTTTTTTCTTATTGGGAGAAGATAATTTTATCTCTTGTCAGGGGATAAAATCAGGGATACAATTTTTGTCTCCTGCAGAATCTCCTGCTCATCCTGCAGAAGGGAAGCGTGATAAAAGAAAACTTAGCGATCATGGAAAGAGAATCGATACGACACGTTTGCAATAATGGCTAGGGCGACAGGTTCCAAGTCAGCCTGCTACCATCTTAGACTGCATCGTCACTTACCATCAGGTGAGATCGCAGTCATGGACTATCTTGTTATAAAAAATTTTAAATGAGAAATTCATTTTTTTAAAGAATATTATCCAATATTCTCCTCACCCCTTCAAACAAGAGTAAAGCTAGTGTTAGGAGCGGGCACGACAATGCAACGGGTGGGAATCGAACCCGCGATCTTTCAGTTTTCAGTCCGCGCCTTTAACCGTTGCGCTATTGAGGCTTGAAAATACATTAAACAAAGACTTAAAAGCGCTAGTGCCAGAAATTCGCAGTTCGGAAAGCACCTACTTACTTATTTAAAGTTTACGAAACGCGGGGCCCGCTACACCATTTGTCAAATTCTAGCATGCAACTGTAAAGTTTACGCATTCTTAATACATGATATATTGGCTTGTACCCATTTACTTTATAAACAAATTGCTTCATAAAATGTCAATGCCTAAGCTTAGTTCAGACAAGTTTCCGTCCAATACATTGAGCCGTGATCGCCGACTTATCGTAAGCGACATTTACTTAAATTGAGATTTTTATTCCAAATGATATTATTTTAAACTATAAAGGGCTAAAGGACTAGGGGAATATACCTAACGTACTAGCTGATGCCCGCGACTTCGTCCGCGTGGATTTCGTTTTTAAATTCCCCCGGGAATTCTTTAATTTTCCGGGATAAAATGTAGCCTATGTCACTCTCTAGGTTCCCAAATATGCAAAAAATCACGTCGATCCGTAACTCTGTTGCAGCGTGATTGAAGGACCAACACTTTCGAACTTATAATGTTAGTAAGGATTAATTTCAATTAGATGTTATTTCCCCACAATGAAATAGACGAGTAGGTAAAATAATATCATCCTCCCTTTAAGTGCAGGGGAGGTTACCAAAATAATATTTATCTTTAAGATATTAGGTATTTTCCAACTTTGTTGGCGTGATTAATATGTATAACCTTGCCAAATTACAGCTCTTTAGTAATTTAGTAGGTACCTACTAATAGTCTGCGCTAGGATGCGGACAGACGGACGGACTTGACGAAATTATGATGGTTCCTTGTAGTTTTACTACCGAACCCTAAAAAGATATCGGCCGAATTGATAACCACTTCCTTTCTCTGTCTGAAGTCTGTTAAAAATAGTATATTTTTCATATTTGAGGGAGCTAAAACGTTTAAGGGCGTTCAACAAATGGCTATCATAAAATATTGATGACAGAACGATAAGAAGCTCAAATAATTACGCGTACGTGTGTATGCAGAGACATTGATGAATATTTCGCACAAAACAAACTCCCTGCCATACAAAACGTGACTGTTCTGTTAAGGGCGTACCATCCCGACCCACTTTTTTCCGTGGATTCATCGCCCGCGTCAACTTGAAGCTTGAAATACTTTGAAATATGACAAGAGGCGTTGGACCATCAATTTCGCTGGTCAATTTGCATGGGAAACGCATAAAAGTGTCAACGTTGACACATCATAGGCCTTCCTGTGCGATGTTAAGCACGACATTCGTGTGTATAACTAGTTTTTGTTTACTATTGTGGTGTAATCAATTTAAAAATTGCTAAGGTAAATAAATTATAACGCTTGCAATATAAGTTTCTAACAAAGTTCCGCTCAAACAATCAATTCAAATTCAAAATTACTAATTTATTTCATGTAGGCTAACTTGTAGCTCTTATGACACGTCATAAATCTACCACCGGTTCGGAATGCAGATTCTGCTGAGAAGAGCCGGTAAGAAACTCAGCAGTTGCTCTTTTCAAAAAAAAAATAATTTTTTTTACAAAGCTATGCTATGTATACAGTGCTTCCACAATAAAGCTTCTAAAATGCAAAAATGCATACGTAGGTACACCAATCCAACGCATGTCAAGATGGGCAGTCAAAGCAGACCCATTCCCGTTGTCAATGAATGTGTGAGTGCTATGTTATTATTTTCTGTACTGGAACTTAAGTGTCGCTTAAAGGATTGTCCTCTGGCAGACGAACGGACGGACAGACATCGGAAGCCTTAGTAGGTCCCTTTGGCGCCCTTTAGGTACGGAACCTGTTCCATAGGGTAACACTGGTCGTGTCACGAAGTGATTATATCCTCTTGGTGTCATGGCGTCTTGTGTGCATGTTGTAGGTAGCTGTACCTACCTACATGCTAAAATTGAAATACATATAATAAAAATCATCCCAACCCCGCACCGGGCAGCGCAGTGTTGGCAGACCCCCCACTAGGTGGACCGACGATATCAAACGAGTCGCAGGGAGCCTCTGGATTCAGGCGGCGCAAGATCGATGCCTGTGGAGGTAAGAGACCTACGACCAACAGTGGACATCGATAAGTTGATAAAGAAGAAGAAAAAAAATCATCCGAACGCCTATTATAAAAGAAAAAAAAAACATAGCACACAGCATAAAAAGTTGCCACAAAATAAATAGTAGCAGGAAGTAAAAGAAGAAAAAAAAAACGCCTATTATTGGATCTCCTTAGAAATAATACAGAACCCTAAAAATAACAACACCAAAAATCTTATTTGTCTTATTTTGACGAAAGTAATTTATTTTAGTTAAAACCCAATTTTTCGCTAACATTCGATCACGGTAAATTACGGCACGTTTGCTCTTCGTTCATTGAAATGTGTAATCAGTATTATCATCGCTCACGTTGTAATCACGTAAAGAGTACTGAGGTAATCATTTCATATCATTAAAATCATTGCTTGGTACTTACAATTGTTTTTATGTTAAGTATTTATTATTTGTAGCAATTTTCATATTATCTCCTTTTTTAAAGGTTTATAGCTCATTACGTCGTAGATACTGAAATAACTTAAATCTATACTAATATTATAAAGCTGAAGAGTTTGTTTGTTTGAACGCGCTAATCTCGGGAACTATACTGCACTGGTTCGAATTGAAAAATTCTTTTTGTGTTGGATAGTCCATTTATCGAGAAAGGCTTTAGGTTATATAACATCACGCTGATCATAATAACAGAAATTGACGCGGACAAAGTCGCCAGTTTGTTATATATAGTAATATGTACCTAGTTAGTATGCAATGTCAATTTGTTCAATTGTAATTGCAATTAAAATTGAACTTGATGAATCTTCTCAGCAGAATCTGTTTTCCGAACCGGTGGTAGAGTCTTGACTTGTCATAATATTTACTATAAGCCGCAGCTTGGCTTACATTAATTAAATGAAAATAAAAATCAATGAAATGAAATAATATTTATTTGGCAAAACAATATTAACAAGGAATTTAATAATATCCATTAGGACCCACACTAGGTATCCTGTATCGTGGGGCACAATTCACCCCACTAACAATTAATTATAGCTGGTAACGTTATCTATAATTATTTATTCATCAGATTATCCCATAAAAACTTCAGTGTCCTTGACAAACTCGCAAGATTCCCCTAATCCTTACTAATAATATAAATTCGAAAGTGTGTTAGTATGGTTTGTTCTTTAATCACGCAGCACCCGCATGGGTATAATTGAGGACATAGAGAGTGACTCAGGCTTTTTCAAAATCCCGGAAAATCACAGTTTTTCCGCGGTATTTTTAAAAATTAAATCCATGCGGACGAAATCGCTGGCATCGGCTAGTCCATAATAATTCTAAGCCGCGTTGTCCCGCGAACAGCCACGCAAAGAATCTCAATTGAATTCGTCGCCGCGTAATAAATCAAAGTTTTTTACCCCCCGTTTTACCACCAGTGTACCGGCGCGGCGTACTGCCGACTGCGATTACGTTGTCTCGTTTTTTTCCTTGTTATCATCACGGTTATATGAAATGTATAACAAATTGGCTGTTTTTTGTAGTTTTTATAAGTTGTAGGCGCGTAATATGTCAAAAGCTTGATTTCAATAGAATAATTACGGTAATTCTTAGCTATGTTCCTAACTAGACGATGCCCACGTATTCGACACACACACACACACACACACAAACTTTTGCGTTTTTGTCATAAGTACCGTATTTAGTTGCATATGCAATTAGTAAATAGCTGTTATTTTGATACCAGCTGATACAGTCCTCAACTGTAGCATAGATAAAAAGAAAAATACATAAATACAATCTTTTCTACATATTTTTCTATGACTGTAGGTACTAGGTAAGTACCCATGCAAAAAATCACATCGATCTTGTTGGAACGTTATTGAAGCTAACAAACAAACACACTTTCGCATATAAATATTATTAATAAGAATTAGTAAGGATTACAAACAGACACTTTAATTTTATCTATTTGTATCTATAGAGTGTTGTATGACGCCTGAATATACCTAGAGCTGTTCTCTATTGTTTCGTACTCGTAGAATTCAAAGCGACATCCCAGCATGTTTGTATTACAAACTTGCGAGGAATCCGTCGTCGCCGTCGCGAATATTTTTATTATATCGCGAGATATCCCTCACACCTGTCCTCTCACTCGTGAAAACGACAATTTTACATTTTTCGCATACGAGCGTCATTGGTATACGAAAATTAAAGATACACAGTTACCATGTTAAGTACTACGGTTACTCTCAGAGAAGGTTATATAGCCCATAGTCAACCACGCTGCCCCAATCCAAATTGGTAGACCACAGAACTATGGCCCAATTATGAAGAACTCCCAGCAGAATGAGCATGGGCCTCACGACGTTTTACACGCATGTGATGTCCCGATTTTATTGTAAACTAGATGATGCCTGCGTGGATGAAGGTTTTTTTACTCTCGCGGCAACTCTAATTTTCCGCCTATATGTTAATCCAGGTTATGAGGAAGACCAAAAAAGAGATGGATGGATTGTGTGAAAGAGGATATGCGTGTAAGAGGAGTAGATAATGAGTTGACGAATGATAGAAGTGAGTGGAAGAAAAAGACATGTTGTGCCGACCCCACATAGCGTGGGAAAAGGACAAGGACATGATAATGTTAATCCAGGTTATAATCTATCTCCACTCGAAATTTCAGCCAAATCCTTCCAGTAGTTTTTGCGTGAAAGAGTAAATAATATATACACACACACACACACACATAAGTACACATACAAACTTTCGGCTTTATAATATTAGTGTGATGTGATTGTATGATAGAGTAATCTGTTTTACCTACCCAGCCAAGAGAGGCATTCCATGAGAGTAAGAGAATAGAGAGTGCACCTATGTTTGCGCACACAATAGTGCTTTATAATGCTCCTGCGAAAAATGGAGTTTTGGCCGCCGTAAGCCGCGGCCGGATTCGGACATTTTTATATTGTTGGTTATGTATCTATATCAATGTCGAGTTTATTTGATATTCCCACTGAAAACAGTGCGCTGTTACGCATACTTTTGATCCGGGGGGCGTCAAAGATACGCCTTATGAAGTGATATTAAAGAAATATTTTCTCCTACTTCCTTACCTTTCTTTTGTTTCGTTATTTGTCACATATTTTCTTTACTCTCGTATACTTTAACTTTCATTAAATTGATGAAAAATTCTCACGGTTTTGGGAAACGTTACGCTCTTAGAGAAGGTAGGTTACATAAAAAAGATTCTGATCAATTGAGAACCTTCTGTTTTTTTTTACAGTCGGTTAAAAATAAGAAAAAAATTGCGCTAACGGGCGACGTTGGCTTGACGTTACGGGCAAAAACTAGTCGCACTAATATCGCACTATAATATTTTATAGGCGAAAGTTTGTATGTATGTGTGTATGTTTGTTACTCCTTCACGCCACAACGAATGTACCGATTTGACTAAAATTTAAAATGGAGATAGCTCACACCCAGGATCAACATATAGGCTACATTTTATCCCGTAAAATCAGAGAATTGCCGCGGGAATTGAAAACCTTTAATCCACGCGGACGAAGTCGCGGGCAGCATCTAGTAACAGACAAATGTATCACAATAGAATCGAGAATCAATACAGTGTCACCGCAGAGGCCTCAAGCCTGGCCTATATTCAAATAGGACGTGAGACGCAGAACCTTTATCATGTCATTTGTATAGCGCGTCTAGAACCCAATCGGCCGTGTCTGCCCCCCCATCTCAATGGAGGATAATTCGTCACTCTCTGGACACGCCTGTTGGCCTGGATGATGCTATTTCATCCTAAATTGTTAAGCCAAAGCAGTCCTTACCGGCTATACTATAAGAGCAATGTATAAATGTATGAAAATTATGAAAAATGAAGCCAGTTACGCTCTGTAACTTTTCGAGGAGTCGCTAATGTTTTCATGATAAAATTCTTATTGCACCTATATGTGCCTACGTTTATTTAAGTGTGCTTATATATAAAAACTAGCTATTGCCCGCGGCTACTCTCACTTTAAATTAGATTTTTCAAACTCCTATTTTATCTCCTTTGAATTTCCTAGATGAATTTTCAAAAATCCTTAACGGATGCCTACATCATAATAGATCTCCGTGTGCCTTTCAGACTGATTCGTCCAGTGGTTTGAACTGTGAGTTTATAGAACAGTTAGTCAGTCACCTTTTTTTTATATATTTAGATAAAAGACATGTGACTGGATGACATCTGTACATCCTTACTAATATTGAAAGTACGATAGTGTGTTTGTTTGTTCGTTCATCCTTCAATCACGCAGCCACGAAGCGACGGATTGATGTGATAATCTTAGATTGCATCGTCACTTCCCATGAGAGGAGATCGCAGTCAAGGACTATCTTGTCATCGAATAAAAAAAAAAGATCAATGACAATCCAAAGACAGGTAGCGGGTTACCGTTAAGATAAGTGGTATAATGATATCAGTCCTGGTGAGACTTGAATGACATTCCATTTTCCGGCAGTCGGTATACGTAAACTGTGGCTCCGATAGCACGGTGTCTTTTGGTGGTCTTTTTTCTTTAGACCAAAATGGTAACAGCTGATCTATAGATATAAATAGTCAACCGTTAGAAAAGTCAGTTTCATTATGGTTTCATTGTAACTTCAAAACATAGAAAAGACGGTTTCATTGACTTCACTGCAATGTGAAAATTTATAAAAGACAGTTACGTTATGGTTTCACTGCAACGCGACGTCGAAAACTTTGAAAAGTCCGGTTCATTTTTTTTTTATATTATGGTTTCATTGTAACGTCAAAATATAGAAAAGACAGTTTCATTATGGTTTCACTGTAACGTCAAAACAGAGAAGGCAGTTTCACTGCAATGTGAAAACTTTGAAAATCCAGTTTCATTATGGTTTCACTGCAATGTGTATACTTAGAAAAGACAGTTTCGTTATGATTTCACTGCAACAGTGCAACGTGAAACTTAGAAAAGACAGTTATATGTTATTATTTGGCAAAAGACCTAAGCGGAATTAATTCAAAACATTTAATTACATACATTTTCATGTAGACCAACCTGTGACTCTACCACCGTTTCGGAATGCAGATTTCGCCGAGAAGAGCCGGCAAGAAACTCAGCAGTTGCACTTTTCAAAACAAAGTAATACAAAATCAATGAACAGTTACATATTACAATGTAATAAGTTATACACACACACATTTTGTGGTCAGCAGGATGCCGATTGTTTCCATACAGCTTTGTCGATAAGAAACTCTGTCTGAGGTGCTTATCTTCAGATATCCAAAAAACGTTATAGTAACATCAGTCTCAGCACAGTGCAGAGACAGTATCAAATTGCTTGCTATAGAACTTAATTAAAAACCGGCACAAGAAGGGAAATAAATGATTTTATAAAAGCCTAATGACGTGAGTAGAGTTCTAACGCCGCGATAAGGGACAATAAAAAGTCAAATTTAAGCGCGGTAACCCATCGAGAACAGGGCTGCCAGCTTTTTGTACAAGAAGTATAGTAATTAAGATTAGAGTAGAAAAAAAGAGTATTTTGGAAAAAAAAGTCTAAATAGCCCAACGGGTAACGCTTAAATCAAAGGGGTAAGGTAACTCAAACGTAAAAGGTCCCAGGTTCCCCGGTTAGGTCCCAACTCCCAACCCGTTGACTATTGTCATACGTATTATAGAAGCTTCCCGCTTAGTTGGAAGGGAGATCAGAGTATTAAGGCTTGAAAGAAAGAAAGATAGAAAACTATTTTATTTGATCAACACAATAATTCTTAATCTACTAGAAATCTTGCTTGCTTGGGAGATCAGAATATATAGACAAGTTGAGTTAGAGTTATTTAAAAGAAATCCGCAAAAAGCGCCACTTTTTATCGTCTTTAACCGACTTCCAAAAAATGATTTATGGCTCTTGGCACCGGTAGTGATGAAAACTGAAATTTACACATTTTAATTTTATTGATCTAGAGAGCTGTAATAGGTACTGTTTGTAATAAAATCATTGGCAGCCCTTGTTGGGAGGGCTCGGTGGTCGTTGGTTTATGGAAACAGAAAACTGTTGAGTCGAAAAATATTTCATACTAGTTGATGCCGCGACTTCGTTCGCGTGGATTAAGGTTTTTAATTCCCGCGGGAACTCTCTTATTTTCCGGGGCAAAAAGTAGCCTATGTGTTATTCCAGACTATAATCTATCTCTGTGCAGCTAAATCGGTTCAGTCGTTGCGGCGTGATTAAGTAACAAACATCCATCCATCCACGGACAATAGGTACATCCGCATCCAAACATCCATCCAAACTTTCGCATTTATGATATTAATAGGAATAGGAAAAGTAGAGTTGGTCTACATACCTAACTATACGTAATTTGTAAGATTACACAAAATAGCAAATAGCTTAAGAACAAAATTATTACGGTCTACGTTACGTCACGAGTTACGTTAGTAAAATTTTCTCTTCTTGAGAGTGACAAAATTTAAAAATTACCCAATTTTTTGCATTTTAATAAGTAAAACCGCTTTAACGGTGAGCACAGAGAGGAAAATATAACTAAACTTGAACGTCAATCATCAGTCTTAGTATTTATTCGTAGGTCTTAGCACAATATAAAAACTATAGAGTCGTTTTATTTATTTTTTATTTTGTACCAAAAACTTAAAAATATTTAAAGGTCGTGCACAATTCTGCCCTCGTACCTAATTGAAAACACAGTAACTCAAAGGTAACTTCTATTTAACTTACTGTGTTTTCAATTACGAGGGCAGAACTGCACATAGACAATTTAATTTGAAAGGTCACTTTAGACTATGCTGCTATTATATTTATATTAATAAATAGTAGTAGGTAGTTTGTAGTACAAAAGCTAGAAGGAATACTACAGCATTTCTTACCGGCTTTCTATGCTTTTGACGTAGTAAGTATACTATGTAATATATTACAGCGTAATTTAAACTACTCCTTATTTATTACCATGATACTAAATATGACTAGGCATAGGTTTAATGGTCCCAATTAGTTGCTTCAGTAGGTAATTACATAGTACGTACAGCGTGTATTCGGAAGCCTATTTGCTTACCTAATTTAACTGTTTTGCTATCATGTAGCGTTCGCGTAATTAAAATTTACTCACTCAGGTATTCAGTTAGGGGCTTTATTTTGCATCCTATAATGTTGTGTTACCTGGTTAATTATTTATCATTCCTTTGGACGTTGGATTCAAAGATAGGTTTTGGTAGATAAGCTTTCGTCCATATGGAGTTAGATTTTTAACGACTTCCCTGGCGCAGTGGTGAGCGCTGTGGTCTTATAACTGGGAGGTCTCGGGTTCGATTCCCGGCGGGGGCAATTTAGGAATTTTTATTTCTAAATTGTCTCTGGTCTGGTCTGGTGGGAGGCTTTGGCCGAAGCTAGTTACCACCCTACCGTCAAAGACGTGCCGCCAAGCGATTTAGCGTTCCGGTACGATGGCGTGTAGAAACCGATTAGGGGCATGGGTTGAATTTACACTGCTATACCCCTTCCAAGTTAGCCCGCTAACATCTTAGACTGCATCGTCACTTACCATCAGGTGAGATCGCAGTCAAGGGCTATCTTGTCATCGAATAAAAAAAAAATTCAAAATTCCCGCGGGTAGGTACCATTTGTTTTTCTGGAATAAAATGTCTTTCCAGGTCCCCAACAACATCCATACAAAAAATCCATCAAATCGACATCTAACCATCGATCCGTAGCTCTTTTGCAGCGTCATTAAAGGACAAACGAACAGACAAACACACTCGCATTAATAATCTTAGCAAGGTTACTGCGTTATAGACAGTGGAAGTGGACCACTATTGGACTAAAGCTAAGCTACGTTGGCTTATTGTAAGATCTATAAAGCGTGCTCTGACTCAGCTCAGACTCAAGATAGAGGTTAAAACGAGGCATAAATCTGTCTCACTTTAACTCTGTCTCGAGTCTGAGCTGAGAGAGTTCATAGATTTCAGCCCAAGTCCGCAGTCATCGCGAAAACGCATAATAAATTCCTCGACTAATCAAAAAAGAAAAAGCGGCCAAGATAAACAAATTCCCTCGTACCCTTTTAAAAAGAACACCGTATAAAGAGTTATCTATCTCCTCTACAGAATAATAGGGTATGAATGGCTTAGATTATATTGAAAGGCCGTATCTGCGGCTACCGGCGGCGGCGGCGGCAAAGGGACGAGATAGCGTTAAAACACTCATTTGTTTTGTCACCCGCCCCGACCACCGACTAATGTCGCGCCGCGGACGCGTACTGCCGGCCGCGCAGGTAGATGTGGTAATTTTCGACTTTATGAGAATATAGTTCTTTTAATTCACGAGGGCGCGTGAGCTTTACGCCGTGTACATGCACATTGCGTAAGTGTGTGTGCCTGTCAGGAGCCTAGGTTTTTCTTTTTATATTCGATGACAAGATAGTCCTTGACTGCGATCTCACCTGATGGTAAGTGGCGATGCAGTCTAAGATGGTAGCGGGCTAACTTGGAAGGGGTATAGCAGTGTAAATTCAACCCATACCCCTAATCGGTTTCTACACGCCATCGTGCCGGAACGCTAAATCGCTTTGCGGCACGTCTTTGACGGTAGGGTGGTAACTAGCCACGGCCAAAGCCTTCCACCAGACCAGACCAGAGACAATTTAGAAATTATAAATTCCTAAATTGCCCCCGCCGGGAATCGAACCCGAGCCCTCCCAGTTATAAGACTACATCGTTCACCACTGCGCCAGGGAGGTGTCAGCGGTCAGGCGCGAACAAGCTCTTGCTCTCACTTATATGGATACGACACACACACACAACCATGAGCCACTCCAATACCTTGGGATCCCAACGACCATCAGTTCTTCGAACTATGTGCCGTGTGTATTTCCACTTAAGATTCGCGATTTTTTTTAAATTTAGAATATTAGCCAAGCTGAACTTGACTTATATTCTCCACTCCCCTTCAAATAAGTGAAAAGCTTGTGCTAGGCGTGGGTACAACAATAGTGCAACGGGTGGGGTTCGAACCTGCGACCTTTCAGTTTTCAGTCCGCACTTTAAACCGTGCATTGGGCTATTGAGGCTTCGCTGAGCTTTGTGAAGAAGTTCTCTAACGGATCTTTGCATTCCTGATTTGATTTAGCAGGGACTCTAGCTAGAGTAGGTAGCTCTACCTACTCCGAGCATAGCTGTCTCTATCACAAGTGTTTTTGTAAATCATTTGGCGCCAGAAATAGGTTTTACTCTAAGAATATTCATACCTAGAACCGCAGTAGTCGACGCGATTATAAGCCATTTTTAAGGATATTAATACGTATCCGTACGCCTATCGTCGCGTTAGTATTCAAGGTCGAGTCTTACTACGATGAGCTCGCACAAAAATATTCAAAAATGCCGTACTGTGCTGTGAAAGGATGTAATAATTCATCACATAAAGAACAAAAACATTTAAAGATCACATTTCACAAGTAAGTTCTACCAAAAAACTTACATTTTTGAGTAAAACCTTCTTCAC
Organism: Hipparchia semele; assembly: GCA_933228805.2. Classification (NCBI taxonomy): domain Eukaryota; kingdom Metazoa; phylum Arthropoda; class Insecta; order Lepidoptera; family Nymphalidae; genus Hipparchia; species Hipparchia semele. Next base: position 3,417,422 of record OW121719.1, read on the forward strand.
AACATAAAAATAAATCGTAGGTATCACAGACCCTATTGCAATGAAAATGTTGCTAGCTCTAGGAGAAATATTTTACCCCGTAACTTTTTTTCTCATTCTAAGTACCTGTTGTTTTTAATCCCGATTCACATTAGTTCACTTATGTATTACTAGGGTGACCAAAATATATTATTATTAGGATGACCAAGTGGTACTCTAGAAAAAAAAATTGTGTTGATTATATTTTGTTCTGTTGAAAACAATATGTTTTAATCAGTTTTGGGTATGTGTATGTGTGTGTTGGGCAATTTAGGACAAACTTCAGAGGCCAAACTTGCACTCATAATAACAAAAAACCTTATTGGAATTTCTTTTTCCAAATGCAATAGAACACGTGAATTCACATCATCATCTCAGAAACTTGGTACGGCTAATAATTGAAAGGTATCTGCGTATCCGACTTTTTTATGAGTCTACAAAGGACAACATAGCCAGAAAAATATTGTCAAAGCGGCAATTATTCCGCAAGCAGATACAATTAACAGGATTTTAAAATTGTAATTTCGCATTTCAATTAATAAATTAATAATTGCTAAAACTTTAATATATAATTTTTTATATCTATAAAGTATTTAATTTCTATTTTCTTTTATAATACTTTTTTACGCAGGAACCCTATATATTTTTGTGAAAAAAAAATTAGCTAAGATCACATATTATATTACTATTACTTCTAGTTAGAAAAAATCTAAAAATATCTAAATAAGATAGTTTAGTGTATTTGAACTATGATATCGTTCAAACACACTTTTCAAACGGCATTCCAAATCAATAGTAGATTCATTTGTTTCTGTGTTGAAAAGCACTTTGTAAAAGAATATATTTTAAGTATGGATAATTTTCCCCGTTTTTGCAACATTTTTCACTGATGCTTCGCTCCTATTGGTCGCAGCGTGATATTATATAACCTAAAGCCTTCCTCGATAAATGGACTATGCAACACAAAAATAATTTTTCAATTCGAACCAGTAGTTCCTGAGATTAGCGCGTTCAAACAAACAAACTCTTCAGCTTTATATATTAAGTATTGATATAGATTATAAATTCTTTTAAAAACTTCTTAATCGCGATCATAATAACAGAAAAAGATGCGGACGAAGTCGCGGGCAACAGCTAGTATATTTATAAAATTGCCCCTTAAGGCTAAATCGGAAGGTGAATTTTCCCTACATCTAGGGAGAATTTCTTTTCAATCCTTCCGCTTGTGGCATGACTCACGCACACAACTGCATATCGGTGAATGTAATTACATGAACTCACACATTGTTGTGGTTGTTTTGAAGCTTACGTTTCGAGCGGAATTTTGTTAGAGACTTACTATCTATGTATTATTAATCTAAGGTTTTACTTCAATTGTCAAACCAACTGTATCGACTATGAAGCGAACTATTTTATTAATTCCAAAACTTCCAACTCCATTGTATCGTAACTTCTTGATCAAGAATGTTAAAGCGGGCTTAAACATTTTCGTTCTGAAATTTATTTTAAGGCATTTATTAGTGATACTTTACATTGCCACTAAACAAGCAAGTTTATTTCTACCCTCACTTTGAGGTTTCACAATTACACGGTAAGAACTTATTTGAATAAGTGAGTGGGTAGATATCACTGTAGTCAATTACGAGGACATATTTAGATAGGTATCCCTACTGATACCATAATTGTGTGTTTGTTTGTCCTTCAATCAAGTCGCAAAAGAGCTTAGGATCGATGTGATTTTTTACATTGGTATAGGAGTTGTTGAAAACCTGGAGAATAATGAAAAGATCTATAGAGCGTGCTCTGACTTAGCTCAAACTCAAGATAAGAGTTAAAACGAGACACAAATATGCTCTGACATAAATCTGTCTCGTTTTATCTCTGTCTTGAGTCTGAGCATAGTGAGAGTGTGGTCTATAGATTTCAGCCTAAGTCTTGCTCGGATTGCACGCCAGATTTTGGCAAACTGTTAGAGCCATCCGTAAATATTAAGATCTTACACCGTTTATGCAATGAATAAATGAAATTTGAAAGACAGGGTCCTAAAACAATTCTCGCTGTTTTTTTTTAAACCTAATTCTACGCAGCCAAAGCCACGGGCGAAAATGTATAACACTATTAATATATTATCAAGATTCAAGTCCTTTTGCTTTAATTTTAATAGCAACCCGTGATTCTGTTTACACAATTTTATGTTACTTTTAAAAAGAAAAATGGTTTAATTTTCACAATAATTTATATGGTTAGTGATAGGTATAAATAACAATTATAGAAAGAACAATCAAATTGCTCGTTTAAAACAATCTAAACACGCCACCTGTAGGTTTTAGATAGGTACAGTGAAACTTCAAAAGTAAGGCCAGACACGCATTATAGAGTTTTATTTATCAAACAAATACCTACTTCATATTATATAATATGTTATTGTTACAAGTAGGATAGTTTAATTTCGATCTAGCTGTATTATGTTATGTCGAACTTCTACGAAGAAACCTCACGTTTCTTCATGGCGAAGGATGTTAATTTGTTGCCTACCAACGGGAATGGGTCTTTGTTGTGGTAGGTGTGCATTTTTGAAACTTCTTTGTGGAAACACTGTGTGCATAGTAGTTTTGTTAACCATTGTAAAAATTTTTTGAAAAGAGCAATTGCTGAGTTTCTTGCCGGCTCTTCTCAGCAGAATCTGCATTCCGAACCGGTGGTAGATTTATGACGTCTCATAAGAGCTACAAGTTGGCCTACATGAAATAAATAAATTTTGATTTAATTTGATTAGCAGAAAACAGTTTTTTTCCAAAAAAAGCAAGTCGATCCGTAGCTCAGTGACTGCGTGATTGAAGGACAAACCAACAAACAAACAAACACACCTTCGCATTTGAAATATTAGCAAGGATAATTAAACAAGTCCGTAGTAGGTAGTTACGCGGTTTCACTGTGGGCAATGGATGAAGAGATAAAGGCGAAGCGCCGCGGCCTGAGTGTTTTTATATGTAAAGGACAGATTATAACGGCGTTTATTGACGACCGCCGAATACCGGTAGCCGTTGCGACCTGCACGGGATAAAGAACCTTTTTTCAAAATTTTTTTCATATAGAAGGAATCTGACCTAAACGATCACAGATAAGCTTTTATAGTTAAACGTGGTAAAGCGAAATATTTATTTATTTTGCGATTACATTTCTTAACTAGTACTTTATAAACATTATAGAGTAGGTAGTTAATCACACTAATATTATAAAGGCGAAAGTTTGTATGTGTGCGTGTGTGCGTGCATGTGTGTGTGTATGTGTATGTTTTTTACTCTTTCACGCAAAAACTACTAGACTGATTTGGCTGTTTGGTATGTAGATAGATAGCACATAGGCTACTTTTTACCCCGGAAAATTAAACATTTCCCGTGAGAATCAAAATACCATAATCAACGCGGACGAAGTCGCGGGCATCATCTTATTTTGCTTTGTAGAGATTATTACTCTCAGTGATAAGAATACATTTTGTGTTAAGATAGATAAAATATACATATAAATATTTAAGTACTCTAAAAGTATCTTATGATATGACATACGAATTTGAGATGTGGACGTTTATCGACTTTAATATTATTAATCATCAATTCGGGGTTCATATACTTTAAACTTACTAAGTTATTACTTTAGACTAATTAATTAATTTTTATAAGGTAATGTTTTGACGTAGAGCTAAGGTTTCCTTTTTTGGATCAAGTGACATCTCTTACTATATCACTCGCTGAGAAAAACTGTCCGCTCTACACATTAAAGATTCTTCTTTGACAAACAGAATACTTTTGGAATCTTTTAATAAAAAAAAAAACCGGTGAGCAAAACCACAGTTTTTTTCCGATTAAACTCCAAAACTGAAAAGGTCGGTTCTTAATTACCGCATAAAAAGCGAAAATTTCGCCAAACGCGCCCGTCAGTCGCATTAAAGAGCGAAACCTGACCGAACATTGTTCATTAATTGAATTGCAATAATAACCGGCCGAATAAAATATAGAATAAATTCTCGATATACGTATAAAGAGGTCTTTATGCCAAACAAATCGGCCTCCTTTGAGAGGCTCAAACGCGCCGCGAGTAATCGACTTATTTTATTTGTCGTTTAATGTTTTAGCAAGCAACGATTAGTTTTACAGACGTACAACATTCCTTTAATCCTCTGAGAGGCTACAGAATGAGTCGAATACTTTATAGTGTTCACTTAATAAGTATTTGGTCTACAAATGGGGGTATTTTTTCATCCGACTTCCAAATGAGGTTTTCTGAGCTTATATTTGTGTATGTATGTATGTATGTATTACAGTCTAACGAATTTTAACATAATATTAGGTGTCATTAGATTCGTCTTGATTATGGAAGTGACATACCTAAGGTATGGAATATGGTGTGCGCGAAAAAATGTACCTACTGTATGCGATATAATGACGCATATTAAAAAATAAAGATTGACTACACATAGACAGACTGTGGCGCTGTGGCTATGTGAACCGGTGCATTCACCCATAGTAAAGAATATAGAAAGACCTCTCTTTTTATCTATGCCCATAGAGAAGGATGTATATATAGACTCATTCACCTATATTCTCTGTGGTTTTTACTTTTTGCAAATCTGTGTCTCAAGCGATTCAAAAATTCTGTTAAAATATTATATCTAAGCAAATTGTAACTAATCGAGCAAAATAAAGACAAATAATGAAAAGTGGCTATTTTAATTAAAGAAACATTAACACCTACTTATATCTATTTAAATTTTTAGTTGACATTTCTAATAATAATAAGAATAATTTGCTTATTAGCTTTACAATGTTAAGTTGTTCTTTTAAGTTTTTACGCTTAACAAATATTTAAAAAAAACTTTTTAACAAGTAGAAAACTGGATTAAATGCCTATAAACTCAGATGCATTAAAAATATTTGGTAAAGTTATGTCACTTCTGCATGTTAAGTTATCTTTGTCAGGTAGTCTTATGGAGAATTATTATGATGTATATCGTGCTTTTTATAAAATGAAAGCCTGCAGTTAAGTCAAAGGATAATAAGATAAGAAGGTTTGTAATTTTCTAATGTCCGACTTTATTAGATTGACTATAACTTGAGTGAAGCAGATGTTCGTAAAATTTTAGTATTATTTATTTTATAGGAGGTGTTTTTATTGAGTAGCTACTGGGAATTATCGAAATATGTATGTACATATGTATTTAATAACACAGGCCTGCGAAATTTAACTTTTTTTTCCCCCTTTCAATAATTATGTTATTTTTTTAAATATCCAGGCATGGTAAACTAAAATACACCTTTGATTTTTTTCTAGCACGTCGAGATTTTTTTTTATTGATGACATCAGATGTCATGCATATTTTAGGTTATTTTAACAAATTTCATGAAAAAAACAAAAATTAACGAATTTAAAATTTTAAATACCAACAGTATTATTTAAAAATAACGCTAAAGTGACTAAATAAATTAAAAAGACTTATTATTTCTTTTTCTACTTCCTTCAAAATTTCTATTTCATCTTTTTCTTTTATGGTTTTTATCAGGTTTATTTTCTTCAATATCTGGCAGTAGTCTGCCATCATGTTTGGGTTCCACCTTCCTTGGTATCTGCTCTGAATTACCTCAATATCTTAGTAGAAGCTTTCACCTTTTTCTTTACTTACAGCCCCAAAATTCTCAGGAAAGGGGTCAATTTGAGAATGCAGAAAATGTAACTTTATACTCATATTGCAACTCAGTTTATGAAAGTTGCTGAGTAAAATACTCACTATATTGTCATAATTTGGGCTTTTACTGTTTTCAAAAAAAAATTTACTACATCTTTAAGTGAATTCCAAGCGTTATCTTTGATTTTATTCAAGATTTTTTTCAAAGGTAGCGTCTTGCATCAGCTTCCCTATTTCAGACCCAAGAAAAATGCCTTCTTTGATCTTGGAATCCGATAAATGCTTAAAAACACAAAGGTAAATTAACACAGGTACCATCTTTAGCAAGTGCGTTTAAAAATGGCTTTATAATACCTAAGTTAATATGAAGTAGAGGTAGCAGAATTAAATCACAAAACTATCGTATCATCCTATTTACCTATGTATGTTTGTTACTCAATCACGTCGCAACGACTGAATCGATTTGGCTGAAATTTGGCACAGAGATAGATAATAGTCTGGAATAACACATAGGCTACTTTTTATTCTGGGAAATAAGAGAGTTCCCGCGGGAATAAAAAACCTTAATCCACGCGAACGAAGTCGCGGGAATCATCTAGTAGTTGATACATATGTATTGTAATATGATTTCAATCACGACAAACAATGACTTATGAGGGTAGGTGAATATTTAAATGTCATCAATTCTACAAGCATGCACTTTTATTAAAGAAATTGGAAGTTAACGCTAGTAATGCGCGGTAATACCAAGAAAAATGAAAATTCATTTTCTCAGAAAACTTACGTGATGGAATTTTTTTATTATTTTTTTCGTAGCTTAGTAACTAATATCTACCCAAATTGCTAATTAGTTTTTAAAGGGGAAAACCATCGCAGGCCTGTGTAATTAATAAGTAGGAAAAAAAGACGTGTGACACTCGGGGACTACCGCGGTAAAGCTATTGCATAGCATTTTTTATCAACGCCATCTAGCGGTGAGAGGAGTCCCGTGTCAGGTTATTTTCGTTACGGAATTTCTGGATTCGGTCTCCACGCTCAAGGCCCGCGATAGAAGCTATCGCGGCCAATCTCCACAGAGATTAGACATCTGCGCGGGAGATGTTATAGTGCACAAGTGTGTGCGCAAACACAGGTGCACACTCTATTCCCTTACTCTCATAGTCTAATGGGACGGAAATGCGACATGGCCGGAGAAAGATCAGGCTCAGGGCCGAAGGCTTTACGTGCTCTCCGAGGCACGAGGGGGACTCACCGCCAACCTCCTAACTCCGGGCTAGTACTGAGAATTTCTTGACAGAAAACTCCAATACCTAACTTTTATGACCCGACCCGGGAATCGAACCCGGGACCTCGTCATCTGCAGTCGAACTTGCTTTAGGCAGTTATAATCGATGCACCTAATGCTCTACTTAAAATAAATTAAGTTAAATATCACTGAAACTTTTCTAATGCGCGATGACAGTACTTTCAGTGTCACCGGCTCCTAGACTATTCGTACGTCGTGATTGTTTAGTGAAGCACTCGAATTCCAAATGCCCGCATGATAGTAAATATTTACCCGCATATTTACTATTTTTATTTTGTTTTTTTACTTAGTGATTCTACGGTCCTAAATTAGATCGAGGTTTTGTGCTATGATAATTAATATGTGTTTAAAAAAAGGGTTTTAGGATCTCGTCTAACACTTAGTATCAAATAAGTATGTACTTATATTAAGTAAGTAATGATATAAACTTCTGAATCCGTGGTAATATTATAAAAGCGAAAGTGTGTTGATTTGTGGGTTTGTTGGTTTGTCCTTCAATCACGCCGTAATAAAGCAACAGACCGACGTGATTTTTTGCATAGGCATAGTTGAAGACCTGAAGAGTGACATAGGATATTTATCCCGGAAAATCAAGTTACCGCGGGATTTTTAAAAACTAAATCAACGCAAGCGAAACCGCGGGCATCAGCTAGTGATATAATAATTCTAAAACAATCAAATAAATTGTACAAATCAGTAACAGCATAGCATAAATAATATAAAATGGAGTGGACAAAGGTGAAGCTTATCTCTTAAATATAAACTTCTAGCTTCCTTCGAAAGTAGGGTGAAATTATAAGGTGGTAAATCATCATTAGGTACTATAAACTAGTGGTTCGCCCCGAACTGAGACCTCGCGATATCCCATAATTCCCAAAAGTTTTAATTATATATTGTAATAATTAACTTTTAACATTAGACGCAATAAAAAAAAAAATAGTTGACATAAAACTGTTTTACTGACACAGCACCATCTATTAGCATTATAGTGAAGCTATTAGCTTCACAATAATGCTAATAGATGGCGCATTAAAATTAAATAATTTCGTTTCTTTATAACATTTATCTAATTTTAGTATTTGTTGTTCAAGTACAGGATATAACTGAATTTTCAACCAAGTTTCACGTTCTAATATTCAGTAATTCAGAAGTTATAGGGCTCTGACAGACATTTAGACGGACACACTTCTCTGTCTAGTAGGCAAGCGCCCTAGTTGACTCAGAGAACTCGCTTCGCTCGTTCAAAAAAAGGAAAAGCAAAAGGTTCTAAAGCTAGTCGCTAACAAAACTTTCGAAGAGCAGAATTATTATTCCGAAAAAGGCACTTCTTTCACGACATCTTAGCAGCAAAGAGGCGAAGATCCATCACAGCACAGGCCGAAGGACCACCGGTACAGCGCTATCGGCGTAATTTGAACACGCTTCAGGTTAATTGAGGCCGTACGGCGGACGAGATAAGCCGATAGAGGATTTACGAGCATGCGACCAAGATAACACGTGCGGCGATACATCGTGTTAGTTGCTCGGTGGGCGGCGGTTACACTAACAGGTTGTTCAAATACTCTCACATCAAATGATCTCGCGTTCGAAAAATACTCATTAATCTCAATCCATCGTCGATCCACTACTGGGCTCAGACCTTCTTGCGAATGAGAAGGATTTGGGTTTCACCACGCTGACCAAGTGCGGACTTGCAGACACAAATATAGGTATCAGCTCTGAATTTCTTTGAGGGATAACGCCTGATACGAAAAGAATCTCTAAAAAACTACAGTAACATCGTTCTCAATGCTGGCACGCTGTGACAGAAGGTTTCCTTTAGAGAAAAGAAGGATTTGCAATCAAAAGGTTCAAATGAAACCTAATCTCGACAAGTAGAGCTTAGAGTCGAAATACCCTCGAATGGAGGCCGCACCTCGACAAGTAAAGTTTGGAGTCGAAATGTCCTCGAGTAGAGACCGCATCTCAACAAGTAGCGTTTGGAGTCAAAATGCCCTAGAGTGGAGACCGCATCTCGTCAAGTAGAGATTTGAGTCGAAATGCCCTTGAGTGGAGACTGCCTCGGCAAATAGAGTTGTGACTCGAAATACCCTCGAATGGAGACCGCGACTCAACAAGTAGAGTTTGGAGTCGAATTGCCGTTGAGTGGAGACCGCATCTCAACAAGTAGCGTTTGGAGTCAAAATGCCCTAGAGTGGAGACCGCATCTCGGCAAATAGAGTTTGGAGTCGAAATGTCCTCGAATGGAGATCGCATCTCAACAAGTAGAGTTTGGAGTCGAAATGTTCTCGAATGGAGACAGCATCTCAACAAGTAGAGTTTGGAGTCGAATTCCTGTTGAGTGGAGACCGCATCTCAACAAGTGGAATTTGGAGTCGAAATACCCTCGAGTGGAGACCGCATCTCAACAAGTAGAATTTCAAATGCCCTCGAGTGGAGACCGCATCTGAACAAGTAGCGTTTGGAATCAAAATGCCCTAGAGTAGAGACCGCATCTCGACAAGTAGAGATTTGAGTCGAAATACCCTTGAGTGGAGATTGCCTCGGCAAATAAAGTTGTGACTCGAAATACCCTCGACTGGAGACCGCATCTCGGCAAGTAGAGATTTGAGTCGAAATGCTCTCTAGTGGAGACTGCTTCTCAGCATGTAGAGTTTGGAGTCGGAATGCCCTCGAGTGAAGAAGGGAGACCATCTCGGAAAATAAAGGTGCCCAACCAACGTTCCGCTTCGATGAAAAGTGTGAGAATAAGGACACAAGTGTCATGTTTTGCTTAGATGACCGCATTTATAACGAGAATTGCATCTGATACGTCTTCGTTGTTACATCTACTGTCCATTTACGGTTACTTGTTTTTGTTTAGAAAGAATCTCTGCCATCTTGGGTCTGTTCATTGTTCATTCCTAAATTATAAAATACATTTAATAATATCTGTTTGTCCAAAAAGGATCAGTGCGTGCAACACTATCGCGATGCGGCGAAACCAAAGCCGCCGCATTCCGTACAACTATTTTGGCACGGTGTCAAAAGATGTTCTTTTATTTTGTGCAGTTGGAAAACGCCTGTCACAGTTGTCGACACGTAACGTTCTGAGCGAAGAAAACTAAATTGTTTGCGATTCAAATTGCATGTCAGAAATGGCATAATTTAACCCAAACAAAAACAAAAGAACGAAATTTAACCGCACTGAATACCCAGTTCTATTGCTAGATAATCTTTATAACCTCTATATTAGTCTATATCTCCCTTGCCCTTTGGCACCTATATGCGAGAATGTAGCCGTCATATACATAAATATACAAGTATGTACTAATCGTTCAATAATAAGGTACTACAGAAACCGTACCAACGGCATTCCGAACCAGTGGTACCTAGATTCATTTGACGCACTTTGTAAAAGTTTATTTGAATAAAAAATTATTCTGTTCTATTCTAAAAACAGTACATAAGACTAGGTATGTTTAAGATCTGAATATATAAAATTAAAAGGTGACTGACTGATCGATTAAGCTATCAACGCATAGTTTTAACCACTGGACCGATCGGGCTGTTTGGCGTACAGATTACTTTGGGTTTTTTGAAAATAAAACCCCAAAGGAGGTAAAATTGAGGTTTTAAAAATCGAACTTAATGTAAGCGAAGCCGCGGCTAAAAGCTAGTTTGATATAAAAAAAAACCTGGCGCATTTCTATTGTACTTAGGTATGCGTATTATATTATTTTATTCTATATTTACATTATTCCTTAAAAACAGAACGACAGCCGTTAAGGATCAAAAGGAATGTATAACATGACCCTACATAGAAATTAGAAAAAGTATGGATTACAAAACAACTCATTAAAAATGTTACACTCATAAATCATAACTCATAACTACAAATGGTGGCGAAGAATTCGAAAACACGCCTTTTACAAAGAGGAAATCATAAGTTGGTACTACCACTGCTTAGGTACCTACTTATCTATATTCTATAATGTTACGAACAAAGTCCCCTAAGAGTGGACAAAGTTGAAACTGCCTATGCAAAGTTGAGCTTCTGGGCAGCAGGGTTTTTAAATATTAAAATCTGGTACTAATTGATCAGACCGGATTTTTCTCACTGAGTGAGCAAAAACGACTTTTGCTCACTGGTTTTAGACAACAAAGTGCTCTTTTTGAGCTAGTGAGGTGAAAAAACTATTGATACTTTTTAGTTAAGATCGGGTTCGCTTCAGCTGCACACATTGCCCACAACATATACAACCCGTTAACAATGGAGGGATGTTACTTTTTATAGTTCTAAATGAATATTAATTCAACTTATTAGATAATAATAAAACGCGGCGCCATACTGGTGACGTAATAACTTAAGCCCCTTGCACACTGGTTTGCAAATCCTAACCCCCATTATGACAGCACCCTAGTTACATCACCCCATCGACGAATATTATCAACTCTATCTTAACAGAGTAAGGTTCTAAATCGTGTAGCAAAATTAACAAATAACTATCAGATATGGGGTGATACAGAAATGTAATAATACGGTACGTATCGTTGATCTAGGAAATTATAAGTACTAGTAAGTAGAGATTTTTCCGGTACTCGTCCGTATCCTAACGAGATACGGTCGCAATGTATTGATTTTGCGTTGTTTTTCTATATTTTTGCTATTGGGAAAAGCAGTGAGCATTGTGGTTTTCGTTTTTGAATGTGTAATTTTGAGTGGGACCTTGTAACTTTTGTTCTAGCTGTGGATTGAGTGAAGTGCACCGAATAGGCAAACAAGCATTGCTTGCTCTTATACATATCCATTATTAATATCGAGCCCAATAGCTGATATAGATATAGATAAGCTTAATCGGGCTCTCTATAAGTTAAAAACCAGTCAAAAATGCAGATAGTTTATAGAATAATTGGGTATTTGAATGTTGTAAAAATGTGGATATTCATTAATTACAATCGACAATGTAAAATGTAAGAATAACATTTGTGAAAATAGAAAATAACTCTGTCAAAAAACAATAAGTTATATACTAAAATGAAATCTATGGAGCATGTATGAAGCTAGTCGCTTATGAGTTTTATAACGTCATAAGCGAATAGCTCTCTCTTTGTCTAACAGGAAACTTTAAAGTTCTATATTTTCGAAATTCGTTATAATATTAAAAAACAAGGCTTTGTGTTGTAATATTAAAAACTTTTATTTTAAGTACATACCTATATAAAAAAATGTAGTCAAATGTTCTTATTAGGCATATATATAAAAAAGTTACAAAAAATACTTTAAAAAAGGTTTCTGCTAAAATTGTTCACTTTCAGAGTTAGTTTAATGCTTCCTTAGCACGCTAATTTAATTGACAGCTCATTAAAAGATTTAAGCAGAGTTTGAGAGTGTTCACGAAAAAAAATTGTCTGAAAACTAGACATAGAGTTAACGTTAAATGCTATAAAGAGGTATTACAGAACATTAATATTATAATTTTTAATACACGGATATATATAGGAATACCTTATCAAGTTAACAAAAAATCGGTTATATTATGACATTCTAAGATCCAAAACAAATTAAACAGTTTAATTAATTAACTCAAGTACAGAAAACTTACACAAAAAATTCAGCCACTTTGGTAAAGCAATAAAAAATATATATCTTTATTTTTATTATAGGAGGTCCGTTTTAAAATCATCCTGTAGGTGAGTGCTAGTGACTGCCCGAATTATTGTCCATAGCGATATTGATACCGAGGGCGACAATGTGTCCATCGGGGCCCCTCATTGGTCAGCGTGACGTCACGGCCTAGTCACGCCCTTCTTCGTATAAACCGGTATTAACCGAATAGGTTCAGTTAGGTTAGGCTTCACACTAGCTTTTGCCAAAGAGTTCGTCCGCGTAGAATTAGGTTTTGTAAAAATCCCGCGGGAACTCTGTTTTTCCGGGATAAAGGTAGGGTTGTTACTCTCCAAGTCCCAAGTCTCCAAGTCTCTTCGTAGTGATTAAAGGACAAACCAACAAGCAAACACAATTTCACATTTAATTTTAGTAAGGATTTATGACCATTCATTTTGTTCAGATTGAAGTCCGTTATTTACTTCGTAAAGTGTAAAAAAAATTGTGGGTCTTCCTGTGATTTGTGGATTTCGAACTCCTTTTTTAACCGACTTCTGGGAGCTCCGGGATTCGAATCCTAGGACCCGTGAGCCTGTTAGAATTTGAACAGGTTTAGGTTCGATAAAATTGTTAATCAGCGTTACCAGAACTAACAAACCATTATAATTTTTGTTGCCATTTCCAAACTGTTTTCTTTTTCTTAGAAGTCTACATACAATGCGAAAAATGTAGACCGTCTAAAAAATCGCTCGTAGAAAGCACCGCATTCCGTCCGCGAGTCGCGCGGCGCGGTTCGGGCCTGTTGGGGCCTGCGCCCATAATTGCCCCCTGGCGCCCGACGTCTCATCTCAGTTTTGTACCTTTTTGTACTCGGACGATGGTCCCTTTTGTTCATCGCTTGTTGGTTTTTGGGAATTAGCATGTCTTATTAGCATAACTGTCCGATAGGTCGTGATTGCTGTTTTAACAGCTGAATGCGGACCGGGGTACGATCGACCGCGACCGTGCTTTATTACACTTTATAAAATAACCCTCGAATTGGCTTCGATCATCTCGGCTCTTTTTAGCGGAACGTTAATTAATAGCATATTAAATTTAATTGAGCAATAAAAAGGACCGGGCGATGACCGAGCGGTACTCGGGAATCCGATTAGTAAATCATTGGGAAGATAATGCCCTATAAAGTCTAGCTCGGGATTTATACTACTCCGGGCGAACAAGCCGCGTCGAGTTTACGCGCAGTTATAAATCAGCCGAATACTCAGCGAAGCGCATCCGAGTCACAGTCAGCTCGCTGGAGGGACGTCGATAAAATATGCGTCTGCGAGCTCGGTCACCGAAATGGTAATATTGTTAACAGGGAGTGAAATAACTACACAGGAAACCAAAAGGAGAATTATGCATCATCTCGGGAATTTCTCAATAAGATGTTGTGCGCGTGGGGCCGACGCCACGACGCGGGCGCCGCCCCGCGGCGAGTCGGTGGCGCCTCTAGCGATCATCGCGGCCTCTCGGTCCCGTGTAGCGCGGCGTCCCGCTCGCGCCGCGCGGGTGGCGCCCGCCGCGTCATTACCGGCCACCTCGGCACCGCGACCTCTTCAGGGTTCTCGTCCGAGCGGCTCGCAGGCTATATCATTAATCTATTACGGCGAGAAGGTGGGCACCGGGCTCGCGTACGTAAGGTGATTTCTCGTTTTTGGCCGCGGCCGGTGAAAGGTAACTACGACTCGACATTCGGTTTTATGGTGCTTAATTAGCGTTGATCTTTCGCTCGGACGGCGGCTCGTTGGAGCTCCATATACGTCCTGCCTTTATTGGCCGATATCTGATCTTAGATAGCCGGTAGATGTCACGCTGGGAGTCGTGACGCGGGCGGCCATAAAAAGCTCTATTACACGGTCCCCGACAGGCATATATTTGATGTTCAACGTCGTTGTCTTGTCATGCTTCTTCCTATTTAGAATACCTCTTGCCGAGTTCCTACACGAGTACTTATATGTGACAGTTTTTAGTCTGCTTAGAACTTTTTGGATTTTTTGATGGGCTACATGATTTGAAATCTAAACTTGTCTTCATCGCCGTCGTCAACCCATAGACGCCCTTTGCTGGATATAGGTCTGTTGTAGAGACTTCCACACGTCACGTGCTTATGCCGCTTGTCTTTGCCCTAATTTTCTGAGTATAGTCGAGGTAAGTCTTGTGCTGGTCTGCTGGTACATTTTATAGGCATCGCCGTCCCGCCCTCCGGCGTCGTCGAGGCGTGCCGGCTGCGCAGGCGCCTCTCCACTAGGGCTGCCACAAGTCTTATCTGAAAGTATTTACAGAATTTTTTAAAATCTACCAAACTTCTAATGCACATACTATTAGACAAGGGTTCTTGGTTCTCAAAATATTTTTTAAGAACCGCAAGAGACCTAATTCCTGTTATTTCTGTTTGAGCAGGCCGAATAAAGCGTCGCCTCAAGTTGAGGCTAAATATTTTATAACACCCCAGACATGTGTCTATGTGTGTGTCTATGTATGTAACCCAACATCCTGTTATAGTTCTTACAATTCACGAGGGTGTCTGAGCTTTATTTTTGGTTACATAGTGTACATGACCATTGCGTAAGTGTGCGTGCCTGTCAGGAGCCTAGGTGAGAACAGTCAAGCGCTCACATTTATGCAGATACGACACGCACACAACCAATAGCCACGCGGCCTCGTGATTTGCAAGAACTATACCCAGTTTTCGGCTCCATCATTGCTTTCTCCTGCCTCCTCCTACGCTGAAAGGGAAAACATACAGCATTATTATGAAGAAGCAGTCTGTACTCCACCGGATGTCTGCGGTCCATCTATGAACACAAAGTAGTTCATCTTACCGGATATAGATGGCGCTAGTGTCTCACCCAGCAAGATAGTTGGGAGTTGGGAACCCGTTGCTATTTTGAGTTTCATAGCGTTGTGTATTTTGTAAGAATTTGAGTTGGGAAATCCTACTTTAATATTATAAATGTAAAAGTGTGGATGTTTGGATGTTTCTTAATCACGCTGCAATGACTAAACCGATTTGGCTGAGCACAGAGATAGATTATAGTCTGGAATAACACATAGGCTATTTATCCCGGAAAATAAGATAGTTCCCGTGAGAATTAAGAAACCTCAATCCACGCGAAGGAAGTCGCGGGCATATCAACTAGTAATTTATAAAATTCCCCTGTCCAAACTTAATTTGGTTGTAGTTGGTAACCCTGGCGTTTAACTCATTCATATTTTGTACAACTGCCTAATTACAGCCCGCAAGACGTGATCCCACTGATTAAGTTCTTGACATATTATTTCATCTTATAACAAGTTTCTTGTTGGCTTTGGGGCTTCCAAATCTGTCAATAAGTTTTTCAATATGTTTTGGTTGATGGCATTAATAATTTTGGGTGCCACCAACGGGAATGGGTCTGCTTTTGTCTGCCTATCTTAACATTTATTGGATTGTTTAGCATTTTTGAAACTTCATTGTGTAAACACTGTCTGTACACATAGCATAGTTTTGTTACCTATTGTAAAAAATTTTTTTTTTTTTAAAGAGCAACCGCCGAGTTTATTGCTGGCTCTTCTCGGCAGGAAGGGCATTCCGAACCAGTGGTAGATTCATCGACCATTCAAAAGTACTTGTGAAAGTTTATTTGAATAAAAAATATTTCTATTTCTATTTATCATAAGCTCGGACACTCTTTTATTGTATCTGTTTATTCTGTGTTTCTATGGTGTATAAGGTTTCTGTAGATTTTAGACTTGATTCGTGTTTTAATGACATAATTGTGATGTTGTGTGAATTACCGTGACAAGTCCTCGTATAATTTTATCACAATTAAGTTTTCTGTAAACACTTTTAACATTTAGCGTTGTCGCCTAGTCGATTCTTTTTAGATTAATTAATGATTATTAGATTCTTATTAGATAAGTAAATGAATAATTTTAAACGGGATAATAAACTTATCTTACTGATATAGGTACAGACTGGGTACAGATCCCGTTTTTATTATTCTAAGGTGTTTTATTTTAGGGGCTAGATATTGATGTCTATCCCTATGTTTTTCTGCTTTCTGTGTAAAATATTTTAAAAAAAAGACGTGTGGCACTCGGGGACTGCCGCGGTAAAGCTATTGCATAGCATTTTTTATCAACGCCATCTAGCGGCTCACCGTAGAGGAGTCCCGTGTCAGGTTATTTTCGTTACGGAATTTCTGGATTCGGTCTCCACGCTGGCCCGCGATAGAAGCTATGCAATAGCTTAAAATAAAAATCCTATAACTTTAATATTATTATACAGAGTAGTCTAGCAGTTACAATAATATAAGCAACAGAACTACATTACTCTCCTGAAATCTTTCGTTTTTATTTCTCTAGGTTAGCCATCGATATTTATCTCGTACGCAGCTGTCGGAACCGCAGCACGGTACCTACATAACATCTCTCTTACAAACAGGTTCCTAGATCAGTTATGCATAATTACGCTTTTGATGTATCTATTCAAACCTGCTTTCGCTTGTTATTTACACAGTCAAACGATAGGCGATAAAATGTATAGAATTTTTATAATAAACGAGCTTTTTCCCGCGGCTTCGCTCACGTTAAGTTCGATTTTTCAAACCCCTATTTTATTCCCTTAGGGCTTGAATTTTCAGAAATCCTTTCTTAGCGGACACCTACATTATAATAGCTATCTGCATGCCAAATTTCAGCCTGATCCGTCCAGTGATTTGAGTGGTGCGTTGATAGATCAGTCAGTCAGTCAGTCAGTCACCTTTGCCTTTTATATATTACTAGCTTTAACCCGCGGCTTCGCTCACGTTAGGTTCGATTTTTTAACCCCCTGTTTAACGCTCTTGGGGTTGAAATTTTCCAAAATCCTTTCTTAGCGGATGTCTACGTCCTAACAGCTACCTGTATACCAAATTTCAGCTCGATCGGTCCAGTGGTTAGAGCTGTGCGTTGATAGATCAGTCAGTCAGTCAGTCAGTAACCTTTGCCTTTTATATATTTAGAAGACTAGCCCGATGCCAGCGACTTCGTCTGTCTAGAGTTATTTATGAAAATTCCGTGTAAAATCTTGTTTTTTTTTTTCTTGTTTTGGAGAAAAATGATACAGGATTTGCAAGGAAATTCGAATTAGAAAACACTTTTGTTATAGGTATATGCTTATCTTTTTCAAAGGACTTAATCGGGAGTAGGTTTACGCCTACTAGCACTAAATCTTTTCTACCTACCACTTATTTTCCATGTTCTAGGTGCTCCTGAAATCGTTAATCTCTAGATATAGCTGATAGAGGACTGTAATCTTTCTTTGAATTAAGGTTTTCATCAGCTTTCTGCTATAATATCATTTCTCTATCACAGTTTCTGTATTATATGTTATAAAGGTCGTACAAAAAAATATAGCTTGCTATAGGGCCGCGATCCGAGCTGTACTTTAAAAAAAAATAGACGTCGCATTGAAAAATTACTCTTATTTTTGAAGTTGGTTAAAAAGCAGATGAATGATGAATCATGTCAATAAAAGCTTATTTGGGCTTTAATTATTTATTTAATTATTTGGTCTGGTGGGAGGCTTTGGCCGTGGCTAGTTACCACCCTACCGTCAAAGACGTGCCGCCAAGCGATTTAGTGTTCCGGCACGATGGCGTGTAGAAACCGATTAGGGGTATAGGTTGAATTCACACTGCCATACCCCTTCCAAGTTAGCCCGCTACCATCTTAGACTGCATCGTCACTTACCATCAGGTGAGATCGCAGACAAGGGCTATCTTGTCATCGAATTAAAAAAAAAAAAGGTTGAGCACTTTGTGACGATACTTGCTCTGTAATATTTGTTTACAGATGCAAACAACCTGACCAGTTATGATTAAGTCTCTTTAACATCTAAGTAAAAACTGCACAGGTAGTGCAATAAGATTTTTTTTTTTTTTTAAGAATATTAGCCAAGCCTAAGTTGACTAATATCTTCCTATCCCCTCCAAATAAGCGGAAAGCTTGTACTAGGAGTGGGTACGACAATAGTGCAACGGGTGGGATTCGAACCTGCGACCATTCAGTTTTCAGTCCGCACCTTTAACCGTTGGGCTATTGAGGCTTTCATATACATGAAAACGGAGTCACATCGAGAATCACAAAGGAGTCGGAGAATCACAAAGGAGTATTAGAAACGCGATCGCTTACTGTACGACCGTAGTCTGTGGAAGGCTATAAAAACAGCTATAAATCATGCCAAGAAATGTTTAGGCAGTTGTTAAAGTAATTTAGCACTCTCTGTCGATACCTGCTCTGCCGTGTTTGTTTTGCGGGCGAGAACAACGTAACCTATCATTACGTCTCTTCATTTTTTAGGCCAGAGGTGGCCAACCTTGTCTGTGGGTTCAAAAGAAATGTGAATAAACGTTTTTCATTCATAATTTAATCGTTCAGAACTTTCGATTTGATTGATCTATCTTTAGACTTCAAAAGTATTTTGTTAAAATATTATAAACGATTTGTAGTTACTGTCTCTCAATGGATAGTTTAAAACAATACGAATTTCTTGATATATATAAATTTTGGGAATAAAAATGAATACAATCTTTATTCCTTCTATAATAAATAAACCTTACACAATCACACTTCTTATTATGTTTTTTTCAGTAGGTTGACTTAAAATAAATAGCAAAATGTATAAATAAATAAGTCTTTATTAACTTAAAATAAATAACAGGTTTTAGGTACAATTAACTAAAAAACATTTTTCCGTTCCGTTAGCATAACAATTTAGTATATCGATAAGGTAGTGGAAATTAATATTATTATTATTTTGTTTAACATACTTCTTATTCATTAATAGTTAGTAGGCTACTTATGTACGTAAACAATGTCAATTATTCCACTTATAATTGTGCAATTGTGCACGCAAAATGTATACTGAAATATAAGCAATTTATTTAGTATTATATTAGTACCTACTTGCGTAATTTAAATTTAATTTTACCTACCAGAAAAAAAAATCCATTAAAAAACAGGTATCAAAACAGACAGGTATTATAATTTGGGAGTCTCTGTGGATACCTTGCTCTGGTGTGTTTGTTTTGCGGGCGAGAACAACGCAAGCTATTATTACGTCTCGTTATTTTTCAGCCAGGAGTGGCCAACTCGTTGAATTGGTTTGCTTTTGTTTCAACACGGACGATGGTTAAGCAGCCGAAAGACTATGAATGAAGACTGTTTAATAGACGCCTTCATAGTAAATGATGTTTCTTTGTTGTTTTGCGAAACTTTAATTCAATTTTCTGCATAAATTCTTTCTGGATTACAACATGGGGTTATTTAAGGGGTGTACCAAAAAATTCCTAAAAAGCGGGCAACGCATTAATGGTGCCTTTGGTGCTACAAATGTTCATGGGCGGTGTAATCACTTAACATCAGGTGACCCGCCTGCTCGTTTGTTCGTTAAAAATTTGAAAAAAAAAAAACAATCAATATACTTACCTACACTATACAGGAATAAAACAATGTCCCTCCGCTGAGTTTATCCTTGTGATTTCAGAAACTACTGAAGAGATTTTCATTTGGTTTTCACCTTTGGGTACTTTAATTCTACGCGAAGGTGGTATGTAATTTTTAAATATAATTGAAGTTATTTGTTAAATAAAAGGATCACAATATATTTGAAGCGCAAAAAATCCCTAACTCTATACCTACCCTCTAGAGTTTGTTCAATAAGTCATTTGACATAGCTAAATTGAACATTGATAACAATAAAAACATTGTGAAAGAGCCATCGATGAATCAAACAGTTTGATAATAATAATTTGCATAAAAATAAGTCTTATTTTAATTAAAACTAAACTATGCACGCATTAATTTGGGAAGGTGGAATAAACGGAAAAAGTAATCCATGTAAGTCCTATTTAGGGCATCTATTTTGAAGAAAAACTTCACTTTTGATACTTATGAGTACGACAGAGATTACTGAATCCACGACGTCTGTGCGTATTTAACTTTTTTCTTGACAGGCATCGTCTAATCATGGCATCACCTTCATAATCAATAATCAATCATTGTATATTATTTGCACCACCTACCTCTAGTATCTGTAGCTATGTCCTTTAACACCATTGGTTGCCTGGAAGAGATCGCGAGCGATAAGGCCGCCAAATTGTATGCTAATATTGAGCTCATTATATCTTTTCTTATATTATGTGTGGTGTACAATAAAAGTAAATTCATTCATTCATTCATTCATCAATAAAAAATAATTTGATTGATAAATGATTTTTTAAACCAACAGTTGCAACCCCCGGCGATCTCTTATATCGCCGGCAGCAGAACAGCGCGCGCGGCGCGAGCGCAGGCTCAAAATGTCCATTCATCAGTATCTTATAATGTTTACTCCTAAACATACCTTTATATAAAAAGTTATCTCAAAGTTTTATTAATATCAAAATCTAAATCAATTGAAGAGCGACGGAACAAAAACCGATAAAGCACATTTTGACTTTTTCTTTTGTTTTTGTTTATCTCAACAGATACCTACCGAACTCACTACTGTGACATTTAGGTTTCGAAGCAGTGCTGCCAACACCAATATATTAATAACTATTGTTCCCTTTAAATTAAAAAGCCTTAGACCACCGTAGACTTAGACACATTTTTTCAATTTCCCAAAACAAAAATTCTGAAGTGATTTATCGGTTTTTGTTCCGACGCTCCTCAATTTACTTACATCAAAGTCTTAGGATACCTATACCTAAATAAAATCTATCTTATATTCTGTCATATAATAAAGATATATTACGAATTATAGGATAGACAAATAAGCTTTCAATGTTGAATATTATGTCATAAACATTTCACAATAAATAATTTTACTTTCATGTATCGTCGGTGGGTATTATGTTTGATTAAAATTTAGGTAAAAAAGTTAAAAGCATTTTTCAATCACTTTTAGAAAAAAATGTTTATGGAAAGGAACAAACAATTTTTTTAAATATATAGACTAGCGCTAGACTGCGAACTCACCTGATGGTAAGTGAAGATGCAGCCTAAGATGGTGCGCGCTTGCCTAGAAGATACCTATTCACTCTTGATTTAAAGACACCCACATTATAGTTAATTGGAAAAACGGATTTCACAATAATAATTGTTAATAATAAATGATAAATAAATAATCAATAGTTAAATAGCGAAAACGATGAGTTATTTGATGCAAGTATTTAAAATACACATATATTTAATACTTGCAATTAGCAATATCTAGTAGGTATTAATTAAAAGTACGTGCCAAGTTCCTTGCCAGTAATAATTATGTTTATCTATAATTACCGACACTTGCAACAATTTAGCAATCGATCAAGATCCTTTTCGAGCCAATTAGTCGATGAAACATCTTGTAGTGGATTACGATACGAACTGTTTTTATCATAGACTAATAATAATATTTAATGATGAAATGGCGTTCAACTTAAACGTATTTCAATGGTTAGTGGTTAGTTACGCTTTGTAATTATTTTCAAAGCATGATTTAGGTATTTTCTTTTTAAGCTATTGCATAGCTTCTATCGCGGGCCACCGTGGAGACCGAATCCAGAAATTCCGTAACGAAAATAACCTGACACGGGACTCCTTTACGGTGAGCCGCTAGGTGGCGCATTTTTTATCAACGCCATCTAGCGGTGAGCCGCTATGCAATAGTTTTACCGCGGCAGTCCCCGAGTGCCACACGTCTTTTTTTATATTATGTACAAAATATCAAATTTCTTTATAATATGTTACTTATTTAATTTTATATTATTTTAAGTTTGTTGAATAAAAAATATGTACCATATGTTACTCAAAAATTGCAGCTAAAATGAACAGAATTGTGTTATGGGATAATCCTTATCCTTATACTTACTAATATATAAATGTGAAAGTGTGTTTGTTTGTTGGTTTGTCCTTCAATAAAACTGCAACAGATCTACGAATCGACGTGATTTTTTGCATGGGTTAGTGACATAGACTTTATGGATAGCATAGGATATTTTTATCCCGGAAAATCAAAGAGTTCTCGCGGGATTTTAAAAACTAAATCCACGCGGACGAAGTCGCGGGCATCAGCTATTATAATATAAAAACTTAGTTATTATTATTTATTTATTTTTTATGTAACACATTTACTTACAATTAACCATTTTTATAAATAGTGCTTTTCTTTTTATTGCACAAATATTTATATTGCAGAAGATCTTTAACAATGTCATAATTACTATTTTGATATTTTATGCTTCCATTGATCGAATTTTACACCTACATGAACGTTTTCTTATGTTTTCTCTTTAGGTATTTTTCTTGACTCATATAATAGTCTAGAATCTGAATTATGCCCGATTTCCCCAGTGGCGTGCACTTCATACATGCAGAAAGGCACCTGTCTGCTTTTGAGATTTTTCACAACCCGTTTTGGAGAAGGATTTTCCCATTTTGTATCGTCAGCTTGTCTCATCTAGTGCTCTATATGATCACAAACCTTGTGCACGCCACTGGATGCAGTGTTCAGGCGATCGCCTTTATTCTTCACGTACTAAAGTTCATTTTTCTCCTTCGTAGGAGCTCATCTATAGCCAAAGCCAACGGATGTTGTCAAAGTTGCTGTGGCCAAATCCAGTACCTAGTGCGCCCAGAGACCCCCACTCAGATCATTTGGTTAGTAGACATTTCATTTTTTATCTACAAAAATGCATTTTGCTAAAATTACCTAAAATAATAGCAAAAATGTTACTTATTTTTTTTTATGTACATATAAGCATTTACAAGACAACATATATTAGAAGTAGACATAGGTGAAGCTTATCTCTAAAAAAAAGTAATTTCTTCCAGCTTCCTTTGAATATTTACGATATAATATAAAAGCAACAATGGCTGCCTAGTGTATAGTTCTATTTATTTTCCATCTTATTTTCTTATTTAATTTGATGCGTTTACTGAGTGCTACATTCGTTAAAATTGTATATAACATTTGCATGTGTACGAAACTCAATACCTATTCTAATTATAACTAACTGTAAACTCCAACTTTATCTATATATTGTAGACTCCCCATAGTTTTGTGGTTTAGCCAGAGAGATATTATGTTTCTAGAGGCTAAAATGTTGTATATAATCCTGAACTTGGCTTGGTGTACAAGTGGGACCAGGCCTTTTGTTATTCAGTAAATTGATGGTTTAACTTAGCGTCTGTTCGTCAACAATATTGCTATTGTAAGATGCAATGCAGTTATGGTACATACAGTCATTATATGGAAGCGCTTTTTTGAATCCTGAATCTATGCATTGAGGAGCTTTGAGTAGGTACCTATACGTATAATAATGACATCTCTCAGCATGCAATTTCAAATATTTGCTAAGGCTCATAATCATGATTATATAATTCCTCAATCAGACAATCGTACCGTGAAACTATTCGTAAAATTAAAAAAAAAAAAAAAAGGAAATTAAAAACACTCGAAACGAAACTAAATAACCGTCAAAACACGTCCTTTTCCGATGACGCCCTAACTAACCTTAACATCGTTTGAATTTTTTTTTTGGCGCCCAAAAAAAGTTTATAGTCGAAATCATAGCGGCAGATGTTAATGATTCTATTATTTATG
The DNA here is from genome assembly GCA_933228805.2 of Hipparchia semele. Classification (NCBI taxonomy): domain Eukaryota; kingdom Metazoa; phylum Arthropoda; class Insecta; order Lepidoptera; family Nymphalidae; genus Hipparchia; species Hipparchia semele. Next base: position 3,441,648 of record OW121719.1, read on the forward strand.
ATCGGGCCTGACTATTACCTTTTATTTTTTGTTGTAACTGCTTACCTACTGGTAAGTGGGCGCGTCGGCATGCAGGTTTATTCAGGCATGTAATTTTTGCCTTATGAAGGAGGATTTATAAAACAAATACTGTCTATGGTATGACGATTTCTTCGCAACCAGTTGAATGTTGAAGACTTATCGCTATGGCTTTGTCTAAAGGCTCGAACCAATATCTTGAACTAGTTGATGCCCGCGACTTCGTACGCGTGGATTGAGGTTTTGTAATTCCCGCGGGAACTCTATTATTTTCCGGGTTAGTCTATGTGTTATTCCAGACCATAATCTAGCTCTGTGCCAAATTTCAGCCAAATCGGTTCAGTCGTAGCGGCGTGATTGAGTATCAAACATCCATACTTACAAACTTTCGCGCTTATAATATTAGTAGGATTTGCATTGATTGGTTTGATATTTTCGTTTTTTTTTAATTTTAAAAAGAATATTAGCCAAGCTGAACTTGACTTATATTCTCCCCTCCCGTCCAAATAAGCGGAAAGCTTATACTAGGACTGGGTACGACAATAGTGCAAAGGGTGGGGCTCGAACCTGCGACATTTCAGTTTTCAGTCCACACCTTAACCGTTGGACTATTGAGGCTTGTTTGACTTACTGTACCTACTGTAGAATTTACAATCTCAAATTAGGGTTGCATATCAGACGGTTAAAGTCAGGTTATGGTTAGAGATTTAGTAAGATCAATAATTGTGCTACCAAGAAATGCTATTTTCCCAAAGACAACCGAACCTATTTTTTTTAAGCTATTGCATAGCTTCTATCGTGGGCCAGCGTGGAGACCGAATCCAGAAATTCCGTAACGAAAATAACCTGACACGGGACTCCTCTACGGTGAGCCGCTAGATGGCGTTGATAAAAAATGCTATTCAATAGCTTTACCGCGGCAGTCCCCGAGTGCCACACGTCTTTTATTTTTAAATATTAGCCAAGCTGAAGTTGATTAATATCCTCCTATTCCCTCCAAATAAGCGCAAAGTTTGTGCTAGGAGTGGGTACGACAATAGTGCAACGGATGGGGTATGAACCTGCGACCTTTCAGTTTTCATTCCGCGCCTTTAACCGTTGGACTATTGAGGCTTGCTATACTGACTTGTACTATGCTATACTGACTTGTACAACCTCACTTTAATTGTTTGTTGGTGGGCAAGTTTAGGCTGACTTGCACCGATCTGCTTAATCGTGTTTAGTTTTAAATTTTGTTAATAATTAGAATATTTTTTATTCAAATAGACTTTTACAAAGTGCTTTCGAATCGTCAAATGGATCTACCACTGGTTCGGAATGCCGTTCCAACCGAAAAGAACGATAGAAAACTATGTACCTACTTAATTAATTTTTAAATTAACCCATTTAAAAAACTTAGGATAGTTTCCCGAGAAGCTGAACACTGACAGTTATGAAATACTAGCTTTTGCCCCCGCGACTTCGTCCGCGTGGAATTAGATTTTGGGGTGGAATTTTCAAAAACTGTGACACACGTCCTTCTTTATTTTTAACTGAAAGCTCTAACACCAACTTTGATGGAAATACCTTGAAAAATGACGGACTTTCATATAAACTTCCATCCCCTATTTAAACCACTTAGGGGTGGAATTTCCAATAATCCTTTCTTAGTGTGCGCCTACGTCATAAAAGGAACCAACTGTAAAAATTTCAAGTTTCTAACTTCAATAGTTTAGGCTGTGCGTTGATATCTCAGTCAGTCAGTCAGTCAGAACTTTGAATTTTATATACAGGGTGTCCCACGGCTATGCCACATGGAGGGGAAGTACCTTAAATATTGTAGATGGAACATTTTACTGAAAGAAGACTTCATTTTAATTTAAAAAACAATTTAAACTGCATTCATAGATTTTTAAATAATTGCCTGGTTGAACCGGGACTCGAACCCGCTATACGAGAAAAAAAATTAACCTGTATCTTTATCATACCGATCGGAAGGCTTCATCATAAGGATTATTTTTTGTTTAATAACATAGCATGAGAAATAAAAGGAAGACCATGAATTTTAGCCTTTGAAGTAAAATCTTGTTCCCGCTAAAATCCCGCTGCAATTCGTAGCTCTGTTGCAGCGGGATTGAAGGACAAACCAATAAATCAACAAACAAACACACTTTCGCATTTATAGGTAAATAAGTAAGGATTAGTAAGGATAGTAAGGATCGGGAAATGATGCGTACTTCTCAAGTGGGTACTCATTAGTAATAGTTCATGTCAGTTGTATGTCGATACGCCAATGTCAGCTTTTCATTTTTCTGAACAAAATTTTACATCAAAGGCTAAAATTCATGGTCTTCCTTTTATTTCTCATGCTATGTTATTTAACAAAAAATAATCCTTATGATGAAGCCTTCCGATCGGTATGATAAAGATACAGGTTAATTTTTTTTCTCGTATAGCGGGTTCGAGTCCCGGTTCAACCAGGCAATTATTTAAAAATCTATGAATGCAGTTTAAATTGTTTTTTAAATTAAAATGAAGTCTTCTTTCAGTAAAATGTTCCATCTACAATATTTAAGGTACTTCCCCTCCATGTGGCATAGCCGTGGGACACCCTGTATATAGATTTTTGCTATTATAACAAACCAAAGGTTTACGAACAAGGCAACGACTGCCGAAGGCGCCAGTGTGATCCTTCAGAGGTGTCCGTATACAAATTATATGGGAGAAAAACACCTCAACCCAAATAATCTTCAATAAGACACAATCAAATAGAAACTTTAATTGTATCAAAATAGAGTTGACTTTCAACTGTGACGTCATCAGGATTTGAAGAAAAAAATCGGAGTCGAGAATTGGCGTAAAAACGGACTTAATTAGAAAATGATTAGGGGTTTGTTCCTGAGTAAACTAACAAGCGTTATGAGATAATTATGGTAATAAACACTGCACTGTCGTTAGGCAGCTGTCGATACCCGTCTGTTTGTTTATTGCACCCATTTTGACGGATGTAGTTCCATTAATTTCACGTGGTTCGGTTTAATTATAAAAAAATAATGTATTTCTCTAAAGCTGGTTCAGCTGGTACAGCAGAATATTATTGAAATTGAATTAGCCGATTTCACTAACGTCGAGTGACGTTTAAGCGAGGAATAAATTGGGTGTTTTGACAGTCTTTGTATTGAAAATCTGGCAACATATAACATTTTTCGACGACCTCCCTGGCCTAATGGTCGCTGTGGTCTTATAACTGGGAGGTCTCGGGTTCGATTCCAGTCGGGGACAATTTGGGAATTTATAATTTCCGAATCGTCTCTTATCAGGTCTGGTGGGAGGCTTTGGCCGTAGCTAGTTACCACCCTACCGTCAAAAACGTGCTGCCAAGCGATTTAGCGTTCTTCTACGACGGTGTGTAGAAACAGATTAGGGGTATGTCTTGTCATCAAATAAAAAAAAATCTATACCAGATGGTACTCGCGACTTCGTTCGGGAACTCTTTAATTTTCCGGGTTAAAATGTAGCCCAAGCGGTGGAATGGAGATAGGTAGCTTTATCTCCAAATCGGTTCATTCGTTATGGCGTGAAGGAGTAACAAACATTGATCCATCCTCACAAACTTTCGCATTTATAAAATATTAGGTAGCTAGTAGGATTAGTAGAATATTAGGATAGACCTAAGCCATCGAGTACCTTTGTCTTAAAACGTCGTTGTAGTACGTAGTATTTTGAATCTACACTGCCATACTCGTTCCAAGTTAGCCTGCTACCATCTTAGAATGCATCGCCATTTACCATCAGGTCAGATCAAGGAATAACTTGTCAACGAATAAAAAAAAAAGTATATACCTATTAAACCCACATATTACCTCGGGTATCACGACGTTTGATTCACTACAAAGCAACAACAAAGTTACAAAATCCGTGATTCAGAACTCTCACGGTTGAGCGGGCCGCCTAGTATGGTTTCTATGTGACCAATATACCTACTCGATATATGTTTCTCTAATTCCATTAGGCGACACCGACCAAGCTTTACTGCGTTTATAAAGAAACTAGCTTATGCCCGCCACTTGGCTTACGCTCAAGTTCAATTTTTCAGACCCCTATTTTACCCTTTTAGGGGTTGAATTTTTAAAAATTTTCTACCTACGCCTACCTGTCTATCTATATGCCAAACAGCCCTATCCGTCCAGTGGTTTGAGCTGTGTATGTGTTATGTACATACTATATTCTCTGATCACGAGATATTTGCTCTTATTCACTTCGAATTCCGTCCTCCATCACCGAAAATATTCATCAGATATTCAGCTTTAAATGGGACCAATCTGAAGACATTTCAAATCAAGTTACAAATAAAAAAAATATTTAAATCGATTTAGATTTGACGCAGTTATTGAGTGGCATCGCCAAAAAAAATTGAGAACCTATTCATTTACTTGAAGTCGGTTAAAATTGTAATACAATGGGGTTCCAATGAAAAAATATTATCTATTCTCTGAGTAAATCTAAGAATAATTGTAAATACATATTGGAATGCAATTAATATGAATACTAAGATAAGTTATAATAAGTTGCTAACACATCCTGACATCCCATAAAAGACTTGTCAGGGAGCTGTAAGTAACCCAATAAAGCCCATACATCATCCCATAAGCGCATCAATATCCAGCCAATCAATTACTACCCTCGTTTCGACCCCCGTGCCCATCGCGCCTCGGATGCTGTTTGATCTATAACTTCTTATGTCTTACGAGGAAAAGGATAGCTCTTATTTATTCTGTGTTGATCAAAAGAATAACATACGAAATTATTTAAATATTTATGTGTCTTTAAGATCTGTTTTTTGACGACCTCCCTGGCGCAGTGGTGAGCGCTGTGGTCTTATAACTAGGAGGTCTCGGGTTCGATTCCCGGCGGTGGCAATTTAGGAATTTATAATTTCTAAATTGCCTCTGGTCTGGTCTGGTGGGAGGCTTTGGCCGTTGCTAGTTACCACCCTACTATTATTATTTATTACTACACCCTACTACTATTATTGATTTAGCGTTCCGGCACGATGGCGTGTAGAAACCGATTAGGGGTATGGGTTGAATTTACACTGCTATACCCCTTCCAAGTTAGCTCGCTACCATCTTAGACTGCATCGTCACTTACCATCAGGTGAGATCGCAGTCAAGGGCTATCTTGTCATCGAATAAAAAATAAAAAAAATCTATTAAGTATTATTTTATTTATATCAAAGTTTTCTGAGAAATGTGCTCATTTATAACCACCAGTATAAAGTATGTTGATGTTGGCTCTAAATGATTTTGCAATGTAAATGACATTCGTAAGAGGTTACACAAGCCTAAACCGAAATATAAAGATATTGAACTGAATATTTTAGGATAGTGTTTAGTACTGCGATCTCCTTTTCCGCGGGTTCAATCCCGTACACGCACCTCATCGCGGAGTCATGTCTTTAAATACTCAAAGAGTCATATGAGTGCATCTAAGCAATTCAATGTCACAGGTTTCCTCACGATGATTTTCTTCACCGTTAAAGCAACTGATATTTAATTTTATTTACAACTAGACAGGTAGCGAAATAAAGGAAAACAATTTCATTCACATTCATTACATAGTAGTAAACATAGATAACAGAAGAAAATACAAAATCCAAGAACACCCACGGTGTGATACAAAAAATGTTGTCACGGCATAGCTACAATTGAAAGTTATGTTTTCACGGAAACAGGCCGCCATTCCGTGCAACCGAACACGTCTAAGATGGCAAGGTATCCGAGGACCGCACGCGTTCTATGTGGGCGCTACCTAGCTGGCGAGATGTTTAGTGACTAGCTCTGCTATACTTGTATCAGGGTTGTCACAGATAGATAAACAAGAAGAAGTTTAAATGGACGTACATATGCAACAAAGATTGCGCAACCGAGAGTCCTACATGCCCTTCGATAGGTGTGGACTCATCTTAAATGAGTGCACAGCCCTCGAAGGGTATGCGTAAAAAGCATTTCCACCAGCGGAATACAAAAAAAAAAACTTGAGAGGTGTCAAGGGACACCCGGATGGAACGAAGTTCAATGCGAAATAGAAATGAAAATATCTGGCTTGCTTTCTATAAGAGAGAGAGAAACAGACAGAGAAACATGCGACGAACATAGCAAAAAGTGTCGTGACAACTTTTCGTAAGAATTTTTTCCGTCTAGCCCCCTTTCACAACGCGCGATAAGGAACTTCGTTCCAAAAACCCCCACAAGTTACCAATTGAAAAGCTATGATATTGTATATGTATAAAAAGAGGTGGATATGTTACAAGCGTGCGGTAAATGAAGCGCGTAATGGCAGTTATTTGTCGTAACTTGTCATATTATCATTTGACAATGAAGTACCTACTCTATTATACTTTTCGTTGTTCGGCACAAAGGAGGTGGGTTGATAAGGCCCAAAATCCGCCCCTCATACACTCGAAAAAAAAAGTTCCAGATTCCGACAAATTGTAAATGTATTTATATACTTGAAGATATAAACTTTATTTTAATATAAAGTTTAGGTGATAAAAAAAATAGTAAGTTACAGAAAATATTACCCAAAAAGAGAGTGTTTCTTTTACTTTTCTTACATTTTCATACATTTTAGTCGTTTTTTAAGCTTTGATTTAATATTTTAGAATGAGGCGCTCCATGAACCAAAATAAATTAATACTCATATAAAAGCTTATAAAAAGGAGCATCATTATCAGTTACGTTTACCATGGTTCATGGAGCGCCTCATTCTAAAATATTAAATCAAAGCTTAAAAAACGACTAAAATGTATGAAAATGTAAGAAAAGTACCAGAAACACTCTCTTTTTGGGTAATATTTTCTGTAACTTACTATTTTTTTTATCACCTAAACTTTATATTAAAATAAAGTTTATATCTTCAAGTATATAAATACATTTACAATTTGTCGAAATCTGGAACTTTTTTTTTCGAGTGTATGAGGGGCGGATTTTGTTGCCTTATCAACCCACCTCCTTTGCTTGTTTTGTGAATATATAACTTATTCCTAGTAGAAATCATTGTTGAAAAGTTAACTTTATTCCTTTACATTATGTATTTATTTAATTTGACAAAGTTTTGTGAGTTGAAACGTTATTGCATATGTGCGTCTAAATAATATAAACGTAAAAATTCTTTTTACAAAACCGACTGCAAACGACACTACAAAGTACCTATATACCTATATCAATTGTGCCTATAAAATTTGAAGAGTTCCCTCGATTTCTCCAGGATCTCATCATCAGATCCTGACCAATTTTATTGATTGATGATTGAATGGAAAAGTAGGGGTTGACTTGAATCATTTACTTCTCATTTATCATTAAATCTCATAATGAGCTAGCATTTTATGTTGTACTAATAAAGCGTTATTACTTAAGAGCAACCTATTCATTTATAACACACCAAAGAAAAAAAAAGAGTTTCTTAAATATCTACCCTAAGACCTAAAGACAAACTTAAAAACTTTCCTAATAAGAATAATTCAAACTAGAAAACCTTTTCTTTAAAAAGATTAAAGATTATGACGTGTTATAATCATGTTATCAGGGTTGACACACACAAATTTTTTTTGTAAAGTACGCAACTTAACAAAAAAAAATTTGTGTGTGTCAACCCTGATATATAATACAGGTAAGGTAAGTACCGTTATTAGATAGGGAAACTCGATTAACTCCTATGCCTATGCCTCCTATGTACCTATGCAAGAAAATATTTCAAAGTGTTAATAGCTTTGTGAATTATTGTATTATATGCTATAATCATATAATGCGAATCAACTTATACAGGGTGTACAAGACTGCTACACAAAAATTGAACCCAGGGATTCCGTACACGATTCTGTTATAAGTCGCTCAGCGTTGGAATTTTCATCGTTCTTCATGTGATTTTGACAATTTTTTTTAATTACAACATGGAATCGTGTATCTAACTTATCCTAACTTGATTTCAATTGAATAAAACAAAAAATTACAATATATAACACAAAACAGCGATGTAATATGCGCTCACACCCTGTATATTTTGCACTGCTAATATTATTATTATTCCCTATTTTTCTACTTATTTTTATATTTAAAAAAAATGATAAGATCTACATCATATTACCTATCTATATTCTATAGGATCGATCGTCTTCGTATCGATCCTAATTTTAGAGAGCAATAAAAGTGACTTTTCCACTCTACCATTTACTAACCAGCTTAGGTATGTGCAATGCTGCATTAAAGATACTGTTAAAATTCCTGCTCATAAAAACTGGTGCAATAAAAAAAATTAACCGTGAGTGCTTCGACGGTTTACTTTTTGCTATAGAAGCCATCTATTCGCGCTAACTGAATGGACAATCTGTCATCTAAAGAGTATTAATTATAAATCCTGCTCGACTAAAGACATTTTTACCTTTAACGTTTTTTTTAATTCGAAAGAGGCTTGCGCTTGACGACAGTCAGTACTGGATAGCACTGATAAGGTCTAGGTTGGAAGCGCGCTTGCCTAGAAGATGCCTATTCACTCTTGCCTTGAAGGTACTCAAATTATAGATGGCAGGAAACACGGATGCTGGAAGAGTGTTCCACACCTTAGCGGTTTTTATCTTCTTTATCAACTAATGGACGTCCACTGCTGGACATAAGTCTCCTGCATGGACCTCCACAAGCCTCGGTTCTTATCAGTAGGTTGGATTTCTACCACATAAGGATGCCATCGCTCACGACTTCTTGCAGTTCTGTGGTAAAAACATTCAATGAAACCGTATCAACTTTAAATACTTAATGCTTCTCTGCAAACTGTAGTTTTTAACTGATTTGGTATTGATAGGTAGTCTTAAATTCTAATATGGATGAAAGTGTCTCATAAACGTTTAAAAGTTAAGGACATGCCTAATGAGGGGTGCTATTAAACAGAAGACCCTTTTAATTGGTTCTTTGTTTTTTAAAGGAGTCAAGTATGTAATACCACTTTTATGCTTTTGCTACCTTAGGACTATAGGATATATGTATATAATTAGGAATATAGAATCATGTGCTTGCAAAGGTGTGATTGAACTTCACTACATAGTACATAGTATAAAACAAAGTCGCTTTCTCTGTCCCTATGTGCGCTTAAATCTTTAAAACTACGCAACGGATTTTGATGCGGTTTTTTTAATAGATAGAATGATTGAAGAGGAAGGTTTATATGTATAATAACATCCATTAACAGTGAATGACATAGGCTATATATTTTATACCCGTGCGAAGCCGGAGCGCACCGCTAGTAAATCAATAAGTGTAAGTACCTACAACAGTCTTTTTCGTCTTTCCTTAGGATTAAGAAACCGTTATTGTGATAAAATTATACGAGTACGTACCACGGTAATTGTCTAGTTTAACTGACGTTCCTTCAAAAAGACCAAAAAGACGGGTAGATAGATTCTACCCATGACAGCTTCAACTTGGCGTCTCGCAACACCGCAGTCCAGTCGTGACCACGGTCCATGCGACTGGATCGAAATATCGACAATTTCAACTAAAACAATTACCGTGGTAAGTACTCGTATAATTTTATCACAATTAGACAAGTCATTACGTTCATTATGTTCCCTCAACTATGGTTGAGCGAAGCAATGGCTGGATATTGCGTCATGCTCGTGAACGGGTGCCACCAACGGGAATGGGTCTGCTTTGACTGCCCATCTCGACATGCGTTGGATTGGTGTACCTACGTATGCATTTTTGCATTTTTGAAGCTTTATTGTGGAAGCACTGTAGTATACATAGCATAGCTTTGTAAAAAAGAATTTTTTTTTTGAAAAGAGCAACTGCTGAGTTTCTTACCGGCTCTTCTCAGCAGAATCTGCATTCCGAACCGGTGGTAAATTTATGACGTGTCATAAGAGCTACAAGTTAGCCTACATGAAATAAATTAATTTTGAATTTGAATTTGAATTAGACCACGAATCTAGTCTAAAATCTTTAGGAAACCGTTACTGCAACCACTAGGGTATCACTGCGTATCCTTCGTAGTATTCAATATTCAATTAGTGAGAAAATTGTACGTTAAACATCCATGTTTAGGAATAGTTAAATGTGTGAAAAGTCACATTCGTCTTACCCCGTTATCGGGCGATGCTATAATTTTATCTGCCATGAAATCAAATCCGAAGTATCATCACGCAATTAGCGCTAATGATTGCGTGAGTGAGGCAAATATCCACGCTCTAGACAATTATTGACTTCTCTTTTAACGGTGTAATCACTTCAGCGATTACTCTTTTACTTTTTTTTATTTTTTTATTCGATAACAAGATAGTCCTTGACTGCGACCTCACTTGATGGTAAGTGACGATGTAGTCTAAGATGGTAGCGGGCTGTACATTCAACCCGTACCCCCAATCTGTTTTTACACGCCATCGTGCCGGAACGCTAAATCGCTTGGCGGCACGTCTGTCGGTTAGATGGTAACTAACCCCGGCCATGGTCTCCCACCAGAACAGGCTAGAGACAATTCAGAAATTCTAAATTCCCAAATTTCCCCCGCCGAGAATCGAACCCGAGACCTCCTAGTTAGGAGACCACAGCGCTCACCAGGGAGGTTGTCAAAACTTTGAACGACTTCAATCTAACTTCAATTTATGATGTAGGTACATGTTGAGTTAAGACTTAAGACAATATTATCTACACAAAAGATTGCGTTATATGGAGGTCCTTATAAGATAACAACTGATCCGGCAAGTCAATTGCCGAAAAGCTGCATCAATATTATTCCTGTTATAGCCACTAATTCAGGCTAAAATACTCAGCCTACGACGTAATGTAGCCTGTCTTTTGGTCTTCTATCGAGAATCTCAATAATCTTGTTCCTTGACACGATTTGAGGAGAGAAATCAGGTGCAAGACGAACAGTTATACGTATTCTTCGAGGCACGGAGGTGAAACTGAGAATTTCTTGACCATAAAATCAAACTATTCTGGCTCGGGAATCGAACCCAAGACGTCATGAGAAAAGAATAATATGAGTAGCTATCAGACGGATAAAAGAGAGAATATGAAATAGCAAATCTTCGACCAACCTTCAACAATTTGAACGCACGACGCATCTTCCCACGCGGAAATCAACGTGTTCCCGTTTTAATTTTCAATCCTCATAAACATCTTGAATCCCATCCGATTATTAAACTAGTAGAGAAAACATCGAGCATACAAGTATTAATAGAGGTATACTTAACGATTATAGCGCAGTTGTATAGTGAATGAAGGCATAAAACTATAAAAAGCCTTTTACCTCGACCGCTTAGAGCACCATCGCTCAAGTATAAAATCACCGGCACATTATTGTAACAGATCTATGAGGACCCCCTACGCGGAACTCTTTGTACTTTGAGAGGGATCAGTATAATTGGTGTGCGATAGTTTGATGTTACTTCTAATTGCGGATGGCGGCGCCACCGTCTTTATGAAATCCTGTTCCACATTTAAATGTGTTTTAATGCATTGGGAATTGGGAGCGTAAAATGGAACGCTTTTTGCAAAAATTGTTCAGCCTCTGTCGGTAGATTGTCTACGTTTCATAATTGTGCTTAAGGGTAAGTTTGTTTTAATAGTTTGGAGGCTTTTGTTGCAACTCTTAGCCCCTTTTCCTTAGAAGAACTGGAAAGGGTATCAAGTGTTCGGTCGCTTTGTGTGTTTTAAGCGAAATGTGAACATTTGTTTTTAACCGATTTTTAAATGGAAAACGTTTCCGACACTTATGGCTTGTGAGATTATAGGATTTGAGATCGACATCAAAAGCGAGTCGTTAAGTCGAGATGTTTCTTTTAACGCAAACATTTGCGAGGACACTTTAGGGCACACAAGTAGGACATACAATATCGTTTCATCGTTTTAAATCAAAGGAAACTCAAATGTGTATCATTTTCACAGTCCGCTTCTGGGGAGCGTCAGTTATTTTGTTGCTAATGAGTCTTTAAGCTCTTACTTTGTTTGGTATCCCTCGGTTATGAGCATCGGCCGAGAATTTTACCACTTAGAACCAAACTGCTTTGATTTTATTGTTAAGAGGCTTAACCATAATTGGTTATTGACCTGCTGGTCAGTTTAATGACCACCGGTCAATTAAAACAATTAAAAAAATATACTGTTTTTTTAATTAGTGATGTTATAATTCTGGAAACGAGATATTAAGGATTGGTTATGGGAGATCCATAATATGCTTAATTGGCTTACACTTGCATTGGTCATAGATCACTAATGGACCTGTACCTGATTACGGAACTGCCACTTTGGCATATTAAACTACAGTTGTAACGAGGGGACTAAATACTCAAACCCAGATACCAAGCATGTTATCAAGCTAATTAGGAAAATAATTTTCTCCAACCTATTGAGGAATCGCATTCGATTTAAATACTTATCAAAACTTTGTCACGAAGTTTTTAGTGGATCGAAGGTAGGTATACCTACTAGTCAGTACCTCCCATTTCTTCAAAGCCTTACTAGCAGGCTAATTAAGGTTCATTAAGCCAATTAAGTTTTTAGTCCCGTTTTTATACCAAATTAAGTTAAAATCAGGGTAGAAAAATTTACAAACATGTTATTTTTTAGATTCTTTCCTACTGTTTGCATATTATAGAGTTGGAAAAATGATATTGGTGAATTTTGAAGCTATATAGTAGTTAGCTCATACAGCCATCACGTTACACGTACGACTACTAGCGCCATCTGTTGTTGGGTATCTCATACTGTTTCTTAGAGCTTTTTTTTATTATGCCTACGAAGAAAAGGTTAAATATAATATTTTTTTTATAAATGGATAATTATTGTCACAGTTAGTACTAAAAATTAAAAATTATAATAATCCTCCGAATGTGCGATGACTTGCGCTTTAAAAAATTCCTTCGAATTAAAAAAAATAAGCATAGACCCCGGCAGCAAACACTAAAAGTTAAAAACAAAAAGCTGTTATTCATCCATACATAAAAATAATTTACTTCTGTCGGCATATCAGTTTCGTGCCGCAAAGGCTGTGTGCTCGGCGCTGTTTGACTTGCCGAGCAAACATTAACACTTCTGTCGGAGCTAAAAGCCTGACGCGCTAACTGCCAATTCGGCTCTACGTCCATTTCATTTGCTGACCCCGTTGTTGCGAATTAATTCCCAACTTTGGATATACCTACCTAATTACGATTTGAAAAATTTCAGAATGTATTTTGCTCTGTGAGCTTTTACAGTTAATCTGTCAGCCTGGAGAGGCAGCTGTCAAATTTTACCTACCTACTTGATTGAAGCCATTTTGGCGCTGTAAGTAGGTACGAGTATCTCTGGAACTAATAATATTGCAAATGACGCACCGATCTAAGTATAATTTATCTATGATTTCATAGATTAATTTTATTATGGACCTCTACAATTAATCTATGATTTCATAAATTAATGATAGAGCTCGATATGTCAAACAAGGCGCTTCAAATTGATCCATAAATAATGATTTAGCAGTCATTTGTGTAGGGACAGCCAATCCAGTGTTATTAAACATAGACTAAATATAGGTAAAGATCTGTTGCTTCAATTTTTTTATTTCCTCAGAGTTCTGCTGGTCGGTTACGTAAAAGCTGCATCAATCATTGCTAGTCTCAATATTAAAACGTTCTCTGATTTCATTAAATTCAAGCTACTCGTATGACGTAGGTATATTATAATTATTAGTGTTAGGACCAATTTATTTTAACTGGCTACACGAATCTGGTTTCTAACAATTTTGAACCCTATTTTATTGGTTCCGATTTCCATTCATTTATAATTTCAGACTTCTGCGCAAATAAATAGATACATTTGCATTAAGTATAATATTTGTGTTAAGTATATTGTAGTAAAATAAAGGAGGTGGGTTGATAAGGCCCAAAATCCGCCCCTCATACACTCGAAAAAAAAAGTTCCAGATTCCGACAAATTGTAAATGTATTTATATACTTGAAGATATAAACTTTATTCTAATATAAAGTTTAGGTGATAAAAAAAATAGTAAGTTACAGAAAATATTACCCAAAAAGAGAGTGTTTCTTTTACTTTTCTTACATTTTCATACATTTTAGTCGTTTTTTAAGCTTTGATTTAATATTTTAGAATGAGGCGCTCCATGAACCAAAATAAATTAATACTCATATAAAAGCTTATAAAAAGGAGCATCATTATCAGTTACGTTTACCATGGTTCATGGAGCGCCTCATTCTAAAATATTAAATCAAAGCTTAAAAAACGACTAAAATGTATGAAAATGTAAGAAAAGTAAAAGAAACACTCTCTTTTTGGGTAATATTTTCCGTAACTTACTATTTTTTTTATCACCTAAACTTTATATTAGAATAAAGTTTATATCTTCAAGTATATAAATACATTTACAATTTGTCGAAATCTGGAACTTTTTTTTTCGAGTGTATGAGGGGCGGATTTTGTTGCCTTATCAACCCACCTCCTTTACTACTTTATGGTACAAAATCAGCAAAAAAGCCAGCTACTATAAATAAATTAATATTTATAAGGCAATTATCCACTTTAATTTAAACATCGTCGGTAGCATTAATCTATCAAGACATCAAGACGTATTAGCTTCAAACTTATTGATTTATTATCTATGGTCAACGTCATACCAAGCAGGTTGTACTTAGGTACTTACACCACAGCATATTATCTATCGGGCTTAAAATATCAGATGTCAATGCTGTGTTTTAAAAAAACAAGTGGCTTGGTTTTTAATGGCGTGGGTACTTCTATTTACCCCCACGTATTGAATTCGGTATCAGTGACTACTTTAAGCTTCCTGTTGTCGATGCTTTTATTACTGCTCTTCGATTCTGTTTTCGAGTATTTTTCCGGAATAATGGCCCTTGATGGTTTACCTTAATTGACTTTTTATTCCTCTTGTCCTTCCACGGACTTTCCTAATAAAGCTTGAATGTAAAATCGACATTTTTACAATAAAACTTGTCGTTAATTTAATTAAGGTACAAACCTTTTGACACTTTGTGAGGAAAAGTTAATATTACAAGGTCAGCCTTGGTTTCGCACTTTAGCATCCTTACGTATTCCACATGCTCAGTGAAAATAATTGTCTGATTTACAATTCAAAGGACCGAAAAAAGCAGAAAGAAGCTTAAGGTTTTTTTTTAAATTTTACTAAGTAAAAGCTAAAAAATTTACGTAACCAATAAGCTCAGATTGTTTCTTATTAAAAAAATAAATTGAACACAGTTTTCTTATATCCATGGTACCGTCATCTCTTCGACAGATGTAAAACGTAATATGATTTATTGTACGATGTCGATTTTCGCATGCGCATATACCGAGATACCGATACACACGTCACTGTAATTATACCGAATACACTTCAGAGCATAAGTGTTAAGATTTTTCATATATTCTTCTACCTTTGCTTCTACTTTATTGCTGATAGTTGGCAGCCATTTTGTTGTATTCTCTATCTTGTCGATGCTCAGGTCGTCTTTTGACGCTTCTCCGACTAGCGAAACTTTTTTTCTTGCTGAAGCTGAAGCTTGGCAGTGAGTCATGTATACTCCTATTTGTTCTTTTTGAAGCCTAAGAGTGCAGCTGCAATCGTGATTGCCTTCCACTCCTGGGTATAAAGTAGCCAGGACTTTTTTTTGTTATCGACGTTTCTTCTTCCAGCAACTTTTTCCATTATGATGAATTGTTCCTACAATTCATCACAATATTTCTCGTACTTACCTGAAAATGAACCCTGGATATATGCGTCTTTTTTGCATCTTCTTTGCATCTGCAAAAGTGTATGTTTTTGATTGCCATCGCAGAACTTCAGAACTTCTATATTCTTTACTTTGTCAGATGGTCTACCACTATTTAATTGTTCTTTGGGGGTCTACCTAGGCTGACGACACCAATAGAATGACGATCGCAATCTATTGGTATCGCTCTAATTGGCTGACGCTCTCTCACTATTTGGCATAAATATAGCGTTGCTGCAAAAAGACAATTTAGCCAACTATAGCATTTATTGAGAGATTATTGTCAATATTTTGACAGATTCCTAATGAGACTCAAATCGATGCTTAAGACCCTATTTCAAGTAGCCAATGTCTCCAATTGAACCTGTGGAGTTTGCAGCTATCTAAACAAAAATAAAACATCAAATCAATAGCGACATGCAACGCATAATATGCTCATGCATATTTAAACAATCCCACGTTTTTAAATTTAAATGCAAATGAACCGATAGAAAATATCTTAACAGCAAATTGCATGGACACTCAAATCTCGCTATTCCATAGCTCTATCGAGTATTCACCCAAGATAGCAGCAATAGGAGAGTACAATCTAAAGGTAAGATTATCCGAGGATTGTCTTTGCTCCTTAGTGCGCGACAGTACAAGAGTCTACACACTGGGCTGATTCCCACTCCAACTTAGTTATAGATAGTGATCATCATAATTATGAAATCTGACGATACCAGGATTAACTTCGGCACCAACTTATTTATTATAAGCTTTAGTTTGTCCTCGTCTTTTTAAAAATCCCGCGGGAAACCTCTGCTATATCCATTCTCTTAAATCCTCAACTCTACTCATGCAAAAAATCACGTCGATCCATTGCTCCGTTGTTGCAACGGAGCCAACCAACAAACATACACGCTTTCACATTTATCATCGCTTTTTCCCGCGTCTTCGCTCATTTTAAGTTTGATTTTTCAAATCCCTATTTTACCCTCTTAGGAGTTAAGTTTTCAAAAATACTTAGCGGATGCCTACGTCATAATAGCTACTATTATCTATATGCCAAATATCAACCCGATCCGTACCTACCTACAATGATTTGAGCTGTGTCTTGATAGATCACCTTTTCCTTTTATATATTCAGATATTGTCTGGTGGGAGGCTTTGGCCGTGGCTAGTTACCAACCCTACCGTCAAAAACGTGAAGCCAAGCGATTTCGCGTTCCGGCACGATGGCGTGTAGAAACCGATTAGGGATGTATGGGTTGGATTGTAGATTGAATGTACACTGCCATATCCCTTCCAAGTTAGTCCGCTACCGCTAAAAAAACTGCATCATCACTTACCATCAGGTGAGATCGCAGTTAGGGACTATCATGTCATCGAATTAAAAAAAAATATAAGTGTGGGTTTTGGAACGTGACTGGAGTTGGACGTTGGTCCCGTGTGTAGAGGCAGTACATCGGGCATCGGCACCTGTGTCGGCGCACATGAAAGCGGTCTCTCTTTGTGCGCAGGCGCTGCCGGCAAATATTTATTTTAATTTAGTGCCCGCCCGATCACTCGTTAATCGCTAATGGATTTGCTCCCGCGTCCGCGCACCTCGGCCGACGCGAAACGATTGTTTAAATTTAGAATTCGCTTTCGATTAAAGGCTTGATTGTAAACATTAAACAACCTTTTTTAATTCATACAGCAAGGTTTGTTATTTTCACCTGATAGGCAAAAAAACCGAGAAGAACCAGCAAAATCTAAAAAAAATCTGTTCTCAACTTAAAAAAAAAAAACAAGTTTTTGACTTTACTGTTTTTAAATTTCTTTAATTAAAATAAAGATTTGTTAGTTAGCAGTAAGCTATGGATTAATTGTTTCTCAATGGTCAGATAAAGATATTGCACGGATAGCAAAAAAAATTGATTGAGTTTATCGAATTCTTAACGCTGATTACAATGAATGATGAATTGACTGTAGTTAGCCTGTAGAGTGGATTAAAATGTTTCGCTCGTCTATTGATTTATATAACATGCCTTTTGACTTTATTTATTTACGAGCTTTTTCCCGCGGCTTCACTTACGTTAAATCAGCTGGCAAAAACCAGTAAACCCAAGAGTCGACGATTTCGTTGTGTATGTTTGTTACTTCTTCACGCCACAACGAATGGACCGATTTGGCTGAAATTTTGAAAGGAGATAGCTTAAACCTAGGATTAATACATACGCTACATTTTATCTCCGAAAATTAAAGTTTCCCCGGGAATATAAAAACCTTAATTCACGCGGACGAAGTCGCGGGCATCATCTACTTAGTAGGTTATAATTTTTTAAATAAAAACATACCGAAAACCGACTAATGTAAGTACAATATCTAGTCGGAATAGTTATCCTGGAAAAACAATGGATACATCTATATACTTATATAAAATTCAAAGTCCTGACTGACTGACTGAGATATCAATGCACAGCCTAAACTACTGAAGTTAGAAACTTGAAATTTTTACAGTTGGTTCCTTTTATAACGTAGGCGCACACTAAGAAAGGATTATTGGAAATTCCACCCCTAAGGGGTTTAAATAGGGGATGGAAGTTTATATGAAAGTCCGTCATTTTTCAAGCTGTTTCCATCAAAGATGGTATTAGAGCTTTCAGTTAAAAATAAAGAAGTACGTGTGTCACAGTTTTTGAAAATTCCACCCAAATACCTAATTCCACGCGGACGAGGTCGCGGGGGCAAAAGCTAGTAAGGATATAAATTATAAACAAAACAAAAATAAAACACATCCACAGACAGACAGTTCCTGTCTTGCGTGCCCCCATGTTTGTCGACGCTTTTTCTGGTAAAAAGGGCATTAGTGAACCCTTTTGTTTGCCGTCGGCTAAGACGGTTTGCGTGTCAACAGGCGGAGTCAATATTGACACGTCGGCGGCTCCTATGGCCAACGTAATCTGGTTCGACAAAAAACCATAAAAAACCCATAGCTTTTTATTTTACACGTCCTCAATGAAGTAGGTTAAGGGATCGACTTGCATGGGAAGCTTTAACGACGCATTTAATGCGTTCTGTTTACCTACTTACCTACTCTGCCTCTGATTTAAATAGGGGAACGGGTATAGCTGTTATTGGCCAGGTAAGCTACCGTCAAACGTTATTTGTAAATTTAAAAAAAAATTAAAAAATACGGATAAAAATATTTTAAAATTGTACTATTCCTACTAGCTGATAGCTGAGCTTTGTAACTCCTGTGGGATAACAAGTAGCCTATATGTTAATCCAGACTATAATCTATCTCTGTGCCTTTCAGCCAAATCGGTTCAGTTTTTGCAGAGTGATTGAGTAACCTATCCATCCATACATCCAAACTTTCGCATTTATAGGACTAATATTTAGTAGGATTAATGTACCTATTTCATAAATAAAACTACTGACATTCTCCTATTTCTTATATAATTTAAATAAAATCAACCCAAAATTGAAATATCACAGTTATTGGCCACATAATTAATTAGTTTTTTTTTGTTGCCCGCGTTTTGTCGAAACTTCCTAACAGTCATCATCAGGGTTACCATTAGATAATAAGTATATTTTTTTTACTGTATAACGAGGTTTACTAATTTAGTTAATACATAAACTGAGGGTTACTTACATAGGTGGGTAGGTATACTTAATAGATAGATAGATATTACTTAATTCCGGTAGGAGGATTTTTTAACTTAGGAATGGACATTCAGTGAAGAGCGCTGAACCATTCCTACCTCCTATTTAACAAAACACAGGAAATATCCTCTATCCACCTACGTACCGATTTATAAATAGAATGTCGTATTCGGTTCATATTACAAACGTGTAGGCAATGCCGGCAATGCGTTGCATTCGAAGACAGGACGGAACAACGGAATAAAAGCGATATTCGAATTCAATCGATACTGCATAAGCGCCCGACTTTGCCGAAATCCCGTCTTTCCTTCCAACGAATTCCGAACATTTGCAATAAAAAACTTCTATAGACTCGAATCACGTCTCGATGCCGTTCTGCGAATTAAAATCACAAAAAGCCAGAAAGAGACGGTCGCCGTCTCCCCGGGAGAGAACGAGCGACATAATATGCAACATCGTCGCATCCACGCCCCTATAGGTATAAAATTCAAAATAAGATTTCAAAGGAACTAAAAGGAAAAACAAACAGTGGCAGTGGGTTTCTCTAGTTTGTTAGAGCGAGATAAGTGCAGTTCGTTCGGCTCCGCCTTTATTGGTTAGTTAATATGACTTATGGCGCGTATGTTTACCGCGCGAATTAGCCATTTGGCGCGAACGTGTGGGGCGACGCCCGGCGGCAGCCGGCACCGGCGACGCGATGCCTTCAGGATCAAGACGTGCAACTGCTATCGAATGAGCGGAAACACATTCATTATAACTATTTTTATTATGAAACTCACGTTCAAGCCCTTATACACTATTAAACGGCGTCTAAAATTCCAATAACGCCCTATCCTTAGCAAAAAAAAATGCATATCCCTCACCGTACCAAGAAAATAAAATACAAACTCTTTAGCAAGAAACTTCGCGATGCGCACAGAGATGTCACAAAGCAAAAACCCAAACGGTATCAAGTATGCATACAAGTAGCGCCATCTAGAGACGAATAGCTTAGACTCGAGCTCTTATAACATTGTCATCTTTAACAAAAAATTGTTATGAAATCCGATACGTCTATTCATCAGACTGATAATAATTGCAAAATGTTACTCATATTATTTCTTTTCTCACTTAATTAAAATGGCATCGCATTTGTGTGAGTACAAAAACACTGATTGAGTGAAGGCACGTCGCACCATTGCTGGATACTTTTATATTTTTTTATTAAAGCTACGTAACCAGTTTGAAAAAATCTGGGATAGATAGGTAGCCACCTATATGAAGTGTACCTTCGATTCGACCCTTCGATTCTTTTCGTAATAGATGTTTGTTTCGGTTTTTAGCTTAATAGGTACCTATTAAATAAGCACATTCCTAATTATCTACTTCCTAAAAGACCTTAAAACCTCTTTATCTAGTTCTAGACGCAATCCGCAATCAATGCGTGATCAATTTATTGGTTGTCAATTCACTCACGATTAATGCAAGTGGAACTACAAATTTATCCCTACCTACCTAATAATAATTATTTTCATCGGGAATCGAATCAAAGTTTCTTTTTCTAATCATTAAAACATCTTGTCCCAAATTATTCTATTCGGTAACTTGGGACTTTTGGTTTAAAAGGTACACTGAGTCAGAGGTCGTTGCTAGTTACTAAAACATTCCAAAACTATAGTCTCTAAAACGTGTTATATCTACGTTTCGAATCGAAAATTGGTAAGCAATATTTTTACGCACATTCCGTTTAACGATGGTAACGTCTCTATTATTTCGAACGTCCAACAATTATTATTTCATTTCATCTGTGTCCGTGTCGAAACGAATCCGACTGGCGCCATCTTTCGCTTGTTAGCCGAACTTGGCTCGTTAGGGCGGGCCATTAATTATATTGTCGACTATCGATACTCAAGGAAAAAAGTTGAATGACATGAAATGATACACATTACATTATTTTGCCTTTTTATTTAATTTTATTTAAAATCATAAACTATTTTTGTTTGTAAAGAATAATTCGTAACTAATTTTTGTTCGTTCTTGTTTCGTTCAGAACAGCTGGTAGAATCTTTTGATTGCGTCATAAGACTCATAAGATCCACAAGTTGGGCTACTTGAAATATTATTTGAATTTTGTGTGTGTGAAAACACATCGTCCATCGCTATATTTTGACCTAAAAATTTCATTGATTTGATTGATTTCTTTCATATTATTATAAATTATGAGGCTTAAGTAATACCTAACTGCTTAAGTGCTTACATATTTAAACGTCAATGCAAACCTAATTTAGTTCCGTCGTGTCCTTTTAAGTGATTCATTTGAAGAGTGTTATCAGAATTCGAGCGGTTTTGTCGATTATTTTAATCGACAAGTGAAATCATCGTGAGACCACCGTGCATCCCCATTTACATATTAATTTGTTGTCCAACCATAAAATAAAGAAATTGGACGGACGAATAAAAGACTCGTAATTAAGGCAGCCTCACGGTACTACTAGGGTTGCCAGACTTCTGATAACTCAGCCAATTCTTGTTTCATTTTATTTATTCAGAACTTAGAAAACCACTCGTTAGACTTAATTATTCAAATATGCCTTAATCTAAATATATAAAAGGCAAAGATGACTGACTGACTGACTGACTGATCTATCAACGCACAGCTCAAACCACTGGACGGATCAGGCTGAAATTTTGCATGTAGATAGCTATTAAAACGTAGGTGTCCGCTAAGAAAGGGTTTTTGAAAATTCAACCCCTAAAGGGATAAAATAGGGGTTTGAAAAATCGAACTTAACGTGAGCGAAGCCGCGGGAAAAAGCTAGTGAAAAATAATTTTAGCAAAAAATAATCGTTTGAAAGTAAAGGATAAAAATAATAAGAACACAATATCTACCTGAATCACATTAATTTTTTACTGTATAGTAAGATTGCGTTTTCGAATATTTACTTTACTTAATTAAAAACAATTATGTCGATGGTTAAATGAGTATCTCTTTTTAATAAATTAAATTAATTTCTTTTATTGTGTTAGTATTTATAAGCAACTAAGGTGAAATATGTTTCGACATCTTTTTTATATAGGCAACCCTTGAAGCATCTGTAATACCATTTTAATGTTATCGTTCTTGAAATGGACTCGGAGAGAACCGCTTCGTTAGTTTCAAAGCACGTTTCGTTTTGTATGATCTTGATGATTTTTTCCTTGCGATATATGTATCAATATCAAACTCAAACATGTCTATCCACGATTTATAATCTATATCTGTTGCAGATATAACTAAAAGGTTAAAAGACAATAATTATTGTAAGAATCGAACTACTGTTGGATCCTTTGATGTTTAGATTTTATGTTAAAAAATGCGATAACCTCCTTTGCCTTAATCTGTTAATCACGTAGTTTGCCTGGTACTAGATGCATCATTTATCTTTCCTTTTTGAGCTAAATTCATGTAAATTTTATAATAGATGATGAAATTGTTGTAGGTACGTTTTTAAACTTAGCAGTAACAAATTGACTGATCTAAAAATAGGACCATCCTTTTCACAATGTTCCCTGTGGAAAACTATAAAGTACATTAAATTTAGATCTGTTAATTTAATTTAAAGATTGTGTTGAAGTAGTAGAGATGGTATGGTGCCTATTTATCAATACTGCATCACCGTACCATACCTTCAGTACCGTATGCGCGCGTGATTCATTTTCCAAACCATATTGCTTGTGAGTTTTCTTTAGATATAAAAAAGTACTTTTCTTAAAAACCCGTTGTCTATACAGTAGCTCATAATATGCCCGAGTAACTGAAAAAGTCGCCGCATCCATTGAAGAATTTGTTTTAGTGAGTGTGCCCAGAGTGTGCCCTTATCCTTAAGCCTCGTAAACCGAGTGGCGTCCGCGCGTTTATTCTTTTAATTGTTTTATGAAAAAAGCGACGCGAAACTCAATCTGGCACGTCAAATCTGAACGGAAGCCCGCCTCATCAAGCGATTTGATCAAATTAAAAGCAATTCCAACTAATCATACGTCGCGTTGGGGGAAGCAATTAGTCAATAAAAATCATTTGTTTCAATGCGCTGGGCTTTTTGTCTCACGGTCAGGTCAACGGGACTTGAAGAGTATAAGGGACCATTGTTGTCCACTTTTTTATACAATCAGTTTAATTTTAGGTAGGTACTTGTAATCTGGAAGAGCAAAAGCATAATGCAAAATTTGTATCATACTAGCTGATGCCCTTGACTTCCTCCGAGTGCATTAAATGTTTAAGCATTAGACACTCATAATCTGGTAAAGCAAATGCAAAGTGCAATATCATATTAATAATATAATATCATATAAAAAGCCTGAGACTTCCTCCAGGTGCATTAAGTTTTTTACTAAATTTTCCGGGATAAACTTTACTTTCTCATTTATAACATTAGTATAGATAAGTGCTTTATAATTCATTTATTTCAGTTAACTAGTCTTATAAAATGAAATTACATAAAATGTAATAGGTAATACTAGTAGGTACCTACTAGTATTACCTATGTTACATATGTTCTATTGAACAATGTACCTATAATAATTAATAGATAGAGTATCAAAACGTCATATAAAATAAGTGGAAACTAACTGTACTAAGTAAGCAGGTTTAATGCCAAGACTGGCTTTGAATTTTTGTGCTGATTCAATATAATGATTCGTAGCGCAGACGTCTAGAATTTTTATGTTTCGCCAGGATAATGCCTTGTCTCAATAAAGATTTTAAAGAGAATTCATATGATTTTTTTAACATCGTGCATTTAATTTCGCGCAAGTAATATTGTGCAGCAAAATATTGGTCTTCCCTTTGCTAAAAATTTTCATGTGTTGTGACCACACAATAATGATAATTATGACACATACAGTCTCTTTGCTCTGTACAAAATAATACAACTTGGCATTTCGTGCGAACTGCGAAGTTTAAAAAATGTTGCAGGATCCAGTTAATTAATAACTTTGCTAAGAGCAAGAACCGCAGTCATTATAAAGTAAATATCCGCTGTCATTTATACAACAGAGACAGCGTCCACAATACAATGGCAATATTAACATGTTTCTTAGTCGGCAACTCGGCACTCCGCTTTAATGAACTCTTTAAGGAGGGAATTACTTGAAATACCGGCCTACTAGAATGTAATAGAATTAATAGTGAAAACCGGGCCCTTGAATATTGATTTACAAAGGCTACGCGGCGCGCTCGGCTCCTCGCGAGGAATTTAAATGTTTATTTTGCATACAAATACATTATTTTTACAATACAAAAGCATCTATGACGGGAGTAACAATGGATGTACAGTACCTATCTAGATTACGGCTGCGTGGAATCTTAATTTAAATACTAAACATCTCCGTGACTTAGCGCGTCTCTATAGTGTAAACGAGGCGGTGAATTCCATTTTCTTTGGTGTTTGTAATACATTATTTATTGTGAAAATACACTGGCAGCTGTTTCCAGTATACTTATCCATTGTTAATACTTTCTAAGTCTAGTGGCTTTGTAAGTAGATATCTATCTGTGTGGTATCTGTGTGGATAACCTACTATTAAAAGTATTCAAAAAAGAATTATCGATATTAATTCTAAAGTAGAGTGGTGCGTCACTAGATGTAATTGTTTTTTGTTAACTTGTTGTCAATTTCCTTTTTTTCTGTGATCGAAGTGTATTTCTATATTCTGTCAAATACCTAATAAATAGCTACGAGTACATGCCTACGCTTCTACAACTTACCGATAATTACGGCAAATTAATTTGAGGTAGTAGTTTCAACTAGCTAGTTAGGCAGGTACTTATTTAAAAAAATTAATAATATCGATATCATCAAATGGTCGCTATACATCTCTAGATGCGCAGAGTCCCTAATAGTTTTACTATAATATATTATGATGTACCTACCTACTTAAAAAAATATTTTTATAAAATTATCATGTTATTTATTTAACATTGTAAATGACATTCTTAAAAGCTTACACCAGTTTAAATCGATAAATAAAGTTAATATGAATTGAAAATAAGGAACTTTTTTTTTTTCTTAACAAAAATGTCTTCCCATACTTATAAGGTTACTAAAGTGATTCAACTTAACATTGCCCGTCACATCTACCCACTCATTACCATCCAAGGCCGAGGGAAAAACGAAATGTCCCATAATTTACTAACCGCACGTTGGGGTCACCACTGTCATTAAGTAATGAAAAAGCCCGAATTTGTGACAACCCTAATTCTGTTACACTTAACGTGGTTTGAAAATAGAATGTATTTATATTTTATTCTATTTTCGAAACCCATTTGATATCTTATTCTTTTTTTAAACAATTTTTTGGAAAAAAGAATGGAGCCGCGATGTCCTCGTGATGTAGATGCATACCTAAGAATCCAAGAACACACAGTTTCAAAATGGATTTAAATAAATTCAGACGCAGAAAATATGTAGTTAATTTTAATGACTATAGGAGAGTTCTTTCAGCAAGTTTTTTCAAAATATTTATCGTTTCTCCACCCTTTTAAATTTTTTTCTAATGGCCTATTTAGGGGCTATCTACGTAAAGGATACCTGAGTATGGTTGATGAAAAAGGGCATAACTGTCTAAGCTATAGACAAGTCCTTATTAATTAGGTAGGTATATAGTCCTCTACACTGCTTACATTGTTTGCAATGAGACTGTTGCCTTATATTATAAAAAAAGCTTAAGCAATGATGCATGTTATTAGACTTATTAGTCATGCTGAAGTATAGGAAAAAGCCTGAGCTACAATTATTGTAGCAGGTTACTAAGGATCGATTTCCCTTAACCACCACCTTCGTATCTGATCGCGATCTCCTCATGTTTCATTCAACAGCGCCTGCAATAATGATCCTTAACGGCATAATAAACCACCTATAGATATTCCAACTTGGGTTGACAGTAAATGTTTCGTACCTATGATCCAGTCAGACTCTACTGAATGTCGTCGCAAATCTCTAAGGCTCTATAGATAGCGCTCTCACGATACATAGACTACAAGTTACGACAACTAGACTTTAATATGTAGTACCTAAAGACATTTGTGTCTCGTTTTAACTCTGTCGCAAGCCAAGTCAGGAAGCTCTATAGATGAAATCGTTCAGAAATTAGTCGACGAAAGGACAGGCTACTTAATTTAATTCATGTTTTATCTACGTTCTACTTAACGTTATCATCATACTTTTATTGGTGATATCAGACTGGTGATGACGGATTGGCAGACAACTTTTTTTCTATTATGTAGATTGGTTTGAAATTTGTACCGTGTCGGAAGTTGTTGGATCGTCTGAAGATTGTTTTACGGCAAACTTCCCTTTGCAATACTTATACAGTAAGCCTGTATTATTGATGAGGTTAAAACAGAGGTAGCTCTACGTTCCCTTATTAGATAATGACCGGCTTGGTTTCGTAAAAAAGCGTGTCATCGAGAATTCATAAATTGATTGTGACTTGGTGAATTTTTACATTCACCCTATTTCATTTTAATTTTTCCATGAAATCTATGACACGGACTAATGTACCGACTTTAGGTAGTCTTCGTCTCAAGGGTTTGACGCCATGTCGATTCGCCCTCCAAGCGGATGTTACATACAATTTTCCGTAGTCGGGTTACAGTTTTTAAACTTTAACCCTTGTTTAAAACAATTTTTTGTTACTTTCCCAATTAACTGATATAAGCGATAAGTCCCATTGGTTGAGAGTCAATGACCTCTATATTTAATCTATGATTAACACTGGACTTGCTACTGTGATTTTGGACCTACTTGAGTAACGCCGTTTTGGCGCTGTAAGCACTAAGCAGCTATACGAGTTTCTATGGAAGTAATATTGCAAATATCGTACCGACCGGACCTCTATAATTAATCTATAATTTCATTGTTGTTATATGATTTCATAGATTAATTGTAGAGGTCGGTGCGCCATCTGCAATATTATTAGTTCCAAATACACTCGTATGTCAAAAGTGGCGCTTCAAATTGACATCAAGTCCAATATTAATCATAGATTAAATCCAGAGGTCAGTGTTAAGAGTTGTTAGATCAAGTTCCTAAGCTGCGTAAAGTGTGTCACGCAGACGATCCTGAACTCCATGCACAAGTACCAGCCGCGGTTCCACCTGGTGCGCGCCAACGACATCCTGAAGCTACCCTACTCCACCTTCAGGACCTACGTCTTCAAGGAGACGGAGTTCATCGCGGTCACCGCCTACCAGAACGAGAAGGTAAACATTTCCTACTTTAAAAACTAAGACTAATTATAAAAATATGTATAGGTAGGAACGTACCTACTACCAACGTTCTGCAGACAATTTCTTTGAGCCTACTACCAACTTAAATTTCTTTTTTTTTTTCAATTTCAATATTCTTTTTATATGTCATACAAAGACGACCTTAACGTAAGTAGGTATGTATAAGACCGTAACGAATAAAAAAAACTGAATACATTAAATAAAAAATGTATTTCAAAGATTTCGTTTTTTCATATATAAACTACAAAAACAAAAACGCTTAAACCCTACCTAAAGCCGTCTCCAACCGCCCCTATAACGGCCCCTGTCCTCACATCTAACCTATTTAACCACAACACGTCAGACAAACCACCATCTGTACGTGAGGGTAACTATCTAACATATCTAAGTAGGTATTTAATGAATTACACTCATCTAAACCTACGGGTAATATATATTCGATTAGGGCGTGATTGCTAGCACCACCCATCAATCAAATACCACGACCTAGACGCGGGAGCATCCAATAGCCGTATGAGTCTCTGGAAGAGACTGAATTAATAACGTCTAAAGCGCTGTATTTATACTAACGGCGCGGCACCAGACCGGCGCCTACGTCGTCAACAAAGTCAAACTACCTACTACTAGTTTTGTCAAAGTACCTTCAATACATTATATCTTTACTATTTCAATATATCGCTAACACGGCCATCCTACATGGTGACCGCCCCGGGCACCACACGAGTCTCATCAATCATTCTACACTCATCGGAATATTACATCATGCGACCTTGAAGCTCAATGAACATGACCATACCACTCAAGGGAACTAGCCACTTGCACTTCTTAACATTACCCCTCCTTAACCGTACCAAATTGGTGAAGAATGTCCATCATGCGACCCTGGAGCTCATTCAACATGACCATCCCACCCAAGGGAACTCGCCAAACTTAGGAGACAGATGTGTCATTATTGAAAACCACTTGCACTTAAAGAACATTTCGCTCACTTAAGTGTTCCAAGTTCGTTCTTAAGCTCAGGCGCTCGCAATCCAATGTGACGTTCTTCATTCAAATTCATTTATTCAAAATTTAAACTATGCAACATAAGATGTTAATGTTCATGATGCAATATTCCCCATCAACCCTCTTTCTTATCCCTGCTCGGTCTAACCTGACTTTATCTAACGATCCAAATAAGCAATTTCTTACGTTTTAATTTGACTGATTTTAAACTGACAAAAACTTAATGTGGGCAATAATAAATGAACTGTGAACGTGTTCATACCACTTCTGATATCAACTCAAAAACAAAAAACGCTTAAACCCTACCTAAAGCCGTCTCCAACCGCCCCTATAACGGCCCCTGTCCTCACATCTAACCTATTTAACCACAACACGTCAGACAAACCACCATCTGTACGTGAGGGTAACTATCTAACATATCTAAGTAGGTATTTAATGAATTACACTCATCTAAACCTACGGGTAATATATATTCGATTAGGGCGTGATTGCTAGCACCACCCATCAATCAAATACCACGACCTAGACGCGGGAGCATCCAATAGCCGTATGAGTCTCTGGAAGAGACTGAATTAATAACGTCTAAAGCGCTGTATTTATACTAACGGCGCGGCACCAGACCGGCGCCTACGTCGTCAACAAAGTCAAACTACCTACTACTAGTTTTGTCAAAGTACCTTCAATACATTATATCTTTACTATTTCAATATATCGCTAACACATACAAAAATATAAGAACAATAATATTGTATGAAAAAATATATTATTACATTATTTTTAACGGACTTAGATGTAGGTATTATTTCAGTCGGTAGAGACTGTACCTACCTACTACACAGTAAGATATCAGTTATATTTAAGAGGTCTAGAATAGATTGAGACCGAGTCTAAACTACTCTACAGTCTAAACAGACCAATTGCAAAATTGCAGTTTGGATACAGTTTCAATACAGTTTACATAACTGCAGTTCAACTTTCGACCGGCGTACAAAGAAAGTACAATTGTTAAGAATTAACTGAATGGAATGAAATTATCATATTTTAATTTTGAACCGCATTCCAAAAAGGTAGTTCCCGACTCGATGCAAAATCTTACATTGCAGTATCTATCCAGACTCTTAACTATATTTTTAGCATATCTACCTAGTATTTAGATGTGGCAGTTTACGAGATTTTAATGGCTCACCCGTTTTCAGATAACGCAGCTGAAGATCGACAACAACCCCTTTGCGAAAGGCTTTCGGGACACGGGGGCGGGGAAACGAGAAAAGAAGTAAGTATCTAACCCCAGACAAACACCTACATAATACTTATAATACAGCATCCAGTGCACTTAAAACTTTGACGACCACACCAACGCAGTGGTGAAAGCTGTGTGTCTTATAAGTGGGAATGGGAACGCTAGAGTTTAATTCCTGGCGGAGGCAATATATTATTCAATTTATAATAAAAACTAGCTTTAACCCGCGGCTTCGCTCACGTTAGGTTCGATTTTTTAACCCCCTATTTAACCCTCTTGGGGTTGAAATTTTCCAAAATCCTTTCTTAGCGGATGTCTACGTCCTAACAGCTACCTGTATACCAAATTTCAGCTCGATCGGTCCAGTGGGTAGAGCTGTGCGTTGATAGATCAGTCAGTCAGTCACCTTTGCCTTTTATATATTTAGATAAAACAATCGGTAAGAAATAACTTATTTTTAAAATCTATTATATACAGGCAACATTTCAATTTCAAAATAAAATACACAAATTTTATTTTTTTATTAATTAACTTATATCAGGGTAAAGCATCAAGGACGTGCTCTATGCCAGTAAACTCGAAAGTATGAATAATACTTACTTTTTAATTAGGCAACAATAGGCATTAAAAAGCTCACGTTATAATCATCATTCGTTGAACAAACAAAGAATAAATCAAAACGCCCAAAAACATAACTGCTCAGGTCACGAATTTAATTTTAACCGGCCCAAACATTAAACCCACTTGGTAGGTGGCAATCGCAAACACCCTAAAGGCGTAAGATAAATGACGGCAAAAACAGTTCACTATTTAAGTAAAGTTAACAGCTAACGAAATTAGCTTTTATCTGTGAATCTCTCCAAATTAATTAGAGCGAACGTTTCTGAACGTAGCCGGCAACACGCCCGGCGCCGTTCGAAATTCAAATTAAACCAATCCGGCGCCTCCTTATTCGTGTACCAAGCTTAAACATGGCGGGAGACCGCTCAAAATGGTGGAGTCATACGACTTGGCGCTTTTTCCAACGTCTTTAGCGTGCAAGGGAGAAAATTGGATTTCCGCGATAAAATCGGCTTTAGTTTTTTCGCCGTATAATTCGATAGCGCTCATCGCGGGGATGGCTTGCGGTTCCGCTCAATTGTTTGAAATTCAAAAAGAACTCAATTAGTGGACGGGCAATACAACAAATTATAAGCATGTCTAAGTACCATCTCGATCGACAGGACGTATCTGCTAATTGCAATCTAATCAGACATTGAATTAAATACATGAATTATGATTTGTTTGTCTTGTTGTCGCTTGTCTTGCTCAGTGAAGAAACATGTGAATGAGAGAAATAGAACATGGCGATTCATAACTTTTACTTTATTAATAAACTCTTCTCTTCTGCTTTTTTATCAATCCATAGACCTCGACTGCTGAACATAGGTGTGATATCGTCGCCATACCTAGTGGGGGGGTCTTTCAGCACCGTGCTTTCCGGTGCGAGGTCGCCAGTCCATCACCTTAGGTTGGGACCCAAACAGCCATAATTTCTTCGAACTATTTATGTCCCGCCCATTGCCACTTCAGATTTGCGAGTTGAGCAATAATAACTTGGCTAATTCAAAGTATTGTAGGTTGTATAACTTTATCTAGCGTCAATATAAATCTACGTTGGATTGATTTTTGACACGATTGAGTTTGCAATTGGTAGTGTAGAAACACTTTTTACCCTTTACTACATTTATGTGGATTAAGTCAACCATTAATCTATAGATTTTTGATTAGACAGGTATAATTAGTTAATCGCATTATACAAATTGATTAAACAAGTTTAACCTTTTCTTTGTGATTGAAGACTTCTTGTTCTAGTCTAGGTTTGAATAATTTCTTTATTAAATTGAAAGACTAATTTTATAATTAGAATTATTTTTTTTCCTTCAGTCAGATTGTTTAAGAAATAATAAACGTAGTTACTCGTTACAAAGTTTTTACCTAAAGTTTTTTTTAAAGGCACCAAAAGATTTTTTAAATAAGAGGACTAGCGCTTGACCACGATCGCATCTCATGGTAAATTAGATGTAGTCTAATGCTGAGATCTATATAGTATGCTCTGACTTAGCTCAGACTCAGAGTTAAAACGAGACACAAATATGTTCTGACATAAATCTGTCTCGTTCTATCTTTGTCTTGAGTCTGAGCAGAGTGAGAGTGTGGTTTATAGATTTCAGCCTAAGATAGGGCGCGCTTACCTAGAAATTGCCAATTCACTTTTTGATTTGAACGTAAGTTATAATTAGTCGGAAGCCTATGATATTATTCTACTATACTATATCATAGTCGGAAGCACGAAGCATGAAAGGGAAACAGCGTGGCGTATCAGGAACGAGGAACCAAAGCGTTTGGCGTGTCATTGTCAAAAAGTCCAAAACAAAAAACAGTCTAAAATAAAAGTAACGTAACATTTGCAATAAGGTTATATTATTATAACATAATGCAGACACCGCTCTTTGTCCCTTCGGAAGTCCCATTAGTGTTTAAAGAGCGTCAGGAAAGCAGGAAAGCATCTTTAATTCGCTTACACAACATTTTGCACCGGAACGGTCGGCCGCAGCCTCCGAATTACAGGCCGTGTGCCGCCGGACGCCGGAAACTCATCTTTCCAAAATGGCCGCCGAGCGGAAGCGCGGGAAACGTGAGCGTTTTGACAAACATGAGCATTGTGAAAAGCTCGAGACATGTCGCGAATGCTCAACATTCCCTTTGTGTCTTGTTTTGCGGAATGTTGCATTCTTTTATCGTCTACAGACGGCCCAACCACTTTCCAACCCAATTTGTGTCAGTGGTAAACTCGTTTATTTAGGGTCTTAGTCGTGCCAATGAACCGGTCGATCTTAATAAGGACATAATAATTATGAATATTTCGGGATCAATGACGATATTAACTAATGTCAAGACATTAGGCTGTCTCCCCCGAGTTAATTTAGTTATCGATTCACTGTTAATTTAACTGGCAATTTTTTGACGTTTAGCAACGAAAAGCAACCTATTGCTGGTATTTGGTTATTTACATATTTATTGTCTTTGCGTCTTTTGACTCTTCAGTTCTGCTATGTTAGTGACGTTTTAAGTTATCTTTTTCAGCCGGATTTTCTGACACTATAGCATTGGTGATTAAGTGTGAAAGTTCGCACATCTGTAGCTTTAAATGTCACGTAAATGTTTTTTGCTTGGCGAGTGTTATTTGCTTAGCTTTCTGAGTCCTATCTGTAGAGACCTAAGTTAGAGCCAAGATCTGATTAGAGGGTGGAAGTTCGCACGTCTGTAGCTGCTTTATAAAGGTCAGCGTTGAAGCTCGTCACCGCTCGGCTAATTAGTGTTGTACCTTATTGAGTTTGCGTCACTCGACTCTGTAGTTCTGACACGTTAAATGTCACGCGAGAATGTCGCGAGTGCTACTTTATTTTCGTGCTCTCAGCTCTTTAGTTAGCTTGACTCCGCTTCAAAGGCTAAACGTGCGCTATTTTTACACCTTGATATAAAACCTTTGAACTTTGTATTTCTAAAAAGCATAGTAGTAAGTACCTACTATCTTTGGAAAGGGAAGTTGGCTGGTTTTGGCTTCGACTTCATAGAGTGTCGTCTTTGTCAAACTAAGCTAAAATATAACACATACCTACAATATACATAGGTACTGTGTTCGTGTAAGAGACGGCACTCTATGAGGCAGAGATTGTTGCCGAAGCCGAGGTTGTCCGATTGTCTCTCTCTATAGTCTGTACATAAATATAACTAATACTGCACATCGCGCTTTGGGAAGTAAAGTAAACTGCCCACGGCTTCGTAGAGCATCGTCTCTGTCACGAATATTACTGTATGTGACTTTTGTCGCTTCGTTCAGCGAATACGACAAAACGTCACACACTGTTTGTGAGACAGAGAGACGCTCTACGAAAACGTGGTCGTGGCATAGGTTGAGGTTCGTTGATTGTATCTTACTGGGGCTTGTAGTAAGTTAAGACATTGAGTTTTAACACAATAGCTAAACCTCTATAAAGGTCCCCAAAACGCGACAAACATCTGAACTCTGAACAACTCTTCAACAGTTTCTGCCGAGAGGTTCAATAAACGAGGGGTTTTCCGAACTAACTGTCGCTTTTTTTTTGGGGGGGTAAAAATTTGGTAAAATTACAAGGCGGCCACCCCTGCGCGCTGAGTTTACATTGTAACGTGAACACCCTAATGCGCACAGTTTAACTTAGGGTTGGCACGAATTTTAAATTGATAATCCCTATTTTTTATTTTTTATAATATTATAAATGCGAAAGATTGGATGTATGTTTGTTACTCAACCACGCCACAACGGCTGAATCGATTTGGCTGAAATTTTGGCACATAGATAGATTATTATAGTCTGGAATAACATATAGGCTACTTTTTATCCCTTTTTTAATTTTTATGCAAATAAGACAGTTCCCGCGGGAATCAAAATCCTTAATCCACGCGAACGAAGTTACGGGAATCATCTAGTATAATATTTTATTTGATTGAATTTGAATGGATTAAATATATAACGAGCGAGTTTCCGAACGCCCGGGCGTCTTTCATTCATAAGCCTTCTCCAAAGGCTTTCTGTTGATGGTGGGTTATCGTTTTGCGCTTGGAATATTATAAAATTATAGTTGAAATTAATGAAATGAAATAAAATATTCTTTATTGTATACCAAAGAAGAATAAAAACATAAATAACACGAAAAATAAACAAAAACAGAGTACAATTTGTAAAATATGTATTAATAAAAATTTCTATTGTGATTTAAATAATATGTTGTAATAGATTATCATTTGATTTGATTTAGAAAATACAGATAAGATTAATTAATAAAGTATGTAGTTTAAATGCCTAACTGAAAGCGTCAACCCTGCCATGAAAGGGGCACCACAAATTAAATTCTATCAGCGATGAGACGAGTTAATAAAATGAATTTAGTACGGAACCCTGGATAATCAGGGGCGGCGGTTTCGCGAAGACCGTATTTAGGGATCAGTATAGTGCTACCACACTTCTTGGTTTCGTTGGGATTGTCTATTTTTACCCGACTACCGCAAAGCTTTCGGCGCATAGATAAAGGATTTTTAACTCCCGCGGGAACTCCTTAATTTTCCGGGATAAAAGGTAGCGCCTGGGTGTCACTGTATCAGCTATTTCCATTCAGCCAAATTTCAGCCGATTCGGTTCAATTGTTGTGGCGTGAAGGAGTACATACACACACAAACGCACGCGCACACACACACACACACACACACAGACACACACACACACACACACCTACAAATACAAACTTTCGCCCTTATAATATTAGTGTGATTTGTAATATTAGTCCAAAAAAATAATAAAAAAAAAATATACCTGCCGAATTGATAACCTCCTCCTTTTTGGAAGTCGGTTAATTAATGTTCACATTGGATTGGATGCGAAAGGCCGGAGACAGGCAACGTTGGCGCTACTTAAAAGAGGCCTATGTCCAACGGTGCATGCATTGCATGTGGGCTAATGATGTAATATTAGTAGGACTAATTGCCTGATTTTTCAAAAATCATGGTGCGTCTAGATTTGGACAATGCGGTCGGCAAAGAGTTTGTTTTTCAACTGCGCGACAGAAGGCAAATAATTGGCCGTGTTGGGGTGAGCGGATACTTTTACAAATTTTCCCATTTTCCACAGACAATGCCTTTGTTCCTTTTTTACTCTTTTTATGCCACTTTTACAACCGGTTGTATGAGATTACCGTAATGAATTGCCACTCATTTCCCTGTACTATGGGGTCAAGAATCATCAACTTGGTGTTTCAAAAGAGGAGAATAAGGTTCGATTTGAAATTTGGGTGCTTAACTACGTTTTGGATAACCGAATCGAACTTCATTACAAGTCTGGAAGTAAGATTAACTAAATTAATGAATGCAAATTCTCTCATTTAATTAACCACAATATCACAGTCTGCAACGATGAAAGAAAACTTCGTTAAATATCTGCGCACCTGAGAGAGTTCTATATAAAGGTGTGTAAAGTCTGTCAATTCGCATTGGGCCAGTGTGCAGACTATTATCTATTACCTTTTTATGAGAGGAGACCTGCGCTCAGTAGTGTAAAAGTAGACATCATAAGCCACTAAGCTATGACCGCTGTAATATGTCCCTCATGCTAAAGAAAGATTTGCAAATATAATTTTCCCTCGAGTGTAAATTTAAAATTTAAAACAGACGTGTAAATCTGTGTCCGAACTATGTAAGATATATCTGACATTTTGCTTCCCAGTTTTATGCTCCATCATCAGATTCTTCTCCTCAATCCTCATATATCTAACATCTACTCAAAGAGACCATTATCTGCCGGAAGTCGCTGAGGAGTTGGGTATCCCGGACTACTTTATGCCGCAGCATCAGCTCAAGGGTACATGCCTTGGACATAATCCAATGTTATATAGTACACTTTTCAAATCAATCGCACGAGTGAAAGTTTTTTGAAAGACCCTTTAATCAAGTAGGAAATGAGCTGATGGTCTTCAAAACCCTTTCAAACAGTTAGAACCGCATCAAAATCGCTCTAATCGTTAGGGAGTAATGAGGCAACAGACAGACACACGTCAAACTTAAAACACCTCTCTTTTTTACGTCGCGAGTTAAAAATAAAAATAGTTTGTCAAGAGTACAAAGATGTAGACCTACATATTCTCTTAGTAGGTACCGACAGCCTCGTTATAGCAACGCTACAAAATTATTCCAACTTAGGTTTCCAAGCACGTCGATAGATCGGACGGATCATTGAGTTCTTAAAAAACTTCCATTGAAATAAGGTATTTTCGCTTGACACGTTCGCAAAGGGCGAGTTTTCGGCACTATCATTAGGAAATGATTAACCTTTAGCGGTCGAGGGTCGATGGTAGCCCATTACGCCGAAATGTCAACCGTTTGACACCCCCTCGATCGGGGCCCGGGCTTTAAAGCGTTTAATATCATTTGTAGGTTCGTTTGTTTGGTTAAATTATAGTAATTCTGTTTTCGATGATGTCAGTAGAGGTGATGTACGATCATTTGACAAGACAATTCCTTATGACGCCGCTGCTAAAAGCATCGTGCCTGCCCGGGCCCTTACGCTGAGATCTATACCGTGCTCTGACTTAGCTCGGACTCAAGATAAGAGTTAAAACGAGACACAAATATGATCCGACATAATTCTGTCTCGTTTTATCTCTGTCTTGAGTCTGAGCAGAGGGAGAGTGCGGTCTATAGATTTCAGCATAAGGGCCCAGGCATACACGATGCTTTTAGCAGCGGCGTCATAAAAAAAGGAATTGACTTGTCAAATGATTGTTTTCTTATGAGTAGTCGTCTGGTCAACCGCCAGTTTCGTAGTTTCATCAAATCCGCCAGACGAGACCAGAGTCATCAGAAATTACAAAATCCTTAATTGCCCCCGCCGGGAAACTAACTCGAGATTTACCACTTATAGGACCACAGCTCTTGAGTCTTACAACTGCGCCAAAAATTCGCCAAAAAAAGAGCAACGAATCGAAGTGATTGGCATGGGTATAGTTGGCATAGGCTACCTTTTTAAATCGCGGAAAATCAAAGATTCCTGTGGGATTTTTGAAAACTTAATCCACGCGGACGAAATCGCGGGCATGAGCTAGTTTAACTTATTTTGGGAAACCCTTTATTTAACAATCGATGACATAGGCATCCCAGTGTATCAGTTCAATGCACGTCATTAACACGAGTAGTCTGTCCGTGTACCGCAGGCAGGCGCTGCTGACGGCGCGGTCGGACGCGCGCGACGACGACGACGAGCGCCCGCTGGACGTGGGCGGGCCCTCCAGCCCGCCGCCGCCCGCCGCGCAGCACACCTCCAGCTGTGAGTACAACAATATTAATTATCACGTCTCTTCTGCCTCTTTATCAACCGCTGGTCCTACTGGCCAATGCATAGACTTTTCAGGGAGGCCTCGCTCTTGCGGCGCCTCTGTCTCTCTGCGACTCTATCTGTTATCGCTTGTCGTTTCGCAGCTAATGCCCAGTTTTCCTTTACAGCATGGTTCAGTTCGAGCGGAGGCGGCGCAGACTCTGGCGCAGAAGAAGCCGGGTCGGACTCGTCGTGTTCCGGCCCCGCGCGCGCCCCCTCACCCCCCGCGGGTCCCTCGCGACCCTCGCCGGCGCCCGACGTGTCCCTAGGCCCGCCGGTCCAGCCGCCCCTCTTACCTTACCTGTACCCGCCCTCGTTGTACCCGCCACCTTTCTTTCCTCCTCATCAAATGCCGCCAGGGTTGTTGTTCAACCTGCACCCCCTGCTGCAGCAGTACTCGCTGCCTCCTCCCATCGCGCCGCCGGCGCCCGCCCCGGCGCCTTCGTTGAGTAAGACGCACAGGTTTGCGCCCTACGCCCTGCCCGGGCTGGGGTCGGCGTTCGAGCAAGTCGCTCCTAGAGCGAGAAGCCTCAGCTCGTCGCCGGCGCGGCCGCGGGTCGGCTCTCCCCCCACGAGAGCGGCGTCCGCCGACACGCCGCCCGACGCGCCGACGTCGACGACCTCGGCCGCCACTCCCCCCGCGTCCGACCTCAAGAGCATCGAGCGCATGGTGAACGGCCTGGACGTCGAGACTCAGGACTGACCGACCACGTGTACATAGAGTGTATTTATATCAAGCCTCGTGAAGACGGGGCGTCGTTTTGTATCGTTCCTATTTTGTTTTTCTGTCGAGTTCTATTCGGGTCGATCGTAATAATCCTGGAGACGGCCGGCCGTTGGGATATCGAGTTAACCATTATGTGTTAGTTACGTCGTATAACATAATATTATCCTTTTATCGTTATTTGGTTCTATTTTACTAGCTGACCAACAATAAAAACCAAGAATACCTACTTGATTGTTCCTGTATAATAAATCTTTTTCATTTGCTGGCGACTTCCTTGGCGTGCAATATAATTAATACATACTTATTGTTTGAATTATTTGTGTTCGGCGCAAAAAAATGTTCACGGAACCTGTTCGATATGACGGTCGTCTCTCGGATCATGTTGTAAATAGTTAAGCTTACACTAGATGGTTGTTTAGACGTCATTAATGTTTGTGGTTGATGATCATGCGGTGACCTCACCTTACTGTCCGATCTGGGAATTGTGGATTTCGGTCGATAAACGTTTACTGAAGTAAACGTTTATCGACCGAAATAAAGTTACATAAAATCTGATGAGTAAGAAAAAAAAGAATCGTGACAAAGAAATCATTTGATACCGAATCCACAGAAAACAATCGGATAGTTTAAAAAACGCTTTCTCTCTGAACATAGAAGTAAGTTACATCCGAAAAACA
Source organism: Hipparchia semele (assembly GCA_933228805.2). Classification (NCBI taxonomy): domain Eukaryota; kingdom Metazoa; phylum Arthropoda; class Insecta; order Lepidoptera; family Nymphalidae; genus Hipparchia; species Hipparchia semele. The sequence continues at coordinate 3,480,893 of OW121719.1, forward strand.
TCTCACTTTCATTGTTGTTATGCAAATTGATTATATATTTTTGATATAAATTGCATAAAAAATTTCGATCGTAGGTATTGTACCTACTTGTCAATCCATGTTTGGTAAGTAAGCGTTTAAAAGAGTTCTGAATATTTGGCTAATTAGTATTTTCTAATCCTAACAAACACCTGAAAGGTTAAATTAGATTTTTTGTTAAACTCTCATGGATATAGCTATAACATATTAATGAATGTAAATCAAAATGAATGTTAGGCTCAAAGAACAATAATAATTGAACAATGGCTCATTGAGTGAAAAAACAAAATTATATTAATAAAATACGTATTGTGTTTGTTTTAAAGAAACTAGAATGCGTCGCTTTTTTTTTTGCGCTCAATGAGCGAATTCGTTATTTGCGCCTAGCATATAAATTACTATATATTTTCTATGCCTATGAATTATGACTGAGATACCTAATAAAGATAAATCTATATTTACTAACTACTTACTTTACCTATATTTTCCTTCACATCAATTTTATTAATAGAATGGTTAAATACAAATATTATTGTCGTCTTCACGTAATGTGATGAATTATAGCTGTGTCCATGATAGACTTAAGTTCAAGGCATATTAACACAGAATTGATCACCAGATATTCTAACTCTAAATTATTACATACTCAACTCTAAATATTTCAGTTAGTATGACACATTTTAGAGTTGTAGTACTCGTCGACTCTGCATTAATATGCCGTGACCTTTGATGGATATAAATTATGATTTATCTATGAATAAATGTAATTTTATACACACTACACAAACTGCAATCCAACTGCAACGGAATCACCAATTGACGTCGGCGCGAACACGTAGCATTGACACAATAGTTATCACATTAGATTCTCCACTGCAATAGTTTTAGGATAGATCATTTGTCGGTGAAAGGGGCGGATTTTTGTAGATTTAATTTAAGTTCCTGTAAACCTGTACTTTTATTAATACCTTATTATATTCTATATACCGTTAGTAGATAGGTTCAACGCATAGCGGCTGGCTCGCTTCGCTTGCGTTTCAAAACATTTTTTCCAGATTTACTATTTTAAATGTCTTTAAAATACGGAATTCGACATGCAATTAGCAGTCGTTAGCAACCAAAAGCGCATTTGAACAAATTCTGTTTTTATAAGCTGTATTTTACAACATTTTTTGAATATACATTAAAAAATTGATTTTTAAGGATAATTCAACTGGTTCACTGTGCATGCACGTTCAATTATTTCTTCCAGAATGAATATTTTAAATGTCCTCAAATAGAGGTATCCAGTTCAATGCAGTTAGCAGTCACGAGCAATCGAGAGCTTTGAGCAAATTCTATTTTTCATAAGCAGTATTTTACAACTCTACCTACGAGTATTTTGAATTATCCATGAAAACAGCATGCTTGAGCATAGTAATTGCCAGTCGGTTTGCGATAACCCTTAATTTGAAATGTAAAATAAAAAAAAGTTTAATAAACTACGTTTTATGGTTAAATTTAAATTTTTAAATTTACAAAATGCTTTCTTTGTTGGCCTCTGCCCTCTTTCATCGAATTTTTCTCTAATCGTTTATTTTTCCCACTCTATTAGAATAATAAAAATATAAAAATAATATCGCTTTATTTTGTAAATACAATTCGTAAGGTATATAATTTACGTGTTTACTAATTGACATATTTTGAAAATATGTTTTGTCAATTGTGCTGTGAATGGATTCGTTTAGTTGGCCCTTTTGAAATTTAAAAATAATAAAATATGGTATGGACAAAGTATTATTAGGTACTATTATCTACTAACGAATGTCATTTTGTAAGTTAAGTACTAAACAAATTAACTATTTCTATGTTTTCCTAAAAGGGCAACTAAGCGGACCCAAAAAAAAAACGATTGATAAAAATCTAACTGTAAGTTAAATTTTGTAATATATAGTTGATAAATATTTAGTTAAAATACAAAATATATAATAATTATAAAATGAATATATAATTTTCCATGGAATTCATTAAATTTAAGCGCATTAAAACTTTTAACTGGCAATAGTTGTAGATTGAAGTTTCAGTTGATGTGACCAGTGATGGGAACAACCATGACTAACACATAGTTGATTTGCAATTTTTCTACGAAACGTACTAAAAAAACATGCTGCTTGGTAAATCGAATGAGACTGTAACAATTTGACAGCTGTATTGAGAAATATTCATTAAAATATATAGATAAATCTATTGACAAAATCAATAATATTGTTTCTTTTGTCCCCATCCCTTGATCAACCCTTATTTTAAATATGCTACTGGTACCACTATGCAGCTGTATGCAGCAGGGTAGGTAACGTTACTAGTCTATACAAATGATTATAATCGAGGTCTTTGATTTCTAAATAACAGCATCTTATATTGTAAGCTTATGTGCTTCTTCAAGCATCTGCGCGCTTCGTGGCGTCGCGTCGCGTCGCGTCTCGGTGTGACCTGACCCTATGCTACTCGTATACCTAGAAACTAGACTCTATATGTTTTATTATTATGAGATAGACTTGCGCTTGACAACAACAATGGTGAAAAGCATTAATGAGGTCTAGGTTGGAGCGCGCTTGCCTAGAAAATTACTATTCACTCTTGAAGGTAGGTACTCAAATTATACGAGGCCGGAAACGTTCCACACCTTAGCAGTTTTCCTTCGTTTCAGAAACGTTGAACTAAAGCTTTCGTAAATCACAATCCGACGAAGACATCACCATCAGGTAATATATATAGGAGATATAGTGCTAAAAGTTATTTTAATAAAGACATAACAGTCATATGTAGTACTTACGTAGCAATTACCACAATGTAGATGAACTAAAAGATAGCTTTTGAAGATTAGATCTGTTAAGCTATTACTAGTTACAGCTTCAAGAAATGCTTACTACAGATACTCTCATTACGCTGGGCATTCGAGCAAAAAGTGTGTGCTTCACTTTGCACGTAAGTTTAGCTATCTCTGGAAACATCACTTCGTTTTACACAAGGGGAATGCTAACAGCAACTGTCTCATAAACTTGAATAATATGTAGGTATACATAAACTTGAACGCATTTGAGGTTTTGGTATTCTTATTATCTATCGCGTCATGCTCGTGAACGGGTGTCACCAACGGGAATGGGTCTGCTTTGACTGCCCATCTTGACATGCGTTGGATTGGTGTACCTACGTATGCATTTTTGCATTTTTGAAGCTTTATTGTGGAAGCACTATACTAAATATAGCATAGCTTTGTAAAAAAAAAATTTTTTGAAAAGAGCAACTGCTGAGTTTCTTACCGGCTCTTCTCAGCAGAATCTGCATTCCGAACCGGTGGTAGATTTATGACATGTCATAAGAGCTACAAGTTAGCCTACATGAAATAAATAAATTTTGAATTTTTTTTTTTTTGAAATAAATGATGGTAATCCGTTTAGAATAAAAAGTGGAACCATCCGACGATGGAAGAAGACTTTTGATTAACGCCAAAAAATTATGACGAATCGAGTGGCATGACAAAATGTATTTCTGTAGGGAATCACGTCCAAATTACTACTTAGTTCGTAGGGAAACCTTTATGCCTGAGAGTTAATAATGTTCACCAAACACAAACCTTCACAAACCTTTATTGTGAAGTCTACAAGTCCACACTTGGCCAGCGTGGTTGACATTCAAGAAGAGACCTGGGCCTATATTGATAGTCTATATCAACGCTTAAAGAATACTGTAACGATCCTACTTCCAATTAATATTAATTATATTATTAATCAGGAGACAAAAATTTTATCCACTGCCACACAGCATGGCGACAGTGGAAAGGAGTGAGAGGAATATTCCTATAAGCATATCCACTGTGGATATTATTTCCATCGTTTTGTCCATGCTCAACGGGTGGATAAAACTGAGCGAGGGGACAAACATTTTATCCTTTCCCCGTAGATAATATGTACCCTGCCCATGTTCACCCTGCAGCAAACTTGACGTAGGCACTTAAGAAATTTCTTTCTCCTTCTATAGACATTAGACAAGCATCTAAGGAGATAAAATCTTTTATGACACCAGGGTTTTTCATTATATTCCTTTAATTGCAAGACTTCAAGTATTCAACTACTTATGCCTTAAAAGCGCGTAGCATGCAAATTTACTTTTTACCAAGACAACTTGCCTTAACAGCGGAACATAGGCTACATGATCTGCTGGCTGCACAGGCTACAGTCACGGCTACAATCTTTAATCGCAGCCGTGACACTCGAGGAGGCAATAAAAACCTTTTTTCTAACTTGTATAACAAGCCTCATGTAATTGAAGAGACTCCCAACTACGGGGGCCTCTGTACGCGATGACCACGAGATAAGGTCCTCCCGAGGTGTCACGTACAAGCGTAATTGCTCGTCATATCAGATCTCCGCCTCGCGATTCACCCACTTAGGCACTTAGTTGTATTTGTATGCTAAACTAGTTTTTCTCTGGGCGATAACTTGTAGGTGCCACGCGAAAGATGTTCGATAAGCGTAAGTAAGCACTGCACTGTATCGCGGTGTCGGAGTGATAAAGTGTGGAGATTGTGGAGTTGTTTATGTCCATTCATATCCAACGGGTTCTGGGTGGGTAATGAGGTGGGTACGGAGTTCGGACTGTGGAGGTCAAATTAAATTGGGTGTGGGTACCTACTTCACTCAGTAGGTTCACCAACTGAATCTTGAATAGGTATGCCTAAGGCAGTTTATACGCAGATTTACTCGTTATTAACTCACTCTCATAGTCCGATAGGAAGAAAATCCGACACGACCGGAGAGATGAGCCGCAGGACCGACGGCATTACGTGCTCTCCGAAGCACGGGAATGACTCACCGCTGCTCACACTCAGTTCTTAACAGCGGACTAGTACCTACTGAGAATTTCTTTGACAGAAAACCCCCGTACATTTTTTTTGAGCCCGGAATCCAACCTTGGACCTCGTCATTCATTGTCGAATATGCTAACCAATAGACCAACGGGGCGGTTATTTCTAATATACGTACCTACAGCATGAGTACCTGTGAGCATGAGAACAGATGAAGTTGAGCATAGTCACGGACCTGTATTAGTTAAGAAATACCTCACCAAACAACGGGCCAACTTGGACAGTAGATGTCCACCTTGAATACGGTGTGAAAAGTTATTCCAACTATTTCGCTGCGTGAGAATGAAAATTGAAAAAGGCCGCTAACAAGGTATAGACGATGGCCCATTATAATTAATTGTTAAAACCTCCTGCATCCCGCTCTCATCCATACAGAAACAGTAGTTCCATCTCTGTCGCGTTGGTTTACGTCGTCACAAATCAAGTGAAACAATGCGTAGACAGGTGCAGTGGCGATCTAGAGGTAAATTCTCATTTTATTTAAGGGTGTGATAAAACTGATTTAGGAACAAAGCCTAATAAAGGTACAATCGTGAACATTAATGGGACAGGAATATATTTGTTTTTTTGAATGATTTTGTAATATCAAGGTGCTTATGTGGGCCGATAGGCTTGTACCAGCTTATACCATAGAAATAAGGGCATGTTCAAATTTAACTATAAAAAAAATTTATACTTTATCTTCTGTATTTATTTCTGTTAGGTAATCGATGGTTAGATACCTACATTTGACTTTATCGGCCAGGTAATCGGATATTTTGGAATGGAACTAGGTATTTACTTGACTATAATTATTTATATCTACTACTAGAAGAGAAATTCTGAGCTTCACGTTACGTTGTCTTACGTTATCTTATTAGGTACCTATAGTATTTTAAGATTTTGTATTTTTATTTTGTATAGTTGTATTTAATAGACGTATTTTATAAGTATACATAAGTCTATACCTATGTATAGGTATCTACAAAATGTCTATACTTATATGTTATTGTAATTAAAAAATGATAATAATGACTGAATAATATTTCATTTAACTCGAGCCTCCTATCATTATCTACTAACTTATTTGGTAGAAAATTTTTCATTAGGTAGCATGTACTAGGTATGGAGTATTAATTTTATATGCTTTATACAAAAACTCCTTATAATTGTAAATACTTATTAGCTTTCAGTCAGGCAGCGTCATCAACGGAAACAATTTGCCAAAAGCGAAACTGGTGAAAAAATGATCGGGAATGTAAAAGGTAAGGGAACAAAAGTTTCCCGTCGCATATATCGGGCGCGGTCTCATATGTTACAATTTTTTCCGTCCCGTACGGGAGCCCGGGCAATTGTTCCCGGACAAAAAATGACATTTATTCGGGCGTTTTCGCGACGAATTGTTGCGACCGGCAAAAAAATTATGAATTTTTCGACATTTCCACCGCCGCCGGTGGCGCAGCGAGGCGCCGCAGAATTTTAACGAATGTTCATTGAGGACATCTTTCGCTGTCGCTGTTGGGGTTTTTATTATATCCGGGATATTTATTAGCGGAGCCCCTCGGCTTGACGTCGTTGTCGCCCCGCACAGGGGCTCGCGCGCGGCCGGGCGACGTAATGACACGTTAAATTACAGATTGCCCGAAATGGTATTAGTAACAGAATGTTATATCTACTTATCTACTTCTCGAATAAAAGAATCTGTCACTTAATTCCGTGACGTTTTCTTAGCCATGACTCTGGCCATGACTAGATATGTAGTTACTAGCTTAGGCTTTGACGTTAGCGTCAAAGACCTCGCTAGGTAACCGTTTTTGCGTTCCAGTACGATGGTGTGTAGAAGGCACTGACCTCTATCTTTAATCTATAATTAAAACTGGACAAGTCCATTTGTATAGGAACAGTCCCAAGTAGCAAAATTTGTCATATAAAGGTTTATAAGCCAAAAAATATATGTCTTATAAGAGCCATATTATCGTTAATAAGTGTGGGTTTGGGCGCAACTTATAAAGCTAACAACTATATAAGTGTCATATAAGTACTTTATTATAAGCTAAGAATTTCTTATACATGTTTTAATACGGCTAGCAGTAAGTTTATTAAACTAATATCTGCTTCATTAAAATCGCTTACAACGGCAATGTCCTTATAATTGCTGTACCTAATCCTTTAATAAGGGCAATCATTCCTATAAGCGACGCGACGTAGCGATTTTCCAGCAAGTATTATTTTCATTTTATTTGACAGATAGCGTGCCGGTGATAAGAGTATAAACATTTAAAATATGGTCAACCATTTTGGTAAACAAGGTAAGTACTTGATTTGTTTATAAAAACCTGTTTTTGTGCTATTTAAATGTACAAAATTGTGTGGAAATTAATTTTTATGAGAATGTATGGTATGTTTTATGATGTATTTTCAACGCCCCCTCAAAAATAGGCTTTTAAGTGTGAAAAAAGTAATTAATTATTTTTTCTTGTCTTTGTTACCGCTACTATAAGGGCAAAAGTAAGTTACACAATACATACAAGGGTTCTATAAAACTAACACCTTTATAAAACTCATATTAAATGCCATGTGTTAGCCATATTGGCTATTTTTGGGGTTCCTTAGTGATCAAGTAATACCCAAATGTACCTACCAAAAATGTACCTACCAATGTAAAAAAAATTATTAGTATAATTTTTTTTATCCGTAGAACCGCTGAATACAATAAAATGGTTGCCTTTATGGACGTAGACCGCTTCCTTAAAAGAGAAGACTTTAACTCATTAGGTACGTAATTCAAGATGGTCTTGGCATAGCACCACTTTTATTTGGTGTCTACATTGTAGGGAGTTCATGATTTACAATCATTTTCCGGATGATGAATGCGAATATTATCTACCTAATACAACAAGTATTAGATGTAGGTCGCCTTTAATAGTTGCAAATTTTCTCGTAAATAATATATATTTTTTTATTTATAGTTTTTATTGTTATAATTTACTTAACTTTAGCTTTAATTTAATTTTCATATTTTGCCACAAAATCTATTTCATAAAAACTTTATTTCATAAGCATTTCAAATAAATCTTTTTTTTGAGTTTTGTACACTTTTGTATAAGTACTTAGGTACTTTGGTATTACTATTGTATAATCTAAGTCATATCCCGCAGTTAAACAATTAGAAATAATAATAATAAATTATGAAAAATGAACATGAAACAATACGTTTAATCCTCATAAAATTGTATTCTTTTTGGACAATGAGTGTTGCGTTAAAAGTTATTTGTTTGCCTTACAGCCCAAGGTATTAATTAGAATAGGGCGAACCACTAGTTAGTAATAAGTATGACAAGTTCCTACTAAATTTATCTTAATAAGACTGATGATTTAATTATGTTCCTACAAATAACATACATCTCATCCAAATTAGCTGAAATAAATGAAACTAAATTAATATTTTGTGAATGAAACGAATAATGTAGGTAAATGAATCTAAACAAGTCTTTCATAGTGAAAGTAATTTTTTTTTACTATACTTTTGTATAACAGTTTCAGCTAATAATATTCAGGATTGTAATTTATTAAAGATGATAAATAAAACTCATGATTCTATGATATTTTGTTTTATTTTTTACAAAGTGTGTATTAGAGTTATGAAATATATTTCAGAACGGTATTCTACTCTTAATACTTTACATTTTATATTATCACAAATGGCATCCCTTTCCTCATAATTTATACAATCATTATTCATTTCTGTGTCACTGCTGTATTTCAAACATTCTTCTTCGGAAAATATATGTGACTGTTTAGTCATCTTCATTAAAGAACTTAATTGTACGGAACCGCTATCACTTTCGACAGTTTCGTTGCTATTTGATAATGTTATGAATATTTCTTCAAAATGGCTGACTTGGTTATGTAAAACTTATGAATATAATACTCTTAAGAATCATATTCTTATAATTACTATATTAGTGATTACTGATTACTTGGAGTTTTCTAAAAGCCATGTAAACAACAAGTATTCATTTATTATATAGACGCTTTTTAAAAGACTTTTATACGGGTAAAATCTTCAAAGCTACTTTAGATATTACTTTAATAAGATTAAAAGACTTACTTAAAACCTTTATGTGGCCATAAATATTATATGGCTAATAAGCAATGAAACGAGCATTTATAAGAGTAATCTTACTTCAAGGTTTTATAGTAGTTATATTATGTGGCTATATTAACGCGTATCTTGCTAACTTATAAGAATGATCAAACTCTCTTATTATGAGCCGTTATAGGGTTTAAGGATATATTCAATGCTATTTTAGAACGATTATAAGAGGTCTGGTAATATAAGAATTCAACTTTGCTCCTTGGGGTAGCATAATTATGGATCAATTTGAAGCGCCATATTTGATATACGAATGTCTCGGGAACTAATAATGTTGCAAATGGACCACAGTTGAGACTGCAGTAATGATGATGCAGCTTTTACAGAATCGACACACCGGTTGAGCTGATATACATTTATACACTTACTCGTATGTTCTAACAAAGAATAACGATTGCATCAGTGTAACCTCTGATTGGCTGGTACCCTCCCGCTGTTGGTTAGAATGCATGCATGCAGCATGAACGCCATAAGTTCTGCCAATCAGAGGCCACTGCGATCATTTTTAGAGAATCGACACGCTAAATAAAGTAACAGAAACCGATCAACTCCAACCTAAAAACTTTCGTCTAAATGCTAACATCCGAGTTTTTATCTTTTGCAAGATTACAGCTGACGAATACAAAGTCATTTTACTCGGAAACTAATCGACGGGTAATTTAGACAGACATCATCCTGCCCGAAACAATAGCCTCGTGCATGCATTATGCATCCCACTACTGTTTTTGGGAATATGACTATGCGAACATTGTCTAAAATTGTGCAACGCGCATCTTTTTAAACCTCTTTTTTTCCATTCAACAAGTTTATTTACTTTCGACTGTGTGAAATTGTACTCTGTTTTGTGGGCTGTAAGGTTAATTTTTGGATGGTCGCCTCCGAAAGGAACAGTGTAAATGATTGTAAATGAAATCACGTTTTCGTACATTCGGAATTCTGCATGCACTGAAGACGAAAGCTCTTGACGGGTGGGCTGATCTATTTCCGACAGCTACCGAGAAGCGATCCACCGCCTGCGCAAAGATTACCTGCCACGATACACTAAATTAATGACTGTCGCGACCCCGATATATGTCTCCCGGAGTATGTTAATACCGAGAGATTTATCTTATCGCGTCCGCCAGCTAAAATCAATCCATCCGATTCCACCCCACGATATAAACCGAATCCATGCCACAGAAGTCTGCGGGAGAAAAAAAAAAACAGCAGAAAGTAATTTTTACTCCGATCAATCAAGCGACAAAAACGGGCCTTGCTCGTCGGGTAATTCGCTAGAATTCCAGCGGAGATTTAGTGGCGAGTCGCGTGCTAAACCAGGGACGATATAATGAGCGCCGCGCTCATTGTCCGATCCAAAAAAGAGGAGATAAATAACCAAATGAGAATGGAAAAACGGCAAAAAAGCTGAAATAAAGGAAGCTTCAATTGGACAAAGGCGCCGAAGAGGGATAATTCGTCGGGGATATGCACCAATTGTCACTGTTTTGCTCGATTTTTTAGCGGCTCGTCCTGACAGCCGGGCGCAGACGCCGCCGCGTGCGACCTATAAAATTGTCACAGACTGCGCTTCGAGGTACGTCTAAATAAGGTAATTGTGGCCGCTGACAGGGTAACTTTTTAACGGGTTCTATTCTACCCAATAAATAATAATAAATAAATAAATTTTAATTGATGAATTGAAGGCACCTACACAAAGATGTAAAGTAAAATATAATGAAGCCTACCTGAACAAATAGGTATTTATACTTAATTTGTCAAATGTAAATTACCTAGTCAGTCAAGTAAGAAAAACAAATAGGCATACATAACAGAAATAAACGTACCAATTAGGTATATAACGTCATTAATGTGTGCCTAGTATGGTAAAAGACGGTAAAAGAAGGTAGTATGGTTTGGTAGGTAATATGTAATATGTACTTAATAATTTTTTGTTATTGTGATACACTTAGGTTACACCTGAGCGAAAGTGTAGATGCCTAGACGAGCGCGCTTTTTGTGTATCTTCTCATTTACATAGATACCTACGTCAATTATTCTCCAGTAATTTAGGGGGAATTCTCGAAACACAGTTTAATTCTCTTCTGCTAGATCTTTAAACAAACACAGAAGAAAGAAACAAGTAACGTGAGCATATAGGTAGCTAAAGATGCTTACTTAACTACCCAATTCTCTAAACAAAAGTGCAACCAAGAACAACAATTTCAACAAGGTTGGCTAGGACCAAAAGATTGGTTACACAAATTGTCAGCTTTCAATATCTAAGATATCAATCTAGAGTCCCTTTGCGGTGAACAGGGATCGTTCACGTTGCGCCAGCAATCGGCCGCGACGAATTGCCATCAACCGTATAAAATCAACATTTAATATTCGACACCAGTCGCAATCGCAATAAATGTCCAAATATTTGTCGCAACGCATTTCGGCGAATTCAAATAAAACCGTGACTAAAGGCCCTACTCTATCCCTTGAGATCGGTCAGTTCCACGGCATTCTTGCACAAGCAATTTCCACCCTTATCATTTAGTTAATAAGTCTATTTTTCCTTTTATAATATTAAATACTTAAGACGTCAAAAGCCCATGATCAAATTTGATATCCAAAGCTCCAGTCTTATGATATACTTCACGTTATCATCTTTTCATGATCCCTTGTCAGGGAACAATCTGAACTGTACTCTATTTTCAGTTGGTTAAGATTTAAGATTTCATGATAATTGGCCGTAGAGAAGCTAAAGTGGACAGGACCTTAATGCTAGATTCGCAACGGCTAATATTTTGCGGTAATATTGGCCAGTAGATACACGATAATATATTGGGTTGCGCGCTTGGCGTCACGGTTTTCGTATCAAAATTAAATATCTGTAGGAGGGAGAATTCGTGCGGTTATAAATGCAACAATGCTTATCTAGGCTTTGCTTTCTACAATGAACAAGTTTTTGTTTGGTTTTACTGTTTTTTTTCTTTTATTAAACCTCAATAGCCCAACGGTTCGCGGTGCCGACTAAATTCAAAATTCAAAATTAATTTATTTCATGTAGGCTAATTTGTAACTCTTATGACACGTCATAAATCTACCACCGGTTCGGAATGCAGATTCTGCTGAGAAGAGACTGAAATCTGAAAGGTCGACGGTCGACGAAAAAAGTATAAGTTTAAACTAAGTTAGTGAGTTTCTTAATTTACAAAGTTGACATTTCCTGATTATGCTCCGGTGTCGGGGCGAAATGTGCGTCGAGAGTGGTATGGAAGTCTTGTGTGGTGGTGCTTGTGAGTGGTGGTGGCATTGCTTGCTTGGGAACTTGGCTTTTTTGCTTGGTCGGGAAAGTAAGCGGTGCTTAGCTTACGGCTGCACACAGATTTTTTCTGTTGGCGGATTATAGCAGAACAACTCTGGCCTTCTCTTGCTAATCATGAACTTCCGCAAAGTAGCGCCTGATTCTATCCAATATTTAACCGTTAAATTAAAGGATACAATCGAAATAACGCGGTTGTTCACCATGACAGGTACTCGCCCGGGGGCAAGGGCCTGGCCTTTAAATTACACCGCATTAGGCACAGGAAGCGATTTGGAGTGATATTTATTTATTGGCGACTGATTTATGCATCGGCTGTCAATGGCTAAGGGTGCGGTCATATGGCCGCGATGCGCATCGACGGTTTCGTTATGTGTTATAGAAGGCCTGGATGTGTCATAAACGATTTTTAATTAAAAAAAAACTAAATACGGCACAAACAAAGTAGGTATCAATGATAGAAATCATACTATAACTCATACAACGTGTAATGAAACTCCGAAATGATACTGAAGGAGGTGAATGTGCTCATGAAACTGAACAACTTTCCCCAAGGAAAATAGGTCGAAATGTGGAAAAAAAATGTGGACCTCCCATACGAAATTGACGATCAGCTGATTGATTTACTATGGGAGGTAAAATTTTTTTTTTTCATATTTCGACCTATGTTCCGTGGGGAAAGTTGTTCAGTTTCATGAGCACATTCACCTCCTTCAGTATTATTTCGTAGTTTCATTACACGTTGTATATACTATAACTCATCCCTAGTAGAAACTAGGGATGAGTTATATACACACAAAACAAGCGAAAAATTTGTGCCGAACGACGAAGAGTATAATAGAGTACATTCTTCATTGTCAAATGATATGACAAATTACGACAAATATCTGCCATTACGCGCTTCATTTACCGCACGCTTGTAACACACCCGCCACTTTTTATACATACACAATGTCATAGGTACGCTCTATAGATCTTAGCCTCGCCCCTGCACTGTCAGTTCCAGTGAATCCGACTCAGGGCACCGAGCGCGTCAGTTTTCACGCGCGGCTGCCGCTATTAATATTGAAATTGGCGCGATCTGTCGCCGCTCCACGGACGAGTGTGGACTCACCACTATAATTTATTTGTGAACAAAGCAAAACCGAATTGTTACATCCATAAATGTTACAGTCTAAACTCTCATCCGGTAAAAAATATTTTCATCTGTAAAAAACAACCGGATTTAACTAGCCTACTTTTGACCGAAGTCGTTTGCGCTTGACGACAATCAATACTGCATAGCACTAATGAGGTCTAGGTTGGAGCGCGCTTACCTAGAAGATGCCTATTCTCTCTTGCCGTGAAGTTACTCAAATTATAAGTGGCAGGAAACACGGATGCTGGAGAAAATATTGATTAGCGGCACTTTTGACCAAAAAATGTGGATCAGAAGTGTTTTGGCTAAAATCACTTTTAGATATAGTAAACCATGAAAATCAAAACGGTTTTCTAAGTTTAGTAGGCTAGGTAGGTACGCCAAAAGTATCGCTTGTTTCTTCGCGCTTTATGAAAAAACTTGTTTAGACTTCGTTTGTTAGGTATAATTTTATATGTATTTTGCCTTTACTACCTGTGTGACTTGTACCTTTAGGAGAGCCGTCTCTTCAGACGGTTCAGCGCCGCAATTGGTGTCGTCGGGCTTTGTTGCAGACAGTGAGGACCACATAGGTAACTAACTTCACAATTTCCACAATCATGAGAGAAAATGTCTCCGAGACAATGCTTAAGTAAAGGCCTGTATCAAATTTTGCCTTTCACTTACCTCCTTAAGTTTGTAAAGAATTTAGACAGGCTGTCAAAACGTCTTTTGACTAAACCCAACAGTCAGTATGGCTTTTGACCAATTAAGAGTTTTGACTGTGACACATTTAAATACATCGTGGAAATTGTGTTCCGTAATTGCTGGTGAATGGATTCTATTATTTTGTATTTAATACATACAAATGACGGGATACATTTGTATCATGTTTTGAGGCGGGTTTTAAAATTCCGACTTCGATATGTAGCCAAGCATGATGTTCACTCATACATTCATTCATTATCTCGAATGAGAAGAGTTTCCGAAACGTCTCAACGTTTCTGATAAGAACCGCTAAAGTGTAGAACACTCTCCCAGCATCCCTATTATCATAGGATATCTTCTTAACAAAAGGTGACTGACTGACAGATCTGTCAACGCACAGCTCAAACTTATGCATGGATCGGGCAGAAATTCTGCATGCAGATAGCTCCTATGACGTAGGCTAAGGCTTTTTGTCAATACAACCCCTAAAGGGGTAAAATAGGGTTTTGAAAAGTCGAACTTAACGTAAGCGAAGCTGCGGGCAAAAGCTAGTATAGTACGTTTATCTCACGAAGTTACGGGCGCTTTACTTGTGGTTACGTCGTGTACATGCACTGCACATTGCGTAAGTGTGCATGCCTGACAGGAGCCTAAGTGGGAGTGGTCAGGCACGAGCAAGCTCTCTCTCATACTTATATACAGATATAACACCGAACAACCATGAGCCACGAGACCTCATGTAATGAACTATCCTACTAACATCGCGTTTGTATATTACAAACGCGAAAGTTTGTACCTAAGTATGGATGGATGGATGTTTTGTTACTCTTTCACGTAAAAACTACTATTTGGCATAGAGGTAGATTATAGTGTGGAATAACACATAGGCTACTTTTTAACCCGGAAAATAAGAGAGTTCCCACTGGAATTACAAAAGCTTAATCCACGCGAACGAAGTTGCGGGCATCAACTAGTACCTGCCTGATATTTGTGAACAACGTGCAGTCAAAGGAGAATCAACAAATAAGATAGAGATAGGACTGATAAATCGTCCCGGGTGACGCGACTGCGTGCGCATCGCCATGTTTTTGTCGCCCTCCACTTAGCGCCATCACGGCTGAGCGTTTTATTTCCTCTAATTGTACTCTGTATTTATTACCGGCATTACACAGGGACAGGAATAGAGCAGCCTAATTCTAAGCTTTTTACCCGACTGCGCGACGCAAAGGAGTAATGTGTTTATCAGTCTATGCATGTATGTATATACCGACTGCGCGACGCAAAGGAGGGTAATGTGTTTATCAGTCTATTCATGTGTGTATATACCTATGTCTGTAATATTGATTGAAACAGTCGGGACCCATTAAAAATCTAGATGGTTCAAATCTTCCCAATAAAATAGGTCCCGACTGTAAGTACCTATAAGTTTTTATTCACGCAGCCGGATTTTTGATCTTTTTAATTTATTTTTTTATTTTTTTACACGCTATATTATAAAGGCAAAGCAATAGTTTTGCGATTAAAACCTTTGATAATTAATAAGAGCATGTACAGATATGATGCCAAACTGCTTGATCCATGTAGTAGTAATGTAACTGAAAATTCAGAGGGTTAGAATCCGCGAATCCCTGTACCTATTCTTACCGTAGTCCTAACTACCTACTAATACTAACACAGTATAAGGAAACATTACTATCCTTGCTACAACACTAGTCTAAATCTAAATCTTTTGTTTTTTACCATCATTACCTACCTCATTTTGAAGTAGGACTTGCAAAAAGCTGAAGGTACCAACTGTAGTTTCTGTACCAATTTTTAAAAATAAATATCTGACTCTTATTGGTATTTCAACATACGAGTACCTACTTAGCCAAGTTTTACATTTTCTTTTAAAAATTCTTGCAAGGATGGTTTCGTTGAATTCGTTCGCTACATCCAAATATTCTTTATTAGCTATAATTTAATAATAACAGTACCTTTCTAAGGCCGAAAGAAAACACGTTGTTGGTAAACAATTTCGTAGGTAAGTAACTAATCAAGTTTCTCGTAAGGTAGGTAACGGTAAAGGTAAACGACGAAACAGTTTTCATAAACAAACCGGCAAACTAAGTCACAACATTCCAAAAACTTTTTGCCTTTTTCTTCCTGAACATTTTTTGTCAATTTGTTAATTTTCCCGAAGTTCATCCGAAGCAGTGAGGTGTTGTGTACTAGAGGCGTTGAAGTAGGTACATTCCCGCTAGTTCTTTTTTAATCAATGACTGATTCTAAATAAGTAAATAACGATGCAGTCCTAAGATGGTATGGACTGACTTGGAAGGAGTATGGCATTGTGTGTGTCGCATTGTTAAGTATTTTTTTATAATAAAGCAATACAAAGTTGGTGTGGAAACCCTATATTTCTTCAGCTTGTCAATGATATCTCGTATAATATCGCTATCATTATAATGCAACTCCTATGGAATATCCTATTGTTACAAGGATACATTCTCTCGAATTTCTCTCGAAGCACTGGCTTAGCAAGGTAGTTTGTTAGGTTTTCTATCTAGGTTAAGAGAAAATTGGAGAACTTTTTATATTTTTATCTACCTCAAAATTATTCAGTGGTTCCATTAGTGACCTACAGTAATTAATGTAAAGGGCACTTTTTTGACCCATCACGTCTTGCTCTAAGGTATTTAACTCACTGATCCGAAGCCATTACAACGTCACTGCGGAAATCGCAAACTGCTTACGCAACACAAAAAGTTTTCTCAATTAAGGTCTTCGAATTGCAGCGCCGCATTAGGAAATTCCGCGTAATTCCAAATATTTCTCACCAAATTAAGAAACGAGTCAAATCTCGCAATTCGACCGATCCCAAATCTTGCGTTCCCGATAACGCAAAAAACGTTTCGGTGCGAAGGAAGCGCGAAATGATCTCAAAAACGATTAACGGCCGAAAGAAAGCTCCAGTACGCTTTTAATTTAAAAATTAAAGAATTTTAATTTATAATTGATAAAAAGGATTCCTACGTTGATGCTAAATTTACGACGAAAAACATTTAATTGGATAAGGTTTGTTAAATATATGAGTCTCACTCTTAAAAATTGGGAGCATTCAAACATCTAATTTTTTGAAAATTAAACATAGCTATTAGTTAGTCGCTGATAATGTAGGTTTCTGTCGGTGAAAGAATTTTTGGAATCGGTTAAGCAGTTTTTCCGTTTATCCGTTACAAACAAACATAAATACAATCAAACCTTTCCTCTTTTTAATATTCCTCGGTTAAACGTTACTAGGCGATGATGAAATTGGCGCAGTTTCAAATGTGACTACATAATTTCCTTTAATAATTTACCTTTTTTACATTTAGGTAACAGTACCTAATATAAAAGAAAGGTGAAGAAAGATAGGTAGATAGAGGGAAGCTGAAAGAAATTTCTATCTTAGAGATAAGCTTTGGCCACTTCTTCTATTATTTATTATTTTTAACACTGTTTATATCTGTACAAAATTAATTTCAAATTCATAGACAGACACTTCAATTTTATTTATTTGTATTGCTTAGACAGAAATAGAAAGGTTGATTTCTATTGTTGCACTAATATGGTGTGGAACTCTGTACTGTATCTCAATGAATTAATTAATATCGATTGCCTCTCTTTTCGGCTTCATAGACTGCAGTTACAAAGAAATTCCAAGTGCGCTCTTAAATAACAGAACAGCTAGTGTACATACGTAGAAACTAAACAAAACCACGTGAAAGAGACCATCCATGTTCGCTAGGGCTACCAATTCCATGTGAAAATATGTGTAGGTATAGCAACAATAAAATTTGAAAAAATCCTGGATCTTACAAAGTGATTTGTGATTTGTTGATTGAGTGACTATTTCGTAGCAAATACTCAAGAAAATCGTTAGAAATAAAATTTAAATTTCTGAACTGCAAGAAGATTCAATACGTAAAACCGCGCACCGTAGGTATTTGTAATAGGTTAAATAGTTAGTTTTGGTATGAGTTTTATAATAAGTATCTTTCTTTCTTTCGTGTTACAGTGAATGAAACTAGGAGTTCTCTTATAACTCTCTAGAACCTCAATAAACTCACAGTATTTCGTCGCAGCCAACACAATCAGTGCAAATCCATTATACGGAGTTTAGTACAGCGCTCGGATAATACCACTGTTTCACTGTGTAGAAACAGACTCTTAATACCTACATCTTTCTTTCTTCCGTGTTGCAAAGAATGTGTTAAAAGTAACAATTCTCTGAGCAGTTACCACATAGCAAACTAAAATGAAATCAATTATTTAAACACTCGATTGACAACCCTATCAGCCCGAGACCGCAATTTACCATGTAGGCACAACAATACGTTTACAAGGAAATTATATTAACACATCGTTGCTCTAATAAAAACGTGTCTTGTTACACTCTTTTATTCTTAGGATTGTTTGTTAATTGTTATTAATTGTACCGTGGTCCGTGAATCCATGGGAATTCAACTTAGTTTCACATTAGCGGTGTAAACTTTGGAATGCGGGGCAAATTATAAACTTTTTACACTTGGTCTTGAAAAGCTTCAATACTTTCTCGCGGGGATTACTTCCATAAAGATTGCCGCGATCGTGATTTTTTTATTAACCCCTGGTAGAAGTGGGCCGACGATCCGGCGATGGATTAAAATTTGAAAAAATAATATTATGAATACTTATTAATATTATAAAGAAGAAATGATGATATGTCTGGCTGTTATCTTCTCAAAGCTCAATTACTGCAGGAAACATACATCCTAGACACTGACATGGTATGCCTACCTACTTTTATCCCAGAAAATTAAAACCTTAAGGTAGGTATGCCATCGTGAATTGCATTTCACTAGGGCGCGTGAGCTTTACTTGTGGTTATGTCGCGTACATGCACATTGCGTAAGTGTGCGTGCCTGTCAGGAGCCTAGGTGGGAGCGGTCAGGCGCGAGCAAGCTCTCGCTCATATTTATATACGACACACACACAACCATGAGCCACGCCCCGTCGTGAATTGCAAGAACTATACATGGACAAAATTGCGGGTAGCAGCTAGGACCTAGCTGACACTCCTCGCAGACATTAGGTCTATAGATTACTAATATAACATTTATAAAATTACCAACCAAATTACCGACAAATGATTAGCGATTGAAGAAAATCCTGTGGGTACACTTTATCCAGCACTAAACCAAAATCGTATGTGTAATCCAACACTCAGCCAATTATTTCCAGTGACACGATGTTTAATGAATCTGTGCTGAGTGAACGGCTTGTCGCTGCCATTCGCCGTTCGATCAGTCGCAGGCGCCCAAGATTCATCTCCGCAAGGCATCCGAGCGAGAGAGTCAATAGGGGCCGGGGCGGCGGCGGCGAACGGGGGATGTTTGCGGACGGAGACGCAATTATATTAAGATTATATATTTATCTCCCGAAACGGACACATTTCTCAGGGCTGGATCGGGGTTGGACTTACTTCGAGATGATTTTACAAAAGTTGGATAAAAAAAAAGACGTGTGGCACTCGGGGACTGCCGCGGTAAAGCTATTGCATAGAATTTTTTATCAACGCCATCTAGCGGCTCACCGTAGAGGAGTCCCGTGTCAGGTTATTTTCGTTACAGAATTTCTGGATTCGGTCTCCACGCTGGCCCGTGATAGAAGCTATGCAATAGCTTAAAAATATCTACTTATTTCATGTAGTTTTGAGTTGTCATAGGAATGAATTCAAGACTCTACCCACCGGCTCGGAGTTTCGGAAATTAAATTATAGCTGGGAGAATTCGACAAGAAACTCAGCAGTAACTGCTGAGGTTTTTCAAATCTCACAGTATAGGTACCTACTGGGACGGAAATCCGACACGACCGGAGAGAGATCAGGCCCAGGACCGACGGCTTTACGTGCTCTCCGAGGCAAGGAGGTGACTCACCGCCAACTTCCTACCTCCGGGCTAGTACTGAGAATTTCTTGACAGAAAACCCAAAACGCTTTATGGCCCGACACGGAAATTAAACCTAGTCCTGCATAGCTAGCATGGGCAGGAGATAAAAAATTTATCCCCCGATTTTATCCACTGACAGGGGATAAAATTATCTTTTCCCTATGCTAAAGCATGGCGACAGAGGAGAAGGCGATGTATATTCCTTTAAGTATATCCACTGAGTGTTATTTCCACCGCTGTGCCCATGCTCGACGGGTGGATAAAACAAAGCGACGGGATAAACATTTTATTCTTTGCAGCAGTCGAACTTGCTAAAAACTAGACCAACGAGGCAGTTTAACTATACTACAGTATAACAATTCAAATGTTGCAATTCTAATTTTTAATTTTTTTATTGAAGTGTTAACCTACACTTAAAGGAAATAACCTAATAGATTTATAAATACATATCAAAAATTCCGAGGCCGGGGGATTCGAACCCCGTTACACCACGGCGAACCACACGTCAGCCACGAAATTAGTGATATGTATCTACTTTTTCAATCAGTTTTATAGCAACTGTTAGCGCCATCTAGTAGCGACACATTACAGTTGTCGATCTACTTTTTTCCCAAGACACCATATAGTGACTGACGTGTGGTTCGCCGTGGTGTAACGGATAACACACTCGGGCGCGATTCCCAGAGAGATGTGGGTTCGAATCCCGCCGGCCCCGGAATTTTTGATATGTATTTATAAATCTATTAGGTTGCAATTCTAATCCTGCGCTATGGTGGTAATAACATCTCTATAGACATCCGCCTGACCAATCGCTTGATCCCCAATATTGATTCCGGGATCAATGGCTGTGGGGCGAGCCTCGCTATCTTATCATTGTTTTAAATGTTGCTTCCTGATGCTACTGCGGCGGCTACTGGACTTTGTTTTAGTACACTTGCTTTATTAATTAAGTTTTCACAGTCTCGTTGATCAAGTGGACAGCTATCCGATAGGAGTTTTTTTTTATTCGCTAACAAGATAGTCCTTGACTGCGATCTCACCTGATGGTAAGTGACGATGCAGTCTTAGATGGTAGCGGGCTAACTTGAAAGGGGTATGACAGTGTTTATTCAACCCATACCCCTAATCGTATAGGGCGAAACGTGCATCGAGAGTAGTATAAAAGTCTTGTGTGGTGGTGCATATGAGTGGTGGTGGCATTGCTTGCTTGGGAACTTTGCTTTATTGCTTGGTTGGGGAGGTAATCGGTGCTTAGCTTATAACTGCATGTTTGACAGTACAGATTTTTTCTGTTGGCGGATTACAGCAAAATAACTCTAACATTCTTTTGTTAAACATGAACTTCCGCAAAGTAACGCCTGATTCTATCCAATATTTTAAACTCGTATTAGTTAAGCAATGCTCGAATGTGAGTGCCGAATATTTCGCTCGCATTCGAGATACACTCCTTGTGTAACTGACGTATTGTACGGCATCGTTTCACGTGATTGAACGGGCGAAGCGGTGCAGTGGCGTGAAATACCACCGCGCTACAATGTTGCGTGTCATGGGAATCGGTCACATTAGCGGATGCATATCAACGTTTACAATCACAATGGAGATCATTTTGTTGTTTATCATTTTATTGATGAAAGTTTAACCTACCTAGAGTCTGTTCGAAAAGAGAACGCGTTGTGGGGTTTGAGGGCGCAGCTGTGCTTATGTAGATACCATTTTGATTTAGAGGGCAATACAACAGCCCGTTAGTTCACTGTTTGGCCACGACTGTTCTCATTTTGGACAGGCAAATCCGTCCAGTGGGTATAAGCACACACACGCACACATGCACGCACTCACGCACGCATGCACGCACGCTAAATAGTTACATAATAGCTTTTAATATTGAAACCTTACTAATGGGCAAGTAAGTATTACGAATGCGAAAGTGTATGTTAATTTGTTTGTTGGTTTGTCCGGAGCAAAACGCTGCATGATCATTTTGCGAAATTATAGTACATTTTGCATTTTGAACATTCTGCGTATTGAACATTCCGCGTATTGAACATTTTGCGCCGCCACAACGGAACAATCTACGGTTCGACACGATTTTCCAAAAATATATTGAGGATCTGTTCTCAACTCTACTCTCTTCAAATATGTCCATGCAAAAACCAAGGTGATTGTTAGCTTTGTTGCGTCGTGCTTGAAGAACAAACCAATAAACAAACACACATTAGCATTCATAGGAACTCTTCCGGTGTTAATTTTATTCACTACAAAGTAACCGTCGTAAATTCAGCCGATTAACAAAAAAAAAATGTATCGCCATACGGAAGGTTATTTAGTCGTAAAATCGCATTACTACGGAAAGCGGAAATCGGCTCATAAAATATTTCGTTTCCAATTTCACCTGACCTACGGTCTGCTTCGGCGTGAAGGGTTTGAACTGGCGTAATGTATGGACGCGAGGGGTGTTCGGGTCACGTTATAGTGGTCATTAAGTGGCAGACGGCCGATACTCAATTGATATTAATAGCATCACAACACCTGGTCGCCGTTGACACTGTGAAACATAAATGGGTTACATGTCTCCAGTCTGAAACAAAAGAAAAGTAAAAAACATCATCAACAACGCATCAACGTCTCATTACTGAGCGCAGTCACAGAATATAGTCATAGTCCACCACACTGGCCCAAAGCGAATTGACAGGCTTCACACACCCTTGAGGACATTATCCTTTAGTTTGTCCTCAGTTTTATCCTCACCTAATCTAATAATCTAATCTGTAATCTATTAATCTGAACAGGTTAGTGATGCTATGTAATGCAAAATCAGTACCTAGTTATCAAGTAACAAGACACTTATGAAGTCTAGTTTAATGTTACTTAAAAACAAACACTTTCGCATTTATGATAAGTACCTATTAAGCCTATGGTGGTGATTCAAGGCACCTGTCCACTTGACTTGCATCTTACATCACAGGTATAATCTGTGGTGGTCGAGTTTTCTGACAGTAAGTATGGAGGTAACTTTTAATCTCGTAATCGCTCTGCACAATCACAAGAGAAAATGCCTCCAAGACAATGCTTAAATTGTCTAGAATAGACGTAAAGGCCGAATGATGACATGGTGTGTAAGTTCTATGCTTTATCCACGGTGCAACTTGGCTGTGGCCGCCATGTAATCATTGCAGAGTGATTAAATTTATACTTACAGTAACAGCGTGCTAACGTTGTCGACACCTGATGCAAGGACGTGATCTATACCAACGAAAAATACTAGGCAGTGGGCGCTACAAAAACATACACGCTTTCCCAATTCTCCAATCACTTACCTGTTAATCAGGAATAGAAGTTTTTATTCAAATAAATTTTTACAAAGTGCTTTCGAATCGAATGCCGTTACAAACTTACAACCGAGAAGAACCAGCAAGAAACTCGGCGGTTGCTCTTTAAAAACATGTAATAACAAAATTATACCTATTGTGTACAATTTACAGTTCTTCTACAATTACACACCATTACATTCTTACAGTAGGTACAATTTACATTCTTATTACACGCTCATATTGTATTGCTGGAGCGAGCTATATCCACGCAAGTGTCAAAACTTCGGTACACAAGGATCCTGCTTAGGTTCTGTTTTTACTAAAATTGTAAAGTTAAGTAAGTAATTTTTAAAACTTATGTTAGGAGTGAAAAAGACAATAGTGCACAGGTTTCGAACCGTAAACCTTCAGGTTTTCAGTTCTTCAAAATCAAAACTTTCAGTTACTTAGTTCACTATTTTCATAGGAATCATTTGAAATCCTGTTTAATAAAAAGCTCATAGAGCCACATTATTGCTTTTATTAATGCCTTGAGTCAATTTCTTGTAAAAATTCAAACATAATTACTTCCAATTTTCACTTCATTTTGGAGCAAAGCCGTCGCTGGCACGTGTCGTTAAAAAGACACGCATACGATTTTTTACCAAAAATAAAAGAGTATAGAGCGTGTGCCCGCGGAGATGCTATGCCTTTATAACGTTTACCTATTGTTTAAAGTGTATGATCACATGGTCCAGAAAATAGTAGAATTGAAGCCTCAATAGCGTAATCATCCTATTGAATCTGAACCGCGGAAGTTTGTTTCAAATCCTAATATAGGTAGTTATTTTATTTAATAACATACTTAACACCATGTAGTTATTTAGAGGGAAAATGGGAAAGTGCATCAAGTGTAATTGAACGAGCGAAGCGAGTTCTCTGAGTCAACTAGGGCGCTTGTCTGTACTGGACAGAGAAGTGTGTACGTCCAAATGTCTGTCAGAGCCCTATAACTTCTGAATTACTGAACGTAATTACTTCAACACGAACATTGTATAAAAAAATATAAAAAGCTTTATTTCAGGGGGGCTCTCATAGAAGCGTGTTTGAAGTAAAATTTTGTTTGTTGCGTTACATAGACTTGCAATATATCTTTTTAAAGACGACTTTGATCAGAGTACAAAAATATATTTTTTTTAATTTTTCCCTTAAAATTGACGAAATGGGGGGCTTTCAAAGTGGAGATTTTAATTTGAGCCATATGTCAAGAATTACTGAATATTAGAACGTGAAACTTGGTTGAAAATTCAGTTATATCCTGTACTTGAACAACAAATACTAAAATTAGATAAATGTTATAAAGAAACGAAATTATTTAATTTTAAATGCTAATAGCTTCACAATATAATGCCTCAATAATCAATTCACAATAGAATGCCTCAATAGCCCAACGGTTAAAGGTGTGGACTGAAAACTGAAAGGTTGCAGGTTCGAGCCCCACCCGTTGAACTATTGTCGTACCCACTCCTAACACAAGCTTACCGCTTATTTGGAGGGAAGAGGAGAATATAAGTCAAGTTCAGCTTGGCTAATATTCTTTTTGAAAAAAAAAAAAAAAAAAATAATGCTAATAGATGGCGCTGTGTCAGTAAAACAGTTTTATGTCAACTATTATTTTTTTTATTGTGTCTAATGTTAAAAGTTAATTATTACAATATATAATTAAAACTTTTGGGAATTATGGGATATCGCCAGGTCTCAGTTCGGGGCGAACCACTAGTTGTAGAGACTTTGTTAATCTATTTTGTCTAATCTGCTTTCTGAACCGGTGGATAGAGTCTTGACTTTCATAGACACGAAAAAAAAACAATTTGAATTTTGAATCTTGAATTTAGCTGGTTACCAGTTACCACCCAATCGTCGAAGATGTACCGTCAAGTGATTTGGCGTTCCGGTATGTGTAAAAACCGATTAGGGGTATGCGTTTAACTTAAACTGCCACCTCTTTCAAAGTCCATCCACTAGCATCTTAGATTGCATTAATAGTCGTCACTTACCATCGGGTGAGATCGCTGTTAAGGCCTGAAAAACTGTCTACTCCTAGGTGTATCCCTTGATGAACTATTCCTTCAAAATGATAACCGTCATTTTTCCCCAGGAATCCCAAATCACGAAAAATATACGAAAAAAACAATCACAATCTCATTATAGTAAACCTGGTGACGCACGCAAGCTTCGTCTTTTGACAATTTTCGTGTTATCAACACGGATAGTAGCTGTTTTAGTATTTTTTTTTTGTTCTTTTACAATGTTTATGTCAGCTGCTATTTGTTATACTGATTGACTAAGTTTTTCACTTTCATTCTTGTGCGTGTTTGATGTATTACAACTAATAGCAAAATGAGTAAATGTCTCGGCTGTATTAGACAATATTATCATGTTGAATAGCTTTTAGTTTCCATTTTTAGTAACGCAACATTTGTAACAAACATTCCTTTTTTTTTCTTTTTTTTTCAGAATCTTAGTTACATGCCTAGTAGTTAACCGGTTTCTATAACTGTGTTTTTCAACTTTGCAGCTTTAATAATTTTCGAATTTAATGGTTGTGATACACAGACAGATAGGTAGATGGACGAAATGAACTTTAAAGCTTTAAAAGTGTTTCTTGTTTCTACGGAACCCTTAAAAAGCAGCACGGTAACTGGTAAGTATGTACTTATCATTATGTTGTCTTCATAGAGCAGCAGAAGCTAAAGTATATCTGTTCCTACAAAGATCAGCAGCATGAGGGAAACTGCTTTAGGGGGAGGGCAGAGTGGCTACTTTACTACTAGTGGTTTTACGTCTGCATCACGTTTTCGCGATTTTGGAACGCTGATTTCTGAGTTTGTTGTGAAAGCCATGCCATCTCCCTTATTGCCGTCCTAAAGCTAGAGTGTCGTTAACTACCAAAACCATATTTCGAGCTGTGACCCAAAAAGCGGGAATTTATAAAGAAATGAACTAATCAAGGACGTTTTTCATATTGCCATATCAAAAACTACAGCAGTAAGGAACCGATTAGCTGGATCGAATGAGAATTTTTCTCGAGGTAAAATAGTATCTATTAAAAATTGTATTTGGCCAAATGTTGGTTAACGTTAGGTAGGTAGGCTTGAGAAGAGCTTTAGAGCTTTACCAAGATAACTTAAAAGACAGTTCTCTAATAAGTCTGCAAATTCGAAGTAACTCCAAGATCTAGTTGGTACAAGTTTATAAGAGATAACATTTCTGAAAGCTTCGATAGTGAGAGTGTAACGCAAACACTCCGCCCCCCGGAGTTCGCGCCAACTTCGCGAATGCGGGCTCTCCAACTTGCGATCCAATATTTATATTAACCTTCGCGATTAAACACCTAGATAGTTAAATAAACGTTCTGATTTTGTTCGCACTTGACTTCGTACAATCGTAGTTCACACGTTTTTAACCGACTTCCAAAAAGGAGGAGGTTATCAATTCGGCCGGTATCTTTTTTTTTTTTTTTTTTTTTTTTTCTATGTATGCCCGCCGATTACTCCGAGGTTTCTGAACCGATTCACGAGATTTTTTTTTTAATCGACAGAGTAAGCTCGCGAAATGGTCCCATAAAAATCTTTACCTTCAACTCCTCAAGCCTGATGCTGCAGGGGTATTTCCCTCCTAAATTATGGGACCTTAGGAACCGTCGTTTACGAATTGGTATGCTTAGCCTAAGCATATACTAGATCATAGATCTCCAGGTCCTACTCCTCAATCCTGATGCTGTAGGGTACTGCCCACTTAAATTATAGGGTAAATCCCTATTGCTAATCATGAATTGTTATTGTATGTAATAAGCATATACTACATCATCGAGGTCTAGGTTCTAGCTCCTGAATCCTGATGCTGCAGGGTACTGCCCACTTAAACTATGAGGATTTAGGAACTTTCGCTTGCGAATTGATATTGTTAGTATCAAGCATATTCTACATCGTGGAACTCAAGGTCCTAGCTCTTCAATACTGATGCTGCAGGGGTACTGCCTACCTAAACTATAAGGATTTTGGAGCTATCGTTTACGAATTGATATTGTTGGTACCGAGCATATACTTCATCATAATGCTCAAGGTTCTAGCTCCTCAATCCTGATGCTGCAGAGTTGGAGGAATTACGAACTGACGCTTTCGAAATAATATTGTTGGTACCAAACATGGACTACATCATGGAGCTCTTAGTCCTAGCTCTTGTGTATTGTTAATAAGTACTGTAGGTACCAAGTATAGAACTACATTAGTGCCGTAGCGTTGGAGGAAGGGGAGAAAGAGAGCAGGAACAAGCTACACTAAAAAGCTTAAAATAAAAATTCTTTTCAAAAAACCGACTTCAAACGCCACTACAAAGTATAAAAATAATTTTATTTTGTACACGTTTGTTGAAGTCGGGCGGCTTAAATAGAAACGATGAAATCGATTTGCGATGCTTACCTTATGGGGACATATAAGAGACACGTTAATTGAAATCGGGCGAGCATCGCGTATCGGTTTCATCGTTTCTATTTAAGCCGCCCGACTTCAACAAACGTGTACAAAATAAAATTATTTTTATACTTTGTAGTGGCGTTTGAAGTCGGTTTTTTGAAAAGAATTTTTATTAGATCGTAGACTTTTAACCCATGATTTTAATATCTTAACTAATCTCGAAAATGAAGAGGTTTTAAGTTTCCTATTAGAAAAAGAGAGCGCTATTGCAACACGACGTCACGACTCAGTAGCTTCATACACTCTCTAATACAAAATTTCGTTTTAAAAAGAGACGGATACACAATATGTACTACATGCTCAGGATCACTCAGCGGGCGATGGAGAGAGCTATGCTCGGAGTATCCCTGCGTGATCAAATCAGAAATGAGGAGATCCGTAGGAGAACCAAAGTCACCGACAGTCGCGAAACTGAAGTGGAAATGGGCGGGGCACATAGTTCGAAGAGCTGATGGTCGATGGAGTCCCAACTTCCAAGGTGCTGGAGTGGCAATCCCGCACCGGGAAGCGCAGTGTTGGCAGACTAGGTAGGCCGACGACATCAAACGAGTCGCAGGGAGCCGCTGGATTCAGACGGCGCAAGACCGAGGCCTGTGGAGGTTCATGCAAGAGACCTATGTTCAGCAGTGGACGTCTGTCGGTTGATGAAGAAGAAGAAGGATACAGTCGCAGTAAAACAATTTTTTGGCTGATTTATTTTTTGTTCTTATAAATGTTATTCTTAATACATGTTCGATTTTCGATTGTAATTAATGATTATCCACATTTTTACAACAGTCAAACACCCAATTGCAAAATGTTACCTGTTCAAAGACAAGAAGCCAAAAGAGTGTGGGTACTAACCACACTTGATAAAGAAAGAAGTAATGGTAGACTAAAGCATAAAAGTTGGTAATATATCTAATGTCACGCCCTAGAACACGCGTGCGATTGTCGTGACTTGCCACCATAAGTGATCCCGACCTGTCACTGTAATCGCTTTCCGATTGGGACGTTATTTTTGCTCTGGGGTCGACTGATATATTGAGACGACTTTTGGATTACCTACTTATTCTATTGTGAAGCCATTTTAAGCTCATAGTGTTAGTGGGCGATGGAGATAGAGAGAGAGATGCTCAGGACTGCTCTTTCTCCGCGTGATCAAATCATGAGATGAAGATATCCAGATATAAACCAGAATAGAGTATGATAGAGAATCACATTCCAGCTTCCGTTTTTCCAACGAAACTTGCATATTTTTAAATCAGGAGTGAATAAGCATCTTTTAGGCAAGCGTGCACCATCTTAGGCTGTATCTTCACTTACCATCAGGTAGATTGCAGTCGTGCGATAGTCTATATATATTAAAAAAAACCTCAATGAGTCGTTAAGTTACAGTGGCAATAGACGAGACACATGGTTCGAAGAATTGATAGACATCGGGGTCTCAAGGTGCTGAAATAGCGACCTCGCAAGTAATAGCGATTCTTTATCCATCGTTTTCAGATCCCCCAGTTGCCCGATTGGGCAGACGTCATCAATCGAATTTCAGGAAGCCATAGGAATCAAGTGACCTAAGACAAAAACTTGTTGAAGTTACTTTAAAAGACGTATGCCCAGCCGTGGAGGTTTATCGCTCTCGGTCTTGCTCAGCTTATATTCAGCAGCTCCTTGCCATTCTAGCAACCTGAGAGTTGAGACACTAACGTTTATTAGCTGGTACCTACTGTTTTTCTTCGAATCCCCATATATTTAAGTACGTAGAGAAATACCGAGCTTAGTACTCGTCCTGTTCGTTGAACCCACAGGAATTCCATAATCCGTGGTCGTACCTATACCCAATTATTTATCAACAAGTTTCGGGAAACAATAAAGGCTAAAACGACACTTAAGAAGCCAATCGGGCGTTTAATGGGATGACCAAATAAAGATAACTAAGTATTTCTCGAATTTTGAACTATTCCGATTACTATCAGCCCGACGACCTACAGGGGCGCGGGCAGGTGGAGAATACCGACTCTCTCGCCATAAATAAACCCGATACAGCATATTTCGAGCCTCTCCGGACATTTCTTCATAACATTATAAGCGCAAGATCGAAATAGCGACTTTTTGTTGCACAGCTTTTTGCCTTATTTCTGCAGACAACAGATATACTTGGCAGTATAGTAAGTTAGTTAGTTGGCAAATAATTAATCAGATATTATGGTTGGTAGGGTTGGTAGTTTAAATGTTGGAGTAGTAAAGTTAATCCACAAGGGCAACGCAAAGAACTTTAAAATTTACATGTTTTTGTATTTAAGTGAATAAAAATTTTCCTGTTTCATGTATGTAAAATTAAAGCCTAAAAAGCCTAAAGCCCTATAATCTATATATATATAATTCAAAGTCCTGACTGACTGACTGACTGACTGAGATATCAACGCACAGCCTAAACTACTGAAGTTAGAAACTTGAAATTTTTCCAGTTGGTTCCTTTTATAACGTAGGCGCACACTAAGGAAGGATTTTTGAAAATTCAACCCCTAAGGGGGTAAAACAGGGGTTTGAAAAATCAAACTTAACGTGAGCAAGGCCGCGAGCAAAAGCTAGTTTTAACATATGTTAGTGAGTGACCATGCCAATTATCTCCTTTAATGCTGCGGCTACATTATCGTTCGAAAATTCGTGTCGAGTTGTCGCGATAATATAGCCGTGGTATTAAAGTGGGGCAGGGGGCTGCTAAAATGCTATGTAAACAAAATGTCGCACGACATGATTCCCGTGTGCCCTGGCTAGCGCTACTGAACGCTACCAGGAACTATCGTTACGGGATTCCCGCTGCACCGCGACCACTTTTTACGCGCGAGTGTCGGAGCGTCGCCGTTTTAAAAATTAAAAGTGATACCATTTATAAAAATTAATTATTTTCTTGCGATATGAACGCTGCAGTCTCGGCAGGAATGAGCGTTAGCGAAGGCGCTAGTGGTATCATTATGTGAGAAATCGTTGGCTTTCAACAGTTTGAGATGGAGAAAAAAGTAATTTGTGTCATTATCAAGTCGTTGGTACAGGGCAACTATTAATAATTGTAAGTGTTAAAGATAGACAGGTAGATATATATTATGTACCTACCTGCAATCACTTGCTAGACGTCGAAGCATGCTATAGAATCGATAGGAAGTTATTCAGAAAGATTTTGTGTAGGTAACGGAGACCGGGTCAACATCGTATTGATAGTCATTTATTTATTCCAAATCACGAGAAATTTCAAATAATTAAAATTTTTTTTTTTTAATTCTAAGCCTATGTATACCTACTAATAACTACATAAAAGCAAAAATATTTTTGTTCGACTCCCGTTCGCTTCTATGAGCGCCCCCCTCAAATAAACTTAATACTTAATGGTAGATTCGAAAGCTTTCAAAAGCACTTTGCAAAAGTTTATTTGAATAAAAAATTGTAGGCCAACTTGTGGCACTTATGACAGGTCGAGACTCTGCTACCAGTTCGGAAAGTTAATTATGTGATATTCCTTTATAAAACCTAACCGAGACTCAAACCCAGCTCTTCTTGATTATAAGTTAAGCTGCACTATAATGTTCGTGGCAGTTCCCACATCCCAACGGAACGCGGGGCCACAATCAGCCAGTTTTAACGCTCGAGCGCGCAAACTGAATCGGCTCATTGTGGGGCGACCACGTCTCATCCACAAATAAAAGGGTGTTGGTCAATGTGCTGCCGGTTCAAAAGTTTACGCGGAGTCTATGCTTTTCGTGATACCTACTGCCCTTTTTTGGAACACTCGATTTTGTTCGGAAAATCTCTACGAAGAAGGTTTTCGTAAGTTTACTTCCAATCTAGCAACTTTCTCTACATATGATAAAAGATTTGTTAAAAGAAAGTTCCGGAAAGCTTCTTCGGGGAAGTTATTTAAAAGGAAGAGTTTTCCTACTCCTAATTTAGTAGTGGATTTAGGGTAGCTAGTAGATATATCTAGGTCTATTATCGGTGCTTATAATAAACAGAAATTTAAAAATAAATAGAGATAGCCTGGATCTCAAAAGTCATGACACATGAGTTATAAAATGCGACTATAACAATGTGTGCTTATCACAACTTCCGTGTTTAGAGGGCCGAGTCAGCTTATAATCTACTAGCTTTTGCCTGTAACTTCGTTCGCGTAGACTTGGGTTTTTGTAAATGCTATGGAATTGTTTGTTTTTCCGGAATGAAATACCTATGCAAATAATCATATCAATCCGTATCTCTGGTGCGGCGTGATTGAAAGGCAAATCAACAATCAAACACACACGGCATTTATGATTTGAGTAATGAACAACAACCTTTTTCAATTATTTGTCCTATGCTTAACATAGATATCTATGACATCCATCAGGGGAAACCAATAAGAAGTTGGGAAAACGATTTTCCCAACACAGAAGGAAAAGTAATTGTAGGTTTATTAACTAACAATACAATCAAAAGTCAACACAACCTCGTAAAAGTCAATAGCTTTCTCGACCTTATCTGCCATCTTTTATTGGGCTTTAACAGTCTCTCCCACCATGAGATAAGACAGATTAACAATTTCTCCAGGGATCATCGATTGCCGATCGCAATAAAATGTTACCAAACAACAACAAACACATTTTATACTACAGATATCACTAGATATCAATCTCGGAGACGCATTGACCGTCCGATTCCGCGCGAACCCCTGATAATGTTCTCGTATAAATGAGCTCGATACGACAAGTTTTCCCATCAAATTAACTAGAAACTTCACCCCCAACCAATATTTTATGTATTTTTCTACCATTGGTTTTCTATTTCGAGGGAATAAGGTTCAAAATGGTATAGAAATTGAAGATAAGCCAGATATACTGGTGACATACGCTGATAAAATGGAGTAAAAGTAATAAAGTACAGTAAAAGCTCCTTATTCGCGCTTCCTTCATTCGCGGTTTCACTATTCGCGGATTAAAAAATTGTGACCCAATTCCTTTATTCGCGGCTAAAGATTTCTTTATTCGCGGATTTAGTCGGTACATAGTGCATGCATATTAATAAAATAGCCGAAATTGCGAATGAAATAGGGCGAGATGGATTCGAACAGATAGAATCAAGTGACATTCAGGAGTTGCTTGAATCGCAAGATGAAGATTTGACTGAAACCGACTTGAAAGAAATGTTAAATTCACAGCCCATTGAAGAAGAGGCTTCAACAAGCACTGGAAATGTGACATTTAATCTGAAAAATCTTAGTGAAGGTTTAAGAATGGCAAATGAGCTGTGTGATTTCTTTATGAAAATTGATCCGTCCATGGAACGAAGTCTTATTTTTAAGAGGAAAATTGCTAATGCCACTGCTGAATATCAGTTTGAACTGAAGGAGCTTTTAAAAACTGCCAAGCAAGAAAAAATTACAAAGTTCTTTAAACCTTTGCCTAAGCCTGACGATAATAATTAATAAGTATGGTCAAAAACTTCAATTAAATTGTTATTTTTTATATGTTTGTTTTTTATTTTGTCACCTAGGAACGTATCCCCTATAATCCCATACAAATTACCATTCTGTATTCACGGTTTCTGTATTCGCGGCATATTTACGGAACGTATACCCCGCGAATAAGGAGCTTTTACTGTACGTCAATAATTGTTTGCGACGCGTTTGTTTGGCAGTGACTTCTGTTCACACTTTATGTTTTGCTCGATATGAAGTAGGATTTTTAGTAGAGTTAACGCCTTGCTCGAAGGAACTAAGAAAAATCCCAGAAAAGTAAACTTTAACTCACAAAAGTAAACTTGGAATAACCTATTTCAGTTGATTTTTTTTAAATAATGGTACTTATACCGCACAAGTAGCAACCTACATACTTACAGACGAACTATAAGATCTATACTGTAACATACATAGCTAGGTAGTAAAGTCTGAGAAAAATCAAAGTAGGTAGGTACTCTGATTTTTCTCAGACTTTACTTGAAATCTCCGTTAGTTACCCGTGTTGCTACTAGTCTTACTACCACCAGTAAGTAGCACGGATATTTTATTTTGCCCGTGTTACTACTAACTGCCTCAGTTGTAACATGGAAAATCAGCCTGAGTCTAGGAAGGTGTTTCGGTAGATACAGAGATAGTATTCCTACTGAAATGCAAGCACGTAAGTATTCATTCATTTGTCCTTGTCGACTAAAACACAATGAGGTAGATCAATGATGGACTTATGGCATCAAAAAGCTTTAAATGCACTAAAGGCTGGGCACACTTTGACTACTATCACTTGACTTTGAGCATCTAGTATCTAAGGAAGACCCAACGACTGCAATTAAATGTTCTAAAAATGCTTCCGGACGACCGAACCCGGTTTTCCCCGAGCTACTTCATTAACTCAGCTGTTCAAACGAAGTAATCGCTCAAACAAAAGCCGTTCATCCTAAGTGAATCATAATCGTCAATAATCATTAATTGTTGAGCAACTCACGCGAATTAAACGTCGAAAACAAGTTCGATAGAAATAAAACTTATTTTACGACCGTATGTTTAAATCATAGATATCAAAATAATTCATTTATCTGTAATAGCAACACTGCAAGGGGACTGGGGAGCCGGGCGATGTCTTCACAGGGTAATTTATGGGGACACCAATTTAGTGGCGCGATATTAAAGGCGGACGTAAACTGTTGAATGGACCGAAAAGTGGGGTGTCGTGTCATCCTTAATTTAGTTTTGTTTTGCATATTTATTTGCCACTGGTTATTTGTGAACAAAATAGTATAAGCTCACAAAAGACAAAACGTGACTTACCCTATTTAATTTTGAACAAAAAAATGTAAACATCTAGTAAAAAGGTGTATTTATCTGTTTGAAACAATAAAGTCTTTTTTATTTATCATCTTTTTGCCAACTGACCGATACCTAGATTTCAACTAAACATTTCGTCAAGGAACACGGTCCTGTGCCATTTATATGACCAGTGTACAGCGGCTTCCCAGAGACTCTCTAGGTATATTCCACCCATAACATAGCTGGACTATGTACCGTATACATAATACATATATGTCGGGTATGTCACCCGATATCCTGTTAGGTGCCCAGTTTTCTGCTTCATCATTAGATCCTCGTCCTGGATCTTCAATCGTCATCTATCTAACACAGACTCATTGAAACCATTCTAATGAACCCAAACGCACTATATCTGCTGTGAGTTGCACAGACGCCTTGATGCTGCAGCATCAGCTCAAAGTTATCACGTATTGGAAATAATCCAATCAATCGCATCTGAGAAAGTTTCTTAGGACTCTTAAACTTAGGATCTTTATAAATTAGGTATTAAAGCTAGGATCCTTAGCTAGCCAACCATAGTTAGCTTTCAAACAGAAAAACCTGCATTAAAATCGATTCATTCGTTGGGTAGCTACGAGGGAACACACAGAGTCATACAGATACCTACATACGTCAAACTTATAAGTTTCTTTTTTCTATGCATCGGGTGTTAAAAACACGTCAAAACTAAAAACTTTATTGATGTTTTTTAACATCAGAAAGAAATAACCAGAAGTAGGTACCTACTACTGCAGAAAGTAATGATTAAAGAAACCCCCTCCCATTCGAGTCATAAAATCGATACCACCATACTATAGTGCTATATCACTAATTGCGCTGGCTAAACGCCGTAGTGTCGGGTTATAAACCAAATTATAACGCACCATAACCTCTGTTGACAACTCACTCGTGTAATGGCGCCGTATTTTGGCGGGAAGCGGGAATTTGTCGCAACGAATTGGCAACACCACCATTGGTGTTTAACTGTTTAAAGCTTCTTGGCGCATTCTTTTTTGAGAAGTAAATAAAAAATTATAACTAACATGCGAAGAGACTAATTAATAGCTTATTCCTTTTTTTTGAAGAATCAGCCAAGCTGAACTTGACTGATGTTCTTGTTCTCCTTAAAATAAGTAGGTAAAAACTTGTTTTAGAAATGGGTACGACAATAGTGCAACGAATGGGAATCGAACCTGCAATCTTTAAGTTTAAGTACCCTGACTGTTGAGTTGATTGAGTAATAAATTTATTACTCAAATAGGTACTCAAAGGCTTACTGAAAGTTTACTAATGGTGATGGTCCACTAAATTCGACTTTTTTGGTTACCTACCTATTAAAACTCCTGGCAAGCTGGGATGACATTGAAATCGCAATGCCTACTTCAAAATTTTGACATTAAATCTGAACAGAACTTTAGACAGTATGACCTGTTTGAAACTGTAATAGAAAAATGAAAATACTATAACTTTAAAAATAAGAACAAATAATTAAAAATTCATAAACAATGTGTTGGCTAGGTTGGGCAATGGCGTTATCGCTACTATCCTACATGTTTGTCGCACCTCCTAAGCATTGAAATTCAACAAAATAATGCAAAAGGAAGATAAAAGGTAAGTCTTCTTCGACGAAGTTATCCCACTCGACTGGCCAGCTACGTATGCAAGAAAGCAGCCCCATTTGTGATCTTGGATATCCAAGTTTTTAATTTAGTTGGCTCTTATGGCTTACGAGATCTAGTCTCGACAGTTAGCCAGTGCTTTCTAGGACAGCCATGAGTTTTAGCTCCACGGACAGCAGTGCTAAGTACTGATCTACATACAATTTGCTTACCTTGGGTACTGGACACTGGTTCAAAGACTGACCTGGGATATTAAATAGGCATAAAATACCTACCTATGTATATAAGTGGGGGATACTTAAACTTAGGTTCAAAGCATATTATATAGGTGCAGCAAGTCAAAGCGCAATGCCGCGTCTTTTCTATAATATTTACAAACAAATAAAACTGACAAACTTCACTAGGGTATACCTACTGTTCATATTTGTGTAGGACAAATTCCTGAAAAAAATTCCCACAACAGTGCATAGCGTCTATATGCTTCGTTTCTAAGCCAATGCGCTTTGAGCCTTACCTAACTTAGCTGCTCCTACCTGTTTTAAAAAGTTAAACAAACAATTTCTATTTAGATTAATAAATAATTATTCTTTCTTTCAAGCTTTCAGATGCCAGAGCAAACAATTTTACGAAAATGAAAATGTACCTACGAAGATTTTGGAAAAAAAGCGGACGAACAGTTTAAAAGTTTTCTTGGTGATGTGTAAATTTAATTAACGCCTTTATGTCAATTTGTACTTGACTACTTACTTGTCTCTATATGTTTACCAAGTTCATGTGAAAAACCAATAATTAAAGATACTTAAAGGTCTTGTTTGTCATTATTAATTATTACAATCCATTATTACAACCGCCGAATAGGTAATGGATCACTCTTGTATAATATAGATTTAAAAATCATTCCCCGAGTCAGAAGAAATAAATTGCAGCTCATTGCTCATTGCGATTTAAATCTCATGTGCTCATATTGACAAATGACAATGCAGTAAGTAGATTAAGGATTTCCTAAATAACTACCTACCTACTCATGCGTTTTTAACTATAATGCTTTCTAAGCAAGGAATATACCTACCTACTACTCTCTACCGAGAGCTTCTATGGATCTATATAAGCTCAGTTATTATACCGACAACAATTTATAAGGCAAAGTACCTACCTACTAAGTACTAACGTGGTACTAACACTTCAGACAACGTTTGGATTTATCATTCAGAGTTCTCTTGAAACCTTTAGTATTAAACTAACAATACTCAAAGCCTTGAAGTAAATCTGTGCTTGAAATGGTTTCTGTAGAATAAAATATCGTTTCCCGAAAATATTACTGGGCAATTCCTGAGAAATATGCAATTTTGGTGGCCGGACAAATATGAAAGAAATCTTAAGCTTTTTAGAGTTTTTTTATGATTTATTGTATTAATATGGACATTTCCTTCAGCGTGCCACAATAACCTACTGTAATATTAAAGTATTTCTATTTAAATTTAAATTTAAAAGTGTCAAAACGTCATTACCCTGTGTGTCCCAAAACCCGAAAAGGAACTTTCAAAATAGGATTCCAAATAATTCGTTACTTTTATGCCCAGTTCATCCTGTTACCACGAAACAACAATACTTGGGCTCCCTAAAAATGGCATTGTAATATATTTTATGAAAATATAGAATGTTTACCAGAACCTTAAACTTTGTCCCAAGAAAAAATCGTCATCACCTTGTCATGACATGTTCTGATGTGTAAAACTTAATAGGGAGTTTTGTTTATAATGGTTTGTACCCCGCGCGCCCCAGCAGCCTTTAACGATACGACAGTAAGAACGCACGTCACCTGGTATCGCTAAAAAATATTTAAAAAATTGTTTTTGCCCCTGATTTTTGTATTTGTCACAAATTGGCGTCACCTCCTTGGACCTCTGTGCTCAGTAAGTATTGATATAATTATAACGTAGGTATTTGATTTATAATAAGGTACTAAAAGAATACACTTTCCTTGAATGAAATAATGTTCGAGAAATGTATTTAGTTTCATAGCTAATCCGTAAAAACATAGAAATTATCATTACCATGTTTGTCATTACCATGTTTTACCGTGGATTTTTTAACCACGGTAATGATAAATCTTACATGAAAATGTCTTAATACTTTTACTTTTTTTAGAATATTATTTAATCTAAATTAACTGATTAATTTATTAGAAAAATTATACTTTTTTTGCAGATTTAATATGGCGATTTCTTCAATTATAATTGATAATTATCAGAATACTAGCGGGCCTCTAGTACAAAATTCATGTAATGTTACATCCTGTCAAATTATTAAGAAAAAAATATAAAAAACCATTTTTTTTTATTTTTTCCCAAAATTCGTGAAATTCACAAACATATAAGGTGAAATTGCATATTTCTCAGGAATTGCCCTACTCCATTCATTCAAAAATGAAATTTTAGAACACGAATAGAATTGTAGTTATCTTGGATAATACCAAGACAAAAAGCAATTACCATAAAAGAAAACCAGGATCATTGCAATCTTAGAATTTATCATGTTTCATTCATTTAGCAAGTGTAGCAAGTTCAAGGCAAGTTCATGTGAAATTCATTTAGCAAGTTTATCATGCATTATATTTCCGAACGTTATGTTAATTGTCAATGTCATTTTGTCCTTTTTCAAAACTGTCATCAACTGTCACAAATGTAAAGGTTAAAGGAAGAAAGAATACCTCCAAAAACAATAATAAACTTTTACTTTTGTAAACAATTAAGTAAATAATTAAAGCATATTATTAATAAGCTGTAAAAAGGAGATGTAGTGAATAAAAAGCTCATAGGTTATGTTACTTAAAACAACAAAACAAATACTCAGGCGGGAAACTTGTTGAAACTAATAAGTGTTTAAAAATACTCATTATAAACCTCAAAATGTCTTCACCGATCTGTATTTCTGATGATGACGATAGTTTCGATCATCAGTCACCGCCGGAAAAGCCTTCTCATGTTGATATAACTTACATTAGTGACGATGAAGACGATGAAACGCCGAAAACAGTGGACGTGAAAGAAAAGCGACAGACACTGATCAAAAACTTATTTCCTAGTACAAAAACAAATGGTGGTAGTAGCAGTAAGAGTCGGATGATAGATCTTGCGTCTCCTGTGGAGAAACAGCCGGATTTTGTGAAGCCGATAGGGGGTGTCTCTGTTCACCTGCCCGTAAACCCTTACCCGTGTCAGATGGCTGTGATGTTTAAAGTAAGTCATGGTGTTTCAATTTAAAACTTGTAAGTTACAGTAATTATTTCATTTTATTCATCTCAACCCATCGCCAACACACTACTGGGCACAGATCTCTCAAATGAGGTATCATGATGATCATACTACATCAAATCACCACACTGGCTAAGTGCAGATTGGCAGATTTCATACAACTTTGAGAAGGTAATGGAGAACTTTCAAGCATGTAGATTTCCTCACAATGTTTTCCTTCACTGTTAAAATCACTATCTACTAGTAATATGTAAATGTCATAGTAGGTACTCAGTATAATTTTATACTGAAAAATCAAAGCTTTCCTAATCTACATCACTCTCTAGGTCCTCAACTTGACCCAAGCATAAGGTCATGTTAATATGTTGCTCCATTGCTGTATGATAGAAGGAGCAACCAACAAACAAACATGATAACATTAATTTTTGTAGGGATCTAAAATCATTGTGTTTACAGTTTTCACCTTAAGGATTCCAAAAGTTGTGCAAATTGTCAATACAATCAATTGTAGTTAGTGACTTGAATGACAGGTTTTGTGTTTAGTCAATGAAGCATTGATTAACTAAATTAATAATAGGAAATAATTGCAGGTTATAACAGCAATAGAGAAGAAGAAAAACTGTTTACTTGAGAGTCCAACTGGTACGGGTAAGACCCTGGCTCTGCTTTGTTCGGCGCTCGCCTGGCTTAAGAGAGAACAGGGTAAGTTTTCTTTATATTTCTTGACAAACTAGTAGTATGTCTGGCATCTAAAGTTTAGGCTTGGTAGAGGTTTTGGCCGTGGCTTGGATAAATAGTTAATAGGTGCTTTTGTTTATGTATGACATAATATAGGCTTCTGCCTATAGGTACTCTGAAAAGCTTATTTCTGAATGTGGTGAAGGTCGGAGCTATCAGAATCAACTCTGTGTTCTATTAGTTTTATAACTCAACTCTGTGTTGCCCCTAAAATGTAGACTTTTAATAGACAGTGGGGGTAAGTCCCATTTGCTCTATAGAACTTGACGTCATCAGATAAAAGGAGACAATTTTATCCTAATTATTTCCATAGAACTACATACTAGCATTTCACCTCAAACTATAATACATCTATAATTACTACATCGCCACAATGACTGCACTATGGCGTAATTTGTTTGAAAATAATATTCCTATCACAATATTGCAGTACTTCGCCACAGTCCCCGTATTAAAAAATTGGTGTCCTCAAAAAGCATTTCGTTATTCCATTTCAATTAATTTATGTAATGTAAATAACCAAGGAAAAAAGGTCCCTGCAAAATCTGTGAACTCAATCTTTAACACTTTAATACTCTTTTATTCCATTCTATTACTTCCATGGTGCTAATATAAACTTTTCTAGTGGACAGTATGATAAAATGGTGAAGAGTGAGTATATTTATATCTACACAAAAAAGTTTGTTTACTTTGTTCTATAGAATAATTAATTATTAAAGAAAGAAAAATCTTAATTGTTCTATGGAACAAATTAGAGTATAATAATAAACACAAGAATTCTTTTTACAAAAACAACTTCAAAAATGTATATCAAATGTGCCTATACAATTTTAAGAGTTCCCTCGATTTCTCCAGGATTCCATCAGATCCTGATCTGATGACAATGGGACCTGGGAAGTATACAATTTCAAACAAAAAAAGAATTTTCCAAATCGATCCAGGTGTCTTTATATATTATAAAAAAAAAAGGATTTACCCCACAGTGGCGCCTCCACCACAGGCACAGATAAGTTTGCCTAGCTGTACGCTTCCTATGAAAAAGTGACAATTGATGACAAGGCGTTCGCGTGTACCAGTTCAGATTTAGCGTCGGCGCAACTACGAAAGCTCAGCAATAAATCAAAACCACTGTCACACGACATTGCGAACAGCCTAACACGAAAATTGCGCCACAACCAAATGCATTTGTTGCATGCTATTTGTGAGCCCATTTGCATCGGATAAGGGTGTACCTGATATTTTCCATGTTTTTTATTGTTACCTGATTGGCCAATTCATTTCGACGATAGCTTTACATGATCGGGTAATTCGGATCATTCGATCGGTTTATGGTATTCGACATGAATACCTAAGTACTTCCTTCTAATAACTCCTGGGAGCCTATAAAGTATTGGGGCCCTCATTCCTGGGCCATGCTCGCGAATTCGTCCGCGTGAATTTAATTCTTGAAAATTCCGTGGGAACTCTCTAGATCCTCAACTACACTCATACCAGAAATCACAATCGCTCTTTGGGGCGCGATTGAAGGACAAATCAACAAACAAACACTCTCCGATTTATAATATTTGTAAGGATTTTATATTAGTATGCAGTTTACAATTACAGTTATCGAAGCCGATAACGATTTCGAATGTTCTACTATTTTTTTTAATCTTAATTGCAAAGGTTGGCCTTTGCCACTTGGAGATTATGTAGCCCCTGTAAAATAAATCAAGTAAATTAGTTGATGCCCGCGGCTTCGCTCGCGTGGATTTAGTTTTTTAAAAATTTCGCAGGATCTAATTGATTTTCCGGGATAAATAGTAGCCTATGTCACTCCCGGTCCTCAACTACATATACCCATGCAAAAAAACAGGTCGATCCGATGCTTTGTTGCTGCGAGATTGAAGGACAAACCAACAAATTATTAATTAGCGATTGCGGCTATTTAATTTTGCACCATACATTATTACATTTCTCACATGCACAATTTTGCTCTGAACTCAAAGCTAATGCAGTTTTACACGGTTTATACACTTGAAAGCTTGGAAGCTTGAAAAGTACGATATTTTGATATAAACGACTACTTTCTAAACTCGATATGTTATACGTAATGTCATTACAACTTCGGGAATCGAATTTTTCAACTTTAACAGCCAACGTCGAAGAAACTTTAAGGCTGTTGGTATAAGAAATAAGAAGGCACATTTTATGTTCTATTTAATGTTTGTAGGGGAGAGCGGGGCTAGAAGTGCCGGAGCTGGTTCCGATAAGAATACCTATTTTTTTTGTTAATTAGAGAAGCTGAACTTACTTGTATTCTCCTCTTCCC
Source organism: Hipparchia semele (assembly GCA_933228805.2). Lineage (NCBI taxonomy): Eukaryota > Metazoa > Arthropoda > Insecta > Lepidoptera > Nymphalidae > Hipparchia > Hipparchia semele. The sequence continues at coordinate 3,523,545 of OW121719.1, forward strand.
TTAAATAAGCGGAAGGCTTGTGTTAGGAGTGGGCACGACACACAGTATAATGGATGGGGATTGAACTGTTAACCTTTCAGTTTTCAGCACCTTTAACCATTGGGCTAATGAGACTTTGCAAAGAAAAAGGATAGTGATACGTGTAAAAAAAAGATGTCCGCCCGACCAAATCCGGTCACGGCAGCCAGCCACGTCAGAGATATTATAGTGCACAAGTTATTATAAACTAGCTTTTGCCCCCGCGACTTCGTCCGCGTGAAATAAGATTTTACACAATCAACAAATTGCGTGGAATAAGATTTTACAAAATCTTACATCACATGTACTTTTTTATTTTTAACTGAAAGCTCAAATACCAACTTTGATGGAAACAGCTTGAAAAATGAGTTTCATATAAACTTCCATCCCCTATTTAAACCCCTTAGGGGTGGAATTTTCAATAATCCTTTCTTAGTGTGCGCCTGCGTTATAAAAGGAACCAACTGTAAAAATTTCAAGTTTCTAACTTCAGTAGTTTAGGCTGTGCGTTGATATCTCAGTCAGTCAGTCAGTCAGTCAGGACTTTGAATTTTATATACATATATAGATTATGGTGCAAACACAGTTGCACTCTCTATTCCGGCTGGAGAGAGATCAGGCTTCCTAACTCCAGGCTAGTTGTGAGAATTTCTTGACAGCAAAGCCCAATATCGTCGGCTTAATTTTCAAACCTCGTAACTCCATTTGGTCAAACTTTACAGGAGAAAGAAAATAGTACATAGTGCTTTATACTACACCTACGAGGAAAATAATAGACACATTATTTAATTGAAATTTATATTGAAATTCATACAGTTATTAAAACTTAGGGTGATATTTTTGTTCAGCAAATTAACAGTTTTTGATTCTGGCGGCGTCATCAAAATATCTTCACTGTATCTACTAGACATTTTGCGTTTTAAGTAATTTTATAAATTGAAAATTTAGATAAAACAAAAGAAAGCGAATCGCGCGAATTTTTTTTTTAATCTTTCAAATAATGTACTCACTAAAGAAAATGCAAGCGGCCAGCAACAATTTGTTTTTTTAACAACAATTTGAATGTGTAAATAACCTTAGACCATAGATAAGTAGAACTAAACAAAGAAATGAAATTATTATATTTACTTAAATAGATTATTAAATAGATTATTATTTAGTTATTAATTAGTTACTATTACTATTTTTATATTTTTAGTACGTTATTTATTTACCTACTACTTTGAAAATAATAAGTCTATTTGTCGAAAAAGGTCGAAATAGATTTCATTGTTTTTCAAGTTATCACTGAACTGACTTGACCAAAAATTAAAAAAAAAACAGCACGTTAGTAATGGATTTTCATACAGTTTTCAGCCCGCTGAAGCAGGTAAGTAATGAAATTTCATACATTTTGACAGCCCGCAGATTTGTTTCCACGTAATGACGTATTTTCTTTCTCGCTCTTTTGCGATTTGACACAAATCAGAACGTACTTTCCGAGCAGGTGTAGTATAAAACTTTTTTACTATATACCTAACTAACAATAAAAACATAGACAAACAGCTTTATTTACATTTGAATATTATTGTGCTTATGTTTGTTGTAATTATGATTTATTATCTGTTATCATGATTCAATAAATGGACTTGGGTATTAGGTCAAAATGGCGTCGGCTTATGCCGTGGTATTTTTATTTTTTATAAATAGCAAAAAAAACGAAAAACAAGTGGGAGATACGAGTGAGTCCATCGTGTTCGTTACCGAATTTTACACTACATGGCGTCAAAATAAAAAAATCGGAAATTTTGGAGTTACGAAGTTTGAAAATTAAGCCGACGATATATTTATTGGCCCAACCCGGGAATTGAAGCTTCGACCTCGTCATCCGCTGTTGAACATGCTAACCACTATACCAACGAGGCATTAACGGTGTTCGGGATAAATTCCGCCACTGTAGCATTTGAAGTTACTCCCGCGATGGCAGGTAAGGTGATCATGGTATTGCAAAATATCACTTAATTTTTTTTCGTTAAAACTCATTGCTAAATTCAGATTCTGATTAATAAGGTCTGGCTAAAGGATAGAGGTGTTTACGTTGACAAAAAAAAGATACTTCGTCTGACTGTCGCGTCGGTGCCATCAGCTTTATTTAAAACGCTGACGTGGTGAGAAACGTCGCCCGTGAGCCATTTGGCTTTGGCGTGTGTCAAAACCCCTACATTTTTGTTCATGAGTTTCTTTCGGCAATTTTCCCCGCGTCAAAAATTTGTGACGTCTCAATCGTGACCCTCTGAAAAATCTGGGCAGATTTCAAAAAAAGTTTTAGTTCGTCACGAACATTTGCGGTTGGCTCAACACGATTCTGAAATTAAAGTGAACAGAAGACCCTCAATAGATTAACAGAAAAGGACGCTCCAAATTACCTCCAAAAACAAAGAAAAAGTACCTTAGGTTAGGTACGTCTGTATAGTCAAGTTTTGTTAGAGTTCTTTTGTCAGATCTTCTATCTGTATGGTCTGAGGGTGCACTATACCCAAAAACTAAACGCTCACCGTATACCTACAATATAATGACATATCCAGTACACATCATAATATTTTTGCAACCATCCTTGTCAGTTTTTCCCGGTTGGAGATGCATTCCGGACCAGTGGTAGATTTACTTCAAATACGTAGAACTGCTGATTCTTCAGACTTTTTCTAACTTAGGTATCTAGTGCAGGCTTGAAGTATCAAAATTTTTTTTCCTCCGAGAGTGCAGGTCACGAACTATCTGAGCCCTTGGAGTGCCTGCAATCGATGAACATCCTTACACGATAAATACGGTAATTTTCTCTTAATCTTAATCTCTTAATTTTCTCTTAATTATATGTATAAGTTAGTAACGCTCTACATTTCCAAGTAAAACAAAATTTTTCGGTTGCAATTTGCAGAAGTCTAATTATTTATTATCCTTGTTAGGTGCAACATGTTCCAGACAAAACTCTCCTCGCCACAGTTAGTTATCTAAGACATTATTAAAGTTAAAAGACGTTTCACAGTGTTGCCACTAAACATCGTTTAGGAGCAGGTCGCAAGGTACCTTATAATTTGGAACGCATCAATTACCCCGTCGGAGACCGCGCGGTATAGCGACACGTCGCCGCCCCAACATGTCTTTGAGCTTCCCTTTTCCCTGTCTCTCCCTTTTACTTTACCGCTTTTTTGTCATTCCGCGTAGCTGACAACCCTTTTGCTAAATTGAATTAGAATGTTTCTATTTGGCAAAGGCCTTTGTTGTTACTTGCTACCAACATCATAATATGTTTTGAAATATTCAAATATGTACCTACTTGGTTTTATATTTTTCCAAAAATCGTAACAAGTTTTTCATTATGACTAGGTGAATTCAAGAGACTGATAGCGTTGTTGTATCCCCAAAAAAACGCTTACGTGATACGTACGTACGTACGTACTACAATGGCTTAGGCCGTTATTTTAATAACGATAGGTACAACTTTATACATCTTGAAAGTATGTTAAAGAATGCTGTTTATAATTTTTTTTAAACCAACACATAAAATAGATAAAAACAAATGATAAGTGCAACAAATGCCAATTTTGTGGAATACAACAACTTACGTAGGAGGTATCAATTTATGTTCCATGACCCAGAACTGTGCCTGAGGTCCTCAGAACGGGCTTCAGAACGTGAAACAAACTCTGCTAAAAGTCATAATGTGTGATGAAATATAGTATGTCAACCTACTTTGATAATTAAGAACTCGATAATTATGGCTCTCTAAATAAGCTTAATAAAATACGACCTTAGATGACCATGTTTGCATGGAATGAAAATTATCCTGTATACCGCCAAGTAGAACTAGACGAGTACGCAGTAATTTCTATAATCTATGAGACGTTTTAATACTTGCATCGGCCACAAACACTGCTCAAGTTCACACTAAGCTGATCACACACTACACATACGCAAGGCACTATACATGATGGCGACACAGGCCGGACCTGGGAGGCGATTCAGACCTGTTCGATAACATACCGTGTCGATACGGTTAGATATCGATCTCGTATAAAAAAAATTTGTCGTGTGATTCAGAGCGTTTGGTTTGAGGATACGATTCGGTATTGACTACGTTATCGACATCGACAAGATACATTCGATTACAAGAGCATTTACGAATTGAAAATATATGTTATCGTACGGTAACAAACCGAATCGATCGATAAATAAGTTATCGGAACGGTCTGAATCGGGGGGCTGGCCGAATTTCGACTTAGATTTTGCATAGGGCTGTAATCTGTGATCAGCTTTAATCGTCATCTATTTTTCATCTTACTACTCGTGTCCATTCTTCACGCATCCGTGGAGACCGATTCTGTAAAACTGCATTAGTCATTGTTACAGTCTCAATAAATGTGTTTATTGGCTGAATTTATCGCGTTCTTCCTGCGAAAATGCATTTTAGCCAATACCGCGTATCGAGTCGACTAATCAGAGACGATTGCAATTTGCAATCGTCACATTGTAGCACTAATTTTTAGCGAATCGCACCACTGTCCGGTGCATTTGTTCTCAATTTGAAGTAATAAAAAGGCCTAAGAAGTAGGTACGTTCTAACTCCATGATTGTGAGGACGTCGCATAAATTTTTCCACTTGTCGTCGTATGGTGAACATTATATACGAAGCCGCCCGACGATTCCCTATTGCTGCAAGCTAGAAAATGCGCGTGCGGCTCTGCGTTGCTTGCACTGCAGCGGCTGCGATGAGCGACGAGCATTAGTAAGTTAGTATATCACGGCAAGGACTCCCGCGTCGCGTTAATTTCCCCGGCAAGGGTTGCCGCCGATGTCGTCGAATCGTAAACGTTATTTATGACGCCGCCGGACGATTATTGCCGCGAGCGCGCTCTTCCATTCATTTGCATATCAATTTATGCGGTAGTGATCATACCCTTCGACTTTTCGCTTCCGTGTTCCTTCGTTGGGGAGAACTTTGACTGAGACTAGACGAAACCGTTGCAAAAATTATTTGAACACTTTCTTCCGAATACCTATTACTCGACGCTTTTTGAAAACAATCTTTACTAGCTACGTAATTTTCTAAGTCCCTTGATTTTTTATTGTCCATGAACTTTAAGTTTTCCATTGCTTTTCGTAGCAATCTATTGTCACAAATAATCGACATAACAAGAAAATGTACCTAATATTTTTATGATTATTGTCACAACTAGCTTAAGGTCAAGTTTATTATTTAGTTAAACTTTACTCGGCGATGGTAAAACTAGCCTCAAGCTAGGCCCAACATAGTGTTTATTTTGACAAAAAAGTCGAATCAATACACCATGTTAACATTAAGTAGTTTGGACTGTATGGTAATAGAATGTTCTCCAGAGTGCCTATCCCCTTTGTTCCCTGACTTGTTAAAAAAATAACTTCCATGTTACAAATGTTACACAGTCATGGCCTGTGACCGGGCCATGTTAACGCTCTAGTGTGGACAATATGCTAATGCACACTTGCACAGCCTTTAAGGCGCTTTTCCACTATCGAACTTTAACTTATTTTGCTTTGTATAATTCGTTCGTGAAATTTATGTGCGTTCTATTCATTGATGTATTTTATTTTAGAGCCTCAATAGTCTAACGGTTAAAGGTGCGGACTGAAAACTGAAAGGTCGCAGGTTCGAACCCCACTGGTTGCACTATTGTCGTACCCACTCCTAGCACAAGCTTTCTGCTTATTTGGACGGGATAGGAACTGAAACTTGGCTGATATTCTTTAAAAAAAATATAAGTATAGTTGTAATAATTGTAGTCTATGGTTTTATTTAATTTTATGTTGTTCAAAGTTCTAATAGCATTTTAACATGGGATGCTCCTGTTACGGCCTTTTGCCGAAACGATACCGATGCATAGGAAATTCGCTAACAGCAGCTGCAGCTGCTGAATTTCCTATAAAGTGTAAATAAATCAATGCACATGAGCAGGTACATTTCATAATCAACTTAAAATCTTACTTGTCGTTTATTAATCTTATCGTAAAAAATGTCGTTCACGATAATTCGGCGATCGCGGCTCGATATTTTTTATTTTTGTTGATTTTTTCAAAACGCGCTGAATCCACTTTTATATGGGACCTCTGAAGTTTGAACTACCTAAAAATCATGATCAAAAACAAGTCACAATTGGCCGAGTAACCGCGTAACAAACATACAAAAAGAAACATACAGTCGAATTGAGAATCTCCTCCTTTTTGAAGTCGGTTAAAAATATGCTAGTAACTAAGTCAGTCGAATGTACTGTAGGCGCTAGTCGGTGGTGCATAGAGCAGTGGAACACGACCGTTCGTGACAATAAAGGGGTAGCCAAATTTGGAACATTTAAACGTCGTTTACTCCGATAACAGTAAAATGAATATGATTATGGCCCGATTTAATCTGACTATGCCGGCTTCCGTTGTAAATATTGTCGAAAAAATATTTTCACTCGCTGCAGCTTTGATCTGATAATGTTATATTTATCGATTTAAGTAAATAGGTATTCCGATTGCATGAAAAACTATGAAATATAAATCACTGGTGCAGTAGGCTCGCGTTCGCGTTTTTTATCGGGGAGTTCATCTTTTGTTTTTCTAGTTTCTACTTTACTGAAAATGTCAAAGGATTTTTTTGTCAACTTGCTAGTCCTCTTGTATTTTTTCGTTGTTCACGAAATCAAGTTCCGCTGAACATAGTGCCTACAGCCATTTTTGCTACAATTTTTTATGATGTAGCCTACCTACATGTGTAGGTATATAAATGTACTTGTAGGTACATATTCATCTCGAACCATCCACTGCCCAATGTGTACAAGTCTCCTCGAATGAAAAAGATTTAGGCCAAAGTTGGCCTAGTTAGACCGAGTGCGGTTGGACATAAGTTCATGCAAAAAAATTACAAAAATATTGGAATTGGTCATCATCCTTAATCCCATTAATATTATAAATGCAAATGTGGATGAATAAGGGATGAATAGATGTTGATTTTTCTTTCATGCTACAATTAGGAGTATGGGTTGAATTTACACTGCTATAACCCTTCCAAGATAGCCCCCTACCATCTTAGACTGCATCGGCACTTATCATCAGGTGAGATCGCAGTCAAGGGCTGTCTTGTCACAAACCATCAGAATTTTGCCGAAAAGTATGTACCTACCTACTTACATAGTACAATAGATGTATGAAACAGAAAGTTTTTTGACAATATGCATTGTACTTAAAATGCCTTAGTTAATGGCGTCAGAATTGCATTACATATTCACGTCACACACACTCCTTTACCACCCACGTCAGCGAAGAATGCAAAGTGAATCAACAATCTATGAAGACAATCAAAACGTTGAAACTTGAAACAAAATGGCGATGTACAATGCAGGTGGTCGATCGGCAATTGATGGCTGAGCGTAAAATTGGCACAATTAGAACTTGCAGATGTGTATCGCGTCATTGGTGACTTCATATCTGCTGGCATTTATTGGCAACAAACAATAAAGTACACGAAGGCTGTAAGCAATTAATTAGTAATATAGTCCTTTCAATTCACGACGGCGCGTGGCTCATCGTTGTGTGTGTGTCGTATCTGTATAAGTGTGAGCGAGAGCTTGCTCGCGCTTGACTGCTCCCACTTAGGTTCCTGACAGGCACGCACACTTACGCAATATGCATGTACACGACGTACCACAAGTAAAGCGCTCGTAACTTCCTGAGTTAAACGTACTATACCGCCCTTACCACAGATTCGTAGCCTATGGGACATAATATTCTTCCATCTATTTTTCTTCAGATGTTTTAAAAGGTAAACAAGTGGTTTCTCACAGAAAGGCGCTAATAACAGCGCATGGGACATTCTCACCAACCGTACTACAAGCACGTTTGTTTGTTGGCTTGTCCTTATACTACCTACTGAGCCAATTTTGATGAATGTGGTGTCAATCGATTTGTATAATACTATTATACGCATGTTCCGGGTGACATAGGCTACTCAAATTTAATATGACGGGTGTTATACCCAATTTAACGTAGGCGGTAGTACAATTTTAAACTTTTGTCCTTGTTGATAACGATCTCTACAAGAAAAGCAAGAATTGTAAAGTTAAACATATGATGGTTGGAACGTGCACCGTGCTTGTATCATACTTTTTACGAGCCCTCTAAATTGAATTGCTTTTATTCATATTTTACATGCCATTAACTTTACGCCTATGGATAACACGGTTCGTGCGCGTCGCTTCACCCCATATTAATCGATGACTTTAAAAAAAAATGTTTATTTCAAATCCTACATATTCCGAATGGTATCTAATTTTACAGTTTTGAGCACGTCAATCTGATACTCCAATACAAAATTTGGTAGAATATGTTTGTATATTGAGGAAAAATTCCTAACAATAATATTGGTAGGTTTCTCAAACATAGTATGTATGTTTCACCTTATAAGTGTGAAAGTATGTTTGTTTGTTGGTTTTTGATTTGTCGTTAAATGCACACAGCAACGGAGCAACGTATATAAGATAGATAGATAGATTTTAGTACATAATTAAGTAAGAAAATTGTATTGCTATTATAATATTATTTAGTACCTATTAGTGCACGTTAGTTATATTTTTTTTGAGAGCGCAAACTCACGAACAAACTGCGTGTGAAGTTTGGCAAGATTTTCAATTTTACAAAAAAAGAAAAGATACCGGCCGAATTGATAACCTCCTCCTTTTTGGAAGTCGGTTAAAAAAAATATTTTGCAATAAGTGATAATTTATCATTTTACTGCACAATATTTTGACAAATTAGTTGAGGATTTGGAAAGTAACATAAGTTGTTTTTTATTCCGGAATGTGGTTGTGGAAAACTCCCGCGTGGTTTTTAAAATCCTAACTCCACGCGGACGAAGACGCAAACGAAAGCTAGTTCAGAAATAAATAATTTTGAATTATAGAAGGAAAAACAAATCGATTTCCGCTTTCACAATTCGTTATAAAAGTAAAAAAACCAATCTTGCGACAGCCACCATAAATCAACAATCAGTGCATAGCGAGCTGCCATGAACCGTCCCATTTACATTTACGACCGTCGACGGCACAATTTAAAAAAAATATTAAAGACAATACTAATTTGAAAATAAAGAGTTCGGAGCCAAGTCACGAAACGGAAAGCGTTACGGTGTTCCTATACCTACACTAGGAGAGTTCCGCGACTACGTCTATATGAAACTTATTTCAAAAGACGTATCGGTCGGAAATTTGGCATAAGTACAGATAACTATTATGACGCCTACAACCGCTAAGAAAGCATTTTTGAAAATTCAACTCCTAAGCTTGTAAAATAGGGATTTAAAAAATCGAACTTAACGTGAGCAAAGCCGCGAGCAAAGCCGCGAGCAAAAGTTAGTTATAATATGTACTCGGATACGTACTATGAAAAAACGGCATCAAAATCGGTTCATTCGTTATGGAGATACGTGGGAACAGACATGTACACAGATACACACGTCTAACTTATTCCTCTTTTTCCGTCGGGGGTTAAAAATTTCATCAAAATTTCCGACTTTGCCGGGGCATTTCCAAAAAAATTCTTTCGTACAAATCATTGTTCACTTAATTACAAAAAAAATAAAAACAGTAAAATCAGTTGACTCATTTTCAAGAAACGAAAGTCTTGATAAAAGCGCCATCTACAATTGTAAGGTTATACTTCTTCCCCGTGGTGAGGTTCGGTAGAAACCAGCCATTTCGCAAAGAGCGCCATCTCTTGAAAGTTGTCGGAACTCTTATACCTTCTGACGTCATAGACGGTTTTCTTTTATTAGGAGTGAAATGTCTTGAATGAAATTCCAAAATTCTCAGATAAAGTTAACATATTTCATAGCTATCATCAACATCGATATACCCTACTTACATTAAGATTGTTGCTGAAGAGTCATATTTTGTAACTTTTAAGAAGAAACTTAGAATGTATTTTCAAAATACTTGTGTCTAGGAATGTCTTTTTATTTTTAGGAGTCACCATTTTTTGTTTTTTCATTTGATTTTACTTTTATATTAATTTTAGTGTTAAGTTCTCTGCAAGTGAGCAAACTGTTCTTTGGAGAATAAATTCTTTAAACCTAAACCTAAACCTAACCCAAGTAGCGTGTATTTGAATTTAAGTGCGCATGTCACTTCACATTCTTTTTTTTTAAATATTGAGGCTAGCGCTTGGCTGCGATCACACCTGATGGTAAGTGAAGATGCAGCCAAAGATGGAGCGCGCTTGTTTGCCTACTCACTCTTGATTTGAAGGTAGGTACCATTGAAAATGTCGTTCACTCCATCATTAAAACTGGGTAAGTAGTAAAGTACCTAACTAACATCTAAATCAATCATAACCTACTCAGTTCGAGTGACACGTTTTTGAATAAACAATAAAGAAAAACAAGATGCTTGCCTAAATTAATCCAATGCAATTGTTGAAAAAGTGCCCCCAGCGGCGAGCCTTTGTCAACGCAATGGCAATTTGGCATATCAATTGCACTACCTATGTATTAATTACAAAGAACGCCGCGCCGGCAAACCCTGACCGTAATACCGCTTTTAACTACGCACCCTCTTGTTAACATATTTTTATGTAATAGCAATTTGGACCGTAACATAAAGCTTTTAGGCACATAATCATACATCAAAGTTATATAAATTAGCATATGAAAACAGCTACGTCACAATTTCTTTTATTGCATTTTCAATTCTCTGTGGTATAGCTTAGAGTATAAAATTGTAAGGTCGGTGTATAGAGCCCAGGGGTGTGAATTAAGATATAATAAAAGCGACACCAGAGGGGAATGTCACACGGATGCTTAGTGTCAACCTCATGTCTTTGAAGTCTCATGTAAAACGAGAATGGGTCTGTTTGGGACAAATGGCGCTTGTTGTTGTTTGTGGGGCGTAATTTTGTGTTCCCGCTGCCTTTGTCAGGCTTATGGTGACATCGAGTATGTACCCACTTGAGTAGGTAGGTACGTTTTATTGTACCTATTTATTTAGGAACAAGCTTATGCCCGTGACTACGTCCGCGGAACCGTTGAACTCTTTGATTTTCCGAGATAAAGAGTAGCCTTTGTCACTCCAGTAGGGCTAACATGCGCGCCACGAGAAAATTTTCTCTACACTTTACTCGTGAATCTCTGTAGAGATTCACATAGAGACTACGAGTAAACGTGTAGACAAAACTTTCTCGTGGCGCGCATGTTAGCCCTACAGGTCCTCAACTGTAGTAGTAGCACGATTGAAGTTCAATAATTAAAACAAACAGAGAAACACACTTTCGCATTTATAATATTAGTACGACGTTGAAGATTTAGTAATTCTGAAAAATGACTCTGAGGGCTGGTATCGATTAGTTGCGAAAAGCCGATTTCGACGGGACTTTCACAGGCAAGTAGAGGATTACACGGAGCTATCGCTCAATCCATTGAAATCGAAGAGTACCTATGGTATCCTAAAAAAGCTTTAGTTTTCGCTAAATAAGCTTTAAGAAGACGCTCTTTAGTTGCAAGAGACGTCTGGATATTCGGCACCTAGCTTAAGATATTCATTGTTCCTATAATAAAACTAATTAAATGTAATAAAATTTGTCAAAGTCAAAGTGACAGTTTATGACAGTTCACAACCACAGACAATAAAAAAGACCGTGTAGATGAAGTAAGGCCCAGTTCTGAAGTATTTGAAGCAATACCTACTTACTTTCTTAAACCATTTCTAAATTGGACCCACTCGGAACAATAAAACAAACTGATGATTTCCTTAACCATTCTGGAGCTCGCTTATTTCAAGTAGGTAGCTTCAACTCAGAGGGCCCGGTCCCTTTCAAGTGTGACTGACGTGTAGGACCTTATTTAATTTCCTGTGCAGTTGACGTCAAGGCGTAGGTACTCCGGCCTGGCTTGTCAATAGGAAATAATAATAATAATAGCCTCAATATCTCAACGGTTAGAGATGTGGACTGAAAACTGATAGGTTCGATACTCAGTCACCCGTTGCACAATGCACACTAGTGTTGTACCCACTCCTAAAATAAGCTTTTCGTTTAATTGGAGGAGAGACGATAATAATAATTTTATTAGTCAAATTTAACTTGGCTAATATTATTTTAATAAAAATAATAATTCCTAAATATATCACAAGATTTATCGTTGCTAACAAACAACAAATAAGCCGCAGCATTATTTATTTGTTAGGTAACAAAACATGAATGTATTATTAATATTATTAATTTATCAAAACAAATTAACTCCTAATGGTTCAGAAAAATAAATATTCAAGACGCAGAATAACTAATTGGTCAGCGATATTTTACAATTCAACTATACTTCATATCTAAGAAGCAAGTTGAGAGATTTGTACCTAATATTGCTGTACTTAATAATTGTGACCGCAATGATATACACGGTGTTATTTTATTCCCCGTAAACCCTGAAGTAGGTGAATTTGTTCATGAAATTGAACAACTTTCCCCAAGGAACATAGGTCGAAATATGAAAAAAAATTTTGGACCTCCCATAGTAAATCAATCAGCTAATCGTCAATTTTGTATGGAGGGTCCAATTTTTTTTTTTCATATTTCGAGCTATGTTCCTTGAGGAAAGTTGTTTAGTTTCATGAGCACATTCACCTCCTTCAGGGTTTATGGGGAATAAAATAACACCGTGTGTATTATATCAGAATTTTAAAAACGGCAGTGTAAAAATCTTATCATAAAGACATACTTTCAAAAAAACTCTTTAATCTAAAAGGATTGCCAAAGGAATTATTAGATAAATAGGTACAATAGATGTACAAAAGTAGACATGTCAAATACAAAAGATGCGCTCGACACAACAAAATGAATTCTTTTTTGGCAAATGATAGAGTTTAATCTGTAAAACCCCTTCGGCAAAATGTTTGGGACAAATTATTTATTTATGTTTAGAAAATAATCTGCTATTGAAAAATAATACGTAAACCTTTTACAATGTCGAAAGTAACTAACATCCTAAAGCAGTACCAAACTCTTTTTAGGGACAAACCATAACTCGTAATACAGACACAATACAGATAGTAGCCATAGAATTTTATTAAGGCTGACGATGCTAGTTACGTTAATATTGAAGGTAGAAGGCGAAGAATTTGACAGATTAGCTAATTTGACAGACTCTCAAAAAAGTTAACTTTATCCGTCGGTTACCTACTGGTTACCTATACAGCGAAAATTTCACCATCGCTAAGTAAAATAGACCTATTTTTTTTTGCCCATCAGTGGACGTCTTTAGGCTGATACGATGATAATGATGATTTATTTTACGAGAAGTCAGCTACTTTTTGATCTAGGATATATGATTTCAACGCCGTTCAATCCATCAGAGAATAGTCTGTGCTGGATTTGTAACAATTTGATATATTGCAAACAACTATTTACTTGATAAATATTCTTTCAAACATTTCAATATCGTAAAGTTGACAAAGCCTTTGTTACATTATTGTCACAAACTACGAAATGCAAGAATTAAACACGATTAGCGACAAAAGAGCCATGAGCGACATCCGCACAAGTTCTAGTGTTACTTGCGTATAATCCTATTGTGACAATGATGCAGGATGGTTTCGCCAATTGCACACATCTTTTTTACTCCCTATGCCCGAACTTTTAGTTGAGGCTGTAAATAGAGCCAACGCACACACGATACAGATCGTTTTCGCACAGTTGCTGCATCACGTCGCCGTTTTAAGCGAATTTACTTCGATCGATTTTTTTTTTTTATTCTAATAAACTTTTACGAAGCGCTTTCGAATCATCAAACGAATCTGGCACTGGTTCGGAATGCCGTTCATAGGTTTCTAACTTCTCATAAAGTATCAAATCACCGATTTCAATCATTAGCAACAGTAATCTGTTGTTAATGATTTTTTCTTAGGTGGTGGCACCATCGAATCTGCGTTTTGAATCTTCGACGGTCTCAAAGACGCTTTTTATTCTTAAAAATTCAACATTTCAGTGACGATATCGACACCATGGGAGAGGGCCAAAATGGGAGGAGGAAAAAAGCCGATCGCTGCCGCTAAAAGTATAGCCAGTCTGCCTTCTAACAACGGCCGTATCGTTGAAAGTATCGTGTGTGTGATGGCCTTTAATCTCAGTTTATTGCAGTTTAGATTGTCACAGGAGATTGTATTTTGACATTTTCATCCCATTTTGTCGTATTGCCGCCGGCTAATCGTTCGGAAACTATCCGACAATGCCCTGGGCACAGTCGCCTGACCCGCCCATTGTTGGGTTTTGTGTGATAAGTATGTGAATGCCGCAAAATGATCCTTTTAAACTCGTCCAGTTATACAATACCATCAACTATTCAAATTCATAATGTATTTCTTCTCTTCAGACAACGCAATTTTGTGTTAATATGTAATCTGTTTTCTTTCTCATATCCTAGCCTTTGTTAAATTAAGTGTTTGTCTTCATCATCTGATTGAGCTGAAACTTGGCACAGATATAGATATCCTGTAGACTTTTCCTTCTGCACTTTTCCAGAAGATCCTGAAGACGAACGTGGTAGAATCATGACGTGGCATAAGAGCTACAAGTTGGCCTACCTGAAATAAATAATTTTGAATTTGAATTTTCTGAGATACTTTTCATCTCAGAAAAGAATTCCCACTGCATTAAATTAGTAAGTTTGAAATGTCTATCAGTCTGTCTGTCTAAAACTACATACTCTGTCTATCTATTAAAATAACACAATTGCGTTATTCCAATGTCTTTTTTCCGGCATACTTTTGTCCACTTTGCCCGATCTTGAACATCCAAATTGCTTAATTAAAGCAATACGAAATCACTACTAAATAGGTAGATTATGTTCACAACTAGACTCTTCATATTATTCTTATTACAATACCATATTAAGCTGATATTATAGTCTGGGTCCCTTCAAAAAATTTAACGATCAATTTTAGAGATCCTGTAAGGATAACGTATATTAGCTGTTCACGTCGTATTTATTTGCCTTAACAATTATTTCATATTTTACTTTAATGCTACGGTCTTCAATATGAATAAGGATGTACAAAAAGGCGTCTAAAGCACCCAATTCCGTGCACAAAAGACGAACAGCTTTTCTAAACATCGACTCGGTTCCAAATAAGATTTAACAAGGTTTTGTTGGATGCTCTTTTTAACAAACATCTTTGTTGACTGCGAGTTTCGCCAGCTTGTGCTGAGCTACTTTGTTCTTCGCTTTCAATGTCTTTTCGAGATGTTGGATAAGTGAAATCGAGGAGCTTTGGGTCTCAATAAAATGGTTGGCTTCTCACCAACTCCGGTTTTATTTTGGTTTTTTTATTAAAAATCTATAGATAGATAGGTTGTAAGTTGTAACTGTGCCACAGTGAAAAAAAATTGTCAATACCTATGTATTTGACTATTTTTTTATTATTTAGCTCGAAGTTTTAAGATTTTTTACTTGATAGGTACCTACAGTACGAAATAAGACATAGGCAAACTACCAACTTGACGAACTTTATATAGAAATTCAATACAAAAATAACCGTTTTCGTTAAATCTTCTAATCTTATAATTTTGAAACGCTTTTTTCCAAAATTATAGGTCTTTTGGCAAATACAAGGCAATATAATATTTATACTCCGTGGATTAATTTGGTTGATACAGCAGAAATACATCCATCGCATGCTTAAAAGCAGCCACGGATTATTTAATCCGCTTGGAAGCTACTCAATGAAGTTCCCATAACACGCGCACATACTGGCTGAAAGCTCGCACAGCTCGCCTGAAAATCTAAATAAAATAAAACACCTCCGTAGCGTACGTCCAAATTAGGCGCGAAATCGCTCACGAGAGCCGCGCGCAAAAACCTCGTTAGCCGCCGCCATGTTTGCTCGGCGACAGCGAGGGGCGCGCCCTCTATGTACACAATGACCATCTCCCGCCACAGATAAAAAATATACCTTCATTTTTTCACACACTTATCTCTACAGTGCAAGGTCTATATTCCTACTACTGTAGAGACGGGTCTACGCAAACGTAAGTTGGTTAGGGTGTGTGTAGCTGACACGGGGGTGTGAGTTAGGGGTGTCGGTGTCACGACCGTGCGACGCAATAGCGTATGTGTAATGGATATGCAACGCGATACCGAAAGTGATTGCGAGTTAATATTGTGGTAGTTTTGTTGGGCCGCTGTGCTGCACACTGCTGAGGTTGTTAATGATTTTTTGCTTTTTACACTATCCGGCTTCATTTTTAAAAGGCAATTTTGCAATTTCACATTATTTTTTTATTGTCACTGCTTTTTATCGATATCGTGATGATGACATCCTTCTATTCCTGGGTGGGACATAAGGCAGCAATTGCTTGCGTGTCCTTCTATGTTATCCATTTATTTTTGATACACCAACAACGCATTGCAGAAGATCAAGATCCATAGTTCCAACAGAGTCGACTCCTCTTTTAAATCTTTCAATGGATCACTTCTAAGTGTTGGTTGGTCGACGAGTAGTGATATCCTCTAAAATTATTGCAGTGTTACGATCGCAATGACCTCTGATTGGCTGGAACTCTCCCGCTATTAGTTAAAATGCCTTAATGCAGCAAGAACGCCATAAATTCAGCCAATTCATTGCGATCTTTACACTAATGCAATCAATTAATCACTAACCGCTACAGATCTCCTATTACGAAAGGGCTGGTATTGAAATGTCATTTGCGCATAGTTTCCCTCCTGTCTGCGCATAATGGGATGAAAATCATTTGTGTTTGTCGTTCTTTCATCTGTTTTATTTATTTACTCGATCATCATCATCATCATCGATGCTTCTTCTTATAGGATTTCATCAGATCTTGGTCTTGCGCCTCGTGTATCCTGTATCATCGGTAATCTGTGCCCCTTTTTGGACCGGCACTTGTTCCAGTTGATTTTTTCATTTGTCCTTTCTGATTCTGTTGATCCTGTGCATATTTTCTCCAGTTCTTCAGCCTGCTCAGGTTTTTGCATTTAAGTCAAATCCGGCAAATTCAACAAACCTCTAGCCTACCAATGGAATCTCCACCAATAGAAAGTAGAAACCAATACTATAGAATATAAAATCTCTATCCATCAGGATGTGATAATCGTCATAAAATATTTCCTTTTAGATTTTGGATTAGATACGACCTATGATATCGTATATGTAATTCATCTGTGGATACGACTCAGTTATTGAAAACAGTTACAAAGAACTTGGCTATATTAGCACATTTTTCCTAAATAACGCACCAAAGAGCTTAAATAAGTTACAAAAAGAAAGAAGAAATTGTTTATTTACTTAGGAGTACCGCACTAGATACAAGGACGCGTTCAGTCAGCATCATCAGGGACCCGATATCGATTGCGATTAGACCCTCCTCACCACCCTCGAGGGTCGAGATAAGGAGCGCCGTTCATAGCAAACATACCTAGCTACCTTATATATATGAATTTGGTCCACTAAATTTTGTTCAAATATAACACTTCAACGCAATTTGAGTTTTAAAGACAAATTAACATTGAAGATGCCCGTGACTTCGTCCGCGTGGATTTAGTATTTAAAATCCTGCGGGAACTCTTTGGTTTTCTGGGATAAAAGTATTTGTTGCAGCATGATTGAAAGACAAACCAAAAAACACAGAGAATTAAGGATGAACGCAAAAGTGGGCTGAGCACACTTACCAACTATGTTGTGATACTGTTTTCAAATTTTGAATAATGAAAACCCATAAGATAAGACCGCCTTTTTGTACTGACATAATGTGTTTGCTTTTTTCTGTTTGTGGTGCAATAAAGAATAAATAAATAGATAAACTCATGAAAATACTATATCTTCATGAGTTTATTTACACTATTCCTAATTATACAGAAACAAAAGCATGGGAATAATCTCAATTAAGAAGGTATTTTCGCAAGGGAGTGTTTATTTTGAACAAAACTAAAATTAATATATTTAAACAATAAAGATTCCTTGTTTTAGAACATCTAGGGCCTATTACACTGTCGCCTAATAATGTTTAAAGGATGAATAAAGTTGATGCTTTAACAGTTTTTGTATTTGCAATCTGTCAAAAGTCTTTATATGTCGGCCATTTAATTGGCGATAATGAAATAGGCCCTAAAGCCCTGATCACATTATCCGTCTTTCTATATATTTTGAGGGGAGGAATTAATTTTAGCAATTAATGGGAGGGCTTAGGACCCAAATTCCAAAGTCATCCCTCAATCCCAAAATTCAATTATTGATACCGTCGACTGAGCTTCGCAACTCGCCAAACGATCTGTACCCTTAGTACGAGTTTATACATTTCGACAACGTTGATGAAATTTCGAATAGGTACACAATGACGTCAAACATTTTTTTTTAAATCTGGTTAGGTCTAGTTATCACCTTACCGTTAAAAAACGTGCCGCCAAGTGATTTAGCGGAGTATGATGACGTGTTGATACCGATTAGAATTTAATTTACGCTGTCAAGCCCCTTCCAAGTTAATCTTAGAGTGCATTGGCCCTTCATCAGGTTATATCCTAGGCAACCACTACCTTGTCATCGATTGAAAAAGGTTTTCTTGGGGCGTTGGCTAAAACTGACCTACGAACTGGATCCTTAAAACGGAGGCAGTTAAGGTACACCTAATTTGTCGAGTTAAGTTTCAGATTTGAATAGTCGAAATCTATAAACGTTTGCGAGTTGTACTAATTCGTAGTAGCCCTCCTGTATACGTATGACGCATGAATTATAAATATGCTGAACTGTAGTAGGGTTTCACAGCTGGAATCAGCTCATTAGCCAGCTGATTATGAATGTAAACTACATGAAACCTGTAAACCAAACGCAATACTCAAACGAAGCGAAGTTATATTATGAAATACATATAACTAATAAGATAATTTTATATATATAAATGTAGATAAGTTTAATAACTGAAGAAAAACAATAATTTCCGCCTGAACAATTTGTGGCCACAATTTTTAACCGACTTCCAAAAAAATTCTCAATAAGTCGGAATCTTTTTTTAAATATATTTTATGTATGTTCCCCGATAAGGTACTCGAAGACTGGGCTGATTTGGAAAATTCTTTTTTTGTTTGAAAGAGTATACTTCCCAGGTGGTCCCAAAGTCATCAGGTCGGGATCTGATGATGAGATCCTAGAGAAATCGAGGGAACTCTTCAAATTTTATAGGCACAATTTATATACTTTAGATATACTTTGTAGTGGCGTTTGACGTCGGTTTTTTAAAAAGAATTTTTACGGTTATATTATTTAGAGAGTGCATGGATGCACTCTAAATCTATCACTAACTTAATTTTTGGTTTTAATTATCTAGTAATTTTATTAGTGTGACTTTTCTTGATTTGCATTATGTAATTGCCTCTAAATTGAG
The DNA here is from genome assembly GCA_933228805.2 of Hipparchia semele. Taxonomy (NCBI): domain Eukaryota; kingdom Metazoa; phylum Arthropoda; class Insecta; order Lepidoptera; family Nymphalidae; genus Hipparchia; species Hipparchia semele. The sequence continues at coordinate 3,542,985 of OW121719.1, forward strand.
TTACATGTGTATCTATCTAGCCTTTTTGGCATAATATTATAGTTGAATGTAATACATAGGTGTATTTTTGTTAGCAGTTATCAAATAATAAAATAAATAAAAAAGCACTTCGTTAAGTAAGCACAAATTATAACTTAGGTAAGTGACGTCACATCAACTATGAAATAGTCGAGCAACATTGCACAACACAATAAACGCTCGGCTTGCATAAGTTTGTCGCAAGCATTGAATTAAGAAACTTTTCCAAATTTTCCGCACAAAAAAATTCTCTCTTGCGGCTGGTAATTTGAATTTTTAGTTGCAAACCTCAGTTTAACAAAATTTGCGCTTAGTTCAACAAATACGACGTTACAAGAATAGTTAGTATTTCAATGCGGTAGCTATGTGTTTATGTTACGGTCAAAACTACTAATCGGTCAAAACTGCAAAAACCGTCTCAAAAGTAAGCCGCTTCATGCAGAATTTCCTAAGCAAACTTCTAGCTTCGCGCTTTACAAAAACACAAGAACGTGAAGTCGGAGTGTTTGAATTTTGTTTAAAACATAATGTGTTGCCACTAAATTTGTTTAAAAATAAATTGTATAGATGATCACATAATTGTTACACTTAATTGAAATTGTAGCACATAAATGTTAAAACACTTTTTAAGATTTCCTCAATTTAAAAATCTATTTTTCACATTATTCACAGTTATTTTTTACGATAACTCTTGATTTCATTATTTTTAATTTGATAGTTTTAAAGACTTTTTTAGTACCATATACAACCAAATAATAAATCTATTCTTATAACTTTCCCTTTTGATTTTTGCTAACTTCCTATACATTAAACAATTTTAACCTGTATGACCGATTGATCACCTTTTGACGTGCATTTCAGCGAAATCTGCATTGGACCGAAGCCTACAGTCAAAAGCACTTTCGACTATTTTTCAGTTAAAAGCCCTATTGACTGGTTATGAGTTCTGACTGCGACATGTATATTTGAAAGGCTAAGGGGCAGCAAGGTAGCGCACGTAGAGCGAGTCTCGAGCGAGCGGTGACAGGGGCGAGTGGCTGCTAATTGCCTCTCAAGCGCCAATTACGAGGATACGCCTCGCGAATACGCGCCAAGAGGCTGCATTTGAGATGTGCTGCCAGCGGATTGAATAATCCTTACTAATATATACTAGCTGATGCCTGCGACTTCGTTCGCGTGGATTGAGATTTTGTGATTCCTCGCGGGAACTCTGTTTTTTTTTTTCGGGATAAAAAGTACCAGTAGTGTGTTATTTCAAACTATAGTCTATCTCTGTGCCAAATTTCAGCCAAATCGGTTCAGTGATTGCGACATGATTGAGTAACAAACATCCAAACATCCATACTTTCACATTTCATTAGTAGGAAGTAGGATTATACACGCAAAAGTGTATTTGTTCGTTGGTTTGTCTTTCATTTACGCCGCAACAGAGCTACGGATCGACATGATTTTTTGGATGGGTTTACCTACAGTTGAGAACTTTTTATCCCAGAAAATCAAGAAATTTTTAAAAGCTTCATCCACGCGTACGAAGTTGCAGGTAAAAGCTAGGGAATTTATTATATACCTACCTATGCGAATAAAGAAAATGTTTTATTTATCCTACTAATGCGAAAATTTGGATGTATTGATGAATGGATGGATGGATGGATGAATGGATGTTTGTTACTCAATCACGACTGAACTGATTTGGCTGAAATTTGTTGAAATTGATTATAGTCTGGAATAACACATATAGGCATTTCATTCCGGAAGTAAGAGAGTTCCCTCGGGAATTATAAAAACCTCAATCTACGCGTATGAAGTCGCAGTGATCGGCTAGTTTATTATAAGTGCTAATAGCAAGGTAAGTTAGGATAAAAGAATATGTAAAACGAAAAAGAGGAAAACGCGAGGAAATTGGGTTGAATTTACACTGCTATACCCCTTCCAAGTTAGCCCGCTACCACCTTAGACTGCATCGTCACTTACCATCAGGTGAGATCGCAGTCAAGGGCTATCTTGTCATCGAATAAAAAAAAAGACGTGTGGCATTCGGGGACTGCCGCGGTAAAGCTATTGCATAGCATTTTTTATCAACGCCATCTAGCGGTGAGAGGAGTCCCGTGTCAGGTTATTTTCGTTACGGAATTTCTGGATTCGGTCTCCACGCTCAAGGCCCGCGATAGAAGCTATGCAATAGTTAAAAAAAAAAACGCTTCCGCGTATGCCCAAGTCCCGTCCACGGTTTGAAGTGTGACGGTTTCGCGACGAATGGAGAGCGAGCGAATGTGAGGCACTCGAGACACTCGAGCGAGCGCGGATTACGAACTCCGCTCGCAGCAACAAAAGATGTCGTTACCTAGTACCTAACTACCTGCCGGCGAGTACCTACCGCGCCCATGTGCACTTCAAACTGCAAACATAGGGTGGGTTATCCGTACACGGATACTTCAGATTCGTAGGCATTTTTCTCACGAAAGATGTCTCTATACTTACTACACTATCCTCGGTTGTACAGTTTTTTAGCTGGTAACTTCGACCATTTAGCCGGGACGAGCCTTTACGCAGATTTAGTACTGAGTATATTCTGCCACTTTCTGCGGGAGGTGTCAGGTGAGGTAATCACGTACAGCCTACGTACAACACACATTTACTCACTTCCGCACACTCTTGTAAAAAACTTAATGTCTCTATGAACGCACACTAACTCAAAAGCTGTCACACTTACAAGCTGACACGTACGTTTGTACATGTACTTCGGCAGAGGGGAATGCGTGCGCTTGCCAAGTCCTGGCTAAATGGTTGAATGCTGGTAACTAGAATGCGTACCTAATAATATCAACCCTCAATAGCCCAACGGTTAAAGGTGCGGACTGAAAACTATAAGGTCGCAGGTTCGAATCCCATCCGTTGCTCTATTGTCGTACCCAATCCTAACACAAGTTTTGCGCTTATTTGGAGAGGATAGGAGTATATTAGTCAACTTCAAGTTAGCTAAAAAAAAAATATAAAGAATAGAAAAAGGAACGGTTTGAATCGGATAATAATCCATCCTTTCATGCATTTTTTTTTCGGTTGATGTGACTGTTCTGTTTCGTTACATCTGATTTGGTGCGAAGTGATTTTATTGTGCAGCTAGCTGATGCTCGCGACTTCATCCTCGGAGATTTAGTTTTTAAAATCCCGCGGGAACTCTTTGATTTTCCAGGATAAAAAGTACTCTCCAGGTCCTCTACTATATCCTTGCAAAAAATCACGTCCGTAGACTTTGCAGCGTTATTGAAGGATAAACCAACAAACAAACACACTTTCGCATTTATAATATTAATAAGGATTAGTAAGGATGTGGAGTCAACATCACCTCAAGAATCCGGTGTCGGAGCGTAGCGTATGTAGAGTTATTTTCGGAAGGTTTGTGTGATGTTGCGTTGTTGCTATATTTGTTCTTTGACTGGAAGAGCGGAGAGAGAGTCTAGATGCGGCAGAAAAATCTGCCAAACCATAAAAATCTATATGGTACAACAGTACCTACCATATAGATTATGGCAGATTTTTTCAGAGCCAAAAGGAATTTGTTTTTTCCCTGTGTTGAATATATATTCTTTAGATATACAGGCTTTTAATGGTTACACTATGACTACATCTGATTCTTCAGATTTGTAGGTATTTTTGTCGTAGAAAATATCCCTATGCTTACTCAACAGCTACGATTACATAGGCGTCTTACAATATAAAACAAATTTTTTTTTTTTCTAATTGGAATTTTCATGTACAACGAAACTCTTGAAGTTTTCATACAACGTCGGTTGTCGAGAGTCGAATGTTGAGAGCGTGTGCATCGAAGCAAGCAGAAATTATGTAAGTGACGTTTCCACTTTGAATCTCCCCACTGCCATTGCAACTGCCACCCCTTTAGTACTTAGGTAAAAATACTATGGCTATACTGAAAAAAGCAATACACGAGGAGATAAAAGTTGATAAACCTAGCAGATAAATTGAACCTAGGCATTAATAATAGTATATATTTTTTCATAACAGAAAGAGCGCACGATCCTTCGATTATAACCCATTGCAATTACCTTTTAAAATCATGTTTCATTGATACCCACTTGATACCATAATATCTTGTTGCCTTGTCTCTACAGTCCTGTAAGGTGAAACACTTACTTACTAAAATAAATTTCTAATATCTCATTATGCTCTTATGTGACCAATTGATATATAGCCTCAATAGCCCAACGGTTAAAGGTGCGGACTAAAATTGAAAGGGCGACGGTTCAATCCCTTTCCGTTGCAACTTGCAATAGTATCCACTCCTAACAAGAAGCTTTCGGCTTAATTGGAGGGGAGAGGAGAATATTAGTCAAGCTCAGCTTGGCTAATATTATTCTTTTTACAAAAAAATTACTCGAATTAAGTGCTAAACTAAATTTTCTCGAGCAAACTAGATAACACCATATGCCGCTAATTGCTAGCCTAAATTATTCAATACAAATTAAAAAGCATCATAAACACGGGAGATTATTCTTTGAATAATAGATAGTCGGAGTACCCTCGGCCCTATTTTCATGCCGTGGGTATCATTACGTAGCTTCTTGTGCGTAATTAATCGCAAGGGCTGTCCATAGTTCCGACGAGCCGGGCTTTATTAAATTTTAGCGCTTTCTCTCCCCCCGTGCCCCCATCCGTCGCCTCTCCAGAGACCCCTGAAAGGGGAGGTCTCCCTTGAAATGAATAGAGGCATCACTTTTACTATTCACGTAGGCCGGTGGATTAGCGAGATGAATTTCCTGGTCCTCCGGGGGTTCAAATTGTGCGTGGGGGATCATTGGTGCGGATTTTGTGCGATTGTGTCGGGATTGTGCAATCTTATCGCCTATTTCGAGTACATACCCGGCGAATCAGCAGATTTTCGATTTCTACCCTCATTTTATTTAAATCGTATTTTTGTATACTTATCACTCTTCAAGTCTTCAACTATATCCTTGCAAAAAATCACTTCAATTCGATGCCGCTTTTTTGTGTGATTGAAGGAAAATCTTCTTTTTATCCAGAAAAATCTACAAATTCTCAAAATCCATGCAAACAAAATCCCAGGCATCACATAGCCTATACGCTATATGCTAGTTCTCATTTATATGTAAACGCCTAAAGCGAAATCAGAATGGAAATTTTATGGTAAATACCTATGAGCAATTCAAATTTATCCCAGCATTTGGCAACACATGGAGCCAGGCCGCTCGTTCTCACATACACGCCCGGGGGTGTAATATTTTTCACCCCAGCGTTGCGCTATGAAAACACGACGAGTTCTCTTTTGTCCAAACGACACAATAGGTACATGTACCTACGTTATTAAAAAACCGGCCGCGCAATCGATGGCCGCCGGCGTCGGGGCCAAATCACACAGTTAATTATTGACACATCCGTTTTTTATCCCGTCCTCGCTGCCGGCTCCCGGTTCAGAAACGCCATTGTGGTCTAACGTTATTCCCTTTGTGTGCGCCACGAAACTGGCTATTTCCTTACCTTTGTGCTGTTTTCGGCAGATACGGACCGTTTTGTTCTGTTCAATTGCGCCGGCCCTAATTGTGTTGAAATTATCGGTTATCAATTTCCTTCTTTGTCCTAGAGCTCTATTAACGCGCTCTCTATTTACCGGCGTACTTATTAATGTACCTTCAGATTTTTATTATGTTTCACGCATAATCATAGAGAACAATACATTAATGTATGCATATAGGCATAAAAAAAATTAGAGTTGGTTTCTTACAACTCATCGTTAAACCGATTGAACTTTTGCTCTCAAAAAGAAGTCATCCCTAGATTGCGCAAGGAACCGCGACGTGACAATGGTGTCAGCAGATTTGGCTTGGTATAGCTGTTTTTAATTATAATCTATATTAGGAACGTGGTAGGACTGTAAAAACAGTACAATGTGTTTTTGTCACTAAAATATTGGTAAAATTCGGAATGCTCTTGGTAAAATTTGCAATGCCCTTCTGGTTTCCATTCTTCACCTATAACTTGGGTATGGATATTTGCAGTAGGCTTATACCCGTTTTCACCAACGTTCCCTAACATTTACGGGCTTCCTAAGCTAAGTTAGGTGACGCTTTCTGTCAATTTCGTTGTAACGAACCTGGAACACCTAAACGGGGAAATGACATTGGGCAAGGGATTGTATTTAGGGGAAGAGACTGCTACTTAGGTATGCTTTAAGTATGGTTGGTGAAAACAGGCATTGTACTATTTACCTAGGTCCCATTTTACCGTTTTGCTATATAGGTAGAGAAGCTACAGCAAATATCTAAATTATTCAATTGATACCTTCCATTAGCAAGGAACGTCTATGAATGATTTATGCCGGGATAGCCGGCCGGCTCGGCGCGATTTGCAATCGCATCTTTCAGCGGAATTGATAACATCGTCCGCCCCGTGTCCTCAGAGGCGGTCATACATAATGCGCGTCTGGTGTCTATCTGTCGCCTATGCGCTGCTAAGTATGTGCGGACACGCTTAGCCTCCATGAGAGGTACTCGTAGATAAATCACAGAAATGAATTACCTGTCCTGTCATACAAAATAGGCCTAGCTAATAAGGTACAGTTGAAACAGTAGAATCATGATAAAATAATAGAAATGACCCTGGGAAAGTCGCTGATATTTTTATATATTTTAATATTTAAAAAAAACACGTCTCGAAATCAGAAATCAGTTTTTAATCAAAGTGTAAAAAACTGCTTTTCACCAAAAAGGAAAACCAAATCACTCTTTTGCTCATGTTTAAAAGATCTTAGGATTTTTTTTTTGTTGATTTAAATTCGATAGATCGTATCTAAAAATTTTGGTAACATTGTATCCCCGACGCAAAAACGACGGGGTGTTATAAGTTTGAGATTTTACTCTCCGTATTTACCTACTTCTAAGAATAAGGAAGTTTAGTGAAATCGGATGAAATATGACAATCATGATTAACCAAATGCTTACTCGTAACCATCGATGCTCGTAATAGAATATCGAATAATGAGGCGATTCATATTACGGGGAAGCAACAATGCCATATGCCAATCCATGCAAAGTTGCGTTGCTCGCATCGTGCTTTCATAACTTTTTATAGGCAAAAAGCTCGGGCGAGTGAAGCACAGCACTCTCGTAATGTTTTTTCTGGTAATATTGTGGTAATGAAATGCCGTCGCGGCGACGTCACCCGCTGCCCCCATCAGATAAAGGGTTATCGCGCTCGACACGATACGAAACGAATCGCTCCGCTTTCCGATAACGTTTATTAAGCACGGAAATTAGAACGCGTTTCCACTGTCGTACGGGTTTTTAGGGACTGATGCTGAAATCTATAAAGCGTGCTCAGACTTAAGGTACAGGTTAAAATGAGACACAAATAAGCTCTGACATAAATCTGTCAGATTTAACTCTATCTTGAGTCTGAGCTGAGTGAGAGTGTGGTATAGATTTCTGCCTAAGTGTCAATTTCACCATCTTCGAATAACGTTCAGATGTTTTGGCAGATTTGAAAGACAAAAACTGTCACGTCCAATTTATTCCTTGGTTAAACATTACTCGGCGTTTATGAAATTGGCACTTAGCTGCATAAGTTGTTACTGGTTCAATTTACAGTAACTCCTCTTGTCAACGTTGGGGTCTAAGCACTTGGAGCGTTAGTAGACCCCCATTAAATGGATGGACGGACGGTCCCAAGCAAGTAGCTGGCAACTGCTGGACAAAAGCGGCACAGTATTATAATATTCTGTGGCGATCCATGAAAGATACCACAGTGGACGCCTATAGATAGAGATGACGACAACGCAAACCCAAAAGTTAATGATTTTAGCAGTCTATTTAACTATCTCTACTGTTTATTAAAACTTAATTTTGTAAGATTTCAATTATTTATTCCTATAATTAAATTCAAAACACGTGCATTATTAAGCTAGCTGATCGATTATGGAAAAGCTGCATCAATACAGTACAGTATAAATTGTGGTGATTGGCGTTCTTGCTGTGGGTGTCACAGCATGCATTTCAGCCAATAGCAAGATATGATCGCCCCATCAGAGGTGATAGCGATTATCACATTGTAGCAATATTTTTTTGTGTTCCCGCAGCAGACTAATGAGGCAATGGAACCAAACCCTCGAGATTCCTATAAAAATGTAATTCGCGTGTCATGAAGAACAAATGCTTTTGGACATAACTGTAAATCTTTCCGGCTGTTTTTATACGTCGTTAGTCACTGTTTAGAATGTTATAATTTTTAACTATCTTGACATCGAATTGTGAATTTATACTTTTGCTTTACCAATTTACGAGCGAACGCCATCGTTCCAATTGCTTTTAAACAAAGGAAATCGTGGAAAAATTTCGTGAAATGATTGTCATCCTTACTAATCCTTACTTTTTTACTATCATTACTAATATTATATTTGATTGTTGGTTTGTCCTTCAATCACGCAACAGCGAAGCAACTGATTGACTTAATTGGACCTGAAGAGTGACGTAGGCTATTTTTTATCTCTGCAAATGAAAGAGTTCCCGAGGAGTTTTAAAAAGTAAATCCACGCGGACGAAGTCGCGGGCATCAGCTAGTCCCAAATAAAATTTGAACACCTTTCTTAAAACCTGACGTAATTGGTAGTGATGAGCGGCGGAAGACAAAGCTTTGCGCGCTACCGACTTGAAAGAGCATCGCGTTACATCGCCTTTATGCGCTTGCCCTTTCAAACCTGCCTTCACTACTTTGAGGTTAGCCGCAGTGACTCCTTTTTAGAATTGAACTCCTCTTTTTGAGTCCATACCTAAAGCGAGTGGGTTCTTATTGTTTTACATGAATTGAGGTTTTTTGCTACTCTTTATCACCGCTGGTTTAAATAGAGCAATCTCTAGGTAATTAAACAGCCCGCATACCACAAAAATTCGTATAGTTTGTTGAGCGGCTTAATTTTTTAGCGACGTCTTTTTAAATAGATAGAAAAAAAGAAAGTGTTTTAGACTCGCGTTCAAATCGTTGAGTTGGGCCGCAGAGAGTCTTTCTTTGCTATTTGAATTCGTCTTTTTTGAGTCTATATTTGTTTCCAGGTCTTCAACTTTACTCATGCTGATCCAATGCTTTTCTGCGTGATTAAAGGACTAAGCAATAAACTAACGAACCAACAAACAAACACTTTACAATTTTAGCGGCTATTCAAGGGTTCATGTTCTCGGAAACAGTGTTGTGTGAACCCGTTACTGTATCGTGTTTGATTTATGTTCGCTGCCAGATTTCACTGACGAACTGTCAAACTCGCGAAGTTAAAATAGTTGTTAAGTTTTCTGAAATTGTCCAATTTTTAGAGCAATTTTCTTAACTTCTCTTTCCGTAAGAGCCTTCTTACAATAACAAACATAACAAAAAAGAATAAGCGAGATGTCGAAACCAAGGCAAATAGGGACTCATTTTTATATATACTATAGATCTAGGTATTTCGTAATAATCAGTAAGCTGCGAGTAATATTTCTGCGCCGTTATATAAGCGATTGTGACGAAGCACTTTCATAATTGAAACGCAAATAAAGACTTGGGCGGGTTCGGGGGCCCGGCAGCTCGGCGACATCTGGACCCTCTAATGGAAATGACAAGTCTAATGTAACAACTGAAAACATCCCCGTGGACGGATCTAACAAAGCATTCATTTTCTGATGGCGGTAATCTCGCCCAAGGGCGGCATTGTTCATGATTTTCTACGAGTTTTTTTCGCATTTTCTTCTCGGAAAGAATAAAAATACTGAACAGTATTGTCGACGCCGACGCTCGCGCCGTGATCGCGCAAAAAGGAGCCCCTGGATGACAACGAAATGACGGCAGCCTCCGGGTGGCCTCCCCCTCCCCCACTTGTAAAAATGTCGCCTGGGGAGGGGCAGTGTGCCTACAAGACGGCATTTTTACACGCCGCCGAACCGAAACGTCCCAACCACCCGTTCCTTACCGCGCCAAAATAGACTGTAGACACCCACAATAAGATCGACGGGAGCATGCCCACGGCTAGCTTGACTTTTTAAAACACGAACTTGTGTTTGCGATAAATCGATAAGTATATAGGTATACGATAAGAGTAGAGGGAGTACAAATTGCACGGATTTTACAGCTCTCAGTGCCGAGGGAGAGGAGGGCTTAGCCGTTTCCGACGGCTGTTTTAGGAAATATGAAATTTTCGGTTCCCATTCAACGTTCAATGTTTTCGCTCCGAGAGCAATTAGACGAAGTTTTCACTTCAGAGATCGAATGACAAATTGTTGTTCTTCAAAGTATTACGCAAAATTTTTGCTAAGTTTTCAGGTAAGAATGGCCTGAAGATTAATAGTTTCTTTAAAACAGGCGACATGTTTCTATATTGTGTAAGCCCTTAACGATTCTTGTTTGTTATGGACAAACAATAATGTACGCTAAATGGAGTTTTTCGGTAACAAGGGTAAAGACATGTCACATCCAAATCGCACTTTGGTATAATAATATTATATCTCCATATTATATTCATTATTATGGCTATATTATGGACTTAGGCTTGAGCATGGGTGTATGAAACCATACTAATATTACTAATAGGTATTATAAATAGCCCAACAGTTAAGGTCTGAACTGAAAACTGAAAGGTAGCAGGATCAAGCCCCATCCGTTGCACTATTGTCGTACCTACTCACTCCCAGCACAAGCGTTTCGCTTATTTGGAGGGGAGAGGAGAATATAAGTCCAGCTTGGCTAATATTCTTTTTTGAAAAAAAAAAAAATGCGTAAGTGTCTGTTTGATGGCTTTTTTACGGCTCACCAGATCTTGACCTAACAACTTGGAAACAGTCTAATGATACTTTTTATCCCGAAAAATCAAGGAATTTCCATGAAATTAAAAGTCAAATCTACGTGGTAATTCAGGCGGATGAAGATGCGGACAAGATCAAATATTACAATAATTTCTATAGTCGCCAGATTTTTCATTAGGGCAAGTAACAAAGATGATGACCTCTTTCCAGATCGCATCTGTCAAGAGCAGGCCTCAACGTCCTTGGCCCAGCATCCTGAGTTGAACCATCTGGATGGAGCTTTCGAATACATTTCAAGTCCGAAAAAGAACGCAGACGAATCACCTGAGGCATTTTTCTCAAAACGAGTCCATGGTGAGTTCAATTCAACAAAATTTATTTCTATATATTATTTATATTTTTATGAGTTTGACGTGAGTTACAAATTAGTCATTATTTTGATTAATTTCTTAAACTGGATGCTTTTACGTAAAGATTAGTATATAAACCTGTGAAGATGATACTGCCATTGGCGCAATTTGAATACCATAAGCCTACTTTGTCGTATTCGTTTATAAATGGCGAAAAACCAAATTAAATTTGAATTTCGCGGGCAGCTCCGTGTCTTGGGCCTTAAAGTTTAATAGTTAAAAAGTAATATACTTCTAAGTGTTAGTAGCTGAGTGCTATCGTTGTTGCTGTGAGTGCTGAATGCTGTCCCAGATTCCGTGGGATTTTTCAAAAACGTAACCACGTGGACGAAGTCGTGAGCTTCAGCTATAGTCATTCATAAATCATAAGCAGCATAACATAGGTGTCTATAAAAAATCGAAACTCATAATTTGCGCCGGCGCAGCGTACCTACTCGCCACGCTCGAATGCCTTACCATATTCAAATTATCAGAGCTGTCGATCAAGGCGCGAACAACGCAGGCGCACAATGCTTGCGTAAAATTAGATGTACCTATTACGATTCTACAAATGGTTCCCTTTGTTCGGACGCGCATCTGCCTCGCGATTGTACGGAATTAGATTTCAAGTGTTCTTTTTTTTTTTTTTTTGTTCATCGGCGTCAACGGTAGCCTGTATGTTTGTCGATTTAACATCCCTTTGATGGATTTTGATTGTCTGATATGCTGTGAGAGATCGTTCTGTTTAAAATATCACCCGTTTAAAGTTTAAGGTTTTAATAGTCGGTTTTGACTGTCTGATATTTTTGTTTTGATCCTAATAATATAAGTATGTTTTTCAATATTAGTTCTTTTGATGTGATTGTCTTTGATGATGATGAAATAAATAATTTTATTACTTGGCCAGTGTGGTAGACTATATGACCTACCCATTAGAGAGGAGACTTGCACCCGGTTATTGGCCGTCTATTCAGAGATTGAGATTAATGAAATGAATTTGGTCTTAGTTTCATTAAGTAACATGATTTCCCTTGTACAACAATATGATAAGTCTGTTCTCTGTAGACTAAGAATTTTCCCGTGAACTCACACACGCTTATAACGCGTCGTGCTCAACGTGCCAACAAGAGCAACGGGAGAAATTGTGAAAATTATTCATTATACCACTTGGAAGTGTTGAGGTGTGCGTGTCGCGTTCGGCCAATCGTCACCTGCCGTGTGAAATGTGGGCGGAGCCAACACCCGCCGCGTCAACCACGCGATCGATTCCAAGCGGACATTATACATATTTACCTGGGCCTACAGTGTGACTTGCGAGTCTTTGCGTAAAAAACTATACCTTGTTCGAAATAAAGATTAAAACAAGCTTTTAGTAGCTGGCTACATCATCAGACCCTGAGTATCATCTAGGACCAGAGTTCAAGTCAAGACGAATTAACGAGCCCAAACTCGATTGGCACATTAAGTCGTTTCTGTACGTCTTGTTAAGATGAATCAAACCAGCCCAAGCTCAGATTTTAACAGAGTTCCCAGAGCCATCTTCCTTCTAATCTTCTTTTTTTTAATTCTTGTTTCTAATTCAGTTTTCAAGATTTGACCCTAAAAAAATATACATACATTGCAAGTTAAATAAAAAGGCAAGTGCGCTCCATACTAAGCTACATCTTCACTGACCATCTGATGGTGGTGAGATTGCAGTCAAGCGCTAATTTATATATCTAGTAAAAAAAACTTTATTTGTTTTTAAAAACCTCTATCATTCTGAGTGAAGACCCCGTGCTTCATAATGATGGTAATGCTGTCAAAAAAGAGGCCAACGAAAGAAACGCAAAAATACGAACGTTGATTTGAAATAACTTGTAAGATGTAAAAAGGTATTCTGTAACACGAACTACGGCTTTTTACTTTCGTCCAAGCCCTGGAGAGGATCGGCCTAGTTTCGTGTATTATTGAGTCTATCTACAGAAATGTGCTCGAAATGTCATAAAAATAAGATCTAAATTCAAAACTTCCTCGGTATTACGCAAACGGCAACATTGTTAGCTTTATTGTTAGACGTAAAGTTGATATTTCGCAAGAGACTCGTGTTTCGAAGTATCCTTCCTACTTGAAATTGGCGTCGTTGGAAACTTTGGTATAACGAGTCTTTATTTAGAGTTTAGATTAATTTTGGCAATTTCGTAAATAACTACATATTGCATGAGGAAAATGCATAAATTATTGTTTGTTTTCTTTTTGAATGACTTGCGATTTAACGTTTCAAAATGGAAGAATATTGGAGTCCTTTTTGAGGTGTCCTTCCTTGCTACATAGACGTACTGTAGACGTCCAGCCCTGCTTTAGTCCAGCTTCTGGACAAAGGGTTTCATTCTATTTTACTTTCATGTTCGTTACTATTCCTCTAAACCAAAAACTGAAACATTTTTTAATGCGATAAGAGCGTGATTTTTTGCATTTTGTCCAAAAATATAATGTCCAAACACAAACAATGTCAATTTGCGATTCCGATGCTGTTTTAAATATAAAACCTAAGGTTTTCAGACTTGCAGCAGGTATTCAGTTTTGCCTACAACTTAAACCGCGGCACTCCGCCTTTTTCAAACCTTTATAAAAAAATTCAAACAAAAAAATATCCTCAGATGAAATCTACCTAGTACCGTATTACTGCGCGTCGAGAGGATGTCAACGAGCGCACAACATAAAATCTCAAGTCTAGATTACTTTTTTAATTGCCCCTACTTTTGCCAGCCCTCGTACAATGAAGGGCTAGACGAAAGCACTGAAACAAAGTGCTGCGTATCGCATACAATATTTCATTACAAGGGATTCTTTAAAAGTGAAACCGTGACATTTCCCCTCTACATTTAGGCACCTAAACCTTTCGCAAACAATATTGAGAGCAGTACGCGAGTAAATGAACAGGGGGTGGGGTCCTAAACAAAAGGTGCTAGCCTACCCTCCCTCGGCCACATCGACCCGACCTGAAGGGTGGATGCTAGGGTGACCATGGCTTCATTTGTCATCTCATTTATCATCGAGATTAACATTTCCAAAACTTTTCTTTGTACACTTGACTTTGTAGGTACGCTTTTGTAATCAACTGTTTACTAGCATAATTTTGGTAGCAGCTTAACGCTGCTAATAAATGACGTACTCTACTGTTTTTTAAACACATTCACAACTTTTATTTCATGACGTTTTTGATACCTAATGACATCTTAAGCACTTATCTACTAAAGGTTAGAAAATTACTGCCTCGGGATATCGCGGTCAAATACCTAGTGACTCTTCACTCAGAAGCAAGTAAAGAATTCCCTTCAACAAAGTAGAACTTTACAGCAGTAAAACCCGTGAGAGGAGACCCTGTACGGGTCTCCTCTCACGGGTCTGTAGTGGGACAACGGTTCGATGGCTTGAGATGAGATGATATTGTTGCAACTTATTTAGTTATCATAGCATGATCCAAAATTTTTTTAAATTTTTGTCCGTCTGGTTGTTTGTCCGGGTGAAATCTGTGCCCTGTAGTGGGCCGGCGCGGCGATGGGTTGAGGATTTGAGATTATGATGTGATGAAGGAGTACGGAAAAGAGGATTAGGAAAGTTCCACACATTCAGTAAAATCCCTATGCAGTATACTCCGTCAAGTTCAAAAACTCGTGGTCGCCATATTCTCAGGGCGGTTGTGCTTTTTCGCAGCTTGTGTCACTTGTGCGGGGCGCGGGCGCGGCGGCCGACACTGCGGGCGTCGGGATCCGGCGTCCGGGCGCCGCGTCGCCATGGCAACGACACCGCGACACCCCCCGCTCCCCCACTCACACCGCCCCACCACTCGCCCGCAGCCAGGGCTAGCGACTTTTCCTTGACATTTTCATACACGTGTATTTGGCAAAGGGAATTGCACATTTTGTTTAAGACCAAAATACTTATATACCTGATTCAGTGGTGGGCATAGGATGTACTACAGGGTAGGCAGATGATATAAAATGGAAAAAATCTCCAGTAGGTACGAGTTATAAAAAACTTAAGGGTAGGTATTGTACCTACAAATTATAAAAACCCTAACCTTAAGTTTTTATAACTCGTACTGGAGATTTTCTCCATTTTATGTCATCTGCCCACTTAATGCCTGACCTGTATGCCCGCCACTGCTGTCTTGTCTTACCTATATGTTGGCTTAAGGACATCATGAGTTTTACATATGATTACATTAAATCCATAGAACCTTCGGGACTCAAAGCGAAAACTCTAATAAAAAGCTTATTTTAAGTGCGGTTACAGAGATATGCGTAGGTATGACGTATGACGAAACGTATGCGGATGAGCCCCGCAAGCTTGTTTCATGTATCACATTCATGCATCAATTCTGTATCACGCGTGATTTCCGAACGCAGGGAGTGTCCGAGTGTACTCAAAACCGCCTGCATGACGCGAATCGAAATACGCAGCTATCTGGGGCCCAAGTCTGCTATTGCAATTGTAGTTACATTGCCTATCAATGACATCCCAATTGCTACTTTTAGCAATTTTGGTAGTCTACTAATTCAATGGCGTCACAATTGTTTTCCGATGGTTTGCCACTGACACATCTAGCTTTGAATCTAGCTTAAATAAACGTTTTTAATATGTAGTTTTTTTTGAAACTCATTACGGCAAACGCTTTTTAAGCTAATGGCAATACCGAGGTATGATTGAATTACAATCCAATTATAAGAAATCGAACGACCATTGTGAATTTAGTAGACTACGAAATTTTGGACCAATGAAAATTGTATTGTAATTGTATTGCAGGTCAATGACAATGACATGTAAAATAGCAGACTTGGGGCCCTGATAAAGTTCATTGCCCTACTTCTTGACTTTTTGCGGTTTTATCATTTTGCGTATGGATAAAACATTCACGTTATAGTTGGGCTTACATCAAATGATATAAGCCTAAAGCTCGCTGCATACATAACGTGCACGGGACGTGGACGGGACGTGGCCCGGACGTGGTTAGTAAACACGGACGGGAATTTTTAATGCATACGCAACGTGGCAATAACTCAGAACTAACGTGCTAGTGATGTGAACAAGGAAAGATGGATTTTTCTAAGATTGTAGCGAGCTAACTTGGAAGGGGTATAGCAGTGTAAATACAACCCATACCCCTAATCGGTTTCTACACGCCATCGTGTCGAAACGCTAAATCGCTTGGCGGCACGTCTTTGACGGTAGGGTGGTAACTAGCCACGGCCAAAGCCTCCCACCAGACCAGACCAGAGACAATTTAGAAATTATAAATTCCTAAATTGCCCCCGCCGGGAATCGAACCCGAGACCTCTCAGTTATAAGACCACAGCGCTCACCACTGCGCCAGGGAGGTCGTCAAAGGTTGATACTATATACCTATTGATTTGAGCATAAAAAGTTCAACTGTAATTATTATTACATATTAAAATATAAGTAGAGATACGAATACAATAAATTAATAAAATAAATCTGACCGGTTTTCAGTGAGTGATAGTTCGACTGCAATTTTACGCCACAGATAATTTTTATATTTGGTGTCTAAATACTTTCAATGATCGTACACACTCAATTAGTTTTCCATTCGTCCATTTTTGCTTGGTAGGTAAATACACAAACATCACTACTTAGCTCTCCGGAGCGAACGGGGCGACTGTGCATACGCAGCGGAATCACGCACGGGACGGGGCACGTACGGGACGGGACGTGCTAAACATCGTCGCCGACGATATTTTTCCCGTTCCGCGCGTGGCACGTTCCCGTCCCGTCCGTGCTCCGTGACGTATGCACAGTCGCTTACATTTTCTATGAAACGATGTTTCCAAAACTCCACGTCCCGTCCCGTCCCGTCCCGTGCACGTTATGTATGCAGCGGCCTTAAGTCAGCCGATAAGTAGGTAAAATTTTTAAAAGCGCAACCGCCGAGTTTCTTGCTGGTTCTTCTCGGTTGGAACGGCATTCCGAACCAGTGGTAGATTCATTTGACGATTTGAAAGCACTTTGTAAAAGTTTATTTGAATAAAAAATTATTCTGTTCTAGTCAACCGGTAAGTAGATAGAATTTTTTTTTATAGATAGTCCTAAAACACAGCTACCTCGTGTGTAAACCAACGGCACGGCTCACCTATTGCTTTATTTGGATTTTCGTTTTTTTTTTCTGGCAAAAACAAAGAACAGATAAAATCTACTCTTTGATAGTGGCTGACAACCCTACCCCACCCCGACAAAACCACCCTTATAAACAACGACACACGGCCCACGATTGCTCACTTATATACCCGATACATAAGGGTACATTACATAAGACGGTACGGTCAGGCGATGTAAATAACGCGAGATAACTTGGAGGGTCTAATGGAATAGGGAATCGTGTTTTGGAAAGTGGCCCGGAGAGAATGTTCTCGGTTGTCAGCATTGAGTTAAATAATAATACAAGAGGAGCAAACCTCATAGATCTATAAGTTGAAAAATTTTAAATATTGTAGAGGGTAATTAATTAATGAATTTCTTTATGAGAAAGTTTCGTGACTGCAAAAACATTGACTTTGCACTCAGCTAACCACAAGTAATTTATTATAATGAAATGAATTAAATAAGACAAGATAGAAACTGCTGGCTTGCTTGCCGGCTCTTCTCAGCAAAATCTGCTTTTCTAACCGGTGGTAGAGTCTTGAATTGTCATAAAAACAACAAATTGGCGTACACATAACAATTTCGAATACCTACAAAGGTACAAAGCTATTGTTCACCTCACGGGAGAATTGCATCATGTGATATGCAGATACTCGTAACGATAGATATTATTGACAAATAAATATTATTGATATTATTGATAAAAGTCCAAAATCCAAAAGGTCCAAAGAACTATGGGGTCCCAAGGTGCTGCTGTGGTAACCTCGCAATGAAAAGCGCAGTTGGCAATTAGCAGACCCAGCGCCGAATCATGAAGACGCAGGGATAGACGGCGAAAAATTGTGGAACCCTCACACACACACAAACACACAACACACAAATTAAAACAGTTCTATGGCATTTCTTTAAAAAATGTAACATAGGTTAGTTTAGTTCATTTTATTTTTCAAATTTATTCATAGATGTAAGGAATACACTGTCTCCTATATTATTATTATTTGGAAGTCCATGTAAAATACCTATACCTACTTAGCATATAGAGCAGCAGACGTATATCGGTCGAAAAAAAAAGAAGTATAAGTAGGTCCAAAACCAGTTTAATGGTTAAAAGTTCGACTAACGGTGGCTATTTTGACTCTAGCAATAGGTAAGGCATCTCTCTGGCAGATAGCCTCCCTGCTATGTTAAGTGAAAGTCGATAGGGGATTATGTAGAGAATTTGATTATTCGAGCGTTCAAGTAACGGCGCACTTCGCTGGAGGTTCGGTAATATGAGTAATTGCCATTTTGTCATCCATTACGTGCCAAACGGAATTTAAGATTCGTTGCTCTGCACCAATGCTCGGTGTAAAGCTTCATATCCACTAGAAGCAGCGTAGTTGCTTTATAGAGACGATACCTTAACATGCTGTCGCCTGACCCTTATACTTTTTGATTTCAAAAACTAGCGGAAGCCCGCGACTTCGTCCGCTTCTTCAACTCACAATCAACAGTACCAAAATCCCCACAGTTTAGGTGGGCAGAACCCCTGCAGCATCAGGATATAATATCAGCTATCTACCAGTGAAAGTCCCGTCAAAATCCGTCTAGCCGTTCCCGAGATTAGCGGCAACAAACAAAGAGACAGACAGACACAAATTTTAAAAATTGTTTTATTGTTATAAGTACCGTATTTACTTTCGTATGCAGTTAGTGAAAAGCTGTTCTTTTGATATTAAAAACAGCCCCTTCAATTTTATTTATTTGTATAGATAATTTGTGTATGTATCATTAATATTTTTTTATATGTAATGTGAGTGGGCCGTAGTAGCCATAAAGCCATAAATAATTTATTATTAAATATTAATCACTATGAACAAACGACGAACGAAAATCTTTATTCCAAAATTGATAATTTCGATGAAGCTGCTCTCTGTATCAGTTTCGTCTTCCAATGAGAACCCTATTGTACTAATTGGAAAATTCTCGTTACAGTTTTATCAAAGCCTACAGCCGTTGTTGTCTGTAACAAATAAAAAAAGGGATCAAAAGTACAGTTTAGGAGCTTAATTGAGATTTCAGTTAAACTATTTTTGATTAGGTATGCATGCGATGGGCAGAGCATAAAACTTGTTCTGTCTGCAAAATCTTTATGTAGGTACCTACCCGTGATGCTACCAGTTGACAGTCTTACTACCAGTAGTAACGTGGGTAACTTTTGTGTCCGTGCTACTACCAACTACTTTAGTGGAACAATCTTTATTTCCCACAATACTACTCACTAAAATATTTTCAAAAAGTTAGACATTAATTTAATTTACAGAAGTCGCTGTTTCAATTCAAAAGTAGGTACCACAAATTAAAAAAAATGTAGACTACAATTTTTACAAAAAATTCTACAAAAAAAACTATTCAAAACATTTAATGCTGCTTAAAAATACGCTTCTAACGACGTATAATATGCATATATTTGGTATAAAATAAGAAAGCAGTAGACAAAAAATAGTATATTTTATTTTATTATCTCTTCTGCAAAAAGTGTAATTTTGATTTATGGTAGTTTTGAATTGAAACAGCGATTAGTTCTTACATGAAGAAATATATAACATACCACAACAAGTTTTTCTGGATAGAATTCTCGAACATGTTTTGATGTCCTTCCGTTTGTTTCAATCTGTGTGTGCGTCATTATGTTTCCTTCCAATATGATAAGGGATTCTACCTAAAATTAAGGAGTGCCATCATCATAATATTCTATCAATTAAAGAACCCCAGATCTGCTCATAGTTCGCGGACTGATCGCAGATGGAAGAGAGGACAAAAGAAAAAAAATATATAAAATGCTTATTTTACAGTTTTGTATTGGAAAGAGCAATTGCTGAATTTCTTACAATGAAATCTGCACGCCTCTGAATTCTCCAACCAATGACTAATTATAACCCTTCTCTAAGATGAGACCTGCACTCAGTAGTGAGGCGTTATTGAGTTGAGGAGTATCTTTTCAAAAGGGCTTTTTTGCCATACCTACTGTAAAAAAAAAAATTTTTTTTGGTGAAATCTATTTTAGTACGTTGATTACTACGGTTTATCCAAATAAAAACAGGCTCAAAGGATTAATTGCGATGTTAATGCTTTAAAACTTGGCAATTCAAAATAATAATTTAAAAAAACAGACAAAATTAGAAGTTTTTTTATTATTTTCCTAAAGTTAGCTTATGATGAATTCAGGCCATTTTGAAAAGACACTCCTCAGTTGCTGATGCTAATGTTGATGATTATACCTTGACTCCGTCCGCTTTCATCTCCTCGAACTTCTCCCCAGGCCTAAATGTATATGAGGAGTTTGCTAGCTTCGATTTTAAAGAAAATGTGTATGTCCCATCCTCATTGCGAGTCAAACAGTGTATTGGTCTCAAATTAATTGCTGCTTTTCGGGCTATGTAGCCCATACCTGAAATTTATTATATACTAGGTATATAGCATTTTTAAACCGTTAACATTAGGCTTTACTTAGCTCGGAATTATTATTATGTTTCATCCAAAATAACTCCAAACAAATTTTCCTGGTTATGACTTGAAAAATATAGGTTTTTCATGCAAGATTTCATCCCCGGTTGAATTTCATAAAATCGTGAAACACTGTTCTTTTTTAACTGAAACTCAACTTGAAATTCCAATTTACATAATACCTTGAATCATGACGGACTTTTACAGAAAATTATACTTATCACTTTTTAATTTTAACTCCCTTGGGGGTGGGATATCCAAAAATCGTGAATTACCTACGCGTTTCTTAATTTTTAACACTGTAAGTATTTATTTTCAAGGATACTACGTTGACTTTGATACAAACTTTCATCCTCTATTAAACCTCTTTAGGGATGGAATTTTCAAAATCCTCTCTTAATTTTCTCTGCGTCATAATAGGGACCTAGGTACTGTCAAAGTTTCAAG
Organism: Hipparchia semele; assembly: GCA_933228805.2. Taxonomy (NCBI): domain Eukaryota; kingdom Metazoa; phylum Arthropoda; class Insecta; order Lepidoptera; family Nymphalidae; genus Hipparchia; species Hipparchia semele. The sequence continues at coordinate 3,564,253 of OW121719.1, forward strand.
TTACTAGCTTCGGTAGTTTCCGGAGTGATTACATTCTCTTTGGTAGTTTCGGCTCGGAGTTGATGAGTCCGTCATATAACAAATAATAAATTATTTTCAACGATTAAGTTTCCAAACACTCGCTGAAGTCTTATCTGCAGAATTCTGTAAATACTAGGTACCTATTATGCGGAATATCCATACCCATAAACACTAGATATTCATCGAAATACTCGTGCGACACCATAACATACTGTTTCCCTAAAAATTCCTCCATAACGCACCGACCGATTACACTCAGCTTAGCATCACGACTAAATACTATCTCTTGCATGAACGCGAGATAGCATCGCTATCTCGTGATAAACGGTTGTAATCGCAGGTTCTAATCCTTAAATCTATACTTACCTAATCTTAATAGATATATTTGTATCAAAAAATATGCATTTCCACTTCCTTAATTTATATGACGAACTGATGCTCATTTTCTTCGCGGAGGATTTTTTTCCAGGATAAAAAGTATCCTATGCTGTCTATGTCTGTCCCTAAGATGCAACCTGTCTGTTTGCCAAGTTTCATTCCAATGCATTTTCGCTTACTTACTTTTTTTAAAGAGTATTAATCTGCATAGTTCATTTGCCGAACTGAGCAAGAACATAATAAATGTACACATATGATGCTCTTAGAAAGTGATATTTAGTTGCTAAAACGCACATAACATTTGGGATCATATATATTCTGTTAATGAGATCTTTTTGTTTTTCAGGCGAAAAAAGCATCTACGATTCTCCACAAAAACAGAATTCAAGCTACAACGTCGTAAACAAGAGACAGGAGCCTCATAATGATTCCTTTGACAGTAAGTGCTTACGATTATAATAATATATACTTTTCATCTTAATATATGTAGGTGTCTGGTGTATACTCGACCCGGTTGGTCGAATCGACCGAGCCTTCCAAATTTTTGAATACGTATCAAAAATTGCGAAGCCGGCGGGGAACCTACATCTTTCGGGAATCACACCCGAAATGTGTTGACCATTTTATACTACAGCCACGGTCCAGGCTCAGATGAAATTTTTTTATCTAGAAGAGGTTGGATATGGCACATCTGTTTAAGCTCTAACAACAAGCATAGGTTTGTGTGACCAAATACTGAAACATCTCACAACATAATGCTTAAGATACTAAGTACCTTTACATATACCTTTATTACTAAATGATTTAGTTTAGTCTTTTTTTCTATAAGTACAGCAAAAGTCAAAACAAAACCGTTTATGACCGTATTAGGCCGTAAGACTTCTGATCTCAATCATGTGTAAATGTGCGATAAGATCATTTAATGCCACAGTTTGAGATGCAAATCTGGTAAGTGGTATGTAGGGTAAAGATGCCGAATATGAGATACCATTTACATATTCGGCCATAAAAAATAAGTTATTGCCCTAATTACTATGAAAATTATTTATATTCGATAAGAATTTAATGAAGTTTATCCTTGAAAGACCGTTTAGTGCTAGGTATAATAGATTTTTTGTTATAACAGATAATATTAGAAAAGTCAGAAATTACGTCTCAGGGAAATGGTCTCCTATTATGAGATACCAAGGGTTTTTAATATGAGATAGTATAGATTTAGAGAAAAAGAAAAGAAATTAATTGAAAAAAACTTTTTATTGGCGATATTTATTAATCTACAACATCGTACTACTAAATAAAAAGGTTTTAGTAACAACTTAATAATATATTATCATGTGCTTGTGCCAAGTGCTTGATGTTCTTCAAATGTAGATGTAAACCTTAAAATCGTTATTCCAGCTTTACAATATTTTTCTATTTTTGCTTCTAAATAGTCAGAAAAAGCTGTAGGTCTTCCCATGAACCTTGACAAATACTTCTGCATTAGCATCTTTTTTGACATACCGTTCTAGGATACTCTTAGGAACATCGAAAGTTTAGACGCTATTAGGTAACGTATTTGTTTGCTTTGCACTGCACTCACGGCCCATATTATGGCATCGTGGTCCTAGGACTTCTTTGATCTAGAAAAAGAGGTTTTTAAATAGTCGTATTTCTATTCATCCTAATATGAGATATCTCATTTAAGGAGCCCCCACGTGTCTCATATTAGGAAAACACCCAAATTTAAAAACTAGGCTGCCTATTATTTCTTGACGAAGAAAATACAACTAAACTGCAAATGCATTGTAAAATTAATCATATAACTGATACAATGACTGTAAATTTAAATCATTTAGTGTGACTATAAAGTTGTAACATACCTCGTTAATATTTGGTGTCAAAAATCGGGTTTTGTGGTTTCGTAAAAACCCGCACGTACACAATCTGACTTCGCCTCGAACTGGGAAGCACCAACACATGTTTCGGTCTGTTGCCACGTGGCTTCTGGTGACAGTATCGCTAAATAGCTGCGGCGATTAGTTTCGCCAAAACCTAACTATCTCATATTTGGCAACCATCTCATATTCGGCATCCTTACCCTACTTAATAATAAATCCCTTCGCAGCTTAATGATCAAGATAAAATGTGCATTGTGTTTGCGCATTCTGTATGAATACTTGTATAAAATGATATACTTAAGTAAAATATATATAAGTAAAATCTTGCGATGACTGCACTAATTCAAAATGGCGACGAGCGTTGACAATGACGCCATTACGTAGATTACGGCGCCGCGTTCACCCTAATGAAAGTATTGAAATCGACCCCCTTCTCTAGGGCTGCCATGCTTGCTTTTTTGTACGCGATCCTCTTGTTCTTCAGTCTGTGAATTTTGAGTTTTTTTAATAAAATACTACTCGTTCTGACTTTGTATGGATAATGCATAGCCCGAAAATAATTACGAAAGTAGATATTTACACAAAAATCTTGTTATAAAGAACACTATCTACTCTTTGAATACGATATGTTTAGTAATCAGAACTTATTGAGAACTCTTAAATAGTCAAGGCGCGACCGACCTAAATTTTAAAACTGCAATAGACCGAATCAAAATTCTAAAATTCTGGGGTAATCTTGCTATAGTATTGTAGGTACGTCTATTGTTTGGTCAATACTTTGAATATGGCTAGCCTGCCTAGTAGGTATTAGGTAGATACGCAGCGCGGGAATTTCATAGTATAATTTTCTTTAAAATATAACGGACATATTTTTATTCACATAAACAAAACATATCTTCAAGTTAATCTACACTAGTTGGTTCACTTACAATATCTAAAGATACTACCTATCAATTACATAATAGAATTTTGTTACTAACGATCAGAAGCTTACATACTTAAGATGACCATTGACCAAGGTAAAGCTAACTGTCTTCTGTTGCCTACTAGGAATTCTTAAGGTTGAATAACAATGTATTGTGTTCGAATAAAAATGTATCCTATCGTCGACGGATCCTCTTATGACAATTGGTAACCCTACTTCAACGCAAGCTCCAGCAGAATCATTCAGACGCGCGCTCCGTGAACATTGGAGTATCTACGAGTATATCTTTAACAAATGTCAATATTATTTACTCTTATATAACTTATGTACTTACCTACTTTGAATCGAAACCTTTGTATGTAATTTGTTATATTTCAAACGAAATGAAGGGCTGAAATCTGTCTGTGTCGTCGAAAACTGCGATATCACTCGATTCTTCGCATGGACAGACATACAAGACGGTTCATTCAGGCAGGAAGTTCAGGTAGCGCGTTGCGCATTGCCTTTTGGCCGTTTTTAACATTATATACCTACTCATCCATGGCGAGGTCTATAGAGACTCAATGTTTTTTATTTTAATGAGTTATAGATATAATTTTACAAAAAAAGATTAAAAAAGGAGATCGGTGGACCCTCCTGCATATCCGGATATAGGCTGGAAAGCGACTTAAACTTTATACGTTTAACGCTTTTGACATTTTTTCATATAGCAAACGACAAAAATAGTCTCTTTTTACTTGGTTGTAATAATTCGAAATTTGATTGCTAGATAAACACCTTTGATAAATAGGTATATCATGAGTCTAGTTATAATGTGAAAACGGAAAACCTGTTAATGTTAATACAACAACCATTATACTTAATTTTTTATTGAAAAATATTTTTTAATTATAATAAACAATACACAATATTCTGTAAACCCCTTAGGTCCACAAAACGATGGTTTGGTGAACCTGCAGAAGAAAATGCGCTACAATTCCGAATCTCCTCTGACCAGCCCTGAGCTACCATCCACACCTGAAAAGTTCATAGTACCTGAAGTAGAAACTCCTCAAAAAATAAGGTAAGCGATCCCCTCAATTGTAACCAAATTGTAAAGTGTTAAGGTAAAGTGTCCATTAACATATTAGAAATTGCAAAAGGCAGTTCTTGTTCACACTCGAAGCGAGTCAGCAAAAGCGTGCAGGATTGTAGCTAATCTGATTTCTACAAGTAACTTTTACTACCTCATGCACATAGAATAGAATATTCTTTATTGCTACACACAAGAGATGATTTGTTTACAATTTATTGAATCTTATAGTTAATTATTGTGCGCAAAGGCGGTCTTATCGCTTTAAGCGATCTCCTCCAGACAACCTTAAAAAGTTAAAAATAATTTACTGAAGGATATGGGAAAGTGCACATAATGCTGTTAAAGTTAGAAACACACACCGTGCGAAGGAAACGTGTTCAACACTGCTCCTAGTAAGTAGTTGTAGTTTGTCATCATCTCCCATCAACGGTACATTTTTTTCTGAGAGGAGACGACTTTTCTCAAAAAAATAAATTGTAATATGTACCTTTGGTATGTGTAAGCCTACAAAGACCTGAAAGTCTGAGCATTTATGTCAAGTCAGCGCGTCTGCGCTAGAACGAGCAATCTATGATGCCAAACCATAACAATTCCCTTCCGTTCCGCTGAGATGTCTATAGCTTGTACAGGAACTAGTAATGTGTTGGATCGTTAAAAATGTATATCTACGGATACGGATCCGAATACGAATATTTGGTATCAAGATACGAAGATACGGATACGGATCTTAACTTTCTTACTCAATCGGTGTCGATGCTTAACTTATAACAAAGATTTGTGATTGATGTGAAAATAGTGTGAAGTAAAGAAGACTAAACAGCAAGAGTTGATGTAGCACGAGGTATGCATGGATGCACGTGGTAGCAATTTAAAGCTTATTGTAGCTTAGATGGTTATATTTTTCTTGTGCTTCGTATTATTAGGCTTTCTCGTACTATCTTGAGTATTTTATTAGATCTTTTGATATGTTTGTTAATAGAAAAACCGTAGTAGCACGTTGGGATCGGTGATCAGCATGCGTCATCGGTGATGGTGTCGGGTTGGTTCCAGAGAGCTATACACGCTGGTGGAGAACCTCCGCTTCAGGGCGACCATGTTTGTTGGTTCCAGCCTCCCCACCATCTACTACGGCGCGCGCACGCACAAGCAGATCCAGCAGGTCGTGAAGGAGTTCGGCAGGACCGTGTACTGCGGCGACACGCTCATGTCCATTCTGTCCGCTAGGGAGCATAGTTGTATACGCGAGTATGACAGGAGTCAATGGCCGTCCAAGAATGACATGTGCACGTCTTGTATTAAGGTGCGCTTTATCTACATTTTTTTTTTTTCAAACTAGCTTAACCAATAGAATATTCTTATTCTTAGGTATCGAGGCTTCTGCCTCGATACCTAATTCAACGGTTAAATGCGTGAACTGAAAACTGAAAGGTCGGTCGAAAAAGAAGAAAAAAGTCTAGGTTTTTTTTTTCGTAATTTATATTATACTTCGAATTCAAATTCAGAATTATTTATTTCATGTAGGCCAACTTGTGGCTCTTATGACAATTCGAGAATCTACCACCAGTTCGGAATTCTGATTCTGCTGAGAATAGCCGGCAAGAAACTTAGAAGTTGCTCTTTTCAAAACAAAAAATGTTGCAATATGTAGCTTATCTACCATGTGGACAGCTGAAGCAAAGCAAACTGGCTCCAAGCAATTTTGTCATTAAGGAATTCATTAACTGTGTAATAACTTCTACTTATTAAATGTGTCTTTACACACTTCTCATTTTACAGCCTCTGTCGTCTAAGGAAAAACAAAAAAGCAGACAAGAGACCAACTGCAGGTACTACGACAACCGCAAATCTTTGAACTGGAAGTCTCTGCCGCCGGCCTTCGACCTCAAGGACCTGGTGACAGTGGGTGAAATTAAAACGGCTTGCCCCTACTACGGCGCCAGGGAAATGGCCAAAGTTGCCAACATTGTGTTCTGTCCTTATAACTACTTGATCGAACCGGGTATTAGGAAAAGTGTAAGTCCCACTTTTCAACGTTAACCCTTAAAATACATAACTTTTTTTATGAGTGTATGAATTGTCATACTCTGCTATATGGCAGATTCGCTATACGGCAGAAATTGTATTGTCACAATTGACAATACAATTTCTGCCTTATAGCGAATCTGTCTAATCCCGAATCTGACGAGTCCAGAATCTGTCCAGTACCAAATAAAGGCTATTAATTAATATTAAAAATGCGAAAGTTTGGATGGATGGATGGATGTTTGTTATTCAATCACGCCGTAACGTTTGAACCGATTTGTGCTTTTCAGCCAAATTGGTTCAAACGTTAGAACGTTTTATCCCAGAAAATAAGAGAGTTCCCGCGGGAATTAAAAAACGTTAATCCCCATAAAACATTTTCCCATAAAACTTGACAGTTAGCAGAAAACGATTTTTTGTTCTAACAGACAATGTTTAGAAAGTTATCTAAATAGTCATGCATTCTTTCATTTCGTTTTTTTTTTTTCAAGTAAAAAAGAAACAATCCGTATAACAATCTGTATATAAATATACCGCTATATAAAATTTTTTCCGTAATGTATTAGATGCAAATCGATCTGACAAACAACGTGGTGATCATAGACGAGGGCCACAACATCGAAGACATATGCCGGGACGCGGCCACCTGCAACTTGACCAGGGACCAAGTGAACAGTGCTATTAAGGTATTGTATGACAAATAAACAAGCAAAAATAATTTTTTTTTAACCATAAATAAAAAATAATAATAGGTAAATAAACCACCCTCTAGGGCTGCATTACAAAGCTGTATTGCCTATGTTGTTAACTGCTCTGGTGTTTGAAGACTTCAAATTTTATAGGCACATTTGATATACTTTGTAGTGGCGTTTGAAGTCGATTTTCTAAAAAGATTTTTTACGTTTATATTATTATAAAAGTATAATTCGCAATCAATGGTGTTTTTTAAGGAACTCGAAACGGTGGTTTCTTTCCGCTTCGCAAATCAAGGATTGATGCCACATATAGAAGAGTTACTGGTTGATTTGAAAAACTGGGACCAATGGTGCGTTTTTCTTTTCTATTTTAGAGTATGGATTTTTATTTATTTTTAACTACATATAATATTTAAATGTATATTATTACTCAAATAAAATAAATTAAAATACTATGTTTTTTTTCGAATTTGGGCCGTAAGTATATTTAGGCATTAATTATGAATTTGCAGTAATTATGTTCGTTAATCTTAATATGAGATATCATGTGCAAATGAAAGATAAGATTAGCAACACAGATAAAATAGACGAAATTGTAAAATCTATACCATTCACTTTAAAAAATCGTTTGTACATAATTTTCCATGCTTCTTTGGAAGCTACTTATATAATAAAGCTAATAAAAATCTACATATAAATGATTTGAACATGCACACGCACGCACGCACACACACGCACGCGCTCGCACACATACACAGACACACGCACGCGCGCACACAAACAGACTGGTGACACTGGTATTAAATACAAGATCTCACTTCCGAAAATATACTTATAATTTGAACTTTATTTGAACTTTGCCTCATTGTGCACAGGTTCGGGAATCAAACTCCGCTAATAAACAATCAGGTCGTTAATGGAACTGAAGCGACGTTCGCTTGGCAAGTGGAGAACTTCGTGGAGACTCTAAACAATCACAACATCGGGCAGAAGAAATACAACGGTATTTATCCTATTATTATCCTATCCAGTTAAGGATTATCTTGTCATCGAATTATAAAAAAGTCTCCCTCAAATCGCTGTATACCCGTATATATTACAGGATTTCATCACAACGCGGAGATTTTCTGTAGGAGGTACCGCGAGGACAACCGCACCTTGATAGGAGTCACACAATCCACGTGCAACCTCTTAGAATCCCTCGACACTGTGCTCGGTAAGTTCACACGAGGAAACAGTTCAAAAACTGGATTTGTCTTACGGTGTCAGAATTCAGAAAACCCTAGAGCGCCTAGATCAATTAAAGATCTGTATCTAGTGTTCCCACGACCTCTGCGTCGCAGTCTCTTAATAAGAGACAATAAGAGAGGTGAGGAGCCGTAACCGCGCTTTTTTTTCTCGTTAGATGTCAATATGTGTCACTTCTGACAGTGACAGTTGGCGAGTGTACCGCTTGTCTATGGGACGGAAGACGAAGAGAGATGAACGCTAGCTTGTCGATGCTTCGACTCGGATCTGTTAAAGAAATACTTTTTTTTTAATTGATTGTTTAATTTAGCTACACAATTAATAAGCTTAAAATTAATATCTCGCCAAACTGGACAGCCAGTTTGATGGCGAGCTGGCGCTCTTATACATAAAATTAAAACCTAATGCACCTAATTACAATTTTGGAATAAGAAGTGTAAACAAAAATAAAACTTAACAACTACTTAAGTTAGTGACAGCGACGAAGGGTTTCGACGAAAGGAAACGAAGATTTTGACTACTACTAATTTAATAAAAAGTACTTAAACCTAACTTACAACTGTGTCAATGTTAGACCACAGATCTAATGGTTAAATCTTATACTTAAACCCTAGCTTATATAGTCTATTTATAATAACTATACTTACTAACTAGTCATCGACTTGATCACGTACGATTACGTCTTCACGTACAGATATCTTCATATACGTTTAATCTAGCCTCTAGCTATGTGAAGGTCTTCGTCGATACCATGAAGGTAGACTATGTAACTAACAATTAACAATAACCAATAGTTAATCGTATGTTTCCTGGAGGATGGCATGTAAAATAATTAAAAATGTATTGTGTATAGTATTTATCTTGATCAATAAATTAAAAAAAAATGTGTATAACCGAATAAGTGTGTAGCACGCCTGAGTTTCATGTAACATATTGAAGTTAGCAATAAGTTTGTGGCAGGTTTTTTGTTCCGCTGCTCGGGAATGTACATGGACGATTTCAAGCCGGTGCTTGTTCGCAAACTCCGCTCTGAAGTTAACGACGCTGGCGCGTGGCGGGCTTCGCAATTTGACAAGGTAACGAGTAAACAGACAAATACACATTTAAAAAAATATCCGAAAATTCACTACATTGTCTCCTTGTTATTTAACACGTTAGCTGTCCAAGTTGATTTGGTCAAGTGACACTCTACGTCCAACTTTTTTTTTAGATTATTTCAATAAAGATTATATATAGAGCTTCACGAGATGACGGGACTATCTCCAGGTTTCATGAATTTGTATTACAGGCTGAATTTCCCTATGCCCTACATGTAGTGCACGGACTTCTCAACTTAATTTCGATGTACTATATGTAGTGCACGGACGTTTCACCAGGAACTGCAGCTATATTTTAGTGTACTATTTGTGGGTATTTCTATTTTTTGTATTTTCTGAGCTTGAGGCAAAGACAAGAAAGTATCAGACAGCTGTTTAAAAGTTTTACTGTCAAAATATAACGTAATTTCGGAAATTTACTTAATTAATTTAAAGTTTAACGGAAAGTGGTAAGACGGTAAATGAAGCAAGGAGACAAACGCCAAAGGTGGTTACAAAATGTATTTATTGTAAAAAAGACTTCTGCCTGTCATATTTTAATGAATGCCACTGAAAATATTAATGTTTTATTTAATAATTTTTCCTCATTACCCTCTTTCCAAATTACCCTCAACTACCGCTTATATTATTAAGATTATTCCGTATGTCCCTCGCGGTTTTATTTACGCAACTCCTAATTCACACGTCCACCTCAAATTCAATAGTCTTTTTCGTACGTCCAGCTCAAGAAATAACATTAATTTCGAACGGAGCGGTGCCCTAAATATAGTGCACGGACGCTATGGCTAACTCCACAGTGCCCTATATGTAGGGCACGGACTGTTAACGTGTTAATCTGCAAGCGAAATAGACAAGAAGACTGAAGTAAGAAGAAATAACAGTTTTTTTTTCGTCTGGTGGGAGACTTTGGCCGTTGCTAGTTATCACCCTACCATCCAAGACGAGCCACCAAGCGATTAAGCGTTCCGGGTGTAGAAACAGATTAGGCGTTTGGGTTAAATGTACACTGCTATACCTCTTCCAAGTAAGCCCGCTACTATCTTAGACTGCATCGTTACTTATCATAAGGTGAAATTGCAGTCATAAAGTATCCTGGTTTAAGTGTGGAAACCAGCCCAGCAAGAAGAAAGAAAGAAAAATAATAAGTCATACGAGGTGTGCACTAAATGTTAGTGCTATTTTTATCTTTTCGGATCTACAATAAGGGCCCATTTCAGCCACGTAAAATAAGTCACATCCAAGCGTTTTGATTTAAAAATTAGAACGTGATATTTTGACAGTTTTACAACTGTCAAAATATCACGTTCTATTATTAATCCTCTGTCGAAATACTTATCGCCTAGCCTTCATATCTACTGTAAAATGTTTTTATACTTTTATGCTGCTCAGGAACATCTGAAGAAATCGAAAACGCAGTCTAAAGTAAGTAAAGCCAAAAGTAGGTTTTGCTATTGACTGATGTAAATGATTTAATGTTTTAGACTCTTCTCGATTGCTTTTAAGTATGTAGATCCTTTTATTCTTTTACTGTTCTCACAAAAAAGTTAGCCCTGTAGTCAAGTGAGTACTTCTCTAGTTTCATTTCACATGTGTAACTATTAGAAAAAATATCGTAAGATTTTCACAACTTTGTAGGCGTGATTACTTCTTAGTACCAATAGTTTCTGAATAAAACCCGAAACCCGGGCAAAGACAAACAGACTTAGCGAAATTTATAAGGGTTCTTTGTTGCTTTACTACAACCTACGAATAAATAATAAGTAAGGAAGTCTTATTCAGAACAAAATCCACTCAAAAAATGGCCCTACTTCAAACCAAAACGACGTATGATTCAAAATACGAATCATACGAATCACTTCCGAGGTTACAGATAGATGCTTGGATATAGGTTCAAATTCAGAACGAAAGAAATGATTAGTTGGTTGGTGGCAATGACAGCTGAGTCATTGGACGATGTTATGAAAATTGACGTGCAAGAAAAATGACCAACTGTTGACGTGCTATTTTTATTTTTAATCCCCGCCTCTAACGGCTTAATTTTAACATCCACCCACTTCGACGCAATTTTTGTTGGGGTCATTTTTTAACGCAGTTAGACTTCCTCACTTATTATTTATTCGTAGACTACAACCCTAAAAATCCGCTTCAGCTGGCTGAGAATGAGCCGCTGACGCTCCGGCTCATCTGCATGAACCCAGCGGTGGTGTTCGACGGGCTGCGGCCCGCGCGCTGCGTCATCCTGGCGTCGGGCACGCTCACGCCGCAGACCAGCATGCAGTCCGAACTCGCCACGGACTTCCCGCTGAAGATCAGCCCGAAGCACATCATACCCAGCGACAGAGTGAGTACTCATACTTGTTGCAGCTGGCTGAGAATGAGCCGCTGACCCTCCGGCTCATCTGCATGAACCCCGCGGTGGTGTTCGACGGGCTGCGGCCCGCGCGCTGCGTCATCCTCCAGAGCAGTTCTTTTTTTTTTTTTTTCAAAATACCAGATTATCACAGTACCGTCAAAAAACCAGTTTATCATAATACCCGATTCTTAAAATATCAGAACAGAAGTACAGTTTTGCACAAAACTTAGCTATATTTATGCAACAGCATCAATAACCCATCAACATATCACCACTGAGCACAGTTCTGCTATCACAGAAATGGCCAACAGGCCATGGTCCACCATCCTAACCAAATGCAATTTGGTAAGCATCACACACCTTTGAGAACATTATGGAGAACTTCCAGGCGTGCAGGTTTCACTTTTGAATCATGTGATATTTAATGGCTTAAACGCAAAAAAGTTCTTAAGCGTGTGTTTCTGTGTTGACTCGAAAAATTCACCACAAATAAAAATTCCAATTACGTCCAGGTTTGGATAGGATCGCTGTCGAGTTGCCCAGACGGCAGCCCACTGGAGTGCACGAGCCACGGCACCAGGCAGACGACGGTTCAGGACGCGCTTGGACAGGCAATTTACGAAGTGTGTCGCGTCACTCCTCACGGCGTGCTCTGCTTCTTCCCCTCCTACCAGCGCATGAACGGGCTCGTGAGGCGGTGAGTATAACAATACAGTGTACCAGCAAGGGCATCAAGCAGACAGCAGTGACGCGCTGAGACAGGCTGTGTAAGAAGTGTGTCACGTCACTCCCCACAATGTGCTGCGCTTCTTCCACTCCTTCTTCAACTTTTGTGGGTTGACACTTTATTGCATATGTACGTCCAATTAAGCCCATATTGTAATCAGTTGAACAGAAGTTGTCATATCATTTTCCTATTCAATTTCCATTATATCGAAGAGGCCCTATGACGGCAAGGCAAACATGCATAGGCTGCCTTTTTAAAATGGTTTGATATTAACTTCGCTTCTCTAAAACAAACTTCAATTGAAAGGATTGAGCATTGTTTACTTTTCGATATTGTTTCAGATGGCGAGAAATCGGTTTGTGGAAAAGACTGAAAGAATTAAAGCATATCTTCATCGAGAGTAACGACGCCAAAGACCACGACACCAATATGGAGGTAAATGGAGTGACGACGAGGTGCAGTCTTACGCCTTAAATTCTGCTTTATTTACTTGGAGATAAGGTTGAAAACGAAATAAAACATCAATCACTCCAATATGGAGGTTTTCGCTTATTTGGAGAAATGGAGGGGAATATTAGTCATGCTCAGGCCTAACATTCTTCTTTTATTAAAAAAGTCTGCACCATTCTCAGTGACGTGCATTAAGCGGGCAGATGAAATAAAATGGAGAAAATCTCCAGTACGAGTTATAAAAATTTAAGGGTAGACTTTTTTTAATGTGTACAATGCCTACCCTTAAGTTTTTTATAACTCGTACTGGAGATTTTTTAGAGTCTACCCTCTTGTACATCTTGTGCATGCCACTGCTCTGTCTGTACTAAGTAAAATTTAGGTTCAAGTTAGGTGACGCTTGGTGTGTATTGGCAGGAGTACTACGAGCGCGTGGGCTCGGCGCCGGGCGCGCTGCTGCTGGCCGTGTACCGCGGGAAGGTGGCCGAGGGGATGGACTTCAAGGACCACCAGGCCAGGGCCGTCATCACTGTGAGTCTAAGCTTGTTCTTGCTCGGTCACTCAAAAGAGCGCTCCGTAGGTAAACCACCGTAGGCGCGATCCTGCTGATGGTCTGCGGGACGCGGGGCGGGTGATGCTGTGGGCTATACACTATGCGACGTAATTACCGCCTTAAGGTTAAGTACGTCCTATGATATTATTAAAATGAAATACATTTATTCTATTAGAAATAAACAGAGATAGAATAATAATAAACGGAAGATTATAACCTGATGCAGTTATCTCATAATGAACAAGCTAAAATAAAATAAACAATGGTATTTATTATTTTTTATTAATTAATATCATACAGAATTGAAAGTAGGCAATAGAATAGAGAAATATATATTAATAGTACCCGAACTCTTGCATCACTAGAACATTCTTAATTCAAATTAAGAATGTCATCATAGACATCTTCAAAAATATCTATGATGTATCTTGCAATTGTTCAATAATAATAAAATACCGTGTGCAGCAGTCGCTAGAAAAATATCACGCGCAGACCTTTGTTGTAGGTCGGAGTGCCGTACCCTAACAATTACGACATAGCGGTGAGCGAGAAAATGAAGTACAACGACAAGTATCTCAAGCAGAGGAAACTGCTGTCGGGCGCCGAGTGGTACCGCGTGCAGGCGTACAGGTGAGTCGAAGCTGTGTCAGCGCTTATAACTTTCGTCAGTTTTGAATTTAAAAAATAACGAAATAATCACCACTGTTGTACAAAAACTACTTTTGAACCATTTTTTGATACTTGCCACTGTAGATTTATAAATGTAAACTGTAATTTTCACGGGTTTTTATTTTATTTGAAAACTGTTGCACTGAATTGCAAATTGTTGGCTTTTCTGGTGCCTTTTCCACTGTGTTCGTTTTCTAATTGTATATTTTTGGGGTTGATTCAATTTAAAGATAGCCTTAAGTGTCTAAACACACCATGCCGAAAATACGCGACCGAAGTTCTGTGGCTGATTTTACGTTGCAACGCATTCGGCTGATATGACACACGATAAGAGCCGAAATTACGCGGCAGAAATTCAGTTGCGTAACTTTGTGTGTGTATTCAGTGTCCCCAACCCCGGATCTTCGTCGACAATCGAACCGAACTTCGGTCGCTATACAAAACATTGCCGCCGAATCGCCGCCGAACTTACGCCCGACCGAAGTTCAGCTGTACGCTATAACGCGACGTAATTTCGGTTGGTGTGTCATTAGTAATATAAAATACATTGGAGGCGTAGTCACACCGAACTTCGGTTCCGTATTTTCGGCATGGTGTGTTTAAACACTAAGGAACGATCAGTTAAGAATAAACGTGTTGTGACAGAGCGCTGAACCAAGCGGTGGGTCGCTGCGTGCGGCACCGCGGCGACTGGGGCGCCGTGCTGCTGCTGGACGCGCGCTTCCGCGAGCCGCGCTACACGGAGCACCTGTCCGCCTGGGTCAAGGAATACGTGAGTCTCTCTACATTACAACAGAGCGCTGAACCAAGCGGTGGGTCGCTGCGTGCGGCACCGCGGCGACTGGGGCGCCGTGCTGCTGCTGGACGCGCGCTTCCGCGAGCCGCGCTACACGGAGCACCTGTCCGCCTGGGTCAAGGAATACGTGAGTCTCTCTACATTACAACAGAGCGCTGAACCAAGCGGTGGGTCGCTGCGTGCGGCACCGCGGCGACTGGGGCGCCGTGCTGCTGCTGGACGCGCGCTTCCGCGAGCCGCGCTACACGGAGCACCTGTCCGCCTGGGTCAAGGAATACGTGAGTCTCTCTACATTACAACAGAGCGCTGAACCAAGCGGTGGGTCGCTGCGTGCGGCACCGCGGCGACTGGGGCGCCGTGCTGCTGCTGGACGCGCGCTTCCGCGAGCCGCGCTACACGGAGCACCTGTCCGCCTGGGTCAAGGAATACGTGAGTCTCTCTACATTACAACAGAGCGCTGAACCAAGCGGTTGAATTCTGTATTGGTGGCAGACCCTCCCCTCCCCCCTATTCCCCTGCTGTGTAGACCGACAACGTCCGAGCTATATGTAATTCATAACAAAATACCTTCCGTCCAATACCTCTGTCCAGCCATAGACGTCTATCGGTTGATGAATAACAATTCTAATTTCGGGCCCACTACTTGGCACGGGTCTACTCTCAGAATGAGAAGGGTTAAGACCTAGTCCACCAGTTAAAGAAGATTAATTATGGATCAGGTTCGCGCTCGACATGTTTGCTGATAAATTCAAAAGGATTTACTTTATGTAAACTTACATGTGGCTCTTAGGACGAGTGAAGACTAGCGCACCGATTCGGAAAGCAGATTCTACCCAGAAGAGCATTTCATTAAGCTTTTTATTAATACAAAATATTACGAATGAAATAAGAATATTCTTCTTACTTGCAGTTGGGATGCAATCATCACACCTTCAATAGTCTAGTCAACGGCAAGAACAGCTTAAAATCTTTCATGGAAGAAATGACGAGAAGAGAAAATAAATAATTTAATTTTATAAGAAACCGTCGTTCTATTAGAATAAGTATTTTTTTTTAAATTGTGGTTTTTAAGGTCTAATTATGTTGAATTACTGTATTTCTATGCCTAGAGTGCCAACTCAAGTTTAGCGCTTAATGCAACTCTGAAAACAAAAATTATCGTGTATGGGTAAGGCCGTAGATTTTGCCACTTTTTGTAAAAAAAAAATGTCCCTGCGTATTAAAAATCGAAGTACTGCGTAAATTGTTATGCAAGTATCCTTATTAGGTTAGGTAGTTCCTAAACTCCTATAGTGCATTCTTAAATTGAATGTATGTCGTATATTTAAAAAAATACAATGATTTAAAACCGACCGTACCCCGAAATTTTGCCCAAAATAAGCTGTCTTTTTGATCCAGTCAAATATTTGGCTTGTTATAACTACATTATTTCTATTTAAAGTCTAATTTACTATAAATATCTGAAATGTGAATAGATTAAGCAATTACATCCTGGGTTCCATGTATTTAAATATGCGTTTTTAAATGTTTTATCGCAATTCAAAATGTTGTCTCCTTATTTTCACTTATTACGTTACTATTTTGTATGTTACCAAAATTGGGCATCTAAATATTCAATAACTTTAGGGTAGTATTTTATAATGGCACTGGCCACACTAAAGATTCCGGCAACGAAATAAAAAAAAAGAAACCGCCATTTTCTAGCCTGTGGAATTTTATCAAAGGTGTGCGCGTGTGTTTCGTCAGCAGCTTTTTTTTGTGAATTTTTGTGATTTTAAAGGTAAATAACAGTTTTTATTGCACACATGTATGTGTTATACTAAGCTAAAGTGATTTATAAAAACATGACAATGTGTATTTGACTAAAATCGGCTCGCATTTAGTAATTATTCCTGTTTAAAACCTCAAAAATTAAGCTTCAACGTTACTTTTATGTGACTTCTATGTTACTGGTAACGTTGATTGTTATTTAGTAACGTTGAAGTGTTGTAAAGGTTAGTGTACATATTCTGCCAGTAGCGGATTTTTCAAATAGTTATTTTAAATAAAGAATGAGTTTAAAAGAAGATGAGTTAATTGAAACTCATCTTCGTAATAATCAGAATAATGTACCTTTATTTGATAAACAGCCAGAGAGTTTTGGTTACTAAATTCCATTGATGATAGTTTAAAAAAATATATTTTGTCTATTACTGAATTCTCTCTCTTATCTCTGAATGATCGGCGATTATAAAAAATGCTATACTTACAAGTTTATTACAAAAATCTCCTCCTTTATTGAAGTCGGTTAAAATAAGTACGTTATGTAACCAGCCTTACAAACAGTGTGTTACTTTCACGTTACTTCTACGTTACTTCTACGTTACCGTAACATAGAAGTGTCTGTGTTACTCTATGTTACAAAGTGGCAAAATCTACGGCCTCACCCGTATATGTTCTAAATCATGTAGTTATTTTATATTTCAGTGCATTAATTAATTTGCATTTAAAAATCTGTATATTATGGTGCTAATTGGTTGTACATATATACTATACAACGCAATCTAAAATAAATTGACAGGTACAAAACATTGTGGCTCATTGTATACATATATTATAAATCATCTCTAAACTAATTTGATAGATATAGTGATATCCTTTTCCACAGCTAATATTATGCTTTCATTGCAAGAGATGACCTGTCAATTTAGTTAAGATAAGTGCACTATTGAATTGGGTATTCGACTTAATTTTTTTATATACTTAACATAAGGGTTTTTAATAATTATGTCAATAACACATTGTCGTTTTCTGTCTTTAACTAATAATTTTTCTGTTTTTTAGTTAGGAAACTAGTCTCGAAAATATAGAGCTTTAAAGTGTCCTGTTTTAAAAAGAGCGCGCTATTGCAACATGACGTCACGATTAAGTAGTTCCGTACATTCTCCAAACAAAATTTCGTTTTAGAAAGAGACGGATACAGTCGCAGAAAAACAGCATATAGCTTATTTTATGGCCGATTTATTTTCTGTTTTTACAAATGTTATTCTTATATGTTAGATTTTCGATTGTAATTAATGAATATCCATATTTTGACAACAGACAAATTACCCAATTCGCACCAAATATGCGCCATGAATGTGCACAGACCTTCGATCACAGAAAAAAAATAAGGATACCGCATGTTAGTCCGATTTGTGTACCACCGAATGCACTTACTTAGTAAGATCATTTTGCTAGCTAGGTTGACAAAAGTGGAGACGGCTTCTTTAGAATTATTATATATTTACTCATCCTTGAAAACGATTTGGAAAGTCTTCTTTTAGATAAGTGAACAGTTTGAGATGCAACAATAAAGTCGACAATATAATACCAGAACCCTAAATATTAATAAATTGATTTTTTGAAATTTTTTAATTATATATTTTTTTCGTTGTTAACCGCATTGTGACGAGGACGAAAATAATAATAGATCTAAGTTTTCAATAGTTATTATTCCTGCACAATCTGCAGAAAGGCGAGAAAGTGGATTAATGCTGTACTTTTTACGAAAGATCCGGGTTGGAGACCATCAAATTATTCTTATTATGCTTTTTATTTGATGTTCTATTTTTAGTTGGATTAGTGTAAAATAAAAAATATTTCTTCTTTTTTTTCATTTATTTTACTAAAAATAATATAGTGCTATTATACTGAATATTATAAGTAGAAACTTTGGATGGGTATAATGCGGTGTTGAATTACAAAGTTGTAAATAATGTGTTTTATTTTAAAGTACACTTGCTTAAATTTTAATGCGCATTATTGAATTACATTAATTATTGAAAATTTTGAAGTTAAATTTTTACTGGCATTAGGAGACTATAAAATGAACATAAACGTGAAATACGTGACAGAACGCATAAGATTTACATAGTCATGAAATGCAATAAAAAATATTCAATAATTTAATCATAAAATTAAAAAGCCGCTATCTGTAGTTTTGAGCCGGGAGTCGGGACAGCATGTGTCACGATAACATACGTCAAGAACAATGAAGCATTTGAATAATTGTTGAAGTATGAAGTACTGAATCCTTATTTTTTCTTCTGTGATCGAAGGCACAGACATTACTTGAGGTGTAAGTATCTCAGTGACTATCGTTAGGTTGATAACTAGAACTGTGAATCAATTGTATAATACCGTCTCGCTTTAACTTTTGCGAGTCGTTCTGAACCAGTGTTCGCTGTACTTTTAAACTGTGATGACGTGACTTATAGTACGTATATTTTTGTAAAAAATATGAAGTATAAAAAAATTCATCATCGACGAATAAAACAATGTCGATAATATAACTTTCTCTATTTTTAATGCTAACAAAATTCTTTGAAAGATCTCATAAGTTTAACTTGACTACATAAATCATCGCATACAATTTTTTGGACAATGTTAGCACATACACATATTTTTGTCCTTTTTATGATTTTAGTTTACTGTTCAAATAAGCTCTAAACAGGATTGGATCTAGAAATGCTTCTCAATTTGTATGAATTCGATTTCTGTGTATTTTTTTTTTCAGTCTGTGATAAGAAACTAAAACCTTATTATGTATAAATAAGATTTTATTAGAAGCTATTCACACAGACAAGTACAAAATACCGCACGATTGTCGGTCGAGAGCATTAAATACCTCCCACCCTGGCCGGTATTTTAATTCTTTAAAGGTTTTTGTACAAAAAAATCATTTTAATGGTTAATTGTTGATGATGAATAAAAAATAAAAATAAAACATACTTTGTTTTTCTTAATAACTTTTTATTTTTAAACTTATCTTCTAAATTATAATAAATAAATACCTAATAAAGTATATTAAACTCTAGCTCGTTTTTGTAATATTGAATAATTTTTACGCCCTGAAACAAAAAAGAAAACATATATTAAACAGGTGCGTTAACTGGAGTATTAGTGTTCAAAATCACATTCTATATAACTTCCACACAGCACGTGCGCTGCACAAAATGAGACAGCGCTAATGTCGCCAACAAAGTTTGGTGCGTTATTCAACGCGTTAGAATCCTTTGATGTGTCAAAAAAACCGCCATCCGAGTTATCGCTTAATGTCTGACGTCATTAGTTATGCGCCCGGGCTCCACCTGCGCCGTGACGCGTAAATTAACACGATAATAA
The DNA here is from genome assembly GCA_933228805.2 of Hipparchia semele. Classification (NCBI taxonomy): domain Eukaryota; kingdom Metazoa; phylum Arthropoda; class Insecta; order Lepidoptera; family Nymphalidae; genus Hipparchia; species Hipparchia semele. The sequence goes on from OW121719.1 coordinate 3,584,287, forward strand.
AGGCATTACGCAGATGGGGTCAATATTTTACTGCGTTAAATGTATGTAATGACGATAGACGCTAAGCGCTAATCCATATGAGCGCAGCCGTTAACACTAACATTAATGCAGATGGATCAGTAGCATTACAACACATTTAACGCTTTAAAATATTGGCCTCATCTGCGTAATGCCTTTATTATCGTGTTAATTTACGCGTTACGGCGCAGGTGGAGCAGTAGCAGTACAGAGACAGCGAGTCCAAATCGGTTGAGACTTACTCGTGGTGCAGTCGACGGAGCGCTCGTGTCGCTTGAGGTGCGACACGTGCGGGAACGACTTGCTGCAAATGTCGCACTTGAACGGCTTCTCGCCCGTGTGCGTTCTGTCAACAAACACTTAGGCTGAAATCTATAGACCGCACTCTCACTCAGCTCAGACTCAAGACCGAGTTTAAGTGAGACAGATTTATGTCAGAGCATGCTCTATAGATCTCAGCAGTTTTGTTGTAGCATCCGCAGGATGACATTTTAATTATTAGAACGTAACTGATTTATACCATACTAGCTGATGCCCGCGACTTCGTACGCGTGGATTGAGGTTTTCTTAATTCCTCAGGAACTCTCTTATTGTCCAGGATATTTTTTTTTTCAAAACTCACGAGATGACAGTAATTTTGTGTGGTTTACATAGTCGACATATTATTTAAAGAAATCTTACCTTTTGTGAATAACAAGATCGCAACGCTTATAGAATCTCCGACTGCAGTCCTTCTCGTCACAGACGTAGGGCTTCAGACGATCGTGATCACGTTCCTTGTGATTTTTCAGCTGTAAGAGTAACAAATGTGTCTATCTGTGACATCATCAGCGAGGTATTAAATTCTAAATTAATCCAGCGGGGGAATGAAAGGTATGGTTTCACCTCTGGCTGACATTCTCTTTGCGAATGCACGGGAGCATCAAGAATAAGATAATATATGATAAGAAATTCTTATTAAGAATAAGATTGTTGCAATAAAAAAAAAATTGCCAACCTTTTAACTCAAGTCACCTCACAGACATTATAGATTAGCTGATGCGAATTCCACGTGTTTTAAGTCCTGTGCTTAAACTAGTTTCCACAGGGAGGACTATGAAAGTAATAGCACATGTCAATTTAATTTAGTTTAGAGATTGTGTAGAACAGGATAAGCAAATAATAGCAGCTGGATAATAATAACAGCTGTGTTGTATGTGGGTTAAAAGATATAGACCAACTATAATTGTCCTACCACCACCACGTCTTCGCGTTGAATAGTTCACGCAAGGCGACGCATTAGGTACCTACTGGCTGTGGAAAAAATTTAGTATGAGATAAAGGTGCATGCTCACCATCCAGTTGGCGGGGAAGGTGCGCGGACAGAGCGCGCAAACGTGGGCACGCTGCACGCGCGGCTCGTGCTGCGCGGCGCGGTGCTTGTTGAGCGAGGAACGGTAGCTGAAGCGCGCGCCGCACACGCCGCAGCCGTGCCGCCGCAGCGACGCCGAGTGGGTCGCTAATGGGCCACAAGCAATAAAATCAAATTAAAAAAAAAAAAATCAAAAACCTGACTGCGTAAATAAAAACTGAAAAGGAAAAAACCTTAATTGACGCGGACAGTCACAACTCACAACTAGTTAAAGATTTAAGGAATTTTAAAGAATTACTATTCACTAGTCTTACCTATATGGGACTTGTAGTTGTCTTTTCTATGGAATGTTTTATTACAAACATTGCAAAGAAAAACAACCTTTGGTTTTTCTTTTTTAGCCTTGTCTTCTCCTGTTCCATTTTTGTTTTTATCTATAGTAACATTGTCGTTATCTTTTATTGTATTGTATGTCTTATCATTTTCTATACCATCAACGTTTTCTATCGTCTCACACGAATCCTCATTTTCCACTGGTTTCAATTGTGTTTGAGGCTGTATTCTTAGTATAAAAGGTTGAATATTATCCAGAAGTTTCTTACTTTTATCACTAAGTTCAATTGTATATTCAGACTCTGATAAATCTGCATTATTATTTACAGCTTCTACATCAATGTTTAGCATATCAGTCAACTTCTCTGCATCTATTTCACTCCTCAAACTTATAATGAACATATCATCATCTTCAGTTGAAATGTACTGAACATTGTTTTCTCCTATTAATTGGTTTAAATTCGCAGCTAAGTTAGTGCTTTCTTCTAAATCTACGTCGCTTTCAAATATAGTAGCGCACTCGTTAACAGACACTGTCGGTGTTTGAAGTCTGTCTTCATTTGGTTCAGGCGTATTCATTTGGTGTTCATTTACATTTAGTAGTTCGTCCGGTAAATGTTCCGCTTTCACATTATATAGCGCGTTCATTATATCTTGATCCACACTTCTACCCACATCGTGAAAATCGAACATGATTTCATTATTTCTATCATTGCCATAATCTGTTTCATTTGGGTTATTAAAAATATGGCTGTTTTGGAAACTGTCGAAATCTAAATCATTATAAAGTAGTTCATCATCCAATATGTGTAATTGGTTCATTTCTTTGAGGAATTCAATCTGCATGAGACTATCGCAAGTGTTGGTGTCGGGCATGTTTGTGTGTGTGTTAGTCTGGTTGTATGTGTGCAGCAAGTCTTGGTGGGTGGACATAGTCATGTAATCGTCCTCTGCAGATAGAATATCGTCAACAATGTTGTCTTCAGTCCTGGTTATGTCGGTATTGCTTTCGGTTGGTTTATCCTCTTTGTTTCCCTCTGTATTTGTAGTGTGTTGTCTAAAAATTTACAAACTTTGTCAAACTAAAGTAGTTATTTAGAGAGTAAAAAAAATTAAATTTATATTTACCGCACATAGTGCTCTAGCAAAGCACTCTTGTATTGAAAAGACATGCCACAAACTCTGCAGTAGTTTTTCCTTGTTGTATCCTGGGCATTATTTTGATTATTATATGAATTACACTTTAGTTGGTGACGTTTGAGGGAGGCTATCTAAAACAATAAATATAAAATGGTAATTACAAATTATGGTAGCATTTATAAGATATTTTGTTTTCTTCTCTTTTCACAACTCTGCTGTGACACCTACAGTGATTGTATACGTAGCTCTAGCCTGAAGTAATACTATGATGCAGATCTTCAAATTAATTAATAACAAAGGTATCTCATTTAAACAGGTAGCAGAATGTTCAGATTAAATCTAATCTTAAAAAATTACTAAAAATATTTGGTTTCTAAAAACTTTAAAATGTTTTCGGCAATTTGATGTTAAATATTTTTATTGTGAATCATTAATTCTTATAGGATTTTCAAGTAACCTGAGTGAATCTGTTTTGGCAGCCGGTGCAGGCGAAAGGTTTTATTGTAGTATGAAGCAGCATGTGCCTCTTGAGATTGGACTTGTCCGTGAACTCCCGCTCACACGACGTGCATTTATGTCGTCTTATATCTGTAACAAACAGCTTCTGTAGATATGTTTATTAGATATCATGTTTGCCCCTAGGGCTGGAAAGGAAAAATCTCTTTTCTTAAGGCCAAATATTTAAATATCTCAAATTTTTAGAAACAGCTTAAATATTAGAAGAGCCTTTGGCACTCCAGTTTTTATTATTCTGCAAGATAGGCCATATCTGTGATCTCACCTAATGGTAAGTGACGATATCTGTTAATAACTAGGATCTATTTGAATCTAACAATTTAAATATTTTAGAGGCATTAATACTTAGATTTGATTTGACAATATAACACATAGTAGATGTTCAAACTCACCATTATGGAAGTCTTTATGCTTCTTCAAATCTGATAGTTTGTGAAAAGATTTATCACACTGGTCACATTTGTTTGGTCTGTGGGAATTTAATTAAATAATTTAAAATAAGGAAATATTATTTCATAATTTAAAATGATATTTTTAGGTGCTGAACCGTTTTTAACACGACTGACAACACCTATTAAAAATTATTCTGTTATTTTATCATGTGCATTGGCTTTTCTAAATGCAGTTGTATCTTTAATTATAAGTTTTATAGCAATACCTATAATGAAGGTGTTTGGCAAACACATGTTGCTGCAGCCTCCACAGGGCCTCGAAGGCCATGGAGCACTGCAGACACTTCCACATGCGAGCTAGAGGCTTGTGCGTGAGACAGTGTTTCATCAGCTGCTGCTTGTTGGAAAACTTCTGGTCCGGACATTTGTCTAAAATCACATCCTATTTTTTATCATTTAACACTTTCACGGACAGTACGCCTCTCCACGTCGACCTTGTAAAATTTAATACGACAGTACGCCTGTCAACGTCAAAACTTTTTCTTGTATAAAATCGAAAAGCGTCAAAAAAAGCTTAAAACCTTATTCGACGATGCTTCTTCGCCTGAATCTAGTCAAGAGCAAGAACTCATTACGACGTATACGCCACCTGTACTGTCATATCACATCATTTATTATTTTTTGTGATTTTTCAAAACACCTCTAGGCAATTTATGACATTTTGTAGTGTCACAACACGAACAACCGATGACGTAATACTGTCCGTGAACGTGTTAATAGTTAAGTAACCGATCTCATACATTCGTTTGTGGAAATAATCAGCTTGCATAGCCTTAAGTTAACATAGGTATCGTTATACTGGCCTGTGGACATACACGATGAACATAGATAAGCCTTCCCTAGTGAGTGTCATCATACCTTGTCCTAAAGGTGATCTTATGCTGAGATTTATAAAGGATGCTCTGACTTAGATTGGACTCAAAATAAGATTTAAAACGAGACACAATAATGCTCAGACATAAATCTGTCTTGTTGTATCTCTGTCTTGAGTCTGAGCAGAGTGAGAGTCCAGTCCATAGATTTCAGGCTTATTGAAGTAATGTTAGTTCACATAGCTAAGACAGTAGTGTGAGTTGAAATATTGAAGTATGAACATTTAAATGAAAATGTACTTTATTGTACAAACAGGATCTTACATATATATCATGTAAAAATAGAATAATAACTAGCCTATAATTTAGCCTTCCTCATCCAGCTACTTTTCTCTAACCCCCTCTACTATAGAATGGGATATAGCTACTGAGACTACCAATCTTTGTATGGTACTGCTGCTGCTGTAATAAATAACATGTTTTCCAGTATAAGAAAAAATTTTAGACTTTAGATACCAAGTGTTAGATATGAGAATATTTTACCACATATCCAAACATTATCCTTAGAATGTACTCGTAGATGTCCATAGTACTTCTTCGCGTTATCAAAACGCTTTCGGCATATCTCACAGTGCAACGTCGTCGGTCCATTTAAATCTGGCTCCTCCAAAGGGCCATCGGCAGTCAAGAACTGTGCAAGGACATCGTCCGAGCTCAGTAACCCACTCTGGGAGGATAACTCGTTTTGAAATTCATAATCACAATCTAGCGCCTTTCTATTGAACACGAGATCTGATGTTTCAGAATCAACGAACTGAAAAGTTAGTATATACAAATTAGTTTTAAGGAGTTCAGTGGATTGTAAAACACGAAAATAAGTGTAAGCAATGACTTCTAGTACTTACGGGCAAACTAAAAAAAGACATATTTGGTTCCATTTCGTCACCAATTTGCCTCGAAATTACTTTAAAATTGTAAATTAAACGTGAAACTAAGAAATAAAAAATATATGCCTAATTTTTAGATAGATTGGATTTGTCAATAAAATCACAGAATCAGCTAAAGCTGAGGGCTGAGTGCTCTGTGGTCACAGATTACTATAGATAAGTACTAGATACTCTGTGGTGCTGACAGCTCACAGCTCATACCACTGACCTCTATCGACGTTCATTCAAATTGGCTTTTAATTTTTTGTTGAACTACAGGATAGGTAGGTACTTGGTAGGTAGATACCTATTCAACTAAAATTGAACCGTCTGAACCGGTCTGAACCTGCTATTATGGACGTCAAAAATTTTAACAAAACGTCATTTTGACTCAAAGACGTTTTGACTTTTGAAATTTTAGATTTCGGAAATCTTGAATTGTGTTGAATTGAGTCTTCGAAAATCATGCGAATTCGAAATTATTTTTACTTTTGAAAAGGGAACCAAAATCATGTGCATTGTTTTTATTTATATAGGAGCAAATGATACTGAAAGTGACTATAGTCTAACGGCGCATTAGTACCGGCAGTGTTTTTAAAAGGAGTGACGTCAGCATGGCTGACGTCGCTATTTCCTAATTCAGTAGGATCACACATATTACAAATGATAAAACATTATGCAATTACACTTTTTATTATTATAATTATTATAAATCACATAAAATGAATAAAATGAAGTTTTAATAAAATGGATAGTAAAACTAACAAAATGACTAGTAAAACTAATAATTAAAAATAATTAAATTACTCACAAGATTTCTGCACTTGTTCACTAGTTGATTATTTTTCCAAAACTGAATTCATAAGTAACCTTTTGTCTTAAGAAGGTTCGCAATATGGAGGTAGGTTTCCCGCGCAAACGACACCTCATGCTTTCAGTTTTTCTGTTGTGGCCACATTGATTTATCAATGTGACCACCGATCAACATTACGTCGGCTAAACGAAAACAATCTTTAAACAATTACATTCAACTAAATAAATGTGAAAACCTTATAAAAAGGTTTATAAATCAGAGTCTAATTTACAATATTAGTTTTTAAGCAAATATTCTAAAACAAAATCATTATGAAGTTACGTCGGAAAAATAGTTTCAACAAATATTCTCTAAAGAAATTACATTGAACTAAATAAATGTAAAAACATTTTAACTATGTTTATAAATTCGAATCTATAATTTACAACTAGTTTTTAAACGAATCTTTACAATTTAAATAATTATGAGGCATAGTATGTTGACATTGTCGATAAAAAACAGTCACTAGTTACATCGAACTAAATAAATGAGAAAACGTCTTAACTATGTTTATAAATTCAAATCTAAAATTTACAATTAGTTTTTAAGCAAATCTTTTTAATTGAAATAATTATGAAACATAGTTTGTTGACATTGTCAATAACACAACGTTGTCGAAACAATCACTTATCTTTTAGATGAATTAATTTAAACTTCTTCCTTAAAATCAACATTCTAAGATTACTTTTAAATAAAATGAATTTTCAAAGATCTTTTAACTAATTTCTAGCGTTAAAATTACATCATCATCTCCAGTATTTCTGTCGATAGCAGCCATGCGTCGACACGGCCATTTTGCGAGACGGTGCGCGCTCTGCACCTGTCGCGGTTCTGAAAGAGAAGAATTTTTCTCTGAGCTAGGTATCCGTTCATAGGTACACTAGCTGATAATTTGGTTCATGTAGTTATTATTGCTCTCTCAAGCAATGTAAGATTTGATTATAGTCTAGATAAGATTAAGATGTTTATTCCACTTTGTTTATAACAACTTTTCATTTGTAATTGCTACACGCAACCAAATTATCAGTAAAATTTTGTTCCATATTTATGGGAGATTTGAAACTTTTTATGAGATGGTTAAACACATCATGCAATAATAAAATGAATATTAATGGAAACTACATAGAAAGTGATTGCTGTACATAGGATAGTGAGCGAAAATTTTTGTTTTAATAAATGCTGAGGCACTCCACGTACCTTCGCATAAAAGATTTTTTTTTTTTTTTTTTTTAATTTTTTTTTTTTTTTTTTTTTTTTTAATGAATGCTAAGGCACTCCGCGTACCCTCGCATAAATGATTATTTTAAATAAATGCTAAGGCACTCCACGTACCGTCGCATAATGATGTAGGTTCTCGTAGACGGGAATGTTGCTGTGGTCATGAGCGGTCTCGTACGCCGTGGTCCACAGAGGCTCTAAAGGATTAGGAACAAGGTCGATGCTGGGGTCTAGGCCTTATTTTTATGACCGTGGTCCCCAGAGGCCCTGAAATAAAGTGTTAGTTTCCTATGTTCTCGTAGACAAGGATGTTGCTGTGGTCATGAGCGGTCTCGTACGCCGTGGTCCACAGAGGCTCTAAAGGAAATGGGAGCAGGGTCGGTGCTGGGGTCTAGGCCTTATTTTTATGACCGTGGTCCCCAGAGGCCCTGTAAGTATTAGTTAAATTTCACTGAATAAAGCTCACTCAGAAATTGATGCTGTGGTCATGAGCGGTCTTGTACGCCGTGGTCCACAGGGGTCCTAAGGATATGGGAAGGACGTAGCTGGGGTCTAGGCCTTATTTTTATGACCGTGGTCCCCAGTGGCTCTGAAAAGTCTTAAAAATGGGAAAGGAACATAAGGAACAAAGGATTTGTACAGTCTTATTATTCTAATGTCTCATTGTAGGCTTACATGTACACCATGCATATTTGAATTTCAAGTAATATTAGAAAGTGTGTGAAAATTCACACGAACCCACATTGGAGCGGCGTGATGTGTCTATGCCCTAAAACCCTCTCATGACAGGTAGCCTTGTGCCGAGTAGCGGGACATTAATGGGCATAACAATGATGATATGATAATGAGGTATGAAAGTTAATAATATAATGAACTCACAGGTTTTGTGACCTTGTGACGTAGAAGGCCTCAGCTCAGCAGGTAGACAGGATACGCTGACCTCGTCGCTCGGCTGGTGTGTCGGTTGCTGCTGTTGGTTGTCATCATCCGTCCCAGTCGACACGGGCACCTGCTCACCAGGCTGCGGCGCTCTACGTAGCTGGTCATGAGCCACCTTACGCGGTCGACCTCTGCCATTTACTCGTTTCACCATGTAACAGTCGTTGTCCAAGACTCTGTAAATCTCATAGGCTTCCCGATACTTGAGATCCAGTGAAGTTTGATTGCTTACATTATTTTTTTATTCGAACATAATCTCCGCGCTGAAACTGACGTACGCTTTGTTTTTATTAAAACGTGGTTTCTCATGTAGAGCCGAATCAGTCAATTTTTGCTGTACATGCTGCTCAAGCAAATCAAAGTTTACCAATATCAATCTTAACAATTCTGGTGGAACGCAATGCTGACGATGTGTCAGTAGGATGAGTGGCGCAACACCAGTTACCCGATGTGGAGTGCAGTTAAATGCAAGTTGTAATGCTTCCAATGCAGTCTGCCAGTTTTCGGTGTTATAATTTTAAATCATAATTAGTGCGTTTTTCAATGTGCTCATAACTCGCTCTACCTGTCCATTCGCTCGGCTTGTTCCTGGAGCTATTGAATGCAAATTGATACCAAAACGATCACAGTAGACTTTGAATTCGCCAAGGAATTCTCCGCCTCCGTCAACCATTACTTGGATTGATGTTCCAAAGAGGCGTACCACTCGTTTCAATGCTGCAAAGCTGCTGCATTGGCTCTTGTCTGTCGAGTAGTTAAGAAGGACGTACTTAGCATAAGCAACTGGATGATGATGATGGATGATGCCGTTCGCCAATGATTTCAATCTGCACCGCTCCGTAGCCCAGGCTGCTAGCATCAGTGTAAAGTTCAATCGAAGATTCTTCCTGAAATAGAGCAAGGGTAGGCGCAGTAGACAACAGTTGAATAATGCGGTTTCTGGCCTTTTCGTGTCTCTAGTTCCATTCCCATTTAGCATCCTTTTTTTTTTTTTTTTTTTAATTAATAAAGTGGAAACGTAACGAGGGAAAAATTGGGAATGAAACGTCTGAAATACCCGGCAAGGCCATTAAATTGTCTAACTTATTTCACTGTTTTCGGAGCAGGTGCTTTCGTTAAAGCCTCCACTTTTCCTGGGCTCAGACTAACCTGTCCATCTGACATAATGTTACCCAGATAATCAATGGAGCGTTTAAAGAAAGCAGTCTTCTCCACATTAATTGAAAACCCCGCTTCTTGTAGAGCAATGAGTATACGCTCTATAAACTTATTCGGATCTTTAAAACGTATTTCGAGTGTATTAACGCGTGTGCAAGAATAGCCGCGGATAAATAAATGTTGATATTGGTTAAGTAATCTTTTCAATTCAATCAAGTCAATTCAATTAAGTATATTCAATCAAGTCAATTCAAGTCAATTTGGTCACTATTTGTTAAATCACAGTCCAATGTATTAAATTTTTCATTTTGTGATCGCATGTGATAGCCCAGCGGTAGCCGAACTAACTTAGCGCCATGCTAATTTACGAGAACGGTAAGGTTTGTATTTTCGACGAGGTTCGTACCAATCAAAATTTTTGCACACATTTCATAGTCTGGTACAACATGGAACTGAAGTTCTATTCTTAAACCATCGATAACACAAACCGTCGTCAATGTTGTTAGTGATACCACTGTAAATTGCCCAATGCCCTTCAAATATTTAATTACATTTTTATTTATTTCAATGAACATTCTGCCCCACTATCAAAAACGTCAGGTAGTCTCAGATCTCCCACCATAATCTGCATAGAAGTTAATTTAGATGTTTGAGACTACCGCACGTTCCCGTTTGAAGCATTTGTCATAGGTGTGCCCTGGCTTGGAGCAGAATGTGCATGTAGGTTTATCGACATTTTGAGGCAATGTTTTATTCTCAGGATTACGCGGTGAATTTTCTGGTTTATTAAATCGGCACTGTTGAGTTTCGTGATTAGATCGTTTACAGATTTCGCAATAAAGTGACGATTTGTCAGAAAATTTTAATCGTTTAGTACCGTGCTGTTCACTGGATGTACCCGGGTTAGGACGCTTAGAACGCCTTATAGTCGAGGCAACTGAAATCAGTTCCGGAACTGAGGTAGCCCGGGCATTTAATAATTCAATTCTCAGCCGTTCATCCCCAATACATCCAATCACAGCTTCAACTGCGTCATCATTTGATAATTTATCTTTAGTTATACGACGCCATAGTACCCATGCCTGCGACAGGAATTGGGCAATGTCCTTTGTATTATCATAATTATGTTCTCTAAAGCGAATAATGTCTCGGGAATACCTATTCTCTGGTTCAAACGTTGTAATTAGGACATCACGTAATTCCTGCCACGTGTTAGTGGATATAAGCCAGGTGTCAACCCATAACCTTGCACGGCCTTTAAGCAAACTTCCAACTTTCATTCGAATATCATAGTCGCTTAGCTTATACGTATCTACGGCGGTAGTTATGTGTTGGCACCATTCACGTATGCCTATATTACTATCCGGATCGTATGATGGCAAAAATACATCATTAATTTTAACTTTAGAATCAGATTGAGTTACGATACGATCGGACACGTGTTTCATCATCTGTAACATTTGTGTGAAAAACTCTGTCGGTACACCATTAACAGAAGCATTGGTCTCAATCTCATGTAAGCCAGGATTTCCGGCAGAAGTGGGTGCTGATCCCACTTCTGATAACGGCGCATTAGTACCGGCAGTGTTTTTAAAAGGAGTGACGTCAGCATGGCTGACGTCGCTATTTCCTAATTCAGTAGGATCACACATATTACAAATGATAAAACATTATGCAATTACACTTTTTATTATTATAATTATTATAAATCACATAAAATGAATAAAATGAAGTTTTAATAAAATGGATAGTAAAACTAACAAAATGACTAGTAAAACTAATAATTAAAAATAATTAAATTACTCACAAGATTTCTGCACTTGTTCACTAGTTGATTATTTTTCCAAAACTGAATTCATAAGTAACCTTTTGTCTTAAGAAGGTTCGCAATATGGAGGTAGGTTTCCCGCGCAAACGACACCTCATGCTTTCAGTTTTTCTGTTGTGGCCACATTGATTTATCAATGTGACCACCGATCAACATTACGTCGGCTAAACGAAAACAATCTTTAAACAATTACATTCAACTAAATAAATGTGAAAACCTTATAAAAAGGTTTATAAATCAGAGTCTAATTTACAATATTAGTTTTTAAGCAAATATTCTAAAACAAAATCATTATGAAGTTACGTCGGAAAAATAGTTTCAACAAATATTCTCTAAAGAAATTACATTGAACTAAATAAATGTAAAAACATTTTAACTATGTTTATAAATTCGAATCTATAATTTACAACTAGTTTTTAAACGAATCTTTACAATTTAAATAATTATGAGGCATAGTATGTTGACATTGTCGATAAAAAACAGTCACTAGTTACATCGAACTAAATAAATGAGAAAACGTCTTAACTATGTTTATAAATTCAAATCTAAAATTTACAATTAGTTTTTAAGCAAATCTTTTTAATTGAAATAATTATGAAACATAGTTTGTTGACATTGTCAATAACACAACGTTGTCGAAACAATCACTTATCTTTTAGATGAATTAATTTAAACTTCTTCCTTAAAATCAACATTCTAAGATTACTTTTAAATAAAATGAATTTTCAAAGATCTTTTAACTAATTTCTAGCGTTAAAATTACATCATCATCTCCAGTATTTCTGTCGATAGCAGCCATGCGTCGACAAGTCTAATTTTAATTTCAAACAGAGATGAACACTTTGAGCGGCCCGCGCAAAGTATGTCTGCTTGGATTGAGGATTCTACTGTATATGGAGGTATTTCGTTTTGGTTTTAATTTTTTGTGTATTCTCATAGACTCATAAATTGAAACGACGCCTTACCTTTCCAATGTACCGTATGTAGACACCTAGATCAGTTTTTCTTTTTTTTAGGCAAGGACTTAGAACCAGGTTGTGAAGGAGGTACTTGGCTGGCTGTAGCGCCAATTCGCAAAAAGCTTGGTTTACTGCTTAATTTACCAGGAGTGAAAAAAGACAATGCCAAAAGTGGGTACAATTCCTTTTAATTATAGAAGAGTGCAATCAAATTTTAATTCTACCTTCCTAGTTACCTATTCCGATTGGGGTTAAGTATGGTCACTACCAGCATCCAAAATTTAAATATTAAAGGCTGAAAACTTAATCTAGATTATATTCTCACTTTAACACTGATATTATATTTGCAGGCAGAGGTAGAATTGTATCAGATTATGTAAGGAGTGAAATGTCTTTGACCAACTATGTTGAGTTTATTCATGAGTATGCCTTGCAATGTAATGAATTTATATTTCTGTCTGTTGATTTTGGGTAAGTGTAGTATTGATTATAAAGTTTTGTTACAAATGTAAATAAAACTACATAAAGTTGTAATAATTTATGTGTGAATGAATACTAATGTAAGTAATGTATCATACAAAAATCACTAGGCTGATTGAAAATGAAACATTCAGTTAAAACCATTAAACTTCAAAAGCGAAGTGTTTAAACACTGTTTAATGCAAAAGTTTCAACTCAGTTTTGTGTTGTTGAGATTCATTCTGTCTCACCTATCAAAATTAAAGTATCAAAAACTTTTTTTAGGAATTCAACACCCAAAATAAAGACATACACCAATGCAACTGACCAAGTTAACAATTGGTCTGACACATACTTAGGATTCAGTAATTCTCTCCCTGACAAACCCTTGAAGAAAAGTGAAGCTGGCAGGAATTATCTTAAAGATATTTGCAGTAGACTAAACAAAATAAAGGATAAAGCACAACTTATTGAGGAACTTACTTGTCTTCTGAAAAACAAAGAAAGGTTTTTTTTTGGAAATTGTCTTTTTGGAATTTTACTTATAAATGTTTATGTTATACTGGGCTGAATTAATTATGTACAACACTTTTCAGACATTTACCAGATAAGCAGTTAGAGAGCAGACAACCAAATCTTTATAAGGAATTAAGTTCAATTTTTGTTCATATCCCAAAAGGGAAATATGGGACAAGGTATAAAAAATTTGTATTTACTTACCTGTATTAAAATTTGCAATAGACAATATTTTGTGTATGTGAATTTTGTTTATTAGTGATCAAAGGTATTGATGCATTTTTTATCTTTCAGGGCACATACCATTATGCTTCTAAGCAAATCAGGGCATATAGATTTGATTGAAATAAGTTTGAGGTCACCTATTGATGATGAAAATCCTCAATGGGAAAAAAGTGAATTTCAAATTGACCTTTTATAAATCTAGTCTTTTAAACGTAACTTATATTTATTTCATGTAAGCCAACCAGTGGCCTTTATGACAAGGAAAGACTACCACTGATACGAAAAGTAGACTGGTATGTTAGTGTAAAGATATAGTAACCCTTGTTAGTATTATAATATGATTTATATACAAATGTTACAAATGAAAAATATATAAATGTTAAATAAATTTTATTACAGTTATTATTAGTTTGGTTTTGTACTCCAATTCTCCACTGTAAACATTTCTGGAACTTTAAAATCTTTGTTATGTTCCAAAACACAAGCTAAAAACTTGGGTACATTCAAAATTGTACCTGATAAAATATGTGGGAATTTAGTTTGCTTTTCTTCAGTGTATGTAAACATTAGCCTTTTGCTAATAAAGTCTCCGCTCAAAGAGATATTTCCAATTTGAACATAATCTTTCAGTGAGCTAGAGTACATTTCTATAGCCACCCTTAATGATTCCCACATATTTAATTGATTAGCTGGAACCAAACTCAAACGAAAATGGAATCCAAGTTGAGAGTATAAATCTTTAGTTATGGTAATGACACTATCCAATATCCCATCAAGCTCTGCACTGTTCTTTGTAGCTATAAACATTTCAACAACAGAACTTTGACTCACATGAAATAGACTATCTTCTTCTGCAGGGGAGGGTACATACTGCCTTCCTATTGTAAAATATTTAAGTGGCAAAACTTTATTATATAACACATTTTTAGTGTGATATGCAAAAAATGAATACAAGGAACCAGCTCCTGTTAAATGTAATCTGCTATCTGAATTACTTTCAGTGTCTTCATTATGATGTAATATAAATGTCGAATCAGGATTGGTGTGATCTGCACCACACCCTTCTACTACCAAGCTTTTAACAAAGTCTGTATTGGAAAACTGTATAAAGTTTTTTTGTTTTAATATTTTACTGAAATGAAACTTTGCTCCCAGTTCAAATACAGCTGCATCACCTAGTAGGTAATAGTTCTCATTTTTAGTAAATTGTAATAAGTTTTGATCTCTGCCAGTTCTTAAATGATTTCCAGTATTGGAAGGCCTTGAACCATATTGAAAAAGTATATTCCTGTCTTTGTCTGGAGTTAGATGATGTAGTGTGTTGGGTAGTTTTAGTGATTCCACTACAGCCATTTCTTCAGCCGACCATAGAGGTACCTTAAGTTTTTTTATGTTTTCTTTTAGCAGAGCTACTTGTATTTTTAACTTTTCAACACTATCACATTTTTTCCCTTCTTTCAAAAGGTTTCCCAACTCTGTAGAGACTTCTAATTTCTTCTTATCTAATTCTATTTTTCTAGTTTTCAATTCTTCATACACAGACCAAAGGTTTTCTAGTTTGTCAAGATTAATTTCTTTTGCCTGTCTTTTACATAATTCACTCTTTAAGACATCTTTCTGTAGTATACGCTCAGGAAAATCTATATGTGGTATTACATAAACAAAATTATCAGATGCTTTTGGACCATTTATGAAGAGAGCTGAAGACCGTTTTAGTATCTTAAAAAGACATGATTTTCTCATTAAGATATAATAAGTTTTATGAAGCATTTTCGTCTGTTTTCTTCCTCTTGTTTATGTTATCTTCTAAAATCTCATCATCTCTGTCAGTAATGTCCTGATTATCACTATTTTGAGTGACAATTTTTCGCTTAGTGGGAAGCTTGAAGTTACCAAGGCCAGCAGCACGTTGTGAATCTTCTATACTGTAAGGTTCCAACTCTAGAGCCTTTAACCTCCTCTTATGAACTTTAGTTTTGAAGTGTTCTGTCAAAGCTCTTTCCTCAATGAAATAGCGGGCACAGTGAAGGCAGTAGTGTTGTGCAGCACCCGGAACATCCAAATTTACGTCCTGATTTAGCAATTTCTCCGCATTTTCTAAAAAAAGACAATTTGATACACAATCTTAACCTATAAATACAATGTGATCACACTACATAAACTGTGTGGCTTACCTTCTTTTAGATCCACATCAATTTCGTCAAGATCTTTCTTTCTATTACGCACACGCCACCGCTTTTTCAAATGAGTATCACCAACATGGTATTTTTTACGTTTGTATGGCATAATATATTTCACAAGGAATATAATTTGAGGTTAGAAAAACAAGGCAAAATCAAAATGACAGATGACGATTGACGTATAATGACATGAACTTAAGTGCGTGATACACATGCTAGTTATAAAGCCAGAAAGTTAAAACAACAACAACAACACGTCATGCTAGTTATTACTCCTTTGCTCCTTACTCTTATATGTTGTGTATTACTCGCACAAAAGCATGCCAGTTACAAGCAAAACCGAGCTACCTACTCGCATGTGTATCGAGGTTCTGCCAGTAACTCACGTGCCAGTACCCAAGAGAATATAATCACTCCGTTTTAGCCAGTACAAATGAGAACAAAGGATACGAGTAGATCGCAAGATTTTTCGCATCGCAAGGTTTGATTTTTCTGTGATTTTTCTCCTTGAGGGAAAGTGGGACGGGAGATTTGAATTGCCTGTTACAAGGACATGAAACAGATCGTAACGTGGTAACGTGTTGTTTCACAACTCTCAACTATCTGCGAAGATCTTTTCATTTTTGTGCTTGTTTTTGTTATTTTTTGCCTAACATAATTGCGAGTTGTATTGTAATACTATTTATTTCTTCATAAATGTTCATTATGTGAACTTTTAGAAACGTTAAGTAGGTACGTAGAAGTTTAGAAACTGGCATATCATTCACTAGCAAGTACCTATATCACGCGCTGACATTCTGCCAGTAGGTACCTGGCATGCCAGCTTACCCGCACCTAGCATGTGTATCACGCGCTATATGAAGTGCGATCGTTACACACATTTGATGCAATCATTTTAACAAAATATTAAACATTGCCGGGAATCGAACCCCGAGGCCTGCTATTTGTAAGGCACTCGCCGCTGTGGCAGGCGTCATCCTTAAGACCAGACTAAAAAAAATGTCGAAATCGCTTATTTGGAAGAGTACCGATTTTAAGAATTTTTATCGTATACATCCCGTTTGAATCCTATCGTTACGCAGGATAAAAATATTTTTTTAATCCATAATATAAGTTGCATT
The DNA here is from genome assembly GCA_933228805.2 of Hipparchia semele. Classification (NCBI taxonomy): domain Eukaryota; kingdom Metazoa; phylum Arthropoda; class Insecta; order Lepidoptera; family Nymphalidae; genus Hipparchia; species Hipparchia semele. The sequence goes on from OW121719.1 coordinate 3,601,291, forward strand.
TATGCCTATGTTCCATTCTATTAATGTATATCGCGTTAAATCTTTCTCGGTCAATAGTGCTCATGTCATTGTGGTCATGAATGCAGTTTACAAAGGCCAGCCCTTTATTAAAAAAAAATCTACATTTAGCCATTTTTAAGGGGTTTTACAAAAAATAAAATTGTATTCTTAGAATCTTTTGTGCAACTACATAGGATGTAGGATGATCCAAATAAAAATCAATAACTTCATTTATTAATATAATATAATCTTACTATAATAATTCAGGAAAAATAGTATCATACACGAATAAATACAATACTAATAATTTTCAGTTTATATGAACTTTTGCAGTATTTACTCTATATTTAAATAACACGTTTATCAACAATAATAATAATTTATGTATTGTGTTTAGCAGACATATCCTTTACCACTTTGTTTAACATAAAATATCTTCATACCAGAGGCTGCAAAAATATTGCTGGAAAACATAGGTATTGTACAAAGTAACTACTGCAACTGCCTTTAAGAAATTATAAACAATAATGTTAGTGACAGGAATGATTTAAATGATGTTTATAACAATTACATAATGGTCATAAATAATAATTAATTATTATTCAAATATGTATACTCCATACCCATGATGTTACAGTGTAACAGTATGTGGAGTATACAAATTATTATTATTAATGTAACGGCATATTTGGAGACAATGTAAAAAAGAAACTATAATCTCTATAAAAAAATATTTGATAGGTTAATAACAAAAGGCTCCAGAGGCCGCCCTGGTTCAACTATAAGTAATAATCTTAAGTATTATCTAGTGAAGGCATACCAAGGTGTGAAAAATGATGCAACGCAAGCAACACGCGTGCCATACAATCTTCGCACACGCTCACAAACAAAAATTATCCAAAATAATAACATCATAGTGCTACATCCGCCTAAACTAAATCTAATCATAACTACATGATCTTATTACTGTTACTTTACTTTCCGTTTATCAGGAGTTTGCTTCTGTAAGTAATAATTTCACCTCCCAATCATCTACTTTGCAATCCTTATATACATATAACAATATTTATTTTCAAATGTTAATATATTTTTGTAAATCTTGATGTTTTCATGCTCTATATGTGAATATACCACAATAATACCAAATAAATTATTGCACTATTGACGGAATCTCTAATTATGTCAATAAAGCCTTAGCACTGGTTATAATGAATTCAATATAAAACATCTGAACAAGTTTTAATTTAATTTAATATTTCAATAAAGTATCAACCATTGAACAATATTATGTATTTGAATATTAATTTTCACTTATTAACTTTTTTTTTTAAGTATGTTATAATTTAAATAGCTAATAAGTAACCGGACATGAACGTCGCGTGAAACAATCAATATGTATATACAGGTTTTAATATTATAGTAATCTATGCACCTATATAGTGGTTTGTCTAAGCTCCGATGACAACAAGAACATTTGGATTCAGCTGCCTAACAAACAGTAGAGGCATACTTTACAAGCAGAACTTGCAACATTTGCAACACCTCGTACAACGCCATGCATTTCAATCAAATCAAATTGTGATGTTGTATCCATAACGTAAGATGTTGTCAAATAGTGGCATTGTGTGCATTGCAATTGACCAGGCCACAGACTTGCTAATTGTTGATACATTATACGCACTTATGTTATTTAATAAATAATGTTATTAATAATTTCATGAGTCATGGTGGTCTAAAAGCACATGGCATGCAAGTAGCCGCATTTTTTATCAGTTCTAATTCTTCATTAGTACTAACAACTTTTTTCTCTCTAATAATTTAGTAAGTGATTCTGCAAAATTAAAGTAAGATCCAAAAATTTTAAAGAATTGGATGAGTTGAAAATTGATTGAAGAATGAATTTAGTCACTCCATAAATAACTCTATGTAATGAAATAAGCTATTTGTTAGAGATTCAATCTACTAGTAATAATATTAAATTATGTAGGTTTTTAATTTCAGTACATAATTTATTAAGCAGCCTTTATCAAGTGATGGTGATTGAATCCCTACAAATAATATTGAAAAACTATGTATACATTGAAATCACTACGTTGAATGTTATTTAGTATATATTTTGAGAGCTATTATAGAAATTTTAAACAGTTTTGTACAGTCCGACACTACCATTTAACTACATTGGTGGACCCAACCATTGGCTGTATCAAAATTCTCTTAACATCTTTGACTAACTCAATATTCTTGTCTCCATTAGGCCATCTTGAATTTTATCAATCGAAAATGTAAAGAGAATATTGTATCAAAGGCGTTATATGAGCAGATGTGACTATATCAAACAAAATTAAGTATCATTTAGTTACAGGGTTGGGTCAGTCCAGTGCAGACTGCATTATTATCATATTCAAATGTCCTTCTAACTTCACCATACTAAAAAACGTAATATTGGCAGCACAATGAATTTTGTAAGTGAAGTGACAGAAGTTTTAGGACAGGGCTACACAATTAATTTTTTTGTGTCATTTCTGATAGATACAAGTGTATTTTGGTGCCAGGACAATTGTTCAATTTGTGCAAGGCCTCTTAACGGCATTGGTATTTTGGCCATTATGATTATCGGTAATGATGGGTTCGTTTCATCCCGAGTGTCGGTTGTAAAGTGGACTTAGTATAACTTTAACAGTTAACAAACGTGACCCCTTAGTTGCACTAATCGAAGAAATTTTGCCTTATGACCGTAAGTCATCCATAATAAAAGACCATCCACGTTTATTAACTTAAGAATTATACAAAAGGCCTATAGACAAAGCACAAAACGGCAGGTATGAACGCACATACATATCGTAATACAAGGAAGCATATTAAACGCGTTGTTACGCTGGTGCACTCTTGGCGGAAGTTTGAGCACACGCCTTCATACAGTTCCTTGTACAGTACATTTTTTTATTATCATAGTATTTAAAAGCTAGTAGGCACGGCGTCGAACCTCCCGCTAACTTCACTCACAAAATAATGTGTAATAAATGTTGGTAACAATGTTGTGACTGAAGTTTGCTCAAGGTGCAGTAATACACTTTTTTAGGTGCAGTATACAACAAAGCGGAGATGGATGGAGATGAGATACGTAGCGGAAAGTTATGTACTGGCTAGCGCGGAGTTAAGCTGTTCGCGCGCTCACTAGCATCTTTCGTCTCCACTGTGTTCGCCTCAAAGAAGAATTATTCATAATGTTCTTTTAGCTTGAACTGTGTCCACAGCTGAGTATAGAGAAGTTTTAATAACTATTTTATGAAACATCCCTCCCTCTGTCTGTTCCCACTTTGGTGGATATTACTTAGCATTTGAATATGGTAATATAAGCCGCGGCGGCGCTGTTAGGTGTTGGTTAGTGTCGTACGTTCAGAAGTGGTAGTTGGCCATGGCCCGCCATTGCGGGGCGGCGGGTCCCTACATGCCGTAGCCGTGGTAGGGCGCGGGCGAGGGCGCCTGCGCCGCGTACGCGTACGGCGACGACGCCTGCGCAGCGACGGGCACGTACGGCATCGAGGGTCCTGTCACACCAAAAAAACATCCTATTGAGAACCCCCTTTTTATATATTTTCCAATTTTTTTTTTTTAAATATCTTATAGCAATGCTGAACTTGACTAATATTCCCTCTAAATCCCCTCATTCAAATAAGCGGAAAGCTTGTGCAAGGACAGGGTAAACAATAGTGAAATGGGTGGGGATTGAACTACTGTCCAGTTTTCAGTCTGCACCTTTAAGATTGGTTCGACAGGGAATATATGCAAGTGCAATTTATGCCACTTGTATATACCCTGATAAATCACTATCAAAACAATAAAACTGAATAAAAAATTTTGAAGCTTCACTGTGGAAGCACTGTATACTTAGCTTAGTTTTATTACTTATTGTAAAATTAGTTTATTTTATTTTTTGAAAAGAGCAACTGCTGAGTTTCTTGCCGGTTCTTCTCAGCAGAATCTGCATTCCGAACCGGTGGTAGATTTTGTGACGTATCATAAGTGCTAAAGGGTAGCCTACATGAAATAAATAAATTTTGAATTTTGAAAATTATTTATAAGACTGAAACCACCCATTGTACTATTGTCATGGCCACTCCTATCACAATTTTTCCACTTATTTGGAGATATTTTTTTTGTAGAATCTTTATTAACAAAAAAAAACATAATTATCTAGAACTCACCTGCAGTGAGCATGAGTTGGGGCTCCATGATCATGGCCGGCTTGGATTCCTGTTCCGCACTCTCTGTGCTACGCTTCGCATCAGCTTCCTCTAACTTCTCCACTTTAGTTGTGAGCTCGCGTACCGTCTGAAAGATGCCAGTTTTTATACTAAGAGTGGAAAATTAAATGTAGTCACTTTTTCTTCACTAAGAAACGTATCCCCTATCACATAATCTTCTTGCTGGACAATGATCTCTAGCATAGACTTCTACAGGTCTGGGTTTTCCGCCGCCTGTATCCAGCGACTTCCTGCGACTTATCTGATATCATTAGTCTACCTAGTGATCCACCAACACAGATTTTAATCACAATTTTGTAAAGGTAGGTAGAGTATGAACATAAAGTTATTACCTGAATAAGGTACGGCATAGCGAAGTCCATTATATTATGCCTCCAGGCTAATTCAATTACTACATCAGGTTTCAGAAGGTCATAACACTGAAAAAGAAATATGGATTTAAAAACATTTGAAACTAATACAATTTTTTTTTGTAATTTGAATATTATTTATTCTCATATACCTGATAAAGGCAGGCGGAGAAGCATTCAAAGTTGTTCCTCTCGAGGAACCAGTCGAGGAGCTCCTCTGCCACCTCCGGCTGCCGCGACTCTGAAGCGTATTCCATCGCGTCAGCGTACAGCGCGTCCTTCTTGCACAGCTCCACGCTCTGTTTCCATCGGTTGTTACCTGGAAATTTTATATGGGTGTCATTTTCGGTCGTCGTTTTGGGGTTGTTTCGTAGTAAAAATTAAGTCCCTTTTTAAAACCAAAATGGCCGTCGTATTTTTATTGGTTGAAGAATTTCCTCTGTACACTGAGTTAACAAAAAGAAGAAAAACAATATACTTGACACAAAAATAAACAAAGCAGAGAAAATGGGCAGCATTATCGCTAGAAAGCAATCTCTACCAGGCAACCCATAGGAAATTGAAACAAAACAGATGTGTGCTATTTCAAATTCAGGATGGATGTCGTGACGTATTTTAAGTATATTCTTAACAATTATGAATATAGACAATACTGAGTGTGTTTCCGAAAGTGAAATTTTGTTATTTTCAATTGTTTCAAGCAACTGTAAGCAACGAGACACATTGCAGTTATCAATCTACTTTTCAAAGTGGAGCTCTAAGAAACGAGAGATGAAGTGTTTACAAAAAGAATTATACATATTATTAATTTCTTCGACCATTAGTAAATAAACACTGATATTATGAGGTTTATTATTTACCTTTGTATAAGTAGGCGGCGATTCTTCTAAATTCGGTAAGTTCGTGTTTCTCTAATTGTTGCGCGAGCGCAATGGTGTCGAAGTTGTCGAATGCATCTATCGATGTTCGTAGCCCCTAGACAGACAAATACACATTTAAAAAAATATCTGAAAATTCACTAGTCTCTTTGTTATTTAATCTGCAATCGGTGAGATCGCAATCAAGGAATATCTTGTCATTGAAAAATAGGCAACTTTGTGAAACGTTGAATACTTTTGCAAAGGAGGTGGGTTGATAAGGCCCAAAATCCGCCCCTCATACACTCGAAAAAAAAAGTTCCAGATTCCGACAAATTGTAAATGTATTTATATACTTGAAGATATAAACTTTATTTTAATATAAAGTTTAGGTGATAAAAAAAATAGTAAGTTACAGAAAATATTACCCAAAAAGAGAGTGTTTCTTTTACTTTTCTTACATTTTCATACATTTTAGTCGTTTTTTAAGCTTTGATTTAATATTTTAGAATGAGGCGCTCCATGAACCAAAATAAATTAATACTCATATAAAAGCTTATAAAAAGGAGCATCATTATCAGTTACGTTTACCATGGTTCATGGAGCGCCTCATTCTAAAATATTAAATCAAAGCTTAAAAAACGACTAAAATGTATGAAAATGTAAAAGTAAAAGAAACACTCTCTTTTTGGGTAATATTTTCTGTAACTTACTATTTTTTTTATCACCTAAACTTTATATTAAAATAAAGTTTATATGTTCAAGTATATAACATTTACAATTTGTCGAAATCTGGAACTTTTTTTTTCGAGTGTATGAGGGGCGGATTTTGTTGCCTTATCAACCCACCTCCTTTACAATTTATTTTAGACTAGCCGATGTTCGCGACTTGTTTACAGGTTTTTAAAAATTCCGCCGGAACCCTCAATTTTTCCAGGATTTAAAGCCTACTTGGAGGTCAGCTACCCATACAAAAAGTCACGTTGATCCGTTGCTGCATGTTTCTTTATAGTAAAAGATGGTAAAGATGTGTATTGCAATACTAACCTGGTAGTCCTCTTCGTCTATGAGCAAGGAATTGAGAGCCTCGTTCACAGCCTTGTTGTTGAGACTCTGCACCGATCTCAGGTATGCCTTCACGAGCTGCAGGTGGCCGGCTTTGGTGAAGAACGCGACCGCTCGCGTGTGGTCCATGCGAGGCGCCAGCACAAGTAACAGGTCGTTAAGTAGGAGAGGCTTGAAGTCCAGGTAGAATTGGATTGCTTTGTAGTATAGCTCCATGTTCGCCACCTGCGAAAATTGAAGTTAATTACTATCCATGACCAAACATTCTCCACCCATCACCATATGTGAACGGTCATGTCAAATGTGAAAGGTTTAGGTCAAAGTCCACCAAACTGGCCAAGTGGGCAGTGGCAGACTTGGCATCGAACCCGGACCCTTACATACCTTAGTGATGATGTCTTTGAAGTGTCCCTCCCGCCAGGCTTCGGTGGGGTGCTGCATCATGGTGAGGGCCGCGTTGTCGTACTCCTCGTATTTGTCGTACAGGAACACTAGCTCAGACCACAGGTGGGCGTGCTCCGCTGCGCGCAGAACCTGGGTGCGAATAAATAGTTACGTGAATCCACTGCATACATATAAAAGTGAAACCTCTTTGGCGTACATATGCTCGTTAAGGCGTATTTTGAGTTTATTTTTCAGAAAACCAGCAGCTTTTTATTCAACACTAGCTGATGCCCGCTTAATCCCGGGGGACTTTGATTTTCTGTGAAAAATAGTGGCCTATTTTACTTTCCAGGTCCTAAACTATACCCATGCAAAATACCATGTCATCTGTACCTCTGTTGCAGCATGACTGAAGGACAAACCAACAAACAAACATTATTTCGCATTTATATAATTCTTAAATGTTTGAATCATAAAACAAACTATTGCAGCAATATTATACATATTAATGTAATGGGCTATTCCATACCTTTGGTATGTTGACACGCGACCAGAACAGTTCTAAGTGTTCGCGCATCTTGCCAGGCTTGTACTTGGAGTAGAGGATGGCCAGCTCTGTGAACATGCCCATGTGAGCGCGCTCCAGGCCCAGTGCGGCTTCCAGCAGGCTGATGAGCTCATCGAAGTGGCCTCGGTCCTGGAATATATATTTTAATTAATATAAAATATAGTAAATGATTGGCACAGTGCAGTATACAGTATATGCCACTGTGCTGTTCAGTAGGTTTAAAAGAACTATCTTGTCATCAGAAAGAAAGACTACTATACATTTAAATCCCAAGTTTCACTTTTGAAACAATGCCTTTTCTAAACCTTTACCAATGGTAAAATAAAAACACCAAATTTTTATTCAGAGTGGCAGTGTCAACAGTTAAGGTTACGCCAATGAGGAATCGAAAGAGAGACACCAAGATGAACAGACATCATCAAACAAGCCATATGGATAAAACACATAAATGATAATCAAAATTAAAAAACATGCAAATAAAATCTCCATGAAAGAGGATAGAGACCCTTAAAAAAAAGAACAAGCCAATATGGTGTTGCATACTGGGATGTGTGGATGTCCCTACAAGGGCGTCGTGCATCACACGAATATTATATTCCTACGTGATATCTTCAAAAAACTGTAGATGCATTAAGAGCAGAAACTCACATACTTCAACATATATTCACGTATGAACCCTCACCTGGTAGTAGTTGATGAGGTCCTCGAGTTCGTCCGCGTGCACGACGATGTGCAGGCCGCACATCTGCGCCAAGCGGAACTCGCCCGCGTCCACGCACGCGAAACACACTTCCTTCCATGTACGCGTCGAGTTCGCTTTGCGAGCGCTGTCCACCGCACCTAATAAGCAAAAATATCACTTTAAGGCTGCAAAGCTTATCTCTTCATATAAATGAAGAAGATTACTCTCAAATTAACACTTCTCAAATCAAGCTTTAATCATGTGTTAGTGTTAATGTGGTACTGGAGGAAGATGCTTAAGATTCCCTGGATTACTTTCAGGACCAACGACATGTCTAAGGCATATCTTTGACTATTTCGGACAAATTGCACTCCTTAGCCTTGGAAACTTAGAATAACTGTTGGTCACTGTCACGATGAAAGGGTAGAGGCCAAGAAGATAAAGCCCTATACGTTTGTACAATCAGGTCAGCACCACATTCAATACATTGCGATCCTCTGTAATGGGGAGGACAATGCAAAGAGAGAAAGAGTGTTCATTGAGCCATCGTCTCAATACAATGGTATGTGAGTTTTTACACATTTTCTCAATAGCCCAACGGTTAAAGGTGCAGACTGCGGACTGAAAGGTCGCAGTTCGAGCCCCACCTATTGCACTATTGTCGTACCCACTCCTAGCTCAAGCTTTTCGCTTATTTGGAGGGGAGAGGAGAATATAAGTCAAGTCCAGCTTGACTAATATTCTTTAAAAAAAATATTCAAATCTTCTGTATCGCCAATATAAAAAGAACTGCAAGCTTATGAAATTGTGGTAATAAAGATAAATATTAGAAACATTTATATGAGAAGTTACCTTGGAACTCCTTCAGATGCACCAATGTAATAGCAAGACGCGCGAAGTTGCTGACGTTATTGTACAGCAATTTGGCCGCGTTGTACATTTTGTCCTCGAAGCAGCGGTCGCCGATCTTCTGTATGTCGGCATGGTTGGGCCCCGAGATGAACTCCTCAAGGTCGGCAAGGCGGCCGGTGCGGGCGTATGCATAGATCAATTCCGATTCGATGTACGATTCGCGTGCTTTCTTTCGTGCCATCTAACAAGGGAGAGTTAGGAATTAATATACGGTTCTTTTTGTGAAGTAAATTCAAGTACTTCAAGTCTTTGAGTCTTGACCTCAATAGTTGCTGAAAATGTATGTATCATTGCACAATATTTCTTTCTTATTGATTTGTCAAAATATACTATTTACTCAAAGAATAAGCAGTTTTTTTATATAGTTATATAATGTCAAATAAAATTGCAGTGAAGCACATCCTCAATTTAGTCAAACGGTCCACTGTTCTTGTTGCCCCAGGAGCTTTGGGCCAAGTAAGCTCCAGAGCATAGATTGCAGCCCCTTTCCCTTAAATGACGATTAATTTTGCGCACGATTACCTTGACTTCTTCACCAAAATAATCATTTTTAACTCCAGAGGTACAAAAAAAGTAACTCAGTTGTCTTTATTAAGCCCAATTATTGTTATAGTATGTTTATTTCACGAAGTTACGGGCACTTTACTTATGGTTACGCAGTGTACATGCACATTGCGTAATGGAAGCGGTCAGGCGCGAGCAAGACTTCGCTCAGATTTATATATGGAATATTTTGAGGCAAGGAGGAGTTATGGAATCACCTGGTTCAGAATGATTTGCCGCTCCGTTGGTATTGGCGGGAAGTGTACCTCTGCGCTCCTTGTCGTATACTCCACGAATATTATGATTGTTGATGATTCGACGGGTTAAATCGACCGGAATCGTCTTGCGACTTGGCTCGCGCGTATAACTCGCGTATACTTATAACTTTTCTCGCACTCGACGGGATAATCGTCCGGAGCGCGTACGCGCCGTGTTCACGCACAGAAACGGAAGTGTCTTCGCTGTCTTCTCTCGATGACAGGTGACAGGAGGGGGAGGGGAAAGGATGCGTTCAGAAATGTTAGAACTGGTGCATTCAAAATTACAATTTAGATTTATCATACCGCCCCCCAAAGAGCGCCTAAGCTCTTTGATAAAGAATACTAAACAGACATAAATGATTTGTTAAAAATAAAAATAAAAGTGACAATTTAAGTTAAGATACAAAAAAATAAAAAATGGGTTTAAAGAAAAAATAACTGGTTTAAAATACGCCACGCTAATCCGAAATAGGCAGCAGGGGACATATTTTAACAACAGGCCTCAACAAAGTGCCGGTAGAAGTTTTTAGTTCTACGACTCGAACCGTGCCGTCAGAGCCAGGGCAAACACGCAGAATACGAGCCCTTTTCCAATGAAGCGGTGGCAAATTTGGGTCTTTAATCAATACTAGATCTCCAATTTGAAAGTTAGGGACTTTGCTCTGCCATTTAGGGCGTTGTTGCAACGTGTGGAGATACTCAGCTTGCCAACGCCGCCAAAAGTGCTGCGTCATTTGACGGAGCATATGCCATCTGGTTAAACGGTTGGGGTTTTCTTTCTCCAAATCCTCTTCAGGGAGTGCCAAAAGGGGCTGACCAATGAGAAAATGACCGGGCGTTAGAACTTCTAGATCATTTGGATCATTTGTTAACGGGCATAACGGCCGCGAATTTAGAACTGCTTCTACCTTTGTAAAGACTGTGGCCAATTCTTCGAAAAAAAGTGCACGTTCGCCGATAATGCGAGCGATGATTGTTTTTGCGGATTTGACCGCATTTTCCCACAAACCACCCATGTGAGGGCTTGAAGGAGGATTGAAATGCCAGTTTATTTGATGACGAGCCAGGGATTGCTTGATTTGGTCATTTGAATTTTTGAGCTGGCTAACGACGTCTTTAAGATAATTATTCGTGCCGATGAAATTGGTCCCGCAATCACTAAAAATGTCGCTGGGAAAACCACGACGACTGACAAAGCGATCGAGACACGCCAAAAATGCCATGGTGGACAACTCAGAGGCTATTTCCAAATGGACACATTTAGTAGACATGCAGATGAAGACGCATAGGTAAGTTTTAATCAACCTAGAATTGCGTGTTCTCGATGATTTGATCAAAAAAGGACCGGCGAAATCGACGCCGACCTTTTGAAATGGCCGACACGAAGTGACTCGATAAGATGGCAAATCACCCATGAAAGGCTCTATAGATTTAGGTCGTAGCCTATAGCAATGTTGACACTTGAAAACTTGGTGTCTGATGATTCGTCGTGCAGACAGAATCCAAAATTTACGTTGGAGTAAATTTAAAAGAGTGTTGACACCTGGATGCAGATATAAATGATGATAGTAATCCACAACCAAGCGAGTCACTGGATGATTTTTCGGCAGCAAAATCGGATGCCTGGCATCATAGTTTAGTTGAGACTTAATGAGTCTCCCGCCTACCCTTATCAAACCCTGAGAGTCAAGAAAAGGGTTAAGTCGTTTGAGGCTGTTTGTGGGATGTTTTTGTTGATGCAGCAACTTCAGAACCTCTGGAAAATCGGCGGACTGGACGAGCTTGAAGATCGCTATCGCACTATCGTTTAGCTCGGAAACAGTTAGTGGTCCAGACCGGCGTTGAGTGAAGTTGCGCGAGTTAAAAACGTAGCGTTTACACCAAGCTACCACGCGGAGTAGCTTGGAAAACGAACTGAATTTGGTCAACAATCCTTCCTCGACATTAACAACGTTCGACATTAATGGGAGTGGTTGACCTTTTATACCAGGTAAGTCTGAATCGTTCAAAATGGCGATGTCTCTAGGCCATGTTGAAGGATCGGCTTCAAGCCATGGCGGAGACCACCAAAGAGATGATTCAACCAGTTGCGAGGGGTAAAGACCGCGGCTCGCAGGATCAGCGGGATTTTGTGCTGAGGGTACATGCCTCCAAACAGCATTTGGTGCCAAAGCTTGAATTTGGGACACGCGATTGCCTTCATACGTTTGAAGCATGTGAGGTGGCTTTTTCACCCAAGAAAGCACGATGCTGGAGTCACACCAGGCCACAATGCTTTCAATCTTGATTTTACCTTTCAGAACACCTACAATATGTTCGAGAAGGCGAGTAAGTAAAACCGCACCGTTCAACTCCAGCTTGGGAACGGTGAGCTTTTGGCTCAAAGGAGCGACGCGAGACTTCGCCAACAGTAGTCGGGTCGAAGCTCCGCCATCAGAGCTTGTAACGCGCAGGTAGACGCATGCAGCGTACCCGCGTTCAGATGCATCACTGAAACCATGAAGTTGACATTCGACTGGTTGATCAGTAATGATCCTGCGTGGAATTGTGATCTTTTCAAATTGAGAGAAATCGAACATCAACGTTGACCAAATCTTTTGGACGTCTGCAGGAAGCGGATCGTCCCAATGACACTTCAGCAACCACAGCCGCTGCATGATGTGTTTGGCAAGAAAGATTACTGGAGTCAAAAAACCGCACGGGTCATATAGTCGGGCTATATTTGAAAGCACACCGCGCATGGTCATAGATTTGTTCATCTCGGAAACCTTATAGACGAAACTATCGTTGTCAGCGTTCCATTCTATACCGAGGACCTTGAATATATTGTCTCCTCTTTCTTCGAAGCGAAAAGGTTGCTCACAATGATCCGAAGAGAAAGATCTCAAAAACTCACTGGAGTTACTCGACCATTTGCGTAACACAAATCCGCCCTGAGCCAGAATGGATTCTAATTCATGTTGTAGCTTCTTGGCAGATTCTAAGCAGTTACCGCCGCTTACAACATCATCAACGAATGTGTCCTCCAATAAAATTTTCGACGCAATGGGATACTGCATTTGATTTAGATAGGCGAGTTCATGTATGACACGAATAGCCTGAAATGCAGAACTAGAAACGCCATAGGTGACCGTGGTCAACTCAAATTGTTTCAAAGGTTGATCAGGTGCTTCACGCCAAAATATAGTTTGATATTTGCAATCTGAATCATGCATTCGAACCTGTCGATACATTTGTTTAATGTCACAGGTGAAGACAATTTTATGGACCCGAAATCGTAGAATGATATCTTCAATGTTCTTTTGCAACTTAGGTCCTGACATAAGGACCTGGTTAAGCGAGACGGACGTGGAACTAGCAGCCGACGCATCGAAAACCGCACGAAGCTTGGTAGTGCTGCTGTGCGCCTTTAGGACACCATGATGTGGAATGTAGTATCTATCACTTGCATCAGGGTGTAGTACTTCTCTCATATGACCAGCGTGAGCATAGTCGCGCATGAAATCAATGTAGAGTTGGCGTAGCTGGACATCCTTCAACAATCGACGTTCCAAATAGTGAAACCTTTTTAAAGCGTTTAGGCGAGTATCGCCTAAAGGTTTATGGTGAACCTTAAAAGGAAGGCGAACAACAAATCGACCAGTATCGTCCCGACTATGAGTTTCACAGAAGTGTTTTTCACATTGAAGATCTTCGGGATCTTGAATTGATGCACTAGGAGGTTGTTCTTGCTCCCAAAATCTAGTGAGAGCAAAATTAAGATCAGTGGTGCAGGCCATCGAGTTCACACTGTCGAAGTGTGATGATGCTGCAGGAGCTTTACCCATGATGATCCATCCAAAAACGGAAGAATAGGCAGTAGGCATGTTATCACCTAGACTGAATCTCTTACCATCGAGGATGTCATTGTATAAATCAATGCCCAAGAGAAGATCAATTTTCCCTGGAATAGAGAAGTTTTTATCAGCTAGAATCAAATTTTTGCATTGAGCAAGAACAGAACTGCTGATTTTAGTAGATGGTAAATGATTGGAAATCTGTTTCAAAATTAAGAAATTTGAAGTCAGAGTACAAGATGAGTCATTAAATGACTTGATATTGCATGTAAGCATGCCACGTGCATGTTGAGCTTGCGCACCCAATCCAAAGATTGTTGAAGGTTGAGCGCGTGGAAGTTTCAACTTCTGAGCTAAATTTTCAGAAATTATTGATACTTGTGAACCGCAATCAAGCAGGGCTCTAGCTGGATGAAGATAACCGTTTGCATCCTGGACTCCTACAAAAGCTGTGCCCAATAGCATGGTGGACATCGCGTCGACACTATGCAAGGACTGTTGTTGGACTGCGGACTTACTAGTCGACGCAGCAACAACCATGTTTTCAGAAGCAGGTGCAGATTCAACACCCGTGTTGACCTGGACTTGAGGGTTTCGATCAGTATGTAATTTTGTGTGATGCTTGCGACCACACACAGCACAAGAGTGCTGGCTTAAGCACCGCCCATTATGCGAGCGAATGCAATTTATACACAGTCTGTGCTTAGTTACAAAAGCTTTCCGTTGTTCGGGTGTCATAGCGTTGAACGCCGAACAATGATATAAAGATTGATGATTTTCCCCTTGGCAAGGGCAAGAAAAACTCGAAGCTTTTTGATTTGAAGAATTTTGATTTGTCTTTTCATGCGATACACTCAAAGAATTATTAAGAGTAACTTTAGCATTCACATTTGTTACTGAAATGTTTTCCAAAATTTTCTGTTGTTTTTCAAGAAAATTTAAAAGCGACTTAAAAGTAGGTATGCTTGAAACATCAATTTTTGATTCAAATTTGCACCTTAAATCCATAGGCATTTTTTTTAATATAATATGCAGCAATAAAAAGCTCCATGACTCGACGTCAAAAGCCAAAGCACTTAAAGCGTTTAAATTTTCTTTCAATGTGTTAACAAATTTATTTAAATTCTTTAAATTTATTGGTGCAGTAAGGTTAGGCAAGCTGAGTAGAGCCTCCACATGCTTATCTGCTATTATGCGTTTGTTGTCATAGCGATCCTTTAATAAGTTATATGCGACGGGATAATTTTCAGAAGAAATTTTTAAGTTCTTGATAAGTGCCAAAGGTTCCTTATCTAAAACACTCAAAAGATAATGCATTTTTTCTATATTGTTAAGCTTAGGATTATTATGAATAAGGCTGTCGAAGATGGAAATAAAATTTTGCCATTCTGTAAATAAACCGCCGAAATGGGCCAAATTCATTTTAGGTAATCGAAACTCTCCACTATGGCTGCTATGACACTTCGTATCGGGGTTTGACTCTGGCTCTGAGTCGACTATGCTGGTGTAGAGATAATGAATTGAATATACCATATCATTGAATGTTGAATAATTGGTTTCAATTTCCTTTATCTGTTCCTTAGTTAACGAATCACACATGCTTAACAGTGTGTAAGCATCATCCATCTGCTGCCTAAAACGGTCCAAATCTTTGTAGCGGATAATAAACAGCTGTTCATCCTTGGAATCCACCGGTTTCTGAATACTACTTAATTTTACTGCAATATCATAAATAGACTGAACATTTTTGCATGCCAGCTGGTATTTCGCAAGATGCAACTTAGTTTCGCTCATTTTTAATGTAATGAATTGTTTTAAATTATGTAAAAAGCTAATTTCAAACAAAATAAACAAAATAATAACTTCGAATTACTTTATACGCGTAGACAGAGAAGGCAATAGACCAAGGTACTGTGTAACCGCGACTGAAATAGAGATAACATGACGTAACGATGACGTCACATGACAAGTTCGAGTTTAATGTTGCCACAATAACTGCACTCCCCTAGTACCCCAAATTAGATGGAAAATTCTTCCCAGGATTTTTAAATAAAACGACAAAACAGATGCTGAACTGTTTTATTTTTTAAATAACATACCTACACATATAAGGTTGTCTGGGAGAGACATACCTATTAGGGTAAGCTTCTATTTTTTACATATATCTTAATATTGTGTGCAATAAAGAATTTATTATTCTTTATTGCACACAATATTAACTTCAACCACCACTTAAAAGT
This sequence comes from Hipparchia semele, assembly GCA_933228805.2. Lineage (NCBI taxonomy): Eukaryota > Metazoa > Arthropoda > Insecta > Lepidoptera > Nymphalidae > Hipparchia > Hipparchia semele. Next base: position 3,617,253 of record OW121719.1, read on the forward strand.
ATAAAATAATTTTAGTTTGTACACGTAAGTCGGTTTTTTAAAAATATTTTTTTTTATACTAAAGTTTTTTAATGTACTTTCATAGGACCAATTCACTAGATAATTATTTGCTCCTTAAAAAAAATATTGAAATGCCGAATAGAAATTTAGCATATGTGAGTCACTTTGAAAAAAGATGTATGTAACACAAAGGAAAATTTTTTTTCGTTACTAGTAAGAATGTTACACAAAATAATTTGTAATGAACAGTTAAAATTTTCCTTCGATCGAGTAATGCTATTGAATTAAAAGCAACAAAAATTGTATATTTAGTCATCAAAATCATCATTAATGAAATTAACAGTATATTCCTTTTTTCAGGCAGTCGTATAAAACTGCAACTCTTCATAGTTTAAGTTAATAATTATTTAAAAAAAACATTAAAAGTCTGCCTCTAGCTATTTAAAAATGGCTTTAAAAATTAAGAACTTTGTAAATAAAATAATTCTTAAGATCGCCAACAGTTCTCGACTGGTTGTTGGACATTCGAACGAAACTTCAGGATGATTCAGAACAGTAACCGACACTATCTAACTGAATACACTTTAATCATCGCCGACATATATTATATTCTAGTATCCATCATCTTTCTTTTCTTTTCTCATAATATTCATTTCTTCCATCACGACTTTATTTTGTTTCAACAAAAATTAAAAAAAAAATTGAAAAAGTAGCCAAAGTAACCCGCCGTTACGGTATGTCAGAGGACATTACTAAAAAAAACCTATCTCCGTGCCAAATTTCAGCCATATCGGTTTAGTGTGGCGTATTGAGTAACAAACATCCATATGTTTGTTACTCAATCACGCCACACTAAACCGATATGGCTGAAATTTGGATGTATGTATGGATGGCCCTACATACATTCAAACTTTCACATTTATAATATAAGTAGGATAGGGAAAATCGGGACATTGTATAGGTACCTAAAGCTGGCAACACACATAGATACTAAATTTTCTTATTAACTGTCAGTTTGTTGGGCACAAAAGTGTGTCGACCTTGAAAAAAACTGGTTACACGATGAGGGACAAAAAATTGGGTAGCTGCGTCTCTGTTTATCACATTAATAACTTTATCTCTGCTCTCTTTTTAGTGTGAGTGAGAAAGAAATCGTCACTGACTCTATGTCTTCTCTCTCTACGTTTATACGTCAATTTACTTGTCACCTGTCACCTGTCAACTAATGACCTCAGACTAGAAACGCAATTTAGACGTCAAGTGACAATGACCGAGTGCAATCTACCCAGTGCAGTGCACAATCGACCATAGACAAAAAATCGGTAAATTCCGATAGAATGATATCGATGTCATGGACCGGATGTAGGAAACTACCAACCCACGCTATCGAATGCACAACAGTGACACAAGGTTAGTTTAGGTTAGGAAAATGGGAATTAGGGAATTCGGTATCTGAAGGACCAAAACATGGAATATTTTGAGGCAAGGAGGAGTTATGGAATCACCTGGTTCAGAATGATTTGCCGCTCCGTTGGTATTGGCGGGAAGTGTACCTCTGCGCTCCTTGTCGTATACTCCACGAATATTATGATTGTTGATGATTCGACGGGTTAAATCGACCGGAATCGTCTTGCGACTTGGCTCGCGCGTATAACTCGCGTATACTTATAACTTTTCTCGCACTCGACGGGATAATCGTCCGGAGCGCGTACGCGCCGTGTTCACGCACAGAAACGGAAGTGTCTTCGCTGTCTTCTCTCGATGACAGGTGACAGGAGGGGGAGGGGAAAGGATGCGTTCAGAAATGTTAGAACTGGTGCATTCAAAATTACAATTTAGATTTATCAATATAGATGCGATACGACAACTATAGTATTTTGACTAACCTGTAGGTACCGCACGAGATCATCCCAAGACTGTTGTTTAGAAGCAGTCTCGACCACGTCGAGGTAGGCCGATGGGTCATCTGCCTTAATATAGGAATCAATAGCTTCCTTCACTAGGCCCTGTTGGAGCTGCGCCTTTGCGAGTTGCGACCAAACGCCGGGCTCGTTGCAACGTTCGGCGAATTCGTATGCGCGTTTAAGGTCCTTCACTTGGTCAATGAGAACCTGCAATAGTAATTAGTGTCAAAACCTTCTGTTTGATAATTGGTCATGATTTGTAGGAATAAATAATATCAGACACTTAAAGTACTTATAATTAGATTTTTTTTAAAGAACATTAACCATTCTGAAATCGACTAATATTCTCCTATCCACTCCAAATATGCAGAAAGCTTGTGATAGGAGTGGGTACGACAATAGTGTAACGGGTGGGGTTCGACCCTGCAACCTTTCAGGTTTTAGTCCGCACCTTAACCGTTGGGCTATTGAGCTTTTGTTTGCAATATTTTAATGGTTTGCCAAGTTGTAGTTGACATCCTGTCGATTCAACAATCGAAATCTCAGTTTATCAGCGTAAATTCGACGTTCTAAGTAAATGTTGGAAAACTAAAAATCTATTTACCTACAAGTTAAAAGAAGAGTAATTAATTTATTTCGTCCATTTGCAGAAGGAATTTTTAAAAAAGGTAGCACTTAAATTTAAAAAAATATCAATTTTCTTGTTCGAGACCATTGTTAGCTAACCTGAATAGCAGAGGTGTTGACGTCAAACTTCTTGAAGATAGCAAAAGCCTCCTCGTAGAGTTCGTTGTTGATGGCGATATTTGCGATGTCCGGCGCGTCATAGTTGTCCAAGCGGTTGATGTATTCCATCACACGGGTGCGGTCCGCCTTGATAGCTGAAAATGAAATTATTTTTAGTATTCCAAATCATAAAAATGTCTGTTGGAATTAAAAACAACCCAATACGAGCTATCGATAAGTTTTTAGATTTAAAATATTTTTGTCTGCTTTACATAACCAATCATTACACAGCAATACACACCTGTCAGTATGAGCAAGTTCTGCAAGTTCCTATGATCTGAGAACACAGAATTATCGAGCACAATCTTCTCGAGCAATTCAATCAGTTCATTGGGCAAATCTGCTGTCATGAAGGCTTTCACTGTGACTGAAATGTCCTCAGGGTCTTGGGTTTCTGAGAGGGCTGTTTGTACTACCTGTTATACAATAAAATGGATTTTGAATGCTATTATAGTTTGCTATTACTGATACTCATGACATTGGAAGAAAACATTAACATGCTATTATATAAAACTCATTCAAAGAGAGATCTGAAGTATTTTTGGAAGAAGCATCAAATACAATACATAGTTTAGTAGTCGCTCAGTTGTCACTCTAAACGCCATAATAGAAGTTGTGTTACAAGAGCAGATATGGGTAAAATATACCAAGGATAGAGAAGGTTTTCTCACAATTCACTGTCCAGAGAAACGCCAAGTAACATTAGTATTTATGTAAGCTTGACAGATAGCAACATTATGGTAGTGTTTGGACAGACCTTCAGGACGTAGATTATATAATTCCTCACCTGGTCGATAAGTTGTCGCTTGAATGGATTGGATTCAGATAAAACTTCGAGCCACAAATCCTGGTCGCGGCGTCGCACAAGGTATCGCGCTTGCGTCTTGAACAGAGAGTTGTCGTTACAAACAGCGATCAACTCACGGTCGCATTGCCCGCGTTCATACGCTACGCACGCAAGGTGAGGATCACGCTTTTCGCAGTAGCGGCCGACAACTCGCGAGTCATACCTTTAAAATGAGATTTATTTAATGAAACATGAACACAAGTTTTAGAGAGCTTTATTGTATAAAATCTCTAATCGTTGGATGTTTACACTGTGCAGCCCCACACATCCATACATGTTATATGACCGCGACTTTGTCCGCGTGTACTTCGACGTACCTCTATCTGGATCGACGTGATTTAAGGATAAAGAAACACACTTTCCTATTTATAATAATTTCAGATTACGTTTTAGGTTTTATTACTTACCATTGATTCTCCTTGAGGAACCGTTCAGGATTATTGTTGGAATCGATATAGATCTTTGCGAGAGCGTTATGCGTTGCCGGTTCGTTACAACCTTCGTGGACGCGCGTCTCCAACCACGGGAGAAGCAATTTCAACCTAAAAAAATGATATAGTTATAGGTACAGAATTTTTAAAAAGCACGTACCTGTGTGACAAAAGTTCTTTTGTTTTTTGGTAGTTCTTTTTGGTATCAAAGTTGCTTCATTATCCTCTACCATTTGTACAAATATTGTAACATTCAAACAGAATTATTTATGTATTACCTACCTATTTCGCTTCTCAACTTCGGCAACCAGTTCATCAGTGGAGAACTGCCCGCGTACGACCAGTATCAAGTTCTTGATGATATCTTCCGCACAGTCCACGTCAAGTAGACCGCCAACCACGACGGGTAAACGAGATGGGTTTACCTACAAAATTTCCATGCCATTAGTAATTTAAATTCGACCACCAGTTGACGTGGTTTAATAGTCACATCAATCTATTTAACACCTAATTTTTGAGAAAATAACCGCTCAGTACAAAAAAAAATCTTTTTCTTCTTTATCAAACCATATATCCACTGCTGAACAAGTCTCTTGCATGGACTTTCACAGGCCTCGGTCTTGCACCGCCTGTATCCAGCGGACTCCCAAGGACTCCTCTGATATCGTCGTTCCACTGCCAATACTGTGCTTCCGGATGCGGGATCGCAAATCCAGTACTTTGGATTATTCCGAACGAACATCAGCTCTTCGAACTATGTGCCTTGCCCATTTCAACATCAGCTTCGCGAATCGCTGATCTATGTCGGTAACTTTGGTTCTCCTCATTCCTGATTTGATCTCGTAGGGATAAAAAAGTTTAAACAAGTTTCAATTCAGCTATCTTAGAGATAAGCTTCACCTTTGTCCACTTCATCTAATATTATTTTGAAAACTGTTTTATTCGTACAAAAGTAATAAGAATAAATAAAGAAATAAATTATTAACAAAAGATGTTCAATAACTTTTGTACCACTGTTAAATTATTTACCTTTTGCACATATATCTCGATGTACTTCTGAAGACTGTTTCTGTACAAGTAGAGAACAAGGTCGTGTACAAAGTCGAATCTGTCGCACACTATGATAAGCGGCAGTTGGTCAGGCAGCTTGGCTTCTTTGAGGAAGTTCTTGACGCGTTCAGCGTTATAGCAATTGGACTCGCGGCATATACGTTCCACTTCCTTGATTTGACCAGTCTTGCAGGCAGCCTGTATGAACGATAATAATTATGTATTTTTTTAAATTTAAATATTATTGTTTTATTTTTTTACAATGCAGACACGATAATGCTATATTATATAGATAATTTTAATCGGACATTTTTACTTATAAATATAAGTCATGTACCTACTTATATTATTTTCGATTGCGAATTCCACAATGCCCCCTTAGTTGTTGCTCGTTTCAAAACGAAATATTACATTGTATACTATTTTTTGTATATTTCTATTACTGTGTAATAAATTATATTATTAAACTATCTTGTGAGCAACTGGATGTAAAGCCGAACTTACCTGAATGTACTTGAAGTGAACTTCCGGATCCTGACTAAAGTTGACAATAGAGCCAAGGAAGTAGAAAAGACCTTCATAAGTCTTGAAACTCTCGAACAACTCGATCAATGCCTTGGTGGTGAGTTGTTCGTGGTACTTGGTGGCGATCTGTACGCAGATCTGCAAGTTCTGGCGAATGTTGGCTTGCAGCATGGCCTTGAGGCACTCGAGGGAGTCTTCCACTGAGAGGGTGCCAAAGTAGCTGACGAGCCAGTCTGCAGATAGCAATTGAGTGTGTACCTGTAAGGAAATCGGCAATTTTGAATTATCAAAATAATGTAAAATCTCTGCAAGTTGATAAGTTAATATTAATAATAAAAAATGTTAAGACTTATTTTAGGCATTTTTGCACGACTACAAAAGGGTGACCCAGATCAAAAAGTCCTTAAGTCCATTTTTCCAAATAAAAAAGAAATGGACTTTAAGACTTCTTGAACTGAAGTCTTTTTTTCCAAAACAAAAACGACATATGGACCTTTTGAATTGGGCCATTATGGACTTAGGGACTTCTTGAACTGGGTCATCCAAAAACTAAAATTGTTACTTTTGTGTCAGCACATTTTCATATGAGGTAGCAGGTAGGGTTACCCATAGGAAAATTCAGATAGTTATAGCGTAAGGATGCGTAAAGTGTAGAAGTGGAGTTCTGGATCACGTTTCTAGATCAACAAATGGCTCGTTCAGACGTGATCGAGAACTCCCAATTTTATCCTACTCATGAAACTTTATTTTGCTATCATGAACATGAATATTTGCTTTTTGCACATATAATTTGAGTACCGTCAGGCAAGAGTGAATAGGCATTTTCTAGGCAAGCGCAACAAACAAAGAAGAAAACGCACTTACCACAGCACGTTTGATGTCGTACAGGTCGGTGTAGTGCTCGAGCGCGCGCTGCAGCAGGCCCGCCTTCTCGCAGAGCTGCGCGACGTGCGCGCGGTCGTAGTGCGTGAACATGCCGTTGCCGAGGATCGCGTCCGCCACTTGCGGCGCCGACATCAGGTTCATTTCCAACAACCTGCAACAAAATGGGGATGTTAATATGTCATATTGATTTTGGTCAATATTTGTTCGAATAGAGGGTATTGCAAAACAAGTAAAATATATGTCCACTGTTGGTTTTAAGATTGATAACCATTTTAAATATCGTCACAGTTCACTATTTCGTACAAGCTCCCATACTATCACGTGCGTTTTGACAAAGGTTAGGTCCTAATTAATTCACAACATAGTCACAATATCAGCGCACCTGGCGTTGATGACATCATATCGGCGTTCTAATACAGTATGAAAAAAAAAATACTGATGCAATGGGATTACTGCGGGAAGGTGAAGGGGGAAGTGCTCCCACTTAGCTTAGGTAGTTCAGGAGCCAATGATATTCACCTGGTCTGCAAAGGTCCCTCCTCGGGGCGGTTGTTCTTGAGCGCGTCGAGCAGGAAGGCGGTGCACGGCTGCACCATGTTCTGCTCCATGAACACGTCCACGATCTGCTGGATGTCGGCCAGCGGCGGGTCCTCGGCCACCAGCATGCCCGCGAAGCCGGCGCCGTGCTCGGGGTTGGCGCGCATCACCGACCGCAGTAGGTAGATGTAGTCGGGCGTGAAACCCACCTGACATACAATAGAGCATGTCATTTTTTAATACAGGGTATAACAGATAGATTTTCTTCATTTTCTGGGAATCTTCTCCGCAAGTAGGCGTCGATTCACCCGTTTTGCGTGGTTCCGCTGGTACGGCTCCCCACTCGAGCACTCCAGCCAGCCGAGCTCCCTCCAAAATCGGAGCAGGCCACCCAACATAACAGATGTGCAATGCAAAGATTGAGAAAAAACAAAAGTTTATTGTTTGGAGACCCTCTTTAATTTTTAACTTTATTATTTTTTGTGATAGTGGCAATAAATGTACACATTCTGTGAAAATTTCAAGTACCTATTACAGTTCATGAGATACCGCCCGCTGACAGATAGACGGACAGACAGTGGAGGGTTAGTAATAGGATCCCATTGGCTCTTTTAGGGCAAGAAACCCTAAAAACTAAGATAAACAAAATTTTTTTGTGAGGCACTGAGAAGAGATAACATCCCTTTACCCTTACCTTTTTGGCATAGAGCACAATCTTCTGGAACTGGCCAGTCTCAGCGAAGCACTGTATGACCTTGTTTGCGACGTTCGCCCGCAAATAAACGGAGAGGGCCAGGGTGAGGTCCACTTGTTTGACAAGGTCTCCCAGCTCTTCGGAACACTCTAGCTTTTCCTCTTTCAGCCATTTCTCTAGAAGTTGCTTGCGACCTGCAACAATGCGAAAAATTTTATACATTTTCATTTGCAGATCAAACTTATAAGTATTTCACCATTTTGAACACTAATGTTACAAAATAGAGATTGCAGAGCTTGTTACCTCTCAGAGAAGGATTAGAGATCGATCATGCTGACCACAACGCACATAACTCCGAAAAGACAGATTCATGCCTGGGACCATACTCACAACCTCCCTGCACACACTGCAGTCCTAATCATTAGGATGTTACTAATTTTTATTGCCTCTATTTAATGAATCAGTAAGAAATAATTTATTTTCAATATAAACCGTCCAATAGGAACCTTCTTTCTGGAAATGGGTTAAAAATTGCTACATACAACAGATATATACAGAAAACGCACCCTGCAGAAGTACGGGGCGGCACAGCTCGAGCGACTCGAACTTGTTGAGCTGCGCCTGGTCCAGCAGTATGCCGAAGTACTGCAGCAGCGGGGAGGTCTGGCCAGGCTGCGTGGGCACCTGCTGGAAGCGCTGGATGGTCTGCGGCGTGCGCAGGATGCCGCGCGGGGCCATGGCTGCCACCTGGCGTTGAACAATGTAGAATATCGTTTATCGTTGCTATCATAATATTGATTTATAAACAACTAGCTGATACTCGCGACTTCGTACGCGTGGTTTGAGGTTTTTTGGAATCCCGCAGGAACTATAATTTTTTTCGGGATAAAATATGCCTATTTTTTAATCCAAGGTATATTTTACTTCTATTTTAAATTTCAGCCAAACCGGTCCAGTAGTTTTTGCGTGAAAGAGTAACAAACATACACACAAAAATACAAATCTTTCCTCTTTATAATAGTAGTGTACATGTTATGTTTAAAATTCTTTAAAAACCCCAACCCTTAGAACATCTAAAAAGTTGTATTGAGTTTATATTGGTGTATTAAAAATTCGTATCAAAATAGTTTATTTCAACCCTATAGTTTTTCAGAAAAATGGTCAATGGTCATGGTAGGCAAACGAAAACAAATCTAGCGAAATTAAAGCAAAATAGTAAATGCTAAATGCATCCATTATGAGTAATATTTATAGCAATCTGTCTAGAAATTATAAAGAAATAGATCATTATGCTGTTGTATATTTAGTCTTAAATAAACATTTTTTTGCATGATTTAAAGTCGCTCAGTATGCTATGGAGCAAGCTATGTTGGACGTCATCTTAAAGATTTACTATTCACCAAGGACCTCAAGTTTTAATGTAAGCATAGGTACATACAACTGACTTTATTATTGTTTTTCTTAGGACAAATATGGTAGGTATAGACTCACTTTAGCCGCCTCCCCGTACTGTCCATTGGTAAAGAGCATGTTGAACTTCCTAATGAACAGCTCCTCAGCGCCCGCGAGGTTGTTCCTCACGGCGAGACGCAGCGCCAGATCCGGGTTCTGTAGCACCGTGTTGATGTACGGCACTATGGAGTCCTCTTCCACTGTCACTGACAGAACTTGGCCTTTTCGGTTCACTCCTGTTGAGAATGTCAAGAATTTTTGACATTGATATCAAACTTGAGATGTCTCTTTATGAACAAGTACATGAACAATGAATATGAACACATCACAACTTTCACAAATATAATTATTATTGTAGTATTACAATTTCCCCCATTTTAATATTATTAATTTACATTTTGTACATTTTTATTCCAACACTAGCTGATGAACACGACTACGTCCGTGTGTTTAGTTTTTAAAAATCCCGTGAAAACTCCTTGATTTTCCGGGATAAAAAGTATCCTAAGTCACTCTCCAGGTCCTCAACTATACCTATCCCAAGGGATCAACACCCGTTGTGGTGATTAAATGACAAACCAACATAGACTCTTTCTCATTTATAATATTTAAAAATAAAATTCAAAATTATTTATTTCATGTAGGCCAACCTGTGGTTCTTATGACAAGTCGAAAATCTACCACCGGTTAGGATTCTTTCGAGGGAGTTGACTACGAACCTATAACCATATTGAAATTGAATATCACAGATATCTCACCAATAATCCCGCCAGTGGCCTCGTGAGGAGCGGTCACGAATATGGTGTCGGAAGAGATGCGGTTCATGTATATACAGGTGCCGGTCTCGATGTCGTACATGTGTATATAGCCGTACTTGGTGATGAGGTATATCACGTCGTATTTGGGCGACACCTGCATCGCCACGGGGAAGTCGTTCTGAGCCTCCGCGGGGAAGAACACGTCTACCGCCTTTTTGGGGAACGGCTGGTTGCCTGCTGGTGTTTGGCCGACCTCTGTTAGATAAAGACAAGATATTTAGGCTAGTTGAAAACTTATTATATCACAAAACTAGCGGACCCGACAGACGTTGTCCTGTCTTAACTATGAATATTGAAACTCTTTGACGAAATTGGCAGCACGCATTCTGTCAATGTTATGTCAAACGCCATAAGGTTACATCAAAAAAGTTTGAATTGTAAAAGCGGTTACATTAGAAATAATTTAATATGGTGGTTAATATTTCTTAAATTTTCTAATTTTCCGCGCAATTTTCTTAATTTTTTCTTTCATAAGAACCTTCTCCTGACAATAACAAACACAATAAAAAAAGAATTAGCGAAATCGGTCCAGCCGTTCACGCGTGATGCGCTTACCAACACATTAAGCGATTCATTTTTATATCACAAAATGAGTATACGGCGTAAAATACTCAAATTCAAATTTATTTATTTCATGTAGGCCAACTTGTAGCTCTTATGATATGTCATGAATCTACCGCCGGTCCGGAATGCAGATTCTGCTGAGAAGAGCCGGCAAGAATATTACAATATAATAACTTATTACACTATCTGATCAATACTGAAGGGTATGTACTTATATGTAATGAGAAAGAGATATCTGTCTAACTATAATATCCCCTAAGAAAATAAATTTTGATTTCAGTGCTGTAATACTTAATGAGTAGTTTTACAGGACCAAATGAATCACTCTATGGAGAGACACTTTTGTAAAGATCTTAAGAACATAATTGCTCTCACAATATAGTTCTTCAAATAAAACAAATAGTACATTACTGCCGCAGCCAGCAAAAGAGGCATTGATGGACAACGTGTAAATGTGGGCTTAGGCGAAGCCAAGGCACACATACGTTAGTCTATCAATGCCTAGTTGTGGCCAAGGCTTGTATAGTATTTTTCTCAAATAATGCGCGGAAATTAAAGCTTTCTATTTGTAATAAGATTTGCAAGCTAGTAAAAACTTAAATAAAACCTTTGATAAATTACCTCCTTGGTTGCCATGCCAATTTTAAATAACACGACAGATATATTACATAGTAAACTCACTATTTGGCCGCTAACCCGGCCCAAAATGGTAATTGCCGGCCGAGTACAGCAATTTCGATTTATCTTGAAGAAGTTTGTCAAAATAATGCTCACATTTCCAAGCATGTTTGAGAAATAACTCTTTTTTGAATTAAGAAGAATAAATGAAGTGATTTATTTATGAAGTAACTCATTTGTTTATAGTACAAGATGCAGACATAATTATGTGCATATTGTAGCGCCTGCGAGTTATATTTCATGAAGAGTCACATTTTTTTTTTTATTGAGATAGGTGTGTGTTTGACGACAATGCAATCAATGATGAAAAGCATTGATGAGGTCACTTTGATTCACTCGTCGTGAAGGTAGGTACTCAAATTATACGTGGTCGGAAATACAGACGCTGGAAATGCGTTTCGTACGAGTACGGTTGAATTTCATCCACATAAGGGTGCCATCGCTCACGATTTCTCGAAGTTATGTACACTTTGCATAGTGAATAACTTAGCTTGATACATTAAAAAAATATAATATACTTCCGTATTCCTTACCAATAATATGCAGCTTGCCACCCTGGGCGGTCCTCACAGCGAAGCAGAACAGCGTAGAGGGTTCGGCGTTGCCCTCCGCCTTGAAAGTAGCAAAGGACGCGGCGTGACCCTCGATGGGCTGTGAGCACTTGCGCTCCACAGAATACAGCTGCATTGCACCTACTACACGATTCTGTTGCGCCGAAATACCTTAAATCGAATGCCATTATCAAAATCTGCAACCCATCAACGGTTGACTACACAAGTCTCCGCTCAGAAAAGGATTATAGGCCTTAGTGAAAGTTAAAGGTATTCAGCTTATGCTGAGCTCGGACCTTTTTTCGGATTGTGCCACATATGACATATTATGCTAACCCGGCGTTCTATTGCTTGGGTTTTTTTGAAAATGCTTGAGAGATGGAAATGTCGGGATAATGTACCTTAGTGTATCGTGATGTATGGCACAATTTCTTAAATAAATGCTTTTTCTTTCTTAGTCCACCACGCTGGCCCTTTGAGAAATTTATGGAGAACTCTCCGGCGTGCAGGTTTTCTCACATTTTTTCCTTCATCGTTAATGCAAGTGATATTAAAATGCTATGCACATAACCCTGAAAAGTCAGAGTTGCGTGCCCGGGATCGAACCTGCTACCCCAGAATAGGAGACCGCATATTTAACCACTGGCTAGCTCAGTGGTTTATGTGTGGCTTATATCAATTTATTCTTAAATCGATGACTTAGCATTTTTTCTGCTTTCTTGCTTAATTCTTCCAATCTCCTTGAAGAACCGATTTTCGAACTCAATTGCCTCTCATCGGCACTCAAAATGTCAATACAGCGCTTTCTAAGAATTGGGATTATAATGTACCTACATTTTTATATTATAAAGGCTTCCAAATCTTAGTATTTTTGATCGTTTTCAATTGAGAAGTATATTGAACTTTATTATTTATGTCTAATTCTGGTGGGAGGCTTTGGCCGTGGCTAGTTACCATCCTACCGACAAAACCGTGCCGCCAAGCGATTTAGCGTCCCGGTTTGGTAGCGTATGGAAATCGATTAGGGTTATGGGTTTAAATTACAATGCAGTACCTTGTCAAAGCGCGTCTGCATCGTCACTTATCATCAAGTGAGATCACACTCGACCCAGGGGCCTATCTTGTCATCGAATAAAAAAAAAACAATAATATCAAAGAGGAACAAAATTAAAAAAAAATCGTAAACGCTCCAAAAATCCTCAAGAATTAATAGTGCCTAAATCTGAAATTGTCATAATATTATGCCGATGATAAACACTAAGTTAAATATATTGTGTTTGTTACTAACCAACTAACAGTAACCATTGCTGTTTCGGATCAGTCCTATAGTTGATGATCTGACACTCGGCGAGCGATGAATGCCTATCGAACATCTTGACGGGAGTGGAGTCTCCTTCCATGGACCAATGGTAGACGGACATCTTCGTCACCAGAGCGAGGGTGTTCGGCGAGATCCACTTCCAAAACACGACGTCTTCGGTCATTGTATGCGCCTTCATCTTAGATTTCATCTCAATGTTGAATATTTGGAGGGTCTTTTGCGCTGCTGATACAACAAATTAAAATAAACATGCAATTTTTAAAAAACAAACCTTAACAAAAAACACTAAATAAAATTACTTACTAAATAAAATTACTTACACTAAAAAAATATATCTTTTTGGTCTTACTAACTAAGCTCCTAAACTAATGTAAATAATTTATTTTGAGTCGACGACAAACTTTTTTAAAATCATAACTACGAACTGTATTTTTAAGCATGGCTACGAGATATGTACCTTTTAAAAAAGTGGAGGAATTTATTTTACAAATTTAAATGGGACCAACTTTGAGGTAAACGCTGGATAATGGATTAAAAAAAGAATCATCAAAATCGGACAACTCTGAGAAAAGTTATGCGTGGTCATACATAAAAAAAATATACGCGACGAATTGAGAACCTCCTTTTTTTCGTCGGTTAAAAAGGGAATATAATAGTTTCCCAATGATTATAAAGTTTTCTAAGATTTTATGGGCGCTTTAAACTTAAATAAAGTATAAACATCGACGAACAATGTACAAGATTACTCATTCTTTTCTCATAATTTCGTCTCTTAGTTTACACTTAGTGCTAATGATCGTCAACAGACAAGTCTTAAGGGGTTATTGACATAATTATACGTCGAGAACAGATAAAACCGTACAAGTGCATATAATATCACGTATTTATTTACCTATAAATAAACTGCCTCTTATTGGATTTTACAAAACGTTTTTAGCATCTTTATTAAAAATCTGCTTTTTAAAAATTTGAGTGGTTTAGCTTAGTAAAACTTCTGTTTAGTTACCTTTATTAGGAATGATATTACATTTTCATGTTATGATTGCATATGCTGAGATCTTATAGAGCGTGCTCTGACTTAGCTTGGACTCAAGATAAGAATTAAAACGAGACACAAATATGTTCTGACATAAATCTGTCTTGTTCTATCTTCCTCTTGAGTCTGATAGGAGTGAGAGTGTTGTCTATAGATTTTAGTCTTAGTGTTAATTCGTAATCTCAATAAAGGCGTAATCGAAAAAAGTTAATTTTACAGACGAGCCAAAAAACCGTAAAAATTATATATCTTCTTTGCTATTTACACCTGCCCTGGTAGCATGGGCGGGAGAAATTTTATCCCCGGTAAAAGGATAAAATGTTTATTCCCTCGCTTAGCTTTATCCACCCGTCGAGCATGGGCACAGCGGTGGAAATAACACTCAGTAGATATACTTATAGAAATATGCATCGCCTTCTCCTCTGTCGCCATGCTTCAGCATAGGGAAAAGATAATTTTATCCCCTGTCAGTGGATAAAATCGGGAGATAAAACTTATATCTCCTGCCCATGCTACCAGTGCTGATGAATGTTGTATTATGTTATATACATACAACAACAATTACATATACAAATGTGTCCTGAAGGGGTATGGACGCAACATATTTACTTTTTCCTGGACGCTAATATGACAGAGCCGGACGTAAATGTTTTACGTAGGTCAGGCCGCACGACACTGCGCGTGCGCGGCGTAATTTACATCCCGCCTTATACAGCATCACGTAGAAATCCATACTCATAAATTCATATTATAAATAGTATGTTTATTTTAAATTTGTTATTCAATCACGCACGAAAGGACCAACGGATCGACATGATTTTTGCATGGGTACAGTTAAGGTCCTAGAGAGTTACTGCGACTTTTTAGGCATACTTTTTATCGCGGAATAAGAAGGGTTCCCGTGGTATTTCTTAAAAAAACTTCACTCGTAGTCGCGGGCTAGCTACTTGACAAAATGCTGGTACAATATCTTTAGGTAGTCTTAAATTCCTACAAAAAAAACTCGCATACACCTCATAGGGATCGATGATTCAAGGAAATGTAAAGGAGCGTATAAAATTTATTCTGCGTATTTAGGGAAATTCGTACAACTGATAAAAGAAGCCTAACATTTCGCAGGACATTTAGTCAAAGGGCAATCAATTTCAGTGAAAGGCCGGGTGTGTAATGTCAGTAACGAGGAATGGGTAATCCTATACAAGACTACTATATAAATAGATAGGTAAGTAAAGAAATTACTCAACATTTTTTTTTGAAAACTTGAAATGTGATTTTTTTTTTTTTTAATACTTTTTTACGGAGCCAATCGCAAATTATAGTATTTTGTAATTATACTAGTGTGCGTTCCGTTTTTAGTAGTTTCAAGCAAAATGCGTGGAAAAAAATGAAAGAAATTTTTTTTTTGTACGTCTATAGTATAGAGGTTCCTGCTGATGATGATGAATCATATAAATTCATCATTATCATCATCAATCCATTAACACCTCATTACTGAGTGCAGGTCTCTTCTGAGAGAAAGGTTATAAACCACAGGCAAGTTTCCTCACAATGTTTTCACCGTTGAAGCATGTGATATTCCATTGCTTAAATGCACATAACTCAGAAAAGTCAGAGGTGCTTGTCCGGAATCGAACCTGTGACCATCTGAATAGGAAACCACAGACCTAACCGCTACGCTATCACTGCCTTCTTCTTCTTCTTTCTCAACTTATAGACGTCCACTGCTGGACATAAGTCTCTTGCATGGACCTCCACAGACTTCGGTCTTGCGCCGCCTGAATCCAGCGACTCCCTGCGACTCGTTTGATGTCGTCGGTCCACCTAGTGGGGGGTCCATGCAAGTCCCAGTAATTGTTGAGAACTCTGCACTCGAAATTGTAGACGAATATATATACCTGGGACACACAGTCCAGCTAGGTAGGTCCAATTTCGAGAAAGAGATCAACCGCCGAATCCAACTCGGCTGGGCAGCGTTCGGGAAGCTTAGAGATGTCTTCTCGTCCAAAATTCCTCAGTGCCTGAAGACTAAAGTCTTCGAACAGTGCGTGTTGCCAGTGATGACTTATGGATCCGAAACATGGTCGCTAACTATGGGCCTCATAAGAAGGCTCAGGATCACTCAGCGGGCGATGGAGAGAGCTATGCTCGGAGTATCCCTGCGAGATCAAATCAGAAATGAGGAGATCCGTAGGAGAACCAAAGTCACCGACATAGCTCAGCGAGTCGCAAAACTGAAGTGGAAATGGGCGGGGCACATAGTTCGAAGAGCTGATGGTCGATGGGGTCCCAAGGTGCTGGAGTGGCGACCCCGCACCGGGAAGCGCAGTGTTGGCAGACCCCCCACTATCACTGCCTATACGAGTATAATTTGTCGTATGAAATATTGTATGCACATAGCTTATAAATGATAAGATAAACAAAAACACTCGAAAATAGAAAAGGGGCGTCGACATAACATCCATGATTACGCGAAAGGTTTTTTAATTTAGCAGTTTCGGTAAATTTTGCCGTCCAAATGTCATGAATATCAAATCGGAATATGGAAAGATGACTCACAGCCAAGTAACTTATCGCATATGGATGGTGTGACGTAATCATAAAATAATACAATATTTAGTATGTATAGGTTTATAATAAAACCGACCAAGCGTGAGGCGAACCCGCTCACGAAGGATTCCGTACAATCGTATAAGATTTAACACTAACTATCTATTATTAAGATCGAGCAATAACAAAAATATATTGTATGGAAACCCTTTTTAGGGTTCCATACCCAGAGTTACTAACGGGACCCTATTACTAAGCCTCCGCTGTCTGTCCGTCCGTCTGTCTGTCTGTCAGCGAGCGATATCTCATGATCCGTAATAAGTAGAGAGTTGAAATTTTCAGTATATATATTTTCAGAATGTATACATTCTTGTTTCTGTTGCCGCTATAACAACAAAATATAATAAAAATAAATTAAAAATTAAAGGGGGCTCCCCAACTAGAAACGTGTTTATTTCGGCGTTTATTGGTACGGAACCTTTAATATGCGAGTTCAACTCGCATTTGACCGGTGATTATTTTTTACTTCATTGTTTTATGTTTAGCTGTAATAGAAATGAACAATACACATTCTGTGAAAATTTCAAGCAATACGCTTCATGAGACAAAAGCCCGCTAACAGACATAGAACGGAGGCTTACCAATAGAACCCTAAAAACTACCGATCAACTACGCGTGTAGTCTGTCTTTTTAGACACGAAGATATCTCAACAAATTCAGCCAAAACATGGATCAACTGAAATAATAAGCAGTCAAACTAGGTCAACTGCTCACCATCTTTACGCGACAATATACAATATAAGTTTATGAAAACAAGGTTTATGTATGGCAGTTATAGAAACCTATATACACGTCCCAGTTTAGTGGTTTCATACACGGGCAAGTGGAAAAAATTGGCGCATCATGCCGCCATCTTTGGGCTTGGCTCTTTGCCGGCGTTCTACTTTATTGATACGGTTTTCCAGAATTTGGGAAGCATCATAATGAACTTGGCCATTGCACGTAACAATGTGCTATTTATATAGTCATCCGCCATAAATTATAAAGTTCTAATTTGGTTTAATCTAAATGTATATAAAATGAAAAGGTGACTGACTGATCTATCAGCTCAAATTACTGGACGGATCAGTGATGCGGGATTATAATAATTCATAATTCATTTATTTATTTATGATAAGTATAGATTATGGACAGTCAAGATGATACATTTAGGTGCACCATATCCTACCACAGTGTGGTGGACAAATATTATATTAAAAAATTTAAAATGAAGGAATGTAAATGTTAAATAGGTAATTTTAAATACAATATGTTAATAATGCTATTTACAGAGCTTTTCTTAATCTTACCACGCGGGATCCGCGGGACTAAAAGATTGTGGCTGTTGACCACCAATCTCTTGCTCAACTTTCACCAAAGCTTTAAACATTTGTTGCCACATATCATCAGTTTCATTGTTCGTGTTTGTTTTTGTTTTATTTAAGTAAGATCTTTTGTTTTTAAAACTAGAAAGGAGGTGGGTTGATAAGGCCCAAAATCCGCCCCTCATACACTCGAAAAAAAAAGTTCCAGATTCCGACAAATTGTAAATGTATTTATATACTTGAAGATATAAACTTTATTTTAATATAAAGTTTAGGTGATAAAAAAAATAGTAAGTTACAGAAAATATTACCCAAAAAGAGAGTGTTTCTTTTACTTTTCATACATTTTCATACATTTTAGTCGTTTTTTAAGCTTTGATTTAATATTTTAGAATGAGGCGCTCCATGAACCATGGTAAACGTAACTGATAATGATGCTCCTTTTTATAAGCTTTTATATGAGTATTAATTTATTTTGGTTCATGGAGCGCCTCATTCTAAAATATTAAATCAAAGCTTAAAAAACGACTAAAATGTATGAAAATGTATGAAAAGTAAAAGAAACACTCTCTTTTTGGGTAATATTTTCTGTAACTTACTATTTTTTTTATCACCTAAACTTTATATTAAAATAAAGTTTATATCTTCAAGTATATAAATACATTTACAATTTGTCGAAATCTGGAACTTTTTTTTTCGAGTGTATGAGGGGCGGATTTTGTTGCCTTATCAACCCACCTCCTTTATTTTAATTGGTATGTACGACTTATGAGTCAAGTTAGTTTCAATAAGTTATTTTTAGCAGTAAAATGTATATGTACATCAAAATGATCTTCATGTACATGAAGATCTGAGTGATTTACAAAGATAATAATTAAATTTTTAATTTAGTAATAACATTTTTAATTAATTTATTGATGATAAAATATACAATAACAATTTAGTAAAAAAAATATGATGGATTGCGGTTCCTCGAATCGCGCGGGTTGAGGTGTTTCAATGCGGGATTGGATTCCTTAAATCCGTTGCTGCGTGATTGAAGGACAAACCAAAATACATACACCCTTTCACATTTAACATGTAAGTAATGATGATAAACTCATTCCACAAGTATTAGGGATGTAATGACAGCAATGAATGTCAAGACATTTAACTGACTTTGTATATAATAAAAAACTGAAATACTATAGAGATGGCTCACCCTCCACCCCAGCTTTGCCCTTGAGCGCGATGACCTTGCTGGCTGGGTTCATGATGGCAGAGTCTGCGCTAATCGGCCTCCTGATGGGATTGGTGGGATCCGCCATATCGATGATGACCACCTCGGACGTCTCGCCAACCTTTTCGCGGACGCAAATGAACTTGTCAGACTCCATTGTGAGTGTGTTGAATGAAATCGAGGCAGGATTTATTCCTATATTGGTGAGCTGCAACAAAAAGTAATTATATTATAGTCAATTAATTACACTCATATTTTGAACTAGCTTTAACCCGCGGCTTCGCTCACATTAGGTTCGATTTTTTAACCCCCTATTTAACCCTCTTGGGGTTGAAATTTTCCAAAATCCTTTCTTAGCGGATGTCTACATCCTAACAGCTACCTGTATACCGAATTTCAGCTCGATCGGTCCAGTGGTTAGAGCTGTGCGTTGATAGATCAGTCAGTCAGTCAGTCAGTCAGTCACCTTTGCCTTTTATATATTTAGATTCATTAAGAATATCTTTCTCTTCTTTATCAACCGATAGGCGACATCCACGGCTGATCAGACCCTTTGCATTGACTACCACATGCCTTCAGTGCTTAAAAAAATGAAATATGAATTATGATCCATATTTTATTATTTTTTATTGCTATGTCTTGTTGATACTCTCTTAATTTTTGTTATTAACTAATTAACTAATTAATGCAATAACTGGTATTTAATAAAGCAGTAAATTAAAGATAATTACTGCTAAAAGAGGAAGTGCTATTACTAGATTCATCGAATACTAGATGATAGATGATACCCGTGACTTCGTTCGCATGCATTGAGGTTTTTTATTCCCGCGGGAACTCTCTTATTTCTCGGGATAAAAAGTAGCCTATGTCCTAATCCAGACTATAATCTATATGCCAAATTTCAGCCAAATCGGTTCAGTCGTTGCGACGTGATTGAGAACCAAATTTTCACATTTATAATATCACTAGGATTTTAAAAATTAAACATTTAACACATAAAAGAATTAATTGAAAGTATCACCAAACATTTTCATTTACACCACTTTTCATGGAGTAATATCATCATTCAGTTTTTGCTTGTGCATAAAAGCCATTGTTTAAGTAACCAACTTTTTGCATTCAAGCCACTTTTAAGATAATGGCCATTGTCATCTTCAGCCTAAACAAAGGTGATTTTTCCATCAAAGACTGCAATCCCCTTTATTGGCACAGTGCCAAACAGGTTTATTTCCTTAACAATTTGAAATGAATTATAAGATTGATTTTCATTCATGTTCCCTAGAATACAACAATTATGAGTTGCAACTCTTTAACTCTTATGCAGGCTATAATTGTGTTGAGTTAATTCAGAATGCACAACACCAACTCAATAAAGAATAATTAACTCTAAGTCTTAATAACCCTATGTCAATTATTGAGATTATTACTTGTTATTTAAAAATGCATTTTTTATTTTAATGGTTATTAAAGCCTAAACCTAGTTAACTTCCTACCTCCCTGGGAAAGTTTGTGACCTATTTAGCAGATTGTACTAGTCATGAAGAATCTATTTCATTTAATATATCTTTCTAGTATGAAATCATGTTCCCATTGAACAGTGTGTTAATGATTTTATTTAGTAAGAAAATAACTTTTGTCAAACACAATCCTCTAGTTCTATCCTATATATCCTGAGTTAAGAGATGGGCAGTTCAATGTTAAATAAACAACATAGGTATTAACAAACTTGTTTTTAAAAAATCAACTATAGGAAAATATATAACTTTGACTGGTTCATGTAGAAAGAAATAGCATTACAATTCTGTAGGTATTCTTTTCAACGCTAGTTATTTATTTTAATCATTTAAAGTAAAAAAGTTTTACTGTATATCTGTACTACACACACTACACTTAATATACTTACATACTTACATAATTAATAAAATTGAAATTGATGAATAGAGATTTTACAAAAACTACAGCTGAGTCAACAAATAATTATGATACAAAAGCTTTCTACTGTGTTCTTAATAGTAAGTTCAGTACAGAACACAGGAATAGTACAATTAGTAATATTGTATTAAAAATACAATGAACTTGAAAAATTGACATATTATATCAGAATAATCTCAATTGATAAGGATGTGACAAAAATAGGATCAATGCCCTTTTTGATAAAGGAAAAGCAATTTAAAATCTATTTTATGGGTTGAAAAATTTAGAATGAATGTGAACTAATAAATTCCATCTTGAACATTTTTCAGTTATAAAAATAATTATATTCTAACTTCTTATGCCAACTTGCCTTGAACTAGAATCACTGTATATTGATTCTAGTTCAAGTAGTCAGTTCAAAGCACTGAACCCCTCTTCAAACCTGGACTTTATTTAATTATTACAATACATATATTGAATTAGTTAAACCTGCATCTAACTCTGCCTAAATTTTTTGTTCTTTTGCATAATGCAAGTCTACAAGTATCAAGTTAGGCATCATTGGATCCCAAATCATATGATCCAGGAAATATGGAGCAAATCAATACCCGGCTCTTCCGTGAGTAGGGGTGTTTCTGTCATCGTAATTGCGCAATGTCCATTACCTTTTACTTTCATGACAAAACGATTACCAAATATTCCGCCCCTCTGATAAAAACTGATAGAACATCCCCCTACACCACCCACTGAATGAGCAAAGCAAAAGTAATAAAATTCGATGGGCGTACTCACTTGTAAATGCTCCTGAAAGCGTATCGGCAATACTTGAGCCATGGTTGCTACCTTTCTCTGCTCTAACTTATCCAAAAAAAGGCTTACGAACGACCGTCTTATATCGCGGGTTCTGAAATTAACACAATTATTTCAATTCACTGTTTTCCTACCCGATAGGTACGACACCTTTGACAATCAACATGGCGTTCATTCATGTTTGAAAGGAAATGTACAACGACCGGAACACAATGAAAAATTTACTGCGTTCTGCTGTTTCTACTCACTATTCCTTTTTATTTCCTACATGAAGAAAAATAAATCGATCGATGTATTTTTTTATTTTTATAGAAAAGTGACGAATATAGCACCCGCGGCTGCCACATACACAAATGAATGAAATATCAAATAATGAAATCACACTTCACAGAAGTCAGAATGAAATGAAATGATGAATAATGAACTATAGACTATATCCACGAACGTTCGTAAAAAAGAGGATAGAAATATGATTAAAAGTACGTACGTTAGACGAGGATAGGAATATTATTAAAAATTCCGTTGCATAAATAATAATATATTAGTATAGATTATGCTCCAACGACGGGCCAACATGGTTGGACCGATCAAATTGTACCAATACTAAAGAGTTGTATTCAAAGAGTACAGGTCCTCTTTATATATACATATTTATATAGGTCTATATATTATAACCACTTAGGTTCTACTATTATCATCGTTTAGTGGGTCTATATTATCGTGCAAAAATTCGTGTTGCGCTGTCGCGATAAAATTATCGTGTTCGGTTATAAGCGATGTTTTTATCTACATTAGCAGTCTTGTGTTATTTACATTACCTACCGACATTGCCACAATAAGGATTCGTGTTAGCCTAATCTCATCGCGATTTAGCGAACTACTCGGCCCTCGGCCACACCACCACACTTTCGCCGAATCCCGACATTGTAGCCGCAGATTAGAGTATTACTAAATTAATCACACTCACAGATCACACTTTGAGAACGTTAACGTTTCTCCAAAGTTCTTTTTCTGTGGTAGGTACATGTCAAATTAGCCTGGTGTTCGTAGTCTATGGTCAAATTTGACATTGATAGAAATGAGAGTGATGACAATTGTAAATTGAAAATTTTTGTGTTATTTTTTGCAAAATATAAGTAGTAATTGAAAATATTTTTATTCTTTTTTTGCTGCAAATAAACATATAAATCAACTGAAATGGTACGAATGGTTGTCTTTTATACGTTTAATGTGAGTAGTTATTGTTTTATACTGTTTTTGTTTGACTATAATCATGTCTGTGTTTAGTTTCAGTTTGGGTTCAACATGTTTCACGAGATGACGAGACCTTTTACTATGACTTATAGATGCTTCTCGGTTTCTATGATGCCTGGGAATGAACGGCAAGACGTTGAAAGAGGAGGAAAGAGTAAGAAAGTAGTTTTGATCCAATGTTTTATACACTACCTACTGTCTTGGTGATTGTGTTTTTTACAAAGAATAAAACTTTGTAGGGTTCTCTCAGTACAGCGAATTCAATTTTCTCTTATCTCCTGCTCCATCGTTATAAATTTCTGGAGATATTGTGACAAGAGTTTTGTTTTGGAGCCAGAACTCTGATTAAGTATTTTAGTGTATCAGATTATTTTACAGAATAGGCTTAATAACTTTCAAGTATCATAACCAATTTGATGTGTATTCGCTCATATTTTTTAAACTTTTGTGGATTCCAATTAAGTTTACATAACTTTTATCATTTAGCACAGTGTTTTTCAATCTTATTGATTTCGCGACCCCCTTACTGGTTGAAAAATTCTGGCGACCCCCTTGTCAGGCAGACAAAGAATTTATAATTTAAAAGACTACGTTAATGATTTTCTTTATTTTGGTTCCTTTACTTATTAGTCTGCAAGAAGCCGCGAGAGGTTTGCAACTAGTAAGAGGTAAGCTTGCGCGGGCCAATCTGCGACAGCGACTGACCATGCGGCGCGGCGTTGCCACACCGCATTGTCGTCGCGGCGAGAGGAAGCCCCCCTGCGCCCCCGCTATTTTCCTTTGTCTCAACTCTGAATCAATTGAGCGCGGTCAGCGATGCGTACGGACGTGATTGTTCGTATTTTGTTTTTTCACTTGATCCGCACATATTTTGTAAAATGGATAAGTTTCTCAAAAGATCGCAGCCTTCAACATCTGGTATGAGTGTCAGTGGCGGAGGTGAATCTAAACCGAAAAAAAATAGACATTACGACGACAATTACTTAAAATACGGGTTTACAGTCCTAAATAATAAACCTCAATGTGTAATTTGTGGCGATATTTTATCACGTGAGAGTATGAAACCGTCAAAGCTTATGCGGCATCTCACAACCAAGCATCAAAAAGAAGCTAATAAGCCGTTGGATTTCTTTGAACGAAAGTTGAAAGCTCTTAGCCAGCAGCAAAATACTATGATTCAGGTAATAAAATAGTGTAAAATTAATCTCAACATAGTGTTTTAAAGACGCTCAAGTCAGCGCTTAAGCGATCCAGCTAAGTCCAGTCTATTTTAAATGTTGCTGTTTTTGGTGTTGCTGTTTGGTGTTTTATGATTTTTATTTTTGTTGTTTGCATACATACAACATAATTGTAATTAATTTTGGTGTGCAAGGCTCCCACGAGTTTATTTTGTGTTCGTAAATTATTTATTTATTTTTAAATAGTTTTGTATGTTTTTAGACATCCAGTGTCAACGAGTCAGCATTATTAGCTAGCTACAAAGTCGCTTATCGCGTCGCTAAAGCAGGAAAGCCGCACACGATTGCCGAAAATCTTATTTTGCCAGCAGCTTTAGATATGGTTGAAATTATGGTCAGTAAGCAGGAGGCTAACAAGTTAAAAAACATACCGCTTTCTGATAATACTATTTCACGCAGAATAAACGACATGGCTAATGATATTCAAGAACAAGTAGTCGATAAATTGAAGAAGAGCCCACATTTCGCTTTGCAGTTTGACGAATCTACAGATGTTTCCGATTGTGCTCAGTTCGTAGTATTTGTGCGCTTTGAAGCTGGTGAGAGTATCATGGAAGAGATTTTATTTTGCAAAGCCCTTCCTGCAAATACTACTGGCCAGTGTTTGTACGATATGTTTTTAGAAAGTACTTGCGACTACGACATTGATTGGAATAAATGTATCGCTATTTGTAGCGATGGAGCTAAAGCTATGACAGGCAAAAATAGCGGACTCGTTGCGAAATTAAAATCAATAATGCCAAATGCATCATGGACACATTGTTTTCTTCATCGACAAGCCCTAGCTGCAAAAGTATTACCTTCTGATTTAAATGACGTGCTTAAGGAGGTAATAAAAATTGTGAATTCTATCAAAGGTAAAGCCTTGCAAACTCGGCTATTCAGGATCGTTTGTGAAGATATGGGCGCGCTTCACTACAATCTCCTTTATCACACAGAGGTCAGGTGGCTTTCCAAGGGAAAGGTACTAACAAGAGTCTTAGAATTGACCGCTGAATTATTAATGTTCTTGCAAGATACTAACTCTGAATACACTTATCGTTTTTCTGACCCTGTTTGGCTCTTGAAATTAGCATTTCTGGCAGATCTTTTTAACCACCTTAATAATTTGAACAAGAACCTCCAAGGTAGAGAAGAAAATATTTTAACAGCTAAAGATAAAGTCAAAGCATTTCATGCAAAACTTCATTTATGGTCAACCTCTCTCGAAAACCATATATTTGAGTCTTTTCCATCTGTTCAGAAGATTGTTGAAGATAATGCATCAGACCAGACGCTTGTGGTAAGTGCTCACATACCTTGCATGATACAGAGTTTGCATAATTTGCAAGATAAACTTTTAGTATACTTTCCCGACTTACACTCTGAATCTGACAATGGGCGAAGATGGATTCTAAATCCTTTCTTGGATAAGGCAACAGAACTGGCTGATCTCTCCACAAATTTAAAAGAATGCCTCATAGATTTAGCTGCTGACGGCATGCTTAAAATAGAATTTTATTCACAAAGTGTCGACGTGTTTTGGATGAAAAGAAAACAAGAATATCCAGAGCTAGCAAGGGAAGCTCTAAAATTATTAATACCATTCGCCACTTCATACCTGTGTGAACTGACATTCTCTTCAATGGTGGACATTAAAACGAAAAAGAGAAATAGACTTCAATTAGAAAATGATTTGATTGTTAACGTTTCAAAAATATCACCACGATTTGATACATTTTTGAAAATTAAACAAGCCCATCCTTCCCACTAAAATTGTGTTTTTATTGTAGTCTACCTTGCCTTTTTCCTTCTGCCGGCGACCCTCCGACTAAGGTTTCGCGACCCCCCCAGGGGTCGCGACCCACAGATTGAAAAACACTGATTTAGCACATTCACATTTTTTGAGTAAAAAATTAAGATAACCTAGTTTGGGTGAAATAAAGCTGACATAGTCCTAACACTGCCTGATAATGGCAGGTGTCTTCTCCTCAAATGCATTCAATCTAGGTGTCTATGAAAAACTAACCTGTGTCAGTTGTTTCATAAGTTATTTTTTCATGACCTGTGGGCATTTAAATTGATAATTTCATGTTTACAGTTATAATGCCACCATCAGCCCTGGAGCTCCTAACAAGATTAAACATAGAATACCCAATGATATTCAAGTTAACTAATAAGAAAACCAAAAGAATAACACACTGTGGAGTGTTAGAATTTGTTGCTGATGAAGGATATGTCTATTTACCACATTGGGTTTGTTTTGTATAATATTGTAGAAAATAAATTGATACTTTTTTAAGGTGTAGCCGAAAGGTAACCAATGGGACCATATTACTTAGCCTCGCTGTCTGTCTGTCCATCTGTCTATCTCTCATGATCCGTAATATGGTAATATGTAGAGTTGAAATTTTAGCTATAAAAACAAATAATCAAAATAAAAATTAATTAAAAATTAAAGGGGGCTCACCTACTAGTAGGAGTGCCCAACAAGGAGGGTACCATACCAAATATATTAAATTAAGAAATAAATAAATTTTATATTTATTATTACTAAAACATGGAATCATTATTGTACTTTGTGTTTGATTAGATGATGACAAACTTGGTTCTTGAAGAAGGTGCCTTGATACAAATTGAGAGTGTCTCCCTTCCAGTTGCCACATTCTCCAAATTCCAACCACTCTCAGAGGACTTCCTTGATATTACTAATCCAAAAGCAGGTTGGTTTTACTAAGATATGCCATTCTGATCTAGAATTCATTGAGCCAATTAGTAAGGTGGCCATGTTGGCCTGGTCTTTGCAAAGTTTGTTACTTTTAGTGCCTACACTCTAGAACTCCTAACGCTCCTTGCCGACTGTCTGAGTCAGTAAATGCGATTGAAGAATGGCAGTTTATGAACAAATTATACCACTTAAATATTTTATAATATAACTATCTTTTGCCTGTGGCTTTGCTCATGTTAAGTTTGTTTATTCCAACCTCTATTTTACCCTCTGAATTTTCAAAAATTCTTAGTGGAAGCCTACATCATTAGCTATTTGTGTGCCAAATTTCAGCCTGATCTGGTCAGTGATTTGATCTGTGTGTTGATAGATCAGTCAGTCACATTTTCCGTTTATATATTTGGAAGACTAGTTTTTGTCCTCATAACTTTGTCCACGTGGAATTAGGTTTTGGGTATAGGTGAAGTTTTCAAAAACTGACAAACATACTTCTTTATTTTTAATCAAAATACCGAATTTCGTAGGTGATATTGACTATGATATATTATTTTTATTTTCAGTGCTGGAAAACTGCTTAAGAAACTTCTCATGTCTAACAACAGGAGATGTGATAGCTATCAAATACAATTCCAAGGTTTATGAGCTTTGTGTATTGGAGACTCAGCCGGGCAATGCAGTTATTATTATTGAATGTGATATGAATGTAAGTTAGATACATTGTGTCATAAAAGTTGAACAAGTGGGTAGTTACTATTATGCAAGCTTTTGGTAATCTTACACACAAAGTAAACTGCTTCTGAGTTCTGGCAGGCTTTTAACATGTTGATGACCTCAGAATAGTAATCCTCCGTTAACAAACAGAACAGAACACACATTAAAGTCCCAGGTTCATTTTCTTATTGGCAGCACTTATTCTATCTTTATGGATTATTAGCTTTTGCCCGTGACTGACTGTGTGGAGTTAGGTTTTAAAAATCCCATGAGAAATCTGTTTTTCCAGGATAAAATGTAGTCTATGTCACTCTTCAAGACCTCAATTATACCCAATTAATCTGTTCCATCCATGGATCCATTGTTTCATTGCTGTGTGAAGAACAAATCTCCAGAGAATAAAATGGTAATCGCCATAATGCATTATGGTGATTACCATTTTATTCTGCCGGCAATAACACCCTACCCCACTTATTTTGGCATATTAATCTCCTTAAACTAAAGAACCTTAACCTTTATCCATCAGGTGGAGTTTGCACCACCAGTTGGCTACAAAGAGGAGGAGCACATAACGCGAGGTGAAGGCAGCTCTGAAGCGACGGGCATGGAGGAAGACCCGGCGACGATGATGCCGGAGCCCGCGGGCTTTGTAGCATTCAGTGGGGAGGGTAACAGATTGGATGGGAAGAAGAAGAAACTCATCAGCGAAAGCGATTCCGAGCCACAGGCTGGCAATTCAAGACAAGTGAGTAAAAGAACAGCCATACAGAATTAATATTCAGGGGAATAAGAGGGTAGTTTACACCTTTATTACTTTTATTGTTGAAAATTATTATTTTTTTATTATTATTAAACCTATCTTATTTTGCAGCCTTATGTTCGTGGAATACCAGACTACGACTATGTGATTGGTACACTAAGGTTCATAAGGAATTCTCGAACAGCCAGTGCTAAAGAGGAAACTCCACCAGAAGAACCATTCCAAGCATTTAAGGGTGAAGGCTTCACTCTACGAACCACCAAACCCAAGAACTGAGTAGTATAGCTTTGCACGGATATCAAGTTTTATTGGATTTTAGTAAAAATTTTGTACATAAACATTAGACTTTATACAAAAACATTTTTTTTTTTCAAGCTGCAAATAGGGATAGTACATATTTAAATGTGTGTTCTAGGTCGACAGACTGTATCTAAGACTGCTAAATTTCAGTTTTGATGAAGGGTTCTTGGACTTTACATAATTGTAATACAAATACTGTACAAACCGATGTTTGCAGAACTTGGCTTACAGTCCATCTGTCTAGACACTTGCAAGCAACTGTGTTAAAACCAATTATGCGTCATTCACTGCAATTTAATTGACATAATGAAAGTGCAAATTACAAAATACTTTTATTGTAATTTATTCTTGAAAAAATAAATATAATTCTTAATTTGATAAGACCTCTGCCTTTGATTTAAAAAGACTGAATTTAAACCACATCTATTTTAAAAATCCTTTCAGCCAATTCATATGTATTATAAATTACACTAAGTAATTCCAACTAACTCATCCTGTCTGGGAGTTTTTTTCCTATCTCTGCCAGCTGGAATGAAAATGGAAAAGTTGTTACATTTATCCCTATTTACTAAATACCTAAAATAATATTTAGTCAATAATAAGTACTGTTAAATTGAAAAATAATTATACTATTTAAGCAAGAACAGTTGATGTTATGATTAAAATGAAGTCTTATTCTATAAACACATTAGGTTGCGGTAAGGAGGTTTGTAACTGTGACATGCTTCAGTCTTTGTTATTTAATAATTATAAACAACATATTGTAAGTAATTTTAATCAGACTTTACAAAAAAAATTGTGAATGAATATTCCTATAATACAAATAATAAGTTCAAAGGTCACATTTAAATATTTCATCAATCATCATAATAAAATTTAAAATAATTGGCGCTTAACATGATACATTTGATTCATGTGAAATGAGAGGTGTCAAGCTGTATATGTTTCTTAGCAAGAGTAATATTTTTTACAATTATTAACAACAGTAACTCCAGCCTAGCATGTTCCTGTTATTGCAATTGAAATAAATAATGAATATTACATCTGTTTACTATTATTGCAAATGCAAATTAACAATGAAGACATTCATTATAAATGTAATAGATCTCAACTAAATATTGATACATACTGCAATGCACAAAAACAGTCTTTTCAATCATTACAAGTTGGAAGTTTTTACAAACATTGAAATATTATAACTATGTTACACATGAGTCATACTTAATATGGACTTTACATTAGAATCTTTTTAAGAATTCCTCTGAGCAAATTCTCGCGCGTGCATTCACTGCAAGCTTCATTTCACTTATCTCCTTATCAATTTCTTCCATGAAGTATATCACGAAGTCGACCAATTTGTGTTTATACATTTGTTCAGTGTGGAAATTTGTGATCAGAAAACTGATGTGATAGCCGTCCACGGGCTTCCGTCGAAGTACGATAAAGTTTTCCGCTCTCATCATCATGAAGCGCATGAACTTTTTACATAAAATCTTCTCAATCTCGTCGGCTTGCTTAATCATAATACTTATTCTTATCGAGTTTATAGAAGATTCTATAAGCACTTTCTCGTTTGCGTTCCGCGAAATGATCACAGGGTTCAGTAACAATTCTTTGCTTGTTCCAAC
Organism: Hipparchia semele; assembly: GCA_933228805.2. Classification (NCBI taxonomy): domain Eukaryota; kingdom Metazoa; phylum Arthropoda; class Insecta; order Lepidoptera; family Nymphalidae; genus Hipparchia; species Hipparchia semele. The sequence goes on from OW121719.1 coordinate 3,647,784, forward strand.
TTCCACCTCCGGTTTGTTATATCTTTCTACGACTTGCGATGAAAAATGTTCTAAACACATAGCCGATGTGAGTGTGTGACGTACAGCCGTTAGGTAAGGCTTTAAAGTAGCCGACATTGTTACAAATTTGCCAAACAATTCTTACCACACCTAAACTTTTATCTACAAATCTACAAATCAAATGAAAAATATTGAGTTGACGACTTTTGACTCAGACCTCAGACCACAAACCTGTGATGACATATGACCACAGAACATTATTACCATATGACTCATAGATTCAGTGTCAATCATAGATTAATTATAGAAGTCAGGGGGTATAAGGTATAACGACTTATAAGTTTCTTTTTATTTAGGTAAGTAGGTACGTACCTACCTATTATTGTATATGTAGGTACCTACCTATTTATTATGGATAAAATAAAATCACAAAATAAATTAGAGAAGACAACGGCTTAAGAAACGACACGAAACGTTGTGAGAATATTACTTCTATTACTATTGAAATACAAAATAGTAGCACCCACCTATTTCAATGTTTAAATTGGTGATATTTTTTACCTGTTGTCCAAAAATAATCATCAATATAGTAGAAATGGTTCTTCGTCTGTGTTTGTCATACAAACATACTAATTATTAATCTGTGGTGCAAACGAAAAAAAGAATGGCAGGAAGGACAATAATGGCGGACCGATTCGTAAAGTGACGCAAGTTAACGTTTTACGGCATGCGTTTATTCAATTTTTCAATAATAGGAGTGGTTGTTAAATCATTGTCGTTATCGTTAAACACATGACCAGTTAGGGGTGTAGTCACTCATGTCAAAAGCAATGGCTCGCGAGTTTGACCACCTCTTCAAACTGCTGATTATCGGTGACAGTGGTGAGTGGGCGAGGCCTGTGTATGCGAGTGATGATGACTTTCCCCGAGCTTAGGATTCCTTCAGTGGAACTATGTTCTTGTGTTGCAGGTGTAGGTAAGAGCTGTCTCCTACTGCGGTTTGCTGATAACACCTTCTCCGGTAGTTACATTACGACCATCGGTGTAGATTTCAAAATAAGAACTTTAGAGATAAACGGTGAGCGAGTTAAGCTGCAGATATGGGACACTGCGGGGCAGGAGCGCTTCAGGACGATCACCAGCACGTACTACCGGGGGACGCACGGAGTCATCGTGGTGTACGATGTCACTAACGGCGAGTCCTTCGCGAATGTAAAGCGGTGGTTGCATGAAATCGAACAAAATTGTGATGTCGTCAACAAAGTCTTAGGTATGGTATTAAAAATTTAATCAAATACTTAAGATAATCAATATAACAGAGGCAAGGCATATGACGCTGGTTTTAATTCTGTCGTACACAATCTCTAAACTAAATTAGACTAGAAATAGAACTATTAACCATTTATTAGCTTTAGCTATTAATTTAGAAGTTTAGAAATTTTGTACTACAGAATTCGCACATCGTCATTTGTAAACATTCAAATTCAAATGCATTATTATAGCAATTTATGCATAGTTATTTGTTTAAATTGTTAATGAATTCTGTAGGCACACTTTCCAGGGTTGGTCTTGTCCTCTGATGTAATTGGAAATGAGTTCAAAGTTCAAATTAGTTCTTTAAAAGTGTACACTGACACAGACTACAATTTACCTTTAATTTATTTGCCAACAATTATTATTAGCTTTATTCTACTTACCTCTTCATAGTCCAAATACTATTACTACTGTTTTAACTATCTAAAATTAGTTTATAATTTTAGATTATAAAAGCAGTATTTGAAAACCCTATAAGTAAATTATTCAAATAGTAATTTGTGAACAAAGGCTGTTTGTTAACTGCCAGACATGCACTTCAACATGGGATCTCCTCTCAAAATTTGAAGGATTTGTCCTACACCCTGGCCAAGTGTTTATTGTCAGAGTTCAGATACCTTTGATAACCTTATGTAGAACTCTCAAGCATGTAGTTTTCAAGTTGCAAGTTGTATAGTACAATGCATATAGCAGTCAGTGTATGGTTTTTAAAACTTTGTTATTGTTTGGTGCCAAAACATTAAAATTTCTGGAATATTTTGCTATTTTGGCTCCATCAAACATAGCAAACTATGGCAATAAAGATTATATTATATACTATTCTCTTTGACATAGACAATATTTTTATAGTGCTTCTTCACCATGTAGTAAAACTTCAATTTGGTCTATAGGTTTTCCTATCTAAGCAGGCAGTAGGGGTAGGAAAAAGTTATAAATACATGAGCTACTAATAGTCAGTTAATATTCTGTAATTGTTAAAACATGAGAGCAAAGGTATGAGTCATTTAACTTTCTGAACATTATAAATAGCTTTGCTTATTGCAATCAATGTAAATATGAAACAATTATAATGCTTAGTAATTATTTAGTTATTCAAACTATTTTTGTTGTTTCTTAGATTTTTAGTTTGTCAGTTTATATTTTATTAAACCCATAATGTACTGGATGGATTAAGATTAAACTTTTGGTTTAAAAATCTTAAAACTTTTCAAAAACTTTCTTTGCGTCTGTACTTAGGCTTTCTACAAAAATGTTGACATTCATAATGAGTATAGTATACCAATTTGTGACAGCAAGACGTGTGTACGTGTACTCATTAGGTTTTATTTTATTTTAAAAGTGAAGTTAAAAGTAACAATTTAATAATATTGTTTATTTATACGGTTACACTAACACTGTTCGCACCTCAAAATGAACAAAATACAGTGATTTATCAAGTTTTAAGCACGTAATTCTCGAAAATAATTTCACATTATTCTGTTATTTGAAGTGTCAGAGCCCAGTCGTTGACGGTCATTCAGTACTATTTTGTTAATTACCTACATTTCTGCTACAGTAACAAAATAGCCTAGTGGTTCATATATTATAATCAGCTGATTTTACGAGTTCAGATCACAACATGGAGAAGTAACTTTTTCATTTTAAATTTAATTTGCGGGTACCTGCTTAGAGGTGAACTGAAAAAATAAAACAAAAACATAAAATGTCGAACGTACACTGGAACTGCTGTAATGATACGAAAGGCGATGAGGACTATGTATGTTGTGTGATTTGTAATAACCGTTATCACCATGCATGTTTGCTATCGAGTGGACAGTCAGGCATAAACATAGAGCTAGAATCTGAGTGGATATGTCCCTCGTGCGCCTTAAAAAGACCTAAAGGAAACAACGAAAATACTCCAGTACGTAGTAAAGATACGAAGTTAACTAGCGAACAAACGAAAAGGTCAAATAAAAGAGTAGCTCTTTCTCCAGCTGAACAGTCATACCCTACCGAAAATAGCGATTTTCGTGAAATTGTGAGGGAAGTTTTAAAAACCGAAATGAACGAGATGGTCATACAGTTAACTACATCTATCAAAAGCGTACTGAATAACGAACTAAAACTTTTAAGAGAAGAAATCACAGATATGAGAACCTCAATTAACTTTATTAACAACCAATATGATGATTTTATTAGAGAGCACCGTACTAATGAGACGGTATTGAAAGACCTAAAGGAACGTAATCACAAACTAGAGTCGACAGTAGTAACACTACATGCACGTATAAACGATCTTGAACAACGATCTCGATCGAATAATTTGGAAGTGCAATGCGTTCCGGAAAGAAAGAGTGAAAATTTGGTTGCAATTATTGAACAGCTGGGAAATGTCATAGGTCAGAATATATCTTCGGACAAAATTTTGAACGTTACAAGAATAGCTAAAGCGAATCGTATGAGTACTCGTCCAAGATCTATCATCGTACAACTTAATTCTACGCTAACGAGAGACAGTTTCATGGCTGCAGTTATTAGACATAATAAAAGCAACCCTAATGATAAGTTAAATACATCTCACATTGGAATCGGAATTGGTGGCGAAAAAAAACCCATTTATGTAGTCGAACATCTGTCTCCTGAAAATAAAGCACTGCATGCTGCTACTAGAATAAAAGCAAAGGAAAAAGGATATAAATATGTTTGGGTCCGTAACGGTCGTATTTTGATCCGCAAGGACGATAGCTCCGATTACAAAATAGTTAAAGATATGGACTTTTTAAGTAAATTAAGTTAGTGTGTAAAATGGTCATGTAATGGTGTCATATTCTTCGTCAAATTCACATCATTAAACGTTCTGTACCAAAATGTGCGCGGACTTAGAACAAAAACGCATGATGTGTACCGGAACGTTATGGTTAGCGATTATGACATTATTATATTGACAGAAACATGGTTAAATAACTCTATTTTAAGTAGTGAACTATTTGATACACGATATAACGTATATAGAAGAGACAGGCAAACTTCTAAAACTAGCATTAAAGTCGATGGTGGTGGGGTACTAATTGCTGTTAAAAAAAGTATGAATTCCAATAGAATCATTAGTTGGGAAAGTAATTGTGAAGATATTTGGGTAGTTGTTGAAATACCTCATGTTAAAAGCATTAATCATTTTGCTATATGTGCTGTGTACCTCCCGCCTCCTGTCAATAGGAATGTATTGGAACACTTCTTGAAAAATTGTAATCGAGTTTCGGAGCAACACAATATGTTACAATTTATTGTTGGCGATTTCAATTTGAGCTGCATTAACTGGAACAAACTATCAGATGGGAAACATGTCCCTACAGCACTATCGTTACTAGACTTTGTATCGGAAAATGGATTACGTCAATGTAACACAGTACTAAATAATAGGGGTAAAATACTGGATCTAGTTCTTGTCGATTTACCTGCATGCACTGTTAATTACTCATACAATTCTATTAGTAACATTGATCCACTACATCCCCCCCTAGAAATCAGCATTCCTGACGTAAAACCCCATAGACTAACGATTAATACATCCGTTGAGCGGTTTGACTATTATAAAGCTGATTATGATTCAATCAATGATTTCTTAAAAGGCATTGACTGGCATAAGCTGTTAGATCTAAATGATATAAACGAGTTGGTTGAAGTGTTTTACGACAAATTACATTCTGCAATAACTAACTATGTTCCTCGGCGAAAAGTTAAGGGTACTAAATATCCTGCTTGGATAAGTTACAAGGTGGCAAAAAGAATACAAGAAAAACATAAAATGCTTAAGCGGTTTAAGAAGTATAAAAATCCAATGGACGAACTTGAGTTAAGAATACTTAGTGACCGATGTGACAGACTTACACGCGATGCTTATAATAATTATAATAATAATCTTGAAAAGCATATTCAAAAAAATCCAAAAGCTTTCTGGACATTCTTAAAAAGCAAGCGTAAAAACACGAACTCGTATCCTGCGACTATGATTGATGGAGTTAACAGGTCTTCTGGTGGAGTTGAAATCTGTAACATGTTCTCAAAATATTTTGCATCCGTTTATGAAGACCCTAACAACTCCGCCAATAATAGTAACTGCATTTCTACTGTGAATAATACTCTCTATTTAGGCTATAGTGATAATCTTGCGACTATTGAATTAAGTGAAGACGACATCTTAAAAAAACTTAGGAGCCTAGATTTAGCAAAAGGTGCTGGACCAGATAGTATGCCACCGATTTTCATTAAAAGATGCGCAAACAGTCTAGCATTACCATTATACCTTATATTTAAAGCTTCTTTACGCTCCGGAAAATTTCCAATGGCGTGGAAGCAAGCAAAAGTTGTACCAATTTTCAAAAGTGAAGACAAAAAGGATGTTCGCAACTATAGACCCATATCTATTCTTTCAGTTTTTGCCAAAGTCTTTGAATCTTTAGTCTGCCCTTTAATTCAAATTCATTTCAAACGTTTTGTTACTGAGCATCAGCACGGATTTTTGCCTGGTAGATCCACGTCCTCCAACCTCATAAGTTTTACGAGCTCATTATCGGAAGCTATTGACTCACAAAAACAAGTGGACACTATATACACAGATTTTAAGAAGGCATTTGACAAAGTACCACACGGAATCTTAATTGAAAAACTATCGTACTATGGGTTTTGTGGTCCACTATTGCAATGGCTTACATCTTATTTGAATGATCGTTCTTTTTACGTTGTTGTTAATGGCTTTACCTCCTCATCGCATTCAATAACCTCAGGAATCCCTCAAGGATCACATCTTGGTCCTATTTTATTTAATATCTTTGTTAATGATATCGTCTCCTGTTTTGTACATTCTACGCCATATCTATATGCTGATGACTTAAAATTTACGAAAATTATATCTTCTCCAACGGATTCATTCCTTCTGCAAGACGATCTGAATAGATTAATAGACTGGTGCACAACCAATGGTATGCAACTTAATTGCAATAAATGTCTACATATCAAAGGAGACGGTCCATTTTGGGACAACTCTTGTACCATATACCATGAAAAGTGACAAAATACAAAGAGATCATTAACAATAAAATCAATTAGACAATCATAATAAATAAATTGCAAAAATAAAAATGTAATTTCAAGTTTTTCGGTACTGTACACAACACTTACAAGATGGCTACCTTTCAGCCACATAGAAGGCAGTAGGTAGGTACCCAGACACAGTTCTGTCAAATGTCATTTCTGAGTTATCTGACAAGTGACGTAATATTATGGCGTGTGATTGGGAATGATTGGGATTTCGTTGATACTGAACATTGTAGATTGTAAATATACGTAATGTTCTTTCAGTTTAAAACATGATGCATTGTTTAAATTGTGCTTCTGTGATAGAAGAAAATGAACAATCTTACCTAATTATTATATTATCTTCAAATGCAGATCAATGACCCCATAATATTTTGACAGCTAACGTCAGAAACATGAATCCGCCCGCCATGATTACGTATGTTATGTTGCCTTACGTGTAGAAAATAAATAATATTAGCATTGAAATTAAGATTAGTTCGTGGATTTGATGGGTCAAAAATGCTTTAATATTTTATTTTATTTTATGTTATTACTGGTACACGACCTGTCCCAGGCTCCATACAATTTTGGACCGTCTCCTTTACCCGAAAGCACAACATTATACAGACGCAATATAGTTTAAATGGCACAAACTTGAAAGAAGTTAATCTTATAAAAGACTTAGGTGTCATGTTAGATAGCAAGTTAACATATCTTGATCACATAGACAATGTTATTGGCAAAGCATCAAAATTGTTAGGTTTTATTATGAGGCAAGGTCGGACTTTTAAGGAGACCAAAACAAAAATAGTTCTGTATAACAGCCTGGTTCGCAGTCACCTGGAGTACTGTAGTGTAGTTTGGCGGCCGCATTATGCTACACACTGTCTAAGACTAGAGCGTGTTCAAAAAAGGTTTTTGTGGCATCTATCGTATTCAGCTAAAATACATAAAACAGTGATTTCTTATAAGGATAGAATAAAACACTTTAAAATGATGACCCTTCAAAATAGAAGAGATTTACTGGACCTTATGTTTCTTTACAAATTATTAAGAAATAAAGTCGATTGCCCAAGTTTGCTTAGCAAAATCAATTTTAGAGCACCGCATAGATATCCACGCACTACCATAACTCCCTTAGTGCCACCACGCACCAGAACAGTCTTCGGCGCCAACGCTACCCTGCCTCGCTTGTGCAAACTATACAACGAGCGCAGTCAGTCAATAGACATAAACGTAGATTCTCCTGGAATGTTTCGTAAGTCAGTGACACGCGATCTAGTCAATAACTAGTTAAACACAAACTTAAATTACATATTTATATATATATATATTTTTTTTTTTCAAATGTATATAGCTTTTACTTATTATAAACATTTATAACGTTTAGAAACTCATATAAAATTATAATGATCTCTTAAAATAGTAACTATGTAACTAAGTATAAAATTAATTTTAGTCATTAGATCCCTTTTTTTTCTTTATTTTAATTTTTAAAAGTTTGTAATACTAAAATAGTGCATGTTGTGTTTACTTTAATATGATTTTACATAACTGCTAAGTTAATATTTTAAAAATTGTATGTTATTCATGTATTATGTAAAAATCGCTAGTAAACCAATAAAAATAAAATAAAAAAAAAATAAAATAAAATTTTGAAAATACATGACTGTGACACTGAAAACATCTGTAAAAGTTAACAGTTTCTATTTTATAGTTGAATGTGAGGGTTACGGGTTGAATTAATTGTATTAGTTAACATGTTCATGAACAGTACGCTTCTGGATGTTGTAACTGTAAAAATTAATACAACAGTACGCCTGTTGATGTCAAAGTTTTTTCTTGTATAAAATCAAAGAGCGTCAAAAAAAGCTTCAAGCCTTGTTCGATGATGCTTCTTCGCCTGAATCTAGTCAAGACCAAGAATGCCTTACAACGTATACCTGTATTGTCACAACACATCTTTTATTACTTTTTGCGATGTGACACAACACCTCTAGGCAACGTATGAAATTTTGTAGTGACATAACACGATCATCCATTGAGGTGATACTGTCCATGAACATGTTAAGCAATGTTGACCCATGTCAGTAACTGGATGGGTGACTTGGACTTTTGACTGTAGTCAAATACCCAATTACCAGTCAAGCCTTCCTTGAATTAAAGTTGATGGTCATCATGTGAAAAGCTTCTTTATTTAAAGCCACATCTTTTAATCTTTAATGTTTTGCTATTTAGCCCTGTGGACCCCCTTATATCATTTAACCTTGCGTCTTTGGTGACCAGTAAGGCTAAGCCCTTTTGTCTGCAATCATTCATTCCAACACTAGTCTTCAATTCAACATATTAAAAAAATACAGCTCCAATTTGAACAGTCCAGCTTAATCAGAATTTCATTTAATCATATCTGAAGGTAGGAATTAGTATCTTAGAATCCACACTATTTCTACTGTTTTTGTCTGGTGGGAGGCTTTGGCCGTGGCTAGTTACCACCCTACCGTCAAAGATGTGCCGCCAAGCAATTTAGTGTTCCGGCATGATGGCGTGTAGAAACCGATTGGACGTTTGGGTTAAATGTATACTGCTATACCTCTTTCAAGTTAGCCTGCTACCATCTAAGACTGCATCGTCACTTACCATCAGGTGATTTTGCAGTTGGAAAAACTGTTCAATATAATGACTTGGTAAACTACATAATTATGCAAATGTTTCCAGTTGGTAACAAGAATGACTGCCCGTCAAGGAAAGTAGTAGTAACGGAAGATGCCCAGAGATTTGCCAATCAAATGAACATACCATTGTTTGAAACAAGTGCAAAGGAAAATATTAATGTTGAGGAAATGTTTTTGACTATCACAAAAATGGTGAGTAATCTGTGTATTACCCTTTTATGTATGAGATATTTTAGTGACATTCAGTAAAATAACAATTGATTATGTATCATGAGATAAAATATTTGTCTGTATTGCAGCATTTTGTAGATAATTTATTTTTATTAAACAGTTAACAGTACTATAGAATGAAATGAAGTATATTAATCTATTTATCAGAATCATGCCATGTTTTAATTTGGATGGGAAGTAGTCCCTTGCAACTTAAAAATATTTAAAATTTTAGTACAGGCAAGAGTTTTTTTTACTTGTAATGTTTGTTTGTTGGTTTGTCCTTCAATCACACCGGCAACGACGTGATTTTCTGCATGGGTATAGTTGGGGACCGGGAGAGTAGGATAGGCTACTTTTTATCCCGGAAAATTAAAGAGTTCCCACCGGAATTTAAAACTAGTAGTCATATAAATGTAGATTCATAGTCTGCTAAAACCTTCCTACATTTTAGGGTTTTAAAGAAATTTTAAATTTTAGTAACCCATAAAGTGACTAGGAGCTCAGTATATACAGAGGTATAATAAAAATTTCAGGTACTGAGGTCTAAATTGGAAATGAAAGAGCGACAGAATGTGACAGCCAACGACACAGTACACATAAGGAAGAACCACAAAACAAAGAAGAAATGTTGCTAGTGATTACACAGTATGGCACTAAGCCAGGGATGTCGCTTACACTATGCTCAAATTGAGAGATAATTGCACAACCCTAGCAGGACACTATGTACCTCAGCCATATAAAGTTTACCAATGAAATAGAACCTTCTTTTGTTGGTGTTAGGTACAAAGAAGTGTATTTTGACATCAGCAGTATAACAGTTTAGTCTTATGAAACTAGTGGAATTTTGTACCTTGATATTGATATGTAAGTTGATCTCTGTTGAATATTATCATGGCAGTGTTACTGTTTTATCAAAGAGCTTAAACATATTCCCTACACTACACTACATCACTTGAGAAATTTGTAATGGGGAAAAATATGGGATTTATTATGTATTTCCGATAATTTATTATCATGTAATTAAATTTATTTACTTATTCCAAACTTGCAAAACAAATGACAGTATTGGTAATATTTATTGAGTAAGATTTTGTTGTTTTTAATAAGAAATTTTAAGAAAATGATATTGATTTTAATATAATATTACACACAGACAGTATACAATATACATATGATAATAATAATTATTAAAGGACTAAGCTCCTGATTGCCTTAGTGAACTTTATTTTGGGTTCATGTGTTCATATTTTTTAATGAAATAATATGTTGAAACACCCTCATTTTTATGCAATAGTATAATAATATATATATGTTACTGATATTTCAGTTTTATTTTAAACAATTAAGATGGCAGAACAATAATATTGGTGCATGTTTCATATTTATTGTATTGCATTATCAATAAAGGTCATCACTAACATTCTATATTACAACTCTGGCATAACACTATCTTGAAAAACTTGAAAGAAATGTAAATTCCACATCCAAATGTTCATTTTCAAGCTATGGTGGTGTGCTTGAGTGTTGTTTTGCAAGTGGTGACCTCAATTGACCATTTACTGTTAACATACATACCCCTTAAAAATAATAATACATTTATTATTTATACCCTATGTCATTTTATATTTGACATAAGTCTGTGCTGGGTTGAATAATCTCAAGTTTTAGGAGCATTATGGATAAATAATTTACTCCAAAAATTACATTAGGATTATTATGAATGCATAGTTAATGTGTATAATTGTATTCTCGTAATCAAAAATTTTTATGTGATGGAGTGTTTGTATGATAAGTGGAAAGTTGCTAGATATAAATGTATACAATTAATTTAAACATTTTTATTTTTAGTGTAAAATCGTTATGGTCTTTTATGTCATGATAGACCTGCCACCGATTTTTAATTATTGCATGCAAAAACTATCAGTACATTAGAGACATTGTAATGACATTTATTTTTGACACTGTTAGGCTGAAATCTATAGATTACACTCTCACTCAGCTTGGACTCAAGACAGAGTTAAAACTAGACAGATTTGTCTCGTGTTAACCTCTATCTTGATTCTGAACTGAGTCCGAGCACATGCTGTATAGATCTCAGCCTTAGTGTCATAACTAGGGTTGCCAGATTTTTTTTACACTAACACTGTCATTGGTCGATGCGGGCTGCGAGCGCGAGTTACTTTACACTACACAGTCGCTCGAGACGAGCCGAGTCAGACAATGTAAACCGTACGTTTTACGAACGTTGCGTGTGTGAATACTTGGATCGATTTCATAATGAAAAACGAAGTACGGTTCAAATACGGGACAGAGTCAGTCCCGCCGGGACATTTTAAACTATGCCTAAAATACGGGATGTCCCGGGAAATACGGGACGTCTGGCAACCCTAGTCATAACTCACAATTGACTTACATAATACTGCAGAACTACTTCAATAGGGTAAAATCTACATAAAAACCTTCACAAAGAAACAAGCTGTTAACTGTATCTGTCAGCACTGCAGTGTAGTCAGTGACAACCTTAGCTCTCCATACTTAAGGGTCTCGCATAAGTTTTTGTCTCAATTCATACGTAGCTCTAGTTTTTTTTTTTTTTTTGAAATTATATTAAGTGGGATTGATACCAAACTTTGAAAATATTATGGAATGAGGTGTATCAAGCTTTGAAATTTGTTTTTGTGGCGGACAAAAAAAAAATTCTAGTCGGTGAAGTGTCTCCAATATGAACAACAAAAGATACCGGCCGAATTGATAACCTCCTCCTTTTTGGAAGTCGGTCAAAAATAAAATTAATTTGTTCAATTAATACCCAGTGTGTCAACCCATTATAGCAGTGAAGTTTGATATCAATCCGACATGCTTGCTGTTTCTAAATCAAAGCAAATCTATGTTTGTATCACGTTTGTATATTTCTTGCAATTCACGAGGGCGCGTGAGCTTTACTAGGGGTTATGTCTTGTAGCACGCACACTTACGCAATGTTCATGTACTCGACATAACCACTAGTAAAGTTCAGGAGCCTAGGTGGGATCGGTCAGGTGTGAGTAAGCTCTCGCTCACACTTATACAGATACGACATACACACAACCATGAGCCACGCGCCCTCGTGAATTGTAAGAACTATATGAAAACTTGAGTTAAGGGTTGTCAATATTCGATGGTTCTGTGTCCATTGTCAATAATTACCAAAGAATAAAAATTTAATTGTCTTCGATCATTAATATAACGGATAAGCTGTCACTTTTCAAAAAGTGTCTCTGAAGAATTAGCTTTTACTTACTACAAATGGAAACCCATCGAACTATAACGCAAGAAACGCAATAGTCGATGCTTAGTAAGCCCTTAAAGGCTGACTACATAGTATCGGCGTCGTACCTGTCAGGAGCCTAGGTGGGAGCGATCGGCCGCGAGCAAGTTCTCGCTCACACTTATACAGATACGACACGCACACAACTAAGAGTCACGCGCCCTCATGAGTTGAAAAAACTTGTGAAAGTGTGTCATAATTCGTTACAATAGCATGTGTGCTATAATATTGAATTTTTACAACTTTTAAAAAAGTTTGAAAGAAAATGTAAATCGGTTAATTATTGATTGAAGGTTTTTGCAAATAATAATTATTGTGTGTATAGATCCAAGACATCATTTTGTATAATCAATAATAATAATCATAGATTGACATGGAAGAGGCATTGAAACTCAAGACCATTTTTTCAGAACATTGTGAGTCCTTAATAATTAAGGAACCATAATATAAATAGTCTGAAATAAATAAATGTTAAATGTAAATACAAATTATTGAATTGGGATAAACCAATGTTCAAATCAAGAATGTTATTATATGATAATAATTCACAACACCAGTAATGTCAAGACAAGATTCTATTGTCAATGGTAGTACATGAACATGTTAAATAAAAGTATTATGTTTTAGTTATGTATTTAACATTTATTTTCTATACAATTATTATTAATGAATTTTGAATATTGCCAGTCAAAATGCATTAGAGGCCTAATGTATTTGTAATCTCTTTTTCAAATATTACAACAAAAAAAATCTTTATAATCTGCACCCAGTGTGTAATTAAATAGTGAGATAATATTAATATTTTTTTAATTTAAAAATTGGCAAAGTATACACCTATATGTAAAAATAAATTAACATGATTATGTTATCTTTAAATTGCATTTTAAATTCATAAAATAAGTGTAATTTTTTTTAAATAATGTATTCACAGTACATTCTGTTGACTAATTATTATGGATTATTTTGCAGATAAAAGCGGAAACAAGTTAGTCTCATAAATTATTTATAACTTTTAATATTTTTCTTGGTCAGGGCTAGTTCCCACATGCGGTTTGCATCGTGTGGTGTGAAATTTTTATAATTCGTATTATATTTAAAATTTCAAACAGTGCGATTGTAATCGCTTCTCAGTACTAGTCCACATATTTATTCAATATTACAATGTGTTTATTAAAAAATATTCAAATATTTTACACTGCTATGTTAACACTCAATTTGTCAGGACCACAGTGCAAAAGTAATTATCGGGATCATAAGTAATTTATATTATTGTAACATGTATGCATCAGAAATAGATTGAGTAGTTATTCAGAACATTTACTTACTATTTATAATTTGTAGTGTAAAATTAATACCAAAATATCCTTTAAATATCAACAAAGATATTTTAGATTTGCCTATAGATTTATTTAGATTGGATACTTGCTTGAAAATGCTATGCTCATAAATGAAATGTATGAAATTATTTGGTACTGTTCAAGATATCCATTCCATAAAACTGTACAATAATTAGGCTGGCCATTAGGATTCAAGTGACTTTAAAATGTTGTAATAATATGTATTTTTAATTATGTCTTACTAAACCGAATCTTTCGGTACTTCATGAACATGTTTACCCAATCCCTTGAACATACTGACAATCGCGTTGAAACCTGCAGCGGGATTGTCTAATTGCTACAGTGTGACGAACGTAATCATTTCTGATTAGCCAATCCTTCTCGCTGTCAGATTAAATGCATTGCTGCATCAAGAAGCCCATAAATGCAGCCCATCAACAAAATTGAAGGGTACAGAAAATTACTTTTTTTTTTAAATAAAATCAAACATTTAATAAATTTTAACGGGTCTTTCATATGACGTATTCAAAACAACCAAAAGGAGGCTCACTTCTTGATAAATCGGCTTATTAAGCTATTTGTATCCTTCAATCGAGATGCAATTGTTAATGCAGCTTTTCGATTCGATTGTCGAACGTGTGTTCTAAGGCTAAGGTTTTAATCTTTGTATTTGCAATTTCAATAAATCGCTACACGACCATGATGTAGTCACTTCGTATAATGTAATATTAATTGTGGCTTTTTGTTACTGAGTTGAAGCCGCCGGTCTAATAGTACACAGCATTTTGCTTATTATCTTAATTTTGGTACTCATATTATTTTTAAGTTATGTATATTGTTCATTACCAGCATTTTAAAGTGTAAATAGATATATTTTGCCCATAATTAACCAAGTGTTTTTATTTTCGTCCCAAATTTAAATTAATTCTTATACTGGGAGTAGGTATTACTTGTGACTTAATTAGAAAATGTACTGAATAAGTAGGTAGATTTACATTGATTACTTTAAAAAACATGTCACATTTAAGGGTTTGATTCGAACCTTCACCTAAACCTTCACCTTACCACTGCGTTAATAGGGACCAGTTAATATGTTCTGTGATAGGGACTATCAAAACCTTAATTTGCAGCCTTTCAATCACATTATTACAGATACTACGTAGTTTACAGTGTGTGTAATAGAACCTGCGACCGCGTATACCTGAAAACTACGTCCCGAAAAGGACAACAAAGTATTATTAAAAAACACGACTGCCCAGCCAAAAAACGAACTAAAAAGTTAAATATATATTGTGTGAAATATTGTATATGTCATTTATTATTTCCAGCCTCTAGAAACTCATAATACCTACCTATATCAATCCATCAATTTTTCCAATGGTATCAAACCGGTAAAGTGCCTACCTATAGTACGATTATTTTAATTTTTATCTGCTATTTTATCGAATGGGATAAAAAGAAGAGTGCAGTGTTACTTTACTTTGCTTAGCAGATAAAAAGATGCAATAGCATTGAAAAAACTTCTAGAAAGAAATAAAGAATTCAGTTTAAAGTAACAAATTTTGTTTCAACTAGTTGTAATTGTGAATAGAATTGAATAAATACTAGACTCATATTGATCCCAGTGTTGTTCCTGACAAATTTAAAGTTGCCGTATTCTAACTCTAAAATTGCCGTATTTTTAGGGAAAATTAAGAAAATTGCCGTATTGTACAAAATATAATTA
The DNA here is from genome assembly GCA_933228805.2 of Hipparchia semele. Classification (NCBI taxonomy): domain Eukaryota; kingdom Metazoa; phylum Arthropoda; class Insecta; order Lepidoptera; family Nymphalidae; genus Hipparchia; species Hipparchia semele. The sequence continues at coordinate 3,663,411 of OW121719.1, forward strand.
TTCAGAAGGTTAAAATTAAGAAAAAAAAAACATGAAATACATGTAGTTTACAAATATTGCACTAATTTTCAATTAAAACTTAAAAAATATTCGTAAATTAGCTTTCACTGATAGATCGTACCAGAGACCACGAACACTAGGTACTGGATCGTACATAAAGCAAAACAAATCATTAATGATTAAATGACAGAACCACAAAAGTTTACCTATTATAATATTATATTATATACTGCCGTCATAAGGAAAAAAGACGCATCTGTAATTTTTTTTCGAAATAGAGTTAGACACATATTTGGCATCAAAACAAAAAAACGCATCTACCAGTATTTTTAAATTTTGTTTAAACTTATTCCTGTGATATGTTTAAACAAAATTTAAAATTCTGGTAAGTACTGGTAAGTAGCGTTTTTTTGTTTTGATGCCGAATATGTGCCTAACTCAATTTCGAAAAAAATGACAGATGCGTCTTTTTTCCTTATGACGGCAGTATAGTGCACAGTAACAATTATTCCGGGGATTCCCCATATATCCTAGAACATACCCGAGTAAAGTTGAAGAACCTACTAGAATGAAGAACTAAAGATTTTAGACATTAATTTCTCAGGGATAAGGTTGAATCTATTTGAATACTGTTAAAGTTTGACGTTTCTGATCGTGGCGCTTCTACTTTATCTGTGACGAAAGTACTCGTCGATCTATGATTCACAAGTTGGTGCGTTCCATTATACGAAATATTTTTTTTGTTTACTTTAGTCAATTGCCGTATTATAATTCAATACGGTAATCAAGTAGCTGCCGTATACCGTATTTTTGTTGCCCAAGAGACCTGATTGCCGTATATTACGGCAATTGCCGTATCAAGAACAACACTGATTGATCCTTGTTTTATTGACGCAACTTTTGAACTTGACCTTAGAACAATAGATTTGGTGGCACATCCCTGTTTTTGTCGATATCGATAAAACCTAAATATCGATAAGACGTATCTATCGATACATTTACATCCTTAGCTTTGACAATTCTTTCTTCTTTACATAGGTTGGTAGGACTGTTTTTCTTTTATGAAGTTGGCTAAAATAAGTATCCGTTTCGAAATTTTTTTCTTTGAGGTTCCGCCTCTTAAAACGAAGTGATTATATTCTCTTGGACTATTTCATAGTAAACGTAGTAAACCTTCAATGGATAAAAAATATATATCAGTGGCTCACTGGCTTTCATTTTTTGATAGGCACTGAGTTGCAGAATCAGCCCTCTGATTATTATATCTGTGACCTGCAGAAAAAAAGAACAAGAAGTCTATTCCAAGGAGTAGGTACACTATGTGCTCTGTGGTCTATTCTATTATCTATGGCACTTTTTTTGGCTGCGAGCTGCAACTTGCAAGACGAAATTTTTATTTTTCTCTATTCGAATCTAATTTAAAATGTCTTTGTGGGCGACATTAAATCGTAATGTTTTTAAAAGAACATCCACCTTTGCGTTAGCCGTAGCAGGAGGAACGTTTTTCTTTGAAAGAACCTTCGAATTGATTTCAGTTTCATTATTTGAGAGCATAAATAAGGGTGTAAGTATTTTATTATGTAATTCATTTTTCCTATCTTTTTCCTTTACTTTGCGATACATTTCTTTATTTATTAATATTAATAACGCTAATGTATAACATTTTTTTTAATCGATACATTTGCATTTTATATTTTTGTTCAGCAGCTATAACTTAAGCCACATTACCAACTTACCCGTGTTTAATGCAAACATTGTAAATCTATTGTTTTAGCCTTGTTCGATGAAGGAAAATATCTTCATTCATAAAATTCCTTCTATAGTGTTGTTATTCTAGAACCTAATTTCTGGCATCTGCCAGATGGATGCCTGTAGATTAGTGCTCTTCTGTCCGTCAGGTCAATAGGAGTTCAACAAGCAGTTTTGTGGCATTATACAGCAACAAGAATAATAAGTAATATTTGAAGCATTTTAAGTCATTATTCTTGTTCATACTGAGTGAGGAAAGGTCATTTTACAGACACTGGCAACTTTGTCATGAGTTAGGTAGTGTGTGGGAGGACAGGCATATTTGTGATTACCATTTTATTTCTCCGGGGACAGTGAAATGGAATGGTTCGTTCTTGTTCAGTGTCAGAAATTCATTCTTAATAGTACTAAGTACATGTAGTATACTCTAGTGTACTGATATTGTATTTACATGTTTTGTCACATAACAGAGTTTGTTTCTTTCAGAAACTATGGAAGGACATCAAACACAAGTATGAATGAACAAGGAATAAAACATCAACATTATAATGAAATAATTTATTAGCTTATTTAATTAACTTTGTTAACATGATTAAATTATCTTAACAAGAAATATTAGTTTCCTTTACATTTTAATTTATTAATATTTTTATTCTGATACAAAATAAAATGCAGACTAGATTTAATAACATTATTCCAGAAAAAGAAATACACACTTATATCAATATATGTATGTATGTACAAGTTGATCTTTCTCCAGGTACATTTAGACAACAATTATTTATAGAAGACAAACATTTAGACAACAATTTATTATAAATTAATGTTATGACAATCTTTGTACTAACATTACTAATTACAAGTACTGTCAACTTGTCAGGAAAAGCTCATCTCATAGGGTTTATATGCTCTTGGTACATCTTACACCAATATAAATCTGCAATACAATGTTAACTATTTGCACTAAAATGTAAAGTTAAGGGTTATAAAGATATATTTTTGCATTGCTATACTGCATTATGGGTGATGGGGAGAGAGTGCATATGAAAACATGAGCTGCAGGAAGATACTGAATACTGCAAGAGAATTCTGTCAAACAGCAGGCTTCTCAGTTGTAGACAAAAATGGAGGGAAAGCAGTGTGACATGTGTCACAGTCTCCTTTGTGAATGTCTTTATTATCATGACCTAAGGCTAGATTAGGTTTTTGATTGCATCACGATTGTCCTTTACACCCTTGAGAAGGGCTTAAAAACTTTGCCTGTCTGTCTGCCTGAGACTGAGAGCTTGTAGCAAGAAAGAAAGTTCTTAAGTTGAGAGGTGAAACTTTGTGTTCCTACGACAGTGTATAAGGGTCCCAGCTGAGGTTTTGCTCTGGTCCTGTTGCATGGAAAATGGAACACCATGGGTTTAGGGACCTAGACCTGAATTCCATGAAGGATTTCTCTGCACCTCTGGGCGTTACGGAATCCATGACGGATTTCCCAATAAAAAAAAAACGATTGTGCATGGGTTACTGCCCATCACTTATACTACCCCCTGAGTGAGTGAGAGTGTTTTATCATGATTACTACCCCTGAGGTGACAAGTCTTCTACTTGCCGCACCTATGTCGGATGTAGTCTGGGTCGTCGGTGAGGGTGTCTGCGGAGGAGGAGGAAGGGAGGGAGCGCGGCTGCGGGGGGAGCGGCGTATCGAAGCGGGGCTCCTCCGCGAGCGCCCAGATCATGTCCACTAGCAGGGGCTGGGCGAGGTTCTTGATTGCTTCCTGTCGAGCCACCTGCGAGGAAAAAAGTAACTTAGAATGCCTGTTCCATTGTTGATGTGTTATTTTTTCATTTTAATGACAGATTTATGTCAGAGCATATTTCTGTGGCTCGTTTCAACTCTAACCCAAGTCCGAGTCGAGCCAGAGTACACTCTATAGATCTCAGCATTAATCTATGTCCTTAGATATGTTTTTTTACATAGAAAAATTAGAAAAAAAACAAAACATGCATGTTAGAGCTGATTTATACAAATAAAGACTGCGTGTGTGTGAGTGTGAACGTGTGTGAGTGGGAGCGTGCGTGTATAATCCGAAACACCCAGTAAAGGATCAGGCGCAGAACATACGTCTTTACGTACTCTTCAACACACAGGTTGTAATACCGTCAACTTCTCTGACAACCTTTATTTCCGACCAAATGACTTAATAGCTAGCTACTAGACCAGGGAGGTAGTTACCTAGTATAGCAAATGTAGTATATGTAATATTGTATAACAATAATGTAATAAAATATATTGTGTTTACGGGACATACCAGTTCAAAGTGATGCACGATCATCTTGAGCGCGTACTCCTTGATGTCGGCGGCCCGCATGCGGTCTGCCGCCTGCAGGATCGCGAGCACGTTGTCCGGCGACACGTTACTCTGCAGATTGTGCTTGCAGAACACTTGGAGACGGTTGTTGGTGAAACCTGAAAAAAAAAAATCTAGTAAGTTAGAGCTAGCCCGCACTGCGAAGAAATCCCGCGCGATTATTTTTTTTACAATTTTGTAACACTTGTAATCATAGAGATACCCGCACTTTGCGTTTTAAAAACCGCATGAAAGTATCAAACTACAGTTTTTTTACCGCGTGAAAAAACTTCTAAGTTTAACTTGACTTATATTCTCCTCTGCCCTCTAAATAAGCAGAAAACTTTTTTTTTATACAATGACAAGATAGCCCTTGACTGCGATCTCACCTGTGTGAGTGACGATCCAGTCTAAGATTGTAGCGAGCTAACTTGGTAGGGGTATAGCAGTGTAAATTTAACCCATACCCCTAATCTGTTTCTACACGCCATCGTGCCGGAACGCTTAATCGCTTGGCATCGTCTTTGACGGTAGGATGGTAACTAGCTACGGCCAAAGCCTCCCAGACCAGACCAGAGACAATTCAGAAATTATAAATTCCCAAATTGGCCCCGACGGGAATCGAACCCCAGACCTCACAGTTATAAGACCACTGCGCCAGGGAGGCCGTCAAAAGCTTATGTTTGGAGTGGGAACGACAGAAGTGCAACGGTTGGGGATCGAATCTGCGACCTTTCAGTTTTACGTCCGCATCTTTAACCTTGCTTTGGAGACTTCACTTACCGTAGTATATGGGCGCTTGGAACAAGTACAGGGAGTCTTCAGTGGGCATGTTGGTGTCGCCGTAGTATATGTACCTCAGCAGCGAGTCGAAAGCCTCCTCCGACGGCACCGTGTCGCAGATTTGTATCTAAGACCAATCCGATTCATGAAAGCATTGATACAATTCCACCATTGCGTTTATAATATTTTTAATAGAGGCAAATGGCTTGTAATCCTAGTAACACTATCTAGGATCATTTTGAGCAACATTTGACTCATACAAATAATTAGCAAATCTATTTATTTTTATCCGACCATTTGCAAAGCCAATACGAAGGGTTATTTCCTTTAAGTGTAGGTTAACACTTCAATAAAAAAAAAAAAAAAGAAGGGTTATGATTTTGGAAGTTTATGTGTCTATGTATTTATGTATGACTATTTACGAATGTTCCATCGTAGCGAATGAACTACTGAGCTAATTTGACCAATCGTTTTGTTCTGATAGTCCGGGCGAAGTAGGCTACACTTTTTACGAACCAAATGGATCCTATGATGGATGTTTAAAAACTGTAACCTTAGTACTGAAAATTTAATATGGTAGTAGGTAATCTCTTCTCTAAGGAAATGGCTTACATTCACAACGTTATCCTGTGGCGAAAACGAGCGGAACATGGCCTCGAAGTACGCGGCCCTCGCGGCCAGGATGGAGCGATGCGCCGGCCGCATGGCGCCCGATACGCGCAGCTTGACGTCCGCCAGGTCCGAGCCCCCGCCACCCACGAACACGCACATATCCTGCTCCAGTGTGGTACCTGGTAAAGGAGCAGCAGTCTATTGCTATCGCTATCCATCAAAACCTGCTGTGGAATTTTTTATTTTTAAAAAAGAATATTAGCCAAGTTGAACTTGGCTTATATTCTCCTCTCCCCTCCAAATAAGCGAAAAGCTTGTGTTAGGAGTGGGTACGACAATAGTGTAACGGGTGGGGCTCAAATCTGCAACATTTCAGTTTTCAGTCTGCACCTTTAACCGTTGGGCTATTGAGGCTATAAATTGTCTATAAATAATATAAAAAATACTTTTCAAAAAATGGACTTCAAACGCCACTGCATAGTATAAAATAATTGTAGTTTGTACACGCATGTTGAAGTCGGGCGGGCCTAAATAGAAACGATGAAACCGATGTGAGACACTAGCTTACTACTAGACTTTAAATTAAAAAATTAGATTAATGCTACCGGACATTGTATTAGTTGCTCGGCGTATCCCTGCGAGATCAAATCAAAAATGAGGAGATCCGTAGAACCAAAATCACCGACATAGCTCAGCGAGACGCGAAACTGAAGTGGAAATGGGCGGGGCACATAGTTCGAAGAGCTGATGGTCGATGAGGTCCCAAGGTGCTGGAGTGGCGACACCGCACCGGGAAGCGTAGTGTTGGCAGACCCCCCACTAGGTGGACCGACGACATTAAATGAGTCGCAGGGAGCGGCTGGATTCAGGCGGCGCAAGACCGAGTTCTGTGGAGGTGCATGCAAGACACTTATGTCTAGCAGTGGACGTCTATCAGTTGATAAAGAAGATGATTGTTTTAATAATATTATCAATATTTTTTTCAATTTAATCAATGACTTTGAATGAAATGTAGAATATTGTAATTGTTGACTTTCAAAAAGTGTAATTGTTACCTACTTTGAATATAATGCTTCGACCATTTAGCCGGGACGTGGCAAGCGCACGCATTTCCTTCTGCCGAAGTACATGTACAAACGTACGGCTTTTGAGTTAGTGTGTGTTCATAGAGACATTAAGTGAGGAGCTGGCGAACAAAAAGGGGTAATTGCAAGATATTAAATTTTACAGTAGAGGCAAAATACTAAAACACTAGGTTCTAGACCACCTATAGAGTTGTGATTTTTGGATTCATATGACTCTCAAATTTCAAGTCTATATACGTTTTGGCTAATTTTCAGAACTCAATGTTTAATGAAATACAGACTAGACAAGTTTTCAATTAACCCATTTTGTTAGCCATCGGTTCACTTATTCCGTTTTGATTGAAACTGATGTGCAATTACCACATTTTGATCATCGATTGAGTAAAAATAAAAAATAGTCTGTTCTAGAATAAAAAAAATTTAATCAACTTAAGAATTTTTATTGTTACATTAGTAATTTAAAAAAAAATTAGTTTTATGAAAAAATTATAGAAACTGATAATTATTATTAAAGTAGTACACGTTTAGTTCTACATCTACTTCAACATTGAAGATTGTGGAGAAAGATGCGAATCTTTTTCCACAATCTTCAATGTCCTCATTAGCGTCACTTTTACCATTGTTTTCTACGTCACCCAAAACCTCGCCGTACCATACTAAGTCAGGGTTTTCAAGCCAGTTTTCATCAAACTGCTTACTCAGTAGTTTTAGTCCCCGAATTCAGCCCAGAAACAGTGCTACGACTTCCAGATGACATTTTAAAACTTTTTTTGGCGCGGAACTGGCTTCAAAGATACACAAAATAACAAACTAAAATATTGCCATATTTAAATCGGGGATGCCAGAGTAATATAAAAGAATTTCCCCACAAAATTATGCTAATTACTTCGTTTTGATTGAAATCCATGTTCCGTAATCTTGAATAATATGAAATTTACCCCCTTTTGATTGGTATTCAAAAATATATTTGAGAGACGGGATTTTTATTTTACAATTACCACGTTTTGAACGGAATCGTCAACTTTGAGCCCATTTTGATGCAACTTTTAGGCCGTTTTCACAGACTTTTTTGCACGTAATAGATGGAGAGGTATGATAAGAACACGATTTCATGAAAAAAGTTGTTTGAGAAAATTACGTAATTACGCCCTTTTGTTCGCCAGCTCCTCAAGTATTTACAAGAGTGTGCGGAAGTGAGTAAATGTGTGCTGTACGTGATTACCCCACCTCACCGCAGCAAGTGGCAGAATATATTCAGTACTAAATCTGCGTAAATGCGCGTCCCGGCTAAATGGTCGAAGATATAATGTTTGTGTTTGTGTTTGAGTTTGAAAGCACTCACCGACGACCTCCTCCTCCTGGTCGTGGTTGGGCGGCGGCTTGTGCAGCGGCTGCGGCTGGTGGCGGCGGCGGATCACCTCCACCATCAGCTTCTGCTCCATCTGCTCGAACTCGGGCGACATCACGATCGCCGTGAAGTTGTAGTCCTTCACCACGAATCTGATCACAAAACGCGGTTTGTTTGCCTTATCCCTTACATTACATCGTGCAATCCGCCCTACAAAAACATTTATGTATTAGTCAAGACCACATTTTAACCACTTCTCTGAAAGAAATAAGACATCCATGTCATTGACATTTATCCGAGATAATAGGAAAAAAAATCACTGTCATAAAAGAATATTAGTCATGCTGAACTTGATTCCTCCAAATAAACGTAAAGCTTGTGTTAGGGGGTATGACAGTGGTACATGGGGTGAACTTCTCACTCAAGGGAAAACAAAATTGTTTTGCTATAATCCACCAAACAGGAAAAATGAATAGAAAAATTACAGAAACAATGCAACACCTACACTGGATAGTATGCATTTTGCACTCATTGTACTCATTAACCCAATGGTTAAAGTTGCGGACTGAAAACTGAAAGGTCATAGGAACGGGTGGGCCGTTGCACTATTGTCGTACCCACTCCTAACACAAACTTTTCGCTTATTTGGAGGGGAGAAGAGAATATAAGTCAAATTCAGCTTGGCTGATATTCTTTTTTTTTTTTTTTAATGTCATTAAGAAATTCATGTTGAAAGTGCAGTGGCAAACTAGTATTCTCTTACAATGTATATACTCACTGTAAGCAGTACTCCTTGATGCAGCTCAGGTTGGCGTGGTGCGCGGCGTGCAGCGCCTGCAGCACGTTGCTGTAGCACAGGTTGGCGCGCAGGTAGCGCGCGCACAGCCCGCGCAGCCGCGGGATGTTCAGGCGCAGCGCGAGCCGCAGCACCTCCATCACGAGCAGGATGGTCGCCGGCGACGCCGGGTCCTCATCTGTTTATCATTTTATACTAAAACTAGCTTTAACCCGCGGCTTCGCTCACGTTAGGTTCGATTTTTTAACCCCCTATTTAACCCTCTTGGGGTTGAAATTTTCCAAAATCCTTTCTTAGCGGATGTCTACGTCCTAACAGCTACCTGTATACCAAATTTCAGCTCGATCGGTCCAGTGGTTAGAGCTGTGCGTTGATAGATCAATCGGTCAGTCAGTCAGTCAGTCACCTTTGCCTTTTATATATTTAGATCTTCGACCATTTAGCCGGGACGCGCCTTTACGCAGATTTAGTACTGAACATATTCTGCCACTTTCTGCGGTGAGGTGGGGTAATCACGTACAGCACACATTTACTCACTTCCGCACACTCTTGTTAATACTTAATGTCTCTATGAACACACACTAACTCAAAAGCTGTCACACTTACAAGCTGAACCGTACATTTGTACATGTACTTCGGCAGAGGGGAATGCGTGCGCTTGCCACGTCCCGGCTAAATGGTCGAAGACTAAAATAATATAAACATAAAAATTCTTTTTTAAAAAACCGACTTCTAACTTTTTTCGGGTTTGTGTGCCTATATAATTTGAAGAGTTCCCTCGATTTCTCTAGGATGATCAGGATCTGATGATCATCATCATCATCATCATCATCAGTGGCGCTACAGCCCCTTGTGGGCCCGGGCCTGCTGCAGAAGTTTCCTCCATCCATCCCTGTCGCTTGCCTTCGCCTTCCAATTTCACGCCAAGACGCTTTATAAAAGCTTTATAATCGCTTGCGTCTCGGCTAACCCCATCCAACCAGCGAAGTTTTGGCCGACCAATGTTTCTGCGACCGTCTGGGTGTGACGACATTAATTTTTTTGGGGGCTGATGATCGCCCATTCGCTGCACATGTCCAGCCCATTGCAATTTTGCGATTTTAATGTGCTGGACATTATGGACTGGACATGGATCTGATGATAGGTGTTATAGAATTTGTTTATGTTACTTATTGTTGAGCCTCATGAATGCCCTGACTGTGCGTTTTACTTTTGATATTGTGAATAGTTATTAGGTACCTATCAACGGGCCTTTGTTCATGCGACTCGCATAGCTACAGATTGTTTATTTTAAACGTTAGGGGATCGTATTAAAAGTATGGAGCTTGATAAATAATAATTTCCTTTGTGACTATTTCGGCGTCGCCTTAGGTAACTTTTGTTTGTATTAATTATAATATGATTAATTGATTATTGTTACTTGGGGCCAGAGTTTCTATATTCCTGACCTGCACCAGCAGACCTTTTGTAAAACTCGACGAGAGTACACGCTTTGTGAAATTACATCCAGTTAAAGTGAAATACAAAGTTGTTCAATTATTTATTTGACCATCCTGACCCACCTTCTGTTACATAGGATCCACTTTATGAAGAAACCTGTAAACATTTACCCACCTTTCTCCGTGGGATCAATTCTATCCGTATAGATGTAGTTGAGGACCATCCGGAACGCTTCGGGCGTGGCCTCGGGCAGCTTGACGGTGAGCTGGGGCCGGGACTTGTACGAGCACTCGGCCGTCGCTTCCTCTTCGCCCTCCGCTATACGTTTAGCTAAATCTTCTTTTGCCTCCCTAGTTAGTGAAAATAAACGTTAGGACTGGCGTTTTCTTATTCGCGTTTAGCACCTTTTAAAGCTTCGAATTATCTTAAATGGTGAGCATCAGAAAAGGCATACGCACCATCCGACAAAATAGAATTATCAGTCCGTATATGTTTAAAAAAAAAGGAATATCAGCCAAGCTAAACTTGACTGATGTTCTCCTCTCCCCTCCAAATAAGTGAAAACTTGTGTTAGGAGTGGGTACGACAAGAGTGCAACGGATGGGGATAGAACCCGCAACCTTGAAGTTTTCAGTATGTCAATGTGTCAGTAATAGATATTTTATATAAGGAAATGCGCAATTTATTGTGCCACCATGCGATTGGCTATCTCCCTCGCACGCGCACACCTAAATGGCGGTGACGTTACTGTTCGTTCGTGCATCCCTTTCAAGTAATTTACTCTTATTTACGAACTTGTGACGTCATACAATCGTATTTTACTTCAGTTACAATCAAAATACTTACTACAATGGAATCCTAAAATAAATAGCTTTACTTGATCTTAGCCCTGAGGTACTGTGATCTCGCAGCCAACATCGCCTGGTGAGCGAACACCGCCGTCTGGTCCACTCCGACCAGCAGCGTGACGTCACAAAACTGTTGCGACTTGAGGATGCGGCCGAAGTCGTCGTGCAGAGTACACCGAGGGTAGTTAGATAGCTGCCAAATAAAATATGTTACTGTATTCGTGGAACGCGTAAAATTACAAAAATGATTTTAATTTAATCTAAATAATATATAAAAGGCTAATGTGACTGACTGGCTGACTGACTGACTGACTGATCTATCAACGCACAGCTGAAACCACTGGGTGGATCAGGCTGAAATTTTGCATGTAGATAGCTAATATAACGTAGGTGTCCGCTAAGAAAGGATTTTTGAAAATTCAACCCCTAAAGGGATGAAATAGGGGTTGGAATAATCGAAATTAACGTGAGCGAAGCCGCGGGGTAAAGCTAGTCTGAATATAAAAGGAAAAGGCGACTGACTGATCTATCACATACTGATATATATCACACGCACTCGCACGCATGCACACGTTCACCCGCACGCACACGCACACATACACACACAAACTTTATAATATTAATTATTATTATTATTCACCTGGAAGCGATACAGGTCTCCGCTGCGCACGTTGTTGTCGACGGTGCCGCCGAAGATGTACATGGCGTCGCCCACCACCGCGCCCGCGTGGAACAGGCGCCCCGACGGGATCTGCGAGTCCGACGCCGGGTGAACCACGGACCTGGCCAAGGATACGAGAACTTTACAAAGGCTACGGACCATTTTGGGTCTACTCTTGTACCATATACCGTGAAAAGCAAAGAATACAAAGAGATCAATAAAAATAAAATCAATTGGAAAATCATAATAAATAAATTGCTAAAATAAAAATGTAATTTCAAGTTTTTCGGTACTGCTCGCAACACTTACAAGATGGCTACCTTTCAGCCATAGAGAAAGCAGTAGACGCGGTACTACGTCAAATGTCATTTCTGAGTTATCTGACAAGTGACGTGTCACGTTTAGTTTTTGTTTATTCCGATTTCTGAGCTTTGTCGTGTTGTTGTGAACTCATGAATGCGTTTCTTGTATTTCTTGTGGATTTTCTCTGGCAATTTGGCCTTTTTATTTGTACTTTGGATCTTTTGCTATTTGTTTGACTCGGCTTTCGTTCACGGAATTCAAGATTTGCGGATCAATGACCTCGTGATATTTTGACAGCTAACGTCAGAAAGATGACTCCGCCCGCCATAATTACGTGTATTATGTTACGTCACGTGGAGAAAATTAATAATATTACCACTGAAATAAAGATGAGTTCGTGGATTTGATCAGTCAAAAATGGTTTAATATTTTATTTTATTACTAGTACAAAGACCAGACCCATACTCCATACAATTCTGGACTGTCTCCTTTTTGTATGTAATTTGTATTTTTGTATGTTTTGTGGCGCGGTACACTCACCACATCTGCGTGTCCAGGTCGTAGCAGTGCAGGTCGGAGGGCAGCGTGCTGTCGGCGGCGCCGCCGAACACGTATAGGTGCCGCGCGTGGTGCAGCATCACGTGGCCGTAGCGCCGCGCCGGCGCCGGGCCCGCGCTGCGCAGCAGGTGCTCCGTGCACACGCGGCTCCAACTGAACACAATAACTAGGCTTACCGAACAAATACCTTTTTTTTTTTTTTTTGATAAAAGGAATATTAGCCAAGCTTAAGTTGACTAATATACATACTCCTTTTCCATCCAAATAAGCGGAAAGCTTGTATTAGGGTTCGACAATAGTGCAACTAGTGGGGTTTGAATTGCGACCTTTCAGTTTTCAGTCTGCACCTTTAACCGTTGGGCTATTGAGGTTGAGGAGGATCTTATATCTTTATATTGATTTTTTGTATTCTATATATCGATTTTGTGTCTGTCATAATTGGACACAAAACGCAATAACGATTCAACCCGCAAACCTTTGTCAGATCCAGATACATAATACACAAGTACCTAAACAACATATAGTCCAATAGGCGGGCCTTATCGCTAAGAAGCGATTTCTTCCAGGCCGATGGGTACGCTTATAACTCACGTATGCGTCTCAAAGTCGAACTGGAACAGTGCGTTGGTGATCTTGGCGCCGCTCTGTCCGCTGAACACGAACATCTTGCCGCGAGCCACCGCCACGGGGAAGTTGCAGCACGTGGGGGGACATTCGCCTTTCTGCTCCACGTGCTCCCATTGGTGGTTCTCGCCCTAAGAAAATGAAGGGAAATAAACTGTAGTCAAAATAGATTCGTCATACGAGCTTGTGATACATATAATAAGAAATCTCTAAAAGTAAACCAACTTAAATATGAGTGTGTGGGTTCATCTCAGCCATCAAGAAATGTACATAACACAAGGCTTGTTGGCAGGGTGATCAAAGGGAACAATGGCTTTGCATTGAGCTGTGAGCAGGAAGCCTAGTGAAAGATATTATTTCTTGACTTTTATCAAAAATATCCTTCTAGATGATCAAAGGTCTCTTTATGTATGTGCTTATTGGCTGCAGACCACCAGGTTCCAGGGTCCTAAATTCTGAAGTTGGTCTGGTTTCTGCACTTTTCAAAATGCAGCCCAGCAAACATTTTTGCTGAATATACTATGATAAAAAACTGACTTTATTTTTTAGGGTTTTGTTCTTGTATTTTATTAAAACAAAGGCTGGTTTCGGTTGGGTTGGTAAGTTGGTTCACTTTGGGTCACGTCGACTTGGATGGGTAACATTCGAAAAAAATTAGAATAAACACACCTATGCAAATCAAAATTAATGCATCACCTACCACTAAATTTATGGTCCACATGTCATTTAGCCGAGCGTTTCCATCGTAGCCCGCGAATATCCACAGCTTATCGTCGTACACCGCGGCGCCGTGTGCTGACCGAGGTACTGGCTCCCTAATGACAAAATATCTTTGTATTATAAACTTACATGGCAATGGCATATTAATAAAATTTTACTGGATAAGCTCACCATACAATATGAAAGTTCCTTTTGATAATTATATTAATTATTTATTATGTGTCACAAATTATATTAAACCCTAATAAAGGATGTGCCCAAAGACAGCTTATCTCTAACTAAAATTTTGTAAATAAGTAGGATATACATACTGGCCAGTGAATTTCCACTGCACCCACTGAGCTGTTTGAAATTTATATTCAAACAGATCATTTTTGTTGGTTAAATTGGAGTTAGCTAATATGTCACCAGTGTAGCCACCAAACACAAACATTGAAGATCTGTGCACCTGTAAGGTATAAAAATATCATGGTTCAATTTTCTTTACTATAAGTTGCAGCCTATTAGAAATCTACTATCTGTAAAGTCTTTGGATATAACAAGAATAATTGAGAGATAACCAAAGCAAGAACCATTTCCACTTTTACATTTTCTTTGCTGTTTTAAAAAGTAAACAAGTTATTTATTTCAGAGAGGCCTAAGTAACATGTTAAACGCAAAGTATAGGATCTTTTTACCAATAAAATAATGCAAAAAAGTAACAAGTGAAAAACCACTTAAGAATGTTGTAAGCATGCACTTTTCGAAACATTTTCTGCAATTTGTTTATCTCTTTAGACAGCTAGCGAAAAATAGAATTACCCTGCAAATAATGTCAACTCACCACTGCTGAATGATGGTATCTCGGCGCGGGAGCAGTGCCCATGCACAGAGTTTTAGTCCACGACATCTCTCTGATGTCAAACCTGATGAGGTCATTGAGCATGGACTTGCCGTTGTCACCGCCAAACACATAGATGGCATCTTTGTAAGCAACTGCTGTGTGTTTACTCCTCCTGAAAAATTAAACTCTTTCTAACAACCAATACACTGTCTGCAAATCTGTCTTCCCTGCCACTTATAATTTGAGTGTCTTCAAAGGAAGAGTTAATAGGCATCTTCTAGACAAGCACACTCCAACCTAGACTTCATTAGTGCTAGCCAGTATTGACTGTCATCAAGCGCAAGCCTACTAAAATTCTTAAAGTCAGTACCTAATTTTTTCCTTCGAACTATAGAGGTAATTAGTTCCAAATTATCAAGTAGAGGTTACAAAAATCAAACGTTGCCATGTTCGAGATTCAGATGTCAGACTCAGATCTTCTTTTGTTCAATCAAATGGCTCAATGCAATATTTATAGCAGATTTTATTAAGTTTGTTTTCTATACAAATGAAATTTGAGATTAGCCAGCATAATGCTTATTATTTTACATCAACACAATCGTAGCATCTTGAATAAAGATATTAATTATAAGTAGAACTAATTACCTTGCACCAACAAACTCATAGCACTCTGACATGCGTTTCCACTTGTGGACAGTTTCAAAGGGCCCAAACTCCATTCTTAGGCTTATGTCCAGTTCGTTTGGATTGCGAAGTTGCTCCGTTATCATCTTCGCAATGTTTTGCATTTTTCGATCCAGCGCAATGTTGACTTTGCACACTTCACTGAAAAAAAAAAAAAAATGTAAATATGGACCTCAGTAAGTATTTTCAATTAAAAATTTCTAGCTTATTTACTAGAAACTAGTTGATGTCTGTGACTTTGTGTTTTTTTTAATTTCCATGGGAATTCTCTTATTTTCCAGGATAAAAAGTAGCCTATGTGTTACTCCAAACTATAATTTTAGCTAAATTAGTTCAGTCGTTGCAGCATGATTGAGTAACAAACATCCATCTAGCTATACATCCAAACTTTTGCATTAATAGTAACGACTGAACGGATTTGGTTAAAATATGGCACGGAGATAGATTATCGTCTGGAATAATACATAGGCTATTTTTATCCCAGAAAAATAAGATAATTTCCGCAGGAATTAAAAAACCTCAATTCACGCGAACTTGCTCAACATCAAGTCACACACATTAACTAGTATAGTACATAATATTAACCCTAGTCCTTATAATATTATTATGCATGCCAAAGTTTGTGAGGATGGACAGATGGATGTTTGTTACTCCTTCACACCACAACGAATAAACCAGTTTAGTTAAAATTTAGCTTAATTTTATTCCGGAAAATGAAAGAGTTCCCGCGGGAATCAGCAACCACGCGGAAGAAGTCACGGGCACCATTTAGTATTAAAATAAACAAGTAAAAAGAATAATAATTAGCAACAGCTAATTTAGGCGATTCGAAAAAGTGATGGATCTTAAAGCCAAGAAATCAGAGCATGAGGAAACTAGAATAATAATCCAGAGCAAAGTTAAATAAATAGGAAACCTCAAAACAAACTGCGTACAAAGGAAAAATAGGTCGCCAATTTACATATATACAGTTCTTCCTTTGACTACAATTTTCAAGCTTATTACAAGTTTTACAACATAAATTTTTTTCACTGGCACTTTTACATAGGGTATTGTAGGTCTTAAACATAAATTTTTTCCAGTTACTTAATTATTTACTTATTAATTACTTATATAGAAAAATGCCGAAAACACCTCTACAGAAGAGACCACAATAAACCATAGCAATAAACTAAACCACAGAGAATATAATCACTTCGTTTTAAGAGGCGGAACTTCTTACATTTTTTTCGAGCTATCGTAGACAGAGAAGGCAATAGACCAAGGTACTGTGTAACCGCGACTGAAATAGAGATAACATGACGTAACGATGACGTCACATGACAAGTTCGAGTTTAATGTTGCCACAATAACTGCACTCCCCTAGTACCCCAAATTAGATGGAAAATTCTTCCCAGGATTTTTAAATAAAACGACAAAACAGATGCTGAACTGTTTTATTTTTTAAATAACATACCTACACATATAAGGTTGTCTGGGAGAGACATACCTATTAGGGTAAGCTTCTATTTTTTACATATATCTTAATATTGTGTGCAATAAAGAATTTATTATTCTTTATTGCACACAATATTAACTTCAACCACCACTTAAAAGTATAAAATAATTTTAGTTTGTACACGTAAGTCGGTTTTTTAAAAATATTTTTTTTATACTAAAGTTTTTTAATGTAGTTTCATAGGACCAATTCACTAGATAATTATTAACTCCTTAAAAAAATATTGAAATGCCGAATAGAAATTTAGCATATGTGAGTCATTTTGAAAAAAGTTGTATGTAACACAAAGGAAAATTTTTTTCGTTACTAGTAAGAATGTTACACAAAACAATTTGTAAAGAACAATTAAAATTTTCCTTCGATCGAGTAATGCTATTGAATTAAAAGCAACAAAAATTGTATATTTAGTCATCAAAATCATCATTAATGAAATTAACAGTATATTCCTTTTTTCAGGCAGTCGCATAAAACTGCAACTCTTCATAGTTTAAGTTAATAATTATTAAAAAAAAACATAAAAAGTCTGCCTCTAGCTATTTAAAAATGGCTTTAAAAATTAAGAACTGTACGGTCTATGTCGAAACCGTACAATTCGCCCAGTCATCATTCACGCTTTATTATAAATACGCTATTCATTATATCATAAATCAGTACACATAACATCGCATCGCGCTCACACTGCTATTAGGTTATAATTAGCCTAAGTAGAGTAGTAGTAATAAACTTAAGACTTCTACTCAGCAGTTTTATTACTGTGCGGTCCTGAACCGTACAAGAACTTTGTAAATAAAATAATTCTTAAGATCGCCAACAGTTCTCGACTGGTCGTTGGACATTCGAACGAAACTTCAGGATGATTCAGAACAGTAACCGACACTATCTAACTGAATACACTTTAATCATCGCCGACATATATTATATTCTAGTATCCATCATCTTTCTTTTCTTTTCTCATAATATTCATTTCTTCCATCACGACTTTATTTTGTTTCAACAAAAATTAAAAAAAAAATTGAAAAAGTAGCCAAAGTAACCCGCCGTTACGGTATGTCAGAGGACATTACTAAAAAAAAACCTATCTCCGTGCCAAATTTCAGCCATATCGGTTTAGTGTGGCGTATTGAGTAACAAACATCCATATGTTTGTTACTCAATCACGCCACACTAAACCGATATGGCTGAAATTTGGATGTATGTATGGATGGCCATACATACATTCAAACTTTCACATTTATAATTTAAGTAGGATAGGGAAAATCGGGACATTGTATAGGTACCTAAAGCTGGCAACACACATAGATACTAAATTTTCTTATTAACTGTCAGTTTGTTTCGCACAAAAGTGTGTCGACCTTGAAAAAAACTGGTTACACGATGAGGGACAAAAAATTGGGTAGCTGCGTCTCTGTTTATCACATTAATAACTTTATTTCTGCTCTCTTTTTAGTGTGAGTGAGAAAGAAATCGTCACTGGCTCTATGTCTTCTCTCTCTACGCGAGCTATAGTAACTAATTTTAGCCAACCTCATAAAAAAAACAATACTACCAACCCATTGGTTCATGTGTGTTTTTCATTAAAAAGAAATAATTGTCAAAGCTAAGGATGAATGTGTCGATAAATACTTAACGATATTTAGATTTTATCGATATCGACAAAAACAGTTGTGCCACCAAATCTATTGTTCAAAGGTCAAGTTCAAAATGTTGCGTAATTAAAACAAGGATCAATATGAAACTGATCCTTGTATTTATTTATTTTTAATCAAAATTAGGTACTAGTACAACTAGTTGTTAAAACAGAATTCTTTCTTTATAAGAGGCTTTTCAATGCAATAGTGTCTTATTATCTGCTAAGTAAAGTATAGTATCACTGCACTCTTCTTTTTATCCCATTCGATAGGGTAAAAGATGAAAATTAAAATAATTGTAGGCACTCTACCGGTTTGATACTATTGAAAAAAGCAAGAACTTCTTAGAACTTTTATCATTCATGTTGCAAACTTCACATTTTCTATGATCGTCCAAGATCATTCACAAATTTAATTAAGGAATTAAGGAACAAACGATTCCCACTAGAATAGTACTGAATCACGCCACAACGACTGAACCGATTTGGGTGAAATTTTGGCACAGAAATAGATTATAGTCTGGAATAACACATAGGCTAATTTTTGTACTGCAAAATAAGAGAGTTCCCGCGAGAATTAAAAACGTGTATCATCGAGTAAGCAGATATCATCTAGTATTTATTTAAAATGTTTGACAAATATTTTTTTCTTATTCTCTTATTTATTATACTGACAACTGATAGACAAGTTTAGTGACAATCCTTTTCTTCTTTTCATGCCAAGCTAGTCGAACCAAGAATCAACTCATGTAGATAACTCCTTTTTGACAATATTATATTGGCAATATGACGTCACACACTGAAGGGAATAACCCCATACAAAATGTTCCATACTATAATAAGAGAGTTTTTAGAGGCTAACTAAACCACAGAGTACTTTTGTTGGAACTAAACCCAGTCCATTATTTAGAAACTCTTATATTTCATGAAAATTTCGTATGGAATTATTAGCTTTAACAATTCTTTCTTCTTTATATTGGTTGGTAGTATTGTTTTTTTTAAGTAGTTGGCTAAAATAAAGCACAATGGCTCGAAAAACCAATAGGTACTAGGTATATGAAGTTCAGCCTGGGCAAGAAGCGGCATGAAGGTATAAAAAAAACCATAGACCACGAACACCAGCTAGCACGGCTATAGTAATCTGTGCTAGCTATATAGAATTCAATGATCATAGAGCGATCATAGAAAATAGAAATAAACTAAACAACACTGGCATTTTGGCGTTTGTTTCTTTACTTTCTTTTGTAAATTGATGAATTTGATTTGTTTTAAGACTTATAAGGAGCTTCTACGCCTGTATCACAATTTGTATTTTACACATAGACTTAGTAGATTTTACAATTGTCTTGTTGATCGTTAATTGCTGCAATCATCAAAAGTTGCTTATAAGAAGGGCCATTTTTCTCAGAAGATGTCTTCGCCGGTAATTTGCATTTTAGTTGTTTGACGTTCAAATTTTTTCGTTGGTGAACAGTTAACAGTTTTGCTGTTTAATTTTGTTCTATTATGTTCAGGTGAAGGAAAGCGTGCGACGAAACAGTGAGAGCGAAAATGGTGAAGCGGAGACCCCTGAGCATGACCCACACTACGAGCCTATAGTGTCTCTTCCCCTGGTTGACGTACAAACCAATGAAGAAGATGAGGAAGAATTGGTAAAAATACGCGCACGGCTTTACAGATATGACACTGGTGATCATGAATGGAAGGTGAGACTACAAAACTTATTTGTAGTTATGCATTATGTTTGTAATTTTAAGTTGCTGTATTTCCTTTTCTATTGATTAATTATTATGCCCATTAAATTAAACACCTAATTATTATTAATAATAATTATCAATAGTGTTCAGTAGTAGTATTACTGTTTAGTACCAATAAGATTTGAAATAGTGCTTTCTAGTGTTAAATTTATTTGTGTTGGTAACTTTTTTGATTTTTATGTGAGTAGTAAGCTCTCCCACTTTATTCTCCATCCAATATTTCCTGTAGATTACTTAATCTGTTTAGTAGTTTTTTTACTGGTGTGAAACCAAGTTTTGTTACAGTTTCATAATGAATTTCTTTATCTTGTTAGTTGTTTTTTAATTTAGAATCTTGAAAACTGTCAAATATCTACTCTGTTAAACAACTGTTGATTTTTATGTGATTATGTTTCAAGTATTTTTGAGTTCTAAATTATTTATTTTTAGCAAATTTTGTGTGGTTTTTTTTTTCAGGAACGAGGTACTGGCGACATAAAGCTCTTGCGCCATACTGGTAACAACACAGTAAGGGTGGTTATGCGCCGTGACAAGACATTGAAAGTATGTGCCAACCACTTCATAACCCCAGATATCAGAATGAACGTGCACTGTGGCTCTGATAAGGCCTTCAACTGGTCTGTATTTGCTGATTTTGCTGATGAACAAATGAAACAGGAATTATTGGCTATTAAATTTGGGAATCCACAAAGTGAGTATTTCTGTGATTACTTATTTTTAAGATGAGTTTGCCGTTGACTGCTATTAAACAGCGGGAGGTGTGTCAGGCCTGCGGCTTCCTAAGAATGCAGATATGTATGTAAAATTAAGTAGCACATTGCACTGCGGGTTTTACGCTCTTTCATTAACTGATCAACATCCACTGCTGGATTGCTTGTATGAAGTTCCATGTGCCTCTGTTTCATGCTGCCTGGATTCAGCACTGCAAGCTTCAACTTTGCTTCAACTTCAATAAGCTGATGACATTTGCCTTGTTATGGACTATGTTCAGTGTAACTCATCCATTACTAATATATAAACACTAAGCAAAGCAAATATTTCACAAAAGAAGCCTCAATAGCCCAACGGTTAAAGGTGCGGACTCAAAACTGAAAGGGTGCAGGTTCAAATCCCACCTGTTGCACTATTGTCGTGCCCACTCCTAGCACAAGCTTTCCACTTATTTTGAGGGGGTAGGAGGGTATTAGTCCAGTTCAGTTTGGCTAATATTCTTTAAAAAAAAATTTTTTTTTACAGATGCTGAACTGTGGAAAACCAAATTTGCTGAAGCACAGGAAATTGTCCGGACCAAGTGCAGCCTTTACACTAATGATCAGTCATCAGAGTCTGATGATGAAAGTTCCATCACACAAAGTGAAGACACTGACACACCAGATCCTAAAACTCTAGAGAAGACCCCTAATGATGAATTGAAGAAAGCACCTATCGATGAAAAAGTCTCAGATGGCATTGTTTTAAAATTGAAAGAACTTAAAGTGCAAAGTGAAAAATCTGATGAGTAATTTTAATTTTTAATGTCTAAAAAATAAATAAATTCCATTTATTTTGTATAAAGTTTGAGGTTAATTACATATAAGGTTCTATTTGACACAAAATTGTATTGAAATAAGTGCAGTTTAAGTATCTTTCATAGTATAAAATACTTAATTTTATGCTGTTATTTAGGTATCTTGACAATTATTTGCTACATAAGGCTGAAAATTGAATTGGTAATCCAAAATGACATTTTGTGGATGTAATTTTCACACCATATATGGCAGAATTATATACAGTATCCCTGGTTTCACTTTTCGTTACAGTGTCATTTAGGTACATCCGGTATAGTTGCGAGTTGCTGATTGCCGCAACAGGCAACTATGTGTGCGCAGCGTCCAAATTACAAACTTATTAATGCTCGAGGTAACTACAGATATTTTTTTGTCCTAGGGGAACTTGTCCCAATGTTGTCATTTTTAAATGCATGGTAAGTAGTTATTGATTGGAGTTGTATGATATTTCGAATATTGTGTGTAGAAACAGGCGAACGAGAATGATTCATCAATCATTCGAATCATAATGAATGTTTGAATTAAGAAAATATTAATGGAAAGAAATTTCAAGAATTCAAATAGTCAACAGGTAGTAGGTAATTAGAGTCTACATTTTTAATTTAATTTTAATTATTATGTATCTTTACTTATTTAATTTAATAATATAATAAAGCGGAAGTTCGTTTGTTTGAACGCGCTAACCTCTGAAATTACTGGAAGGTGGTCGAAAACGGTCACCCATTCAGAACCAAATTTACTTTTTGTTCCGGAAAGTCAGAGTTCCCACGGGATTATTAAAAACAAAATTCACGCGGACGAATTCACGGGCTTCAGCAAGTTTTTAATTTTTTAGTAAAATAACATCGACTGTATTATTGAATCAACCCAATCCAGTAGTTTCCATACATGGATTGAGCTTGATGCATTGGTTTAGTAGTGTAATATTCTAAGTAAATTGAATGAACGAATGAATGGAATATTTTTTATTGTTCAGCAAACAAACAATAAATGAACGAAATGAAAGACTCATTGTAAGTTTATTTAGATAATTTCTAGTTTTGATGAGCTTAATAAAATGTTTATTCCATGTTCTAATGAAATTTTAAAGCGCAAGTCACACAGCAATTACTTCTGCACATTGCATTTAAGCTTCTGCCTGGCTGTGACATAGTGTATAGAAAGTCAAAGGCACACTGCCTTGGCAATGAGTTGCTGTGTGAGCATTGCTTCAAACTATGTGTCTTTGTTAGCATAATATACTTACTTAGCATAATTAGAAATATTACGTTAAATTCTTTTAAAAGTCCCTGAGCATGATTGTAATAGAAATGTTCCACGCTGGAATTGATAGAATAAAAATCTTACAAAAGAACCGGTTTTATCAATACTCGATCCGTGACAGTGTTCTTGCAGTTATCATAATTAATAAGAATTTTTTTTCTGTGATCGAAGCTGCAGGGGCTATACGCCTACAGCCGTATTTACGATAGCATCGCCGGAATAGCTAAAACAAATGGTTCCGATTGTCACAATGTGGCTATCACATTATGGCGGTAGGTCTGCTGATAACAATCTATGTATTTAGGTGTATAACAAAGATATTGTCATTCTAGAATAATTTGGGGCAAGGGATAAAATATAAAAGTACATACTATAATAACTTATGAACAACGTTGCTTCCGATGGGGCACCCGATTTTGTATTTTACCTTACCTTTTAATATCTTTGAGTATTAATTAATATCCATCTGCACTAAAATTTAAGTTTGCCCCCATTGTCGCAGTGGAATAGTTAATAATTATTATCAGACTTCTTTATTCTCTCTGTTTAGTTCACGAGTGAGTGTTTTAAATTACTTAGGTATGTATGATTACGTTGGTAGGTATACTTATATATTTTTTTGAACAATATCGCGGAAAGTTACTGTGACTGGCTGGCTAATACATTGTAAAGATTGTGAATTATAAACATTTTTGTAATACATTACATATCAATCATATATTGTTTTGTTTTACATGCCATCCTATCAGTACGGTTAGTATAAGATTTAATTCGATCGATCGTATTCGATGACATTGGCGTCAAAGTAAAATGTACCATAACTGCATTAAGTTAAGAGCTCAGTTTCGTGCATGCATTCTTATACGATTACGTAGACGCTAATATCATCGAATACGATAAATCGAGTTAATTCTTATAGTAACCGTACAGGTCTGTACCTATAGCGTTTATGAGGACCATAAAATATTATGTAGATAGTAATTAGTAGGTACAAAATATATTCCAAGTGCTGCTTGGAGCTCACTATAATAATTAATGTTCCAACTTCCAAGCATAGTCTTTAAAAACTAACGGATTTCCGAAAATGTGTGAAACTAAATAATTTTCACGTGAAATCGGCTTTGCCCTTGGATATATTGCTTCACAATACTGCTATTGCTTGGAAAAACTTTGCTTTTAAAAGAACAAAACTCGCGAAGCTGATATAGGTACATATCGTAGCTACAATATCATAGGCTCATAGCATACCTATAATTATTTAACAGAGATAAAGGCTGTAGTTATTGTAAAATTATAACACTCGGTGTCACTTCTATAATTATGAATTTCTAATGTTGGCAATTCAGAGATTAAAATAAAAAAAATTAAGTTCAGTTTCAAATTTTTGATTTCAGTGATTTTCAGGTATAAGAACAGATTTTTAAACTACCTACATTTGCTTAATTTTAACTTGCACTCCACAGCCATTAAGTGTAATGTACAATCACTAATGTTATCATTTGTCACTGTTTTTGTTGAAGTATTATTTTTAAATAGAACGAGGTAACGTTCTTTCAGACATTGCAATTGTATTTTCCTACATTGACTTTTATTTACGTACCTACTGAATAATAGTGCCAGAACGCTTAGATTTCTTGGCGACACGTTTAACCGCCACACGCCGGCCGGTGGTAACTGGCCACAACCAAAACAAGAAAATTTAGAAGTTATGGATTCCCAAATTGATCTTGCTGGATGCCGAATATAACCTCCCTAAAGTGTACTAAACTGCACTAGTGAGTTAGCCAAATACTTTTTGCACAATGATAATGTGGATATAAATAAAAAACTATTAAAATTCACACATTTATTGCAAGATGTGTCACTCTTCTGTGAATCAAACACAATGGGTATAAAATACCAACATTTAAATTTTTTGTTTTTTATGAAATCAGACTTAAAATTAAGACCACCTACATACTATGTTGCATGAGCAATACAAAAACAATAATAAATTAAATGGAATGCAATTTGTGTTCCGAAATAATAAATGTAATTTAAATTAATACTATATTCTTAGGTATTCTGAAGATATGTATTGTATAATATATACTACTTTGAAAAGAGTAGTCAAAAAAGATTCTAGGTGAATTGAGTACCTAAACTTTGATAAAACAATATTTAAATTCTTTTTAAACTTAATAATTCCAGTGTTTATTCGAATAAAAAATGGACATGTTAAAGGAAATTAAATCAAATTAATATAAAACTTTTCAATGTAAACTTATAGTTCCTCTTTTTTATTACTCGATGAAAATGTAAATGACTGGAGAATATTGATTCTTGAAGCCAACTCTTTCTTCTTTTCAGCTGATACTTTGCCACTCATCAATTTATTAATTCTATTTATTTCAGTTGATATGAAGTCATCACCTTTTTCCAGGATCTTCTGCATTATAGTTTTGTAAATCTTCCCAGTAGCAGCATCCTATAATATATTTTTAAAAATATATAAGTATTCACATAAAAAATCTAGTTACATTATTATGATAACAATGAGGTTGTTGCTTAGTGATTAAGAGGGCATCCTCCTTTTCAGGGGGTTGCAGGTTGATCAGAGGCATGCATCTTTGACTTTTCACAGTTGTGTGTGTATTAAGCAATTCAATATCACTTGCTTTAACAGTGAAGGAAACCTGCATGATAGAGTTCTCTATAATAATCTCAAAGGTATGTGAAGACTAAGCCAGCATGGTGAACTATGACCTAAACTCAGAGACTTGAGCCCAGTAATGACCCGGTGACACTTGGAGATGAATTAATGTAATTGAATAAAAGCAAATAAGATTAGATATCCTTACCTTACTGTCTAATTTCTCTATAGCATTTTCAGTTTGTTTTATAATTTTCTCTCTGTCCTCATTAGAAGAACTCTGGAACTTGATTGCTAGAATATCGAGGTTCTTGATACAGCCGGGGAGGCTCAAATATATTCCGCTGTTATCTCGCACGAAGCGCCTTAAATGATCGCTCGTAAAACCTTTGGTTTCGTCAAAAGTAATCGGTTCACTCCTGCCTTTCAAAAAGAGCTTTACTACAGGGAAGTTGTCCTTCGTGGCACCGTATTTCTTTGCTAATTCTTCGTTATCTCTTTCCCCGTAATCTTTTACTCCTACTTCAGCAAACAATAACTCGTCCACATCTTTCGCTTCCTTGGCCAGCGCCACGAAGGCGTCATGTTTATCACCAAAAGGGAATGCCACATCAAATTTAATTAAAGTAGCGTCGAATTTACTAACAATTTTATCAAAAGAATATTCATTTAATTCAACTGAACCGCTATCTGCCAAAACTGTGATGTGTGAGGATGGAACTGATAATAAAAAACAACAAATTACCGATAAAAATGCCCGCATTATTGAATGGAGCTTGATTTATACTCCGTTAAACAACTTCTGTTTTGAATATTAAGTACAAATTAAAAACACCGCGTGCGCTCTTTTCAAATATTACGAAAATTTTATCAAATATTTGTATCACAGCACCGTTTTATTGACTTCTAAGATGACAGCCAAACGCCGGTATAAAGTCGGTTTTCTATTACTTACTTTATTCCGTTCTACGTTTTTTTACGTTTCAGTGACAAACCATAAAATAATGTTGCTGTGGCATTATTGACGTTTTACAATCTTTTATTGCAATAAAAAATGTTCATGGTTCTCTCTTTGATATATGGTAAAAAACGGACGTTTAATATTTTATTGTCAACTTAATTTATTCATAAAATACATATTTGAAAGTGATTTGAATAAAATTGTCTTCTGCGTACAATGAATCGGTCTGCTGACAATTATGGCTGATAGGCTAAAATCATAAATGACAACTACTTGGAAAACGTTGATTGGTTGTTATCCATTTTATCTTTGTTTGATTTCATTTACAAAAAACATTGCAAATGTATGTTTGTTTGTTGATTGTTCTGTTGTGCTTTGTTGGCCAAGAGAATGTGTTTGTTGGTGCGGCATGAGGACCTTAAAAGGTCCGCATGATTGAAGACCTCAAAAGGTCCTCAATCATGCCGCAACAGAACTACGGATCGATGATTATTTTTCATTGAACTTTTTTATCCCGGAGAATTCAAGAGTTCCCGCGGGATTTTTAAAAACCAAATCCATACGGACAAAGTAGCGGTGATGGTCGCGATGATGCCTGGCTGCAAGGAACATAATACTCTGCCTGGGTATATTTTAACCAATTTTAACATGGATACGATACGAACTTTTTGAGAACACTAATTTACCTTTGGGAAAGTAATAACTACTTAATATCTACTTGAATATTTACTTACACACGAATTTGTTAAAAAATCAATTTTGGAATAAAGATAATAATTAGCATTTTTAACAATCCGTGTAACCACGTTTCTCTTTCTATCGAAACTTATTCAATCAAAGTTTGTCTATTCATATAGGTAATAATTTATGTGAATTTCAATGTATTTTATTAGGTAGGCAAGATAATTATTACGTACCTACCTACCTAGTCGTATCTACCTGCGTAAGTAACTAATAAAAATAGGTGGGAATTCAAATGTTCCAAACCATTCGATTAAAATATAAAACCGGCCAAGTGCGAATTGGATGTGCAGACGAAGGGTTCCGTACCATCAGCGTATTCCGTATCATCATAACAGCGATTGGGTCACCCCTTCATTTTTATTAGGTAGGTATTTGTTGTTATAGCGGCAATAAACATTCTGTGAAAATTTCAAGTAGGTATCAGCCTATTGCGGTTCATGAGATACAGACCGCTAACAGACAGACGGACGGACGGACAGCGAAGGCTTAACTAGTAATAGGGTCAGGGTTGGTACGCTTTGGGCACGGAACCCTAAAAACTATAAAAATGTATTGCACTACGTTTTATTGTTTCCTATATATTATGAAAAATTAGGTATTACAACGTTCTTCACTATAATAAAATTATTATTTCAAGAAAAATAATGCTGTATTTGTCAGAGTTACTGTTAGTTATTTCTATAACCTATGCTTTTGCATCACTCGATCCTCCAATGCAACCTCTGAAAGATGGAAGTTTTGGTAAGGTTTAGACACAGGGTTTAGATATCTACACGTTCATTAAACTTTTTTGCATTCGAAAAAACTTACATAAACTATTTTTTTTTTCAGGTTTTATAAGACCTCCATATGGTATGTACACAAAACTTATAAGACTACCTATTATGTATTTGTATCTTTATTAAAATATAAGTCCACTTTTTAACCGACTTCCAAAAAAGGAGGAGGTTCTCAATTCGTCGGAACCTTTTTTTTAATGCATGTTCCCCGAAGACGCCTGGACGATTTGGAAAATTCTTTTTTGTTTGAAATGGTAGTATACTTCCCAGGTAGTCCCATTGTCATTAGGTCAGGATATGATGATGGGATTCTGGAGAAATCGAGGGAACACTTCAAATTTTATAGGCACAATTGATATACTTTGTAGTTAGGGGCGCTTGAAGTCGGTTTTGTAAAAATAATTGTTACGTTTATACTATATTGATAGTGAATACGATCAAGACACAGACAGATCTTGAACTACAGGACGATGTGAGAGTAAATTGGCCCAACGGCATTATTCATTATTATGTGGACAAGGAAACTTATGGTGAGGAGTTATATTTTTATTTCTTCGTTTGAGTGATCGCACATTACAGGGGCAAGTGGAAACTGGCACCTAATTACACATCTTAGCATTGCATTCGATTTTCATCAGTCTTGGTAATTATTAATAATTTTCGGTAATTATTAATAATTTTCAATTAATCACATTTACCCTCGGAGTAAAAAAAATTTTGATGCATTTACTATACACATACATAGATCCCAATTTTTGGATGTAACGCTATAATAATACGCTGTATTGATTTTATTTGTATTAAATAAATAGCCTACGTCGCCCGTCATTACAACGCATCGAGTCATCAAAGTTGGCTATAAGTGTATTCGCCACGGAGAACATTCGTAAATATGAAGTAACACACATACGTCATATGTAGATTCAAATCATAACCTTTCTTTTTGGTATTGCTGAGGTCGGGTAAAGTTTGGTGAGGCTAACCTAACTGTAACTAGGTATTTAGATAGGTACGCAACTAAACGCAACTGCGTATCTATCTAAAAACAGAACATTTTATCCAATGCAATTCGTAGGACCTTATGTGCGACTGCATATAATATGACTTATTAGTACCTAAGTAAAATACTTTACTTAACTGAGGGTTTTACGAGGAACACAGAATTACTATGGTTTCTCAATTCTTCCTACTAGATTAATTAATTTTATTATATTTCCCAGCTTCTGTATAAAATAAAATCTCGAATTACATAATAGTCTCTTTTAAACTTTTGTACTCTTCTCATCTGTATTTTTTGTCACTCTATTTTACCTATATATTTAAGTACTTACATTTTTTTTGCGTTGGAATTAGATGGAATTTTCGGAAGAGTAATATTGACGGCTTTTAAAATAATAGAGAGTAGTTCTTGTGTTATATTAATGGGTATGAAAAGAAAACCTTTGGTTAACATGACTTGGATCCATATCACAAATCGCAGAAAAGAGCGAGAATGCAATCACGCGCCAATATTTATGGATAGCGGAGAAATTGTAAGCTTACCTTCCTATACCATTTGTTTTTATTTTAAACTAGCTTTTACCCGCGGCTTTACTCTCGTCATCTATTAAAAGTAATCCGAAGTGGTGATTCTACACAAAATTATCCATTTTTATTTTTTTTTATTTTTCAGCTGTTCTTGTGGGTTTCCCTAATTTTTTTTTTAAATTTTTAAACCACCCTTATGCTTTTATTATCAGAGATAACAAAATAAAAATAGGGTCCCGTTGTTTACCCTTCGGTACGGCACCCTAAGAAATATATTCAAATCGGTCAAACCGTTTTTGAGTTAAAGCCTGGGCTAACGAACAGCAATTATTTTTTATATAAATACATAGATAGGTACCAACATAAATAACAATTCGAAATGATTTAATTTATTTACTTATTAAACTGCATGTTTATGCATCGTTTTTTCCGCTATTTGCTATTTGAATTGCTTATGTATTGCAGGAATTAGTTTTTGGTTACGATTGTTTGAAGACCGAAGAAATTCTGCATACCCTACTCCACGGGATCGGTTTTAAGGATGAGGTAACGCATCCCCATCGCGACAAATACATAAGAGTGTTGTGGGATAACATCCAGCCAGGTTTGAAGACTTAGTCACACTATCACATTAATATTATAAAGGCGAAAGTATGTGTATGTGTGTGTGTGCACGTGCGTGCGTACGTGCGTTTGTGCGTACGTGTATGTGTATGTGTGTGTAACGGATTTGGCTGGGAATGGAGATAGATTACACCCTGGATTAACTACTACTACTGGATAGACTACTTTTTATCTAGGAAAATTAAAGACTTCCCGCGGGAATCAAAAACCTTAAACCACGCGGACAAAGTCGCGGGCATCGTCTAGTTTTTTACAAAGAGCAAAGATGATCACTCACCAATTTCTATGTGCTAATGGGCACATAGAAATTGAGTTTTTTCTTTAAAAATTTACCTAACCTAACCCATAATATGCATAATATACAGTAAATGGCTGACGAAAAAAACTTTTTATGTATGTGCATTACCTTTTTCCATCAACATCAATTTAGTTATAAATAATTTATGCTCATTTTTTGTCTATACATAAATGTAATGAACTGTGAAATTAACAGCAGCAGGTTGTAAACATAATACCCGCATGGTGCATGGAATTGAAAATATCTTATGCGTTTTTTTTATTCGATGACAAGAAATTGTTAGACTGCGATCTCACCTGATGGTAAGTGGCGATGCAGTCTAAGATGGTAGCGGGCTACCTTGGAAGGGGTATGGCAGTGAACATTCAACGCATACCCATAAGGGGTAGGGAGGCCTCATACGATTTGCCGTCAAGTTTGCATGATGCTTAGGGATTTGGTTAAACGTTATTCGGCGATGACAAAAAAGACAAAAATTTTGTCTTTTTATTTTTAACTGAATTTAAAAAAGGAGGAGGTTCTCATCAACATTAATGGAGGTGCTCAATTCGTCTGAATCGTTTTTTTTACATCGATGGTGTTCCCCGACTATTCAAAGCCGTCTCGATTGATTTGGAAAATTCTTCTTTTGTTTGAAAAGGTAGGTATACTTCCTAGGTGGCCCGATGGTCATGAGGTAAGGATCTGATGATGGGATCCTGGAGAAATCGAGAGAACTCTTCAAATTTTATAGCACACTTGATAAACTTTGTAGTGGCGTTTGAAGTCGGGGTTTTAAAAAGAATTTTTATTTTTTATGTATTTTTTTATGTCTCTTTATGTATTTTTACTATGTCAGTCAGTGTATTTGGGTCGTTCTACTTTTCTACCGACAATGAAACGACGTTTTTCTGTTTTTTTGGTTTTTGAACTATCTATAATTGTGTTTTATGTGTGGGATTTAAAAAAAACTGCATCTGTGTTTTCATTAGTACTAATTAAAGTTTCCTTCCTAGCCAATATTGATTCTTTTTTAATGTTGGTTTTTGAAAAAATAATGTGACAGAGTGGCCTTTTTCTGTAGAGACAACATTTCAGTTTACCACTCTGTCACGGCATTATACGGAAAACGAACGTATAAAATATGCTGGTTAGAGAACATGAAAAATGACATAATATTAATAGATAAGAAAAATATGGACGTTTATTCGAACCGAATAAAAAACCGTTTATATTAATACTCCAACGAGATGCCATAATAAGAAGAAAGACAGACTATTGTCGGTAGAAAAGTAGAACGACCCATTTATGTATTGAATTTAAATATTTCATTTCACTAGCATACCAACATTTGTATCGTAAGCAAGCAGAGAAATCGTCCAAGACTCTAGTCGAATACGATCCCTTGAGCGTGATGCACTTTCATGATCGAGCCTTCAGCAGGAATGGGCAAGCTACCATAGCGCCTTTGGTAAATATTATATGTACTTACTATAATTTACTTTAATTGAAATTGACTATGAAGCTAAAGCACCTACCAGGTGCTACCTTCTTAGCTACTGTTAGGTACCTAACAGTAGCTAAGAAGGGGCTTTTTTATGTTTCAGGAACCTGGTTTACTGATTTATCCTTCTCGAACGTTGTCCCAGCTTGACAAAATGCGCTTACAAATGTATTTCAGCCACGAATGTAATAAAAGAAAAGTCGCCAACTTATTACATACTTGTGAAAAATCTTTAGGAGAACAGGGAGGTAACAAAAAGCTCGCCCATGAGGAAAGTCAAGGCGATAGTGATCATGTTAACAGCAGCTATGATGCTGAAAATGAAACAAGTAAAATAGAAAGCAGAGAGAATGAAATTTTGTATGCAGAAGATGGAAGAGAGAATGAAGTAGAACAAGAAATTACAGAGGAACAAGAAGAAGATATCGAGGGACAAGATGTTAAAGATATTGCAGGTAAATTAGAAGAAAGTCAGAATATAGAATCTCAAAATATTGAGGATCAAGATATAAAAGGACAAGACGCAGAAGGACAAGTTACGGATGAACAAGATACAGTAAAACTTAATTTGGAGCAAAATGAAAATGACAATACTGATGAAGAAGATAAGGAATATGCTGTTAAAAATCACGATTCAGAAAAAGACAACGTAGAAAATGAGGACGGAGAAATTACAACTGGCATAAAAACCTTAGGAGGAGTAGATGAAGAATATGAAGAAACCACAAAAACTAAACCTTTATAGGGACGGTTCAAAGTAACGACACCGACGGATGCACATAAAATACCATATTTCCGAAAATACAAGTACAGAAATTAATTTGAAACTTGCACATGAACAGGAATTATCAGAAGCAGACTCGGGTAAAATAGTCGATGTGTCTCATAGCAAAAAAATTAAATCTACTTATAAAAAATAAGTCATTAGATAATGAAATAAATGACAAGGAAAATGAATTTTTTTGTAGGTAATATCTTAAAAATTTACTGAGAAAAAAAAATATTCTTTTAAAAACGAGATGATGGTTCTGTGAGTTAAATGCGAAAAGGTTATAGACTTATGAGAGATACATTAATTTGAAATACAATTCATATTATAAATAAGATGACTACATTTTTTAAAATTTTGCTTCTGTCGAATATAATAGATTAGCACATGTCTGCGATCACACCTGATGGCTAAGATGGAGCGTGCTTGCCTAGAAGAAATATATTCTGAGTATACTCTTGATTTGAATGACCCCAATATAGTTATTACTATGTGGTTGGAAGGAAGGGCTTTTAAATTGACTTTGATTTTTGACATTGACAACAGAAATAATATGCATAATAACTAGTCCTACTTAAATGATAATAACATATCAGAGGAGACAATATATAATAATAATATATAATTAAGGTTATTATTTCTGTTTCTAATTTATATTTTAATTTTAATTCGAACTGTTTTTGTATTCCCGAAGAGGCAATGTAGGTATTCCTGTAGAGCAATAAATGGATTTTAGTCTGATTTTAATCTTTGAATGTGTAGTTATAGGTATTAAAAGGTATCAAATGGTAGAAAATAAAGTTTTTTTAATAATTTAAATCCTATAATTATTCTTTTATTTAAAATACAAA
Organism: Hipparchia semele; assembly: GCA_933228805.2. Classification (NCBI taxonomy): domain Eukaryota; kingdom Metazoa; phylum Arthropoda; class Insecta; order Lepidoptera; family Nymphalidae; genus Hipparchia; species Hipparchia semele. The sequence continues at coordinate 3,697,144 of OW121719.1, forward strand.
CTATCTAAAATAACACATGCACAAGGTTTAGGTATTGCGCGTATGTTCTTTCCTTTTTTCGCATTCACCCATGTAAATGAGATTAATCTTTTGAACATCCGCCCAGCTCAGTCCTTGCCAGTGACCCATTGCCCAGCCATCATTCTGTAACCGAGGGTGATGAGATACACAATGTACCTGCTGTTCCTGCTCTGCTCAACAAGAAAGTAGTTTAAAAATTTTAACCCAGCTAAGTACGGAAAATTGGTTAGAATATCCATCATATTGTTTCTTTCATGTAAAGTGTAGCCTATATTCCGGATAACGAATCAATGGACACGTCATTCATCAAAATCGGGTCATTAGTTTATTTAGTCGCCACATTGAAACATAGCAATAGGTATGTAAAGCTTGCGTGTTGCCACTGCAGTTGCCAGTGATGACTTATGGATCCGAAACATGGTCGCTAACTATGGGCCTCATAAGAAGGCTCAGGACCAGCGGGCGATGGAGAGAGCTATGCCCGGATATTTTGTTCATATACTAGTAAAAGATGAAATCCATATTACGTGATAAAAATTCAAGCATGCACGCGTTGAAGTTTTAAAATTTTAATTACTTAATATGTAATTAATAACGAGAAAGTTTGCAAGTTCGCGCTCATTGAAATATAACAGTGTAATGTAATCGGGAAAGTGCTAACAACTGTTATGCAGGACGGAGTGTTTCAAGTTAGATAAAATTATAGTGATTGGAATAATCCTACCACTGAAAAAGAGTAAGTACAGTGTACACTTAATTAATAGTGTGCTTGAAGACGAATTTACTCAATGAGGGAAAAAATTGTCTTTAGCCTAACATATTCCCTAAAATCTTAGCTGCCTTCAAACAGAAACAAGTGGTTTCTTGCAGAAAGCATTAGACTTATTTATACACATCAGTGGACTTGCGATCTGTTTGCGACGATGGATGATCACAACAGTAGTTATGGAATTATAGGGAATAACTAAATCACGAAGAAAGAAAGCTCGAGCAAGCTTACCCCCTTGGAACGTCCTCTTGGCTCCCATGAGCTTAGTATCAAATTCCACTCTTAGATTTAGTTAACCTTACCCAAATTGGATACATGATATTGGTAACGCCATCCTTTATCCGAAGCCAGGGGTAGTGCATGACACTTTGGTAGTCATAAGGGAATCCTGCTGACGCGGCGGGAGGCAGTGTGTCTCTAATATCTTCAGTTATTTCTGTGTTTAGTACAAAATCTTTATAGTACAGCAAAAAAATGAGAAATTCAAACTACAAAAAGCTCTTTACATCTTTTCTTTTTGGAATATTTTTTAAATTAATGATGACGACGTATCTGTATCAAGCAAACCACAATATTATGTAGATTCTGTGTACCTTCCCACTGTTAATCTATAATTATATAAAAAGGCTTGTCCTGACTGACTGACTGACTGACTGACTGACTGACTGACGATCAACGCACAGCCTAAACCACTGAAGTTAGAAACTTGAAATTTTGACAGTAGGTTCCTTTTATGACGTAGGCGAGCACTAAGAAAGGATTTTTCGAAATTCGCCCCCCAAGGGGGTAAAAAGGGGGGTTAAAGTTTGTATGAAACTCCGTCATTTTTCGAGTTATACTCATGAAATTCGGTATTTAGGCTTTAAATTGAAAACAAAAAATTACGTGTTTCACAGTTTTTAAAAATTCTACCCCCTAAGGGGTTAAATAGGGGTTGAATGTTTGTATAATAGTCCTTCGTTCTTCAAGTTATTTTTCAAGTTACGTTTATGAAACTTGATATTTTGGCTCTTGATTAAAAATAAAGAATTACGTATTTTACATTTTTTTTAATTTCTCCCCCCAAGGGGGTAAAAAGGGGGGTTAAAGTTTGTATGAAACTCCGTCATTTTTCAAGCTATACCCATAAAATTCGGTATTTAGGCTTTAAATTGAAAACAAAAAAGTAAGTGTTTCACACTTTTAAAAAATTCTACCCCCTAAGGGGTTAAATAGGGGTTGAATGTTTGTATGATAGTCCTTCGTTCTTCAAGTTATTTTTCAAGTTATGTTTATGAAACTTGATATTTTGGCTCTTGATCAAAAATAAAGAATTACGTATTTTACATTTTTCGAAAATTCTCCCCCCAAGGGGGTAAAAAGGGGGGTTAAAGTTTGTATGAAACTCCGTTATTTTTCAAGCTATACCCATAAAATTTGGTACTTAGGCTTTAAATTGAAAATAAAAAAGGACGTGTTTCACGGTTTTCAAAAATTCTACTCCCAAAGGGGTTGAATGGGGGTTGAATGTTTGTATGAAAATCCATAATTTTTCAAGTTAATATCGAGCAACGGATCTACGTGATTCTTTGATGGGTATGGTTGCAGACAGTGTGTTATAGGTTACTTTTATTCGGACAAAATCAGGAGTCCGCACGGGATTTTCAAAGAACCTAATTCCACGCGGACGAAGTCGCGAGGGGACAGCTAGTCTATAATTATATAAAAAGGCTTGTCCTGACTGACTGACTGACTGACTGACTGACTGACTGACTGACTGACGATCAACGCACAGCCTAAACCACTGAAGTTAGAAACTTGAAATTTTGACAGTAGGTTCCTTTTATGACGTAGGCGAGCACTAAGAAAGGATTTTTCGAAATTCGCCCCCCAAGGGGGTAAAAAGGGGGGTTAAAGTTTGTATGAAACTCCGTCATTTTTCGAGTTATACTCATGAAATTCGGTATTTAGGCTTTAAATTGAAAACAAAAAAGGACGTGTTTCACAGTTTTTAAAAATTCTACCCCCTAAGGGGTTAAATAGGGGTTGAATGTTTGTATAATAGTCCTTCGTTCTTCAAGTTATTTTTCAAGTTACGTTTATGAAACTTGATATTTTGGCTATTGATTAAAAATAAAGAATTACGTATTTTACATTTTTTTAAATTCTCCCCCCAAGGGGGTAAAAAGGGGGGTTAAAGTTTGTATGAAACTCCGTCATTTTTCAAGCTATACCCATAAAATTCGGTATTTAGGCTTTAAATTGAAAACAAAAAAGTAAGTGTTTCACACTTTTAAAAAATTCTACCCCCTAAGGGGTTAAATAGGGGTTGAATGTTTGTATGATAGTCCTTCGTTCTTCAAGTTATTTTTCAAGTTATGTTTATGAAACTTGATATTTTGGCTCTTGATCAAAAATAAAGAATTACGTATTTTACATATTTCGAAAATTCTCCCCCCAAGGGGGTAAAAAGGGGGGTTAAAGTTTGTATGAAACTCCGTTATTTTTCAAGCTATACCCATAAAATTCGGTACTTAGGCTTTAAATTGAAAACAAAAAAGTAGGTGTTTCACAGTTTTTAAAAATTCTACCCCCTAAGGGATTAAATAGGGGTTGAATGTTTGTATGATAGTCCTTCGTTCTTCAAGTTATTTTTCAAGTTATGTTTATGAAACTTGATATTTTGGCTCTTGATCAAAAATAAAGAATTACGTATTTTACATTTTTTGAAAATTCTCTCCCCAAGGGGGTAAAAAGGGGAGTTTCAATATTCATAGTTAAGACAGGACAACGTCTGTCGGGTCCGCTAGTGGTTTATATTCTCTTGGCTGCTGTTATTGCTCTATAGCGAAAAATCTAAATCGTATTTTGGTTTGTTCATGTTTAATCGCAAAAATAAATAGGTAAAATACGATTTTAATTGAGTTAGAACCAGCCCGACTGCAAAAAAAAAAATACGCGCGATTTTTTTTTCGCAATTTTGTAACAATTGCAATCATATAGAGATGCCCGCACTTGCGATTTAAAAACCGCACGAGTACCAAACTACAGTTTTACCGCGCGAATTTTTGTCGCAGTGCGGGCTAGCTCTTAGGGTCTGTACTCTACAACTTTTTACCTGGAGTGAGCTTTTCCCATTCAATGTGTAAAAAGGAATCCCTGTCGTACATCTTATGTTGGTGTTCAAGTCCTAACACATGAACAAAAAGGTGAAGCAGGTCGTTCACTGAATTGAAACAGTCTGCATTGATTGTTAGTACCTGTGCAAAAATCTAGTATTATTTAGCAGTTAGGTAGCATAAAGATGAATATTTTAATGGAATTTTACTTAAACTCGCGCATTAGTTTGTTTTTATAAATATTGGTGAAAACCAAAATGAAAATATGTACGTAAATAAAGTAAATTTTGAGATTAACACGCATAATTGTATAGACAGACGAACTTGGCGGGGAAATTTTGTTTTGTAATATGTGGTGAAGTTTGTTCGATGCTGATATTATGAAATATGATATAAATTGAAATCGTAAATTACTTGCCTGGTTGCCATTTGGTCGTCCAGAAGTTGGGCACTGACATCCTGGTTTTGTAGAACGCGCAAGCACTAACACATTGGTGGCATGACGTCTAGCGGGTGACTTAGGCAAAACGGTCTTGGTACTTTTCGAGGTCTGCTTTGCTGTTGATAAAGAAAAATATACTAGCGGAAATGCTTATTTACATAGTGAGTTGAAAACTGTACCTATTAAGGGCAAAGATTCGTAGTATAGCATCGATTTCATCATTAGGTTGTAATGTCATGATCTTTCATGACCTTAATTTTTTAACAATACATTATACAACTAATCGTGTACCAATTATGAACAAAAAGCCAAATTATTTTTGACGATTAATGTATACTCAACCTTTTGATTTAAAAGTATTATCCTTATTAATATGTTTAGCATTATAAATTGGTTTGCGAATTCGAAATCTACGCATAGATTCACTAGATGTTTCACGTTCTTGAAGGATTTTCATTTTACTTGATAAGGTAGCCCGACTTAATTCAGATAGTTTGATTGTCATTTTGAGTCTCTTTGATGTATAAGGTTTAGTTGAAGTTATTTCATTTTCAATATTATTTTCAGTTTCATTAATTGGATTATCTTCTTCTTTTTCAAATATAACTGTAGAAGATTCTTTTTTTTCTTTTTCCGATGGAGCTGCAGTAGTGTTTTCGTTGCTAGATAAAGCTGCAGTACTTTCAGTAACATTTTCATTGTCATCAACATCATCTTGATCAGTGATATCTCGGAATTCAATGCAGGTTTCTTTTTCGATATGGTTGAAGACAGCTTTCATGTTTTCCCTTTCTTCAGCAGCTATGAACATGAAAATGGATTCACTAAACATAATCTAGAGTTGGTGCTATCACAAATGGTGATAGAATAACAACAAAAAAGACAAAAGAAAAGTGTTTATAGTTTGGTGTAAGCTAACCTGGATGTAAATATGTGACGTATGGATAAGATCAATCAATTGTGCTTTACACTTACTGAATTCCATTTTATCTTTTATTTGGTAGTTAACTATTCCATATGGCCATATTCTGTCTTTGAAGTATTCTTCAATGTCTTTGGCTGTAACTACTTCAGGGTTGGGTTTTAGCTTTACTACGCTTGGACATGTTTTTAGTAAATAGTCTTTGTTTCGCTCAACGCATTCATGACCGTAAATCATTCCAATCTTTTCTACGTCTAATTCGCTGAGAGCTTCACGTTGACCAACTTTTATATTAGACTGTAAAGATTTAAATATTGAAATATCTATCAAATAAAAATTGAAGTGTCTGTCTGTCTTCGAAATGACTCCTTTTTATTCACTTTAGTTTATTTGATAAGCCAAAAATATTCATTCATATACTATGTAGTTATATATACCTATGGATGGATGCATTGGATATCAATTACTAAGATGTACAAAAGATTTTGAGACACAGAATTAAAGTGGTACATATTAATAAATAATAATAATTCCTTACTTCTGCCAAGACAGTTATTTGACCATTTTTGGAAAACGCTCGAGGTGGATAGTGTAGAACGCTTGCGTAGTCATATGGAAGGTTTAACAGGCGCCCATCATGCCTAGTCTTGAAATATTTCTTATATCCTTTAAGTAAAAGATTCATGTATAGGTAAAAAGGAGACGTTTAGCATTACTGCAGTTAATTTTGCATTTGTTTAAGAATATTAACCAATTTATTTATTTATCACAGATTCTGTCCAAACTGTGGGCATTTAGGAATTGTAGATTGTGGATCAATATAGTAGGTACTAGGTACCAAGTAAAGACTTCATTGCAATCCGAGCACTAGCACCTCAACGCTGATGCTGCAAGGTACTCAATTGTGAGGATTTAGGAGCTATTTATTAAAGGTACATACTGGGTCAGTATTCACTATTCAGTAAGAGGTATTTATATAAGCTAACGTACTTTTAAAACTTATTTTTAACTCTTGGATCTGTGTTTTAATTAACTCATTCATCCATTAGAGTAACATTTGTGAATTATGCTTACCAGGTTTAATATTTTCCCATAAAATAGTGATGTAGCGATCTCTATCTGAGCGCGTGTGTTCATGGGAGAAGCCTAGCACATGCATCACTTCATGAGCTATTTCCCCTTGTGATAAACAGTCGTAGCCAAGAACCACCATCTAAAATAAAAGTTTTTAATATTATAGCACAATGTCGAAATTTTAGATTCGTAGTGCACTGAACACTCACCTGGACACCGGAATTAGGTTTTCGCTCATTGCTATGTACGCATTGCCTTATTCCAGAAGGATTGGTTATATAAAGCCATTCAACATTTTGCAGTGATTGTTTATCTATAGGTTTTTCTCGGAGACGTTGTAGACGAATACAGGAAACTTTTTCAATGTAGTCAAAAGCTTTTAATATGATGTCTGCGAGAAGAGAATCTAAAAAATTGAAAATATGAAATTTAAGATAAAACATGCTTACGCCTGTTAATTTTGGCCGAATTGTCTTTCTTTCTTCTCTTTCTGCTTTTATTTATTTTCTGCTTTTCAGTCTTTATTTTCTGCCTTTTTAGTTAGTTAAATATCTATAGAAACTCAATATAATTATGCCTCTAACATCCTATACCTAGTAGATAAATGTTTCGATGATAAATGGTATTGAACATATTTTTTTTTTAATTAGATGTGCGGCTTGCCAGGTAACTTGTGGATGAATTAAATGCATTTTTTGACTTTTAAAAAATATCAGCCCCCACGTGCCACCGGCGGTGGTGTTTATTTCTTAGATGTTCTAAGTACTAACCATATGTATTAGGATCAATAAAATAAGGAAGGATTCCATGCTTCCACTTCTTGATCCATGGAACATTAACTCCTACAAGTTTCTTATTTCCGGGTTCTGTGATGTTTTCATCTAATGGACCAAGAAGTTGTGCCGGTGCAAAATTAAAACGTCGATTGAGATTATTCTTGATTTCCTGTAAAGTAGATAAATCATTTATAATTGAAAGGTTGATATAATATCTTGTCGAAGTAATTTTTTGCAAGTTTAGTTGTAAGTATAGAAGACACAAAATTACTAGTTTCAGTTTTTAGGTCATTAGCCCCTAATTAAAATCCCTTACCCAATGTAATTTCCACCTTTAGGTGTTTCCTAAAGGTTCGTAAAATTGAGAGAAACTGTCACCTAACTTAGCTTAAGTAGGCAGTAAAAGTTGGTCAAAATAGGCATAACAGTCTGTTAAGATTAAATTTTACCTTTGTAACATTCTTAAGGTTTCTTTGTCTATAAGTACTATTATCATTTTCCTCCAAATCATCGTATAATTTATCCACGATTTTTTCAACTCTCAATACATCTTCGCGCTTTAAAATTGTGTTATCGATTTTGTTTGAATCAACATCTCTTTTTACTCGAGGCCTCGTTTGGTAACTTTCATTTACCTTCGATTTCTTACTATTATTTATCTGACGATTGTTTTCTTCGTTAAATATCTTGCATATTTCTAAAGTGTCTTGTCGCTTTCTTTCAATTAGTTTGCTATTAACTATTATATCAAAAATATATTATATGTATTATGAAATTAATTAATTTTCTAATCAAATATTTATTTAGAATTATTTACTTTACCTTTTTTAACGCTCAACGATGGAACCACACTATTAACTAATAGAAAGTGAGAGTATAATATCGATGATATGAAAAATACTTTTTGAAATGAAAAGGCAAGCATAATTTGTTGTACCTATTCAGCTCAAATGCAATTTTCTGAAAATCCTTATTGAAGTTGGAGTTTTAAAATTATAAACACAATTCTGTATTTTTATTATGATGGAAATATTAAATATTTCACCACAACGATTTTTATAGCATTATTTTTTGTGTTCTTTTTTGCTGTAGTAAGTATAAAAGTTAATAATATAATTGTAAATTCCAGTAGGTAGGTATATAGGTAGGATTTCGACTGTACCTAGAGACTAATAAAGGATTATTATTGAGGACAATAGATTTAAATTCTCTGTTTTTAATACATATTAGAGGTAGGTATTAATATACCTAATCACCGCTCACTAATGTGAGCGGTGATCGCGTATATCACCTAATTCGTACATCACCCTTTAACCTTTTATTGCGCCATTTAAGCAATGATCTTTTACTAGTAAGCAAATCTAGTAATGAATGATACCTGCTTCTTCAAAGGAACAATTTAATTAGTCGACCAACTGACAATGGCATATTTTACGCAAATTGTTCGCTGGGAGCACGGAGGTTTTGAACTTGCGACCTCCATTGTTGTCCATTGAATTAACGTCGAAGAAGTCCACCGGCCACGATCACACCTGCGTCGATTCGCGGATTCAAACTTAGAAAGGTAACTTTTTATTCTGACATGAATTTGTACAAGGTTGTAGTGAAACAGTTGTGTTTAGTGTGCCAGCGGCGGTGCACGTATCGCGTTTGTAAATATACTTAAGTTAAACGCTGATTTTTCCCGTCCCGTTAGTGCACTCGTTTGTTTCACTGGAAGGGATATTTCTGAGTGAGCATAATTACTCATATAATTATTGATAATATTTTCGAGCTGCTTGCATTTTTTTACAGAATTGTTGATCAGCGTTTTCGATCAACTTACAGTTAGATTTTTAGTTAACTTAACTCGTGTGTAGTCAATTAGGATTTAAGATTCAAGAATGACCCAATTATTTTTCTTTTCATTTTTCTTTCTTCCTAACATCGAATCCTTGTTATCAATTAAAGCTTTATTTACTAACATTATAAATGTGGGGATAACTATAGCATTCTGTCTGTTATAAAATTTGTCAAAAAAATAGAAAGAGGCAATGTCAACGAGTTCCTAAGGGATTTTTAAAAACCTAAATCCATTTTGCCAAAGTCGCGCCATCAACTTATACCTAAGTATAAGTACCTACTATAAATCATATAAAAATAGCCTTGTAAGCTAATTTTGTATTTTAGCATTATTAGTAACTTAGTTTACACTGCGCACTGGTATCAGCTTTTACCTACTTTGTACCTACGTACCTACGTATCTACGAATATATTATCTAAACGAATAAATTAAAGTGTCTATCATCGATTTCAAAATAACTACTAAAAAGCAGACTCTTTATGGATTCCATATAATTAAAATATTTTATCGATACCATAATTCAAACACGTTTAAATAAAAGTTTTGCCTGTCTGTCTGTTTGTACGGGTATTTAGGTACCTAATGAATAACTTATCTCTGTTCTTCGCAATGGCTGAGCTAATTTTAAGGAAACTTTCACAGGCCAGTAGTATACTACGAATGACACAGGCTGCCTTTTAACCAACTTTCAAAAAATGGAGGAGGCGACAGATTCGGTTTTTGACCGATTTTCGTATTTTTTTTTAATAATCGATAAAGTTTGCAAGATGGTATCTTATAGGATTTTGGATATTTCAGCTCCAGACTACCCCTAGAGTTGTTATTTATTTTTTAAATTTAAATGGGACCAATTTCAAGGTCAAAAAAAAAGAATCATCAAAATCGGACGATATGCGTGATAGAATCGGGAAACCCGTGTGCGACTACCTTATTAGAATTGGAATTTATTTTCAAATTTAAATAAGAAAAACTTTGAGGTAGACCCTATCCAATAAAAAAAGAATCATCAAAATTGGACGACTTTGTTAAAAGTTATGCATCATACATAAAAAAAGTATACCTACGCGACGAATTGAGAACTTCCTCTTTTTTTCGTCGGTTTAAAATAAGTTGTTGCGTTTAAAATTAGCATTTTATCATCTTCAGTGGGCTCAGAATTTTAAGGTAGATAATAAACTTAAATATTACTTACCTACTTACGTACTACCTAACTTTCTTTTTTATATAAGAGTCTCATAAATAAAAATGTCATAATATTAAAAGAACCTTCTTAGATATTATATTCTTAATTATAATTTATAAATATGAATTTTAATTAATTCAAACAAGAACTACCTACCTATCCACTTATTTATTAGAAAATAAAAATACTTTCAGTTTCGTTTTAGTCAAAAAAGTCAGTTAATATAATGTGTAGGTACCTAAGTAGGTAGGTACCTATTTGGTGAAAACAATATTTTTTTTGTTTATTCGTTGACGAAGTATCTCTCGACTTCGATTTCACCATGGTTAAGTCTAATATAATTTGGATACAGCTGTAGGATCATAACTATAGTGACTGTCAAAGCCTCCAACCAGACCAGACCAGAGCCAATTACGAAATTATAAAATGTCAAATGGTCCTCGCTGGGAATTGAACCTGAAACCTCAACACAAAAGTGCTCACCACTGCGTCAAGCCGTCAGGGCGGTTATTTATTTTATTATAATATAATAGAAACAGAAGAGTCACGTTCATTTACCTACTGCAAATAACCTACTTTTGAATGCTAAAAACCAAGTGTATTAAGTTTTTACTGCCTAACACCAGAACTGTCAGTAAACATTTAAGATAAGTAACGAGCCATTGAAAATAATTGAGGACACCACTGCGTTCTTGGGAATAGCCCTGGATTCAAAGCTTCAATGGGGTAGGGGGCAGGGGGCGGTGGGGCACCCTTAGCAACACTTGCTGGCAAGCTTAGCTCTGCTGCTTACGTTGTTAGGAAGATTCGACAGTTAGCACTGCACTGCGAATAAAATCCGTTTTTTCGCAATTCTATAACACTTGCAATCATATGGAGATACCCGCACTTGCGATTTAAAAACCGCGTGAAATTTGTATCAAAGTACAGATTTTATTTTATTCGCGCGATTTTATTTCATAGTGCGGGCTAGCTCTTAACTGACGTAGAAACTGCAAAAATTTTTTGTTTATTTTGCTTATTCACATAGTATTATATATGCTATACAGAATCTTATTATGGGAAAAAATTAAGAGGGCAATTCGCGCAATCTTTATTTTAAAAACGCGGAATTTCCTTCGAGAGAAAGAAATAGGTAAGTAATTTCCAAAAACGATAGATTTTATATAATGATGAATTTGTTCTGTACCTGATTGCATCAATATGGTACAACATACATAGAAAGAAAATAAAAAAAGATACCGGCCGAATTGATAACCTCCTCCTTTTTGGAAGTCCTAGTCAGTTAAAAATGAGATTCACTCTATTGACCTGTCATACGCACCATGCTACAACGATGTAAAAACTCGTACTATTATGAGTACGATCATATATAATATTATGTTATTTCCTTGTGAGTTATTAAGCATAAAACTAGTGTAATTAATTGCTTAGATGGTTGCTGTCGATACCATGACTGCATAATATCTTCTGACATTGAACCAAGGCCGTTGTTAATAGCATAATTAAATGTTAGACCATGGTGATCATTGAATTATAGGTCTGGTCCAGTGAATCTTAAGTATACGTAGGTACAACACAGATTAGGACTAAATATAGACTTTACTGACAATGATACTTTCGAGAATCGCTAATGCTATAAAATTCATTCGCGCGTATTTTGAACTTTTAATTTTCTCGTTTTTAGAAGTCCGTACCCAAAACACCGTTCGCATCCCAACGGGATTCTAATATAAATTACTAAGCTTACGCTGTCCGTCCGTCTTTTCGTCCGACCGCATCTCATGAACCGCGTAATACTCGTCACAGAATGTGTTGTCTTGTTACAGAATTTCTATTACCGCCGTAACAACAAATATTAAAAAAAGGTATAAATTAAAGAGAGTTCCCATACAATAAACTTTCGTTTTTGCACGATCTCAATAATAATAGCTAGCGTTAAATCTTGTACGACGGTACGGAACCCTTCACTTGCGGGTCCGACTCGAACTTCAGCGTTTTTTTAAAATATTTATTTGATTTAATGGGATAAAGCCTTGTTAACTATTAGAAAAGTTTGCCCTAATTTATTTATATAGAAATTTTGATAGAAGCTAGAACCAAGATCGAATTTTGCATCAGAGAAACAATTCGAAGCTAATAAACGCAACGTAAATACGGAAACATATTTCGCAAATCGGCTTAAAACTTGAAGTGTGGCTGAGTACCTGTTGCGTGCCGATTACGTGACGGATGACTGCTGGTTGCGGTCATGCCACCTTCGTAACTGGGCCAGTGAACGAATAGTATATGACGCTAAAAAAATAGCCCACGTGATAGTGGGAAGGGTCATTTGTTCCTGAAAGTTTGGTTGATCGGTGATAGTAGGGCTTCCAATACCTCCCGGTATTTCGGTTTGTTCTTCTTTATCAACCGCTGGACGTCTACTGTTGGACAAAGGTCTCTTGCATGGACTTCTACAGACCTCGGTTTTGCGCCGTATGAATCCAGCGGCTCCCTGCGACTTGTTTGGTGTCATCGGTCCACCTAGTGGGGGGTCTGCCAACACTGCGCTTCCCGGTGAGAGGTCACAGATCCAGCACTTTGGGACTCCATCGATCATCAGCTTGTCGAACTACGTGCCCCGCCCATTTCCACTTCAGTTTGGCGACTCGCTGAGCTATGTCGGTGATTCTGGTTCTCCTACGGAATTCCTCATTTCTGATTTGATCTCGCAGGGATACACCGAGCATAGTAATAGATAGCTATATGATAGGTATGTCACGTAATCACCATTCATGTAAAATGGAGGTTAAGGACTATGTTATACAATAATGCCATAAAATATGTGTTTCGGTCTCACAAGATAGTAAGTACCGTTTCACAGAACGGAACTTGAACTCGAAACGAAACAGGTTTTCACGATCGTCATTTTTATCCAATCGAAGAACAGGGCCCCAAGTCTGCTATTTTACATGTCTTTGTCATTGATCCGCAATACAATTACAATACAATTATCATTGGTCCAAAATTTCGTAGTCTACTAAATTCACAATGGTCGTTTGATTTCTTATAATTGGATTGTAATTCAATCATACCTCGGTATTGCCATTAGCTTAAAAAGCGTTTGCCGAAATGAGTTTCAAAAAAAACTACATATTAAAAACGTTTATTTAAGCTAGATTCAAAGCTAGATGTGTCAGTGGCAAACCATCGGAAAACAATTGTGACGCCATTGAATTAGTAGACTACCAAAATTGCTAAAAGTAGCAATTGGGATGTCATTGATAGGCAATGTAACTATAATAATTGCAATAGCAGACTTGGGCCCCAGTTGACTTATACTTATTACAGTCGCGATGTAGAAATAGTAAGTACACCGCGACGTATCTACATTTTCTCAGTTTTACAGGAGAGCAAAAAGTAGGGAGAGCTTCTTCAATCTTTACCAGTTATTTGATCTAAGAGATAATATACAATATTGACGAAAAAATATGTACCGATATTGATATATTTGCATACTATTAGAGCTTTGAAAAGTTAGAATTATTATTATTCATTATAGGCTTATATAGACACAGTAGTTACTAGTTACATCTATTTTTTTTTTTAATCGGTAGATATACGCTTCCACCAGGTACTACGTCAGTGTGGCCCTTAATTTTTCTCCATTTATTAGTGACTAGATTTTACCCGCGACTTCGTCCGTGTTGAGTTAGGTTTTAATAGTTCTTCCGAAAACCATAGTTTTTCCGGGCTAAAAGTAGCCTATGACACTGTACAGCTACTGTACCCATGCAAAAATCACGTCGATCTGTTGTTGCGTGATTAGAGTACAGACAAACAAACAAACGCACTAACGCATTTAATATGTACTTATTAGTAAAGATGTTAGGCTGGATTATTAGATTAATTAAATAAAGTTAATATTAATAACGATAACACGTGCTAACTATTATTTCGTTTGGCACAAAAACTAAGCGATTTCCTATCGTATTTTAATGATTGACTAAGTACCTGTTGAAAATTATTATTATTAATTAATATCAGAAATTTTTTATCGAAATTTTATGTTTTCCTCATTTTCTTATTAAACTGTTTAAGTTTCTTATAGTAGGTACCTAAGTACATTGTAGAGTTATGATTTGTAATCTATTTTCTAAATTCACGCTAGATTCGGTTTAAATTAAAATTACAATAAAAAAGTTTTTAGCGTCGAAATTAATTCTTCGGCTACATCAATGTTTTCGATCGAAAATCTAGGTACAACTAAGTAGGTATATATCCAAAATTTCCAAATCACGCGTATAATAATTTGTTTTTTTATCTTTATCATAAGGTATAAGTATTGCTAGATGAACATTAACTATTTTAAGAAGTGACTAAGTCTGCCCCACTTAATTTTGTGGGGCATATGAATTAACTTTTCTGAACAATAATTAAAAATACAAGAGAAATAATAACTTTTTATCATGTACTTATGTACTTATGAGTATGTGATGTGAGTACCTACGTAGCTTACTTTGCTCGCTCTGTATTCTATTTCGATAGCAGATGTCCTATTGACCCTAACCTACTGACTTCAATTCATTGTTGTTCATTAATTTGTTCTAATTTATTGTACTTCCCATCTTTAAGAAAAATATTGACATGTTGAAATAGTTTTACAATAATAGTTATAGCTTTATTATTTTATATAAGTTGTTATCTAGGTATCTATTAGTTTAATTTAGTTTACATAGAAATAAGTCATGAGAAAGTTAAAAGAAAGCTCTTGTTATAAAGGATTCATCCAAAGGCCATTCAGAACTTCGTTTTGACAATAACTTACCTACTTACCTAATATTAATGCAACCAGCATACCTCAAAGATACCTAAGCAATTATATACTCACAGCTAAGCTTTTTCTTCTTAACCGATAGATTTCCACCGTTGGACAAAGGTCTCTTACTTGGACTTCAACTAATCTCGTTCTTGCGCCAGCAGCCTGTATCCAGCGGCTACCTGCGATCCGTCTGATATCGTCGGTCCACCTAGTGATTATCTCTTCGTTATCGTCTTCCATACGGCATCCTTTTCTGCTGCTGTCACTCTTCGATCGACGTCTCAATCCGGTTTCGCATCCTGATCAACCTGATCTCCACATTAGGAACCTAATCTATTGATATAAGAGACAGATCTGAGATTACTTTTTTCATCGTTCTCTTCGCAATTTGGAGTTAAGCCAGACCTGAGTAGTCTGGTCTTGGTCAGACTTCGCATTTTAGATATAAAGCTACAAGTACCCGGCGTAGTCCGAAGGGATAAGAGTTACGCAACAGAAAGAGAGGCAACCAATAATTAGGTAATTTAGCGCGGGGCGATCTGAATTGCATTTTGTGTGGTTACAAGGGTCGCTATTTAATTTAACTTTGCGGAGTGAATCTTCTGTACCTGTAGATCCTATTAAGTACGTATGTTTTGTGGTTAAAATGATTTAGTTGGGCTGAATGGTAGGCGCTTCACAGTTTTTTTTTAGCACGCACCCCAATTTCATGTAATTAATAAGCGATTACCGAAGAAAGTGTTCCGTGCGTTATGACCGAATGGATATTCGCATCGCTGCGCATCTAACGTATGACCGAAATTGATTCGTTGCAATAACTTGTTTTTGCCGTTTGCGCGTAAATTGCGTGTTTCATGATAAAACTATTTTTATTATGCAATCCTGTCGGTTTTAGGTGGTTCTATTTCGTTAGATATATTCATAGGTATCTGTTATATCTTACACTGAAATAGAATTTCTCCTGGCCTTGGTACGCACGTGTTCTTGAGGTCTAGGTTATTTTCAATAGGTACGTGCTTCGAGTGTCTAGGTGAATAATAAGTATCCATCGTAATTCCTATTAGATTAATATTTGTTTTTCGGGATAAAACGTAGCCTAGGTAGCTACGTCATTCTCTAGGTCTTCAATTCTACCATAGATCGATTGACACCTCATTCGTCAAAATCGGCTCAGGAGTTTTATCGCTACGGTGGAACATACCTACATACATATTTGATCGTAAGCTCTAAAGCTACTATAGAGACTAAATCAATACTAAAGAAAATAAATATTACCTAAATAAGTAGAGTTTTAAATAAGAATTATAATATTTTACAAGTTTAATAATATAAAAACGATCTTTAACTTTTCCCATTGTTTTACGTGTAGCCCAAAAGTACCTACGGTGTCATAATTACAGCCCATACAGAGTACAAGCCCTGACACAGTAACATATAGGTGCCTACCTGTTGTAGTTAAATTAATATTGACACTGAACTTTTTGAAGTTTTTAACACTGGTAAAACAGGTTGTTCAACCCTTGTTTGGGTTAAAGTTACTGTTTTCAATAAAAGTAATCGATGTATCCTAGCCTTGGCCAATATTTTTTACGATTAATTACGATAATTCTATAAAATGATCTAGGTACCTACTTACCTCAGTAATTTATAATATTGTTTCCGGAAGTTTGTTTCTTATTCTTATGAATGTTTGATAGGATTTTCAGAGGGACTTATACCTACGAGAAGTAACAGTTCCTAAATCCCCACAGTTTAAGTGGGCAAAACACCTGCACAAAAGCAGCTTTTTAGAGTTCCATAATAAAACAACAAGGAAGCCTTATAGTTGTAGGTACATCTGTCCATCCGTTCGCGGCTAAACTCGAGGCTATTGGTACTAAAAAGCCGTAATTGGCCTAAATTGAAATCACAAAATGGTGAAATAAAATCATGAAATATTTTTTTGAGTAGGTAGGTACATATTTACAAGGGGACATGCCAGATCGCTAATGAGATGGACGGACCAAGTGAGGGCTGCCCAAAAAAATAAAAAAAATAAAAAAAAGTGAGGGCTGCGGTGGATGGCTGGGGGAGGAATGGAGGCGCATAGTAAAGCCTGCCACAACACCTAAATAAATGACGACCACGACCACTCTGGCAAGGGTGTAAAGACTGAGAAGAAGAAGCAGACGTATTTAATTTTTCTGATTCCGGGATCCGTTTGCAAAATATTAATCAGTATCAGATTAATTAATTTCGTTTTATTTGTTTTCAGGGCGATCAGACGGCGCCGGAAGCGATGTCGGCGACGAAATACTCACATCCGTTCCTGAACGGCTTGAAGCCGATGCCCGAAGGCTTCGAGGATGAAATCCAGCAGATACGGGAGTGGTGGGTACATTTTGTATGACACCTGAATACGTCAGAAAATTTCACCATTTCTTTCGCTCTAAAGTTTATTAGAATGTAATGTAAAAGTTGTTACTTTATTAAATTCAAAGTTCTTTAATTAATTTAAACAATTTACTCGTAATAAATGTATACCTATTTATATATTTTTTGTAACGTTGCATTAGTTTAGTTTAGGTACATATTGTAACATCTTATTTTGAAAAGAGAACCTGCTGAGCTTATGCCTTCTCCTCTCAGCATAATCTGTTTTCAGAATTGGTAATAAGATCTTCAGTTTTAACCGACTTCCAGGTTGCCAGGTTTCCAAGACCTCCAAAAAAAGGAGGAGGTTATCAATTAGGCCGGTATCTTTTTTGAAAATAGATCCTGCTGAGCAACTGTTGAGTTTATGCTGGCTCTTCTCAGAAGATCTTGAGTGGCGTAAATAATTTTGAATTTGAATTAGAAAGAGAAATTGAAGTTAAAAAAACGTGCAAATAACTCGCGTGAATAGCATAGGTACCTACCACGGCCACTTTCACCCGCGAAACGAAATGGACGTAGAAAGCAAAATTACACAATACATGATGATTGTACAAAACCTGCTCACGTCCTTAGAGTATTATATTTCATTATGTACTAGCCTTGTACTAGTCGATGCCCCCGACTTCGTCTGCGTGACCCTATTATTAAGCCTCCGCTGTCAGTCCGTCCGTCCGTTCGTCCGTCTGTCTCTCAGCGGTCTGAATCTCTTGAACCGTAATAGGTAAATAATTTTAATTTTCACAGTATTTATATTAATTTCTAATGCCCCTATAATAATAAGTAAAAATTAAAAAAAAAAAGTAAAAAATTCAAGAGCTTTTTTAGAGGCGGAAAATAATAACTGGTTAAATCTAGCACTATGGTACAGAGTAGAGACCCGAGTATACAAGTCATTTTTGTTAGCTTGTGTGTGATAAAATTATAACTTTTCAAAGAATTGAATTCAGTTGGGTATAGCGGAATTCAAAGGCGGTTTTATTTTTTGCTTTTTATTCATCCACGATTTTTATACTACTTGAACTACTTTGGTGTTCAGTTATTATTTGAATTTTGTATAAGTAAGTATTATTTCACATCAAGTGGGTCAAGTACACAAGTACATAATGATAAACATTTTTTAGATTTGCTACAGCAATGTTGTCTACCAGATTATTTCAGTTGTGTTCAAATGTGGAATATAGGTACCTAGGGTACCTATATAGGTATATTAGGTGAAAAGTAAGAGCTACATAACTATAAAAATATTTTGTGTATTAATATCAGGAATTGTTACGTCGTGTACATGCACATTGCGTAAGTGTGCGTGCCTGTCAGGAGCCTAAGTGGGAGTGGCCCTTGTATAGATATGACACACACACAACCATGAGCCACGCGCCCTCGTGAATTGCAAGAACCATACCTATATCCAAAGCCAATAAAATCATCTGTTTGCCTTTCCCACAGATTTTCGATTATGTACCTAATTACGACACCTAAAGGTTTAAACTTTAAGGGATGCTTAATTTTAAACGAACTTTTTTCAGGATGAAAAGTCAGCCTCACCTGCCCTACATATCGGACGAGTACGTGGTCCTCTTCCTACACTCAAACTACTGCAAGGTCAAGGAGACGAAGGACACCATCGAATGCTACTTCACACTGAGGAACAATTCCCCTGACATTTTCAACAATCGCGATCCCTTGTTGCCAAAGAATAAAACTATATTGGACATCACGTGAGTATTCATTATAGTTATTGCAATTCACGAGTGTGTGTGAGCTTTACTTGTGGTTACGTCGTGAGCATGCACATTGCGTAAGTGTGCGTGCCTGTCAGGAGCCTAGGTGGGAGCGGTCAGGCGCGAGCAAGCTCCTGCTCACGCTTATATAGATACCACACACACACAACCATGAGCCACGCGGCCTCGTGAATTGCAAGAACTTCTATGAAATATCTCTTCTATCGGCTTGACGGTAGCCTAACCACGAACATTTTAATTTTCGAATAGTAAAGGTAGCGCCAGCAAGAAATTTTGTATGAAAATGACAGGAGCGCTCCTGTCACTTCCATATAAAAAAAAATTAAAATTTCTTGCTGTCGATATAACCTTACCTTTACTATTCGAAAATTAAACTTCAGCTTGGCTAATATTCTTTATAAAAAAAAATGTTCGTGCTTAGGTTACCGATTCCTTATTTAAGTTATTTACGTAGCCGTAGCGATGTGAGTCTTGGCCTTGTCTTGGCATACATCACTCATAGGCAAAAAAGCACCAAAACGCGATGCAAAGTCGAAGTAAAAAAAAAAAAGTAGGACTGTAATTGAACACATTTTGATTTTGAAAACATGTTGCGTCTATGATCTATGCATTTGCAAAATCCATGATCATCCTAGTTGTCATTAATAAACGATATACTGCTGAAAATTAGTCTGTTGTAGGGATTTCCACACGCCGCGGTCTTCCGCCACTTGCACTTGATTAGATCAATCGCTGATCACCGCACACGGACTATTAATATTGATGCTCAAAGTAGGTACGTGTGTGCAAAAATTAATTAAGTATTATTTTTGATGGATGATAGCAAATTCGAATAATTAAAATTCTCAAGACGTTTTTATAAAGAAACATATTTTTCACTGACGATAGTTAAATATTAGTTATTTGTTCAACAAGATAGCAAAGTTCATTTTTGTTGCGAGTGCCTAGTTTGAATCCCGAGCGAACGAAGGATTCTAATATAGAATCACGAGCGTAGCGAGTGATTCTAAGTTAGAATCCTGAGAGTAGTGAGGGATTCAAAGGCACAAGAAGCAAAAACTTTGCTATCGTGTGATACATACAATTTTTCACCTCAATAGCGAAAAAGTACAAGATGTAAGAGAAATATTTATTAAAACATAAAGGATATTTTAAAATTTTAAAAATTAGGTTCATTTATTTAAAAACTTTTCAATATCATGAGCGGTGAAAACTTTAGATTTTTTGGATTTGTGCCCCTCCAACTGTCTTTTCAAAAATACAATAAGTTTAGGATAAGTTTCAATGTGAACGTCGCATTTCGATTTGATTGTAGCTTTTAACATGGAGTAAATACTCCATAATGTAGATGGTTACCTTGTTTTAGACAATTCCATGAAATATGATAAAATCGCAGTCTCTGAATAGGACTTCGCATCCTTAGAAAGTCTCCAATCATTAAATAATTCATAGGCTTTCAAGTATTTTTCACGAGACTATTCCGGAAGAAAGTTTAATTCGCGTTAGACACTAATTCTTTTAATTCTGAATTATAAGTAGATTCACTCATTTTGTTATTTTAAAATTCTTACAACAAATAACTTCTAAGAAATTAGTACCTAATTAAGATATAGAATAGAGTTAATTATTTTTTTTTTTGCCGCCATTTTATATTACTCTTTTGTCTGCGTTCGGAATTGTGTCATTCATAAAATAAAATATATTAATTAATTAATTTTAATTTTCTTTTATGTTTCATGTGTGTTACAGAATTATAAAGTCTAAAACACATTTACGAAAAGTAAATAGTTTAAATAATAAAATAGAGAGTTAAAAAATTTTGTCGAAATAAAATGTATGGGGTATGGGGTATGGGGTATCCAATGCGTTCTATATTCAAAACACTTTTTCTCACTGAGTGAGCAAAAACGACTTTTGCTCACTGGTTTTGGGCAGCAAAGGCGCCCTTTTTGAGCTAGAGAGGTGAAAATGTATATTATACATAGATATACAGGGTGTCCCACGGCTATGCCACATGGAGGGGAAGTACCTTAAATATTGTAGATAGAACATTTTACTGAAAGAAGACTTCATTTTAATTTAAAAAACAATTTAAACTGCATTCATAGATTTTTAAATAATTGCCTGGTTGAACCGGGACTCGAACCCGCTATACGAGAAAAAAAAATAACCTGTATCTTTATCATACCGAACAGAAGGCTTCATCGTAAGGATTATTTTTTGTTAAATAACATAGCATGAGAAATAAAAGGAAGACCATGAATTTTAGCCTTTGATGTAAAATTTTGTTCAGAAAAATGAAAAGCTGACATTGGCGTATCGACATACAACTGACATGAACTACTAATACTACTAATACTTAGTGGGTACTAATGAGTACCCACTTGAGAAGTACGCATCATTTCCCGATCCTTATTATCCTTACTAATCCTTACTTATATTACCTATAAATGCGAAAGTGTGTTTGTTGGTTGATTTATTGGTTTGTCCTTCAATCCCGCTGCAACAGAGCTACGAATTGCGCCAATGTCAGCTTTTCATTTTTCTGAACAAAATTTTACATCAAAGGCTAAAATTCATGGTCTTCCTTTTATTTCTCATGCTAACAAAAATAATCCTTACGATGAAGCCTTCCGATTGGTATGATAAAGATACAGGTTAATTTTTTTTCTCGTATAGCGGGTTCGAGTCCCGGTTCAACCAGGCAATTATTTAAAAATCTATGAATGCAGTTTAAATTGTTTTTTAAATTAAAATGAAGTCTTCTTTCAGCAAAATGTTCCATCTACAATATTTAAGGTACTTCCCCTCCATGTGGCATAGCCGTGGGACACCCTGTATATGCTTGTTTTTGATACTTATCACAATTATGAAAACCTATATTTTCTTAACTGCCAAAACAAAATAGCAGTTAAGGACATTGAGCTAAAAAGACGACAAATAGAATCGGATAGCACTATTGTGATGTTCAGGGCACAGACAACTAGTCTAGACTGTACATTACAGAGCAATATACAGGTCAGTGGACTAAATAAGCGCGATAGTATGGAATGGATCTTTATTACTCAATCAAGCCGCAGAGGTTACTTGACTGTGCAGCTGCGTTCGATATATTATAATTAGACTTGCAACGAATATTCGGTTACTATTCGGTATTCGGCCTATTCGGCTGCTTTTATTATATTCGGCCGAATACCGAATATCTACATATTATTCGGCCGAATACCGAATACTTAAATAATACATTTTGTCATAGAGAAATAATTGGTAAAATGAAAAATTAAAATCGATTGATTATTATTATATATTATCATTTACATCATCCTCGAAGTATGTCCATATAGGTGATTTTTTTTAAAGGCCTTAATCGATTTTTTTATTATTAAGGTACGTTCGTAATTATTTAATTGTTTATTTGTTAAATTTCACACTATTACAAAAGCAACAACGGGCGTGCGGGCGATGAGTGCATTAGAACAAAACAAAGGAACGCAAAACAATCACGTCTGTACAAGTTTTTGGCGCTAAAATCCAGCCGAATACTTTTGCCTAATATTCGGCTATTCGGTCAGGGGCCTCGCCGAATATTCGGTATTCGGTATACTGCCGAATATACTATTCGTTGCAAGTCTAATTATAATACTAGCGGACGCCCGCGACTTCGTCCGCGTCCACAATTCACAATCGACAGTTCCTAAATCCCTACAGTTTAGCAGGGCAGGACCCCTGCAGCATCAGGATTGAGGAGTTGGGGTCCTGGAATTTATCGATGTACGGGTCCAGTCGTTCCCGAGATTAGGGGAAACAAACAAACAAACAGACAGACAACGACCTTCCGACCGAATTTTGCTGTACATAAGTGATTTGTTTAAATTCATCTTTTATTCCTTCTGGTCGTATCCTTTGAGCAGTTTAAATGCTCGAAGGGTCGTACCAACTATAATATTGTGGTTTATTCAAACTGGTCCTTTATTCATTCAATAAATATTGATTGTACTTACGTACCTATGTTTTTTAACACGTCAGAGGTTAAGAAAGATATTTGCACACAATAAGGAGTAAATGTTTTGGTGTAACACACCGTCTTACATACATTTGCAACTATGTCATATTTCAATGGGATTATATTGGTAATCTAACTAAATAAGTGCAATTTCTATTTACATAAATGACTTCCTAGACTGCCGAGTTTGGGACCCCCGTATTTTTTTAATTATTTATTAAATAATAACTATACTTATTACTAATAAGTATAGTTATTATTCACCACTTCACACAAACTTGATTCCATAATGTAATGTGTATTTTTATACGATTGCCTGAAAAAAGGAGTAGGTATATTGTTTTCAGGATTCACGCATGTTTGTTTATTCTACCATAACTTCTATACGCCTGAACTTTGATAAATGAGGTACCGTTAGAATGCATAGCTTATTCCGGGTGATATATGGCTAGTAAAATTTTAAAAAATTTATGGGGTTAAAGACTAAAATTGAAAAAATATTCGAAAATAAGATTAAGACGTATACAATCATCGTCTAGAAAATGATGAGAAGATTCCAAAAATATATAACACTATAGTTCAATATTAAGTAAAATTCTATTTTTTTCAGTCAAATGGTAGCTTTACCCAAGCTGTCGTCCGAAGGCTACCACATCCTGCTGTATCGCTTCGCGGACACGGACTACAGCAAATTGAACTTCGCGGACGCCGTGCGGGTGTTCTGCATGTTCAACGACATCAAGCTCTCGGAGGACCGGCTCTCGGAGGGCTACATCGTCATCTTCGATATGAAGGGCTGCAGCCTGGGCCACCTCACCAGGGTCACCCTGCCCGCGCTACGGGCTTTTATGCATTACATTCAGGTTTGTTTCTTCATTTTTTTTTAGACTAGCTACTGGAAATCTAGAAAAGCTACTGGTCACGGGCAAGGTAGAAGGGAAAATGCTAAAAGGTCGTAGCCCTATGCGTTGGTCCGATCAAATAAGCACTGCTCTCGGAACATCTTTCCACGCTCTACATAATGCGGAAAATAGAACGAAGTAGAAAAACATCGTATGGGAGAAGGTGATCCTTACCAAGGATCGCGACCCTCAATAATGAGGTTGACGATGCAAGGAGGATGTCCGTGACTTCGTCCGCGTGGATTTGTTTTTAAAGTCCCGCGAAAACTCTCTGATTTACCAGGATATACCTGTCACTTTTCAGGCCCTCAACTATACCCATGCAACAAAATCACGTCGATCTATAGCTCTGTTGCAAGAAACAAAAAACTAACACACTTTCGCATTTATAACAATTAGCAAGGATTGAACTACGTAGTATACATACTATTTATTTTTTATTTATTTAGTTCTAACTCTTATTTTTGTCTCTCCCTCTTCTTACTTATCTTTTGGTGGGAGACTTTGGCCTTGGCCAGTTACCATTACCACCCTATACCGTCGAAGACGTACCGCCAAGCGATTTAGCGTTCCGGCACGTTGGCGTGTAGAAACCGATTAGGGGTATGGGTTGAATCTACACTTCCATACCCCGTCCGAGTTAGCCCGCTACCACCTTAGACTGCATTGTCACTTAAAATCAGGTGAGATCGCAGTGAAGATCTATCTTGTCATTGAATAAAAAAAATACTATGTTTTTCAGAACGCACACCCCTGTCGCCTGAAGAAGATTCATGTCGTACACACGGTGTCGTTCATCAACCAAGTGATGTGTCTAGTCAAGCCCCTGATACACTCCAACCTCCTTAACCTACTCAACTTCTCATCAGAGGGCCCGGCATCCGTAGTCGATGTGGAACTCTTGCCCCAAGACTACGGCGGTCCCGAGGCTCCCGTCAAACAGATGCACGAAGAACAAAGACAACTTATGGAGACAATCTACAGAGATTGGCTAATAGAGTCGGAGATATTTAAAGTCGATGAAAAGAAACGTATCAAGAAGCCTAGTAAAGGCATGTTCGCAAGCTTTACAAGTAGCTTTAAGAGCTTGGATATCGACTGAGCTTTTTAGACCAAGCGTTACTGTCCAGGAGTCTGAAACTAATGTGTAAAATACTTTTTATGAATACAATGGACTGATTATATAGCGAATATATAGCTAATTGTTTGGAAAAACTTATTTTAGTTTTTGTATACTTTCTCCTATTTTTCTCTATTTAAAAAACTGTAATTTGGATTTAAGCACAGAGAATAAGGGTTATACTTAACCCTCTTCTTTTTGACTAGATACTTTTATTTGTTGAATTTTTAAATTGTTGCAAGTTTTTATATACTTTACCTACTATGTAGTCACATAATTGCTCAAATGTATAATTATGTAAATAGGAAATTAGGTATACAATGTAAATATATTTTAAGTAGAACGTTTGTACCTTATTATATTTTAGGTAACACGATCAAAATATTCTTGTAGAAAGTATTTTTATAAGAAGTGCCTTTACGTTTACATGCATAACCATTAGTAAGACTTTTCAAATTATGAAAACAGTAATTTGAGAATGCTTTGGGTAGGTATATAAGAAAAGTGTATGTAGGTTATAATCGTGTATAAACACGCGCAGGCGAATTAGTACCTTAGCGCTTTAAATTAAAGCACTTATAAAATAATAGCTTTGAAATAGAAATAGAAATATTTTTTATTCAAATAAGCTTTTACAAGCACTTTTGAATTGTCAATGAATCTACCACTGGTTCGGAATGCCTTTCCTGCAGAGAAGAGCCAGCAAGAAACTCGGCGGTTGCTCTTTTCAAAAAAATAAAATTTTCACAATCGTTAATGAAACTATGCTATGTATACAGTGCTTCCACGATGAAGTTTTTGATTGAAAGAACATCAGTAGAGCTAACATGCGAGTCGCAAGAAAATTTTGTCTACCCATTTACTCGTGAAATCTCATACAAATTCACGAGTAAACGGGTAAGTACACAAAATTTTCTCGTCGTGGCGCGCATGTTAGCCCTACGGGGAAGCTAACCGCAGCGTAAAGCATTGTTTCGGTAACCAGTCGGCTCGTGTCGCAATCGACGTATGGTTGAGAGTTGAGACGAGCCGATGCCTCTTAAGGGGGTCCATACACGGTCAAATATGTTTGTCAAACAAACGGAAACGGAGGTGTTTGATTGGGTGCGCTGTTTGATCAAGGTCATCAAACACCAGCGCACCCAATCAAACACCTCCGTTTCCGTTTGTTTGACAAACATGTTTGACCGTGTATGGGCCCCATAGATGCAATCGGGAACATTGTGAAATACAGGCCAGTTGTTCACTAATGGCTTTCGTCCCTTGGTCGTTGTTATCCTCTATAGATAGATGTCCACGATTACAGATACGTCTCATGCTGCTTGCTTGTATTTCCCAGCGAACTTCTTCATCTTTCGAGCTTGACATCATCCTTCTACCTTGAGAGGATCTGCTGCTTTGCTTTTTATACTCGAGCACCTTGAAACCCTAACTTCTATCGAGGTATGTGCCTATATGCTCCGCCTATGGGCACTTCAAAATCAAAATCAAAATTTATTTATTTCATGTAGGCCACCTTGTAGGCTGTAGCTCTTATGACACGTCATAAATCTACCACCGGTTCGGATTACAGATTCTGCTTAGTAGCTTTCATACTGAAAATGCATGTAATTTTCGTGAAATAAAGAACAAGACGCATGAAATTTTTTATCAATGTAAAATTTAAGTGTTGTACGTGTGTATTGGGTCACAGGCAATTTGGCAGGCTCCAGAAGAAATTTGGCAAGCTAGTGTTCTCTGCGATAATCTACATACGACAAAGTTGTATCGTTATTTCTAATTACTGTTAATATTTATACTAGATTACCTTGATAAATTGAACGAGAAATTCTTTAGCCACATTTCCTCTCGAATAGAGCACTTATAAATGCATGTAGGCGAATCAAGTTCTAATGAATTTGACGGTATTACGGAGTGAGGTAGTCTTCCTATATTTCTTAATTACTTATTTATACTTATATCAACTTTACGAAAATTTAAAAGCAATATTTATATAGAAAATTCTAAGGAGGCTTTAATTTTAAGAATGTTTTGGTAAATCGTATTGTTCAAATATTATCATATCATATAAAAATGTATTTTGGATCAAAGTTTTATATTTGTAAGTAGATATTTGTAGATAGGTATTTTTAAAGTTTTTACTGTGCAACTACTTGATTTATTTTTAAACTAGCTGATGCCCGCGACTTCGTTCGCGTGGATTGAGGGTTTTTTATTCCCGCGGGAACTCTTTAATTTTCCGGGATAAAAAGTAGCCTATGTGCTATTCCAGACTATGATCTATCTCTGTGCCAAATTTCAGCCAAATCGGTTCAGTCGTTGCGACGTGATTGAGTAACAAACATCCAAACATCCACACTTTCACATTTATAATATTAGTAGGATACGGTATTCAGGGTGTTAGATTTCTTATGATGTTACCAATATGTTAAAATTTTCTTCTTACTTCTTAAAGTAACTTCTTATAACACAGTTCAGAATATTTAATAGTAGGTAATGACATAGCCAATGATTTACTAATATTCCTTAGTAGGTTATCCAATCTTTGAATATCATTGCGAATATTAAATCGAATTTTAAAAATTTACCACATTATATCTACTTAGTATTTCATAAATATTGTATAATTATGAGCTTTTAAATACAATTACAATTTAATGTTTATATTTTTGTAAATAAATATTTTATCCTTTAAAAACTTTATTATTGCACTCATTGCATGCTTACGTAGGTAGTGGAACACCACCTTTTATTATACAAACTACTACAAAGCATATTTTTGCGACAAATGGGTATATTGCAAACAATGGGCATAATTCGTACAATAGGTATCTCTGTAACTTTATCCTATAGCTATGTATATCAAACTAACACCAAAATAAATACCGATTCGGGGAAATGATAACGAAAAGTAGTGATATATCTGCACAGAATTTAATTAAATGCAATCTAAGAGTCCCTCTTCACATATCATTGGGAATTCATTGAAAATGACGCCTCTAAAGTGTATATCGAATTGTTTACCACCAAAAGTCGAGTGCTGTAACACTAAAAATTGTCGAGAATTTTTAGTAAAAATATTAACAAACATTATGTGTAGAAACATCAGTGTCGATTCTGATACAACAACGAATTCGAATGGCCAAGTCAGTAACAAGAGATCTGTATATGTGCAAACTGATGATCAGATAGAATCACAAAATATAAGCAACCAATGTTTCTCGAAAGATTATGATTGGAGTGAAAATAATAATGTAGAAGATGTTGGAAAAGAACTTAAAACTGGAAACAAAACAGATTTTGATAAAATACTTGTTGTACATTTTATAAACAAAAGAGAAAATGAAGAGGTAAGATATTTAACCTTGTTTACGGATTAAGTGTCAATTTTACCAAAACGGTTAACTGAGGAATAACTTCGACGATCTGACAGATTTTGTATTGAAAATCTGCCAAAACATGAATTTTATCCCTCAGTTAAACGCCATTTGTCATTGGTGAAGTCGGTCTTAAGTAAAGTTTCAAAATTGGAACTAACCCAATTTTTGACCGAAAAAATATTCAGAGTGTATCAATAACAATTAAGATAGGTAGATATTTCACCTAAAAACAAAATGTTACTCCCAGTTATCATTCCGATGCAGCACTTTTATCAAAAGTTGAAATATCTCCGATCTGTGTATAGGTTGCTGAACTCCAGTGGTGTCAAGTGGATCAGCAATGGGGGTAACGTTCTAACCTCTCTTTTCAAGAGGATGCATTTGCGTGCCGAGACTTTCAGTTTGTTGTACCTACCTCCATTTTTAACTTTTTAGCTTTTCATACTCTATTATATTTATCTAGAGTATGGAAGTTTACTTTAGTAATACTTTAAGTGAGCATTATAGACTTAAATTACTTGATTAAAACAATTGCTAAAGCCTTGAAGCATTTATCTTCTTCAGCACCACCTTTGAAGTGTCATAAATCGGTTAGATATGGAGAATTATAGTGTTAGCAAAATGGTATTGCTGTGCTCAAGGCGTCGAGTGGTAGAGCAGGGTAGAGTGGTAGCCGTGGTCCATTGAAGAGGCGGCGGCGGCAGAGCGGCGGCGCGAGTCCGCGTGACGTCACGCGGCGCCGCGCCTCACGCATGCGCTCGTGTATCGAGCGGCATGTGCCACTCGCTGCCGGCCTACTGCTCCGCCCGAACGATTCATACATTTTTATTTTTCTTCCGAACGTAGCTCCGCGACTTTCCGCCTTTAACAGAAAACCATTCTTTAGAGTCTAAACCCTAGGCGTGAATCGCGCGTGACGAGTGCCAGCCGCGCGATTCGCTCAGCTCGCTTTGACCGAATCCAAAATGGCAGGACGGAGCAGTCTCATGAGCTGTGCGCGAGCCCGCCTTTGACCGAACGGTTTTGATCACGGACAGTATGTGCCTCGTTATATAAATGTTACGCAAGTTCGAGACGGTGCCCGCTTGAAGGTGCATCCGTTACAGCCTGTAACATCGACCGTGCAGTGAACCTTGGAGCCCATGTAACGCACTCGAGGACTTTTACCGTGAGTACGCTTATACGCACGCATAGTGTGGAAAATCAATTATTGTTTCCCGATGTTCTACCGTGTTGAAAAGTGTTCAGATCGTTCGAAACGATTCCGAACAGTTTTATCGATCGAGCCGTTATCTTCTAGGTCCTGAAATTGAACGTTTTGTTGAATGTCATTATGAAACAGATAACAATTGGGTTGTTAGAGATTGGTGTGAGTTACAGAGTTACAGAATGTACTTGGTTTGACTTTTCGCGCCTGTCAACGTAGAACTTCAGGGGATGACTAGTCGTTTAGCACTTAAGTTTTATTGATCAGTTAATTCATTGTTTTGAACACCTCTTAAATATATTCAATGGTTTTATTAACATAAGCACGTCTGCCGAAGAGTCACTGAAGGTCGTCTTTATATTTGATATTAAATATTGATTTAAACAGTGACTTTCACTCATAGCCTTACTCACAATGATTCATGACCTATTTTCCACTTAATTATTATACTTTTATCTATCTTTTTTGACTTGTTAAGTAAAAAATTATTGCAACAGTGATGATAAAGTTCTTCGGTAGGCACATGGCATATGTAGGTATTGTCAAATCGTTATTTTTTTAGTTGTATCTTGTTTAAATGGCTAATATACCTTTAAGTACTTAAGTCTAACTAAGTCTCACTTTAAAGCTGAGACTTATTTCTGAAACAAAGTTACGAGTGGATTATAGACACTCGCTGTAATTAGACTAGAGGTTAATACTTTTGGCCACATCGCCAGAAGTGAAGATGTCATCTTCAATTCTTGAGAATGTAATCAATGGCTCAGTGGAAGAAAAAGGCTTCGTGTGCTAGCTGATACGTGGGTTTGATTAAATCCACGACGCTTTGGATGTTGTGATAAATCTCATCTGGAAGAAATCTTCAGAAGAAGATGATACACCACCCTTACAAGAGAATGAGAAAGATAATGTAGTATTAAGTACTCGTCTAGTCCCTGAGTAAGAATACCTTTTACGAGAAGGTACTTTTGATATACGTGAGTGAACGACATTTTCGATAAGATATCTAACTAAAAATATACGTACAAAAAGTAGTTTGCAGGGAGAAGATCTAACTACCCCCAAGCGAATTACTAATATCCATGAGAATTTGACTTTCATTACAACGGAGAAAATACGTGTTTCACAATTTTTGGGAAATTCCTTCGTCAAAGGGGTTAAATAGGAGGTTGTAAGAAATCCGTCATTTTTCACAATTTTCTCTTCATCATCATCATTAGCAACTCATCAAAGGCTCACTACTGAGCCGGTCTCCTCTCAGAGAAGGGTTTTATTCATAGTCCGCCATGCTGGTCCAATCCTAATTGGCAGACTTCACAACCTTTGAGAACATTATGGAGAACTCTCCGCCTTCTGGTTTTCTTCCGATAATTTCCTTCACCCATCGGTGCTTCATCAAGCATGTGATATTTTAATTGCTTAGGCCTATAAAGCCTAAACGCATATAACACCGAAAAGCCAGAGATGCCTGTGATTGAACACGCAACCCTCAGAACTCCTAGTGATTGAATTCGCGACCCTCTGAACTTCTGGGAGACTCCAGTCATAACCACTAGGCTATAACTGCACACACAAACACACAGTATCAACTTTTTCGTTTGCTTTTTTGTCCGAGCTTGAACAGTAAAGCAATTTTCACAGCAATAGCACAACCCGAATAATGAACCGCTATGTGTTATTGGCTACACAAAATCGGAATAAAGCCGGTCATTGTACTTGGCTCGCGTAGTGAAATATTCAATACTGGGCCCTACACGCGATGCCGCTGCCAAACTGAGCCGTAAAGCCTTAACTAAGTATACGATAGTATTAAGAGATAAAACCATTCTAATCCATGCTAATATTATAAAAATAAGAAAGTTCTTTTCACGCTTAAACCGCTGCGCTGGACCGATTTCAACAAAATTTCCAATGAACCTAGGTAGCTTAGAAAGTTTAACAGGTAAACCAATTCAACACTAATTGAATAACATACTGATTTTGTTCTAAGTAGGTATATAACCTATGTCATCCGGACTATAATGGTGAATCGATTTATATTCATCAAAATTATTAGTTTAAGCGCTACGTAAATTGCTACATTAATAAATAATCCTTTTGGCTTTGCTGATAGATAGAAAAGGTGATGCCAGACTCGGTAAAAATGAGAATCCCTTTACCCATCCCAATCCCATCAATCCACTTGATTGAAAACCATTGATTATATTCGAGTTTAACTCAAAAGTAAAACTCAGTAATAAAGAACCTTTTAGGCGAGACGTTTTTGCTCCGGATGCTGTTCATCCGAGAGGTGAATGATCACCGCTTGCCGCCATCAATCATCATAATATCTGGCGCGCTGAAAGCGATCGTCTTTATTGGGGATTTTTGACACTAATGTTTTGAGATATCATACTTGATATCATATCACAGTTTAATTCGTTTTAAAGATAGTTCAGACTATGTTGTTGTATCACCGTTTTGGGGCCTACGCGTAGATGAGTAGGTACCTACTAAAAAGCCTTGTTATTTATATCCTACCACAGTTCGCGACAAAATTGTATTGAGATAAATTTTAAAATCGAAACTCTATAAATAGAGCTCTATTTGAAGCTAATATTTTGTTATTATTGATTTGCACTTTTGCTTATACGCATGTCGGTTTGCCTGTAATTGGGTGCAAATCTGAAATGTTTCTATAGATGTAGTATAATTTTATGTAATTGTTATGTGATTCCTGTTGGCAAACCAATAAATAAAATAAATAAATAAAATAAATAAATTAAATCAAAACGAAACTAAAACAATCTGTACACTAATCGCATTATTACGGGAAAATAGAAATTGTAAATCTTTCAAGACATTTAGATTCTGCTTATTCGACCAAGTGTAGGTATGTAAACTATAATAATTTCTAGTTACTTACACAGATTGAATAGAACGAACTACCTACTACCCAAGACGTTTGCAGGAATGTGCAGCAATATCTGATCCTTTCTTATCCTTTGATTATTTTGTAAATTATCAAAGTTCTTATCTTATCTTCTTATTTTATCTTATCTTAATATATGTGTAAGGAAAAGATCGCTTTTCCCAGATCTGTGTTTCTTAACACGTATACAATTTGGGTATCTTTAAAACAAGACTGAATATGCATCTTCTAGGTAAACTCGTTACACCTTAGACCACATCATCACTTTCCATCCGGTGTTTTAGTGGTCAAGCGTGTGCCTATAATGTATAAAAAAAAGGGACTGACTGATTGACTGACTGATCTATCAAACCACTGGACGAGCTGTGTGGCTTACATAAAGGAGGTGGGTTGATAAGGCCCAAAATCCGCCCCTCATACACTCGAAAAAAAAAGTTCCAGATTCCGACAAATTGTAAATGTATTTATATACTTGAAGATATAAACTTTATTTTAATATAAAGTTTAGGTGATATAAAAAATAGTAAGTTACAGAAAATATTACCCAAAAAGAGAGTGTTTCTTTTACTTTTCTTACATTTTCATACATTTTAGTCGTTTTTTAAGCTTTGATTTAATATTTTAGAATGAGGCGCTCCATGAACCAAAATAAATTAATACTCATATAAAAGCTTATAAAAAGGAGCATCATTATCAGTTACGTTTACCATGGTTCATGGAGCGCCTCATTCTAAAATATTAAATCAAAGCTTAAAAAACGACTAAAATGTATGAAAATGTAAGAAAAGTAAAAGAAACACTCTCTTTTTGGGTAATATTTTCTGTAACTTACTATTTTTTTTATCACCTAAACTTTATATTAAAATAAAGTTTATATCTTTAAGTATATAAATACATTTACAATTTGTCGAAATCTGGAACTTTTTTTTTCGAGTGTATGAGGGGCGGATTTTGTTGCCTTATCAACCCACCTCCTTATATAGCTTTTATGACGTAGGCATCCACTACGAAAAGATTTTTGAAAGGTTGTATAACTATAGGGGTTTAAAAAACGAATTAAAAGCCAGTTGTGTCTATGTAATCTTAACCTACCTCTTACACCTAACCAGTAAACAGCTTGGTCTCCAACAGTTGCTTCAAATCACCTCTAACCTTCAACCGGAGAGCGCAGCTTAAAAAGCTCCATTTGAATAGATGAGGATGATTGATTCTCATTCCAATAAGAACATGAGCATTCAAAAGATAAATAAGATTATGTAATACCTACCTATATTACTTTTGTGCACCATCACTTTAAGAACTGAAAAGAATAATGACATGAAATCGAAAAGTTGGCGCAACTGAGTTTCTTATAGTTTCACTACGAAACCTAAAAATGCTAGGATATTTTATAAAAGAATAGAAGAAACTTAATTATTTTGATGCAAGTAAATGTTATTATTTTATCAAATAAAAGTTTTGTACGGAATTGATATAATTTTCCTTAATATTGTCAACAATTGTACACACTGTAATTACTGTTGATTGAAAAGTTTTATTAGATCCTGAAAAAGCATAATTTTAATCGAGCTGTGTTATAAAGCCATATAATTATCATATTTCCGGTGGCATTCCAAGTGTCTGGCAGGATGTTTGGCCCCTAGGATGGGTCTGGCTGCTATTGTCTGGCGAAAATAACCGCCCACGAAAAGTGTCTGGCGACCCGCGACATCGATTATGAGTGTATAGTGATATTCATACATAAAAATCAGCACTCAGCATTTAAGAAAAGTTACCAATGCGTTTACGTACCTTTAGCACCTGATATCTGTAAACTGGCCGGCTGTCCAAGCTAGCTGGTATGTACACTTTCAAAGTACTATACAATCGATAAAATTTTGTTAGTAAAAACGAGTAAG
Source organism: Hipparchia semele (assembly GCA_933228805.2). Classification (NCBI taxonomy): domain Eukaryota; kingdom Metazoa; phylum Arthropoda; class Insecta; order Lepidoptera; family Nymphalidae; genus Hipparchia; species Hipparchia semele. The sequence continues at coordinate 3,731,651 of OW121719.1, forward strand.
GTCTGGTAGGCTTGGGGTCTCGCTCTATAATGTTGACGTAGGTATGAAAATATCTATAATACTAGGTACTACTTTCATTCATATGCACTTTGTGGTTATATATCATGTAGAATGTACATAATACGTATTACATATATGTAGGAATACATACGTATTATACTACCATTATCTTTCATTCTCAACGTGACTTTCTTCTTTCTAATATCAAAATGTTTGCGGCAAAAGAAAACTTAGGATACAAAAGAATATGTCTACTGCCCCACAAAGCGATGCTATGTGTAGGTTTTTTGCTAAATAAATCTCCCTGGATGATTTTAGTTTTTATTTCAGACTAGCTTTCGCCCGCAACTTCGTCCGCGCGAAGTTAAGTTTTTAAAATCCCTCGTATAAAAGTGGCCTATGTCACTCTCAACGTCTTCAACTAGTTTCATTATATTTATGCACCGTATTCACCGTAGTGATTAACTACTGAACCGATTTGGATGAACGAGTTTTTAAAAAGTATTGAAGGTACGATATGCACATTTTTTCCATTAAGGGATCCGTTTGCGAATTTGCCAGAGTCGGGCGCACCTCTACAAAATAATAACTTTTAGATTATATGTAAAAAAAATTTTTAGATAATAGGTATGTACATAGGATGAAAAGTAATCACGGTAGCACGGTAGTCACACTAATGCATATTATAAAAGCGAAAGTTTGTATATGTTTGTGTGTGTATGTGTATGTTACTCTTTTATGCCACAGCGAATGAACCGATTTGAAAGGAATGAAGATAACTCATACCCAGGATTAACGCATAGGCTACATTATATACCGGAAAATTAAAGAAAATTTAATCCACACGAACGAAGTCGCGGGCATCGTCTAGTAGTACCTACCTAGTTATATTTAACGTAGTTAAAAGCAATCACGGGTAACTAACTTTTATGAGTTAACGAGTAATAGTCGACTAACTTTTAAAAGTAAAAAAATTTATAGTAACCTTACCTTTAGTATTGAATAGAAACAACGTTACTTTGCGGAATTCTATGACAATCATGAACAAACTATATTTGTTATAGCTACTACTGGAGACGCGGCAGTATACAGCAAGTTGTACCTTTTGTTTTTGCTATTAATTTATAACTATTTTTAATTATGATGTTTTTTAAAAATATAAAAAAAATATGATGAAAAATTACTTAATATGTTATGTATTGTATACCCTACCAGGTATGCCTAATATTGTGACAGGCAACTACGGAACCCTGTACAGTGCGTGGCCTGGCACGCAATTGGTCGTTTATTTAACACTTATCCTTGTAAACATCTTAGATCCAGTCCTATTGAGTTGAAAGAGAAAATCTAATTATTCACCTGTAACGTAAAGCTAGTTCTAAGAAAAAGTTGATAGCTTTAATCCGTAAGCAGCAAACTAAAACTAGGTATCGGAAGTTATTACTGCAAGTATAACGGCGGACATCGCCAAGTTTGGTAATATCTCGCAAGCCGCCTGTGCCTCTCGTTATTTCTTCCTTTAGAGTATAGATTTTCGATAAGCACATCGTCATACAAGCATCTGAAAGGATACCTACTGATATAAGACCGAGAGATGCGATGTCTGCTGAATTACTTGGTTGTATTTGCACTTACATTTAACTGTTTACTAAGCATGTGATAGGCTAGTGACTTCTTTCCGGGGGACTCGATTTCAAGAATTCAAAAGAAAGAAGTAGGTCCGTAAGATGAAGCCCGATGAGGGTGGCATGTTCATAGAACAAACCCTCTATAAATATTTCAGAGTAAAAAAAAAAAGAAAGAAGAAGAAAAATTATTTGACTTTTCAGAGTTAAGTGAGTTTTAAACAATTAAATACACATCAATGCTGAAGTAAACGGTGAAGTAAAACAATTCTCCATAATGTTCTCAGAGGTGTGTGAAGTCTACTAATCCGCACTTGGTGGACTGTGGTCTGTGGCCGAACTTCGAGAGGAGACTTTCGCCAGTGGGCCAAAGATAGCTTGATGAGGATGATGACTTTTAGTAGGTACTTACTGCAGTAGAAACGTTTGAATGTCACGGAACTTTAGCGTCTTTTTCGCTTAGTGCAGTCTCTCTCTTTGATGTCATCTCCCTCATTTTTTCATTGTTTACCAGTTTGCGCTTGGCTGCATAACACTAAGGCTAAGTGCGATGTCTTATTTGCAACTTGCAACACGCTGAACTGGAAAATTTCTTTAAGTACAATCATCCAATTGCATTCCTTACTGTAACATCCCTTTTGATCCATTTAGTTGTAACAACCTAACAAGTTTTAAGCAGTAAAGTCACCTGTTCAGAATGTAATCCAAACCATAAATTGTCAACTCTGCTGGTAAGACTGTGGCTGCACAAATTAACTGTGCTAAAGTGCTTGTACCGTGGCTTTTGTCCAATAACTGAAGTATATACGGTAGGCGAACACTTCCTGTAGCTCTTGGCTCTATAATAATGACCATTTTCAACAGTATTTCATTCAGCTGCATTTGCCTATCGTACTCTTTAATGGGTCTCTACTCCCTACATAATAATAGGTTTCCCCCGTTGCAATTATTCAAGCGTTGTTTGAATACATAAACACAATTTTTTTCTTTTTACATGAATCATAATCACTGCCGTTGTAAAGGTTTTAAAGGAAAATGTAATGTTTATTGCGATATTAATGAAGTACCTATGTAGATGAATGAGTAATCCGGTCAAGTTAGTCCGAAAAATAGTACCCCTATGCCCTTGCAAACATTCTCAAAAAGCTAAAAATTTACATGAACGTTAGGGGTACCATTATAATGAAATTGTGAAAAATTCCCATCGATCCCATGTGTTCAAAAAATTTTATACAAGGTCAAAGTTCGCAAATATTGTTTTTTTTTAGCGGAGTTAGTTTTATGAAAATTGCTCAGACCAAAATTGTAGATCATATACGTCCAATTGTCTACAAAAATAAAATTGTCCTTACACTTTTTCCCCTACTATTCACTATTTCTGAGAAAAAGCGATTCTAAAATTGACTAAGTTTCCCCGGCTTTTCAGCATTTTTATCGGGTAGGTATATTATCAAGTGGGAAAATGGGGTTGGAAGCTAATTGATACTGTAAAGGAACACAGAGAATGGAAACGACCAGCTAATACGAGTATTATTATCAGATGTAAATGTTCCGGTGGCTGGCAGCTGGCAGACTATGGCCGTACTACTTTTTTTTCTGCACCAATAAGAAGGTGCTTAGAGGTGTGACCTCTTTATGTGGTGCAGAAAAAAAACTAAATCGAAACGTCATGATATCATGATACCTAAAGTTCGGCCGTTCAGAGAATGCGTTCCTGACACGTCGCGATTGAACTGACGACGTAGCTTTGTAATGGCGTTGCAGTTACGATAAAAATATTTTTGCTGGTTGTTTACCGTTTTAACAATTGATGAGCATTAAAACAACATTATTATATCAATAATCAATGAATGTTATAATTTTGTGCCAAACTGAGTGTCAAATAACTTGGTAAACAATATTTTTCTAAATCTATACTGCGCTATTACAAGGTTATGTCAGCGCTTTATATTTGTAGTGCTGTCCTAAAAATAACAGGCAAGTATCGTAATCTGTTCTTATACAGTTATACTTATAATATACTACTATACTATAATAGACTAAAAATCTGATTTTGGAACATTTTGACCGAGATATGAGGATTGATTCTGTTATTGATAATAATATAATTATACATGTAGGCGAAGATGATGAAGACACCACCTCCTCAAGCGAATCGGAGTCTGATTAATATTCTGTACGCACATTCAATTCAATGTACTTACTTTATTGCATAGAAATACAGATTGTAAGTAACTTTGTAACAAAGAATAAATAAAACAATTTTATTATATGAATATTACCTTTTTTTGGTTTCTACTTAAATAACTAAAATATAAATTTTAAACGATTCCGCCAATTTAAAACGAAAATAATCTTAAAATAATGCGCCGGTTCATTTTGGAGGAACGGTAACGAACTCAGTGTTATGTTGTGCCCATCACTAGTCGTGACTAACTGATAGGTGTCAGGAACGCATTCTCTGAACGGCCGAACTTTAATGCAGAATTTATGTAAAATGAAGTTTCCTTACTATTACAGGAGTGATTACATTCTCTTGGACTACAGTAAGGTGTAAGGGACACGAAGTGATTATATCTCTTATCTTTAGATAATCACTTCATTTTTCATGAAGATCTTACAGAAGGTTAAACGCGTTACGCGACCCACATGACGAAAGAAAAATAAAAAAAAATGATCCAAGAAACCAAAATACTTTCGGAGATTGAATCGAGAAAAGAAGAAATTTTCTCAGTGATTTTCATCAAAGCAAACTTCAGTTATATAAATGCGAGACTACATTGTGGTTTTTCTCAGTAACAATTAGGATGGGAACCCCACAAAGTTTAGGAGTTTTCCGTACTTTTCTAATGAAAGTGCCGTTAAACGGATGGAGGGCGCGTGCTCATTGCGACCAACTTTTAGTTATGAAATTGGAATCTTTTACTCGTCCGCGTTTTGAAATGCTCGGTGGGTACATTTGTTTCAGAACTCAGTCCTTGCTGTTCATAGGTCTTCATTTCTTTACGAAAAGTTTTACAGTGCCTATTCACAGTGTTGCAATTTTTGTTTTTAATTACTGACCGACTAATTAATTCCTTTGTTTTTGATTTTGTTATTATCTTCTTATATTATCTGTGTCTTCTTTTATCTTTAATATATAAAACAAAGTCGGGTTTGTTCGAACACTTATAACTCTAGAATGGCTGGACCGATTTTCATGGTTTTTGATTGGTTGTATTTGTCTCCGTCCCGAATAGCAGAATAACTATTAAAAGATCGAAATTGAGAAAAAAAAAATTTACGAAGAAAATTAGTTTTCATATAGGTACATTTTGTATGGAACGGCTTTTTTGATGATATCTCGAGTACGAATTGACTGATGTCGATGAACTTTTTATATATTTCGTAGCATAGGTGAGGGTAAGAAGAGCCTTTTACCCCTGAAAACCAGTAACCTAACTCACGCGGACGAAATCGCGGGCGGGAAAAACTGGTTCTTGCCTAAGCCTTTAAAAAGGGAAATCCATAGTGAATAGATAGAACACATAAATGATTTGCATATCCAAGCAAAAAGTAAAAACCTTACAAAGGGTAACTAGTTCAAACTTAAAATTCAGCACAAAATAAATCTGCACAACACACAAACGCTATTACCTACTATTGCCTAAGTAAACACCCCATTCGCGGTTCTAATTAAATTGCATGTAAGTATAATTAAACTCAACTGTAAGTTCCACCCTTTGCCAACAGTGGCCCAAGGGGGCGTTATATATCTCCTTCTAAGCATGAGAGACGTTTGTTCCGGCGCGCCGTATTGCGTAGCCGGCAGTCACTGGCTGTTATCCCAATTCCGCGCCGCCGGAGAGTCTGCCAAGCTTTGTGGGGGCCCCCTCCTTCACGGGGAGACCCTGGGAATACTGGGAAGCAGGTCACCGCACTTTTTCTTAGCCGAGACGGGGCGGCGCGGCGGGTTGGCGATTTTCAGCTGCGTTGAGTTCGTTGCACGCCCGCTATTGATTTTGTTATTATTTTCGGATTACCGAACATCGTGCGGTAGATGTTATTTAACATGAAAAGGGCTGAACGTACACATATTTTCTAATATGTTTTAAGATTCATTAGGCTCTTAAGCTTGCTTAACAATGGCTAGGTCAAACAAGTTGATATGTAGTATCATGGAATTCTTTTTGAGTTGGTCCCAACCTTAATAACCCTTTCCCTGTCCCATAAATCACATGTGAGCATGGTTATTGTTTAACTATTGTGTCTGTTGTCTGGACAGTTAACTTGTTAAACATAATAGGTATTCCTTACTACCGATACCTTGTGTCATACCTATCCTTAAATGCGAAGTGTGTCTGTTTGTTGGTTTGTCTTTCAATCACGCAGCAACAGAGCAACGGATCGGTTCATTGAGCACACATGCAAACGCCAAAAGCAGTGATCGAGTTACGTTTTTTAGCTGCCGCATTCCACGTATTTTAGATGCCACGTAAAAAAGATGCAGATCGCTGCTGCTAAAAGAGCAACTGCCCTTATCTACCCTTTCCCTGACTCTGCGACGAAGTTGCGGAAAAAATTGTGTTATGGGTTAATTTTTCGCTATCGATCTTTTTTTGCTATATTTGCCAAGTAGAACTGGACAAATATTCTCCTCTGCCCTTCAAATAGGTAAATGTAAAGCTTGTTTTAGGTGTGGGTACAATAATAGTGCAAAGGTTGGGAATCGAATCGTCGACCATCCAATTTTCAGTCCGCAACTTTAACCGTTGGGCTATTAAGGCTTCTATTCTAGATCTGGGTCTGGATGACACTATTTAAAATACTTTTTACTTACAGTCTTTAAGAGTGCTCTACGAAGTGGAACGTTGGGGCTCATTGACCGACTAACTGCTTCCACGACTCTATTTTGAATATGTTTTAACTAAGCGTGGGCTTGCAGCTTTCAACATCATTAATTTTCTTTTGTGATAAAAAGTTGAAATAGATGCACTGCAATTTGCATTTCCTATACTAACAGGAAATGTAATACTTAGTTATGAAGAAAATATAGGTACGATTAGATTGATTGGCCCCAGATTGTTCCTATCACAGTATGGGAAAGTGCTTACATAACTACCTAATTGCTTTTAGGTAAATATAACTTGCCTACATACAGTATGTTAATGTTACTACGTACCTATCTCATCATCAGCCAAACTTTTATGTTGGTCGAGGCACAGAATACCTAATAGTACCTAACCGAGGTAATTTCCAGCCCCAGTGGACTCTATGAGACGGGATGACAGATCCCTAAAAAAGGATCTAGTATCCCGTCATCATTACTAATTAACTCCGACATTCGACTGGCGGGCACGGGCACACAAGCGATGCCGTTAAAACGCAGTTAAGTTTCGATGGCTTGTTTCGAGGGTTTATTTTATGGGCCACCTATTTCATCCATTCTCCATATCAGTTTCTATCGGTGACGTCAAACTGTGAAGGGCGAATACGTACCTGTTCCAGTCAATTTTAACGGAAAATCGATAAATTATTCATACACCAGTAAAGCGGCGCCGTTTATCACGGTCGAGTAGAAACATGCCATGAGCTTTTAAATCGTTTTTAATAGGTTGCCACTAAATAGGTCATCATAGTGCACACAATGATTGTTGTCGGAGGATGAATTCGTTGGTCGGGCGAATAATAATTCAATAATACCTTCTCTCTTTATGACTTAAGTTACGACCGAAAGGGCCTATTTCATGTCGCCTCGCCAAGGAATAAAGATGTTCTGACAGATTGCAAATACAAAAACTGTAGGTAAAAAAACTAAAAAATATATATCCTTACATAATATTATGATTTGCCCTTCAATCATGCAGCAATGGAGAAAGTAATCGACGTGATTTTTGCATGGATAAGTAAAGTTGAGGACTTGAAGAATGCATAGGCTATCTATATTCCCAAAAAACAGAGGGTTGCCGCGTTGCAGAAATGAACTCGTGGTACGCTTATAAATCTAAAAATTCCTTTAAAATTTTTGATCCAGATTAGATTTATTGTCCAGAGTATGAATGCATACGGCATGTCGAGCGGCGGCGAGACGGATGCGCTGTCGCGGCGACTGCGCGAGGCGGAGCGAGCGCGCGCCGACGCCGAGCGCGCACACGCCGACGCGCTCGCGCAGCTCCGCTCGGCGCAGCGCTCGCCGCACGACACGCACAACGTCGAGCAGTTGCAGTCCCGGGTGCGGGAACTCGAGAAGAAGGTAATACTCATGGCGACAGACTGCCGACTCAGAGTGCACGTCCGGGAGCCAATACAAATAGGAAATTAAACGTAACGTACTGTCACAAGTTGACCACAGTTCACTTCTAGGTCTCTGTGGACTTGCGCTTTATCTCCAAACCAAGGAGCTATTGATCATGTCACAATAGAATGCCCCTGGGCCCGTGAGTACGCGTAGTTACTCGAGTTTTCATAAATCACAACCACGACATGTGGACGAGTTTCGCTATACAGTAAAAGTATTTTCAGTCCATGTAGAATTCTGTAATTTTTTTAAATCGCGAACTGAATGAACAGCAAAAAATGCCGAGGCGTGTAAAAGGCTGCTGCTTATTGCTAGGTCATTTGAATTATTCCTGACTAAAATATTATTTTCGGTAGGCGGCATTGGAAACAGTGCGATGTGAGGAACTGCAATTAGAGCTGTCGTCTGCGATGCGAGCGCGAGGAACCTCGACCACGGCGACATGGTCGACGCAGGTCTCCCAACCAGCCTCGGAAATAGAACGCATTATGGCTAAGATAGAACAAGATAACCGCATACTGGCTGAATTGGAACATTCTAGATCTACAACCCATGGTAAATATTGTTTATTTATTTGTAAGTAGGTATTTTCAAAAAGATTCTCAAAGTAAAGGTCTAATCTGAACTGTAGTACATACGTAAGTAACTAAGTTTTCAACATAATTTTCTAGTGAATGAAATAACAATAAATCAATACCTCTGTAACAAAAAATATATTTTGTTTTACAGGAATCCATTCAAGTGGATCAAACCAGGCGCTTGGAGAATTTCATTCGCCGACGCCGTCACCTTTACCTCATTCGTATACTACCGCGAGTGGCCACGCAGCCCTCTGCCAGAGTAACACCATGCCCACTCTCTCCTCTCTACATGCCACGTCTCAGTTCACTGCCCCTAGCTCTAACTCCATGGCTTACTCTATGAGTGCGCACAACCCTACTTCCTATTCGAATCCTGTGTCCGCTTCTTATGGTATGAGCAACACACATCAGGTCACTTTTACAAATCCTGTCACAACGCCGCTCGTCAACAATATGAATCAAATCTCAAGTACTCTGGCAGGGCTTCAATCAAATATTCAAAATCTTGGAAATGTTTCCGCTATGAGTTTGGGTGGCACGTTAGGTGGACCAACGATTAGCGGAACAATGACAGGAACAGGACTCTCCAGTTACCAAACTAATCCGCCAACTAGTTTACCCGGAGGACTTACAAGTACACTCGCTGGTTTAGCGTCAAATCTAACCAGTGCACTGGGAAATCCTTTATCTAATCTAACAGGAGGAAGTCAACTGGGAGCATTGAATACTAGTTTATCGGGCGTGAGTGCCTATGGAGCAGGCCCTGGTACTTATACAAATCCACTTTTGTCAAGTGGCTTGGGAACAAATACAATGAACATTAAACTTAAGCCGATAGATGAAATAGATCTCGGCTTGAGCCGGTACGGGACTAATAACCCATCTATAGTTAGAGCAGCAACGCCTGTAACGCCCCACCAACCTACTTGGAACCTAGGATTAGATAGCCAATTTGGAACTGATAGAATAGGAAATATAGATACATTTCTCCATGATCGAGGCCCGAGATCTATAAGACTTTTACCCAATAATATGTTGGACGTAGACGGTACGTAATTTATTTCTGAACATATTATCTTAAAATTAAAGTTGCAGTATAATAATTTTTAAATCTAAACTTTCAGTACGAAATACCCATTATATGAACGGTGGTGCATCTTCCGAACCTCAAGTAGACATGTTGGATATACCAGGGAAAGGTCGATGTTGCGTTTACATAGCTAGATTCTCTTACGAACCGCCTGAGTAAGTAAAAAATAAATAATTTATGATTTGGATGCTGCAAATGATCAAATTCTTTATATGTTAATAAGAATTATTCAAAATATTTTGGAAAATAATGTAATTTTTAGAGTTGAAAATGCAGAGGGAGAGTTATCCATTTGCGCTGGCGATTACCTTTTAGTATGGGGACCTCCAGATCCGAGTGCGACAATGCTCGATGCAGAATTGTTAGATGGTCGACGTGGCCTCGTACCTGCAAATTTTGTTCAAAGATTAGTTGGAGATGATCTGTTAGAGTTTCATCAGGTAACTATGTGATTGCATTTCATTTGCTATCAAATCATATTTGAACTAGATCGTCTCGATAATCATATGTTTCACATTATTAGGCCGTAGTAGCTACATTGCGTGATGCTGATGAAACTGCAACCACAGCTATAAGTGACCTGTCGCTCAGTAGAGATGTGGCACGTCTTAGTGAAATGGCAGATATCAATGAGGGTCCTGAAGACGATGACAATGGTAAGATACTAGTTCGATATATCCAAATTTTAATCATAGCGCTATTAATTAACTCTAGCATCAAGGATAAATATTGTTGTACTAAATCATTGGCATCCACAGTAGCCCCAACCTTTTAGAAATTCACATTCTCATCCTGTTCAACATTTTAAATGCCTTTGTAAATAGTTTAACGGTTGAACATTTTGGAATAAGTTTAATCTCTTGAAATTTTATTAATCGCATGCTAATTATCACGACTTAATGCACTCATAGTGACGATAGGTTACTCCAAGTAATGAATTTCAAAATAGCAATATTGAATGCCTAAAACATTTTGTTATATTTAGCAGGGTTTAAACTCATTTTGACTCGCTTACTTTTTATGATTGTAGCCATAGAGTTCTATAGTTAAACGTTTGTCCTTTCCTACTTACCCTATCCTATGACATCGGAATTCGCTGCACGCTTCTTGGCATATCACTCGCACTTCGCCTGCTTGGCTAACTCCCACTCGCGATCTGCCCTCAAACCTGAACAGCCGAGCTGTTTTTCTCGTCGTTAGTGCCTGCGCCGCGACAGCTGACCCTGGAGAGACAGCTGAACAAGTCTGTGCTGATTGGATGGACGGCGCCCGAAGGGGTTCAGCAAGCAAACATTGAAAGTTACCACGTTTACGTCGACGGCGTCCTGAAAACGACGGTGAAAGCCACTGAGCGCACGCGCGCTTTGGTCGAAGGCGTAGATGCCAATCGGGTGAGCTTATTTTCTTACTTCTAGAACTTTCTCTTTAATTTTAAGTTTAACTTAAAATAAACTCACTAGATACTCTTTAACATTTTATTTACCAGGGCACCACTTTATTAGTTTATACATCACAGTATTTAGTTTTCATCTTTTACTTTGCTTCCACTGAGTATTAGTTGATTTGTTAAAAAAAATATTTGCCATCGTAATATTAATGTGAATTTAATTATTTCCAAAGCCGCATCGTATTAGCGTCCGTTCAGTGACAGCCACTAGACGCACATCCAGAGACGCGGCCTGTACTATGGTGATAGGACGAGACACCGGAAACATGGGACCTACATGTGTTAGAGCAAGCGGAGTCACCTGTTCACAGGCCGTAATATCGTGGCTGCCGGCTAACTCAAATCACCAACATGTTGTCTGTGTTAATAATGTTGAAGTAAGTATCATCGATCGTCCAATAAATACTAGTAAAAAAATAAAAAATGTTTCACTGATGGCTATTTGTTGAAAGCCAACTGCATTAGCATGACAATCTTCAACTTTAAGTTTAATATCGTTTTAGGTTCGTACAGTGAAACCGGGTGTTTATAGACATACGATAACAGGCCTCTCACCGAGTACTCAGTATAGGGTCACAGTCAGAGCTAAGCATTTAAGGGCCGGGCCACCTGGAGTCCCGATCGAAGAAGCTCCCGGAGCTTACACTGACTTCAGAACTTTACCAAAAGGTCTACCGGATCCACCAAATGAAATAATGGTATATAATGTTTATATCTAAAGTTATAGCATGATATAAACTAAGCATGCTTTCGTCGATTTTTTTACACTATACACTCACACTTCCTGCTCGCCTAAACATATTAAATACTACCTAACCTTTTAAGAATATTATACCTATCTAGCTCATACTTATTGTTATTTATTATTTATATAATTTTGAATTGGTGATAAAACAGTTATGTAAATAGAAAATATAATTTACAGAACTGACCTTCCTAATACAAAATCTATATCAGCGTTTTAGCACACGCACTTAAACAATGCTTTTCAACGCTCACGAAGTGTGTGATTAAAGTCCTAACATTAACGTTTCACAAGTCATACACTACCCTGTCCCCTTCAAGTAATATATCACGACCTCCAAGCACGCGGCACAATGGAAAATTTCGAGGAAGTCGCGTCAATCGCAACCATTAATCCAGCGCCAGGACAAATTTTTATTGATTCCGCTCACGTTGTTGGTAGCTTAGAACTTCCCTTTGTTTTCTCGAATCCTCCCTCGATGTGGCTTAATAGTATGTGTGGATACATGTCATAACCCAATTGGCCGAAAGAAAATGGCTGGATTGTTGGTGGTGATTGGTGCGGTGTCGCAGGTGGAAGCTGGGCCCCAGGACGGCACCCTGCTCGTGACGTGGCAGCCGGTGCTGCGCCCGCCCGCCTCCGGCCCGGTCACGGGCTACGCGGTGTATGCCGACGGCAAGAAGGTGACCGATGTCGATTCGCCCACCGGCGATCACGCCCTCATCGACATCGGCAAATTGATCGGCCTCAATCCGAAATGCGTTACTGTGAGTACTGTACCGCTTACACTGGCTAACTGAGCTCTGTGTTCATATAATATATGCACTTATACTTTCTGCGAATCCCACGAGTGTTAATGAAAGCGTATGCTCTGAAAAATTTTATTTGCTGCTTCTGTCTTTAGCCTGTAACGTGTGTTTATATGTATTTTATTGCAGGTGCGAACCAAATCGCGGGACAGCCAATCGAGTGACAGTGCTCCTACAGCGATACCACCCGCTGTGCTCCGGGGAGTCGTGTCTAGGGTTCCTCGTGGACCAGGTATAGGTCCCACTCAGCCAGCTCAAGGCTTTCGAGGGCAACGACCTCAACCTTACCAGCAACACCAGCAAGTGATAGAGCATGATGAGAATCTCTCTGACAAGGAAATATTCCCAACCGCCAACCGACATGATCCACAAACCACTCAGGTGAAAATTCTAGTATATTTTTATTAAAAAATGATAATTAATTGACATACCTCTAAAAATAAAAAAATCATTCCCCGAAACTATTTTAACTTACTTATCGCTCCATTAATCTTAAAGCTTTAATATTTCATAAAGTCTATGCTTTGTTGTTCTTGAAAGATTTAATCTACTGTAAGTTCAGTCGTGTGTACAAAGTTTATTTTATGTTAATCAAAAATGTGAATAATATGTACTTATTTGAGGAAATTTGTTAAATGTTGGCACAGCACTTGGTGTACTTTTAGTTTGCAAATCAATGTTGTATCTTTATGTTTGTAAATTCGACCATTTCGCCAATTTACATCATTTTGTTTACGATAAAGCTTCGTTAAATTTTATGTTAACCTTGTTTTATTTTGTATTCTTAGCTGTTGCGTTGTTTTAAAATCAATGTCATACGCTCTCTACTTACGGAAGAAGCTATTTCACGACTTTATCTGTACTTAGATTCAGTTTGGCTGAGTTACTAAAAGTGTTATTATCTATAGTGGTTTCAAGGAAAGAAATAGCTTGTTGCGTAACCTCGGTGTTGCAAACTGCACTCTTTATACTCTCTCCTGTGGTTCTGTCGCTGGCATCTTCTAAATGTCGAGTAGTCCTCTGCCGATCGGTTCAACACAACCACGCGCGCAATCGACTGTACTCGTATACTAGCTATGCACTCGGCTCGAGCGATCAAAATTCAATGCATAATGCTTGCGACTAGATCCGTAGTCTCTAGTGCTATTGGCCGATACCTGACAGTGCACGACACCCTACAGATACCCTTATACTTAGAACAAATAAAGAGCTTGTATTTTGTGACACAGACAGAAACCCCTCATTGAGCTCATTTTGTTTACGTACCACTTAAAGTTTAACCTTGCCTCTCTCTCTCACATAACTATTATACACCTTTCCATAGCCCACGAGCGGATTCGGCACAGGCCTCCTAAAGAGTATATTCGACAAAATAACCCCTTCGGTAAGGAATTTTAACACGTCTTTTATATCTTTTATTTAATTTTATTTTATCACCTTTTGTTTAGAATAAAACAGTTTTGATTTTTGGAGTGATTAATTTTTATATTAGTTGTCTTTATTTTTTCCTTACACAGTGTGCTCGTATTTTGATAGCATCGTTATATTATACGTATTTAATGACGTAGTCAACTATAATCCATACATCAGACGATATTTTCTTTGAGTATGCTTATGTAAATAATATAATCGTAGTAAGAATTCAATAACCTATTGTAGAAAGAATATATTACATGTTAGCTAATGTTTATATAATGCATAATTTATATCTATACTCGTTATATGAGTTTCCATGTTTAGTACCTACCTATTTTGATATTCACACCATAGCTAATAGTTTGTTTAATAAACAATTAGCAACTTGATAAAGATTTAGCGAGAACACTATCTGAACTGGTCTTTGATATTGATTTACGTTTTTGTGTTAACTTTTACTTTAGGCATCCGCAACAGCAGGCTAACATTAAACTACTTTAAATCCTCGTCTTAGTTGACTAATTAACTATTACACTGCTCATTTAAAGTAACATTATTATCTACAAGTCTACAGTTCATGTACATGCTATCCATAAAGTACCTATATTATATGTACATCTCAACTTAAAGTCGCAATACAAACATTCAATAGCATTATGTCAAGACTCGAGTGTCGAAAAGCAAGGGATCGCTTCACGAAAAGAAACTTTTATTTTCACTTCGGCTTCACATCGCGGCTTCACTTGCTCTACATTTATCTTGCCTTCAAATCCTTAAAATATTCATATCTATCTGTAATACGCCTTCTAATATATGGTTATGTCATCGGCAGCTTATTTGATTATTTCGTGCTTCAGCGGTTAATGCTGTCAGATTTAAAATGTAACATTATCTAGCACATTTCGACCACTGTCATGTTCATGCGCATTGATAGAAAAACGATGTCTAAACAATGAATATTGAAATGTTGAATGACCGTGTGGTACCTATCAGCAATCGGGGATACCGGCCATCGAAATCACTAAAGAGGGAGCAGTGGAGGCCGGTAGCGAGGACGAAGAGGCGTCGCGCCGCCGCCCGCAGGTCTGCGATCTCTATAGCTGTCATCGATGTGCTCTTCATGTGCTAGCACTGTTCACTTTGCTCTCTTCTCTTTCAATATTATGCGAAATTCCCAATCACGTTTTCACTTTCCGTTCTTCTATGTTGTTATCTTCACGTCCTCGATGTTCGATACACTACACAGGTTCACGTTCGACACAATCCAGGTTTCCGACACGCAATTATAACGACCTTTGCCCGGCAGATAGGACAAACGTCCCCACAGAGCACTCGATACAGAATCATAACATCCGAGCATGCGCAGCGTGTTTGTATGATTGTGTCTGCATGCTGTCTTGGCTTCGACTCGTTCTAAAAAATATCTTTTAACACTCTTTTACTACGTCTCTGTCTATACATGGATCTGATGATATACGAGATTATAAACTTCCTATAAATTGAAAAAAAAATGAGATTTTTTTATTCAACCTATGCTAAGGCGCAACCGAAAAAATATATCTATGTTATGGACGATGTGGTGACAAAATATGTAAGTGCTGCACGCTAGCTTTCTTTGTGCATGGGGATTGGATAGAGTTTCAGCGGAATGGTATAATATCTTAATACGAAGGTAAAGTATTAATTGCTTTTGATCGCATACGCCAAAAGAAATTATATGGCTGTAAGCTTGATAAATTGCTGTGGGCTTCGTTATGGAAAATCTAACCTTATTAATGTGTTGGTACGTACGGACGTCAGCAGCAGCCGTCCCAACCTGCGCAAGCGTCGCAGCAGCCTTCGAGTCAGCAGTTCCCGAGTACACCAGCCTACCATGGCACGCAGCAACCCCCCTTTCAACAGGGCGGCCAGTTCCCAAGTAACCAGCCGACCCAGTACCCCAGCCAGCCCCAGCCGTATCAGAACCCTCCGCCCAGAAACCACCACGAACGAGGACGCCCTCCTAATCCTCACCAGGTTCATTTCTGTTTTTTTTCTTTACCTAGTGTACTCACCTCAAGTTTTGCAAAAAGTAAACTGAATGATTTTTCTTTAATAGATTTGTGTTTTGAAATATAGATGTGTAACTACAGATTAATTTTATTATAAAGTTTTCACTTAGGACTGTATTTTGGCTTTTTTTGACGTAGCGTTTTGCAAATATCTTGTGTCAGCTAGAAAATTTCACAAAGTGATATGTTTTTCTTACAGCAGCAGCAAATGCAACAAATGCAGCAAGGCCAACAAGGTCCAATGCCTCAAGGTCAATATGGTCCGCGAGGTGGCCCACCTGTGGGTCCGAGAGGCCCTCAACCCGGCCAGCGTCCTCAGCAGGGCCACCCTCAATCCAAGAGGTGTCGTTATTTTATGGCACTGTTCGACTACGATCCTGCAACCATGAGTCCTAACCCTGAGAGTTGTGATGAAGAACTTCCATTTAGTGAAGGAGACATTATAAAAGTTAGTATTGTTAAAATGCTCGATATTAATGTAGAAATATGTAATGGTTTGCAGTTTGGACTATCTAAGATCTAACTAATTCTAAGCCGATTCGAAAAATTGAAGAGCATCTAATGCTGTCACTGTGTCTACTTTTATCGTCTGACTGACCGACTAGCCCGACATAATTCAAAAAATGCACATTGAATGATTCCTTCCTAACCGTACATTGAGAAATTGTCTTCGGTCCAAAAGCCATTCGTTGAGGTAACGTTACATACAAAGGGTACAAAAGTTAGACGATTTTTTGCGTCGGACAACCAAGTCATGGGGACTCCTGACAGAAATTATAACACATATTCATAGCTTCAGATATACTGTTAACATAAGCATATCGGTGACGCAAATCCATAATATCTTCCCCTCCAAAAAATCGCTCAACGTGTCTAAAGAAGTTTTCACTTCAAATTTGCCCAAGTTAAACATTTATTTTATTCCCGGCAGGTTTGGGGTGACAAAGACGCCGACGGCTTCTACTGGGGTGAGAGTCGCGGTCGGCGAGGCTATGTACCCCACAACATGGTCGGCGAGGTGTCCGAGCAGGAGGCCACGGGGCAGACCACCACCAAGCCCCGGGACAGGTGGACGGACGCGTACGCCAACCAGCCTGTTCGAAGAATGGTCGCCCTGTACGACTACGATCCACAGGAGCTCAGTCCTAACGTTGATGCTGATGTGAGTAGACAAGGAATAACTAAATTATTTCATTATAAAAATAGTAGTTCTTACACGACCATTCACGATACAACTCTCGCATATTCAAATATGGGCTCTATACTTTATTATACTGTACTGTGGCAGCATAAAATAGCAAACTGCGCGCGACAAACGATCTAGTCACTCGATAGCTGACATGTCGCTTACCGCCTTTACCGCCTAGGATGTGGGTGACGTGTTCCACGTAAGCCTTGCTTGAAGCGTTTACCGCGCGCTTGAAACCAGTTGCCCACGTAGACGTGAGTAGGCCAAATTAGATAAATCAGTATGATAAAGTGTACTATTCACGAAGCACCGCCTCAACACTAGAAATGCAGGAAGAATAAACAACCAAGTAAGGAATATGCAAAACCAATACTTACTTACGCGGAGCATATACTTCGAAGAAAGATTATTGTGGTCCTAAGGTGCTGGAGTGGTAACTCCGCATCGGAAATCGCAGCGTTAGTGACCTCCCACTAGATGGACTGACGATATCAGAAGAGTCACAGGGCACCGCTGGATACAAGCGGCGCAAGACCTGTGGAAGTCCATGCAGGAGACTTTTGTACAGCAGTGGATGTCTGTCGGTTGATAAAGAAGAAGAAAGAGAATATTCATAAAATAATACAAAAAACCTGTTATAAAATAAGCAGCAACCAGAAACCAGCAGAAATTGTGGAAAGAAAATCAGTAACATCGATTTTTCTCACTAATTCTAGGCCGAGCTGAGTTTTCAAACAGGGCAAATAATCCATGTGTACGGAGAAATGGATGATGATGGATTCTTTATGGCAGAGATCGATGGTGTTAGAGGGCTGGTGCCTAGTAACTTCCTCGCTGAAGCCACTGACCAGTACGTACCTGGCAGTCAGCCTAATCAAGGTAAGTCGTTCTTTATGTTTACTTCTTTTCCTCTTTTCGTAAAAAGTCCTAAACAATTATTAATTTTTTTGGATCTACTCGTACCTCCATCTTTTTCTGACTCTGAAAAAGTTTTTTCTCTTCTTTTTTACTAACCGATAAACGTCCACTGCTGAACAAAAGTCTCTTGCATGTCAGTTCTCAGTCTTGCGCCGCCTATATCCAGCCCTGCGACTCTTCGGATGTCATCGGTCCTCCTAAAGGGAGGTCTGCCAACACTGCGCTTCCCGGTGCGGGGTCTCCACACTACTTTGACCCCAATGACCATCAGTCCTTTGAACTATGTATCCCGCCCATTTCCACTCTATGAGCTTCGTGACTCTATGAGCTCATTTGAAATATGACTGTGAAATTGTTAGAAAATCGGTAACATTTTTGCATAGGCGCTGGAGTTCTGGGAGGTAGAACAGCCATTCCAGGGACGGTTCCCGGCGGCGGGCAGGGCCGTGGGCGCGGGGCGCCATGCGGGCCCGGCGCGCGAGGCCCGCCTCCTCCGCCCAGGGACAACGTCGCACCAGCACCGAGGAACCACCACCGAAAGCCAGGTAAAATTCCCATCACACCTTTTATGTAATGTACTGTGTAGAGCCGCGAACGGCTTTTCAATATTCGCTGTCATAGTTACTTACCCTGTTAGTCAAAACAAAAAAAAAACTATTAAAACCAATTAGGTAAGTCCAGCTGATGGTCAGGGTTAATTCTGATCACTGAGAGCTTTGAGTGTTTCATGTTTGCACCTTGGACTTGCTGTGTGACTACTGAAAGACGCTCGCTATTTTGCTCTGGTAACTTCTATCATCTTCTCTGTACACGGTCTTAAGATTGCTACGGGACTCGCTTTGCGAGTTTCAATTATTTTAAAACATGTTATGAACTGGTAGGTAGTGAGTGGCCGGTCAATTTATTAAGTAACTAAAACATTTGAGTGAACTAGCACATTTCAGCCAGAATATAAATGCAGTAACGCGAGTCCGGTTGCAATCCACGGAGCACAAAGACTCTTGGTGTACACTATGCTGATAACACTATCTTGGATTACACAGTCACAGACATCGAAGCGCCACACGCGTAAACTTGAAGATACAACGAAACACGAAAGTCAAAGAACTAAACTCCTTTTTAACGTTTCAGCAATACCTATCTACTTTGAGGGCAACTTTATTTTCTTTTCGTCTGCATTATCTTTCTAACTGTCCTTTCTGTTTTCTTTTTTCACAACTCCCCTATTGTTTTACCGAGATAGCTGTCACGGTTAGCTCACGCAAGGTAGGCTGGTCTAATACACGCAACATAGCTTTGCACAGAGTCCACGATGTGCGTGAGGTGTGATCCAAGATTCAAGTGGTTGTCTGTGGTCACTATATATGTTGTGTGTATTGTCTGTTTGCTAGATGCCTGCCCTCTTCCCCCTTCTCAGTTAGACCACAACACATGCGCCAGTAATCCAGAACAGGCGAATTCTCAGGTAAAAATATTACTGTTTATACAGTTTGACCCCACGAGAATAATTTCAGATTATGCAAGGATGCTAGTCGTTTTCTTTAGTTCGTCTACCACCTCATACTTTTAGATTTGTTTTTCACTGTTATAATTTTTCTCTTTTATTTTCTTCTCTTTTACTACATTACGTTTCATCAACGCCCAGTGTATAGCGAGAGGGCGTATAGTCCTTAATATATTATTTGGTCCAAAGAACGTTTTTGGATGAGTCATCGAGGTTTTTACACATTAGATGTCATGTCATACTGGACCATATCATACAGAACTAGTACAAACAACACTGGCGTATACTTCACGTACATCAGAATATATACCATTACCCATTCACCGTGTAGTTGAAACCGTCTCTGAAGCCTGTGAATGTGGTCCATAGCTAGACGATTACGTTTATGTCAAATATATAATAATAGCTTAATAATTAAAAAATCTAGCTATATACATTCAATGTAATAATATTTTTCCATACCTATATTAAGTACAGGTAATATTTACATAATGCTAATGCGTAATCGTTTAGTTTAATAGATGAATCTTTCTTTTTAATTTTAATTTTATTTTCAACGCATGTTAATATTTTGGAATACAACGTGTATACGATTTCAATAAATTAAAACAAAAATCGTAGACTGTGTGTGAAAAAATAATGTTTGCATTAGTGTATTTACATGATAATTTTCTTGTATACCTATACATAAACTTGCTTTGGTGTATGGCAGTGCATGAATAAAATTGCAATTCTTTACATTGTATTTCGCAAATTATTTTTTGTTTATGCATGTA
This sequence comes from Hipparchia semele, assembly GCA_933228805.2. Classification (NCBI taxonomy): domain Eukaryota; kingdom Metazoa; phylum Arthropoda; class Insecta; order Lepidoptera; family Nymphalidae; genus Hipparchia; species Hipparchia semele. Next base: position 3,752,079 of record OW121719.1, read on the forward strand.
TAATATTACGTACTGAGCTATGTTCAATAATAATAAAATTGGAATTTGAATTCGTAAAAAAATTAATTCAGTGTAAGTGATCTAATATCTTCTTTACGATACCTTCTTTAGATTAGAGATACCAATTCTTAAATAGGTATTTAAAACTTTATCCTTTTTAAAATGTAGGTACCCACTCGTATCTAACCTAACTTCCCATTTACATTATGTAGAGAATTCAAGTAGCGAATCAATTAAAATTCGCTAGTTTTCATAAAACAGCATCGAAACAAGTTTTCATATTTTATTAAGACGCTAGTTTTTTCATTCGATTCCAAAATTCAGAACTCTGACCTCTGTTACTAATACAAGTATGCTGAAGTGGCTATAGCTAATATTATGATATGAAACAATTTGAATATCGCCATTTTGACATTGATTGATAAGAAAAGTGAGTGTGAATATGCATACGGAAATAATATGAATTGTCGTTAATTGTGTTGGAAAATGTTAAGTTCCTCAAACCTTCAGTGCGGCGTACTTGTAATTAATAGAGGTCAGTGGCTCAGAGTCATCCGTACTTCCCGATGGAACCGACGCGACGTGTGTAAAGGGCTCGTTTCACTGTGTGAGCAGCAGGCGAGGGCGAGAGGCGCGGCGAGCGCGCCGCAGACGAGCACCGCGCGCACGAGCGCTGGTAACGCGGGCACGCCCACCGCGCAGTCGCCCGGCTCCGCCGCCACGCTGGCCATGCCGCCCGTGGGCACCACGACGGCCGTGAGCACGTCGCCGGCGCGGCGCGGCGGCCCGGCCGTGGTGCCCGCGCCCACGGCGCAGCCCGCCGCGCAGGCGCAGCAGCAGCCGCCCACGTCGCAGCCCAACCTCATGCAGAAGTTCAGCGAGATGACCGCTCCCGGCGGTGACATCCTCAGCAAGGGCAAAGAGCTCATCTTCATGAAGTTCGGCCTCGGTGGCAAATAATGTCGGCACGGCCTCTAGGGCCTCCAACCTCGTGTGAGTGAATGCGACTCCTTCTATACACCCACCCGCGTCCGAGCGCAGGGTTCTGATGCTGTTTCTCTGTCGGTTGTTTACTTTGGCCGAGTGTATTGAATTTTTCTACTCTATAGGCCATTCGATTAACCCTTAACCGTAATGTAAGACAAATTTGTAAATAATTAAAAATTAAAGATTCAATAAACGCACAGTTTAGCGAATATTCAAATATTTAGTGGTCTCGATAGTACGCACGGTTGATGATTAAACACCCATGTTACAGATGTTATGTGTCATGTTTTCTATCTTTCTATAGTCTGTTAGATTAGTTGACAGTGGTATTGCGGAGGTTCATCCGAGCCGTTCCGTCTGAGGCGTATCACGTGAGCCACGCTGCGGAAATCATCTTCGTATAAATGCGATGAGCCTCCACAATAATCGGCTTAGTGATTTCGTATACAAGTACGAATTATCTTAATTTACGCTCTCTGACTATTACTTCCAATAGGTTGGATTGCAAACGTTTTCCTTACGTTGTTAATCGCTAGATATCAGTTCCCTTATTAAATAAAATAGACGATAGTCTCGCAACATAAGCGAAAATGTTTAATAAACGGCGTACTAAAGACTATAGATGTGTAAAATCGATTGGCCACTTCTTTGTGTTACTGAGTCGAACTCGCAACGCGACCGCGCCGTCCTCGCAGTTGCGGCACTGTACCTATCCAATATCCGAAATCAACTTGGCAATAAGCATGCGGAAGTGTGAGTGATCATGATTACCTGTTTCAAATGTTTATAATAATGTTGAATATTGACTTGCAAATTTTACATATATTTTAAAATAAATCTTAACGAATGTTACATTCTATTCATGTTCTCGATACAATAAGTTATGTTAATTACCTTCCATCAATAATACTATACAAGATATGCAGGTCCAAATAAAAACTAATCATTGAAAATTTTCCGTGAAAAATAAGTCTATATCATTGATCTTACCTACTGGGCTTGGAACAACCTTATTGTGAACTAGGCTTCAACTCTGGTGTATGAAATCCAAAGCACCGAATTGCCTACTCGGAACTTTAAATGCTCTAAGCCTAGGAACAATGAATAGGTAATTGTTTCTAGGAGGTTGCTAAGCGATGACTATCATTTAATTGTTAGTACCTGGTTAGTACTTAGTACATAGAACGGTGAACATTTTTGTTCGGACGACCTTTTCTATAGTTGTTTTTTTCGATGGTCTACATATAAAGTTTCTTTCAAACTTCTGTAAGTTTTAGAGGTCTTGCCACATTGTAATATCGTCAGAAAGTGTTCACATCAACGTTCTCACTGAAAAAAAACTCCACAATCTTGCTTGAAGACTTATTTATCACGGGTTCTTTTTGAAGACAGACAGCATATCTAGTCGGTAAGTACATTATTGATAGAAGTTAAAGTTATATGGACAATGGACAGTGTAGGCACGTACTAGGTACATCTGAATGTAATAATAAATAGGTGCCTGTTATAAGATTACAGTTCAACACCGATTACACTATATACTACTTGATAAGTATAATGTGTCTAAGAATATTCTGTAAGTGCATTAAATTAATTCATGTTGTACGCCTACTAACAAGAAACTCTCTGTTTTCTCGAAAATAAAAATATTCTGTGATAGTAGTACATGTAACATCTACTTCATTAATATTTAACTATAACGGATTATGTAATTTGTCACATAGATTTTCGAGGTATTTTTGTTAAAATTCACGCGTGATCATATCAAGCTGCAACAATTGGAAAAAACCAAAGTTGTTTACTTAATTAAAATGTTGTGGTTAATAAGTAGCACATTACACCTCTCTAGGTAGGTACATTAAAACAAATGCATTAATTTATAATTGCATCTATTTTTTTTGTAAACCAAATCACAGCGCCTGGTGATTTATAAATAATAATTAAATAATTGATTTTTGAGATATTTCTTTAACATTTATTATAATTTACTTAACTTCAATGAGAGATTTATAACATCAGAACCACAGTAAAAATTTCTAACGAAAACCTGTTTAAGAAACGTTAAAAATTCACATTATTTCTTGACTTTTTCTAAATAAATAAAAATTTGAATATACATTGAATTGCGAGGCCATAAATGTATCGAGCCACTAAAAGACTGCTTGCATGAGAGTTCTATTATTTTAAAATTCGTATAATTATATTTATTATAAAATAAAATAAATTTTGATGCATAACGCTAAAAAATATCAAGCAACACTAATCGATTTGAATACGTACTAAAGAAACAATTAATAATTTAGACGTTATTGTTTTTAATATGCAGAAATCATTGCTAAATAAAATACCTATATAATAAAAACGCAGATTATCTGTTATACATAATAACATAATTTTATTAATTTTTACTAATAACCACATTTTTGCTGTCAATTTTTATTATCCTTCAAGGAAAATCGATTACTATTGCTAGATGATCCTCTTAAGTCTTAACCACTCCTTTCAAAATAACCATTGCTTAAGGTCTTTCTCCGATCATTAAAGTAACGTATAGTACGTTTATCTCACGAAGTTACGGGCGTTTTACTTGTAGTTACGTCGTGTACATGCACATTGCGTAAGTGTGCGTGCCTGCCAGGAGCCTAGGTGGGAGCGGTCAGGCGTGATTGCAGCAGAGCTTGCGCTCTCGCTCACACTTATAGAGATACGACACACACACACAAACATGAGCCACGCGCCCCCGTGAATTGCAAGAACTGTACCTATAAATACTTCAAAAAGAAGAAAAATTTTAGATTTCATTAAGGTGTCCTAAATCCTAACCACAGATTAGATTAGATTATCATTACTTGCTCGAACGCAAAAACTTGCAACTATCACAAACAGTGAAGGCATTTTTTTTGCACAATAAATCTTACAAATAATTTCATTCATTTTCATGTACCATAGTACCAGTCCATTAATTATACGAAATACTAAATTCAACTTTCAACTAAATAGTAGTAAAGTTAATAACTAGGTACCTACTCCAATTACTCAATCCTTTATTTAAAGTAGGTACTTACATAAATTAGGTTCTCTTGCATACTCAAAGTTTCAAACTTCATAATTTCATACTCATAAATCAAATCGAAGCGGAAAATGGTTTAATGACAATAATAGTAGATAATTAGACTTGAAAATAGTGCAAATATGGACCAACTGTTCTATCGTTTGTTCCTAAGTAACGCAAATATACGTTTTGCGTTTCGTTTGTAAGAATGTTTCGTGCACAATATGTCGATACAAATAGCTCAGTTTACTTACTTTATACTTACGAGTACATTTGATATTTTACTATTCATACCTTTAAAACATTGGATTATTTGTGTAGGTATTCACCTAATTGGTTTTTAATAACCTAATTAAGAAATAACGAGTTACAGCAATGGATATCTTTGCAACGAGTGGTTTTAAGCCGAATCTAGATCAGCTGAAAGGACTCGAATACGGGAATACAATTAACGGTATTCTAATGAAACTTTTTTATACCTTACTTCTTACTTACGTTACTCTAGCTACAAGACAATTTGTAATGGTCCTAGCCCTCGTTCAAAGACTATTATAATTTATAATTCACTCTTACCTTATACATTAGAGCAACATTAGTTAACGTGAAATAAGAATACTTCACTATTTCAAACGTTAGAGGAACGCTAGTTAAGATAAAGCGTAGACGTAAAAAAGACGTAAAATATGAATTATGAATTATTCTTAGAAGAGAGCTAGGTCCATCAAAAATAATACCAAATGTTGCTGCGGTCTCGATTATCCTTGCAGCCAGTCTAGACCGGGCAATACTGCCCTCGTAATTGAAAACACAGTAAGTTACATAGAAGTTATCTTTAAGTTACTGTGTTTTCAATTACGAGGGCAGAATAGTAGGTAGATTTTTTATGCTCAAAGACCGAATTCACTCATTAAGTGAAAAATCTACTTAGAACTCATTGTGGCGTCTTTAAAACAGCCACAAAGCCCAATTCCTATTATTGCCCTTGTAAACTTGCTATGACACAATCTGCCAAATTAAAAACGACCAAAACATGAATGGCACGTCTCGTAGATAAGTCGAGGTTATTGAAAAAAATCAAAACGCGTACTCTAGCAATGGTTAAAAACATTTTGGGGTTTTCATGAATAAAGTCTAATAAAAGAAAGTTTAGTTCATTTTGCGGATAGAATATACTGCAGGAGCCCTATGCAGCGTCACCAGGGGGATTGAGCGAGCACAGAAGCTCTGCCAGAATGAGGTAGATATCAAAATATACTTGTAGTTTATAGAGTTTTGAATGGGCTCCGCCTGAAGGTTCGTGTTGGCATCCCTGCACCTTCACCTAGACCTTCTTTGCTACAAATGTAGCTGGCTGTACGGTTTCACCCAAAAGTCGTCTTGTAGTAGTCTTGAGTTTGCCTGACCGTGTTGTAGTAGATTTTTCAAGTGCCATAACACGTATTTCGCGTTGTGGCGTTTTTAAAAAAAGAAAATTTTTCGACCAATGAACGAATTTGGTCTTTAAGTTTAATACATAAAAAATTACTTCTAAAGTCGTTGTATATATTCGGTAAGGTTGCTTGAACTGTAGGCTATTTCAACGCTCACTTCGTACAAGGGATTCTCTATTAAGTCCTTATAATGACTTTGTAACCAACGACATTGAATATCTAAATCTTTTCACGTATAAATAAATCCAGTTAGCTTTCTCTTAGTGATAACCATTCATATTTAAAAAAATGTTTAGTCGTGCTGTTTATTCCACAGTTATAAATAGGCTGATTCCATTGCAAGCGATGGGACACACACATTTTTTTGCTATGAGCAAAATGTTAATATTCAATTTACCTAAACTTATACATCTATTTTAAATACTGTATAATCATTTGGTGGGTATTTCTTCTTAAAATTATAAACGTGGCTTAAAAAAATTGTTCCATATTAACGTAAGGTTCTAATATTCTGTAGGTAGCTGTTAAAGTATGGATAATATTTTTTTCTATAATCTTTTTCACGAAATATAATTATGAAGTATTATTAAAATAATAGCTCTTTTAATGAACAATGTTGGGCATAGACATAGTCGCATACATAAGGCAATAGCTATCTCACAAATATCGCGTAATCAGGGTTCGCATCGCTGGCAACATGGATGAAGCCTGATTCATATAATATGTTACAAGTTACGACGGTTGTACATTGTCGTTACAACACGGACATTAGCTACCTGTGCCCCAGGCTACATATCTCCCTATAAATGTATGACCTGAATATTTGAGGTTTTTTCTATTATTATAATATTCTAGTGATATTATGTCTAACAGCGTTCAAAGTTGTTCACTTGTTTATACATTGTTATAAATCTGTACGATCTGTATCCATATCTTTTATCACATGTACCTATGTGTATGGTTATTTATACGAAATATAAATAATTATTGTATATTAATCGTGCAATCATGAATGCATAATTTAATACGAAGAGTTGTATATTATACTTAATGAATCATAATAAAATAAACCTTTAACAATGTACCAAATACGCTGCGATAAAATAAACGATACAAATGCCGCTTCTTTATTTTATGTATTTTTATATCCACACATGCAATACTAAACGCTAACAATAACTTAATATACAAGGTTAATTGTAAAATGCCGACAACCTTCTACAGGCAACTTCTATACATCAAAGTAAATAAAGTCTTTTGTTCCACGACTTTTTAAAATTCCTAAAATAAAAATATTTATTTTTCTGTTCTAAAATTTCAAAAATTCTACGCGGCTCGTGTCGAACGAACGAAAACCTGGTAGTAGGTACTAATGCTGAGATCTATAGAGCTTGCTCTGACTCAGCCCAGACACAAGATAGAGAAGTTAAAACGAGACAGATTTATGTCAGAGCATATTTGTGTCTCGTTTTAACTTCTATCTTAAGTCTGAGCTGAGCCAGAGCACGCTCTATAGATCTCAGCATAAGTGTAATTCGCAAAGTTTTCGTTAGGGTCCTGTACACCTTGAATGGTCTAAGCTTACACCATATAGGTACTCGTAACGAACATCGACAATTTGTACTTGCTGCACTGGTAGCATGGGCAGGAGATAAAAGTTTTATCCCCCGATTTTATCCACAGACAGGGGATAAATTATCTTTTCCCTATGCTAAAGCATGGCGACAGAGGAGAAGGCGATGTATATTTCTATAAGTATATCCACTGAGTGTTATTTCCACCGCCGTGCCCATGCTCGACGGGTGGATAAAGCTAAGCGAGGGGATAAACGTTTTATCCTTTTTCCGGGGATAAAATTTCTCCCGCCCATGCTACCAGGGCTGATCGCAGACGCGTAGATAAATTACCAATACCGTACTTGTTGTATAATAATAATGATCTGCTACTAGATTTTATTTCAATTTAAGAAGTTCTGACACGACGATGCTTACGGTCTTGAATTTAATATTGTCATACTTGCTAGTCGTCTAGCCGAGCTAAAGTTGGGCACGTCGAACCACTGGTGAGTTTTCTGGCTGCTCGTATTATATGAATATTCAACGCATTTCGTGTCCAGCCATCTGAAAACATGTTTAAAAATATGAATTTATTGTTGCTTTAAAAGTTCAGGTCCCAGCTATTACACCATAGTTTACGTTACTTATTTATTATGATCGATCCTGCATAGCCTTCCTAATAATATTATAAATGCTAATGTATTTTTGTTTGTTGGTTTGTCTGTCAATCACGCATTTTGCATGGTTATGGTGGATTTGGAGCACTCTCCACACTAACATACACTAACTTTATCCTAGAAAAACAAGGTTTCGCCAGGATTTTAAAACCCTGACTCGACGCGGATGAAGTCGCGGGTAAAAGTTAATCAAATTACCTACTAATCTAAGCGTACTATTATTACAGCGGTCTCAATTTTCAACAACGAGCGGCTTGGAACCCCAATTTGTAGCGGTTCTACGAATTATCTATGGGGCTGCGCCCAAGCAATGCTACGTGAGCGTGCGACTAGCGCGGGTCAAATGAATTCGTAGCGGTTCTACGAGCTATGGGCCCATCTAAATACCCCTTCAACAGAGCGAGTAGCGGTCATAGGAATTAATTCGTAGCGGCTCTACACCCCTTCAGCAGTGCGACTTGCTGCGGTCAAATGAATTCGTAGCGGTTCTACAAGGCCCGTCCAATATCACTTCAGCCGTAACGGTCAAATGATTTTCTTACATAAGGGCACGTCTTCATATTTCAGTACCTACCCACATTTGCTATCTGCTTTTCGAACCGATTGTAGAATCGTTGACAGTCTTGACTTACCATGGCCTAGATGAAATACATAATTTTGAATTTGTTTGCTTTAAGCCTCAATAGCTCACCGCTTGTAGGTGCGGACTAGAAACTGTAAGGTCGATGGTTCAATCCCTACCCATTGCACTACCACTACCCACTCCTATAAGCTTTACGCTTGTTTTGAGGGGAGAGAGTTATATTACTAAAGCGCATTTCTAATGTTCTTAAAAAAAATGGTTTCACAAGATAAGTTATTCACTTACCCTCCTTCAACTTTACATCCTGTGATCAAGTAATCCTTTCTGTAGCATTTGGATCCAATCACATTGAAGTACATGTAGCCAATCGTGGTCGACGTTTTTGTATCAGCCTTCCGCAAACAGCGTCGGAAGGTCTCGTCACAATTGCAGCTTAGCCTGGAGAAATAGAAAACGGTTTATAAAAACTTATTTAAATCGAGTCGAGTCAGGTTTAACCATAAACGTAAAAAAAAAGTTTTCATCAAAAACTTGAGCATTCTGACAGTCTGCCAAAATATCAAAATGCTCGGACAAGACTTAAGCCGAATTTACACTGTGAAATTAGTGGCATGAAATTAGTTTCATGACATTAATTTTATCAACAATTTCACGTGTAAACTTCGTGATGCATGCATTAATTTCATGCATGAAATTAAAAGTTTACACGTGAAATTGTTGATGAAATTAATGTCATGAAACCAATTTTATGCCACTAATTTCGTAGTGTAAATTCGGCTTTAGGGTTAAGGCTATTCTACTTTGTTGAAATCGGCGTTAAAAATAGGTTATAGATATATCGATTTTTTGATCGATTAATTTTCGATTAAGTAGTTAGCGTAGTTTTGGACCTACCGTACTCAGGTACGAGTATATCTATTTTTAAATCGATGATTTTGGTATCCGGGAACCTTATGTATAGGCGTCGCGATAAAATATTCCGATTCTTTTTTAAGGCTGATAATAGTGATAACGACAATGTTAAGGTTTCTACACCATGTGAATGATCCCTTTATCAGGTAGGTTAACAATAATAAATATTATTACGAATGATAATGACACAAAATGACGCAAATCACTCGGCGACCAAGGCTCTGCGACCAGTTAATTCTTTGGATCAATGTGAGCAGCAATGATGCCTTCGATCACAAAAAATAACAACAAAATGGTTTGTTACTGTTTCACGCCACAAAAAATTAATCGATTTGCCTGAAATTTGGAATGGAGATAGCTCATACCTAGGATTAACACATATACTACATTTTATCCCGGAAAATTAAAGAGTTCTCGCGGGAACTAAAACCTTAATTCACGCGGACGAAGTCGCGCGCATCTTCTAGTAACAAATAAATAGCGCTCTCTAGGCGGAACGAATTGACAGAAGGAATTTTTTCCTAACTTTTTATGCAGGTAAAGAATATTGGTCCTGAACTTCACTAATTTCTCCTCTCCCCTCTAAATTAGCGAAAGAAGCGGAAAGCTTGTGTTAGGAATCGGTATGACGAAGGTACCTACGACAATAGTGCAACGAGTGGGTATCGAATCGTCGACCCTTGAGTTTTCAGTCCGCACCTTTAACCGTTGGGTTGGGCTCTTGAAGTTTTAAACTGGTCTTGACTAAAGGTACAAAGATGGAAGTAGAATCCCATAAAAGGACTCCAGCAAAATGAAGAGTCCATACAGGATTTATAAAACTTTAAATCAGTGCAGACGAAGTCGCAGTATCAGCTAGTAATAAAAGTACGAGTAAATTAAAGCAATTAGTATCTACAGGGGACACTTATACGGGATACAAATTGCGGGCTTCCTTTATGCACGTTTCTGTCAATTATGATGATAATATTTATGATAATAACATAATTACAATAGGTACGTGACTCTTAACTTGTCCTCAACTCTAGGTTCTGGGTAATGTTAACTCTAGGTTCAGGCCAGACTAAAGAAGTGGAGTGGCGTCGAGACCCAGCGTGTCCATAAAACTGAGTTTAGGTTATTATCGTTAAGACAACAACCTAAACTCAGCTTTATGAACATTAACATACGGTTGAAAATATACGTGAGTAGAGTGTGCCGATAGAATCAGTAACAAAAGCAGTTTGACTAAAAATATCAGATAGGAGTTCTTTCTTGGTGGTTACCCGTCGATAAACTATTTTTTATCACGAAAAATAACAGTGGACCTTTAAAACATTATTTTACGTGGACCAAATCGCAGGCATTGGGTTAAGTATACCTTAGTAAATATAATATCTAATAATGTGGTGTCATATACCTTTTGCCTTGATTAAATCTCAACGCACGTCATACACTTAAAGATAAACTTCTTGAATTCGTTAAGATTTCTTTTCTCCTACAAAGTAGCCTCTGACAGTTATCGTATCCGGTAGTGACGATGTAGAATTTAGAAATTATACCTACTGTGCCTCTGTCGGGTATCGAGCCCGAGACATGCTAATAAGAGCACAGCGCTCGCGACTGCGTTATAAGGAGGTCGTCTTACATAGGTACTTTTTTTTAAACCTTGACAATCGCAGTGCATCATAATGGCTATAATAACTTTAAAAACAATACCTGAGTTACCTATGTAAAGCATTGCATTAAAACGGCCTAGTAGATTTCAGGAATACATAAGGGGGTCCCAAGGGGCTGGAGTGGCGACCCCGCACCAGGAAGCGCAGTGTTGGCAGACCCCCCACCAGGTGGACAGACGACATCAAACGAGTCGCAGGAAGCCGCTGGATTCCGGCGGCGCAAGACCGAAGCCTGTGGAGGTCCATGCAAGAGACTTATGTCCAGCAGTGGACGTCCCTCAGTTGATAAAGAAGAAGAAAGACATCTGGACATACACATCAACAACTTACCTTGTGAAATAGGAAGTGTTGGTGAGGTTGAACTTGGTGTCACCGGGGCTGATGTACTCGGGGCAGTTGTCGTGGTCCCGGCAGCACGCGTCGGCCTCGCGCGATGGCCCCAGGTCATCGTAGCCCTCCGCTATAGTTCCCGGCCCGCACCATTTTGTTCCTGAACGTCGACAATGAACGAAGAGTCTTTGAGAACGAATGAGCTTGGTTAAATAAGAATAGATCTAATCCATGGAATGGGTAGTAAAAAATACAAGGTATCACTAATTTATTGAAGACTGGTTGATGTCCACAGCTTCGCTCGCGTGGATTTAGTTTTTAAAAATCCCGCGGGATCTCTATCGTTTTCCAGGATAAAAAGTAACCTATTTCAGTCTGCTGGTCCTCTACCCATGCAAAAAATCCTCCGTTGCTTTGTTGCGGCGTCATTGAAGGACAAACCAACCCACAAACAAACATTTTACTTCCCATTAGTAGGTAATTAATAGATATTTATTGCGTAGGTATATGTTTATGGTAAGTATCTACTTGCAACAGTCACGATTATTTCAAAACCACAAATTGAATACCTACGTCCTATTAAAAGTAATAGATCAGACCTAAGCCCTAGGTATGTACTAGGTACATTACTCTCGAGCCTACTGATAATGTTAAACACTGCTCAGAAACATATTTGAAATAAACAGTTTTTAACGATCGATTTCAGCCTATTATTATATCTGATCAACCTTTAAAAGTAATTAACTTTAACGATTAAATCTGTTCCAAATCGCGACCTAGACCTAATCTACAGATGTTACCGAATTAATATAAAGTATTCAATTTGACCAGAAGATTATCTACACCTAATAATTCACGTCGCGTTAGGTACGTCTTAAAACAAATAAACTGAAACTTAACACTTATTAACCTGGATAGATTAAACTGAACCTAAGTCTTGCTAATTCTTCCGGAGACAATTCTTCAAGCTCTAGTCCATTATCTAGTCTATTATCTTCTGAGATCCTTGTATGAATATCGTTAAAAATCCAACACTGAGCACAATGAAGCAAACTGATGATAAAAAATACAACTACAGACTTAAGAGCCATTTTAAACTTATGTACTACCTAGTTGATGGCGAGTAACTATGTAATGACAGTGTTACTAAAAAAATAAAATCTCTTTCTTTATATACTACAGCACTACAGTATCTACACCTTCGGCGGTAAGGTTGCGCTCTGTACGTACTTAGCGGACGCTGAAGCGTGTTAGCTATGTACCAGTATATACTCGTATATCTTATTAGCTAGTGCCCATGATTTTATCCGCATGTATTTACTCGTAGCCACATTAAAAATCCCGTAAGAACTTCTTGTATTCATGCAATATTACGCGATGAAAAACATCCTATATCCTTCTTTAGGATCAAGCTCTCTTAATGAGAAATTCTGTCAGAAATCGGTTCTACGGTTTATGCGTGAAAATGTGATAGACAAACATACAGAGTAACTTTTGCCTTTGCATTAACTATTATAGTATGGTTTGGATTACCGATGTTTAATTAACAAATAGTTTGATCCTAATGACCCACATTTTCTATCAAATGATACCTACCTATTCATTATTCATGATTATCTGTTATCAATTCTTCATATCTCTATGAGATTAGGATTATACTGCAACACGATTTAGTATTGACAAGGTATCGGACTTGTAACATTCAAATCGCTAACAGTATTTATTTGACTTATATTATGAATTTAACTGGATTAAACCTATGTTACTAAATGTCTAAAATAGAAATAATTGTATCCACACAAAACATAACACTCAATAGAAGTCTTTTTCTTTAATCTGGTTATGGGGGTAAGTACTTTTTAAAACAGTGAACGAATAGTGACGTCACTGTCTAGGTGCGGGCGCGCGAACCATGATATTGATCCCATTATATTTCCGCATTACTTTATTAAAATAATCACCGGCCTGTGTCTCATTTTACAACCAATTTTGGTTCTATTTATTTTAAGGAAAGTTCTATTTTCTTTTTATTTGATTTTCGTTGAAAATGGCTAGAATCAAACATGCCTATATACTGATTACCTCTTTCTTAGCCTCATTCTTATTTTAATTAGGTGCCTTTATCACTACCTATTTTAGATAAAGTTTAAACCATAAAACGGTGTCCCGCTGCTAGAACATCTTACCATATATTATCATCAGCATGAGGTATGCGCGTTAGTATACTTTAAATGGGTCTTGCTCAGTTGAGTACGTCTGTCTATACAAGACCTACCTTCAATATTACCTTTATAAAGGTTTAGAGATGCATGGTCCAGAATTTCGAGTCTGCTCAGTCCTGCTACTCCTGTTATCCTGTATCTGAGAAACTTCTTTAAAATATAGACTTTTCTGAAACGTCACGAATAGATAGGTATACCTATTTAAAAAAAAACTCGATGTCTACCCCTATTTAAATCTAAATTATAGAGACCTTCAATCGACAGTAAGTGATATAATTAATATGCTTTTCGGAAGAGATTCGAAGGTCTAAACAATTAAATAGTTTCATTATCATCTTCCAATATCAATGCCAATGAAAATGGAAATTACCCGCACTATAGAAACCATGGATAGAAACATCGTAATATTTTTTAATATATAGCCCGGAATTCGTTTTATTGGTGTATAGAAGGTTTACAGCAAGTGTACAACTGATCGAGATAATACCTCTAGGTAAAACCTATCATTGTTTCTATAAAGTGTATAGCAGACAAGGATATCGTTGGCGTATATTATTATTTACTAGCGGACCGCCCCGGCTTTGCCTGTGGTACATATGTAGCCTATAGCACTCAGGGATCACGTACATATCTATCAGTGAAAGAATTTTTGCAATCGGTCCAGTAGTTTCTGAGATTAGCGCGTTCAAATAAACAAACTCTTCAGCTTTATAATATTAGTATAGATTACATAAGTACTAAGCTTCTTAGGTAAGTTAATAGGTTCAGTCAATACATTTTGTTCATGCACAATTCAAACACTGGATTTGGTAGGTACATAATATTTAATCGATGATAAATACATAATAGTCTAGGTAAGTTTTATTTTCAGCAATCATTCCAAATCCATCCCCTAAATAATTCCCATTTTTGTCAATTTTCCTACTCAGTAGGGAACACCTGTTCCAATCAAGTTGGTAAAAACGGAAGGTAAAAACGAAATTGCCAGGAAGTTATGTACGTAACTTAGGTAACTAGTTAGCCCCTAAAAGTTAAAGAACATGTGTCGGTAAACTAGGTAGGTTTTTCAGCATAATTTTTAGTGGTTCAGAGTAGTTTACATCCTATTATACTATTATGTATATAATATTATTAATGCGAAAGTTTGGATGTATGGATGTTTGTACCTCAATCACGCCGCAACTACTAAACCGATTTGGATGCTTAGTTAGATTACTTATAGACTGGAATAGCACATCAGGCTATTTTTTATCCCGGAAAATAAGAGAGTTCCAGCGGGACTCCAAAAAAATCTTAACCCACACGTATGAAGTCGCGGGTATCAGCTAGTAATAGGTACCTATTATAATTTATGAAATGTGAATCGATTTCGATTTTCAGCGCAGGTATCGATACCATGAATTATGAATTTAGATGGATATGCCATTTATATGTCTTCCAAAGCGTTTGGATACCTACCTACACAGATTACTATGGATACTACGTAGGTATATACCTACTGGATAGCTGTGCTGGCTAGTAGGTAGGTACCGGTAGGTACCTATGCTGAAGCTGTTAAGTGTCAATGTCAGCTCACAAGTCACAAAGCTGTCAAGTGAGTTTTTGACGTGGGACATGAGACATTGTAATTTCCATTTTCCGGTGTTTATTTAATTTGTTTTGTTTACGAAATCAGATTCGTACGATTTCTCTTTTATGATATTTGCCGACTTGCCGAGTATGATTGAATAATTTGAATTTCCTTATTCGGTTTACCTTGACGATAAAGTGTTTATTTATAAAGTACAACCAACTAAACTAAATAGACATGGATAACTTAAAAAATATATGGAAACCTGAACGTAAGTACACAATAGATATTCAGTACATTCAATAGATAGCATTCTGGAAACGGATCTAAGCCAAGAAGTGGTTGGTAATACTAGAAATGTGATTTGTTTTCTTAGTTTATCGTATCCAAATGGAGGCGCCAGTACCAAAGCGACTTATATGCGAGAACTGCCCAGACAGACCAGAATTTTATGGGAAAGAGTATCATGGAGTGATGGGGCACAAGGATGCAGCTTTGCTCCTGGATGGTGAACCCAATGGAGCATTTCTAATAAGAAAAGGCAATGAGTGCAATGACTTTTACACATTAACTTGGAGGTACTTGTTTTAATTTTTGTAAGCAATAACTAGCGTTTTGTTACAAAGAGGATTGTGTAGCGATCAAAATTAAAAAAATTCAACATCTTTAAAGCCTAAATTTTTGCCTTTTTAAGCAATAAAGTAACAAAGGTTATAGCACATTGGATTTTGTTTTTCCAAAGATTAATCTAGACGAACAGGCCGAATTTCAATTCAATTGAAAAAAAAAAAATTATTGAGTTAGAGCAATGTCACAACACCACTGCGCTACATAGTGTATAACTGTCATGATTTTGTGAAATATATTAGCTCAGCACTTTCTCAGTTGTTTGACAAATTCTGTATGTTCACATAGATCTACTTATTGTTACAATAATTAATCATATTATGACTGGCCCTTATTTTTTTGTATGGAAAAAGTTGTATTTTGTTCAGGTTCAATGATAGAATACATCACTATAAACTATACTACGATGGGACACACTATATAAAAGAAAAGAGGTATGACAGTATTTATGACTTGGTAGCCGATGGACTAATCATCTGTCACATGGAATTGAAGGCGCATCACATACTGGAAATGATCAACTCTCGAACAACATACACTGAGAGTCCATATGTAACTCTTAATAGGAGGAAATTAAAAAATACTTTAAATGAAATTCATCAGTAAGTATATTTTACTTAGTCTGTTGATTTACTAATTTTTGTTTTAATAAATTCGTATGAAATTAACTATATTTATCAATATCATTAATTTGAAAATTACGTATTTCACCTAAATACTTATTCTCTCTGCTTAAGTACTTTTTACATGCATGCAATACATTTAGTGCTTGTTAAACCACATTGACTGTACGTCAGACAAAATTGAAAATAATTTGATATTTACATAAAGTTCATATTTGCATGTCATACATATATTAACTGGGAATTCTGGCTGCTCACATGTTTCGCAGAACAGACTTTTCCTTCTTTTTTTCTTTCTGACTGTAGGTGTTTGGCACATGCAAGTATGAACTTCAGAGCAAATTTGAAATTACCCATTTTAAGTTTCTTTATTGCATTGTCAATTGTTGCAGTCAACACACTTTGTTAGATGTGGATCATACAAAGTTTTTTTCTTTCTTTCTTGCATCATACATCATTAACTCAGTGGGCTTTTCATTTCACCAGGACACCAAAAAACGGAAGTCCTATTAACAGGAATGACGATCAAATATTAGAGACTGAATCAGACTTCAAAAAACCTTCAGATCTGACACCCATTGAAGACAGCCCATTGTTATATAAATATCTTAAATCGCATAATTTCAAGGTGCATACGTTCAAGGGTCTTAACTGGTGCGAGTTGTGTGCTAACTTTCTATGGGGTTTCACTGCGCAAGGTGTTAAATGTGAAGGTAATTCATATCATTTTTACCCAACTACAAGATAGGTAGGTCTTTGCCCGATGTGTGAATGTTTGTGGGTTAATCTATTTGCACATACTGGCCAAACTACTTGTTAGATTTTGATTAAAGAGGTGTTTTTACTTTATCTTGGCATTCTCTGCTATGTGGACTTTAATGCTGAGATCTATAGAGCATACTCTGACTCAGGTCAGACTTAAGAAAGAGTTAAAATGAGACACAAATATGCTCTGACATAAATCTGTCTCATTTTAACTCTGTCTTAAGTCTGAGTTGAGTGAGAGTGCAGTCTTTCAGCATAAGACATCTGGTCAAATACAACATGGTATAAATGAAAAACGAACAGAATTTGTCATTGCTTTTCTTCACTGCTACAACGTATTGTGGTCGTATAGCATCATAGCCGCAACACGAATTTCGCTATATGGTCTGTTTGTATTCGCCACAAAGCGTCATATCAGCATTTTCATAAGGACCATAACACAACTTTTGCAATTTGACAGGGATCACAACGCATTGTATGCTGTTTTTCACGTGTTCTGACTTCTGACTTTGAGCATAACATTTGAGTGTAACATTTGTTAAATGCTAAAATGTTCACATAGAATTGTCAAAAACTTAAATCCATATTGATGAAATTGCAAGCTGTATTATATTTTCCAATATGTATTTATCTTACAGATTGCGGTTTCATAGCACATTCAAAATGTTCAGATGTGGTGCCCAACCATTGTTTGCCGGACCTGAAAAAGCTTAGAGGAGTATTTGGCATAGATTTAACGACTCTGTTGAACGCCCACTCGAGTACATTACCATTCGTCGTAAGGAAGTGTGTTAATGAAATCGAGGCGAGAGGAATGGACTCCGAGGGAATCTATAGGGTTTCCGGGTTTGCTGATGAGATTGAGGCGTTGAAACTGGCTTTTGACAAAGGTACACACATACTTTGAAGTTAGCTAAGACCTAAATGAAAGGCCTTTTCCCCAACCCAGATACTTTTCTGGTGAACGAAGATTCAGTTTTGAACTCTAGATAAGACTTGTAAGATAATGTTATATCAAGACAATTGACTTTTTATATCTCTTGCCATGCATGTGGCTTAGATCTCAGTGGCGTTCTATACAGGGCGTCCCACGGCTATGCCACATGGAGGGGAAGTACCTTAAATATTGTAGATGGAACATTTTACTGAAAGAAGACTTCATTTTAATTTAAAAAACAATTTAAACTGCATTCATAGATTTTTAAATAATTGCCTGGTTGAACCGGGACTCGAACCCGCTATACGAGAAAAAAAAATTAACCTGTATCTTTATCATACCGATCGGAAGGCTTCATCATAAGAATTATTTTTTGTTAAATAACATAGCATGAGAAATAAAAGGAAGACCATGAATTTTAGCCTTTGATGTTAAATTTTGTTCAGAAAAATGAAAAGCTGACATTGGCGTATCGCATCGACATACAACTGACATGAACTATTACTAATGAGTACCCACTTGAGAAGTACGCATCATTTCCCGATCCTTACTATCCTTACTAATCCTTACTTATATTACCTATAAATGCGAAAGTGTGTTTGTTTGTTGATTTATTGGTTTGTCCTTCAATCCCGCTGCAACAGTTTGTAGCGGGATTGAAGGACATGTCGATACGCCAATGTCAGCCTTTCATTTTTCTGAACAAAATTTTACATCAAAGGCTAAAATTCACGGTCTTCCTTTTATTTCTCATGCTATGTTATTTAACAAAAAATAATTCTTATGATGAAGCCTTCCGATCGGTATGATAAAGATACAGGTTAATTTTTTTTTCTTGTATAGCGGGTTCGAGTCCCGGTTCAACCAGGCAATTATTTAAAAATCTATGAATGCAGTTTAAATTGTTTTTTAAATTAAAATGAAGTCTTCTTTCAGTAAAATGTTCCATCTACAATATTTAAGGTACTTCCCCTCCATGTGGCATAGCCGTGGGACACCCTGTATATTCCGCCCATACTTCCTAAAGTAGGTTGTAAATCGTCTTGCAGATGGTGAAGCAGCGGACCTGAGCGTGTACAGTAATATCAACGTGATCGCGGGCACGCTCAAGCTGTACCTTCGCTTGCTGCCCGTACCACTTGTCACTTATGAAGTGCATCCCCACCTGGTGAACGCTATCCGTGAGAAAATCCTTCCTATAAATCTAATTTTCACCTCACTAGCTCAAAAAGGGCGCCATTGCTGTGTAAAATAGTGAGCAAAAATCGTTTTTGCTTCCTAAAGCGTTGTCTCGAGAAAAGTTCAACACTTTTTCTCACTGAGTGAACAATCACGCAGTGAGTGGTACAATCACGCAGCAACGGAGCAACTGATTGAAGTGATTTTTTGCAAGGGTATAGTTGACCTGGCGACTGTCATAAGTGTCTTTATCCTGGAAAAACAAAGGGTTTCCTAGGTATTTTAATAATTTAACTCCACGTTGGCATCAGCTACTAAGTAATATATTTTCGCAGAAATGAAGACGACATCGTTGCAAGTGACGATGTTGCGAGAGTGCCTGGACATGTTGCCGCCAGCGCATTTCAACTGCTTGCAGTATATCGTGCAGCACTTGCATAGGTAAGTCCCAAGTGATCAATACTATTGAATTATTCACAAGAGATATTCAGAAAAAACTTGTTTTTTTGTGCATCTCTACTGGCGGCTCGATAGAGACTGTTATTTTAAGGAGATCAACAGTACATAGGTTCATACCTGTTCATACTAAGTTCCAGCTCTCCAGGAAAAAATCAAGCTTGAAATCTTATCCCGTTTCGCAACATTTGCCCCAATCTTTCCTCCCACGCGTGGATGGGAAAAATAGCATATCTGCCAACGTTGGCAGCGTAAATTGGGATGTCGGGTTTTACAAAGAAATTATTAAAATCCTTGACAAAATTGTTACCTACTTTTAATGAAAACTTTTTAAAGAACCTACAAAATGTACGCTATAGTCATAAGTTTCCTAGCGAGACCTACATAGTACCTACATAATATATAAAACTAATATAAATCTTATTTGTCAATATCTACAGGGTGTCACAACAAGCGGACGTAAATAAAATGTCTGCACATAACCTGAGCACGGTGTTTGCACCGACGTTGGTCGCCACGCCGCCCGCCATCACCGACCTGGCGTTCGAGATACGAGCGCTGCAGGCGCTCATCGAGTACTGCCCACAAATATACTATGGAAACAAATAAACCGAAAACCAATATTGTAGGATATTGCATTCAGCAAGCCGATTCTGTAAAAGCTGCAATCATTGCTACTCTCAATAATTGTGGTGATTGGCTAAGTTTATCGCGTTCTTTCTGCAACAATGCATTTTAGTGAGTATCGGCCAATCAGAGGCGATTGCAATCATCACACTGTAGCAATCATTTTTAGAGAATCGTAACCACTGTACAAGGAACCGTGTATGTAACTTATCTCAGTAGATTTTATTTGAAAAACAAATAATGATAATATTTAACACAATAAAAAAACATACCGGTCGAATTGATAACCTCCTCCTTTTTGGAAGTAGGTTAAAAACTGCAAGTGCGCGCAAACAACAGTTTATCAAAAATTCAAAGCACTCTACCTTACAATCCGCCGCTTGCGACGCGCAGTAGGTATTTCACGTATAGGAATCAGCGTTCGATGTTCGCGGTACATTGCGCGCTCAAAAATTACAATATTGGCAAGCCGTCATTTGCGAGATGAGTGGTAGGTATTTGTAATTTCAGTGTGTAAGGCTACTCACAAAGTTTTCGTTAACACCATGTATGTATGCGTGAATTGTATATAATATATTGCGTCATGCACTTTTTACGCATTCGTTGTTGCATTACCCCCACCCTACGCAATGGGATGTGATGAACTCACGATAGTTAGTCATCCACCTGCACATTTGCAACATTAATAATATTTAGTGCAAGCTTTCTTAGTCTTCGATCTCAACATTACTTAAATTAACCTATTTAGTTTTAATAATTGAGGAATATTATATCTCTTTGCAATTATGTCAATAAAAATGTTTTGTTAATTTTACGATAACTAGCTATCAGAAACTATTTAAAAATGTGTTACATTTGAACGTTAGTTTATATTTTTTTACATAATATTATTATTTTAATTCTTAAAAACCCTTTCTTACTCAAAGAATATTTCCTACATATTCAAAAATATCTCTACAAACTGTAAAATAGGTTCGTAATCGATGTGAAACTTATTTTATAGCAAATCTAGCACATTTTGATTAAAGTTCTTCTTTATACATTTCCTGCGTCACTTATTACTAATAAAAATTCTTAGAACCATTCCAGGTTGTGTTATTAATAGCTGAACTTATACATAAAGGTATTTGTTTTTTCTACTTTTATATGATGCTTAAATTAAGACTGTTAATCATTATAACCAATAAAAATAAAATATTATAAATTTATTCTGTATTTTATTATTTACAATTTTCATATCTATCACAGAATTATTTCTTTCTTCTTTTTTTAGGTTTTACGTCTTCAGAAACATCGCTGTGTTGAAACTTCTTTAAATCTGCACAAAATAGTACCTGTAAAATAGAAAAGCATAATTTGAACTCTAATATCTATTGTTTGGAATAGTATTCCAAACCACTAGTCTGATTCAAAATTCGTCCGTCGATGTCCGGCTACTCAGAGGGGACTTTTTGTGCTGCATACTTTTAGTCTCTCGTGTGCGTTATGCAATGCAGTTGTAAGCGATCTATTTTGACAGACAAAACAGTCTAAAAGGCCTGTACAGACAATGGACACCTAGTCTGTGCAAGCCTTTAAGATATTGAGAATTAAGTTTGGCTGAATGCAATTCTGCTGTATGCTGATTGCACTATCTCTTGGCACTTGCATTGCAGTTATAACAACTGCAATAGAAATGTACCCAAGCGTTTAGTGTGTACTGGTGCCTAACATCAAGAATTAGGGTCAAGGCAGATTGCAGTTAATGTTAAACTTTATATTTTTATTGTATTGAGGAACAAAACCAATTTTAACTTACAGTATGTGCCCATCCGGCCAAATCGCCGTACAAGTTTCTGAAATGGTCCCCGATTTCAGTGTACATCTTGTCGGTGACGCTCTTCTTACCGCGCAGGTGCGGCAAGTAGTTCTGGGCAGCTATCTGGTATACGTGGGTGTCTACAGGCAATGCTTCCAGGTGGTTCAGGGACATCAGACATATGCAATCTGCTACCTAAACAAATATGATTTTGTTTTATAATAGATCACATCAAGTCAAGATGCAGTCCAAGATAAAAAATGTTGTCGGAAATATACCAGCCAGTCTGGCATTCCAAAATGTAATTTAAAATTTAGTAAAATTTATAAGGCTCGATTTTCTGTATTCCATCACATTGTACCTGCATTTGGTGAGTAAATAAAATATTTGAAATCTTGCTTCATCATTAGACATTATTCACAATTTATGTACCAACTGCTTGTCAAGATCAACCTAATGAGAACAAAATCATTTGAACTGTGTAAACAGTCAATTTCAATGACCAGTGATTTTTAGTTGCTCTGTAATTTTAGGGGTTTTTGAAATTCTTATGTTAACTTTCAATGTAACTTGTAAAGAAATCCTACTAGTAAACAGCCAAGTATTATTTTACTACCTTTGGTCCAATACCACATAACTTCATGAGTTCCAATTTAGCTTCTTTATACTTCATGTCTTGCAGAGCAGTGAACCACTTTTCGCCCTCCCATTCCACAATCTGTGCTGCTGATTTTTGGATGAATTTAGCTCTATATCCAAATCCCAGCTGTCTTAATTCTGATTCAGCCTGAATTCATAAAATGATACCATTCTTTATTTCAACATTGGTACATTTTACAAGTCAATCAATTTTATTAATATGTTTATGAAGGGAGGTAATGAAGTGAGGGAATACATATGAAGTAAGGTAATGGTAATTATAATTATTATAAATTAATTATTAATCATTACTATCTTTACTAATATTATATTATGCGAAAGTGGGTTACATCGTTCTTCAATTACGCTGCAACAGAGCTACAGATCTGTGATTTTTTTGTATAAGTAAAGTTGAGGACCTGGAGAGTGACACAGGCTTCTTCTTTCTTTCTTCTTAAATAGGCCTTTAGTCTATAGAATAAGTCTACTACAGGAAGCCTACATACAAAGTCAGGGCAAGTAACTAAATAAGCCTAAATAAGCATTTAAAATTTTATTTAACCTGTGGGTTTGCCAGTTTCTCTACTTCCGGAAATGAATAATATGTAATACCATCATGTTCACATATTACTTCACCATAATGTTTACATAACTTTTCAACCATACTCGATATCCTGAAATTAATAAGGTATATTTTTTCAAAATCTTTTTATTATGATGCCTTACTTATAATTATTATAAATGCCAAAGTGTGTTTGATTGTTGGTTTGTCTTTCAATCACACCACAACAAAGCAACAGATCAATGTAATTTTTTGCATGGGTATAGTTGAGGACTGGGAGAGTGACATAGGCTACTTTTTATCCTGGAAAATCAAAGAGTTCCCGCTGGATTTTTTAAAACTAAATCTACGTGAGTGAAGCCGTGGGCATCAACTAGTAACAACTAAATGTAAGTGGTGTTTTAAACAGATTCTGACTATAATCAGCTTTTAAAAACTAATAAACATTAACAATAAACTTACCTTGAAATATGATTATTTTGACTGCAAATGAAAGAAAACAGGTTTTCTACAGGCTCCTGAGCCAACATTCTTATGCCATAAAACTGTTTACAAGCTGCTTTAAACAAATCATCTCTTTCAGACCATTTTGTGTAGTAGTCACTTAAATTGAAATCTAATCGGAGATATGTCTTCAATAATCTTTCAAACATACCATTATTATCAATTTCTTTGATGTTTTTGGGTTCCTTTTTCGATAATAACGATCCTATGACTTTATAATGTAGGAAATCGTTGTTTTGTTGTAATTTCCAAACTGTTTTTGAAAACACTCCTGTCCATTCATCTCGTTCTTTATTGTATTCCCATCTACAGAAAAAAGGATGTAGGGCTTAAAAATTTGATGTAAATAAATGAATATACAGGAAATCTGAAATCTTTTAGGTAAGTATTCTATACTTACAAAGATTTTCTGAACGTGATAAGATTTTCGAATAATAATAAAGTTTTACCTGAAGCTTTGGCCCCCATTAAGCGTGCCACATAATTGAAGTTCTCGAACGTTACAAATTAATTTATTCCAGGTCATTATAAAGATATTCTTCTTTTCTAATTTTATGTTTGGGTTACATTTAATACAAAAGTACTCTGTAGTTGCATTAAATTAAACTAATGCGGCGCGGCGGGAAATAAATCTCTTGAAAATTGTAATTATTTGACAAATTGACATTGACACTTCACTTTTGACTTTGACTTGAGATGACAGCATAAAAATGAATAGCATGGAATTAGGAAGCAGATACTTACTTCTTAGAATATAGAATAGGTAAATGTAGGTAGGTACCATATTATGTTTTACGTGGGTACCTACATAAAAGAACTTTAAAATAACACAGAAAATGTTATGTATGTACCTAATAAATGCCATCTGCAACCGCCACAAACATATAAGGCCCGATTCAGTGCGACGCGGATGACCTACGCGGATATCCGCGACGGACGGTAAAATATATTAAGCTCTTATAGCGTGTTCAGTGCGACGCGGATTGTCCGCGTTGCGGAGAGCTATCCGCACGCGGTTCTTCAACACGATCCGCGTGGAAGTGAACGATGAATTCATCCGCGGCGGACGCATGCTCTAATCCGCGCGCGGATGGTCCGCGTCGCACTGAATCGGGCCTAAGGCCCGATTCAGTGCGACGCGGATGACCTACGCGGATATCCGCGACGGACGGTAAAATATATTAAGCCCTTATAGCGTGTTCAGTGCGACGCGGATTGTCCGCGTTGCGGAGAGCTATCCGCACGCGGTTCTTCAACACGATCCGCGTGGAAGTGAACGATGAATTCATCCGCGGCGGACGCATGCTCTAATCCGCGCGCGGATGGTCCGCGTCGCACTGAATCGGGCCTAAGATGTTTGTGGCAACCGCGCACCCCTAAACATAGTATTCCTTTATTACCAGTGTTAGATTCATTGACGATTCAAAAGTAGGTACTTGTAAAAGTTTATTTGAAAAAAAAAAATTAGTCAGTGTATAGCACAAGTGTATAGTACCGACTCCACTCACAGTTTATTCATAGTTATAATATGAATAATCTGAAAAGTTTATTATTTATTAATTTATTATCTAAAACTTACGAACGTACGAGTTACGTACGAACTAAACCAAGAACTAAACGAAAGAAAATAGGATAGGAGGTCAGATAGGTACTTATATTTATTTATTTAAGTATGTACGTTGTAAAAATAAATACCTAAATAAAATCAATAGAACAATTATTTTCTTAAAACAATTCACTATTTATTAACGAATATCGTTAGACATAACATTGTTTATCCACGGCAAATATTGTGCTGTATCAGTGAACACTATGTAATCGTCGACGTTGCAAACAGCGTCGCCTTCAGCCCACAGTGACAACGAAACAACTCCGCGAATTCTCCAACGTCCATTTTCCAACAAGTAGAGACCACCGCCGGAGTCGCCTAAGCAGGGTCCCGAGCCGCTGTGATCTCCTGCAAAGGTAAAATATAGTTTGTTAGACTCAATGATGAAAATTCCCCTTGTTCATCCAAACAACATCCTATCATTAGGTATGTAAAATTATTCTAATGATAGAACTGGATACATAAAACACGCTCACATCACAATCGACTCAGATTTGGAACGGATTAGGCGGTTTAGGTCATAGTCTACCACGCTGCGTGGCTAAATACAGTCTTGACACATCTTTGAGAACATTATGGAGAACTGTCAAACATGCAGGCTTCTTCGCGATATTCACGTTGAAGTGACATTTAATACCCACTTGAGGGTGCCTAAGGCTTGAATTCCGGATCCCCCTAAAAGGAGACCGAAGTCTCACTAGGCTATCACCCACAAACATATAAGAGTAAGCAGACCTAACATAATTTTCACAACTACATCTAAACGAATAAATAATATCTTCGCTTGCTTCTCTCCAACAAAAAATATATGATTCTATCTCTTTTACTTCTGTTGTTGCAACACTTACGCACTCATAGACATAATTGAGCTTGAGGCAATTCGTAAGCTACAAATAAGAGAAGTATGGTGGAATATGTCAATTTGTCAAAAACAACAACATAACCTGCGAGTTGTTTATTCTTTTAAATTTGCTTTAAAATCGAGTCTAAAGAATCAAAAATTCTGAAATAAAATGGTGAAGTGTTGTGCACCTCTGTGTGGCAATTCTCCGTATAGGAAAACACCTGCAATTACTTTTCATCGGTAAGTTTTGATGTGCTATAGACTCGTAATTTGGTTATATGCTTACTCGGCATTTTAGAAGCAGTCCCTAATTATTATATACGCAAAACTCGTAGACAGTTATAGTAATTTTGGTTCTAGTATATTCCTGTTGCAATATTTATCAATTAATTAATATCAGGATCTTGTTTGTCGTTTCATATACTTGTACAATTTGACAGGGCCGTATTCAGGCGCAAGTTTTGTTTAGTGGGTATATTTTGATTAAATAATTAGTCTGTTTTTGCCTGCCTGTTTTAAGATGTATTGGATTGTATTAATTTTTATTTGTATTGTATTGGACTTAGGAAAATTAATCGTGGAAGCAATACATAGCATAGTTTCATTAAATATTGTAAAATTTTTACTTTTTTTTGAAAAGAGCGACCGCCGAGTTTCTTGCTGGCTCTTCTCGGCGGGAAAGGCATTCCGAACCAGTGGTAGATTCATTGACGATTCAAAAGTGCTTGTGAAAGTTTATTTGAAATAAAATATTTCTATTTCTATTTCTATAAAAGTAAGGATAAATTATAAAATTAAATCATTTTTCAGCTTTCCAAAGGATGAAAATATAAAAAATGCCTGGTTGATGCAGACGAATAAAAAAAATTGGCAGCACAAAACATCGAGTGTGCTATGTTCTGAACATTTTGAAGCACATTTAGTGGATTGCAGTGGTTTTCGTACCGTCCTTACTTCTAATGCAATCCCAATGATTTTTGATTCATCATTACAAGTAAGTTTCTAGTTGTTCTTATATTTAGGTACCAACCCAAAACATCTTGCCATTTAAACGTAAATATTGACAGCTATACCCATACATATATAGCTGTGTACCTATTTGTATTACCTATTAAATTGTTAATACTAGACAACTGATAATTTATTACTCTTGTTTTCAGCATATGTCTACATCATCAGTAAAAGGTCCAGTAGAAAGAAAAGCTGCTGGAGATCAAGTTTTGATGGACTTGCAAAATTTACAGCCTAGTAATACTATTAATAAAGAGTATAGAGTAATACTATTCCTTATTACGTTATTGAAAAGACTGAGACATATGGTTTATTTTGTTATTTTTATAAGTTTAAAATGTGTAATACTATTCTAATAAGGTTATTGAAATGAGTGATACAGGCTGAATAGAATGTAAGAGTTAATTAAACTACTGTTGATGTTATCGTATTGTCAATGTTTGTATTTCTAAAAGATATTAGAGAAAAAGTTGCTTTTTGATTTTGTTTTATTTATCTAATAGATATATCTTTTGGGTAGATTTTGTAAATCATGTTTTGTTTTGATTTTATTAAATATTATTTTGTAACATTATTACTTGTTTGATTACAAAACCGCGAAACTTAGCACATTAGAATCCATTTTCATAATTAAGAATTAATTTATAGAATTAAGTTTACAGAATGTAAAATAAGGGTTTAACCTACAATTTGATGGCAACTTTCCGTAGTTTCCATATTATTTCAAATTACAGATATTAAATACTCTCCAGTCCCTTCAACCTCGCTGAACCTCGCTTTTCGAAGTCCGGCTCTGTTTACTGTCAATGTGTGCGTGAGATTTGTATGTAGGCGTAATTGGAACGCCAATTTTTTCTTATGTTAGGTCTGCTTACTCTTATATGTTTGTGCTATCACCACACTGCAGCCTATTGGAGTGAAATAGTTAACAAAGTAGGTAGGTACCTGCACAAAGCGTTTTCGACGAAGTCAATCTGTGAAACTCTGGTTTGCTGGATCTGCACGTTTCCGTGCTGACTATGGGCATCTCTACCATGCGCGGCTCGCCTTTGCCACCCGGACCCAATTCATTAGAACCCCATCCCGCCACCTAAATACAAAATTATTTTTTATTTCTACGAGAACGTTTAAATGCCTACTTAGTGGTTCAATAGTTATGATTATGTTTGTTTTTGGTATCACTTGTTCCTGTCGGAAACAGGTTGATCATTTCGATTTTGATTCGGTGGGAATGTTGTAACTATGTTGGTGCTGCTTAAGCCCATTCGGGAGGTTTTTCAAAACTCAAAAGAATCCGTTAATTAGGTACCTAATTTATATAGCTAAATCACTCTTTGTACAATCCTCTATATCTGTAAAAGTCCACTCAAAATTAGTCCAGCCCTTAGTATTCCGAGATTACAGACAGACACTTCAATTTAATATATTATGCGCTTAACACTTGTGGTGCAAAGTGACCCATGACACAATTTTCATTATGGTCATTTTTATAAGGCAAGTGAAAATTCATGGTAAAATCTTACAACTCCTGATTTTCCGACGACCATCTTAAGATTCGTATCTCCACTCCAAAGGCAGGCAGGTTTTATGTTCTCGCTCAGAGGTACGCTCTTGGTCAGAGTCAAAACGAGGATATCATCTGGATAAATTAAAATATAGGTAAACTTAATTGTGAATTAAAACATACCAAATACCGTTTAGAAACAAAAATTAGGTATTATCAGCAAATTTTCCAGATTGATAAATTTTTCTCAAATTCGAAATGTTGCGTAAAACATCGCGAGATGGTAGAGATGGTTGTTGGCAGAGACTTAAGGATCATGGCTGATTCACATCAGACACTACTGGATACCAGCAGAATTCGTCACTCGTCCGCCAAGGCACTGCACCGGTGCGGAATTGGCACGGACTAATGTGAATCAACCCTTAAGCATTTCCTTAAAGTTTTTCGCAATATGAGTTGCTATGACAAGTTGTTACCGTGATGCGTCGCTGCAGTAACTTTTTCAGTGCAACGTCCTGCCGTGCTGGCTGCTACTTCAGTCACGTGTCGATAACAACAGCCAGCACGGCAGTTCTCGGTTTTTGATCTCACCAGTGGACTAAGACCACGGAAAAGTTTCGTCTACACTTTTACTCGTAATTTGTATGTGATTTCTATTTCTATAAGAGATTCACGAGTAAATTGTAGACAAAAAATTTTCGTAGCACGTATCTTAGCCCTACAGGGCTTACAATTATCGCGATACTTGCTCAATGAAGTATGACTAGGTAGTGGTACTTCTGCTTCTTTATAAACGATGCATCTTACTTGCAAGTGTCGATGCGTTATAAGCGTCGTGTATAGAGGCTGCAGCCAGACCTCTGGTCACTGCGATGTCGTCATCATTCCAGTCCTCGAGATTGTACACTCCTGCTCTTATTACTAAGTTCTTTATGGCCGTGTACGTGCTCTTACGTTGCATGCAGTGAGCCGCTGTAAAAATGGGACATTATTCTTTCATCATCCATTGGTATACCATGAGTTGAAGGCTTAAAATTTAGTTAAGGAAAGTCTAAAAATTAAAATAAACCGAAAGGAAGTAAGCAGACGGTTTTCCACGAGGCAATGCACGAAAAACATTTTTTCTGCCAAACCATTTCTTGTAATTTGATATACATAAGTATACAAGGAAGCGAGTGTTTAGGTATTGTCACTTTTAAATACTCACCAGTAATTACATGACGATCAGATACTAGAGTTCCGGCGCAGATGTAGCTCAGCGAACTGAATTTGCGTTTAAAGATGGCTACCAGCCACGGCCACTCTCCTCGTTCAAAAGTTTCCCCTTTCACGATTAGAGGAACTATTGGAGTGTTCGGATCATTTCTGAAATTTATGCCGCATTGTGCGGACGTTGAAGATCCGATGCTCAAAGGATCTGGTTTGAGTCTGAAAGGAGGGATTAATCCACGTTAAGCATATTTTTCTTTATAACTGACGGATATTAATAACATCCACTCAAGGAAGAAACGACTACAAGAAATGCACTAAGAATAATCGTTCTTAGCAAGATCCAAAACAAGGGTGACGTCGAAGAGATTGCTTCCTCACATGTCACTTACCCATATTACACATTGATGCAATCACAAAAGGCCAAATACACTTCCTCTGTTTGATATAATAGAGAAGTTGCTGAGCAAATCTTCAATGTCAGCTGTTGACGAAACTTAGATGGTGATACATTTCACTCTCTCTGTACTGTCTCAGGACTCTCAGGACTTCCCATGATTTTGGTTACCTAATCAAATCACTTTGTTGATTGACCGGCGTACATGATCTTTTATTACCAATCATAGTCACTCATTTTTACATTGGCAGGATCGTCTGATCTTCTACCAGAAATTACACCAGTTATACTTACACAGGTTCGGCAGGTATTGTAGTTCGGGGTCTTTCGGTCGTTGTTCTAGTAGTAGTAGTTGTTCTATGTGTCGTAACTTTTGTAGTATGCATTTCAGGAGTATCTACAATAAAGTCAGGTTGGTTAAACGGTTGGTTATAGTCCGGGAAATATTGCGGATATACTTCTGGTTTTTGGCTTACTGGGCGACCGTAATCTATCACATAATATATTTGGTTTTGGCCATCTAAAAAAAAAACAAATTAAAGCCAATTAGTGTTTCATTAGAAATTTTGAATTTTCTATTAATGTTTTGCAGGCGATGAATAAAGAGCTGAATTGCCAGAATATGCTTGAGTGGAAGAAGACACGAATAATATAATTAAAATAGATGGCCAAGAAGTAGAGTAAGGTATTTATATTAAAGAGAAGGTATTGTTATAACGGATAAACTGATTTGAAGAACTTTGAACCGTATGCAAGCGCACAGTTTCTATGGGCAAATCCCTCCAGTACGAAAGACGTTAAGTTAGAGTTTATAAAGAGACAATATAAAGGTGGCGAGAAGTGGCAAGATGACGAAGGCTGAGGAAAGAGTGTGTCTACAGGCTGATGTAATAACGATACACGATTTCAAGTAATAACAACAGTTCACATGGTTTAAAATGGTAGCAATGATTTGTATTTGCAGAATGAGATAGAGACATGATAGAGCGCCAATAAATTCGGAACAATGTGACGTCAAATTCCATGAACCCAGCGTTTAACGACTTTATTTTGTATTGAAAATAACTTACCAGGCTTCCTATTATGATCTTTGTTTGTCTCGACATAACTGATGAAATTGTTCGGGTTGAGCGCAGAAGACGGCGTCTGGTGTACGTACACGACTTCTGGCCGCTGAGTTTGAGGTGCGTTGTGTACTGGATACTGCCCATTTGCACCAGTTTTGAAGTAGAGCATGTGTTGGAGACTTATCGTTGTGACGTACTGGCCTGGCGCTGGTGTATCTGTTTGAAGAAAAATAATAAATATCTCAATAATGTTTTCACGATATTCATTCCCTCTTAAAATTTTTATTTTCTTTTATATAGGTTCGTTGCCTGATAGTTTAGACCATTCAACTGGAAGAGATTGCTTCTTAGCGGAGACTAGCCAACTACGCGGCAAGTATCCGATTACAATTTGCGTACATATATCAGGTTCTCCTGTTCTCTGACTCTCAAGTCTTGTAACTATGTATCGATAATAATCCGACACGACCGCAGAGATTAGATGCAGAACTGATAGCTATATCTGTCTAAAATATTCGCCACTGTTTGTTTGTACATAAGTTCTCGGAAAAACGGCTTTTCCCGACTCCGGGCTGCTTAGGAGAATTTCTGACCGAATTCATACAACTCAAAAAAAAGTTGACCTCGGGTTCAAGCAGCGGAATACGCTAGAAGACGGTAGGTATAGACCAAAAAGGACGACAGAACAAAATTCTTTTGAGATGGAGAATTTAGAGTGAGTAACTGAGTAACAGCATGATACCTACTACGAGGTGAAAGTACGTTGGTAGAATTTGGTTTCAATGAAAGCGCCGTGCGGTGCATACATAATGCGTATACCTCTGTCGTATCTTCTACTTTTTACTCTGTGCAAATATTCGTAGGTCTATAGTAAGTTCTTATTTCCGCAAAGTAAGAAAGTTATTATAGGCACATTATGGTATTGTACGAAAAATTGAATGTGACATTCGTCGTAATATAATAATGAATCAATCGGCACCTTGGATTGATTCATTACAATCAGCCCAGCAGTTTAGGCGCTTCGGTGAAATATACCCACAAATACGAACAAACATACACACACACAGACACACACATACATACATACATACACAGAGTGCTAAAATCATAACCCTTCTAGGCGCTTTACCTTAGTCGGGTAAATAATGGGGTGAATACCTCCAGGTCCATAGCACACGACATTATCGTTCACAATAAGCGCCGTGAGCTGCGGAACGGGCGACACTACGGGGAAATTGACGCGGTACTGCAGCGGCACTCCGCGGTTGAAGTCCTGCAGGAGGTGTAGCTCTGACCCAACAGGGACGATGCTACCCGCATATGTCTGAAAAAAATAAATATTGCACTGAGTAATTGATCTGATTTCCTCTTCTGTTTATAGATTGAAGGGTTGGCTCATTATTGCCAAAAAATATGCCTGGCTGTTCAGTGCGGAATCGCAGCGGTAGGTACTCTTGGCCCCATTACACGCGGGTATGATTTGTAAGTACAGTTAAATAACTGTAAGGAATAAAAGTGGTTACTATACCTACCTGCAGTGCACTAGTGCCCTTAATGATTAAAACTGAAACTTTATTAGAGGAAGGGCCGTTGATTTTTATTTTAAAAGAAAGAATAAAACAACATTTAAATCATTGAAGCGTTTCTTTATTACTCATTACAATGTTTCTTTATTATTCATTTACAATGTAACATAGTCTAATATAATAGACTAATAAGACTGAGCTAGTCTAATATATTATTAGACTAGCACTAAGTTACATTGTAAACGAATGCACCTAAATAATAAAGAAACGCTTCAATGTTTTAAATGTTGTTTTATTCCTTCTTAAAAAAAATCAACGCCTTTCCTTTACCTAAAGTTACAGTTTTTTTTTTTTGAAAAATCATTAAGGGCACTAGTACACCGCAGGTAGGTATAGTAATCACTTTTATTCCTCTTTTAATATTGATACTTCCATTACGAATAAGTGAAATACCTGTTCCTTTACAAGTTTACAGTATGGTAATTTCATGGGATTTTTTGATAGGTGACAAACATGACCTTAATGATGTATGTGCTTGTAGAGGTAATAAAGGTATTTAAGGTGTATTGTACAAGTTATAATGAGGTAAGAAAATCAAGACCTCAATAGCCTTTTATATAGCCCCAACCGTTAGTCATTATTTACAGTAAAGTTCATCGTGCTAATTTATAAATGCTTTGTCAGGATTTGTTCAGTAGGAAAGTTTAAAAGGAACCGGTTTTTCCGAGATAAAAAGTAGGTTTATGTTACTCTACAATCCAGCTCCTCCACTGATATTGATGCAAATCACTTGATCCGTGCTCCATGGCTGATGCGTGATTGAAGAACGAACATACTTTCACATTAATAGTATTACCTATGTTTAATCAATAAGGAGAGTAAGGATTAGTATCCTTACTCTACAGACAGCTATGCTATTCGCATTTAATATTTAATCGTAATTTTGTTTGGCACAAGCATTACCTAAAATGCGGCCTGACCAGACATCTCAAAATTGGTTTCGCCGCGGATTGGCATCGTTCGGCCAACACGGGTGCTTTTTAGGCTGCAGTCCAGTCAGACTATAAAAACGTTACCATTGCATGCCGTTTGGAAATTTTCGGAGATGAAAACATACCGTGCGATCGGTGTCCGAACCGAGCGAAAGCGAGCGAAAGCTAGCGACGTCATTTACGCCCTTATACTCGTAATATGAAATATCGTAGACATAAAGCTTTTCGGAACGGAGCAAGCCGATTCCACTTCGATAAATGTGGGGAGACCTTACATTTGAAAAAATTAATTAAACTACGTCTATCAACACGCTTTTTACCCAACTGCGGCCCGCAAAGGAGGGTACAGTGTTTATATCAGCCTATGTATGTATGTATGTGGCGCTCTGGAGACCAAACGCGTGGACCGATTTTGATGATTCTTACGTCAATCGATTTGTGATAAACTTGGGAGTGTCACTAAAGACATGACAGTAAACAAAATTCAATATGGCGACCACCAGACGCTATATTGTGAAAAAGAAAAAAATTAAAGTCGACGAACTCTGTTAAGTGGGGTATCATTGATTAGGTACTTGACAATCATTGTTAGGTTTCTTTGATCATATTTCATTTTAAATGACCATTTGCGATCTATGCTTTAATTGCTTTTTTAAGCATGCGACAATAATAACTAAGTTTTTCAGATCGAGGGACGTTGTCTGATTTAAGATTTTTCTCAGTAGCTATTTAGCTAATAATAATCTCTTATGACCATATTCGCACGCTTACGTAACTTAAAAAATTACGAATGCGAAAACATCTACTTGACGGTTATTAATCACGAATCGTTAATTACGGATGTACCCATGCGTAAATTAGCCATCTCGTTTAACGGAAGGGGCCAGTCCGCTACAGGAAAATATTAAACATAATATTATATATCTATCGTAGGTGTGTTAAACTTGTTTAAGACCACTGTTTACTGTGTTGACTTGAATACTGATGGCAGAGATATATTATAAAGGTTTTTGTGATACAACAAAATACCTCGACGGCCTACGACGTACCCCGAGTGGTACGAGTATTTTTAACCAACTTCAAAAAAGGAGGAGGTTCTCAATTCGTCGGCATCTTTTTTATTTTTATTTTTGAGAGGTCATCTAACTAGCCTACCATTTAGATGAACTTTACTAGCTCTTGTCCGCAACTTCATCCGGGCTGAAGTGCATTTTTAAAATCCCATTTATGTACATCTCTACATATTTCTGGGACGAAAAGTATCCTACAATATAGGAATATATTAAATAATCCTTTCTCGGGACGGGAACTATCTTCTTATTGTGGTTCAGGAGTGAAAAGACGGAGAGAGGTATTTTCGCATTTATAAAATGCCATTAACATATACCTATATGTTAATATCGAAAGATCGAAGTTAATTAGTTTTTTGGTTGTTCTATTTATCTATTTTATATCTATCTTCATTTAGGCATTCATTTCTATTCATTCTTCTTCATTGATTTTATCTGTCTTATATGCACCTAAAGGATACTTATAAAACTTTGAATTTTTGTATGTATAAGTGTGCCTAATGGTTTTAGATTAATTAAATCCTGACTAGTCATCCTCTAGGCTCTAGGCTTGAGTCATCAAAGTCATAGTGGTGACGCTACTTTTTTAAAGGAAAATTAAAATGGGACTTTCCCATTTGGAATCCAATTGGAAAAAATATTTTTTACATTACATAAAATTTTAATACAACAAAAAGTAGAAAATCTCTAAATAATAAAGTCGTTACATGCGCGTCTGTCTGTTTTTCCGAATTATGCAAAAGATCTTTGATAGATAAATAATATACAATACACTCATTTGAGAATTATAATTATGAAATCTATATATCTATATGTGTAATAAATAGTTAGAAACAGAACATGCATATTTATTGCCGCTTTATGATTAAAAAAAAAATTTAAAAATTAAAGAGGGAGAGAGAAGAATGGTACGGAACTCTTCGTGTGCGGGTTTGATTCGCACTTGGCCGGTTTTTTTATACATAGTTAGTTTCCTTTATTCATAGGCTACGTCTTTCGTTTAGGAAATTCAATAGGCACAATAAATTGTCAACAAGTATATTATTATTTGAAGCGCTTTGCTTTATTTAAATTAAATAAATATTCGACATTTTTTCAATTTTTTTTTTAATTTGAATTTAGAGATACTTTATTGAAACCGGTTGTAATCTTATAGCACATAAGAGTAAGGCTGAGATCTATAGACTGTACTCTCACTCTCTTCAGACTCAAGTCAGAGTTAAAACGAGACAGATTTATGTCAGGGCTTATTTTGTATCTCGTTTTGACTTTAACTTAAGTATGAGCTGAGTCAGAGCAGGCTCTATAGATCTCCGCATGAGTATTTACCACAAAGAAATCCCCGCAAAGTGCGTACGGGTTTTACCCGGATTGATTCTAGAGAAAGTTGAAAATGTTTATTCACGCATGTTAACGCTAGCCGGTATAGTTTGCACAAATTGCACACACAAACAAAAACAAAAAAAACTCATTATTTTCATATTGTGGAAATGTCCTCTGTATAGGGTGCTTAGTAGTTTGTTTGTTTATTGGTTTGTTCTTGTCCTTGAATCACGTAGCAACGGAACAACGAACCGCGACGTGATTTTTTGCATGGGTAAGGTGAAGGACTTGGAGAATTACATGGGCCATATTGGGCTACATTATATCAGCAGGGTTAGCATCGGCAGGAGACAAAACATTTATTCCCCTATTTTATCCACTGACAAGAGATAAATTTTTCTTGCTTTAGCATAGGGAGAAGAAAATTTTATTTTACATAGCAAAAGGGGAAAGGAGAAGTAGGTAGGTATATCCGTATTTGATATTACACTATGGAATAGATAGATACCTATTATTTCCACCACTGTAGTCTGTACCCATGCTCGATTACATTTTGTAGGTTATTTAAAAAGTTTTCATTAAAAGTAGGTAACAATTTTGTCAAGGATTTGAAAAAGGTCAATGATATGATATCGATCTTTCCAGTTTATAATACACATACATACTTTTTATTCTGCTGTGCAATTCTCTAAAAATGATTGCTACAGTGTGACGATTGCAATCGTCTCTGATTGGCCGATACTCATTCGCTATTGGCTAAATTACATTGTTGCAGAAAGACCGCGATAAATTCAGCCAATCACCACAGTTGAGCCTGTAGCGATGATTGATGCAGCTTTTACAGAATCGTATTTTTTATATATTTTTTTTTTGCGATTTTACTCCATAATTGCGTGAAATCTGGCCAGATTATAAAGGACGTGTCGTCGGGTTGGTCCCATTTAAATTTGGTGAAGATCTGACGAATATCTTCGGTGATGGAGGACGAAACTCCTCAATGAATAAGAGCAAATCGCTCGTGATATGTGTAGGCTTTTTACCAGGCATTGTTCATAGCAGCACTTATGCAATCGGAATCTTAATACTTTTTTAAGGAGCAAAACAAAATATGATCCAGTGAATTGGTCCTGTGAAGCTACAATAAAAAGTTTAAAATAGTCCTACTAATATTATAAATGTGAAAGTGTGAATGTTTGTTACTCAATCACGCCGCAACGACTGAACCGATTTGGCTGAAATTTGGCACAGAGATAGATTATAGTCTGGAATAACACTACTTTTTATGCCGAGAAATAAGAGAGTTCCCACGGGAATCAAAAAACCTTAATCCACGCTGGCATCAACTAGTAATAAATAAAAATCTTTTTGAAAAACCGATTTCAAG
This sequence comes from Hipparchia semele, assembly GCA_933228805.2. Lineage (NCBI taxonomy): Eukaryota > Metazoa > Arthropoda > Insecta > Lepidoptera > Nymphalidae > Hipparchia > Hipparchia semele. The sequence continues at coordinate 3,789,709 of OW121719.1, forward strand.
CACCACTCAAAAGTATAGAATAATTTTAAGTTGTACACGTATGTTGAAGAATTTTATTATTCAGAATCAGGCTTTTGTAGAAACCAAATGAAAATCTCTTAAGTGCTCTTAAGAAAAGGTAGGTACTTACCTTGTTTTTGAATTTTACGCGCACTTACAGTCAATGGTGATTAATATTTGAATTAAAAAACTGTTTAAAAGCCACCCTCGCGAAACTGCGACGAATATTTTGTACTTAACTAGTAGTCTAGTAGTACTTAACTCATGTTTAGTAAATGTTACAATGGTATAGTGGACTTTTATGTATAACAATGGAATATAAGTTGATGGTAAGTATATTAATATCCTTCGATAGGACGAAGCCTTTCTCCCGTAATAGTCTAGGTTATTGAACTTCATTTTACAATCTTGATCCACTAAGTACTTGCAATACCTGTCTTGAGATGACTAGATGCATGCAGGTAGGTATAGGCTAAGGGTAAATATGTGCTATTTGAGAAACGGCGGGGAATCACTCGAGCTGATTTATTGTAAACTAGCTGATGCCTTCGAGTTTGTTCGCGAGGTTTAAGGTTTTTAATTCCCATTTAAATTTGGTGAAGACTGATTCTCTTATTTTCCGGGATAAAAAGTCTTTTGTTATTCCAGACTATAAACTATCTCTGTGCCAAATCGGATGTGGATCGGGACGTGGTTTTTTGTAGGTTACATTTTACAGGCTACATTTTAAGCATCAGCTAGTAGCTTAAGTATGGATCTTTAAGAGGCCAGCGGAGGATGAATTGCCCATACAAGCGTAATACCAAAATAATTTTTAATTGGAGAATATTTCCATTATAATAGGATTCAAATAGTATTTATCTAGGGACCTGGATAATATTGTATGCAATACGGAATTTGCTTATATTTCATTTTCATGATAGAAATATTCTCCAATTACAAATTATTTTTGTATTACGTTTGTATGGACAATTCATCCTTCGCTGGCCTCTTAAGAAAAAATAAACACGTAAGTATAGCATATCTATTATTATCTATTCTAAAATAAAAATATACCTACTCTAAAATCGGTGATCCAGCCTCTCAAAATGTAGAAAAAAGAACCACTAAACAGCTTATTTTATTCCATACACTAAATTATGATGTCATATAGCTACATAGTAGGTATATTTGTTTTTGTGAATTTTATATTTTGGGTGAATCATTATAATTTTTTCATAGTTTTGTAATTAATAGGTTACTTACCTATGTTTATTACCTAGGTTTTTTCTTTGTTTTCAAAAGAGATTCACTTCCAAATTAAATACAAAATGTGGTTAACGGTAACAAATGTTAAAACGTATTTTGTGAATTTTAATATCGCTTTGATGATCCAATTTAATTGGTAGATGACAACTAGCGACATAGGTGGAAGGTATAATCATAATAATTTTCAAATTTGCATTCCGAACCGGTGGTAGAGTCATGACGTGTCATAAGAGCTACAAGTTGGCCTACATTAAATAAATAATTTTGAATTTGAATTTGAAAGAAACCGAGATTTATGAGGCTGACTGGTTGAAATACCAGTACTACCGTAATATTATCTTTCGACCACAAGATTTAACTTGCTAAAGTTCGCAACAATACGCCAATATGGCAGATGCCCGCATTTTCACAACATACATAATCAACATAACAGTACTCTTTTATAAAAAAATTTTGACAGCACTTGATTACGATCTCATTAGGCACTTGAAAAACCGGCCAAGTGCGAGACGGATCCGCACATGAAAGGCTCCGTACCATCGCACAAGATTTAATATCAGCTATTATTAAGATCGTGCAAAAACGAAAGTTTAATTTCTCTTTAATTTTTAACTTTATTTTTCTTATTATTCGTTATAATAGCGGCAATATAAATATACATTCAGTGAAGTATCTACCTATTACGGCTCATGAGATATGTACAGCTTTCTGACAGATGCGGACAGTCGGACGAACAGTAGAGGCTCAGTATTAGGGTCCCGTTGGCACCTTTTTGGTACGGAACTCAAAAAATGAGTAAGCAGTTTAAGAAGAACCTAAACCGGTAAAAGTCAAAGTACCTACCTACGAGTACAGTTTTGACGACCTCCCTGTTACAGGGATGATGTGCACCGAGCTTTTAGATTTTTTTTGTTCGATGACAAATTAGCCCTTGACTGCGATCTTACCTGATGGTAGGTGACGATGCAGTCTACGATAGTATCGGATTAATTTGGAAGGGGTATATTGCAGTGTAAATTAGACCCATTTACGTCGTAGCAAATGCTTATTTTTTAATCACGCTATAATGTAGGTAATTACTCTACTCCTTATAATATGATATATGTTAATATGAATTAATGATATTTTACAATTTAGAATACAAATGAGTCGTAGGAGCATGGATCTCCTGTCAGAAAGACAAGAAAGTTTATAAGTTATAAGGGGTATCGTTGTTAAATACTAGGGATTTAAAAAAATATAACTTATAACTATTTTACTACATATTTAAATTTTCGTAGAGCAGAGAACCTCAGTAGAGTTACTTACTTACTGAGTTTCTAATTTTTTACGCATACAACTATATAATGATTAATGAATTATAAATAAAGTTAATAATAATTATTCATCGGGTATACCATAAAATTAAATAGCTTTATGGTATTTTATAAATTTAATCGTCTTCATATACAAAGACACGCGATCTAAACAAGTAGGTACTTACCTACTTAAATAGGTTCTTATAGAATTATCCAATCATCAGGTAAAACTAATTACGTATAAAATTACAGTGAGAGAAGGTAAGTCGACAAGTAGGTACTTAAATGAAGGTAAATCTTTGGTTAACTACTTACTTACTTACAAAGAAAAACAAATAATTTTATCCTTTTTAACCGACTTTCAAAAAAGGCGTGTTCTCAATTCGTCTGAATCTTTTTTTTTTTTATGTATGTTCCCCAATTACTCGAAGACGCCTGGAGCCCTGGACCCAAACTTTTCCAAACTTGACTTTTCCAAATTTGGAAAAAAACTTTTTTGTTTGAAAGGGAGGTACTTTCCAGGTGGTCCCATTGTCATCAGCAGCGCTATTCAGTAAAATACAAACTCACTTCGAAAGCAAACTCACTTCGTCAATCACGGAATAGTATATAAAGACTAGAACAGTTATGACACTCGTCCTAATACAAAATAAGAGCGAATGCCTATTCATTCTCAATCATCTTGTTCTGTGTTATCAATTTGACATAATTGACGAGTGAATTCGCTTTCGAAGTGAGTTTTATTTTAGTGAATAGCCCTACTGGTCAGGATCTGATAATGGGATCCTGATGAAATCGAGGGAACTCTTCAAATGTTATAGGCACAATTGATATAGGTACTCGCGCTTTGTAGTGGCGTTTGAAGTTGGTTTTGTAAAAAGAATTTTTACGTTTTAAATATTACTAGATTATGCCTGCGACTTCGTTCACGTGGACTGAGGTTTTTTGGAGTCCCGCGGGAATTCTCTTATTTTCCGGAAAAAAGTAGCCTATGTGCTATTCCAGTCTTTAATCTATCTATGTGCCCATCCAAATCGGTTCAGGCGTTGCGGCGTGATTGAGTAACAAACATACATCCAAACTGTCGCATTTATAATATTATTAGGATTTACTTCGACACACACAACGAATTACAGAGCTAAATTAAGAGAAGTATGAAAAAAACCCGTAGCTTCGTATGCTTAGCTGAGTTAGCTTACCTAGTCCACGAAGAAAATCACGCTGCATTGGTAGCATGGGCAGGAGATAAAAGTTTTATCCCCCGATTTTATCCACTGACAGGGGATAAAATTATCTATTCCCTATGCTAAAGCATGGCGACAGAGGAGAAGGCGATGTATATTTCTATAAGTATATCCACTGAGTGTTATTTCCACCGCTGTGCCCATGCTCGACGGGATAAAGCTAAGCGAGGGGATAAACGTTTTATCCTTTTCCCGGGGATAAAATTTCTCCCGCCCATGCTACCAGGGCTGGTCTACGCAGATAAGTATGTGTTATATGTAATCGTATTATGTTTCTACAGATAATATTTAGTAGGTACCTATACTATAAATAGATACCCACCTAAGTTAAAACAAAAAACAAATTAAAGTTAATTGTACTTACAGATTGTAATCTAGTTGCTATAGTAAAGTTAGCTTTGACCAACAAAGTAGAGACAGAACCAAACGGCTGCAATTTTATCACCCCATGTACACCATTCCCATCACTTCTATAGTCAAAATAATCAGGGCATGGCGATTGCAAATACTGGCCACACACATTCAAAAATCCTATTGACACAAAAGTAAAGAATGCACGATACATTTTCACTTATTTCCGTAACATAATACGTCACATTATCCGTATACTTGATCAGCACTAACACGTGCACTTTAGTCTCTGATCCAAGATATACTAAAATACGGCATTTACATCAAGATTCAAGACTCGCGTGATACGACACAAGCCTTACAACGAGACTTCGGTACTAAAGCTTAGCATTCACGGTCAAGCCTTGTGACGGAAATCCAATATAAACATTAATTGGACGTCAATAATAAAAAGAAGGCCCCCCCCACGGCTTCACTCTAAAAAAAATCCTTAATCGTAATAAATACAAAAATGCACACATACACACATTCCCGAGGCAGGCTACAGTGTGATGGCTCAGCGCATATGACATTTCGCACGAGCACGAATGCAGTATTAGCTGAGAGGAGCTGTTCATTATGGCGAGCACAGAAAATCCGTGGGTTCTAATCGCTTCAAAATTTAAATTGAAGACTTTACCCTCATTGCCGTTGTAAAATATCATGCTGTTATAATGTTATTGATTGATCGTGAATGCCCACCTTAAGTTGTAGACGTTTTGATACAAAAAGCTACGTTACGGCTTTTTAATAACACGGTGAACTTGTTGGTGCTAAAGTTTACGAAGTCGACATAGAACAAGGAAAATGTAATAAATTACTGTACTTAATCTCGTTTTTAATAAAAAATAAACGACCAAATGCGTATCAAGTCACACGCAGTGTAGGGTTCCGTAGTTGCCTGTCACTATTTGCATAATTTAAAAGCCAGTAGTACCTACATACATAATATATATATATATATTTTTAACATATTATTTTTATATTTTACAACAAAAAATTATAATGCGCCTAGATTAAAATTAACGGCAAAAGCTTCATTGGAAACAAAATACCTACATGAAAGTGACGTTTGTTTTGCCGATCATTTTGTGAAGATCTTTCCAAGAAAGCTGGTAGATAGATTCTGCCCGTTCGCATCAAGTCTATCTCGTAATACCACAGTCCAAATGCAGTCTAATGACCAAGGTCCATTGGAATATTCACGGAATATCGATATGTACTCCCAAATCCCAATCAAACATGGAAGCAATGAAACAGCCATTGGACCGCATCGTGTGGAAATTCCTACATATCAGTCTATTCAAAGTACTCTGTGTTCCTACAAGAAAAGACTCATAGCAGTCTCATACGTCTTACTTATAGTATACGTAAATCGAATAACGAAATCTACGACGACGCAGTCCTACATGAGTATAATCATTGGTGGGTATAAGTAGGTATCACTTATATTTTATTAATTAATAAGTTCCTATAGTCTGAGCGTTTCTGCATCGATGGTGAAACTTCAGACTAAAAATTGAAAACGCGCTTTAAAATTCGAAACATAAGCCGGTTGGCGCGCTCGGCGAAAAAGGTAAATTATACGAGTTTACACTCCGTTTTACATAACTGCAAAGAAATTATCTTTAGTTAAATTGTCATAATAGGCACTCAAAATAATTTAATTTGAATTAGTTTTTCATATGGGGGAACAACTTGGCAAAAATGACATACCTATGTAATTATTGACATTAGTATATTTTCTAACAAGCCACTTCTATTCTAAAGTTACCCACTTGCTCATTTTATTTTTAAATTCCTTGCAACATTATTCATGACAATTTCTTGACAATTGACAATTTCATAATGGACGTTTTCGCTTGAGATTTTTTTTTCGGCGCTTCTAATGAAAGTATCAATAAAATGTTCATGTAAGCCTAAGTTTTCCTTAATTGTCCTGAAATAGAAAATGGTAACGATTGTTGACGATTTAGACTCATTATCATTGCAAGAGCCAGTTTTCAAGGATGTCAAGTACTACCTGTCTGGCGATGTCTCGGAAAGGGTTTGTTTTTGACGTGTATTCTTGTTTTTATTTTTATTTACGCGTCGAATTGTAGTATAACTGGTCCTTCGTTTTATTGTATTTGCAGATTATGCAGTTGCTTCAGTCAGGGGGAGCGGAAAACACTAAATATTTCTCAGATTATGTCACGCATCTAATTTGTGGACATAATGCCGCTGATACGGACCTCGATGATGCCCAGGACATTTACCAGATTCCTGCAGTAACGGAGAACTGGGTCCTCGCGTGCGTCCGCCTCAAGAAGCTTGCCAACCCCAAGCCTTACTTCCCCAACAAGAACAAGATATTCTCAAATGTTACCGCGTGCGTTTGTAGAGTGAGTCCCGCTGACGCCAAAGCGTTGTTCGCGCTTCTTACATATCATGGTGGAAAAGTGAAGTTGACCTTGGACACAACTTGCACTCACTTAATTTGTGGTTCTGCCTCTGGTAAGAAATATAGTGCTGCATTATCTTATCCTAAAGTAAAAACTGTAACTCCTGATTGGGTGCTAGAGAGTATATTGGCAAGAATACAGGCTGTTACTGAAGTGTTCCACCCAAAGCTGCTAGTAGTTCCACAGCCACCACCCAAGCCAATGGATCGGATCAGTGCTATCACAGGATTTGATTTTGAGGAAGGTATTGCTAAGAACGAGGTACCCACACAAAATATGGCAGAGAACAAAGATGAGACACAAGCACTGCTAGACAAATTAAAGCAGAGGATGCCATGGAACCATCCCCCATCTTCTGCAAATTCATCAGCAGCAGTAACATCTAGTGTTAATTCTATGGGCTACAGTAATGCAATGTCCACTTCCAGTATTATGAGCAAATCTATACCTCAGGGTATTGTTACTCAGAATTTACAAATACAGGGCAGCCAGGCCAACACACAATTTATTCAAAAGCTCGGGCAAAGCTCTATAGTGTCTCAGGCAGGGATGAATGTTCAAAATCAGCAAGTTAACTTGCAACAGCAAACTTATAGCCAGCAGAGTCAGCAGCCTCAGCAGCAACAACCGCATGGACTGTCTGCTATACAAATACAACAACAGAAGTTGTTGCAACAACATCAAATGAATCAGAGAATGCAAATGCTACAACAAAAGATTAACAATCAGCAAAACCAGCAAGGGTTTACTCAACCCAATGTGTCTGCAGCCCAAATCACTCAAAACATAATACAACAACACATACAGAATAATCAACATCATAACTTACAACAGTCTCAAAATATCAGTCAGAGTCCTACTACATCAATGAGCTCAGCGCAGCAGCAAATTGAGAATATCAGCCAAATGTTGAGTCAGAGTGCAAATAATTTACAGCAGGCACAAATGAGCCAGCAGAACATGGTGATGAAGCAGGGCCTAACACTAAGCCAGCAGAGTGCAGTTCAGAATATTGCACAGCAACTAGCACAGTCCACTCAGAACCTTCAAAATAGTCTGCAGAATGCTAAACTCAATCAGAACTTAGGTCAAGCACAGGTGCTAAGTCAACAACAGCTTATAAATTCTGGGCAGCAAATGTCTTCTCAACAAGGCTTACAACAGCAAAATGTTCAGTCGCTGAGTAATCAACGGCAAAATATCAATATGAGTGTCATAAACCAGCAGGGTTTAGTGACATCATCACAGGCTCAAAGTGGGCAGGGTCAACTGGGTCAACTAGTGGGTACTTCACAGCAGTCCGTCATCGGGCAACAGATTCAGACAGTGCAGCAAACTATACAAAGCCAACAGGGTAACCCTGTGCCAGTACAGGGCACTTGGAGACAGCAGAACATTCAAATGGTGCAAAATGTACAAGGGCAGCATCAAATTATTAGAAGCCCTCTAGTTCAGTCGCGCAACCCGCAGAACCAAGTAATATTGCAGCAGCAAATAATGCAGACCCAGCAGCAACAACTAATTAACAACCAACAACCTCAGCTCAGTCCGCAGCACACTATTCAACAACCTCAACAAATACTGCAGCAAACAATTGGCAACCAAGGCCAAACAATAAGCCAGACTCATCATCAAATATTGGTCCAAAAGCAACAGCTCCTTAATAGCAGTGGACAACAACAGATTGTGCAACCTCAGCAAGTTCTAATCAACCAGCACACAGGCCAGCAACAAATATTGGTGCATGGGAACCAGCAGGTGACATTGCAGGGCGGACAGCAAATTGTGTCTCAAAGCCAGATTGTACATCAGGGTGGTCAGATTGTAAACCAAGGAGGCCAACAGATTATTACCCAGGGTGGGCAACAAGTTTTATCCCAGGGTGGCCAACATGTGATTGCTCAACAGGGCCAGCAGCATCAAGTAGTAATAGCTCAGTCTTCTCAACAGATAGTTCAATCTGGCCAGCAACTGATTGGCCAAAGCGTTGGACAAACACAGCAAGTGTTGACCCAAGTACCTCAGTCCCCGCAGCCTGGCTCTCAGTTGACTGGGGGAGGTATTCAGCAAATAATTACACACAGTGGAGGTCAGCAGATAGTGTCTCCGGGAGGACAACAGATAGTACAAGGAGGCCAGAATGTGTCATGGCAGCAGCAGCAATACTTGCAGCAAAGACAACAAATTGGACAGCCTGGTGCCGTTGGACCAAGGGTAAGAATTTAAGACCAGCTTCTTAAAATTTCTATAATGCTATAAACTCCTCTATTATTTTCTGTCCACAGAACATCAATAATGATCATTTCAAACTTTGTGGTATTTTAATAGCATAAAATTACTTTTAGGAATTTTAATTTATATATATATATCCCTTTAGAATATGATGGGTTGATGATAATAATGATGACTATGTAATATTAATTATGTAGTATTGACAACATTCATGGTGTTGGAAGTCATCAAACAAATGCAGTACATAATATTGTAAATTAAGAATGTGTTGTACCACCTGAACAAATGTTTAAATGTCAACAACTCCATCAACAAAAACATGATTACACATATGAATGTAACAGTTGCACAATGCATATGTAGTGATCCTTAAAATTAGTGCAACATTCTCTATGTTCAAGACAGTTGTACCTACAGTTGTACCCAGTCTATTCTTGGTTTTTATACAACGTGTATTGAAACTCCGAAATAATACTGAAGGATGTGCTCACGAAACTGAACAACTTTCCCCAAGGAACATAGGTTGAAATGTGAAAAAAAATGTGGACCCCCCATACAAAATTGACTATCAGCTCATTATTTACTATGGGAGGCAAAAATTTTTTTTTCATATTTCTACCTATGTTCCTTGGGGAAAGTTGTTCAGTTTCATGAGCACATTCACCTCCTTCAGTATCATTTCGGAGTTTCAATACATGTTGTATATGACTATGCAATATGCAGTAATGTGATGCATAGTTTGGTCGCATCGTCCATAATATCTGGAGGCTTATACATGTCGCTTGGATCACCCGTGTACCATTTGGCGTTGCAGGTGTCGTGGACGGCGGGCGGCGGGGGCCGGCAGCTGATCCACCTGGACGCGGAGACGCACGCGCAGCTGCAGCAGATGGACCCCAAACAGCGCGCCATGTTCGTGGCGCAGCTGCAGAAGCGGAGGCAATTATCTATGCAGAGAGCCGCTGCAATCGCTCAGCAGGTATGATTAAGATACAGTAGATGGACCAATAGGATATTTGTCTGTTATCCTCGCTAATATTATAAATGCGAAAGTGTGTTTATTTGTTGGTTTGTCCTTCAATCACGCCGTAACAAAGCAACGGATTGACCTGATTTTTTGTATGGGTGTAGTTAAGGACTGGGAGAGTGACAAAGGCTAATTTTTATCCCGGAAAATCAAAGAGTCCCCGCAGGATTTTTAAAAATTGAATCCACACAAGTGAAACTGTAGGCATCAGCAAATTTTTTTATGTATTTAAAATGAAGTTTTTAGATATTATAACACAACCACATTTTTCTTTTTTTAATATCTTAACCTGTCTCGAAAATAGCCCAAATCGCCCAACGTTTAAAGGTGCAGACTCGAAACTGAAACAGGTGGGGTTTGAACCTGCGACTTTTGAGTTTTCAGTCCGCAAGTTAAATCGTTGGGCTATTGAGGTTTGAAGTCTTGGTATTTAATGTGTGCATTGTTGTCTGTTCCAGCAACAGGGTGTAGTGACGGGATCGCCGGGCGCGCCGTCCCCAGCACCACAAAGTGTAACTTTCATTCGAAGTCAGTTACCACCGGGTCTGTCTCAGCAGCAACAGGTACTTTTTGTCTGCTTGTGTATACAAGCGGTTCACGATTCATTTTGTTAAATTTTTTTTGGAGAACATTAGCGAGAATAAACTGCCAAATGCATGTCAGGCCACGCGCAGTGGAGGGTTCCGTAGTTGCCTGGCACTTATGCGTACTTAAAAGGGTGTACAAATGTAATTTTTCATCTTAATTTTTTTTCCATTTTAAAATAATATCACAAAGTATTAATGATATATAGATATAAATGATAATACGGAATCTTACTATGGGGTAAGGCAGCCGATATTGGAAAAATTTTTGTTTTGCAGAAGAGGGCAATCCGCGCAATCTATAATTTGAGGCCGCGGGATTCCCTTCGAGAAAGATTTAAAGAGATAGGCATTCTTACAGTAGCTTCGCAATATATTTATAACAACATAATGTTTGTCAGACAAAACATTTTGAGTTACAAAAAAAAGAGTGATTTGTCCGATAGACCAAGTAGAAATCCAAATAGGCTCATGTTTCCTGGGCTGCGCCTCAAGAGGGTCCAAAAGACATTTGTGAGAATGGGCGTGACGTTTTACAATAAAATTCCACAGTCAATCTTAGACTTGCCTCTACACAAGTTTAAGAAATCAATTAAATCTGCTCTCATGAAAAAAGCATATTATACAATTGAAGACTATGTAAATGATAAAAAAGCGTGGATATAATTCGCTCCAGTGATTCATAAGGCAGTAATAACTATCCTGTGTAACATGATTTTATTGTATTCTGTTCCACGGTGTTTCCACTTTATTTGTCTCAGTCATGTCTTAAAATGAGTAGTTTAATATTAGTATTCAATTCGATGCCTTAACATGGGTAGCCTAAGTATGTCATGCTCTCTTTAAAGTTTCTGTGGTGGTGTCGTGTGGTGCGGGTTGTTACGTTCCCTCAAATATGGTTGAGCGAAGCAATGGCTGGATCATGCGTCATGCTCGTGAACGGGTGCCACCAACGGGAATGGGTCTGCTTTTGCCTGCCTGTGTTAACATGTATTGAATTGTATTTATTTGTATTTGTATTGTATTTATTTTTACTTGTATTGTACTCAGGAAAATTCATCGTGGAAGCACTGAATACATAGCATAGTTTCAATAACAATTGTAAATTTTTATTTTTTTGAAAAGAGCAACCGCCGAGTTTCTTGCTGGCTCTTCTCGGCAGGAAAGGCATTCCGAACCAGTGGTAGATTCATTGACGATTCAAAAGTGCTTGTAAAAGTTTATTTGAATAAAAAATATTTCTATTTCTATTTCAAAAATGTGCCTAGTTATAAATTAATAGCAAAAACTCAACGTTGAACTTACCGTATTCTAGCTATGTTGTAACTCTAGTTCTCCTAATTTTCGATTTGATTCTCTATCTTTCCCTCGGTCTAAATAAATATTTTGAACAGGTACAATGGCTACAACAGCAAGGTGCAAGGACAGCCACTATACCGGCGGCCCAGCCGGCTCAAACCCCACAGTCACCGGGTAAGAAAATCCAACTTTCTTAGTACTGTGTCATTAGCATAGGCCATCTTTTGATTTTAATATTTTTCAACAATTCAGACTGTTAGGGGAGGTGAAGAAGGAGTGAAGGCCCGTGGATATAATCATTAGGCCTGTTGTGTATGTTGTTTTAGAGTCTAAGGCTGAAATCTATAGACTGCACTCTTACTCTGCTTAGACTCAAGACGATAGAATAGATAAGAGTTAGATAGAACGGGACAGATTTATGTCAGGTTATTTTATGTCTCGTTTCAACTTTAACTTAAGTTTGAGCTAAATCAGACCACACTTTATAGATCTCAGCATAAGGTTGAAATCTATAGACCACACTCTTACTCTGCTTAGACTCAAGACCTAAAGAAGTACCTAACATGTAAGAATAACATTTATAAAAACAGAAAGTAAATCAGTCGAAAAACTAATAAGTTATGAAATAAGCAATTATTATTATTATTATTATTAAGCTTTATTTATCCTACACACAAAATCTTAACAATTAATCTTTAGGTTTGTAAGCTTGATCTATTCTTTGTGTGTGGTCCCCTATGGGTAAAAGCCTTCTCCATCTTTTGCCATTTTTTTCTATTTTGAAATAAGCAATACCTTGCTGTAACTTGTTTGCTGTAAAACATGATTTTTTTTACTTTTTCCTCATCCATCACCCTTTTTTAACTCATGTATCCACGTAAAATTAATATAAAGTCAGCATAATAATATTAAAGTTCTTAAACATTTAAGAAAGCGTGATGGAAAATTGTTCAAAGCCAAGCATTTTATATGACCCGATGTTTTTCGCTCACATTTTTAGGTACTTATCTGAAAGAAAATTCGAGCAAAATGGATGTGTTTTAGAAGTTTTTGGTATTCAGATTGCGCCCCATACATAGTGATGGCGGTCAGAAATTATAATTTCAATGCGATACCAACCTGGTGTTCTAATCCGACGATGAATATTTCGCAGTCATCGCCGGGCGTTGTTTAGAGTCATAAACTAAGCTTTCCATTCGCGATTTTCTATTAAAATATTTGAAGTTGATTAGATCAAGTTGTTTATATAAGATAAAGGAAAATAATTGTTAAGTTTAAGACATGCCTATCTAAATGAATAATAAAGAATCTAGATGAAACATGCGCCTTTCTGTTAGTGTGATTTGAATAAATATTTTCTCTTTATACTTGAAATTCTAATGGATTCATCTGAACCAGAACGTGAGTAAAAACGAAAATTTGATTAAAATGTGCGATAGGTAGTTTCTAAAAAGGGTGTAGGGTATCGTCGAAATGTTCGTGTATGTTGCTATATTGAGTGCCAATAGTATAGTTTTACCTTAGTTTTGTTTGAGTACTAATAACTGTTTATTATAATATATTTTTATCAGTATATTTTTGTTAAACCTGATCGAAATATACATTATAGTAGATTATATTTTTATTCTTAGTTTCAATTTACAACTGAAATCTTAATTTTGAATTGAAAGAAAGCAGAAATATGAAACAAACTATTCATTTAAGAACTAATTTTGTAATACCTATCGATTTTAGCTGTGGTGGTGGTGCATGTCGCGTAATATTAATTAATTATTTGCATGTTTTATAGAAAGAGCTATAAAATCATTCTTTGTTGTAGACGCGACAGAATACAAAATGGAAAAAACTCATGTCCTTATGATTCTTCTTTGGCTGATTGATTTGTAATTTTTGAAACAATCAGTAAGATATAATACAGATCAATAGTGAGACAACTCAAAAAAGGCCTCTGTTCCTTAAACAAAAAAAAGTCTTTCTGAATCTTTTGCTAGCAAAGTTATAAAGCTCAATTTTATTTTATTATTTATCAATATTATTTTAAAATTGAGTTCCATAACTTTGCTAAAAAAAATGCAGAAAGACTTTTTTCGTTTAGGGAACAGAGGCCTTTTTTGAGTTGTCTCACTATTGTTCTGGGTGTGCGTTATATCACATCACACTAATATTATAAAACCGAAAGTTTGTATGTGTGTGTGTGTGTGTGTGTGTGTGTGTGTGTGTGTATGTTTGTTACTCTTTCACGCAAAAACTACTGGACCGATTTGGCTGAAATTTAAAATGGAGATAGATTATACCTTGGATTAAAACATAGGCTACTTTTTATCCCGGAAAATCAAAGAGTTCCCGTGGGATTTTAAAAACTAAATTCACGCGGACGAAGTCGCGGGCATCATCTAGTAAGTCAATAAGACTTAAGTTTCACAAATCCGTAGTTCGGTTATAGCTTTTAAATGTCGTGTACGTGTTTGAGGGTGATGAATAAACTTTGCCAAATCCTGCTGTAACAAAAATTATACGTGTAGACAAAACAATCTTACAATAATGGGTTAACCAATCCCTCAGGTGGGGCCGTAACGGGGACCGTTGGTGCGGTGGGTGCTGCAGCGGTGGGCGGGAGCGTGGAGACTCCCCTGCAGCAGTTACAGCGGCAGCAGCAGTACCAGCGCTTGCAGCAGCTGCAGGCGCAGCGCGACCACGCCGCGCATCACCACGCAGCCGCCAAACAGGTACGGTCGACGTCATCAAAGTTAACGGTTTTGACGAACTCCCCGGCGCTGTGGTGAGAGGTCTCGGGTTCGATTCGGGAATTTATAATTTCTTAATTGTCTGGTCTGGTTTGTTGGGAGGGTTTGGCCGTGGCTTACCGTTAAAGACATGCCGTCAAGCAATTTAGCGTTCCGGCACGATGAATTGACGTAACGGCGGGTTGAATGTAAACTATTTTAATATGAAGATGCCTATGATGGATATTGCGATTGTTCAATAATAATAAAATACCGTGTGGAGCAGTCGTTAGGAAAATATCACGCGCAGACCACCTTTTACGTCAGTCGCTGTGAATAGCAGCTACCTTATTGGTTGAGCGCGCTTCCGCCCCACGTCGTGCAGACCATCAGGAGGGTTGCGCTTACAGTGGTTTACCTATAAGGAGTATCACGGTTTGAATAGCTTCCAAAAACATTCCGTCTCGAATGTGCAGGTGGCTCCAGTCACACAACACGTGGTCACTCCATTGCAAGAACAACAGGTTGATGGGTTGTTGACGCCTACCACGCCAGAACAACAACAAGGTATGCTAACTAATTCTGTACTATATACTAGTAATATTATAAATGCGAAACGACTGAACCGATTTGGCACAGACATAGTTAGTCATCTATAAACTAAACTGAATTGGTCCAAAAATATAACATCCTTTTCATAATTCCTGTGGAAAAGGAAAGTACTACTTTAATTTGTTTTATCGAAATTGGGAATCGAACCCGAGACCTCGTCGTCTGCAGCCGTAATTGCTAACCAACGAGGCAGTTGAAACGGGTTTAGCTCGTAAATGTCGTTTATTTTGTGCAGCCGGTGCGGGCGCGCTGCTCGTGAACCCAAAGACGAAGACGGCCCTGGCCAACATGCTGTCCATTCGGCTGCAAGGCGCCGCGCCGCCGCCCGAACACGAACCCTCCGCTGCCGGAACGTTAAGGTATATTTTATTTTGATAACTAAAAAATAACGTTTTTTATATTGCTATACTTCGACCAGTTAGCCGGGACGAGCCTTTACGCAGATTTAGTACTGAATATATTCTGCCACTTTCTGCGGGAGGTGAGGTAATCACGTACAGCCTACGTACAGCACACATTTACTCACTTCCGCACACTTGTAAAAAACTTAATATCTCTATGAACGCACACTAACTCAAAAGCTGTCACACTTACAAGCTGACACGTACGTTTGTACATGTACTTCGGCAGAGGGGAATGCGTGCGCTTGCCAAGTTGCTAAATGGTTGCTAAATGGTGCGCTGGCTAAATGGTCGAATTTGCTATATCACAAACTACAGCACTAAGGAGAATACCGCTTCGATGGATCGATAGAGAATGAACTTAAAGTAACATAAATCGTATTTGGCCAAATGTTGGTCAACGACGTTAACCAACATTTGGCCAAATACGATTTTAAACTTGAGGACGGCAGCTATACGCTGTGCTTGGCGCGTCGCCGGAGCCTTTGTGAGTGAAAGCACTGTCGTATTGTCATACCTACTCCTAGGTGACCGATCAATTCACAAAAAACAAATAACAAAGTGTCATTCCACAAACAACGTTTAGCAAAATAAATGAATCATTTATTGATCATTATAAAACTTCTGGTTCCACAAATAATTCGCTTCACAAAACAAATTACTAGACAAATTGTGATTTCATAAAATAATATTTGACAAACAATTGATTTCTTAATTGTGTTAATTAGTAAAACAACATGTAGCATATTTTTTTTTTGATAAAATGAACTATTCAAGGCTGTGGCGGGAGCTGCGCTTCGCTATAAATTGAATGGGCTACGCCAGAACCAAAATGGCCAACCCCGACTCCACGTAGTCTTGTCTGCCCTACCCCTAGAGTGTTTTTATGAAGCGCGAAGCCAGAAGCTCGCGAAGGAGGTCCTGAATGAAGCGAGCCTACGAGGCCGAGTGGAGCGAAGGGGGGAGGTGGCGAGCGAAGCGAGCCGGCGACCTCCGTAGCGAAACGAAGGTCGTGTAGGCGAAGCTGAATGAAGGGGCGACGGAGCGAGTCTTCTGGCGTAGCCCATTGCATTTCAAAACGGCCCTGTCTTTGATAACAGCTAGCCGCAATACGGCGGATTTATTATTTCACCAAATTGCAAATTTGGTGAAATAATAAATTTTAAAATGATATTTTAACATCCAGCACATTTGCAAAATAAAACATTTTCGAATAGAATATTTGTAAAATGATCTTTTGTAAAATGATTAATTTGTGGAATACGCCGTTTGTGATTTGATTAGCTTGTAAAACGTTTTTTGTGAAATGATCATTTGTTTAACGTTTTTTGTTAATCATTAGTGAACCCTACTCCTAACACAAGTTTTCCGCTTATTTGGAGGGGAAAGGAGAATATTAGTCAAATTCAATTTGGCTGAAATTTAAAAAAAAAAACATTTTTAGACAATCGCACGCCAGACAGCAGTTCGGAAACTAAATTGGTGTTGCAGGCTTATGACAGCGGCGCACGCGGCGGGCGGCGCCGTGCGCGCGTCCACGCGCCTGCTGCTGGGGCCCGCGCACCATCCGCACCAGGTGCCCGCGCCGGTACGGACAATCATATTATACGTGCCTTCATTTATACCCGAGCTTGAGAATGCTAGAAATCTGCAAAACTAATAACAGCTAAAGGTGGCCACAGAAAAGAAAAATGACATGCGAGTCGGAATCATATGGGAAGAGTTCTATACCAAAGTTCCGAAAACACACGTTTCTAGTAGGAATTCTTAATTTTAATCTTTAATCTCCTTTAATCTTGAATTTATTTTCATTATTTGTTGTGAAATCTGTATAATATATTTAAGTAATATATTTTTTTACACACTTCTCTTCTTGCACACCTAAACGTGTTGTCGCACGTCTAAAGGTAGACTGGCGGAAAATGCTTAAGCATTAAGTCCACCTTTTGTACTATTTTTGTACAGTAAAGTGAATAAAAAAAAAATTAAAAAATAAAGTGTTTTCTATTATTTATTTATTTTGAGCAGGCTGGCAGCGCGGGCGTGGTGGGCAACAAGGTGTACGCGGGCGCGGTGCGGGCGGCGCCGCCGCGCGCGCAGTTCTACGGGCACAACCCCAACCTGAAGCTGCCGCCCGACCTGTTCCTGCTGGGATGCGTTTTCCATATTGTAAGGAATACTAATAAGTAATAATATATGTATAACTAAGCGATTAGCAGCACATTTGCCCGCGAACATTTAGGTTTATTTTTTATTTTTTCTTCGATTACTTAAATTTCAAGGGAAAATGGAAGAAATTTCATAGAGAGCTTTTCCTCTGTCCTCTTCTTTAAAATTCCCGAGTTTCTATAGAAACTCGGGAATTTTAAATATAATTCCCTATAATTCAATATATGTTATAACATATATTGAATTATAGGGAATTATAATTAAAAATTAAAATATAATTCAATATATGTTATAACATATATTGAATTAGGCCTCCTCCAAAAAATCTAGTTTTTGAAGCAGATAAAATAATTATGTACGAAGATGGAAAATAAAAGGTCCATTTATTGTATTTAATATCGTATCAGGTGGAGTACCAGCAGTCGGTGGGCGTGGAGCGCGTGGCGCGCTGGGCGGAGGCCATCGTGCGGCGCGGCGGCGAGGTGGAGGCGGGCTACTGCGCGCGCGTCACGCACGTGCTGTGCGAGACGCAGCGCCACGGCGTCGTCATGCAGGCATGCGACATTATTGTTAATGGCCAGTCGCTTTAGCCATATTACAAACGTGATCGCTGACGCTAAAGTGGGACTCCCAATGTTTTTTATCACGCTTCTCTTCTAAACGGATAGGACGTGCGGTAAAAAAACTTTCGGAGCCCCTGCTTTAGCGGGAGTGATCGTAGAAAGAGACGACACGTTTGTAATATGGCTAGGGCGGCTGTGCAGACGCGACGCTGTTAGCATCGGTGATCCGAGATTTAGAGATATTTAGTCGCTGTTCGGAAGCTATATGGCAAATGGATTTTGGTACGGTGAATTGAAAGTCGCTAAAACGCAATCCAATTGTAAAAACGCCGATCGCCGATGTGAAAAGCATCGTGTCGAATGCGTTTGAGTCGCAAAAATGCGATGCCGTTGAAAAATCGATCGCCGCTGCTAAAAACCTCGTGACTGCCCTGGCCCTAACGGTTTAGTTTATTTTTATTTAAACAATAAGTAAACAACCCTGTTGGTCCTTTTACCGTTAATGAAAATCTTATTAAAAAAATAATCAAATAGTGGTCAGTTTTTATACATAGTCAAGATAACTAATGTAATGAATTCATTAAAAAAAAACGTAATGTCTGAATTTACCAAAAAAATCACGAAATCACGTCATATCGCGGGTTATGCCTGTCTGCGAGAAACCACTCATTTATCATTAAAAATAGCATAGAAAAAATAGATTCAGTAGTAAAAAGTAGTAGGCCAGTAATGGGCTAAGATTATAAAGTTGCGTGTGGTGCGGCAGGCGCTGCGCGACGCCAAGCGCTGCGTGACGGCGTACTGGGTGGCGGACACGCTGGAGCGGCGCTGCGTGTCGCCGCCGTGGCACGCGCTGCACCTGCCGGCGCTGCACGCGCGCAGCGAGCGGCCCGCGCAGCACCACCGCGCCGCGCTCTCCGGCTGGCGGCGCGACGAGCGGCGCCGCCTCGCCTGCTGCCTCAGACAGATCGGCGCCAAGGTATACCACACCTACAACCGTTAGGCTATTGCGACTTTTTTTAGTTGAGTTACCGAGAGCAGATCGAGTAATGAAGCTGAAGTGACAACGGGCGGAGTATATAGAACCGATGGCCGAAAATGTGGATTGTGGTCCAAGGATTGGCGACCGCACCACCGCACCGCACTCAGTGTTGATCGACCCCCACTACAGTCTATTTTTCTTTAAATTGTCGTTCGAGTAAACAAACACCTCTTGTTACGAGAATCACATAATTACACATCACTTACACATTTTGAATGGCATGTAATTAAACGAGCTTCTATTTAATACCATTATTGGCTTCTAAATTACTAAGTCAGCTTCAACTAGTGAGCCTCTAAAAAATATAATTTTAGCATCTATATTTATAACTTAGCTTCAAACCGTGAACTCCTAAAATACTTAAATATTAGCATCAAATAATACACCAAATCTTCAACCACATTTTTAATTTTTTTTTTGTGAGAAATACGAAATAAAAAAATGTTTCTAACTAAATAAAAAAACGTTTTTTTTTTTGATAAAATGAAATTAAAAAAATTATTGTTTTTAAATTTAACTCAAGACATTATAACATTTTTGAAAAAAAAAAATCAAATTTTTTTTCAACTTTTTTTTAGTTTTAGGTAGGTTTACGATCCCAACAGAACCTAAGTGCCCGGCCTTCGGCCGGGCACCTGAATATTCATGTATAACCCTAACCTAACCTAACTTTAGTTTAAAGAAAAAATTATACAAAAATAATTGCAATATTAACACACTAACAACAGAACAACAAAAAAAACAAATGCATGTTTTGAATGGCGCTCTCTGATTGGTGCAAATAGCCATAACCAACGAGATCGTGCAAATTACCAGTTGCATCCGTCTCACTCGCACCAACGAGTTCGTGCAAATGGCCAGTCGTATCCATCTCACTTGCACCAAATCGTGCAGTGGCAGTGGACAATAATAAAAATAGTGGCTCTTTATTTGATGCTTTCTTTGGAATATTTTGTGGCCATTGTGAAGAAGCCGAGTTAGTATATTAGAAGCTTCATCATTTTCCCGTTGCAGAGTTATTAAATTAGAAGCTAGGTTTTGATGCCAAAAAATAAATTTTGTTGGTCGACTTATTATATCCCATTTTGAATTAGATATGACTGTCTAGATCTGTTCATTAAAAACACACGTTACGACTATCACCGCAAAATGCTCTTAGTTTACCATTTTAACACATTTATTTTCTCAAAAACAAAATAATATCACAACTTATTTGCACAAATTACGAGAATGTGACAATTCGAAACCCTAGATTGTCTATGAATCGTTGAGATGGGCAAAGGCGAATGAATGATATAAAATGGATTGAATGATCGGTAGTCGGTAGAGGTGGGTAACTTTAGAAATGAATAAAACACTGAATCAGTAAATTAAATGAATATAAAGTTATTAAAAAGTTAATCACCAGTAGACAATTATTGAAAAAGTTAACTTGAATAATTTAAGATGTTTTAATGATTTAAAAAATATATATATTATAATCTTAATCTATTTTTTTTTGTTTTCTTCACTCATTTTGGAAATCTAGACGACATCTTTTACACACTTAAAAATTGACTGTAGTAACCAGGAACGATATACATCCATGACCATCGCAATTAAATGATAATAACCTCCTCCTTTTTGGAAGTCGGTTAAAAATAATTCAGTTGTATGTTTTCCCATCGTTCAATCGTTCATGCGATAACATCCCACCCCTAAAAATTGTCTTTGGTTATCACTCGGCCATTATTGTTTACTCGAATGACAATTTAAAGAAAAATAGACTGTAGGTGGATCATAAGCAGCTCACGGGATGGATGCAGGCACCACAAGACAAGCATGTGGAAATCCATTCAAGAGACCTGTGTCCGGTAGTAGACATAAATCGGTTGCTAAAGATGAATAAATTCTTTCTAACTGAAGAGACAATAATATTTAAAAAAATGGAATATATAATGGAAATAAAAGGTTATGTATTTATTTGCGCAGTTGACACCATACATGAGTCGCGACAACACGGTGCTGATCTGCCGGCGCGCGGAGGGCAACAAGTACCGGCGCGCGCGCGACTGGGGCATCCCCTGCGTCAGCGCCGCCTGGCTCACCGACCTGCTGCTGGGCAACATGACCGCGCTGGCACAGGTACGTCTCATATCGGTAACAATGTCTTTTTTTTCCTAGTCCAATATTGCCTTTGTTTTTAAGCTATTGCATAGCTTCTATCACGGGCCAGCGTGGAGACCGAGTCCAGAAATTCCGTAACGAAAATAACCTGACAC
This sequence comes from Hipparchia semele, assembly GCA_933228805.2. Lineage (NCBI taxonomy): Eukaryota > Metazoa > Arthropoda > Insecta > Lepidoptera > Nymphalidae > Hipparchia > Hipparchia semele. The sequence goes on from OW121719.1 coordinate 3,811,246, forward strand.
GGGACTCCTCTACGGTGAGCCGCTAGATGGCGTTGATAAAAAATGCTATGCAATAGCTTTACCGCCGCAGTCCCCGAGTACCACACGTCTTTTTTTTAAGCTATTGCATAGCTTCTATCGCGGGCCAGCGTGGAGACCGAATCCAGAAATTCCGTAACGAAAATAACCTGACACGGGACTCCTCTACGGTGAGCCGCTAGATGGCGTTGATAAAAAATGCTATGCAATAGCTTTACCGCGGCAGTCCCCGAGTGCCACACGTCTTTTTTTGTTATAGATGTTTACATTATCTTTATATCCACGTGACCCTCCCCGCACAGCCTATTTGCTTCGCGATGGCAGTACCGTTACAACCATAGACAAATTTTTAAATTTTAAAATCTTAACTGTTTTCGATAATTTTTTACATTTCAGTGTTGTTCTTATTTTCAGATCGAAAATGCAAAGTATCAACAGTTCAATTTGCAACATCCCTTCCGCATGGACTACAGCTTGGTCTCGCATCTCATGAGTAAGTAGACAAACGTAAACACAATTTTTTTATAAAGCACAGTCCGTGCCATGCAGATTGTAAAAGATTGTACCGGAGAGAATATTTGCTACATTCTCTACAATAAACCTCAGATACTTTCATTGTTCGCCCCATTGGGTAGTAACCCAAAAAATGTTAACAACAGCCAATCAGAATGTCGGCTAACGTGTTCGGAAAATGGCGTTTAAATCGTCCGTATCTAATGGTAGTTTTAAATAATAATTATATTGTCTATGGAAAATACGTACATCCTTCCTTAGAAACAGCTGAGCGGTTTCCTTTTTTTTTTTTGTGTTAAATATTGTTATTTGTTGTTTTTTCCATTAATAATAATATATGATTGTATCCATGTTGTAATTAGTTAAGAAACTGAAAAAAAAAGACTCGGGTCTTTTCGTGAAAAATTGACTCAGAATCATGGACTTTTTAGCTTTCATTAGCATGCCCCTTACACCGTGTACTTGTTTCCACGTTGCAGACGCATGGAAAATGCCCATCAACATAACGCAGGAGTCGCACGAGCGCGCCAAGCGCAGCGCGGCGGCGGCGGGCGGGCGGCGCGCCAAGCGGCCGCGCCTCGAGCCGCCGCCCGCGCCGCTGCAGCCGCCGCCGCCGCCGCCGCCGCTGCACCTCGCGCCGCGCGTGCTGTTCTCCGCCGTGCCGCCGCACGACCAGACCAGGCTCGCCGCCGTTGTCAGGTACGAGGCCCCACTGTTATATTATAAAAAGCTTTCAGTGCCGTATTCTTTGCTTCCATTTCCAGTGCCAATGGAAAATAATGAAAAGTTGCTAAGACTCACACCTGCAGTTCGTCGTACAATATAGTTCCTAGATTCTTAGTTCAACTGAGTTAGAGAATAACAGGATTGTCTAAAGTTGATTGCTACAGCGTGACGATCGCAATCGCTATTGGGTAAAATGCATTTTGGTATAACACCCTAAATTCAGGTAAAATTGTTGCAATGATTGATGCAGCTTTTCCGCAAAGAGGCAGCTAATATACCTACAGAGGCACAGGATCATAATATTATGAAGAGCCCTTGCAAGAGGCGTCTGTCGGTAGCCATTTCTTAGTTTCAACAAAAACAATTTTGGTATTAAAATAGCTGAAGACAGGCTCCAGAAAATATTTATTTATTTATTTAGGTATACTAACAATAACATATTATACATTCAAAAACAAACATACAAAAACATTGCAACATTGACTGATATGTATATTTATACAATTTATTATATTATTAAGCAATTTTTCACTTATTACAGAAAAGAAAATAATAAAGATGAAGAACCAAAAAAATTATCGCTTACTTTTAAAATGGAATAGAATACATGTTTTGGTAAACAAAATATATACTGGTTTTATGATGTAGATAACTAGATAATATGTTATCGTAGACAGAGAAGGCAATAGACCAAGGTACTGTGTAACCGCGACTGAAATAGAGATAACATGACGTAACGATGACGTCACATGACAAGTTCGAGTTTAATGTTGCCACAATAACTGCACTCCCCTAGTACCCCAAATTAGATGGAAAATTCTTCCCAGGATTTTTAAATAAAACGACAAAACAGATGCTGAACTGTTTTATTTTTTAAATAACATACCTACACATATAAGGTTGTCTGGGAGAGACATACCTATTAGGGTAAGCTTCTATTTTTTACATATATCTTAATATTGTGTGCAATAAAGAATTTATTATTCTTTATTCCACACAATATTAACTTCAACCACCACTTAAAAGTATAAAATAATTTTAGTTTGTACACGTAAGTCGGTTTTTTAAAAATATTTTTTTTATATTAAAGTTTTTTAATGTAGTTTCATAGGACCAATTCACTAGATAATTATTTGCTCCTTAAAAAAAATATTGAAATGCCGAATAGAAATTTAGCATATGTGAGTCACTTTGAAAAAAGATGTATGTAACACAAAGGAAAATTTTTTTTGGTTACTAGTAAGAATGTTACACAAAATAATTTGTAATGAACAGTTAAAATTTTCCTTCGATCGAGTAATGCTAAAAGCAACAAAAATTGTATATTTAGTCATCAAAATCATCATTAATGAAATTAACAGTATATTCCTTTTTTCAGGCAGTCGTATAAAACTGCAACTCTTCATAGTTTAAGTTAATAATTATTTAAAAAAAACATTAAAAGTCTGCCTCTAGCTATTTAAAAATGACTTTAAAAATTAAGAACTTTGTAAATAAAATAATTCTTAAGATCGCCAACAGTTCTCGACTGGTCGTTGGACATTCGAACGAAACTTCAGGATGATTCAGAACAGTAACCGACACTATCTAACTGAATACACTTTAATCATCGCCGACATATATTATATTCTAGTATCCATCATCTTTCTTTTCTTTTCTCATAATATTCATTTCTTCCATCACGACTTTATTTTGTTTCAACAAAAATTAAAAAAAAAATTGAAAAAGTAGCCAAAGTAACCCGCCGTTACGGTATGTCAGAGGACATTACTAAAAAAAACCTATCTCCGTGCCAAATTTCAGCCATATCGGTTTAGTGTGGCGTATTGAGTAACAAACATCCATATGTTTGTTACTCAATCACGCCACACTAAACCGATATGGCTGAAATTTGGATGTATGTATGGATGGCCATACATACATTCAAACTTTCACATTTATAATATAAGTAGGATAGGGAAAATCGGGACATTGTATAGGTACCTAAAGCTGGCAACACACATAGATACTAAATTTTCTTATTAACTGTCAGTTTGTTTCGCACAAAAGTGTGGCGACCTTGAAAAAAACTGGTTACACGATGAGGGACAAAAAATTGGGTAGCTGCGTCTCTGTTTATCACATTAATAACTTTATTTCTGCTCTCTTTTTAGTGTGAGTGAGAAAGAAATCGTCACTGGCTCTATGTCTTCTCTCTCTACGTATGTTATCAATGTAGACATATTTTAGTTAGTTTATACAACATGTAGTTGTAATTTAAAAAAATGTATTAAATACTTATGATTTCATTTATGTAACAAACTATGGACGTGAACACAACGGTGAATAAATAACAATTTGTTAATTTTCATTTTTCTCGGTTGGAACGGCATTCGGAACCATTAGTAGATTCATTTGACGATTCGAAAGCACTTTGTAAAAGTTTATTTGAATAATTATTTTCTATTCCATAGACAACTGGGAGGTCTCGTGGTGACGTCAGCGGCTGAGGCAACGCACCTAGTGATGGAGAAGCTCGTCCGAACGAGCAAGCTGGTCAGCTGCCTTGTCACGGTCAAGCATCTCCTCACCCCCGAGTGGATCCTGGAGAGCCAGCGCGCCAACAAGTTCGCGGACGAAGCCAAGCACGGCCTCCGGGGCGACGCCTTCAACAAGATGTTCAAGTGTGACATCGACGAAGTCTTACTGTGCGGGGAACAGAGGAGGAAACTCTTAGAGGGCATCACGTTCTTCTTGACGCCCTGCGTGAAACCTTCCCGGTCCGAGCTCACGGAAATGATCGAGCTCTGCGGCGGTAAGGTCGAAAAGAACCGACGATCCTACGTCTCCATCCAAGAGATGCACAATCAGAAACCATACAGCTACTTGGTTCTCACGGTCCCCAACGACCTGCATCTAGTCTACTATCTCCTGCAGTCCGAGAAGACTTTGAACGTAGTGTGCAGCACCGAAGTGGTCTTATCGGCGATAATGAGACAGAAACTCGAAATTGAAGAGTTTCTCGTTAAAATTGATTAGTGTAAATTTTTAAATAACATTATTTTATATTTTATAAATATTTCGTGTTGAATGTATTACAATATGAATTTTAATTGATGTAACAATTTTATGTAACAATGAATTGAAAGATGAAATTAGATGTTTTTCGCACTTTTTATACTAAAGCGACCAATTTAAATATACTTAAGTTTTGTATTTTAATTACTTTTTATTTACATTATTTGTTATTAAAATGACAATGACATGCAGTAATTGATATACATTCCATATCAGACAATAGTGTAGACATAGGTCCTCACTTAATTCTCAAGTCAATGTCTTAAAAAGCTATGGAATAAAATATTACATTAGAAACCATTTCTCCGAAGGTGCGATTTTATTGCAGTCTATCTATTGTATCTTGTCACATGTTTTATATTGTGAGGCAATATTAGTTAGTAAATATTTCATTTTGCGATGCATTTTTAGGGTATGATAGTAATTATTTACGTGTGCCTTAAAATTTTACTTTTGTTTTCATTTACTTGTAGAACTTAATATGAATTATAAAAATAAATGTTAAAATAAAAATATAATATTTTTAGAATTAAGGCAAAATTTTATACCTAATTTTATTTTAAACAAAAAATATGAATTTGTAAAATGGTTTCAACCATGAAATTGTAAAGAAATGAAATAAATTTGAAGGATATAATTTTGTAGTTTTATTATTAACTAGCTTTAACCCGCAGCTTTGCTCACGTTAGGTTCGATTTTTTAACCCCCTATTTAACCCTCTTGGGGTTAAAATTTTCCAAAATCCTTTCTTAGCGGATGTCTACGTCCTAACAGCTACCTGTATGCCAAATTTCAGCTCGATCGGTCCAGTGGTTAGAGCTGTGCGTTGATAGATCAGTCAGTCAGTCAGTCAGTCAGTCAGTCACCTTTGCCTTTTATATATTTAGATTAGCTTTTGACCGCGGTTTTGCTCACGTTAAGTTTGATTTTTCAAACTTTTTTTTTTAGAATTTCATAGCGGATGCCTACGCTATACTAGCTATCTGTCGTGATTTGAGCTGAGCGTCACTAGATGAGTCAGTCAGTCACCGTATCACCAACTTATCTGTTCTGTCACAGAACAATTCCTTGGTTCAGGTGGTCTTGAAACTGCGGCCGCTATTATAAAATGTCATTGACAGCAGCAAATACCATAAAAAAGCAAATACTAGTAAATTTCTTGCCTAGCAATTATACTAAAAACTTCACTAGCGACCCCGTCACCTGAACAGTTAAGTTGGTGGCACTGTACTTCTATGTTATCAGAAACTGTGTCAGGATGTCAATAAAGTTCCCATGCGAATGAAATAAAACAAACTATAATGGTTCATTATTAACATAAATTTATTTAAAAATATTTTAACTTCATAATTATAGCGAATAGCGATGGAATAAAAACAATCTGTAGTTATTCCTCGGTACACAAAATTTCCAAGAAACGTTCATACAGCTAGCGGATTTTACATTCATAATATAGTCTTTAATAATAACTTATATAAGAATACTTCTAATAACATGATCTTAGACCAACATATACATATAAAAACATCGAGTAACAGACACGACACGACACCTACTTTTTTTAATAACCCTGTTACAGAAATGATTTTTCACGGCAAAATGTCTGAGTATGTTGGATGAAAATACAATTTTTTTTGTGACAAGATAGTCCTTGACTGCCATCTCACCTGATGGTAATTGACGATGCAGTCTAAGATGGTAGCTGGCTAACTTGGAACTTGTTTATTGCTAGCAAGTCTAGGCTGTGCCACTCGATGTACAAAAAATACAGGAGATTACGACTTGATGATCGCTTCGTACGCTTGGAATATGCAGCTGGCGACCTCCACTGTGCGCGACTTGAGACTCAGGGTCGCCTCAGGGTTCCCCGGCTGCAGCTTCAGCTCCAAAAGAACCCATATATTGTTCGTGAGTTTCAACGACTGGTACAGCATGTCCTGGCCTTCGACGTTTCGCTTGGCGATGGTGAATATGTTGTTCAGGGTCATCTTCTGCGCGACGGAGTCTGCGGTCCCGACCACGTTCTGGATGGTGTGCTGCACCTCGTTGGCGGCGGGGATCTCCTTCCACGTGGTGAGGAACACGCGCTTGTCGAGCTGCCCGTCCTCCGTGAACAGCACGTGCGCGGGGATCAGGCACGCGAAGTAGAACACGTCGATGTTGTTCTTTACGGCCACCTGCAAGAAAACATACCGTTCCTAGCTGTTATAGCACATCTCGTTTAACCATGTCATGTCTTAAATTGAGTAGGTATTTTAATATTAGTATTCAATTCCTAGCCTAAGCCTAAGTATGTCATGCTCTCTTTAAAATTTCTGTGGTGGTGTGTCGTGTGGTGCGGGTTGTTACGTTCCCTCAAATATGGTTGAGCGAAGCAATGGCTGGATCATGCGTCATGGCGGTTTTTGTATTGAAAATTTAACATTTTCAATACAAAAACCGCCAAAGCGGCAAAACGTTAACGTTTACTCCTTACACAATGGTTAAATTGGTAACACTACATAGTCATTAGTTTACGCCGGCCTCGGATCTCACGTTAGTTATTAAGAGACAGTGCACCGCGGGCTGCCCTACAACGCGTTCATATCAATATCATTAAATATACAGTCCACTTATATCATATATCTATTAATTATCATTTATCATATATCAATCAGTATAGGGACTACACCCTACAATTGGTCCTAAATAAATTTAAGCTCCAGCACTGATATCGTACGTCACTGTTACAACCGCTGCCAGCCACATTGTCGTCACGGATGTCACCGTCAGTGTGAAGGTAGTGTCGACCAGTGGTCACAGTCGCCTGGCCGTAGCAGAGTCGATGTGCTGATTCTCTCGGGTTACGTGCTTGCGTTTGGTTGACGGTGAGGTGGTAGGCGAGGCGGTGAGGTGGTAGGCGGGGCGGTGAGGTGGTAGGCGGGGCGGAGCGATGAGGTGGTAGGCGGGCGGTTACCTGCAGGTTGTTGAGCGGGTCCATGCGCTGCACGTGCCCGCCCAGGGTGAGCGGCAGCGGCGCGTCGGCGCGCGCGCCCGCCGCCAGCGCGCCCACGGACAGCGCTCCCGCCGGCTGCACGCCGAAACTACAACAATAAAATTTTGAAATTTTTAAAATTTTCTATTTTGACGTTCAGTAACTAAGTAATATTTTAATCTATTATACTAATATATAAAGCTGAAGAGTTTGTTTGTTTGAACGCGCTAATCTCAGGAACTACTGGTTCAAATTGAAAAATTCTTTTTGTGTTGGATAGTCCATTTATCGAGGAAGGCTATATAACATCACGCTGCGACCAATAGAAGTGAAGCATCAGTGAAAAATGTTGCAAAAACGGGGAAAATTATCCATATTTAAAATATATATTTTTTTTTAATTCTTAATCGTGATCGTAATAACAGAAATTGACGCGGACGAAGTCGCGCGCAACAGCTAGTTGCACTATATAATTGTAATTTATGCATATTTGCATGCCAGAAGTGGCCGATGACATTGAAACATTAATGTATACCCAACCACTTTTTGTACATGTTTTCCGGCAAAAAAAGGAATTTGAATTTGAATACCAAGTTTCAAGAGGATCCTAATCAGTTAGTTTTAGGAGCGCCACCTCACCAACAAACTGGACCACCGGTTTGGCGGGATAGTACATAATAAACACGTTTGTTTTAATTATTGATTAAATAAATAATAATAAAAATAGACTAGCGAACGCCCGCGACTTCGTCCGCTTCTTCAATTCACAATCAACCTAAATCCCCAAGGTATGTGGTCAGAACTCCTGCAGCATCAGGATTGAGGAGTTGGGCTCTGGAATTCAACGATGTAGTCTATACTTGGGAATTGAAAACCTCCTTTTTTGGAAGTCGGTTAGTAAAATATTTAATAATAATAAATGTGTGTGTGTGTGTGTGTGTGTGTGTGTGTGTGTGTGTGTGTGTGTGTGTGTGTGTGATGTGAGTGTGTGTGTTTGGGAGGATTTACCTGTTCTTGTTGAGTTGTATGGCGAACCCGCTCATGGCCTGCATCGCCTTGTTGGAGAGCGTCATGTCCATACGCATCTGTCCGTTCTGTCGGGTGAATGTTCCCCAGATCTCCAGTCCTGCACACCAAATATGTAAGTTTTCAGACAAAGGTCTCTGATAGACATTTCGCTGCTTCAATTTAAAAGTGCGACAAATAATTTTTTTTAGAAAATCCTTCATATTTTAATATTTAAAAAAAAAGACACCCATTGATAAATACGGTTCTAATGATTTATAATATGCATATTATGTTTATATTTGATATAAAATAAGAACGCATATTTTATTAACTCTTCTGTAAAAAAGTGTAATTTTCATTCAGGGTAGTTTTGAATTGAAGCAGCGATTTGTCCTGTTGATTTGTCTGAGATTTCACTCGATAGTTTTACTGCGATTTGAATATCGTATGAATTGACAAATTAATAAGACACGGAGATAGATTATAGACTGGAATAGCACATAGGCTACTTTTGAACCCGAGAAATAAGAAAGTTCCCGTGGGAATATGGTTAGTGATATGGTTCAGCAAAGCAATGGCTGGATCATGTGTCATGCTCGTGAACGGGTGCCGCCAACGGGAATGGGTCTGCTTTGTGTCTACCCATGTTAACATGTGTTAGGTTGTGGTAGGTGTGCATTTTTGAAACTTCTGTGTGGAAACATTGTGTGCATAGCCTAATTTTTTAACAATTGTAAAAAAAAAAAATTTTTTTGAAAAGAGCAACTGCTGAGTTTCTTGCCGGCTCTTCTTAGCAGAATCTGCATTCCGAACCGGTGGTAGAATTGTGACCTTTCAAAAGAGCTACAAGTTGGCCTACATGAAATAAATAAATTTTGATTTTGATTTTTGATTTTGAATATAAGAGCTTAATCCAAGCGAACGAAGTCGCAGGAATCAACTAGTAAAATATTTTGTTCTTCTCGTAAGTTATATGTACGTGACGGTCACCTTTCCCCTTGTCGGCGGGCAGCCAGCACTGCTTGGGCGGCACGTAGGAGGGCGGCGGCGCGGCGCCGAAGATGTCGCCCAGCAGCCCCGTCGTGCTGCCGCCCGCGCCCGCCGCGCCCGCGCCCGGCTCCGGCCCTCCGCCCAGCTGCGGGACACACCAGTGGTTAGCATGTTCCACGGCGGATGACGAGCTCCCGGGTTCGATTGTTATACTACTTAAATGATAGATTTACGCTCAGTGCTCAGATTTCAAAATATTTTACTCAGCGCTGACGGTTTTTATTAAAAGTAAAAAAAATATTTAAAGATAACCTCTTACAGTTTGCTTCTTAGACTATAAATCTTAGTGATTATACATCTACAAATAGAGTAAAATATTATATTGTTACGTTGGTCATTTGTACATATTTTATCTAAGTTCAATAGTTAATAATTATTGTGTAAAGACTATTATTAATCACTGTTCTATTATTAATATAATATCTATAATTGGATATGTTTGCTTTACTATAATTTTATATTATTCGTAATTATAACCTTATAAACTGCACTAATGTAATGTCTTGTACAACGCCTCAATTTTTATAAAAGCATGAATATGAACCAAAGTTAAGTGAGTAAATAAGTGCGGAATTTCCGTGTCGGGTCAATAAATGTATTGCGTTTTGCTGTCAAGACATTCTCAATATTAGCCCGAAGTTAAGAAATTGGCCATGTGTTGTCCCCGTGCCTCAAAGAGCACATAAAACGTTGGTTCTGCCCCTAAGTTTTAGTATGGCATGTCAAATTAACACCATTAAGTAAATCTATTGAGACAATTCTTTTTCAGTAAATCCGTTTTCGTAATTTAAATTTTATGATTGAAATAATCCCACTTCCTACTCATATCAATGATTTCTTCTACTAGGGGTGAGTTCTAGTGTGAGTCTTCTACTAGGGGTGAGTTCTAGGAGTGAGAGTTGAGGGGGTTCTACTACTCACAAAACAAGCGAAAAAATTGTGCCAGACGACGCAGAGTATAATAGAGTACTTCATTGTTAAATGACATGACAAATTACGCCAAATATCTACCATTACACGCTTCATTTACGGCACGCTTGTAACATATCCACCTCTTTTTATACATATACAATATCATAGACTCATATTAAACGTCGAGACTCTATCAACGACGGTTCGATATGCATATATTTTATTCCGGAAAATTAAAGAATTCCCGCAGGAATCAAAACCTCTTAATCCATGCTGTCATACTAATTGCGGGCGTCAGCTAGTATAAAATAAGTGGCGTTCTATTGACCTGTCACCCGCACCATGCTACAACGAGTAAACTGCAGATGTAACTCACGAGTACGTCCAGTCCTCCCGCCAGTAGATCGAGATTAGAGGTGGGTGCGGCCGGCGCGGGCGGCCCGCCGATGTCCATAGACAACAGGTCGCCAATCAAAGATTCCTGAACATAGACAACATTGTATGTTACGCTTTTTTTTCTTCTTTACCGGGCGTTATTAAAAACAGCAAAATATATTAAAAATATATTGCGCAGGTTGAAAATGTTTGTTGGGGGTGCGAGATCGAATCTCGTACACTGAATCATAATCACGTTTTAAATCTTGATATTTGGATTGCTAGTGTGGAAATCACTTTTTCGATCTAGATTTTTTTTGTTACACATTATTCAAACATCCTTACTATCCTTACTAATATTATAAATGCGAAAGTGTGTTTGTTTGTTGCTTATTCGTTTGTCCTTCAATCACGTAACAACAGTCCATCCAGGACGGGATTTCTTGCATAGGTATAATTAAAAAAATAAAAAAAAATTGAGGACTGACTCTTTTTATCTCGGAAAATCAAAGAGTTCATGGGGTTCGTGGGGTTTTCAAAACTAAATCCACGCGGACGAAGTCGCGGGCATCAGCTAGTTATAAATAATGTAAAGGATGTTATAAAATCCGCACTGTGACCTGGTTAGGGATGACCGTGGGCTGCTGCTGCTGCGGCTCCTCCGTCGCGGCGCCGCGGGCCGGCAGCGACTTGCGGACGCCGGCGCCGCGACCTGGAAACGATTATTTATTATTTATTATTTATTATTGAGCATCAAAAAGAGTAAATTGAAAATTTAAAACGCCCCCGACATGTGAAATTAAAAAAAAATTTAATTCGCTATTTTGTGGTGGCGACCATCTTGGATTTGAAATTTATCATTGTGTATAGTATGCTACTAGTTAAGCCCTTTCATTTGATACCCATATTGTATGAGTGGTGAAAAAATATGCAATCCGCCATTTTGTGGCGGCGGCCATCTTGGACCGATTTTCATCAAACATAGCTACGAACACTCCCGACTAATTCAGCTTTCAAACAAAAAAAAATCAAAATCGGTTCACACAGACACGTCAAACACCCCGTCGGTTTTGCGTCGGAGGTTAACGGTTTTCGGTGCTTTTTTTTTTCTTTATAAAAGAATATCAGCCAAGCTGAACTTGACTGATGTCCTCCTCTCCCCTCCAAATAAGTGAAAACTTGTGTTAGGAGTGGGTACGACAATAGTGCAATGGGTGGGATTCGAACCTGCCACCTTTCAGTTTTCAGTCCACACCTTTAACCGTTAGCTCGTGAGGTTTTTGCATTGCATAGGACAGTATTTATATAATTCAGCTAGCAAAGAAATAACGATTCATTCATTATCACGATATAGCTGTAAACAAAAGATCAAGACTTGGCTTCTGACACTGGATTACGAAAAAACCGAAAAGTTACTCAAAATATTATAATAACAATCCTTTGTTTGAACCGCATCAAAATTACATTCTTCCTCTGAACCATTCGTTAATACTCACTAGCGATCATTCTGTAACAATCACGCACGCACACACACCCACACCACACACACATGCACATGCACACACTCACACACACACACACACACACACACACACACACACACACACACACACACACACACACACACCCTCACACATACACATACACACGCCCACAAACAGCTTGTATTAAATCTATTTAATTAAACAAAATAAATATATATATTTAATTAAAATTAATTATACGTATAATATATAAATAAATTCATGTATAAAATGTAATTTATATTTAAAAGTACTAATATTTAGCAGTTTAAGAATGTCACTGTTATGTATATTATTGATACCTTCAACCACAAAGAGATCCGAGGTGATGGCTTTAATACAGAATCTCACGATTCTAGCTAAGCTATTGACTCGAATCCATTTTTATGCACTATAAGTTAAATGAAGTAAAATAATATAATATAATTATACTTTAAGAAAATAGTGATAAAATTGGCATTGTATTTTGTTAATATGCTTTTGAGAAATAAATAAAATATTATTATTATTATTATTATTATTGCATGCAGGTGTATTTACCTTCAACAAATGCGGTCGGTGGTTTGTGGTACACGGACGCCAGCGAGCTGATGTGGCAAATGAGTTCGTCCAGCAGCGTCGGCTCCAGGAGGTCCGTCTCCTCGGAGATGAGCGGCTTGTCGGCCAGCACCACCTCCTTGGCGGCCGCCGGGTCCGTGGACAGCAGGCGCCAGTAGATGAAGCCGCGGTCACTGTTGGACACAATTCTCTCAGTAAATCTCTCGAGATCTCAGTACTGACGTATGTTTGTAAGAGTGTTTGAAAGAGATAAATGTATGGGAGAGAAGAGAGAAGGGATAGAATACAAGATGGCGAATTAGTGTGTGAGCTGAGTTCAGACGTGATATGATATTTGAAATAAATAAGTTGATTAATATACTGTGTTTACTTCCACATATATTGATACTATTCATTTTCAAAAAAATTGATTTGGTAATTCTTATCATGGAAAAACAAAGGGTTCGCGAGGAATTTTTAAATTATTTTTTTTTCAAAAATTTCGCGCGAAGTTAGGTAGTAGCAATAAAATATTAAAAATATTGTGAATGTCATGACATGACAAGTATAAATTGAAAATTTAAAACACTCCCGACGTGTGAAATTAAAAAAAAAAATATGTCATTCGCCATTTTGTAGTAGCGGCCCTCTTGGATTTGAAATTTATCATAGTACCCATATTGAAGGAGTTGTGAAAAAATATGTAGTCTACCATTTTGTGGCGGCAGTCATGTTGGTCCGATTTTCAACAAACATATCTAAGAACACTCCCGACTAATTTACGGTTAGAATCGGTTCATCCGTTCGGGTGCTGTGATGCCACACAAACAAACGCACGCGCGCACGCACGCACGCACGCACGCACGCATGCACGTCAAACTTATAACACCCCGTCTTTTTGCGTCGGCGTTTAATAAACATACCGTAAGTCGGGATTATCCGAGTCCTGAGTGGCGAGACTCAGCACGTGTTGCACCAGGCCTTGCGTGTCGGCCGGCCGCTTCAAGAACAGCTTCACCACTGCGGTTAGCAACTGCAGTTGCACCTGCAATATACAACATCGAACTGCACTTTACAGAATCAACTCGCCTTAAGATTTTGAAAATTTTAAAAGGGTCCATATATTTTAGGAAGCATTTAAATAAGCTGTAGTCGCACGACACGTAATGGAGGTGTTGACATTATTGTATATTGAGTTATAATACTAAATACTGATGTAACAGTGGTGTAATTCAATAAATTTTTAAACCAACGCGCAATGATTGTGGACCGAGGTATGTGACGTCATACGCCCATTTTCACGTCCGCCGAGCGAAGCGAGCCTACAGATTTTTTATTTAAAGAGATAATTGAAGATTTTTTTCACTAGTGTGTACGATTTATTTAGTTTATAAGCAAAACAATTTTGAAGTCAATACATACCTGAGCATTCTCATCGTGGAAGCCTTCCAGAAAAGAGTCCAGTAATTCGTCGGCGTTGTCGATACGCTCGGCGTACTCGCCCACTATCCATACCTGTAATATCGAATAACTTTAGACAATGGCCACAATGTCCGATCTTTAGCCTAGGGATTGTCTAAGAACGATTGCTATCCTAGAGGTACCCTATAGAATAGAATAGAATATTCAAATAAACTTTTACAAAGTGCTTTCGAATCGTCAAATTAATCTACCATTGGTTCGGAAAGCCATTCCAACCGAAAAGAACCAGCAACTCGGGGGTTGCTCTTTAAAAAAAAAAATGTGTCGAAACACGAACCCGCGGCCGCTTTATGTCGGCTTTACAAAGCGCAAACCATTTGAGCGAACGAACTGTACGCATGCTTCCACGCGCGATGCTTACTTATAAGCATCCAGACCAATGCAAATCGATTCTCACAGATGTGATTTCAGCATTAACCTTCAAAATACAAAAGTACTGACCATAGAAGCTCTGGCTTCGGGCTCGTCCAATGTGTCAAGGTTCTCGCACAGCGTGCTGATGATGCTCTCGTACTTGTTGGGGTATTTGCGGAAGATGTCCTTGATCACCACGATGGCTTCTTGAACCACGTAGTTCACCTTCGTTTGGATGAGCTCCAGTAGAGTGGACACGCAGCGCTCAGCGGACGGTTCAACCTGGGAAAAACCACTCCACTTTAATCGACATATTTTTTAACAATTATAAAACACATTATCTCTTTTAAAAGCTTTTATTTAACTTGCAATGTATGTGTTTGTTCGGGTGGAATCTTGCAACTCAATTTTTAAGCAGATATCTTCAACAGATTGAGCTGAAATTTTGTATACACGTTTAGTTTGGATGACAATGCATGGTTAGCTGTGTGACGTCATTTTAAATTCGACATGGCGGAACACCTAAGATGGCGGACTTAAATAATTAAGATATTTAATGCACTCCTACTATATCGGTATCAAATGAAAGGGAATAAGTCGAAAATAAGGTGACGTCACTCTAAATCCAATATGGCGGACTAAGTTGTTTATGCTTTCCTACAATATGGAAAGGACTTGCCGAGAATACGAATGCGAGTTAAACTCCGTTGACACAATCCGCTTGAAACTTTGGTGTACTAGGGTTTTTTAGTCCTCGATTATGATAAAACAACGATATATGACTAAAAAGTAAAAAATAAATTTATAGTAAAAAAACTGTTACCGCTGCCATTTTGGACTGGCATCGCCACTTACCATCACGTCAAAAAAAAAATAGATTATACCTTGATGGCACATCTGCCTATAGCGCGGACGGCCTTCCGGACGAAGTCCACGTCGACCTCGGTGGCGTACTCCTTGAGCTCGCCCAGCACCTGCGCGATGTTGGCCTGCGACGCGAGCCGGATCATGATGTCCAGCTTCTCCAGCTTCACGTAGATGGGGTCGTTGTACTTCACGAAGAACACCTGACCAAACCATTTGGCGTTTGAAAAACTTCTACGTATTTTGTTTCTAGTGTACATAAATAATAATAATATCCTCTAGAGTCTAGACTGAATCCTGTCACAGCGGCCAACGGATTAGCAACACAGGTGCACTCTCTATTCCCTCACTTTCATAGTATGATGGGACGGAAATCCGACTAGACCGGAGAGATCAGGCGCTGGACCGACGGCTTTACGTGCTCTCTGTGGCATAGGGGTGACACACCGCCAACTTCCTAAATCCTGGCTAGTACTGAGAATGTCTTGACGGAAAACCTCAATTTTACCGGCCCGACCCGGGAATCGAACCCGGGACCTCGTCATCCGCTGTCGAAAAAGTTAATCGTTACACAAACGAGGCAGTTGTGGTAAAATAAAATCAGTATCACAGGGTCTCAGCAATTTCTCACCTTCATCTCGTGTTTGAGTATGTCAGGTCTCTTCTGCACCACGAGGTTGATGTTCCTCAGTGCCACGTACTGCACCTCGGGCTCGGCGCTCAGCAGCGTGACGAGCGGCGGCGCCAGCTTGCGGGACAGCGTGCTCACCAGCTCCGTCTCGTCCGACAGCATTTCCATTAGTTTCATCAGCACCTGAACAGTGAGGAATACACGTGGAACTTAAGGGCCAATGTCAAGGAGATGAATGTGGTTCCATACAACGTTGGGTTCGTACTTTATTATTCACTAGCTAGTTGATGCTGATGATAAGATGATAAGGATTCAACATTTTGTGCCTAATATTTAGGAAAAAAATAGTACATTATGGTACAAGTGTGCAATGTTGGTGATTACCACTGAGGCGCCATTGAGACCCGAGCCGTTAGGTGAGGGTCTTAAGATAGCCGAGGACGGTATCATACGACGTTTTTCAACACACTTGTGAAGAAAATAATACTAAAATAGTACATTATGGTACAAAACAATGAAAACGAGTTGTGAAAAATTTTGCGCAATGGCGGGAAAAATTAATCAGATTTCCTATTTTTTAATTTATAGTACTGTATCTGTCTCTCGTGTACCTTGACAGCGGACAGCACGACGGCGGCGTTGGCGTGCGCCAGCCGCGGCGTGATCCTCTCGCAGATGGAGTGCGCCTCGCGCGAGTCCCGCGGCGAGTAGTTGGACAGCGCGTCCAGGATGAACACTTGCCCCCACTCCGTGCACTCGTTGAGCGCCGTCAGGAGCTTGTTGATCGTGGGCGCGTTCATTTCTGGACAACCGAAATTTGCTGAACATCTTCTAACTAAAGTCTTTATGTCCTATTCTTTTGGGGCCCATACACGGTCAAACATGTTTGACAACATATTTGACCGTGTATGGACCCCCTTTTGCTCGTGAACGGGTGCTACCAAAGGGAATGGGTCTGCTTTGTCTGCCCGTGTTGACACGCGTTGGATTGTGTACCTACGTATGCATTTTTGAAGCTTCATTGTGGAAGCACTGAAGCACATAGCATAGTTTTGTTACGTATTGTAAAAAAAAATTTTTTTTTTTTAAAAGAGCAACTGCTGAGTTTCTTGCCGGCTCTTCTCAGCAGAATCTGCATTCCGAACCGGTGGTAGATTTATGACGTGTCATAAGAGCTACAAGTTGGCCTACATGAAATAAATAAATTTGGAATTTTGAATTTGAACTTATGTTAAGGCTATTTAATCAGTTTACCAAATCATAGATATTGGAATATGAAAGTCATGACAGCATTTTGAAATCATTCGATTCTGGAAAGTGTTCATTTTCTATAAGCCCGTATTCTGACTATAATTTTGTAAACTACTAGTTGATTCCTGCGACTTCATTCGCGTGGATTGAGGTTTTTTATTCCCGCGCGAACTCTCTTATTTCCCGGGTTAAAAAGTAGCCTATGCGTAATTCCAGACTATAATCTATTTCTGTGCCTTTCAGCCAAATCGGTTCAGTCGTTGCGACGTGATTGAGTAAGAAAGATCCATACATCCAAACTTTCACATTTATAATATTAATAGGACTAGAGTACTACTCAAGTCACTATTCCAAATGTGCGTTACGCTTTGTATCAAAAATATTAAAATTCGACCATACAAAAATATTGTTACTATTTACACTGAACTTACCAACAAGAGGATGTCCCGAGACACTGGCTTCGTTGATTTCAGAGAGCGCAGCCACGGCGTTAGCTACCACCATTGGGTTGGAGTCGCTCAATAGATCCTTCAATTGATCTAGGAAACCCTACAAAATATTATTACAGTTAATGATGACTTTTTTTTTAAATTCGATGACAAGATAATCCTTGACTGCGATCTCACCTGATGGTAAGTGACAATGCAATATAAAATGGTAGCGGACTAACTTGAAGAACACCCTACCGTCATCTTAGACTGCATCGTCATTTACCATCGGGTAAGATCGCAGTCAAGGACTATCTTGTCATAGAATAAAAAAAACTCTCTGGCTATCAGAAGCGCACCTGATCTTCGACCATACTGGGCGAGATGTCGTACAGCTTGGCGACGCACACGGCAGCAGTCTTCCTCACGTAGGGATCCTCGTCCTTCAAGCACTTGCGCAGCGGCTCACACAGATACTCTGTTATCTTGTCCACTCGGATGCAACCCATCGTCCTGACGGCCAGCGCCCGAATCAACGGGTTCGAATCTTCGCAATCCTGGGGAGTTTCAACTTTTATTGGAGTTATATGGTTGTGGATTGAATACACCCTGGCCATTTAGAAATTTCCAATCGTGTAAACAAATGACTGTCAAATTTAAAATTTCAACTTTTATGTTCTTAGAAAGTTAAGCTCATTACCTACCCATCGCTATCGTCCTAGCCATATTGCAAACCTGTCGTATTTATTTTTTTTCCATGGTCGCTAACGCTGTGCAGGAGGGATTCTCAAAGTTTTTTTATCACGTTTCCCTTCAGCAGGGCGATTCAGACCTGTTCGATAACATACCGTGTCGATACGGTTAGCTAGTCGATTAGTTAGTTAACAAACCGAATCGGTCGACAAATAAGTTATCGGATGGGTCTGAATCGGGGGGCTGAAAGGATAGGACGTGCGATAAAAACTTTGGGAGCCCCTGCGTTAGCGAACTTAGAAAATGATCATGGAAAGACAATAGTTACGAAACGTTTATAATATGACTAGGGCGGCTGAGCAGATGAGTCGATGGCGCTGTAATAGGGTAACTTTAGTGATGTTTTAGTTTACTCCAAGCTTTCTGTCAGAGGTGCCACGAAAGTTAAAAAGATGGTGGCCGATTACGCAAACACCTAGTGTATTTTAACTGCGTTTGATTCGACTTTGGTAACTCATACTACGGCTTAAATTTTTTTTTATTAAAAAAGAATATCAGTCAAGCTGAACTTGACTTATATTCTCCTCTCTTCTCCAAATAAGCGAAAAGCGTTTGCTAGGAGTGGGTACGACAACAGTACAACGGGTGAGGCTCGAACCTGCGACCTTTCAGTTTTCAGTCCACACCTTTATCCATTGGCCTATTGAGGCTTTTTTTGAATTGACTATTTATTATTGAGGTTGAACTTTCGCCGAAAAAGTAACCTACTAAATTTAAGGTAGCAGAAGACGATTATGGAATATTTAAGGTATATTCAAGTTTATGTCATTGGAAATTTCTAAATAGTGAAGAGTTACAATGAGGAAGCGACACATCAATGTTACAGAAGCAATTTGACTATAAGCAGAATACGGTAGAAACTTGCTATTCAATTTGCAGAACTATAAAATATTGATGTATGGAACGAATGACTGTGAAAGACGAAAAGTGAATGAGTGAATGTGAGAAAAATGCAATGGTGTATCTCTGTTAAGTGAACAAAGCATGATCTTAAGATGAATATGCATTTTTACATCTGTTTGTATGTCCACCAGGCTGTGAAATACCTCAATAACCTCTAAAATAAAGAACATAACATCTGTGGCCCAAATCTGAATATAAAATTGACGCTTTCTAAAGAAAATATAAATAAAAAATATTAGTATTAATAAAGTATGACAGTAGAAGATAAAGGGAAAAATCGTTAAAAAAATTAAGAAGAGGTTCTCAATCAAAACTGATGTATTTGATACTAAAATTACTGCTTCAAACAGGGTACTTATAAGTTGATATTTTATTTAAAAAATGAATCCTTTATCCTATTTCCTATTATTATTATATAATATTATAAATGCGAAAGTTTGGATGTTTGTTACTCAATCAAGCTACAGCGACTACACCGATTTGGCTGAAATTTGGCGCAGAGTTAAATTATGGACTGGAGTTAAATTATAGACTACTTTTTAAAAAAAATTTTAGACTGGAATACCACATAGGCTTTTTAGCCCGGAAAATAAGAGAGTTCCCGCGGGACTCCAAAAAACCTCAATCCACGCGTACGAATTAGACAATAATTATAATAACTTTAAAAGATTCAATAATGTGGCGAATTTCATGCATAAGTCTAAATTTCTAAAGGTATATTTTACAGACACCACATATAAACTAGTAAGCAATACCTACTATGTATATGGTTTTTACATGTACGTATAAAATTCTAGCAGTTGGCCAAGACTTTGTCCATATCGTATAAATGAGTTAACCACATTGTAAAATTATAAGTTTAAAAGGCCTTAGAATTCAGATTGGTCTTCAAATAAAATGCGTTATATTATGATGAAACTGGGTTACCGCAAGTGGCATTTGGTCAAACCTATTTTTTTCGAACGAGTCTGCAAACCTAATAACATACAAGTTAACAAAGATGTAAGAAATATTTGTGTATAGTCCAAATGCTGTAATATTTAAAATAAGTTATGTAGGAAGATGTTATGTAATTATTGTGTTATTTTTATTATAGAGTATCTAGTTTCTGAAAGTTGATTCTGTAAAAGCTGCATCAATCATTGCTAGTCTTAAATTGTGGCGATTGCCTGAATTTATCGCGTTCTTTCAAAATCAAAAAAATCAAAATCAAAATTTATTTATTTCATGTAGGCCAACTTGTAGCTCTTATGAAACGTCAAAAATCTACCACCGGTTCGGAATGCAGATTCTGCTGAGAAGAGCCGGCAAGAAACTCAGCAGTTGCTCTTTTCAAAAAAATTTTTTTTTTTTTTTTACAATTGTTAAAAAGAACTAGGCTATGCACACAATGTTTCCACACAGAAGTTTCAAAAATGTACGCCTACCGCAACCAAAGACATGTTAACATGGGTAGACACAAAGCAGACCCATTCCCGTTGGCGGCACCCGTTCACGAGCATGACGCATGATCCAGCCATTGCTTCGCTCAACCATATTTGAGGGAACGTAACAACCCGCACCACACGACACCACCACAGAAATGTTTAAGTGAGCATGACATACTTAGGCTACCCATGTTAAGGCATCGAATTAAATATTAATATTAAGATACTCATTTTAAGACATAACTGAGACACAAATAAAGTGGAAACACTGTAGAACAGAATACAATAGAATCATGTTACACAGGATAGTTATTACTGTCTCATGAATGGAGCGAATTATATTCACGCTTTTTTTTATCATTATATAGTCTTCAATTATTGTATAATATGTTTTTTCCATGAGAGCAGATTTAATAGATTTCTTAAACTTGTGTAGATGCAAGTCTAAGATCGACTGTGGCAAGATAAGATCGTTTCTGACAAGATAGTCCTTGACTGCGATCTCACCCGATGGTAAGCGACGAAGCGGTCTAAGATAGTAGTGGGCTTACTTGAAAGGGGTGTGGCAGTGTGCATTCAACCCCTGACCAGTTTCTACGTGCCGGAAGGCTAAATAAATCGCTTGGCGGCACTAGCTTGGGTGGTAACTAGCCATGGCCAAAGCCTCCCACCAGACCAATTCAGAAATTATAAATTCCCAAATTGCCTTCGCCGGGAATCGAACCCGAAACCTCCCAGTTATAAGACACCACGCCGCTTATCACTGCGCCAGGGAGGTCGTCAATCTCTATACTATACTAAACTGACAGGTCTAAACACGTTCTATCCCTTTAATTAAACTCTTTGTAGAAAAGGATAGCACTATATTGATACTTGAGTTTAGAAATTTTGTAAAACAGAAATTGCCATATCGTCGTTCTATAGTAGGGAGTTATTGATACGAGTATAATTAGAAAAAAAGAGGCCTAGCATGATAGCAGAGACAACAATATGACGTCACATAACATTATTAACTTTTAACAAAAAAATTGCATTTTTATTGCCACTCAAAACATTCATATTCATACAGATGGTTCAGATATTCAGTAGTCATGATTCTGAGGTGTTTATGATCAACTAAAGCAATTTTATAAGCTTTCTCAACTACCAATATACTTGATGTTAACGTCTCAAGACTGCATATTAGATTAGCAAGGTTCTACAGTACAAAAATATGGGATAAACAATAGCCAATGTGCTTCTATTGATGAGGCATGGTTTAATTTATCGGTTAAATATCATTATAATAATTTTATAGGTTTGCCAAATTATAATATTAATTATATTCCAAATTATTTAAATGTAGATTTACACATAAAATGTGCTCAGTGATGTGATCACTATAAAGAGATCATGCAAATGAGAGATTTAAGAAGTATCCAAATACAACCATGCAGTATCAGGGACATGTAGCAAGCTGTGATGTCACAGTAATTATTCTCGATTATTATATGTTATAGTTCTTGAAAATTCACGAGGTTGCGTGAGCTTTACTTGTGGTTACGTTGTGTACATGCGCATTGCGTGAGTGTGCGTGCCTGTCAGGAGCCTAGGTGAGAGCGGTCAGGTGCAAGCAAGCCCTCGCTCACACTTATACAGATACGACACACACACAACCATTAGCCACGCGCCCTCGTGAATTGCAAGAACTATAATAAAAGTTTAGTTATCCATAATTGGATCCACAGTCTGGTATTGGACCAGGAATCATAAACTTCAGTCTGCCAAGACACTTACTACAAAATTAATTACAATCATCGAACTATAACGCTTAGAAGTGCAGTAGTCGACGCAGTGATATACCATTTTTAGTAAGTTCTTAAAGGCCGACTACGGAGTATCGTCGCGTTAGTGAGGGCTCGCAGAAAATTATTTAAAAATGACGTACTTAATGTGCTGTGAAAGGGTGTCATAACTCATCAAAAATGTAATTATCAGTACCAGTACCAGAAAATAATTACATGAGCCTACGTTTGGAGTGAGCTTTGTTAGAAACTTCCATTCTAAGCGTTATAGTTTGATGTGTTCAATGTAAGGTTTATTTTGTGCTCCTACTGGAACATGGTCCAACCACATCCTTGGCACTGCATGTTATTGTGGATACAGCTGTATCATCATCATTCTGATCATCATCGTCATGATACAGCTGTATATTCCATTTTAATCTAACAACACAGCGTCAGGACTCAGGGACCTGGTAGGTCTGGTAGGTACAGGCATAGAAAGCCTATGCTTCACGTTGGCACACTCAATAAAATGTAACAAATTAAATCTTTGACAGATCATAGTCCAGTCACATCCCTGACACAGCATAGCTGTCGCATCGACAGCAAACCACAACACTCAAAGCCAACCCAATTTGAGCTGCAAGTGTCAGAAACACATGTATGAGTTCATCATCCAAAAAGATTACAAAACTGCTACAATTAGCAGCATATGTTTGTGGCTTTAAGGTAATTGACATAAAAAACCCAAAAAAAAAAAATTGTTTTCACACTTTCACTTGTAGCATAAAATGAATTTGCTTTTGAGTGTTCAAACGTGTGGCCCTGGTGTTAGTTTAGAATTGGCATCATGCAAAGCCAACATTCAAACGATTGTTTTATATAAACACTGAGTGATAACATAAAGTTGTAAGGATTGCTAATGATAACTGTTGAATTATGTGATTATATAATTTCCTTTTGTCTTTGATGTGTAAATCTACAAAGGAATGAGCTGATTTTGTTTTCTGGACCATTATTATTACCTTAACAAGCTGGTATGTTGGCAGATCCTTCCAACCGTCATAATATGGTACAGTAGACATTAAAACGATAAAAAAGACAAGTCACACACACAGAGAGATAGCTAATCTACATCTTGGTTATAACTTGTCAATAAAATCTCTAGTAATTATTAAGTAAAACAATAAAATTCTTATTATGCAACTTATATAATATATTCAACTGAATTTTATGCATGAGTTTGTTTTGTAATATCACATATTTTTGCATTATATAACTGTAAAACTATCATTTACAACAAAATCTTTATGTTTTTATTAACACCAATTGTGTATTAAGTACTGTAACAATGTCATTGCAGTTTTTGCACTTAAGAATCAATATTTTACACACAGTTTTGAAAAGTATTATTTATTCAACTTGTATTAGCACTATCAATGAATCCCTACAGAATGCTGCTCTTTGTTGATTCTATTATTTTTCACTGCATGCAATATGCTAAGAAAAAGCAAGGAAATCAAAATCTTAGAAATATTCTTAGGTATCAATCCGACTAGAGATCTGAGTTCAGAGTACTACATTCACTCACTCTCAAAATTGATTATGACATCAAACTTTCGAAAGTTTCGACTATCAAAACTGATGAAGACGTCAGCATCGCCAATCGATACATGTTAACTACTGGACTTTCAATTGGAACGGCTCCCTGTATTTTATTTGATGTTGCCCATCTATCTAGTGCGGGTCTGAAATTACTATACTTTCCATTGGGAAGTCACCACTGTGTTGTATTTAAAGAGGGGACACCTGTGTTTGCCAAGCTGGTGACCAGTCCTATATCAGAACTGTTATACCTAATTCTTTGCGTGGCAATTCCCAGTGGCGTGCACACAGGGTAGGCATTAAGCAAGCAGATGATGTAAAATGGAGAAAATCTCCAGTACGAGTTATAAAAACTTAAGGGTAGGCTTTTTATAATTTGTGCAATGCCTACACTTAAGTTTTCCATAACTCATACTGGAGATTTTTTCCATTTTATATCATCTGCCTACCCTGTTGTACATCCTATGCACACCATTGGCAATTCTCTTACCAAAACCACATCCAACTTCAAAATATCAATACTAATGATAGCAACAATTTGTTGTCAATTGTTCAATTTTGATAGCAACATGCAGAACTCAAAACTCAAAATCTAGAATTTTGACCATGGGATTGATACCTCAAACATAGTTTATAATAAATAGTGTCCTACATACCTTGACAAATGTATTGACAGCCATTATGGCCATGTCAGGTTGGGATTTAGCGTAGTTCATGAGATATAGATAGACCAATTTTTTGAGTTCCAAATTATCTGTTTGCATGCAATTGACAACATCCGGGAAGAGGGCAGACACATCTTTGCCCACCGTCATGGACGCTATCACCTAGAATACAACATTTTTGAATCATTATATACATCGTCATCATTTCAACCCATCACCAACCCACCTTTGGGAACAGGTCTCAACTGAGAAGCGTTTAGGCTCTAAACCACCACACCACCACTCTAAACCAAACTTGACTAAGTAATAGCTTTGCAGATGTTTAGACTTAGTCATTGATATAAACGTAACTACATATAAGATATGGCGTTTGGAACACTCACATTGTTCAACAGACTTGCACAGTTGACCATACATTAGCGTGGCATTGGCATTGGCAACATAGGGCCATAAGGTGTGAAGCACCTAATTTTTAATTGAAAAGCCAATAATATTCAAGTAAGTAACAAAAAAGTATATTGTTGATTTAGTGAATAATAATTAGATAACAAAATACAAGTTTTGTATTCTGATGTTGATAAATATTGATGCAAGTACTTATATTATAGGTTCCTTCATACAGCATTATCGTCATAATGAGAAATGGTGCACTTATTAGACTATGGCTCATATGACAGGAAAAAGCCATTCCATATCCATATATTTTATAAGCTTATTGATTGCAACAAGGTTTGCTGCTAAACATATTACAGGTGTATTTGAAGATTCGCCGGATACTCTCAGTTATTCACCTTGATTGTTATTAGAAATGAGGACAATAAATTATCAAATAAATAAGTATGTAGTTTTCAATAAAATCCCACCTTTTTGACGGCCTCCTTCTTCTTTTCCTTTTTATCACTGTTGAGTTCCGACTTCAGCTCAAATATTTCCCCCTTCTTCGTAGTCGTGAAATACTTTGAATCGGTCATTTTGAGACTCTTCAAATTGAATAATAAGTTTCCTAAGCCTAGATTTTCTTCTTCTTACTTAGCGGGTTCCTATGAAAAATCAATACTAACATTTATTGAATATATCTTGCGGAAAATTATAATAATCGATTTTGAACAATAACACATATAAAAAGTTTCGTTCTGTATAATTTAAAATTGATTATTTACTATTTTTCGCCAGAAAATATGCTTAAAATAGTCTAAAAACTCCGAAATTATTCGGCACCACTTTTTGACAGAAGACAGGGGCGTAAAAAGAGTTGCCATCAAAAATTGTTTAAATTACCTAATAACCCTAATCGATCCTTTTATAGCTTGAAGTAGGCTTTTTATAGGTAGGACAGAAATTATTAATTTTCGATGAATGAGAAAATGCACTACGAAATATATTGTATTGTTGTTTGTTCTAAATCAAAAGTATATACTTTTGATTTAGAATTTGGATTATAATGCTTTTGATTGAAATGAAAATTAGCCAAATAGAATGAAAATTAATAGACTGTCACTCTTTCATTGTTTTTACTCTAATGTTCTTTTATAATTATTGTAGAAATGGATTTTGTTATATCTAAGATAAATCATTACTTACCTAGCAATATTACATACATATACTTTTCGTAAAAAAATAACACAGACCTACAAATTAATTTTTTTTTTCCATTTTTTGATGATAGTGCTGATTATCAGGTTTTTGGGCCTCCTAATTACGATTCTGAAGTTGGTTTAGCTCTATCACATCAGAATTTTCCACAATAAACATTTATAAAAATTAAGTATGTATTGGGGTATTCAAGAAAAAAACAACCAGAAGTAAAGAAATAACTGGATAGTTAGTATTATTTTTACTATCCAAATAGTTATAGTCAAGAGGAACATTTTAAAATACTAGTGCGACTTGTGGAACTTTTTCTTTTTAAAAGTTAAAAAAACTTAAATACTTTCATTACCTTATAATGCTTACTAGTACGTATACGCGCATGGTAGCTGCGTTTTGTTGACGATTTTCTAAGAACTCCAAGAAATCTATATATTTTTTTATTAAATAAACAGGGCAATTAGCCATCCGATCAGACAAACTTCATTTTATATCACAGTTATAAGTTTAACTAAATGACAAACACCCTCATGCTATGTTCCTGTAGAAAAATTTTGCAAAATAAAAAAAATATTTCCTCAAAATTCAGACGTGATGGAATTTTTTGACTATTTTTCACGTAATCAGCACACAAAAATCTAGGAGAAACGTTACTTGAATTTCAAAAAGGAATTTCGTTGTAGGACTGTGTAATCCTCATACCAGGTTAAATTCTTATACATGGCAACATTTCTTAAATGAGTAATCAGTGGCATTTGACAGCAATGTTGGCATTATTACAGACGCTGACCTCTATATTTAATCTATGTTTAACCCTGGACTTGTTGCTGTGATTTCTTTTTTGGACCTACTTGATCTTTGTACCACTGTACTTGATTGACGCCATTTTGGCGCTTTTATCACTAAACAGATACGAGTGTCCCTGGAATTAATAGGTAATATAATTAATAGCAGCGTTTTACCTGAAAATAAAACGCATATTAAAATACTTACCTCACTGGAAGCTTTATATTGAGAGTAGCATTTCCGTTTCCGTCGATTTCTTACTAGTTTTCGTACTTTTATTGACGTCACATCCGCTATGTGGCGCCACCTGGCGGCGACGTGCTCACAAAGTTTTCATAATTTGCTGAGCTCGGCCCTTGGCTCATTGGCTCAATATCACCAGGCAGGAATTACTGAAAGCTTCCAGTGAGGTAAGTATTTTAATATGCGTTTTATTTTCAGGTAAAACGCTGCTATTAAACTACTTGACCGTCACTGGAAGCTTTATATTGAGAGCCTGTTTGTTTTCGCCTGGTGACGCCACATTAAATCATTATGTTGGTATGCCTCTACGCCAATGTGATCAGTGATTACATATAATAAAAGATAAATTTTAACATATTAATCATTTTATTTTATAAATTAATACACTCAAGGTACTTCAAAACATAACGACTTCAATTCAAATCTCATTATACAAATATATGAAATCAATACAATGACACACCAACTACTAATTTATTGGATTGAACAATTGAGTAACGCTTTCTGTATCATTACTTCGAATTACTTCACGTCTATAAAATTTTTGAAATGTATTGGCTGATCGCCAATTTCCGCGAGCCAAGATCTCATCAAGGGAATTATTTTCCCACCAACTCTTGGAAGCTACCGCTGAGCGAACGGTACCGGGAGTAGCAGATATGCCAGCGTCTTTGAACAAAGTTTTGACCCAGCCTGCTATGACTGTTCGCGAGGCCGGTTTAGCCAAACCTCTTAGTGTTACAAATAAATGACTGGACTTGGCCGCGTTACGTCTGTCATTTAACAATGAAATACACATTTCAATCCAAAAAGGAGGGTTTAGATTACGATTATTTTTATTCACAAGCAATTTCCAACCCGATTGTCTATAATCACTCGTATCAGTTTTTGAACCGAATTGAGGCCAAAATATTATAAAATCATCATTTTTTACACAATGCTTGTCATCTACTCTAAGTAAAGTTAGGTCATGTATACGCCTTCCTGAACATAGTAGTAACAATACTGCAGTATGGCGAGATATTTGAAATTGATTATTTAAATCTATTGTATAATTAGCTAAGTATGAAATCAAATGACTAACATCCCAAACTGGCGGTTTAGAAGCCCTTGGATTCTTTAATGCAATTGATTTTAATATATGTTTTACAAGAACATGATTACTCAAGTGGCTCGACGTTTCGGCGTTACATAATGTCGAGACAACAGATTTGTGTAACAGAATTGTATTATAAGATAATTTATCATTCAAATGTAGATCTGCCAAAAATTGTGCCAATTCGGAACCTGTAGGATTTTTAGTGTTAATATTTTTATTTTTAGACCAGGAGAACCAACGTTTCCAAGCCGACACATAAGTTTTCAGGGTAGATTTTCGCCAAGAATTTTTAAGCAATGACAACTGTTCAGAGTTCCATGTTTCTACCGCTTCGGACCACCCCCACATTTCCAAACTTCGAGCACGATGTCCTCGACTTTCGGAGGTGGTAGACCCATTGCCACATCGATGAGAAACTTGTCTAGATTCCTCAGGGTGAGTGGTGCAGTTAGTGCTCGGGCTCTGAGGTCCGCGCGCCAAAATACTTTCTCCCATCGAGGTACTACTATTAAGAAAATTCCTGTCGACTGATTCAGATGAGTCAGGACTCTCGGTATTAAGAACGGTGGTGGGAAGACCCACGCCAGTGGATAATTCCACGGGACGCTGAATGCGTCGTGGAATAGAGCTTGAGGGTCCATCAGATTTTGTGATGCGTAGTTGTAAACTACGTGCGCCTTTTTCGAGGCGAAAAGGTCTATCACCGGCGTTCCCCATTTCGCAAACACTACTTCCACGCAAGGTGGTTTTAAATGCCACTCTGGAAGTAGGCGATGACGTGACAAATGGTCCGCATGGTTGTTGTAACGACCCGGTATATATTGTACGCTGTGGTGAATTTGGTGGTGATCTAATAGTTCCAGGATTTGAAACGTTATTTCTAATAGCGGTAGTGACTTCGTCCCTCCTTCCTTCCGTAAATGAGCGACTGCAGTATTGTTGTCGCATTGGATCAGGACTGAACTGTGTTGTAAAAACTGAGCTTGATTCTGAAGGGAATAAAGTATGGCCAACATTTCCTTTTGATTGGAATGAAGTGTTTGTTCCTCTGGTGACCAGGCACCTGATAGAGGAAGATTGTTCAGCATTGCACCCCAAGCCTGATCCGAGGCATCCTTCACTAAAAAATTTTCTGGCGGAGGGTAATGTAGAGGAGACGGTAACTGACAATTCTGATTCCACCATATCAGTTCGCTTATGGCCTCTGGCGGTAATGGATAGGTTTTTGATGATGGGTCTGGAAGTGTGTTTTTGAACAGTAGCAAGTGTCGATGATTTAGCCGTCCTCGTGGGACTACGAAACTGGCAAAATTTAGTATACCTATTATTTTCTGTAATTCTTTTAGAGTGGTTTCTCTTTCCTTTAGAATTTGACTTACTTTTCTGATTATTACCTCGGACTTCTCCCTGGGGAGAATTTTTAGATTTTGCCAGGGTTTCCATAGTATTCCTAAATATATCACACTTTTTTGAGGCCGAAGAACCGATTTCTGGAAATTTATTTGCCAACCCAGCTTCTGTAGTAATTGTACCGTGATTTTGACATGATTGCACAGTGTGTGCACATTTTGATTTGCAATGAGAAAATCTGCTAGATAAACTAGAATTCTTATGTTCCATCTCTCCCTTAGTATTTGAGCTACCCAATTTGTCAGTATGGAGAAGGTTTTGGGCGCTGTGCTTAAGCCGAACGGCAGGCAAGTCATTTCTAGTAACTCCTCCTCGTATACAAGGCGTAGGAAACGCCTTTGAGACTTCTTTATTTTTACATGAAAGTAGGCTTGCGTTATGTCGATTTTGCATAACCAGTCTCGGGGTTGAAGAAAGTCTGGAATGCGGTGCATGTTTATTAAATGGAATGGTTCCGCCTTTACATATTCGTTTAGTGCCTTGAGATTGAATATTGGCCGAAATGACCCGTCGGGCTTCGGCACCAGAAACAGAGAAGATAGGAAGCATGGTGCAACCTTTAAGATCCTTTGTTTTTTCATTTTGTATATTATTGCAGACATTTCCTCTGAGACAGGAGTGTGAAATGTTTTTCTGCTTGTATTGGGAAAAACAAGAGGAGGTTTTTGAAAGAATGGTATGCGATACCCTTGAATTAACCTTTGAATAACATCGGGTGCTCCCATTTTCTTCCACTGTGAAAGATGGTGCACTAAA
The DNA here is from genome assembly GCA_933228805.2 of Hipparchia semele. Taxonomy (NCBI): domain Eukaryota; kingdom Metazoa; phylum Arthropoda; class Insecta; order Lepidoptera; family Nymphalidae; genus Hipparchia; species Hipparchia semele. Next base: position 3,841,946 of record OW121719.1, read on the forward strand.
CGACCTGCTCGGAACGAAGTCGAGTCAATTTCTCCAGTTTCCTCTGGAGGTTCTAGGGCCAGAGGATCTTCCTCTGTGGCCTCCTCGGATGGGCCGCGAGCCCCGGTTGTGAAAGGATTCTTTATCCTTCGCATTTAAGCGGTCAAATTCCTTTTTGGAAGCTTGACTCTTGTAGGCATCATTGGTACGTTGGTATCCACCCCGCGAGGGTGGGTTATAATGTTCATGCAGGCAATTCTGCGAGCATTGTCCATGCCGAGCAGTTCCACGCGATGGAACGTTAACATATCTAGCACCTTGCCCCCGCGAGGGGCGACGGTCAGATTGATTGTTATTCGGCTGCGTAAATGGGTCCTTCTTTGGCCAAAAAGCTTTGCGAACCCCACCGGCCTTTTCTAATGCAGTCGTAAATTGTTCTGAACTAAACAAATGAGTAGCAGAAGGAGGTATTTTATTCAATGACGCTTTCACCAAAGGGTCACGTACCTGGCTCGTGATAGTTTCACGGCGCATCTCAATGCTTTCTGCTCTGTGGCCACACACTAATTGCAAAAGGTCCGATGAAGTTTTATAAAACTCACCTTTGTGAAATAATTCTTCTACTTTTTCAGCTAACTGATCAGAATTTATATTATCATTTTGCCTGGCCCAAGAAAATAATATTCCGATGGCTTCCTGCAACGCCACTTTTTGCTTTAAGATACAGTATGTGATAGCTGCATAAGCTTTATCTGCGTTGGCTAGATGACGCAAGGTATCATACATTTTCACCTCTTCGTTTGTTTCTAGGTCTATGAAACCTGGAGTATGATTATAGCATTTTTGTGTTTCAGCATACCTAACCTCAGACCAAGAAGCACTGCCTAAGCGCTGGACGTCAAGTAACATTTTTAGAAAGGTTTCTGAGGTCTTTGGAACGGATGGTTCCTTCAATTTCGTTTCAATATCGAAACTAAACTTCAAACACGAATTTTCAACTTCACACTGACTACACTCAGGCTCATCAGGTGTGACAAGCTCATAAAGTTCACCACTAACTTGAGAATCAATTTCGTCACGATTAGCTGTAGTCTCATTATTACTTAATGTAACAATATGTTTGCGCAACTCACCCATCTCCTGGCGTAGCTTATCCATGTCACCCATAATTCGCGAACTTCGTGCACGTTTGCCTCGCTTACGGCGGTGGCGGCGTGTTCGTTTTTCGTTATTACTCGAAGAAGAACTCGAGCAACTACTGGATGAGCTGGAGCTGCTGGAGCGGCTGCGCGTGCGCTTACGAGCCTGTCCATTCGGACCGGCCACGTCATTCGTTGAATTATTCATAACTGAAATTCACAGTATGTTAAAAAACAGCTATAAATGAATATAAAAGGAAGGTAGTTACAAATACTCAAACCTTTACGTACGAAAACATTAAAATAAAATTCTAAATTTTAAACAAACCATCAGTGATCCGAACGGAAAAACCGTTAAAAACAACGATCACTAATTATTATTTTACACGTATAAGTACTTACTGCGAAGTAGTTTCACACACAAATACACTTCACTTTGTTATTTTAATTTAATTTTATTTTATTTTATATTTTGTATTATATTTTAAATTATTTTTAAAAAATATAGGCTTTGCAATGTTACGTATAGACTGCTTGCAAGCTGTTGCTTCGACGGGAAACAAAACGCCAATGAGCCAAGGGCCGAGCTCAGCAAATTATGAAAACTTTGTGAGCACGTCGCCGCCAGGTGGCGCCACATAGCGGATGTGACGTCAATAAAAGTACGAAAACTAGTAAGAAATCGACGGAAACGGAAATGCTACTCTCAATATAAAGCTTCCAGTGACGGTCAAGTAGTTTAATCTATGATTTCATTGTTTTCAGAATCAGAATTTATTTATTGCATTGTATACACTTTTCTAGCCTATAAACTCTCTAAATAAATAAAGATTTATTATTATTATCTGTCGTGTAATTAAAAAATGAAACGATATTTTACTCCGGAACATGGCAACCAAGGAGATAACTTATGAAAGGTTTTATTTAAATTTCGAACTGGCTGGCAAATAGAAAGCTGTTTATTAAAAAAAAAAACCAAATGAACACTTTAACGCGGGAAAAATTATTGTTGTTCGTCTCTGATTTTGAAAAGTAATAAAAAAGTTCTGCCTAGATCCTAGATACTACTTAGTTTTAATTTCCACGCATTATTTGAGAAAAGTACTATACAAGCCTTGGCCACAACTAGGCATTGATGGACTTACGTATGTGTATCTCGGCTCCGCCTCGGCCCACATTTACACGTTCGTCAGGTCAGGAATAAAAATAATATGTACCCAGTAAGTTTAAGTTACTTTATTGTTATTAAATATTTAATTCATTTTACAACCGATATCGAATGCAGTAACATTTCATCACATATCATACATTACACAATAATATAATATAATCAATTTTATAATTGCGGTTACAGACACAAATCTTAAAGGATATAATTATGTAGGGTTAAAAATTTAAACTGACTAAGATATATACTCAACATATTATTAATTATTATAATTTACGATTACAGATTTGCTAAGACATTGAGGCCGAAACATATCTTTTAATCACGACGCGTGTCAAGTCAAAGTGTTTTATGCCGTAGAGCAGTATAGGGTCGCGTCGCTTTTCAAAAGTATGATTCCACCCTAAAATTACAATATAAACTGTGGGGAGTGATAAAAATTTACCTAACGGATATGTTTGTTCGTCTACTATAAAGCAACAACTCATTTGTAACAAATAAATCATAGAATAACAGTCTGATCACACAAATATTACAAATTAAATAATAAAAATGTATATATGCAATCTAGTTATTTACAAGTTAACTAACTAAATAACAATCAACCTTCCTTACTTTATCTAAATACTGACTGGCTGGCCGAAACGCAGCACAATTACTTCTAACCCTCGAAATTCATTCTCTACGAAATCTAATATAAATAAATTATGTCAAGCCATGTAAAAATGTGCCAGTTTATTTACGCCACGCACACTTATAACACGCCACTCGTTCTGACGCCACACCCTTGTTGAGTTAAACCCGACCATCCGTCACATTGGGTTTTAAGTGTCTTTGGTCATTTAAATTTTAATGATTTGTTCTGACTCAACAAAACATATAAAGAGTTAGGGGGAAGATACATTTTTTTTAACTTTTCAAAGTTCCATGCTTTTTTACAATCAATTTTCTGATCAGATAGAGAGACTGTGATCTTTTTTCTAATTTGTTTTATTTCATAAGTTTACCTAAATATTTACTTGACGGTGCACTTATCTGAAATTGCCAAAAATACTGACTTAGATCTTTCTTCCTCCTTACCATTCACATGGCATGGAATCAGATTAGGTTGCAAGTTATTAGTGTGATACCGGCATTATGAACTCGAGAAAAACATGCTAAGCCAAGACCTTTACGAGATATTATTTTCTGGAATGCATACATTTTTCTAATAAAACTTGGCGTGACTTGGCAAAACACTCGGGTTGTTGTCAGCAAACATATACAAGTCTATGTAAAATCACAATATCATAAGTCAAAGTTACTTTTTTTCTGTAAGTATACATACGTCATACATATTTTATCATATTAAAACCACAGATTAAAACATGTAAAAAACCGATTTGAAAACATGTATTTTGTATACAATATGTCAAAATATTGAGCAGGAAAGTTATCGCCAATATGTTTTTAAATACCTTAAAGCCTTACAAAGATTTAATTTTATAGCAAAGTACAAATCACTTTCACATTTTATTAATCTATATTATATTTAATACTCAGTACTATTAAAGCATTCATCTACTCAAGACAAAACATCTACCGTAGTTTATATTATTTTCGAAATTTAATAATATTACATAGATTATGTTGGGGTCAAAAATAACTGTTTCAAAGCAACTATGACATCATAATTCGCTCCGTTAATATTATATTGATAGATTTTATTGATTGTTGACACTCAAGTGGATTCAGTCTTGATTTTCAAAATTTTTAAAATCTGAAAAGTACATATAATACTTTGGGTTACCACAGCACTATCAATATCTATCAGTATAACATCAGGGGATTTTATAATTTATTTAATGTCAACATCATAAAATCATATCTTTTATATTCAGATTATTCACCATTATCATTATTTTGACGATTTTTAATGGATTCGTTTAAATTCACATTAAATAACTTGTCCATCTAGCACATTTACTTGCACAACGCTCACCATTGGTCATTCAAAGTTGTACTAAAGCATTGATTATCATAATATGAGCCGAAGAAACAAATCAACTGACCTGAGATATGATCATTCAACCTATACGCATTGATGATGACAAGTTGAGTCATAAAATAAATAAGCGCATAAAGTACAGCCTGTTCATAGTAATTTTACCTCTGACATCTGTCATTGTATTTTCCATTATGTTGGTATTACTTCCTGTCATATCAAATACTTTGAATAGTAACTTAACGTTAGCCATTCGCATGGATTACTTCTATAGAAAATAAAATAAGAGCTACAAAAATTGTGTTTTTTTTTTTAAATTTGTCATCTAGTATAGAATAGATTAAATGCATATATTTTGAGCTCCAGAATGATCTCATGTGACAACACAGAACTCAGGTCAGCCAACTTTATAGTTAGAGGTAAAATAAATGTGAACGGACAGTACTAGTGGCAGGCAGCGATTCTCAACTTATGCACTATATAAAAGAGGTCTATGTCCAACAATGGATACATTTTGGCTGATGGTGAATTATATAATTAATACAATCTAGCTCATATTATTATTGCACTTGATGACACCTTGGTGGATGTGATGATACATTATTGCACTCCGCTACAGTGATCCACTCCGTGAGGCGTCATTGCACACGATGGCACAATGTTGCACAGTGATGACACATTGCACTCGATGTTACAGTGATGCTCATGATGACACAATCTTGCACAGTAGTAACAAATCATTGCACTTGATGTTACAATGATACACGTGATGACACAATGGTGATGTCACACATGTCGGTGCACACAATGACGCACTCGTTGACACAGATGGACACGTGACACAGGGGGTCACTCGGTGCGCGTCGTCTCACTGGACGTCAGTGTTCACTCGATGACGAGATGCGTGGAGGGCGCCCTCTGGCGAGTGCAGAGCGCGGTGCAGAGCAGCGGCAGCGCGCCGGCGAGCAGTCCGCCCGCGGAGGCCGGCTGTTATGCGAACGACTCCTTGGTCGGAGTTAGAGGCTTCGAGCCCGAACCGATGCTCGAGCGGCTCTGGCGTCCTTCTGGACTGTGCGATCTATTGGTGCAAGAGAATTTGTTAAAAATAAAAGCTAACAAAATATTTTTTTATAATTTACTAGCTGACTCGGCAAACGTTGTTTTGCCATGTAAGTTATTTCTAGTAGTCAGAAAATAAAAAATAAATGTTTGGGGTGGACCACCCGTATCGCTTAGGGGTATGAAAAAATAATTTGCGTCCCATTCTCAGACCTACTGAATATACACACATAAGAATGGGTCAAGCAGTTTCGGAGGAGTTTTGTCACAAACACTGTGACACGAGAATTTTATAAATTAGAAGAAAGAAGTAGCAAGCAAACGAGCAAGCGGGTCACCTCTTGTTAAGTGATTACTGCCGCTCATGAACATTAATTGAAGCACTAAAAATACCCCACCAAATTGACGCCATTTTTCTGTCATTTCGAAATCGACAAAGCTTAGAGAACGGAATTTAGTAATTTCACAAAGAGCCGTAAAGGATTTTGGATTAAATGTAAGTAACTCGGACAAACTACATTTGAATTATTATATTAAAAAATAAAAATGATCAGAAAATCTCTAGGCTTACTTCTGCGAGTCCAGTTGCATGCTATTCCGCGATGGCGCCGACGGGCTGAGTTTGTGATTAGCTAAAAATGTTCCTATTGATTCGTCTGAGCTGTAACTGTCGTTTTCGCTGAAAAAAAAAAATTATAAGTGAGATTTTTAAAGCACTTAACCAAAGTACCAAAAGCTTTGCTACTTTGGTAAAGTGCTATTTCGTTGACTACTAAAAATGATACAAAAAAAATTTTACTAGTTCTTGTCTAATTTTTAATTTGTCAATGTACTTTAGCCAACTTGAAAAAAGGTGGAGGTCCACAATCTTTTTATTTTTTATGTATGTTCCCCGATTACTTGAAGACACCTGAATCGATAAGGGAAATTCTTCGTAATCTTCAAATTTTATAGGCACACTCACGGCATACTTTATATACTTAGTGGTGGCGTTTGAAGTAGGTTTTTTTTTAAAAGAATTTTCATGTTTATATTATTTTTCTGCGTTTCTAAAGAGTATTATAAAGAAAGACTAAGATGCGTCATTGGACAATCTCTTAGTATATAAGATAGTAATTTAGAAGTTTAGGTTAAATTAAAATTACTAATTAGTCAATTAAGTTAGACTAGATTGTAATTGTAGTGAGCACCGCTCTGGTGCTCAGAATCAACAAAAAATATATATTATTTTTAAAAGTATCATTACCTGTCGGTGTCCCTGGAGTCGGCCGGGCTGGACAGGTCGCCGGCGATGGCCTCCTGCAGCGCGGTGGCGCGCCTGGCCGCCAGGCGCGCTTCGTCGCGCGCCGCGGCGGCCTCGGCGGCGGCGGCGGCCGCGGCGCACTCCGCAGCGCTTTTGGCGCGCGTGGCCTCGCTGAGTTTCGCGTTGATTGAGGAGTTCTCCTCTTTCAGCTCCCTATGAATCAAATTTAGAGGGATGTTCGCTGTGGGATTGTCTAAAATTGATTCCTGTAGTGTGACAATTCGTTGTGGGGTTACCACTCCCTCAAAACTACTTTCTAACTTAATTATTAATTAACTTCGGTTCTTCGAACTAAGTGCCTTCCTTCCTAATTTCCATTTCATTTTCGCGACTCACTGAACTATAAAAGTAACTTTGGTTTTCGTAATCGCAATTGGTTGATTTAAATTTTATTGTCAGCTTCTAATTTGCTGACGCTCTCTCACTTTTGGATAGTAGTGTTGCAACAACAATAAGCCAACAATTCAGCCAATCACGATTAGTGAGATTGTAGCAGTTGGTGCAGCTTTTTGGTAGTCATTCAGGTAGATGTTAAATAGCCTGCAGCATTACCTGAGTTGCCTGGTGAGTTTGCGCACTTCTTCGGCAGCCTGATGGTCCTTCGCGCGGGCAGCGGCGAGCTCGCCGGCGAGCTGCTCGTGGGCGTCGCGCAGCCGCGCCAACTGGCCTTCCAGGCGCGCGCGGGACGTCGCTTCCAGTTCCAAGCTTGATTCTAATTCCTGTGTGCATAGAAAAATGTAGTTTACACTGGCTTCTCTTCAACTGTCTTCATCTTCAAACTCCTGGGATTTCTTCTCCGCAAGTAGGCTCCTATAGCCCGTTTTTACGTGGTCCCACTATTAACTGTCATGAAGCAATACAAGTTGCTATATTTCTTACTGGGATGTTAGTGTGTTTTCTGATTGGTCACAAAATGGCGGATTACATATTTTTATTTTAATGATTACTGACTAGCGAGTAGGATGTTGTAACATGTCAGAGGTGTTTTAACTTTTTAATTTACACTTGTTAATCAGAAGCAATAATTTTTAGATAATGCCTCAATCAATCAATTTATTTTATTTTTTTCTTAAAAATTTAGGTTGATTTTTTTATCGTTGTTAATCATAATTACTTTGCACTCATTGCTGTTAATAATTATTTTCGGTCATTTCAATTCTGTCCAAATGAGTCTGCGGATGCTGTACCTTATTGCGCAGCTCCAACCGGCGCTCGGTCTCGTGATGCTCGTGCGAGTGTCCCGCCTCGGCGTGCGCGAGGCGCGCGCTGAGCTCCGCGAGGCGCTCCTTGGCCTGCCTCGCCTCCTCCGCGGCCGCCTCGGCGCGGCACTCCGCCTCGCGCGCCTCGCTTTGTGTCGCACACAGCGCGCTCGTACTTGCGCGGTATTTCTTTAGTAGCTGCAAAATATACACATTGATTTTTATCAGTATAACTTCATGGTAGGCTTAAGAATCTAGAGCAAGCGTTCCTATAGTATTTTCATTATAGTTTTCTTTCTCGTTCCTTAACATATTCATTCTTCGATTAACCGGTACTCTTTCGCTATTAGTTAAATGCATTGGTGCGAAACGCGACTTCAGCCAATCAAGGTGATTGCTATTGTCAAACTGTAGCAATCATTTTTACAGCTGTTGACACATTTTTTGTTCTGTCGTGGACCATGGAATATTTTTTTAACGAAGGTTATGTATTCTTAAGTCAGCCGACCTCTAGGGGGAGAGGTTGAGTTATACGGGAGTTTCATCCACTAATACATTCCCGATGGAAATTGTCAACCAGTGTAGCAGTGCACGTTACCTCGGCAGCCTCCTCCTCGGCGTCGTCGAGCTGCGCGCGCGCGGCGGCCGCGTCCCGCGCGGCGGCGTGCGCGCGCTCGGCCGCCTCGCTCTTGGCGCGACTCGCCTCCTCCGCGGCGGCCGTGGCCTCCGACGCCTCGGCCTCGGCGGCGGAGCGCGCCTTGTTGGCCGCGCGTAGCGCTAGCTCCAGGTCTTCCAGCTGACAAACAGATTGCAAATTATTTTCGTAGATATACAATATTTTGTCTGGTGGGAGGCTACCGTCAAAGACGTGCCGCCAAGCAATTTAGCATTCCGGCACGATGGCGTATAGAAACCGATTAGACGTTTGGGTTAAATGTATACTCCATACCTCTTTAAGTTAGCCCGCTACCATTTTAGACTGCATCGTCACCATCAGGTGAGATTGCAGTCAAGGACTATCTTGTCATCAAATAAAATAAAATAAATATTTATTAGTAGGTATGTACTTTTTTAATCGTTGCTTTAAACAATGCAGAGGATAAATCAAAATGAAAGAAAATCGTGCGTGAGAAAGTGCGCACCCAAGGATCGTGCGACTCTCAGTTATGAGGATATAATAAATATTATGATCATGGTCTAGTTTATCATTAAGTATAACAAACCTGGTTCTTCAACTGCCTGATTTGCGCTTTACCACCGCCCTCTTTCTCCTTCTGTTCCAACATCGTTTGAGCATCGCGGAGTAGAGCACGATATCTCTTCAGATCCCTAACAAAAAGGAAGTATTTAAGCACCAAAGATAAGAAATAATAAATAACTCAATTTATTTACTAACAATCGATAATGCCTGTTACTTACGATCGAATCAAGTCACACTCAAATGGGTACTCAAACAACCTCATTTCTTAGCGCACTTAAATATACTTCGTCGCAAGTCGCTATACCAAATCGGTACTCAAATATAGAGGTCCGAGCAAGGCATTTTCGTTTTCCCGTGCCCGAACGAGCAAGTAAAGCCTATTATCCTATCATCAATTAGGCTTTAATTACTAGCATGCGATATCTCCGTAAGCACCAAACTCCTGGGAATTTTCTCCACAAGTAGACGTTAATCGCTCGTTTTGCGTAACTTTTTGGTGGGAGGCTTTGTCCGTGGCTAGTTACCACCCTACCGTCAAAGACCTACCGCCAAGCGATTTAGCGTTCCGCCTGAACGGCGTGTAGAAACCGATTAGGGGTATGGGTTGAATTTACACTGCTATACCCCTTCCAAGTTAGCCCGCTACCATCTTAGACTGCATCGTCACTTACCATAGGTGGGATCGTAGTCAAGGGCTATCTTGACATCGAATAAAAAATAAAAAAAAGGCGTGTGGCACTCGGGGACTGCCGCGGTAAAGCTATTGCATAGCAGTTTTTATCAACGCCATCTAGTGCTGAGAGGAGTCCCGTGTCAGGTTATTTTCGTTACGGAATTTCTGGATTCGGTCTCCACGCTCAAGGCCCGCGATAGAAGCTATGCAATAGCTTAAAAACTCCGTAAGCATTTCACGTGGTGCAGCCAACAGTCCGTACCTCTTGAGCCTCTGCACCAGCTGCGCCTGCTCGTGGTTCTCGGCGCGCGCGGTCTCCTCGAGCGAGGCGAGGCGCCGCTCGAGCTCGTGCCGCTCGCGCAGCAGCAGGCTGCGCTCCGCGTGCTCGCTCTCCAGCTGACTCTCCAGCACTGTTGGTGATACAGCACATACAGTAACGTGGGGTAACCGTACGCGGCGAGTAAATATAGTTACCGGCAAACTTGAGGTGTCATTTGTGGTAAGTAAGGGGTGTATAGTATTGAGCGCGTGATTGTTAGATCAGTCGACCTTTGTCCTTTGCGCCGTGTCCAAATGCGCCAACCTTGCGCCAACTTACCCCCACTACGTCACTTATGCTCAAGAAGTTTGCCGGCACCTATATACGCAGTGAGGTTTGCATGAGACTCGTTGTCATGGGTTGATTGCAATATAGTGAATTTAGTTCGCACTTGAGAGGCAAGTGAGGGTATCGCGTCATGCACCTGCAGAGAAGAGATTTACCAAAAACTGCGTACAGATACCCCACGTTACTCTACATTATTTTATTTTTCATCATCATGCGTAGATTGATTTTAGCAGTAACATTCGGTAGCTAATTACTCTTGAGTTTCTTGGAGGCGTTGGCGCGGGTCTCCTCCATCTCTTCGTCGCGCGCGACCGCCTCCAACCTGGCCTCCTTGCGCTGCTGCTCCAGCAACATCTCCAGCCGGAGCTTGGAACTTTCTAACAGCTGCAAAATAATATTACAGTTAGGATAGGATAGTGTGCGAGTGTGTGTGCGTGTGTGCGCGCGCTCGTGCGTTTGAGCGCGGGTGCGGGCGCGTGCGTGTGTTTTTTACTCCTTTACCCCACAATGAATGAACCAATTTGGCTAAAATTTGAAATGGAGATAGCTCATACCCAAGATTAACACATAGGCTACATTTTATCCCAAAAAATTAGAGTTCCTGCGAGAATCACAAAACCTTTATCCACGCGGAACAAGTCCCGGGCATCATCTAGTAAGTCAATAAAACCTATTCGCCGAGGATTACATATATAAGGCCGAGGATACGAGGAGATTTAGGAAGAAGTTGCCCTTCGATTTCTCCAAACTATAGGGCAAACCCCTAGGCGAAGCTTCGCACTCGCCACCTCCTCAGAGACGTAACAATAATTCTGACAAGCAATTACACAATAAAAAAAAAAATCTAATAGCGGAAGTTACGAGAAGAGGCTAATTATAGTGCGGTGTGAAATTTACCTGAATCTGTCCCGCGAGCTCGTCGAGCTCCTCTTCCTGGTCCCGCACGCGTCGCTCCAGGTCCGTCTTGGCGCGTCGAAGCGTCGCCACCTCGTCCCCGCCGCCGCCCCTCTCCTCCAGCTCGCGGCTCGCGGCCGCCAGGCGCTCCTCTTTCAGCTCGAGCTCCATGCGAGCTTCCTGTGACGATCACGTGTATGAGTACACAGCGCGAACGGATGGATTTGATGGAACAAAAGGTCCCGCATAGTCTTTAATGATGGACGTTCACTTGCTGGATATAGTTTACATGCGAAGAAGGCAAAAGAATACGCTCTTGTATCGCTGCTCTTGTAGCGTTTGTGTCACAAACGCCACAAGAAGCGCTTTGTCTTTCGTGAAAAGTAGGTCTGGTTGTTTGGTTTAGGTATTTGTCATATTTGAGGAGAAATGCTAAAGGTATACAAATAAATAAAATTTGAGTTTTAAATTTTTTTTTTTATACATTATAGGCACACGCTTGACCACTACCACACCTGATGAAAGAAAGACTTTACTTAGAAAGATTTATAATATTAACTATTTGCTTGAGTTGTTGCGCGAGGCCCCTGCCAGAACAAGGCCCCGGGCGATTTCCCTGTTCGCCACCCCCTAAGGCCGCCGCTGTGTAATGTGATCCATTACTGCCGTTCACAAGCTATAATACCGTTAACTACCAAAACTGTATTTCCTAATGTAAATCCAAATACATTTAAATTAGGGTTTATACCTATTAGGAAATATGGTCTTGGTAGTTAACGGCGTTATAGCTTGTGGACGGCAGATTGTTAGTCGGAGCCGAGTTTAAATCGGAAGCAGGAATGTTATCATAGATCAGTGAAGCGGACTGTGGTAAGGCGTACTCACAGAGAGACTCTGCTCCAGCGCGTACTTCTCGGCATGCGCCTGGTCGCGCTCGCGCGAGAGCCGCTCCTTGGCCGCGCGCTCCCTCTTCAGCTCGTCCTGCGCGCTGTGCAGCTCCGCGTCGAACTTGCGCTGCCGTTTCTCCAGCAGATTGTTGCGACAAGTCTGGAAAAGAGACACTCATATATTGAATGGCTCTGAAAGGCAAGCATAGGGTTGTAACTTATTCGTCCCTGGGCACCAATTCATATGCGTTACAGTTTGTGTGCAACAGAATAGGAGAACCTGCCTTAATGTTGTCACTCCCTAACAACAAAACAAAATTCAATAAATGAATACTAGAAATAAAAAAGGGTCTAAGTGCCAAAAATTTCGTTTCGGTTTTTATTACTTTATTATTTAGTATATTCCCTCGCCAATCACCTAAAATAAGGACTAAACGACTAGCGTTGTAAAGAATTTTATTGTAATAATAACCATGTGAAGTTTAAAATAAAAGAAATAAGTATGTTGTTAAAATGATTTATTATTTAAAACACATCCTGCTCTTTTTTGTTTTGGCACTTAGACCCTTTTTTATTTCTGGTATTCAAATTGTGAAATTAGAGATTTCGAGATATAATTTAATTTCGAGCTTAGATGCAGGATACCTTTACGTGCTCTTCGAGGCACGGGGTTGACGTACTGCCAACTTCCTTACTCCGGACTAGTATTGAAAATTTCTTGGCAGAAAAACTCAATGCAAATGGCCCGACCCTGGAATCGAACCTATTACCTTGTCATTCGCAGTTGAACATGTTAACCATTGGATTGACGAGACAGTTCGGTATCATAATATACCTAATGATAATTTTCAAAAAAAATTAGTCAACAGGAACGTGACTAATATTCTCATCTCTCCTCCAAATAAGCGGAAAACTTGGAGCTGGAAGAAACCTTTCAGTTTTCAGTTTGCACCATTAACGGTTAGGGTAATGACGCTTAAATGATGATGAATTTATTATGATAATAATTGCGATATTCTCACCTGCTCGTCGAGCAAGGAGCGCAGGTCGGCCATGTCGTTGGTGAGCTTCTGCAGCTTGCGCTTCCACTGCGCCGCAACCGCGCGCTGCTCCTCCACCTCCTCGTACGCATCTTGCACCTAGCCACACCAGTATATACAGTCTATCCATATAATCCTTACTAATCCTACTAATATTATAGATGTAATGGATTGGATGTTTGTTACTCAATCACGCCGCAAGGACTGAACCGATTTGTCTGAAATTTGGCACAGATATAGATTATGGTCTAGAACAACATATAGGTTACTTTATAATTTATATCCCGGAAAATTGAGTTTCTGCGGGAACAGAATATCTCAATCCACGCGAACGAAGTCGTGGGCATCAGCTAGTAGGTATAACATAAAACACGATCACAGTTCACAGTCAATATTTTTTACTAATTTTAAAATACCAATAAAAGTTGATCAACAGAATTTGACATTAACCATTCAATTCATGTTACACAACAGTAATGTTATCTATTACGAAACTCCATCGATTAGGCGTCGCGTACGTTTAAAAAGTTTAATCTCGCTATCAACGGTTGAGCTAATTTAATTGGATGAATGCCAAGGCGTTGAATTATTATCGATACACATCTGAAGACTGAAGATGTCTTGAAAACATCGTCTCTAACGTCTTTAGGGACTAAGGCTACTGACCTCTTGTATTTCGTCTACCATCACTGTTTTTGCACTAAACATATAGATATTCACTATACATAATATATTCATACATAAGATTGTATTTTTGTTAAAAACTATGCAAAGACCTTTACCAGCAACGGATAACAAACTTTAACTTGTAAATAAGATTCTGTTAAATATTATCAAGACAGTATAAAACGGATGGTACTTACATACCTACTATCAGCATTAGGTTTACGTCATTATCAGCATCAGTCAGTGACCAAGGATGATCACAGATAACTAGTTTTCGGATAGAGATAACACAAGAATTCATAATGTGGCTTCTTATATTTTGATACCAAACATTCCTTAAACCTGGATTGTGTAAATCTTGGTCTCTTCATCGTTCAGATTGAAGCACTATGGATTGTTTAAAAATTTGTATATGTACTCAATCTTTGCGAATAAATTGAATTGAATTGACCTCCTCTGCGGGCTTTAAATTCCGCAAGTCTCCGCGAGCCATGCCTTAGAATCAGCATGGTTTCATCAAAACTCTGTGATATAATAAATAATTATACTTGGTTACATTTACGTCAAGAGTGAATAACCAAATTTTAGGCAAACGCGCTCCATCTTAGGCAGTATTTTCACTTACCATCAGATGTGATCGCAGTTAAGCACTTGTCTATAATGTTACCTTCTTCTCCAGCTGTTTTTTGACGGTGACCAGCTGTTCCAGGTCGTCCTCGTGCTGGCGCCGCAGCTGCGCGCGCAGCAGCTGCAGCTCGCGGTGTGCGCGCTCGAAGCGCCTCTTGTACTTCTCTCCGCTGCTCACTCCATCAGCCTCCGAGCCCTCTGAGTCCGAGGGCTCCGCGCCGCCATTCTCCGCTGACCGCCAGTGTAATAGCTCCAGCTCTAGACGCTCTGACGCCTGCAAGAAAAAATAACAGTTTTGGTATAACATCCTAAAATATAATTATGTACGCTGGAGACGTTCTGAAGCTTATAGAGTTAGTCTAAGTATTAATTCGATTTATCGTATGAGAATTCGATGACACCGTCAAAGTCTATTTTGTCTGGTGGGAGGCTTTGGCCATGGCTAGTTACCACCCTGCCGTCAAAGACGTGCCGCGAAGCGATTTAGCGTTCCGGCACGATGGCGTGTAGAAACCTATTAGGGGTATAGGTTGAATTTATTTTGCATTGATCTTTTGCTTAGCCTTATTTCCATCTGTAGTGATTTCTTAGAACTTGGCGCAAATCAACAAATTCCTTAAAAGCAGGCAATTTATTGACATTTGACAGTTTATCTAATAGGTACTCTTTTAAGGTACAAAACAATTTCGTCTTTAATCCCCAATTATTTTGTATTGTTGGACCGTATAGTTGTCAGCGGCATGTGAGATTCAATAGCCACTGTTACCTGTTGCAATCGCTGGTTATTAGCCAGGAACTCCCTGTTGTCCCGCTCCACGCGAAGTCGCTCAGCCGCTTCGGCGTCGGCACGCTCTGTCGCCAGCGCCGCCGCGGCACGCTCCTCCGCTAGCTCACCGCCCACTTCCGATAGCTGTGACAAAGGATAAAGGAACTAGTTATTATAAGTAGTACTTAAGGCGAAGTCGCCACCTTCACCGTAAACGTAAAGTTTCTTAGAGGATGACTGATAATTTTTTTTTTAAATAAAGAATATTAGCCAAGCTAAAGTTGACTAATATCCTCTAATCCAAATAAGTAGGAAGCTTGTGCTAGGAGTGGGTACGACAATAGTGTAACTGGTTGGATTTAAACCTGCGATCTTTCAGTTTTGAGTCTGCACCTTTTAACCGTTGGGCTATTGAGGCTTTGAAAATGTGTTTAAAATATAGTTTGAACAATAATTTAAAAAAAATTATGCAAAACTCTTGGATTATACATTTTTTATAGATAAAACAACCTAATGGTTAGGACAGTGGTGGTAGAGGGTCGCTGGTTCGAACCCGTGTACGCACCTCTGACTTATGACGTGTTATGTTATGTACGTTCAACGGTGAAGGAAAACATCGCGAGGAAGGTGATTGACTTAGTAAGTGTAAAATTATTATCTACACCTACGCTAAAAATATATCCTAACATTCCTTATTTTTTAAGAAGTTTTATTTCGAATTTGAGCACGCGCGAAACCGTGATCAACAATGAGTACAGTTCAGAAGTCAGAATAAACAAGAAATTTGGCTCGACGTTAGTAGAATGTCACATCAAACTGGTAACGTTGTCTAGCGATCTCTCATTGAACGCTAAATAAATCGTTTAAATAGAAATTACTTGGCGCAGTCAGAGTAAATAAATAGTTAGGAATTCTGTCGGGTAAATCATTTATAAAATGCGATGCCATTGGATGCCAGACATGTCTCTTAGTGCTCATGTTGACAGATTTTCTACTAAGTGGATACATTTATTTATATCTATTAGTTTATATCTACGGCCATCATAATTAATTAGAATGAATTAGGAACATATAAATTACAGTACTTTCCATTAACTAAACGGAGTAAAGAAGCCACTTATATGACCTATAACTAGCCTATAACATCTAAAAAAACTTTTTGTCTCAAAAAATAAAAGCACTGTTGTCTTGACACAACATGTTATGGTATGAAAATGAATCTATTACTATTTCCCAAGAGAATGTAATCACTCCGTTTTAACTATTTCTTCTATACTATAGGTTCATATATGTTTTAGTAACACTTCAATTTCAGTTTATTAATAGTAGGCTTTTTTTACTAAAAAATTAAGGATGTAAGCTTTCTCTGTGACTTTCTTCGAAATGTGCCGTGAGATTGTGTAAGTAAATCGTATTAATTTGGCAGATGTTTGGCAGCTTAAAACGTATGGTTCCACTAAAGCGTGAATTAAAGTTTTTGATTCCCGCGGGAACTCTATAATTTCCCGAGATAAAATGTAGCCTGTGTGCTATTCTGATTTATATAAGCTATCATATTGTGAAGTTTCATCAAGATCCGTCCAGTAGTTTTTGCTTGAAAGAGTAACAATCATTCATCCATTCATCTATCCTCACAAACTTTCGCATTTATAATATTACTAGTAGGATTTATCAATTCATACATCAAAGGTACCGTTCAAAGGTACGTTTCAAGCTGTCCAATGAATATAATTTTCTTAGACAATGCAGTTGAGCCGTGTAAAGATAAATAGGCAGACTGACATACTGTCTCATTTATATGTCGTAGGGGTATCGTAGGATGGATTTAAACTTTTATCTTATATCTACTTTTAACAATTAATTTTCAATACAAATGGTAGAATAATTTTCTTATTTCATATATCAAAAAAGTTGGAAGCGATTGAAGCTTTTTAAAAACAATGTGTGCCAAAACAAAAATACGGTTAAATTACAAACGATGCTCGCTTCAAATGTATCAAAACAAAACTTTATTGCATCGCGAATCTGGGTGAAGACATTAAACATGACATAAATAATGTAGAGCAAGGCAAGCTTTCAATGATTTGATCCAATGTAGATTAATACTAAATTAAACAGAATATTAATTAAACGCTTTAGATAAGTAAATAGAACTAAAAAGTAATAAAAGCCACGAAGATCTGTAGCACAAGCAGAAGCTTCTTAAAAAAAGTGGCCCGTAACCGTATCTAAGAACCTAATATTTTCTTAATGTGGAAAACAGCCTATTCATTTTTCAGAAAAATAGTTAAACATCACACACAAACGATCCATCCGCGTGGTGGGTAAAAATAGGACCATATAAATTCTTGAACAGAAAAATGGGTTATCATAATTTCTGGAGTTTACACTGCTGGTTTTAAATAAATGAAATGGGAAAATCTTCTGGAATTCAAATTACGAATAGTAGGTAAACATTTTTAGAAAGTAGAGAAAAGTAGCTGGGCTTGTAATCAAGCCTTAGCTCAATCTTAGTAAATTTTGGCAAAGATATAAATTGCTTTTCGGAAATGGACACAGGATATTTTTAGCCCAGGAAATAAAGAGTTGCAACAGAATTTTGATAAACTTAATAAGTGCGGATGCGCGTATGTGACGATGTGTATGACGATGTGTGTATGTGTATGTGATTACCACCGCCCATGAACATTTGTAGAACTTGCGGCACCACCAATGCGTTGCCGGTTTTTCGGGAATTTGTTGGTCCGCCCCTTGAAGTATTAAGTGGGAACACCGTCAAAGGAAATTGGTTTCACAGTTTGCTTTTAGTTTAGTTTTTTTTAGTTGTGTGGAAAATAAGATCTGGAACAGCGGATGATCGAAGTGCAAATGGCACCCTGGTGGTGAGGGTGAAATTGCATTCGGTGGCGTGCGGTAGATATTCATTTAATAGTACTTTCAGCCATCATTATTTATCACAAGAACAAAGCTCTTGTACCCTTTAACACAAACAAACGCTCACCTGTCGTATTATATTGTTTGAAGAGTAAAACGATGATTGTGAATGGAACGATAACGACTTGGTAATAACTCAGAGAACAAGCTAAAATTGGAACGCATCGGAGCTGAGTGGGAGGTCCAGCCCTAACAACTATTTGATAGATCTGCATTAGATACGGTACGCATTTACACTTGCCAAGTTACCAACAATAATTTAAATACTTGTGAAATTAAGGTATACCTAATAGTGAAGTTTTGTATCGCCGTTACAATCATCTATATGATAAAAGCATCTTTCATTATCATAGAAAAACAAAAAAAAATTACTTTCTGAAAAATTATGTATCATTAAAAAAGAATTAACATACTTTATACTTTTACTAGCTTTTTCCTGCGTTTAGCGTTTAGGTTGTTAAAAAACCAGCAGAAATCCTTCGTTTTTCCCTGATAAAGAACCTATATTAATCTCTAGGTCCTCAACTATACACGATGCAAAAAATCAAAACGCTCCGTAGCACATTTGCAGCGTGATTGAAGGACAAAACAAAGCAGCAACAAACTCATTTTCGCATTTTTGTAATGTTAGTAGGAATTGATAATGTGAACATTATGTGATGAAAGGCAGCCAAAAGTTTTACATATTTCAATAAGCAGCGCAAGAAATCAACAAGAAGAAAAAAAAAAGCTTTTGGCAAGCGCAGCGTTGATGCGGTAATAATGATCCGAGTCTCAAGCGCCATGGCTAGTGCGTGTAACTATCAAACGGTCAACTATAATTTATTGTATGTTTGTTAACTTATTTATATTATTTCAGCCGCGGCAAAAATGTGATTTCTTTTTTATATTTTTTAGTAAAGTCTTGACCTACACTTGAAATATCCGAATAAATTTTAAATGCATATCAAAAATTACGCGACCGTTGACCATCGAATCCACATGTCCCGGGAATCGCGCCTGTATTTTTTGGCCAGTTTACACTACTGCCAGGGTCGACCTACTCGTTAACGCCGAAATTAGTGATATGTACATATCTAATTTCGATCAGTTTAAGCAACTGTTTTCTTGTATGTGACTTCTAACAATTAAAATTGTATACTTATGATTCACCTCATCCATTTCAGAAACGGTTGTTCTGTCTTCAGAAATTCCTCTGGAAGATCGGCAAACACTGCTAGCTCGACTTCCAGTTCGGCTGAACAAGGTGAATCCCTTAATCATGATGTTTGTGGCCGATTTAGATCTTCCAATTTTCCTCTTCCCATCACAGTACACATCCAGATCTTCCTTGTGTCCCAATCTTTTCCATTCGTCCATGACATGGTCTGTTCTTTTCAAAAAGTTATCTATTTTATTACTCAGATAGTTTGAAGATGTTCCATCTTCTAAGTGTGCGGCTATCGGTTTAAATCTTTGTCTGACAGGTTGTCTCTTGCATCCGAGCACGAATGATAAATTAGCATCAAACACAACAGGAGCTTGTTCTTTGGATCGCAACTCTTGTAAATTAACAGCATTCGAGCTATCAGACGTCTGTGGATACAATCTTCGCGGAGTCGGACTTCTGTTGTAAAGGGTAGAGCTGTTCATGCTAGAAGACCGAGACAGGGGGACATAGGTGCCATTACTGCTGCATGTGGAGTATTGGCTCGCTGAACTTCTCACGCTACTGTATGATGAAGGGCTCGGTGACCGTGACACTAGTAGGTTATTGTTTGGAACGTGCCGTTTCGCGAGTTCCGCAATTGAACCGGTTTCCACTGATAGCGACATGCTCCTTTTGTATGATGGACTCGGTGACCGTGTTGTGAGACATTTCCCATTTTCAGGTGAACTTTGAGGGATTGTAACAACCTCTTTTAGCGGTTTAGTGACAAAAAGCTTTTTACCGTTAAGAAGCCCCGAGGATACTTTAGTTGGGACAGGTTCTTCAAAATCAATAGGAAGAGTTTTAGACTTCTTCACCGGTAGTATGGATCTTCCTAGAGGAGGTTTGGGAGGTTTCTTAGGTGTGGGATCCAATATAATAGGCGGTGATAGAGCCCCATTGGAGTTCGGTGACAGTGCTCCGTTGGTCGGTGTCCCGTTCATATTTTGGTCCGGTATCTGAATGTTCAACTTGTTGGTGTTCATGGCTCTGGCTTTGGGCGCTACACTCGCATGCGGCATGTTGGTCTACGCGAAGTCGCGCTTGCGTTTCCTGCACAAGCGGAAGTGTTTTCCTTGGTGATAGTCCACTGCCATTTCACCGCCGCTGTGCAGTATTAGTTTCGCGGGCGGCTGGCAATGCGGCGGGACATCGGTTGGAAATAGCACCGGCGTGAGAGGGCTGCGCGGCCGCACTGTGCCGGCCCGCTAACTCGGTCGCCGGGCGCGAGTGGCCGCTCGACTATTTTAGTTTAAACGTAGATGTCGAAGTGCAACTCCGAATGACGCTCGTTGAACCTTCAAAATACACTAACCGTCCTTCAGTACAATTGTTTATTTAATGCCTATTTAATGCATTATACATATGCACGTGCACAGAAGTAGATATTAAGAACTATAAAATCGATTTATGATTTTTTTCAATTCTGACATATTTCTTATTGATTTTTACTTTAATTATTCAAGTTTTTATTTTATTTATTTGTACATTAAATTTGTATTTACGTTAAAATATAATGTATGTAGGTGAAGTTGCTTTAAAGAACTGTCCTCTCTTCACAAAATACCTACTTTAGATTTATTGAAATGCAATAAATTGCAATGAATATATCACTAATGTATTCAGGGACACAATTACGTTAATTAATTCGAAATTATTAATTTTGAATCGCAATTTTTTTTTAAATATTTATTCTGTTCTTTAGTTCTTTGTGATTTCCATTTATTTAAAATTTTGTTTTGAAAAGAGCTTTACAAAAAACGTGGTGGTTGGGCAGAAGCAGTATCTGTTTTGCCAAGAAAATGCACTATTGCCGACAGTAACGACGTAAACAGCTCCAAGTAGTTTTAGTTTAATGTATTTTAGTGTTGTTGTTTGGATTTATCACAGACATAATAACAAGTACCTACACGAAATTTTCCTCCGAAATTTCCGGAAAGTTGTGTATAATAAAATATTATTAAGGCGAAAACAGGGAACGGAAAATTCTGTAACGAGCTTTGGTGAGTCGCTTTTAGTAACAGCATTTTCAGGCATTCGTATTCATCCCCCGGATTTATAATACGAGTAAAAAGCCGAAATTCGCCTAAGATGCCTAGGCCACCTATTGATTGATAATTATTTTCTTTATGTATCTATATTATACAAGCTGAAAACTAATATTCCCCTCTTCCCTCCAAATAATCGGAAAGCTTGTGCTAGGATGTGTTAGGGTACGGCAATAATAAAACGGGTGGGGAAGGAATCATCGACCTTTCAGTTTTCAGTTAGTACCTTTAACCGTTGAGGCTTTATTAAGCCCTGGTTCAGACCTGGTTAAAAATAATGTGATACAATATTCTCACAACAGTCGGTACTCCTACATTTATAAAGCATTTAAAGCGTTAACGCGTTAATATAAATAATGAAATATGTTACTGATGGCATGGGGATTTTTATTAAACGTATAATCCATTCGTTAAAAATAAAAACATTCGCGCTGGAAATTCATGCAAAATATAAAAAATAAATCGAACTGAACGAATTCAAGTAAGCCAGTGCAAGTAGGTATTATAAATTCGGTTCAATCCAATAAGAAATAAATAACGCAATAGCGGCTGCCAATACGCGTTGCACGATCGCTCCGTATGCCCAAATGATCTCACATCCGTCACAGATTTATACGAATTACGCAATTCCTTAACAGAAGGAACACATTAGCTGCATGTTATATACGACAGAAAGTTACTATTATCTCGAACCAAAAATATCGTTTATCACGTTGCACATTGTGAAATTTTTCCCAAAATCGGACATCCCTTTTTTATGATACTAATCGAAACTTTAAGCTTTTTTTAATGCTAGAGTAGAACACCCAGAAGTTAATTCTGTTTAGAACCGGAGTTATAATTTTTTAAAATTTTTTTTATGGTTACCAGAAAAAAACTAAGAAATGCTGTAACTTTCTACGTAACGAAAGTTTTCAAGTTTCAATTATAGCATGCTATAAAATCAATTAAGTGCTATTTTTGGAAACATATAATTAATTTCTAAGTGAACAATAAAGGAAGACATGCTTTTTTAAAACTAATTTTGAAATTAATTTTTTTCTCATCTTTGTACAGATATTAGCATCTAATTTTCACATATTGTATTTATTAGTGCTATGTTAACTCGCCTGTATAATATCAGATACGTAACACTTAGGACCTCGGAGTAATATTTTTTTTTAGAAAATTCTGTATTTTCAGAAAAAGGCGAAATAAAAGAATTGTATATGATATTTATACAATTATTTACAGGGCAAAGTGGCATTATATACAGGGCATTTTATAAGCTAAACAAAATAATTTTAGTATTAATAATAAAGTAATTATTCTTAATTTTGTGATTTTTACATTTTATTTTTTTTTTCTCATAAACCATTTACGATTAGCAGTAGATATCTATCTCAAAACATACCTCGTAACTGTATTGTTACTAGTAAAAAAAATCACACAGAAATCTATGAGGACATTGGAGATATGAGATTTTACAATTTCTATGATATTAGGGTTGTCACAAAGATCTTAATTACAAATGTACGAGAGAAAATTCTGAAAAAGTGGCTGAAAGAAAGAATTTTTATCCGACTGTAAAAACGGAGGGTTATGTTTTTCAGGGATTATTATTGAGTTGCATAAAATGAAATTTTTAAAATTCAATAACTCCGAGGTCCTAAGTGTTACGTATCTGATATTATACAAGCGGGTTAACATAACACTAATAAATACAATATGTGAAAATTAGATGCTAATATCTATACCAAGATGAGAAAAAAATTAATTTCAAAATTAGTTTTAAAAAAGCATATCTTCCTTTATTGTTCACTTAGAAATTAATTATATGTTTCCAAAAATAGCACTTAATTGATTTTATAGCATGCTATAATTGAAACTTGAAAACTTTCGTTACGTAGAAAGTTACAGCATTTCTTAGTTTTTTTCTGGTAACCATAAAAAAAATTTTAAAAAATTATAACTCCGGTTCTAAACAGAATTAACTTCTGGGTGTTCTACTCTAGCATTAAAAAAAGCTTAAAGTTTCGATTAGTATCATAAAAAAGGGATGTCCGATTTTGGGAAAAATTTCACAATGTGCGTTGTTTTGCTAGGAATTGCCTTTGTTGCCTAAAACCAGTGAGATAAACTCGATTTTAGTCGATTCTGTTCATGAGTTCAATGAATTCTACTAGGGATGAGTTATATACCTACTCAAAAAAAAGTGAAAAAATTGTGCCAAACGACGAAGAGTATAATAGAGTATATGACAAATTACGATAAGTACGCTTCATTTACCGCACGCTTCTAACATTTCCACCTCTTTTCATTTTATACAATATCATAGATTGAGTTAAGAAAAGTTGGCTTTAAATTCCTCACTAACTAACACTTAACACTTAGTAATACGAACTAAAAGCGAGATGTAACATGAAAAATGGCAGATATTTTTATCGCCCTCTAAGGCCTTTGAGGACAAAAGAGTCACAAGAACGTTTTTAATAGTGCTCATGCTTAGTTGACTCAGTCTCTACATAAAATTTCATATAATTTAGGCGCTGTTGCTGGTTCACTGTCGTGGGTGTAGGATACAAATCAAAAGTAATAAAAAATGTATAAGCTTGTTGTCTGCAAAAACTAACAGATTTATATTCATACGCAGTTTATAGTCCTGTCATTACATATTCGTATATAATAATATATTAGGCAGCTATTTAAGTATGTCGACGAACTATGGATCTCAAAACTGTGGCGCGAAGTTAGGTGTAGTCATCATATAGGACAGTTTCATTTCTTCATAAATGCGATAGTGCTTTTTTTTTTTAAAAGAATATGTAAGCCAAGCTTAACTGAATTATTATTCTCCCCTCCCCTCTAAATAAACGGATAGATTGTGTTAGGAGTCTGTACAACAATAGAGTCTTATAATAGTGCAACGAGTGGGGATAGAACCTGCAACGTTTTAGTTTTCAGTCCGTACCTTTAACCGTTGGGCTATTGAGGTTTATTATTTGTTTTTTTGTTTTAATATATTTAGATTTTAACATTACAAAATTTTATAGATTGTAATTTTAACTGTTACAATTCAGTTTGTAGTTTAGTTATATTTGAACTAGTAAATCCTTGAGTTATTCTGACGAATGCTACGCACTATTACCCGAATATATTTGTAGGTCGAAATAAATTTTGTTTTATTTATGTTTGAGAGTAACAGATTATATATAATGATAATATATTTGGTTGAGTTTCGTGATCTGTCGTCTACAGCAGAATTTGTACAGTATTTGAACTATATATTTACTATTTATTTAAAAGGAACTCATTTGTCGCTGTTAATACTTTATTACTGATCTGTACTGTAAATACTGTATCTGAAGATACAGCACGGCATAATGTCACCCGGATAATAATAACGAATCGATTAACACCTTATAAATCTCAAATCGGCTCACATACATACATAGAATTTGCCTAAGTTGAGTAATAAAGACTTCAAAGTGTGTTTGTCCATTGGGTTTTAATTAACAAAGTTACAGCGTTTAATGCTCCAGCGGAATATTTCGGGAGAAGTAAATCAATCTGTAAATGGGACGCGGCGGCTCGGTTCTCTTTGCTATGCCCCTTTCACACTAACATTTAGCAGCGACGCGATTGTAACTGCGAGTGACATACAAAAATCTTTAAATGGCTTAGTTTGAAAAATGCCATAATGAAAATGAATCAGAGATAGAGTGGGCAAGAGGAGTAGAGATAGAGTGATTGTTTGGAAAAGTTAAAATTGGCTTTTGTAATAATGAATTTATGTTAGGCTACAGAAAAGCTAAATAAGGCAATAATAAGGTTTTTATATAGACTCAACTCTTGTATTTTTAGCTGTCATTCTTAGATAGCCTAGCCTTGTGAGATAGGTTTGTCTATTCTTTTCATAAGACATGACTAATATTCTCCTGAACTCTAATACTAAATGTAAAGCTGGTGTAAGCTGTCACTACAATGTTGCAATGAGTGGGGATTGAACCGTCAACCTTTCAGTCTTCTCCGTTGAGCTATCGAGGCTTTTTGATTCATGGATAAATTTTTCCTCAGGAACTTCGTAATTGATAATAGCTAAACTTTCGTTTAGATTTATCGCAGCGATAACTTCGCGTACGCCCAACCCAATGTGAAAGGGGTTTAGCGTTTACGCAAGATAAAAAGATTTTAATTTGATGGAAACTTGCAAAACGATGCTGTTTCATACATGTCACGTACGACCTACATCCCGGGTTTTATTACGAAGTCTGAAAAATCGAGGGATTTTAATGAAATATTATGTTAGTACATGTTATGTTAATGCGAATTTTTAATAGGCCAGCGAACTTTTAATATTTTAATCTTATTATTAGACGTAGTTCTCTGATTTGATCTACATTTGTAAACCATTATACTTATATTTATTTTTTATATCTTTATTAAATTGTTTGATGGGTGTCACCAAGCGATTAAGCGTTCCGGCACGATAGCGTGTACAAACCGATTTCAAGTAGGTATGTGTTTAATTTGTACTGTCATACCTCTTCAAAGTCAGTCCGACCATCTTAGAATGCATCGTCATTTACCATCAGGTGAGATCGCAGTCAAGGGCTAACTTATCATCAAAAAAAAAAAAAAAAATTACCGACATCGCATGTTGCAGCGCAATGTTTGACTAAACTGAAGATTTTTCTAAGACAAGGCTCAACTTTTTCATAAGCCTGCTAGGCTGGGCGACATATTTAAATAGTGTAGACATATTCAAAGCCAAATGTGGCTTTTAAATTATGTCCCTTTTGTTTATCGACTTCAAAATAGGAGGAAGTTCTTATAATTCGAAGTGAATTTTTCAAAAGTCAATCCAGCACCGATATGCCAGAGTGGTCGCTCAAGTAAGCTATTTATAAACGTCGCGATTATAAAAAGAAATACTTCGCATTAGAAGTATGACATAAATCGTCCTTGTTGTTCGGATGTACGCTGAGTTGCGATTATTCTCGTGTTTTTCTAACGTCTGTTTCTAATCAACGTAATTTCCACTTTTAGCAGAGGTCTACAACCTTTTAACCTCACTATTACAACTTCTCAACTAGATACTTCCTCTCAATTTTATATAATTTGACGATTTTTTTAAAAGATTTATTACTTGAACTTTTATTTATTAATTTGTTTTACGGTAGTAATTGTGATGACTCTGTTTTTTTTTTCTGTGTTCAATCGAGTTTTATGTTGCGTTGTTCTAATTTCCATTCTTCCCGAGATTCATCCGTTGACCTCTAGACCATAATACTCTCAACATACCTACCAGACAGAAAAATAAATAGATACAGTTTATTTTTAGTTTAGTTTAGTTATTTATTTTAATGTTTTAATGTTTTTTTGTCAAAAAATGGTGTAATGTAAAGCTTTACAAATCTCTATCCGACGCCAGTATTTTTTACTAATGATTGGCACCTCCTGAGAGTTCTGCACGCTTTTGTTTTTGTATGCATCCATTAACCTACGCAGTTCAAAGTATTTTCGCATAGTTTTTGCGGAAATGACGTGTGCTGTTCTGGCCACTTTTTATGGTAGAAGCATAATAAAATTCCCAAGATTATTTTACAGTTGTTAAGCTTGTATGATAGACTGTGGAGCTGTGTATCTTGTCTGGTAATTCTGATTGGGGTATGGAGTTCTAAGATTAGGATCTTATCCTATCTAATGCAAAAGACACTCGGTAAAAAAAATACCCGTGGTACCTTCAGGGACTACAGGAGGGACCACGGGTAGCGAAGAAATTCCACCCCTTTTGCGTCCATACAAATTGACTGATTTACGCACAGTTAATGCCAGCTTGATAAGATACACTAGGGTCTCCGTTGATGAAGACTTGAATAAAATCAGTTTAACGCTTATGAGCCTATTTAAGAAACAGTTAAGTACGTAGAAATATAATGTTACATCAAAAAATATATTAAAATAATATATGTAATACTGAAATATACGTATTACGAGTAGGCAACAATCTTCGTATCCATTGATACTGTGTATTGATAATGTATATAAGTATATAAAATGCGTTACATTACAAAGGGATTGCCTTAGCTAAGATCCGTACTGTAAGTACGGTCCACAGTAAGTAGGTATACAAATTGTACGATACCTACTACGAATTTTCTAGCATCACATTCCTGCTCACTCAATCTATTTACTGAAGAGCTAGTTATATAATTCGTTTCATTCACGGACGTTTATTTTTTATTTCGTTTTATTTTCAACTCTCTCGGTCAAGGTAACAACTCCAGTAGGTAGTCCTATGCTATGTTATAGTGAAAGAATGACGATAAATAACGGTTGACGATTAACTGACCACGTATCTTTAAAGAATATTCTAATAATAGAAAAATGCTTGCCAAGATTTTTATTGCATTAAGTAAAGAAAATGTAAAGTTGATTTGAAAAAGTTTTCTATATTCCTTTTCACGCCTAACGAATTTTTGTCGTAATGGAAAAATGAGTCATAATTTTGGTAAAAGTAGATATGCAGTGAAATCGCTTTCACCATAACATTAGTTTGGATTAACATAATAATAGCGAGCCTTAATTATATAACGTGATAATAATTCTAGACGTGTGATAAATATGATAAATAATATATTAAATATTTAAAGTATTATAAGCAGTTGTATACTTACACGCATTTATAACCATAAAAGTCACATATAATATGATGTTATATACTTTGTTATCACTCCCACATTAATTTACTTTAATATTACATAACATAATTTTTAACTTTCCTATGAGATTAGTCCACACATTTAATTAATAAGATTTACTATTGACAAAAGTTTTAAAAACCGTGGGTATATTTAAAAAACCGTATCAAAAGATACACTCTGAACCCATCAACCTCCTATTGCAAGACGTCAATACACCGTGGGCAGGCATATTAATCCTGCGACTCAAGGAGAGCTGGTTGGTACACTCAGCTGCAAAACAAGAATGCTCTATTCATATCATGTGTAAAAAAATGGGTATAATATTTTATCCGGTTTCTGGAAAAAAATTATTTAAGGCAGTCATGACAGAAAGGAATTTTTAGCTGTTCAGTAGTGCGTTAGCTGTTAATTCGCGCCACGAGAAAATTGTATCTACACATTTGCTCGTAATCTCTATACGAATCTCTATAGACGCTTCACGATTAACGTGCAGACCAAATTTTCTCGTTGCGCACATGTTTTCCCTACAGGTGAGATTTCGACACACCTCATAAAATAAATGTGCAATAATGAAAACAATGTGTAAAAGTGCATACTTTGATTGCGTCTACATTTTATCTTTGGGACCAGTGGTCTAATGCCCACATGTATAGCTTCCTATATTACTTACAATGTGACAGTGTATACAGACTGTCTCGATGCATTTCTTGAAATACGCTAGCGACTCTTGGTCGACTAGGCCTAAGTAAAATAACCCTTTTCTAGGAGTGCATCGAGTTACTGATCATGCTGTAAGTATATGCTAAGGTTTTAATGGAAAATAAAAAGAATATAATAATGCTTTTTTCACCTTTCAATTTAAGTTGGCCTTCCATTAATAGATAACGATTATGATGATTGGTAGAAATGGCGATATAGATTTTCGTAGCCCAGTGTACATCTTAATGCGATGCGCTTCACTGAACGGAGGTCAATAATGAAACCCATTGTTTTCGCTTGTAATAGACGATAAGTATACTCCGTGATGTATATTTCCATAGAGAATTGATTTCACATTGACATCGAGTACATAACTGTGTTCATCAGATCTAGTTTAATGATTGAGTGAATCAATTTTCCTTGATTTTGAAAACAGTATTGTAGTTACTATTAGTACCTAGTTAAGTATAAAGGTACGGGAGACTTTCTTTTTTCTTTCCCTCATAGAGTTTATGTTATCGTTAGTTGAGTTTTTTTTTAGCTAAACATATTCACAAAAAACACATTCGAGTTTTTGGATCGATATCGTAACTAAGTAATTCCGATAGTTGTTAACCTGTTGTTAACTCTACTCTGAGTCCTAAAAGTATTTCAGTAAAAAAAAGTACATATTTGCATTTTCTCTAATGATCATTTTCCTAAATGTAAACCGATTATTTGCGACATCTAACTGCAATGCTAAGAAGTTGCTGATTTAGTCTGATGACGATCAACGGAGAAAGATGACAACATTTTGTTTCAGTGGCTAGTACGCGCTCTACTTACTAGGTGGCGCTAAACACATGTGAGATAAAATCCTCAGCACTCGAGTAACTGTAGAGTTAGAGGTTCTGTTAGGTTGAGGGCCGTACGGCATATGCTTATGTTTATTAATGGTAAAGATCACGGCCCTCAGCAATAGAAAAAGTATATATCAATACGTGCCATTGCTCGCTGAGTTCTATTACTTTTGATATAATATAAAATAGGTATCAGTGGCACACAGGCACATACATAATTCGTACCAAAGCATTTTTCGTTTTAATTAATGAGTAACTTGTTCTTCAACTTCTAAAATACGACTTCACCTGTCGTGTTGTTTATTGCACCAAAGAAAGCCAAACGCTACAACACCGGATGCTGCTCAGTACTCATTAGGAACTTCAACTTTATTGTAATATAAAACTTGTCCCAGAGAAGATACTGGATTTTCTGGTTAAGTAAAAAACAGTGCCTTAAATAAGCTTAAGCCTGAAACACACACAATGCGCAAGGGCAGCAAGACCTTTTAGGGCCCAATAAACTACGAATAAAAGATAATTGGAAACGTAAGACTTTTAATTTCAGGCATAAAAACTAAGGAAATCTCTGCACCATTATGGTTAATAAAAAATTTTATTTACAGAAGATACCTTTAGTACTATTAGGTATTCCATGGTTCTACTTTAAAATGACGTTTATTGCAAATGTTGCATTGAAGTAAGTACCTACTGTTAAAAAGGAGTAATTCGAGTATTTTATGTCTTTTAGTTTAAACTTAAGAGTAGTATATTGACTGGTATATTGACTGAGTCTTGTAATAAACTTGACCCTCCACTTCGCGTTTTAGAGTCGAGTCTTGTGTATTAGAGCCGATTTATACTAAAGGAGTCTCCATCATTACAAGAGCGACGATTGTCGTCGTGCACTGCAGCGGCGTAACGTGCTTCATATAAATCGTAAAACGCGTACGCGCGCGTTCAGTGTGTGCCATGCAGTTGACATCAGCCTAAAGTGCCCGCTTGATTGACAGCACTATAGCAGCTGCTTGATTCATGTTTAAGCTTTAAGTTGGTACTGTATAGCGATCTGTGTCCAAGCTTAGTTCAAGGGCGAGGTCGTCTGAATAATACTTTGACTCGATTTATTGGTCTTGAAGCTTTGCCCATGCGTCTCAACTCTCACAACGTAATTTGAACAAAGTATTTAAGTTTTTTTTGAATATATTTGAACTAATGTCAATATTTATTTTTTTGCATTGTCTAGATTTCTGTTTTATTTTCGGAGAGTAATATGCAATTAAATTTCATTTTACTCTTACGGCGAAGTATAATATTGTGGCGAACGCGTGCTTGAGAGTTCACCATAAAGCTTTCAACGATATTTACACTAAGCCAGCACAGTGGACTATGGCCTAAATCTAAGAGAAGACCTGCGCCCAGTAGTAGACCAACGATGAGTTGACGGTAATGTTTATTGTATTTAAACTAAGTTGTTTTACACTCCTGTAATATCTATCGTTTTGTTAGTTTAAATTTCATTTCAGTTATTTCATGCCAAAGAATCTCGAAGTTAAAACGGATAGGTACCTACCTACGTAAATTAGATAAACAGCTAAAGTGAACTCAAACAATGATATCTGAATTAGCGACTCTACTACACATTAAAATTTTCAAGTTTTTATGCGCCCAACACTTAAACGGGTTGTCGTCGTCATATTTATAAAATTCCTTTTATGAATATAGCTGAGACGTTGTTTTTTTACACGCCTAAGCAAGAGAGACACCTGTGTATCCTGTATTTAAAAACATTTGGAATACTGGCGCTATTGACCGGAGCCAAGGCTTACCGGTTATGTCTTTAGAAGCTACAGTTTATTGCACTTACTAATATTAAAAATGTAAAATTTTGTTTGTTGCTTTGACCGCAACAAAGGTAGGTACATCGACGTGATTTTTGGCATGGCTATAGTTAGGCGAGTACTTTTTATTCCAAACACATAGTTACCGCGGTATTTTTAAAAATTTAAAACCGAATTTACGCTGCGAAATTAGCGGCATGAAATTAGTTTCATGACATTTCGCAAGTAACAATTTCGCAGTGTAAATTCGGCTTAATTTATGACTTTATAGGGTGAGTCTATACTTGCGTAAAGGATATCTGCGTAATACCAAATGGTATTAAAAAAAAAAAGGAAACATACATCAACTATCAAAGTCATTCGAAATAAAACCTCAGCAGTGCACTTTGATGTGGATATACGACCGGGGAACGTTACTCGTACGTTATAGAAAACGAACAAACACGAATCTTTTTATAGACTTGACTTTTTATAGATTGACCGAGATTGGCATATGAATACACAGGCCCTATATTGCAGCGTCTGGCATATAAATGGGGAGTTCTGGAATGAATTGGTAGCATCGGATTGTTTCTGGACTATTTGAAATTTTTATTTCTTACTATGCCGATGACTTTGATTCGGTGAGTCGATTTAGGAAGCGCTATCTTTTGACTTTTCTACGAACTGTGCTAAGCTGAGAAGTATAAGCTATCTTTTTATTCCTTATACAGATTTTGTTGAAATAAAACCTGAAGTTGCCCCAGCTACCTACTAGTGAAAAGCTCAAGTTACTAGTGAAAATTCGCCTATCAGTTTTAGAGATGAGGGTGTTACAATAGACAGACGAAGTTTTATTTTATTCTGTTACAATCCCTAGACATCACTCGCAATTAATTTTTGGCTAACATTATCAGTGGTATAATTAATATAAGATAGATAGATAGACAGATAGAAGAACACGTTGGTTTTAGTCACCGATAACGTCAAGTCTGTGGCCTTAGTTTGGAGTCAGAATTTTCTTTGCGTGAATGTCTTGTCCATTCTTTAATCAAGTAGGTAGTATGTAAAGACTCACCTTAGTTTCGAGTTTTTCAGTCTCGTTTTTGAAATGTGTTCGTTCGCCTTCAACTTTTTCCAATTTTGAGCGCAGTGTCTCCAGTTCCTCCTGTAGACAAAAATTTTTAATATAAAAAAATAAGTTAAGACAAAATTTTTTTTTTTTTGTTTTATAAGTAATAAAAGCACCGCACCATGCTAAAATAAAGAAACGGTTGTAGCATGATGCGGTTGATGGGCCAATAGAATGTAATTTATTTTGTACCATATCAATGCAATCATAATGTTCAAATTACGAAAACAAATTTTCTGAAAAAGAATAGACTCAATAGAAAGAGAGAGAATTGGTGTGAATTTGAACCCGCAACATACTACAACGAAAAAACTGTAGACATTTGCGAGGAGATAAGCTAACCTTCTACCGCTTCTAGAAACCTTGTGGTCAGTTCCCAGAAACTTGTTAGTGATCTTCCGTCGATGTTATCCAGAGATTACATAGACGAAATTATTGTCTATAAGAAAGCTACGGCGTTATGTGAGTAATGTCGATCGAGATGGTCGCTGGAGCGAGTCGAGTCGCGTGCCTCTCTGGATCTCGTATAACTTTGCTGTCATTGAGTTTTAAACCATAGAGATGCAAAACTCATACACAATCACAAAACTTCACTTTGTATGCGTGTTTGCGTATGTGAAGTGAGGAATTACGCTGAGTGGCACACTCTTCAAGGTGGTTTTACGCGCATTTATTGTTACATTTGTATATTTATTTGTCCGTGGCTCCGTTCGTCCGTTTTGTGTAACTTCGCCACGTCTAGGTGTGACACACCTCTCCGATCAATATATTAACTATACGAGTAGACTGATCGAAGCATTAGTAATTTGAGACTCGATAAATCATCTGTAAAATTGAAGGTGGAGATCCAAATGATCACGCTTATAGTTTTGATGAACGCTTGTATTTGGGCATAAGAGGATTAAAAACAAATTGCTTCAAAGAAACTTCATATAATATCTGTATGATAATATAATAACATAGTTGTATTTGAAGTAAAATTGACGCGGTAATTAGCGGTGATAGTCTAGTGGTTAATACTCTATAACATTTCAAGTTAAGTGCGTTTTAAGCAAACTTGCTTTGACCGTGTAGGAAAACATAGTCAGGAAACCTGTATGCCTGAAAGTTCCCCATGTTTCATACTTATACGTGCCCTTCGATAGGTTAAGTTGAAGATGATGAAGTAATGAAGTGGCCGATTCAACTTAAATTGGCACTAAGCTAAGAACACTAAGCTAAGAACAGTCTGTAGTGTAGGATGATAGATGATACTTTTTAGGCCGAGGTTACATAGGAATTGAAAAAACTTACAGACGAAGTCGCGAGCAATTGTTAGTTTTGTATAAATAACGGGAAAATGCTAGATGGAGTACTGCGCCTCTGAGTCTAATGCAAATGGGTGAAACGCGAGTGAAGTAGAGCGAGAACTGATTGAATAGCGATCATCATAATATGTATTATGTAGTCAAGCATACAAGTACTTATACGCACGTATATATTATACCTCTTCAAGTACATACCGATATCTTCGTAAGACTCGAGCAAGGTGAGAATGGGCAGGGGACACATTATCCACGGGAAAAGGATAAAATGTATATCCCCTCGCTCAGTTTTATCCACGCGTCGAGCATGGGCAAAACGGCGAAAATAATATCCACAGTGGATATATTTATAGGAATACATACTTTTCCTTTCCCTGTCCCTGTGTTCCATGTTTTAGCACAGGGAGTAGATAATTTTATCTCTCGTCAGTGGATACAATCGGGAATAAATTTTTGTCTCCTGCCCGTGCTCATCATGCTGTGAACTATATGTGGACAAAATAGCTCAAAGGTTAAGGTGCGGACTGAAAACTGAATGGCCGCAGGTTCGAGCCTCACCCGTTGCACTATAGTCGTACCCACTCCTAGCACAAGCTTTGCGCTTATTTGGAGGGGAAAGGAGGATATTAGCCTACTTCAGCTTGGTTTATATTCTTGAAAAAAATTTATAGAATGCTTGACAAATAGTAGATCAAAATTGCGAACAAATTCATAGCTACGTGGTTATGAATATGATATTGATTGCGTTTTAATTACTGTATATATTAATTACAGAATCAATATTAAAATTACTGGCAATTAATACCGATACTTTGTTCAGACTTCTGTGATGACTTGAAGACAAATTATGTGGTTCTTGCTTGACAAATTGTGAATGAAAATTGCGAATGAAATGAGATTGGTTGCTTTTTAATTAATTACTGAATTAGTATTAAAATAATCGGCAACTAATCAGTATAAATACTTATTCAATAACAAGCTTTTGCCCGCGGCTTCGCTCACGTTTTTAACGTCACGTTGGATTTTTCAAACCCCTATTTTATCCACTTAGGGTTGAAATTTCAAAAATAATTTAGCAGATGCGTAATTATGTTTTCAGCCCCATCAGTCCAGTGATTTGAGTTGTACGTTGATAGATCAGTCAGTTACCAGCTGGCCGAATGCAGTGAGTGCAGACCCGGGAATCAAACCTGAGACCTCGTCATCTAATTTTAACATTTCTATTTAAATTAAAAGTGGTAAGTAGTAAGTAGTAATGATAATAAAATGTTTTTAAATAAATAGTAGGTATGCGCAAGAATCGCATTCTATAACTCTCCTATTAACTTTCCTCGCTAAGTATAGTTACAAAAATAAATGTAGAGTAAGTAGATATAACACAATTTCATTCAAGATATAGGTTAAACATACTAACATTTCCTTTCCGGGAAGAGAAAATCTCGAGAAAAGCGCTTTTAAATTCTACGCTTAATTGTCGCGTGGGGGCCATTAAAGAGAAACTTCAACAAGAGCTATTTCCTATTCGATTCTCACTTAGTAACCTGACACTAGTACCGTAAGCGGTGTTATGTAAGCGATGACACTGCGGTTTGTGCCCACAACAGCTACGCAGCTCAGCTCTAGGATAAATATCATGTGGAGAAAGCAAATCAGGACATCGTATCGATTTGACTTGGTGATACAAAGTCGACGGTAAAATGTGTTTTTTGGCAGCAAATAAAGTTACTATAGTTTTTGACGGAAAGCGCCGAATCGGCAGACCTCTATTAGGTGGACCAGAGATAGATGAACCAACGAATTCACACGAGTCAAAAAAGGGAGCCGCTGGATACAGGTGGCGGCTGACCGCGCGCTGCGGAAATCCATGCAGGATACCTTTGTCTAGCAGTGGACGTCTATCGATTGACAAACAAGAAGTTTTTAAAATTGATTTAAAACAAAACATATGTTTTTCATAACTAAGCGTTTATTTCAGGTGGCCATTTTTCATATAACTATCTGTATGATCTGTCCAGTGGTTTGAGCTGTGCGTCGATAGATCAATCAGTCAGTCCTTTATCAGTTTCGCCTTTTATATATACACCTAAGTGTAACAACAATGTAGGCCTAGCCCTACTATAGTCGTCTATAGAACAATTTCAAAACTGAAAAAAAAGAACAGTATAACACGAGCAATACAAACGCCACGCTCGGTGAGCGCCATATTTGTCAGACAATAACTTTTTTACTGGGCGTCCTTATTCTGGGAAGATCTTCACCGTGGGAACTCCCCCCGTTACGAACAACTATAAATATAGAATGCATTAAGTTTTTGTACAATAAACAGTTATTTCCAACCCTGATCTAATTAACTGATTCAATTCTAGCTCGTTATGGAATATGCAGCTGCGCTCAGCTGAACGGTAAGTTTTTTCACAGTAGGTTATGTACACGTTTGCTACTGATGGCCGTATGTTGTTATATTGTTGCAGGTTGCATTGCCCACTATGAAACGCAATGAAAGTATTTTATTATGTCTACGCTACTAATAACACAATCTAATGAGGTGCAGGCGCCATATGTGTATCCTTTCAAGTTCTATGATTCCACTGTATTTAGAGAAAATTGGTCCTGCTCCTTTTTTGGAAGAAAGTTAATAACAGAGTAGACTTCAAACCTTACTGGTTAAGGATTTAAATAAAACCTAGCTAGCCTTACGTTTAGTTGGGGAGGAAAAAAGTTTGTGTGTGTGTGTGTGTGTGTGTGTGTGTGTGTGTGTGTGTGTGTGTGTGTGTTACTGTTTCTTTGGATTTGGCTGAAATTTGGAATAGAGATAGTTCATAGCCTGGATTAAAACATAGGCTACATTTTATCTACGGGAAATCAAAGAGTTCCCGCGGAAATCAAACCTTAATCCACGCGAACGAAGTCGCGGGCATCATCTAGTACAACAAAATAATAATAGGATTAATTTAAGTTATTAATTAAGAAAACCAAATTAAATGCTATATAATCACAAATTGATTTCAAGCTTATTATATGAAATACATGAAATAGCTCGCAATATAACGAGAGATGACGATAGAATCGACGCAATTCCCGACTAATGTTAATAGCAGTCTAGATTAGAAGTCAAAACCGGGTCAACTCAATTATGGGGAAATTATGGTGTAGCTTTCCAACCGTACCTACTCTGTAAGCTTGCTTGGCGACGTGGCCATGTATGGCGACACTCATATATATGTTGCTTAGTAATTATATCATTAGCACCTAATTTTAAACCACGTGCTATTTCATAGAAAGTAGAGTTCTTTAAATTTTTTTAAACAAGAAAAAAGTTTAAAAGCTTTTTAACGACTACAAAAACCTGCATGTAACATTCGTCATATTATGGATTTTATTCGTATGAAATGTAATCGATTGACAATTTATTGACTTGTCGTTCATCAAAATCGGCTCAATAGTTTAGGCTCTACGTTGTTCACCGTATACATACAGTATATTTGTACATACCTAACAATAATACTAACATACATACATAGATTGCTAAAATCATCACCCTTCCTTTTCGATTCGCCGTAGTCGGGTGATAAAAAATAAGTTTTTTAAGAAAACTAATTTAAAAAGTCTTACACACTAAAACTATACAAACACTAGCGCTTATGGGAGGTGCGTATTTTAGTCCGGACTCCAAGGAAATGATGAAAAAGATCATTATTATAAAATTAAGATTTTAATTATTTGAACGTGTAAAGTAGGGAATGCAATCTCGATCTCGCGAGATCTCGTTTTCGCGAGATCTCGGCCTTTTTTAGCGAGATTGATCTCGGCCGAAAAAAGGGCGAGATCTCGCGAGATTAACGAGATTGCACTCCAGCATAAAAAGTCTTATTTGAAGCGCGGACTGACACTGACGTAGTTGCGACCTGTCGGTTTCGTTCGGTGCGCGAATTAATTTTTAAATTACTAAAAGATTTGCGTTTGATATTAGAAGAGAAGACTGGTTGTTTTTTTCATTTGTTATTTCAAATTCAAAATTTATTTATTTCATGTAGGCCAACTTGTAGCTCTTATGACACGTCATAAATCTACCACAGGTTCAGAATGCAGATTCTGCTGAGAAGAACCGGCAAGAAACTCAGCAGTTGCTTTTCAAAAAATAAAAAATAAAATTTTTTACAATAGGTAACCAAACTGTGCTATGTATACACTGCCCTCGTAATTGAAAACACAGTAACTTAAAGGTAACTTCTATTTAACTTACTTTGTTTTCAATTACGAGGGCAGTACAGTGCTTCCACAGTGATTTGATTGATACGTACGTCAAAGTTTACTACTTAGAAGTTTATTAAAAAACTAGCGGACCCGACAGACGTTGTCCTGTCTTAAGTTTTTTTACATCCTCTTTGACGAAATTGGCAGCACGCATTCTGTCAATGTTATGTCAAACGCCATAAGGTTACATCAAAAAAGTTTGAATTGTAAAAGCGGTTACATTAGAAATAATTTAATATGGTGGTTAATATTTCTTAAATTTTCTAATTTTCCGCGCAATTTTCTTAATTTTTTCTTTCATAAGAACCTTCTCTTAACAATAACAAACACAATAAAAAAAGAATTAGCGAAATCGGTCCAGCCGTTCACGCGTGATGCGCTTACCAACACATTAAGCGATTCATTTTTATATATATAAGATAGATTATAGACAATTTGATTCATAAAAGTCTATTGAAAAATTCGTGAAAATAAATGTTATCTTATAATACTTATAATTTTTATTATTTTTTTTCTAATTTATTCAAATATTGTGATTATTTGCAAAAAAAAAACACACAAAACTGCCAATCTCGCGAGATCTCGAAATTGGCGAGATCTCGCGAGATTGTAAATACAATCTCGCGAGATCTCGCTTGAGCCCCAATCTCGCGAGATTTGCATTCCCTAGTGTAAAGTAGTATTAGTATAGGTTAATTGTTTAACTTTTGGTTTTTTTAACAGAATATTAGACATGAGGAACTTGACTAATATTCCCCTTTCCCCTACAATAAGCGTAGAGCTTGTATTAGGAATGGGTACAACTATAATGTAAGTGGTGGGAATTGACCTGTTGACCTTTCAGTTTTCAGTCCACTTGAACCTTTACCCATTGGGCTACTAAAGCTATGAAATTCTACTATTAAAATATATGTTGTTAACCTGTATGGCATACTAATAAAGACAGGTGAACCTCTCGCAGTAAAAATCTCTAATTCTTGTAAAATAAAATAACAAACACTATTACAAATCTCAGTCTGAATTAATTTTTTTAACATATCGAAAGTTTGAAAATATTTGATAGTTAAATTAGCAACCAATTAAATATAATGGCGATTGCATTTCGCTCTCTATAATTATAATATTTTGTTGTGTGTCGAATCAATAATTGCTCGAATTAATTTCGTATATCTATGTCGAGGTGAAATTGTATCGGGAAGTTGTATAACATACTCTTAGGTCGCGCGTAGTTAAAAGTACACTAAGCTAGTGTACTCTGGCTCCTTTTTAGATAGTAGGTAGATAGATACCTATTAAATTCATGGAGTTAAAAAGTTATAGTTTTTCCAATTCACGAGGACGCGTGAGCTTTACTTGTTACGAAATTCAATTCTTGTTTGTTTTTGTCCAAAGTAACCTGGTTCTATACCCTATCTCACCCGCGAAGATAGATTTATCGTTTACATATTAATGTTTTACGACATTTTTAAGTGAACTGTGACTTTTTGTCTATCACTTTAAATGCCGACATGTGGTTATCAATTTCGAGATAAGGTTGAGAAACGAAATGAAGTATGAGTGCAGAGATAAAAATACTATTTGCTTGGGAAGAATAAATAGTTCAGGCAGTTGGGCAGTTGACATGTTTCGAGTAATAAAACAATAGGCGTTAAAAATTAAGTCTAACTAATGTTGGATGAAAGACCGAAACAACAAGTAGGTAGGTATACTCTAATAAGTACATTTTGTGTTTCGGTCTTTCAGATTTCAAGTCACTTTTTATAACTGACTAGCTTCTACCCACGGCTTTGCTCACCTTAAGTTCGATTTGTCAAACTCCTATTTTACCCGCTTAGGGGTTTAATTTTCAAAAATTCTTTCTTAGCGGATGCCTATATCATAATAGCTATCTGTATGCCAAATTGTAACCGGCAGGGTTATTACGTATCTCGCGACAGGTTCGCGACAGGCGTAAATTGCGCAATCGTTGCTGTCAAACGTCACTTCTGCTGTCAAACGTCACTTCTCAAACGTCAAATTTCAGTAGTGACAGCAGTAGCAACACGACAGCAATCACTACGCGATCGGTTGCAAAATGTCACTAAAATTCGTATTACGCAAGCCAATCGCGCGCCTGTCGCAAAATGTACTTTTCTTCTTTAGAGATGCTTGATGGAGAAGAAAGGAAGTCAAATACTTCGAGAGGGTTTTACCACAGACCACAACACAAAACAAATAAAAAATATAACAATTCAACCGCTGACGACGATAAAAACTGTGTATTTTGTTTACATCTATTGCCGTCCTATCGCGAGTGGCGCTAGTATCGACACGTGAGCAATAGACGTGCGATTGGCTTCCGTAATACGATTTTTAGTGACATTATGCGACCGATCGCTGTCGCGTTGCTATTGCTGTTGCTGTTGCAAATTTTTACGTAATCAGGGTGCCGATCTGTCCAGCGGTTAGAGGTGTGCGTTTATAGATCAGTCAGTCAGTCAGTCAGTTTCCTTTGCCTTTATATATTTAAAAAAAGATACACCTACCTAATTATATGAGCTTAATGAAAGAGAGATTTAGAAATCACAGACAGACACTTCAATTTTATTTATTTGTATAATAATAGATAACAAATTCTAACATAAAGTCGCGTTTGTAATCTAGTTTTTTGTATTACTTACATATATAATTTTACATTCAATGAGCGTCAAATATCATTCACAGAAATCTAGAAAATATCCAATATCCTTGTATTAGCGTTTAGCTACGCAAAGTGCGCAAACACGCGGAAATCCGATCGAGATCACACTTCATTTTTAACCGACTTCTGTACCTACGGTAGTGGTACCTACCAACTACTGCATAGGTACATTGATTTACATCTTCTGCCACACTGAAAAATTTTAAACTAAACCGAGTAAGTACAGTATTTCAGAATAATTAATTATTACAATTATTTTAGAAATTAAATAGGTTTTGCCCTTGACTTCGTCCGCGTGGAGTACGTTTTCTAAGAATCCTGAGGGAAACGATATTTTTGGTATAGAAAATAGTATTTTTTAGACTTCATGGTAGTAAGGATTGTGTTTATTATTTAGACAGTCCTGCAGCTAGTAAAAACCAAACATCTAAATTATCTATATTATTAAATACCTATTTATCAGAATATGAAATAACCTAATATGTAAATGATGATGACGGAGTAATAAATAAGACCTCATTATGTCATAAACTAGCTCTAGCCCGTGACAGGGCTTACTTATCGGATTAATTGATCGAACATCAATATTAACGTCGGATTTGTGTTTCACTTTACTCGCTCGTAAAAATACCTTGTCAGTCTTATCACTTAACTAGTTGAAACCACTACATTAGCTTTGATCTAGGTTTGAAAATTTTTAAAAGTTTTCACATAAAATTTTACACTATCTATCCCCTTTCATCTTTTCAGAGGTGGGTTATCAGAAATGACATAATTAACTGTTTTTTATTGAAATCAGGCGAGGGGATTTCGATCGTCATACTGTAGCAATCATAACAAGCTTTTATTTAACTTACAATGTATGCATGCATGTTTATTTAGGGCCAAATCTTGCAACCTGAATCAGACCCATTTCCCGGTTTCCGATAGAGCTAGAATTTTGCATTATATGTAAATCGGATGATAATATAATATTATTATGGCATGGAACTGGTCTGATGATGGATCTGGAAGGTGGTTATATAGAACCCGTAATAAAACAACGTAACCCCATTATGTTTGGGCTTTTTTGATTTGTCTTGACGAGTACTCTGGTCATAAATCATATCTGATGTTAGCCAGCTACTAAAAACTTGTCTTTTAGAAATATTTTTTTAATTTACACTTGTTTGTAGACAATCACATAGCAGGATTAAAGTTATCACTATGCCCACATCCATCAACATCCGTATAGAATTAAGCCGTGAAAAGGCGAGGCTTAAGCAGAGTTACTTTCGCACTTATAAAATTAGTATAGTGATATATAACCGCCCTACAGATTAAGCTTGTTAGCCGAGACCAAAATGGCTCTCACAAGATTACGCTAACAGGAAGCAACTGGCAAGATTGCAGTTAAAGTGTCCTACGGTTGCTGAATCGGCAGGATGTGGTTAAAATTAATAAAGACTTATGTCTCGGTTTGTTTCGTTTTAGCACAGACGTAAAGAGTGCCACTTATACGATTTGCGTTATAGACCTTGCCTTTTAAATTTTGACGATTACAATAATTGATTTGGACAATCGCATTTTTATACTTTACTAGCTTTAACCCGCGGCTTCGCTCACGTTAGGTTCGATTTTTTAACCCCCTATTTAACCCTCTTGGGGTTGAAATTTTTCAAAATTCTTTCTTAGCGGATGTCTACGTCCTAACAGCTACCTGTATACCAAATTTCAGCTCGATCGGTCCAGTGGTTAGAGCTGTGCGTTGATAGATCAGTCAGTCAGTCAGTCAGTCAGTCACCTTTGCCTTTATATATTTAGATTTTTATCGAAGACATAATAGATTTTGGATGTCAAAAAAACTACATAGTATATAATAACTTATAGAGCATAATTTATTTCTTATATAGGTATGAGTAGGGTCAATTTGTTCACAAGATTGAAGCCGGAAACAGCGCATTTAGATGTTAGATAAACGGTCCGTAATAAAC
Organism: Hipparchia semele; assembly: GCA_933228805.2. Taxonomy (NCBI): domain Eukaryota; kingdom Metazoa; phylum Arthropoda; class Insecta; order Lepidoptera; family Nymphalidae; genus Hipparchia; species Hipparchia semele. The sequence continues at coordinate 3,884,675 of OW121719.1, forward strand.
CAGTTTCGCTGATTAACTGGTGTGAGGTCCGAAGTTAACATGTTTCATATAATAAATTGCAGGTGTTTTCAAATGTCTAGCGGCTCCACTTTGTAATTAAACCGTTAATTCCTACTAATATTATAAATGCGAAAGTGTATTTGTTTCTTTGTTTGTCCTTCAATCATACCGCGACAGGGCTACTGATCCACATAATTTTTTGTATGGCTCGAAAACCTGGAGTGTGACATAAACTTCATTTTGTCTCGGAAAATCAAAGAGTTAATGAATACGTGTCTAAAGAGAAAACAAACGCTACCATAACCTAATAACGATAAAATTATACTACATTATTTCGAAAGTCAATTTAGATGTGTCGATAATAATAACCTAGGCAGTAGGCATAGGTATTTCCTGAAGACGGAGTGATTTTCCTGTAAAAACTATAAACGTCAAATAACAATGACTCGTTATGAGACAAAGATCGACTCATCACTCTTCCTGCTATTACACGATCGTGATCACGTTGCACTTTGATCTCGGGTCAGCGACCTTTGGTTTAAAGTCTCTAGCAGAAGCAGGAAGTCTCCACCCACCTCGCAGATGAACGAAACTCGGCCGCGCGATAACCTCTGAATCTGCTGTGAGATTGTCTAAAAATTATTGCATCAGTGTAACGATCGCATTTTTTTATATTTAGATTGGCGCTTTACTGTATTCGCACATGATGGTAAGTGAAAATGCAGCCTAAGATGGAGCGCACTTGCCTAGGAAAATGCCTGTTCATGCTATTGCCTCTGTTTGTTTGAATTTATGGCGTTCTTGCCGTATCAATGCATTTTAACGAATAGTGAGAGAGTGCCAGCCAATTAGAAGGTATTACACGATCGTAAAATCCCACTGCTGGATAAGGTCAGAATACTAAACTATCGATTTTTTAGGTGAAAACTTCTTTAGGTGCGTTAACCGCTTTTTGGTAGGGGAAACTCTTATGGGTTTGCTCGAGTTTTTTTTTGGTATAAAAGTAGTCTATGACACTCTCTTCAACCATACCCATGCAAAAATCATGTAGATATTGGCTGTATGTGTTTGAAGAAAAAACCAACAAACAAAAAGACAAGCTTATTCTTTTTATTTCACTAGGATATGATTCTATCGAAATTTAGAAGCCATAAAACCTAGCTCCTATATCTTCTACACAAACATATACTCGTATATGTAATTATAGCTTCACAAAAAACCTATCACACCACCTATATGCGAGAAGGCTTGCGTAATACCACGATGCTACAAATGCTTACATTCGGTTTACCGACATCCGCAGCGCGTGACGACATTCCGTCTACGACCTGCCGCCTGCGTCGACTCGTTCAAGACCAAAAAAAACCCACGGAGAAAGTGTAAGCGTAATTATTATTGGGAACTTGTACGGGCGGCCACGCGGTGTACTCGCTTCGATTAAGTATTTCAGTGCAGGTGTTGGTTATAAACTTGGAGATGGGGGTGTACTTACGCGTCTGAAATTGCGTGTATGCTTACTTTATTGCAGAGATATTAGATACTTATTATACAAGCAAACTTACGAAGTAATTTTTTTTTCCTTAGTTTATGCTTCGTGCGTGCGGAATTAGCTTTTGAACCGACTTCCAAAAGGAAGAGGTTCTCAATTCGGCCTATACCTACCTTTTTTTTTTGTTTGTCTACCGATTTTTAAAAATGCTTAAAGAGTCCATTGTTTAAAATAAGCCTATGTAATTCTCAAAAAATCACATCGGTCCGTCGCTCTATTACTGCTTTATTGAAGGACAAACAAATAAATCAACAAACAGACATATTTTAATATTTAGGTCACTGCGATCGTTACACTGATGCAATCATTTTTAGAGAATCGACATTTCCTTTTTCAGATGTATTATGATGTAGCATTTCCAGATGTATCACGATGTAGCATTTCCAGATGTATCACGATGTAGCATTTCCAGATGTATCATGTAAAGTTGTAAACAATAGTTACCTGCGCCTGCTTGAGCCTGTGCTCGGTGCGGTGCACGGCCAGCAGCGGCGTGACGCGCACCAGCAGCCGCCACCACGGCCAGTCGCGCACCGCCAGGAACGCGCGCACGTTGCGCTGCACGCATCTACAGCAAGGACAACATGCCGATCACACATCACCATCGACAACCCATCAATGGCTCAAAGAGAAACCGCCGAGTTTCTTGCTGGCTTCTTTCGGTTGGAACCGTATTCCGAACCAGTGGTAGATTCATTTGACGATTCGAAAGCACTTTGTAAAAGTTTATTTGAATAAAAAATTATTCTATTCTATTCTATTAATGCCCTGTCTCCTCTCAGAGAAGGCTTATAGGCACCTACGCTGCCGCTGCACTGGTGCAATGCGGGCGTGCTGATTTCCTCACGATGTTTTCTTTCACCGTTGAAGCATGTGACATTTAATTGTCGATCATCATCATCTTCAGCAACCAATCAACGGCTCTATACTGAGCTTGGGTCTCCTCCCAGAGAAGGGTTGTAGACCACCACGCTAGCCCAATGCAAATTGGCAGACTTCACACATCTTTGAGAACATTATGGAGAACTCGAGCGTTCGTGTTTCTCATGATGTTTTATTTCACTGTTGAAGAATAAGATATTTGATTTCTTAAACGCCGATATTCCCTAAATAATAATGTTTTTGTCCCATTGTTGGTTGAATGAGATTGATGATTTAGCAATAAACCACCTGTGTATAACATACTGTTTTATTTTGCGTAGCGACGTAATAGGTCATTTTTGCAACAGTAGGTTAATCAATTTAATTTAAGGTTAATTTTTGCAATTGTGCAATAGAAGGTTAATCATATTAGTGGCTTTTTGTAGGTTTCAAGATTACCAACGTTACCAATTTGATCTGCAACGTACCTAGCGGCAGTGTGTTGGGTGCGCAGGCGCTGGGCACGGCGGCGCGCGAGCAGCCCTCGCGCCCTCGCTTGCAGTCGTACCAGTACGCGAGCGAGTGCGGCGTCGCGGCGCGCGTCCAGTTCGCCCACCACGCCGCCGCGGAACATGATCTGTAACAATTACAAACGTAACATAAGTAAGCAATTAGTTTGACTGCAAAGGCAATAAGTATCATGTTTTGTGAAAGTCCTTGCAAGAAAATATATATGTACATCAAACATTGGAATTAAGTCTTGCGCAGATGCAGCTGCATAGTAAAGACGCGCATCAAACATTCCGCAAAATTTCAGCCGCGGCGACCCGCATCATTAAGATTCGAATTTTACGCAAAAATTAAACCGTAGAGACGATACATTGGTGTAACATTGTATGGATATTGATCCGTACTAATATTTTTAACGTTAATTAATTAAGATTAATGAACGAATAGTGTGTAATGAGTCTCTTATTTGCGTTACATGAAAACGTTTGCGTAAAAGCAAACGAAGGCATTCATAGATCATAATGTCTCACTAACAAAAAAACAGTTTCGGCGTAAGTTTCTGTAATTAGTAATTACGCGCGTAATCTCCAACGAGTAATCTTTCTTATTCAACCCAATAGGCACTAAATAAGTAGTATGTACGCCATGTACGCTAGTAACACATATATTTTGTTCTACTATACGTGACTTCAGCCACATACCTACTAATGTGATAAGTGAAATAGCGTAGGTGATTTCCACGACTTTCTTTTGAAATTAGGTTTCCATTATGCGAGAAGCTATTGCGTAAAGCCCTTTGCTCTACTATTGATTGCCGACTCATCTTTCTAGTTCAGTGTGTTTGATTTTATTCTAAGGCTTGATTCGTGATGTTTGATGAAAGCTCATTTCCTAGCCGAGGATCTCAGTCATATCATTGATATTTACTAAGAGTAAAAAGTTATACCTAGTCGAGATTAAGTAGCAGTACAGAGCCCAGTAGTTAAACCGGGTGAAAACTATATGAGGCTCATTCTTGGCTCATTAGCTTTTCACTTTTACTGTTGTCAAGCGCAATGTAAACATTAAAGGTAGTGACCCACTCTATTTCCACAACAACTGACATCTCTATTGTTGACTGAGACCACGTTTACATTTTTACCCGACGACGCAAATCCTTAAAATTATGAACATACTCTCTAACGTCTATTTTTTATAAGTTTTCAAGCTGTTTGTAATCTATACAATTAGGTACCCATATAATTGTTTCTTAGAAACAATTTTTGTTGAAATAAAATCGTCGTAATATATAATAAAATATTTATAAATTTCAATATCTTTTTCATAGAAATTAAATGTGAAATTTCTATGCGATTAAAATGAGAATAGGAATGAGAAGCCGCCAATTTCTATTCTGTTATATCAGTGTAAGATACACGTCAGCAAGACAAGCACAGAAAATGCCCGTTTAATTATTTTTTATTCTCAACTCGATTCTATAATAAGATAGCTCAGAGATCACTGTCGCATTAGGACTCCCTGTAAAGTCTTTATGGTATAATAAATAATATAAAATTTCATATCATGAGGTTTTAAAGTCGTCGAATCGACGATATGTGAACGATCTACTAATACATAGTTGGCCTAGTTAGCCTACTTAGCAGCAGGAGCATAACAGCACCTGACGGACAAACCGACATCGAGATGATTGTGTATTATTGCTATTAGACCAGCTCTATTGCGACTCTATTAGAACGAATTCATACGTCTTGTTTACATTACGGTGTCCCATTTTATTAATGTTGGCTTACTAAATTAACGTGTATAGATGATAAAATAAGATACGAGGTTTAAATTGCTTATAGAGACGGTAACTTGTTACAATAAACATGGACGTTTTACTAAGTTGTGCCAAAAACAGTCAATGAAAATCGGACTGTGAAACACTACCGACGAGCCTATTAGATTTTCGTCATAGGGACGACCTCCCTAGCGCAGTGGTGGCCGCTGTGAGGACTGGGACTATAACTGGGAGGACACGATGGCGTGTGGAAACCGATTAGGGGTTTGGGTTGAATATACCCCTTCCAAGTTAGCCCGCTGCAAGGTGAGATGCAGTCAAGGACTATCTTGTCATCGAATAATAAAAAAAGGAAGGCAAAAGATGAGGTTGTAAAAGATCATCATAATTCATCACCTAAGCCAACGAGTGGGTCCCCTCGTGGGTGTCCTCTTAGATTGAAAAAAGTTTTAATAAAAAGATTTAGGTTTTCCGATTAAATATCACTTGCTTTGAAGGCAAAGAAAACTTTGTTGAGCAACCTGCATGTGGAAATCTATACCTACTAATATTATAAAGAGGAAAGATTTGTATGTAAGTATGTTTGTAACGAATTGGCTCAAAAAGTACTGGACCGATTTGGCTGAGATAGACTATACCTTGAATTAAAACATAGGCTACTTTTTATCCCGAAAAAAATTATAGTTCCCGTGGGACTACAAAAAAACCTTAATCCACGCGTACGAAGTCGCGGGTATCAGCTAGTGGGGAAATATGCCTTGAGTTGCCTGAAGATGCACTAAGGAAGCATTTCTTGAAATTACATATTTAAAGGAGTGAAAAGGTGTGCTCACACAATCAAACAAGAAATAATTTATGAAACCTTAATCAACGCGAATGAAGTCATATAGGCATCAACTAATTGCATAAGAGTAATTCGGTCCAACAAGTGACATCAAATTGATGATAAATCAGATCATAATAGAGTTTAAATACTAAACACTTGTGCTCGCATCATAATGTTTATTAATGTACAAATAAACAGACTGATATTATGAAATACAAACATTAACTATAATTAACCTAGCGCCACTTAATGATAATAATCACTGTTATTAGTATTATCATAATTTGTAAACAATATAATCATTTTGATACAAACAATGAATGCAATATGATACATCTACGCGTAAGCGAATATAGACAATCTATAAAAACGAGAGATCAATCAATAGAAATCATACAATAGAGTAGTTGGTGCTAACTGTCTGTCTTTTAGTTCAAATCAGTTTTTATAGGTATAGATAGAAAAAAAATTATCAAAACGTAATCGATTTGTAAGCTTATCCATAAAGGAATGGTAGCATCTGTACCTACTGTTATTATTATTTACGTAGATACGAGTATGTCTTAAGTTGCCCAAAATATAGCTTTAATTAACTGTCATAATAACAGTTAAGAAAGGCGAGATAAGAGGTATAAACAGATTCAGAGAAAAGACCAAGATTCTTCGTAAAAATGGCACTGTACCTAAAAAAAGATAAATTGGTAAATAGGGAAAATAACGCGAAAGATTATTTTCGGAACATCAGGGTTTAATTTTTGATATAGTTCTTGCAATTCAGGAGGGCGCGTGAGCTTTACCTACCTGTGTTTACGTCGTATACATGCATATTGCGTAAGTTTACGTGCCTGTCAGGAGCCTAGGTAAGAGCGGTCAGGCGTAAGCAAGCTGTTGCTCACACTTATACAGATACGACACATACACAACCATGAGCCACGCACCCTCGTGAATTATACCTACCTAATAAATAAAAAAAGAAAAAGTCCAAGAGTCCCAAATTACATTCTGGCACCTTCGTCAAAAATGGAGTTGGAGGCTCAAATAGCCTCGAACTTTAAGTATGTAGGTACATAATTTATTGACGGCCTCTAAGTAACAGGTAAATATAACGGCATAAGCTCGGATGGAGAATTATCGTGCAGCAGCGCGCTCCAGTTCCTCCTAATAGGATGCAATAACCGCACGGTGGCTGCTGTCTCATTGCACCGATCGTTTTCTTACGCTTTTTGTGCTCGAACTATTCCACTTTCATCCAATGGTTAATGCAGCGCTGTTATTAGGGTGGGCGATTCTGTTGCTTGTTTTTTTTTCTGAATATAATCAACGACCGTTATCTTGATAGGGCTGCTCGGCTCTTGTTTTATCAATAGCTACTTTCCGAGTTACCATTGACCTCAGGCGTAACTGGTAATAAGTTATACTTACGAATTATGATGCATACATGTATGTAGTTTAAAAGAGACAGCAAACTACAAATATTATAGACACCAAAGCCGGAAACTAGAACAATAATATTATGCAAGTGAAGTAATGGTGTTAATTTTTTTTCTCGTAGATTTAGTTTGAAATTCGTGAACATCATAATATAATTACTTATTGAACGAGCGAAGCGAAGTTCTCTGAGTCAACTAGGGCGCTTGCCTACTAGACAGAGAAGTGTGTTCGTCTAAATGTCTGTCAGAGCCCTATAACTTCTGAATTACTGAACGTAATTACTTCAAATTTAAATATAATATGTAAACTGATGGCCTTCAGCCGAACATTGTATAAATAAATATAAAAAGCTTTATTTCAGGGGGGCTCTCATAGAAGCGTATTTGAAGTAAAATCTTGTTTGTTGCTCTACATAGACTTGCGATATATCTTTTTAAAGACGACTTTGAACAGAGTACAAAAATATATTTTTTTTAATTTTTCCCTAAAAATTGACCAAATGGGGGGGTTTCAAAGTGGAGATTTTAATTTGAGCCATATGTCAAGAATTACTGAATATTAGAACGTAAAACTTGGTTGAAAATTCAGTTATATCCTGTACTTGAACAACAAATACTAAAATTAGATAAATGTTATAAAGAAACGAAATTATTTAATTTTAATGCGCCATCTATTAGCATTATTGTGAAGCTAATAGCTTCACTATAATGCTTCACTATAATGCTTCACTATAGATGGCGCTGTGTCAGTAAAACAGTTTTATGTCAACTATTATTTTTTTTATTGCGTCTAATGTTAAAAGTTAATTATTACAATATATAATTAAAACTTTTGGGAATTATGGGATATCGCGAGGTCTCAGTTCGGGGCGAACCACTAGTATTATGATGTTCACGAATTTCAAACTAAATCTACGAGAAGAGCCATAAATTCGCAAGCTGAACACGGATTCAAAGGAATTTCCGAAGAGATTACAGCTCAATGTCCGCTATTACTCGTGAAACAAGTAAAACATCCGCTATGCAAATGACGTATCATTATGTCAACAATCAACATCCACTCGGTGTCGTGAGACAATGGCGAATTAAAACACAACCGACTTCGGATATTTGAGATTTTTTCAAATGTAATTAAAGCAAAGAATCCATGTTTAATTAACAGCAAAGATTCAAGTTGCCTTGTTTTTGCCTTTTCGATCTTTGACTTATTGAAGTAAGATAAAAAGGCATTATTTTCTTGAAAGGAAGAATATGTATTAGCCAAACTTAACTTGACTAATAATCTCCTAGCTCCCCTTCAATAAAGCGGAAAACCGTATGTTAGGAGCGGGTACGACAAATATGGGTGGGAGTCGAATCGTCGTCGTAGGAGTCGTCCTTTCAGTTTTCAGTCCACACTTTTAACTGTTGGGCTATTGAAGTTATAAAACTTGAACTAGGCTCGAACCAGTTTTCATACGAAGTTTTCATATTTGAAAACAAGAGAAATGTTAACTATGCCTTTGTATCCAATAATATCCTAATATCCAATGATGCACATAATCGCATGTTAATACCTATAAGCACGGCTAAGTAGTTACAATGATTATTATTTATGTTATACGCGACGTGCGGACGGCTGCTTTCCTGAAACCAACTATTACTTCCTATTTTAGCTATTATGTTCATCATTCTACATCTACAATAGCGTTAAAGAGGAATGTGCTATGTATGGCCAAGTCATAATGTAAAGAACGGTTATGTTATGGAGATATTCTCTTGGTATTCTAAGGACGTGCTAAGATACGTGTTAAGTAATTTCGCACCTACATATTCGTACATGCATCATGGTCGTCGTTGTTAAGCGTAAAATGCGTTGGTCGAGAGCCGGTCAACGATTTGCGTTAAGTGCTTTGGGGCTGGTTCGAAGTTTGAACAGCCCGCTCATTCTGCACGATCGTCACTCTGCAATTGTACCTACATTGTTGAGTCAACCTTTCCTGAGGATGCCCCAGTATCAGGGTGAAATGTTCGGTAAAGTGTTTTACGAAGACTTTGTGTGGTGTTGGTGTTGTGTTGTTCCAGCGTTTTTCTACTCCTGTACTCGTGAATCTCTGTAGAGATTCACATAAAGATTACGAGTAAACGTGTAGACAAAATTTTTTCGTAGCGCACATGTTAGCCCTACCTACTGGAGAAACAGCGGTAAATAGCGCGAACGGCGCGTTTTTGCCATACGGATTTTCTTGTTTGACGGATTGTAGCAAAGGATTTTATGTTTTCTTCATTTTTACATTTTTATTTCAAGAACTATGAACATTGTACATTAACTGCCTAGAAGAGATCACTATTAGTGATAAGGTCATCTTTTGTGTTACACTGTTTATTTACTTATGTACGAGTATTTTGTTCTTGTTTTTCATGCAATAAAGCTGTATAAATAAATAAATAAATTGTAAAGCTCACTAGCTCTTTGACTACATTGGGCGTCAAGTAATCACAGCTTCATCTTTGAATATGGAAATTTCATTGTTTCTGCCTGTGAAAAATAAACCCGTTTTTTGCTCTTAAGCTTCCTTTGTTCAGCTTTAATCAGACTTTGATATTTATTTTCTTTAGATTAGTCACAGGCTTCCGTGGCCACGCCTGGTTTCACCGGTCCCATGGTAAGAGGAATATCCACCAAATTAACAATACCCCATTAGGATATCGTTTTTTTAATCTAAGAATCAAGTGTGTGTGATGAAGGTGACACATTGTGGCTAATTGCACTTATTTAAAACAATCTCGACACTCCTAACTAAATTGACAGGTCTAAATTTCGTGCTGTCACTTTCATAATTATTGCTGTCTACGGAAAACCATATCACTACATTAAGACACATACACACAAACACACAAACACACATAAACGATCACTTCCTCAATAAAAGCTTTTAAGGTATCCTCAGAGATTTGATTTGGTGTACCTAACAAACAAATGCATTTCATTCACTAAAGATTGATCTATCGTAATGTGACCAATTCACTTCTCTTTACTTCTCTACAGTCTCTGAATTCGGTTCTGAGGCGCTCCAGTTTTTTGTTTCTACTAAAATACAGAATGGTAGGTCTAGGATTCGACTACTTTATTCCTCTACTTGAGGTATACTGTAAAGGCAATCACATTTCACAATCACCACATAGTTTTAATAAAGTTGTTTTAATAGGTTTTTTATTGGCAATGGCTTCAACACATCATTTTCAATTTCAATCAATTTATTCGTCGATTAAAGTTTTGGTAAAATAAAAATTTATAAGTATAGCCAGGGCACACCTTAGACTGATTCAATATTTTCCAAAAGAATATCTACAAGAAAAGTATAAAATAAATATAGCCGTGGGGAAACTAAAACAAGCCAATCATCATTACGAAAGAGCATTGTATCAATAAGACTTTCTGCTTTCACCCCATAGACGCGCGGACGATACGACAAAATACCTATATGGCGGCGGTAGTAAAGCGACAGACTAATTACAGGAAGAACTAACAAAATAGAAAAAAAAACACACGCCAATCAAGACTTCATGCTTTCAGAGATAAAGAACATAATACCATGCAGGTTTATGAATGTAGAGGTGATAGAGACCGTATATACGGAACTATTTTGCGGACGTATCGACGCGTACAAAATAGTGACGAGTTTTTATTTTAACATAATTACTACGGCAAAGTGAAACTGCATGAATTACAAAAGCCCGTATAAAGAGTTATTACGAGTTAAAAGCGGTGGGGAATGAAATGCAAAGAACGTATACAATGATAATATTTATTGTTTCGTAATTGGGAAATCCTGAATACCATTTTGTTTTTGTCAGTTTGGTGTAACCGACGATGTCAATCGGTGTAAATCAAAACTCGCTACCATGGAAGTGTAATTCTTAATTAAATGGTTTTATAAAAAGTAAGCATATAAAAGCTAGAGAAAGCAGGATGTGAATCTTGTATAATCTTTATCTGAATAAATTAGAATAGTGTAGGTACGAAATTCTATTAAATTATAAAACAAAAATTTTATTAACCATGCTAAACTTGACTAATATTCCCCACTCACCTCGGAAGAAGCATAAAACTGATATTAGGAGTGGAAACGATGTAAGTATTGCAACGGCTGGGGATTAATCCCACGACTTTTTAGGTTTCAGTCCACACCTTCATCCACTAAACTAATTATTGTCCAGGTGAGACTCTATTTAGAAGTAATTTTAATTTTTTCTCTAAAACCCAAGAGGAGTTCGAAATAAGGGATAAAAGTTGCGTGCGCGACGAAGTGCTAAACGTGATCGGTATGCGTCTTGAATAAATTACGACGCCCGAAGCAATTCTATACGAAATAGTATACGTGACTGAGAAAATAGTGAGAGCAGCTGTTGATCTTAAGGGAATTCCAATAGTCTATCAATGAAATTTCACCATTATACCAATGATGGTTTCAAATCAATTTTAGATCTCAACTGTGGAAATTTGGATTTTTATAAAAAAGGAAAAGTTTTCGCAATGAACTGTTACGAAAACAAGTATAGTATCGAGTTTTCGAAAATCAACTAATTATCGCTACATCGCCGATCGTCGATGTTCAAAGCATCGTATTTTTCCTGGCCCTTAATGACACTCAAAGACATACTTAACATTAAATCTTTTAATGAGCTGTCATTTATACATAAATATGAAGTAACGAAGAGTTTAGATGACTCGAGAGTGAACGTTTTCTAATCTTTACTAAGGAGATTCTAAAGTAACGATTACTGACTCAGAGTTCAACAATTGCAGGGGTGAAGATGAACAAGGTAAAGAATTAAGATTTCAACTGATTTTCCCAAAGGTTTAAAAAATAATTCTATTACCGTTTAATACATTATTAGGAAATCTCACTTTGTGTAAAGTACATAAATGACTGATATTGCGACGATGGTTCGATCTCTAAAAACTTATTACCATACTGATCTTCGTTCATCTTTAATTAATATGAAGACGACGCTGTTGCTAGAATTCAAAAAACTGGCAAACATAATTTACCAAATAGAAAGTTTCGTATGAATTGTAGCAAACTAATGGTTTTTTAAAACTTTCACGCAATTCAGAGCAAATTTTAAAATCAAATTACCTCACTTCAACTCTTTCAAATTGAATGGACATTTATATGGATGAAAAATAAAATATGTATGAAAAATAAATCTGATTGATAAAAAACATCTACAAAAGAATTTATATAGATGATATAAATCGAACGAATTATTAATATTTATTCTTTCATTTAATTTCATTTTATCAACCAGTCGCCGGCCCACTACTGCTCAGCACAGGTTTGTTCTAGCTCTCGAATGTTTACGCCATAGTCTAATACTCTGGTCAAATGAGTATTGACAGACTTTATACATTTGAAAACAGTATGGAAAACTCTCAAACATGAGGGTTTCCTCGAGACATTTGCCTTCACCGTCAAAGCAGTTATATTTAATAGCTTAAAACACACCTAATTCTGAAAAATTAGAATGGGATCTGGACACTACTAACTAGAATAGAATTATTTATTTTTGTTAAAAAATGATAATGTTGACAATAACTTTAAACGTTATTTGTTTAATACTTCTTTAAACCTATTTCTTGAATATCCATTAATCTTCCGATCATGAAATTGCATAATATAACGAGGATATTGACGATGATACATCATTATTCTTACGATGTAAGCAATGCGTGTTCAAAGAGGAAAGACGCAGAGGTGTAGAGCGATTTCGATTTAGAGCACGTAACATTAAAGAAAGTTTAAAGAAGAAAGTTGACGCATTTCGCTTGCAAAAATGTGCTCAGGGGGTTGATTGACATTCAAGTGCGACATCGAAATAGAAATTGCCACTTTTACAATGGCGCAATTTGTTGGGCCTATACCTTACGTAGATTGTTTATCTTTAATGGGAATAGTCACACTAATTACAGAAGTGTATTCGTCGCGTTTCACTTATTACATGCCTAGAGGGATTGGCAGCCAAGTGCGAAATATTCATTACTAAAATAATATATACCAAAAAACTTTGCATAAATTTCATGCGATCGTTAATAAATGAACCTCTATAAAACAAATGAATAAAAAACCCTCGAAAATGATTTACAAATATGAAAATGAATTAATTAGGTTACATAATTTTCAGCATGAATAAATAATTCAATTAATTCTAAAGAAATTAGAAACCATCTCCATAATCAGTATTAGTCATTTTATTATTCTATGTTACATTCAAAAAAGGTGAATCTACAAATAGATACAGCAAATAAATATGAATATCTGTCCAGTTTGAATTATGCGTAAAGAAAGAATTTCAAGATTACACCTTTATACGGACAAGTGCTTTAAAGTTTACGTCACAGTACGTCAGAAGACGCAAAATAACAAGTGGCTCTACACGAAGTAACGAATAACAGTGAGTGAAAGTAAGAGCGTAAATAAATCAGTTTCCAGTGCTGACCCCTGCGGTGCACTTGCCGAGAGATATTGCTTGTCTCGTCTGAAAAGCGCGATAATGTCTTACGTCTGTAACGTTGAGAAAGCAAATTTTCATAATTTACAATACACTCATATACGTTCGTTATGACATACTCATATATAACCGTAAGTATGTGTGACATCGATGGAAATGGCTCGGACGAATAAATAGAGATTGTTTGAACAATGTCTATCAATTCGTTCGCGAGGATTTTTAACAATTCCGTGGAAATTCTTTGATTTTTTGGAGTAAAATGTAGCCTTTGGTTCGGCCTTTGTTCGGTTCTCGACGGATGACCGTCTTCGGCCACCGACTCACCGTATCGCAAGCCTGCCTGCGCTATTATTTCTTTTTACTCTGCTTCTAAGGGTCATAGCGTAATGTTGAATAGCCTTCTTTAAGAATTGGGCTATGAAATACAAAAAGAATTTTTCAAATTCGACCGTTAGTTTCAGAGGTCAGCACATTCAAACAAACTCTTCCGCATTATTATATTAGTATAGATTTATTATATTGCAATGGTTCGTTTGCATGTCAGAGACCCTAATCGCTAACTTGAAGTTTCAAGCCTATTCAGTTTAGCATAGTATTGAGATATTTTAATATGACGGACTAATTAAACGGACGGACGGTGGTGATTTGACAACACCATATATGGAAGATTCAGTGGAAGATTAACGTAATTCAGGTGTAAGGTTTGTCAACTTGAGAACTTACAAGTGGGTATTAAACTATTGATTCATTGATTAATGGGTGGTCAGATACCACTACACTTAGTGAGGGCACTTGTTAATATGACGTATTGTTTACTTTGAAATATCAATCGTGCACGGAGCAGAAATCCCTACACGAGATATAACGCCAGTGGACTACGACGATGACACTGAAATAGGATATGGACGGATTAAGTAATGGGTGCACATAACTGTCTCTACATGTGACTTAACTGGACAGCGCGTATTATGCAAGTGAAAGATTACGTACGCTTCTTGATATAGAAGGAATTCACCAACGCATTCTACATGAGAGTTATATAACTTAAAAAGTCTCCTGTAAATCAAACATCTATGATACAAAGAATGTTAATAGGAAGTTATGCAATAAACAAGGTATTGCCATTTCTCGAAAATTTAATAGACGCCCAACAACCGGTAATCGGAAGCAAATTATGGCGATGTCGTAATAAACGCTTAGTGGAAATGTGAATTATTAGGGTCGAAAGCAAAACATAAATAGAGACTTACGTCAATATAAACACCAACTTTTTAGTCTTAGTTAGTTTCGCAATCATGATTTAAATAATTTTAATAAACCACCATCACCTGATTATTATTTACCTACATTACAAAATCCAATCATGTCCAATCAGTCGCTAATGGTGTACAGCATGAGTTAGCATACCAATTTGAAATGAGATTGAAATTGAGTACAGTTAGAGACGATGATAAGGCTATTTCAGAGCACAACTAGTAAATGCGGCCCGTAATTTGTTGTTATCAATATGTTAAGTATAGCTCACCTGCTCTTCCACTTTGGGAGGGCCAGAGCCGATGGCTAGGGTACCGCTATCGACCTCATTGGCGCGTTCGCCGCGCCGCGCCGGCCGCACGGGGCACACGTTTTTCACATTCTCAGGCAAATTCATCCTAAACTGTTTGGGCCCGCTGAACATTTTGCAGTCGATCTCATCGACGCTGCTACGCCCCGGACTGCTCTCGTGGACGTTATCAAACGCGACATCGTTATCGTTCGAAGCATCATTGGAAACGTGACCGGAGTCGTCGCTGCAGTCCGAGTGCGTGTCGGAAATCTTCTCCTCCGAATGTTTATGTAAAGCGTGTTTTTCTGCTTGAGAACACGTTTTTATGTCATCTCTCGGTTCGATGCATTTTATTTGGCGGCCCACGAGTGTGCTCAGGTGATTGTGGAACGTAGTGTTGGCCACGCATAGCTCTTTGTGGACAGGCGGTATTACTTTGCAGTTAATGAAATTGGCAAGATCGGCCTTGGATTCCATTGCCGTTTGAAATTCCAATTTTTTTACGATGTACTTGACAGGTGAAAGTATCGTTGAATTAATCCCTTGCGGATCGATTTCGTTTTGTTTGGGTTCGGCTGTTCCCACACCGACGTCTCTTTTGATGTTGATTTTTCTCTGTTGGAGATTAGCGCGCACTACGTTTATTTCGTCAGAATAGTCTCTCAGTGACGCTTTAGGAGATAACGTAGCTTTTTTATCGACGGCATCTTTCTTGGTTTTGTCAATTTGTCGCTTTGTGTCAGACTTTAAATTGAGTTGGGATTTTTGTCTTATTTGTTTCATTTGTTCGAATTTCTCCGTAGTTTTTCGAGAGGCAGTAAGCTTCTTTTTGTGAGCACACTCTCTGGCCTGGTCTACATTATTTAGATCAACCGGAGTGGGCGAAAAAAGTGCTCGTGTACTGCTGAATTTATTTTGTGACATTTGACTTCTAATCACCGGGATCTTGCTGGGAGATCCCGCGATAGAAGTACTCGACTTAGTTCTCTCCAAGTTGGGTGAAATCATTGTTTCATTCCTTAATTCCCAAACACTTTTTGCTTTCTGCATTTGTGATTTAGGAGTATTTTCCATGATATTCCTTGAGACATTGGGTTTGGATTTTTTAGGGTCACTGACTTTTCTCTCAATCTTTTTAGGTGACGGTTTCGTTTTCGACACCACCGGCACTGGTGTGGACGGTGGATTGGATAGAGTTTTTTTCAATATTCTTGTTTTCACGTCCAATTTTTTTAAATCGTCAGTTTTGATACAATTTGTACGAGGTGAGTTTTTCGAAGAAATTTTATAGGTTGCATACTTGTCAGGATTCATTTTTTCGTTGGGTAAACACGTGAGCGGTTTTAGTGGTCCACTTAACTCCTTTTCTTTCATGTCGTCAAGATTCCACAAACTCGTGGTTTTATCTATAGAATTATTACGCGTTACTGTGTTGCGCGTACTCCTTTCAGTTTCAGGATCTGATATTGTTTTCTTCAAAATGCAGCGGGATTCGATTATGCTACAGGTCTTAGATTTTTGTAATTTTGGTACAACAAAATCGCTCTTACTTGAATTTATTATGGGAGACAGCGATGATGAAAATTCACAAAGTATTTTATCGAAAGATTCTAGGGCCTTATTCAATTTTGATTCCGATTTTGTTTGACTTGTATTTAAGTCGGTGCGTACAATAGTAACGTTTTCATAAATCGATGAATATCCTTTAGTCTCGTCCGGCAAATTATTTTTTACATTCAATATATCCAAAGGCACTATGTTTATATTCTCGTATACGGAGTTCTGTCCCTTTAAAATGTCCGGTTTCTCATTCACGCAATCGCTAACTTTATTTAAAAACTTTTGCACGTTATCACTACTAAGTTTTGAGGGTTCACTGATCCTTTTTTCAAGGCAGGCAGCGATCGCGGTCACTTTGCCACCTTTGTGCTCGGTTGAAGTTTCGGGCCCGACTGAAAAAGTCCTGTAGAACTTTTGCATAGCCACTTGGGCGGGGGGTGTCGTGGGGTGCTTCTCGGTCGGCTTCTGCCCACCGAATATACTAAATACTTTCACTGCGGGCATATCGCGGGCCCGGCGGGCGGGCGGTCGCGGTCGCGAGGCGTGGATGCGCGCGCGCGAGACGGCGTACGGCGTGCATGTGCGCGGCCGCCGCGCCACGCCGCGCTATCAGCTCGCAAACAACAAGAAAGTCAATGTCACATCGAACTGCAATAGATGCGACAGTACACAACAACCTGCAGCGCCCATGTAGCAGGCTCCCTTGCGGTATTTATTATGCTGTCACTGTAGGAATTCTATCACTGTTTTCAAAATCACTAATCCGAATAAGCGATGATAGCTTCAAGACTTCAGAGGTTTTAGGCGGTCCGAGTTTCGATTGAAGGCTTCTTGAAGGAATCTTTGACATTTCGGAGTTATATTCTATGTTCTTTAAGCAATTCAATGACGTTTAGAAAAATGTCATGAAGAAACCTCTTGCGTGAGAGTTTTACATAATGTTCTGAAAGAAGTGTGATGACTTGGTCAGCGCGCTCGACTTTGGCCTAAAGCCTTCTCATTCGAGAGTGACCCTTGCCAGATAGTGGGTGGCGGTGGTGGCGGATGGGTTGAGGTGAAATGAAAATGCGAAGTCATGGTGTATATATAACTCATATAGGACAGAGATACTAAGAAGACATACAAAATTCAATTTTTTAACTTTGTAAATTCCATTATGAATTTTTTATATCACTTATCAGTTATGGGCATTTCACACGAGGTCAGATTAACGAAGCACAGCAGTCAGCAGAACAGTATATTGCTATTTGGATCTGCATTAAGACAAAACACAAAAATACGAGTTATGTGGTCATAAACCATGATGTGTGCCCGTTGCACAATAAAATAGGAATACGGTTAAGCTAATAGGGTTACACAAACGATTAAACGTTACCAAGAAAGTTCTAAAATGCCATCGCAACCTAAAAATCCAATTTATTTCAGAATCCCGGTTATCCTGTTACCGATTGACGCCATGTGGGCTGTCTAATAGGCTGTCTATTTGGGATATTCACAGAATGATATTTGTTATTTCAAATCAATTATTTGAAAAAAATATTACAAAATCAGTTGTCAACGTAGTTACCTATTTCACTCAAGGTTTTCTTCTTTTCTTACAGAATAAAAATAGAGAACTTGTCCTGTACAAATAGAGTACTTTATCAATCAACACGAGTAGGTAAAATATAATATTCTCTATGAGTAAAACAATATTTCACTATTAATGTAGAGAAATGGCAATTTATGTATGTTATGTTTCAACCATATCGTCATTGGAGTTTAGAGCTAACTCAAGCAACATAGATAGGAGATAAGTTAGTTTACAAAAACAAAAATAGAAAAATCACTAAAAAAGATCACCTACCTGCCCACAGTAACTTCCTTTTGAAATCTTATGAACTACAACTTACAGGTATATTTTATCAACAGTATTTTTTCACCAAAAACACAACATCAACAAACTCCTTCGGTAAACTAACAAATATTCGATGGGTAAGGTTCGTATAGTATTGAGTAATTTTCTAAACATTTCATATTCTGCGCTCTTCACTGCGCTCCGGTGGTTTTTTATGTCAATGTGTAACCGCGGCTCAAGTTTGCAAATGTTTATCTAGTAGAGAGAGAAAAATATTCAAATTGTAGGTAAGTCCGTCAATTAAGGGGATACTGTGGCAACTAATTGTATTAATGCGTATCAGAGTCACTTTAGAGGCGTGAAATCGTGTCAATTAAACGATTAAGGCAATGTTTTTTTTAATAATCAGAATAACACTGCCGTTGGCCGTCCATGAACATTTACATCACCAGGAATTATTAGAAATCTACAATCTGCAAGTTCGCAGTGAGTTAATAATTCGGTTGAAGTTACTAAACTGCCTTCCAAATTAAACTGAGCAATGGTATGAGGTATAGCTTACCTTCCCTTAGCTGTCTACACACTAGTTCAACGGATGGACTAATCAGTTGTAATAAATTCAAATTCAAAATTAATTTATTTCATGTAGGCTAACTTGTAGCTCTTGTGACACGTCATAAATCTACCACCGGTTCGGAATGCAGAGTCTGCTGAGAAGAGCCGGTAAGAAACTCAGCAGTTGCTCTTTCCAAAAAAAAAATTTTTTTTTATGTATACAGTGCTTCCACAATATAGCTTCAAAAAATGCAAAAATGCCTACGTAGGTACGCCAATCCAACGCATGTCAAGATGGGCAGCCAAGCAGACCCATACCCGTTGGTGGCACCCGTTCACGAGCATGACGCATGATCCAGCCATTGCTTCGCTCAACCATATTTGAGGGAATAGTAGGAATGAGCTGACTTAAAAGATAAACAAGTGGTATCTTGCAGAAAGGCGTAAGCGAAACGCTAAACACGGCGCATAAGGACGTTCTTAGTTCTTACCAAACATGATAAGGAAACCGAAACAACCGATGACAAGCGAAAAACCAAACTTCAGAACTCGGCTACGTTTATTGGTTACGCGTTTATCTGAAACTAGCTTTAATCCGCGGCTTCGCTCACGTTAGGTTAGATTTTTTAACCCCCTATTTAACCCTCTTGGGGTTGAAATTTTCCAAAATCCTTTCTTAGCGCATGTCTACGTCCTAACAGCTACCTGTATGCCAAATTTCAGCTCAATCGGTCCAGTGGTTAGAGCTGTGCGTTGATAGATCAGTCAGTCAGTCAGTCAGTCAGTCAGTCACCTTTGCCTTTTATATATTTAGACGATTGTTGCGATTTATTAACCTTTTCAGACAGCAATCCTTACTAATATTATAAATGCGAAAGTGCGTTTGTTTGTTGGTTTGTCCTTCAATCATGTCGCAACAAAGAATCGACGTGATTTTTTGCATGATTTATCGAAGCAAAAAATCACGTCGATCCGTTGCGGACGTTTGGTGAAAATTAAAGAGTTCCCGCTGGATTTTAAATACTAAATCATCAACTAGTAGAAAAATAAATTATTGAATTGGGACGCTCCATAACCGCATGGCATCGCTCTAAAGTAAAATAATACCTCCTAGGTGCATTATCAAAAAAAAAAAAAAATACTTACCAACTGTTTTGCAATTATTTAATGACTATTAATTCCATCATATAAATTACTTGTTCGTAAAGTTAGCATTCCTTACCGTACCGTATACCATATACCGTAAGTAGAGGGGCAAAGGCGGTATTATACTAAGGAATGCTAACTTTATGGGTTTAATGATATCTCATTATTTTGTCGTAAAACGTATTTTACTTGCCTATGACTGCCCATTTGCATTTTGAAACAAGAAAAGTCACTTTTGTGCGGAACCTGTCCCATAAGCGGAGATTATGAAATAAGAAATGCTAATATTTCGTATTAAAATGGTTATAAAATTAAAAGAACGTTTCGTAGATTTACAATACGTCAACTTATAATTTTTTTGATGCTCTTTAAATTATACCTACCATATTTTAACCTGTAATTTAAATGCAAATACATATTATACTTATCTAATTTAATTAATTAATTAATAATAAGAAAAGAAAATTAGATAAGTAAGTTATGTAAAGTTTAATATTATAAAGTTTTTATTCTCTATTTTCTTTTAATGCCCCTATACTTTACTACTATAATTTACTTTGACCATGCCTTTGTCAGATTTATAACATGGCAATAATTAGAAAAAAATAACTAAAAAAAAAAGATTAAAAACTGTAATCCGCCAAAATATAACCTATCACCAGGGCAAAATGAAAATACATCGGGTTATTTTCTGCGACCAACTTTACAACAACGTGTGCAACGCTCTTTACGATTTAATGACTAATAATGACACAAATTGTCCGTCTGATGGCTTAATTGGATAAATTCAAGACGACGCGCCGGCCAAGCAAATTTGCTTCACAAATTGAACAATTACATAATCAGGCTACGTACAGTAAGGTACCTAGTGTGTTAGTTTTATGTATGGAAATATGGAAAACAAGGGTATTGTCAAATATTTAACTACATAATTGAAATATATTTGTTTAAGCTTGCAGAACCCGCTGATTGTTTCGAGTTTTCTAAGGTAGCGCCACTAAATTTTGTCTAAATTATACGTTGTAACGAGTAGGTACATTATTTATAAAGGCAGATATAAAAAGAAATTATATTATATAAGTATATTCCTATATCAGGAATAATTTAACTCATGAATAATAAGCCAAAATTGAAACAAAAAACTTTGAACTCTATGCTTTTGAACGCCAAAATCATAATATCCCTATCCGTTCCATCTACTTAACTTTAGAACCAATTTCACCATGTCGAGTAAAGTGTAATCCTCAGGATTACATAATATGACCTGAGAGTTTTTGTATTGAAAATCAATCAAAACATCTATAATCATCGGTTAAAAGTTAGTTGCTAATGGTGAAATTGGCACCTTAGAACTATAACTACCTATTATGAAGAACTGTAGCTAATTTCATAGAGAAAGTTACTCGTATGTACCTTTCTCGTTATTTATTATCAATTATTAATAAAAACCAAGTATTTATTGTAGTAACTGTCATGTTGTTAGCTGGCTGTAATCTCGTAGTTAGCGAGCTTTTTATTAAGTGCCACACAAAGGGGCTCCCACGCATTTCTCTGAACGAAAGTGATCACACACTCACTGTCTGGAGAACCTATTCAATCGCTTCACCTAGAGACTAATTGGTGTAATCCCAATGCAAGCTCTATGGGATATTATGCAAGATGATTATTATAAAGACAGTGCAGTGGCGGGAAGTTGCTGGATGAGGAAGATTGTGATCCGGTTGTGGAATTGTCTAAAAAATGTTTGCATCAGTGTAACGGTTTTTTTTAAATATATAGACTAGCGCTTGGCTGCGATCACACCTGATGGTAAGTGAAGATGCGGCCTAAGATGGAACCCGCTTGCCTAGAAGATGCCTATTCACTCTTGATTTGAAGGTACCCAAATTATAGTCGGAAGGAAAAATCAACTCTGATTGGCTAAATTTAGGGAGAGGACGGACTGCTATATTTTAGCGCCAGCGATCGGCTCTGTGTTTGCATCGCGTTTTCGCGACTCAAAAGCGCTCGATACGCAGCTAAAAGACGCTAAGATCAGCGTTTCGGCGTTTTTTACACGCGAAAACGATCGCTGCCACAAAAAGAAGCCATTCTGCCCTCTTCGTGTCTTCAATATCCGTAATGTTTACTGACATTAAGAGGTCATAAAATAAATAGTATTCTGTGCTATTATCTTCAGCAGGTACATCTATTACATATACAGTATGATCATAAAATAAATGTACATGTCACAGAAAGTTTGCTTGGTGGTTACGTATTCCACGTGCATCGCACTTTATAGACAGCGATTACATTTTGAATATAAATTACTAGTACCTACATTCACATGCCTAATGGAGCACGCGTTATACTTTTGTGTCAGTCAGTTGAAATTCCGAATGGGAATGAATGTCTGTTACCGACGCAATGGTATAAATACTAGTATTTCAATTATTATCGAATACTTCTAGCTTATAATAGCGCCTGGTGGGCGCTATATTTAATTTTGATTACTGTCGTGACTTTAGTGGCACTTCCAAGATTTATACAAATCGATTGACGTAAGAATCATCAAAATCGGCCCACGCGTTTGTCCTCCAGAGCACAGACTGGTGAACACAGGATTTGGTTAAAAACCAAACCACCCAGAGTTATTTCACTAACTCGCAATTAAGTTAAGTTAAGTTTGTACCAAAATCTGAAGTCCAGAAAATTATCTCACTTTATAAAAATCCTTAAAACCAACTCATGTTGGTAAATCCTAAGACCAACGAGTAAAACCTAGGATTTAGCAATATACGGGCTTTTACAGTAACACATACATACACAAAGTAAAATTTATTAGGCAGTAGGCGTTGTTGGCTAACGAGTTTTTAATAACACTCTTACGAGTACATTAATTTTAAGAGCATAACGCAGACATTTTTAATGATGCACGTCGGGTTTTCTAGACATAGAAGTACGGATAGTAACTTTTTACTTTAGACGATTTTAGTATTCAGTCAGCGAAGAAGCCGTTAGGTTCCCTGTTTATGTGGTACTTCATTTCCAATAACGTCTCTAACCCGTTTTATTACTTGCAGCTTTTCCCAGAGATTTTACATGCAACTTTATACACTGAGCAATTCGATCGGACAAGTTTCCTAATGTAAACGGCCAGTTCACACAACACAGTAACTGGATTTAATTTTTTATTGGTTCAATCCAGCGCTAGACCGAAATCGAAGGCGAAGACTACACTTCATTCACTAATCCAGTCTCTATAAAGCTGAACTTTTTAGTTGTTTTCATCAAAGTTGGTATAGTATTTGTCTGACTGCAAGACATGTGAAAAAAATGATGACATCCGCTTCAGTTCATTGGTCAAGGCAAAAAAAAATTTTTTTTTTTTAGGAAGGCTTAATTGGACGGGAGAGGAGAATATGAGTCAAGTTCAGCTTGGCTGATGGTTTTAAAAAAAATATACAGAAAGAACAGTATTTATTCAATGAAATTCAGTTCCAAAATACGATATCTGTTCTTTCTACTTGTAGTATTTTGACACTGATTATACACAAAATGCTAAGAATTGCTACTTCCTTCCATTTATGATAGGACAGGTATCAACTACACGATTGTACCTGGCGTAAGCAAAACATGGCAAGAAATCAAATTGTAATCAAACATTACATGTGTGGGCGACTAATCGTCTAGTCATTCCAAATAAGGCTTACTCTAGATTCGTAAACAAGAATTTGATATGAGCGAATTAAGATGCGCAGGAGACGCGTGAAAGTCATTGGAATCTTTTGCTTCCGCCTACGTGCGCCTTTTTAATCTTATCGTTTCTTTTATTAAGTTCTATGGTGATGGTATAGGTATGTGCTTGACAAGAAAGCTCAGATCCACGGATCTCTTTTAGTAAATCAGACGTGATACCCGTTCGATTTCGATATATTTTTGTGCTACATCCAGTAGCAAGTGATGATACGGACTAAAATGGAAATCGAACGTAAGAGAGAAAGGTTCTTCACTATGTGGTTACTTTACAGCGTCCCCAGAACATAAAGTCACTTAGCGGTAAAGGTTTGCGTTAGGCTGACCACACAGGTGTCGAATATGCGCTGAAGGAAAAACCGAGAAAAATGAAAAAGGATATTTACACTGACTGACATAAAAATGTAGACTAGGTCCTAGAGCCCAAAGTAGAATCCTGGCAGAGCTAGTCAGTGGAATACCAAATGATTTTTCGTACATTTATTTTGTACCACATTTAGTACCTAGTTTAAAATTTTGACATTGCAAAGTCTAATAATAATGAATTACTTTTTGCAATTCCGAGGCTATGTAATTGTATAAAGTGTAAGCGAAAGAAAATAATATCTTCATAAATCTAAATGTAAAAGCAGTAAACATCGAGCGGAAATTAAAAATTAAATTCCTTTCCAGCCGTCTTCTAATTCTTAAGTCAAACAGGAAGAGCGTTCGGAATCGTTTAGCTGACGAAGATTTATGCGTTGCACGCGTCGAACACCGCCGCCGGCCGAACGTCGCGTTCATGTCGCTTGAAAAGAGATATATACTCGTATTTTCTCATAGTGTCCTATACTAAACATGTGCTTATATGTACCTATTAGATATGTACATTCTGGGAGGCAATTAAAAATTTCCAGTGCTAAGATTGTGTGCCCGTGAAAAACTTGATTTGTAAAATATCTCTAATTAGTTGATGCGCGCCGCTCCGCTCGCGTGGATTTAGTTTTTAAAAATCCCGCGGGATCTCTTGGATTTTCCGGGATAAAAAGTAGCCTATGTCACTCTCCCGGTCCTCAACTATACCCATGCAAAAAATGTCGTCGATCCGTTGCTTTGTTGTGCCGTGATTGAAGGTTAAACCACCAAACAAACGCACATTCGCATTTATAATATTAGTAAGGATTAGTTCCATCTAAAACTTGGCCAGCGTGACGTATTGTGGCCAAAAACATCTTATTCGAGAGGAGATATGTGCCCAGTGGTGGACCAGGGATGAATTGATAATGACTTCCCCGTAGACCCACTGGTGGGAGAAGCCGGTGGGTACACGGGTCATCGGCCGAAAATAAATCAGTGTCATTTCCTCGATAAAGTCACTTTCACAGTGGTTAAAAAGCACGTACCTTATTGTGAAGTCAATTAAAAATAAAGACTACATAGTATTAATTGTTCTGAGAAACTAAGTTAAGGTGCCATCTTAAGGGTAGGTATAGTAAGGCTTTTTTAAAATATTAAGCAGCAACTTAACTCCTCTGTCAATGTCCTTGTACATAGGAAAAGTATGCAGAAAATATTACAAACTATTAACAAAATTATAGTCGCAAATGTTGATTTATTTCTAAGATGTTAAATAGGTATGTCATGTCCATTACATTTTCCATCTAACTATTTGGAAATAAAAAAACTGCGGGAATGCATTTGGCGTTCAGCCACGACCTATTTATTGGTAAAGTTCTCATTAAGTAAAAGTGAATAAAAATAGAGTATTTAAACCACAACCGGCTCAATATAGGTTCTTAATAGAACGCACGCTCAGTACCACTCTCTGTTCTATAAATTAAAGAAGTGACAGTTATATTATTAAGAATATGTATTGAACTATTGGATATCTCGGATAGAATCAGGCGTTGCTTTGCGGAAGTTCATGATTAGCAAGAAAACCTTTTCTTGCTATTGGATATCTGCTTACACAAAAACAGCGTGAACATTAGTTAGTTACTCTCTAAGTTAAACTAACAAAGTCAGCACTAAGTTTCTAAACAATTGTATTAGCATTCTTCGGACTGTCCCGTTATTTAGCGACAGTAGCCGCACTACCTAGTTGGTGAAAATCACTATGTGCGTGTCCAAATAGATTACGTGTCTTGCGTATATTTTAATACACAAATAGTTCGAACATAAGCGTATGTAATATTCATATTCATTACGTCTTTCTAATGAACTGTAACACTCGTTACGTATACGCAGACGCTTAGATCGTAAAGATCGTCGCTCACTTATCAACTCAGCATACGACCAGAAATGGAAATGGACGGGACACATAGTTCGAAGAGCTTGATGGTCGATGGGATCCCAAGGTGCTGGAGTGGCGACCCCGCACCGGGAAGCGCAGTGTTGGCAGACCCCCCCACTAGTTGGACCAACGCCATCGAACAAGTCGCAGGGAGCCGCTGGATTCAGGCGGCGCAAGTCCGAGGCCTATGGAAATCCATGCAAGAGACCTTTGTCCAGCAGTGGACGTCCATCGGTTGATTTAGAAGAAGAAGGAGAAGATACGGCCAGAACCCCCTCGCTTCGGGCGGCTGAGATTTTTCAATAATTGGGTAAATAAGTTAATGTATTTTAAAAGCACCTACTCGGACAGTTCACATTAATTGCAGATTTGGACTTAACACACGTTTTACCTTTCACACATCGCTGCGGGGCCGCGCCGCGCCGTAGCAGCGTTGCGATGCCGCACTGCTCGTGTGATCACCAATGCGGCGAAATATTTGCGATGCTGTGCCGCAACGCATGGTGTGGGCAGGCTCTTAGGCATCAACGGATTACATTTAACCCAACTCGACGTGAGATCCAATTCACGTTTGCCGCGGGCGGTGAGTCGCGTCGTGTGAGAATGGCCTTACAGGTGACCGGCGAAATGTCTAACAAATTAGTGAATGATGAGTGTACGGCCGGTTCAACGCTCTGCCCACAACTTATTAACATTCAACAAGCCGCCGGCGCTGTCATCTGTCAGTATTGCGATTCCTCATTCATTGTCTCAAGTATAGTTATTTACTCAACTTTATGGTAAATTACACTGCGCCTAGCTATGCAGCTTCTTTTGTATGAGAGCTTTCGGAGGTAAAAATTAGGTACTTACCTGCAATTTATAACTTTATTTAGTCACGAGAGTCACGTATATCCTTAACGTGATTTTTTGCATGGGTATAGTTGAGGACCTGGACTTACTTTTTATCCCGAAAAATTAAAGAGTTCCCGCGGGATTTTAAAAAATCGCGAGCGAAGCCACGGGCATCAACTAGTCAGATATATTTCTTTTGAATCGATCATTTTTTTGAACCCCCACCCGTGACTTCGTCCTCTTTGCGTTAGGTTATATTTAAAAATTCCGCTTAAACTCTTATTTCCGGGATAAATAGCAGTCTTTATATCGCCAGGACTTCAATGTGTCCATGCAAAAATAATGTAGAGATATTTATGTAGTGCATCTTGCAACGCAGTTCATTCGAACCATAATAAAGTCTAGCGTCTAAATTCAAACAAGCTGGATTAACCTCGAGAGATGCGATTGCAATTTGTAAGCGCAAAGTGACAGGCGTATGATTTATGCGAGGTTCGATTCCCGGAGAGAGCATTCGTGAGTCGAGTTGCACGCTCGGTTTCACTGCAACGACGTTGCGCTTTTCCCGTGAGATTGTAATCTACAGAGATTAGTCGAGTCACATATAGAATAGTTATTTGTTCAACAAGATAGCAAAGTTCATTTTTGTTGCGAGTGCCTAGTTTGAATCCCGAGCGAACGAAGGATTCTAATATAGAATCACGAGCGTAGCGAGTGATTCTAAGTTAGAATCCTGAGAGTAGTGAGGGATTCAAAGGCACAAGAAGCAAAAACTTTGCTATCGTGTGATACATACAATTTTTCACCTCAATAGCGAAAAAGTACAAGATGTAAGAGAAATATTTATTAAAACATAAAGGATATTTAAAAATTTTAAAAATTAGGTTTATTTATTTAAAAACTTTTCAATATCATGAGCGGTGAAAACTTTAGATTTTTTGGATTTGTGCCCCTCCGACTGTCTTTTCAAAAATACAATAAGTTTAGGATAAGTTTCAATGTGAACGTCGCATTTCGATTTGATTGTAGCTTTTAACATGGAGTAAATACTCCATAATGTAGATGGTTACCTTGTTTTAGACAATTCCATGAAATATGATAAAATCACAGTCTCTGAATAGGACTTCGCATCCTTAGAAAGTCTCCAATCATTAAATAATTCATAGGCTTTCAAGTATTTTTCACGAGACTATTCCGGAAGAAAGTTTAATTCGCGTTAGACACTAATTCTTTTAATTCTGAATTATACTAAGTAGATTCACTCATTTTGTTATTTTAAAATTCTTACAACAAATAACTACTAAGAAATTAGTACCTAATTAAGATATAGAATAGAGTTAATTATTTTTTTTTTTTGCCGCCATTTTATATTACTCTTTTGTCTGCGTTCGGAATTGTGTCATTCATAAAATAAAATATATTAATTAATTAATTTTAATTTTCTTTTATGTTTCATGTGTGTTACAGAATTATAAAGTCTAAAACACATTTACGAAAAGTAAATAGTTTAAATAATAAAATAGAGAGTTAAAAAATTTTGTCGAAATAAAATGTATGGGGTATGCAATATTATATACAAAATTTCTGAACGTTTCTTGAGACGGTGAGTTGAAGAAACGCCAATCCAATGCGTTCTATATTCAAAACACTTTTTCTCACTGAGTGAGCAAAAACGACTTTTGCTCACTGGTTTTGGGCAGCAAAGGCGCCCTTTTTGAGCTAGAGAGGTGAAAAAATAGTTTAACTACCGACCTGCTATTGTTGTAGGTACGTAGGTATGTAGCTATTTTCACTGATTTTCACAGTGCCTCCCACCAGACAAAACTGATCATTTATATAAAACTTATTTTACCTACTTAAGTAAGTTATTTAATCCTTAATTTTTACCAAATTTTTAGGTTTCTAGAAAGATATCACGAAACGTAGACATGCTGAGATCTACAGAGCGTGCCAGAGATCTCAGCATTTTAACTCTTATCTTGAGTCCGCGCTAAGTCAGAACTTAGCGCGGACTCAAGATAAGATTTAAAAAGAGACACAAATATGCTCCGACATAAGTCTGTTTCGTTTTATCTCAGTCTGGAGTCTAAGCAGGGTGAGAGTGCGGTCTATAGATTTAGCCTTAGAGAGTACCAAGTTACCTTTATTATTTTAATTTTATAACTTATTCAAGTTACGTATTAAGTCTGTAATTTTAATCGAGAAATTTCCATAAGTGAGTAAGTCCGATAGTGTCTAATATCGGATAGCCGCATCCTGTCAAGAACCACTGCATTTCCATTATAGAACTTTCTAAGAGCTTGTAAAATTTAGATACACAAGATAGGAGTGGTCAAACGTTGTGTACGATCAAAGGTATAAGATAACTTTATAGGAATACTAGTTTATGTCCGTGCCTTTGTCCGCTTGGATTAAACCTTTGTTTTCCCGGGACAAAAGTAGCCTGGATCGCTTCGTGG
This sequence comes from Hipparchia semele, assembly GCA_933228805.2. Taxonomy (NCBI): domain Eukaryota; kingdom Metazoa; phylum Arthropoda; class Insecta; order Lepidoptera; family Nymphalidae; genus Hipparchia; species Hipparchia semele. The sequence continues at coordinate 3,914,070 of OW121719.1, forward strand.
ATTGCTCTACGTACCTACTAGTCGAAACCTCTTTCGAAATCGGTTTATCGATTACCTATGAAGAAGCCACCAGACTAAAAATTAAAATTGGGCGTTTAAGTGTTGATACCACAAAAATCTGAGAAAAGCTGTTATCTGTCTATGGTATTTCTGGCTGTCACAGCCAGAAATACTTTAATTAATATTTATTTAGGTATAGTCTGATCGAAACTTTGCATAATGCAATAGTATCCCTATTAACTCTCCTATGAATACAACCTACGAAGGTAAGAATTAATGTCATCCCGATTATTCATGCACTTTCACACTGGTAGATAACTAGACAGTTTTCAAGTTTGCACGTTTGCCAGCTAGCAACTCATAAAAAAACCAGCGAATTGCGAGTCTGATACGTGCACGAAGGGTTCCGTACGAACACAAACTATAATTCTTCTTGTAATTGTCTAATTGTTATTTTGCTGGATTGTAATTTCATCAACCAAGGCAGGTTACATCCATCTGGGATCATACTGGAATTATCATCCCCTACGCTCAGGCCCAGTTGAATCCATAATGTAGGCGCAGGCATCAATTATTATTAGTTTTTATGTGAATGTGCAAGCGGTAGTATAAATACGTTCTTGACGGCTCTTCTTGCTAAAGCGTACCTTTATTTGCAAGCTTACAAATTCTACATAACTCCGCTCAAGTAACCACAAATACGCATACTGTTTGACAAAGCGGCTCTCCTGCGCATACTTCAAACACTGACCTCTATGGGAACTTTCTAAAAGTTTCAATTGCCATCTACAGCGCCATCTTGTAGAGTTATCTTGAACTTGGTCATAAGCTCGCTTGTCAATGCATGCATTCTTACCTAGATGGCGCTAGTAGTGTAAAATTTAAATACTGATTATTTATTTATGTGCATTTAAAACTCAAAAATTACTTTTAAAACAAAATATCTTAATACACACAGTAAAACCAATTTCAAATAGGTACAAATTATTTTCCAATTAAGAAATAAATATTGTAATCGCTGTGTTAATAACTTCGGTTGTTTATATTTTTTAAACAGCTTTAATATCACTATAGTGTTCTCCTGTCAGCTTGAGTTTCAATACAAAGGTCATACAAAGCAATTTTGCTTTTTAGAAACTCCATTTTGGATTCATATTAAACTTTGCAAGAACGTGGGGGTGAGACATATTGAGATTTGAAATTATTTTTTGTTTGTTCTTCTATTTTAATTTATTACTAGAACTTCCTTGGTGAACCAATTATATCTAAAGGGAGTCGCTGGGAGAAGTTGGATACAAGGGACATTCGCTCGTAGGTATTCTGTGGAATTAACTGCAAGAGTCTGATATGTCCAGTAGATGACATCTAATCAACCTTATCACAACGGAGAAAACATGCGTATTCTCATTAAATAAAAGATGAAACGTGTTGTAGTTACGGCGGCCGCAAAGCGAGTGGCAGTGGCGAGTTGAATTATTAAGTAACGAAGTGTGACGTAATTGCATTCAAAAGATTGCGGTTGTATATCTTGTCAGTCAAAATGTATACAGAGTGTTTATTTCTTTCATGAAGTAATGCAACCGAATTAAAAAGATCGGGTAAATATGACCACTAATCAAAAGCAAGTAGTTAGTAAATGTTACAAGTAAGTTCAAAGATCAAAGACCGTTCCATCATTGAGTGAGAAATTTTTTAAAACGCGTTGTGGCATCTGAAAAACATTTATGATAAGTATTAGAATTTGGCAATGCTTTGCATCGTATTTTTTAAATGTATAATAAGAATTTTACATTGTGGATGTTTAGCAAATGCCAAAACGAGTTGTGATCGCTCAATGAGTGATCATTAGATGAGATTATAAATATTTACGTACACAATCATGTCGATACAGTAGTTTGGACGCTGCTCCGTCTCCGTCCAAACACGACCCACAGCAGGAAGAGCGCTGCGGCGAAGTAGTGCATCCATTCCGGAACGGAGAGATCCACCGCGGCCGTGGTGCATCTGTGCAAGTGCGGTCATTGGCGACGGGCGAGTGCCACACTTACGTTACATGTGGTTGTTTGATGTTCTATTTATATTGCGCGATCAAAGCAGAAATTAAAAGATCCATAGGAATCAGTTACCGACATGCATGGGCTAGCTCATCGAGTTACTAAGCTGAAACCACCGAGTTAGAAAAACCCAATAGTCGTCCTTTTGTTACCTGTCCTAAAGTCCTAAGCGGCTGGAGTTGCGACAATGCACGGTAAAGAAATTACCCGAAGCACAAGGAACCACTGGAGACATGCTTCACAAGGCCCCCGTGAGGAATCCCCCATAAGGAACCTATGTCTATTGATCTTTTAGAGTGACGTCTATTGTTTGACAAAGCTGTAGAGGAGGATAATGATGAAAACCACTACATTTGTGCAAAAGTAGTAGTTTGTCGAAAGTACTTTGTAAAAGTTTATATGCATAAAAAAATTTTCTATTCTATTCATTAATAAATTATTAAAAAAACTGTAACAATGACAACGATTACATTATAACTCCTTAAATCGGTTGCATTATACCAACAAGTTCACAAAAACATCAGCCTGTGTCAGCGGTAACGACATGACATTCCAACGCGCGGGGTAATGGTCGCCGTTACATAACTACTTCTTCCGGTAAACATAACCGAAGATGCTGCTTTATGCTGTACAGCTTACTACTTCCTAGTCATAGTCCTAATAATTATAAGTTTAGTAGGTTCCTTATGACGTTTTTGTTTTGGTTAAGCTTTAGTGTATTAACCAAATGAAAAATATTACAAGAACCTTAAGAGCAAATTCTAAGACTATTTTCTTGTTAGTTTCAGGAACTTTTTTATGCAAATAGATTGGCATGATTTAATTTTGCTAAGCCCCAATAGAACGGACAGGGTATAATATTTTTTTAATCTTTGTTAGTGAGTTCGGTCCATTGATTTGCGCCTTAGACTGTATCGTTAACCAGATAACATCGCAGTCAAAGGTTAACTTGTCATCGAATAAAAAAAATAATCTCTTGTATTTTAGGAAAACACACCTTAATTAAAAGTCTCTTTGAAACCCGTTTATATTTTAAGCAAAAGTAAACTTATATCCACGTGACATTCACACATCAAAGTTTAACTAACAAGGTGCTCTCTCCAAACAACGAAATTCAACGCTATCAAGCTAAAGACTATGCACATATACTCCTCTTTTTGTTAAGTCTACCGAGGTCGCTAATATTTGTTTTAAGAATTCAAACCAAGAAAGCGAGTATATAATTTTAATATAATTTATAATAAGTTAATCTGTACATTAATCCGATCTTAATCAAACTGTTTTATTTATGACCTTTCTTACTGTAGAAAGTGAGCCGAAATTTTGGATGGGACGTGACAGGACCTAGAAAGGCGTTCTACTAATTAACTAGTGCAAACAAAGTTGAAAGAAGCGAGTTGGAAAATCCTTACTAATATTATAAATGTGAAAATGTGTTTGTTTGTTGGTTTTTTGGTTTGATCTTCTATCACTGTAGCACCGGAGCAACGGTTATACGTGATTGTTTGCATGGGTATATAGCTGAGGCCTAGGAGAGTTGTATAGGTTATACTTTATCCCTGAATAACAGAAGGTTCCCGCGGGATTTTTAAAAACCTAACTCCATTCAGTGAAAGCCGCAAGCAAAAGCTAATCTGTAGAATACTACATACTACTACATTGTGGTAAGCTGTAAGGATAAGGCTAGTTTAAATCTAGGGGGGAAAACGCGCGGAACTTTTACCGGCGTTTAGGAGTTGCTGCGACGCCCAGAGAATCAAAGCATCGAGGCCGCAATACGTCGCGATTCCGCCGTACCATGAACTTTTTTCTATGTAATGTTGCGAGCGGCGGCCAAATCCACTATATTACATCTCTCAAATATGTGCAGATGAAACGCCGAAGAGATTTTTTGGGCACCGAAATCCGCTACAATGTGACAAACCAAATACCGCACGCGTTTATCCGCACGCAAAATTCCGCTAGATATGTCCCTAGTTGTTAATAGGTAGTATAGTAAGTATATTTTTGCAACTTAGGCGTGTTTCTTAAGAAAATTGAGATGCGTAGCTCTTATGCTAAGTGGATCTAGTGACACAGCAAAAAAAAAATCGGTGTGTACTAATTTTCTTATATCTTATTCGTAAAAGTAAGTAAATACGCACACTGGCGTACGCGTCTTTTTTAACTAGATTTTTATTTGCTCTCGTAAGTCAATATTGTCATGCTCACTTCAATCGGTGTACTTTAACTTATTACTATTTTAACTTTCTAAAAGCATTTCTTTGTATTTTTAATGTGCTAAAGTAGAAATTATTCAAATAATAATTATTTAAAAAAACAATAAAAGCAGCGGCAAAATAATTTTGCCGGCGTGTACAGGGCCTGGTACTACTTATCTTTTAATCGTCTAATTCCTAATTATTCTTATTTCTAATTTATTTCCTTTTTAAGATAATTCCTGAAAGCAGGAACTCAGATTTCTCAGAGGAGGAGGAATATTGTTCCAGCACCTGGTAACGAAACTATACCTATTACCATACCAGAGTTTGCTCATCATCAAGCTTGAGAACATTAGTGGGGAAGACTTAGATGAGACTGGCACAACATCGAAAGGAATGGCGTGCACATGAGAAGAACTTTATCCAACGATGGTCGAAGTAAAAAAGTTTTTACTGAAGACAGATTTTATCATGGGATCAGTTTCTTATTTATGTATCAATTTTTATAAGCCACAAAAATTCTCATGAATACGAAACTTGTTTTGCGAGGGACATAAAATTAGTTTTGAAGCATTGGATATTATTAATGAATAATGTTTAAAGATTAACTGTAAAAGAGTCAAACGACGAGTATTTAAGAAAGGCAAGAGAGTTTTATGTTTCATAATAAATAATTGTTAATGCTTGTGCTATTTTCTACTTGCATCGTAGGTATCATCAACCGGAGAAATTACAAAAATTTGATTAGTACGCGTCTACAAATATACTTTCGAATTCTTCAATTTCTCTAAATTTTGCAATGAGTTGTTGAAAGTTCTAAAACCTGAGAGGTACCCATTTAAAATATTCCCTTTTTTCTGAAGGAAGTTTTGATGTTTTTGTACAATAACGATTTAGTAGGAATCATCATCACAAAATGATATGATCCATGAATACACGAACTCACAGTAGGTAGCGCAATAACTTTAAAATATAGATATCTAAGAACATATTCTAGTATCCCGTATCACATACATGTGTAGGTGCAAAAACAGAATCAAAATCAGTCAAGTATTGAACGGCAAAATGGAAACATATATCATACAGACAAAAAAATCATACAGACAGAAAAGGAGAAGGAGAAGAGCATAAGTAAGAGGAGAATGTAATGAAAAAGAATTTTCCACGTAAATCGTGTCGCCGCCGCTGAAATGTTGTGTAGGTGAATAACAGACATAACCTCTCTTCGCTTTTTATATGTACTTGTAGTAAATGAAAGGTGTTAAAAAATACGTTATTGTACTTTTCGCCGCTCTAAATAGACACTTTCACCGTTTGCCACTGTTACGTAAATCTTCGCATTAAAGCCCTATTTAGGGTGACTCTATACGTAGGTCACTATATAAGTTTTGAGATGCGCGAAATTTAAAAATGGAACGCGTCTGTATCTTACAATTTTAAATAGCAAATTTATTTGTAAATCGATCGTAAAAGGCCATTTACAGCAATTATAAAAAATCAAGAATTTAGCGGTATTATACTGTCATCATTTCCCGCTTTTTCGTCAGTGAAAATGGAGCTTAAACGAGAACATTTGCTTGCTATGATTTTTTACGATTTTGAATATGGTTTAACCGAAGTTTCAAGCTTAAAACGTTTTAAATCAGCGTCAGGGGAGTCTGCTCCTTCACGGGCAACCATTTTTAGATGGTTTAAAGAATTTAAAAGTGGCAAAACTAGCGTTGAAGATGATGGCAGAAGAGGTCGCCCGCCAGCAGCAGTCACCGCAGAAAATGTGTGGACGATTGAAATGATGGTGCGAGAAAACTCACGTATCACATACAAGGACATAGAACAAATACTAAGCATCAGTTCGGTTAGTGTTCACACCATATTACATGAACATCTTGGCATGAGGAAGCTTTGTTGTCGATGGGTACCTCATTTGCATTCCGAAAGGGAAAAACAAGCCGGTGTGGATTGGTGCCGTGAGATGCGACTACGTTTTGAAAATGGAAGCTCAAGACGTGTTTCCGAAATCATTACTGGTGACGAAACATAGATATATCAATATGATCCAGAAAGCAAAAAGCGTTCGTCAGTATGGGTCTTTCCAAATGGGCATTTGCCAACGAAATTGCAAAGACCACGAAACATTGGCAAAAAGATGGTGGCCAATATTTTTTTCACGCAGGACATCTTGCGACCTCAGTGCTAGAAAATTGTAGGTCAGTTAACTCGGAATGGTACACTACAGTCGCATTGCCAAAAGTTTTCTTAGCTGTGCAGCAGAGACGACCAAAGGCCAGGCTCCGGGGAATGTTGCTGCACCACGACAACGCGTCATCGCACACTTCTCTTAGATAAAGGCGTTTATTCAAGAATCTGGTATTGAAACTCTGACTCACCCACCTCACAGCCCCGACTTAACTCCTTGTGATTTCTTTTTATGCCCAACCATCAAGGATAAAATAAAAGGAAAGTTTTTTTTAAGTGCTGAAGAAGCCGTGGCTGCCTACGAATCGGCCATTTCTGACCTGTCGGAGGAAGACTGGAATAAATTTTTCCATGGCTGGTTTAGGCGGATAGAAATTTGCATGGATAATAATGGAGAGTATTTTGAAAAAATATAATGTGAATTTTAAAAATATATTGTTTACTTTTCGAGAGTCTCAAAACTTATATAGTGACCTACGTAATACATGATCAAACGAACTTGCAAAGTGAAGTTCCATCGATATTATATGTGTACGCTTCATTTGGAGATATAACAGTATATTTTGCATTAAAATCTACTAATTAAAGTATTATTAAGTCAAATAAAATAAGTTTCCTCTTTAAAACTTGATAACACAGGCCTGCGAAATTTAACTTTTTTTTTCCCCTTTCAATAATTATGTTATTTTTTTAAATATCCAGGCATGGTAAACTAAAATTCATATTTGATTTTTTTCTAGCACGTCGAGATTTTTTTTTATTGATGACATCAGATGTCATGCATATTTTAGGTTACTTTAACAAACTTCATGAAAAAAACAAAAATTAACGAATTTAAAATTTAAAATACCGACAGTATTATTTTAAAATAACGCTAAAGAGACTAAATAAATCAAAAAGACTTATTATTTCTTTTTCTACTTCCTTCAAAACTCCTATTTCATCTTTTTCTCTTATGCTTTCTATCAGGTTTATTTCTCTTCAATATCTGGCAGTAGTCTGTCATCATATTTAGGTTCCACCTTCCTTGGTATCTGCTCTGAATGACCTTAATATCTTAGTAGAAGCTTTCACCTTTTTCTTTACTTACAGCCCCAAGATTCTCAGGAAAGGGGTCAATTTGAGAATGCAGAAAATGTAACTTTATACTCATATTGCAACCCACTTTATGAAAGTTGCTGAGTAAAATACTCACTATATTGTCATAATTTGGGCTTTTACTGTTTTCTAAAAAAAAAAATTACTACATCTTTAGGTGAATTCCAAGCGTTATCTTTGATTTTATTCAAGATTTTTTCAAAGGTAGCGTCTTGCATGAGCTTCCCTATTTCAGACCCAAGAAAAATGCCTTCTTTAATCTTGGAATCCGATAAATGCTTAAAAACACAAAGGTAATTAACACAGGTCCCATCTTTAGCTAGTGCGTTTAAGAATGGCTTTATAATACCTAAGTTAATATGAAGTGGAGGTAGCAGAATTAAATCACAAAACTATCGTATCATTCTATTTACCTATGTATGTTTGTTACTCAATCACGTCGCAACGACTGAATCGATTTGGCTGAAATTTGGCATAGAGATAGATAATAGTCTGGAATAACACATAGGCTACTTTTTATTCTGGGAAATAAGAGAGTTCCCGCGGGAATAAAAAACCTTAATCCACGCGAACGAAGTCGCGGGAATCATCTAGTAGTTGATACATATGTATTGTAATATGATTTCAATCACGACAAACAATGACTTATGAGGGTAGGTGAATATTTAAATGTCATCAATTCTACAGGCATGCACTATTATTCTATGATCAAACGAACTTACCAAGTGAAGTTCGATCTTGATTGTATATCCTTAGCGGAGACTTTGAGAATTACTGATAGATGTCTTCCGATGCGTCTATCCATTCGCACATAGTTCAGCTATAGAAGAAAAGGATAGCATATCCTCCTCTCCACGTAGGTAGTCGTCGCGCTCCGAGCTTCATTTAGTTCAGAGAATAGCAATAAGGTCTCCAACATTGACGTTCGGGTACCTATGTATGTATGTAGGGGATGGGAGGGACCTCAAAGTCTCCGCTAAGGATATACAATCAAGATCGAACTTCACTTGGTAAGTTCGTTTGATCATAGAATTGTATATACTTAGCTTCGACTTTGAGAATTACTGATAGGATGTTCAGAGAAAATGGAAATGTTGGAGAACAAATAAAAGCTGAAATGAATTCAATAAAATCAATAAATTAATAAAATAAGCCTTAATATGCTACAATATTAAGAAACATAACCTTGCCTATGTAGGCAAATCATTAAACAGCTTATTAAAAATAATAATAATAATAGTCTGTAATGAAAATCAGATAGCCAGCAGTCTTTCTATTAGTAGTTATATTGTGACTGCTTTAATAGATGATCTAATGTCTGGTTTCACAAACCACACTTAAACTATCCCCTAAGTAAGAGGCTCGTTATGTAGGCAGCTCTTAAGTACAATGCCCCTACCCAAAATCATTTCCACTTTTAGATATTCTATAAAAGTTCGTGAAAACGAATTTAACAGAAAGCATCATCTAACTTGACTTAGGTAGCCTATAAGGGAATATTGGTAAAACAATCGTGGCTGGATCCAACGTATGAGATCAATCTCATCTAAGATATCAGCTGATCCCTTGGAAATAAAATGTATAGGAACTATATTCTTTTTTTTTTATAATATTTTTAGCGAGCAAACGAGCAGGCGGGTCACCTGATGTTAAGTGATTACCGCCGCTCATGAACATTTGTAGCACCAGAGCACCACCAATGCGTTGCCAGCTTTTTAGGAATTTGTTATTAACTAAGAAAGGTCTAGCCTCAGTTAACATAATGATATCGGCAATAGATGTCAAGTTCATTTATCTCTTACTTAATATTTGGAATCGTAATCAATGATACTACCTATCTACCATTTTTTCAAGTGGGCAAGGCCATTAAAATGATCATTTTTTTTTTTTTTTTGTGAGTTCTAAAAACAAAGTACATACTCTTATTTAGATATCAGAGTTTTGTGAGTTCTAAAAACAAAGTAGGTACATACTCTTATTTAGATATCAGAATACCTATTTGCAAATTAATGAAGCACTACATTTGAATTCCAATTTCCTCGTATTGTACCACTTGCAAAAGATAGGTTTATTTTTGAAAACACTTATATTTTTGAAAGCCCTTATCGTTTATTATTTTTGCCTATTTCAAATTATAGATAAAACTGAACGGCGATTATTATGAGGAACCTTCGTTTAAGTAATCGATTTACTAGAATGCTTAGCATTTAAAAAACCAAAATAGATATCATACGGATGCATATATTTAGTATACAACTAAAGTTTTAAAAGGTTTAGTATACATATTTTTAATTTATATGTAGTTTGGTATCGCAGTATACTAGTTCCTATAGTTTAAAGATTGAAATGTACCTACTGGGACTTTATACTATTCGGCAAAGGATGCAAGATATTGCAATATTTGCTGAAAGATGTACTCGCTACCAGGTGAAACCTTGTTGGATAATACACTCGCCATCGGGCCAAGACGTTGATAAAAAGATTCCTTAAAATTAGAAGAAAGCTTCCGTTAGAGATACATACATATTATAATATAGATTATATGCTCATAAGCTGGATGGCCTACTTTATAGGTGCCAAAATGGTGCTACCTATCAACACAAAGGGGGAATTAATGTTTTTAAGAAGGAATATTTTTTAAGGTGGTTTACAATTAGATACTATCACGGCAAGTTATAAATAAACTAACACATTTTTGATTTGTTTTTCAAATTGAATTCAATGTTGTAAACAGAAAAAAGAAAAAACACGGTTACCAACTTGGGAACTTACACATGGAATACAGCTTGATTTAATTACTTAACACTGACTTTAATGTAAAGGAAAAAATATCTTATTTTATTGTAAAAAACACCCGCGTTATGAGAGGATTTCTTTTCAAAGAAATGTAGGGAGGTATCAATTGCATTTTTCTTTACTCACGAAGCAATTTTCGGCTTTGCCTACCCTTACAACAATAAATCTATGAAAATATGTAACGGAGTGTAATTCCCAGCGAATATCAATATTATTGCAATTAAAGTCAGTAAATTTCACATTTTTCTCACTAAACCTAAATTTTTCGAGAAATATTTTATTTAAGGTGTGGGTATGGTAGGTACCCCACCAATTTTTGCTTCTGTAGACAACAGCCATACATAGTGTCCTAAGCAAAAAATAAATAAAATAGATGGCAATGATCACACTTGCCAGCAAAAAACTAAGCCTGAAAAATGAACACTACAAGTATTTTAATAATACAATTGATGAGTGAGTGAACAAAAGGTCACAATCCTATTTTTGACTTTAGTCCTTTTTTTTTTTTTTTTTTTTACACTTGCAATACTAAATTGCACCAAATAAACTCGTGTAAAAATCTTGTAAATTGCCAGATCAATCTCCTTAGTGCAACAATAATGTGCAGTAAGTACAAAAGTTTTTGCCTGACATTCGAGACTAAATGTTTCACATTTAATAAGAACAATAATTATAGTTTATTTTTAAACCTCTGTAAATTATTGTTTTCCTGCATGAGAAAAAGTTACATTTCCAAACTAATGCCAACAAAAGGTTACAATTCCAGAAACTTCCAACAAAACGTTACTTTGCCAAATTTTGAATATAAATAACTTAATAAATAATACACATAAAAATAGAACAAATTCGGCAATCGATAACCTGAGGTATATTGCATACATTTTTGAAGAAAAAATATTGAAAATTGTCCATATTTTAATATGTTTATATTTGTTTTTGTTGATTTTTCAGAAGTTTTTTTTTTTTTTTAAATGGAAAAGTCTCGGCTTTTTCGCTCACTCCTCAATTTATATGATAATTAATTGATTACGTGCATCATGATTTCAAGAACAACCGATTATCTCTCCTAGCAGGAGGAAGAAGCATAGAAATCAGTTTAGATGTGATTTTTTTTTTTTATATATATGTGATAATTTCCGTCACGTGTCTTAGATTAGATGAAATATTCATTATTATTTGAATAAAACCAATTACGAGCAACAAAAGCCAAAAATATCTGTTGTTTAAACCAATTAGCAACAGTAAGGGAGGCTGCAATGAGTACATATACCTCGCTCGGGGTGCTGTTGACGCTCGCTGCCGCAAGCGGACGGCGGCGGTGGCTCGTATCGGATGACAGCCGCCGCAGCACTTCGGCGCCGGCACACTCGCCTGACTCTGCAGTCTGGCTGACGCGCGCTGCGTGAGCTCAGCAGTGCTGATGACGTGGCGGTGAGGACTTGGAAGTTTGGCAGTCTAAAAGTTGTGGGGACTTGATAAAGCCGCCCAATTTTTCACATCAATTGACATCACAAGAAAGCTTGTGGTTTCGATCTCGAACGTAGCTTCTTCATAATCGCTTTACGTAGTGTTCCCAGGCGGTCACCCATCCAACTACAGACCGCGCCCGATGTTGCTTAACTTCGGTGATCTGACGAGAACCGGTGTATTCAACATGGTATGGACGTTGGCTCTTAATTCGGGGTAAACTAATGACAGAGCTTGCGCTTAATTTTCTGCTTCAGAACGAGAACATAAAAAAAGGTAAATTTCCAGGAAATGAGCTTTTGGATTAATCCTTCTTTTAAATATCCATCTTCAAAAATGGGTTCAATTCAGCCAGTCTTCGGAGCCAGTTGTTCTAGCCGCCAACAACGGTGATGGCGCGGGCGTCACGACGCTGCATGCTCCGGTTTCCACAGATGAAAGTTAGCGATTCACGGTGTTGATGTACTACAGAACGCGCCAGACACACCGGAGACCACGAAAAGGAATCATTCATCATGTATTTACTGTTCAACTTGATCGAAAGAGAAAAAAGAACGGTTAATATCTCGTATTAACTCATGTCATATCTTGCTATTGGTCAATATCGCGTATTGACTCGAAGCTTTAAAAAAACATTTACAGCCTAATATCCCGTATTAGATCATGTCATATTTTGCTGTTGGTCAACTCGAGGCTTTATAAAAAAAATTATATTATCACTGTCCGTGTTAGGTGGGTAATGAAGAAAAAACTTTTAGAAGGTAGTTAAACACAAAACAAACCTTCACTAAACAATTCACAGTAATGGTGTTTTATAATCTTTAAAAAGAAATTTGCTGTCCAATATCGCGTATTGGATCATTACAATAATTACTACCCGCGTCTTGCGGGTACGGATAAAAAACATTTTTAAGGTACTCGTATGAACGCAAACAGTACCTATATAAATCACTTTGTTTACACTACACCATTTATAATAATGACGTTTTCTTCATATTTCTGTAATTTTCAAGCCACTTATACTCTCTATAGAGTATTTAATTGTCACTGCACTTGAAGAAATATTATTTTAAAAATTAAAGAATGTTACTATGTGCGGGGACGTGCGCGCACGAAAAACGAATGAAGCTCGGAGCGCGACGACTACCTACGTGGAGAGGAGGATATGCTATCCTTTTCTTCTATAGCTGAACTATGTGCGAATGGATAGACGCATCGGAAGACATCTATCAGTAATTCTCAAAGTCGAAGCTAAGTATATACAATTAAAGAAATTGGAAGTTAACGCTAGTAATGCGCGGTAATACTAAGAAAAATGAAAATTCATTTTCTCAGAAAACTTACGTGATGGAATTTTTTTATTATTTTTTTCGTAGCTTAGTAACTAATACCTACCCAAATTGCTAATTAGTTTTTAAAGGGGAAAACCATCGCAGGCCTGTGTAATTTTTAGAACTTTCAAAAAAGGTCATCGAGTCTACCGGGATCAAAGATCCAAAGGGGCACTGCTGCCCTGATTTTGATACTCGTAACTATGCCGCGCTGTGGTGACTTCGATGAGGTATTAGATTTATTTTAGTTTTATTTTAGAAATTAATTTAATATTAATTTTACGTGTTTGTTTTTAAAACTAACGTCGCGTCGACCACGCGTTTCACTTATCCATACGTAAAGTAGGAATGCTAACTGACGAACCAATTTACTGGTGCTAACTTTTTTGTACACAATCTCTAAACTAAGTAAGATTTCACTGTTTCACAGTCAAGGGCTTCTGGAAAAACCTTTAACTTAGAGATAAGCTATCTGTGTGCATCTCCTTTTTAGAGTTCCATACTCTCATATTATACCCATGATTACCATAATAAATTCAGCTAATTACCGTGCCTATGCATACCTAGGCAAACTATAATCATAGGATTATAGTAATAGATTCAACCAATTACCACAATTGATACTGTAGCAATAATTGATGCAGCTTTCCCCCAATCGACCAGCTGCATAGTCAAAGAGTTCTCACGAAATTATAAAATCTTAACTCAATCGGACGATTCATGGGCATCAGCTAATAAAGTTAAAGTAGGATGGTAAACAAATTGTAGCAAGCACTAAATAAATCGTGTCATACGTACAAAATCACATAACGATGTGAATTGTCTACTGTAACGATTATTTTATTCGGTTTTTCGTAATCAAAATGTCTGTTGCACATCACCTAGCATAACAAATTAGAGCCTATAGTTACTTATCAGTCTAGCACTTTCGTGTTGAAAACTTTTACTTTTAGGAGGATCCACCCACTGCAAAATATTACATAACAAACCCTCACAATAAACCTTTGAAATGTGAAAATTACTAACGACGACTTTTGTCCCCATGGTTCCAAGTTAGCGACATAAATGATTTAATGCTCGTGAAAAGTGAAAACTGTAATTAAATCCGCTTAAGAAAGAAGTATAACTTATAAACGAATAGGTATAGGTCTGTATAGGTACTCACTCTTGTCTATTGTGTACTATAGCATACTGTGTACACAACAACATACTAATCTGAAGTAGCATCGCTAAACAGTAAGCTAATAGGTTACATGGTATAGCTTAGTGGGAACGTGTCCACTATTTGGTAAAGAAATACTCCAGCTTGACTGAAGACTGAAAAAGCTATGCAAAGCTAGCGTCGTATAATAAAGATATCACGTGTCAGAATCTAAACATCATTACTTGACAATTTTATTGTTGTACAGTGTTTATATTTTTCGACTTCATATTTAGGTCTAAAAAATGGCATGCGTTTAGCAATTTTGTATATCCGAGCATAACTTTAGTTCATTTAATTATGCAAGTAATTATAAAGTCAGTAACATTGCAGAAGAAAATATTTGAACCCAATTTAACCTACACGCATATTCCCTTCTCTATTAATTAATAATTAACAAAGAAACTTGTTTTTTAAGGTTTGATTGACAGCTTGCTTGAAATATATACGCAGATACGAGCACCTATAATTTTGAATGATCGCTGAATAAAGTTCATCGATTAACTGCTTAATGTAATCAATTAGAGAGAAAGATATCAAAGTAACCTATAGCCGAACTTTGAAACAACTTTCTATTTTTTTTTTCTTTAAATATAAATAACTTGTTAATTCATGTGCATGGATTTAGATTTTTTATGATCTCTTCAATAGTGCCTGAGTAGTAGACTATGGCCTATAGGCTATAACCCTTCTAGGCGTTTGTACCTGTACTCAGTAATAAGCCATTGATAGGTTGCTGATGATGATATTGAAATAACTTGTGTTAAAAGTATCCTCATAACATATATGTATTAACATAGCAAGCTACTTTTCTTCACTTCAACGGACTGATAAGTTGGTAAGTATTTTATGAACAAGATGGATACAGAAAAATTATTTTGCTTTTCGATTAAAAATAAAACGAGTGTCACAGTTTTTGAAAATTCCACACCAAAACCTAATTAGATGCGGACGAAGTCGCGGGGGCAAAAGCTAGTTAATGCTAAACAAGATGCTCGTTCAACTTCATAATATTAATTTGTAGGGTTGAGAACACACAAATATCGCGTGTTAGAAATGCAGACATTAATGTCAAGTTACGAGGGGAGGTCCAAAAGTTCGTGGAATGAAAGGGTTTTAAGTAAAATGAAACAACAAATCTATTTTTCCTTTTTAATATAATCGCTCTTAAGCTGAATACATTTATTAGATCTATGAATTAATTTTTCTAAACCATCGTAAAAATATTTTTTATCTTTTGCCTCAAAATGAGCCAAAATTGCCTCCTTTCCCGCATTGCCGTCGGAAAATTTCCTTCCCTTTAAGTCTTTTTTTGGATTGGGGAACAAATAAAAATCACTTGGGGCCAGATCTGGACTGTAGGGTGGGTGGACTAGTGATCCGAAGCCATGCGTGTGCAGAGCAGCCATTGCAACTTTGCTCTTGTGAACCGGCACGTTGTCTTGCAAGAGCAACACACCTTTGGACAATTTTCCTCGACGATTTTCCCTTGATGGCCTCCTTTAATTTGTGTAATATCGTTGCGTAGTATTCTCCGGTTATGGTCCTACCCTTTTCCTTGTAATCAATCAATATTATCCCCTCACAATCCCAAAAAACAGTAGCCATCAACTTCCTGAGCGAGGGTCGTCTTCAATCGACTCCCGACCATGTTTGAAAAGACCATGCCACTTGTAAATCATTGATTTACTAGGGCACTGTTACCCATAAACAGTTTCCATTTCATTCAAAATGGTCTGAGCGTTCTTTCCTTGCTTGGTAAGGAATTTTATCACAGCATGGTGTTCAATATTTTTTCCATAGATTCAGTTCTCTTCCGGATTTACTTGTTTAGCAGGCGAGTGTTCGCAAACGAACGACGCAATAATGCTGAAACTCAATTTATATACTAATGATGAGTCCCCAATTAGTATGACACTAAGCGAGCGCACATATCCCCACTCCATCCCCTCCATTCCACGAACTTTTGGACCTCCCCTCGTACATTGCCGTATTTACAAATGATCTCGTTGTATGTAAAGCGTCCGTGGGGGCAAACATGAACTCTATTTCAAGAGCAAACATAACTATGGAGTGCACACGACAAGTAACCGAGCCTACAAAAATAAACAACTGCCCACAGTTAATTTACATTTTAACAGTATACCTATCTACATGTAAATTAATTTTTTTGATTGGTGACAAGATTTGACAACGATTTCATCTGATGGCAAGTGGAACTGAAGGGGGTATTACAGTGCAACCCACTCTTCGCTTTCCGACGTAATTAGCCACGGCCAAAGCCTCGCATCAGACAAAAATTAATTTTATTCAATATTATATTAGTACGAGTAAGTACCACCATACAAAATTTTACAACAAGAAAATTATAGAATGATAATAAAATATTATTAACGCGTAAGTTTTTAGTGTAATATAAAGAGTGCAAATTGCTTTTCGCCGCTCACATTCTACAAATGAAAAGATTGACATGTTTTTGATGAAATAAAAAACAATTCCTTTCAAAGCAGAAAGCGCACTGCACTTTTTGTATAAGTAGCGTAATATTATTTCTTTTGTAATATATTGTAGTAACAAGGAGAAAGTATTCACATTATTTTTTGCCCTTTCAGGCAGTTACATTGTAGTTTTTAGGAAAGATTCTACCAGATTCGATCGAAAAACGAGATCGGTAAATAATAAATAATTGACTTTAGTTAGTAGATGATGATTGTTATAAACTTCACGATTCCAAAGCACTTTGTAAAAGTTTATTTGAACGTGCCGCACACCTCTTAAAAATATTATGTCGTTATAACAGTTACTGCAAAGAAACTTATATAAACAAAACAACATAAAACAATACTAATATAATAAATGCGAGAGTTTGTGAAGATGGATTTTCGGATGGATGGATGGATGGATGTTTCGTAACTACTCCTTAATGCTACAACGAAAGAAGATTGGGCTGGGAATGGACAGGTTTAACACAATATAGGCTACATTTTATGCCGGAGAATTATAGAGTTCCCGCGAACCAAAGCCGTAATTCACGAGTACGAAGTCACGGGCATCAGTTCGCCCTAAATAAAACTACGTTAGCACAGATCGTGCCGGAGCTTCAACAATTTCGTTATATTTAAGTCCTGCTACAGACTTCCCATATAGGGCACCTCTTTGATCTATTGTGTCTATTAATCAAATTGCAACATAATATATTCAACTAATGTCAATAATGCTACAGACAATGGAGAAAAAACAAGTTCACAAGTTAGAAGCATACATTCGAGAGTGAAGTAACGCTTGGGTAGAAAGTCGCTCATAATCTGTTAATGAAAACTAAATACCCACGGTTCGGTGGGACATAACCTACATGGTTGCACTTTATCAGTAGGTACATCTCCCCTATCTTGATGATGTTGCAACTTTTAAAAAATCTCGTACGCAAAAGTAGAAATTAGGAATTTAAACTACCGTAACGCATTTCCGCCGAAATGTAGAATATAAAAAACAAAAAAAGGTTTAATTTCGTGATCTGAGGTTAAAACTTTTCAAGTCAACGTTGTGCGAAAATCTGTTATGTATTTCATATGTGACGGGAAAGAAACGGTTGTATTTTCACTCTTTTCTCGTTCATACTAAATGACAGTTCACACATACTTAACTTTAACTTGAAAAATTACACTAGAGCCTCTGAAGGCATCGTTAACTATGCTGACCAGAGGCCCTAGTGTTACATTTCAAATTTACGTTAACTATGCGTAAATCTGTCTGTGTAATGGACGGAAAATAGAAGGAAAAATTTTCCCGCGCATACTAAATGACAGGTTTGCGCACAGTTTTAACGTTAACTTGAAAAGCTGCACTAAAACTGTTGCACTAAAGGTGTTGTAAAATACATGATCTGTTAATCAGAGGCCTATTCTCAGTGTACCTATTCATTAATTGTGCGCAAATCTGTAAATTAGTGTGGACAAATAAGGGTTAGATAAATTCTACGTCCCTTTCCCGTCAATACTAAATGGCAGGTTTAAGCACAGTTAACGTAAACTTGCAAAGTTACACTAGAACCACTGGATTTAACATTGTGAATAAAATAAAACAGTTGAAATAAAAGTTTTTATTGTAATTCACTTTTTACTACGTTCGGAATGTTTCCTCAGCCAGTTTTCGTCGATTGAAAGTTGGAATGAAATAGAAATTGGTCTCGTGAGACAAATCTACGTAATGGAAAATTTTACCAATACGGTCCAATGGTTCACCCACTCGACCGCAGACACATTAACGTTTTTCATGCTACATATTTACTTGATTTGAATCCAAATTTGCTTAGCATAACCACAACAACATCATTATGATCGTTTTGTTTTCAAACAAAAATAAAAATAGGAATATTAGCGAGCCACAGTGTCCCTTAGTGACAAAGACTTTATCTCCTTTGACATACGTTTAAAATTATTGTTATACTTGATGAAAGACAATACGCACATTTTCAAACTCTTAATTTTCATCGCGCGACATAGTCGCGTTATCGCAGCGTCTAGCGCATACGTTCATCAAACGCAAGTGTGTAGGCGCTCTAATAATATGAGGTGCAGTTACACTAAAGTTTTTGAGTTAATTAATTTAATGTCTTAAATTATTTCAATTATCTTAGCTTACTACGGCATAAAACGAGGTCGACTAGCGAAATTTCATTAAAAGTAATAATATGCTAATCATAAGACGAATTCGTTTCAGAATGCTGCACTTACGAAAAATAATTGTTCAAAGGAAAGTAGATAATAAGCACTTAAAAATCAGCATTGCGGGTTACGAAATGAAATTATTCAGATCATTTTGATCCAAACATGTAATTTAAATAGACAAAGTATAGTTTACAACTCTGCAGTTATAGACTATTGAATCACGGTTCATCGGAAATGACCCTCAAATTACATGTTCTCCAAATAACTGATCAAGTGCGTGTCAGCATCATTTAGAGTTCCGTAATCACGTTGGTAAAAAAACTTTTTATAAAGAACTAAAAGCAAGACTTATAAGAAACAGATATACCTACCATATATTCATCCAAGCAGCTATACCTATACATCATAATGGCCGAACTGACAGCATTTATAAATGAGCACGCTAAAGCAACGAATTTTGACGTTTT
Source organism: Hipparchia semele (assembly GCA_933228805.2). Taxonomy (NCBI): domain Eukaryota; kingdom Metazoa; phylum Arthropoda; class Insecta; order Lepidoptera; family Nymphalidae; genus Hipparchia; species Hipparchia semele. The sequence continues at coordinate 3,933,548 of OW121719.1, forward strand.
GACAGATTTCCAGTACAATATCTTCGTGACTTCTTTACTCTTCGGTTAAACGTTACACAGCGAAGGTGAAATTGGCACTAAGAGTAAATGAAATGAAACCTGATAATACATATACCTACACATATATAAATACAATAATATAATGTATAATTATAAATACATACATATAATACACAGATATATAAACCTACATATATAAACATAGAATAAAATACATTGTATACATATTGTGTAAGAGTACCTATCGTATTGGCGATAAAAGTAATTAAGTAATGCAGGAATAGTCAGCAAGTTTAGCACTTACGGCTGCGTCTAGAAAGACGTTATAAGTGCAATATAATATGTCGTATTATTTTCTTATATCAAGTCACACACAATACGCATCAAGAAAGTTAAGAATTACTCTTGAGCTTAGAGATCTATGTGATGTTATTTTTCCAGCTTCATTTTTTAGATGAGATCATCATCATTAGCTTACATTTACGTAAATAGCAAGATAAATACCAGGTGACACTCTTATCTTTATCTAGGTAGGTATACCACATAATGATTAGCCTGAAGCTATAAAGTTAATACGTAAAAGATATTACAGCCAAAAAGGGTGGTTTATACTTGAAAGACATAGCTCTATTTTTTTTAGTCTGGCAATTTAATTAAGTTTAAATATTGTGATGAATAGAATTAGTACCAATAACGGAAGGAAAGGTATAAAGCGTAAACCTGTCTTCCATAATAAAAGTTGTTCTAAAACAAGTAACCAGCGAAAAGAGGAAGTCCCAATTTAAACCAGTTTCTTGATTTAAACTATGATTGATAGTGGCCATTATTTGGACGCATAATATACTTATGATATTTGTTTTGAGTGATGAATCCTTTTATCAAGATTAATGATAGATTTTAAAAATTGATACATCAACATCAACTCAGCTGAATATGAGCTATTTGCAAACAATTGAACGATATGAGTTATAATTGAAAATTATTACCACTATTTATGTATTTTGAAAAGAGCAACCGCCAAGTTTATTGCTGGCTCTTCTCGGCAGGAAGGGCATTCCAAACCAGTGGTAAATTCATCGACGATTCAAAAGCACTTGTAAGAGTTTATTTGAATAAAAAATATTTCTATTCTATCATAAAAAGTTAAAAGAAAAATCAGCTACAGCAAAATCACATATTTGTGTTTGAAATACATTCATCTCAAGTGCTGAACGGATTAATTATAATCAAGTTTCGTCAATGTAATGACTAAAACGAGACTTTCCGAGAAGATACTGTGGTGAATGGGAATTACGGGAAGTCAGCCAGTTTTGTAAACAACAAATAAACAACAACAATTTGAGAAATTTATTTCAGAAATAAATATAAATGAAGCATAATCCATTTAGCATCCATACTAATGAAATAAAACCAAATAGTACTAAATACAAAATTAACTCTGTCTTCATTCTTTGTTACCTCTTCACGCTTAAACCGCAAAATTGAATTCAACAAGATGAGATAGGACAAAGGAGTTCCCAAAGGAAATTTAAAACATACGGACAAAGTAGAGATTCAAAATTCTCGTATCAATAAAATATTTGTGAAAGAATAAAATAGACGTAATTGTGAAATATTCGATTCAACTATCATCCGCTTAACCATCAAAACAACCACATCTACATTTCATGTTTAATATGTAGTCCACAAAAAGCTTAACGGTAGCTAAAAAAAAGTCTCACATTCAAAAACAGCGAGGCACTTAGATATATCAGTAGTTTCTCTAAATTGATAAGTATCGTAGAGTAACAGTCCCACTAAAGAGATTCATAACCATTCCGAGGATCAAGATATCAAGCATAAAAATGTTGCTATACTGGTATGCTATACAGGTAGTAGTGTACAGTGAAAATTTTTATATATGAATACGCACGATTAGGGTTGCCACCGGACCAGAAAATAAAACGCCCAACAAGATTGACTGACAAGCTAAAGTAGACGTTCATAGTTATCATTTGCTAAAATCAAAAGATTTATTTCAAAATTTGTACTGCTTAATTATAGGTTTACAAAAAAAGGGAAACAGACCACAAAAAAATATTCATAAGTGTGTGTTTCAGTTCTAGTGGAGTACCAGTTTTGAGCCTAATAGTCATTGCTATCCTCGAACTTCCACCAGCACCGTACGCCGCCATGTTGGTTTAGACCGGCTCCGCTCACCTCTTCCCTGAGGGACAGCCTATCTCGCTATATTGTTGGTTTCCCTTCGAGTGTGTCCGATAAAACCCTACTGATTCGAATGAATGACAAAACGAATGAAATGTTCTTTATTGTACAACAAATAAAAAGTAAACAAAGCAGAGTACAATATAGGCGGCCTTATCGCTAGAAGCAATCTCTTCAAAGCAACCAACGTAAAAAAGCTCTGCTTATGGCGATCCTTTTACAGCGTAGCACAGCGTAGCGGCCAGTGTATACCGAGGATGGGTTGGTGAAAACTTGGACCAAAAATACATCTTTGCAGCAGAAATATTTACTTTTGGTCGCGGTCGAGATACTTTTTAAATTAATGCTGTTATCTAAAATGCACAACAAACCACTTAACGCAGTGTATGCGTGCATACACGCAATTTATGGATGGCATTTCACAAATCGTGATTTTATATCTATTGTCACGGGCAATTGCCCTGCGTCTCTTACTTCCTGTCATGCGGAGAGTTTATTAGTTTCTATGTTATTATAATTCAGTGTTCTATGATATTAGTTTCTGTGATATTTATTATGTGTGATTTTGGTATGAAGCATAATAAGTTAATATTACTGTTGTTCTTCACAAAGTCCAGCTTCCCGTATATCAAACAAACAAACACACTTTCTGATTTAAAATATTATAATATTTGATAGTCATTTCAATATTATTTTTTTATATTTATATCTCTATTAATTAATTGCAACCTCGATTTGAAATTCCTCACATAAGTCATCGCGGAGTTTTAACAGTGACCGTCGACTTCACAAAATTACCAAAATTAAAATTTATGCACCCAATTAATCTGTGAGAAAGAAAATAAAAGATCCTCAGTCTGTGATAAAAATTAATATTTTGTAACCATTTCAACACTGAAATTTTAAGCACTGGACCCAAAGATTCGGCGTGAGCGTTGCAAAGATGGACGGATAGGAGTAGTTGAATACAGATTTTGTAATGTAACGTGCAATTCAGAAAACCATTGCAGGTTGTCCTCGAAAAAATCGTTTGAAGCGTTTGCCCTAATTGATCTGCATGGGCTACGAATTTGACTGCAAAGTGACAATGAAATATGACGATAGGTTTGTTTCTTGGATTTTGGATGGATAAGAAATTCAGGGTAAAAAAATTTAACCAACTTGGTAAGTACGTTGCAACATCTGTTTGAAATCTGTATGTTAACCTCAGAATACAAAAAAAACAATGTTTGCATAATTTTCTATGAAAAACGAGTTATCTGTTGCGGTTATTGCTATAAATTGCTATTATTGTTATAATTAAAAAACAATTCCCAGCCTTCTTCGCGGCAGCCTCTGTAATTTCTAGCTTTATTACAAACATCTTGACCTCTAGGTGGCCTTCGCTAGTTTTACTGCCTCACATCAACTGATGCATATAAAATCATATAGCGTTATTAATATATTTTAACATAGTACATTGATTCGACTTGGCGTGAAAATTGGCGGTGTATGAGAAAGGTAGAGACGGGGAAAAGACTCGTTTTATCTAGAAACGAATCGATTTTGCTCATAAATACTAGCATGAATAATATTAAGCAGTGGTTCGCCCCGATCTAAGACCTCGCGGCCAACAAATTCGAAGGTAGATTACCTAGACATAGATTTGTAAAATTTTGGCATTGCAAGAAAAAGTGTATAAGTATTAATTTTATTTGAATGATAAGTAATAAGGTGTTCTTCATATAAACGTAATTATTTGCATGGGTATATGAGGACGTAGAGACATCTCAGTTTTAATCACTGTGCTATCATTGCTAACTAGACCAAAATAGATTCTTTTTCTTGTTCCGATAGACTGCTGGACAACGGTCTCTTGCATGGAATTCCACAGGTCTCGGTCTTGTGCCGCTCGAACCTAGCGGCTTCCTGCGACTCGTTTGATATTGTCGGTCACCAACAACTTCCCGGTGTGGGGATCTCTACCTTGGAACCTCAACAACCATCAGCTCTTTGAACTACATGCTCTGCCCATTTCCACTTGTTTCGCGACTCGCTGAGCTACATCCGTGACTTCGGTTCTGCTACGGATCTCCTCATTTCTGATTTGATCTCGCAGGGATACTTCGAGTATAGCTCTCTCCATCGACCGCCGAGTTACCCTGAGCCTTTTTTTACGAGGCTCATAATTAGAAATAATAATAGATTAAGATACTTAATATTTGATATTTTATTGACCTCTACGCAGAGATGTCGGCCTCTACCCGGGCCCCAAGGTCCATTGCATTTCGTTATATCAGTGCCCATAATACTAGTAAGCGATACATTTATATGCGATTCTAGCCTTGTCCTGATTGTCTTTAATTTCATCCGTTTACGTTCACTTTGTATTTTTGGCAACTGCTGAAGTGTGTGAACTAGACTGCCTTCTAGACCTTAGGCTAAGCTCAGCCTGCGAATAAATATTGCGAACCATCCTACCACCATCCTACTAATATATTATAAACGCGAAAGTTTGTAAGTATGGATGGATGGATGGATGTTTGTTACTCAATCACGCCGCAACGACTGAACCGATTTGGCTGAAATTTGGCACAAATATAGATTATGGTCTGGACTCTGGAATACATAGGCTACTTTTATCCCGGAAAATATTAGAGTTCCCGCGGGAATTACAAAACCTCAATCCATACGTACGAAGTCGCGGGCCTCAACTAGTCTTAACTATATTGGTGTATCAAAGCAAGAAAATAAAGAAAGTCTAATGCCCGAATCATAAAGATAGCATTCCGTGCCTACCTACGACCGTAACGAATACTATTTTTATGGTGTGATTTCACCAACGTTCCCTAACTTTTACGGGCTACCTAAGCTATGAGGTGACATTTTTTGTCAATTTCGTTTTCACGAACCTTTGGGCAACACCTAAAGGTGGAAATGACATTAAGTAGGGGATTGTTGGGGGTCACCTGCGTAAAGCTACGTAGCCAAGTTGAACTTGACTTATATTCTCCTCTACCCTCCAAATAAGCGGAAAGCTTGTGTTAGGAGTGGGTACGACAAAAGCTCAACGGGTGGGGATCGAACCTGCGACCTTAAAGTCTTCAGTTCTCTCCTTGAACTGTTGAGCTATTGAGTCTTTACCGTTGCCCTTCAATCACGCCACAACAAAGCAACGGATAGACGAGATTTTTTGCTTGGGTATAGTGAAGACCGGGAGAGTGACATAGGCTACTTTTTATCCCGGAAAATCTAAGAGATCAGGCGGAATTTTAAAAAACTAAATCCACGCGAGCGAAGCCGTGGGCATCAACTAGTTCGTGATAAATATTGATACTCATTGAATGAGTTTTGGTATTAAAAGGTTGAAATTGTGGATCGTAGCTAAATCTTTGGAATGACAAACCGGTATTGAAAAATAACGAAGTTATAATTTATTTAGGTTTGACTCTGACACTGCACGTAACTGATATTACCTCGCTTCGAAGTAGGGTGAAGGCCTAACGAGCACGCAGATACTTTAAGCATGGCATTTATTTGTTTAAACATCTTTTATGATGATGGTTAATTTATATCAATAATAAGTTAAGTCTATTTACATGTACCAGCTTTAGCTCGCGACTTCGTCCGCGTGGAGTTTGATTTTTAAAAATACCACGGGAACCCTCTGTATTTTCGGTATAAAAGCCTATGCCACTCTAAGCCCTCAACTATTTTCATGCAAAAAATCACGTCGATCCGATGATTGTAGGACATACCAACAAACAACACACTCTCGCATTTGCATAGTAATACTAGCTGATGTTCGCGACTTCATCCGCGGATTAAGATTTTAAGGTTTTTTGATTCCCGCGGAAACTATTTTTCCGGAATATTTAGCCTTTGTGTTAATCCTGGGTATGACGCTATCTCCATTCCAAATTTCAGCCAAATTTGTTCATTCGTTGTGGCGTAAAGGTGTAATAAACACACACAAACACACACACACCCACACCCAAAAACTTTCGCCTATATAATATTAAGTAGGATTAGTATAAGGATTTTGTAAAATAGATCAATTTTTCGAAAACCATCTGGATCTTCTTAATTCGAATAATTTCTTACTTCAAAAGAAATTAGGGCTGTTTGCTGCTTCAACTTATAAAGTAATACCTACCTACTATGCTACAACGAATAGGAAGTTCAAGAAGAAAGGAAACACTTTTGTTCTTAAATCTTTTCCCGTTCCCGTGATTTTAAGTTCATGTTTACTTGATCGGATCTTAATAACAGCCTTTTTGTAAGAGCTATTGACGAGGAAAAAAGTAGGTATGCAATTAACGCTCAAACAATGACAACATCGATCATTTCAACTATTTTGTAATGCGAAAATTACATAATAAGTTTATGATTACGTGATGCTCATGTTCAATTGCATCGAGGGAACCCACACATAATATCTCGTAACTTGATCATAATCATAATCATCGGTTCTACTTTGTCTTCATCAACCTATAGACGTCCACTGCTGAACAATAGGTCTCTTGCATGAACTTCCACAGGTCTTACGCCGCCTGTATCCAGAGGCTACTTGAGCCAGCCAGCACTGCGTTTTCTCGTGCGGGGTCGCCACTCCAGAATCTTGGGACACACAATGACCATCAGTTTTAGGATCTCTGCACCCCGCTCTTTTCACTTCAGCTTCACCACTCGCTGAGCCATGTTGGTAACTTTAATTCTCTTATGGATCTCTTAATTCCTGATTTGATCTTTTTTAAATCCGCTTAGTGACGAAACCGATAACACTCTCTCCATCGGATATAACATGTTAAGTTACAGACAAAAGTTGTGTAATTAAATATGTAACAACCACAAGTAACGTAAATGATAAATGTAACATAAGTGAAATATAAATAAATGTCATTGATACAAAAACCTCAGACACCAAGTACAAAATTAAATCTTAGACCCCAAACGGATGAATTAATCTGATTGCGCCATTGAAAAAGCTTAAAAGCTTACCTTGAGAGCACCCTTCACTTACAATTAATGAAATAATTACGAAATAAGCAGGACCTGATAAGTTCACCTCATATTAGCATTTTTTCATTCAAATGTCTTAAATCAAAAGAGACGATTTTAAATGAGTTCAAACAAAATTTTCATTTGTATTAAACTGTTAATCATTTAAAAGTGCTTATAATCAGAAACTGACTCTATCATAATCATATTGTATTTGAAACTGTGAAATGTGTCCGATTTATCGAGTCATAATAAACCTGTATAACACATTATAATTATGATTTTAAACCACGATGTCTAAAATCGTTACTCTATCATTAAATCAAGAAACGAAACATAGCTACGAATAACAGTCATTCTGGGTAAACCAGTTTTCAAACAAGAAACTTCATTGATATTATAATCAGTCCGTCGGTTTGGGTGCTCCTATAAAACATAGAAAAAGCACGTTTAAAAAGAAAATATAGGTAAATGTTAAATGGACTTTCACAATAAATTTTCACAATAGCGCAACCCAACGGTTCATCAGGGCGTGGACAGATAAAACCGGAAGGTCAACGGTTCAAATCCAACCCGTAGTAGCACTATTGCTCCTAACGCAAGCTTCCGCTTAGTTGGAAGGTAAACGGGAATATTAGTAAAACAAGTAACTTTAGCATGGTTTATAAGTAGATATTAAAAAAAAAGTTTTCCTATGGCATTTTCGTATAAATCGCTCATTTGCGACAAGGGTGACCTAACTCAAAATTCACCAATTTTAGTGCCGAACATTTATACTTTTTGCTATAAAAACAACATTAGACTAAGCACAAAAAAATAAGAGCGAGAGAGAGAGAGTGACTTAATGCTCTGTCGCTTTGTTGGCCGCTGTGTTGTTTCGAGACCGCAGCATCCACAAAACATTACTCTCTAACGAGAGAATTCTCTCATCGTCGATTTTGAATTATGTCACTCTTGTCGCAAATGAGCGAAATGATGTCTCGGTTTTGTATCAATGGTAAACAATAAGAATATTTACTTTCTTGTGTAGCACTCGTTAGCGAGCGCGCGCCCGCTCTGCCGGGACACATACAGGGCGAATCTAACACCGATGAATGCCAGGATCACTATCATATTCCCAAGTTTTCCTCAAACTCGACGACGCAAAGTCACTGCAAGTTCCTCCCTTCAATTGTTTGTAGCACCGCCACACGTAAAACGCCCGATAAAAATCTTTCCCACGATAACGATGCGTCAAAATTAATCACGTTTATAGCACTTTTTTAGGCTTAATTAATTTAAAGTTAAAGTTTCATTACCACTAACGTTCTGTTATTTGTATGTATTCTGTACGATTCCCAAACAGTTTCTACAAAAATTAAGTCACACACTATTGTCACTAATATTTTGCGATTAAAATTTAATGTCACACTAAAGTCCACCTTCACTGTCCAATCTCAAATCGAACTCTTAATAGTCAGATTCATTAAACGATCTTAAAACCGAAGTTCACTTTTAAGAACAGAAAATAATCGATCTTATCTAGATTATAGAAACGAATTCAAATCACCACTATCGATGTACGAGTATGATTGTGATCATTACAATCGAGATATTGTTTAATAAACAACAATGACCTGAATATGGATTAAGTCGTATTTCTTATTATATTTGTTTGTTAAGTCTATCTCGGTGTTACAATCAAATGTTGTAAATAAAATTCACGGACTGATTGCTGTTCATTCGATAGAACAAATCTTAATTGATTAAGTACTTGACTAATTAAACAAACACTTTAGCCTCGAACTGAAATAGAGTCAAAATATAGTTATTAGCCCCGTTTTAAACATTCAAATTGAACAGTTATTTGTATGACTATTTATATTATTTCTTTAAAGGAAAATCTGCAGTCATATTTGATGTTTAATAATGTTAAATTCTTAATTAGCGAAAAATCTCAAACTATAACATAAACAACACTGATCTAATCTGTGATATAAATGAAAATATTCAAATATTATTCGTATCAACGGCAAAATGCAAGATAAAAAAAATTGGAAATTCAAAAATCTATTTTCCGGAATTAGAAAAATAATCGTAACAAAATGCGAACGGTTGCAAGGTGTAGGGTTGTGCGGAAGTGCGGCGTTCGATAGCGAAAGTGCGCGCGAGTCGCGTTACGGTTCGAGACTGGCGGCGCGCCGACCACCCGCTCACGTAACTGGCTTATTTAATCTGCATACGGGTAGATCACATTGACCTCCAAAATCTATAACAATCGCCTATCTACCTATCTATCACAGCACTCACCACAGATTAAAGTCCGTTTTCTCCAATGTTCCCTAACTTTTACGGGCTAACTGACCTAAGTTAGGTGACGCTTTCTGTCAATTGCGTTTTCACGAACCTTTGGGGTTTTAAAGAATATTAGCCAAGCTGGAGTTGACTATTGGGCTCCGTTGGGCTATTAAGGTTGGGTTATTAGGTAAGGGATTGTATTTAGGGGTTACGTATGTAAAGAGATTCCCACTTAAGAGATCATTTAAGTATGGTTGGTGAATAAAGGCATAAATATTTATAATCCTGTGTTTCTTCCGATCCCTATAATCCACAGACAGTAAAAAATGTTCGTAAATGCGCTCTTTAAAATCGAATACAGTAAAAGCTCCTTATTCGCGCTTCCTTCATTCGCGTTTTCACTATTCGCGGATTAAAAAATTGTAACCCAATTCCTATATTCGCGGCTAGATTTCTCTATTCGCGGATCTAGACTTCGTCAAATGGACTAATATTTGAAAAATCAAAAAAAAGTTTAAGAATGGCAAATGAGCTTTGTGATTTTTTTATGAAAACTGATCCGTCTATACAACAAAGTCTTATTTTTAAGAGGCAAATTGCTAATGCCACTGCTGAATATCAGTCTGAATTGAAGGAGCTTTTAAAAAGCTTCAAGCAAGAAAAAATTACAAAACCATTGCCTAAACTAATTAATAATAATTAATAAAATATGGTCAAAAACTTAAATTAAATTTTATATATTTGTTTTTTATTTTGTCACCTAGGAACGCATCCCCTATAATCCCATACAAATTACCATTCCATATTCACGGTTTCTGTATTCGCGGCATATTTACGGAACGTATCCCCCGCGAATAAAGAGCTTTTACTGTACTTTATTTTTACACAATGATTGATTTTTTTCAGATGTTGAGACCGCGTTCAGATGTAAGTTAATCTTGATATGCTTGAATCGTATATGAATAGATAAAATGCATTAAATATCGTTCAATCATTGAGAAGCTACTTTTTAATAAAGTTATATATAAAATCAATAGCTGTTCGTTAGCCCGAATAAAATTCAAAAACGTTCAATTCTTTTTGATTTTGTTCGCCTTAATACAGGGGGGATACAAAAACAAAAAATGTATAGGAAACACCCAGAAGAACAGCTGAAAAACCGAAAAAAAAAATCAATAGTTTAATAATTTTCTATAGGAGTTAATACTGCACATTAGGTACTTTTAATAGATGGCGGGAGCAAAGCCGCGATTAAAAGCTAATTAGCTAATTAGAAATATAGAGTTAAATATCATTTCTCTACACAGTTCCTATTAACAGCCCAAACTCTTAATTTATAAGATAAAAAGGTTTAAAAATATCAGTAAAGCTCAAAGTCACTCGAGCCCGATCAATGAACATGTAATTTAAATATTTTGACACTGAAATAACCCTTACAGTTAATGGTCCCATGCTCGTCCATTTCCATTTCTTTATTTCCAGTTACTTTAATGAACAATTAAAACGTTTATTATTCGCTAAAAGTGAATGCGAGATATGAGCGAATATAAAAACAAAAGGTCTCCTCTTATATTGTTGCGCGATGTGCTGAGATGTTGCAAGTAAAGAGGCTTCTTGGGAAATATCCTGAGTAAACATTTGCGCGTCATAACTTGCTCACAAGAGTAAGTGTTAAATGTCACCAAAATGTAACTACAGAATTCATACAGACAATAAATAAATTCAATACAGACCATCAGCTAGTTATTATATAAAACTTAGATGAGCTGCAGCACCTCTTGATAGCCTATAACCTCCAAACATATCTAAGAGTCTGTTCATATATAAATATAAATATTATAAATGCACAGGTGTGTTGTTGGTTATTTTCCTTCAATCACACAGCAACGGAGCAACTGATCAAGAAGATGATGACATGATAGGGATTTTTATCACAAGAAAACCTAGGGTTTCAGCGGTATTTTGGAATAAACGTAAATCCTCGCGGACGAAATCGCGGTCAAAAGCTAGTTGTTAATTAAATATATGTAGGTATCCCTAAGTGCCGAAGACATTAGTAGCAAAAATAATGAACCGCATCAGGCGGATAATCATCACAAATTAACAATTCACAATAATAAGAAACGAATTCTGCTATCTGATTGCTTTCACGAAAACAAACCGTAAATACTGTCTTCAGCATCCGTGGTTGATTTATAAAGTATAGATAAATCTGGAAATTAACTATTACGATGAACGTCTGCAGATTACCAAGATAACCTGTATATGAGCGTAAGACCAGATAGGGCGGCGCGTTTGAGGCAAGAACAATAATAATATTACTGCCATAGATTTAGGATTGGTAATCGCTACGCTCCTACGCGCGACTAACAATCATAATTCTATGACTATAATTACGCACTATAACTGTTTCATATTATGATCATCTAATGCCAGTTTTCACCAACGTTTCCTAACTTTTACGGGCTACCTAAGCTAAGTTAGGTGACGCTTTCTGTCAATTTCGTTTTCACGAACTTTTACGGCGTTTTCACACGAGCCACCACACGACACGACAAGCGGGCACGATACACAACGTACGACACACTGCACACGACGTGACGTTCGTACGTTTTTCCACGAGTGATGATTCTGCAAACACTCGGCAGTATAATCTATGGCATACGTGTCGTGTCGTGTGGTGCGTCATCAGTAAGTTTATATAGCTTTCGTACAGCCGCTGCATCATCACCGCAAAAAACTCTTAACAACACAGTGGCATGGACGACATAGCCAACAAATGCTCTACAAAACGTGCGTCGTTCTGTACGGTGTTGTTGAATAAGTAAACGGTTCATAGAAATATGCAGCGCTCGGAGTCGTCGTGGAAAAACCTAAGGGTGGAAATTACATTTGGTAAAGGATTGAATTTAGGGGCTATCTACGCAAAGAGACTCTACTTAGGGAGTGATGTAGGTATGGTTAGTGAAAACTGGCATAAGTTTCAATGGTCAAACAAAAACCTAAGGTGAAAGAAAATGCTGACCTAAAAACTTTATATGTATGCCTGGACCCATTTGCATACATGCTACAAAAAGAAATTGGATTTATAAATTTCGTGTACAAAACTATTTTAAGGATTAATCAAATCAATTCATCAAATGTACGGCGCCTAACTTTCATGATCTTTATCACAGTTGACAAAGCCTATCTAATTACAGAAGATAATAAGTTTAACAAAGAGTAATTGACAGCATTCCAACCAGCCAATTAAAAACGACCAAGTAACTCTCAAGACAATATTCTATTCGGATAAAATCATATCCATGGTGGATTCCATCTTAATTAAAAATAAATGCAAAATAACTTGATTTGTAGAGCTGCTAATAAAAAAATAATGAGTTTTAAAGACGCTATCTATATCGTACATATTCTGGCTTCGTGAAATCTCTTGGTTGTTGTTTGGTATCACTAAAAAAGCGTAGATTCGGAAAGTTGATTCTAATGAAAAAGAGCAAATAAGAAACCGCAACTGTTCTGTTCATATAAAGAGCTACGCGCTAAGGAAATTGTCGAAATTCGGGACGTTCAATGACTTGTGTGCAGTAATCAACGGCACAAATCTCTAAACTGTCTTTAGAACCACAAGCCAGTCGACTTTGTCGTAAATTCGGGCTAAAAGGACTTTCTCCATATTATTTGACAACATTTTGTAGAGCTAATATAACCAGAGCAAACACAGCAATACACATAATTTAAGAAAAAAAAAAAGTATTTTCTATTGTCTTGATTAAACGGTTGGTTAAGAATGACTTAGCTTTACGCATGCTTACGGAGTACTGTGCAAAGATATTTTTTTGATAAAAAACATAAGATTTTGTTTAGGTATGTATTTATGTTGAACATTACCGATTTGGACCTATCTAAGTCGCCGATTTTAGATATTTTTGACCCAGGATCATTTTGAAAAACCGTAATATATCAAATACTTGCTACTCAAATATGTACTATCCAGAGATTTTCTGTAGCTAAACAACAAATAAGTCAATAATTTACAAGTACGTATTAAACAGAAAAAACTTAAGAAACTCTTTTCTTGAAAACATTTCTTTGCTGTCTAGGTCTAGGTTCCAATACGGGAACCACCAGTTATTATATTTTAAAAATATTACTATAAGTATTTTGACCATACTACACGCCGGCTACAAAATTGCAGTTTTGATCCATCTCTGTACCTCTCATCTCTATTGCAGTTCAGATAACTTTATCTCAAACTTCATTGCAATCACCACTGGAATGCGAAACCCGCGTGAAGTATTTTCATCTACAATAGAACATGCAGTTTTATTAAAATTTTATAGTAGCATTGCAGTTAATCCAATTTTCCAACAGGTCAATCCCAACAGTAATACATATGCGTCGAACAATTTGATGATAGTTTCAAAAGACATAGAATCATTTTACTTAAGTTTTCTCACCTCATCCCATAAAATTTCTTATTTATTAGTTTGTTTATGAATTTTATATATCGCAAATAAGCAGACACTGTAATATATCATCGTTCCGTGCATATTGCTGTAATTATAGGCTATAAATTTTACAGCATGATTCTGTGGCATGGTTTATACCACAATCATAGGACACACATTATCATAATATCATAACGCCTACAACTACGCTCATGGCGAATGGTAAGTTAGCTGTCGCTGTGAAAGCTTATTTATTACCTTAACTGGCAACAATTATATTCATGTGAATTCGAAACTTGAAAATAACTAATATTGATGGTAGGTATATTGGAAGTATGACAGCATAAGCGAATTTGCTCAACTTGATTTACCTATAATTCTTTATTTATTTTTGTGGATACTAAAACTATTTAGTATTGCAGCATAATATTCAATGAATATTCAAGCTTTCATATGAATTGTAAATGAATTTCGAAATTTTTTCGAACTACGAAGAAGCAATACGGTCGCAAATGATAATATAATTAAAGGAGTACTTTCCAGTATATAGATATGTAAAGAAGATTAACTGAACAATCTAATATAATTAAGCTAACACCAGATCTATCGATAATTTCATCAAACAGACATTGTTCTATTATTTTGAATCTGGTTCCATTGTAACAGAAATCAGTAACTCTATTGTATGACTCTTAATTACAGTTTATCTTCTTTGTAATCAAATGTAGTAGTCGTAGTCAAGAAGCTAAATATTTCTCGACACCGATGTAGCTCTGAGTGAAATGAAATGATGAAATGAAACGAGTGAAATGAAATGATTTATGGATGAGAAGGATGACGAGTAATTATTCTCCCAAGATATTGCTTTCTCACAGCGATTTACTAACACTGAAGGAAGGTTAATCGATTTACGGTTTCGGTCATAATCGTAAATCAATGAGGCGGGCGGCGAAAGATTTATTTCTTGGATTTCGTAGTAAAATGATGAACTTCGTAGTAAAATAAGTTTCGTTCAGTCCACCTGTCTGCCAGTTTGTCGATCTGTCTGTCCGACTGTGTATCGCACAGTATTCTAATCATTCTATATACTTAATTATTATTATCGAACGTGAACAAGAAAAGTTGAAAGAAACCCCCTCGCGTGAGATATCGTCGTGTAGGTATTTTGAAATCATTATCTAATAGTTATAAATTAATAAATAATGAGATCTAAAGCGACAGTTCTACATAAGTTAAAGGTTCTTCCGTGAATTCTAAACTATTACATTGTAAAATCTGAAAATTCTATAAAATTAACACTTGTTGTTAAATAATAATAAAAGGTCTACAACATTAAACATTTTCAACTGAACTCTTGCGAAAGTTCAACGCGCATTTTATTACGCCTATTTTCATTTCTTTTTCTAAATCATTATTGACACTTGCGTGGGTATTTATTTGGTCATTTATCTATTCTGTACAATAAAACTGTTCGCAGTTACTTTTATCATCTCGAACTTTTCACGAAAATAGCATATTATATGCCCTATATTATTTAACAAAGCAAATCGAAATGTAATGTCACTTTCTCTATTTTTATTCTCAATCAAATATTATCAATGATATAAAAAAATACAATCATAAATATAGGGAGTTATGGAGCAAAGAGATGAGGTCCCCATAATATAATAGATTTCAAAGTACCTACCTTGTAAACTACGAGTAGGTATATGCATGATGAAAGTATTATATTGCAAGTGCTTATAATAGTTATGTGCCACAAACGTAACTGATATTCAAGATAACCATTGATGGTAATTAAACGTACTTATTTAAAGTATGTCGCTATACTTAGCACTTATAGAAAGGATAAAAAGCACGTTTAACATGAATTAGATAAAAGCCAGCTTCCTCTAGAATATGCCATCTCTGTGTCTGAGTATTGAAAGCAGAAGACATAATAGAACAAAATCATCGATATCATTGGTCGATAATCAAAAAATATAAACGAAATTGATACAAAAACTCCTGCGACTCATCATGAGTAATGAGTTATTCAGTTCGATCTCTTATGAGATAATCACGAGCACTTATGAGATTTGAAACAGCTCAATTGAGAGAGAAAGGCCCTTAGCTTAGAGACAATACAAGATTTTGCTCTAGTTTTTTGTACTGAGATTCACCTACATAGATGTATGAAAACAATTACATGCGTGTGAATGTATGATGGAAGTAATCACGACTCAGTAAATTGAGCGTTGAACCGATTTGGCTGAAATTTGGCACAGGGATAAATTATAGTCTGGAATAGGACATAGGCTACTTTTTATCCCGGGAAATAAGAGAGTACCCGCGGGAATAAAAACCTCAATCCACGCGAACGAAGTCGCGGGTATCAACTAGTTCAAAATAAATGATATTACATAAAATCATTAAAAAATATATATGAATAAAATGTCAACAGCACGAAATTTCTACATTTGCAGCGTTATTCCTTAAAATTGAATTATAAATTACATTAAAAAAAAAATTATAGGTAAACACGATTTTTTTTGACGTTCAACGCTGCTAAAGCTTGCTGCGCCAAGCGAATTCACTTTGAGCGAAAAATCTCGTGGCCGTCAGGTAATGGTACCTACTTCACGCCCTTAATTAAATGGCCATATCAAGCTGGCCTAGCATAAATTTTATCGTAGGGAATGCTGTTTGCACCTTGTTCATCATTAAATTTCTAATATCTCGTACCAGATAATCCAGTATTATACGTACCAGTATTATACGTACGTGGTGGTCTTTTCTTTGAAATATTTATGAAGTTTACTACTGCTAATAAAATAATAATTTATACGATAGGATCAACCAAACATTGCGGTTAGCTTGAACTTTGAAACAAGTTCTGTGAATAAAACATGAGCTTTAGAGAAATTTTCCCTTTTAAACTACCATTATTAAACACTTTATAAACATTCTGCGTTGAATGCCTCTATAGTCTAATAGTCAGCTTGTTCGGTTGCGGATCATGAGGTACCGGGTTCGAGTCCTGGGTTGAACCAATAAAAAATATTGTGGTTGTCTATTATGAAATAATTTTCATATTTATATACTAAATATAAATATACCTATATAAATATGAAGACTATCATATTCAAATTTCTTTAGTCAGTTTTTAAACTTTTTTTTGTACCGGTAAAATAGCCATTCCAGCGTACCTACTACATCATAGAGCCCAGTGTAGGTCGAAAATGGATCATTCACGGATCAGCAAATATTGAAGTATTCGCCCCAAGGATTCATCAATGTACAGGATCTTTTCAACGAGGCCACAGGACGGTGAATCGGTGGTAATAATTTGAAGTTTCTCATACGAGTAAAGCGGGTCGTGAAAGCCTGTTCGGAAGTGACACGGTGACATAATGCGTTACATCAGCCTTGTTGCGAGTGGTATTGAAAACAAAGATGACCTACAATCTGTGCAAGGCGCCCATCTACTTATCATTGACATCAATGGCCAAATAAGTATTACATACGACCGTGATGTCATGAACTTTGCATATCATTTTATTTTTTAGTGGTTACACTTGAAGTAAATTTTAGGATTTTAGAGCCAGCGTTAATGGAACCATATGTCACGGGAACCGTGCCCTGAGTGATTCTTGACCTTACACCACGGCCACGGTCCAACTTTAACATTACCATACAATTTAATTGTCTATCTAAAATTGACGTTTGTTTGCATAATTTTATGATTAGAAAGGCGAAGCGGTAACAATTTGATACTCGAAATCTACTCGAGAAATGTAACTAATAATGCAGTTTATGTAACAGCATCACGACCGTACATAAAGAGCCCTGGTACTACAAAACGCGGCGCGACAATGATAGCGACCGACAAAGTAGCTCCAAAGTATATGAAGAAGTTCACACTGTGCAGCTCTGGCTGCAATTCTTTTAGAATTTAGACGTTTCGCTTAGATCGGGCTTACGAGCGATAAATAACTTTACAGACAATTGCACAAATTGATATTTATTTATTTAAACTCACTTTAATCTACATTACAGTAGATTATAGTAATTACTATATTTTTTCATAGAACTAAAGTGGTCAACTTTCCAATACAATTTGAAAAGTTTGTACATCCACGTGTTCAGCTATGAAAATGGTGTCAAACAGTAAAAAAAAAATAAAAAATTGAAAACTTGTTTGCTGTATCGCTTTGTGAAAATGCTCATAAATAAATAATTGTACTGCACCATACGGATTATTTTTATAGCAGAGGCAGTAGAGGCAATACAATGACGTCGGTGCGGCCGTAGCGCTCTGTTCAATAGCCGAAATATCATATGGAACTTCAATAAGACATCTCGGCTTTCGCCGTGCTTCTGCCATCTCGTGTCGTTACAGTCGCGCGTTATGTCTGACCGGGGCTTTATTCTCATTTTGTAACCGGTTATTGAATGATCACTTTGTCGTGGTAATGGCTCTTAAAATGACATTAAGATTCGATACTTGAAATCATAATAGTAATTTGAAGGTCACTACTCGTTATATTAACAGCGATGATATATTATGTACAAATGAATAGAAAGATTTTTTAAAGTTATTAAGTAATATTTACTCATTAAAAAAAGACGAATCTTAAGCGTTCTTTATTTTTAAAACAACAACAGTAACAAGTATAAGCCATACCGAGAATCCATATAAGGTTACTGTGTAACTATTCTCGTTTTCAGTAGATACAGTTGCGAAACTACAAAGTCCTCCGAGTCATCTCTCTAGAACTTGTTGGTGCTTCCCTTGCGCGACGCCTTTTGGGCTTGCCCCGGAGGAAATAACCCCCAAACTTCTGCTAGGTTAAGTCAGGGGGATATTTACCTAGGTTTACCTATTCTCTTTTTGTAGCATGAATAAAAATTTCAAACGAACTACTTAACGCGTAACTAGTTACGTTAGGTTGTATAATGTCAAATACGCGCTAGTCATTTAATTGGCAAGTAGCATTTTAGCTAAGTCATTGTTACTTGATACTTGCCGCCTTTTTTTGGTATTTTTTATTTTTATAAGTGCTGCATCAACCCGTTTTTTTTTTTCACAAATTGTATTCACTTGCTCATTCCAAAGACGCTTTGCGAAGCATGATTCTTTACAGTTATTTGAGTCTGACTAAGCTGACTAACAATTTAATCAGGCAAAGTGATCTTTTCTTTAACTCGTATTACCTATTCTTTAATGGCAGCTTCTATAATTGTCAAGTTTTTGATGGAGTATGCTTGAAAGCTAAATGTATTTGAAGTCTTAAAAAATATTACCTAATATAAGTGTAACAGGCTAAGTGCTAACAAAACGTTTTTTAGGGTTCTGTAGTAAAACAAGAAACTCTTATTGTCTAACCCAGTACGTATGTCTGTGTCCCGGCCATTTTATTCAGAAACTATAAAAGCTGCAAAGTTAAAAGGTATTAAAAATAAAAATACAGCTTTCAAATGTGTTCAAAAATGGAAGTTTTACTTAAGCTTGATATCGTGCTCGTTAATGTATTATTAATATATTGTAAATAAAAATTTGATACATCTGGAAGAAATACAATAGTGATAAATGTATACAATACAGTATACATAATTTTTTGTTTCTTATAATTCTATTGCTTTAAGTACATAATAAGAAGTTTTTAGAAGCATAGTCCTACCATAAAATTGTACGGAACCTAACCATCTAGCTCGTGCTCTGCCACGCACTGAACTATTTTTTTAATGTAATGATATACATTGTATGGTCATTATCTATATTTGATGCACGCAAAGATCAATTCACGCAAGCGACCGTATGAATGACGCTATCCGCATTACTTCCTAAGTATCAAGCCTACGCGGGTGTCGTAATAACGCTGAAGACATGTTACGTCAAAGGTGCTTTCACTCAATGGCTTGGCTTATTACCACTGTTTTACTAGAATTCGTTTATCACTACTATAAACTTTGTTACAGCTTTGTTAACTAACATGACTATTTAAGAGATAATTCATTTAAGAGAAATATATTAGGTAGTTTATACACGGTGAAATTTCACTGGTTGTACTCCCTGAAAGAGGTGAATGTGCTCATGAAACTGAACAACTTTCCCTAAGGAACATAGGTCGAAATGTGAAAAAAAAAATTTGGAACTCCCATAGTAAATCAATCAGCTGATCGACAATTTTGTATGGAGGGTCCAACTTTTTTTTCATATTTCGACCAATGTTCCCTGGGGAAAGTTGTTCAGTTTCATGAGCACATTCACCTCCTTCAGGGAGTACAACCAATAAAATTTCAACATGTATAAGTGATTGTAAATATCATTTTTATAGTCAAAGGTACTCTTATGTAATACGGAATACAATAAAGGTACTTTACTTATTTACTTTTTAGATAAAATAGCGTGTAATTTAGCGTTAATAAAAGCGTTTTTAATATATAAAACCAAGTCGAGTTTGTTCGAACACATAATTTTAGAACGGCTGGACCAATTTGCATGGTTTTTGATTTGTTATATTTCTTCGATCATAGAAAAATAAGTGGATACCGCATGTTAGTCCGATTTGTGTAACCACCGAGTGCACTTACTCGGTAAGATCATTTATGTCATACATTGAATCTGGTTAATAAAAGTGGAGACGGCTTCTTTAGAATTAATAAATACTCATCCTTGAAAGCGATTTGCAAAGTCTTCTTTTAGATAAGTGAACAGTTTGAGATGCAACAATAAAGTCGACAATATAATACCAGAACCCTAAATATTAATAAATAGATTTTTTGAAATTTTTTGATTATATATTTTTTTCGTTGTTAACCGCATTGTGACGAGGACGAAAATAATAATAGGTAGATCTAAGTTTTCAATAGTTATTATTCCTGCACAATCTGCAGAAAGGCTAGAAAGTGGATTAATGCTGTACTTTTTACGAAAGATCCGGGTTGGAGACCATCAAATTATTCTTATTATGCTTTTTATTTGATGTTCTATTTTTAGTTGGATTAGTGTAAAATAAAAAATATTTCTTTTTTTCCTTTATTTTAATATACTAAAAATAATATAGTGCTATAATACTGAATATTATAAGTAAAAACTTTGGATGGATATAATGCGGTGTTGAATTGCAAAGTTGTAAATAATGTGTTTAATTTTTAAGTACACTTGCTTAAATTTTAATGCGCATTATTGAATTACATTAATTATTAAAAAATTTTGAAGTTAAACTTTTAATGGCATTAGGAGACTATAAAATGAACATAAACGTGAAATACGTGTCAGAACGCATAAGATTTACATAGTCATTTAATGCAATAAAAAATATTTAATAAAATAATCATAAAATTAAAAAGCCGCTATCCGTAGTTTTGAGCCGGGAGTCGGGACAGCATGTGTCACGATAACATAAGTCAAGAACAATGATGCATTTGAATAATTGTTGAAGTATGAAGTACTGAATCCTTATTTTTTCTTCTGTGATCGAAGTTATATTTGTCTCCGTCCCGAATAGCAGAATAACTATTAAAAACATTGGAAAATTGACGAAAAAAGAAAATTATGAAAAAATTTAATTTTCTCATACATTTTGTATTGAACGGGTTTTTTGATGGCAAGAAAAGTGACCTTTTACCCCGGAAAACGAAGTCGCAGGCAAAAGCATAACCATAATTTAAATCATTCAAAGTGACAATTTGTGACATTCATTGTTCCTAGGCTGAGGCGTATTTAAACGATTTAAACTGACTTAAAGAAAGTATCGTATCCGCCCTTTTCTTTTTCTTGCCCTAATCCCACGCTACATCAGGTCGGCATTGTCTTTTTTTCCATTCACTTCAATCAGCCGTCAACTCACGATCACTCTTTAGATTACACGCATATCATCTTTCAAACCAACCAACTATATTTTCTTGGGTCTTCCTCAACAGCTCTTGCCTTTCACATGCGTCTACATATTCCTCGAGGTCTAAATATTCTATAGTAGCCCGCGGGCTACTCCAGTCCGGGCTTGACCAGATCATGATCCAAAGTCGCGACTTTGGATCATGATCTGGTCAAATACATAGAAGTAAGTTGAAAATCTGGGTTTTCGGGCCAAGTTTGGCCAGGCCGTCCTTTCCAAATAAAAAATTAGTCTCGGCACTTAGTTTTATAAGAATACTAGCGGACGCCCGCGACTTCGTCCGCGTTCATAAATCACCACAGTTTAGGTTGGCAGAACCCCTTCAACATCAGGATTGAGGAGTTGGAACCCGAAGTTTTTATGGGACCATCTCGCAAAGTTTTTGTGTCGATTAAAAAAAGATTCACGCAAATTGACTGATTTGACTGATGTAATGACGTGGAAACTGATGCATTTTATCTCGCGTGCCGAAACCAATACAAAAGAAACGCGAGTTTCGGAACGCGACATTAAACTCCTCCAACTATGTATTCTGTGCTCCAACGCACACACGCACATTGTTTTGATAGATATGATCTTTGACGTTAGGAACACACCTACATTGCTTAGACAACAGTGAGTGCTTGTAATTTAATATGAACTTTATACCATAGCAATAAAGCTCAAATTGACTACGTTTTAGTTTCAAATCATTTGTATGGGAAAAAGAAAAGGGCTATTTTTAGGGTTTTTCAAGCAATAATTCTAATTTTTCTCGCCGTAAAAACCATCCTTGAACTTCAACGAACATTTTAAAAAAAGATTTGGCCAAATTGGTCCAGGCGTTGTTGAGTTATGCGCTTACCAACACATTTTGCGATTCATTTTTATATTATAGAAGATTAAATAACCGTTCAAATGCGAGTCATACATAAATTCTAAAAATTACTGTGGACTGCGATCACACCTGATGGTAAGTGAAGATGCAGACGAAGATCGTGTACGGTATAAAACGTATTATATTGTATTATGATAATATTTTCCCATAATTATTATACATATTTGTATAGATTTTGATTACTTTATCATGTAATATTCATTTACGTGGTTTTGTGTTCAGCTGTAGATATGCCATAGAAATCCTATCTCAGAAAGGTCAATTTGAAACCGCCAATCTGCGCGAGTGGGTAATTTGAAACATCAAAACAATGATGTTACCAGTAACACAGTGAAAGCTATCCAAACTCGAAATGCTATTTTTGTCTAACAAGCATAACAACTTGATTGTGGTATTTTAGCGGAAATAATTGGTTTCTGGTATTTTCATGCATTGAAATTGGTAGGTACCATTTCTCATGAGATTTTCCCATTAATTTCTATTACTTGGCCAGTACTTGCTAGATATCCGTTATGTACTTACCGGCAGAACAACGGAATTACGATAATAGCAAAGAGAACCGGTTGTCGTTAGACATTGCCCGGCGCGACGGGTCGAAAATTTTCAGAAACTCAAATAATTCGAAAGCACATATCTATAGCATAAAATATCGCTGATTGAATTATTCAAAACTACCATAAGTCAAAATTACACTTTTTTACAGAAGAGCTTATAAAATAAAAATAAACTATTTTTTGTCTACTGCTTTCTTATTTTATATCAAATATATGCATATTATACATCGTTAGAAGCGTATTTATTAATGGGTGTCTTTTTTAAATACAAAAATATGAAGGATTAAGATTGTATTTTTGTAATAAAAACTTTTCTACAATTTTTTACTTGTGGTACTTACTTTTGGTATTCAGTCAATCGCCTTTATGCTTTTATGTATTCGGATTACTTATGTACTCCCTTTTAAGTATACCTACATTTAGTGACGGGCAACTACAGAACCATGCACTGCGTCGTTTATTTGTCTTATCCTGAACTAAATGGGCAAGACATTTTTGAGGAGAGGAAGTTTTCCATCCCATATACTACGATGTTATCCAAACCTTTAAAAATATATTTTTTTATTTGATCAGTGTGTTTGATAGTTTTGTATTAGTTCACGGGAGTCTCACAGAAAATGGTCCAAGAACTCATGGACACTTCACGATTTTCCTGTTTAACCATTAATAATGATTTATACAATGACTACTCAATTAAGTCAGCTGTGACTACTTGTTAATTTATATTGCCTTCAGTCTTCACCGACTTTCATTAAGTATTATAATAAACATGAATGTGTTTATTATCCCGCATATAATGACAATCGTAAATCTTAAGCGAAACTTCATTACTACAATTGTCCTGGAAATAATAAAAAGTAGTACTTAAGCCGGTATTAAATATTTGTTGGTCGTATGGGCGAACTGTAAACGTCATATTAAGAATTCAAACATCTCAAGTATGATGAGATGACCATATGGTTGATATATCCATGGTATTACTGACGAAAGGTCACTCAAGCTTTCGACTTATTACGGAGATGTACAGCATAACAATATACTAAGAAATCCGGTTTAATTTATTTTATTTATTTATAATTATGGTCTCCGACATAGCTCAGCGAGTTGCGAAGTGGAAGTGGAAATGGGCGGGGAACATAGTTGAAAGAGCTTATGTTCGTTGGGTTCCCAAGGTGCTAGAGTGGTGACTCTACACCAGGAAGCGCAATGTTGGCACTTGGCGGACCGATGAAATCAAAAGAGTCGTTAGATATAGGCGGCGCAATACCGAAGCCTATGGAAGTCCGTGCAAGAGACTTGTTCAGCGGTGGAGGTCTATCGGTTGATAAATAAGAAGATTATTATGGTGCGTGCGTGCGTGCGTGCTTGTGCGTGTGCGTGTGTGTTTGTGTACTGTATTGCTGCAGATGTGCTAAAAGCCTCATAGATTCATGTTGCCCATTATTTTCCACTGACTGACTGTGAATAAATAATTTATTTATTTCTAAACTTCAATGTAATATTCAGTACACGCCGAGCTTTCAATCTTCGATAACAATGATTACAGTTATGTCCTCTTTAAAAATAAAAAAGAACCAGGAATCAGGCACTCTCAATTTGAGTCTATAATACAATTAGTGTTATAAGAAAATTAGACTAGGTACCTATGTATACGCTTTCGAAATTAGAAACTGCACTTTTTAAATTATAACACCGACACTGGATCCGATAAAATATATTTCTGAGACGAGAAACGTGTATTGCGAGCGTACATAAAGTATTTAATTAAACTTCCCGATCGATTGATCAATTCAAGCATAGATAACGTTAGTTTAGTCTGGGTTATAAGCAGTTACCTACTTTTTTACTGGGCGAAATTATATTGCTTGAAAAAAGTGTCGGTCGTCAATAACAAAGATACAATCTAAATGTTCTACAACTTCATTTGTTAGTAACTGAGTTTATACCTCTAATATATTTTACATATCAGATACAATACAAGGGAAGAGAAAACGAATATAGTAATAAAAATACTACCTATAACTAATATCCCGACCAAATCCGGTCACAGCAGCACACCTCCTCAGATATTAGCGATCTGTGAGGGAGATATTATAGTTCACAAGTGTGTGCGCAAACGCAGCCTCACTCTCATAGTCCGATGGGACGGAAGTCCGACACGACCGCAGAGAGATCATAGGCGCAGGATGTATTTACGTGCTCTCCGAGGCACGGGACTGCCACACCGCCAACTTCCTAACTCCGGGCTAGTACTGACTTGAAACAAAAATCAAACTAATTTTTTTTGGGCCGACCCCGAATCGAACCTGGGACCTCGTCACCTGTAATCGAACATGCTAATCACTAGAACAACGAGGCAGTTAAGCTAACGTTAAAGTCGGCATGCCAAGCGATTTAACGTTCCAGCACGATTGCGTGTAGAAAAGGTTGAGGGGTATGACTCGGGTATAGGTTAAATTAAACTGTTACCTCCTTCTAAGTTACCATCTACATAGGCCACTACCATCTTAGATTGCATCGTCACAATCAGGCAAGATTACAGTCAAGGGCTATCTTGTCAGGAATAAATGAATACCTTGCTTTTATATACCTAGTGATAGTCCAATATAAAGTTGAAGTAATAAAATTTTGTGGCTGCAGTATTAGGAAACCTGTTTGTAAATTGGTTATCTAATTTATATGCATTGGAAATAAGTGTGTCAGTATAAATTCTCCTTCCCATACGGTAATGTAGTGAAAGTAATGATCTAAATATTTAATCCAACATTATTCTTAGGAAACGTATTAAAATATGTAATTAGCTATTTAGGTGCTAAGAAAATAACCCGCTCAGTAAGATATAATATTTTTGTCGCTATAAAACTGCATTTAATTATTACAGACGCTACCTAATTTGCGTAGTTCAGTCAACATAGAGATTTCTTCAAGTAATTCATTTAATTATACGATATCTTCCAATAACTGATTGCTTGAAAGAAAGAACAGAAGTTTCATAAACCATAGCATTTGTTGGTGGAAGGCTTTGGCCGTGGCTCTACCGTCAAAGACGTGCCGCCAAGCGATTTAGCGTTCCGACACGATGGCGTGTAGAAACCGATTAGGGGCATGAGTACACTGCCATACCCCTTCCGAGTTAGCCCGCTACCATCTTAGACGGCATCGTCACATAACGTCAGGTGAGATTGCAGTCAAAGTCAAAGTGCAAGTTGTCATCGAATAAAATAAATAAACACCGCGGCAGTCAATAAAGAGCTCGTTTTCAATACTCCAACATGTTAATTATTAGAGTGCACACATGCAGGGGATTTGTGTACAATGAATCGAGGCGGGCATTTGTCCGCCGGTTATTTTTAGCGCCCGCGCATTCTGTCTGACAGTTTAGAAAGTTAACGCAAGGTTACAAAGTGCATCCGTTTTGTAAAGGATGTCTAATGTCTTTAAGTGTGTGATGAATTACAATTAATCCAAATAAAATTAAGACCGATGGTCGATGGACTAAAAAATTAACATCACAAAACCATTTTTAAAGTCTAGATAATTATACGCTACTATAATTTATCATAAGTTCAACATGGACTCTACAAAACCATTTTTAAAGTCTGGATTATATGCTACGATAATTTATCACGAGTTCAACCTGGAAGAAAAATATATACATAGGTACGGTATAAAGTCATTAAGCACTTACCTGAGACAGCCCAAGTCGGTAGCTCGTGACGTCCAGGTCTAACGCCAACAGCATGTCGTCGACGATTTGTCGGTCAGATATCGTAGTAGTTTGCGATGTTTCGGTGTTTTCGCTCTCTGATGTCGCTAGGAGTCGATATCTAGAAAACAATTATTCTTTATTAGGATCCTTGAAGACATTAATTATATCTATGACTAGCTGAAGTCCACGACTTAAGTACGTGTACGAGGGGATTCAATTTTAAAAATCCCGTGGGAACTCTTTGATTTTCCGAGTTGAAAGGTAGCTCTGATAACTCCTTGTGCTCTCTCTACATGCTTGTTAAAGTCAGGTCAAAATCAGTTTAGCTTCAGCAGTTCCGAAGATAATCCCGGATAAACTAACAGAAAACACGCTAAGTGAAGGGTTGTCCTAGAGCATATTCTCCGGAAGAGAATTCCATAGACGCGCAGTATGGACAGCATAGGATTTAGAGGCAGATGGTAGATCGAGATCTCTGTGTGTTACACAGAAAAGGATCGGACAAAATCTGGGAAGAGCTAACTGTCCATAGTTTTCGTGGAAATTATTGATGTATTAGAACAATTTTGAAAAGTTTTCATTCACCTTCTAGCGAACTCGGAGAGCGGCATGTGTTCAGGGAATCCTTGTTTATACAACCTCGCCGCGTCGAGCAGTTGGAAGCCGCGGAACTGAAATCGATGTACTGATTATTTATTATTTGGGTGAATCGGCTTCCCCATTCATTATCACATATGGGATATGTCAAGCTATGGTTGATTTAAGGGGTGTTTCAATAAATATTGGAGGATAATAAATAAATGACATATTAAAACGCCGTATTTAAAGTAATTTTAAGAACTTATTCTAGATGATACGAGCAAATGAGGTCAGGCCAAAAATCCCAGCCCAGATATCCTGCACCTATCGGTCCGGTCCGGTCTTGTCCAATGATCGCCTCATCGGATAACGAGAGTGAGGGAATAGAGAGTACAAATCTGTGTTTGCGCGCGTGCATGTTTGCACTACATCTCCCACTCATCTGAGTGGGAGATGTAGTGTAGTGTAGTCAGAGGCTAATCCCAGTGGAAATATGCCGCTGTGGCTAAATCCAGTTTTTATTAAAGAATATTACCCAAGCTGAACTTGACTTATATTCTCCTCTCCAAATAAGCGAAAAGCTTGTGCTAGGAGTGGATACGACAATAGTGCAACGGGTGGGGCTTGAACCTGCGACCTTCCAGTTTTCAGTCCGTAGCTTAAACCGTTGGGCTATTGAGGCTGAAGTTAGGAGCTATTATCTACCTGAGAGCGCAGCAGCGGAATGTTGACATCGTCCTGCGCCTCGTTCAGTTGGTTGGTGACGAGACAGCACACGAATTGCACGCCGCCCGCGCCGCAGCGCCGCAGCGTGTCGACGATGCCGTCAGCGACGAACTTCGCTTGTAAGGCTGTTGAGCGACGCTTCATACCCGCTGTACCTGTGTACAGGTCAAAGATAATGATTTTAAAGAGAACAAACATATTTGGGCATTTGACTGTTGTCAAAATGTGGATATTCGTTAATAATAATAGAAAATGTAACATGTAAAAATAACAACAGAAAACAAACACGTTATAAGCGGTTTTACTGCGACTATATCCGTCTCTTTCTAAAACGCTCAACTCAGGAGCGCTCCTGTCTTTTTTATACTGCTGCTGACGTTAACTTCACCTTTACTATTCGAAAGTTAAAATGTTCGTGCTTAGGCTACAGATAGTCGTCACGTCAGGGTCTCAAAGTGCTGGGTGGCAACCTCGCGCCGGTAAATGCACTGCAGACAAGTCGCATTGACCTGCTCGATATAGGCGGCGCAAGAGCGAGGCATGTGGTCGCCTATGCAAGAGACCTATCTCCATCAGTGGACGTCTATCGATTGATAAAGAAGTAAAAGAAAAAATTCTAGTACGAAGATAGAATAAAGCTATATAAGGATAGGTAATATTGAAATGCTGCAATACAATTATTGTCTACCGAATTGAAATGTCGAACAAAAGATTATATAAAAAAGAAAAATCGATGTTTACAAAAAATCTACTAGCAGAAAAGTGGGTTGCAATTTAAAATGCTACAATTTTTTTGAAAATTTACTAAAAAATCGTTATGATGAACAACTCTGTAATGGATCACGAGCTTTAAATGTATTCTATAAAATCTTATACGCCTACTTGATATTCTTAAATGAAATATGACGTCAATTCTTATTCTTATTCTAATGAATATTACAATGAACAACTAGCCGGGGATTCATGGCTCGCTCACGATATAATTGGCTCCGTTTCCTCTTACCAGAATTAAGAGATCGCCGAATTATCGAGGCTCGGCAAAAAGGAGAGGTATCGCCTACAAGTGAAAAACTTGTACTAATTTCTCGCAACACATGATCTCCTAGTATAATAAAATAGAGAAAGAACATCATGTTATCGAATAACAAGTTCAATATAATACGCGTCAAAAGAAGATAAAGCGTTAATTTAAAAATCGTTGGTTCTATTACTCTGGATAGCCGGGACAGCGTAGTAGAGTTAGGTTTCTCAAAAGTCTCGTGAGAACCCTTTATTTTCCCGGGAATAAAAAATAATTCCACTCTGTAGAAGGGTTAACATGCGCGCACGAGAAAATTGAGTCATTGCACGCGTGTTAGCCCTACTGGTCTTTAGCTATACCCATGCAGAAAACCGTATTTCTGTTGGGGCATTATTGAAGGACAAATCAACAAACAAACACGCTTTCGCATCCTTCCTACCTATATTATAAAGGCGAAAGTTTGTATGTTTATGTGTGCAATGTGTGTGTGTATGTGTGTGTGTGTGTGTGTGTGTGTGTGTGTGTGTGTGTGTGTGTGTGTGTGTGTGTGTGTGTGTGTGTGTGTGTGTGTGTGTGTGTGTGTGTGTGTATGTACGGTCGGGGACAGAAAATGTTTACCACTTTTCAAATTAGATTCTTCGTAACCCTGCTTTCAGTAAGGTCTATAATGCTATATCAAGGCATTTGTTACGTTATAAAAATTTCATGCGTCGTTTTATCAAAAAAAGTATTAATGACTTTTCTATACAAATATTAGTAATAAAACTCATTTCCTAAATTCAAGTTTGACACATTAGCATCTTTTTGACACTTGTAAAAGTGACAATCCAAGAGAATGTAATCACTCCGTTTTAGTGACAATTAGTTAATTATCAAAAATATTAGATTTGTTATTTGAAATTTAAATATATAAAATAAATGGCAAGCTTAATCATAATTCTAATGGTGAAGTTCATATTGTGCATTGAATCATAATGATGCTGCTAGCATCCACAGTCAAAAACAGTCAAAAGGAGGTGGATGAGCTACGGTGATGCGTGGTGTTTCTGCAGCATTTTACATCGATGTTGCAGCAAAATTCCGACAACCTAAGTTCAAGATAATGCGCCGAGCTACTATTCCATGGTTCAATCTGTAATAGCCC
Organism: Hipparchia semele; assembly: GCA_933228805.2. Classification (NCBI taxonomy): domain Eukaryota; kingdom Metazoa; phylum Arthropoda; class Insecta; order Lepidoptera; family Nymphalidae; genus Hipparchia; species Hipparchia semele. The sequence continues at coordinate 3,963,951 of OW121719.1, forward strand.
ACTCGATCTGCTGATTTGAAACTGAAAATTTATGGGGCTTAATGATTCAAAGCTAGGACTGTCAGAATCAAAAAAATCCTCAAACAAACAAACGCCTTGTCGCGTTTCGGGTTGTCATAGCAGCGAATGGAAGCTAATTAAGCTAATTATTTATTTATACTAATATTGTTTAGTTTCTCAATAATAAAATTAAGAAATAAAGATTCTTTGAAATTTCATTAGATTATTACTTCCGTTTTCATATTTTGGTAACTCGTGTCCTGTGCTCGTGTCTTTATGAGAAAATATCTATTTATTAAAATTACTAGCTTTTGCCCGTAACTTCGTCCGCGTGAAGTTAGGATTCTAAAATTTCCATGGGAACCTATTTTTCCGGGATAAATGTCATTTATCCCGGAAAAAAGCATGTGGATCTATTGCTCCGTAGCTGTGTGATGGAAGGACAAACCAACAACGAACAAACAAACACTCACATTATTTTATAACAGTAGTAAGGATTTTTTGTTCCAAAAAAGGTTTTCTACATCTAACCTATTTAGCAGTCACCTACTAAAGAGACCGCTAAAGGACTGTCTAAGCACCGCTACATGTTAAAAAGTCTATGATCTATGGCTAATCAAATCACGTATCGACCTTCTGACACAGATGTGTGCATGCAATTATGAATCTTAAGGTGGTAAACATTTTTTGTCCGCGACTGTACTCCTTCACGCCATAATGAATGAATCGATTTGGCTGAAATTTGAAATGGAGATAGCTCATACCCGGGATAAACATAGGCTACATTTTATCCCGGAAAATTAAAGAGTTCCCGCGGGAATCGAAAAAACCTTTATCTACGCGGACGAAGTCGCAGGCATCATCTAGTTTAAAATAATAGTAAAGATTTAAGTACTGCTAGATATTCGTGTAGTATTTACCAGTAGTGAGCGTTCTGCGTATGGAAGACGCTCGGCGAAGTGTGGAGGCGTCCCCCACGGCTGCGGACCACGCGCCCACGCCGCAAGCGCCTCGCGACCACGACGACAGGCGACCGATGTCTTCACTGTCAAAAAATTGGTATCAGCACCGTCATTTGACAGATCCTTATTAACTAAAGATTTTAGACTTGATTCGTGGTTTAATGACATAATTGTTATTAAATAATACGAGTACGTACCCCGTCGCAATTACAATTGTGGTCCGGTCCTGACCACGGTTCATGCAATTGGATCGAAATATCGACAATCCCAACTAAAATAATTACCGTGGTACGTACTCGTATTATTTCATAACAATTAAATCCTCATCACTTTGGTTGATACTCTCTCAGTGCCACATTTTTTTTATTGGATGACAAGATAGTCCAGTCTAAAATGGTAACGGATTAACTTGCGAGGGGCATGGCAGTGTACATTCAAACCATACCCCAAACCGGTTTGTACACGCCGGCATCGTGCTTTTTTCAACCAATATGGATAGAATTTCATAAAAGCACTTCTAAAGTTCTCCTCAAAAAAATGTTTTCAAAATTTAAATTTCTAGATCCATTTCTAGATTCAGTTTCCATTGACTGCATTATTTTAAGTAACGGTATTATTTTAAGGACTTATTTAAAATGTTAAGGGCGTAGTAAGTAAACGATTACTTACTTTTGGCTCTCCTGCAGTAACGTATGAGTCTTCTTCGTGACAGGATTCTCTCGGCTTGCCTTTACCCATCCGCTGACGTCATATAACACAGGATTGGTGCCCTGAAATAAATCATTTATATTTATACGTAAAATTGATTACTTAACATTATAAATAAGTACATATTAAGAAGTGGTTATTCAATTCCCAGCCAAAACCAATAATGTTGAAGTGGAAAAGAAAGTCAAAGAGAGAAAGTGTGGGGGGGGGGGGGGTTTCCATACTACCTCCTGACTAGTTGATGCTCGCGGCTTCGTTCGCGTGGATTCAGTTTTGAAAAATCCCGCAGGAACTTTTTTATTCTCCGCGATAAAAAATAGCCTATGTCACTTTCCCGGTCCTCAACCATGGGTGACGTAATTTTTTGCATCCAGGGTATCCGTTGCTTTTTTGCGGTGTGATTGAAGGACAAACCAACAAACAAACACACTATCGCCTTTATATATTAAAATAAGAATAAGGATTAATCAAACTCTGATCATAGCTCTAACGTCCGCTGGACCATATCTCCAAGCGTAAGCGTCAACTCACACGCAATTCCAATCATTGTAACTCATTACAACTCGTGACTTTACCTGTAAATGTTGTAGAATGAACTGTCTATTATGCGGTGCCTTCTTTATGAGATAGTGTGTCTGATGCGGAGCGCCGTAGTGAGTCATCACACGTTCCAGGAACGTGTCGTCTGATGATCCGGGGTACATTGACTCTTCATCTAGTAACCTTGAAGCAAAAAGGACATATATAAATCGGAGGAGGAAGAAGGAAGCCTGAATCTAATTTGACATTATTCTGTAAAACCTCATTGATTGATTACTTTTTAATATTGCGTAAAACCTCGTTCGATTATTAAAAGAAAATATGTTGCGTCCAATCAGAGTCTAGGGCATGCCTCGAGCGAGGTCGGGATGCCATCTTGGCATTCACTAGGAAGACGTGTGACTTAGCAAAGCTATGCTTATCAGTTATGATGAGAAGAGAGTTGATCAAGGTGATCATTATGGGAGAACAGAATGTGAAGTAAGATGCGTGTCGCGAATTCGCTGCTCAGATTGGATTGTAATTAGAAAGTGATTAATCAACAAAAGAATGTTAAAATTATTTTGCTGTAATCCGCCAACAGAAAAAATCTGTATGGTCAAACATGTAATCATTTGGTGACTCTGAATATTGTGGAACTATGATTAAATTGTAAAGAACAAGGAATACTTCGTTTTATGCTTGCATTCAACCCTGATGACGCCCACTAGCTACAGCGACCACTGATGATGTCGATGAGAACGGCCATTCTCCGACATATACATAACTATTCTTTATCAACTTATAGACGTCCACTGCTGGACATACGTCTCTTGCATGGACCTCCACAGGCCTAGGTCTTGCGCCGCCTGAATCCAGAGGATCCCTGCGACTCGTTTGATGTCGTCGGTGCACCTCGTGGGCTATCATGATTGCGTATCGCCACTAAACCACATATTATTATTTTCTTGTCAACGGTAAGGTATGATATACGTCATTTTTTTTAATCTCAAATATTTATAGAGGGTTTGATGACGTCATTTTATAACTTGAAATGAAAGGGTAGTTCATATTTTACCATAGCAACCCTCGTCGATCACAATCCCGCAAGTCCGCTTGTGAGCTGCGTACGATGGTGTTCTGAGGCGCCTTGTCTAGCAGGTCTACCATTGGACCAGGATTTACTGTTTCCGATAGCCAATCTGTAACAATATGAATTAGTTTCAGGATGTTGCCAAATAATCAAACTAGTATAATAAGCTATAGATAGACACACACAAGTGCATGAAAAAAACACTTGTCTATAGTCTGATTTTTAATTGCGTGGAATTCTGACGTATCTTAATGTTACCAGAGATTAAAAAAATCCCACAAAAAAGATAAGTTTAAAATTATAAAAATAAAAATAATAAAAATCAATTGCCGCACACAGATATATGACAAATGCCTGACAGATAGTTTGGGGTAAAATCGAACTAAAGGTGGTAATACTGTTTTTCATACAAATAATTCGCTCTATTTATAAAATGACAACTGTCAGAATTCCACCGAATTAAAAATCAGACTATAGTAGGGGAGGCCCTTAAATTTATAATTTATTTTTATTACTTGATGTTATAGCGGCAATAGAAATACACATTATCTGAAAATCTTAACTCTCTAACTATTACGGATTATGAGATAGTCCGCTGACAGACGGTCAGACGGACTGACGTATAGCGGAGGCTTAGTGATAGGGGCCCGTTGGTTACCCTTCGGGTACGAAACCCTAGAAATAGCGATTTTTATGGCTTTCCACATATACTGCCTTCAGCCTTACCTTCTTCAGTTCCGTCATCAAGAGTGATGCCCTCTTGCGCGTATCGCTCGCGCGGCGCCACTAACATTGCTTCGTGAAACACGCCTTGCAAACGTTCCTGCCAATAACAACAGCTGATATCAAAAATAACCAACAATGCCTCAAAAGCCCAGCGTTTAAAGGTGCGGACTGAAAACTAAAAGATTCGATCCCTACCCGTTTTTTTTTTATTAACGTCCATATTTTTTTTTTGTCTTCAACATCCAAACATAAAGGAGAAACTGTTACAAGGTTCAAATTCAAATTCAAAATCCATTTATTTCATGTAGGCCAACTTGTGGCTCTTATGACACGTCATAAATCTACCACCGGTTCGGAACGCAGATTCTGCTGAGAAGAGCCGGTAAGAAACTCAGCAGTTGTTCTTTTCAAAAAAAAAAATTACAATTGGTAACAAAACTATGCTATGTATACACAATTACACATACAGTGCTTCTACAATGAAGCTTCAAAAATGCATACGTAGGTTCTTGTGAAAGCCTCCACATAAACCACGCAGGGTTTTTGCGCAGAGACATGTAAGGGATGTCCCCCTTACGTTTGGACCTAAGATTGGTTAAGACTAACCTGCAAGTAATTTGACAATAGCTTCGACAGCGGGGCGCCGCTCTGTTGTCCGGCGCACATGGGATTGTCCGCACCGGGGGTGTCCAATAGCAAAATGGACGCCGACGTTCGCGCTGACGTTGATAGGCTTCTGCAATTTTTTTATTTTTTACTATCAACTAGACGATGATAAGCAAGCTGAAATTCCAGGGACTCATATCTGTCGTAGAACGATTGGTATTTTGGAGTGGAGACCTTGTACTATAGTCTGATTTTTAATTCGGTGGAATTCTGACAGTTGTCATTTTATAAATAGAGCGAGATATTTGTATGAAAAACAGTATTACCACCTGTAGTTCGATTTTACCCCAAACTATCTGTCAGGCATCTGTCATATATCTATGTGCGGCAATTGACTTTTATTTTTATAAGTTTAAACTTATTATCTTTTTTGTGGGAATTTTTTAATCTCTGGTAATATTAAGATACGTCAGAATTCCACGCAATTAAAAATCAGACTTTAATTGGGTATTTGACAATTTTTTCTTAATTACTTAAAATAAATTTAATATAAAAAAACAATGTAATTTTTCTTTTTTTAATACTTTAACTAGTCTCGAAAATAAAGAGCTTTTAAGAGTCCTGTTAGAAAAAGAGAGCGCTATTGCAACATGACATCACCATTCAACAGCTCCATAGACTCTCCATACAAAATTTTATTTTAGAAAGAAATGGATACAGTTGCATTAAAACAGCTAATAACTAATTTGTTTTTGACCGATTTATTTTCTTTTTTTACAAGTGTTATTATTTGAATATCCAATATACCCAATTAGCATAGAGTGGGACGACATTCAGTCCACTGAACCTAGACATCGTGTGGCGAAGAACCGTGCGGTGTTGGCTTCTAAATAAATCTATGTCCAGCGGTGGACAAATGCTGATGGATGTATACAAACGTCACCTGTTGACTAGAGCAGCGACGATGTTGAAAGTTTCATTGTACAGCCCAGTCACGAAGGCATCGAGTGCTTCTGACCCTGGCGCTTCTTTCTCGTTTGAAGGCGACGGAGTTCTGTTGAAGCACAATAATTCGTTACTGAAGGTGCTGACAGGTTTGATTGTCAGTACCTGAACCATTGTCATATGGTGCATGTGCTGACTAATCCAGCCTGTCATAGATATGGTTTTAGGATTAGATAGTTTTTAAGATGACTAACAGTAGTTTTAGTGTGTGTTTTCCTTACTATCAGCATTCCGAACCAGTGGTAGATTCATCGTCGATTCAAAAGCACTTAAATAAGTTTATTTGAATCAAAAATATTTCTATTTCTAACAAATATGATCTTGTGGTCAAATTAAATGATTTTTTTTTAAATTTAAAGCAGCACTTGATGACTTACATGTAATCTTTTAAGATATGAGGGCTAGAGCAAAATTCAATAAGAAAAGATCGTTTCTAAGCTTGACTGTAGTTGATTTTGGGGATGCAATGGTTTTTTAGATTTCAAAGAAGCGTATAGTCTGTAGAATGACCGACGTGTTTGTAGATCTTATTTGAGCAGTTTCCCAAATATAAGAGAAATTTTTAATGCGCCACATTTCAGCCGTGATAGCCATATAGCAGTACAGATAAAGATAAAAGATAAAGATAGTTTTATTTGCTCGAACATGAGTACAAAATAGATATGCAAGTTCCAATTTATTCGGGGAGAGATATAGCTATGATGCATAGTGAAGTGTCTGCGATGGAATAGGCAGTATTTATTTTTGTCATTTTAATGCCATTTTGTTGTTCTTAGATTCAGCTGCAAAGGTGGGGATGCCTCACTTACATTACCCCTACAATACATTACCTCGGCGCAGTGTTGGGTTGCGGCGAGGGCGGGGTCGGGGGCGTGAATATAGCGCGCGCTATTTCCTCCGCACCCACGCCGAGCAAGCGCGCCGCGCGGCTCGCACTCCCGCCGTTCGCGAACTGGTACTTCAAACCTGACCCTGTGTTTGCTGTAAGGTAACACGTAAATATGTCTGAGTAAATATACTAACAACTCAGGCAGTCAAAAAGCAGTTAGTTGCCGAAGTCGGTAATTGCACCTCCATATGGTAAAGAGAAGATTTAACTTTAACAGTAAGACAGTTTACTTACATGAGTTACTTTATTCCATTTATTCCACCTTTCCACATTAATGTGTGCATAGTTTATTTTTAATTAAAATAAAATCAAATTTATTTTTATGTAAATTTATCAAACTGTCTGATTCATTGATGACTCTCTCACAATATTGCTACAATCTATTTTTCAATTTACCCATGTTTACTGACGTATTGAACAGCCTCTAACCTTACTGTAGAACCGAAGGATATGGAACTATTATTTAAATCTAGTCACATTATTCTGGTCATTACTTATGTAAGTAAAAATATCATACCTCTCACAACTCCAGCCCATCCCAAATGGCATATAGCAGCTAAAATCTTCCAAATAGCCATTTGTTCTTGTTCAGTTACAGCCAGGTGATGTAGGGCATCTTTGAGAGCGGAAATCTCCGCCGGCGCGTCCGTCTTGTCGGTAGAACCTACGTAGAGATTTGGCGAGTTTACTGGCGCCTGATCCAGAAGCAGCTCGCGACGAAGACGGCCGTCACATCCGTGGGACAGTCTGTAATAAGAGTATGACAATGTTTATACAGCCATGTGACAGTCTGTAATAGGAGTATGACAATGTTTATACAGCCGTGTGACAGTTTGTAATAGGAGTATGACAATGCTTATACATCCGTGTGACAGTCTGTAATAGGTGTATGACAATGCTTATACATCCGTGTGACAGTCTGTAATAGGAGTATGACAATTCTTATACATCCGTGTGACAGTCTGTAATAGGAGTATGACAATGCTTATACGTCCGTGTGACAGTCTGTAATAGGAGTATGACAATGCTTATACATCCGTGTGACAGTCTGTAATAGGAGTATGACAATGCTTATACGTCCGTGGGACAGTCTGTAATAGGAGTATGACAATGCTTATACGTCCGTGGGACAGTCTGTAATAGGAGTATGACAATGCTTATACGTCCGTGGGACAGTCTGTAATAGGAGTATGGCAATGCTTATACATCCGTGGGACAGTCTGTAATAGGAGTATGACAATGCTTATACATCCGTGGGCAGTCTGTAATAGGAGTATGACAATGCTTATACATCCGTGGGACAGTCTGTAATAGGAGTATGACAATGTTTATACAGCCATGTGACAGTCTGTAATAGGAGTATGACAATGCTTATAAATCCGTGTGATAGTCTATAATAGGAGTATGACAATGTTTATACAGCCATGTGACAGTCTGTAATAGGAGTATGACAATGCTTATACAACCATGTGACAGTCTGTAATAGGAGTATGACAATGCTTATACATCCATGTGACAGTCTGTAATAGGAGTATGACCATGCTTATACATCCATGTGACAGTCTGTAATAGGAGTATGACAATGCTTATACATCCATGTGACAGTCTGTAATAGGAGTATGACAATGCTTATACATCCATGTGACAGTCTGTAATAGGAGTATGACAATGCTTATACATCCGTGGGACAATCTGTAATAGGAATGCGTGCTCTTTTCATTGATACGAGTACAATATGAAGCTTATCTATCTTGTGGACAAGTGAAACAAAGCAGATTGCTTCCAAGCAACTTTGTCATTCAGGAAGTCATTAACTGTGTAATAACCTCTACTTATTAAATGTGTATCAATTCTTTCGGAATCATCAAATTATAAAATTGTATACTCGACCCCACAAAGGACTTCTGCACTTTCTGTAAACGAGAGGATGATGTTACTAGTTTATAACGGTATCATGTTGTCATCATGAGTGTCACCTCTTTGTTTATATGTATTTTGTTTTGCAGACTACGTTTATAAAACAGATGTCTAACACAAAAGACATAGTTAGAAGTATTGTTTTCATACTTACGTATTAAGAGCTCGAAGGGCAGTCTGATCTGGCTTCAGATCTGGCAACAAGATTTGCACTGATGCGGATACTAGAGCACCGCCTCCATCAAAGTCGAGCGACGTTAGGGACACGAATCGCGAGGCGTGTGGATTTGAACCAGTCCTGAAATACAAGAGGGTGTTCCCACTTAATTACAACATAGGGTTATTCAAAGGGCGGACCAATTGATTTCTGAAAAGCCGGCAACGCTCTCCTCTCTGGTACTAAAAGTGTTCATGGGCGGCGGTAATCACTTAACATCAGGTGACACGCCTGTTCGTTTGCAATCAGAAAAAAATTTGTATGCTAAAACGTGCCGCTAACGTTTCGTTTTTCCTTATGCATGAATAAACATGATGGAATTCCGCAAAGTACCGCCGCGTTCTATATTTCTGAAAGAGTTTTGCAATCAAGTTTACCCTTAGAATTATTGAGAAAACTAGTGAGTTTAGTGCTGCAAGGTTGGTTCAAAGGTTATTAAATACACTATGAAATAAACTTATTTATTAGCTACTTGATAAGAACCCTCCTATAAGCGAAAAACGTTAAGTATTTCATAAATAACAGATTACAATGATGTTGAAACTAAAATGTTTGAATAGTATCAGTTTTTTCTGCAATTGTTTGTTTTTTGTTATTGAAGTTTACTTCAATATGCGCAATTTAGTCTGTTAGTTGGTTAATAATTATTAAGATTATGTACATGGGTTTTCCACTTATGATCTTTGTAAATGGTTTATGTGTTTAAATAAAGAATTTAAATAAATAAAGTAATAAATAAACTTATTTACTCATACGTCGTCAAATTCGATTCGGAATTATAGATTATACAAAACGTTTATGGGTATTTTTAAGTGTCATAATTCACATGATGATGTATGATTTATATAAATAATACGACACGTGAACTATGACACTTATAAATTCCCATAACGTGTTGCGTGTAATTAAAATTCAATTAGAATTATCTTGGACTTTGACTTCTTACAGTTGATGTTCGCGACTTCGTTCGCGTGGATTAAGGTTTTTAATTCCCGCGGGAACTCTCTTATTTTCCGAGATAAAAAAGTAGCCTATATGTTATTCGAGACTATCATAATCTATCTCTGTGCCCTTTCGCATTTGTAATTTTAAAATTAAATTAGAATTATCTTAGACTTAGACTTATTAGATAACTCTAATGGACGAATTCAGATTCGTACTCGTATTTTGAGTTTCCGATACGTAAGTGAAGTCAGATTCGAAAGCACTTTGGAAAAGTTTATTTGAATAAAAAATGTTCTATTCTATTTTATTCTAAACTACCTAATGCCCGTGGGCCGTGACATCGTTCGCGTGGATTGCGGTTGTTTAATTCCCGCGGGAACTTTCTTATTTTCCGGGATAAAAAGCCTTACGGCGTGATTGAGTAATAAACATCCATCCATCCAAACTTTTCGCATTTATAATATTAGTAGGAAGCACTCACCGACTAGAGCCGAAAGCATGTAGTACATCTAATGCTGCGTCCAGACGTTCTGGCGTCAGTTTAGACCCTTGTGCCGGATAAGCACTCGCTAGGTACCACACGCAGTGTCGCATGGCTGATGTTTTACCGGAGCCAGATCTGAAAATCATAATAATTGTGTGTCTGACATTTACTTTTATTATAATTTATTAGAACTTGCCATTTGCCAGCTGCTTCGGTCGCCTGTTTTCTCCCTAGTCAACCTTACCTATTATTTTATTTTTATAACTAGCTACTGTCCGTTGTTTTCTTCTTCTTCGTCTTCTTCGAAGTTTTTTAAAAATTTTGCGGGAACCCTTTGTTTTTTTTTTTTTCGAATAAAAAGAAGCATATGTCACTCTCCAGGTCCTCAACTAACCTCATCCATAAAATCCACGTCGATCAGTTTCAATCTTACTGCGTGATTAAAGGACAAACCAAAGACAAAATATAGTGATCACAAATCCAAATTTTCTCGTTCAACCGGACTATCCATTTGTGAAAAACGGATGGAAATCCCTATAGTAGTTTGTGAGATTAGACAGAGAAAAACTCAGCGGAAAGATTTTGTTCTACATTGTTATGTATTTAATGTTTTTATTAGTGCTTTTATCGGGCAAAACCAATTAGAAACCTTGAACTTCTCAAACAACACTATTAATATTAACAAGTTCGCATATCGAAACTTGTATCTTAACATAAAATATCGATAATCTAGTTACAAATTTAAATCGACCAACCTTTCTCTATAATATGTCCAATCATTGCCACTTTAGGGTCCCTAGGTGATTATTTTCGGTATCAATCAAGCAAAAACGCATTTGATTTTGAATCTTAGCAAAATTAACATAAGAGTGAATAAATTAAAATTAACGTTCTTATAGTGTTTACATTATAATGGCCGACTCACGAGTTTTGTCATTTATGAGATAAAATATGCATAAGTTGTGATTGAACGTTTCCTGCAATTTATTGGACCGCTGTTTGATCGGCTATCGTGAATGGAGCACGGACATTATGAATGTAAAACAAGCCTGTTCAAGATCTACTAGTAGTTTGTTTACATTTTTTGTCTTTACATTTTGCTCGCATATCCGTGTAAATTAACTTTTGTAATTAATACCGTTGGGCCAAATTCATAGCAGTATTTTATGGCATCCATAGTAATTTTTGCACATGATGATTCCGAGAAATTAATATGCTCCCTGTCTCAAAATATATGCAAAAGAAACCACTCAAATTTTTTGATAAAACGGTTGTTACAGGAATCTTTGTGAACGAGAAAATTCGTTCCTCTTCTATGTCTGAGCGACTTCCATACAAAAAAAGTCAAAGAAGTTCTATTACATTACATATATCAGTATGGTTGTCAGTAACAGGCGTAAAATAAGGCAAATTATTATCAACTAAACATGCACTACTTACACACACACTCATATACAAACTTTCGCCTTTAGGTTTACCTACTATTATTGTGAATAATAGGATGAGCTTTTGAATCACATGTGTAGACAAGTCAACGGTGTGTTCTGACTGGGGCTTAGCATTACCTTCCAAGGAACACTATAGCTCGATCTCGCCTTGAAGCCAGCATGCAGCGGTGGGCCGACTGCGCAGCGGCGAACACGTGTGGAGGCATGTCGTCCACGCGGCATCCTCGAAACATAGCCGCCACCTGAAGTTTTATAAAGTTCAAAAGTTCGCAAGGATTCATCTTAACTCATAGCTGTCTAGTTAGGCTAGCCTTCTCTAACAATGAGAAGGGTTTAGGATAATCCATTGCTCGGACCAAGTGGCATACTTCACACACCTCTGAATTCTTGAGAACTCTTAGGCATGCAGGTTTACTGACGATCCTTCACCGTTAGAGCAATGTCAGTGTTAATCATCTATGCTTTTCATAATTTTGACGTGTATCGTTAGTGTTTCGGAAAGATTATTCAATTTCCAACCATTTTGCATACTTAACTCAAAACACCTGATTTTGGAAATTTTCCACTAATGAATTTAATTGACGATATGTAAAGGTATGAAGATGAGCACCAAGTTTGAACTACTTCATCGTTACTGTCAACTAATTTAACTGAATTCTTATACATTGTAGTAGTACGTTTTATTTAAAAATAAAAACATTGAATAATTTTATTAGGCTACAAATTCGTGTCGGTTGTGATAAAAATCCCAATCTGCACATTGCTGCCCCTTTAGGGATAAAACTCTGAACTTGATAACACTGGGGAGTGGAAACCCCGCTTAATACGTTGATAGGTACAAATTAGTTTCCGGTAATGACAACATACCTTTTCCGTGTAAACAGGGGCGGTACGCCTCGGTGGGCCGAGCACGAGCAAAGCATGTCCGGCTCGAGCATGAGGCAAGGCTGCAGCGAAACGTGACCTCAGGACATGCAAGGCGCCACACTCGTTCAAACAGCGCAGGGATGCGATGTCCTCACAGCGTTCCAGTTGAGGCGGGTTAGCCTGAGAATGGAATTGCACAAGGGTTATTAACACTACGAATCTCTTCCTAGATCTATGTTTCCTAACACGTACAATTTGGGTATCTTTAAAACAAGCGTGAATAATTGGAATTTTCTAAGGAAACGCGTTACACCTTAGATCAGTGGTCTAGCTAGTGCATATAATGTAAGAAAAAAGAATAGGAGACGGTATATGCGTTTGGCCTCAGAGGTTGTGTATTAGTTTGTTTGTGTCTACTTTAGGACAGGTTCTTTAATAAGATGTTTTACGGCTTAAAACGTAAGGTGGCCCTTTTACCGCATATTAAGTACCATGTTTCTGAAAAACTACTATGACAAGTTTGAGGCGTTTTATTCATTACATAGCTATCACCCATGTTTTAAGATAAGATCTTCTGGTTAAGGCAACCATGAGCTTCTGCAGTTCATGAAGGTAACCACATGTTACCACAAGCTAATCTTAGCTTCTCCAAATCATCTTCATCAACGCCAGTCTTTAGCACTCTCACTTTAGCCCTGCCCGCGTCCGGGTCGCCTTCTTTCACGACGGCTGTGAAACTACCCCGACGAACTGACCACACGTGACCACAAGCTAATATCTCACCTTCTCCAAGTCATCTTCATCAACGGTGATAACCTCCCCAGTCTGTAGCACTCTCACTTTGGCCCTGCCCGCGACCGGGTCGCCTTCTTTCACGACGGCTGTGAAACTACCCCGACGAACTGACCACACGTGACCACAAGCTAATATCTCACCTTCTCCAAGTCATCTTCATCAACGGTGATAACCTCCCCAGTCTGTAGCACTCTCACTTTGGCCCTGCCAGCGTCCGCGTCACCTTCCCTCACGACGGCGGTGAAGCCACCCCGATGAGCTAGCCACATGTGACCGGCTTGAAGCCATTCTTTCTCACAAGCTAACTGTTCCTCGGATTTTGCCTGTGGACAATAATTTTAATCAATATTTGTTAAATCAACAACCAATACATTTTTGTTTAGGCATTAAGAAAATTTATGTTAATCAAAATTCGGACATTTTTATAGAAGAATCTTTAAAGATATCTTTCAATCATTTTAGTTTTGTTTCAGTTACATTTAAGACTTTACCACGACAACATATAAAATTGAACGATAAAATATCAAAGTTATATGGTAACTTGGAAAGACGTAAATGGATGCAGGAATCAAGCAAAAAGTGTTATTCGCTAGAGTTAAATTAAAAATAGGCGTAAGAGAGGACATAAACTGAAAGAATGGAGTTGTGGAGCACATAATAAAGGTAATTTCAACTGAAGTTAGTAGAGTTCGTTTGTAAAATCTATTTATATAAAAGAGAGTTTACCACTCATTGACTAATCAAGAAATCTCAAGAACTATAAAGCCTACAAACTTGAAATTTGGAAAATAGGTTCTTTCGGCGTAGACGTCAGCTAAGAAACTATTTTGAGAAACAAACATCCTTAAGGTTGTCAAATGGGAATTAGAAGGTTATCATAAAAAATGAAAATTAGCATTAAAGTTATTAGTTTTAAATCATAAAAATCTGGTTAATCGCAAATGAGGAAAGATCGCAAATCTTTCCTCAGATTTTATCAGATTTTTATGATTTTAACGTTTTATTTTTAGACCATAAAAAACTAAATCTGAGAGCTATAAAATCAAGCATATATCTATAAATTATTGCGATTTCGTTTGGCATATTGTGGTTGTTTATGTATAGTGGATACAAAATATTATAACTTCGCGCCAATTAATTTGAAGCTATTGTTCAATCCGCAGGCTGATTACGTATCGTGCAAACGATTCGCGATAGCAAAAATCGCACAATATTTGCTGTTTAATCGCAAATTCGTATTATGTATAGACGATTGCGAAGCCACAGCAAACAAGCGACAGTGCTGCCTCTGTAGAGCAATCGGTGAACTAAATCTGCATCTTCGGCGTATGAGCTTACGAAGTTTTCGTATTACGTATGACATTTGACAGCGACGCGATAGCAATTAACTAGCAAATTAAACTGTCAGGTTGCGATTAACTTTTAGGTGATTTCTTACTGATTGCTACCGATAGTTTTGTATTGTTTTATAATTTATTGTTAAATAGTCCGCGTATTTTATACAAAAAGTGAAGTTAAGTGTAATTATTTAAGTTGTAATTAGTGTAAAGTGTAGCTAGGTTACTTTTTGGTGCCAAAACATTAAGATTTATTAGATAAGTACATTTGGATTCGAGATGGCTCGTGCGTTTCTATTGCTTGAAGCACTAGAAGGTGAGAGCGTCGAGAGCCAAAGGCAGCATAGCCGCAATACAGCAAGACTGAGACGTAGCCTTCGAGACCAAGCCAAGGCTTTGGCACTTTCCGACACAGACTTTAAAGCAAACTATAGGCTTACTAAAGAGTTGTTTAAAGATTTGTGCTCAGAAGTAAAGCCATTCATGGCTCGGTCTAGGAGGAGAACAAAAATCTCTGTAGAATGTAAAGTAAGTAAATTATTATTAATACTATCATTAGGTGTTTAGTTTTGTCCTTTATTGACACTTTAAATGTTTTATTTAGTAGTGTATTAATAATAATTAGTGTGATTGGCCTGTATTCTTACTAATTATATAAACAAATATTAATAATAATTAATAATGTTGCAGGTGCTCACAGCGCTCTCATTCTATGCCACAGGCTCTTATCAGAAGCCTGTTGGCATGAGCTTCTTACATGGCCTCAGTCAAGCTAGTGTCTCTAATGCAGTAAAAGAAGTGACTAGGGCATTGAATAGTCACAGTATACTTACAAAGTATATTCATTTCCCTCATTCTCAGCAAGAAAGACAGTCAATAATTAATGGGTAAGAACTAGATGGAAAGAACAAAATAATTGTAATTATTAGTTAACTTTTGACAACTGATTCATTTTATTTTAGCTTTTCAAACAAATTTGGTTTTCCTGGCTGCTTGGGTTGTATAGATGGTACCCATGTAGCCCTGGTTAAACCAACAGAGCATGAGGAGAGATTTTTTAATAGGAAACATTACCATTCAAGAAATGTTCAAATAGTAAGTGATAAATACATATAATTAATTTAATTTCTATTACAGTAATTTAAATCCCTTACAGTATATAATCTATCTACATAAATGTATTTTTTCCAGATATGTGATAGTGATTTAAATATTTTAAATATTGATGCATCATTTGGCGGAGCTACTCATGATGCATACATTTGGAGAAATGGGCAAATACAAAGTCATCTCCAAGAGCTTCATAGTAGTGGAGAAAATGTCTGGTTGCTTGGTATGTATTATACTAATACTATGAAAATAATAAAAAAAGGAATAAATTTATTAAGTGTCAGTAATTTACAGGTGACTCTGGATATCCACTGAGGCCGTGGCTTTTAACTCCAATTGTGAATGCAGAACCTGGTAGTCCAGATGAGCATTACACAAATGTTCACTGTCGTACCAGAAATACAGTGGAGCGTTGCATTGGAGTTCTAAAAGCACGTTGGAGATGTCTATTGGCACACAGGGTATTGCATTATGACCACCACATGGTGGCTATGATCATTAATGCCTGTGCTGTTTTGCATAACATTTGCAATAGACATCGACTACCAATACCACATTTGCCACAAGCTGACACTGAACAGGATTTGAATCAACAAGTTCCACGAACACCTCTGGCTGTGGGTTCTGATACAGAACAACAGCTCTTGGCCAGTGGACGACAACAAAGAAACAGAATTGTGCAACGATTGTGGTCAGCTCCAAGATAATATTGATATGTAGTAATAAAAAAATTGTATAATATTTTAAAGATAATATTTAATAATTTAATATACTTACGTTGTACTTTCTGTATTGTGTAACTAAAATGTGCTTTTTATTAGGTAATTATGTAAGATTTTTATTTAGTTATAGTATTATATTTGCTTTTTTGTTTGAATATTAAATAGTAATAAAAAATGTAAAACACTTTGAAGATAACATTTACTAATAACTTGTATAAGTTATGGTGTACGTATTGTGTAAATAAAATAATCAGATAACTAAAAGTAAGGTATATTATATAAATGTAAGATTGTCTATTTAGTCTCTTAAATGTGTATTATGTTAATTTTTCTTTTTGTTTGTTAATTGAATAAGAAAATATTTTGTAAGAAGTTTTGAAGATAAAAGGAAGATAACAATTTTATTAATCACTTGAAAAAATTATGTTTTACTGTATAAGTAAAACATTTTTCATCAGGCATATTCC
Source organism: Hipparchia semele (assembly GCA_933228805.2). Lineage (NCBI taxonomy): Eukaryota > Metazoa > Arthropoda > Insecta > Lepidoptera > Nymphalidae > Hipparchia > Hipparchia semele. Next base: position 3,980,768 of record OW121719.1, read on the forward strand.
TATAAAGATATTTATTACACACTAGCTGATACCCGCGACTTCGTTCGCGTGGATAGAGGTTTTTCTGTTCCCGCTGAAACTTATTTCCCAGGATAAAAAGTAGCCTATGTTCTATTCCAGACCACAATCTATCTCTGTGCCAAATTTCAACCAAAATGGGTTCAATTGTTGCAATGTGATAGAGTAACAAACATACAAACTTTCGCATTTATAATATAATAGGATAATAGGAATTAATAGGATGTAAGATATATTATAATAATAATTAGTTGTCTTTTTGCCTCTTAATTGAGTAGCAATAAAAAGTTAGCAATATTTCAAATTGCTAAATAGATTGTTTAAGCAAGTGTTTCCATGTGACAGGTATTTAAAAACCAAATTTTGAAAAATAATTTACTAAGTATATACTTTTTATTTATTTTATTTGATTTACCAATAGTTTAAACATTTATATACAGCACTAAGAACTAAATTAAATAAAACAGTACATAAATCTAAATGCTAAACTTAATTGTAGTACCTAGGTTACTCCCTAGGTTATTCAGAGTTTCGAGAGGATATGCCAGCTTGCTGTCGTGTCAACTCCATCAATGCATGCACATCTTGGTTCTGCACACGAATAAGGTCCACAAGTGTTCGCATTATGTCTGCTTGCACCTTGGCTACCTCAGCTTGTGTGCGAGAAGACTCTGCCATGATAAGAGCAGCCTCAGCAAGCTTGGCCTCCGACTCTACCCTACGGCTCTCTAAGTCTTTGACCCATTCGGGGTCAATTCTTGATTGAACTGAAATATAACAAAGTTTAATTATATTCATTACAGTAAAATAATAATGTTTATATAAAGCTCCAAAAGTTGACAGTGATCTTACCAGTAGTATTGGATATATGAGGTCGTTTACGTTTTTGTGGACGATCGATCTGTGGTCGAGCCACAGGACTCTCTAATCCTGTAAAATAATATGATTTTAGTTAAAAGCTTTATGTATTTAAATAAGGAAACTATTTTTTTTTTGTAAATACATATAAGTAGGTACCAGTCAGTGGTATCTCAAGTGGCTCAGGTAAACTCGTTTCTGAGACCTTTTTTCTTGATGGGGAACCACTCTTTGGAATTTCTGAAGTGTCTGTGAATAACCAAAGTATATTGTTAGAGCAAATAAAATTTAATTTTTTTTTAATATTGAGTACATTGAGAGTATTATTAACCTGAATATTCTATGAAAAATTTAAAAAGTTAGGTACTAACAAACAGACATTATTTTTCATCTGAGGTTTAAGAGTTATTATGATAATTATCTTAACACTTACATAGTCTGCAGGTTTGTCCTCTTGTGGAGGGTGAGACCACAGTAACAGGAGCATTCTCAGCTACATTGCCTAAAATGAAAGTTGTGTTAAATGCATAGTAAAATCTGTTAAGTATCTAATCATTTAAAATCATGACATAAGTACAAATCCGTCCACTATTCATTCAACTTATTGCATTAGTTTTAATTATTTTGACTATAAAATTTGCATATCTATAACACTGAAAATTTTATGAAATTTATTGTATTTTTCATGTAGTCTTAAAATATTTGAAATAAATTATTATTAATATGAACATATTTGTTAATTTATTTTTAAATAAGTATATCATTTACATTACACATATAGAATAGCTTACCAGTTATAAATATTTCCTGGGAGATGGTCCCTTGTCCTGGAAACTCAATTGTACTCATCTAAAAAAAAAAAACTATTTAGGAGGTAATATTCATAAATAATGAAAAACATAAAAAAAGCTATTTAAAAAAATCTTACGAATGGAATTTTGTGCTCACTGTCACCAAATACAGCCTGCTCCCCTATGATAGCCAAGATTTTTTTGTCTATCTCTGACAGGTCCTCTTGGCTACTTGGACCCCCTCCAGTACCGAAAGCATCCCTTCGCCGCTTTGCTAGTCTTGATTTAGTTTTATGTTTAATGTCGGCCCAGTACTATAACAAGAAAGTAGGTACATACTTAACTAAAAATTAAAATGACTCACACTATCTCATTAAATGTGATTGACATGCAAGTTTTCAATTTATCTACTGACCATAAAGAAACAAAAGTTAAAGATACATTTTTTACACATTATTAGAGCTTACCTTCTTCCATCGTTCACCAGATTTCGATGACCCAGAACCATAGGAGTTGAGCTTTGTGGCAAGACTGTCCCATTGCTTTTCAACAGTTTCTTTAGACCTTGCTCCAAGCCCAACTCCTTTAGCTAAAGCGGGATGCTCGGCAAGGAAGTCTAAGAGTTCTTCTAGTTGATCGTTTGACACTCTATTAGCCATTTAGGAAGTAAATAAAACTTTATTCTTTAAGTAAGGGAAACACGAGAGAATCGTTTCACGCTTAGGATAAGAATGAGTACTAAAGCTGAGAGTTTGTCTCGAAAGTTGAACAAAACGTTAAAATGATTTGCAGGGCCACTCAAAACCTTTTTTTTTTGGGGTTGAATTGGTAATTTTTCAACAAAATAAAAAGTAAAACCACTCTAGGTGCATGTAAACGAGAGTATCTTAGGGTCACATTTTTAATTTTTTGTAGGACGCCCACAAGATTTAAGTAGGAACACATTTTAAATGAAATTCCTGTAGTTCCACTTCACTTTTTGATAAAAACAAACGTACCTATCCTATTAATCTGTGATCTGTTTACAAAATACAAAATAACATTTCTTTAGTTCCAATTATTGCTACGAAATTGTTATTGGCGCTAGTTTCGTCGCAAAAACTGCATAGCGAGCGATCAGCAAGCGATCGCTTAGGTAATACGATATTTTTTGACATCGAGCGATCGATCGCGCGTCTATTGCGCAATGACTGCGCGATTTTCGCTGATCGCTAAATTTTACGTAATAAGCCTGCCGGTTCATCGTGTGGGGCCAAATAATCTTATTATCATTTATATTTTATTTCTATTATGACTTCTATATTCTAACACATTCATGTCTAGGATATTCTTGTTCCAACGGCCTTCATCATTATGCACGTATTTAGTTATGTATATTTTATGAAGGCATGTCGAAAATATTTATACACCCATTAGACAGCATTAGGCCGTTTAATAACACAATCATTGGTTAATACTTCAAGGACGTCTGGTTAGAAAAAGTGCCGTCGAAAAAAATTTAATTCTATACCAGCATAATATGCTTAAACAAATCGGTGATATCCAGTAGGTAGGTACTTATAAGACTTTGGCTTCTTTTTTGGGGTATAAAGTGTTCGATCCCAAGAACGCTTTTCTGACTTTACGTGTTTTTCAAGCAATTCTGAATAATATTACCTAATTACAAAAAACTTTTTCATCAGAAGGAAAGTAAGTAATAAACTTTTCAAGGCATTTACCAATTCCACTACTACACAGTTCAGATAAACGTTCATTAATTTCTAAAGTTTTTTTTTTTTTTGAAAAAATTCTTACGTCGTATGTACCTTCTTGCGACACCAACGCTTCTTAGCCCTCCTATTAGAATCACTTCCGTGTTCATCTAACAGCGGCAAACACTCACTGATTTCATTTTTCACGTCCCTTTGAACAACCGGTAAAGGTAGATTGACGGTTGGCGCTTCATCGCCCGAAATGGTAATTTCAAAAAATATAAGCTTCAACACAATCCTCAAGTACCACATCCTTAACCAGTTAATGAACTCGATAAGTTTTGTTATGACAGACATTGTTAGTATAATAATAACTAATTATTCCTCGTGTTGTTTGTATGTAACTAGTTAGTAAGATCACCCACACGTTCCACGCACGCGCACCAGGAAGTACCTACGTATCGCCTATTGAAAACCTACGCGTATGTATGGAGCAAATCGCATTAAAACCAATTATCCGTTTATAATACGTATAGCACATTCATATTCCTGTCCTAAGTTCCTACCTATAACATAGGGCAATAGATATTCTGAAAGTTGAATTAAGCATAATTGTACAGGAAACCACTATTTTGCTTTAACAGTACAACATTTTTGTCGACTCCTTTCAAAAGGTTATCTATATCAGGTTGCAAAATACAAATGCTTTAACTTAACATTTTTAGGAAAGATACAAAATAAATATAATAAGAGCTGAATAAAATCTCGATTTTATATTTTATTGTTACGAATCCATTAGCCGCAGATATTTAAATTGTAGATACCTGAGAAAAAGCAATAAACTACTGCTTAAATAAATTATTATCGAGCCGGCCGGCGCTTAATATTTAAGAACTGGTAAAATTATACCAGGCATTTGAATACATTAACCCCGCAAGGGTAAATTTAATTAAATATTCACCAGAATATTGGGTCAAACAATATCAATTCAAAAGTTCACATCTTGTGGGGCTTCGTCTGCATTAAATGCTTATAGAGCATTGCACCATCTGAGTTGCGTAATTTCAAATCTAATTATGAAATTAGACTCTTTAAAAAAATTGAAATTGAAGTGTTCGTCTCTGTCTGTAATCTCATAGTTTTTAAATTAATCAAACGTTCGTCTGTAAAATGTTTCAGTTTGTCTGTTTGTCTGGGCGATGCCAATCTTCAGAACGATGGAATCGATTTTGAGGAGACTTTCTTAATTACGACTTTACGAGGATTTATTTAATATTTAAATTATTTGTTTATTAAGGATTTATATAGGCTACCTTTTATATCGGGAATATTAAGGGTGCCTGAGTACCTACTAACTATATTGTACCACGTTTTGAGACAGAGATAAATTGAATTTTTGAAGTCGCGGATATGAGCTATATTTTAAAGCACTTACTTCTTAAAAACAATCTCTTCTTTAAAAGCTTCCTCTTTCATTGATCCAGTTGGTACCCTTTTTTAATCCTATAATCGGTTCTTATTCACCAATTAAGGCCAGCAGATTTACGATAACATTTAACAGTTCAGTTAGTATTTCTGTAACATTATGAGTAGGTACATACATACGTCTGACCTACTAAACGCATATGTTTTCAACGCCACTAACTACCATCATTGTTTTTATACGTATTTAAACTGCTTTACTTAATACCAATGGCGAGTGGATAACGTTTAACCGAGGAGTAAAGATATTTTGTCAGAGTATCAATACAAAAACTGTCAGAACGTCCAATTTATTCCTCGGCTAAATGTTATTCTGCGATGGATATTTTGGATGCGGTGAAATTGGCACTTACAATATAACCATTGCTATAACTTTTTTAATATGACCCATATAACAATTTAAAATTCAAAGTAAGCAGGTAAAGCATATACGTTATACAAGTAGAGTTTCGTAAATAGGACTTATGTGCTTATTTGAATGTGTCACTGTCAAGTTTTTGCTGCTTAACGAGATCATGAATAAGCCCCGCATATATTCCCTAACAGTTTAAATGTAATGTGAACTGTCCAAACGGTTCTACGATCCAAAAAATAATGATCCTTAAATTATGGAAGTACAACATGCAAGTGTCCAAAAATTAAGCAAATCAGATAAATACTTGAAACGATGCAGTACAAAAAAGGGTATAGGGAGATAACAATCGTTTTTTCCTCTTTTTATTGAAAATCGTAATAGTTCAAACGCTGACTGGGTACAATATCAAGTCACTGAACAATTACCGTTTGAAATACTAATGCATTATGTATCAGGAGAAACACTATCTTTAATTAGCAATTTCGCAATTTATTTTCTGTGTGGCATAACTTGTTCTTCTTTCAATAGAGCAATGGTAGTAGGAAGAAACGATTGGTCAATACGAAAACATTAAGTTTATGTATGACAAACTTGCTGCACACAAACTGTGAATTATGATAAAGTAAGATGCAGTGCCCTCAGGAATGTAACGGCTCTTGAACAACCTCGACCTCCAAACTGCTCGAATGTCATCTTCGATCAAAATTAACATAGGCAGCCAATCAAGTCCGACTATGAACTTTTATGGCACATAAACAAACTATCGTTTAACAATGTTTAGACGGTGCCTTTCTTATGCTAATTCAAGTAAGTAACAGTTATTGAAAATGAGGAGTGAAATTATTAAACCCCTAGAAGGTTCTATTATGAATGCTTTGGTAAAATTCATTTCGAAGTCAGGCTATATACCCAAGATATTTGAATTTAGAGTTGTGCGTGACTGCAGTATTCTGTCTAAATATATAAGATTTTCCTTGGATACTTTTTAACCCGAAATAACAAAGGGCTAAGGCAAGAGCTGGTGTATAGTAATCTGTTAAGTTGAATAGCAAAACTCTAGCCTGTCACTAGTCCAACCTTTTCACACATGAAGGAAAATACAATCTCAAGTTTAGACCTATAGTTTGTTAGTCAAGACATTTCTGTTCAACTGAAATATTGGTTCGCTTTGCATAATTCTTATTAGTAAATACTACTAAGAAAATTCAAAGGTTTACCTTACGCACAACATAATATATGGCCAAGAGACACCAATTCTCATTGTCAATATTAACGGAAAGGGACATTAATTTATTCCGTTGTCCAAAGCGTGCCCCAATTTTGCATTTCAACAATAGATACAGAACGTTAGCCGTTGACAAACTTGTAAATTACGACCGGATTTCTGTAGCTGCGCCTATCTGGAATCTGGACACAGCTACAAGCCCTATTTATTCAGGTTACTTCAATGTTTATGTACATTCTACAGTATCAATTAATATTCTCCACTAATCTATTTGAATATAAACAATTAGTGTTTTAACAAAAATATCATCAAACAATTTGCAGGGACGTATAGCGCTCGCTAGGAATGTGTGTCTATTACAAATTACAGTTTACATTTGTTTTATAAATTCCATCAAATAATTTTTGCACAATATTATATAATTATTTATCAACTAGTTGATGCTGTCTTTTTCTGTGAGGACTTAGAATTTTTAAATTCTCTCTTAATTACAATATTGGAATAAATTGATCGTTCTGACAGTTTTTATATTGAAAAATCTTTATTCCTTAGTTAAACGTTACTCGGCGAAGATGAAATTGGCACAGTTCTTCGAACACAACAGCTTTAGTTTTGTCTGACAAGTATCCTTACAAAAATAGATTGATGCCTATTTAATTTAGAGAGTACCTATTTAATATAAACCCCCCCCATCAGGTCACTATGCACTTTGAGTTCTCATAGTCTGTTGACTTTAATGTGAACTTAATGAAGTCATAATTGAACACCCAAGTTGATGTAACAAGCGCCATAACAAGGGATCCAGTTTCCATATTCAGATGGTGGCCGTACTTGGAGATTTCTACATCTTAACGACCTTGTCGCTTTAGTGAAATTTAGTTCCCATAACTACATAAACTTGCTAATACGTTAACCACGCTTCTTTATAGGTGATAATGTAAGTTATATTATACGAGTATTTTTAGAAACTCACGGTGAAACAGAAAATTCATTAAGTTAACTTAAACTGGACATCGACTTTAATTAATTAGGTGTCTTAAATTGACATACGTTTATATATATGGGCATTTATTTTAATCGGTAAATTCAACTTACTAAAAATATAATCCCAAATAAAACGTACTGCGGTGACTTTGCAAAGTGCGTTTGCAATTGCGCATTGTGGTTTCTTTGTGTATCATGGAATTCTGCAAAGTAACGCCTGCTTCTATGCAACATTTCAGGATGTAACATTACAAATTTCGCCTCAGGCCGGGTGATGTTTTGCAAAATAAACGCTCGTTTTAATTTATTAACCTAATGGCTCAATGCTATTAATCATCTGCATTTATGCAATTATCTAACTTTGATTCGACGTCACGTCGGCGCGAGCTGTGATGTTGTAATTACGGGTAGCATTATTGATATTAAACGGTTGATAGAGTCAGCTCGTACGAAAATCTGACCCGTGTCAGAGGTCACAAGTGTCTGTTTACTATTTCTATTTGATTTGATTTAAAGCTGAGATTTCATAACGTTGTGAGGGCCGACTGTACCTAGTGTGCATACAACCTCGTCATGTTAATACAGTCATATTTGCAATTGTGGAGTCAACGTCTCCTGAAGACTCCTGTTGCGTGGTTCCTTCTACTACTTGAAGAGACTACCGCTCTTCCTTTACCTAGTAGAACAAATATCTAATGGACAGAAATACAGTGCAAGCGGCACGTTGTACTAGGCAATTTTTTTTCTAGTTTGGTGGATTATTATGGCAAAAGATTTATTGTTTTTTTTTTTTCTGAAATCAACCGCATCAGTTCCTTGTACATAAAGAACGCAAAACGGAAAATATTTCAAAGACAAACCAGAACCTTTTGCATTGGCTTTCTTACTCTAACGTTCGGTTGTAATGAGGAATTATTCTTATATAATAATAAATAATCTTTATAAAAATAATACGAATAATCCTTAAATATAAAGAAATATTCTTAAATATAATCTTAATAATCTTTTCATAAATAATATGAAAAGAATAATGTTTATGTAGGTATTTATTACTCTATGAAATGGAAAACATGTAATTAGTATCGTAAGAGTATCGTAAATACTTCCATATATATTTACTAGCAGTATTTATATTAGCCTATTGAAAAAAGTTGAAAAGCAGACAAATAAACATTAGCACAGTGATGTGAAAGCGTTTTAAAATCAAATACAATACGTCAATAAACAGTGAACAATTCCGAAACCGGGATTTTCTTTGTATTCAATTTTGTAGATTTAACTCGAATTACTTAACGATTAGGTAATAAAAAAACTGTTAGATAGGTGCTTAATTAAGCTATCATATTACTTAATCAAACGTTACATCTACTAGAGACTCATCAAGTGATCAGCCTTGACTGTCAGTTTTAATAGGCCTACCATTCAAATCAGACGATTGCGGTTGTGAACGGTGCTTCTGGTGCGAGAGCGATGAGCCCGTCGAATGTTCTTCTGCAGACTGCCACCCAACCGTCAATCCTCCCGCTCCCAATTGCCGAAACCTCAGAAACCGTCTGAGTTGAACGGTAGGGCTATAACCAAACTCCTTAATGGAATTGGAATTTATCAAAAATTGGGAGGCCTGTGTCCCCACATTTATAGGGAATCGTGCCGAAAGAAAAATAAGAACGCCGTGTCTACGCTATATAAAGGCTCCGATAACCATGTCGGAGGATAACCAGCAAAACATACAAACTTAATAGAGATTTTTATTTATTTTATTTATTTATCTATTACTTAGCAAATATTTAAAATTAAAAACATACATACAGAGGACGTGCTCAAGGACAGCTTATCTCTAAAGAAGAGATAAGAGAGGACTCTTACAGAAGTCCTCGAATTTTTCCTCAATGAATCTGGGCTGGGGAGTAAGAACTATTGTTTTTAATGTATTAAACATTTCACGCATGCCCATCTGTGATCCCCTGATAGAATTTTTAGCACAACTAATTTTGATTTCATGAAAAGAACCCAATATAACTCGAAGCATTATTATTATTATTAGAGCATAGTTAATCCCGGCATCGCCACGAGCTTACGCGTCCATAGAATACTTATTAGGCAGAAACAGGAAGCGGAGACGTTAGCATTCCATCTCCATAAGCCGGTATAGCGCGGCCATTTTTAGAACCACATTCATTTAAATAGAACACCGACTGACTGGATAGATTTTTAATTCAGATCGATTATTATGACAGATAGATATTTTTTTCCGTAATCCGGCTTTAAGTTTTTTTTCTTTTCTAAAAAAACAACTAGTACCTCAGGCTTAACTAGAATAGCTGTAATGTATGAAAATAAATGATAAGTTTAATTTTCACCAAAATATACAAAATCCTTGCATTTCACAAACACAACAAAATATATCTGCAAATGACCACTGCGATATTTTTACTGGCTCTTTCAGAAAATATTCAATTTGGATGACCAATGACCAAGTTACTTAATCACGCCGCAACGACCGAACCGATTTGGCTGAAAGGTACAGAGATAGATTATAAATAGTCTGGACTAACACATATGGTACTTTTATTCCGAAAAATAAGAGACTTTCGCAGGAATTACAAATCTTCAAACCACGCGAACAAGTCGCGGACAACAACTAGTCTAAACTAATATTATAAATAGAAAAGATTTTATATTAGATAAAGCAGTTAATCAATATCTACCATGAGATTTAGGTCATTAGACAGATTTATACACACGGACTTAATCAAGATATTAGTTGATAATGCAAGATTTAATATAAGGAAGACCGGTAGTTAAAGCCGTGCGTCGAATAAATATTAAATCTAAAATGCATTTTCATGAGAATAAGGAAGTACGATGCCCATAATCGAAGTGCATATTTATTACCACTAACCGTACCTACTGTATAGTTTATGCCAACGAAGTTGATGCTTCCGTTAACACCTTTAGTGTTAGGTGTTAACGGATATGTTTGGGTATTATTCACACAGAACAGTGCGTGTTGCTAGTGATGACTTATGGATCCGAAACATGGTCGCTAAATATGGGCCTCAGGGTCACTCTCTCCATCGCCCGCTGATGGTCATCTCTGAGGCATGCGGGTTCAAGGGATATTATTTTAGTTGCTTATAACGCACATACTAGTAACTGAAGAGTTAGAGGTGTGATTCGAAACCCTGACCTCTACAAAAGAAAGATGCAAGTCAGTCTTAAGTACCTACTACCTACCTACTACTAGCTCAACAGAAATAAATGATTGATCTGTGTTGAGCTTTAAAAGAGTCAACGAAATTAGCTTTGCTTGCTTGCCTCAAGCCAACTTATCCGATTTAACGTTTTCAAAGAAAACTGGAAACAATTTCAAACTAAAAGACATTTGGAATATAAATAAGACAACGTTTTCTATGAGTAAGACAGATTCCGGATACATGGATCTTTGATGTCTTTCTTTACTTTTATGTTATATCCAAACCGAGACTGTTGGAATACAAAATACATAGTTCCTATTTCGGTGTAGCAATTAACGGTTGAAAGATATTTTAGAAATAAAAAATATGCACTTCATTGAGGAAGCTAAACGAAATATCGTTTACAAAATATTATATCATGAAGATTGCGATAACCACTCGAGGTTTAAATAAACAGAAGTGTTATGGTATTGCATTCTAAAGAGGCATCTAATATTTAAGCATTGCACTTAAAATACTCAGTAAAGCTACAAGATAGCTACTGAAATGATTCAACTGCTCTCGTTATTTTAAACAATAATCGCTTTTAAGATCGATTGATCTCGCAGACTATCCTTTACCTCTATATCTACATATTAATTCCAAGTTTTATGATTAAATCGTGATGACATCACTAACCAATAGATCTTTAAGGTAGCATTAGACCCTATTCTCTAATGCAACTTATAAGTAAACAGAATTCCTGTGAAATAAATCACTAATCAACAGAAGAATACCAGTTTATAAGTAGGTGGAAGATTGCTTGGGGCATCACCGAAATCGCGTGGCAATGAAATAGATTTGCCTCTCTCACACAACGTACAAGTCATGCCGGAGCATCAGCGGTTTCACTTCATAATTTGGCGGCGGAGGCTTCCTACAGATCTCAAGGTTTTATCAACTGCTAAATCCTTGTTAAATGTCAGACATAAGCGGGGGTAATCAGCCGTTCCGCAGTCTGCCAATTGTTTGATTAAATTAGTAGGTATTTGATTCGCGTCGCTCTTTCGCATTGTTGCGTGGGCGTCGATAGATTTCATAAATGTCACTTGCAACTCCTTACATTTCTGAACTTTTCTCATGTATCCATACGTACTTGGTTGCTCGTCCAACACCTTTTAACACGCAATACTAATAATTTTCGGTAATTTTGACATTTAGAATTTCGACAAGACTATGCTGTTTTATTATTACGCAGTGATATACCTATTAACATATTTTTTACTTCAAATTGTTATTATTAGTTACAGGATAATCTTGCTAGCAATCGTACACAGGTCAAGGTGTTTTGTAATGTACAAATAGATCTACATGATGATGCGTCTTATGAATAAAAATTAAATTGAGTTTACATGTTTGATCCTGATCTATTTGAATAATTTATCCTAGCTTCTCATAAGGAAAATAGCCGTAGTAAAGTAAAAAAATAATGTAAAACTCAAAACAAAAGATGATTGTAAAAAAGGTACGGATTTTTTAAAATTTACTACCTACTGGTTTATGTTCTAGTTCTGGTTCATGCGTACATCGAATTTTTTAAAGATGTGTTGCTCTATTATTTTATAAGCGCACAGACTCGCTCGCAAAGATTTCAATGACGAGATCAACGTCGAAAGCTGCATTTGACACCAAACGCTGACATCCCTAGGATTAATGTTTAGAGAAAACTTAAGTCGAGATTACAGAGAATTGCAAGGCTGTTGGAAAACAATTTACTAAATCAACGTCACAAATAATTTCTAATGAGAGAGATATCACTACATCATTTGCAACAGCACAGCTAGTTAATGTCAGTGCAATGTAATCATGCTGTCGTGTGTATGTACTCCGCGTACCGTATATGGGTGATCCCGTTGGATTCTTGTCGGACTATCTAACTATCGATAACTGGTCGTAATGATAGAGATCTGTATGCAGAGCCTCATTGAGCAACAGAAACCATTCAGGTTTGTTGTTCTATATTTGCATAGGCTTAAGTTGATAGCACGTGTATCGAAACAAGCTATGAAGAACGTATTTTTCAGTAGGCACTGTAAATGAATTCCGATGATCTCGATTTCGTAAGTAAATCCGAAAAATATGAATTCTGAAAATATTTCCTAGGTGAATTCGAATAATAACATGAAAAACTTACTCATGGCGTAAACGTGCTAGATTATTTTATAAAATCTTAAATAAAACCATAAAGCAGCCATCTCTTACCACGCCAGTCACCGTTTTGATTTAGATTATTTAATAGGAAATTCAAATTAGTAAATATAATACCATCGAACAGAGTAGAAGAAGCTTGTCATTAAGGGCCCCATGTTGACTTACATGCAGGGAGCTTACATGAAATATTTTTAATTTGAATTTTGATGTTTTTGAATTTTGAAATTTTCAAATACCGACAGCAAAATAGAATAGAATTGAAAAGTTTTTATATTCACAAAGTTTAAACACAAAGGGATTCGTAATTAATACAACAAATACTCGATATATCGTGTTTTGTTTATTAACAGACATTTGCTGTGTAGGAGATAAATAATTATTCTCGACATTAATTGTAACCTTGGAGTATTGTAAATGACGCCCTCCCTTCTATTATTGGCGTCTGTCGATCTGTGCATCTTTCAACGAATACGGATTCTTGTCTCATTAATGTTTATAAGACAGAGAACCATAACCTATTCGAGATTCTAAGTATGCTTTACTTTATTTCTTTTACAAATAATTTACAGAATAGATTTTTACATGCGGCAATGGAATATTTTCCAAGCAAACAATTAAGAGTCAACGCACATACGTTGCTGTAACATCTGCGATCCGTTGATTACTATTTTCGTTTTTTCGGAAGCTCTTAGTAAAATAAAATAGTTTAGTTTGTCAAAGAGTATTACACATTAAATTTCACAACGTGACCCGGCGTAGGAGACAAATTATACGCAAGATTAACATGGCAAAGATGTGACGACACCACCATTGTTTGCGGATGCCGCTGTACCAGCCAATTGGAAACCTAGAGAACCGCTTTCGCACAGTAAATGGCACCCCAGCTGCATGAAGGTACTGCAATGCAAATTAATTGTATCAATTGAAGCAATGCACATAAAATAAATCAAAGTCCTTTCAGTAACCACAACTACTTAGAAGTAACACGATTAATTTTGCTTGAGAAATAAACTCTCAAGAGAGTGCAATAGATTCTGAATTCTATTAAATTTAAAAGTTCCATTACACTTTGCAGGTTGAAAAATCGTAATGGCGGTAAGAATTTCCATAATCATCTGAACTAACAATCAACATCTTTGTTGAACGCAGAACCTTACCAATAAAACCTTTTTTTTTTCGTGGAGAAATCCTCATAGAGACGAATAAAACCTAACCTTGCCTGTGATCAACAGTTTTGTTGATAAACCTAACAAACAAAATGGGAGGTGTGACTCTTTTGCATGTACTTAATGAATACAGGAAGACAGGAAGAGTTCTTAAAGTATAAGCACCTATACCCTCAATAGGAATCATTTCCTTTACTGTATCAAACAGGTCACACAATCCCACGCTTGTGTTTCTCATCGTCAGGAGCCAGCTTCATCTGCAATTCATTTGTATTCGTGTCTCAAACACCGGTTATGTAAGAACGCCTTGTGACAAAGCTACAACATTGCCGATTTAGTAATGTACGCAGTGCTAATACATTTAAATGCTCAACATCAATTATGGTGTACTCGTGAATATTTTGATTTCTTGACGAATATTGTGTATGGATATAGGATGAAATTATGCTGAAGCCTATATAAACTGTCGAGATCGTGTTGAAGTAAACGCTATAATAAAGCGTTTATATTATGCCTCATTATGGGGCGCCATCCTCAATGATGGAGAATAAAAAATGCGGTGAATGATGGGAGACAGAACACGGGGTGTGGTGGAGCTCATTGTGAAATGTCTTTACATTTACAAATTTATTGTTATGTTAATTTAATCCCATAATCTTCTTCTTTATCAACAGATAGATGTACACTGCTGAACAAAAGTCCCTACATTCAGCGGCTGCCTGCGACTCATTTGATATCGTCGGTCCACCTAGTTGGGGCTAGTCTGCCAACAATGCGCTTCCCGGCTTTGCTAATCACTGTTTTCATAAATTCTTATTATGTAGTATCAATCACTGAAATAGCAATTCACAACAGCAAATTGCGATGAGTGATAAGATTAAGAAAACTTGCGTGGTTTAAAATAGTCAAGAATTTTTATTATACAAATAACACAAAAGGTTACCTTTGATTATTATCTAAGATAGCCGGAACAAACAGAGGTGCAGAGCTCAGTTGCCGGTGGGATAAGATAACGTGAACTATTTCAAAACTAGCTCTATGTAAAGATTTAAAGGATTTTATCTACTTGGTCTTAACAGAGTAACAATAAAATACAATTATCTTTACAAACTTTGTATCGACAGCGTGACTGCCTCTCCCTATATAATGATATTCAAGTTCGTGCCGCCCGAGTAGATAAGAGGGGTAATCAAATGTTGCCAAACATGTAGAGAATAATATCAAGAACTGACCTGCTTCAGGGCTTGCCAAATTAATGCTAACTTACCTCGTAAAGTAGCTCTGGCTGGGAAGACAATTCGCTCCAGGGTCTCAATAAGGCACGTTCTGAATCCGCTCCATTTAAAGCGAAGTTAACTCCATACTTTCTCCACAGTGAAAGATCGTACAGCCTCCGCCATGAAACACCATCAAACTTCTTTTTTCTAATGCTTCCCCGGAGCGACGGCGAACGAACGAATGGGTCATTTGAAATTCCATTTTTGCTTGCACTGCGCCAGGGAGGTTTCGAACCGTTACTTCCGGATTTGCCATTTATCGACCCAGATGAATTTTTACGAAATACTGTAGTTTTACTTGGAGTTAGAGCTCTCTTCTTGTCATCTTCATGATTACTTAATCCGTCAGATTTTACTTCTTCAATAGTCACAACAGCTGCCTTTCTGTCTCTGAAACTTCCTCTCGAGGGTGTTCTCACAAAATTATTCTTCCATTTTTCACCATCGATTTCATCATTAACAGATGAAGATACACTATCGTCAGCATAACGCATTCGAGCAGTTTTCATCAAAGAAGCTTTTGTGTTTTGGGCAAAAAGACGTTCACAGGGATCAGTCAATTTATGTTCTACACGAGGCTTAAAAGCAGTTTCTGAGTCAGTGTCACTATGCCCTTCGTAGGAGCTAGTACTGTTACTGAAACTCTTAGTCATAGATCCATTTTTATTGGTGCAATTGTTGTCATTTTTGATGGCTTCCTTAATTTCTATATAGCAATCGCTCCGAAAGGACTTTTTTGACTGCAAGCTTGTATTAGAATCCGACTTTGCAAGAGGATTTTTGGAATCTACGCATCCATGAGCGTGCGATTTGCCGGTACAATGTTTGTGAATCTTTGCAAGGGCTGCCAGGGTTTTGTTTCCGCTGGGCGAAACGTCGTCACCACATCGGAGCGATTGTTCAAAAGTTCCCTGAACATGAAACATTCTTTTCTGTTGCCTTCTTACAGTTTATTCACATTGCAACTCACCATACAGTTTGACATTTTAGAAATATTTTAAAAGGCACGTGTTAAATGTCTTTTTCCAAAACCACATACTTACTTACTAACCGGTTTTAATTTTATTAGATTTGGGCTCCTTAACAATTTTAAAAATACAGAAGCTATAGGCGGAACCTTATTTAAATTACCTAGTAGTCATACAGAAAGCAACATACTGATTCGCAGACTTTATCTGATATTTTTGGTATCAAATATTCATGGTGCAATTTGTGTCAACTTCGGATTACAGTGACTAAACGTCTACCTCCGCAATCGTGCCGTCTTGCAGCTACGAGTAGCTAACATTCAATAGATACTTCTAAACTTGCACAACAATGTTTAGCGGTACTAAACGTAAATTCATAACCATTTTGGGCGTATGGAAAATAGAGACTTCACAGGATTTCAAAATAGATATATTCCTCTAGATTTAATAATATATCACCCAAAAATTTTAACACAATATATACTCCTAAAGAAGCATAGTTTGTACATTGCGTTAAGTATTGATAATGGTAATAAAGTACTTTTTTAAAGTGCATTCCCTTTTGGCCGAGTTAGCTGTTAATTCAGTTATCACTTATCAATGTGTCAATATTTAGACTAACTTTATCAGTAGGTACTTACACACACCTGATCGTGGGAATGAGTTTCCACTTTCTCTTCAGATTTACTGAAAGTATCCATTTATTAGTATTTAACTTCGAACTTAGTAGAAAAATGATAAACGTATCGTCTTACAGATTGATAATCCAATGTAAAAATAGTAAAACACAGATTTTTTTAATATATCGAAAGTGATTTCAATTTATCTTCTAAATATATATAAGGAAAAGATGACTGACTGATTGAATGACTGACTGACTGACTGATCTATCAAAGCTGAGCGAAAACCACTGGACGGATTAAGCTGAGCATGATAGCTATTAAGCCGTAGGCATCCGCTAAGAAAGAATTTTGGAAAGTTCAACCCCTAAGGGAATAAAATAAGAGCCACGGGCTAAAGCTTCTTAACCGACTTCTTTTCAATATAAATACGTATATAAAACTTACCATACAGCTAAAGACGATTAGAACTCGTGAAGCAAAACAAAGTTAGCATCGTTAGCATCTTCAGATCCAAAATTATACCTACTCTATTTATTTGTAATAGAGTACAAAATGATTGATTTATGCTTAATCTAAGGTTTTGTACGTGGGTAAATATAGCAACATATGTATATGAACCACGTTGGTCAACAGCGCATATAAATTGGTATAGCAACACAGATCTCACTTATTCAGTAATACCTACTGAAAATATTGCGGTTTCTCTCAATCGTTGAAAAGACATTTTTCATCAAGATCTGATATTTAAAAATATAGACGCGAATTGCGTATTGCGGAATGCGGAATTTTTATATCAATTTTCACTTCGACTTTTTCTTAGAGCTGTGATACACTGTTTTTTTGATTCATTTCAATTTTTCCTGGTTTATTTTGATAGAGCCCAACAATATTGTAAGAAATGACCTATATTTTTTACTGGTTTACCTGTCATTCAATTGGCCAAATCGTTCGTGACTAGCGTGGACTCAAAAACTTATCTCCAGACATTATCTTATCCACAGCGTCAAAATATTGACGAGTATTGAGAACCGCAGATTAAAGTTACGGCTGTCTATTGCACTATTAAAAATATGAACTTAGGTTTCTTGATTTAGTAGGTACGCTTGCTTTTGATCCAATAGCTACTAATTTATAGACATTTACATGATCATATACCCGTACGGATTAAGCTTTGGTACATGCAACTGTTAAGTTCTAATGATATTCACATTAATAACATCTGAGCTTCTTAATTCCTTCTTATCTACTAATGTAATTGATATATCTATGTCTCTACGATGTGTTATGTATCTTGTTACCTTATTCATATTTGATTTCATCTATATTTTTTGTTAGATAAAAGATAACGTTTCTGATAAAGGTTTCGTGTTAATTTTCTTATTCTTACTGTTTTAAATGCTAACGTGTACCAATTTTCAACCTGTTTCTTCGATGCCAGTTAAGTAGGTGATCGGAACTGGTTCGGCTATTTTGTAAATAATTGTGTAAGTAAAGATTTGGTAAAATTAAAATTACGTAGAAAATGTTGAGAATTAGAAGTAAAGAAATTATGGTTAAATATTGTTACAAGTTTGCTGGCTAATAAAAAAGCAAGCAAATGAAAATTAAAAAAATGTGGAGTTATGTGTCACTACTGCTTATAATTTTCATTTGTTTATTAAATAAACGAAATATCCATTACAATATTGATATATTAAGTGCAACAAAAATCACAGTCGTTGTTACTGTGCACTCTGTTAGTTAAAAACTAAGCTTGATTATTTATAAGTTATAGACAAAATGAAATGCAAACAGATCATATCTTAATATCTCTGTTAATTAACTCGCGCCATTGCCCACGGTGGCCGTACAAACGGTTTCTCTTCTTAATTAAAATCTAAGTGGCAATAACTATACATTATCTTACACTATTAAAACATGGGCGCTAACAACGTTTGATTATAAGCCAATGCGTAGTAATGTGTAAATGTTATAGACAGAATATTGTAGGCATAATAATTTTCATTTACATGGACTTGCCTTTAGAACAATAATATATCACCAAAAAGGTTCACTTAATTTACTTAATGACCAAACAAATCAAGTCACGACCATTTCACAGTCTACTCTTTCTATTATAAATACAAACAATCAAAAGCTAGCTGTTACTTAACGTCAACCCGGGATGTACCATCGTTTTGTATTTTATTGTGTTAATGTAAAAAAAAAATTGAAATTCTAATAGGAGATATTTACAGACTTATCATTTACCAAGTAAATTACCTAGCTAATGTCCTTGTTTTAACCCCTCTAGGCCAAAGTTATCCATTTGATTTGACATCGATTCCAAATGATGAAATGATCTCGAAACAAGCCAAAACTTAGAAAATACTTTCAAGAATAATAGATACTTCTAAACTTGCACAACAATGTTTAGCGGTCCTAAACGTAAATTCATAACCATTTTGGGCGTATGGAAAATACTGTGTTAAAGTAGTGACTTCACAGGATTTCAAAATAGATATATTCCTCTAGATCTCGAAACAAGCCAAAACTTAGAAAATACTTTCAAGAATAGGATATGTCTGTCAATACAGTCAAATACTTTGGTCCAAAAAATTTCTTCCGAAAGGAACAGGTGAAGCTAGTATTACCTAGAAGACGCACTGGATGGTTACTTATAGTTAGTAGTTAGAAGAAAGAAAGAAAGTTATAAATCTCTATTAGGTACTAACCTTTGATATTTAAAATAAAAATAATTAAGTGCCACGATCCTGATCTTAAAAGTGGGTAGCCCTACGGAGTCGAAACAAATGATGTGTCGAGTGTTGAAGGGATTTATTAGGAGCATTACTACTTAGTAGAGATACTCGGAACCAGACGGAATGGAAGGACGGACGCCGCGTTTTGTTTTAACTCATATTTATTACGGGGTTCCTTCCTTTTTGTTAGCTGTTTGGAATTGTTACACGCTGCTTCGACGCTCGGACTTTTATTCGTTTATTTTTACACGATATTGGTGGTCGAAGGAATGGACATAAATAGTATAAAACTAGCGGACGCCCGCGACTTCGTCCGCGTCAATTTCTATTATTATGATCGCGATTAAGAAGTTTTTAAAAGATTTTAAATATGGATAATTTTCCCCGTTTTTGCGACATTTTTCACCGATGCTTCGCTTTTTGTTTGACTGATGTAATGACGTGGAAACTGATATATTTTATCTCGCGTGCCGAAACTAATACAAAAGAAACGCGAGTTTCGGAACGCGACATTAAACTCCTCCAACTATGTATTCTGTGCTCCAACGCACACACGCACATTGTTTTGATAGATATGATCTTTGACGTTAGGAACACACCTACATTGCTTAGACAACAGTGAGTGCTTGTAATTTAATATGAACTTTATACCATAGCAATAAAGCTCAAATTGACTACGTTTTAGTTTCAAATCATTTGTATGGGAAAAAGAAAAGAGCTATTTTTAGGGTTTTTCAAGCAATAATTCTAATTTTTCTCGCCGTAAAAACCATCCTTGAACTTCAACGAACATTTTAAAAAAAGATTTGGCCAAATTGGTCCAGGCGTTGTTGAGTTATGCGCTTACCAACACATTTTGCGATTCATTTTTATATTATAGATAGAGACTGGAGTGTTAATTTATTAATACGCATGTATTCGATAGTAATGTATTCGCTTCATACAGAAATACCTTGTAAAAGTAAAGGAATAAGCCCACCAACCAAGTTCAAACCCACAAGTGGAACCGTTTATCCCCCAAGATGGGGAACTTATCTGACAACGATCCATGCAACTGAACTAAACTAATTTTTTTTTTTTTGAAGATTTTTAAGCTATTGCATAGCTTCTATCGCGGGCCTTGAGCGTGGAGACCGAATCCAGAATTTCCTTAACGAAAATAACCTGACACGGGACTTCTCTCACCGCTAGATGGCGTTGATAAAAAATGCTATGCAATAGCTTTACCGCGGCAGTCCCAGAGTGCCACACGTCTTTTTTTTTTTTAAGAATTAATAAGCCAAGCTGAAGTAGACTAATATCCTTCTATTCCCTCCAAATAAGCGGAAAGCATGTGCTATAAGTGGGTACGACAATAGTACAACGGGTGGGGTTCGAACCTGCGACCTTTCAATTTTCAGTCCGCACATTTAGCATCTAAGCAAAGTTAACCTGGAATAAAACTGCATAATTCTGAACAAAGACTTTTAGCTGCACGTAGTTAGTTGAGAGTAGCATATGAAATATCATTGACTCTGACAAACACAGCCGTAAAACAGCAACATTATCCCTTTACTGTAATATTCTCAGCAACATGGATATTCTGAGCTGATTACAAACATCAGGTAGGTACATGGATACATGATACACTCCAGGCACAAAATACCTATAATCTGCGTGCACTCAACTTATTATGCACATCACTATATTTTACCCATCGAGATTGAGCGTCTTCCATAATGCAACTCCGAACGGAATGCTTCACACAAATGAACTTCTAAATAAAATATCACATCACACACATGGAACTATAACGCAAGAAGAGCAATAGTCGACGCGGTGATAAGCCATTTTTGGTAAGCCTTTAAAGGCTTATAGGGCGGACTTCGCAGTATCGCCGCGTTAGTACGACGAGCTCGCAGAAAATTATTAAAAAATGACATAATATGTCCAACAATGGATGAGAAGAGGCTTGAGAACATCATATCATAATACATGTTAGCTATAGTTCTTCCATTTCACGAAGGCGCATGGCTCATGGTTGTGTGTGTGTCGTATCTATATAAGTGGGAGCGAGAGCTTGCACCCGCTTGACCACTCCCACCTAGGCTCCTGACAGGCATGCACACTTACGCAATGTGCATGTACACGACGTAACCACAAGTAAAGCTCACGCGCCCTCGTGAATTTAAAGAACTATATAGGCCAATACAAGTGTCAAAAAGAGTAGACTTTTCAACCGTGGCATTTGATTGCCAATTTATTACCGTAATGGAGACAAACTTACTTGTAAACAGCACCAGGCTATAGGTATAGATGTTTTCGTGACGAGTGATATTTTTTCAGAAGTAATTAAAATGGAAAGTAATCCTAAAAGTCTTACATACAGCAGCCGGAAGCTTTTAATGCTTTAGAATAGTGATAGCAGGTTTATGTTTTAAAATCAATTAACTTTTCACTTTTACTGCCGGTTTTACTGGCGGTTATACTCAAGTTCATTATAAGCTTAAAGAAGATATTGATAGGTAAGTACAAGAGCACGTTCGTTGATTTATTACTCTAAAACAATACAAATTCAAAGTCATTAAGCGCTAGAAGCTTATCTTAGGTGACTATGTCATGAAAACTCGAAGGTCTAAAAATATATTTCTAGAAGAGGTTTCAAATTCATCTCTGATGAAAAGGGCGGTTATGTGTGTGACAATTACAATTCTGAGCTATTAGAACTAAATAAAGGGTAGCAAAATATTAATCGTTTGCTGGTTCCAGTACAATACACAACACATAGTTTTGTTAACCATTGTAAAAAAAAAAATTTTTTTTGAAAAGAGTAACTGCTGAGTTTCTTGCCGACTCTTCTCAGCAGAATCTGCATTCCGAACCGGTGGTAGATTTATGACGTGTCATAAGAGCTACAAGTTGGCCTACATGAAATAAATAAATTTTGATTTTGATTTTGAATATATATGAGCAATAATAATAAAAATAATAATAACAAGAATACCTTCCAGAATTTTTTCTGCGGCTGATAAACTAACACACGAAAATAAGAATCTTATGTGCATACTATATAAATATGACTTGATAAGCTCCAGTCAAAAAGGACACCTAATTACAAACGAGTATTTGTTATCAGAATATAAAAAACGTGTTTTGTCATAATTGTTATAAATGCTACGAGTACGTACCACGGTAATTATTTTAGTTGGGATTGTCGATATTTCGATCCAATTGCATGGACCGTGGTCACGACGAGACTGCGGTGTTAAACCAGAAAAGCGTCGTACAGCACCTTTAAAAAGTGACGTTGTTAGTGTTTTTTGCCGAACTTTAAATGACGTTCCTCCGAAAAGATCAAGAAGGCGGGTAGATAGATTCTACCCATGACAGCTTCAACTTGACGTCTCGCAACACCGCAGTCTCGTCGTGACCACGGTCCATGCAATTGGATCGAAATATCGACAATCCCAACTAAAATAATTACCGTGGTACGTACTCGTAGCATTTATAACAATTATGTCAGTAAACCACGAATTAAGTCTAAAATCTTTAACGTGTTTTGTATTCAAAACATGCAAATTAAATACGCAGCACCTATTAGGATTTGCATAAGGTGTTTGAAGGACCCAAAAAAGTTTTTACAGTAAAAAAATATAACAATAGGTATAATACATCTTAGACTGTGTCGTCACTTACCATCAGGTGAGATCACAGTCAAGGACTATCTTGTCATCGAATTAGAAAAACAAAAATTAAATACATATGTGTAATGTAATTTACGTTTAGTTCAGAGCCAAAAAAACATCTATAGTATAGGTGCCGATTTATCCAAACAGTTTTAATCATCTTTTTAATCTCTCATAATAATACAAATTGAGTCTTAGCAAAAAACCATTGATGGTACTAAAAAGCTATAAGGTTGTATGTAAGTAATCATTATGAAAATTCGCAAAAAAATGTTATTCTTGGATTCTTTTCTTATTTTCGAGGTGCATAATAACTTGGTACTTAATTTTTGACAGGCTGTTATTGCAAAGTATTTTCCTGTCGAAGAGAATAAAAAAAAGAAAATGTAATGGTTACCTACATACAAAATTTTGATAAAAAGACCAAATAATAAATGTTTGTCCTTAGTTCTTTTTAAATTCCCCAGTCCGAGCACGAAGCCTGGAAAGTCTCTCGTTGATGACCTTAATAGAACAACCCATTTGCATAAAGGATATTTTGCAGTATTAAGGAAGAAACCTTTTCAAAACGTTTCCAAGTTACCGCGCAATTCCAAGAACACAATGGCCAACGGTGAAGACCAACATACAAATGGTGGCAATTAGTATTCCGACAAGTCACGGGATCGTGATGCCGGCGACAATGTCCTTACAACACCTCACAGATGCGAGAAATGAGAATAGTTTCAATGATAGAAGCATTTACATTAAAACGCACGATTCGTGCTGCATTGATTCTTTTGAAATCATGAATACAAATTCTGTTTTCAATCATCAAAAGTGTCATGTGAAATGAATTTTTCAACGGCCGTTCGATCCTGATGAAGTTATCTAAAAAATTCATAATATACCTTTTTATATACGACACATAATTAGAGGCACTTGAATAAATTTGAAAACTATTTAATCCATTTACAACCTTATTATGGCCACTAGTTCTCATTTAACATTTCAATAATGATGTTGGCATTTAAGTCCCGTCACTCTCAGCTCACATGAAAAAAAAAAACTAAAAATTAACGCAAAACCAAAAACCAGTATAGTTTCCTCAAACCCAGCATGATAATATATGTAGGAATATGTATATGACATGACATGTATAAAGATTTTGTAAAGATTAGATAAATTCTTAGAATTCATTTCGAAAAGAATATTAATGATGTATAGGATAATAATAGAGGATAATAGCCTCTAACAGCCGAAAAAGTTTTTAATGCTGGAACCATAGATCCTACCTAAAGAAAATATATCAATGCTATAATCTTGCTATAATCGCATTCAGGCTGAACATTTATCCAAGGTTTATAAAAGCTAACAGTGTAATAAACAATTAAGTTAATGACAGCAATTGCGATGCTATAAAACACAATGTGATACAGACATTATAACACTTCGATCCGAAAACCTAGAGACTTTAGACTTTAGAGCCACAAGTTAGTAGAGCTTCAGTTTTTCCAGTAAGATTGGCTCTGTTTTCTTTAAATACTATTTCCCTCTCCAAGGCAGATGGCAGAAGAAACTACTTTGCTAGAAGTCGATCAATCAATCGAGGCTTTAAGCATGATAATTTCTCTCGAAGTGAAGACCGTCTTATTCGATAAACGAAATAGAATTCATCAGACAGTTAAGTATATTGCTATTTAGACAGCATTTTAAGCCATAATCACCGATTATCCGATTCGTGGATACTGTTTAAGCGATTTATCATATTAATTTTCGATTTTTGCTGAAGGTAAAGACCGGAAGTAACTATAGATTCATTCCATTTGCATTTATTATCGATGCTCAAATATCAAATTAACAAAAAATTACAGACAGTGAAAACCCAGACACCTTCGCAACACCCACTCTTGATGAGTGACTACGTAACTTGTGCGGTTCACGGTTATTCAGCTAATATGGAGAGTTATGTTACTCATCTGTCATTAGAGATTTCGCTGAGAGCATTTTCGATTCGTCAGGCTGGCTTTAAACAATCGGTTAAATGCAGATAATGTTACTAGTTTTTTCTCATGATCATCAACAAGTATGTATGTTTAATCTTCTTATTTGTTTGTTATTATTAATAGGTGTTTGGAGTTTTCCATAGGACTTAACTAATATACCATTAATATTAGTTAGTCCTTGCCTTTCTTAGCCTTATACATGACCTATTAAGTGACAATGTTGTATTAAAATGGCTAAACATTTTACAAATTACAAACTACAATGTCGTTTAAATATACGTATATTATATACCCAATACCCATGTGCCTTATCTCTGTAACCGCCAAAGAGTTTGCCTGCAAATTTAGATATATTTAGTTGCCCTACTACAGCTTTGTTATCACGCATTCAAGGGCAATGACTACTTATTTTTTACTTTTTTTACTTAATTAATTTGAATGGTAATAATTATTTGGATTTTATATTTAATCATTTAACAAACTGTTGATTGTTTCGCAATGATGACCTACACGAATGTTTAATTCCATTGAAAGGAGATCCTCCGCGACTCATACATTTTTGGGCTTAATCTGAAAGTGCCGGCCAAAAAAAATTTTGCTGGATTTCGGTAGAACTTGTCGACCTAAACATTTTTTATTATGACACCGAACCTGTAGAACCATTAACCTTGGTTTTATTTAAGTTTAAAAATCTGTATTTTCTCGAGTAAGTATATGAAGTGTTAGAAACACTCAAGCCAATTTTTTTTTGCTTTTTTGGGAGTTTTGTTAAGTGCTACCAATCCGATCCTAACCACACACCCCAAAAATACCTCACAAGCAATATCTATTGCATAATTATTGTGAAATAGACTGCATCTTGGCTGGAACTACCATGGAACCCCAGCCGTCTCAGATGGTGATCGAGGCTGACTGGAATTTGTACAATCGGGATGGTTTCAGTGGAACATGCCACATGCCAGAAACCTCGTGAGCCAGATCTAGATACTTCCGTTTTTCTCTGTCTCCACTCTCACGAGGTTTTCGTCATGTTCGATGGTAATATCCACTAAAACCCCCTCGACTGTGCTCGATCCATCAGCACGATATCAGGCTTATTCGTCAGAATCGTACTACGGCACTCTCTCATTCAGGAGACCGTACTTTAGAGCAGGCTCTCGGTGAAGGATTTTGGCCACTTGGTTGTGCCTGTGGAGATACTCAGTGTTAGCAAAAAGCGTCCGTGCAACTTCTTCTCCTTCCGTATGGAGAGCGCAGGCTCTCCCAGTCAGAGGTGCTTAGTACCACTGATTTCTGCCATTCGGTTTCAGCCAAAGATAAGGGAGTAAATCCTTTACCACATTCTATGACGTCTCTATTGGGCTCATTCCATTGGGCTCTCTCTCTTCGTCTCAATGTAGGTTCTGAGGTTGGACATCTCCCAATTATGCATGGTTTTGACGTTTAATACGCCTCGAACTTTTCAGGGGATATACATAACAGACGATATCTTTGCAGCCTGGATTGACAGCCTGCCTCATAACAGATGATTTCGGATGGTGCATGCATATATAGAGAGTCATAGTCATGCGGATTTCTCTATCCAGGGCACCTAATTCGGTCTGAGTGTATCCGAGTACGCCAAAGGTGTACATGAGAACAGGTATGATCCAACAGTTATAAGCCCGGACCTTATTGACACCTGACAAATAGCTTTTACAGACTTTTACCATGCGTCCAAAAAATACCTCGCAAACTGATTGTTTCATATCCGTCTCCTTTACCCAGATACCGGTATGACTCAGCTTCAGAGAGGGTTCTGATGCTTGTCAGCTCGAGATTGGTCTCGGCCCAATGAGTAACCTGTCCCCTCTCCACATGTAGGACCGCACACTTATCTAGTCCAAGTTCCATCTTGATGGAATTACTCAACTCGGTGGTGATGTTCAGCAACTCCCTCAGGCGGGTGGAATTGGGTGGTAGCAGTTTGAAGTTATCCATGTGAGGCACTTTTGTCCCTGTTCTCCGAAACTGTAAGCCCATCCCTAATCTCTTCAGCAATGAGCTGAGCGGGTTCAGAGACAGACAAAACCAAAGTAGACTCAGACAATCGCCCTGGAAGATACCCCGTCGTATCCTTATCCGATCATCGGAAGCTGCCAACCGCTCATCATGAAGACGTGATCGTGCTCCATTGCCATACATTCTCCGAGAAAGTCTCGAACTGTCCTATTGACTTTGTACAGCTAAAGGACCCTCAAGAGTCGAATGCCTTCTTATTGTCAATCCAGACTGTGGAGAAATTCCAGCGACTTAGTTTGACCAGTTGGCCCAGGCTCAACGGATGTCAATGTCTTATAGATGGTAGTAAGATATGTGATGGGGTGGTACTTAGTCGGGTCAGCGGCATCGGTGGACTTTGGAGCTAAATGAGTAATTCTGGTAGTGAAAAGACTCGGGAGTGCCCTTTACTCGAGAGCTTCTTGGAATTGTTGAGCCAGATAGCATAGCAGAACGAAAAACCCTTCAGCCAGTAATGATGCAATCCATCGGATCCCGGAATTTTCCAGTTCGCGGCCCGGCGCACCGCAACAGGTAAATCCTCCGGAAAGATGGCGACTGGGTTCATTAACTCTATTGAGGCACATGCTTTCTCTACCGCCGCAATCCAAAAGCCTTCCTCAAGCATCCATCCATCCATCTCTCATCATCCATCTCTCTTGACCACACACTTCGCCAAAAGGCGATCAGGTCAGCCGGGCTCGGCTGCTGAGAGGTAAAACAGACTGGTGGGCACTCCAGTTTATTATTATTATTATTAGAAACACTTCATATACTCGAGAAAATACAGATTTTTAAACTTAAATAAAACCAAGTTTAATGGTTCTACAGCTTCGGTGTCATAATAAAAAATGTTTAGGTGGACAAGTTCTAACGAAATACAGCAAAAATTTTTTTTGGCCGGCACTTTCAGATTAAGCCCAAAATGGATGATGTCCTTTGAGATTGTCTTATTAGTTGTTTTTGACTGAATTTAACTTTTCGAACTGGGAATTCTCAATAATAAATCAATCTTTAGACAGATTTTTTAAAGTGTAATAAGTATCGAAGCAGTATTGACGGTGCCACTTTTTTTTAGAAGTCTTCAGAGAACTTATTAAAAAATCTTAAGTTAAAAGAAGTGAAAAACTTGCGCTAGAAGTACCTATGTGACCAAAGAGCAACAGCAAGGGTTTGGACCATCAACTTTTCTGATTTCCATCAGCACTTTGTAAATGAGCTATTGCAAGCAAGAAGAAGAAAATATATAAGTAATACCTCTACAATCACTTATTTCTTAAGTAATTAATAGAAAGCCAGTAACAATTTGAACAGTGTATAATAATCGGCAACAAATCAGCATCACAGACAGGCTGGGCGAAATAAGTTACGCACGCAATACCAGTTTACTCCGCCGTTTGTGTGGGCAGAAGTCGAGTGCAGAGAAATTTTAAACAAATAGTATCATGTAATAAATTTTGAGAGCCCTCACGGCGTTATTGTCTATTCTAGGCTGATGTACTGGAACGCGTCAAATCTTAATAACTGGATAAGGAAACTAAGCTGCCTTACTTGTATACCTACTTATTCTGGCAGAATTTTTAATAATGTCTACTTTCAAACAGTAATGTAATGAACTCTAAATTAACTCATCTCTTTTAACAAACCTCTTTACTTATTATTTCATTTCTTCCGTAATTTTAATTTTAACCTACACTGGAAATGAACTCTTATTCATTTACTACTCTACATCGTCATTGGTCTTTAGAATTAAATGAGAAATGTCATCGTGTAGCGCAAACGTTTCAACCTTGATTCAACCGACGAAAAAGTTCTCAATTCGTCGCGTATATATATATTTTTTTTCATAATTAAGATGGGATCAAACGATCGAAGTTAATCTGTATGCTATAGTACAAATAAATTTCTCATCGATATTTCATCGTCTAGCGCAGTCCGTGTTATCAATAAAAAAATGCATATTATAGGTCAAAGTAAGTCTAAATGCACTACAATCAATTATTCCGCAGCATTAATACTACAAATGCTTCCACGGGCACGTTCGGCCAACTTCCACCGGGGCTCAGCTCAGTCTACATCCCACATTCGATACGAAAATAACCGACCGCATCCATTCCAAAGCCTTTTATAGAACCGAAGTTACGGTGAGGACAGTCTAACATTGAATCTACTGTAATGGATTAATTGCTTTGCATTTTTTTAAAGTATTTTAATTGACTAACTGATAAATGCTATTTCGTTCGCGTACTTGCTACCCTAATTGTGAATAATGGGTAGTTTTGCCAGATCGGCTTTATGAGTACACGCCTTTACCTATACAGAGTTGACTGATTTTGATGATTCTTTTTTATTGGATATTGTCAAGCACAACTTGCTCTTGACTGCAATCTGATGGTAAATGACGCTATAGATTAGATGGACGCCGGCAAGGTAGGGGTATGGCAGTATATTTTGCTAAACCCATACCAATTTGACCGCCCGTAGGGTGATAACTAGCTATAGCTGAATCTTCCTACTAAACCAGAGCTGCAGAGCTAATCTAGAATTATAAATTCCCAAGTTGCCCCTTCCTTTGAACTCGGAACCTTCTACTTATACCGTAGCGCTAACCAGTGCGCCAGTAAGATCGTCGAATTAAATTCAAAAATAAGCCTCGTCTTTATGTAAATAAGTTAGATACAAGGCTTACGTTGATATGCTGAAGGATAAATGTAATAAGTAATTTGTAGATATGCTGGAAAAATCAATAAATTAATTTTTCTCTTCATGGATTAATGGAATTCCCGATCTCCCAATTGATTCAAATAGAATTCAAATTGACTCAAAAGAACAGTTTTCTTTTAAGACGAACTAACCCACCGCTTCACCTGCTGATGTCTAATCGCGACGGTTTTAATCTCAGAGATTATAATTTTTAACGTAATCATAATCTTTGTTTGCTTTACATAATTTTACACAACATAATATCATATACATGTAAGAGGAAAGTTTGATATGAAGCTAAGTACAGTATATTTATGAGTAGGTGCTTTATCCGCCGATCATAATATTGTCTCAGCCTCTTATGAGATAAGAGCTGACTCATTTTGCTCATTCACCATAGATAAAAGTTACAGACATATTTAAAAATTAAGAGTAAAGTAAACTATTATTTAGGGCACCTGTACCTACTAACTAAATAAGTATGAAATTGTTAGTTACATATTTTATCTGGATCCTATGAGCCGACCCTTCGTGAAATTTTGAAGATACAGTCCTTCTTAATTACCAGCGTATGTGAAACTGGGGCTGCCCCTGAGGACTGTTTTTCATGTTTTTAGGGTTCCATACCCAAAGGGTAACCAACAGGACCTTATTACTAAGCCTCCGCTGTCTGTCTGTCTGTCTGTGGGCTGAAAATTGCCGCTATAACAACGATAAAAATAAAAATAAATTAAAAAAATAAAGGGGGCTTCCCTACTAGAAACGTGTTTTTTTCGGTAGGGAACCCGTTGTATACGAGTCCGACTCGCATTTGACCGATAATTTTATCTATTGTAATTTTAGAAGACAAAATCCTATACATTTTTATTACAATAAAGAGCATGAACTCTACCTCAGGTAGGTATAAGATCAACTAACGCACTTAGGTAATGTCTTACACCAAACTAATACCTGCCTACAGCTTAATATTATGAATTATAAAAAACCATTAGATATTTCATTCCGTCAATAAATCCAACATTTACTTTGTTAAGAAGCCCAAACCGCAATATTTTGTAAACAACTTCGAAAAAACTGTCAAAAATTCAACAGCGCAATATAATTTGAACACTTTTCACCGTATCAAAACTCACTGATGTTTTTAACTCACTTCACTACCGGTGCGATTCGGTGTAAATATTCAAAATTCGATCGTTGGAATTTAAAATTCGAATTCGATAACGTATCGCGCAAATACGGCGTGCGCGTGCGCAGGGATCGCGATACGATTTTAAACTGTTTGGGTGTTTACGTTCAGTGTTTAGTAGTTTACTGAGCTTAGGAGTATATTCTGTTTTGATTTTGTGATCGGTTTGCTTTATCTTGATCTTTTTTGGATGAAAACTTTTGTTTTACCCGAAACAAGTATCTATATGTTTAAAAGAGGTCAAGATTTCTTAGGTACATTTATTTATGATTAGCAGATCGACGAGACGGTATAGACATTAGAGGGATTTTGGAAGAAATAGCTTCCTTAGAGATAAGCTGTCCTTGTGCACATCCTTTATATGTTGTACTAAATAAATAAATGTAACTCCCCTATAATATTTGATATTTTTTGTTTCAAACAGGTTCATTTACTTACATGTTCTTTTAAAAAAAAGTAACTATGCTAATGGTCTATAATCTAAACATAACGGTAACGTTGAAAATAAGTCAATAATTAATTTTATTAAACTAAAAGCATCTAATCCGGGAACAAAGTACCTATATAACTATAACAGTGGAGTCTTTAGCATTTAGATCAATTCTTTTTTACTTTTTCCCCACAGATTATAACATACATATGGGATAATCTGGCAATTGACAGAAGTGGAAGGAGAAAACGCGTGGGCGAAGGGTGCAACGTGCATGACGACGCGACCTGCAGCCCGATTCAGACCCTTCCGATAGCTTAATTATCGATCGATTCGGTTTGTTACCGTACGATAACATATATTTTCAACTGGTTCGATGTGTTAGCGCGTAAGAGAACCAAGGTCTCTTGGTTCTCTTACGTCTGCCAGCAGTACCGCGACCGCTTCAGTCTGTGGTCATCAGCTTTTGCTGCAGCAAATGTGGTTGTACCTAATTGCCACTCCAGGATTACGGTTGAATAATCAGAACTTAAGTCACCTAAAAGATTTCAAATCTTCAGGAGATAAACGTCGCGGAAAAAGAAAAAGGCTAGGAATTTGTTTTTGACTCTTTCACACATTAAATGGTAACTGCAGAAGTCATTGGTAACTGCTCCACTTTCCATTTTATCTATGTAGTGCCACGCTATTGTTCTTTATGGCTAAACTAATTGCGCGCTAAAAGTCTACAATATATTCAGTCGGAGCAATAAATATCTCAACTTCTCAAGTAAATATAACATGTCGCAAGTAACACAGTAATGGCGGTCAATTTGAAACAATTGTGGTAGCGAGAGCGACTTATTAGTCTGTCAGTCCTAATGACTACGTGGACCGGTGCGAATCGACGACGATTGTATTTCATACTAGCGACCCTTCATGGCTTCGCATGCGTACCTACCACAAAGTACAGATTTTCTTTAATATTTTAGATTTTTATCGAATTCTGGGTTATTATTATGCGTAAACTAATCTTAGAAGATAGTTATAGATTCAGAGGATATAGGTAGCGTATTATTCTTTTGATCTTTTTGAGAGGAACAACTCCAAATACTTAGTCTGCGGACTCGTCAACTTTTCGACATCCTACAGCAGATTGAGCTAATTGAGGTCATTGATTTTGTTCCAATGAGTAGTTGGCTAAGGTGGCTCTATCAATCTACCTACTGCCTACTGAACTTTTCCTAACTCGGGTAAGTCTCAGTCTTGATATAGAGTCTTGATCAATGTCTAGTGATGGAGCAGAAACATAGTGAGTGGGTAACAAGGTGCTGGCTAGCTCGAAACGCATCAGCAGTGCCTTCCTTAGTGAAGTGGCGAGTGACGGAGATTAAAGATTTGAAGAGACTAATAATGTCTCCTCAGTCCTCCTCCTTTTTATTAATAAAAAAAATCGACATTACCACTAATGCACTCAATACAATCTCAAACTCATAATTCAATCGGACGGTAATAATCAAGATGCATGTAGCTGTTGACAATGATTGTCATGATGATTGTTCACAACGCGCGCCATCTATTAAGAACATTAAAACTTATTACAGTGCCATCTATCGTACAGTAGAAAAATACAAATGGCATACTACATAGACGGGCGTTCCACACGGTCTCAAAACGCAGTTTGTATAGTGCATTTATACCACTGACAGATAGATGGCTCTGACAGCAAAAAGTTTATTACACACTTCAATGCCACCTATTGGACAATAGAAACAGCACTAAACTGACACTAGATGGCGTATTTTTCTGAACAATCACAAAATTAAGATGGCTCTGCAAGAACGTGAAAGTGGTGTCAAGCAGTTTGACCGACCAATCAGATATCAGGAAGCCTGAGTTTGGCAACACGAGAGTGAGACGTCAGGGAAAGCAAAGCAGCAATAGTCCGTTCCGTTACGCTGTGCTGCGCAGCACGGTTATTTTAGTTCGTGGTTCGTGATCGGTCGACATTTTGTTTTGTTGCTGTGACGCATCACACAAGCAAGTAAAAATGCCATTGAACGCCGTTGGATGGAGCACTGAAGAAGACGAAAAGCTAATCGAATTAGTGGAACCCTATAGGCATTTATATTGTGTGCAGGATCACTCGAGAAAGAATATTCTTGCGCGTGAAAGTACTTGGCAAATCATTTCGCAAGAATTATTGAAACCAGGTGAGGTCACATTATATTGTTTTGTAAGCCTTGTGCTGCAATGACAGCAAAGATATTGCCGAACTAAGAAGTTTCCTTCATTTGCTTGGTTTTATGATTTGAATAATCTATTTGCTTTTAAACATTCTTTTAAATGAAATGTGATTATACTCAATATGAAGACGTGGTAAATGCTAATTACAATGATTTGAGAAAACAATTAAAACTAACCAAAACATTGGAGGATAATTAAGTTTGTTTACAAAAAAATCAGCTGACATAGAAACCTAATTTTAAAGCGTTTTAGTTTTAATTAAACAAAGTTTTCATTTTATGTAAGTACAAGAACCCAAAAACAAAAACTTGTTCTTAAATTTAGTATTTACTTATTAGCCTTAATTTAATTTAGGTTAGTGTTTGTTTTGAATAAAATATCTATGACTTAATTATACAAAAATCATGAAAAAAGACCACACAATTTTAAGGAATATTACATTTTGATATAAGCTGCAGGACTAGTACCAAGTTTTGACATAAATTCTGATATATGATAATATGTGGCTGGCCTAATTAATTTTTTTCATTCTAATCTAGGTTTACATATACTTAAATACTTTGTTTTGTAAAACATATTTAGAAATTATACTAATTTATCTTTAAGTTAGGTTACATTGGGGCTGGTTTTTCCATTCCATAGGACAAAAGTCCCTAAACAAAAAGGTTTATCTAATTTCACATAACATTTTGCTAATTACAGTTGACGAATGCAAGAAACGATGGCGAGGCCTTCGGGATAGCTACAGTCGGAGCAAGAGAATGGGAGCAATCCACAAATCAAAAGTACCAATATATGAGAAACTGCAGTTCCTTAGTGCTATGCCACTAGATAACTTTTCAATGGAGGGAGGCGAGGTGGAGAACGACGAGCAAATTTTGGGTGTTGACTGTCAAATAAATGAACAAGAAG
Source organism: Hipparchia semele (assembly GCA_933228805.2). Taxonomy (NCBI): domain Eukaryota; kingdom Metazoa; phylum Arthropoda; class Insecta; order Lepidoptera; family Nymphalidae; genus Hipparchia; species Hipparchia semele. Next base: position 4,015,481 of record OW121719.1, read on the forward strand.
TTGAAAGTGAGCAACAGGTTATTACTGACGGCCAGGAATATTATGAACATGATTATGAGGTAAGGGTAAAATTACAGACCATCTGATTAAAGGATTTGATACCATGATAATTATACTTATCTTAAGTAAGTGTAAGTCTGAATTTGAAGTTGTTTAAGATTGATTTCATATACTAGTCTGCTCTATATTATGGGTTAATTATTATTCTTATAGTAAAGTTAAACTTGCTTACTCGCTGACTGCAGTGCAATAAAATGGGGAAACAGAATGCAGCCTGTTGCACTCTTTGTTTCACTTAAGATAGGCATAGTGAAGCCGCACTGTACAAGTCGATATGTAGATTATCAAATCTTCTTGAAGTGTCACATTGTTCTTCGTCCATCTAGGAATTAATAAGCGGTTATCGATAATAATTGTCATACCGCACATCTGTCGCTAGCACACTGGCAGCGAATCTTTAACACAAGTATAGTTGTTTGCTTTTTTACTAAAGTAGTAAAACTATCTAGATAAAATGTAAGTTTGGTATAAAAATGTACATTTTTTCAAAATCAACCTGTCTGTTACACTTTAATATCTACTAAAATTATTATTAATGAGTTGTAAACTTGGATAAGGTAAACCTCTAGTTCTTCTAGGTAATTGCTAAATATGCTACTATAGTTTGTGGTATTTGTAACTTTCATGTTTTTAATTTGTATAATACTTTCAATTAAAGGTCACTCTGGTCAACGGTGGGGCTAACCAAGAAATGGACATCAAGCCTCAGATTATAAAAATTATGCCAAAAACTGTAGAAATTGAGCACAGCCCAACAGATGGACAGCCACCCAAAAAGATTGGTAGAAAAAATGCTGGAAGAAAAAAATCCACTCCTCTCCCAAGAAATATACCTCCTGTTAAAATTCTACCAAAACCTATTATAATGAGTGAGCCTAGATTAATAAAATGTGTGGATGATAGTAAACGACCTGAGGAGCGATCACAGACCATAGACAAGCTAATTGAAAAAATGCTTAAAGAGAATACTAATGAAATTGATGTCTTCTTCAGAAGTATGGCAGCAAGTGTGAAGAAATTACAGCCTAACCTCATACCCAAAGTCAAGATGGAGGTGTGCAACGTTATTGCTAAATATGAAATGCAGAGTTTTGACAAGAATTTACAGAATATTTGAGTCATAATTTGGAAGTGGACAGTAATTTTTTTAATAAGAATTATTATAAATAGGTTAATATTATCATACATAGTATGTGAATATTATAATGGATATGTTATGTTCTAAACTCTGTTTTTATATAAAATAACTGACACCAATTAAGTAATGTTTATAAAACTAGGATACCTCTTGACTGTATCATCAGTTACAATAATGAAATAAATTGATGATGATCATCAGAGAGAAATTAGAGACTGGTTAAATTTTTTCTGATACCCTAGTTGAATGTTATAAAATAATGTACATATGTTATTCATATTGAATTCATATATATCAATTTCTGTATGTGATTTATTTATATATTACTTTAAAATAGCAATAAGTGGAAGAGAACTTTACCACCCACTTTGTATTGACTAAATAATAAATAATTACGTAAATAAATCCAAAGTAAAAATGTATTAGTTGTTAGTTATTTTTTCTGTTGTTTTTAAAAACAGGGGAAAACAATTTATATTAATAAAATTAATATACAAGCCTTAATTCGAGTTTAAATTCACAATTTAGCAATACTGTATACCACCACGTGATTTTATTTTATTTTTTATTCGATGACAAGAAGCCCTTGACTGCGATAACAGTAAAACAGCAAGTTTTGTCATTAATTTGGTTGAGACGCAAGAATAGGCGACCTCATGACAGATCCGTCTGTCCGTGGGTTGATAGATCAGTCAGTCAGTCAGTCACATTTTCCTTTTATTTTATATGTATATTCAGAAATGACCACAGCCCACTGCATATAGTAGATACATATTATCATAGCTTGTCCCAATAATAATAATAAATTAATCCTTTATTATTGTTTGCTTCTGGTATGAAGAAGGAATTTTCCACGAGTTAAATAATTTGTATATAAGTAAATTATTATCAGTTCAGAAATAAACAAACCGTTATAGGGAAAAGCCTTGAACTACTGTATTATATTAAAATTATATTCATGTGCCCATTATTTTATATGCCTAGATTTGTTTAGGTATGTAATATGGACTTGGATTAGTTAGCTGATCTAATATTAGATCCTCAATTTAATTAAAAGTTAATTGTAAGGTTTCCGCTAAATAAATGAACTGCCCGTTCTTTTGAACCGTCCGCGTCAGTAAGATGAAATATTCGTCATTTTTGGGGTTTATTTAACGTAAAACCTTTACTTTTGACTTGAACTTTTACGCATTATTTTTGATATTAGGTTTTGTCCTTACATTCGTTTCCAGGCTATCTCCTTGCGTGTTAAAATCGGCTCAGCGGCTGAGAAGTAAAATATAACACAGAGAAAAGCACACTTTCGCATTAATAATATTAATTCTGTGGGTGGATATAATATGAAGTGTTTTATATGACACGGACTCCGAATGTATCTACATCCGTAATAATAAATTTTAAACATCGTACATTTCACTTATATCAAAGTTGTGGCATAAAATGTTCGAAGTTTTTACAGTCGCCAATGCGAGCGAGTGGCGTGGGTCAATAGGGATGCTATTTAGGAGGCGGGGCGTCTAGACTGGGTATCAGTGTATCACGGTTCACCGCCCGAACCCCAAACGTTTAGCTACAATTTACCTCGGATGGGTATTTCCAATTTTTTCCCCTAATGAGGAAATGACCTTACAAAAAAACTGGCTTTTGTCGCGTCGGGATTAAGAACATTTAAGAATTATTTTATTTGAATTATTATTTCGGGGTATTAGGTGAATAAGGATGACTGACAACGCATACAGGCTAAGGGATAGGACTATTCCAGTTCATCGTCTAATAGCCAATGGGGACTGCACACTGCACCGCTGCGCTGCTGTAGGAATTGGGATTGGCTAATAAGGATTGTTAGTATGACGATTGTTATAATCTGTGATTGGCTGAATTTACGGCGTTCTTGCTGCATCAATGCATTTTAACCGGTTGCGAGAGAATACCAGCCTATTATAGAGGTCTTTTGAGGCTTTTTCAAAATCACGAAAATTAAGAATTCAATATCTTATACGGCTAACTAAGCGTGTATCGAAATCTATTGTTGTTAAATAGAACAGTCGCTAATAAATTGAACGTTAAATTTTCGCATGCTTGGAAAAGTTCCTATTCATAAAATTCCTAGGATAAGTATATGTAGAACAAAGGCGGATAACGGCTCGCCCGCATTATTTCAAAGGCTAGAACCGGTTTCGGCGAAATCAAGACAAAGCACTGTCGCAAAATGCTCTACAGTTCTATACGACTACGAAAACCGTAATCTATTACCTCAGAATTACGTAGCTGCAGTATACGATGCTCGGTTATAAACTGTACATTCGCAATCTAGACCAAAGCCAGTGAAGACCGAAATCCAGTTGTTAGATTTGAAGAAATTATGAATTGTATTGTAGGCCAAAATATAGTCGGACAAATCTTCTGCTTTAGCTCTTTCATTATCTACAAGTCCAGGTTATCATCATTTTCATCGCAACTCATCATCAGCACATGGCACAGGTCTCTAGAGAATGAGAAGGCTTTAGGCTATAAGCAGTCTACGCTGGCCAAATGCGGACTAGTAGACTTCATGAAAATCTTTCAGAGATGCAAGTTTCCATGCGATGTTTTTCTTCACCGTTAAAGCAAGTGACATAACCCCGAAAAATCAGAGATGCGTGCCTGGGATCGAATCCCAGACTCCCCGAAAAGGAGGACAAAGTCTTAACCACTGATCTATCACCGCATACATGGCTATGGAAATTAAATTTCATTCACGTAGTGTATCGACATCCATAAGTTCCTACAAACGTGTGTACAGGCATTTTTTGCTTGGATTCTGTTTCTCGTGGTTTTTCTTCCTTTTTGTCTTTCGCTTGAATTTTGCGCGTATGGGACGAATACCCGGATAAAGGAAAAGCGTCTAAAAGAATAATTCCAATTCAGTATTCTGTGCAACCGCATGCACACAAGTGCTTCAAACGAAACCTTTCAGAATGATTTCTTTGACATCATCTCCACATGCCTGGGTGTAATACTCGTGTACAGTGGATTAGATACCTTCAAAATAAGGAGGATGGGTTCAAAATTGCACGCCGCTAAATCATCGAAGGTTGTATGTGAGGCTTAAGATTCAACAATATAAAGCACGAGGGTATTTAAGTGTTCCAACCCTAGGCGAGTGACTGGATTGAATGGAGTCTAACGCTCACAGAATTTCTAGTGTAACGCTGTACCTAACAAGGCCCTCGTCCGTGAAATGGGGAATTGTGACGGGATACGCATAAAAGTCTATAGAAATATTTAAGGCCTGGACAAATAAAACGAGACGAGAGCCAAATTTGTTGTGGTGTGAAGGAGTAACAAACATACACACACACACATATACAAACTTTCGCCTTTATAATATTAGTGTGATGTATAGAATAGATTATATGATTTTATAGTGCGATTTGTTTTTTAGCCTATTCGTATGTTGGTTGGATTCTATGGACATTATTATTGGACTTTCACAACATTGCATGTGCAACTGTTAGGTTCGCAAATGTGTGCAATTGACGCACAAAATGTGTGATCGCGCGCTTTGATGTGCATCAAATCATAATTCGACACAGCTCGGAATACATATGACGATGTCAAAACTTAGTCGAAGTTCTTACATTTGTGCATTTATTACAAGTTAATATAACATATCATAGTAAAGAATGTTTGAATACGAATAAATTGCATTTAACTTTATGCAACTTCTTATATTTTACGATGAAACGATAATAAATAAAAATTATGCACGTTTAAATTACCGAGTATACTTATTAAGAGAACAGGAAATTGCTCTTAACGATACAGTTCAATTAAATCTATGAATGTGTAGCCGGTAGCCACTCACTTTGATTAGTTTAACATGATCTCAATCAACGTTTGATTAACTCAAGAGTTACATTAATATAACAAGAAGGTACACGTATCGAGACCTCGAGCGTATTATAGAATATTGTTCAATAGGCATTCGATATGACTAATTGTTAATGTACCAACAATAATTGCATGTCGATTGCGAAACGAAATCAATCATTGGTACAGTCTAACTGTGGTGATTTTTTTTAAAGATAATTGGCCAAGCTGAACTTGACGTATATTCTCCTCTCTCCTCCAAATAAGCGAAAAGCTTACTGAGAATGGGTACGACAATAGGGCAACGCGTGGGGTTCGAACCTTTCAGTTTTCAGTCCGCACCTTTAACCGTTGCGCTATTGAGGCGATCGGCTGCATCGGCCAATCAGCAGTGATAGTGATCGTCACACTGTATAGCAATGAGTTTTAGACAATCCCGCAGTCGGAGAAAAGCCTCATTGAAGGAAAAAGACCATCCTTAACATCCCAAGAGCCCAAAGCTTAACATCTCTATTTCATCCTGAGAAGGAGATTCTACAGGAATCAGGATTATGAATAAAAACTTAAATCCACGCAGTCAACGTTGTAATCACAAGGTCAAAATAATATTCGTCAACCATTCATGTAAAAAGTTATTTCATTTTAACACGAAGACTTGATTCTAAAAAGAAAATTTATAATATTATTTGTAGGAATCTAATTCCCTACGAATCCCCTGACTTACTTTTAACCTAATTCAGATTTCATTTAGTTACCACTGCGGAGGGTGGATTAAACTAATACGCACGAAATTTCCCCAAGAAATAAATATTACTACAATCCGATAAAAGTGCCTACCTAAGTCTAGGAGGTGAAGGTTATTTAGGGAGTCGCCCCACGTGAAGCTTATTGTTATTGATGGCGTTACCGCATTGGGGGCTGTAATTATTGCCTGGAGGTTAACGCGTCTTATTTCGATTGATTTTTGCCACACAGCATACGACAGATCCCTTCCAACCTCTCAAACTCGTCTCCATGTTAAGTCTATGTAGGCATAGATATATACCTACGTATGTAAGCAAGTATTTTGTGTATGATTTTCTAATAAAGGTTTGTTCATTGCGCGCATCCATATTTTCACAAAACACTGTAAGATCGAGAATATTTTTGGTAACAAAGATGTTAACTTTTGTATTACTTGGGTAATCAAAAATCTTGAAATGAGAAACGCTGCAGTCCATGCTATAGGCTCGAGCAAATCAGTACCTAATGCCAAATCGCTGTGGAATCTTTAAATTGATATAATTAGCTGCTATTGTAGTTCTATGAAACAAAACCTAGTTATTAGGGTAGGCCATCGGCAATCGATAGAAAACCCATTCATTCAAATTCAAAATTATTTATTTCATGTATGCCAACTTATACCTCTTATGACACGTCAAGAATCTACCTCCGGTTCAGAATGCAGATTCTGCTGAGAAGAGTAGAACTCCCAGAAGTTAATTCTGTTTAAAAGACATTGTAACTTTGTGATAACCTCGACTAAATAAATGTTTTTACGCATTGTGCAATGGGAGGTCCAGTAATTCCTTCGGGATCATATTTATACAAGCGTACACCGCCAACCCCACAAAGAATTTCTGAAGTTTGCGCAGAGGTGTAATAAGTCGATTGTGTTCATTAAAATCTTTCCAGCCTTTGGGATGTTTCGAGGATAGAAGGAATCCCATATACCCAGATAGACGTGAAAAACATAACCCTGTCTTTTCTATAGGGCAATCAGGTAAAAATAAATAAACAGTAATCCGATAGCATGTCATATCGTCACACATGATGGCCTGAGAAGAGATTGCTTTACATCGCATGCGGTTACGTTTGCAGTTATATGGGGCAAATTGTAACTGATACTTTTATCCTAGAGGCCGCAGCCATTATTTTTCAGCTCATGCAGATTGGTGCAAGACGGCCTAAATCAAATGTTGATGACGTCACATAGACGTCACAGTGTAGTTACATTTTCATACAAACTCCGAGCCATGCTCCAATCGGTACTAAGCGAGCGTTTTGAAGTTTGATAAAGTATTGCTATCATAATAATTTTAATAAAATATATTAATGAACTAGTAGGGCGCGTGGGTGCGCGGCTCGCTAAAGCGAACCGCGGTTTTTCTGTTCACCAAGTAGATCTTCGGGTCTTTATCATCTTTTTCGAAATTTGTATGGTCGCCATCTTGAATCCGCCATTTTGGATTTTTTTTTGACTCTCTGCCAATTGGATGAGGTTTCGAGTGACTTTTGTTGGAGTACCACCCACCTATCTTCAATACCCTGACCGTGCTCAAACCGTCTCCGAAATCCTCAACCATCAGGTCTCTCCATATTTTTCCTCCAAATGAATTTTTGTCCTCTATACGAAACCATCAGAAATTTTGAAAAGGAACCGTATAAAGTCTTGCATATATTTTGTATGGAAAAAATTTAATTCCGCCATCTTGAATTTGTTTCTATTCATCAAGTAGACCTTCGGGTCCTGATCATCTTTTTCCAAGAAACCACTCTTCCATCTCTTATAATCTCCGAGATAGACACCGACGAAATTTGTATGGCCGCCATCTTGAATCCGCCATTTTGAAAGTTTTTTCGGATCTCTGCCAGTTGGATGAGGTTTCGAGTGACATTTGGTTGAACACCCCCCACCTATCTTCGATACCCTGACCGGTGCTCCTCACACGTCTCCGAAATCCTCAATCATCAGCTCTCTCCATATTTTTCCTCCGAATGAATTTTTGTCCTCTATACGGAACCGTGAGTGAAAAAAATTTTTTTCATACAAAATTTTACAGGAGAGGTGATCAATGAGTGAGTCAGTGAATCAGCACGAGTAGCTATATATATAGTAATAATAGGTCATAAGGTACTATAGTGCACAAAAACAAATACCAGTCAATTGTCTTCATTGACGTCCTTAATTATTTAATGTATCAATGTATCATATTAACTCTCGATACCACCTGCCAATTCACGTGACGTAATTGTTATTAAAGAGTGCTATCTGGTTGTTTTTTGCGCATTTAATTCGCAATTTACACATCGTACTCGTAAATGCAGTTAGGCGACTTCCTCGACCCAAAAAAATAAGTAAAGTCCAAGTATAATCTGCCACTAAAAGTTCCGTATACACTATACATATACAATCATAGTGTCTTGTGTTGAATGTAGTTAGTGGGAACTGTAAAGGTCATCCTATAACATACTTTGAGTATAGTTATCTATTATTTATTGATGTGTTAGATGTAGTCATAACATTACAAAACACCTTTAACCTCATTAATGCGCGATAAAATTATTTAAATTATGATAATTAATTATGTGAACCGAGCAAAATCTAAGTTAAGGGAATTTTACCTAAGACATTCATATTAGTCATCAGTTTTTTTTTCAAGAAACATAACATCAGCGAAGTTCTAACAGTATGCGTATAAGTCATTTTGGCGGGTTTTCACATTATAATGTCATTCGATGAAGAATTGTATCAACTGTCAAAATCTGATGTCAATTGAAGGAAATAGAAAGCCGCGTATCGAATGAAACTACCAAAAAATGCATAAATTGATTTGATTACCTACAAAAATCTCACGTTACATGGCACTAAAATATTAAAATCTGCCAAAATGACTTACGCACTGTTAGAACTTCACAGGCGATAAATAGCTTTCAAGAGTTAAAACGTTCATGTTTCGGACTTCGGAACTCTAATAAAGCGATCGGCCGGTCATAACAGCCGCACAACGGTATGCGGTAATGCGGTCGCCGGTCGTTGCCGACATTATCGGCAAGTTACGCCGATCTTATTATATTGGTCACTTGCGGTGGATGCTGTCGCTTCGGGGGACACTATTAGCAATAGTTTGATTGACTATGTCATTCTCCATGTACAAACATCCTTTTGTTTGGCCAATATCTTAATATTGGTTGAAATATGAGGACCTTAAAGAATATTATATTGTTTACTCGTTCCTAAGTTTGAAATGATATTATTACATTCTGAAATGTCAACTTAAGCGATATTTTTAATATTAAGAAAGACTGAAAAACATACTACAACTTTTTTGATGATTCTGCATAAACATATAACGAAATACTTAATTTTTATTTTTAATTCTGTCATCCTTTTATAACTACTGGTAACTTCCAGAGATTACAAAAAAAGTCAGAACTTAATGTTTTCTGAAATCCGTATTGATTACAGTCCTCTAGAATCTTGTAATTTTTTGGAAGTAGGTACAAAAATGTTAATCTAATTATTTCTACAAATCTTCACGCACCTGTGCACTGGTGAATCTTCTACTTCCAGATCGACTCAGGGTTCCGCCTCTTACATTGCTGTCTGAAAGTTCCACCTCAGCACCGCCATCAGCCGCACGTCGTCGCGATAGTTCACATAATTCCGCTATTGGTTGCACCTGGTAATAAACATACGCTTTCATTGCTGCAGTTTTTTCCCCTTTTGATCATTACATCTATATTATTTTAACAGAAAAGTTCAAGAGCTTACATTTAAGCTTTATTTACATACACGTCATTTAAATCGTACTTTCATTTGCAAAGCTTGCTTTCCCCTCATAAAAGGACATCGAGAAACTTACATTACCTTTATCGAAAACCAAGTTTTACTTTAATATTACAAAGTTAATTAAACTACAAGATACTAACCTTAATGTTCACGAAATCTTGACTGCCCTTAATAAGATCTATAACTTCCTCTCTACTTTTTCCTTCTACATTAACTCCATTAACTTCAATTAATCTATCGCCTGGTAATAAGCCAGTTTCACTAGCTCCCGGATACGACCCCGGTTCGGCTAGTATCACTGCTTTATAATTTAATTTACTTATCATTACATTAGTGCCATTGTATTTGTTATCGCCATTAGGCAACCCATTTTCTTCGTATCCTGTCAAGTCTTTCATGTCTCCGATAAATATTCTCTCTTGAATCATCGCTCGCCGAAGACTAAACCCGAAGTCATTTCTAGGTGCTTTTTGACGCTGAATAGTTAACATTCTTGGTTTCGGCAGCGGCAAGGGAGTTAATGATGGTAGCGGCAAATAAACATCGTCAAATGTGCTCGTCCTAGACCACCTGTGGAAACCTTGAGATTCACCTACAGGCGAAGTCGAAAATGGAGGGGTAGCGAATGAAGAGTTCGTTGTGGTATCCGTTAAGGAGTCCGCACTGGGTGACGTAGAGGTAACCCCTAAATAACTATTGCCATTTGTCTTTGGTGTCTCATCGATATCGTTTGTTTTAATTGACGAATTTGTGTTATTTTTATAGTTTTTGTACTGGTTTTCAACAGGGCTATGGATAACTTTTTTGGTAAAATTTTGTATGTGTTGCATATCATCACTTGATGAGGTGCTCTTTGAAGGATGGAGACCATAAGAAATAACTTCATTTTGCTGCGTATTCCGCGCGAGTACATTTGGGTCTTGACCGTTGACGAAGTCGATGGTATCAGAACTTTGGACGTTGCTTTCTTGAGAATTAGAACTAGTATTGCTTAATCGAGTACCTTTCAATATTCCACGTTTTGGTGGGCGCGGTGGTATTGGAGGTAGATTTGGTGCTTGCCGAGGACTACTATTTATATTATTTGGATTGTTTAAAGAGTTAAGAGAGGTTTCAGAACTATCCGATTGGAGTACTCCTTCCTTTTTGTTCCAACTCTGAGTTGGATATCCAGGCGATAAATGGTTATTTTCGTCACTGAGGTTGGAATTAGATCCCGAGGTAGTGATTAGCGGATAGTTGGAATAATTGGAGTCTTGTTCCAGATGAGCGAAGAGTGAGGCGGTATAATCAGCTGTAATACCGGAAGGTAGCTTCTCTTTTTCTTTGCGTCGTCCCCGTAACTTGAGCGATCTTCGAACCTGTTGAAAGAAATACTGGTTTCAATACCTAGGCACTAAATAAAATAAAGACCTCTTCAATAGATGAACATCTAACATAAAGTAAGCAATAAAAATGTAATATGATTTCGGAGTTATGTGCTTTTCAAGCAATTAAATATCATTTGCTTTAAAGGTGGAGGAAAACCACAATAGTCTCAAAAGTGTGTAAAGTCTGCCAATCTATACTTGGCTAGCATGGTGGACCATGGCTTACCTAACCCTTCGCATTACGAGAGGAGACTAATTTCCAGTAGTGGACCGGCGATGTGTTGAGATGAATGAATAAGTAAATAATAAACCTACGCTTTAATGAGTTCTTGGCTCTCTTGTATTCAAAGTCATTTTTGGGGGAACGAATATTCTACTTTCGATTTCAGATCTTTCTTCGAGACACATAACAGTATAAGGTACGGTGATGAAACTCATCAAGTTCCTACCGTTGCAAAAGACCGCATTCCGAAAAGCGACTAAGCGAATCCGTCGCTAATGAAAGTGTAGCCGCAAAGTAGTATTTAAAACCGGCTATGATTTATGTATACATTCGAGTATCTAAAATAGGTATACTCATCTCTGTAAAAGATTATTTTCATTAGGGTCTGTTATATTAAAGTATGCATGCAAATAAGGACTTTTTATTGAAAGAACTCTATTTATGAGACAAAATTTACTTCTAGTATATAATCATAAGTACCCAAGTTTTCAAATTAGCTCCAAGCGCATTAAAACCACTACAATTCGTTTTAGATTTTGGATCCATCACCTCTCGCACATAATAGTTAATCCACAAGCACAATATAGTTCCACACTACACAAGTAACTGGTATGAATATGACTGTTAAACGTTTGGACTTTTACGAGATCCTAATGTGTTTACACACATGCTTTGTTTCACAGATAAGGTACATATTTGTAAGATTATTATCACCATCCAAAATAATTACTAATTCATGAATCGTAGAGGTTAGAGTGCTAGCCGAGGGTCTCACGTTCGAAAGCTAGGTTCTCCTCTAAATCATTCGAAGTTAGGCTAAGTGATTATCAAGTGGTTTATTGATGAAGGCAAGTATTGCGACAACAAGGAAAGGACGGATTTATTTCAGGATGACGTCAATAGAAGACACAAATGAATACGAACGTAATTAAAGAGTATGCATGTGAGTTGCTACTTATGAGAATTAAAAGCCAAATTATCGAAATGAAAGAAAGGACAATACATTTTTCCATTATGTGTGTGTATGAAAACAAAACTCAACAAGCATTTCTAACAAGGACGAAACATAAGTAAGAATCTGATTACGAGATAATTTTCGGAACGCATGCGCTGCAACGCAAAAAAACGTGCTCGATTTTGATGCGTGAACGTCATATCCGGCCGTTCAATTATTCTAACTCATTGAAACAGTACACGATTTCACCGGAAGTGGAGTGAAGTCGTTGGGTCAACTAGATATTCTTCAATGTTTACTTATAAAATTCATGAGCTATTTTTCTAAAAGTAGAGCAGGAAGAAACTGAAAAATATTTACATAATAGGTCAGATAAGATACACCTTAACAGTTAAATGAGATTTCTTTAATATAACAAGGAGTTCATGTTATAGCGCAATACCAACTAGAGATTATTATTATTTTCATACAATAGTACAAGAATGTAGAACACCGCCGCTGCGTGGACTAATCTTGTTTGGATTATCTAGGGTTAGGTGATACTTGGTATAACTCGTGCGTTAAATTACTGTCATGGCTTTTGTAGAAGTAAATAAAACATATTTAATATTGGATCTATAAGGGTCACGACTCACGAGTTCTCCAGGCTCCGTGCCTTATACTCCAACGACCTTTTCCGATTTTTCAGGCGGTTTTCGATTTTTGATTTTTCACGATGTTACCCTTATTGACCCAAAATTATTCTAAACCATCAAAATTCACGATCTCGGAAACTATTTCAGTAAAAATATTTTCAACTAGTATCAATATTATCTTTGTATCCAAACCAGACCCCGTGCAAAATTCCAGTATTACTTAACCTTAACCAAATGAAGAGTTTATAGGCGAACATTTGAATGCCACACGATGGTATTCTGCAACCTCGTGGACTGACCTATTGCAACAGGAACATTATCTCTGATTCTTATTTTGTTTTGTTTACATTTAAGTACATACATAGTACGAAAAACTAAGTTGTTAGTGTACCAAGGAGCTGGAGTGGCGACTTCTCACCGGAAAGCGCAGTGGTGGTAGAGCCCCCACTAAATGGACTAACGACATGAAACGAGTCACAGGGAGCCACTGGATGTAGGAAGCGCAAGATCGAAACCTGAGGAAGTTAATGCAAGAGATCTTTGTCCAGCAGTGGACGTCTATCGGTTGATGAAGAAGAAGATATTGAGTGTGATTAAGCTTAATAATAGTTACCTCGAACTTAAGATAACAGAAGTGATAGTGATAATACATCGTTTAACTACATGTTTGAAGAGCGAAGATAAGCAAGGATGTGTGTTGAATGTGTCATACACAACCCTTGCATTGTGAATGCACTTTTGCAACTTACTTTGAAAATATATTCATTTCATACATCTATCAGATAGTATACACAACTGAAAGTGTGTCTGTCTTATATATATATGATGCAATTTAGGATGGAAGACGCTTTCCTAAAGGATTAGTATTCATTCTGCTTGGGAGACGATCAAAATGGAGACCAAAAAAAGGCAACGCAAGAGTTTAGAAATTCTATAATGGCAATAGATATGAGGCGATAACCGCGTGAGTTGTATGGTCCTCGAGTGAAGACCGCAAACGGAGTATAAGGCGCTCCCCGGCTAAGTGGAGCTATCAGCTATGTCATCCGGAAAGTGGTAGGCATCAATTGGATGCCAAAGGTCGAGGTAGCGCCACCTTAAAGGAGGCCTATGTCTAACAATGAATGCATTTTGGCTGATGATGATGGAGGCAATAACTAATTGAAATGCAGAAGTCAAGTTCCAACCATATTATCCTTTACTTTGATGCCAGATTTCAAGGTTATTTATTCAATAAAAATCTGCAGCTGTCAACTTAATGTTTGCGATAAAAATAGGTAACTAACTTAATTATAAAAACAAAATGGTATTTAATTCCATCTTTAGACATCGTATGAAATATCTTAAAATATCAGTTTTCTATAAATCCTTGACTCGTTTGAGATAATATGAGCGATTGAATGGAATTAATAACAGTTATCGTTTTACCGTAAAAAAAACAACAGTGGAACACCTTGAGAAAAAAATTAGAAAACTAGTTTCTCGTAATCGCTGCTAACTTTATTTGATAACTGTAACATTGGCCAAATTATAAAATACCTGTTATTTGGCACAAGATCTTGTGACACACTTTTAGAGATATAATTTGTAATCTCTAAGCATTTACTTAATACTAGCTTTTGCCCGTGATTACGTCCGCGTGGAGAGGTGTATGGATACATGATACGGAGTCGGCATCTTATAATTCTGATTCCAGTTGTGGGCCTGAGCATGTGCATCACGAGATGCTGCCACAAGAGGTGTTTAAAAAAACCACAGGAACTATATGTTTTTCCCGAATAAAACGTATCTTATGTCACTCTCCCAGTCTTCAATTATGCCCATGCAAAAAATTACATGGATCTGTTGCTCCGGTGCGCGTGATTGAGGGAAAAACAAACAAACACGTTTTCGCATTTAAAATATTTGTAGGGATTAGTTTTAAATCTTAAATAGTCAATAATTTCGAACTGGTCAATCACGGAACTACCCTATCTAAAATTTAAATTATACAAGAATTACTAATGATAATAATGAATAAATATAATAAACATTGCAAACGAGGTTATCGCCATGTGGAATGTTGATTTAACAGCTATTATGTTTACGGTCAATGACCTTATCTTTAATCTGCCCAGCATTCATAGATCTTGTTAGGATCTTGGATCACCTATAAGTGATACATAGAACTCTGCAGTATCGCTTGCTATGGCGTAGCATTGCAATTAATTGTAAGGGAATCCCAACGAATCATCAAAATCATACTTTTTAGGCGATGATTTTCTAATTAAAATCTAGATCAGACAAGATAAGAATTTCGTTGTGCAGACAAAAAGAAAAATATATAACTGATAAATGGATAACGTCAAATGTCGATTGACCAATATTGATTCAAACTTAAATGAATTATCAGCATCCAAACCATGGCATAAATCTATTATTATCTTGTAAACAGAATCCTAAACCCAGACATTACTAAACCCATGAAAAAATAAGTCGACGTATTCAATGATACGATATATTTGATACGTATATCGACGCGAAAAAATATAAAAACACGTAGATATTATGTTTTCTCGTCGCAAGTCTGGAACGATTTTGACAAATGAGAAGTTTATTGATCTGCGCATTGCCGGGAGTAAACAACTTCTCATATAACACACAATACACACAACGATAAATAAACAGGAAAAAAGAATCAAAGAATAAATACAGATTAAGGTTTTTGGCTAACTCTCTCCCTCATGACTGAATCAGACTGAATTTTTCTAAAGATTTGCTGATACTGTCACTATTGGTTACAATCTTTGAGTATATAAATGCACTGATGCAGCATGAACGCCACATACACACACATACAATCATTGCAATCACACAGCGGATCACTATGACAGAAAGTAGTATTTTGTGTCTAATCTAAATCAGAGTTCTATAACTGATCATTATGATCCATAAGCATAGTATTTCTTACGACATGTTATGATCAGTTACAGGACTCTGAATAAGACATACAGCGGCGTAGACACTAAGAATAAGATAAACAATTTTGGCTTTTCTCGGAAAAATTAGACAGAAGTTCGTTTAAAGGCAGTAGTTCTTTCATTCAAAGGTAAAACTCACACCTAAGCCAATTCTGAAATGGACATTTCCGAGTTGACTCAACCGGAAAACTTTTTTGCAAGGCAGACAATGTCACCGCCACGCCACGTTTGTGACTGAGCGTTAAAAATTGACTAACAAAGCTGCACAGATCAATTATATTATGTCTAGAGATGTTATATGTAGGTTCACATTAAATAGCGGACAGAATCTCTGTGATTCTTCACGCTTGTCATGCCTTCTGCAGGAAGTGAAGAATATTGAATTCAACTAATTTTACATTTTCACTTTTGACGCCTATGTAACATATCTAATTCTTATTCAATACATATCTATGCTTAATATTGTTTATCATCATCACAGTTCACCACTCAGCTCTGGCCAAATGCGGATTGGCAGTTCACTTTTGATAACATTATGGACAGTTGAAGAAAGCTCAAATATCAGGTATGCAGGTTTCCTCAAGATGTACCGTTAAAGCGAGTGATATTTAATATTTTAAAACTAAGTATATCATAAGCACAGAATAATTTGGCGAAAAGCTAGTAGTGATTAAATTGAAGAACAGCACTTCTATGGTTTCCGTATTGCTTATCCCTAAGTAATGAAGAATGTGCGTATTAAGAAAGGCTTCGTTATCGACAAAGTCAATGGCAAATTAGAAATGCATTTTCAGTGTTCGAAATACATTACAGTAACACAAATCATGAATAGATATTTTGTTTGGGGAAAGAGAAGAAGGCTTTAAAAAAATCATAGAGCTATCAAATCAAACCGTTGTTAAGTAAAAAATAAAAAAAAAAAAAAAAAAAAAAAATCAGCACTAAAAGTTGCTACAAATTAAATAGTAGCAGGAAAAACTAGAAGAAAAAAAAAAAAAAAAAAAAAAAAAAACCGTTGTTAAGTGTCACCTATAATAATTACCCTGGGATTGGTTGGGGTTTTCGCTTAAGTATTAGAAAATGGCATGTAATTAAACGAGCTTCTATTTAATACCATTATTGGCTTCTAAATTACTAAGTCAGCTTCAACTAGTGAGCCTCTAAAAAATATAATTTTAGCATCTATATTTATAACTTAGCTTCAAACCGTGAACTCCTAAAATACTTAAATATTAGCATCAAATAATACACCAAATCTTCAACCACATTTTTAATTTTTGTTTTTGTGAGAAAAATGAAATAAAAAAATGTTTCTAACTAAATAAAAAAACGTTTTTTTTTGATAAAATGAAATTAAAAAAATGATTGTTTTTAAATTTAACTCAAGATAAATACCTACACATAACATTTTTGAAAAAAAAAATCAAATTTTTTTTCAACTTTTTTTTTAGTTTTAGGTAGGTTTACGATCCCAACAGAACCTAAGTGCCCGGCCTTCGGCCGGGCACCTGAATATTCATGTATAACCCTAACCTAACCTAACTTTAGTTTAAAGAAAAAATTATACAAAAATAATTGCAATATTAACACACTAACAACAGAACAACAAAAAAAATGCATGTTTTGAATGGCGCTCTCTGATTGGTGCAAATAGCCATAACCAACAAGATCGTGCAAATTGCCAGTCGCATCCGTCTCACTCGCACCAACGAGATCGTGCAAATGGCCAGTCGTATCCATCTCACTCGCACCAAATCGTGCAGTGGCAGTGGACAATAATAAAAATAGTGGCTCTTTATTTGATGCTTTCTTTGGAATATTTTGTGGCCATTGTGAAGAAGCCGAGTTAGTATATTAGAAGCTTCATCATTTTCCCATTGCTGAGTTATTAAATTAGAAGCTAGGTTTTGATGCCAAAAAATAAATTTTGT
This sequence comes from Hipparchia semele, assembly GCA_933228805.2. NCBI lineage: Eukaryota > Metazoa > Arthropoda > Insecta > Lepidoptera > Nymphalidae > Hipparchia > Hipparchia semele. The sequence goes on from OW121719.1 coordinate 4,033,157, forward strand.
TGGTCGACTTATTATATCCCTTAGAAAATGTCTTTCTTGCCGCATGTATGACAGATCATCACTTGACACGGCTCGACCGATTTGGCTGATTTTTTTTAATTTTTACCGGAAAAGTTCATTGAAAATCTCATTTAAGAACTTCTCATTTTCTTCATTAGTCAATTGCACCTGAGCGTAGCTAAGAACGGGGCGGGTCGGGGTAAGTTAAAAATTATTATGATACCTCTTCTAATCTCAGGGGTTCCTCCAGTCCGGCAGCTATCCGCTCCCTTTTCTCCCGCTCCTTCCTTTCCTTTTTTTCTTTTTTCCGCCTTTCCTTTTCGCCATCAACTTCATAACCGCCGGAGTCACCAGTTAGCACATTCGATTTTTTCATAAAGTTGAACATGGCGGTAGGAACGGAACTGCAACAAAATAAATTAGGAAATTAAAGTATCAAATTTATGCTAAGAATCAACACAACTGTTCAAAGATCAGAATTTATTCCGTCGCTATTTTAAACAACAATCGATAGTGGACTCGATTTTTTTATCATTTACGTTTCTCAATATTTAACAAAAACGGCCGTTTAAAATCAGTCTGCTTAAGTCAGAAATCTTTAAAATCTGTCGATGGGTTACTTATCAAAAGGCTGAAAAGGGATGCATGAACGAAGAATGACATCACTGCGCTGAGGCAGTGCGAGGGAGATACCGAGATGTTCCCATTAATTCATTTGAGTAATACCTACTTCTGTTTCCACAAAAAAATTTCATTTTTCCTAATTGTGTATGTTTTGCGTATATAAAGATTGTTTGTTTGTTCGCTATTTATATATATTAAAAAAACATTATTAAAATTAAACAAAGGCCAACTAGGCAATTGCTTATAAGTTAGAAAGCAAACGCGTAAATAAGATCTCAATTCCAATCACCAATTGATTAAAATAGCCGAATATGACAAATTAGGTAATTATTGCAAAGACAATAATCGACATGACATCCATAAGTACTAAGACTTGTTGAAAACACATAAATTGCATACGTAGAATTAGATGGTCAACAAAACGGGACAAGAACAAGAAGGCCACATAGCTACAAACCTGTATCAAAAAGTTCAAGGCGGCCATGTATTTAGAATATGTATTTTGTTTGCAAATGTGCAACAGCCGAGATTTTATTTGGTAAAACCAACCAGTTACAGAATCTTATGATCAAACCCATATTTGCCAATGAGTTCAAGAATTACTTTATAATGCATTAATAAACAAGCAATAAGAAAAAGTAAGAGACTTTTTAAATATCATTACTAAACTCTGAAGTAATTTTAATTAAATCTAATAATAATCAGATAATAATGTGTAACGTAATAGTTGTAATAAAAATATACGGCTTATATCTATGGAACGTGTTCTGGCTTGGCTCAGACTTGAGCGTAATAAGTAACTTTGCACAACTGTATTACTTATTACAGATATTTTGAGACCAATTAAAATGACTCTTTAAGAAAACTAAAAGTTGTTTTACCACAAAGAAGTTTAAATCATGAAAAACTCACAATAGGTAGACCGTTATTACCTTCTCGGAAACGACAATCGATTCCATCTGAAATAACTGTCGTCGCATTCTATACTGTGCTTTGAATTAAGCGAGGGCGACGTGAATGCAAATTACAAATATATTGTATTTCAATGTTCATACACACGTCCACATCATTCAACATTTGTCGCTCAAAGTTACATGCCATTATAGAAAGTATCATGAAAGCTTGAGTAACCAGAATCGGACGCACAATTCTACTTGATTATTATTTTTCGACGTCATGTACGTCTTATTTTGGAAGCCTTTCCACTGACGCATTTCGCTTTCCATACCTAGATGAATTGGCTGATGACTATGGAGCTTTCCTGGTATTGGCATGTGCAAAAAAGACAACTTGACCATTGTTTTTTTGTTTAGTTTTGGTCGCATGTTTAATGATAAGATATATTCAACTATCTTTATATTTGTTTTGATGTGCCAAGCATTCTTCAACAAACGTAAGTGTATGATTTCATTCTTTGATCTTCATCTTCATGCATTCATCAGAGGACTTAACTAACTATTAATGAGTTTGTATAAATTTTTCTTTATGTCTATAATTACGAGTTCTTTCAAAAAACAGCAGACTTTACTTTTATGTGCCATAAATTAAGGTAAGCTCTCCTTCAGCTCCACATAGCAAGGTAATTTTCTTAATTATTTGATGTCTATAAAACGTTATGATTTAAAAAACTTACTTCCCTTGCGTTCATTATATATAGATCAAAGCTATACAACATTTTAACAGCATAGTTAATGCCCTTAAAAGGTAAACTATATATACCTTCATATATATGTAGATAAACGTGTTGTGTATAATAATAGTAGATATTACGGTCACTGGGCATCGACCTGGATAGCACGCGTTCCAGACTCGACGACGCCGCACATTGTGAAATTTTTCCCAAAATCGGACATCCCTTTTTTATGATACTAATCGAAACTTTAAGCTTTTTTTAATGCTAGAGTAGAACACCCAGAAGTTAATTCTGTTTAGAACCGGAGTTATAATTTTTTAAAATTTTTTTTATGGTTACCAGAAAAAAACTAAGAAATGCTGTAACTTTCTACGTAACGAAAGTTTTCAAGTTTCAATTATAGCATGCTATAAAATCAATTAAGTGCTATTTTTGGAAACATATAATTAATTTCTAAGTGAACAATAAAGGAAGATATGCCTTTTTAAAACTAATTTTGAAATTAATTTTTTTCTCATCTTGGTATAGATATTAGCATCTAATTTTCACATATTGTATTTATTAGTGTTATGTTAACCCGCCTGTATAATATCAGATACGTAACACTTAGGACCTCGGAGTAATTGAATTTTAAAAATTTCATTTTATGCAACTCAATAATAATCCCTGAAAAACATAACCCTCCGTTTTTACAGTCGGATAAAAATTCTTTCTTTCAGCCACTTTTTTAGAATTTTCTCTCGTACATTTGTAATTAAGATCTTTGTGACAACCCTAATATCATAGAAATTGTAAAATCTCATATCTCCAATGTCCTCATAGATTTCTGTGTGATTTTTTTTACTAGTAACAATACAGTTACGAGGTATGTTTTCAGATAGATATCTACTGCTAATCGTAAATGGTTTATGAGAAAAAAAATAAAATGTAAAAATCACAAAATTAAGAATAATTACTTTATTATTAATACTAAAATTATTTTGTTTAGCTTATAAAATGCCCTGTATATAATGCCACTTTGCCCTGTAAATAATTGTATAAATATCATATACAATTCTTTTATTTCGCCTTTTTCTGAAAATACAGAATTTTCTAAAAAAAAATATTACTCCGAGGTCCTAAGTGTTACGTGTCTGATATTATACAGGCGAGTTAACATAGCAGTAATAAATACAATATGTGAAAATTAGATGCTAATATCTGTACAAAGATGAGAAAAAAATTAATTTCAAAATTAGTTTTAAAAAGGCATATCTTCCTTTATTGTTCACTTAGAAATTAATTATATGTTTCCAAAAATAGCACTTAATTGATTTTATAGCATGCTATAATTGAAACTTGAAAACTTTCGTTACGTAGAAAGTTACAGCATTTCTTAGTTTTTTTCTGGTAACCATAAAAAAAATTTTAAAAAATTATAACTCCGGTTCTAAACAGAATTAACTTCTGGGTGTTCTACTCTAGCATTAAAAAAAGCTTAAAGTTTCGATTAGTATCATAAAAAAGGGATGTCCGATTTTGGGAAAAATTTCACAATGTGCGCCGTACGCATACGATGAGGCTTGAGGACCTTGCTTCTAATGAGCCTAACATAATCGTAGATATAGCAGCCACTGCAATACCTTGTGTATGACTGCTAACTACATGTGTGAACTAGTTATGACAAATGTTTTAATTGCTTTCGTTATCACTGAAGTTGTTATTGTGTTTTGAGCATTTAACTATTGTGTAATTAACTAGGCATAATGTTTACGTGTGGCTAGTGTAATTTTTCAAGTTAAATGAAGTTTGATAATACTTATACGAGGATTCGCCCGAAGAGATTGATTAGTTTCCATATCCAAACTAATGTTATAAATGCGAAAGTAACTCTGTCAGTCTTTCTGTTTGTTACGGTTCCACACCTATACCACTGAACCATTTTGAAGAGTTTTTGGTATAGAGATAGTATAGTAAATGAAATAATAAAACATAACATAAAAACAAAACAAGAAATCAATGATCATGCATGACTCATTTGAGTCTGTGACCTCAAGATTCGACTCGGGATCCTGTTATGAGCCACTCAAAGAATAGGTCAATCTTACCTACACATGATTTTTGTATAGGAAATAAGAATTGGAACATTTAAAATAGTTAATATGTAATTAAATAATCAGTGATTGAAGTCGCGTGCTCCTTTACAGACAGTGTCTAATACAAATTACAAACGAACACAAGATTATGTATGATCTATATTCTATGCAATCACTGACGACGATGATCTTCTGATTACATTCATGATATACAAACGGATGGCTAATTACAATACAAAACCACCGACCAATGTTTTATGTTTATTTTGTAAACAAAAACGCACATGCTAAGTACTTTTATTTTTACATGTGGATCTTCTCTCTTCCATTTTGTTATGGCAAAGATGCACCAAAGGGACAAGTTTGTAGCTAGGAGCTAGAAGCTACTTTCATAATTTCATCAATTTGTACTCAGTTGAAGAAGACTAATGCTAAAATCTATAGACCGCACTCTCACTCAGCTTAGACTCAAGACAGAGATAGATTTATGTCAGAGCATATTTGTATCTCGTTTTAACCTCTATCTTGAGTCTGAGCTGAGTCAGAGCACGCTCTGTAGATCTCAGCATTAGTAAACGGAGTGCATAAACAGTCCCTATAAGATAAATTCATATTGCCGATAAGTACTTCAAACATGAAAGTAGAATAAGTAGTTATAATATCTAAACTCTACATAAACTAAGCATAAAGAAAGACGCAAGAAATAGAGCAATTTGTAACCAATGTCCCTAAGAGCAAGGAATACGGTAATCAATATAGTTACTTGAAGTACTTCAATCACAATAACTACACTAATTATGCTGAATAGGCATAACTACATAAAGCAATGTATAAATCATAAGCCATAGAGAAAAACGTGATTCATATGACCCTCAAATGAAATGCTGCTTTTGTTCACCCTATACAGGCCCCGTACGTACAGATGTGCAATTCAATATGTTCAACAGTTATTCACAAATATCTTGTTTTTCACTTGCTACTATGTACTTGATCAATAGGATCGGATAAGGCGTTTAAAACGACAAAAAAGATTTATTGAATAACTCTGTTATGCTCAAGCTGTATCCGTTGGCATACAGTCTAATGCTAGTAGTACCTAATGTACTTACATGGTTAAGTAGTTACTCAAATGAAAGTGGTGATAATGTAGTGGTTAAAACTCGGGCTTTCTTTTCGGGAGTTCCGAGGTTCGAATAACAGGCATCTCTAACTTTTCGGAGTTATATGTAGTCTTAAGTAATTAAATTTCACTTGCTTTAACGGCGAAGGAAAACATTGTGAACCTGCATGCTAAGAGTTCAACATAATGATTTCGTGATAAAATCATTATGTTGAACTCTGTGTCGTATGAAGTCTACCAATCCACACTTGGTCAGTGTGGTGGATTATAACCTACATCCTTTTCATTCTGAGAGGAGAACTGTGCCCAATAGTGGGTTGACGATGGGTATCTTATAGAAAGCTCTATGTTCTATAAGGTACTTTGAGTATTCTGTGTGTAATCATTATTTGTAATCTTCTTCGACAGTAATTACTAATATTTTTTATTCTTACTGAAGTCGATAGTATACTACGTAACCCAACAGCATCAATACATGTATCATGTATAGTAACTATAACACAAGGCAGTAATTAAGACAGCTCATGTCGTCGCACGACATTCCAAGCTATTGTTGCAGGGAACGCTCTTATTGTTTAGTTTATGTTTTGTATAGACTCACGGTTTATCTATTCAAAAGGTATGTTCCAAATGTACATGTTTCATCCATGATGCAGCTGAACTACCTACTGCTTTAGTTGATGCATTAATTTTTTTTAGGGCTAAATCTGAACTCAGAATTCAGAAAGTGCAGAGTTGGCAACCTAGGTGGAACACTGACATCAAACGAGGCGGATCGAGGCCCGTGGAAGTCCATGCAAGAGACCTTCCAGCAATGGACATCTATCGGTTGACAAAAAAGAAAAGTCCACTCCTGGTTACTCCCGGAACAAAGACCAATTGCCGTGCTGCATGGAATTGGATAGCATTTGGACCAGGTAGGCCCCAAGAGCGCCAACAATCAGATGATCGCACCCTTTTCTTCATCAAATTTTATTAAACTGTGCCAACATCAATAGACACTTCATCACATCTAAATGAACATGATATACAAAAGACGTGAATTATCGCGCAGGCAATGGAGGAACAATTCGATTCGCACGCAAACTGTACTATGAATACGCCCGCGCGGTGCTGAGTTCAATCACCTGATTACGCAATTGAGTCACAGCTTTCAGCCACTATTGCCCTACTACGGAATAATGAGAGCAACGTAATTGGTTCTTAACACACGCAAATAATGCAAGCTGAAAGTTTCGTGTCGAAACAATCAAACTTTTCGATTGCGTTTCCGTTGCATTGTTTCGTCATTGAAACCACGTTAGCGAGATCTACTTATTTATCTACTAGCTTTTATTCGTGACTTCGTGCGCAAGCAAGTTAGGTTTTCTAAAACCTGCGAGAACACATTATACTTATTTCCAGAATTAAAAATTGCCATGTCCTCGGCAGGTCGACTACCTATACATCAATCTATGTACTATATACGAGTATATATTGCGTAGTAAGATTAATTTCATAATAAGCTAAAGAAAGCGTGATAAAATCTAAAAGGTTATTATTAGTTAGCATTTTATGTGCTCGCAAGGGGCAGTATTTAAAGACATCCAATCTTTGTTAGATTATATCAAAGAGATCACTGAATCAATGCTGTCGACTATCATTACAGGAAGTTTACATTCGGCGTGGTGGCTACTTCCGTAACGATGTGGACTTCCGTACAAACGCTGCGTCTGCGTCACATCATAAAATACAGTAAAGACTTGCATACTGTCTAGCACTATTTCTAGATAGTACGTATTATCTTTATAAGTACACATAACTAATCCTTAATTACTAATAATCCTTTTCAAAAAAATAAAAATAATTTAATTTTTTCGAGAGAAACTACGTTTTTTGCACGACAAACCCGGTCAGAAAAATAAAAGAAGTTTCTGAGACGCTACTCGTATGGCCAAATACAGAACTCTCTCAGAAGACGATCTTCAATTTCAAGAATCATGACCGAATAGAGAATGACAGAGGGAAAGAGCGAGTAAGAAAAAGAAGTAAATGACCAACCAAAAATCATCTTTCTATAAGGTGGCATTACAATAAAGAACAATATTTATCTTCTATGACTACGTCATCATCACAATATTTCATCAAACGAGCGACAAACTATTTTTCTACTCGATAAAATTTAAAAAAAAAATGTGCTAAGAAAACTTTAGCCGATAGCAAAAAATGGCCAAGCACTCTTACCCGCAGAAATGAATGCCAAATTGCTGAAGCCCGGCGTTGAATGGCTTTTGATAACACTTTCGTTTAAATCAAGAGCCTCTCTTGATGAAAACGCTCATCGTTTTGTGCACTCGAAAGCTCAAGCAAGAAAATACAAGATCTGTACGACAATTAAGCAAGTAGGTCGTGTTTTTTTTTATCTTTGGCAACATTGCTATTGGAGTTGGTAAGACCCATTTTTATCCACAAAAAACACTCGTTACTATAAATCACCTTAATACTGTAAAAGCTAGTGATCTTGTAAAATATCCTATTTTAAAATCTCATTCTCTTCAAGTTCTGTATTTTGATTTGATTCTGTATTTTGATCATTCTGCTATCGCAAATTAACAGAAGGGGAGCATCTAAAGTTTCGAAAGTTATATCTTCTGCGTGTAGACTAGTAAAACTAACGGAAAGATTATGAAAATCCTTTCCCATTCTTTCACTAAACAATAAGACTGTTAATCAGCAACATGACGTTTCGCCGGTTTGCATAAATCATGAGCTTTGCCAATTGTTCGTTGTTCAAATTCAGGTCTCGTAATATCGCGACATTGTATTTATTTGTTCGTCATTCACGCTTTGAGCAATCATGACTTTATTTTATCAATCAGTGATATCATATCAATAAATAAATAATTAATCAGCAGATAGTATGATAGACATTAAATGATACGGAATGTTTTATTTTATTTAAATTTACTAAAATTTGAAAATAGCTATTTAAATGAATTCGTTAAATACTTCCTAGCCTGCTTAATGCTTGGCTCAAGTCTCCATGATAAATATCCCTTAAAAATCCCTTAATGTTTTAGTCTCTCAATTCTCATATAGTAAGCTCAAATATAAGGTCTTGTTTGCCTTAAATATAAACAATCAATCGTCAATATAGTGGACATCATTTTGATACAGACGACTAACTTAATTGAGGATATTACTCAATCATCACGTTGTCTGCCATTCTAGTTCAAAAGCCTGCGAGATAGCCTAAGATGTTTTCGGTGTAAGACTATATGCGAAATATCCCTTAGTAAAAGATTATAGTTGCGTTAAAATGGCTAGTTGAAGACCAACTAAATAGTTGCGTTGAGGATGTTCGTGGCCATCCAACAGCCCCGTTAGATATCTGCGCATCCGGACCGCGACGGGTCAACGTACCGCTGCGGAAGAGAGAAAATTTGTGTATTGCGTTAGTGGTACGCCTTGATTAAAATGCATTTGTAAATGTAGGTTTGTGGGTTTATATTTCCTCTTTTTATTTTGCCATATTATGAAATTTCATCGCTGTCTATTTATTCACGATTGTCATAAGTAGAGTAAGAGTCATCAAGTCAGTATGATTTACGTTTGTAGTGTTCATCGTTGGTAATATACTCCAAGTGATCATCACAATTTGTAAAAAGTAATGTTTCTTGAATTAACCGTAAACCAATTTTCACTATAAAGTAAGTGGCAAGGTTTTGGTCATCTCATCCTACCTCTCCGTTATTTGAAAGTACAAAACCATGTTTTGGAGCGTTGTTGAATTACTTTAGCGAATGAATAATATCGTCGCTGATGCGAATCAACAACAAAGTTTAAAATTAGTTATTTAAATGCGTGAATTTCGTGAACAAAAATTAAAGGTAAGAGGATTCCAAACGCAGGAAAGGAGGTGGGTTGATAAGGCAACAAAATCCGCCCCTCATACACTCGAAAAAAAAAGTTCCAGATTTCGACAAATTGTAAATGTATTTATATACTTGAAGATATAAACTTTATTTTAATATAAAGTTTAGGTGATAAAAAAAATAGTAAGTTACAGAAAATATTACCCAAAAAGAGAGTGTTTCTTTTACTTTCCTTACATTTTCATACATTTTAGTCGTTTTTTAAGCTTTGATTTAATATTTTAGAATGAGGCGCTCCTTGAACCATGGTAAACGTAACTGATAATGATGCTCCTTTTTATAAGCTTTTATATGAGTATTAATTTATTTTGGTTCATGGAGCGCCTCATTCTAAAATATTAAATCAAAGCTTAAAAAACGACTAAAATGTATGAAAATGTAAGAAAAGTAAAAGAAACACTCTCTTTTTGGGTAATATTTTCTGTAACTTACTATTTTTTTTATCACCTAAACTTTATATTAAAATAAAGTTTATATCTTCAAGTATATAAATACATTTACAATTTGTCGGAATCTGGAACTTTTTTTTTCGAGTGTATGAGGGGCGGATTTTGGGCCTTATCAACCCACCTCCTTTCAGAAGTAGCCTAAAATTGCTTATCAGTAGAAACTATTACGATCAAAGTTTTGATAAATCAGATTGCGACTTGCGAGTAATAAAAATTAATGACCCATCCATGATACTTATTATGACGAATGCAATCACCGAAATGAGTCCAAAAGGTATAAATGATTCTTTGATGTTTAAAAATGGATCATTGTGATTCAAATATTGCATTTTGCAGCAATGGATGCGAAAATTTACAATTATTTCTGGTAAAATTGGAAGCCACAATTCTATTGGGTAAGTAAATGATTGGAATGGAAATGCTGTTATAGAATTCCCTAATATTAAAATTTCTTTGAAAACGGAATCAAGGAGACGGGAGAAGGAAGTGAAAACGGCAAAGAAGTGGTTAATAAGGCTTGGTTTTATGCCTGTTGCTAACTTCATTCTTTTTTGACCAACTTCCAAAAAAGGAGGAGGTTCTCAATTCGTCGGAATATTTTTCTTATGTATGTTCCCCGATTACTCAGACACCAGGACCGATTTAGAAAATTCTTTTTTTGTTTGAACGGGTATACTTCCTGAGTGGTCCCATAGTCATCAGGTCAGGATCTGATGATGGGATCCTGGAGAAATCGAAGGAACTCTTCAATATAGGTACAATTAATATACTTTGTAGTGGCGTTCGAAGTCGATTTTGTAAAAAGAATTTTTGCGTTTATATTATTAACCGACTAGGAAGGTTTACGATTTTAGCATTCTATGTATGTGACTATTTACGAACATTCCACTGTAGCGCCTAAACTACTGAGCCTTTACTGAGCTGATTTTAACGAATGAGATGACAATAAATTCGTTATGCTCCGGGTGACACAGGTTACATTTTATATGAACAAAATCAATATGGCAGATTGCACTTATGGGTGATATGCGCAGAAGATGTGAATATGTATTATTGTGTGACCCACCCTTAGTTTATCTATTTTTTTAATTTTTTGTTTTTCTTTGTATTTTTTTTGGCTGTTTTTTATTCTTGATTAAAAGACAATTTATTTATTTATTTATTTAGAATTTTAATAAGCTTCTAATATCATACTCAACTCATTAGTTCGACTACGGGGACAGTACCGGAATAATTTTCTTCTGCTGAACACCGAGATTCAGTTTGAAGATGGGACCGCATTATGATAAAGGAATGATGGAAAGTAAGGAGGCAACGGCCTAACGGAAACAAGTAAACACAACAAATTCATCAAAACAAATATATATATAGTTAGTCAAGCTAAATTCGGCCGAGTTCCACAAACGTAATCTTCGCGTTGCGAAAGTAGGCTATTTGAAGTCTAGAAGGTCAATGTCTCGTGAGTTGTGACCACCACACAATGTGTGATCGTAAAACATGTTCCCGTTCACAAATTAGATATCGTGAGTCAGATACGCAATAATAACGATGTACTTAAATAAATGTGATATTTTTAACACTCATAGTCATTACTGCGGGACAATTTTGAGCTTAACTTCTTCCAACACCAAATGAAGATACTTGAACGTTTTTTTTTTCTGTAAGTATAAGTAACTAAATAAAAAAGGATAAGGTGATAAGGGATTTGTTTGATCATCGTGCAACAAGAATGTAACCTTTAGATTGATAAAGCGAAATTTAAACTCAATGGGTACTATGTATTCGTCAGTAAACATGCAGTCAATAAGCATTACCTATAAAAGAACAAAAATGTTTTCCGCTTCCACAAGAAAAATATCAAAACAATATTGTGGATTTCCTCTTGGAATAGTTAGCTGTTTATTATAATATAGCTCAATTAAAGCTAATCTTCAACCAGAATAGGCTTACTATTAATATTCTACTTATTTCACCAACAACACCAAGACGTTCTGGAAGATTTTAAATATAAAAACTTTCAGAACGTCTTTATTCTTCTGATAAAATCGGCGTCGGGTTACTTGGTCATGGTAAAATTGACACTAAGAGATGATGGTGATTTTTTCATAATTTTCACCCGTCCTCAGGTTTTTATCTGTTTTTCTCTTTCTGCCTGTGGATCTTTTCGTAATTAGTTATTTGAATACTAGAAATAAAAAAGGGTCTAAATAAATTTTATTTCGTGGCAGTACATAGCTCCGCTCGTTGCGTTCAATGGTGCATTGCGCACGTATGACGTCATGTGTGGGCAACTGCAGGACATCTGTTCGAAGTTTTACAGACTAGAGTCAAATTAATATTGATATTGTTACAATGTGGTTTGCATTTGATAGTAATAATAACGTCTAGTAAGTACAAAAAAAGTAAATTGAATTTTAAAATATTTATAGTATCAACTAGTAGTTTGTGTGGGCTTGCTTAATGGTGGTGCATTAAATTGTGTAATTCAATCCTAACAATTTTTTTTTTAACTTCAATAGAGAAAAATTACTAAACTACCTATATCTGGCTAAATGTAGGTAGATGTACAAAACTCTAGACGCTACATGTGGCATACTTTTGTGCGTGTAACAAGCAAGCATGTGTATCTCGCACTTTACTTGTGGTTAGGTAGTGTACATGCACATTGCGTAGTTTGTGTGCCTGTCAGGAGCCTAGGTGGGAGTGGTCAGGCGCGAGCAAGCTTTCGCTCACACTTATACAGATACGATAAACACACAACCATGAGCCACGCGCCCTCGTGAATTGCAAGAACTATAGATAATAGACAACGCGACAGTAGGTTGTAGGTACGTAAGACAGTAATATAAGACCATTTTCGAGAAAGCTGAAGGGAAATCCTTGAATTATGAAATTGCAGTTGTATATAATATAACATATGTGCAAACTTTTCCTTGGCTACACTATACCCAAAGTGTAGACTCAGGGGGACCCACAGCTGACTCGTGTATTTTATCGATTATACCGCTCCGCTCTGCGAGACGGGACTGAAACGACGTAAGTATCCCAGACGCCAAATTAAAAATTAAAATTGCGGGGTTGACTTGGCAGTTAATAAAATAATGTGCTGAATTTTGGGGTTGTTAATTAATCTGATTCTTATCAAAAAGAATAATAATTTTAACTAATAAACTGAGTATTATAACGGATGAGTCAGGTAAGTATATTTTTACTACTATAGGTGATACCCGCGATTTTGTCCGCGTGTATTTAGTTTTTAAAAATCCTATAGGAACTCTTTGATTTTCCGGGATAAAAAGCCTACGAGACTCTCCAGGTTTTGAATTATACTCATGCAAAAAATGAGGTCGATTCGTAGCTCTGACGTTGATTGAAGGACAAACCAACAAACTAATAATTAAGGATAGTGACCAAATGCACAGAGTAAATACCTAGGTATGTAATATATACTAATATTATGTATATACTCATTTCCTTACCCGCTTTATAAAAATTGTAAAATTACTAATAACTATGGTAGGGTGTAAACAGGTCATTAAACTCTTGTAGAATTAGGTAAGCCGCACAGCTTGAAGAACTGATCCATGTTGCCATCTATAGTTGCTAGAATGGTGACCTTGCACTTAAAACAAGCATTGGAGACCCACTACCCGGTGCACTGGCAATTTCAAGGCAGCCCCAAGAATACACGGGATAGATACAACTTTAGTCACTGGGATACCTTGCAAGATACTCATTTCCAATGATGGAAATAATAATTTGATACAACAATGATTAGCATCACTGGTTGCCATTAAGTAAAGGTTAAATAGGTATACAACGTGCAGTCTTGCTAAAATCCTACTCTATTGAGTACTCTATTAGGTACTCAACTTTTATAATAATAAGACCTGTCATTTTATTTTATTTTAGAGATTGTGTACATCACTGTATCTGAAGATACAGAGTATTTTCTTAGCATGGTACAATATCCTAGACATTTATAAAAATAAAAGCTTGTTTATTTGTCCTTGAATTCACACATTGATGACCCAATTCAACTGAAATTTGATACAGAGATAGATTGTATCCTAGAGAAAGAATTTCATCCTAGAAAGAGTTCTTCACAACAAAGTTGTAAGCATTAACTAGTTCCTACTTCATAAACTATTAAGTTACAGCTTTTCTCAGGAGAATATACTTTCCAAACTGATAGTAGTCGTAACTTGTTCATTACTTTATTTGTTTCATGTATCTTGTGGTACACAAGGTAAGGTACATGAAAAAGAAAGATGAGGAAGGCACTACAGAAAGACAAAATTGTAGCCACAGCAGTAAACAAATGGTCATAATTAGGAAGAAATATAGAAAATTGGAAAGGAATTGGATCTTTGTCAAAGGTCACATAGATCTATCAAATAAATAGTAAAGAAACAGCTAATTTGATTATAAACAATCTCTGAACTTTAAACTGACTAGTGTAAAAATAGTTTTCACTCTTTTGCCCTTTGAGAAAAGTTAACATAATGTTGAGAGTTTAGATGTAAGTATGTATTCAAATTAGTTTAGAGATTGTGTACAAGGTGAATTAAGAATTAGCATTAATTAGCAGTATGGAACATTTATTCTTATTTTACGATAGGGGCTTAAAATAAAGGGCTATTTTGAATAATATAAGATGACACCTCTGGCTGTCTGCGCTGATCAGGTTTTAAAAATCCTATGGGAACTCTATCTATGATTGCCTGGGATGAAAAGTATCCTATGTCCTTATCCAGAATGCTATTAGACCTCCTCGCTGTTAGACCATATTGTTCCTAATACAATTTTTTATTTTTTATGAAGGAACTCATTATTTATTGGTTAAATATTGATCTCAGTTACTCCTTGTATTTCAAAAGTTTTACCTTTATGTATAATTAGTTCCTATCAAATGTTACTTAACTGTATCGTTTACTTATTTAAAAATATTTCCTTAAGGAATCCTGCAATAGTTGATTGATTACTAAGTGAATGCTCTCCTAGTTAAGACTCAAATAGAGAGATAAATTTCTCAACACGGTTCACGACTACAGTACCTAAATATTTACTTACTTGTGCTTATTTTTAATCCACAAAGGCTAATGTACCGATCCTACAGCCGTAGTCTATTCACAAACCACAACAACACTATAAATTCCTTTCATTATATTATACAAAGTTTCATAGCATCACACGAAAACTCACAAAGATCAACGGATAGGCATTATGTATTATCTCTTTTACACAAAATACACTTAAAAAAAGCGAAATATACACAAAAATCTTGAAATCACATCCACGGTTCACACTCGAACACGGACATTTGACACTTTGACAGATGTCGTAAATCGCGTTAGGCGGAGTCAAATTCAAAACGTCTCAATTTATTGACATACACCGAATCAACTAAAGTTCAAAAACCAAACCAACGCTGCCCGCTGGAAACGCTGTGTAGGCTGAACAAATTACAACCCGACTTATTCACATTGGACAACACAATACTCTGTATTGCTATTTTTATACTAACTACTTAATTCGATAGCTAAGACGTAGAGATCGCAGTTGATGAATAGTCTATGTTGGAAATAGATTTTTATATTATTTATATATTATTTCAGATGGTAATTAAATAAATATTTTTATTTTAAAATATCAAATCATCAAAATATTTTTTAAACAAACGTTTACTTATTTAACAACAAGCAAGCCGTAACATAAAACAAAACAGCCATCTAGTGTTGAGGGGCAAAATTAAGTAGATTTAACTGGTCTACCTAGTTTCGCCATTCAACACTAGATGACAGATTTTCTATTTCTAAAAGTCTTAATATCTGTCATAGATGGCGCTAATAGTATTAAAAACAAATGATTTCAAGCTTTAAAAAATAATGAAACTAAAACAGTCATTAGTGATAAGTAGCAAAACTAGATTCCGCTACTCAACACTAGATAAAAGTTTCTCTCTCTAAACAGCCATCTATGCCATTAATTTGTATTGAGTAGCTAAACAAGACATACCTAGTCAATCTATTTTCGTTATTTTACACAAGAGGGAAGTTTAAAAATTTATCTCTCCAAAAGCAGTTCTTAGTATCTCTCATAGATGGCGCTATATTACTATAATTAATTGAAAATGTAGGAAAAAGTTATCTGCTTGTGTAGGCGACATAATATGTTTCAGGTAAGTGATCAATTCCGATCAAAGAGATATTCCGATTATGTACGCAGTATGCTATGATATAGTATATGTTATGTTAACGGCCAAACCCGATTATACTAGTACTAGATACTTATAACAAGATAGCAATTTTAAATTTTTGTCTATCTGTCTGTTTGTTGCCGCTAATCTCAGGAACGGCTGGACCGATTTTGATGGGACTTTCACTGGTAGATATCATCGGGCATAATATAGGCTACTTTTTTAATCGACTTTCGAATAAGGAGGAGAAGGAGTAGTGTTTTTCGTCCTCTGTATATCGATATCTCCGTGATTTCTTAAACGATTTGCGTGAATCTTTTTTTAATCGATACAAAAACTTTGCGAAATGCTCCTATAAAAACTTCGGGTTCCAACTCCTCAATCCTGATGCTGCAGGGTTTCTGCCCACCTAAACTGAGGAGATTTAGGAACTGTCGATTGTGTATTGAAAAAGCGGACGAAGTCGTGGGCGTCCGCTAGTTTATAATAAAATTTCAGTCCCTACTCCCTATGTAGATGGAATATATCTCGTACTGAAAATATGTACCTATTTAGATTTTGGCGAGGACATTTGCCAATAAAATTTTACTCACCTTATACTACTACTTTTTAAATTTTATTATCTGCTAGCACCTGCACGCGGAATCAAGTAAAACAAAGTTCATAAAGTAAAAAAAAACTTTATTTAAATATGCACTAAAAACTTACACAACAGCTGTAAGCGACGCTTTACATTTTCCACTCATACTATAAGTTTTATCTACGGTGTTACGAAAACCTCGTAAAACAAACTGTAAGATGTTAACAAACAATCCAAAATCACGTGTGCGTTTTTGAAATAAACCTAGTTTTATGAAAATAGTTGGTTTTATTAGGTATTATAAAATAATAGGACAGTACTGTGGGCCCAGCCCGGCAGTCTTATGAAGCTTAGCTTTGCACTTTGTAGACTCTGGTGCAGGTCACGTCTTTGGCGGTCATCGTCTGTAATAAAAAGAAATCCAGTTGAGTATAGCGGATTTTCATATATCCAATGTCTGTCAACATATCGACATGTTTGCGGCAGCCATGTAGGTAAAAAAGACGTGTGGCACTCGGGGACTGCCGCGGTAAAGCGGCTCACCGCTAGATGGCGTTGATAAAAAATGCGCCATCTAGCGGCTCACCGTAGAGGAGTCCGTAGAGGAGTTATTTTCGTTACGGAATTTCTGGATTCGGTCTCCACTCTGTCCCACGATAGAAGTTTTTCTGCCAGTCAAACGTTGCCTGCCCCCATTGGATTCATTAATATCGCGAGTAACTAAATGACACGATGTAGTGACAGCATGCACTAGTGACTGTTACCGTCGATATTCGATAATAATCACTAGATCAGTTAAAAGTTAAAAAGTACACCCTTAAGTAGTTAAGTACCTACTTTTTATATTTTTCTGTCGAATGTGAAGGGTTCATTCATAAGGTATAGTATTAGTTTCCTAATTCTCCACATGGTCATTGGAGACTACGACTGCAACAACTGCGCATGAAATGGTATAGTATACAAGTGTGTGCAGAAACACTCTATTTCCTCATTCTCATTGCGAAATGGGACGGCAATCCGACGAGAGAAATTCGCGCAGGACCAACTGAACGACATGTGGCAACATAATATCAGTCCAGTTGCTTCTATCCCAATGAGGAATACGATGCAGGGCGAGAGAGAGGTGGAGAGATGGAGAGTTGGGAGACTACTTACAGCCTTCATCTCCTCGGGTCCGAACACCCTGATGTAGTTGACAACAACGCCGTCGGCAGCGGTCTGAGTCTGCTTCAGGGTGGTGTTGTCCAGAGTGCAAACCGATTTCACCTGGAACATTTTAAAATAATACGTTTACCAATAGAAAATGTCAACTGAATTTTTACCTAAAACCTACCTAAATGCTTTTCATTCCAGATAGTACCTACTTCATTTTATTTATTTGTGCAGATTTATAGCTTTGTGACTCTAATACGAGTAATTCAGAGAATCTTTACTTCAGGGATACCATTGCGATAGTTGCACTGGCAAAAATATGTCAGCTATACCTATTCATAAGAAAGTTGTAGGTATAGTTACTTAGTCTGTAAAAAAAAGAACCGTCGTGGGATTGGAGGACGCAGCTATGTGTGTTTGTTTGTCCGCCAATCAGGTCGCAACAAAGCAACCGATCGACATAATTTTTTGCATGGGTATAGTCGAGGACCGGGAGAGTGACATAGGTTTTTTATCCCGGAAAATCAATGATCCCACGGGATTTAAAAAAAAACTAAATACACGCGAGCGAAGCCACGGGCATCAACTAGAAGCGCAATAAATAGCGTTGGTTCACTGCTTGGTCATGACGGTTCTCTTTTTGAATATTAAATGCCTATAAAATGAAGCTAACCTTGGCACCATCAGCGCGCTCTTCGTCAAACTCTTCGCCGGGCTTGAACTTGATCTCGGTGGTCTTGATGGCGGATGACGTCACCAGCACGTATGTGTCGCCATCTTTCTTCAGCTCCACTGTTGGAGTCACAGCGTTGGCTGTTTTGCGGGTGATGAGACCAACGCCTGAAAAAATGCAGAAGCACATTCTTACTGACGTGTCTATTACAAACTGAAGTGTCTGTCTGTCGGTTCGGAATAAATGCCACAATATGATTACATTAAATTTTTTTCAACGATGCAATGGTAGGTATAACCCAAAGTCCCAAACACACGATTCTAGAATTTTTCCGCGAGTCTGTTTCTTTTTATGTTCAGACATAGCTCAGGCTAATCGAGCACCTGTGAGCAGAACTTCGAATGAAACTCTGACGTGCTCTGACGGATCGGCTCAACAGATTTTGACGGAATTTTCACAGAATAATGGAATAAAGTAGGTAGGTAATTTCTGAAAACCTACCTATCTCTTTCATGAATGCGTCAAAATTATTAGAAGATACGAGCTTATACTTCTTCCCGGCATAAAGGAACATTATTAGCAAAGTGAAACCGTAAAGAAAATTAATCCAGATGTGTAAATCACCTACGAACCACACGAACATCAACCACAAAAAATATATTTAGTTGCGAACGCAGGTTGCGATAGTTGGTTCTCTGACAATACAATGACGTCCACCACAGATTAATCATGTTATACTTATTTATGTATATTTATGATCTCTTTGTTACACAATGCCTACGGATATAGCACAAACACTGCGCATATTTCCTTTTTTTTACCGTGGGAACGTTTTGATTTTCCGAGATATAAGATATCGCATCTATCTCCGGGATGTAACTTATCTCTTAGCCAGTGTGGACAAGATCGCGCAGCGGTTACATGCCATACTTAGTAGTGCTTATAGTCACTCATATCGCAAATTTTATTTTTTGCGAAGGAACACTTATTCTGAGATCTATAGAGCGTCTCTGACTTAGCTCAGACTTAACATAGAGTTAAAACGAGATAAATATGCTCTGACATAAATCTGTCTCGTTTTAATTCTGTCTTGAGTCCGAACAGAGTGAGAGTGGGGGTCTTTAGATTTCAGCCTAAAACAATAGTTACCTATCTCTATATACTATGGTCTCATAATTGCATAATTCTTACAGCTTGAGCTTACGCGGTTCTTTTCGTGCAAGAAAAGTCTTACGTCTTACATGTAGTAGTATTTGTAATTTTGTACAAAAGAAACAGGGTGAGCGTTAGAAAATAAAATGTTAGCCCCCGAAATCAGATTGTTTAGATTGTTGTTGCAAGCGTATGCAGAGTTCACATTTCGATTATCAAGTGATTATGAGATGAAATCTGAGAGAGAATCTATAATCATTTGAGACTACCTATTGCCCGCGACTTCATTCGCATGTCTGTGTTCTTTGTTGGTGCTCAATGGCTCTGCAATTGAATAATGCCCGGAAGGAGCGCTACGGATATTTATATTTTAGAGTTCACTTTAATTTCCTAACAATGGTTCCGGTTTACAGACAATTTGAAAATTACCCAGTATGGTATTTACTAACATAAGACTAATATACCTACTTACTACTTAACTACATAATATAACTTTATTCAACATTGCATATAAAAATGTTTGAAGTAGGTAACTATGCCATTCCTGATTTGGCCAGCGTGGAGTATGGCTTCCACCCTCCTCATTCTGAGAGGAGAGCCGTGCCCATCAGTGGAGAAAATTGAGATTATGATGATTTTGATGTGGACTTGGAGAGTAACATAGGCATTCAACCTGGAAAACAGAGGGTTCCTTAAAAGCTTTATTCCACGCGGACGAAATCGCGGGCAAAAGCTTATCATGAAAAATATACTTATTTCAGTTCTGTGCCGTCGGCTTGACCTTCCGGAGATAACACTACTATCACTTTTCATGCGCATGCCTACTTCTACTGTTAGTGAGAGCGAGATAGCCTATACAGAGCCTAGTCGCGGGGCGGCTCCCCTGCCGCCCGCGTGTGCCGGCTAGGCGCGACGAGTGGCGCGAGCGCGTCTCCTCAGTACGCTATTATTTACCGATTAGTGTGCATGTGTCACGTTCACTGGATTGTGTCGCACGGAGTTACGTCGATACGGTGAGCTTTTATATTTATTATACAGATTGTTGGTGAGAGTGAGAATATTCGTGTTTAGAACCGATTTGTTTATTAGTAAGGTCCTGTAAACGATGTTATCGTTGGATCGTATAAAGAATATAAAACGGTTCATATTTTAAACTTTGTGGTACTGTAAATTGTAAGTTAAATAATGCCTTTTATTGTAATGTAGATATTTATTTAATTAGATAATGTATATGTAGGTAAATAACCTAATGTACATAAAGTTTATTACAGCTTTATGGGTTGTTTGCACAACCTCTATGGGTCGGTAGCGACACATAGTACAGTTGCCGGCTTTTCAACCGTAACTGTGGGCATATATTGCCAGACTGACCGTCAGGCTTAGTGGCTCGCTCAACGCAGCCGTCTAAAGCTCGTCAGTCGCGGCCGTCTGAGGCTCGCTAGCCGCAGCCGTCTAAGGCTCGCTAGCCGCGGCCGTCTAAGGCCCGCCAGCCGCGGCCTTCTAAGGCTCGCCAGCCGCGGCCGTCTAAGGCTCGCCAGCCGCGGCCTTCTAAGGCTCGCCAGCCGCAGCCGTCTAAGGCTCGCTAGCCGCAGCCGTCTAAGGCTCGCTAGCCGCGGCCGTCTAAGGCTCGTCAGCTGCGGCCTTCTAAGGCTCGCTAGCCGCAGCCGTCTTAAGGCTCGCCAGCCGCAGCCCTCTAAAGGCTCGCTAAGCGCAGCCAGCTAAGGCTCGTCAATCTTAGCCGTCTTAGGCTTGCCAAGAGCAGCCATCTTAGGCTCGTCAATCTCAGCCGTCAAAAGCTCGCCAATCGCCGCCGTCTAAGGTTTGACGCAATCCTCTTAATGCTCGCTAACTGCAGCCCCCTAAGGCTCGCCATCGGCAGCTGTTTAAATGTTAATAGTAATAAAGGATTTTGTTGGTGCCGACCACTTTCCTTACAATGGGAGAATTACTGGAGGAGTCAGGAGAGACAGAGGAAGATGGCCTCTGGTTCGAAAAAATAATAGAGTTAGTACGCAAGTTTTTACCAGAGAGATGGACGAATTGGAAAACTCTAAGTCCAACAAAGGAAGAACTTTTTGGCGAAAATAAAGATCCTCAAATATTAAACAAGATTCGATTCGCATTCATCATCATCATCGGTCCACATGCATCCACTGTTGGACACAGGCCTCTTTTAAGTAGCGCCAACGTGGCCTATGCTCGGCCTTTCGCATTCAATCGATACCTGCCACTTTTCGGATGCCGCATTTTCTGCCGGGCACAGAATATGTGCCGGAGAAACCCTATAAGAAAGTCTCTATACTAGAGTGGACTTTATGTAGAGCGTTAATAATAAGCTCTCCATCTATCGTAAATATAATTTAAGGATCGGCAGCCTAAGCAAAATAATTTTTATTAATGCCTTGTAGCCGATGCGCCGTCTAATTCTGACGAGTTTGGAACTTTGCCGTCAATTACATCAGCCGCCCGAAGATGAAGAGGCAGAAGAGCTACAAGTGGAAGAAAGAGCTGTTAAGAAGAGAAGACTGGATACGTTAGAGAAAAAAAAAAAAAAAAAAAAAAATAGATTTGGAAAACTGTGTCAGAAAATAGAGTCGCTGAAAAACAAAACAGTAAAAGACCAACCAGAGGCTAGTTCTTCTGCGAACACATGTTTTCGACACTTGATGACTATGAATCGGAATCAGATATAGAAAACGAGAATCCGTTAGATGATTTTGGGGGGTGCTTCAGATATTGAGGTATCAAGCGCCTTTCAAGGTCCAGTTTTTAACTGGAATGATGAACCCATACCAAATATTTCAAGTGAAACAAGTTTTGCCCCAAATGTGAAAGACGATGACCTTCTTATCTAAAAATTTTAAAGAGCCAAGGCATGGCCGGTCAGAATTAGGGTCAACGTCTGGGGGTAGGATCCGTTGTTAAGAGGATCAGAAGGAATTACGGTGTTTGCCACCCTCAAACTCAATGACCAGCTAGGCAGTTTAACACAATTGCCACACTGTTCTAACTAATGCAGATATGACATTGGGCAGTATTTGTTATGGTCTATTGAAGCAGCTTTGGGACAGAACGAGCAATGACGTCAATGAGTTGCTGTCGAGTGACTCGTCCGCTTTTAAGAAGGTATCAGACGATCTTCTTCATTACACCTGTGCTCGCAGGGCTGGAATCATTGACCGAAGAGGTCATTTAAGCCAGCTAATGATTTTTTAGCAGCAAAATCTGTCTCAGATCTATATATATCTCAGATTCCGCCATCAGAACCGCACCTGTTTGATGAGAAACGCCTTGATGCCTATGTTAGCAAACGAGGAGGTTTCTTTCTAGTCTTTTGTTCCGAAAAAAGACCCTTGCAAACAAGTTCCTGTTCTGTTTACAACCAAAATAGGCTCTGGAAGTCGAAGCCGGATCAGAGGCAGAAAGCAAATCAATGAAATTGGAAGAAACCACAAACATCTACCTCTACGCCAGTGGCACAAGGCAGATATTATAAAGACAAGCCGTAAGGCCCCAGGAAGCGTCAACCTTCTAGGAAGGAGCGCTCGTCTTCATATTGACAATCAATTGAAGGGCGGTCAACTTGCTATGTTGGTGTCCTGTTGGAAAAGACTCGGCGTACCAGAGCCAATTCCCAAAAAGATAATCGGTTACAGAATACCCTTTGTCAAGATACTTCCTCTTACTCGAATAATAGAGCAGAATTTAAAGAGATTTACATATCCAATTTCGAAAGAAATGACACAGGAAATAGAGAGAGAAATGTTAAAATAAGATATTAGAGAGAAGACAGCAGAGGAAATGGGATGTTTGTCAAAACTTAGTCGATTAAGGCTCTTAAGGTCGATCTATACCACAAACCAAATGAGTTCCGCTTGATAAATCAGTCAAAGGTAGCGAAGTTTTTGAAGCAGGATTTATTATATGTGCAAGTGGATCTGTCTCAAGCTATCTACATATATAATAAAAACAAACCATCACAGGTTCATGACTCTCAGTTACAACGGTGTTTTATACCGAATGACTTGCCTACCGAATGGGTCTAGGCAGCGTCCTATTAGCCTTCTCAGGAATCACAAATTGGATAGCAGATTTATTTGGGACAGAAGGAATGAGAGTTCTGGTTTACTTAGACGATTTTCTTTTCGCCCACCAAGACAAGTCAGTTTGTCAGAGACAGGTCGAGACAGCAGTAGACATGTTATTTCCTCTGGGATGGAAAATAAATCGAGACAAGTCTATCAGCAGTTCAACAAAGAAAAGTTGAATTCCTAGGGATTTTCTTCAATACTTAAATGAATCTGAAAACCCTTACCAAGGATGAAGTTGCTGAACTGCGAACATTTCTCAAAAAGATTTTAAGTGTTGGCTCAGGGAACTAGATTGAAGAAACGTCCTTGATAGAGAAACAACAATTCGCAAAAGAAGTAGTTCCCCTTGGTCGCCTTTTCTGCAGGCACCTTAAAAAACCAGGTCGAATTCTAGAGGACAGACCAAAGAAATTCTTTCTTTTACCTCAACCGGTGATAAGTAAATGTGTCTGGTGGCTGGAACATCTAGAGGAATCAAGAGGAATATTTTTGACAACCGATGCTTTAGGTTCAGGGCTACAGCTCGAACAGTTCCTCTGTTCCGGCAAGTGATCTTTCGTTCAGACCAAGTGGCACGTAGTTCGGAAGGAACTGCGTGTAATTTTATATAGCCCTCAAGAAGTTCAGTCTTAATTGTGAACAAAGTTGTAATGATTCAGGCAGTCGGTCGTACAGCAATTGTATACCTACGCAACCAGGGAGGCGCAAGATCAAGATTTTTGGCGTGAAAGATCGATCAGATCAACACCATTCTAATCCCTTATTATGTACCCGGAACATACGTCACGATAGCAGACCGATTGTCGAGAGAGACAACATTAATCGATTGGGAATTGAGCAGGAGTCTCACACACAGAAGGTTTTCAGCCATTGGGGAACTCCACAAGTGGAACTGTTTGTGACATCCTGGTCCAAAGTAGTTCGCCAGTACGTATCGATAGATGCGACGGATGTGGCTATCATGCTTATGCTTCGTCAATGCATTCAGCATAAAGTGGAAGTACGATCTAGCCTGGATATTCCACCATCGCCAGTGATTCCCAAAGTTATCCAGCACCTGAGCTGAGCAAATGGGACGTACCTGGTGGGGATCCCCAGATGGACGCGAGCTTTTCGGCGAACAGCTCTGATACCCAAGGCACTGCTGCATCTATAGTGTATTGAACCTATCTCTTCACTTGATGGATCTAGCCACTTACCTTGTGAAGATTGGGATTGCTCAAATCGGCTTGGAGGTCGTCCACTTGGAAGACATATTGTTCTGCGTGGAAAGATTGGACAAAGTGGTGTAGAACTGAAGGCGTTGTTTCAAATTATCCTAGTCCTCAGCAAGTTGCAAGATATTTGAGTTTCATATATAGAATTTAAAAAAGTAGCATACAGCACAATCTTAGTTAGAAAATGTAATTGCCACATTTGCAAATCCGGAAGCTGAACGTAAAGTATGCACCCATGACCCATCCAATCGTAACATCTATCCTGAGAGCAATCAGCTTGAAGTCGTCTGAAAAATGTTCATTGCACCCTTGTGTGTGAATTATTCAAGATTTGATCATGTGGTTAAAGGATAATCCTCCAGACGAATCGAGTATTTACCAGATTTCTAGATATTGTGCCCTATATTGCTGTTGGCTTCGGGAAGACGGTAGACGACCGGCATTGCTCTATACAAAATGAGACAATAACGTTTTGGCCAGCGCTCTAAAATGGTTCGGGCCAAAGAAAGACGATCGGGGTGGTTAATAAATAAGTCTCAAGATTCAGAGTTTGATATTGTAAAATGGATACGGCAGTTACTGCTCGTGTCTTCGGAAAGGAGGAAAGCATCTCCTGGGTTAGTGAACTTGTTTGTTACGACTAGGGGAAAGGTAAAGCCTACCTACAGAATGGTGATTGTTGAGTGGCTAAGACCGGTATTTTTAAGTTTGTGTTTAGAGGTTGCTTCAAGACCAATCAGGTCAGCGGTGGCATCCTATAACATTGAAAACAATTTTATTCTAGATGATTTATTAATCAGAGGTTATTGACGAGGCGCTAAAAAATTTTTCAAATATTAGTGTCCGCGCCTCTTTACATTTCAATAAAACTTTATTAAATTCCTTTGTACCAATCTAATTTAAAAGTATCTTTTAAGTTGGAATGATAATATAATAATTGAAAGAATAATCTGGTTGTAACTGTTTAGTTCTTGGGATTATTAGTGAGAAAATTTATGTTTTTGTATTTATTGATTATTTTTAAGATTGACTGATTTATAATAATTGCTAAATGGCATTAATTGATAGTACCAGGGGGCTACAATTTATTCGTCTATGAAAATTGCCTTTTTCTTTCTGGGTTCGAGTATTTTAATTTCTTCTATAGTCACAGTACGCTATACTAGTGCCGGCAGATACCAAAACAAGTCTCCGGAAGGTCAAGCCGACGGCACAGAACTGAAATATAACCGTTTTCTACCCCGAAGGGAGGAAAACGAGTATTTCAGGTCTTGCCTAGGCTTGACCTGGAGCAAGTCCCTTGCCGCCACCAAGAAACTTTACTCAGCTCCGGAGGGTACTGAGGAGACGCGCTCGCGCCACTCGTCGCGCCTAGCCGGCACACGCGGGCGGCAGGGGAGCCGCCCCGCGACTAGGCTCTGTATAGGCTATCTCGCTCTCACTAACAGTAGAAGTAGGCATGCGCATGAAAAGTGATAGTAGTGTTATCTCCGGAAGGTCAAGCCTAGGCAAGACCTGAAATACTCGTTTTCCTCCCTTCGGGGTAGAAAACGGTTATATTTAAGATGTATGCTCATGTGGCATGTAATGTGTGCTTTGCTTCGATATCACTTAAATCATAGATGAATCGATATTAAATGGGACCCCCCTATTGGTCGGCGAGTGGGCGCGGCGGCCTCCTATTGGTCGATACAACGTGGCCCCATGCGTCGTCAAGGACAACGACCTATGAATTGGCGTAATTTTTCAATTGAAAAATCATATCTGTTGATGTTTTTGTCAAACAAAACGTCTGTGTGCTGCGAATTAGTCGACATAGAACGATTAAAGACAAGGTGACAAGGTGATGTACCTACCTACTTATAGGAATTGATTATGTAAAAAAGTGTAAAAATCTTAGGTAAAAATAGAAGTTGCGTGCGTGAAAACAATTTTATCATCTTTGTCTTTATTGCACAGTGGAATAACTTATATAACAAGCTAATTATTTAAAAAATATTCCTAAGTAGCTGTAAGGACTGTGGTATAGGATAGGTATGAAGTTAGATTAAAAAGTCAAAACAACAAAGAAACTTACTACTCATATAATAACAGTCTTATCACTATAAAGTCTAAAGTGATCGCTCCCAGATAACTTTAATTGGGGAGAAGATGCAGGAAACTTTATAGATGCGTTAGGCTCATGGTCTTAGGGCTTATTCGAAGAACTGGAATTCAAAGATTGTTGGGGTCATTTGGGGAAATGGCAGTATTGGCCGACCCCGTTAGATGGACGTCAGACGAGTTTCAGGGAGTCGCAAGATCGAGCCTGTGGACTACCACATAGACTTCTATGCAAGAGACCTTTTTCCAGCAATGAACGTCTATCGGTTGGTAGAAAAGAGAAAAAGAAGAAGAACCACGTGTAATTATATATCGGCGTTACGGTAATAACTGTAATAGATAATTTTATGTATTTTCTATTAATAGGTCCATGCAGCGCCCGAGTTGGCGCGGTCGCGGAGTCACTCCGCTCACAAAGTAGACTTATTGTAGAATGGACATTGATCTTATATGAATTTAGAATCATTCACGTTTTGCTTATAAAGAACTGAGTTATGATTCAGCCGTCGCGCGTCGTTGGAAACTTAGGAAAATAGATAGAAGGAATTATTAGAACTGAAAATATTTCTATTCGATGTTAAGTTAGAGAAATTTTACCTGATGGTAAGTACCTATGACTTGGTTTCAAAACGTTCACGGATAATAATCTGTGTCAAAAGCATTATTGAACAAAAACTATTACATACGAGTAGGTATATGCGATAAGAACTTATAAAATATTGTTAGGAGCCAAACCATATTCAAGGAAAACCACACGAAAACCGCGAAGATGTTCTAGAGTTTCATATAACAGAATATAAAACCAACTTTACCTCAAGTCTTTACTGTGATCTATAGTTACGGAATTCCGGTCATGGAAAGGATCAACTTAATAATCAATTTAATGATAAATTAGGTAAGTAGTTAGATAGACGATGAGACCTCCCTAGGTAACGCTAACAAAGCAGAACTGATTGGCCACTTGGACACAAGTATAGGAAACACAACATCCTTTGAGCCAGAAAAGTAAGAATGATTAATGTGTTCAAGAGACACCAATTTCAATTCGGTTAAGACCATAAACGTTGTAGTATTACGTACCGGTTGAGATGCTAAGTCGGAGAATGTAAAACAAGTAGGAAGAAGGAAAGTAGCAACTGAAAGAGTAGTAAATAATGTTTTTATATTGATAATCTTGATCATTAATACATTGTCAAGAAAGTATAGTTTCGACGCAATTGTGAGTCAGGACCGGACAAGGGGTCACAGCGCACCACAACGAGCCGTCTCGGATCTTATTGACTGAATTGAAGTTGATTGCCGACCATTTGCCGACAATTGTCAACGACCAATAGGAGCTAATCGTACAACTATGTCGGGATATTCTCATGCGATCCTAATTATTTGTCAGGATCGTCCGATGTTAGGTTTTGTTACCTTTTTAGCGCTTTCCGCCTTCCGTATCGTGCATCTATTCTTCCTCAATTAAATAAATGAAATCTGAGATACACCAGTAGATAAGAGGTCTATGATCGATGACGTCCACTGTGAGAGATTTAATTATAACATCACTTGATAACTCTAGGTATCTCCACAAGGCTCGTGCCCGTATGTTTACAGATTTTCATATCGTTCACATTACATACCTACCTACATAAGAGTAAAAAAATAATAAGATTGGTATGCGGCGGCGATAATAATAATGTATCAATTTTACGGATCATTGAGTTCATCAAAGTTGTAAACAATTACTAAAGTGAGATTGCTAGAGGGCAAGCACGCTTGATGAAGAATTATACTTTCTACTTCTTCTTTATTGACCGATAGACGACCACTTCTGGATATAGGTCTCTTGCATGGACTTTCACAGGTCTTGCGCTGCCTGGATCCAGCGGCTCTCTAAGACTCCTTTGATGTTGTCGGCCCACCTAGTGGGGGGTCTGCTAACATTGCGCTTCCCGTTGCGTGGTCGTCACTCCAGCACCTTGGGACCCCATCGATTATCAATTCATCAGCTCTTCGAACTATGTGCCCCGCCCATTTCTACTTCAATTCCGCGACTTGCTGAGCTATGTTGGTAACTTTGTTTCTCCTACGAATTTATTTCTGATTTGATATTTCATTTTATGAGGAATCAATTTTTATGCTGAATTTGTAACACTGCACTGATGAAATTTAGATTTTTAAATGTAAATTCAAATACATGACCAAACAGATGACGGATGCAAATTCTACGCCAGAATAGTAGACAGAGTGCTTGGAGTAAATCTCTGGAATGTAAATAGTATTAGGGCTGATGCACCCGGATTGAAAGAAATATATAGTTTAAAATTAATCGTTCTGAGGGTGGACATTATTAATGCTACGAAGATAGCAAAATAGGGTGCTTTAAAAAATCTTTATCGTGTGAGATCTCCCTTACTCTCTTTTGATTACAAATCAAACATCTCTAACGAGTTAAAGAAGAATAATAAAAACAATGCAGGTTAATAAGAAAAAACTACCTACTGCTAAAGAAGTTAAATCGGCTGTAATGACGGCTGAAGGAAAAATTACGCGTATTATTGTTCTAGTCTAGCACGCAAGATAAACTCTGAAGGAATTTTGCATTCCGACGCCTACTTCTCGACTCTCGAGTGGGGTACCTATTTTAATTTACAAGTAGTGCATATGATATTATAAAATAATAACAATTCAGTTGTTGTAAATATTGCTTTTTGAAATTTTCGCCGAAACCTTCAGGAGATGTGTAAGCTGTGAAACTTTTAACAAGAGCCTGAAAAGGAGGCTGAAATAAACACATTTGTCTGCTGTTAGTGTGTTAGCATTTTACGTCGTGGCGACATTAATAAAACCTAATAAGTATTAAGTATTTTTTATCATATTATAGTAATTTATTACTCGGGATGATAAAATATTAATAAACTCGAAACATCAAAAGGTATCTCTAGGATTGTTATTAGTTTTTACAAGCATGATATTCGTAATCTCCATCGATGGTAATCTCGTGTTATCGCAGCGGGATCTAATACAATTTTTATCAAAATTAATTTACCTAGAAGATACTCGTATACACGTTATTCATGCATACCTTTGAAATTGCGGCAGAATTATTTAATTTCAGGTAAAATAACATTACGTCGGACAGAGAGGTTAAAATAAGTTTTTCCGAGGTTCTTTTAATCTATTTTTTTATTGGATAGAAGGATTATAGCAAAATTACTCTAACCT
This sequence comes from Hipparchia semele, assembly GCA_933228805.2. NCBI lineage: Eukaryota > Metazoa > Arthropoda > Insecta > Lepidoptera > Nymphalidae > Hipparchia > Hipparchia semele. The sequence goes on from OW121719.1 coordinate 4,063,349, forward strand.
TTTCTTGCTAATCTATTTTTTTGTTGGGTTTTTCATGTTTTTACCTAGCAATTAGCATGTCCCATACCCTACAGAGGCCTTACCTAGCTTATCTACAGTTTACGTACCTACCTATTTAAATTTGATTTAAAACTAAAATGTCACTGGCGATTTTCATAAATCATTCAAGCGTTTTCAGCAAGGTTGTCACTTGGTACTAGATCCATGTTAAAAATATAGTTACCTAAAGGTATCTCTGTATCTACGTAGTACGGTTAGTCAAAGTGAGAAATTCCATAAAAATATAGTTGCGAAGTGAGAATTGCGCTGGGAAAATATAATCATTCCTGATGGATAGCAATGATGAGGCCTAGGTCGTAGAGCGTGCAATTAAAGTATGTGTTTTGGCATTACCTACGCATAAAATACTCAAATTCGTGTTTCCTTCAGACGGTGACAGCCCTCGGTTGCAAACTAAAATTAAACACGATGAAGGGACAAGTACGAAGTCCAAAGTTGAAAATATATGACCACAAGTTGTATCTGCCAGCGTTTATTTTCTTTATAGTCAGGTATTCGTTGTTTTATGAGCACTCGACGAATGTTGATGCATTTTATGAAGTTCCTATTGAATTATCACGGCTTAAAGTGCTACATAATTGTTGTGAGATAATATATGATCAAACGAACTTGCAAAGTGAAGTTCGATCGATATTATATGAGTACGCTTCATTCGAAGATATAAAAACACGTAGTCCTTTCACCTAACAGGCAACACTTCGCACATTTATAAGTAGATAGTTTAAGATTTTTATTTCTTGTAGGTAGGCTCTGTGACAAGTCTCATTCTTTAGAGTAAGATTATAACCCCAAGAACCAAAATTTTCTTTATAAGGGTTCGGGTGGGAGGGAGTCTATATCTTCGAATGAAGCGTACTCATATAATATCGATCGAACTTCACTTTGCAAGTTCGTTTGATCATATATTATATTTCGTCGCTTCATTCTTCAGATATAAAAACACGTAGATGTTTAGAGAGGAAAATTTTGTAAAAGTGAAAAAATAAGTTCAGCTGAATAAGTCATATTAATCCTAAAACGGATTATTAAAAAATAATAATAATAGTCTGTAATGAAAATCAGACAGTCAGCAGTCTATCTAATAGTAAATTTATATTGTGGCTGTTTTAACAGACGATCTAATGTCTGTTTTCACGTTTTATGTAGGCAGTTTCTAAGTACAATGCCCATAACCAAAAACATTTCCACTTTTAGATGATTTATAAAAGTTCGTGAAAATGAATTTAACAGAAAACGTCACCTAACTTGACCTAGGTAGCCTATAAGGGAATGTTGGTAAAACAATCGTGGCTGGATCTAACGTATGGGATTAATCTCATGTGAGATATCAGCTGATCCTTTGGAAATAAAACGTTTAGGTACCTACATAAACGTTTATAAAATATATATATTATTTTTTATTTTTAGCCAGCAAACGAGCAGGCGGAACACCCGATGTTAAGTGATTACCGCCGCTCATGAACATTTGTAGCACCAGAGCACAACCAAAGCATTGCCGGTTTTCTAGGAATTTGCTATTAACTAAGAAAGTTCAAGCCCCGGTTTACATGAGCCTATATCTGAAGCTTTAATGACATCGGCAATAGATATTAAGTTCATTTATCTCTTACTTAATATTTGGAATCGTAATCAATGATAATACGCAGTTAGCATTTTTTCAAGTGGGCAAGGCCAATAAAATGATAAACTTCTTAGTGCATTCAAAGTATATACTCTTATTTAGATATTAGAATACCTATTTGCAAATTAATTAAGCACTACATTTGAATCTCAATTCTCACGTATTACCCACTTGGGAAAGATAGGTTTGTTTTTGAAAACATCTATATTTTTGAAGGCCCTTAACGTTCATTATTTTGCCTTATTTCAAATTATGGATAAAACTGAACGGTGATTAATATGAGGAACCTCTGCTTAAATAATTGATTTACTAGAATGTTTATCATTTGACAAACTCAAATAGGTATCATACGGATGTAAATATTTAGTATGCAACTAATGTTTTAAAAGGTTTAGATTCCAAATATATTTTTAATTTATATGTGGTTTGGTATCGCAGTGTACTAGTTCCCATAGTTTAAAGATTGAAATTTACCTACTGGAACTATTCGGCAAGGATGCAAAATATTGCAATATTTGCTGAAGGATGTACTCGCTGCCAGGTGAAACCTTGTCAGATAATACACTCGCCATCGGGCCAAAACACTGGTAAAAAATTTCCTTAAAATTAGAGGAAAGATTCCGCAAGAGATTCTACATTCATATAATAATATACATTATAATACAATGCTCATAACCTGGATGGCCCACTTTGGAGGTGCTAAAATGGTGCGGACCTATCAACACAAAGGGCGAACTATTGTTTTTAAGAAGGAATAGTTTTTTGGGGTGGTTTACAATTAGGTACTATCATAATCACGGCAAGTTATAAATAAACTAATACATTCTTGATTTGAGTTTTCAAATTGAATTCAATGTCGTAAACCGAAAAAGGAAAAACACAGTTACCAACTTGGGAACTGGAACTGAACTTGGGTACACGTGGAATACAGCTTGATTTAATCACTTTACACTGATTTTAATGTAAAGAAAAAACTGTATATCTTATTTTATTGTAAAAACATCCGCGTTATGAGAGAATTTCTTTTCAAAGAAATGTAGGAAAGTATTAATTGCATTTTGTGTTTACTCACGAAGCAATTTTCGGGCTTTGCCTACCCTTATAACAATAAATCTACGAGGATATGTAATGGAGTGTAATTCCCAGCGAATATCGATATTTTTGCAATTATAATTAAATTATAATATTAATAGCAATAAATTATAATATTTCACATTTTTCTCACTAAACCTAAATTTTTCGAGAAATATTAATTAAGATTGGGTATGGTAGCTCCACCAATTTTTGCTTCAGTAGACAACTGCCACATAGTGTGTATAGTGTTCTAAGCAAAAAATAAATAAATAAAATATATGGCAATGATCACACTTGTCAGCGAAAAACTAAGCTGAAGCATTCTTCAGCTTAGTACTTACAGTAATACAGTAATACTTGCAGTATTCATTAATACTGCAAGTATTTTAATAATACAGTTGAGGAGTTAGCGAACAAAAGGTCACAATTCCATTTTTGACTTAAGTCATTTCTTTTTTTTTTTTTCTTTTTCACACTTGCAACACTTAATTGCATCAAATAAACTGGTAATTGTGTTCCCATATAAATAATTAAACATGAATTGCCAAAACAATCTCCTTAGAGAAATAATTAGGTGCAGTACCTAGGTACAAAAGATTTTGACATTCGAGACTAAATGTCTTCGTATTTAATAAGAACAATAATTAAAATTTACTTTTAAACCTCTATAAATTATTATTTTCCTGCATGAGAAAATGTGACATTTCCAAACTAATGCCAACAAAAGGTTATAATTTCAGAAACTTCCAACAAAACGTTACTTTTCCAAATTTTGAATATAAATTACAAATCGTCCATATTAAATCTTATATTTGGACGTTTTCTAAAATGTAATCAGTTGATTACGTTCATCATGATTCCAAGACCAACCGATTATTTCTCCCAGCAAGAGGAAGAAGCATAGAAATCAGTTTAGATGTGAAGTTTCTTGTTTTTTTTTTTTTTTTATAATTTATAATATAAAATGTACTTGATAATTTTTATCACGTGTCTTAGATTAGATAAAATATTCATTATTTGAATAAAATCGACTACGAGCAACAAAACCAAAACGTATTTGGATTAATCCTACCAAACGTATTTGGATTAATCCTTCCTTTAAAGATCCATCTTCAAAGATGGGTTCCCTTCAGTTTGCTTAGTCTGACAATTCAGCTGATGTCTTCGGATTCAGTTGCTTTAGCCGTAAACAACGGTGATGGCGTCACCACACCGCATGCTTCGGTTTCCTCCGATGAAAGTTAGCGATTCACGGAGATCACAACCAATAACATGTACTATAGAATGCGCCAAACACGCCAGAGACCACGAAAAGGAATCATTTCATATTTGGCTATTGGTCAATATCGCGTATTGACTCGAAGCTCTAAAACCCATTTACAGCCTAATATCCCGTATTAGATCATGTTATATTTTGCTGTTGGTCAATATCCCGTATTGACTCGAAGCTTTATAAAACGTTTATACAGATACATTTACACAATACTCCAAATTTTCATATTATCACTATTCGTGTTAGGCGGGTATGAAGAAAAATCTTTTAGAAGGTAGTTAATAAGTACAAACCTTCACCAAACAATTCACAGTAACGGCGTTTTGCAGCCTTTTAGAAAGAAATCTGCAGTCATTCTGCATCATTGAAATCATTACTACCCGCGTCTTGTGGGTACGAAAAAACATTCTTAAGGTACTCGTATGAACGCAAACCTTCACTACACCATTTATAATAATGATGTTTTATCTTTCAAGCCACTTACGCTCTCTGTAGAGTATTTAATTGTGCACTTGAAGAAATATTATTTTAAAAATTAAAAAATGTTACTATTTGTGTGGACGTGCGCGCTCGAAAAGCAAATGCAGTTTGGAGCGCGATGGTCATACGAATGTACAATTAAAGATTCGAAAACAAACAGGTGTTTAGTTTTCTTGGCATCAACTGGTTCCAGTAGGACCTTTACATTTTAGGTTAGGCCGACCCGCGCTCGACCATTGGCTTGATTTTTAGCGTCTTGCTTGTCCTGCTTGTTAACTCGCAGTTAACCCGCAGGAAAGCCTACTAGACACTTTATGCTCATCAAATAATCACACACGCGCTCAACCATTGGGTTGATTTTTAGCGTCTCGCTTGTCCTGCTTGTTAACTCGCAGTTAACCCGCAGGAAAGCCTACTAGACACTTTAAGCACATCAAATAATCACACACGCGCTCAACCATTGGGTTGATTTTTAGCGTCTCGCTTGTCTTGCTTGTTAACTCGCAGTTAACCCGCAGGAAAGCCTACTAGACACTTTGTGCACATCAAATAATCACACACGCGCTCAACCATTGGGTTGATTTTTTAGCGTCTCGCTTGTCCTGCTTGTTAACTCGCAGTTAACCCGCAGGAAAGCCTACTAGACACTTTACGCACATCAAATAATCACACACGCGCTCAACCATTGGGTTGATTTTTAGCGTCTCGCTTGTCCTTCGTGTTAACTCGCAGTTAACAACCAGGAAAGCCTACTAGACACTTTACGCACATCAAATAATCACACACGCGGTCAACCATTGGGTTGATTTTTAGTGTCTCGCTTGTCCGTCGTGTTAACTCGCAGTTAACCCGCAGGAAAGCCTACTAGACACTTTACGCACATCAAATAATCACACACGCGGTCAACCATTGGGTTGATTTTTAGTGTCTCGCTTGTCCGTCGTGTTAACTCGCAGTTAACTCCCAGGAAAGCCTACTAGACACTTTACGCACATCAAAAAATCACACACTGTAACGTATTGTTAAAGTGCTTACCCACATTTTCTTCGGAATCCGACGATGAGTACATGATTATGCGTCGATGATTTTCTCATTTATTTATTTAATTTTTTATTTTTTCACTGTAATATTTTATTTTTCCTCAGCACTTCAAGCTTCGTTTAGAAGCGTGCGCTCGTTGCCTCGCACGGAAAAAGAATGAGACTTGTCACAGAGCCTACCTACAAGAAATAAAAATCTTAAACTATCTACTTATAAATGTGCGAAGTGTTGCCTGTTAGGTGAAAGGACTACGTGTTTTTATATCTGAAGAATGAAGCGACGAAATATAATTCAAGTTTTTCCTGATTTTACAATGAGTAATTAAGAGCCAATCACACGTAAGGTTAAAAGAGCTTATTTAGTTAAATTAGCTAAGGTGAATACGGGTACGTATTTTTTTCTGCATAGGTACATACCTACAGGATATCTCCGAGATGTCTAGACCGATTTAAATGATTTTTTTTAACCAACAGAAGTTTCAGAGATGGTCGAAAAAAAATGTTGATACCAACTCTTCAATTCTGATGCTGCACTCTATAAGCCAGTGACGATTTAGGAATTATTCTCTCTTGATATTGCTTTTAATAAGCATAAAGATTGAAATTCGTTAGTTAAATTGTTTCTTGGCGATGGTAAGATGTATTGAGCTAGTTTTTGCGAATGTCAGTTTATTGGTAGGTATGGCCCTCTAAAATTATCTATAAGATAGGTAACACTTAATTCATTCGCTGGATTGGAAAGTTTCCAGTCAGATTGTAAAATTGTTGATAAGTACAAGGTTCTTATCAAGGGCTTATCAGCACAAACTAAGCGGCTATCAAACTATTTTTTTTGCAAAAAAAAAACGAACTTTTTACCTAACGACTTCTAAAGTAGGTCTAGAAACAACTTTTTCAACACACTTGCTCATAAAACGGCTCCCGGTTCACCGCAATTAGGCACACAATGACACCTTTAACTCAAACTGTGACTTTTTATTACTATTATTCACAATGTGAGTTATAGAATTATTTTTTTTTAATTTTATTAGTTGAGTTGCTTTCTTCTTAAAAAAGTTTCTATTACAAAAAAAATCCTACCTATTGCCAAGATACCTATTGCTTGCTCATTTCATACAACTTCGTATTTAAATAGATAATTTCAACTTGTACGTGTTTAATAAATAAAACTGTCACTCAAAAATAACTTTTGTTTTTTCTGTAATAAAGAAAACTGGAAATTCCCCATTTTGTACGTGGCTATAAGAGAAAAGCCAAAAAAAAAGAAACCTCATTCTTTTAGTCTATGGCCATTAAAGGTGCGCGCGCATTCCGGAAAACTGATTAAATCAAATAAACACCTGAATAGGCTGTATGGTCGTAGATCTTTGCCTGCCCTCAAGAGCATCTCAAGAGGGCGAACAAAAGAACAACATTAATTTTTCCCGCCATTGCGAAAAAATTTTCACAACTCGTTTTCACTGTTTTGTACCATAATGTACTATTTTAGTATTATTTTCTTCACAAGTGTGTTGAAAAACGTCGTATGATACACGTGTATATTGATGATTACCGTCCTCGGCTACCTTAAGACCCTTACCTGACGGCTCGGGTCTCAATAGCGCCTCAGCGGTAATCACCAACTTTGACACTTGTACCATAATGTACTATTGTTCAACTATTTCTTACAAAACTGTTTATCAAAGTTAAAAAAAATTTTTTTTTCAAAGGTAACAAAATAAATAATAACTTCAGTATGACGTAGAAGAGTGTAGGAGACCTAGGTATATTAAGTTCATAATGATTAAGAAAAGATACTGTTCGTACCCACAAAGAACCCCATACACTCGATAACCAATAAAAGATAAATGGTCCATTCAGTTTCATTCTTGAGTCATCAACTCGTCACTCATCATCCACAAAGAATCTTTATAGCTTATAGCATGGACGCTATCAATTTATTTGCTGAAAACACGTTATTGTCAACGATTCTATTAAATCCGATAGCAATTGTGATATTTTTTGCTCGCTGTCTGGTTCTTGCTAACTATGACAGTTAGGCTGTGTTATCTGATAGGTATACGTTGAAAAAGTTGAATTATTTCCGTTCAACACTGCAACACGGTTGACCAGTCATTAAAATCATGAGAAAATAATATAATGCTCCAAAAAAATATATCTGACATCATCATAATGTGCAATGGAAGTCTATCGATTGAAGATCGATAGACAGCAGTGAAAGTATCGATAGATCACGTGGATCACACCACGTTGGTTGGTTGGTTTGGTTGGTTTTACCACAGATTAATTATTTATATATGCTGTTTATGTGTATAAAAAGAAGGCTATTATACCCACCTAGTCTATTCTTTTAACATTCAATCAAAACCGTCGATTTTAAGATTTCCCATCACTCATGAATCAAACAAATCTGTCACTAACACAGATAAATTATATGTTTATACCTACTAATACATTATCATTGGGCCATGCTAATATGTCTTTTGTAGGTTCAATTGTATGAGTTTTTATGTATCACTTTTATCGAGGATTGTATCCACAAAAACCAAGTTGACTGATTTTATCTAACTTCCCGTTCATTGTTTGTATGTAAAAGTTGTAATGAAATTATGTAAATGTTTCGAACTATTGACATTGCACTTGACACTGAGTGGGGTAATCGATAACGTTTACTTTATCTACGACTTATTTATTATGACTAGACATGTGGTCTATTTTTTTACAAAGGCCTTCCGATTAGATAGACACCGCGACTAGAGTTGTGATAAAGAATAAAATACCTACTAACAATGCCGAAATCGTTATCGTGTTTCTGAACACACGAGAGAATTATGAAAAAATACCGCTTAGCTAAAGAGCTAAATTAGCTTGAAGTTATCATGAAAGTTACAATAACTTATCCATTACCTACATACGTAGTAGGTAGGTACATTCAGAGAGCCATATTTATTCTAATTAATTTAATCTAATTAAAATTAAAAAAATTAAGGGCGGCAGGACTCAAGGAGATACCCGCTGTCCTTTCACACAAACTGAAGCTTTGGTTGTACTTGTACTAGGGCTAGGGCAGCTTAGTGAAACGGATAGGGTTTGTACCGTCAGCCTTCAGAGTTTCAGTGCAGTATTGCAGTTTTACGTTACAGCAAGAAGTAAGCAACAAGCAGTCGTTGCAGTAAGAAATAGAGTGGAGCAATGAGTGGAGGAATCTTCCGCGCGTGCTTTGACGAGTAAGCCCAATGATCTTCCATACACATGTATAAAATGTCATTGAGTAAGCCCCTTCTCGTCATAGAATTTATTTTATTGTAATGACAATCCTTCGTACCGAGATGTATAGGTATAATTTTGTTAAGTATTTGGTTCTGGGGATTCTGGAGCCAAACAGGGTGTGCCCGCTGACCTATTTTATCTGTATCGATCTGAGGACTGAGCTACTTAACAAGTTTATATGTTTTGTATTCTAACCAATACTGAATAAAATACATATTATAATACTGAATAAAATACATATTATAATGACTTTATATGACAACTAGCTTTTGCCCGCGGCTTCGGTGACGTTAAGTTCTTTTACACCCTTAGGATGATAGAATGGCCCCATCCGTCCAGACGTGGTTCGAGCTGTCCGTTGATAGATCAGTAGTCAATCAGTCAGTCAGTCAGTCAGTCAGTCATCTTTTCCTTTTATATATTATTTAGATCATAACCAAGGATTGTGTATGCCTAACTAGGTAGGTAGTAGGCACTTATTATTTTAACCACTTTGAATTTACTAAAATTTATTTAAAACTAAAACTGTAGGACGTGAGAAATGTCCGTGTGACTGATTGAGTGGCTGATTCTTTAGGCAAAAATGAACTAGTCAGAACGAATGAGTAGGAATTTGGATAAGAAATCTGCTAGTGGGATAATAAAAGATATCTATGAGACTCGTTAACTGTAGGAAAGAGAACATATTTTTTTGCAACCGTGGTCAGCTCACAAAACATGCCGCGTCACTTGGGAACATAAGGGAAATAATAGTTTCAATAAATATTTTTTTTTGTCCGAAATAGGCTTGCGCTTGACGACAATCAATACTGGATAGCACTGATGAGATCTAGGTTGGAGCGCGCTTGCTTAGAAAATGCTTATTCACTCTTGCGGGTACTCAAATTATAAGTGGCAGGAAACACGGATGCTGGAAGAGTGTTCCACACCTTAGCAGTTCTTATCAGAAATGTTGAATTGAAGCGCTTCACATAAAAGGAATATTCCAAACTGAAATTCCATTTCAAGGTTGAATTCTACTTGCTAAACACTGAACTCAGTTATCTGGCATTACATAATGCAACTGATTCATCGATGTGATAATTAGGCACTAGGTAATACATACCCAAGTATACATAGATACATACATAGTAGGTATAATTCGTGAAGGACTATCATTGTTTGGGGAATTACATAGAATCCTAGTGCAAGTGCACCCCTACTATTACGTATCTAGTTTTGTCTGGTGGAAGGCTTTGGTCATGGCAAGTTACCACACTACCTTCAAACACGTGCTGCCAAGCGATTTAGTGTTCCGGTACGATGTGGTGTGGAAACCGGCTAGGAGTATGGGTATAATTTACACTGCTATACCATCCATCGTAGACGGACTGAATCGCCACCTACCATCAGGTGAGATCGCAGCCAAAGGCTAACTTTTCATCGAATAAAAAAAGTAGATAAGATTTATCTAGATATCTAGGGAAAATTAGGAATAGTGGATATATACTAAAATGGCATTTTCAACTTGATTGTACTCTTTCTTTGGGGCACTCCAGTCGCCAAGCAAGGCACAAGGGGGAATCAGTGACCTATGCTAAACAGGATTGTAATACATTAACTAATTAACGATTTGGTGAATCACTGATTGATTTATTTTACAAACTAAATTGGTTTCGTACCCAAAGGGTGCTAAGCTATAATATAAATGTAAAAATTCTTTTTACATAACCGACTTCATACGCCACTACAAAGTATAACAATTGTGCCTATAGAACTTGAAGAGTTCCCTCGATGTCTCCAGGAACCCGTCATCAGATCCTGACCTGATGACAATGGGACCACCTGGGAAGTGTACCTACCCTTTTAAACAAAAAAATAATTTTCCAAATCGTTCCAGGCGCTTTCGAGTAATCGGGGAAAAAAAAAGATTCCGACGAATTGAGAACCTCCTCCTTTTTTTTTTGGAAGTCGGTTAATAAAATAAGGTGACATTGCCAAAGCTTATTTGATAAGATATTCAGCCAGGCATTATAATTTATAAATTAGTTGATAAGGACTGCATAAAGTTGGTATATATTAAAATATAATATCTATCCTTCCTAGCAACGAGCTATAATAAGCATATTATATTTTTGTCTCGATAAAAGTATTATTATTAATAGATAAATCCTTAGATAATTACTTATTACCTACGTAACTAAATGGGTAGGCACAGTTCAACAAACGATTCACAAATAATCGGTCAAATGCGAGTATTCGACGAAGGGTTCCGTACCAAAAAACCGCCGAAAACAACAGGTTTCTAGTAGGAAAGCCCCCTTTAATTTTTGAGTGAATCTACTTGAGTGAATTTGCACTTGTCGGTCCGTCTGTCAGAGGACAGACGGACGGACGGACACTAATGACTGCTGAATTACTGAACGTACTTCAAATATAAATATAATATGTAAACTGATGGCCTTCAGCCGAATATTGCATAAAAATTATAAAAATCTTTATTTCAGGGGGGTTCTCATAGAAGCGTGGTTGAAGTAGGGAATTTTTTTTTACGTTACATAGACTTGCGATATATCTTTTTAAAGAGGATTTTGAACAGAGTACGTGTGGTGTACAATAAAAGTATATTCATTCATTCATTCAAAAAAAATTTTTTTTTAATATTTCCCTTAAAATTGACGAAATGGAGGGCTTTCAAACTGGAGATCTAATTTGAGCCATATGTCAAAAACAACTGCACATTAGAAACTGAAACTTGTTTGTAAATTCAGTTATATCCTGTATTTGATATTGATATTTGTAAATAAATGCAATAATTCTTTTGTTATCACATTCAAGGCGTGATAATAGTTACATAATTCAATCATAAAACCTTCAAATGCAATGAATAATATCAGTTAGGTACCTACCTATTTATCTCTGCAGAATTCTTCGATCAGAAATAAAGTAGTAGACATAATGAGTCTACTAACAGTAGTATGAGTAGACTAACAGTATCAAACATTCCTGTCAGTAGTTACCCACCTATTGTTGTATCTGTTGTATCTGGTTGGAAGGTACTTACCTACTTAACTATAGTATCTACTTAATTCTTTGATTATACACAAAAATTATATTACTATTGTCTGGTTAGTAGTTAATATACTAATTAATAACCATTTATCAACACCTAATAACTTTCCATATTATTTTTTACCGTTACCATTTTTTATTTAAAATAAACAGTATTATTAGGCATTACAAAAAAACCTTTCTTATTTTAGGGGATATGGTACATACATACATTAATGGCGGATGAACACGTGTAGTTAATTATTTATTAACGGTATTTAATTATTCAAAAACGGTAACGCGTTAAAGTTTAGGATTTAAAAGCTATATTTTAATAATTATTCGGTTTAATGCGGGCGAAATATTATCGACGTAAAAAAATGCCGGCTAGCGTGGTTAATTAGCGAAAGCCGGCCGGGCGTCGCATATTCTCGGAAATATTTCTAAATATAGTCAAATATACAACGGAAAACTCACCAATTGCCTTCATGAACTCGTCGAAGTTCTCCGAAGCGGTCATCTTGTATTTTTTGCCAACGAAGTCCATGTTTTTTAAATTACTTGTTGGATATACGTAGACAAATGAAATGTGTTCTCGCGCTACCGGCTAAAACTAGAATGAATGTTGACGAATGATGGCGGCGAATACAGAATACTCGTCGGGCCGGTTCATATGCGCATGCGTATTGAACGAACGGAATGCTATTGAATGTGGGAACGAGGTGAATGAACTGATAAGTTTAATCTCACTGCATGTTGCTGTAGGGCGACCATGTATTCACAATTAAACCACAGACTCTGAGGGTGACTGCCAAACTATCTTATACATTCGTATTGTCTAAATCGTAGATACAGTTTATTGAATACTAGCTGTGCCCGCGACTTCGTTCGCGTGGAATAGTGACTTTTCGGGCAGCATATTTTGAATTACATATACCGTCGACGCTTAGGCGCGAGGCGTGTAGTACGTACTCTGTACGTTAAAAATGTTCGCCGTGATTCTTTAAATTGACATAACTTTTTTATTTATGAACCGATTGACATGAAATAAACACTAAATGTTAAGTGAAGCTTACTAAATATATTAGTGAAAACCGTATCTAAATCGAATAAGCCGTTTCTGATATTAGCGTGCACAAACACACAGACAAACAGACAAAAAAAAATTAATTACAATTTCGGGTTCGGCATCGATATAATAACAACCCCTGCTACTTTTTTTTATATATTTCCATTGTACAGACACCACTTTTCTACAATTTTATTATATGTATAGATGAAGCTATAATTTTACTGAAATATATACTTAACTCAAAGGTCGTATGTTCGAATACCACCCTTTTACGCTCATTTGGAGGATTGGTATAGAAGGATATAGTCAATTTCAGCTTGGCTGATATTCTTTAAAAAAACAAAATAATATCGTAACATTTGTAAGTAGGTATAGTATGGCTGGGACACACTTGTTTAAATTTTTTGTTTGTTTATTTGTTCGAACAAATTTTCGAAAGGTCACTCTTCAAACGAGACTTACACGGACGATTTTATCTTGTTTTGAGTTTATCCCAAAAAGAACTTCCTAAGCGATTAAAAAAATCTAAAGCCTTGCTTACGAAACCGTGACCTAATTAAATATTTTCAATATACTTATAATATTAAATATGTTAGATATTTAAACATTAGCGAAGATTAAAAATAGTTAAAGCCAGTTTTTCTCGCAAAATATAGAATAGCGACTATACAATATATGTAATTATGTATATTCCAGAATAAAGAATGTGGCTTAAGCTGAAGCAGATAAAGGCAACCATTTTTGTATATTATGTATGAATCATAATCCCGCTTATCTTTTGCAGTGGGCGACAGGGTATCCGTTGATTGCATTTTTAAGATAGCCTTTAGCGACTTCGAATAAAAAACATACTCTTTATCAACAGTCTTTTTGTATAAATGTATAAATAATCTTAAATGATGATAAACTAGATCACGCCCGCGACTCCGTCCGCGTGGGTAAGGTTTATTAATTCCCGCGGAAATTCCTTCATTTTCCGGGATAAAATGTAGCTTATGTGTCAATCCTAGGTACGAGTATGAGCGATCTCCATTCCAAATTTCAGAATTTCAGCTAAATCGGTTAATTCACACACACGCAGGCACGCACGTACGCCCGCACACACACACACACACACATTAATTAAAGATTAAAGGTGCTGTACATGCAAATAAATTTGGTTTACCGTCTTAACTGGGTAACCCTTGGCTTTGTACCTATTAAATATGTTTAACTTAACATTGTGTTGAGTTAGGGAGGAGTTTTACCAAGCCGAAGAAATAAAACGTTGACTATTTCAGAAATTCGTTTAAAACTGTATAATTTAATAGATTAGATTTTAGAGAGGCATCTAATAGATTTTACCACACTTGTCAACTGCAGATTTTGAATCAGCCCCAATATATGGAATCAACGGCCTATCGACAACAGAAGCAAGATACAACCGAGATTCTATTAGCCACCACCTACCTGCTCCACCATCCTGGTCACTTTCTTTAAGCAAACTACGCAGACGAAATCAATGAGCCTAAACACGATTCAACTACTGTAAGCAATGACATTTGTATGGAATATCGTTGACTGTAATTTCATAAGTTGCTGAGCACTTTTTTAAGTTTACCAAACTGCCCTGGTTGCAGAAACAGGTCAAGGTTAACATAATATTTTAGTCATGAGAATATTTAGTTTCCCTAAGTCGATTAGATAAATGAAAGTAATACAATATCAAAACGTATGACTCAGATCTCTACACCGTCACCGACTAAAGAAAGTAGATAAAAGAGCTGATAGTCCTTAAACGGCTGGAATTTTCATCTTATTTATAAACGATTAAATAATATACGAGTAACTAAGAACCGTCCCAGTTAAACTTCCTCACAAAATATTCGTCGATACCATGGAATATCACCTTAAACTTCCCAAACCAATTCGCATGCGCGAAAATTTTGACATCGTATTCTGGATCCAGCTTCTTTCAGTCTGATTGTAGCTTTTCATTCAATACTTGTGTGTACTGTGCTTAGTCTACCTTAGTGTCAATCAACAAAGGGCTCTAAAATTGAAGATACTAGGTAAATATTCGCACAAACTGTGTAGACTACTTATTTAAAAGTATTTTCATAAAAATCGTGTATAACGGCTTTAAAGGGATTAGCAAGTAGCAACGTTCTCTGAAATTGTTTTTGTATTCACTGCATTAAATACGTTTGAATGAGCTTTCAAGAGAAGAGCGAAATGCCTCCATAATAAATATAAACATAATTTCCTTTATGTTTATATTTATTATTTATGTTTTAATTGAGGTTTTTAGATAATTAATTTCTTAAATGTGTTGTCATTAAGTGAATGTAATAAATTAATTGCTTGTTAATGTTCATATACGTAATTAAATAGAAATTTATATAAAACAAATTACTCTCCTGAGAATCGTTATACATATTATGAAAATATAGTGAGGTAAGATAGTGAGGTAAATACCCATGTAATACTCATGTATATCTACCTAACCTACCTACCTACTATTTTTTTAAAGAATATAAGCCAAGCTGAACTTGACTTATATTCTCCTCTCTTCTCTTCTTCTTCCAAATAAGCGAAAAGCTTGTGCTAGGAGTCGGTACGACAATAGTGCAACGGGTAAGGCTCGAACCTGCGACCTTTCAGTTTTCAGTCCACACCTTTAACTGTTGGGCTTCTGAGGCTTTTTCTTTATCTAAGATGCTCTTTTTTCAGGAAATAACTTGTGACCCAGATCAAAAGATATATTTGGTTCCAATTCCATTTTGGACAATTAGCTTATCGCTCAGTAGTGAAACGTCAATGGGTTGCTCATCATGATGAAAATGATGATGTATTTTACATGATTCTAATAATGCATATAATGATGATCCATTATACAGAACAATATGTGGGTTCTAACTTCTAACAATTCTAAGTAACCTGAATGGCTCAATCTCAGCTAGATACTCTCGCCTATAAATATGCCCCTATGCACGTCAATTTAAAATAATTTATGAATGTAACGTTTAATTTAAGCCATTGTAAGAATATTGTTGGAGGATTTTATTAATAGATACATCTAATAACCGTGGGAAACAAGGTTTTTCGAAAGTCTGTGCGTTCACACTTTTATTAGGGTTCCGTACCTGAAGGGTAACCGACGGGACCCTATTTCTAAGCCTATGCGCCGTCCGCCCGTAAGTCCGTCTGTCTGTCTGTCAGCGGGCTGTATCTCATGATTCTCATGATCCGTAATAGATTTTTTTTTCTCTATAGCAATAGGTAGACAGTTGAAATTCACACAATGTGTATTTCACAAACAACTAACCTCTATAACAACAAATAATAAAAATAAAAATGAAAGGGGTCTCCAAAAAATCGGTCCATTCATTAGCGAGCTACGAGGGAACAGATAGACAGAGATACACCCACACACATAATACATGGGTTCCGTTGTCTGCCGCACCATGCTATATAAAGAAAAATCCTACGTTGAATTATTTTATTGTTCGCGCGCCGTCCGGTGGGGTGGCTTTATCCACAAAACCTCTCATAAAACAATTTCTTCCAGTTTATGGTATTGTAATCGTTTGTGCAGTCGTTGGACGTGAGGCGGGCGAACGTCGCCTGCTGCAGCACGACAAGCAAATACACAAACATATTCTCCGCGGTGAACAACTTCTTCGCTGATTCACCACTGGTGAATCAGCTTAAAGGCATTATGGTAAGCTTTTATTCAAATCGTTCACGTCAAGCTGGCCGCTACCTCGTTTCGCGCTTCCCCCAACGCACCTCAAGTCAGACCCTTAGTAGGTAGGTAGGTACAGATAGCGTTAACTTTACGCATTACATAATACCTAACGTCTTTATTTTTGTTTGGTTACTATTGTTCGCGTTTAATTTTCTACGATGAGTGAAAAAGGAAATGGTTTGCATAACGCAAACTATTTATTACTTTAATTAATGACTTTCTTTTAAGCGACAAAAAAAAATTAAAAATCACGCCTTTCGATAAGCAAGATGTTTGCATTTGCATTGCCTTGCAAAGCATTGCCAGAGAAGAAAACTTCAAAATTACAATTATTATTTTCTTGTCAACGGTACGGTATGACGTCATTTTGTATTGGTTGAGGACGGCCAACTTGAAATGAACGTACAGTACAGTATTATTTTTTATTGCGAGCTAGACGACAGTCAGTGAAGGAAGATCTTAGGTTCAAACGCGTTTGCCTAAAAGATTATTACCTATTCAATTGACGGTATGTACTCAAATTACCTATATGTATAGGTATACCGACCTACCTCCGTCCTACGCGAGTCAACTTTCATACAAAGGCAAGAAGTTAATAAGTATGTCTATCAATAAGCTAATCCTAGTATCATCATTAAATAAATGAATCAACAGATTACAATTTTTTTTGTGACAGTGCTCCTAATGCCTACATACTCTATAACCTAACAGTAAAGAGAAAGTTGTCTGAAATGACTCTTGAATTTTTTTAAAGTTTAGATTTAAAGCACTTTAACCTCAATCGGCAAGAATTTTAGTCTCCAGTGAGACCTAGTTTTCACACAAACTTAGTTATAACTTAGAGCTCGCTTATCGCTTTGAATTTGCTATTTGTACTAATCATCGGCTTATGCTTAGATTTTCTAAATTAGCAATGGATTTTTATAACAATTTACTGTAATAATATCTACTATCATTTAAAAGAAAAATTCTTCCGGCGCTTGTATGTTTACAATACCTTTATAGTACATTATGGTACAAGTGTGAAACATTGATGATTGCCGCTGAGGTGCTATTGAGACCCGAGCCGTTAGGTGAGGGTCTTAAGATAGCCGAGGACGGTAATCATTAGAGACTGGATTATATGCATTTGCATATTCGCATATGCATTTGCATATTTTAGCCATTCTCAGCGGTAATAGCATATTTTACCTAAGATCTAGTTATGATGCATATTATCGGTACATTTACAATATTTTTCACTCACTCTGCGTTCCGCCGCCGCCGCATTACCCCATAAACTTAAAGAAAAGTTTGAAAACATATTGAGTAATAACCCAGGTTTTCAAAGCTTGTGTCAAATTGATAGTTTCATTAATGGGACGGCAGAAATTTTGCCGGAAACTATAAGTGCCATAGCACCCAAGTTCAAATTCTGCCCAGTTACCTCAATGAATATGGAGCGAACCTTTTCTACTTACAAAAATATTCTAAATGACCGTAGATACAATCTTACCACTGAAAATTTAGAAAAATATTTGATTGTTTACGTTTACACAAATTCTAAATCATTTTAATATCATATAATGTTACTTACTGTACCTATTATCGCCTATCAAAAAATATTTTACTAATTGTATGCTGATTTTGAAATAAAAAAAATGAATAATTATTTTTCTATTTTTTAGGGATTCCTAAAATTTATCATTTAATTTTGCATATTCTGCCAGTTTTCGTGCATATTTCAAGCATTTTTCATGCATATTTGCATGCATATAACAAGCTTTTTATGTTGCATATAATCCGGTCTCTAGTAATCATCAATACACACGTGTATCATACGACGTTTTTCAACACACTTGCTCATAAAGTGGCTCCCGTTTCACCGCAACTAGTCACATAATGACACCTATAATCAAACTGTGACTTTTTTATTACTATTATTCATTAGTGAGTTATAGAGTTTTTTTTAATGGATTTAGGTTTTAGACACATGATGTATTTGACGCTGACTACGCTCCTATTCCGCGCAATAAGCTAGCATCTGTCTCGTTTCGCACGAGGTTTCGGGCATGTTTTATTTCATAGCTTAGTCACGATTGCGTGGGTGAAATCAATTTTTTTTCTGGCATTCTGTGCAGTCTTAAGAGACATTAGGGCCTTGTATCGCATTGATCAATATTAACATTATGTTTAGACGCGACAAACAAGCAGTACGGAGCCCGGTCCGCCCGACGAGATCCGGCCGGATACCGCGCGGACGCCCTCGGTCAGCTTTGCTATCAGCCCCTCTCAAAGGTATGATGTACCAAATTACAGTCCAGTTAGCCTATAGTCGTCCGTGCGTTTAGTACCTACTCATTGATGATGAAACCTTTATAAAATCTGATGCGGAAAATCTATAATTTTCCGGAATAAAATGTAACCTAAGTGTTAATTCTGGGTATGGGCTAAATTCCAGTCAAATCGGTTTATTCGATCAATCGATCCTCACACTTTCAAATTATTTATAGTATTAGTATGGTGGTTTCATCATATTAAACTCAGATTTGTTTTTCCACTATAAAAGGTAATCTACAAGAACTTTTTGAGTCCTCGACTATAGTCTATAGTATAGACTATATGCATAGGTAGACTCTATACCTATGCATATCAACTGAAAAATTACGTCGATCCGTTGTTCCATTGTATCGTGGTTGAAGGACAAAAAAAGGCACTTTCGCATTTATAAAATTAGTAATTATTAGAAAATTATTTTTATTAGTAGTAAGTAGTAAGTAAGTATATTTATTACCACATCTCATATATGGCCATAATAAGATATGTTTTGCAAAGTTGGGCGGACGCTACGAACGGTAGGTAAAGAGCCCGTAAAGAGGTGTAATTCCCACAGGGGCGCGGCCGTATCAGTATGCGCAACGAGCCAGCCTGTTCCGGTGCGGGCGTATTGTGTCACTGACGAGGAAATCTTACTTATGATGTTAATCAAGCGGCGCTCATAACAAGTTTAATCAATGAAATCGAACATTGTTTATATTATTAAGCAAGCCGTAGTAAATAAAGAAAACTTGTCTCTATTATTACTATGCATAACTGACGAATAGTCAGTGGTACCGGTAGGAGGTCAAATCAGAGTTGAGGAGATCCGTAGGAGAGCCAGAGTTGCTGAAATGCTCATCGAGACTCGAGTCGCGAGATCTAAGTGGTAATGTGCGGAGCTGAGACCTCGCACGGTAAATGCAGCATTGGACTCATTACTAGGTGGACTGAAGATCACAAGCGACGAGATCGTGCTTTCTGCAGATCCTTGCAAGAGACTTAAGTATGTCGAACAATGGACGTCTGTCGGTTGAGAAGCCAACGCTCATGTAGACATATGCCTTATGCAACGCATCTTTGTGATAAAGTGCGTTAGATTTTTTATTCTTGTATTTTTGCGAGTGTATTAGGTTCTAGAATTACTTACAAATAAATTGGCTGTTAATATGACCGCTTCATATTGGATTAAAGATAAACAAAAAAGGCTTTATTCATCATAAACATCTATTCCTTACTATAATGGGCCGAACTGATCGGCCTGTATATAAATCGTCCGCAATGTAGCTGCGTAGAATGATAAAGAATTCCTTCAAAAAATCCCGAATTTGTTCTTAAGTTACACTTATGTTATAATAAGAAATATTAGTCATAAAGGTCAAGTTGGCTTGACTTTCCTCAGAACTCTAGACTAAAACTGCTTATTTATGCTAAGTTTGTGCTATAAAAATAAATTGGATCAAGGCTTACGCTAACCGTTATGAGAGTCCGA
This sequence comes from Hipparchia semele, assembly GCA_933228805.2. Lineage (NCBI taxonomy): Eukaryota > Metazoa > Arthropoda > Insecta > Lepidoptera > Nymphalidae > Hipparchia > Hipparchia semele. The sequence continues at coordinate 4,083,786 of OW121719.1, forward strand.
GCCACGTGTAGAATATTAAATATACCTATACAATATCCTCAAACTAGGTAAATGAAAAGTTTGTGATACGACTAAGAGTAGGCACGACAATAATGCAACTACAACAGGTTCTGTGTAATTTCAGCGTAACTAGTTCAGTCAAAGTATTAAGAAAAGCGCTTGGGACCACTGATTAGGCATTCGTGCAATACTGAAGCTTCAGCTTCATTATTTATCCTACTGAGTAGATACCTCCTTCGATTCGTAGTCAGATATCGGAGAGATCCACAACACCAACGCAGCCTCAGCGGCAGGTTGCTTTTCTGAAGCCAGCTACAAATGCAGCGCTCGACCGGAAAGCCTCCATCATTGATGAAAATACCGGAATAACGAGAACGCAAATGAAAGGTAAGTTTTCTTCTATCAAGCGCATACTTACCTACCTAACTTCATAATTTAAATCCGTACCTATGCCTTACAAAATACATCCTACGCCTGCTTCACGGAGCGATTTACACGTAAATTCAGTGTGTTAAAAGTTTGTGCAATGTGCATAATTCCATAATATACCTACCTACAATGCGATATCAGAATTGTCAAGCTAGGTCTACTCATTGATTAGTTACTTATTTATTAGGTCTAGTTATGCCTGAAATATATATTTAAGTAGGTAAATCTTTTTTCTACCTTATTATTTATGGCGTTAGTTTAGCCTTCCATAAATCATTCAAATGGAAATGGTGCCTCCTGCCTGCCTGACACAATATAAATTCAGATGTCAGCGTGATAAATTCTGATTTCAGGCTGTAGATACATATAAAGCTGGTATGGTAGGTACCTAAATAATATCTCATAATATATATATCTTCAAATAATATATAGGTATACAATAATCCAACGTATAAGCAACGTATACCATATACTCGTTGTCTACCATAGAACTTTGAGTTTGAAAGCTGTGGGCTCACTTACTTACACGAAGACAAACGAGATAAGTACGTCCCCCGTACTCTGTGGATCCACTATGGATTCCCCACATGAAAAATAGTGGGCCAAGAGGCTCTTGAAAAAATAGAGTGGGTACTTACTACTTAGGTAGGTAGAGGTACACTATAAACATAACTATGTAAGTAATTACAGTCGCGACTCGCGGCTCGCAAACAGCTTTCAATTTAATTTTTCTCCCTCACTGTGCCACTTGAGAAAACTAGTAGAGGCCTATGCTTGAACTTAAAAAGTTACCTAACGGTAGTTCATGTGTCAACTAAGAAGATTCCTGATTAATGGTTTAGTTCAGATATGATGTAAGCAGAGTACCTACTTTTCAGGAAGTTGATTCCAATTTCTACTTCTACAGGTACAAATCTCTGACTTTTCAGAGGTACCTATTTCCGTTTTAAGATTTTTAATTATTAGGTAGGTATAACTACTTAGACAAATTGTGAGGTAAGTGCCAAGTTCACCATAATGTTTTCAAAAGTGCGTGATGTCTGCCAATCCACACTTGGTCAGCGCGATGGCCTAAACCTCATTCGAGACGATCTATGACCCAGCCAGCAGGGGGTGGCGATGGGTCGAGGCAATGACGATACCTAATTTTGTATGCAGAATTCCGTGAAGCTTTCCGCCTGTTCGACAAGGATGGTGACGGTACGATCACTAAGGAGGAGTTGGGGCGTGTGATGCGAAGCCTCGGCCAGTTCGCGCGGGTTGAGGAGCTACACGATATGCTGCAAGAGGTTGACAGTGATGGTAAGAAAATTACTTATACAGAACGACAATTTACCAACATTACGACAACATACCTTTTACATAGCGAATGAACAAATAATAATTTTGATGCTGTTTTTTCTGTTTGAAAGCTAACGTGATCGAGATGGTTTTTAGCTATAATTTATGAAGATCTGTTCAGACAATAGAACATCATCAGCTCATTTCTTAGGAACGAGGTGATTAATTATATTAGTCACGTTTAAAATGGCAACTTATATTAGGCGGGTATGATTTTTTATGACTAAAAAATAATACAGTGACATTTATTTTTAGGCGACGGCAATGTCAGCTTCGAAGAATTCGTGAACATCCTCTCCAAGTCAATGTCAGGAGCTGGTGGCGGGAGCAGCTCGGCTGAGCAGGAGGAGCGGGAGCTAAGAGACGCTTTCCGAGTGTTCGACAAGCACAACCGGGGCTACATCTGCGCGTCCGACCTGAGGGCCGTGCTGCAGTGCCTTGGAGAAGACCTTTCCGAGGAAGAAAGTAAGCTTATCTTTGCAGTATTTTAGTTTTATTTACCTACCAAATTCAGCCGCATCACTACCTCTCTGAGGTTATGTCAACTTCAAGTTCAACGGTTCGGAAATTTTTATGCTCAAATAGTTACTGGGTTTTGTTGGTAGACTGCGGTTTAATCATTCTCTAAGTGAAAGTATAAGTAGTTTAGAAAGTTACCTACTTAATCTAGGTATGCTCCTAGATGAGACCTGAGTCAGTATAAATAAAACAAACTGAAATCGGTGAACCTCACGATGGAGGACATTTCTGTTTAGTTCTACGAGTAGGTAGGTACCGATAGGTAGGTAAGTATACAGTAAAGATTTGACAATGAGTAAATATATTTTTATTTCAGTTGAAGACATGATCAAAGAAGTGGACTCCGATGGAGATGGTAGAATTGATTTCTTAGGTAGGTACCTAACTACTTAAAATGTTTAAAACATCGACGGTTTAAACCGTTCTCAAATATAAATAGTATCTTCAGGATGAGTAATACCTAAATCGGCTTAAAGATAAATGATAAGGGCTATTATCTACGACCTTTCAGTCATCATAATCATAATATAAATAATGATGAATCACAATAATCCTGGAAATCTTAACACGTTTGCACTTGGGTCGATAGGTATCATGCGGTTTACATAATGGCATATGACTAATCCCTTCCGAATTGTTAAGACATCAGTCTCCTTTTCGGAGAGGGTCCTGGGTTCGATCCCAGTTACGCATAACTGACTCGAAGTTATGTGTGTTTTATTAAAAACATAATAGCTTTAACGGTAAAGGACCGATGATGTCTAGATTGGAGTTCTTGCCGAGAAAATGCCTATACCTATTCACTCTTGTCTTGAAAGTACTCAAGGTAAGGAAGGTAACATCTGCACGCTCGAGAGCTCTCCATGATGTTTTTCTTTAAAGGCGTACGAAGTCTGTCAATCCGCACGTGCCCAGCGTGGTGGACTTGCCCTAATCCTTTATTTGGGACATACGGTCAGAAGTGGGCCAGATACGGCTTGAGGTAACGATTAAACATTAGCGTTACTATTTCAGAATTCGTGAGAGCACTAGGTGAACCAGAAGACGCTTGTGACGACGAAGACGATGAAGACCCGAACGATGGAATCGACCTAACTCTAGCACGACCAGTTGCCGCCAATTGAATCTGACTAAGGAAACTTATTGATCTATTTAAAAACGCTTGTGATTCGAAATTTTAATATCATAAATCCCTCAGACTTGATTAAATACCTAGGTATGAAGTCCTTACCGTTCTTTTCGAATGCAGCGAACCCCGAAGAGAAATATTCCGACCAATAAAGGAGCTCTTTGTGCAAGGTTTAGCGTTCTGCGCCATGTTCAGAACATTCAAAAAGATTGGCGAAGTCTTTATATAAAGGTACTACCTACTACCTATACAGACATTACTACATTACATTGTATAAGAGCGACGTAACTACAGCTAAGTTGTAACTCTGATGCTTTTATGGTTGTTATTGGTAAATTTACTGGTAGGTGCTATTGCGGACTGCAGTTATACACTTAACTGAATAAGTACAGATCTATAGGCGTTTGGTAGACATGCTTTCCTACAACATTAAACTAAATTGATTGGTCTAATAAAGTGCTATCGTTTTCCGGAAATTCCTATTTTGAAAAAGGATAGTAAGAAAAGACTTTTCAATTTAGTTTAGTTAAGGGAATGTGTATAACAGAATAAAGCCACATTGTCAATAGGATACTTAGTAGGTAAAATCTGTAAATGCAGATTTGTATTTTGTACCCGACCGGAAAAGCGCCATTTGCTAGTCTTATTTTTTTTTAATTAAGAACCAAAGATTTTAAACTAATAAAGTATGTACCTAAAGATGGAAGGAATAATTGAGACTTTGATACCTACTGATTGCATCACATACCTACCATACATATGAAACCAACGTATTTAATCATACCTTTAAGGGCTAACACCAAGTTATTGTTCATTTTGTAGGATAAAAATATAAGAAGCATAAAGAAAGACATAATCAGTAATCACATAGTATTCGGTTCCTACTGTATTTACATTGTAGATCTACCTATTATAGAATTATTGACAAGGTATACGTACAAGTAAGTATCTACATTTCAGCTACAACTAACTCCATGAGTAGGTAATCATAATAAGACATAAATGGTCTTTCTTTTTGCTTCTCGGGAACTTTAATCGAAAAATGCTGTCTCATTATTGAAGTAAGTTTAAAGAATGCTAGGTACTTCTTTAGAAATTTAAGGAACAAACACGGCTCTAAACTATTCTGAACAACCATAGGTTCCTGTCGAAATTGAAACACTAAGGCTTAATCTATAGACCGCGCTCTCCCTCAGCTCAGACTCAAGACAGAGTTAAAACTAGACAGAAATATTTCAGAATATATTTGTCTCTTTTCAATCTCTATCTTAAGTCCGAGTTAAGTCAGAGCACACTCTATAGGTCTCAGCATGAATATCAATCAAATGGAAGAACTTTTCATTAATATTAATCAAACATTCAAAATTTTATATTTCTCTTAAATTCATATCAATATTCTATTTAAATTTTCTTACTAAGTAGTACTTAATTGGTACTAATTTTGTTGCAGGTACACAATCTCTACACTAAATTGACATTAGACAACATTTAGAGCTATATAGATATAGAGATTTTGCGCAACAAAATTAGCACTGAAAAGAATTACTAAAAATAATTACATAAGTATTTAAGTACATGTTTTATAAACTTACAGATCTAAATATTTTAAACTTCTTAAATGTGCTATTTGTATCTCCTTTTCTGTACCTACTCGTAAATGAATAAATAATCTGTATATTTTTCTCAAATTTTTATCTCCTATACAGGTATTATGAACGCATATTTATAATTAGGAAAACAAAAAAAAAAACCAATAAAAAAGAAGCCTATCTACTGAATGTATTGTTTTATTTTTTAATTCCAAACACATTCCATTCGCTGAATGGGTGAATGGTAGCTCATCAAAGCGCAAAGCTGAAGCGGCAAGGCTAGGGCACAGAGGGCTCAAAGATCCGATGTATGGTCCTAACGCTTCCTCGCTTCGGGCGGCGCAGCGTTGGAAGACGTAACGTAGGTATTACTAAAGCCAAATTTACACTACGAAATTAATGGCATGAAATTAGTTTCATGACATTAATTTCATCAACAGTTTCACGTATAAACTTCTAATTTCATGCCACTAATTTCAGTGTAAATTTGGCTTTATATTTTAGTTACACAGAGACTCCTACGTGATGCCAACCAAATTATAAGTATCTAGCCAACTTATTGCAGACTAGCTGACGTTTTTAATTCCCACAGGAACTCTCTTATTTTCCGGGATAAAAGTTATTGTTATTCCAGACTTTATCTATCTCTGTGCCAAATTTCAGCAAAATCGGTTCAGTCGCGGCGGCGTGATTGAGTAACAAACAACCATCTATACATTCATCTTATACACCCAAACTTTTGCATTTATAATAATTAGTAGGATTAGTAAATGAAACAGAAAATAATACAAGTTTTTTACTAACATATCAAAATATTCCATTTTATATTTACACGGTTTCTGATACACAATTACAAAGAAAACAATAAACACTTCAGTACGTACTTGATTAATAATATAATAATAATGTAACAGTAGCTGCAATTTGAATACTTTGATTTAATCAGAATATAACGCTATTTGTACATTACACAGTAATATTTTGTTTAAATATATTTAAATAGGTACTTGATTTATAACTAGTAATTGATACTGATATAGTTAAGACTAGCTATTTAGTCTGTTCACAACAAGGCAAATTATGGCAGTTGATTGTTCTACCCGTACTTTGGTTACATTATAGTTTCATTGATCTAATGCCTGTTGACAGCATCGCTGGCAGTCTGCGCCAGCGCGGTCTGTCAACGCTAAATCATACAGACCACCTGTCATAACGACATGATCCAGTTACAGCGCTCGCTGGTGAGTGACTGTCGACAGTTACTGGCTCAATGAAAATCTACCTTTACATTATTATGACTTTAAATACTGTATATAAAATATACAAGAGTTATAAATTTGAATTAATCTTAACCATTTAGAACAAAATCACCCTTAAATAGATAATAGAAAAATCGACAGTAAAGTTCAATCAGAATTTAACTCCAAAGTGAGAGTGAATTCACACCCGAGTTTTTCAGCGATCACGATCAAGTACAATACAAATATGTATATATTATTATTAGTCCGATTAGCATTTGTCCATCTGATCGTGGCAATATATAATTTTCGTTAATTGCAAGAAAACTATCGCTTGGCGACAGTCATGAATAGAATAGAATAATTTTTTATTCAAATAAACATTTAAAAATTGCTTTTGAATCGTCACGTGATTCTGCCACTGGTTCAGCCTGCCTGATGAAAAGCAATGGATAAGGTGTGAGCGAATTTATCTAGGAGATACCTATTACTTTTGGATTGAAGACACGTAAGTTATGCATGACAGGAAACACAGACGCCAAGAGGGCGTTCCTCGCCATAGAACTTCCAAGTAGGTTTGACGTCAACCACATAAGGATATTAACGCTCACTTTTTTTTTGCAGTTCTCTGTTAGGAAGAACAAGTCTGTGAAGTTTGTGAGCGCATTATGTTCGCGGTAAGGTTACACGACGTAGCTCGCGATCGGCGAAAATGTCAGGTCTGGATTCACCCTTATCCTGAATTTGAATTAATAGGTATTTTCATAAATTAAAAATTACTTAATGAGAATACAAAACATCTATACAAATAAATATAATATACACATGATAACACTTGTTCTTAAATTACTTAACAAAATAATTTAGAGCGTTTTGCGTATATGTGGTTACCCCTTGCTTGGTTTCTAAGTGCATAAAGCACTAATATAATTAGCGAGCCTCAATTTTGCATCTGTGTGTGTTCACACTGATCGTGAAATGTGTAGTGTGATAACCGGGTTGAGGCGCCATGCACCCCCCGCCAAGTTTAAGCTAGCTTATACTGCATTTTGACACTGAGTTTGTATTAATTTTTGCGATACATACGGGGAAAGCAGAGTTTACGTCTCGCATAGTGACTACGTTAATAGTTATAGTTCTTGCAACTCACGAGGGTGCGTGGCTCATGGTTGTGTGTGTCGTATCTTTATAATTTGTCTCGTGAGCGAGAGCTTGCTTTCGCCTGACCGCTCCCATCTAGGCTCCGACAAGCACGCACACTAACGCAATGTGCATGTACACGACGTAACCACAAGTAAAGCTCACGCGCCCTCATGTATTGAAAGAACTATACAACAATTTACGTGCGCAGATGTCATGTTTAACCACGAAATATCTGCAACTGCTATTGGCTATGGTGTACAGACGTCATGGCGGCGTTGTATAATAATAATTATTGTTAGGTTAAGTAGTACTTTCCACGTTAGCGAAATTATTGATATAACTCATAAAAGTGGCAATACCATCGAAATAGATATACACAGAAGCGCACACCACAAAACTAGTACATCGCGCGGGCAAGGTCGAGAATGCTCCATCATAGAGTATGTAAGGAATGCAAACAACTAATGCACGCTCTGCAGTGCATGCCAGTTGAACAAAGTGAGTCTTTGGAACGCCACATCTACTACGTCGTACAATTACATCGATGGGCAATACAATATTTTAATCAAAAACTCATTGAAATAAATTCAAATGTGTGAACGTGACATTGAGCATTACTATGCTCTATCGAGTTCGTCTACTGTAGACTCAAGTATTAATGATATACAATGTACACATTAAGTACTTATAGTACGTTTATCTCACGAAGTTACGGGCGCTTTACTTGTGGTTAAGTCGTGTACATGCACATTGCGCAAGTGTGCGTGCCTATCAGGAGCCTAGGAGGGAGAGGTCAGGCGCGAAAAAGCTATCGCTTATACAGATACGACACACGCACAACCATGAGCTACGAAACCTCGTGAAATGAAAGAACTATACTAGAAAGTATGTCTATGGAAGATCGAATAACAAATAAATGCTTTTGTTAAAGGCTGAGACACACAGAATGCGCATCGGCAGCGTGGAAGACGCGGCTGCTAAGCAAAGCTGTCAACTCTTAAAGTTTCATTAAAGAATTTCAAAGGTTTTTTTCGAAAACTATCAAATTCAATATTGACGCCGTTGCGTTCCATGTGACGTATAATCCGGCGAAACCACTACGTTGAGTCGCTGCGCCGCACCGAGCGACATTCCTCTGACCGTCGCGCTTTGCGTGTGTTTCAACCTTAAAGCCGAATTTACACTGCGAAATTAGCGGTATGAAATTAGTTTCATGACATTAATTTCATCACGGGTAAACTTCTAATTTCATACATGAAATTAATGCATGCATCATAAAATTAGAAGTTTACATGTGAAATTGTTGATGGAATTAATGTTATGAAACTAATTTCATGCCACTAATTTCATAGTGTAAATTCGGCTTAATTGAGGTTAACTTACGAGTACATTACTAAATATTAATTTAAAAAATAAAGAATCTTCGCTTATCGACAGTTTTCTAAGTCGGCTTTTAGGTCTGATATCGGGGGTCGATTCCTGTTAGTGGGGATTTAAAAATAATTATTTAAAAATATGTATGTTTTACATTTAAGTTGGGGTGCAATTATACGGTTTATCATTTTAAGAGAAATACAACAAATTATTATTGGTTTTTTGTAAAAATCTTTCAAATTTTTTTTAAAGAATTAGGTATATATGTATTAAACAAGCTGATCTTGACTAATATAGAGAATATGAGTCAAATTCAGCACTCCAAATAAGCGAAAAGCTCGTGCAAGGAACGGGTATGACAATAGTGCAAAGGGCATTTGCGTAGATATTTGATTTATGATAACATAATCATAATTTAAAACTTTTAGACCACAACCGACCCAACCATAAATTAGTAAGGTATAAAGCTAATAATATAAATAGATTTTATTATGCATAGCACCCATAAAATATATGTATTAAGCAGAGTCCACAAATAACATCACACAGTCGGCTAATTTACGTTGTGCGTCGTGTTCGACGAAAATTATTGTTATTGTATTGAAGCAAAAATCTTCTTAAAAGTTCTTCCATTGAGTGGAAAGATTAGAATGTTCAGAGAAAATATACCGCCAGCAGTTTGATCTACGACGCGATTTTTTACTGGTGTGGACGCGGCTTAAGAATTAATAAAGCTTGGCAAAACAGAGTAAAACAAAATAGCCTCTGAACTCTGAGAGAGTCTGAACTAACGCTCGCGGCTTTTGTTGTCTTTATAATATAAACATAAAAATTCTTTTTACAAAACCGACTTCAAACGCCACTACAAAGCACATCTATTGGAAAAATTTTAATCTGTTTATTTACTATCACTTCTGTTTATAATAATTCATAGTAATAGTAGCTTATTAGTGTTGTCAGTAAAGAAAATTTATTTCTATACCCGGAATTTTAATTCGATTCCAGATTTGACATTAGCTACTGTCATTTTGTAAAATAATGATACCACATATAATAGTGTAGTGATGAACACAAAAATCGATAAACAATCGCGATTTATGTTCATGTAATCATAATATTGGTGTGCCAATTAAAGACTAAATTATTGATTTTTATTTAAATAAATACATAATTATTCATAATAATTATTTATTAATTACTGACCGCTGCTTTATTCTATAAAAAGTTAATATTTTTGTTTTTATATTAAAAACAAAACTTATAATAAAAGTAGTCTGATTTTTAATTCGGTGGGATTCTGACAGTTGTCATTTTATAAATAGAGAGAGTTATTTATATGAAAATCAGTATTACCACCTGTAGTTCGATTTTACCCCAAACTATCTGTCAGGCATTTGTCACAGATCTATGTGCGGCAACTGATTTTGCGAATCGATATTTTGTTATTTTGTTGGGTTTTTGTTAAAGTTTTGTTTTTCTCAGATCCTTAATAAAATTAATCGTCATAACTAAATTATCCGTTCAGAAATATTTAATTTCCTGATATACTTAATTTCTATTAAAGTAGTAGTTGTTTAGATATACTACTATAAACGAGAAGAATCGATCCGGAAATATTCCATTTCCGTATCGAATAATTTCGCAACGTCACTATTTAGTACTTGTCATAACGTTGCAACACTGAAATTGTCAAATCTGGAATCGAATTAAAATTCCGGGTATAGATCTTTTTGACAAGCTGTAATTGAAAAATGAACACAATAACTTCATAAATTCAATAAGACCCAATTCCACCCACATAAGTCTAACTCGAGAGTAAATTGAAGCTTTAGTAGGAGGCAGACGTAGAAAAATCTTTTTTTTTGTCTTATACCTTTAGTGGGCCAGAACAGTCGCTAGTGTTATGCTTAGTGATAATCCTTTGCTTTTGCCTTTGCACATCTACAGTAAAAGGAAGGTTTTCAGAGATTGTTATGCAAATAAAACTGAATGGAGAACTAAATAATTACAATCAAGATCGATTTAGTATCTCTAAAATTTGTCACAACGGAGCTGATTGATTTTCAATGCATTTGGTCGCTACTGACGTATTGCAAAAATCTTTTCTATAAATTAACTTCACAGTTCACACTACGGTCTATTAAAATTGATATACTTGTTCCATTTTTGTACCTTTTCAAAACTTATTTAAGTAAAATAACATTGATTTTTTCGAGATTAAATAGAAGTTTCGTCGTTTACTCCACATAAATACTATAGTAAAAATTCCTAAATGTGATAATGCATATATATATATGCATATATAAAGGCGCTGTTAGACCGACCGATTAATATTACTATCGAAATTGTCGGTCAGATATAAATTGATGTGAGCCGACTCATTCTAATGCATAAAATGGTTAATTTTTTAATAATATGCAGCCGGCCTATCTCAATGGCGCTAATCATTTTGGTCTCTGGCAATTTACGTGAAAGTTCTGCGCAGTAGGTGAGGTTAGAACTGGTTGGCGGTCTGCGCAGCTTTGTCACGTGAATTCCCGAAGATTTGCGGCAGTCATACTACGTCACGAGTACACCTTACACCTCTACCTCTCGGCACATTGATCTAACTACATAGCACCTGTCAAAGTTTACCGGCTGGTGATATACTTGGGCTCCATGTGCCCCGTCTCGCTCAGGGACCGCAGCACCACGTTGCCGCTGGGCAGGATCGACACCCACGTGATGGAGCCGTGGTTCAGGGATATCCGGAGCCAGCCTTCCGGGGGGAACTGGAGTGCTCTGGAAGTTTAAGTTTTTTCTCTCAGTGGGGAAAGAGTCTTAGTGTAAATGAATGGTTTTAACGGAATGGTAATTTTTAAAACATCATTTCATAGACAAAGTTTGCCGATTGAACAGCAGTTGCAAACAGCAAGCAAACTGCGGCGTTTATAATATTTGTAAGGATATTGTATAAGTACAAAAGAGCAAGTCACAGATGCATGGACGGAATGGGGAGGTGCCACGCACCAGACAGAATAAAATGCAAGAGCCACATCCTGACAATGGTTCAGCTGCATATGCACGGACGCATCCGAGATCTTCCCCCTGCTTCTGTAACTCAGTGCCATTTACTTTTCATCCATTGAAAATTTATTATGAAATAGTAAATGACATTTCTCTTCAAATAAAAAATGCCTATCGTCGTTGATAGGCACTGAGTTACATTATCAGGGGGCTGGTTATGGTCGGGCGGCGCGAGATGGAAGTAGAACTAGTACGCATGCCACAGAGAATGACTCACTTGCAAACGAAGAAGCGGATGACGTTAGCATGGCACACCAGCAGCGTGTAGGAGTCCTGCGTCTGCTCGGGCGGCGCGCGGTAGAAGTAGCGCCGGAACGCGGCCTCGATGCGCGCGCTGTCCTGGAAGAACTGCTACACATGCCACACCAGAAGACAAGAGTTAATAACTGAATTTACCAGTGTTGCTAGCTAAAGGTACAAGTTCGTACCCGAGCGCAGACAGCAACAGCAGACGACGTGTCGTCGCGACACTACTGGTATCTATGTATTTCTATGAAATACTTTCAGTAGGTAGCAACACGTCGCATGCATAGAAATACATAGAAACCTGTAGTGTCACGGCGACACGTCGTCTGCTGTTGCTGTCTGCGGTCGGCTACGAACTCGTACCTTTACTGTGCATGTTAAAATACTATGATGTACAGATAGAATCGGAATCGGTCTGGCAATTTTTGAATAGGTATAGAGTAAATAGGCGTGAATCATCTGCTTTTCTGGGTTCCCGACTAACCCTAGTTGCGGTAAAATACCTGTCAAGGGTAACTGAAAGAGATCTCGACAAGATAAGTATTAATCTATATCTCTAAGATAATATGTACATATTTTTAATATACTGTAAAATATTTTATTTTTTTTATCATTTTCCTAAAGTAATACCTAAAATGATTATTGTGTAAAAGTATGCAAAAAAAATCAGCAAGGAAAGCATTTTTTGTTGTTTTAGCGAAATAATAAACTTGTTCTCCAAACAATGTAATTTTTCTCCTTTTGGCTTATCTAAACTAAAATCAAACCGCCCATGTTGTAGAAAAATTCAGCTTGATTTTAATTATTTTAGAGATTGTATTTCAAACATGAGATTCAGAGAAAAGTTTGTGGACAAACAGGGTCACTAAACAGTGTACTTGCACCGAAAAACATGCATTGTCAGTAAAATTATGGAAATATTTTATTAGTAATTAGTATAATTTATTATTTTTTACAGAGTTAACTGGATAACCGATACTGGTTACCCAGTTAACTGTAAAGCTAGATAGCAAACATTTTTGCGAATACCCTACCACAATTATTAATGCCAACATTGGGTATTTACGCAAAATATATATCTGGTATCTGGCCAGATTCTTTCTCATTATTAGGTATCAGGCCAATATTTACTATACTACTATAGTAAATATATATGTTTCATCTCTAGTTGTATATATCGACCGTAGCAATTAACAGTGTCGGATCTACATTTTGGCGATTTTCGTTTTGTTGCATTAAGGGTCTTAGAATGGGGATAGCAATACCCCCACCAATTGTGAAACTTTTGGAATCAACCAACCATCTTTGGTTTTTGCAAGTGCAAGGGTTGGATATGTTGACTGTTTTTCACTTTTCACATATTTGAAGCTTTGAGCGGCCGTGCCCTGGAGTAGTGGTTTTTCACATGCGACTATGTTAATTGCTACGGTCGATATATATGTGTGTGTTGAATAGTCCAAGACACTTGGATGCATATGGCTTGTCACACCTCTCACTAAAGCCACCTTCACTCATGCCTGCTGATTGGCCAAATATAGTGTAACTCACTTTTGGTTCTGGTCTCCAATGCCCTACAGGCGGTTCTGGAGGTATAGGTGCACCTTCTTCTATCAACTGACAATCTTTAACCTCAATGTCTTTTGGTAAATGCTTCTCTATAATTTTTGCTGTTTCCTGTGCTCTTGTCATTGTGGATCTGACAATAAGGTCCCATTTAATGTCTAGACATGCTAATCTTTTGCCTGTGAGATCTGCTTGTTGCCTACCTGAAATATAGATTTTATTGTTTGGATAGTTTGTAATTATTTCTAGAAAGATAAGACACATTGGCACATTTATAACATAATTTTAACATAAATAAGGATATAAGGATGGCTTGCAGCTTACCTAATTCCGTAAGAATTCTCTCCTTGTCAGTAGCTCCATCAAGATTGTACTGGCCATGTCTGATGAGGAAGAGGTGGCGCACAGCTTTGCTCCTTGCTTTCTCAATCTGTTCATTGTATCTGTTCTCATCTTCAGGTTTCCCTGGCTTAGGAGGTTTGACTATTGATTCTGGCTCACGGCTGAAATTGAGATAGAATAACACCATTTAATGATAGATTCTTACAATTACCAAAATTCAATACAAGATGCTATTGTTTCAATGCTAATATTATTAATTAGCTGATTGCCTATGATTACTTAAGTTTAACGATATATTACACATATCAACAATTAATTATAACGAACCTTTCAACATTTTGTCTTTCCCATACAATTTAGCTTATGTCACTCTTCAGGTCTTCAAGTAAATCCATGAAAAGTCGGATCGATCCTTTCCTACGTGTTGAAGGGCAACCCAACAAACACACAATTGCTCTTCTAAATTCTAATAAGTACCAATAGATGATATTCGTGACCAACCCAGATGGTACGACATGTAAAGACGTCCACAAGTGGACGAGTGACGACATAGGGTCTCTTGAAAGGTTCACCACAGAAAAAGATTTTGCTTAGAGTGAATGAAAAATGAAAACTTACTGGTCCCAATTATTATCCCATTTCACACTGGGCGTATAGTTTGTGGTCCACGAATTTTTAACGTCGTATCTGTTCTCCGATTTACCGATGTGATAATACGCAAAACTTCCACCAACTGCGCCTAAACTGAGGAGAGCTATCTTGTGCAGCCTAGAGAACGTCGCCATAGTGAAATGATTTGATGATCTACTTCTATTTATTCATGTACAGAAAGCTGCTTTGATGTAGATACGAGATTTTAGGGTAACCCAAATTTTAATAATTAAACTAGGCCACTAATGCGAGAACATAACATAACCTCAAACTTCAAGTCACCTGTCACACTTGACAGTTGACACTTCACACTCACAGCACAGATTGCTATAGATAGGTACCTACCCCTACCTAAACAGCCTTGTTTCGTCAGTTCTGACAGCCAGCTTCGCTTCAAGTGATCTTTATATTTAATCTATGATTTACACTGGATTGGATCCTACATTTGACATACGAGTGTCTCTGGAATTAATAATAAAGTGCAAATGGCGCACCCACCTGTATAATTAATCTATTAAATCATAGGTACAACAATAACAATGAAATCAGGAAAGAACAGTATTGTAGTACCAGAGGGACTATCAATGCAATGTTTGCTGGCCTTTCAGGAATTTATTGGACCGCTCTTTGAATAACCGTCGCACGAAGTTAGTTCCTTAGTTTAATAGTGAATGGAAAAAACGATCTGGCACAATGGATGGTCGAACTGTTCCAGGCAACCAGTTGGTGAGGGTGAAAGTGAATTCGGTGGCAAGCGGCATGGTTGTAAAAGAAAGAGGGGAAATATATAGTAGGACCCATGTAGGACCTAAGAATTAAACAAAAATGTATTTTTAAAAAGATTTTTAATGGTTGGTAACTATTTTATTGAAATATACTTAGTAATAAGTAGGTATACCTATGATTTGAGTTTTACATAGGTATAATATCATAATATGTAACAAAAGAAAGCAATTAGCCGTTTATCTAGTGCGGTATACTTGATCGAGTTAATGTGTTATTTGATATGGTGACAGTGGAAACAAACACAAAGACATACTTATCTATGTTTCTTATATTTCTTGTTTTTGGCGTTTATCATGAGGATGTATATTTTATTTACTAAGTACTAACTAACGCATGACTACGGAACCCTACCTTACGCGTGTTCTGACACGCACTTTACCAGTTATTAACTTTGCCGTTTGCTTCTCTGGGTGCCAAAATCATGCTAAAGCCATCCATCGGCGTTGCTGATATAGAGATCATTATTCGAAGGTCTTCATACTTATTGAAAGTTGTGAGTCTAAAATTCTGAATAAATTGTATTACTATAGTTTTTATTAGTTCCGTCGCAAAATGTCTACCTGAAAAAACAAAAAGATTTCAATTAAACATCTTACGCAAAATAAGTACGGGTCGGTTCGCCTACAAAAGGTTCCGTACAGCGAAGATGGTTTCGTATAATCTCTGTCAACCGATAGACGTCCATGGTACTGGGCATTTGAAAGAGAATTCTTTGTAGTCGGCCGGTGGGTGGTCTGCCAACACTGCGCATTCCCACTCGCCACGTCGCCACTTCAGCACCTTGGAACCCCAACGAATATCGATTCTTCCAACTATATGCTCCACCCAGTATGGTGCCCTCTTGGGGTTAAATTGAGACAAATAAAAAATCAATGAACTTTTTACCACTGATCACAATGATGTAAAAATACTATTACACTTACCTAGGCAATCCATTGATCCCAAACTAAACGGTATATAGCAATTTGTTTGGCGTGTGTTTGTATTTTCAGGACTGAACCGTTCAGGGTCAAAGGCATCTGGGTTGGGCCAGTGTCTGGGGTCACGGTGCATATGATACACAGGTACGATCAATGATGCTCCCGCTGGGCCCCAAGTCTGCTATTTTACATGTCATTGTCATTGATCCGCAATACAATTACAATACAATTATCATTGGTCAAAAATTTCGTAGTCTACTAAATTCACAATGGTCGTTCGATTTCTTATAATTAGATTGTAATTTAATGATACCTCGGTATTGGAATTAGCTTAAAAAGCGTTTCCCGAAATGAGTTTCAAAAAAAAAACTACATATTAAAAACGTTTATTTAAGCTAGATTTAAAGCTAGATGTGTCAGTGGCAAACCATCGGTAAACAATTGTGACGCCATTGAATTAGTAGACTACCAAAATTGCTAAAAGTAGCAATTGGGATGTCATTGATAGGCAATGTAACTACAATTGCAATAGCAGACTTGGGCCCCTGGTATCGTGCAGCTACCTTAAAGTGGGTGCATAAGTAATTTTTTTTAAAGAATATTAGCTAAGCTGAACCTGACTTATATTCTCTTCTCCCCTCCAAATAAGCAGAAAGCTTGTGCTAGGAGTGGGTACGACAATAGTGCAACGGGTGTGACCTTTCAGTCCGCACCTTAACCGTTGGGTTATTGAGGCTTAAAATTAAAGTAATTATGGCAGGTTTATATTCTCGTATCTACATAATTATGTTGTGATCACTGTCGACAACGACCGCGTTGCCTTGGTGGCATGTACACTTGGTCGTGCCAGTTCGGTGCTGCTTTGAATAGAACGCCTGCTTGAAATATGCGCTAAGTACACGGTCCAGTTGCTGGCCACTTGGACGACAGTAAGATAGTCAGTTCATTGAGGAAAGTTCTTGTAAGTGTAACTTACTAATGGCGATATCCTCAGTTACAGTTCTCTGCATCATACCAGCGATAGGAAACAACCGTATAACCTCTTTAAACACCATATCTAAATACGGCATCTCTTTGATATCTGCCAATGTTACCGGTCTGACTATTTTTCCCATTACACTTACAATTTCCTTATAAAGTTTTTCCTGTAATAAATAAATAAAAAAAGTTAAAATTGGAACATAATATATTTTAACGTATTCTTAGATGATAAGCGCTTCTCAAGTTCTACATTATTTTTTATCGAAGATGGACGTAAAATTAGTTTTAGCAGTGATTTTATAGCGACCGACGCGACGCGACGGCAGAAACTACGCAACAGAAAACGGGCATATTGGGTTCACCCAATTCTTGTGTACTTAATTTTATGTAGCATTTCTAAATTCTTGGAACATAGGTAGTTAATTATGTAAGCTAAATTGTCCCTTTTTCCGATCACTGATGGAAAAGTATGTAAGTGCTACCTACCTGACATTTTGGATGGAATGCCAGCATCAACAAAACAGTGCATGATATTTTGGCTAAAGCTTCTTGACTCTGTAAAATGGAAATTAAATAGGTAGTGTTATGCTTTAGGTAAGGCTTTAGGTATTTCTCCATATTTAAAAATTTTATTAGGTATTTCTTTGTGAATTAAGTATTCTCTTATTGTCAATTAAAAACTAACCGATGTAAAAACAGTGAAAGTTTCATCTAACAGCTCACTTGGATCTAGTTCTTGTGACAATATAAATCTATCTATAACACTCAATTGTGCACTGTTTGTAAGATGTTCTTCAGAATTTATGAGATTTTTCTCCCTTACATCCATGGAATCTAATTTCTCCATTCGACGTTTTATGATAGTCGCACTAAATTCGCGTATTAATTTCTTGAATTTTTTTTGTTGTTTGTGGTATTTCGTCAGCCAAAATACAGGATCTAATTGAAGATACCACTTTGTCATCCTATTGAATACGATTTCGTAATTTCTGTAACATATAGAATTAACTGAGATTTCATAATCTCATAGAAAAAGAAAATTAACCCGGAAATAATGTTAGGGTTCCTTCGTAAAAGATTAAAACCTTTGTTATTAGGAACAAAAAATAATTTGGGAAATAAATATATAATATTATTTTACCTGTCCATGTTAACATAACGAAATACTTATTATGTATTACCCAACTTAAGCCTTACCTAGGAGTCTCTTCTATAATAGTGTGTAAGTGCGGCAACTCCAGCATTTCTTTTCTAGATAAACCAATGAGTGTTTCTAGAAATTAAAATTAAACATAAACACGATAAAGTTAAAATTTTAAAAAACTCATAGGTAAACTAAGTCATCACACACGCACCATAAAAGTATCATACTTTAAGGCTCTGCGAAGTTATGCGTGGTCATACATAAATAAAAAAATATATTTTGTAAGTACCTACCTATTTACGCGACGAATTGAGAACTTCCTCATTTTTTTTCGTCGTTTGACAAAAGGACGATATCGTTATCATTCAAAAAAATTCATAAAATAACTTACGACAAACTATATAACTGGTTGTCTGGACCATATACTTGTAAATATCTATCTCTTGGCCCTTGGGTGTTTCCTTATATTTTTCAATCAGCAAGTCGACCTCAACATTAAAAATATCACTGTAGCTCTCGATAGCTCGTCTTCCATAGTTTAGAGCTGCTATTTTACGGTGTTTTCTCCATGGGGTACCTATATTTTTATAATTCATGTAATTAGGTAGGTATGCCTGGTTTCATTGTTGTCATAATTTATCCCGATTATTTCATCTTATATTCAAAATTATGAAGTAGAACCCCGACATCCGCGTGGATTTAGGTTTTCATTTTTGATTTAGTTTAGGGGGGGATACGTTAATATTTTGGAATATCTTTAGGATAGAGCTATCTCCTTGTCTAATTTTGTCAGCAGTACAAACGCGATAGATTACAGACAGACAGGCAGTTATTTTATTATACCTACTCTTTTAGAGACAATAGTATTGTCAAGCGGTAAAAGACACAACTTCGGCTCTAGTGAAGGAATGCAAATATGCACTAAACTCACTAGCTGAAAAAACAAAAGTAACGATAGCTTGGGTTCCTGGACACAAAGGGAACATCGGTAATGAGAAAGCAGACGAACTAGCCAGAATGGGAGCAGGTATCCAATTTCACGGACCTGAGCCTTGCCTACCCATTCCGTACACGATTACCAAAAGAGTGTTAGAGGGAATCGTAGAAAGAGAATCGAATTCAAGATGGAACAACTCGATTCAATACAGGCAATCGAAATTATTCCTGAAATCATTCGATAAGAAGAGGACAAGACAGCTCATGTCACAAAGTAGAAATAACATAGCATTGGTAGTAGGTATGGCAACTGGACACTGTTTGCTAAATAGACATCTCACAATTATGAGAATCAAAGAAGACCCATCCTGTCCTGAGTGTGGTGAGGAGGAGACCAGCTTCCACTTCATAGCTGAGTGCCCCATGTACTCATTGGTAAGATGGGAACTGCAAGGTAAGGATAGAATAAGTGTAGAAGACCTAAAATATCTTTCTATAAAGGATATCGTTAGGTTTGCGAAAGGTACAGGTAGGTTTGAGGGGGGTAGGCTGCCTGGGCACCAGTAACCTGTGTCCAAACATGGGGAATTGGGTGGAATAGTCCTGACACAGGACTGATCACCCGCCTGGCGTTGGCAGGCGTCCCCTCTTTAAATACTTTAAATACAATTGTCAAGCGGTGGTAGGCTATAGCCTATGAGACTTCGGCCTCCTTTTCGGGGCGTCCGGTGTTCGATACCAGGCACGACTTTTGGAGTTAGGGCTCGTAGGTATTTACAAGTGACAAGTTCCAACCAAGTTCCAACGGTAGAACTGAAGCTAGCGAAATGCCCACGATGCGTGCAGTTGCTGCGTCCTGAAGCTTCCGTCATTTTATCAGTCTACTCAATGACCTTCTATAGACAAGGTCATTGAGTCTACCTCAAGTATTTCAGGAGTCGCAGACATGAAATGTGCTCCATTGACGAAATTGATGTTGAAAGCAGCCGGCGACGCATATCGCGGGCTGCAGTTGCCTCTGCTGTTGACAACTTGTCGCTCGTCCATGAACCCTTAGTCGTATGTGCATAGCAATTAAATATTGCTTTAAAGGTGTTACATGACCTGTATGGGTACCTGTGTTCTATAATTGTTGCCGGCTATGGCGAATAAATGAATATAATTAAATAGATTTATTTAACGAAATTATTAAAGAAAAAGCTACAACCTACATGTTAAAAAGTTTCAAGAATGAATACGAGTAGGAAGGTTAGTGAAAACGCTACCTGATCCACTGAGGATTCCCCCGCCAATAATGTTTTGCATATATTTGTATTGTGGTCCTTTCACACTTGTCTTGTTATTTGTGAGAAGAAGCTAAAATTTTAATATCGATAATAATAATTATTATAATTATTACTCAATTAATTATAAAAATAATAATGACAAATAGTCTTAGCCTGTCATCCACTTATACCTTAACATCCTCCAAATTGCAGACAATAACGTTAAGGTCTGTACCAAGCCAAACTCTAAATACATCTCCATACTCTATTATGAGATCTCTAATCACTCTTATGAACTCTGCAACATAGAAGTAGAACAAAGTGAAGGTTAACGAAACGCTGATAGCCTATCAAGTTAGGAATTCGATCTCCTTTTCGGGAATCCGGAGTTCGAATCCTTAGCACGTTACCTTTATTTTTTCAAAGAGTAGGTAGGTAGGTGTTACTATATTGTAGTGTATACTCACTCCTTTTAAAGAAAGAAAATATAAATTGTAATGTGCGTTTTAAATGATTGAATATTACCTACTTGTTTTGAGGGTAACGAAAAACATCGTGAGAGAACTTGCATTGCATGAGTGAGAGTTCTCCAGAATCTTCTCAAGTCCTATGGTTTTTATACGACTATGTAGTTGATGCTCGCGATTTCGTTCGCGTGGATTAAGGTTTTTAATTCCCGCGGCAACTCTCTTATTTTCCGGGTAAAAAAGTAGCCTATGTGTTTGGCCATCGTTTGAAAATCTGTTATTTTAATCGATCTTGAAATCAAATATTAATGTCGGCGCTCTGGCTGGGTTATACACTTAGGGTTGATGCGGAGAGAAAATGAGACGCGTGTTCGTAACTCGATGCGTGTTGCCCTGAATATATTGCGAGTATCTCTTTCGAGTATATCTTCAAGTCTTTTTTTTTTTTTAATAGTTGTAAGCATTACCTTGTGGCTGAACTATAAACTTGATAGCATTCCCAACAATCGGTAAAGCCGGTGGACCAGGGATCCGTTTCGCCATGTTCAGCATTCGGCGGTTCCTGTAGATCCAGTTCAGCCAGACGCTCAACAGAACAGTGACAGTCGCTAACACTGGCCACATTATTCTGGAACATGATTTAAATTAGTGAATGTAATTAACCTGCGAGATCAAATTAGAAATCCGTGGAGAACCTGAGTTATTGACATAGCTCATTCGAGTCAAGCTAAAGTGTCAATGGGCGGGTATATTTCGAAGAGCTGACGGTCATTAGGGTCCCTAGGTGCCTGAGACCTCGCACTGGAAACAATGCTATTATGTATATGTGTTTTGACTGGAAAGCAGTGTTGGCAGACTGACGACACCAAACGAGTCGCTGGCGATACAGGTTGCGCAAGTTCAAGATGTGTATAAGTCTGTGCGAGGACCTAGGTCCGGCTGTGGACTTCTATCGGTTGATGAAGAAGAAGATTTTCAATTAATGACGAACTGATTGACATTGGAGTCCCAAGGTGGTTGAGTGGCTGGAAGCTTTGAAACATCGCTAGCAAGTCGCTGGCAGGCACTGGATATAAGCGGCAAAGAATCGTGTTCTTGCAAGAGACTTATGTCCAGCAGTGGATGTTTAATTTAATTTTTATTCAATTAAAACAAGTACCTACCTCGTATTTAAGATTTAGACCACATAAATACAGGTGCTCTTCAGACTTCAATTTATACACAAGTGTAACGTTATTGTGAATAAGATTCTATTTTAATTACAATTATATATTATAGCTACAAGTAGGTAAATACCTCGTTTGTACCTAATTGTGCAGAAGTTATTAGTTACTTATAGTAAATCTATGTAGGTCGGTACCTTCATCTACCTGTATTTAATTGCCGGTAACAGGAAGAATTTAACAGCAAACTTGTCTAATATAACAAACAAGATTGGTACATAATATATATGATTATTATTATGAGTGTCTCTTTTCCCGTTCATTTAGTCTTAAAGTGACAATTTAATATTTTTTTATTATTAAGTATTATAACTATGTAAGTCCATCAGAATATATGTATAAGTAGGCATACACCACACTTTCGCTATCTATACTTATAATAAAACTGTAACGGGACGAAATCAGTACCTACATTAAATATATTTTGAAAATTTTAATCGGAGGATGCATTATTATCGATACTGAGCTCAAAACAATTTTTTTTGAATTTTTTCTCTGTCTGTCTGTCGTTGGCCCACCTAGTGAGGGTCTACCAACACTGCGCTTCCCGGTGCGAGATGGCCACTCCAGCAGCTTGAGACCCCAACAACCAGTAGCTCTTCGAATTATATGCTCCTCCACTTCAGTTTCGTGATTCGCTGAGTTATGTCGGTAACTTCGGTTCCCCTACGGATCTGCTAAACTTCTGATTTGATCTCGTAGAGGTACTCCGAGCAAATACCTATCTACGAGTAGCTCTCTATTGACCCTGACTCCTGAGCCATATTTGACCGAACTGATTTTATGAGGCCCATAGTTAGCGACCATGTTTCGGATCCATACCTAAGTACCTACTCGTAAGTTCTCACTGGCAACACAATCGAACAGCCAAGAAGCGGGTTGATTTGAGATCTCAAACACTTGAAATTATAAACAGGTAACGACAGATCACATAGAACTCTAGCGGAAAACTAAAATAACTAGGTAAGTACCCTACAATATTACTGTTAGAGTAACCTTACAGAATACTCTTAGTGGTTATAAAATAGTGGTATCTACCTACCTAATAACATTAACCTCTGCAACGCGTTTCGTTTATTTGAACAATCGTAGGTACCTACTCAAGAAATAGGTTCTTACGTCTTAATATTATTACGATCATAAAAACAAGGATAATGACTGGGGTCAAAGGTAAATAGGTATGTGTACCTGTGCGTTAGCATCGTTTTTATTTATGACCTTGTCGTAGTGAGTTAATAGTTACTCCTTGCGACTTATTGAGACCATGGCCTTCATACATTCATTTCAAATTATCAATAGGTACATCGTCCACCCAAAGCTGGGTACGGGCTGGGTGCGGGTCAGTACTCAGTATCAGTTACACAAAGTACTCTGTGAATATCAGTCAGTATTACGGCTTTCAGAAGAACAACCTACCTATCTAATAGTAATCAGTAATTTAGTAGGTACTTAGTACTTATACTCGTGGGCTGTGGAACTGTGGTGGGACTGCACTAGGTATTATAAAACAATAATGGTCTTCACTGCCATTGGCGTACAGACAAATTATGCGGTAATCTCATAAAAATACCTACCTATAATATGCGTTAAGTTTTCATCAATCGTGTAAGTTTGTTTATTGGAGGTTTTTCTATATAAAAATATGTTTGTGGTTTTATTATGGAATTTAAGAAGCATTTAGGTACTTCCTACTTCCATGATATTACTTTTGTCTATGGTCACTTTCCTGTGCGTTGATGGAGAATGGACAATAGATTTGCTACTATCGTATACCGAATGAAATAGCGATAGTCTATGACGTAATTTATAGATTGCTAGATTAAAAATTTTACCCATATTGATGGTTTATTACCCATCAGTATGGGTAAAGTTTCAAATAAAAACCCAATGATATGGGTAATTCTACCATTTACTTATGCACGGAATATGAATGAAAAATAGCCGAAAAAAGCGGATGGAAGTGGAGTCTGATAGGTTAAAAATACAAAAAAACAGTTCATTAAATTAATATTATTTTTTTATTTCGAAAGTAAAATCGTCACTGGCCATTAAATAAAATCAATTTATTATAAAAGTTTCGAATCTTGTTATCCTCTTCAGATATTTTTTTTGTTGCGAAATGTATTCTCACTTTTATATACTTTAAACAGATTGCTTTAATTAAAAGTGGAAAATGACAGTCTAGAAATAATTGACTATGGAAATGATGCGCAAGTTGACAAAATAATTTGACGTTCAAGCACTTCCTGAGACATTCCTGTAAAATAGCATGAAAAATATTTCTTTTACTCAGGTTTTTGTTTTGGCGAAATATTTTTTCACTTATTTCGCAAATAGAGACAACATCTTTGCTGGGATATTGCAATCCCCCTTTATCCTTTTTCAATTGTAAACTTGTATATTTTTCTGATATTAAGGCAGATATACATTCCTGGCATTTCAATTCTGTTTGAAGTTTGTGGATATATAATTTTCGACATTTCTGCAGTCTTCTTTTTCATCCGCCAGGTTCTCGATCTTAGAACAGCTAATTTTCTTTTTCTGCATTCAGCTAGTATTGTTTTTCTACTTAATTGTTTCCGTAATTTTCTTTTCCTAGGCGTTTCTAATTCCAGCGGTGCAGGTCCAGTGATTGAAATATCATCTTTCACCTGGAAATGAGTATACTAGATAATATTATGCACAACAAAACAAGATGTTGAAAGGAGTGTCCAAAATAACTTCACGAAGACACTGAAAAACGTATAATATAAAATAAATTAGTTAATATTCAAATTACATGCAAGACAATGAAATAAACTGATATAGTTAAATACAGTTTGATTTCACGCGACCCGTCAGCAAGAATGTAAGATGAAATTAACATAAAGTGCAATTTGCAATGATTTATATTTATTTTACCCTTCGTGAAATAAAACAACTATAAAAAATAACATACCAATGAAGATTCAACTTCCATAGCCACTTCTACTGGTTTAGGTTGCTCAACTGTGATAGAATTATCTTCTTCTGGAAGCTAAAAATAAAAATAAATCATTTTAAATTATTGTTTATGGGGAAAAATTTTTAATTATTAACATATTTTTTAATTTTGATGATTCAGAAAACCCCTTTATTAAATGTTTTAGCACAGTAGCTGTACAGGTAGTTTCAGATGGAAAAAGGTCAGAAGTTAGTGAAACTTTAGACACCCCCTTCCCCCCGCTCACCCCACTTAAGCTCAATTTACAAAAGATTTTTAACAATTTTTTTTTAAATATTTTTTCGAAGCGCCCTATTTTGGTAACGAATTGACATACAAAAAAAAAAATTAATTAATCATCCCTGAACAATATTTTAAAGTTTCATTAACTTCCAACCTTTTCCCACCAAACCCCTTTTTCCTACTTGTCGACTGGGCTATTTTAACATTTTCTAATACAAAGTTTTATCACGAGGTCCTAGTTTGGGGCGAACCACTAGTTCATGTATTTTGGTATACTTACAGGAATAAAAAGTGATGGAATAGAATCTGGACATAGGTAAGTTAAATGTTTTGTTTTGCGAAAACAATTAGATTCAAAATGTTTGGAGCATATTCGAGCATTCTCTGTTGGTTGCCAGTTTTTCAGTGCTCTTCCAGTGAGTAGAGTCCACAAATTTCGAATTTTCGGTTTTTTTGGAAAGCTGGAAATGAAAAATAGAGTCAAAATATGTGAGAATTATAATAGGATTTATGGGTAAATTTTGCAAAGACTGGTATCCCTAACTCTATGAAAACCCAAACAATTTAAGAAGAAGCATTGAAAATGGCGATCACGAGTTATAAGAGTAATATTCACTCTGGTCGGGTAATATAAAAAAGGAAATTGCGAAAAATGCACTTGTTTGTATAATAATCGGCAAATACACGCAGTAGTTTAAGAACAAATTATTACATTTATAGTAAATATTTTGATAATATTGTAAAACCCAGCATACTTACCGATGAAAGGTTATGTTTTCAATTTTTCGTTCTGGACGATTCGTACAACCTAATACACAACAACGCCCCATATTATAATATTATTTCAGTTCAAAAATTCACATAAATTCACTCAATTAGATTATAACGCGTCACAAAACACAGTTTTTCTATGAAATCTTGTTAAACGATGTTTGACAGCTAATGTTTGTTGGGACCCAATAAACTGGGTCCAAACAAAAAATTCGCATACGCGAAAGAGCCAACAGATATTATATTTCATCTCTTCTACTCTTCCTACAGATATAATTTATGGGTCTCACTCACACTATTATTTTTAATTTAGTGCCGGATCAAGTCAATTCTCCATCAACGTTCCTGTGTTTTTATTGACGTGATTGGTACCTACCTAGGTAGGTAGGTAGTGTAGGTACCTACCTGTTTTTTTTGGTAGGTTGACAGATTGTCATTTGACAGAGATTTTAAATTCTCTGTCTAGTGTAGGTCTACGTTTAAAATAAAAAAATAAAAAACGTAGGACAACTTTTTAACGAAGTTCATGTTTGAAAATTTAAACGGCTATTTGTAAAATATTGTGATTTAATTCTTATAATTGATACATATAAATTATAAAAACGGAAGGAACAGTAAACGTAAGTAAAGCAGTAAATGTTTCAAATGTTGTAACGTTTGCATATTATTTCTATCCACAGGCCAAGATATGGCTCGATTGTTCAAACTATTTTTAAATTTTTAAAATACGTGACTCATTTTTTTTTAATGCTTAGTTATCTAGTAACCTACATTTTTAATAAGGATGCATTTAAGTATTAGGATATTCTTTTAACTATGCACATATTGTATCATTTCCTATTAGAGTATATCTATGTGAATTCATGGGGCTTGAAATGATGTCAGTTCTTCGCTTTCTCGTTAGCGTCACCATATCGTTTGGTAGCAGTTAGGACCCTCATTTCTGTGTATTCAATCTTTTATACAGTACGCACAATGGCTAGTACTTCTAGTGATTTTAATGTACCTAATTTATCTAACAACTTCTAGCTCTTGCTCTTTTGCCGTTAGAGATTTGAGTTTTAAGAATTTCTGTCTTAATAAAAGTCTAGGATCTGTGGATACACCTTTCCAGTGTAATGCCTTCTACACCTGGAGGACCTTACTTTTTTTAGCCTCTTTAAAAATTTAAAAGGAAACGTTAATGCTCTTCTAGGGCCTAAACTTCCTAAATTGAATTTCAATGAGTACTAACATTGATTTGTGGAAAATATGAGAAAAATTTAAAATAGTTGATTTTTGTTTTGTTTTAATTTACATAATATTAAAATAATGTTAATAAGTTAATTGTTTAAATGTAAAAATTGTTTAATTGTAGATGCCAGCCGTGTTCACCTTCACACATAGTCACAATGATATCCTTGATGCGCTAGTGCAAGTGTTCAGTATCGGCAGAGGTACCATAAGGGAGCAGTGGACCACTCAGGCTGAGATCCTTGTAGAGCCAGTGGGATGGGATGCTCTGTGGAAGTTGTCTAAGAGGTTCTGTAAAAAGTTTGGTTAGTTGCTATTTATCCATTGTAATCTGCTTGCAATATTCTATTTAACTTGAAAGTTTTTTTTTTCAGTTAGGCTGTAAGCGAATTAAGTGTCAACAATTACTATTTATATGTAATACTTAAGACAATAAATAAGTTTCTTAAGTTACTAATTTGAGTAGGACTCACAGGCAGGTAGGGAATTATGGTATAAGTTATTTAGGGTAGATACATTTCACCTGAAATAGTAAGTAAGCATAAGTGCAAATGGTTCCTGCACAAATTCAGAAATTTAGTATGAATTAAAGAAAATAATTATTGATATCAGAGGCAATATCATTTTTTTCAAAAAGCGTAAGTCCTGTTCTTCACATCAGTTAGTTTATAATATTAGGATCAATACCATTTGATGTGTAAATACAAAATTGTCATTGCAGAAGTGAGATTCCCCTGCATAGCTTTAACCTCAGTGGTGTCAGTAGACTTCGAGGAGCTCACAGCTGATGTGGATGTGCTAAGCGTTCAACACGAATCTGTTTCGTTACCGGAGAGAGTTACCGAAGTACCATTGATAGAGCTGTGGCCCACTGTGAAACAAAGAGAGGAGTGTGTGAATGCAGAGGGCACAGCACAGTTCATTGACTTACTGAGGTATGTATCTGCATGAAACATGTCCTAATTGTAACAGGCATTAGAGCGATGCAATAAAATCTGTGGTATGCCACATGGTTGTCAGTCAGAGCAATAGAGCAGGAGACTGTTGCAGCAATGCTGCACCGTGCTTTGTGGCACTACAAAGGGTCTAGCTGGATGAGCATAGGAAAGCTGCACCACCGTGTAATGCTCATAAATAGGTATTTAAGTATGTATATTAAACCAAGAGTAGAATCTCCATTAAAACATAAAGATGGTTTAGGTAGAACAATAATCACAAGGTAAGAACTCTTCAGTACACGATGGTGCAGCTTTCCTATGCTTATCAGGCTAGACCCTTTAAGGAAATTCACTACAAAAATACAAATGGGAAATATAAAATTAGTGTTGTTTTGGAAACTATTTTATTTAGGTATGAAAATCTTTATTGCAGATTTTTTTATGTTAACATATGGATGCCTTGGGATGACCAAGATAACAAAGTGCTTCTTCCGAAGACTATAGAGGACAGGATGAGTCTCTGGTTGGAGCTTCACAATGGTGCTATACCAAATTCTGTGGCCAGATCAATAATAAGTCTGCGTAATAGTGCAATTAATGCTTATGAGAAGTTAAGGGAGCTTGATTCCTCTTTATGTGATGGGGGTATAGCTGATGATGATGGTAAGATGATTTTTCACAATCTGATGATATAAGGACAACTTATAGCCTTTTGCATGGGTATAGTTGAGGTCCTGTAGGGCTAACATGCGCGCCACGAGAAAATTTTGTCTACCCATTTACTTGAGAAATCTCATACAAATTCACGAGTAAATGGGTAGACAAAACTTTCTCGTGGTGCGTGTTAGCGCTTGTTATTCCTACTGGAGAGTGACGTAGGTTACTTTTTATCCCGGAAAATTAAAAAGTTTCGGCTGGATTTTAAAACCTAAATCCACGTGGACCAAGTTGCGTTCATCAGCTAGTAATGCATAAATTAACACCTGCAAAGGTGGCCTTATTGCTAACAAAGCAATCTATACCAGGCAACCTTCTTTCTGTGAGAGGAGTGTATTAGGTGTGAGGGTAGTACCACACTTATTTGTGTAATAGAATCCTAGAAGGGCTTAGTTAAACTTGGGAGTGGCTATAGGTCCAGTACTTCACTCATTTTTCCAAGAATTAAACTCTTGTAAATTCTATTTTTCTTACAGATTCCTTACTACCATCAAATTACATATCCCAATGTGCTGTGATGAATGCACACCTAGATAGTTTGATGCCCAAATGGAGTTTGTATGAAGATCCACTTGTTAGGGAACATTATCTTGCCCTTGCAAGGGTGAAATGGCAAGAAAATAAGAGCAAAAGAAATGTAAGTGTATTTCTTATACTTGTATTATGGAACAGTTCATTTCAACATTAATAAAAAAAGTTCCTCAGTTGAGTTTATCTCATTCTCTATTGTAGAGATTTTTGTCCTGTTCCACTAATGTTATTATAGTTCTTGCATTTCACGAGGGTGCGTGAGTTTTACTTGTGGTTACGTCGTGTACATGTACATTGCGTAAGTGTGCGTGCTTGTCGGAGCCTAGGTGGGAGCGGTCAGGCGCAAGCAAGCTCTTGCTAACACGTATACAGATACGAAACACACATACACAACCATAAGCCATGTACCCTCGTGAGTTGCAACTTGCAAGAACTATATCACTAATGTTAGTACCAATGAATAGCCTCATTAGCGAAAAAGTTTCAGGTATACAATTTCTGGTTTTCTTAGTTTCACACTACAGTTTATGCAAGCACATAAACTGTAGTGTAAAAGCTTATAATACTCCTCTCTTTTAAGGTGGTGGCACTATGGCACGGTGGCGGTATAAAGGAATTCAACAATATTTCTAAATTCCTTAGTTCTAAACTTAGCAAGGAACAAAATCTCATGATGATGATCTCAGCTGAGGAAGCTCTATCACTGGATCCTGAGGAGGTGATATTTTGCAGCAGTGATTACGAAGTGCCTGAAATGCCATTGTCAAAAATATCATTGTATAGTTTCAGTGGTATGTTCAAGTCATTTATTTTTTGGTTTTAATAATTGGTTTGGTTTTAATATTGTACTTCCTTCCTAAGTTTCCTTTTACGTTAATCTCTCTTATTTCCTGGGATAAAAAGCCTAGCCTATATGCTATTCCAGACTATAATCTATTTCTGTGCCAAATTTCAGCCAAATCTACTACTAGAATATCTAGTCCTATTATTATCCTATTTCCTATTAATATTCTAAATGCGAAAGTTTGTATGTTTGTATGTTGTTGTTGTTGAGTAACAAACATACAAAATTTGGCTGATATTTGGCACAGAGATAGATTATAGTCTGGAATAACACATAGGCTACTTTTTAACCCGGGAAGGGAGGGAACTTCGTTCGCCTCTAATTTCCCGAAATTAGAGGCGAACGAAGTCACGGGAATCAACTAGTTAAATATCTGTAGGTGCTGCTCTGAAAGCGTCAGAGATGAGGTCCTGTTTGCTCCTGCTGAGCAAAGATTGCAGGATACAGGATTTATCCCTGAACTGTGCACTTGTGAACACCGTCATTGTTATGCGGGATGGCCAGCTGCTTATCAGAAACTGCAAGCTCTCCGATGACTCGCAGAATTGTCAGGTAATGCTAAGTTTAGACTACACCACTAGTTGCTACACTCAATGTAATTTATAGCCTCAATAGCCCAACGGTTCAAGGTACGGACTGAAAACTGTAAGGTCCCTGGTTTGAATCCCACCCGTTGAACTATTGTCGTACCAACTCTTAACACAAGCTTTCCGCTTATTTGGAGAGGATAGGAGGATATTAGTCAACTTCAGGTTACCTAATATTCTTTTTTTTTTTTTTAAAAAATGTACTCGTGTAATGTATAATACACAAGGGAAAGCAAATATCTTTTGCTATAATCCGCCAAACAAGAAAAATCTACAACAAGAATGACAAAAAAATATCTGACAAAACCACAGATACCACCCATACCATGCAACTTTGTTTGTATGGAAACTGGGGGTAATTGTGCAGGACCCTTAATATAGAACAATAACGTTTGTTTGCAGAGTGACTTTGCACAAGGGATAGTGGCGATGTCTCAAGCAAAAATAATAATCGAAGATTGCACATTTGAAAATTTCTATTCTGGACTTGTTGTGCATGAAGGAGCCCAGGTATGTATAAAAATTTTAAAAACTAAAACTTGAAACCAATATTTCAATGACAAACATAAATTATTCATTACACATATCTATAATCATCATTCATCATCAGCAACGCATCAATTGCTGTAGGCTACTACTGCCTTTTTTATTTTTATTTGATGACAAGACAGTCCTTGCCTGCAATCTCACCTGATGGTAAGTGTTGATGCAGTCTAAGATGGTAGCTAACTTGGAAGGGGTATGGCAGTGAAGATTTAACCCATACCTCTAATCAGTTTCTACACGCCATCATGCCAAAATGCTGAATCGCTTGGCGGCATGTCTTTGACGGTAGGGTGGTAACTAGCCACGGCCAAAGCCTCCCAGCAGACGACCTGCGTGCCTGAGAGTTTATAATGTTCTCAGAGATGTGTGCAGTTTCCTAATAATTACCATTTTTGGTGGGCAGTGGCCTATATCGCTCATTTGCGGCAAGAGTGACATAATTCAATATCGACGATGAGAGAATTCTCTCGTTAGAGAGTAATGTTTCGTGGATGCTGCGGTCTCGAAACAACACAGCGGCCAACAAAGCGATAGAGCATTAAGTCACAATCTCTCTCGCTCTTATTTTTTTGTGCTTAGCGTAATGTTGTTTTTATAGCAAAAAGTATAAATGTTCTTCTACACTAAAGTTGGTGAATTTTGAGTTATGTCACCCTTGTCGCAAATGAGCGATATGACCCTTCTCTGAAAGAAAACCTGCGCTCATAAGTATGCCTTTAATAATTTGCTGATGGCGATGAGGTTTGATAGTAAGGTCTTATTTTGTTCACGGTTTCAGGTTGAGCTACGAAACTGTGCAATAAAGCAATGCGGCGTTGGTATACAGATGTACTCTGGTTCGCACGTCAAACTTCATGGCACCTGCATATCGGATTGCACTGAGCAAAGCATACGCTGTGAACTCGATGCAAATACAGACTCAAAAAGTGCTGGGTAAGAACTTTATTAAATACGCTTATAAAATAAGACAAAATTTAAAACCTAATTTTAGAATGCAAAAAACCTTAAACATGTACTTTTTGTGTATAAATCTGTAACAAAACTAAAACTAAAAATTAGATTGATGAAATGAAATTTTGTGTATGTTCAAAAATAATCTGCTTTCCGAACCAGTGGTAGAGCCTCGATTTCTCGTAAAGGGCCACAAGTTGGCCTACATGAAGTAAATAGTTTTGAATTTATTAAATAATCTTCTTTATCTTCATATGAGAAATATTTTTATTTCATAACAATTTTAAATTGGTGTAGAACAAAATATGTTCTTAAGTATGACTTAGACAAGTTACAGTTTAATAAAAAAAAGAAATAGTATTCAGTATTATATCAGACATGAGCGGAGTTGTTTAAAATTTTAATATATTATTTTCAGGGTGGATGGTCTCGAAGTGGCTTCTAATTGTAAAATAGGTACTGGCAACTTACAACAGGAAGTGCTCGTTGTAAGGCAAGACAGTTTGCCATAGGCCTTTGAGTACTTAAACCAATGAATGTCCCCATCTTCGAGGCCAGGAATGCACTGACAAGGCGATGCTGAAGCAACAGGGATACCGTAACAACCAACTCCTTTACAAATATGGCGGTAGCCGCATCAGCTTTGTGCCAAATTTATATCATTGAATCGTTTCTTACATTCAACTGTACTAAGTCTAATGAAAACGCAAAACGAGCGAATCGACGCCTACTTGCGGAGAAGATTCCCAGGAAATGAACGAAGTCTAATGAAAATGTCCGCATTAAAAAAAGTGTTATTTAAAATCTATCCGCACTACAATGCGGAAACGATTGCGTCGCCATCTCTTTGAAATCGCCTCTTCAATGCAGCCCTAGCCTAAGGCCCATATTACACTATACTATTTATAGGATCCTATTTCGTACCATAGATTATCATCCTAGAAATATAATATACTTGATACTATGAATGTATTTAACACAAGGGCCCTAGTTGCTTACTCTAGGCCTAGGGCTTAGTTTGTTACTCGAGGAAATTCGAATTGAAGATAAAAAAGTGTAAAAAAGAGCAACTAGGGCCATTCATAGTATCAAGTATATCATGTTTCTAGGATGATAAATAATCTGTGGTACGAAATAGGAACCTTTAAATAGTATAGTGCAATATGAGCCTAAGACGGTGTGAAACGGTTGTAGTGGTTCACTGTTTGCCCCGTACGATGTGACCACCACATGAAGCGGCTGCGACTTTCATGGCCGAAGTGTACTCTTATGAAATGTATGACTTCACACTAGGTAATGGTTAAGTAGATCTTTAAAATTTTTAATTGATAGAATTCATTATTTGATGTTAACATTTCTTCGGTTATGTTATGTACCATATAATACAACAAAACTTACAACTCGTGGTGGTCTAATACCGAAAAAAAAAAACCGCGACGAGATGTAGTGTTTCGAATTCTTCACAATGCGTTGTGGACTTTTCTTAGTGCAATAACACGAATTTCACGTTGAAGACGTTTCAAAGATGCCACAACGTGTAAATGAACATTATTTTTACCATAGTCTTTAACCCATCATAATATATATGTAAAACTGTATATTAGAATTTCGAACTTTTATAAAATAATCACATATTATTGTGTAAAATTGTGTATTTGAACTTATTATGAAACTATCAAACCTCATAGACCTAAATATTTAATTTGAATATAAATAGCATTGTTGCCCTTTATGCATCTGTGTATGTATGTATAATGTACAAAATATGTCTAATTCTGTTGTACACAATCTCTAAACTACACCAAAATGACAGGCCTTAATCTCGTGCTATCCTTTTTATAATTCTCTGTACCGATAAGGACAGCTTTAGATTGAAATCTGTCAGTTCAGGAAGTGTAAAACAGGATTAGCCATAATGTCTCGCTAAAAAATTATATTGTAAATATCCATATGCCATATTGTTTTATGCATAAAAAGCTTTAATTTATTTTAGACAGTCCTCTGGTGTTAAATACCATTTTAGTTTCAATATTTTTAACATTGGTGCCTATTTGATTGTACATGGAACTGCAAACGCACAGACTAATGTTAGATTTTATCCTTTCTACATAGGACTACTTTTAGGCCTTTTTATAAAGATTACAACCAAATAGGCTCCATTATTTATTAGTATAAGGCATAGTGTTATAATATTTTGTCAATTTTTTAAATAAAAATTATTAATATTGAAAACACTTTTATTTTATAGTAGCTCTTGGTCGCAGCTTTGCCCTCTTGGATTTTGGTTTATCAAATGCTTGCGAACCGCTCTATTGCGGGTAAAAAATAATATACGCGAAGAATTAAGGACCTCTTTTTTTGTCGGTTGAAAACTTGAAAAGAATATAAGATAACTTCACACTTTCACAGGAAATAAGAGGATTATATCCTTTTATTGGCTCTGAAAAATAAAAGGTAGGTATGTCATTAAAAATAGCAAACAGATTAACAGACAGACACTTCAATTTTATTTGTTTTTATAGAGTAATTATTATGCAACTTAATTTGCAAACCTTGCCTGTCAGTTCATTATAGCAATGTATTAAACAATGCTATTTAATTTTTACAGGCGGGATAAAAAGTAGCTCTACTTAGTCCGTCTGAAGTTTTTTTTTTAAAGAATAGTATCTAAGTCGAATTTCTCCCCTCTCCCTTCTATGTAAGCGGAAAGCTTGTATTACGTGTGGGTACGACAATAGCGCAACCTGTAGGGGGATCCAACCTGCGACCTTTCACTTTTCAGTTTGCCTCTTCAACCGTTTGGCTATTGAGGCTTCAGCCTTGGTTTATTTCTAGTATTGCAAATAAACAATCCTTTTCATTTGTTATCGTTTAAAGATGACACTCGGTTATTACGAGTAAAACTCCATAAGTGCATCTTTAGCCTCATTATAACAAAAAATTGATAACGCTATCTTTATAATATCTTGAGAAGTTTGAAAAAGGTCATCTAACTTGGAAAGAAACATAAGACACCTCTTATTCTTGAAAAGTAGAGGGTTCCCGCAGGAGTTTTATAAACCTCCCCTCACGCGGACGAAATCGCGGGCAGAAGCTAGTATTCAGTATTTTTCAAAGAGAAGAATTAGGTAGATACTTAAGGTAATTAAGTAGTATTGTCACAGAATACTCGTACTAATTAATAGTAGAGATATTAACTTCCTTCAAAATCTAAAATGACGTTCGTGGACCGTAGTTATTACGTGTCTACACATATACCAACCTATAACCTTGCAAGGCTGTCTAACTAACGAAGACTATCGGAAGGTCTACTAAATACCTACCTATCTTTAGAACAGACTTTGCACCAAACAATTAGTATGATGACTTGAAAATGACGATCAATATGTCTTGGATTATTCCGTCCTAAAAAGTTCAACAACAACAACAACAAACCAAAATAACATTTCTCATCAGCGCATAAGGTTGACATTCGTTTGCTAGTTACCCATCAATTTGGCGATCATCCATACCTGTCCATACGTAGGTACATAATATGCTATTTTGTTATATATTGCGGTAGGTATATACAATATACATTATAGTCTGAAGTATAAATACCTACCTATCTATCTATATTCTATATAAGTATGTACTTATATAAAATTTTATTGCTAAACGTTAGTGTGGCTAAAACTCAAAAATGGCTTGACCTTTTTTTTTTTGTTCATCTTGATACAGGGGTGGTTTAAAAACAAAAATAAAAAATAGGGAAGACCTAAAAGTACAGTTGAAAAATCACAAAATCAGAATTATAGTAATTGTGTATGGGAATCACCAATTTGCCTTACTGCAAACATATTTTTCAAGAACACTCATCTTATTTGTTGATAGACAGCAAAAGTAGGTTACAATATTATTAACTAAGTAAGTATAGAATGGACATATCCGCCGGCGTATGCGTGTTTTCCATATGCATTAGATCGTAAGTGGTATACCTAAGTACGATCGCAGTAATTGCAAGTTGTATATCTCAACAAGATCTCAACTCATTCACAAACTGCAGTTCAGTCCGGCAACGCGAGTGACAACAGTGTTTATGTGAAATGAGTCTCAACGTCGATCTTCCATCTCATTACCACCTTGGCCATTTAGTTTTGGAACATTTAAAGCGACATTCAGATAATGTTTGTCAGGTTAGTTTATTTTAGTGTTCATAATAGATTTTTAGCCTAGCTAATATTTATAGAACGCGACCATCAGCGAACGGGACACATCTTTCGTTTCGTTGCACAATTTTTTTTCGCATTTCAATGATGTACTTTTAACATGAATATTCTTACTCCAATAAGTGAAAAGCTTGTATTAGGAGTGGGTACGATACGACAATAGTGCAACGGGTGGGGATTGAACCGTCCACCATTCAGTTTTCCATCCGCACCTTGTAACCATTGTACTATTGAGGCTATAAAAATTATTGAAAAGTTTTTGCCATGGACTTACAGGCATGACTGGCATGTTTATTTATTTATTTTTCGTCGATCAAAGTCAAAGAAATTCGATCGATGCGTTCTAAAGAAACGATTTGGTATTGTAACTAAAGTATGTAAATTTTTTTTTTTTAAATATATAGACTAGCGCTTGGCTGCGATTACACTTGATGGTAAGTGAAGATGCAGCCTAAGATGGAATGCGCTTGCCTAGAAGATGCCTATTCATTCATGATTTGAAGGTACACATATTGTAGTTAGAGGGAATAACCGGTCAAGTGCGAGTCATACTCGCGCACTGAGGGTTCCGAAACTCTTGACCATTGTATTAATTAGGTACCTACTAGATGACAGCTTAAGTGCGCAGTGTTATTGAAGTTCCTATAGACGCCTTCCGGTCTCATCATCAGACCCTGCATATCATCTAGGACTAGAGTACTTGTCAAGATGAATCAAACAAGCCCAAACTCAATGGGGTTGTGTAGTTTTCTCACAGTTCCCAATCTCCATGTTTCATCCCATTATTTGTCTCTTTGAGTTACTTCCATAATGCAATGTATAACTTGTAAAACTAAGTCTAAGCTGTCTTTAAAGCATTCGAGATAGTCAATCAAAAGATTCTCTATGTTTGACAGAATTTTCTTTGTGACCCTTTTCATGTCTGAACAAGCAAGTAATAATATCGTATGTTCTAATAAATGTGGGAATAGCTCAAAGTAAAAACACTAAATATATATTAACTTCTTTTATTTAAACTACTTTTAGCACTCCTTAGCATGTCTTAACTCCGTATGCCATCTTGCCAATCTTTTTTATCTCCATATCTTCCCACTCTCTCTATCGCATACATCCATCCCTGTCATACACTTACATTCCGTTTCCCACATTCGGTCATCCTGCAACTATGTCTGTCCCCAGACATACCTTCTCCGTTCATACATCTTTACCATATTCATACTTCCGCGCATACTTCATACCTTCTCAACACTAACACACCTTAAGTTAAATAATACAGTTTTCATACATACTTAACAGTAATACATCTTAAGTTAACCAATATAGAATGACATCTTATGTATAAGGAATCTAAACACTAGTAAGTATACATGGTCACAAATTATTATAATTAATATTTCTTTTACAAAATGAAATAAAATTTGAATGATCTCGAATTTAAAAAACCATAGGTATACTTAAGTTGGTTTTTTTTTTCCTACCATAAAGCACCTTGTAACGGTGGCTTTATTTTATACTACCATCTAGCCTGTGGGCTAATAAGTAATATTACTTTAACTTAAACTTATTATTAATTTCTATATTATCTAATTTACAGTCCAATAACTGTCCTTAGTTTATTCTAACAAGTTCACTATAAGTTCACTTTGAGTTCACTGTGTGTTCTTAAGTTGGTAATAACAAAATCATGTACAAACATATTATCAGTGTAACACATAACCTAGTATATATACAATATACTTGGCGGTGCTGTTGACAAAGCTAACTACATACATCTACTTAACTATATTAATACACAAACATTCATTCAACACAGTCACCTTCATTATTACTTTACAGTACTATTTACCTACTATTACTATCTCTATCGACTATTTGACTCTGGTTTTTTTTCATAATATGGTCAGCTGAGCCATGCGTCTTATACATATTTCCAATTCTTCTTCTTCTTTAAAAAATGTCCATTGCTATGGTTTATTTCTTTTTCCAATTGCTTGGGTATGACCAACGATTGTCCTGGATACTTGCAGAGTACATCTCCATCCACTGAGTAATTATTCTTGTACGACTGTTCTTTTATCTCCTTACTTGCTCCGATGCTATCTTTCTTTTTAACGAATGTATTGCCTTGCTTCAATAATTTCGGCCGCTGTGCTATGGACACTTCATCTTTTAACAAGCTCTTGAGCTGCTGAGGTGCCGCTTTAACTTGGACTGGATGGTAGTTATCTATGCACTGGTCAACCTCCTGCTTAATTAATGGCTTTCCGACATGTTCCACCAAAGATTCCACTTCACTCTTGATGTTTCCCTTAGCTAACCACCTCTTCGCATCTTTAAATATAGACGTATCCTTCTCTCATTAACACTGTTACATCTTTCAAAAACTCATTTTCTAATTCCTATCGTTATATGAACATTCGAAATATTTTAACAATTCAATTCAAACATTATTTAATAAGACATGACAGTTTTTGACAACTGGGTTATAAGACTGCGTTGACCTCTATTTTTAATCTATGATTAACACTGGATTGTAAATGCCATAGCAGATTCTATTACATATCTACCTATTCTACAAAAAAATGAAGGTAAATTTATTAGGTACTAGACGATGCCCGCGACTTCGGCCGCGTGGATCAAGATTTTTCTATTCCCATGGGAACTCTGTAATTTTTAGGGATAAAATGTTTCCTATATTTTAATCCTGGGTATTAGCTATCTCCATTCCAAATTTCAGCCAAATCGGTTAATTCGTTGTGGCGTGAAGGAGTAATAAGAGTAATAAACATACACACACACATACATATACAAACATTCGGCTTTATAATATGAATTAGTGTGATATGTGATATAGTGTGATGTGAATACAAAATATGACGGCATAAATTAATTAAAGAGATAGGTAATAGATAAAAAATATTTTTCTTAATGTATATGCCATTGCAGATTCTATTACATACCTGGTCTATTCTACAAATCATAGAGTAATTATAGAGGTCAGTCTACAAAAGTTGTGACAGTTCTGTGTTGTGACGCATTAAAAAGTTAGGCTTAGAACAAACTATCCGACGCGTCAACCGCGGCTGGATAGTGAATGTACATTGAATTGTGCACACAATCGGACGTAGTCGCGGACGTAACCTATGGCCATTCTTGAGTCTTCGGACGTCCGATAGAAATATGGGCCTGCTGATCTCAAACGACTGTGAAACCTTATCTGTCGCGGCTCTCAGTCGATGCATCTGATAGTGTGTTTTAGCTTCAGATACTTTACTCCAGTTACAGTACTTTAAAAGTCATAGTAAGTGGTAGGTTTTTATTTGGTTTTTAGCTGTTTAAGTTAGTCTTACTATGTTTAGAGATATCAATATGTTCGTCATTTGTAAGACTTTAAAGCTGGTGTTTGTAAAATATAACGGCACTTTCTATGAAACTAAGAATTAGGTATGGAAAAAAACGATTTTTGGAAGATGTCTCTTAATTTGTTTTAATAATGAGAAAGCCGTGGTTTTAAAGCTGTAACTTTTCACTGAGTTAAGCTATAAGCTTGATATTCTTAAAACACTACGAGACCATTGAACTTTATATTCAGTATAAATTTCGACTTCGGATCATAAGCCGTTTTCGAGAAAAACGGTGGTGACACACTGACAGACAGACGGACAACGAAGTGATCCTATAAGGGTTCCGAAGTTTTTTTCGGAACCCTAAAAACGGAAGCTGGAAGGGCATTCCAAATTTTAGCGGTGCGTATCAGGAACGAGGAAGCAAAGCGCTTAGTGCGCTTCCTTGGGATTTCAACTACGTAGGGGTGCAGATCTATTCTATGCCTAGCGATTCGAAAAACCTAGATTCAGTTAGCCTAAAGAAAACAACACTTCTTAATCCAGATAGATGCGGCAACGGGTGAAGAGGAGACTTATGCTTCAGTATTAAAACGGTCCATCAAATTAGCGAAAGCGTTGAGAGCTTTTGGTATAAATCCGGGCGACGTTATGGCTATAGGAGGTCCAAATCATTTGGATCTTTGCATACCGTTTTATGCAGCTCTTTTCAACGGGTTGCCGATCGTTGGTGTAGATCCCTATTTTAAATATGGTGAGTAAAAGAACCGATAGCAATAGTATAAAATCGAATAGAATAGAAAAGTTTTTTTTCAAATAAACTTGAACTATGAGCTTTTGAATCGTCAAAGGAATCCACTAGTTTGGAATGCATTTTTAACCCATAAGAATCAGCAAGAAACTCAGTGGTTGCTCCTTACAAAAAAACAAAAAAATATAGTAACAATTTTATGATACGTTCAGTTTTACAGTTTCATGTATTGTTGGAGTGAGCCAACAACGTTTTCTGGGGTTCCGTAGTAAAACAACATTCCTTGTTGTTACTCTTACTACTCTTACTCTTTTAGTTCCGCCAAGTTTGTCCGTCTGTCCACGGCTTAGCTCAGAGACTTGGTACTAAAGAGCTGTGATTTGAAAACCCCTTATATGTATCTATTTGTATAGATTTACCTACCTGTTTACAGATGAAGTGCGAAAACTCTTGAAGCTAACAAGTCCAAGAATAGCGTTTTGCCAAATGGAATCTTACGACACATACGCGAAGGCTGCAGCGGATCTTAAACTGGACATGAAACTGGTCACTTTCGATGAGGGAGAATGTACGATGAAGAAGTTTATTGACATGTATTGTAAATCAGAAGCAGATGATGATTTTGAGTAAGTACGAGTAAGTCCTCTTCAGCATATCGTAATTGATTTGAGTTTATATCAGCTGGTTCGTAATCGATTGCGGAAAAGTTGAATCTAACATTGCAGCAGTCTCAGTTGTGGTTAATGAATGAATCTGTGAAATTTTTGGTGCAATAGTGCATTTACCAATAGCAATCTATTATATAAAAATAAGTCGGGTTTTCCTTCCTGACGCTATAACTCCAGAACGCACGAACCGATTTCCACGGTTTTGCATTCGTTGGAAAGGTCTCGGGCTCCGTGAGGTTTATAGCAAAGAAAATTCAGGAAAAATTTCAACAATTTAAGAACGCGGACGAAGTCGCGGGCGTCCGCTAGTAGCTTATAATACTGTTATGTACTCTGTGGTATCAACTAATCAGTCATTAACTCATTACCCCGTAGCAATCATTATACATACTTTATCGGATAATCCAGCAGCCGTTGCTAATAAATCAACTAGGGAAGGGTATACCCTGTCAAATCGACTAGGGAAGGGCCTACCTTTTCCTAGTCGATTTGACAGGGTTTGACAGCTGTTATTTGTGTGTGTATGGTGTGTGTGAGTAAAGTGTCCTGTTTTACTAAATAAATCACTTTAACTACGTATATAATCACGCAAAAATCAAGTCGATCCGTTTGGCTCGACTGCGTGATTAAGTAGGTACTATGGGAAGGGAAAAACCAACAAACATACCTACTCATTTGGCATTTATAATAGTAGGTAGTCATCATTATCATGAGTAACCCATCCACTTACTACTGAGTGCAGGTGTCTCTCGGAGAAGTGTTATATCCCATACTGTAC
Organism: Hipparchia semele; assembly: GCA_933228805.2. Taxonomy (NCBI): domain Eukaryota; kingdom Metazoa; phylum Arthropoda; class Insecta; order Lepidoptera; family Nymphalidae; genus Hipparchia; species Hipparchia semele. The sequence goes on from OW121719.1 coordinate 4,126,210, forward strand.
CACACTTCATTATAATATGGCTCATTAAGGATGATTATCGATTATTGATATTTATTGATTTGCCTGGTAGAGATCGCTACTAAGCGATGAGGCCGCCTTTTGTGTCATACCTTTTGTCTCGTCTTATACTTATATATTTTTTCTTTGTTGTTGTTTTGGTGCAAATAAAGAGTTAAATAATAATAATTATTATTATTATTACATGTATTTATCAACCTCTTCGACAATTCCTAGATAATCTTATTCTGAGCGTCCAGGAGTTTTTTTTATTCTCTTTTAAAGAGCTGAGTCACTGGAGTGACTATGTTGCTCTCATAGGTATATACAATGACATATTTACAAAATTTAGATTAATTATAACTAGTTATTAGGTCTATTTTTTAGATTATTGTCGATGAGATTATATTATTACTAGCTGAAGCCCGCGACTTCGTCACGGTGGATTACTGTTTTTAATTCCCGCGGGAATACTTTAATTTTCCGGGACAAAATGTAGGCTATGTATTAATCCGGGATATGAGCTATCTCAATTCCAAACAGTCAAATTAGTTTATTCGTTATGGCGTGAAGGAGTATTAGCATACATACAAACTATCGCTTTTATAATATTAGTGTGATGTTGTTTTTGAATTTTATCTTGTCTTTTTACAGGGTAGCAGATTTTGACCCAGACAAAGTATACGCCTTTCTCATCAGCACCAGCGGCACCTCCGGCAAAGTAAAAGTGGCTGCTTTCACTCACAGGACACTGCTGCTCAAACTAAAGTGGTTCAGTGAACTACATCCTCGGACACAACTGTAAGGTTACAGAAATTAAGGCTAAAATCGATCGCACTCTCACTTTGCTCAGACTCAAGACATAGTTAAAGCAGAGTCTGGAATAAAACTTTTTATCCTGGGAAATATGAGAGTTCCCGCGGGAATTAAAAAACCTTAATCAACAAGTTAATTATAACTAGCTTTTGCCTGTGAATTTTTATCCATGTGAAGTTTGGTCTTTAAAACCCGTGGAAACCCTATCTTTTACCCCGGGACAGTGACAGACAGACAGTGTCTCGATAGATTTCACTTCAGCCTAAGATTTTAAATTATCGTGAGATATGAGATTATAAGTTGTAACCACTCAGATGGTTATTTTCTCAATGGAGATATCCAGAAAATTAGTACCGGTATTAAAACTCGCCTTTTGAACCAATAGGTTAATTAATGATTTTAAAATTGACGCAATCTCTCGACTTTTTCATTTGAAGAGGTCCATACTTTTAACTCTCTAATCTCAACGCGTAATTTGAAGGAAACAAAGCAACATGAAATCGTTGGTCCTGTCACCTGTTAACTGGATCTCGAAATACTTAGCGCTGATAACAGCTCCACCTGGAGGGATCACCACGTTACAGACGTCTATCCCGGATAACCTGGATCACGTCATAGACATCATAAATAAATATAGAGTGAGTATAGAAGGTCTACTTTATCCACACTATAGACTTATATCATCATCACCGACTCATAAACGACTCGCTATTGAAGCGAACTACTGAAATCTATAGACCGCACTCTCACTCTGCTCAGACTCAAGACAGAGTTAAAACGAGACAGATTTATGTCTGAGCATATTTGTGTCTCGTTTTAACTCTTACCTTGAGTTCGAGCTAAGTCAGAGCACGCTCTATAGATCTCAGTGTCAGTATCATCATCATCGACTCATAAACGACTCGCTATTGAGGTGAACTACTGAAATCTATAGACCGCACTGTCACTCTGCTCAGATTCAAGATAGAGTTAAAACGAGACAGATTTATGTCAGAGCACATTTGTGTCTCGTTTTAATTCTTTCCTATAAGTCCAAGCTAAGTCAGAGCACTCTCTACAGATCTCGGCATGAGATGTCATTAGTCTTCTCTCAGAGAAGGGTTATAGGCACGACGGTAGCAATATGTAAATTTTCAGACACCTTTGAGAACATTTTGGAGAACTCTCAGGCGTGCAGGTTTCCTCAAGATGTTTTCCTTCACCATCGAAACATGTGATATTTAATTGCATAAATGTACTCAATCATCCGTGAACTTCTGTTACCTCGTAACTGTCTAACGGCTTTTTTAAGCCGTAAAGTGATTTATTTTCTTTACGCTGAGTGTATAAAAAATAAATAAAAAAAATACTTAATGTATTTTTAAGTCTTTTTATTATTAATAAATAATACTTAGAGTTTTTCTTTGTTGCGTAGTGAGTTCTTAAAAATGTCAGATACTTAAGAGGTAGATACGTACTTTGTTCTTGTAATTCACGAGGGCGCGTGAGATTTACTTGTGGCTATGTCGTGTACTTGCACATTGCGTAAGTGTGCGTGCCTGTTAGGAGCCTAGGTGGGAGCGGTCAGGCTCGAGCTAGCTCTCGCTCACACTTGTACCTACAGATACGACACACACAACCATGAGCCACGCGCCCTCGTGAATTGCAAGAACCGTATCAGAAGTTCACGGACGGTTATGTAAGTCTGAAAATAGACAGAGATGTAGGCATTTTGTATATTTTCAGCCTGAAACAACCTTGTTCAGCCCCTCGATGATAGCGTGTCTGCTCGCCCGCAAGGATGAAGTAGATCTGACTTGTTTCGAAAGCATTGCGGTTGCAGGCTCTAAGATTTATCAAGACGTTCTTGCCGAGTTCAAGGTCTGTGTACGGACGTTTGCAAGGTTAATTATAAAATGTCATCAATCATCAAGTCAAGCTTCAACAGGCTTCTGTGCATAATTTTAAATCATTCTTTGTTCCATGATAAGACTGATACATTTAAAAAAGTGTGGCACTCGGGGACTGCCGCGGTAAAGCAATTGCATAGCATTTTTTATCAACGCCATCTAGCGGTGAGAGGAGTCCCGTGTCAGGTTATTTTCGTTACGGAATTTCTGGATTCGGTCTCCACGCTCAAGGCCCGCGATAGAAGCTATGCAATAGCTTAAAAAAATATTTTACCTTTTTAATTTTTTATACCTACATAAATGTATTCTCTAAAAAGTCGTAGACCTAATATTTAAAATAGTATAGTAAATAATTTTTTAATAAGTAATTTAATTTAGTCTTATGTTTAACGTACAGAGTAAGTACTATAAGTATATTATAAACCTAATTTAAAAATTTGAGCAATAGTTGAAAAAGATTTCTGTTTACAGAAACTTCTTGCAAAAAATTGTATGGTCATTGAAGCGTATGGGCAAACCGAAATGGTTGGGCCCGTTCTAGCTATGAACCCGTTTGGTCCAGCTGGCAATTGTGGTATACCGTCACATGGATATAGTATTAAGGTATCACCTATATGGGCTACCTATTTTTATTCATAGAACTTTTTCCTTATTTATCGCAGCAAATGTTTATACAACTTCTTTATTTTAGTTGGTGGATCCACATACAGGTGCAGAAATAAATGAAGCGAACGTGATTGGTGAAATTTTGGTGAAAGGTCTCTGCTTTTCGGTTAGTAGTGCGAACTAAAGCTTGGGTCAAACCAAGGTAATTTCTGCGGTGAATGAGGGAAGTGGTTCGCTCTGACGATCCGACAGGTTCTGAAGAGTAGACTTGAATCCAAAAGAATTCGAAGATGGCATATTTTTATTGAATAGGTTTCAATTTGATTACAACTTTGTTCTGACACTTAAAATCGCATTTAGCAGTATGTATACTAACTAAAATTGTACTCTGTGAACCCATGTTGAACGTGAATTTGCAATGTACTGAACTTTGCCTGGATATGGATAGTCGTAAGTTGACGGGTACTCGTAGCCGACATATTTCGCGATTCGCGGTAATACCTACCTACCCCTCGTGCATGCGCGGATTTCACCTCAGTGTGACTCAAGTTTTAAGTACATGTATGCTCGCTTTTAACCGCTTTTAACGGTTTAACGCTTTCATTTCTGATTCCGGCTAGGAATACTACAATGATCCGGAAGAAACCGCCGAAACGTTCACAGAAGATGGCTACGTCAAGTCGGGAGATTTATTATACCGAGATGAGGACAATAACTACTACTTTGTGGATCGAATAAAAGCCTTAATCAAGTATAGGAATTCACACGTACGTATTAATTTTATTTAATTCTTAGGTCCCCATTTTACATTGTATGATTCTTATAAAGTAACTAGAAGCCCGCGTCGACTCCGTCCGGGTTGAAAATTTAAATATTTGTTTTTACGGGTCCTGATCGCACAGAGCTTCTTATAGGAGACGATTGTAAATAAGATCACCACAGGAATCACAGGAATCTCCCGCGCCGAAACCCGCCACCGTGCACCGCCCGCGCCGGCCGGCACCATTTTATTATTTTGTCGCGCGGAAATATTAATTTTCCGATAACTCCGATAAAATAAATATCTTTTATTTAAATTGTATAGTGTTAAGGGCAAATATCTTCTAAATTAAACACTTGCGATAATAAACATATTTATTTAGATATAGATTGACATCATATCGGTTAAAGAAGGTCGAAAATAATTCATTATTTTTAATCAAAAGAAAGATTGATTGAAAGATTGAGATTTGAGAGAAGAAATGGTTACTGTAAGTTATCCTTAGAAGCTAGACATATGCTATCGTGGACTTTTTTTTAGAACTTTTTAAGAGGAACAATTCACCCATACATGATTTTCATCCAATAATAATTATAATATATGACCCAGCGCACGCCTTGAAAACGTTTGAGAGTCAAAAATTTTTCCGACTTCTTTAACAAATTTGCACATAATATCTAGCCATAATACATTTATGTGCATAATATATAGCCTATAACCACCTGGAATAATGTACCTTTGAAATGGTGAAAGAATTTTTGAAATAGGTGCGGTGGTTCCAAAGTTTGCTCCGGACATACATACAAACTCACAAAATTCGCGCTCTCTCTTTATTATAATAGTATAGAAGTATAGGTATGATTTTTTTATGAGCATACTACTTTTAACAGATTTTTTAGGCAAGTCTAAAATTGACAGTGAATAAATATTACAGGTATTACCGACAGAATTAGAAGAAGTAATTATCAGGCACCCAGGAGTTAAAGAGGTTTGTGTTGTGGGCATCGACGATCCTGTTGATGGTCAGAGACCGCTAGCTTGTGTTGTGAAGCAGCAACACTCTGACGTCACCGCACAGGAGATACAGGACTTAGTAGCCAGTGAGATATTTTTTAGATAACTTTACGAGTATATCATATTAATTTTTATACTTTTGTAATAGTAGATATAATAATCTAAGACTATCCCTGTCAGATCAAATCAGAAATAAGGAGATCCAAAGTTACCGACAAAGTTCAGTGAGTCGCGAAGGTGAAGTGGAAATGGGCGCGCATAGTTCGAAGAGCTGATGTCGTTGGAGCCCCAAAGTGCTGGAGTGGCGGGAAGCACAGTGTTGGCAGACCCTCCCACTCGGTGGACCGACGATATCAGCCGCTGGATACAGGCGGCGCAAGGCCGAGACCTATATCTAGAAGTTTATCGGTTGATAAAGAAGAAGAAGATACCTACAGTGATACGGTATACTTTTCAGATGCAGATGCTATTTTTAAGACTATGTGTTATATCTCTGGGCCAAACAGCCAAAGCAGTTCACTCGTTGCGGCGTGATTGAGTAACAAATATCCAAACTTTCGCATTAGCCTCAATAGCCCAACGGTTAAAGGTGCGGACTGAAAACTCACAGGTGGTCGCAGGTTCGAATCCCACCCGTAGCACTATTGTCGTACCCACTCCTAACACAAGTTTTCACTTACTTGGAGGGGAGAGGAGAACATCAGTCAAGTTTAGCTTGGCTGATTTTCTTTATAAAAAACGAAAAAAAAAAAATTATAAAATTAATAAACTAATAAAATAGGATTATTAACATTTGCGTATGTTTCAGGCAATTTATCGTCAAAGAAGGAACTGCGAGGAGGCGTACTGTTCTTAGACAGCCTGCCCTACACGTCGTCAGGAAAACTATGTAGAAGCAAAATCAAAGAGCTCGCTCAAAGCATAGTGACGGCAAATGGAAAAACACATACCTAATGAATCTCGTAGGAAATCGAGAAAATCGTATTTATATGATAATAAAATAAAATCATGAGTTTTAGTGCCGATTTCACCCGAGAAATTTGGGCATTCTGACAATTTATGTATTGAAAATCTGTTAAAATATCACGCTCGGAAAACACTTATTTTACTTTGGTGAAATCGACCCTTGGTGCTAGACCCCATATGACAGGTTTGTCCCTTTCGGTAGGTACTAGGAAGTACAGCCGCCCTAGCCATATCACAAACATGTCGTCTCTTTCTACGATTTCTCACGCTAAAGCAGGGATTCCCAAAGTTTTTTATCACGCTTCCCTTATGAAAGGATAGGACGTGCGATAAAAAAAAACTTTGGAAGCCTCTGCTTTAGCGTGAGCGATCGTAGAAAGAGATGAAACGTTTACAATATGACTAAGGCGGCAGATTGGTTAATGATTGGGAAGTGTACCTATTACTTGCTGTCATTGCACCTTTTGCGGCACAGTATAATCAGGAGGGACCAGCATTTAATGATTTAATTTGTCATTATATATATGAAATAATGTTCACAGTGGAAATAAAGTTCAGTTTATTTTGCAATATTTTTGAAAATACTTTTCGCCTTAAATCCCTTGCATCATATTTGTACATGGCAAATATTGATGTGTCATGATAAGGTGTAGATCATAGATGCCAAATAATCCACACTTGTCAGTTATTTCGACGCTAAAATATCTTACACAGTTTATTGTGCATACCAGCAATAAAAATATGCTTATGTATATGTACTGACTTGAAGACGATAAGCTTCTTTTTATCCCGGAGAAACGCTGGTTTTCTGGGGTATTTTAAAAATCGAAGGCAAGAGCTAGTATAGTTCTTTCAGTTCACAAGGGTACGCGACTCATAGTTGTGTGTGTGAGTCGTATCTATATTAAGTGGGAGCGAGAGCTTACGCTCGCCAGACCGCTCCCACCTAGGCTCCTGACAGGCGCACACGCAATGTGCATGTAGACGACGTAACCACAAGTAAAGCGCCTGTAACTTCGTGAGATAAACCTACTATATGTGCCACACTTTTGTACAGAATTAGAATGACAACTTCTATGGCGCAGTTGTCAGCGCTGTGGTCTTAAAGTGCGAGGTTCCGGATGCGATTACCGTGTAGGGCAAGCGTCCGTTGGCGTGTAGAAAACGTGTAATTAAGACTGCCATACCCCCTTCCAAATTAGCTACCATCTTAGACGGCATAGTCACTTACCATCAGGTGAGATCACAGTCAGTACAGATCTGTAAAATGTCAATACAGTAGGTACAGAATTTTGGCCATTTCTTTGTGCATCATAAGTTTTTATCGTAAAATAAGCAACTGTACTAAGCGATAAGGCCGCCTTTTGTGTCATACCTTTTGTCTCTTCTTATATATATTTTTTCTTTGTTGTTGGTTTGGTGCAAATAAAGAGTTAAATAATAATAATAATAATAACTGTCTCTATAGCTGTAGGTATTTCGTATTAGCACCGACAACGACATATCTGCCAGCGATCGTTGTGCATTGCAAGTGCATTGCATTCATAATTACTTTTATCAGGAAGGGAAAGTCAGTTTTTGTGCAGTCGAGACGTAAGTAAGACCTCTCTAGTCTTTAATAATAAGTGCAATGAGTTCTACAGATTATCATTTTGGACAATTAGCTTACGAGTATTTGTGTCGGCATCCGGATCGCGTCTGTCAGGTTTGTTTTGTTTTAATCTTTTTAAATGTAAAGTAGGTAACTTAATATCATTAATTTGAAAGTTTGGATGTTGGGATCCTCGTTACTCCTTTACGCAACAACGACTGAACCGATTTGGCTGAAATTTTTAGTAGCGATAGTTTATACCTAACTACCACATAATCTTAACACTTTTGTCTCGGAAAATTGAGTTCCCGCGGGAATCAAAAACCTTATTCCATGAGGTCGAAGTTGCGGTCATTATATTTCTTTTGTGTGTGAAAATAAGATAAATCTCTAGTTATAATCAGGAGCCGTATAGAACACATGTGACGGATTCTTTCTGCTGATCTGTGATCGAAATTACTCAATTATTCTTTTAAGTAAATAATCTGAATCGTTGGTGATAAGTTAAAATATTATTTTAGGTGCAAAAATGCATTTTAGCCAACAGTTATAAAGCCCTATTCGTCACTCTCTTTGCTAGTTTTATTGCTGTTCTTCTTCTTTAGCTAATATTGAGACTTGAGAGATTTCTTTACAACTAGTAAACTATAGGGATTAGGGATGTCCCGATAAGGACCCATACCAAAAAACGTAATTTTTTTGGCGTTTTTTGGTCGACCCTGTTATGATGGTATGGAACTCTTCGTGTGCAAGTCCAACTCGCACTTGGCCGGTTTTATTTCGTATTCAGATAGACGCAGCTACAGGCGAAGAAGAGAGCTATGGATCGGTGTTAAAGCGTTCTATCAGATTAGCCAAATCACTGAGAGCCTTTGGTCTAAGTCCGGGGGATGTTCTGGCTATAAGCGGCCGTAACCATTTGGATATTTGCATACCGCATTTTGCGGCTCTTTTCAACGGTTTACCGATTATTGGCGTCGATCCCTATTTTAAATATGGTAAGTCGTGTTCACTTCTATTTATTCAAGACATAATTATGATTCCGTAAGCGACCGCAGACGTACCTGTCTGTTGTAGATGGCGGCAGTAGAAGTTATCCTTACACTATACCTACTTACTATTGACACTAGACAGGTTCTAAAATATTTTTATAGGCCGCAGGAAAGCGGTCGTGTTTGTAATTTTTTCAACCATTACTATTTACCTGAAAAAAATCTGGGCTGTTTTTGGTGCGCTTTTTTTTAAATTTCACACGTCACCAGTAGCAGCTACAAAAAGATACATCGACCTATACGTAGAATAGAGTTATATATGATTATGGCACAAAAAATTTTTATTGCATTTTTAAGCCTAAAAAGATCTCTAATATTTACTAGTGAAATCAAAATTTTAAAAAGTTATGTAGATCCAAAGATACCAGTCGAATAAAGGTACATGTAGTTTTTTTTTTCCAAAGAAGAAGGGCCCGACAGCACAAGTGTCAGTATTCACTGTCCTGATCAGCGCGAACGGAGGGTCACATCTACAGTTGTATTCATGTTCTCCGAAATGATAGTGTGCACACGCTCGCACTTTTATCTGCTATTTTCGTGTTAATTTTGTTATTATTTTTTACTATATGTGCTCAAAATTAAAAATACACGCTCAAAACATATGATCTTCCCTTCGTTAAAGCCAAAAAAAATTTGAATATAGTAATACTATAAATGCCGTGGAGATAAAAAAAATGGAAAAATGGATGTTCCAGGTAAGTGAATGGAATCTTCTTTCTTCAGCTTTGTAATTATAATACATAGATTGCTCTTAGATAGTTGTATATAATAATTTTTACAAATATATATTTTTAAAGCTAAATAATTAAGTTAAACGGTTCCACATTCATATAGAACATTATACCTCAGAATGTTAGATTTTACTACAAAAAACAATCAAAAAAAGAAATATCAATTAATTACACCTATTAAACATTAATTCATACATTTTAATAAGTAATCAATAATATTAATTATTTTACCATACTACTTTATTATTCGGAAATCATGTAAAATATATCGGGACAATGTGCACAATTTACTTTGTTCGAGGGAAATTATTTTGAAATTATGAGGTATATGTGTAAGTGTTCTTTTATTCTTGGTTTGACATTGAGATATATATCCTTATTCAACTGAAAACTACCATAAAAACCTAAAAGTAATAATTTTTTTTTTGTTAAATATTTATAAAAAAACTACATAAAACTATTTAGACCTGTTTTCTGTAGTTAATTGCTTTAACGTTTTAATGATGTTAATTTTTGTTTTCAGAAAATGGCAGTGTCAATAGTGGAGCTTTTACAATAACAGCACTACCACAGGGAGCTGAAAAAATTAGGCAAGAGGTCCCTGATATATGGGAAGATTGATATATCAGATGGAACTGTAAGAGACAGTCAAATATCTATACTGCAGCCGACATATAATGATAAATACCAGTTTTTGCTATTGACAAAACTAGCCATGCTGCACCATGTTGCTGAAAATTCTATAAAAGATAATAAATAATGTCTACCGTCGCCTGCAATTGCAACAACTAGACCTAACACTTTTAACTCGATCCAACTTTGAAAATTCCCCTGCTGTTAGCTTTGGGAATTTGTCTTGAATATCATCACCAAAATATGTACCGACTCCCATGCCTTCTCCATATACAAATACGCATAAATTGTCGTGATGCCTTTTATTCTAACCACTATGATGATCACTGGACGCAATCACCATCTACAACTAACTCTTACAGTGCGCCTAACGACTCTAGAGATGATGATGTGCCGCATCTTCTTTACAAATTCATTATTTTGATTGATTTAAAATTTTCATTTTGCGCGGTACCCAGTGGATCTCTGCCACCACAATATTATTTTCTTCGTGATTTAAAATATCTATTCAATTAAAATATTAATAATATAGACATAAATAACTTAGATAAGACTTAATCAATCATGATTTCTTATTGATTGCCAATAATAAATCGCACAGAAAAATTGTGGAAAATAGAGAAAATGTTTTTAAATCTTTTTGTTTGCCAATATTTGGTTGTACTATTTTTAAAACTCCTGAAAGAACTTATATTTTGTCCTTGTAGCAATTTTATTTCGTTGGTTTTATTCGAGTTTTCTATAATAGGATTATTATTAATGCTAAATAATAGTTCTTAATACGTTATTTATGTTGATGTTTTATGATAGTTATTTATTAGTTTCATTTTGAGGTTTCTATAGTAGGATTATTAATACATACTACTTACATATTTACATAATAGTTCCTAAATTTAAATTCCTAAATATATAAATGGATAAGGTGACTCACTGACTGACTGACTCATCATCATCACATTGCTCAAAACACTGGATGGATCGGGCTGAAAGACATACAGATAGCTATTATGACGTAGGCATCCGCTAAGAAAGAATTTTTGAAAATTCAACCCCTAAGGGGGTAAAATAGGGGATTGAAAAATCGAACTTAATGTGAGCAAAGTTGCGGGCAAAAGCTAGTATTACCTATATAAAATACAAAGTACTTTCAGTTATTTTATTATTAATTTTTACATTTTTTTATAAGACAATTTTATAGTAGGTAAGTACATGCTTAGTAATTAAAAAAATTAGTCAAATTATGTTGATTTTTTTTTTACTAATAAATGTGTTATTATGAAATCAGAAACACTGTTAATTTTGTATTTATATTTCATCCTTTACAGCAAATAAGACCGTTTGAAGATTAGTATTTCCATAAAAAAAAGTTATATATAGACATGGTACGAACACTTTTCCCAAGTATAAGGTTACATATACATACAGAACATGGAGACATCCGCAAAAAATCGTCACATATGCATATAGAACCACCTAAATTCCAAATTATGGGTTTTGCATTGAGTTTATTGATAGTAATCAATGCGTAATAATGTTCCAAAAGTATACTATGAGAATCAATTCTCTAGAAAAATAACGAAAAAAGTTACAGACAAAACAAACTTCAAATCGCTCTCCTGTAAAGTAGGGATTTTGCAGAAGTAACTCTATTCTGCGTATAGGTCGACATATGTATTTAAAAAACCTTTTAAAAACCCTAATTGAACTGTAGTTTCTTTTTTAAATATATTATAGACTAGCGCTTGACTTAGTCAAAGATGGTTGCGCCGTGCACGCTTACCTAGAAAATGTCTATTTCTATTGCCTATCTCGTGTTATTTTAGATGAATTGCGAATGCTGTTTGAGCTAACAAGGCCCAAGATAGCGTTTTGTCAATGTGACTCCTACGACACGTATGCAAGAGTTGCATCAGATCTAAAACTGGATATTAAGCTGGTGACTTTCGATGATGGATATTGTACGATGAAGAAGTTTATGGAGAAGTACGAGAAATCAGAAGCTGAAGAAGACTTTAAGTAAGTTATAATAATAAGTAGTTACTGTTACTAGTAGTAGTAGACACGTGTGCCGAGTAGTGTGCCGACAATGGATTGAGATGAATGAAATGAAATCTTGCATATACTTATAACGGAAAATGTTTAAATGAAGCCGAATTTACATTGCGAAACACAAAATTCAATTTACATTCATGATGCATGCATTAATTTGATGCATGAAATTAGGAGTTTACACGTGAAATTGTTGATGAGATTAATGTCATGATACTAATTTCGCAGTGTAAATCCGGCTTAAGATACGCACGCATTAGGACGGGCCTTATTACGCAATGAAAAAATCCTCCTTAATCATTTCTATACAATTTATATGAACTAAATATAAATTGTATAGAAATTTATATTTAGTTCATATTTTAAACGGCCCTGGTTCCCGTCACTTAATAATTTAAACTTCAAAATTCTTTTTACAAATCCGACTTCAAACGTCACTTCAAAGTACCTATATCAATTGTGCCTATAAAACTTGAAGAGTTCCCTCGATTTCTCCAGGATCCCATCATTAGATCCTGACCTGATGACAATGGGACCATCTGGGAAGTAGGTATACCTACCCTTTCGAACAATGGGTAACATACATAAAAATAAGCACTGTTTTATCGTAGAATCATATTAGGTATCGTAGAATCATATTATTATCTACTTACTTAATTTTTTGGAATGCCTTCAAATCATCAAGTTGATCGATAAATGACTCAGTGCGCAAGTAAACGGTCAGCGTTCTTTTTAACCGACTCCCAAAAAGAAGGAGGTTATCAAATCAGCTCGTATCTTTTTTTTACGTGACGGGATCTATACCTACGCATTTTGCGTTGCGATGCGGCCCACTCAGCCCTGTACGGGCCCTTCCTATTGTGCGCTTACCTAATTCCTATACTCATCATCTGATTAAGAATGTCTTGAGTGTTTATAAGTGTCTTTTTTTCATAATTGCAGGGTGGCAGAGTATGACCTAGATAAAATATATCCCTTTCTTATCTGCACCAGCGGCACTTTGGGAAAGTTGAAGGTTGCGGCTTGCAAGAATAAATCGTTGATAACAAAAAATTTGTTATGGGTCAAAATTATTCAAAACAAAACAACGTAAGATTATTTGTTTTTGTTGTAACGCTCGTCGCTAACTTATCAACCCGGCTCCCGACCAACACCGCGCCGCCTGATGCGGTTGACATATTTTCTTATAATGTGGCCTGTCGCCTTCCATATAAATATATCTACAGGTTGTAAACTTTGTGAAAGGTTACACTAGCTTATAACATCGATGCCTATAATTACAAATTATAGAAATTACAAATTTATGCCTCTCATCTCGGAAATGATGGGTTTGTAATTTTATATACTTAATGCATAGCATAGTTTCATTACCTATTGTAAAAATTTTTTTTGAAAAGAGCAACCGCCGAGTTTATTGCTGGCTCTTCTCGGCAGGAAAGGCATTCCGAACCAGTGGTAGATTCATTGACGATTCAAAAGCGCTTGTAAAAGCTTATTTGAATAAAAAATATTTCTATTTCTATTTCAAATAGAATGTATCGCGAACAACGAACGCCGATACCGATCAAGTAGAATGAATACTCGTACGAATCGAATACCGACGTCAAAGACGTGTCCCGCGATGGCGTGTAGAAGCTGTCTGGGGGTAAGGTGACTGAAGGTGACACACCCCTGACAAGTTAGCCCACTACCATTTTAGACTTCGTCATCACTTAACATCAGGCGAGATCGCAGTCAAGGGCTATCTTGTCATCAATAAAAAATCTAAATTGCTCGATTTCAGGAGCATCTTAACAACAATGGTGTTGTCTCCAGTTCATTGGATATCATTCTATTTTGCCCCTATAAGTGCGGCTGCCATGGGAGGCATAAGGCTACAAACCTCCAAGCCAGATGACTTGGATCACGTAATAGATTTGATCAACAAATATAGAGTAAGTTATTATTAAAATCTCGATCCTTTATAATTAAGTTTTTTGACTTTTAACCTGGCGCAGTGGTGAGCGCTGTGGTCTTATAACTGGGAGATCTCGGGTTCGATTCCCGGCGCGGGCAATTTGGGAATTTTACGATTTCTAAATTGTGTCTGGTCTGGCCTGGTTGGAGGCTTTGGCCGTGGCTAGTTACCACCGTACCGTAAAAGACGTGCCGCCAAGCGATTTACCGTTCCGGCACGATGGCGTGTAGAAACCGATTAGGGGTATGAATACACTGCCATATCCCTTCCTAGTTAGGCCGCTACTATCTTAGACTGCTTCGTCACTTATCATCAAGTGAGATCGGAGTCCACAATTAACCACAATATTCAAAGAGTTTTCTCGTAATTGCTAATATCCTGTTATTCTTTTTACAGCCCGAACTAGCTTTACTAAGCCCCACTCTTATAGCATTACTGCTGGCTCGACATAGTGAAGTCGATCTAACTTGCTTCAAATCCATTACTGTCACAGGATCTAAGCTTTATCAAGATGTTCAAGCAGAATTTAAGGTATTCGTTACTGGTTTTTTAAATATTTACTCTCAATTTAGTTTTCCTGTAGGACTTTAACTTAACTATACTAGGAACAGCAATTGGAAAGAAATCGTATTTTTCCAGAAACTTCTTACCAGTAATTGTAGGTTTATGGAAGCATATGGACAAACTGAAATGCTTGGGCCAGTCCTAGCGCCGAACTTATATGGACCGCCTGGCAGTTGTGGAAAGCCTATGGATTTATACGGTGTTAAGGTTAGTAAGAGTTTACTCTTCCTAATTTTTATATACATTTCTACATTTTCGCTCAAATATGGTTGAGCGAAGCAATGGCTGGATCATGCGTCATGCTCGTGAACGGGTGCCACCAACGGGAATGGGTCTGCTTTTGCCTGCCTGGCTTAACATGCATTGGATTGTTTTGCATTTTTGAAACTTTATTGTGGAAACACTGTATGTACATAGCATAGTTTTGTTACCTATTGTAAATCGTGGAAGCAATACATAGCATAGTTTAATTAAATATTGTAAAATTTTTACTTTTTTTTGAAAAGAGCAACCGCCGAGTTTTTTGCTGGCTCTTTACATTCCGAACCAGTGGTAAATTCATTGATGATTCAAAAGTTGTAAAAATTTATTTGAATAAAAAATATTTCTATTTCTATTTCTTCTACACCTGGAGGATCTGTCCTCTGGTGTACGGCACGAACGGCGCGTTTCGTCGTTATTATTTTTTCTGGTTTGGCGGATGGCATAACAATATAAACTTATAAAATATGGCTAGTTGCGCGTTGATAGATCAGTCTGTCAGTTACTCAGTTACCCTTTCCATTTATATATTTAGAAGATTATAGTTTTTTTTTTTTATTCGATGACAAGATAGCCCTTGACTGCGACCTCACCTGATGGTAAGTGACGATGCAGTCTAAGATGGTAGCGGGCTAACTTGGAAGGGGTATAGCAGTGTAAATACAACCCATACCCCTAATCGGTTTCTACACGCCATCTTGCCGGAACGCTAAATCGCTTGGCGGCACGTCTTTGACGGTAGGGTGGTAACTAGCCACGGCCAAAGCCTCCCACCAGCCCAGACCAGAGACAATTTAGAAATTATAAAATTCCCAAATTGCCCCCGCCGGGAATCGAACCCGAGACCTCCCAGTTATAAGACCACAGCGCTCACCACTGCGCCAGGGAGGTCGTCAAAAGTTTTATATAGTTTCTTTGCTGTGTGTGACGCGCTTATTAGGTATGTTATAGTCCACGGTAAGGCCCAGTGTGCGTCTGGAGCACTCATGATATCAACTCGGGAACAAAAAAATCGTCACCTTCTCGCTTATCACTTTACCGTACCAGGCATTCGCTACGTCATTCATTATAGCGATTATTTGATTAACCGATAAATTAATTATTTATTATTATTTCTGTTATTATTAGGTATGTCAGTATGTGACATTATTTTGAAAACCTTTGTTGTTGCCTTTCAGTTGGTGGATCCAGATACTAGTTTAGAAATTAAAGAACCAAATGTGATTGGTGAAATTTGGGTAAAAGGACCCGGTTTTTCGGTAAGTAACACTAAAATAACAACATAACAAACTGACGAGTAGAGAATGATGATATTTATGGTAGAGAAAAAGTATTATAGACAAACTATAGTAATAATTAAATTACTATAGACTTAACATTCAGACAAGTGCAGTTAAGTACAGTGATAATAATTATTTATAAACAAAAATATTAAAAATATTTGTTTGAAAATAATTACAGGCTTATTACAACGATCCAGAAGAAACGGCTAATTCTTTCACGGAAGATGGTTTTTTCAAAACCGGAGATTTATTGTACCGTGATAAAGACGATAATTACTACTTTGTTGACCGAATCAAAACTTTAATTAAGTACCGAAACTCACATGTAAGTACTATTACTTGTAATTATTTATCCCTTGAAACGTTACACACACGCACACGCACACGTGCACACGCACGCCCACACGCACATGCCCACACGCACACGCACGCACTCACGTACACACACACATACTTTCGCCTTTATAATATTAGTGTGATTATTATCTCCTTATGTACAGGTACATCCAGGAGAATTAGAAGAAGTAATAAACAGACATCCTGGCGTGAAAGCTGTTTGTGTGATTGGCATCGACGACCCTGTTGATGGCCAGAGGCCAGTGGCTTGTGTGGTGAGACATGAGGGCTCAGACGTTAAGGCACAGGAGATAAAGGATTTAGTAGCAAGTGAGATAATTCTCTAATTATTCAGTTAGTTAGACGTTAAAACACCAACAATCTTCTTTACAAGCCACTTCTATAATATGTCATACCAACTTAAAAATATTTTACACTAGCTGATGCCCGCGACCTCGTTCGCGTGGAGTAAAGTTTTTAATTCTCGCAGGAACTATAATTTTCCGGAATAAAATGTAGCCTATATTGTGTTAACCCTGGGTATGAGCTATCTCATCATACCCAGGACCTATAACACCTTCCTGCGACATCTGAAGTTGGATAGTGTGATTCTTGTTAAAAAAAAGACGTGTGGCACTCGGGGACTGCCGCGGTAAAGCTATTACATAGTATTTTTTATCAACGCCATCTAGCGGCTCACCGCTAGATGGCGTTGATAAAAAATGCGCCATCTAGCGGCTCACCGTAGAGGAGTCTCGTGTCAGGTTATTTTCGTTACGGAATTTCTGGATTCGGTCTCCACGCTGGCCCGCGATAGAAGCTATGCAATAGCTTAAAAACTATTTCTCATAATATTTATTAATTATTTTATACTATTATGAATGCGAAAGTTTAATAAGTATTCTTGCTTTGTTCTTAATCACCCAGCAACGCATTAGCGAAATTTTTACTGGCGGTTAATTACTTTAGAGATGTCGCAGGAAGGACGTTTAGGATCTGATGCTAAATCTGATGGTATTCTGTGGACGAGGGGGGGTTTTCTCGTCGAAAGGACGTTTACTACCAGGTTGGGGGGCCGAAGGAAGGGATGGCGGGGTTCCCGGAATTTCGACGTATTCCCCCGGGTCAGGTGGAACTCGTGGCGGGTCAATATCCATAATCTAACAGGCTGGGAATCACGCAGGATGTCGTACTATAGATTAGTCTAGTAAGATAGTTACGAATCGATTTCATATAATTATATTACGGTATATAATATAACTATATCACGTCAAAAACCATCTTACTGCGACAGAGATAGTACTAACTAACGACTATGTTTTATATTTTCTACAAGTCTGGCTGTCTCGATAAAGTTGTTTCATCTTTGTTTTTACCAATAACTCTTTCTTTCATTGGTCTTGTGACTAGCTTGTTCAACTGCGGATTAGGTGTTCTTGGTTCTCAAATTACAGTAAAATCGCCAGTAGGATTATATTTCGTTAATCTATTTTCAGATAATCTATCGAAAAACAAGGAGCTACGTGGAGGTGTACTTTTCCTCGAGAGTCTACCCTATTCGTCCACAGGAAAAGTTCTTAGAGGCAGACTTAGAGAGATCGCTATTAAAGCAGAGAGGGAATAAAATTGCCAATCGAAGTATGTAATTGAAGTTATATTAAAAGTAGGTAGTGTCTTTATTGATCAGTAATTATTTTGCATTAATTTAAGAACATAGGTCAGTACATTAGCCATTATCTCTAAAAACTACTAACCTACTCGCAACGTTTCTGAATCTAAGCTGTGAAATACCCTTCCAGCATCCGTGTTCCAGTCACGTATAACTTGCGTACCTTCAGGGAAAGCGTGAATAAGCTTCTTCTAGGCAAGCGCGCTTCAAACTAGACCTCATCAGTGTCAGTTTCCAGCAGTGATTGTTGTAAATCGCTACAATATTTCGCAATAAAAGAAAAAGAAGTAAAACTATTGAAAAAAGTTGAAAAACAATATTCAACCGGCATACGCAGTTTCATTCGAAATTAATTTTCATTTCCCTGTTTAAGCATATCGTATATTTAGTAATAAATAAAATAAAAAATAAATATTATGTTTATCAAAAACTACGTAGAATTCATTCTCTCCTCATGCTAGAAACTAATTGCAATACTTTGCTCCTAGCGAGTTTTCCAGATGACGTCAACGGCAAGCGATCCACAAACACCACGCCGCCACGCAATTGTTTATTTTTGGACAGTTTACCTGAAACAAGTGTAAATTTTTTATTTTAAAATAGCCGCCTTCCGACTTCATTATTAGATCAGCTCCATGTCACAATAATTTTGCATTGTCATCCGATTTTCATGCAAAGTTTCAGCTCAATAATTAGAAACCAGCCTTGGTAGCATGGGCGGGAGAAATTTTATCCCCGGGAAAAGGATAAAACGTTTATCCCCTCGCTTAGCTTTATCCACCCGTCGAGCATGGGCACAGCGGTGAAAATAACACTCAGTGGATATACTTATAGAAATATACGGGTAAGGCCGTAGATTTTGCCACTTTTTGTAAAAAGAAAATGTCCCTTAACTTGACATGCGTATTAAAAATCGAATATTGCGTAAATTGTTATGCAAGTATCCTAATTAGGTTAGGTAGTTCTTAAACTCCTATAGTGCATTCTTAAATTGAATGTATGTCGTATATTTAAAAAAATACAATGACTTAAAACCGACCTTACCCCGAAATTTTGCCCAAAATAAGGTGTCTTTTTGATCCCGTCAAATATTTGGCTCGTTATAACTACATTATTTCTATTTAAAGTCCTAATTTACTATGAATATCTGAAATGTGAATAGATTAAGCAATTACATCCTGGGTTCCATGTATTTAAATATGCGTTTTTAAATGTTTTATCGCAATTCAAAATGTTGTCTCCTTATTTTCACTTATTACATACGTTACTATTTTGTATGTTACCAAAATTGGGCATCTAAATATTCAATAACTTTAGGGTAGTATTTTATAATGGCTCGTGCCACACTAAAGATTCCGGCAACGAAATAAAAAAAAAGAAACCGCCATTTTCTAGTCTGTGGAATTTTATCAAAGGTGTGCGCGTGTGTTTCGTCAGGAGCTTTTTTTTGTGAATTTTGGTGATTTTAACGGTAAATAACAGTTTTTATTGCACACATGTATGTGTTATACTAAGCTAAAGTGATTTATAAAAACATGACAATGTGTATTTGACTAAAATCGGCTCGCATTTAGTAATTATTCCTATTTAAAACCTCAAAAATTACGCTTCGACGTTACTTTTATGTGACTTCTATGTTACTGGTAACGTTGATTGTTATTTAGTAACGTTGAAGTGTTGTAAAGGTTAATGTACACATTCTGCAAGGAGCGGATTTTTCAAATAGTTCTTTTAAATAAAGAATGAGTTTAAAAGAAGATGAGTTAATTGAAACTCATCTTCGTAATAATCAGAATAATGTACCTTTATTTGATAAACAGCCAGAGAGTTTTGGTTACTAAATTCCATTGATGATAGTTTAAAAAAATATATTTTTCCTATTACTGAATTCTCTCTCTTATCTGTGAATGATCGGCGATTATAAAAAATGCTATACTTACAAGTTTATTACAAAAATCTCCTCCTTTTTTGAAGTCGGTTTAAATAAGTACGTTATGTAATCAGCCTTACAAACACGGTGTTACTTTCACGTTACTTCTACGTTACCGTTACATAGGAGTGTCTATGTTACTCTATGTTACAAAGTGGCAAAATCTACGGCCTTACCCATACATCGTCTTCTCCTCTGTTGCCATGCTTTAGCATAGGAAAAAGATAATTTTATCCCCTGTCAGTGGATAAAATCGGGGGATAAAACTTTTATCTCCTGCCCATGCTACCAGTGCTGGAGGAAATTCTAATTTACAATCTAAGCGATTCTAACAAACATTGCAAGTTAAATAGAAGCTTGTAAAAATAAAAGCACTTTACTCAAATCACGATTGGGTAGATATTGTTACAGTATTTTATAAAGAAAAATAAAAAAAATATATTTATTTCAGGCCATTGGCCCATAGATGTTAGTAAAAAAAAAAACAATTCTTAAAAGTTAGTCTGTCTTTTAGTAAGCCCATAGCTAATCCAAAAGTCGGTTCTCAACTTGTCGATTTTAAATGCGTACAATTACCTATGTAAATATTTTAAATGCGTGGTGGATTCTGGATTTGTACTGCAGCCAATAAAAAAAAGTTTCTTCAAGTATTGAAAAAATTAAAACGGGAATACAAATATTATGTTTTTTTCAATTTGCAATAAAGTTGAACAAGATTATTTATTTATTTCATTTCAAATTCTAAGACTTAGGTATACGAGTCTTACTAATATCTACTTACTAATAATAATTTTATAAATGGGAGTGTGTTAATTTGCCGGTTTTTATTTCAATGACTGCAACGAAGCAACTGATCGACGTCATTTCATGCACGGGTAAAGGAGGTCCTTTACCCATGCATAAGCTATTCTTTGTCCCGGAAAAACAAAGGGTTTCCATGGGATTCTTAACGTTTACCCTTTTGGGCAAAAAAGGACACGCAAAAGTGTGTTATAAATTGAACGTGTGTATCTGTACAATTAGGACTTACTTATAACCAGATTTTTGATGTCCAGAGCAGTAACGTAACTTTCTTCGTTTCTCACTACGCATGCTACTGCCTGTTGTCCCTCTAGAGGATCGCTTATTCCGATAACACATACTTCTTTTACTCCTGGATGCGTGCTAATTAGTTCTTCTACTTCGAGTGGCAAGATCTGTTACATAAAGTTAGAAGGTAAAGGAGAATATTAGTTATATTCAGCATTGCGAATATTCTTTAAAAAAGTTTTTTGGAAATAACAATGTAAATAATTTTAAATACGTAAAATAACAAAGTAGCTACCATTTAGGTATTGTTGATCGCAAATCAAATTAATAGTAGAACTTACATGTGAATTTCTGTATTTTATTAAAGTTTTGATTCGATCTACATAAAAATAATAGTCATTTTCGTCCCGGTATAATAAGTCCCCTGTTTTGAAATAACCATCTTCTGAAAATGCCAGCGCTGTCTCCTCCGGATCGTTGTAGTATTCCTGAAAATATATTAATGTTATAACTGCGAAAATATGTTTGTCGGTTTGTGCTTAAGTAACACAGCAACGAAGCAAGAAATGGACTTGGATTGGACATAGTATATTTTTATCTCAGGAAATCAAAGGGTTCCCGCGGGATTCTTTAAAATACGAGTATCATCTCCAAAGTTTTATATCTTTCCAAGTTGATTAGAAAATTAACTTGTTTCGGTTTGATTGTATTTCAAATCTTGAATATAATGTATTTAATAGCTTAAAGTATTCAAAAACTTCCATGAATCCAGAACTTACCGTAAATCTAGGTCCCTTGTTCCATAATTCACCAGCTACGTAAGCTTCCTTAATTTCCAAGCCAGTATTTGGGTCTACTAACTGCAATAAAGTAAGTTACTATAATATAACTAGCGGACGCCCGCGACTTCGTCCGCGTTCTTAAATTGTTGACATTTTTCCTGAATTTTCTTTGCTATAAACCTCACGGAGCCCGAGACCTTTCCAACGAATGCAAAACCGTGGAAATCGGTTCGTGCGTTCTGGAGTTATAGCGTCAGGAAGGAAAGCCCTACTTATTTTTATATAGTAGATAATATTATTATAGTGTATCTGGATAAATTATAATACGTGGTAATATGAGCATTATTAAAGTAATTTATATTATGGATTATGCAGGAAAAAGTTGTGTGATTACGTGTGAGCCTTATAACAAGCGTCTACGTCTTGATGCTATTATATGCATTTTCCTCAATAAGTACAAGTATAATTTTGTATACAAACATTGTAATCTTTTTTCCCTATTTTATATTATAAATGCGAAAGTTTGTATGTTTGTTTCGCAACGACTGAACCGATTTGGCTGAAATTTGGCACAGAGTCTGGAATAGGACATAGGCTACTTTTTATCCCGGGAAATAAGAGAGTTCCCACGGGAATAAAAAACCTTAATCCACGCGAATAAAGTCGCGGGTATCAGCTAGTAATACGATAAAATAGATAAATTTTTAAGCATGCAGTATACAATTATGCGGATGATGAGTGACACCATTTTAAATTCGTTCCTGTTTAGAAACAGAATCCATGCGTGTGCGATGTCGTATTCATCAACGGTAGGTACGATACTGGTACGGGTGGATATAAGTATCAGATTCGTAACATAGTAAATATTATGTTATGTACTTACTTTAATAGCGTAGATTGGCAAAGGTTTGCCACAGCTGCCGCTAGGACCGTTTGGGACCGGGCCTAGCACGGATCCTATGGTTTCTGTTTGGCCGTATGCCTCCACAACCAATGTATCTTTACTAAGGAGACCCTAAGAAAGATGTACATTATTTACATTTCATATAATTCTTCTAGACCTCACACACTTAGCGTGCTATATAAAGAGCTCGTTGTCAGTGAAAAATAATATTCGAAAAATCAATATTACGTCATTGTAATAACTATAAAAAAATGATTTTTTATATTATAAATATGTATAACATTAACTAACGTTTTCGATTGAAACTAACAAAAAAAGAAAAACAATATTTGGAGCAATGTTTAGAAAAACTTTCTACCAAGAAAATTGATTTCAAGCATTCTGCTTTTTTTAATAGATAAAAATTTCAATTTTAATATACCTAAGTATATAGTTTTTATTTTTCACATTAACTCTATGCAAGTCTTATGCTAAATAAAACTTTTTGAAAATAAATGTACCTACATACCTTGAACTTAGCTAGCAGCTCAGGAAATATTTTCGACCCTGTGATGGTGATACTTTTGAAATAACTGAAGTCCACATCTTTCTTCCGACTCACTAAATATGTTACTAACGTAGGACCTAGCAGGCACGTTACTGGCTGCAAAAAAGTAAAATTAAGTAGGTGTCTGACCAACCCTGCAGCTTCTTAGTATCGAGATCTAGGTATAAATGGCATTCCCGAATAATCAGGTATCCATGTTCATTTAAAATTCTTTGATACAATAAAAAGGGTTGATGTTTCTGAGCTCATTAAGCCAGCAGGGATTATAGTTGAGATAACGGCAAGACACTAGCTATGGGATTGTTTAAAAATACATGAATCTGGTAAGTGACGTTAGTTTGTCTCTCAAGTTACCGAGGTTCTTGATTATATCACAGCAAAAATGTTTTCGGCCATCACAGATAAGGATTCGACCGTAGTTTTAAACACTGTAGTGAATTTGTGGAGACTTTCTTCTGGACCTACCTTGTATTTGTTTATGATGTAAATTATGTGTTCATAGTCATCCGGTATGGAGGATTGCACTTTCGTGTCTCCAATTAAGGGACCACCTATTGACAAGAAATAATTTGATATCCAATTCACTGGAGATAAGTTTAACACTTTCTTCTTAGGCCTGAGAAAGAAAATTAAAATGTTATTTGCCAGTTTTCTAGTTTACTAAACAGTACATTTTTATTAAGTGCAAGTGCAATCGACAATGATTTATTAATTAATCATTGTCGATTGGAGGACCGCGAGGAGAATGATGGCTAAACTATAAAAATTAATGTCAAAAATGTTTCAAAAGATTATCGATTTGTAATTTAATAATAGATAACCGTAGTAATTTTTACTTTTTGGAATTCATATTTTTATTGCAATACTTACAATAATTAAAATTAAAATAAACAAATATCTTAGATTGCATTTTTCCAAGTTTTCAGGGGATTAGTTTTTTAACGATTAATTACATAATTAAATTATATATCCCTTGTTTTAAAGGTGAAGGAAAAAATCGTGCGTGTGCATGCCTGGAAATTCTC
This sequence comes from Hipparchia semele, assembly GCA_933228805.2. Taxonomy (NCBI): domain Eukaryota; kingdom Metazoa; phylum Arthropoda; class Insecta; order Lepidoptera; family Nymphalidae; genus Hipparchia; species Hipparchia semele. The sequence continues at coordinate 4,150,601 of OW121719.1, forward strand.
TATATTATTCTCTTTAAGTGTGTGAAGCCTACTAAATCGCCTTTAGATAGTGTCTGGTGGAATATGGATTAAAGCCTAAATAAGTGCCTAGTAGTGGAGCGGCGATCGTTTGAGATAAGAAGGTTTACATAAACAAGAGCCATCTTTCGATTACCTAATTGGAAGTTTTCACTTACTGTTTATCATAATTGTAGAGTTTTAGAAGTGCTTGTATTTTATATATGAATGGTTTATGATTAAACGCCACAACTTTCACTTTGCCCGTGGTACCACTGGTGCTCACCAAGAACGCGTATATTTTGTCTGTATCGAAGTCTGTTACTCTGAAAATATAAATTTCATAGAAGGATATGGATAACTGACTAAAACGAAAATAAAAGTTAGTTAAATCATGAGACCTAAAATAAAAACATTCTTAAAATTTCTAATTAAGTAAGTCTATTTCAAACTATAATATCAATCACACTAATATTCACACTAATATTATAAAGGCGAAAGTTTGTATGTGTGTAAGTTTATTTCTCCTTCACGCCACAGCGAATAATCCGATTTGGCTGAAATTAGGAAATAGCGCATACCCAGGGTTAACATATAGGTTACGTTTTATCCCGGACAATTAAAGAGTTCCCGTGGGAATTAAAAAACCAAGCGTTTGAAGTCACGGGCATCGTCTAGTTAAGTAATAAATCAATGAATAATGAAATCACAATTAAAAATCAACGTTAAACAATTACTTAGTTATGTCAATTATTTTACCTGAATTCCTCTTCAGATTCTCCCGTATCATATTCATCTATAAAATCTGCCATCGTACATTTCCCGTGTTCAAAAGTGACAATTTTCAGATCATCCAGACCAAGATCAGTTGCTGCTTTGACGTAAGTATCGAAGGATTCATGTTGGCAGAATGCTATTTTAGGTTTTGTCAGCTTGAATAATGTTCGAACCTCATCTGAAAATGAATTCGTAATGAAAATAGGAATAAAGTCCAAGTCAGTTTCCGAAAGCATAGGTCGCCATTCTCATACGTACTATATTTTATAATTATTTTTCTAGGATAAGATAGCTCTATATCGTAGACTAGAGCTATATTGTCTTATCTTGTGAAAAATATAATAATTATAGTGTAGGCTACTTTTTAGTCAAAAGCGGGCTCACTTGGATGGGGATGTGAGTATTTTTTGGTTTGCCAGAGGTAGTTTAATAGAGAAAATATAGGATAGAAGCAGGCGTTACTTGCGGAAGTTGATGATTAGCAAGAATTATTTTGAGAATTATTTTGCTATAATCCGCCAACCGACTGTCCGATCCGAGATCCGTAACTGCATGTTTGACTATACAGATTTTTTCTGTTGGCGGATTATAGCAAAATAATTCTAACCTTTTCTCGCTAATAGAGAAAAGTTAGTAAAGTAAGTCATGTCTTGGATCGAAGCAAGGTAACGCAAATTCAAAATTATTATTATTTCATACTAGAAGCCCGCGCCGACTTCGTCCGGGTTGAAAAATTAAATATTTGTTTTTACGGGAATGACCGCACAGAGCTTCTTATAGGAGACGATTGTCAATAAATTTTTAATCAAAATTTGAAAGATAGAAATGGTTACTGTAAGTTATCCTTAGAATATAGACATATGCTATCGCGGACTTTTTTTTAGAACTCTTGAAGAGGAACAATTCACCCATACACCATTTTTATCCAATAACAGTACATGACCCAGCGCACGCCTTGAAAACGTTTGAGAGTCAAAAATTTTTCCGACTTCTTTAACTTTGCACATAATATCTAGCCATAATACATTTATGTGCATAATATATAGCCTATAACCATCTGGAATAATTTACCTTTTAAATGGTGAAAGAATTTTTGAAATAAGTGCGGTGGTTTCAAAGTTTGCTCCGGACATACATACAAACTCACAAAATTAGCGCTCTCTCTTTATTATAATATAGTATAGATAGGCTCACTTGCGGCTCTATGACAAGACGTATCAAAGACCTTACCATTGGTTAATTTGTTAATTTGTTGAAAAATCTTAGGTGCAATCTTGTGTAAATCAGTTATAATCTTAGATTATAATTGATTGGTTTTCTCGATAAGGTTTTTATCGACACTGATTAGATGTGCATTAACATGAGTGATAAAAGAAATGTACTTACCATATTTGAAAAACGGATCAACACCAACGATTGGCAAGCCATTATAAAGCGCTGCGTAGAATGGGATGTGAAGGTCCAAATGGTTTTTGCCGCCCAGAGCGAGCACATCTCCTGGCTTCAGCCCAAATTTTCGGAGGGCTCTAGCAAGCTGTATTGATCGGGACGCGACTGAGGCATAAGTCTCCTCTTCACCTGTAGCTGCATCGATCTAAGGGTAAAAAATTAACTGTTGGGTCGTCGTCTCAACTGACAGACTCTTGCAAGGATCGTGACAGTACAAAATTTTGTGCCGCTTGTATCCAGCGACTCCCAGAAACTCGCGTGAAGACGTCCGTCCACGAAGTCTTTCAACGCTGAGTTTTCCGGTTCGGAAAATTTAAATTTTTAATCTGGACTTGACGTAGTTCATATTCGTAAAACGTTTCGAAAGAAGAAGGAAAACATTATTATGTAATCGAGAAAAGAACGTACCTATTATTAAAATTATGTAGATTTTATCAAACAATACCTAAGCTAGGTATCTAAATGAAAATAACTATTTAAATATAGTATAAAAAAATTATTCACTGTAGTCTGTAATTTAAAATTATTATAAGTTTTTTGAAATCAACATATAGAAATGGCTTGGCAAAATGTAATTTTTGATCGCAAATGAATTGGTAAAGAATAATTGTAAATACCTGACAAATATTTTCTTGATGCTGTTTCAATTTCTGGAGCATCAAATGCCCGAGATGGTCGTCACGAGATATATCACAAAATATACCCATTTTAAAAGTTCTCTATTATGTCTGAAACAGTGCTTGTTTGTTGCTAAGCTTTGAATGGCTCTTTATGTTATGGTTACGTTAAATTATGGGGTTCATTATATACCTTTTTAGAAGTAAATTAACTTACAAGGAAAATGATCCCAACAAAATAATTTTATTTTTGAAAATGACCTTTATTGGTATGCAATAAGTAGCATTGTCATTTGTACAATAAGATGTTTAGTCCAAGGAAGAAATTATTGTTATCACAATATACACATACTAATTGAAGCCTGAGTTCCTATTGCATGATGGCTTAGAAAATTAACATATCCATAATAGAATACGTGCTTGATCTAAGATCGCAAAGGCTCCATCCGATCCGATACAGCATCACTATCAGCAGAGATTATGCCCCATGGTTTTGTCACTGTCACATCTCAGGAAGTTTAACTATCGGTGACGTCACAATCTCCTTTTTGTTGGATCCAAGTTTTTTGTTATCGTGAGCTAGGTATGTAAGCCAGTAGGAGAGTCTGCTTAAGTAAACAGTTCCTACTACAATGATTTACAATTTTACGTAGTCTACAATAAATACCTGTACCTACCCTACTGCTGTTTAATAAATTGCAAGTCATTTATTATGACATATTTGTAAGATTCATCTTACTTGCAAGTTACAAGAACTTGAGCGAGTACCTTGAATTATGACGGGGATACTAACCTGGTGGGTAAGGAAATATTTTATGGATGTATCATACCTACTACATTTATTTCCGCGGTTTTCCTTATTTACCTACTATGAGATGAGAAAGGAGTTTAATGAGATTGATACTATTTCTGTCGTATACAATGCCTAAAAGAAAACAAATAATTGTCATGTCGTAAAGTAATGCTATCCTCTGCAGAGAATCTTCTCTGCGGGAAAGGATAATCTATAAGTATCAGTCTCATTAAACACCTTTCTTAGAGTAGGTAAACAAGGAAAACCGCGGAAATAAACTTGGTAGGTATAACACATCCATAAAATATTTCATCACCTGCCGTTATATCTCCGTTATAATTAAAGGTACTCACTGAAAGTTCTAGTAACTTGCTAATAAGACTAATCTTGCAAATATGTCACAATTTTAAGCCCTGTCAATTAAAATTAAAATATAGCCTATTGTTATTCCAGACTATAACCTATCTCTGTGCCATTCAGCCAAATCGGTTCAGTGGTTGCTGCGAGATTGAGTAACAAACATTCGTCTATCCGTATACGAGTATCCAAACTTTCGCATTTATAATATTAGTAGGATCATAGGATGTAGTATCGAGTTGAGTCATTAATTAACACATGCGATGTACAAGAAGCTAGCAGCGTTTTAGATATAGGTAAAACGTATGCTACGTTATCATGGGGATATCCTGCACATAATACAACAGTATTACAGAGAATAGGGAAGTCCATGGAGATACTCAAAAGTGCGGAACGGAAAAGACTCGAGTATCTGGATCACATAATGCGGAATGGCAAATACGACGTGCTGCAACTAATCATTCCAGGCAAAATAAAAGATAGACGAAGGCCTGGATGAAAAAGAATACCCTGGCTTTAAAACCTCCTCCAGTTGTTCAACATGAGCTCTAGATCCCTGTTCAGACCCTATTAGTTAAACTACAGTTGATCTCTGATAACCTCCGATAGCAGATGGTACTTTAAGAAGAAGAATAATATTATAATACGAAAATACGAGTACCTCTGTCTGCCTGTGTTTAGCCATTTCCCTGTCATACACTTAGCCGAGCACGGAGCATGGCGTTATTTGGCACAAGGTAGATTGCATCGTGGAGTCATGACGGAAAATAAAAGAGTTCTCACGAGATATTTATCATTAAATCCATGCGGACGCCGAGTTAGTCGAAATCGTTGAAATAAAACATACTTACTCGTAGCTTTAAATTAATGTTTATTTTCATGAAACTACAATTGCGAAACTACGTATAGTTTAATAAAATTACAGATTGTTAGATAAGTAGCTACTAATGTAACGTTTGCTACGATACCATAATTTTCTTATTAAAATTGAACACCTACATACGAACTTATGATTTGAATAGCTATTATAAGGTAAGGCGCAGTGGTCATCAAAAGAGTTTTTTTTTTAGTTTATATTCAAAAGAATCCTCCGATCGGAGGATTCGGTCTGAACTGAACGAACTGATTCGGTCGGAGACCTTGTCTGCTGAATTTTTTTTTTATCAATCATGATGTTTGTTTTTGACCTACGCGGGATGGGTAGGTATACACCATCCGCGTCATTACCAGGCAACTGCGGATTTCCTTGTTACCAATTATTAATTTACCTTATTTGTTTCTCGCGTTTACCTTCTTTACTATCATTTTACAAAAGTCTAAAAATATCCTTCTTTTAACTCCGTCCTCTATAATAATACTTAGGTTATCCTTTATTATTTCCTTGTCTATTTTCATTTCTGTTTAATCTTTCTTTTTTATACACAGGACACTCTATTAAGATGTGCATTACCGATTCTGCCACACCTGGCTCACAGATACGTGACGGATCCTCTTTACACTTGAAGCGACTCAAGTATTCAGAGAACCCGCCATGTCTTGTAAAAACTTGAGTAAGTGCGGCCGTAAATTCAAGCTTCTTCATTATTCGGTATGCAAGGACAACATTTGGGAAGAAGGCTTTTGTTATGCTTGCAGTATAGCACGGATTGCAACATCAAAAGAGTTGCACTCACAGAGCACAATGTCAACTTTGGATAAACTTTTTTAGAAAGTCCTACACGGCAATGCGTGTTTAGTTTTATAATGTTTTTCGCATATTGATAGCTTTGCCTGGATATTGTAGTGCCTCCGGCTAATTGCGGTATCGAGACTGCCCAACTTCTATGCAGTAATGAGGAAAAGAGTATCCTCTTTCTGGGATAGACCCCAAAATTTTCAGAACAGCATCCTTATACTTAGTCATAATGGTGTGTGACGGGCACGGGATGCCCAGCAATATTTAAATGTATTGGCTATCTGTGGATAAAAAGAGTAATAGGAAATAGTAAGCTGTTCGTGACAGTTAATTTATTAAATTGTACTTGTATTGACATTTATGTGCGTGCTGGCTATTTTTCCTGGCTTTATTCCCTCCAACGAGGGATTATTGTGTTCTGTGTATTCTCTATAAGCAACATAACGTAAAAAAACATATGTCCAGCCGTGGGCATCGAACAGTTTATCAACGAATGAAGATAACCACGATTTTATTGTCTTTCCAGGCTCAGTACTAATTCTTTAAGTTTTCTTCTGTGGACTTTGGTCGAAGCCGTCATAGGAATACTGCTGAGGAATATCACACCGCCTCGTAGTTGCTTTGAGTCCGACAGCGAGTCTGTAATGAAAATATTTTACTAGTGGTTCGCCCCGAACTGAGACCTCGCGATATCCCATAATTCCCAAAAGTTTTAATTATATATTGTAATAATTAACTTTTAACATTAAACGCAATAAAAAAAAATAGTTGATATAAAACTGTTTTACTGACACAAAATTAAATAATTTCGTTTCTTTATAACATTTATCTAATTTTAGTATTTGTTGTTCAAGTACAGGATATAACTGAATTTTCAACCAAGTTTCACGTTCTAATATTCAGTAATTCAGAAGTTATAGGGCTCTGACAGACATTTAGACGGACACACTTCTCTGTCTAGTAGGCAAGCGCCCTAGTTGACTCAGAGAACTCGCTTCGCTCGTTCAATAACAAAGCCTGCTATTTTCGTACATTAGTATGAACAAGCACCTCTTCCTCAATTCACGATCATCAACTATCTAACAACCAATTAACAGACTATTCTAATGAGTCCAAGCACACTGTATCTGCTGTAAGTTGCTGAGGAGTTGGGTATCCCGCAGGCTACTTGACGCTGCAGCGTCAGCTCAAGGTTGCTGTTCCTTGAAGAAACAGTACACCTTTCAAATCAATCGCACCAACGAAAGTTTGTAAGGAAATGAGCTGATGATCTTCAAACACCTGAGCAGATCTTCATAAATTATAGCTACGATTCATATCGATTACTTTCAAGCTTTCAAAGAGAAAAACACATCGAAATAGATCCATTTGTTAGGGAGCTACGAGGGAACAGACACAGTTATACAGATACATAGGTACACAGATACTGTGATAAGGGCAACTTTTTATCCCGGAAACAATTTAGGCCTATGTTATTACATTTTCTTGGGCCACTTTTTGGGTCAACGTTGCTTATAAAAAAGTCTCAACAGGATATTGGTCCAAGCTAGACATAATTCTCCTGCGACAAGACAGGTTCTCGCGCTTACCTCTATGCAAACATACTCATGGAACTTGTTCTTGAGCTCACCTCTGACCAAGTCTTTAATTTGGTCCACGGAGACGTCGTATCCGTCCCGCGTGACTACACACGCTACAGGCAGGTCCCCGCTCTCAGGGTCTGGGATACCAGTCACGGCCACGTCCAGGACACCGGGGTGTTGCCTTATCACATTTTCCACTTCCACTGGTGATATCTGAAAACCGGGATCGCAAACTACAGCTTGTTGTATGTGTTTAAGCCCTATGTCTCCCTATTGCGATAAAAAACTAGCGAGGTAGAGAGTATTAAAGTATTACGTAATCCATAATCGTAATCCCCAGTAGTTTTGGGATACATCGTTGACCTCGTCTCTTATTTTCCTTATCCTTGCAAAGTTGCAACAGCCAGAAACTCGGATATAGATTATTGTACGTACATCAAAGAAGAAAATAAAGAATGATGCAATAAAAATTTAATATGGTGACTGACTGACGGATCTATCCAGTATCCACTTCCACCGGACGGATTGAGTTGTTTGGCATACAGATACCTATTATGAAGTAGGCATCCACTACAGGATTTTTGAATATTCAACCCCTAAGGAGGTAAAATAAGGGAAAAATCGAACTTAACGTACCTAAGCGAAGCCGCGAAAGTTAAACTTCATAAGTGGAATTCGATCGCTATTAGATGAGTCGGTTTTATTCATGAGTTACCTACCTGGTAGCTTTTATATTTCAACAGCAGTTTTATTCGTTCCACAAAGTAATAGTTCCAGTTTTCATCTCTGTAAAACATGTCGCCTGTTTTAAACCAGCCATCCGCGAAGGCATCTTCAGTTGCTTCAACATTGTTGTAATATCCCTATAATTAAGTAAGAATATTTCTAGATATAGAGAGACATTCTGTGATATCAAGAAGAAAAAGGGATCATAAAACACAAAATTCACTAGATAGATACCTATTTACTGCTTTTCGCTTATTTTTCTATAACACTTATAATTACTTACTAAATATTATAATTTATAAAATATAACTTTTCAATAAAATAATTTCAAAAAATAATTTAATAGTAGGTATTTACTTTTTAATTAACTATTATAGCTATTCTATTTTGAATCTTGTATTCATGTGTGAAAAGATATTTAATTTATTAATGAGAAAATAATATTACGTTTTTTGCTCTTACTTTGAAAACAGCTGGGCCTTTCATCCAAAGTTCCCCTGGCATATTTTTTTCGTCAATTTCTTCTTGGGTGTCCACATTAATAATCTGCAATTTGAGTCATTTATATAATAATGATTACCTATTTATTGACAAAAAAAAATTACTTAGAAAATATATTTGCGCAGTACGCGTATTTATTTTTAAATGTTAATCTAAATATATAAAAAGAAAAGGTGACTGACAGACTGATCTATCCACGCAAAACCTAAACCACTGGACGGATCGGGTTGAAAAGCATCCAAGTACGTCTGTAAGCTAGAAAGAAGAATGGAAAAAGAGAACAAGGAATATCCCAAGGAAATGCAGAAGGAATACATTAAAATATCTTACTCGATATTGGAAGCATCCCAATGGTTTACCACAGGAACCAGGTGGCGGGAAGTCTCCGTTGAACCCCACTCCTGCTAATTCACTCATGCCGAATGCGTTTTGAACTTCAGTGCTTGGCGTTATACTCTACAAGAAAATGTTCTTATACATAATCATCAACATCAGCAGCAACCCATCAGGGGAACACTAATCGCTTCTGAGCGCACGTCTCCTCTCAGAGAAGTCCAGTTACAGCGTGGAAGACTAGGTACTCTTTTCACTGGCCGTATTTTAGTAAAAAGGATCATACTCACAATTTTGTCAATAGAAACTTTAACCTGAATTGTTGTGTGGGTTGATCCTTTTTACTAAAAGTACGTTTAAAGTGATTATATTCTCTTGGCGTCTAACTGAAGTTGAAACTTGCAGATGACTAAAAATAAGTAAGGGGTCGATTGATAAGAGAAAAAGGAATTTTAAGGTTAAAAAACACTAAGTAGGAGTTAGGTACCTGAACTTCATCTATGAGTGTTGTAGACACCGCGCTGCCTGCCAATATGATGAGTTCGAAACAGGTGAAGTCGCATTGGTCTCTTGCCTCCTTCTTGATTAGTGTTGTCATTAATGTAGGACTAAAGATTGTGTATGTAGGCTGAAAGGCCCAGTAATATTATTTTATATTTACTATTCTGATAATAAATACATGTACGGATTATATACGGAACTAGCTTTTGCTCCCGCGACTTCGTCCGCGTGGAATTAGGTATTGGGGTGGAATTTTCAAAAACTGTGACACACGTACTTCTTTATTTTTAACTGAAAGCTCTAATACCAACTTTGATGGAAACAGCTTGAAAAATGACAGAGTTTCATATAAACTTTCATCCCCTATTTAAACCCCTTAGGGGTGGAATTTCCAATAATCCTTTCTTAGTGTGCGCCTACGTCATAAAAGGAACCAACTGTAAAAATTTCAAGTTTCTCACTTCAGTAGTTTAGGCTGTGCGTTGATATCTCAGTCAGTCAGTCAGTCAGTCAGTCAGGACTTTGAATTTTATATATATAGATTAGTTAATTGCAGATTGTATTGGAATACAAAAGTCACTTTAAAGCAACTTGCGCTTAAAAATAAGGAAAATTATGAGGCAAATCTAAAATACCGGAAAAAGTTCAGACGCGTGACCAATGGCTCTTCCAGAAACGGGGTGTATCCGGGCCGCTACTGAAAATATCTTTTCAGAAAAATCTAAAAGAAGACAGCTTTTTTACCCGAGCTGTGACTCTAACCCTTATGAAGCAGGAACAAGCTAGCATTAACGAAACCAAAAAGATGTCAATGACCTTATACGTATTAATGAGGTAGTAAGCGTGTTCTTGCGTGAGAGGCAACGATGTCTGCAACCGTATATACTTAAATATTGGCGAGGCAATGTAATGCAACAGAGCAGTCAGCCATTGCAACGGGGCACCGACCAAAGCCATGCGAATAGGACTTGGGAAAGTGGTGAAACGCAGCCTGAAACAGGAGAATATTATTTAGGGTGAAACCGTAGCCTAGCGCAAGTCTGACTATCGAGTTCCCTATGAAGAAGACTTAGCCATGAGTTCGTCAGTCTAAATTAGGATAACATTGGGCGAGAAAACGCACATAATTATCTACATCCTATAGCTATTCGTATAGTCACTTGGTGGTAGATTTTATGTTTTTGGACCAACCAAATATTTCCCATTTTTGGTTGGTGCAAAAAATCTTCTAATAGGTACTCATAGAGTAGTAGTAAATTACGTTTTCCCTAATTTAAACCTTACCAAAACATTGGAACAGACATAGCAAAATTTTTATGTGTGACTTCTGCAGCTTTAGGTAAACCAGTTGTGCCGCTGGTAGATATAAGGAAACCTGTTGTTTCCGCGGGATCGAAATCAGTAGGCCTAAAAATTCGAAATGAATTATTTATCAACACAACATATTTTTATCATTTTACTAGCTGATGTTCGCGACTTCGTCCACGTAGATTTAGTTTTAAAAATCCTAAGGGAAGTCTTTAGTTTTCCGGGATTAAATGTAGCCTAGTTGTTAATCCTATGAGCTATCACCATTTCAAACAACCAAATCGGTTCATTCGTGTGGGCTGTGGTGTAAACATACATACTCACACACATACAAACTTTCGCCTTTATAATATTAATGTGATATTAATGTGCATAAAGTTACTTTGAACCAAAGTAAGTTAAGTTGTAGTAAAAAGATTCTTACTGAAATTCTTCGATTGGGGTGTCATCAGCATATTTTGTTATGAAATCAGCTAAATTACATAGATAGTCTCCCTTGTTGAAAGTAATGATTAGAGCATTCAAGTCTATTTCATTTAGAGCAACTTGTATATCGGGTGCCTTCTCACTTTGACAGAATATTATTTTTGGGCGACTCACGTTAAAAGTGTCTTGTAGTTCGCCTGAAAATTATTTGGAAAATGTTATACGTACGTATTTAATTATGTTGGTTTTCAGTTGGAATATTATAGAAGCAATAGAGTCGATAGGTATAATACGGTCATATATGCACCAAGAACTGTTTATTGAGTTAATTTTATGATAGAGTTTCGCGCTCTTGAATTGTTTCATATTGATGTCAAGATAGTTTAAATAACATTTAAATAGACTAGCAAGTACAACGTATATTTCAATGCCACTACGATTCATAATATACCGTACCGTAGAAATTACAAATAATTATTTATTGATTACAGAAAATTCTTCTTTCGAATATAAGCTTCCTCAACTTTTGAATCGACTTCAAAATAAGTAGGAGGTTTTCAATTCGACGCGTATTTTTTATTTTTATTTTTTTCTTTGTTACTCCATAACTGCGTAAAGTTGAACCGATTTTGATTTTGATTTTTATTTGAAAGGACGTATCGTCAGATTGGTTCCATTTACATTTGCTGAAGATCTGATGAATATTTTCGGAGATAGAGATTAATTATATTATTGTTACTAATTGTGCAAAACTTACTGCTATCAAGACACTTACTGACACCTAAAGTCCTGTCCACAGCAGCGGCAATGACTCCTGTAAACAAGCCTGCGTAAAACGGCACAGCCAGATCTACATGGTTCGGTGCCATTAGAACCATCACATCACCTGCGATCAAACCTAGATTTCTAAAACCTGTAGCACATTTAATTGATCTTTCCATCAGAGAAGCGTTCGTTTCCGTCTCTCCTGTTGCTCCATCGATCTAAGAAATGAAAATGAGTGTACTTTATGAAAACATAGATAAGGGATGGTCCAGATTTTATATTAATGATCCTACTCCTGATCAAATTTTAAAAATATATCAACTATGCACGCGCAGTAGATATTGTAGTTGTAGTAGGTACATTTATACTTTCACTTTTATAATCAAATGGGACGGCAAAGAGATCAGACTCAGAAACAACAGCTTTACATCCTCATCATTTTCGAAGCACAGAAGACAGAACTTCCCGGCTCCGGGCTGTTTCTGAGAGTTTTCTTGCAGTTTTCTTTCACTCTCCTATAAACTAATAGATTTTTCGTATCGGTTATAGCATTATTGGAAGCTTAGCTTAAAATAAGCAGTGGCATTAAAGCTAACTTACTCAAAGGAATTATAATATTTTGCTGTAATCCGCCAGATTAGAAATAATCTATAAGTATGGCAAACACGCGCCGCCCGTGCCGTACACTGACGTTTCTCCAGAATAGAAGAAATACAGGAACAAAAGTTTCATATTAATTCGTTATCTACTTAAAGTTCCTAGTTACCTGCATCACTGCATCGGGATAGTCTTTTAAACTCTGCAGGATAATTTTTCCAAGATGGAATCTGTCATGAGGAAGGCCAGACTGAGCTACGATGCGAGATGTCAATTCTGACATGTACCAGTGCACTGCATCAGTGGATCGCTTCGGTGCCATATCACTGTAATTTTCCACCTCATTTAAGTTCAAAAATATTTCAGATGGTTAAAATTACTTTAAGAACCAACATTAATGATATAATATACGAATAGGTATTTTTTTAAATAGTAGGGAATGAAAAAATAAGAACCTCAACAGTGCAACGGTTAAAAGCGCGGATTGAAAATTAATGATCGACAGTTCAATTCCTTACACATTGGCATGCTGTCAATGCTGTTAAATAAGAATAAATCTAAATTCACTTATCATTTATCTCTATTAGTATAATTTGAATAGTTTACCTCAAATCAGATACCTATTTGATGAACTGTAAACTGTGCACTTTATTGAGACTTTCGTATTATCTTTGTGGACATCTGTTTGCTTCTGCTTGTTATAAATGTGATACTATCACACTGCATATAAAGAACATTGTTCACTTGTGTTACCTACATAGTGACTAACAATAACAAACTATTATCCAATGAACGCTTTGCAAAGACGGTGTTTCTTATAAACGTTCATTGGATGATAGATCTTGCTGTTAGGTAATACCACAATCCACAGATTACTGGCTAATGCAATAGCTGATGCTACATGACCAATATCTGGATTATTCTCAATAATTTTTTTTTATAACTATTATATTAAAATTGAAATTAGAAAAAAAAAGTGTGGCAATACTCGTCACTGGCAACACTCCGGCTTCTTCCCTTTTTTACTTGCAACAGCGGCCATGTTAACATTACATTGTGCTTACAATAAATGAAATAATAAAATATCAATTCACGTGCAAAAGTTCATCTTTTATTTAAAACAAACAAAATATCGTACTAATTCAAAATGTATGAAAAGAGCAACCCCTGTTTTTTTTTGCTGGTTCTTCTCGGTTTGAAGATTCCAAAGCAGTTGTGGAGTCACTTGGCGATTCAAAAGCACTTTAACCCGGCGGGAGTGTGGTGACAAAATATTTCATCGAGTATGTGGCGGGGTATGACATACCCGTAAATTAAACTGCCTGTATATGATTATAATAATCAAATTTAATTGAAATTTTAATTTTATTTATTAAATCATAATCCCTATACTTATATTTAAATGAAAAACTTAGTCATATTAATATATTTTAATAGTTTTTATTACCAAAGTTAAGGCACTAATTTTTGGTTACAAATCAAAACAGTCTTCCGTAAGAAGCATCAATCCTTTTTAATTAAACTAATATTACCAAATTAAACAACAAAACATAAAGAACATGAGATCTTGAATAAAAAAACTTAAAAAAAATCTAACATTATCATCAAGAACTAGATTCAGAATGAGCACAGTCTTTGCAGGAAAAAATCGCATGTTCAAGACAAATGGCCTTTCCACAGCTTACACATACGTGTTTTGTTTTACGATATCTATCGCGTGTACAGTCAAAACATCGAACATAACATTCCGGAGCATTCTGGACAACTGGTTGCAATGTTTCATTGAGTTGGGAAGATATTCTGTGACGTATATTTTGTGAGGTGCGTGACCTTGAGTAGATGGACGACGAGTTCTAAGAATTGAAAGAAGGACATTATCGTCGGAATCTTGATCACTACTACTCTCAACATTTAGCTCCTGTTCCCTATCGGATGCTATATTGTGTTCACTGCAATGATCATCATCATCATCATCATCATCACATCCGACGAGCTCGATTTATCTGAAGAATTTTCTAATATGTCGTATAACATAGACCTAAGTCTATTTTACCTACTGTTTTCACTCATGTTTGTCAAAAGCCTAAAAAAGACAAGAAATAATAAAATTAAATGTAAATAATGTTATGATTAAATGCACACGTAAACTATGTGGCGGGGTATCACTTACCCCTCGCAAGTTTACTCCTGTGTATCTCGAACACTGGTTGACGCCACATTGGGATCATACCACTGTGCCCTCCCGCATTACCTCAGCTCCAGCTACTCAAAGCCGCTACCACGTAACTTACAATAATAAAAATGTACGCCAGTAAAAAGAATTGGTGGGGTATGCTACACCCCGCCACACTCCCGCCGGGTTAAAGGCAGTCTTGAGATGTCTGCAGTTAGTGTAAAACCTGTCAGTCTGTTTTTTGTACTTGCTTGTTTTTCCTAAATTTATTTTAGGGGAAGATGCGCGGTGCGTAAGTATCTAGAAAACGTTGTACCTACTTTAAAGATTTATCTGGTTTAGCCATAAACACATTATTACATGGGCTCAACGGATTAAAGCAAAAAATATAAGCTAGTTATTCCTAAGTACCATTTTTATTACAATCGTAAATGGTTCTTTAAGTAAATTGCCATCGAACGTCGCCCGCCTTCAACCTTCAACGTGTTTCATTATTTAAGCTAAATAGAGGGATAGCTGGGTTTTCATGTTAAATTATGGACTTGTTCCAAGGCACCATCTTCAAAGGCGAATAAAGCACTGATACTACATTTATAATGACTGCTAACCGTTTAACTACTGGTTAAGGAAATATTACGTTTGGTTTGAATATTATATTCTTTTGCTGTGTAATTAATGGTTTTGAAAATTTTATTTTTTAGTTTTATTAAAAAATATGGTTGAGCGAAGCAATGGCTGGATCATGAGTCGTGCTCGTGAACGGGTGCCACCAACGGGAATGGGTCTGCTTTGTCTTCCCATATTGACATGTGTTGGATTATATGTATTGCATTTTTGAAGCTTCACTGTGGAAGCACTGTATACATAGCTTAGTTTGGTTACTTATTGAAAATTATTTTATTTTTTGAAAAGAGCAACTGCTGAGTTTCTTGCCGGTTCTTCTCAGCAGAATCTGCATTCCGAACCGGTGGTAGATTTATGACGTGTCATAAGAGCTACAAGGTAGCCTACATGAAATAAATAAATTTTGAATTTGAATTTGCATTATTCTTAAATCTCCGGGTGGAATAATAATGTAGCAACTTAAAGGTACGTAGTATTATTTGCAGTTCGTAGCAGCGATTAATCAACGTTTATTATTACTAGGTACATAAGAAATAATTTTATTGTTTATTTGATATGTAATTATTTTGTTATTGCTTTGTTTATTTCGCTCCCTGGTACTGTTAGGTATCCTGTGCACTTACTTGGACTTTCTGAAGCAGGACCTAATCCTGCTGCAAGAAAGGTGACAATATTGTGACTACTGTGACCATACATTTTGGAACTATTTAATTTGAAAAGTTCATAGTTGGACGCTTGTTCTTTAAACATATTAAATTTTTTTTTAACAAAAATTATTTCACGCAGATTTTTGATTGTTTTTTTAATAGTTCATTATATCGATATACAGAATAACTGTCATCTTTTTAGTGATGCTAATGTTATACAGCCTGTATACAGTTTATATTATGATTGCTTTTTGATTACAAGTATGATTGTAGAGTATCATTACCTATGTTATTATCTAAACAAGAAAAAATTGAAATGAATATACTTATTTATGCTGTCCGTACAGTCAGCATTTGAATGATTTTAAATCATTCAAATTTTTTATGCATTTTTTACTAAAACTGAATGCTGCATAGCCCTGATAGGTAAGTCAAACTCGAATTTGGAGACGGGGATCAATCACAAAATCCAACTTGGCTGGAGGACAGCGTTCAAGAAGCTTCTTCTAGTTATCTTCTAGTTCAAAATCCCTTAGCGTATGATATCCAACTATAGGTACGTATTATACTCGTATGAGGCAAGAGAGGCTAATAGCGTTGCCAGACATCCCGAATTTCCCGGGACATCCCGTATTTTAGACATAGTTTAAAATGTCCCAGCGGGACTGACTCTGTCCCGTATTTGAACCGTACTTCGTTTTTCATTATGAAATCGATCCAAGTATTCACACACGCATCATTCGTAAAAAAAGAGAATTGATGACGGTTTTTAATTACGATTATGAAAAACGATATGTTAAAACTGGCTCGATCCTCGGAAAAATATCAAAAAAAAAATGACACTAAACAATTTTGTTTTTTTATTTGTCCCGGGTAAAAAACTGAAATCCCGTATTTTTTTGCTCATTTAACCATTTGTCCCTTATAGGCTAAAAAAAAATCTGGCAACCCTAGAGGCTACTCGTATCCCTGCTGGCTATCGGTAAACTGGAAGACACTAGTGTTTTGTGACGCGTCAGAAGCATATCAGTTTCATATTATATTTGTTAAGGTTAAAGAGAGATATCACACAATGCGTTAAATGCGACACAACGTAATAATGATCAATTATAGTATTTATAGTGTGTTTCCCATCCTACTAAGTGTATGAAACCGATATTATGTTTCTGACGTCAATAGCAGTAGGTACTTAGGTGGTATATTTCTAGATACTCAATACGACAAGTGGCTATATCTTAGACTAGAACATCGACACAAGGTGGCCTGTCTGTTGGTATTTTATGAGATACTATTTCGGAGATCACGGAGAACAACGAGAAAATACTGAAGCGTACGTATGTGTACAATTGTACATAATACCTAAAGAATCACCTATAAAAATATTGATTAGAAAAAAGCATTTTTTAAGCTATTGCATAGCTTCTATCGCGGGCCAGCGTGGAGACCGAATCCAGAAATTCCGTAACGAAAATAACCTGACACGGGACTCCTCTACGGTGAGCCGCTAGATGGCGTTGATAAAAAATGCTATGCAATAGCTTTACCGCGGCAGTCCCCGAGTGCCACACGTCTTTTTTTTTGTTCATACAAACTATTCAATTGATATAATGTGCTTACTTCTGACAACTCTATGATTAACCATGAATAGTATACCGACGCGATCCTAGTAGGCGACGAATCACATTTGTTAGCATCAATTCGGCTTTCCTATTTTTTGTATCTAAAATAGGTACGTATTTAAGTGTAACACTTGATTTTATAATTATCCAAGAGAATATAATCACTTCGTTTACGTTAAAGCTTGTTTGACACACGTCGACGTATAAGAAAGCATGCGCGTGATGCGTGTGTCAGAAACCATCCAGCTAAATGCGAATTGATGCGGACAGATATGATTCCACCCTAATATCAGCTGTTCCTTTTATTTTTTGTTTTCTAGCTTTGTGCTAAGATTGAAACTATAAGAGCTTCGAGCCTAGTGCCAATGCTGAAGAGTTCTGTATAAAGGGTACAAAGGCACCATTTAGTAATATCTCGGACTTTCTTTACACGTTGTACATTTATACATTTAATGTACACAAAAAACTTCAAACTTTAAAGCAACTTTTTCCTTATTGAAAATTATAAATTACGCTAATATAAGAATACCAAGAAATTTCAAAATCACGTAAGTACAACAATAAGGATATCGTCAATAAAGACAGTGACCCATCCATGTCTTTCTTAACGAGCAGTTGGGTAATTATTTATTGATAAATGCGATAAAATAACTCTGTCAGTACTGTCCGTGTGTTTTGTATTGTACCTTTTCAGGGCTCAGCCTCTGAATTGTTCTTGCCATAATTGGATTTATCTGCATCGGTCAGAAATTGAAAAAAATAAAAAAACATATTTTTTTGTAGCTACGTTTTTATTTGCCATCTTCTATATATATAAAATTCAAAGTCCTGACTGACTGACTGACTGACTATATTGTATTGTATTGTATTGTTTATTTCTTCGATTTAGACTTACAAAAGCGCTTACGAATGTCAACAAATTTTACATCAATAAGTACAAAATACTTAATAAAAATAAAAATAAATTAATTACATGTCAAAAGAAAAAATTATGTACTACTTATGTCAAGGGTCAAAATATAATAATAATGTGATGTCATTAAACATAACAAATATGATTAAAAAATAAATAGGTACTCAAGTACATAATTCTTATGTCAGAAAAAAAAGAAAAGATATATACAATAGCACATAATTTAATTTTTTCCTAACCTCACAATGGCTTGTGCACACTTAGATTTTCCAGGCGTTTTTATCTTCTATATAATCATTTATTTTATAATATGCCTTTTTTATTAGAATATATTTTATTTTTGCTTTAAATTCCATGTCAGAAAAATTTGTAATGTCCTTTGGAATTTTATTGTAAAAGCGTATAGAGTTTCCTATAAATGACTTACTTGTTTTCGATAACCTGCATTTCTGCACGGCCAACTGAACATGCGAATGTCGCAAATTATAACTATGACAGACGGTGTTCTTTATTAGAGATGGAAGATGTTTTCTAGCATACATAATATTTTCAAAGATATAAAGTGATGGCATAGTCAATATACTGATATCTTTAAAAAAAGCTCTTAGAGAATCTCTGGGTTTCATTTTATATATTGCACGGATAGCCCTTTTTTGGAGTATAAAAACTGTTTTCCAATCAGCAACAGAACCCCATAACAATATTCCATATGACATCAAACTTTGAAAATATGCAAAATATACTATTCTAGCAGTTTCTATGTCTGTTAATTGCCTTATTTTGCGAATTGCAAAAACTGCTGAACTTAACTTGTTTGCTAAAATATTAATATGTTCCTTCTATTGTAATTTAGAATCAATGGTAAGGCCTAAGAAAAGAACATTATCAAAAATGTCTAATTTTACATTGTTGAGTAATATATCAACGTTTCTATCGCCACGAAAGTTAGAAGTTGCAAAATATACACATTTAGTTTTATTACTGTTAAGTGCTAGGTTATTTACAGAAAACCAGTGTGAAAGCATGGAGAGCGCTTTGTTAAGGTTGCCTAAATCACATATTTTCCTATCTATTTTGAACACGAGAGAGGTGTCATCTGCAAATAAAACGATGTTTGCCAGTTGTTTAACTACACCAGGAAGATCATTAATATAGACGAGGAATAAAAATGGACCAAGAATGGATCCTTGTGGAACTCCTAATTCAATTTCAGTTCCCATAGACTGACTGAGATATCAACGCACAGCCTAAACTACTGAAGTTAGAAGCTTGAAATTTTTGCAGTTGGTTCCTTTTATGACGTAGGCGCACACTAAGAAAGGATTATTGGAAATTCCACCCCTAAGGGGTTTAAATAGGGGATGGAAGTTTATATGAAACTCCGTCATTTTTCAAGCTGTTTCCATCAAAGTTGGTATTTGAGCTTTCAGTTAAAAATAAAGAAGTACGTGTGTCAGTTTTTGAAAATTCCACCCCAAAATCTAATTCCACGCGGACGAAGTCGGGGGGGGGGCAAAAGCTAGTTAAATTATATTAAGGAACACACGGCAGCGATGACCGGCGTTTTTGTGCTCAAAAGTCTAAAGTATTCTGCGTTTGTAATTTCGATCGGTACAACGTCGCGTACGAACGACGAACGAACGTTTATCCGTAGTCCCAGTAACAACACGCTTTTCACCGGTATTTTGGATCGATACAAAGATACTGTGTGGCAATGCTCTAAAGATTGCATCAGTGTCACGGACGCAACGACCTCTGATTGGCTGGTACCCTCCCGCTATTGGTTAAAATGCATTGATGCAGCAAGAACGCCATAAATTCGGCCAAAGTGTCTCAATTTAATCTTAATGTGATAATAAACTCCTAGAAAATTTATTAAAATTTTATTCAATCGATAAGTATCAAAAAACATACTGAGTAGGTAGATAGTTTAAGTACCTATCACAGTGACAGATGACAATAGCTAGTAACATTAACTGTCGAGGTGCTAAATCAAAGATTCTTTATTTACAGACATTATGACGTAGTGTTATGGCGGATGCCGTTACGTATATTTGTAGCACAGATAAAAAAAAGTGAAAAATTTGAAATAAAATATAAAATTTATTTTAGAATTTTGTGTACTGAAACTAACACTTCCCGATTTATAATAACCTAAACCAACCTAAACTATCTAATTTATATATTTTTAGATTATTTCTTAGAAGGAGTAGGATACCCTATTAGTACTTCTACGAATAATTCCTAGCTAACAACTTATGCTTAATTATGGAGGTAGGTATTGAACTTTTCGGTTTTCTTATCATTTAAAGTTATTCTCGTTTCATAGTCTGGGCCAACTTTGCCAGTTTCGGACGGTCAATCTTGCTTGTGGATGTAAGTGGTAACTGTTTAAGGAAGATCACACCACCACGGAGTTGCTTCGTGTCACTTAGGGATTCTGAAAGAGAAGGAAATGTATCGAACTAATTAATAATTATAGAATTAAAATTATTGTTTTCCGTTCCGTTTATATTAATAATTCCGATAATATTCCGTTTTCCCCTCCAAGTGCTAGGTCAGGGATTAATGAAGACAATAATGAAATGGGTTGGGGCTTGGGAAAATTAATAGAGAGTTTTCAAGTTGAATGCTAATTTTTAGGGTTTTGGCACCCAAAAGGTGCCAATGAGACCCTATAACTAAGCCTCTGTTGTAAGTCGTTCCGTCCATCTATCAGCGGCTTGTATCTCATAAACCGTAATAGATAGATACTTAAAATTTTCACAGAATGTGTATTTCTATTGCCGCTATAACAACAAATAATAAAAATAAAGAGGAATCCATACAACAAACGTGATTTTTTGCAGTTTTTTGCTCGTTCTTAACGCTGTTTTTATGGTACGGAACCCTTCGTGTGCGAGTCAAACTCGCACTTGGTCAGTTTTATGGTGAAACAGTAGGGCCAAGATGCGCGCCACGAGAAAATTTTACCTACACTTTACTTGTGATTTTCTATAGAGATTCACATAGAGATCATGGCATCACATAGAGATGCGCATCCGGCATCTTCGTCCTACATGACATTTGATTTTCTTTCTAATACACAAATTAGGATGTCTTTGTCAAATAAGTACAGAAATATTAATTATTTAAAATTCATCATCATTATCATAACCAATTGCCGACCTACAACTGGGCACTGGTTTCCTGACAGAATAAGATTGAGAATGGATTGCGAAGAGCGCTTAAGTCTTACTCATTAGTGCGGTATAGTTCTTTCAATTCACGACGGCGCGTGGCTTATGGTTGTGTGTGTGTGAGTCGTATCTGTAAAAGTGTGCGCGAGAGCTTGCTTGCGCCTGACTGCTCTCACTCCTAGACTCCTGACAGGCACGCACACTAACGCAATGTGCATGTGCCAATGTACCTACACGACGTAACCACGAGTAAAGCTCACGTGCCCTCGTGAATTGCAAGAACTATAACAATGCAATACATAAAAATACCTTTGACCAAATCCTTGATCTCTTGTGCAGTAATCGTGTAGCCCTCGTGTGGTACAATGCATGCGACGGGTAAATCCCCGTGCTCTTCGTGGGGAATCCCCGTCACTGCTACTGCGTACACTCCAGGGTGCTTCATTATCGCACTCTCTATTTCTAGTGGAGATACCTGGAAAAATTAATCGTGGACTCAATTTTATTAAAATACAAGTTGATACGACTTACTCCGTGTTGTTTCAGGTTTTTACTTTTTACTTGTAAGTGGGGATTTTGTTTTATAATATTATTTAGAGATGTGATAATAGTTTAATTTCCTCATTAAACCACAACTAGCCGAGTGACTTACGTATCAAGTTTGACTTATTTTATAAGTATATTATGTAAGAACCCCAACTCAAATATATATGCAACTAATATAGTATGATTTCGTTTATTTATATCTAAAAAGGCTTTTAAGACTTAGTACATACCAAGTTATTATTATATATAAGGAATAGCTTAATGCGGTCGACGAAGTAGTAGTAATCAGCTTTGTCTCTATACAAAATGTCCCCTGTTCTGAACCAACCGTCTTCTACGAGTACTTCCGCTGTTTTTTCAGGATCTCTGTAGTATCCCTAGAGCAATTATGATTAATTAATTAATATCTGATTTTGCACGCTAATCTTAGCATATAGGTAAGTACTTACTATAAGGATTTTAATTCAGTTTTTATCAATGTGTAGTCCCATCTCGCGAGAAAGTTTAGGTGTATAATTTGAATAAGATAAGTGTGAACTGGCTGAACTAGAACGACAATTTTTTTTTTTGGAATAAAAAAAGAATATTAGCCTAGCTGAACTTGACTTATATTCTCCTCACCCTTCCGAATAAGCGAAAAGCTTGTGCTAGGAGTAGGTGCGACAATAGTGCTCATGGGTGAGGCTCGAACCTGCGACATTTCAGTTTTCAGTCCGCACCTTTAACCGTTGGGCTATTGAGGCTTTTTTAAATTAAAGGCATTTGTCACTATCGAAGATCGTTGTATTTTAGTTACGTGAGCGCATAGAAGGGAAGGAACTTCTTACAATAATTATAAAATGATAAGTTGGTGTTTACCTTGAAAACTGTAGGTCCCTTGATCCATAGTTCTCCATTTACATTTGGATCTGTCACATCTTCAAGTGTGTTAGGGTCTACGAGCTAAAAATAAGCCTGTTTAGTACTTATATATTAGGTATATTGTTAAGAGGGCTTTATAAAGTTCAGAATTTTAAACTAATATATCACTAATATGTTATGGAAAGTGAATGCAAGTGCTTACCCTTTTTTTAACAGCCTGAAATGTTTCGTGTAAATGGCCTGGCACACTATGTCGCGCCTCGATGAAGTAGTTACCTACTCTAACTTTGTAAGAGTTACCGATTTAACTCATCCAGTTTAAAATTGAAGTTGCAATGAGCGGGGCATAATATAGTTCGAAGAAACGATGGTAATTGGGGTCTCAAGGTGCTAGAGTGGCAACCTCGCGCCGGAAGCACTAGGTGGTAGACCGACGACATCAGACGAGCCGCAGGTACCTAGCCGCTGGCCGATACAGACTGAATACTGATACAGGCGGCACAAGACCGAAGCATTTGGATCTATATTACAACGTGTATTGAAACTCCGAAATAATACTGAAGGAGGTGAATGTGCTCATAAAACTGAACAACTTTCCCCAAGAAACCTAGATCGAAATATGAAAAAAAATTTTTACCTCCCATACTAAATCAATCAGCTGATCGTCAATTTTGTATGGTAGGTCCAAATTTTTTTTTCACATTTCGACCTATGTTCTTTCAGTATTATTTCGGAGTTTCAATACACGTTGTATAGGAGATCTTTATCCAGCAGTGGACGTCTACAGTTTAATAAAGAAGAAGGAGACTCACTTTAAACGTGATGCTCGAAATCGGTCTGCCAAGTGAATCAGGCAGAGATCCGTCAAAAACCATGGCCAATCCGTTGATTTCGCTCATACCGTATACGGCTAATAGTTCCGTATTAGGACTAACTGTCTGTAAGATATTAAACATATTTTATTTGACGGAGATGTTCACTCGAAGCGGCCCAGATCACATCGCAGGCAGTTAAAAACGACAAGCTATATATTTTATAAACTAAGTAGATAGTTCCAAAAAAAGCAGAACCTTTAAAGGATAAATTTTATTGTCCGTCTGTCTCTGCGTCGAGGCCCTCAGAAATGGCCTGAGGTAGGTACCTACTATTGCCATTAACTGCGTCTGTTATTGTTGTAAGTAGTTTGTATTGAATGCTCTGTAGCTTTATACCTTAACGTCCTGGAGAAGATTCGGGTGGACAGCACTCCCACCTATAAGGATTTGCTCAAAACTCGTCAAATCACATTTGTACCGGTCACCGTCTTTGATAAGCATGGACAACATGTATGGGCTTGTCATCAAATATGTAGGCTTGAAAGATACAACAAAAAAAAATTAAAAAAATAAATAAATCAAAAACCCGGTTGCGTAAATACAAACTGAAAAGGAAAAAACAAGTCTAGTAATCTAGGATTCTGTTAAATAATATTGCTTTAACAGTCGGGACCCATTTTTGGGAAGATTTGTACCGATCTAGATTTTTAATTAAGACTTGTTTTTTCCTTTTCAGTTTTTATTTACGCAGTGGGGTTTTTGATTTTTGTTTTAATTTAATATTTTATTTTACAATTTTTGTTAACAACTTTAAATTGTCGTAAATCGTAACCGGTTATTCAAACTGAAAAATAATTAATATAAGCATGGTAACCTGAACCTGGACCTGGAGAGTGACTTATGGCTAGTGTTTTTCGTCCGGTAAAATTAATTCTTGGATGGAGTTGCGGGCAAAAATTAGTTTAAAATTTTTAAATCAAAGAACTGACTGCAAAAAAATTTTTGAAGTCTAAGGATTCTTAAAATTTAAATATGATTTAAACAAACTTATAATATACGAACAACAACATCAAAACAAAACAGACTCGCTTTCTTATTTATACATACTTTATATTTATTGATAAGGTAGTTAGCGTGCTCTCTTGTCGCTGGCTGTGATGACTGAAGTCTTGTGTGTCTTATTATCGGTGAAAATACGAACTGGTACATCGCTGAGAACCACTGGATTGGTGAAAGGACCAGTGGCAATCGAGTTGGCGTTGGGAACTTATCGTAGGTGTGCCTGTTCGTTAAAATATTTAATTATGTTTCTCGCGTGACCTTTCTTTAGAAATTATGGTCGACAAACGACGGTAAATTAAACAAGTCAATATTCTTCCAGAATGTTTTCAATAAATGGTAAAAAAATAATTACCACAGGTAAGGAATAGCGACAACAAGATTCTTGTGAGTGACAGCTGCCAATTTTGGTAATCCAGTTGAACCACTAGTCGCTACCAATAAAGCTATTGTCTCACTGCTGTCGAAATCTGCGGCTCTGAAATGCATTTTTTAATTAAAAACTGCAGGTATAAAGGGTGGTAAGTAAGGCGTTGCGCAAGCGTGGATACTTTTTGTTGCCGACAATGGTCGCACGTCTGAAAGCTATCTGCTATGTCCAGTGTCGGCAACCGGACGCATCTGACGTTACCGGATACCTTTGCCGTCAACAGTCATCGGTTGCTATTGTGTGTGTGTTTCACACAACAGAAACTGATGGCAAACAATGACGTCAGTTTCTGTTGTTGTGTCAGTTGCTATGAGCGAGAGAATATAATCACTTCGTGATGCGACACAGGCGACTGTGTGATGGTACAAATGTAAATGTTGCTTGTATATTCAACTAATAACTTAGAGTCTAGTTGTTTATACCGAAAACTCTTTAAATGAAAGTAAC
Source organism: Hipparchia semele (assembly GCA_933228805.2). NCBI lineage: Eukaryota > Metazoa > Arthropoda > Insecta > Lepidoptera > Nymphalidae > Hipparchia > Hipparchia semele. Next base: position 4,176,319 of record OW121719.1, read on the forward strand.
TGGACACAAAAAGAGGACGTTTGTGCAGTTGTTGGTAGATTTCATATTGATTGTATGAAAATAACATATTCAATGGTGGCTTGTATCTGACACAAGACACAAAATTGTCTACGTTTGTGCAGCGCCTAAGTTATTACAAACAAGTTGACTTTTGTAAACCCGAGTCATAGTGCGAGGGTTTAACATTGTATCGTGACGGGCTTGTAATAACTTAAATGCTCGATGTAAGATTAATAATAAACAGGTTAATAAACCAGATTAAAAAACCCAAAATCATCTTTCCTATTAATTTATAGTTTCATAAGTCATATTATTGACTACCTTGAAAGTGCGATTTTTGAGCAAAAAAAAATCCTTTAACTTACCTGAAATTTTCAATGGATACTTCGTTGCCATACTTTTCCAACAGTTCAGAAAAACTAAGGTACCCTTCGGCCTCATCAAATGTTACAATTTGAGGCTTGCAATCTAGACCTTCTAACGCAGTTACGACATCCTTTACTTTATCACTTTGACAAAATATCACATTTGGCGTGTTAAATTTGAAGGTATTTCGGAGTTCATCTGAAAATATATGTGGCAACGCTATTAGCTATAATATTCCGCCACCGTTAATATGGAGAGTGATAGCATACTAGGTATCAACTACATAGTATGCATTCTTCATGTAATTCGCATATAAAATAAATAAATTCGGTGCTATTCAGGCTACTTGTTTTTGGTGCATTGGTTCCAAAAACGGTCTTTACGAGAATTTTGAACAATAAAATACTGTCAAACCAAGAATTCGACGGGCATGACAATGCATGAATGGAAACTGTACAGCAAACCAGACAGTCGTAGCAGCCGAACAAAACCTAAAGGCCGATAGATTGTTGAAGTAGAAATGGTAAGTTTTTGGATGTTCCGGCGCAGGGGAGAAGCCTGAAGAAATCCTGCGTGCACTGAATTTTGCTTGACGAGGTTACATCAAGCCATGAGCGACTCAGGTCTGTAGAGTTTTGATGAATGTGATAAGACTTTTCATATTATAAATAGTCCATCTTGGAAGAGAACTATCTATATAAGAGGCTATCGTTTGAAGAATGATTCAGTCTAGACTATAGTTCTATAAGACTATAGTATTCCTGGGATCTTCTTTTTGCTTATCATGTAGGGAAACTTCTAACATTCGAAAAGCTCTTTAGAGATATTGAAAAATCAATACTCACTCACTCCCCAAGTCATATCAATACCCGCGACGGCCATTCCCAGATAAAACCCGGCGTACATGGGTATGGTAACATGGATGTGGTTTGGTGCTATTAGTAGTACGACATCTTCTTGTCGGAATCCAAGTTTTCTGAATGCATTCGCACATTGTACGGACCTTTTTAACGCTGATGCGAAGTTTTCTGTTTCGCCCGTCGCTCCATCAATCTAGAATATTATTTATTCAAATCAGAGAGTCAAAAGAAGTATAGAAATGGAAAAGAATTTACTTATATATAACTCAGAATGTTTTCTGTAATTTAGAGGGTCGTATAAAGTATTTAAAAAATGAAAGGAAAAAAGATTAAAATATGAAATACTAAAAATAATATGTTAGATCATTGTATTCCTAACAATAGACATCCACATTGTAAGGATCACCACAGATCACGATCCCATGCCACTTGTAACCAATTCACACTAATATTAAGAGGATTTAATTTTATTTTGCCTTGATATCAATCTGACTAAAGCAGCGATTATTCTAAAGCTTAGAGTTTTCCGATTGATTTCTTACATAGTATCAAGTAGAGTTCTGAGCAGAAAAATATGCTACTCAACCTTACCACAGCCTATGCCTATGCTATATATTTCGGCGCTACGACATTCTATGATACTGTCACACTACGTTACACTTACACTTACACTTACACGTTACACTTCGTACCTGTAATATGAAGTCCGGAGCGTCTTTGAAGCCTCGTAAAGTCAGCTTGCCAAGATGATACCTGTCGCCCGGTATACCTGATTCAGCGACCACTCTCGAAGATATCTCGTGCATGTACCAGTGTACAGCATCCGATCTGTGGTTCCAGTGCGTCATTTGTCTTGGATTACTTCTTCTTCCTAAAAGTTAATTTTGTTGATTGAGGTCGAAATGTACAGCAGATTCTAGTAGGTATATTAATCTGTCTCTTTCTCTTCGATCTTTTTTTTTCGAACATTTAGATATTTCGTTTCAATTCATTTTGCTTGCTATTCGTAATGCGTGCATTATTATTTTAATGCATGTTTATGTGCAGAATCATACGTGTATTATAAATAATGCAAAATTGTGGTATACGGACCTTAAATAACGAATACCTTAAATACAATTATTAAACCGGATTAAAATACTCAGCTGAAAAATAGAATACTGTTTTCGATATTTATATAGTCCAAATACTTAAAGTCGGAAAATCTACGGCACCACCCACCTAATAGATAACTAAACACATAATAAAATCAAGATAAGATTCAGAAGCTAAAATATCTTGTTTTTGATAGAAGTTATTGGAGCAGCAGAGCTATGAAGAATAGAAACAATGATGATGACCAGATAAAAGTATATTTGTAGACATCATCTTACGAAACAATAATTCTTTGTTTACACATGACAAGTAGGTTGACTTGTCAATAGACAACGATAAAACTAGCCTGCCAGTAATGGCCAGTACAGTATATTAGTATTTGATACAACCTATTTTAACACCCCCACTGAATCAATACCAATATACTGCACACAAAATTCAAATTTCAGTTTACATAAACTCTTTGTTAGAAAATCAGCTGGCATAAATTTTGTCTCACAATATTTGATACAAATTTCCTTTGCTTGAGCCAACTCTCTAACATAATGATAACGTATATTTATGTGCTTTGATCTCCTACCTACTGCAGGAGTATAGACTAATTTAATAGCGCTTTGACTATCGCTATTTATGTCGACACTATATGTATTTCCTGTTATTTCTTTGAAAAGCCCTTTAATATAAACAATCTCTTTTGAAACTTCACAAAGTGCAATATATTCAGCTTCCGCAGTACTTAAAGCAACACAATGTTGTTTGCGAGCCTGCCAAGAAACTGCTGCACCTCCAAACATAACCACGTACCCAGTAAAGGAATGTCCGTCAAGATTATTTCCCCAATCTGCATCGGCATACGCAGTCAGAGGCTTGCCTGTTTTCTTGTAGATTAACTTATAATCTCTTGTACCCTTCAGATATCTTAGAACTCTTTTGAGAGCGCTCATGTGAGTTGAATTCCAGCAAGAATTAAATTGGCTTAAATAACTCACAGCGTAAGTCAGATCTGGTCGAGTACCACAGGACAAATACATTAGTGAACCCAAAATCTCCTGATAAGTCATATCTTGAGTTTTATCACCCTTTTCTAATTTCAAATTAAGTTCCATAGGAGTTTTAACTGGCTTGCAGTCTTCCATGCCGTACTTACGGAGAACTTTATTCACAAAATTTGTTTGATTCAAGTGAATTTCCCCCTTTTTGTGAGACAATTCTATGCCCAAACAATCTTTTGCCTCACCCAAATCTTTTATTTTAAAAACTTCTCCTATTTCCCTCTTCACAACTTCTATATCTTTGACAGAATTACCTAAAATATAGAAGTCGTCTACATATAGAGCTATAACAATAATTCTGTTATTCACCCTCTTCACATAAACGTTGCATTGCATCAAGCCAAAGTTTTTTATCACTACGCTCCATAACATCTTTAACTGATACTGGATCGTTTGATATCACAAAGCTATAGTCAAAATCCTCCCGTCTATTTTTGACTCTATTTCTAAGAGGATATCGACGCTCATCAACAGCTTCTCCTTCAAGTTGATTATTTTCAAATTCAGCAATATTAGAATCAACTGAATCATGAAATTCTTCAAAGTCACTATCTGGTATAGCAGACTCAACTTGTATTACTTCGCTTCTTTGACTTGACAACTCTATATTATTTTCTTCTGGTACTTCAAACTCAATAGTTGCACTTTGAATTGAAGTTACATTTTCAACGGGCTTATTACAAGAGGTCGGAAAATTCTCATCAAAAACAGCATCCCGAGCTATAATGCAATGCTTAGGACTGTTTATCACATCACAAAACCTATACCCCTTTTGAAGCTCAGTATAACCGATGAAGGTTAACTCTCTTGTCTTCGGATCTAATTTCTTGCGACTACCATCTTTAATAAGGACTTGAGCTTTTGAACCAAATATTTTCAAATGAGAGACGTCTATGTCTTCTCCAGTCCAAACCTGCTCCGGTACTTTACCCTGAAGAGCCATTGTGGGTGATCGATTTTTCAAATAAATCGCTGTAGGCATCGCCTCTCCCCAAAACTTTTTATGTAGCTTACTTTCTGATAGCATACATCTAGCCTTCTCAGTAAGCGTCCTTATAGTTCTCTCTGCAATACCATTTTGTTGCGGAGTATGTGGTACACTAGTTTGGTGAATAATCCCGTGCTTTTTCAAATAATTTTGAAATTCTTTACTTGTATACTCACCACCATTATCAGATCTTAACTTTTTTATTTGCTTACCCGTTTGTTTCTCAACAAGTGCTCGAAATTCTCGGAAACATTCAAATGTCTCCGACTTGCACTTTAAAAAGTATCCAAATACTTTTCTGCTGTAGTCATCTACAAATATCAACATATATCTCTTGCTACCCCATGTCTCCACTTCCATGGGACCAGCAATGTCACTATGTACTAACTCTAATACATGTGAAGCCCTTTTAAACTTTCTTTTCGGAAACTTCTTTGAACTAAGTTTTCCTTGACTACAAGGAATACACGGAACCTTGTAATCCCTTGGGTTATAACACAAGCCCTTTACGATACCCTTCAACTTTATCATTTCCGGTCGAGATAGATGTCCCAATCGCCGATGCCACAACTCAAAGTCGTTCTGACCTTGACCTATAAGTACCGTCCTCGTGTTATCAATGGAACCCAGAACATAAAGACCACCAACGCGCGGTGCGCTGAATAAAGGGCTTTCCATCACAGATATATTGTTATCAAATACCTTACAGCTATACTTATCGAAAACAACTATCTTGTCATCATCTGCAATCCTGCCAACAGACATTAAGTTGGTAACTAATTCAGGAATAACTAATACATTGTTCATAGTCAATCCTTGAGTACGACCCTCATGAATTACCTTTAACTGTAAACTACCTTCTGAAGTTGACACAATTTTTTCATTATTAGCACAAGTAATAACCTTTGCACAAGGTTTGGTAGGTGCTAAAATAGCTTTATTTGAAGTCATGTGGGAAGTCGCTCCACTATCTATTACCCAACTATCACTACTACCACTAGCAACTAAAGTAACAAAATCCCTAGCTACTAGCATGTTAGCATCTTTCTTAACGTCGTCTTTCGGCTTTTTGCATTGCCATTTATAATGCCCCTTTTTCTTACATAAATGACAAATAATGTTCTTACTACGATTACTATTACTACTAGTACGTGAAACCAGCACCGAATTGTCCTTAACAACACTGCTGCTGCTGCCTGTTTCTTTCTGCCTTTGTCCTTCTCTTAACAAGGCGGATGTGACGTTCTCGGAAGATATTCTCGTCCCAGAATGTTCCATGGCCATAACAAGAGGATTGTAGGCTTCTGTTAGCCCAGCCAACATTATGATGCCGACGAATTCATCATCAAGACCAGCTTGTATGGTTTGAAGAGCTTGTTGTGTAGATTTTATTTCAGTTACATACAATTCCATGTTTGAAAAGTTTTCTAACTTCATTGAAAATAATTTTCTAAGCAAACTTAGCCTTCTGATTAGCCCTGAATCCGCATAAGCCTTTTTTAATGCAGACCATGCCTCCCAAGCTGTCTTCGTGGTTTGCACTATCGGATAAATATGCTCCGATATCGATAAACAAATTTTTGCACGAGCTTTATTGTCTCGCTTCTTGTTCTCATTTTTAGTAGTATCATATTTGCTACTCACGCAGTCCCACAGATCAAGATCTACGAGCAGCAACTCTATAGCAAATGCCCATGAACCATAATTCGATTCACCGACTAGCTTCTGTATATTACACGTAGTGTTACATTTTCCGTTACTATTCTCCATTTAGGCGGGCGGGCGGGCCAGCCCATAACCTGATAGAAGTTATTGGAGCAGCAGAGCTATGAAGAATAGAAACAATGATGATGACCAGATAAAAGTATATTTGTAGACATCATCTTACGAAACAATAATTCTTTGTTTACACATGACAAGTAGGTTGACTTGTCAATAGACAACGATAAAACTAGCCTGCCAGTAATGGCCAGTACAGTATATTAGTATTTGATACAACCTATTTTAACAGTTTTTGACGTAATCTAAAATGAAAATATAAGATAAATAAAATTAGCTCATAAATAGATTAGCTTTTGCCCGTGATTTTGCTTACGTTAAGTTCGATTTTTCAAACCCCTATTAACAACAACTACATAAATATACCTAATAAACGAGAATTTACAAAAATCCTTTCTTAGAGGATGCACATTTCCTAATAGTTACCTGCACGTTATCTGTATGCCTTTCAGCCCAATCCGTCCAGTGATTTGAGCCGAGCCTTGATAAGATCAGTCAGTCAGTCAGTTCGCTCAGTCGTTTTAAAACCCCTCTTTTACCCTCTTAAGGATTGAATTTTTAAAAATTCTTTCTTAGCGGATGCCTACGTCATAATAGCACCTTTCTATATGCCAAATACTTCGATGCGTCCAGTGGTTTGAGCTGTGCGTGGACCGTGGATAGATCAGTCAGTCTGTCACCTTTTCCTTTTATATATTTAAGATAAGAAGTAAGTCTTTTTACCCCCCCAACTAAGATTAGGCATTATGTTAGGATTACGTAATACCCCGCTATCGTAGTTTCAAAAGGAAGGAGTAAATAAGAATGCATGAATATATATGTATAGGTATATATGAATGTAGGGTTCCGTAGTTGCCCGTCACAATACGCGTATGTGCATATACCTACGCGTGACTATATTTATTTTTGTAACATTTAATCATATGTATAGCAAAACGGTTAGGATATTGAAGATAGGGGGAGGGGGGTTATATTACATTGAGAACACATAAATATAGAAAGCACTTAATTTGAAGTGAAATATCTTGAAATAATATATTTTATGTACTACTTACAATATAGTTGTAATACCTGTAGGAGATAGGTACCTAGCTACTTAGTACCTATGGACGTAATTTTCACAAAAAATCTTTATAACGTTAAAAACGTTTTATCTTATATTATTTGGTACGCCTAATTTATCATTTGACTTTGTTGAATTACTGTTTAAGACTGAATAATCTGGTAGTTTGCTCAAGCAAGGTCGAAAAATATCTCGCGGTTATAAATACCTACTAAATATTATATTAGGTAAGTAGGAAATAATTATTATACATGTGTAGACAAATATTTTAATACAAAAAAGACATTTATTTAATTGTAAATCAAAATAATAACCTACTTTTCAGGAGCAAATTACTCGTAGGTACTCTATTAAATTCAAAGGACTATTAGTTTTAAATTTTACCTAAAAAGTAACCTACCCTACCTACAAACCTGGTCAAGCTAAGTTTGCACCTCGATATGCAAAAAAAGGGATCACTATAACTCTACGAAAATTAAACGAATGTTTGTTAAAAGGTGTTGGCTAATTGATTAATAAATATTATGTCAATTACTAAAAGTTAATTTAGTAATTGACATAATAGTAGTAATTGACTAATCAATTACTACTCTTTAGTATTGCTATTTAAAGACATAATGTAGTTATAATAACTCTTATCCAAATATTTTTTTAAATAGATTCGATAAAATAAAAAGACACAGTAGGTATATTTAATTTTTATTTCAAACTACGTATACAATATACCAACATAAAAATTTTAGGTATTTGTTTAGCTTCGTTTTTTTTTTATATTCATAAGTCTTCTACTAGATATGCCAGTAACACCAAAAGTTCTCTCAATAACAATAACTTGGTCTGATGACTAAAACCCTAATAAAAAGGGCGACCCGTTGTATTTTTATATTGTGGTTCCCTTTCCTAACACAAGCTGTCCGCTTATTTGGAGGGGAGAGGAGACTGTACGAGTAAGTCAAGTTTAGCTTGGCTAATATTCATTTTCAAAATTTCTTTATTAGGTAGTGGATACTATATATATATGAAGGAGTTATAAGTATTATTTTGATATAATTTTGTAATTTTTTCAATGAATTTACATACAGACATGAATATTTCATAGCTGTAACTATCTGCAGTTGCAGTATATCTACGAGTACTTATGTGTATCTCGGTTATAAAGTATCATGTTTATTTATCTTTACCTACTTAAAAATAATGCAAGTAGGTACAATAAAACTCGGTGTTTTACGAAATGGTTATGTAAAATGTGGTACAATGGTACAATGTCATAAACCGTTTATCTGTTTGATCAATAACAACAGATATAATAGCAGCATACCCTTAGTAGGTACCTAACTAGTGATAAAAAACATGATCATAAATTCTTAGTTCTATTTAGTTTTACGTTCCTGAGACATTATCTTCTCTATTGGCGTAATGTGCCCTACTAGATCCTATATTATTTACATGTCTAATTTTAAAAACATTTATTCTTTCTTAAGCGTCTTAGCCCATTCTTTTAATTTCATCCTGTCCACTTTCGATGTCGATGTCGTAGGAAACTCCTTTACGAATATCACACCTCCTCTTAATTGTTTTGAATCAGACAGCGATTCTGGAAAGAAGTAAACCGGTTAAAATATGGTTATATGGATCACGCGTCATGCTCGTGAACGGGTGCCACCAACGGGAATGGGTCCACTTTCAGTCTGCCTTAACATGTATTGGATTGTATCAATTGTATGTAGGTATGCATTTTTGAAACTTCATTGTGGAAACACTGTATACATAGCATAGTTTTATTATCTATTGTAAAAAAAATTTTTGAAAATGAATTTTTTGAGTTTATTGCTGGCTCTTCTCGGTAGGAAGGGCATTCCGAACCAGTGGTAGATTTATCGACGATTCAAAAGCACTTGTAAAAGTTTATTTGAATAAAAAATATTTCTATTCTATTCTATAATTATATTTAAGTTTAATTTATTATATTCAATAATATGTATTTTATCACTCCGCTATAATTAAATGTGTATCACATCTCAAACTGTAGGCAGATAAGTCATTGTTTTGCTTCCTATTTGTTTTGATAAGTTATTATAATAAGTATAAATAATTATGATACTTATAATTTGATGTCTACGCAGTTAAAATGAATTTCTGCCAAATAAAACATGGTCACAAGGTGTATCGTTTTTCATTCAACAAGGTATTTTGTATCCTCAACTATCGGCAAAGATTCCCGCACTCAGAAACCATCGTTTTTGTGTCAAATAAGATTAGACAGGTACCCAACGTGTGACTGAGTGCCGTTGTGAGTAAATTAACTACGATAGTGAATGCTTGATTTTCATTCATTGACATCAGTAGGGTTAGTATAAGATTTAATTCGATTGATCGTATTCGTATACTATGACATTAGCGTCAAAGTAAAATGAACCATAAACATATAAAAGTAGAGCTCAATTTTGTGCATGCAGTCTTATACTTTTACGTATACGGAGACGCTCCAAACTAAAATGTTGTACTGAATTTGTGAATTTAAACCAATACCTTTAAGGTTCATTTTACTTTGACGCTAATGTCATAGTATACGAATACGATCAATCGTTTTAAATCTTATACTAACCCCACAGATCTCAACCCATCGTCGGCCCACTACTTCTTCCTCGAATAAGAAGTCATAGTAAACCAAGCTGACCTAATGTGGATTGGTAGACATCACACATTCTTGGTATAAACATTTACTCACGTTGTTTTTCTTGCACATTTAAAATAAGTGATACTTAATCAGTTAAAACGCTTCTAATCCTTGATTTACCTTTGACTAAATCCTTTATTTCTTGTGCTGGAACATTGTGCCCATCTCGAAGAATGACCAGTGCTACAGGAAGATCGCCGCCCGTCTCGGCATCGAGTATACCTGTCACGACTACATCTAGAACACCCGGATGTTTTATTATCACTCCCTCTATTTCTACGGGTGAAACCTGGAATTAAGTTTCATTATAGGGGTACAAAATAAAAAAAATTAATAAAGCAGTTAACCTCCAAATTCAGCTCGTCTGGGCCAGCTTTAAGATCTTCTCTGTCTTCTCGTACAAAATTCCTCAGAGTCAGAAGATAAGTTTTCGATAGGCAATCAAGAGAGCTATACATCGAGTAGGAAGGTATGCTTGTGTGATGAAATTGGACATGATAAGATACGTAGGAGAACCAGAGGCAATGTGTGGAACGATTTGGAGTTACAAGGTTCTCGATTGGCAACCCCCATACCAGGATACGCAGCGTTAAACGACCCCCAATCTTACCTGATGGCTTCTATATTTGAGTATCATTTTGATGCGATCATAGAAATAGTAATTGTGATATTCATCTCTATATAATATGTCTCCAGATTTTAACCATCCGTCTTCATCGAAAGCCGCTGCTGTCATTTCAGGGTTGTTGCAATAGCCCTGCAATGATTATCCACCTTTCAATAATTTCATTATTATGAATTCATTCTTTAGTCTTTATTTATAGATATAAAGCCTTATAAACGTGTCCCCACGCTTCGTTTATGTAGAGACTCGTATGTTGAATCATTTGGATAATAGGTACTCTGAGGTTGTATTGCAGTTTCACTATTGTGTATCCTCTTTACTCCTCCTCTTTTTCTACACGGTCCCAACTCCCAACTTCCAAGTTGTATAAATTAAGAAAAAAATGTTAAATCAAAGTAGGTACTTATTCATACTACACACAGCTACTATACAGCAATTGAAAGATGCCTGTTGTTTTTGTCGATTTTACCTGAAATACTGTTGGACCTTTAATCCGCAGTTCCCCGGGTACTTTAGGTTTCTTTATTATTTCATTAGTTGCAGGGTCTACAAGCTGAAAAAAATCAAATCCAGTGAAATACTCAATTATTATTAAATTCGTAAGTTTGAAATTACATTTTGTGAGGACTTACTAAGGAATCAAATTAGACATAGACTTTGGTCGAAGTTTGGTATTAGGTAATTTTTGTTTGACAAAATATATGCTATGCATGGTCCATGTGAAATACATCATAACTAAAAGTGATGAATCCCTACTAGGTACTTTTTCATAGTACCTATATTTATTATAGTAGTTGATACCCGCGATTTCGTTCGCGTGGATTATGGTCTTTTTTTAAATACAAAAGTGAGTTTATTTATTTATCCATCCTTCTATCTTATCCATCTTATTCCATCTGGACAAAATATAGCAGGTATTAAAAACACTCACTTTATATTGTAAATGAGTCATTGGAGCACCAATAGAGCCAATTGGAGAGTAGCATGAATCCAAAACTAAGCCAGTAGTTTCGGTCATACCATAAAAAACTGGTATATGCACATTTGGATTTATTTCCTGAAACACATTGAGTTTGTTTTATATAATTTACGTTGAATCGAAATACACGATTATAACCAAGAATTACTATCAAACCTATTACGAGGGTAGAGGTTGTCCACTTTAATATGTTAGGACAATGTACCTATTTTTATTTGTAAGCCAAAATGTGTTTATTTAATTTTTATGTGCCAAAAAATAGTTTAATATGTTATGTTGTATATGTTTCGAATCTAAATATAACAAGTAATGCAACAACGGCAGTTGTTCTTTAGCCAAGGCGATTCATAATCCTTTTATCGCTGAGAAATATCGGCGATTCAACATATTTTAGTGCTCTTACTGTTCTACAACCGAATACTTGCCTGCATTTCTTCAATAAGTTCCTTGGCAACTACACTTCCACCTAATATGAGATACTGAAGAGAAGAAAAATCACATTTCTCCCGATCACCGGGTTTTATGAGAGTCCTCAAAAATGTTGGGCTCATGTTTGTGAAATCCGGCTGAAAATAAAACATCGAAATGAAATGCTTCAAGGTCATTAGAAACGTAGTTTATTAAGTTAAAGTATATAGCATACAATAGAAAAATTTGAAGTGCCAAGTGAATCATGAAACACGGCAGTTGCTTTTCTAGAACAATTATGTTACAGTAACATTATTATGTTGTTTACAGTCATTACCGTTTCATGAATTATTGCTTAAGTCATATCCATGCTTTATTTTTACTATAATAGCGCGCGCCAGCGACATTGTCCGTGTAGAGTTTTTGATTTCTTATGAGATTATAGCAAGATAACTTTCCCGCTGCAAGAGGCCTTTCGGCAAAAGTCCTATCACTACGAAAAACACGACTTTGCATACATGAAGATCGCAATTTACATGTATTTTTTTATTTTTGAAAATCTTGTCCCCTACTTTACCATCCTCAAGGGGTATTTTCTGAAATTACTTATACAGATCTTTATTACTTAAAACTATTTACATTAATGCAGACATTTTGATCTCAAACTTCAAAAACATAGAGCTTTCGTATAACCTTCCAACCCCCATTTTCTTCCTTCTGGGGTGGATTTTCTCCAACCAATTTCTCAGCTGATGCCTACACCCTAGAAGGAATCTATCTAAAACTAACAACCAAACACAATTTCACATTTGTAATAAAATATTAGTAGGGATAATGTAAGAACACTCACCCTATGTTTATTGATCAAGGAATATATGTGCTCTGGAGTCGTTGGGGATGAAGTTTGCAGTCGGGTGAATCTCAATATAACTCCCATTATAAACACAAAGGTCGAAGATAACCATTGTATTGGAGATACAACTAGAGAAAGTTTCACCGGTGTTGGAAACTTGGTATGCGCGGTCCTGTAAAACGTAACGTTTTCTAAATCTATCTCTATACATATAAATAAAATTGAATTGAATTCCAGGACCCGAATCCTCAATCCTGATGCTGCATGGGTTCTGTCCACTAAAACTGTGGGGATTTAGGAACTGTCAATTGTGAGTTGAAGAAGCGGAAGTCGCGGGCGTCCGCTAGTTAATATTTAATTATGTAATAAAAAATATTCATCATTCGTAAAACATAACTTCCCAAGCTCTCATTAGCTCGAAGTACTGTTATGTTAGGGTTCCAAGAAGCTTAAATGGTGGGGAGCTTTGGAGGAGCTCCCATTGGTAGACGGACGACCTCAAACAAGTCGCTGTTGACTGATGCTAGACATAAGTGGAACAAGATCATGTTGTGTGGCGATCTTTGCAAAAGACCTTTGTCAAGCAATGGGCGACCGTCAATTGAGATGGTGAACAAACACATTAACACATAATATCATGATTTGTATATTGCAAATGTTTGGGGAATCCAAATGTCAGAAGGAAAATGTTAAAGTCACATTGTATTTGAAAGATCATTACAAATTCTTTGCGCAATAATTACATTACAAACGGAAAACCCACGATCACGTTCTTATGACTCAGTATAGCTGTTTTTGGTAGTCCAGAGCTTCCACTAGTCGTTACTAAAAATGCATGTGTTTCTTCAGGATCAAACTCAGCGGGTCTGCAATAAATAATTGAAAATGTTTATTAAACATCAACGAACTTACAAAGATTCAAAGATATCATATGTATTTTCATAGTTCTTACTTAAAATTTTCTAGAGTTGTAGCGCCACCATACATATCGAGGAATTTCGAAAAACTCAAAAAGTCCACTTTTTCATCAAACGTAATAATTTGAGCGGATAAATGTGATAAATCTAATGCTTGTTGAACAGTTTGAATTTTGGAACTTTGACAGAAGATTATTCTGGGGCCATAACATTTGAATGCGTCTTGAAGCTCATCTGAAATATTAGGGAATTAGGTAAATGTGTAAGAAAAATCATTATTGAATCATAATGAATGTACTTACTTGCCCTTAAAGTCATATCTACTCCAGCAACCTTTATTCCGAGGAATAAGGCGGCGTGCATTGGTATAACTAGGTTGATGTGGTTCGGGGCCATTATAGCGATCACATCTTGGTACTTTAGACCCAGGTTTCTAAAGGCCGTTGCACATCGTATCGATCGCTCGAGTGCCGATTTAAATGTATCTTTTTCATCAGTTCCTCCGTCTATCTGATACAAATATAGTCATTTTCAAAAGGTTTTTCTATTAGTTCACTGCATAAATCACTAATTGATCATAATATCCAAGGATATTAATCATTTAACCACAGAATCTATGCAATGAGAGCTACAGGCCTTGGTTTTAATGTCAACATTAAAATAGTAGTTATTACCTGCAATATTTGATGTGCTCCATCTTTTAAACTGCGTAAAAGTATTTTGCCCAGGTGATATCTGTCGCTAGGAATACCGGTTTCAGCAACAATTTTGTAAGTAATGTCTTGAATAAACCAAAAGACTGCGTCTGATGAAGGAGGATTCATTTTTGCTGAAATAATTTTGTTTTATACATACATTATGGTTATCTACCAATATAGAGACAACTTTTCCACTAACATCATTAATTTTAAAAAGTACTATCATTAAAAAATTATTGACGTATATTGATGCAGAGCAATAATGTTTCGATAAATAGAACCATCAAGAAGAAAATAGTATGTAACTATTCGCATATATACGAATTATTTATCATAAGCAACACAGTTTTATCTCAAAATCTCTCATTTTTTCAAAAAATGTGCCCATAGGTTTCGAAATTTTCCAATTTTTTCCAATTTTCCTCTGTGAGTTTTATTTTCAACTAAAGAGACACACATTGCAATTGTAAGAGTAACTGACTGATTTTTATATAGTAGATTGAATAGTAACTGATGATGATAATAAAAATACTAAACACTCACCAACACTGAGACTGTCCATGTAATATAAGACTTTAAGAATAATTTAAGACTTTTTTTATTGAAATTGAACAGTTGCAGCGGTTGCAGCGAAACTAAGTGCAAAAAAGATAAGATACTGGCAAAAAATAATAATTATAAGTAATCTCTTTGATTTTGTACGGTAATCAACTTATCTTCTTTATATTCTTCGTAAATATATTCAGAATGTGTGTGAAATAAAACAATAAACTTTTACATCATTATGTTGTTGCTTTATTGTTTTGATATACTTATGTACATAATATAGATAAACTTTATAATATTGAAATTGCGAAGTCATTCTTGTTCGCAATAATGGTGATCCATATGCTCTAAGATGGAATGATAATGCTAAGTATTTGAAACTAAAATCGAATGTCTTATCATAATATGAATTATAATTATTATGTACTATGTAGGTACTTGTACTTAAATATATAAAAGGGAAATGTGACTGATTGTCTGGTCTATCAACGCACAGCTCAAACCAATGGATGGATCAGTCTGTTATTTGGCATACAGATAGCTATTATGACGTAAGCATCCGTTTAGAAAGGATTTTTGAAAATTCAACCCCTAAGGGGATAAAATAGGGGTTTGAAAAATCTAAATTAACATGAGCGAAACCGCGGGCAGCTAGTTATGTAGCAGCAGTTGAAATCGAGTTTTAAATTTTTCCATTTTCCTATTGAGACACAATATACATAATACATTTATTTCAAAATTGTCTTTTCAAAATACCAAACCTTAAGTTCGGGTCAGTTATTAGACTGTGATGAGATAAAAGACATACACATATGTATATTGTATTAGTATATTATAGTTGTTTATTTGTTCAGGAGTTTGTGACTTCAACCGGCTTCAACTGTTTTAAAATGAGTGACTTAATGGGATTCTTTATTTGCATATGCGACACATTATAATATGTCCTGTCTTATTTAATAATAAATAATTTTATAAATACATATAGTCTGATTTTTAATTCGGTGGAATCCTGACAGATGTCATTTTATAAATAGAGCGAGTTATTTGTATGAAAAACAGTATTACCACCTGTAGTTCGATTTTACCCCAAACTATCTGTCAGGCATTTGTCATATATCTATGTGCGGCCATTGATTTTTATTTGTATAAGTTTCAATTTATTATCTTTTTTGTGGGGGTTTTTTAAATCTCTAACATTAAGATATGTCAGAATTCCACGGAATTAAAAATCAGACTTATTATAGTTATTCTTTTTTAAGCGTCTTAGCCCATTCTTTTAATTTGATCCTGTCCACTTTCGATGTCGATGTCGTGGGAAACTCCTTTACGAATATCACACCTCCTCTTAATTGTTTTGAGTCAGACAGCGATTCTGGAAGCAGGACGTCTGGTTAATGATCGTCACAATCATTTTTCACATTATACTTAATTACGTTTGTTTCTAAAACTGTAAACAGTGAACATTTAATTTAATTTAGTTTACTGCATAGACGAAGGGTTCAGATGTCCTTTATCTGAATTAAGAATTTTTTAACTCACGCTACTCTATCTATAGCACTTGATAAATCAGGGTCTAGGGTTTATTTACTCTTCTTACAGATAGTGCTTTTATGGTTGAAAATATTCCTTATTAAAATAAATGTAATACATTTAAAAAAATATTTTTCTGAGATCTTAATAACAAAATAGTATGGGTTTGGGGTTTTGTTTCACCTTTAACTAAATCCTTTATTTCTTGTGCCGAAACATTGTGCCCGCCTCGAAGAATGACCAATGCAACTGGAAGATCGCCACCACTCTCAGCATCGAGTATACCGGTCACGACTACATCTAAAACACCTGGGTGTTTTATTATCACTCCCTCTATTTCTACGGGTGAAACCTGCAGTTAAATATTGAGCAACAATAACTTGTGTTAAAAGACTGTTCAGTTTTTTTATACACTATAAATAAGATCTTTTATATTTTATATATTAATATTTTTTACCTGATGGTTCCTATATTTAAGCAACATTTTGATGCGATCATAGAAATAGTAATTGTGATATTCATCTCTATATAATAAGTCCCCAGATTTAAAAAATCCGTCTTCATCAAAAGCCGCTGCTGTCATTTCAGGGTTGTTATAATAACCCTGTAATAAAAAATCCACCTTTTGGTTATTTCATCTATATGAAAAGTATATCTCTTTATTCCATAGATAATTAGATAAAGTAGGATTTAGTATTTATTTATTGATTGGCAAATGTAATGCAAAAATTATTATAGTTACTGTTGTTTTTACCTTAAACGCTGTTGGACCTTTAACCCTAAGTTCACCAGGTACGTTTGGTTTAGTTATCACTTCATTAGTAGCAGGATCTACAAGCTAGAAACAAAATTATAAAATTACTAGCAACTCGTCCCAGCTTCGCAATGTAGCACATGGGTAGTAAAGCATTATGCCTACATCTTTTTTCTCATAGGGTGGTCGCGTCAGTTTGTTAGCAAAACTACAAGGAACCCTAATAATTTCGTCAAGTCCGCCCCTTTGTCCGCAGCATAGCGCATTGGCTATTGGTCGTAAAGAACTGTAATTTGGTAAGGTTATACATATTTATTACGCCGACAAAGTTGTATACTTAATAAAATTTTGAAAAAAAAAAAATCTATTATTTTGGATCCTTCAAAAGTATTGGAAGTAGATACGTTCTGAAGATGTCACACTTACCTTATACTGCCAAAGTGGCATTGGTGAACCAAGTGAACCAAATGGAGAATAGCTGTTATCCAAAACAAATCCACTTGCTTCAGTTAAACCGTAAGCCAATCTTATATAGGCTTTTGGAATTATTTTCTGAAAATAAATTAGAAATAATATCTTTACCAATTATATATTATAAATGCGAAAGTGTATTTGTTTGTTGGTTTATTGGTTTGTCCTTCAATCACGCCACAACAAAGCAACGGATCGATGAGATTTTGGCATGGGTATAGTTGTGGACCCGGACAGTGACATAGCCTTTATCCCGGAATATCAAAGAGAACCCGCAGGATTTTTAATAGCTAAAACCACGAGAGCGAAGCCGCGGGCATCAACTAGTCGGATATAAGGAGGACGCTTTACAAGGTTCTAAGACTTACGCTTTGCGGGCGTTATTAGTGAATTAAGTGTCAAAATACTTGCCTGTATCGCTTCCATGAGTTCTTTAGTCACGACACTGCCACCTACTATGAGGTACTCTAGAGAAGAGAAATCACATATCTCCCGTTGACCAGGTTTTATAAGCATCGTCAAAAACGTGGGACTCATGAGTGTGGTATCCGGCTAAAAATACGTAGCAAAAGTAAGTTCAAATTCTTCGTTGTAGACTAGATTGATAGACCAAGTGATAGACCAAGCTATATTAAGGCTGAGATTAATAGGCCACACTCTCTTTCTCCTCAGACTTAAGACTGAATGCAAACACGACAGATTTATGTCAGGGACATAATTGTGTCTTGTTTTAACTCTATCTTAAGTCTGAGCTAAGTCGGAGTACGCTCTATAGATCTTAGCATTAGATGACTCATTTGAGATCACAGTAAAGGGCAAGTTGTTATCGAGCAAAAAAGGTACCCTGTATTTGTTGATTAAGGAATAAGTGTGTTCTGGAGTCGTTGGCGCTGAAGTTTGCAGTCGCGAGTATCTTAATATAGGACCCATTATAAACTGAAAAGTTGATGATAACCATTGTACAGGCGATACTACTAATGCTAAATTCACTGGTGTAGGAAACTTGGTCCGGACGGTCCTGTAAAAGAAACAAAAACAATTTATTTTTTATTTTTTAAATCTTCTTTTTATTTTTATAAATATATAAAAGGCAAAGGTAACTGATTGACTGACTGATCTATCAACACACAGCTCTAACCACTGGACAGATCGAGCTCTGTGGAACACAGATAGCTATTATGATGTAAGCATCCGATAAGAAAGAATTTTTGAAAATTTAACCCAAAGGGGGTAAAGTAAGGGATTGGAAAATCGAACTTAACTTGAGCGAAGCCGTGGAAAAAAAGTAGTATTATATAAAACAAGAAAAAAGAAAAGATGGTCGTGAGTGTGGATGATCATAACAAGCCCTTAATTTTTTTATTGTTTTAATAAATCAATACTTCTTTCACGGGGGCTTTATAGCAATGATATTGATAAAATTTTACTTTTTATAACGTTTTGTAATGAACTATGCAACTTGCAAGATCATATTTTGAAGAGATAATGATGTAAACGGTTAAGTAAACGTCGTTAAATTCCTTTGCTTTGGAATTCAAGACCGTGTTCTCTTATTTGATCCTTAGAGCTGTGGAAGGGACGATGATGAATTGGAATAACAGATTATGTTGTGAGATATTTACATTAAATGTGGAAAGCCCATCATTACGGGCTTGTGATTTATTACAGCTGTTTTTGGTAATCCAGTAGAACCACTGGTTGTCACCAAAAAGGCATTCGTTTCCGCAGGATCAAACTCAGCTGGTCTGCAATCACAGAAATATATTACCAGGTTTCCTGTAGAGTGAAAAAGCGAAACGTAAAAAGAGTGTATTTTGGAGCGTCTGTGTGGTGTTTTTATTACCTATAGAATTTTAATGTCCTTTGAGAATTAAATTAAATCAAAACTAAGTTTGTAGGGAAACTTGAACTTAGATGAATTGATACGTGAAATTTATAGCTTCATGCATTGAATTTTGATGCAAAACAAATTTTTCTCTTCTTCCTCTCCCCAGATAAGGCTCTGCAGAGCGAGCTCGCATCGTAGTTTGGCAACCATCAGCACTTTCCAAGTTACCACGTCCATCTTTATCAAATACCCTACTAGCATTTCACATTTTATAAAAAAGTACTGAATTTTGGCACAAAAATATAAGTGACTATTTAAATATAAAGTGAATAAAAAAGTTTTTTTGCTATCATAGATTAAAATTATGTTCTTACTTGAAGTTTTCTATTGTAGTACCTCTGCCATACTCATCGAGAAGTTTGGAAAAGCTCAAATAATTAAGATCATTTTCGTCGAACGATATGATTTGAGCAGACATATTCAGCAAGTTTAATGCCTTTTGAGCGGTTTGAAGTTTTGAACTTTGACAGAAGATAATTTTGGGGACACAGCATTTAAACGTGTCTTGAAGTTCATCTGTAATCAGATGGTTGTAGTCAGTAATAACAATAAAGAGAAGCTTTTATACTTAGGATTTTGAGATTTTCGTTTGCGGTCTTGGTCCGGAAGCCAAAGTTTAGGACCCATATATATATCAGTCATATGTTAGTGATTATTTTCATAATTAGATGGATATTTTTGCATGACTTTATTGATTGGAATGGATGAATAAATGCACTTACTAGCTCTTAAAGTCATATCTACTCCAGCAACTTTTATACCGAGGAACAAGGCAGCGTACATTGGTATTACTAGGTCGATATGGTTCGGGGCCATTATGACTATCACATCTTGGTACTTTAGGCCCAGGTTTCTAAAGGCCGTTGCACATCTTATCGATCGTTCGAGTGCCGATTTGAATGTATCTTTCTCATCAGTTGCTCCATCTATCTGTGAAGTATCTAACATCTTAGAAAAGTAGAGTGGAGTAAATACCGAGTTTAAGTAAAACTAACTCTATTTTTCAACCGACGAAAAAAAGACGAGGAGACAATTCGTCGCGTACTTTTTATTTTATCTACCTACTTATTTCATCGCTTCAAGAAATCTGGTTGGACATGGTCGATATCTTTTTTATTGCTATATATGAACACTGATTTCTCCGAGATTTCTGAACTAACTTGTTCTCAGCTCCTCAATCCCAAGGATCCAGGACTCAAACCTGGATCGTCATTCGTTACAAGTCATAGATGTCTACTTCTGGATATTTATCGCTTGCTTGAATTGCGACAGAACACAGTCTTGTACTGCTTATGTCCAGTGGCCGCCAGTGGCTCTCTTAACCTTAGATCCTCTTGACTCTAGACTTCCAACGCTTCCTAATATACGTAAATGTTCCAAAGTACTCACCCCAAACTGTGGGAAACACTTTACTATAGGAATGTACCTCTACCTACGTAACATACCTACCATACATAGGTACGTGTTTATCATACATACCTGCAATATGTGGTTGGGTGCATCTTTTAGACTGCGCAATAATATTTTGCCCAGATGGTACCGGTCGCTTGGTATTCCAGTTTCAGCGACGATATTCGCAGTCAGCTCTTCAATATACCAGTAAACAGCATCCGATGTTGGGTGACTCATCCCTATTTAATCTGTATTAATAAAAATAAATTAATTATAATAATAATAATATTTATTAATTAATAATTAATATATGAATTATTATTGATATTATTATATATTAATATAAATATCAATATTGGCATGTACATGTACATGTACATGCCAATTATTGATATTTTTGCTATGTGTCTTTTAGTTGTAAGTCTCTTTGCTGATATTTTTACATTTGTGCATGAATATTGTTGGTTTGTCTAATTAAGTAAAATAAAAATAAATAAAAATAAAATAATAACTTATAATACTATATGTAGAAAAATACAAAATCTAATTGAAAAATTTTCCGCGAAAAATAAGTTCTGTCCTACGAGAAAAACATAACTAAACAAAATAAAAATAATTTTAAATTAAAAAAAAATAATTTAAAAACATGGAGTCATGGCTCCATGTTTTTAAAGTTTTTTTTTTAAATTATTTTCATGATAAAATCTTATGAAAGTGTAAATAAAGTGCAGCATCGTGAGTCGTGTTTAACTTTGTCACTGAAAATTGAGTCGATATCGTATTTGTGAGAACTTACAGTATAGAAGAAAACGAGTGGAAAATTTTATATACCGCACTACACACTTTCGACGACTTACAAAAATTAACTTACCGAATTTAAAATTTTATTTAATTTATTTATGTTCAATACAACTTTACTCATAAGTTTTACAATACGTAGTGTAACTATGACCCGTTTTTGCGTGAGTATCTTGTAAGTGTATAGTGTATACTAGTAAAGAACTGATACTTACAATGACAGTTTATTTTCGCTTATATTATATTACTTATACAGGGTGTCCCTGGATAAAGTGCAACCCCGAAAGGGGGTGAAACTAGACCATAAATTATCGACAAAAAAAAATAGAAAAAAAATTCTAAAAAAATTATTTTACTTTTTATTAGCGAATTAAAAATGCCTCCAATACCAGAAGATTTTACGATTTAAGAATATTCTTTAATCGTAAAATCTTCTGGTATTGGGGGCATTTTTCTGAGAAATTTAGAGATCATTGAAAAAAATAGTCATAAATAAAAAAGGGTTTCTTTTTCATAAAAAGCAAAGTTTATGTCATGATGCTACTTTTTTGCGTGCTAATTGTTATTTAATCCTTACCGCCAAGTACGTGCTATAACATCTTTTTTTATTTCAAAGCAATCGACCCACTAATTTTGAAGAAATCGTTTTTTTTTCTTACATAACAAATAAAAATCTTAATTCGCTAATAAAAAGTAAAATAATTTCTTTAGAATTTTTTTTCTATTTTTTTTGTCGATAATTTATGGTCTAGTTTTACCCCCTTTCGGGGTTGCACTTTATCCAGGGACACCCTGTATTACATGTAAGTAGGTACTCGTATCTGCATAGTATTGTTGTATATAAGGTCACCTAAAGGACATCGCTGGTTCATGGCTGACATCGATAAGGCCGCATACTTTCTTATGTCAGGAAAGCAATGCATTTATATTTAAGTATACAGAATTTTAGAAATATGAAGCCCCTCCCTCCGTGCTTACATAAATATTGGGAAGTTTATATTTTTTATTCTGTCCGGGTTTCTTTACCAATTGTTATTCATGAGTCTATAAATAAGGAATTAAAACTATGTATAAAGGAATTTAATATATCACTTAATATCTATTCAAGCAAATAAATTAACATCATTATAATTATTTAAAATTAAAAGTTGGTACGTTTATTATTCAAAAAAACGCGCGGTAATTTACTCACCGCATGAGAGCGAGTGAACAATGAAATCAATTATTTTGGGGAATCCCGTGATATGCTTTTCGCTTTCGAGCATAGACAATTAGGGTTGCCATATTTGTTTTAAATGTTTTTGTAAATTTTGCAGTAAAAGTAAATAAATAAATATTGCTATCACATTATAATCACCCTTCCCACTTCCCCTCCTCTCCGGTCCTTCATGCCATCCTTCCTTACTAATATTATAAATGAGAAAATGTGTTTGTTTGTCCTTCAATCACGCCGCAACAAAAGCAACGAATCGACGTGATTGTTTTATATGGGTGTAGTTAAGGACCGTGAGAGTGACATAGGCTACTTTTTATCTCGGAAAATCAAAGAGCTCCCGGATTTTAAAAACTAATTCCACGCGAGCGAAGCCGCGCTCATCAACTAGTCAAAAATAAGCCAAGCAACCTTCCTTTGGTGCTTATGTGGTACCTACTTGAATTATGAATGTCTCCTATCTCTTTGTTAATTTCGATAATAAGTGACGACAGAGATAATATTTACTTAATTTAATTAAGCTTTAATTAAGCTCTTTGTTAGACAATATAAAATTGGGACACGTTGGTAACTTTATTCTTCTTTTTTTTTTCAAAGAATATGAATAGTCATGCTGACCAAAACTAATCTATACTTAATATTATAAAGCTGAAGAGTTTGTTTGTTTGAACGCGCTAATCTCAGAGCCTACTGATTCGAATTGAAAAATTATTTTTGTGTTGGATAGACCATTTATCGAGGAAGGCTTTAGGCTATATAACATCACGCTGCGACCAATAGGAGCGAAGCATCAGTGAAAAATGTTGCAAAAACGGGGAAAATTATCCATATTTAAAACATATTCTTTTAAAAACTTCTTAATCGCGATCATAATAACAGAAATTGACGCGGACGAAGTCGCGGGCAACAGCTAGTATTCAAATAAGCGTAAAGCTTGTGTTAGGAGTGGGTACAACAATAATAGTTAAACGGGTGAGGATTGAACCGTCGACCTTTTAGTTTCCTGTCCGTACCTTGATCCACTAGGTTATCGAGAAAAGAAGGCCTCCAAGAGCTTAGCAAAGTACCTGCTCTAGCAGCGATAAGGGCCGCGCACTTTAGAGAAGGCCTCGCGCTCCTTAATGTAAAAATCCTCATGCATTATAGTTATAATAGGTACTTCTTTAGTCTTGTTGAGCAATTTTTGTAAGGGATTTAAAATCTTCTGTTTGTTTGAGTAGGAGATGTGATCCGTAGGAGAACCAAAGTCACCGACATAGCTCAACGAGTTGCGAAAATGAAGTGGAAATGGGCGGGGCACATAGTTCAAAGAGCTGATGGTCGATGGGGTCCCAAGGTGCTGGAGTGGCGACCCCGCACCACTCCAGCACCTTGGGACCGAGCCGCTGGATTTGGAGGCGGCGCAAGACAGAGGCCTGTGGAGGTCCATGCAAGAGACCTATGTCCAGCAATGGACGTCTATTGGTTGATGAAGAAGAAGAAGTATTTATGAGTTACGTATTCACTTCTGTCGGCAGCCCCATGAATATCAATGGTTTTTGTATAAGTCGATACCTACAGGCTACATTATGTTTCATTTATTCTCTTCCTCAGTGCAACGCACTGACAGGTCAGGTCAGGACCTACACTGTATGTTAATACAAAGAGACAAATATATTATTTGATGCGGAGAAATGTGATACGATGATTAATAATTAACCGGTCAAATGCGAGTCGGACTCGCATACGAAGGGTTCCGTACCAAAAAACGCCGGAAAATACCCGTTTCTAAATACCCCTTTAAATTTTTTTATTTTTTTATTACTTGTTGTTATAGCGGCGGCAGAAATACCTACACATTCTTTGAAAACTTCAACTGTCTACCTATTACGGATTATGGCATACAGCCCACTGACTGACGGACGAACGGACGGACAGCGAAGGCTTAGTAATAGGGTCTGAAATTCTTCCTGGAACGCCTGAGTTGCCCCCAAGGATGGATGGAAGTTTGTTGCTTCAGCAGCTAAATAAGTATAAGATTTCACTAGGCCAAAACATCCATCTAAAATAAAGTTTGAGACGTTATAAGTAAATCTACCTTGTTAGATTAGTTAACAATAAGCAAAAATATAAAATAAATTGATTTGTGGCTACTTTCTGGCTAAGTATCTACCGAAGTTGGATGTACCTACTTACGTACCTAATACTACTAGTGTAATCCTGAAGAAAATAATATCGCAATTCTGAAAGGATGTGATTTAGAATATTTTCTGCCCGGTTCGCAGGGCCTATTTCACCATTACCGACCATGACCATTTATCAACGGATAACAGAATGTTTTAGATTTGAAATTTTGAATATAGAACCCGGCTTCACTACATGCCTACTATAATAACATATTTAGTTTACAATCAGCTAACATATTTTGTGATTTGACGATTGCGTACATCTCTCGAGGTAGTTAATATACTTAGCTAGATACCTACTCGTTCCTTTTACCTACCTATATCTGTGAATAGGTAATGATGATGATGAGATGTACGAAATCCCTAGTAAAATATTTTCGTCGTCAAAAGAAATTGACGTACTCACCTAGTTATTTTATTGCTGTAAGAATATAACAACTTCACGCGGATAAAGTCGCGGACATTAGCCAGTAGGTAACGCTAGTAGGCGTCTTTCCTCTGTGTCATACAGGTTACAACTAGTTACCTGGGTAGATAAACCAGCTATGCATTGCGTGTAATAAGTTTGAGTGCAATAAGTATGTGCAGAACATACCTATCTACTATGCAAGATATATGTAACTGTTGCACTTACCCGTTTTCCGCTACAAGTAACATACCTACTTAGTTTATATTTTTAAGAACAAAGCGTACTGCAACTTCGCCGGAGATACTAACCTAAATTGGTACATCATTTTAAATTGATAAATATAATTTCTCTTAGTTAAACTCTAACAAGAAAAAATAATAATAAATGGCCAATCACGTGTCAGGCCACGTGCAGTGTGGGGTTCCGTAGTTACATTTCACAAAATAATGCACTTAGACCCTTCTATGTGCAATGTGCATGTATGTAATTGTTCATCATAAAATGTTTTTATTAGATTTTAAAATAACATCACAAAATAATAATGCGCCTAGTTATAAATTAATAGCAAAAACTCAAAAAGTTACAATTTAGCATAATAATACTACAGCGTCTCCAGTAAGTATAACAAATGTAGTTTGTTCTTGATTGAAGCTTCTATTCAATATTAATGGCATCTAAGTAGCACCTAAGTCATTTACTATGAATTCCTTTTAAAAGTCTAACTCTAATAAAGCGATTAATCGTTATAAAGTTATATATATATCTAGATCTACTACTACTATCGTGAATACTTTTCATATACTTATCTAATATCAATAGTTTAGTTTGTAGCGGTGGGGAGGCGGGAAAGTAGGTAAGTACACAAAAGAATAGTTTTTTCAAAATTTTATCGTATAACTTTTTCACCGTAATTAATATGTATAACCTTGCCAAATTAGAGCTCTCTATATAGTGCAAATAGTCTCTGCGCTAGGCTGCGGAAACACGGGCAGACGGATTTGCCGAAACTATAAGGGTTCCTTGTTGTTTTACTACGGAACCTTAAGTTATTAGTTTTTATAATACTCTACCTGCCTTTGAAAGTCTTCTCAAAATCACTTCAGACGTTCCAAGAGGTAAGCCAACCCAAACAGACAGACAGAATAAAAAAATCTAAAAAACGTATATGTATAGGGATTTAATTCAAATAATAACCGTGAGAGGCAGTTTTTATAAAATCACAGACACTCCAAAGAACAATTAGCTATTAGCTTATAGATAAAGCTAGTCGCACATCTCATTCGAGCCGCACACGCTATAATATTAACTCACGTTAAGTTAAATTTTTCAAATTTTAAGTTGAATTAAAAATTCATGTATTTATGATGATGATGATTTCTCATCACCACGATGTGGGAAAGTAAAGAGAGACAAGCACAACACTATACGTAAATACCTATGTAAAAATTTGCAGAAGCCAACTCTGGCCAGTCACAAATACTGTGCAACTTGGAGGAAGTCAATTTTTAAAAGCTTTTATTATTTACTTGTGTAGATAAATAAGTAAATTAAATAACGTGATCAGATTGAGTTTTAAAAATTTTAAACCAAGTGAATACGAGTACCTGCCTACTTAAATCTCGCGACAAGCTTTTATAAATTGTGTAATGATGACAAGTTGATAGTAAAAGTTTTAAAAGAAAAGTTTATTTTATTCTTTTTAACGAATTTAAATAAAAGCTTGTTTTTAAAAAAGTTTTTCTACTTTTAATTTATTTTCTGCAAGTTTAAGCTAGTCTGATACTAGCTTCTGCAAGAAATTGAAGACTTGACTTGCCATTGGACACTCCATTTTCAAATAGCTAAAATATGCGTGCATTCATAATTTCTATTGCGGAGTGGCTAGTGCGTGTAGAACACCTGTAATGTGCGATGAACATCAAATTAGTTATCCAATTTTGTATTATATTTATCTCTGTTATTGACCGTGTTAACCATAAATGGAAATTAAAAACATATCTGTCATTATTAGGAATATTAAATAGCAGTTCGTTTCCTTGTTCTATTAGCTTTGGTTCTATTGATTTCTAGTTTTTGAATAAAGTCATTAGATTATGAATCTTGTAATAAATTATATTTTATTAACTCGTAGGTTTGGTTTGTTGTTAGGTTAGTTGTTTTTCTACTTTGTTATACAGTGACCGATCGCCTAGTGTTACTGACGTGTACATATCAGTGAACGATGGAAGAATATCTCGGGAAAAAATATAAGTTAAAATCATCGGACAACTTTGAGGAATACCTTAAATTTATTGGTGAGTGTTCGTTTTAAATACCTATCAACATTTTTTTGTGTTCTACTGCTGTTTCAGTAATTTCAACTGTCGGGGTTACCGAAGTCTCTTGGGTCCAGAGAATGGGGTTTACAAGGGATTGCGTTTATATATGACTTCCTCATCTCAGTCGTAACTATGTAAAGCCGTAAAGTCCTAGATATAGTTCACAAGAGTGAATAGGCTTCTTCTAGGCAAACGCGTTACACCTTAGACCACATCATCACTTTCCATCAGGTGTGATAGTGGTCAAGCGTGTGCCTATAATGTATAAAAAAAAATATTTTCACCTCTATGATAATATAAACCGACTGTTCCGTAGAACAAAGTCTCAACTGCTAAATTCACAACTTGAAATTTGAGCTTTAAAAGTCACAACTGCACGGCTCAAATCTCATGTTATGAATTTAGCAGATGAGACTTTGTTCTACGGAACAGTCGAAAGGTAAAAATTCTTTATACAAAACCGACTTCAAATGCCACTACAAAGTATACTCGTATCAATTGTGCCTATAATACTTGCAGAGTTCCCTCGATTTCTCCAGAATCCCATCATTAGATCTTGACTTGATGACAATGGAACCACCTGGGAAGTATGATCTTTCAAATAAAAAAAGAATTTTCCAAATCGGTCCAGGCGTCTTCGAGTAATCGGAGAACCTATAAAAAAAAAGATTCCGACGAATTGAGAACCTCCTCCTTTTTTGGAAGTCATTTAAAAACAGGTAGTAAAGATAGCGAGACTGTGAGAACCTGTGAATAATATATCTTTAATAATACATAATAATAAATATTTATTGGAAAAACTCAGTCATCATCAGTCAGTATCATGGGAATCCTGACCCCTAAACTAGGACCCCGTTTCTCAAGGGCCAGTGCCATTCTCAAACATTGATGATTTCTTTCTTTATAAAATTTTCTCTTTCTAATGGGTGATTAATTGTAATACTAGACGAAGTCCGCGACTTCGTTCGTAAGATTTAATTCCCCTGAGAACTCCCTAGTTTTCCGGGATTACTAGCCTATATGTTAGTTCTGAATATGAGCTATCTCCATTCCTTTCAGCCAAATCGGTTCATTCGTTGTGGCGTGAAGGAGTAACAAACATAGACGTACACACACACACATAAACTTTTTCGCCTTTATAATATTAAGTGTGATTAGGTGGTCCGAAGTTTAGCACGATGGTGGAGTCGCCGATAGTG
This sequence comes from Hipparchia semele, assembly GCA_933228805.2. NCBI lineage: Eukaryota > Metazoa > Arthropoda > Insecta > Lepidoptera > Nymphalidae > Hipparchia > Hipparchia semele. Next base: position 4,205,362 of record OW121719.1, read on the forward strand.
GTGTGCCATTGGTTCTTCAGTCGGAAAGAGAGAGCGAGCCAAGTTAGAGCACGCTCTGTATAGGTAGGTATATCTCAGATTTAGTATTTGATCGTCCAAGTATATTTTTAGAACTGGTCAATTAAATGGAAATATCAATATTTGGCAAAATTTACTTACTTCATTAGACCGTTTTCAATGCCATATACCTACCTACAATTTGAATATTTTCAAGGCAATAATGGATAGGTATCCGCTATGCATATCCCGATCCGCTCTGACCTATGGCGATTATTGTGGGTAAGAAAACACGTCGACTACTTTTACGGGAGGTTTGGGATTCGAATTCCAGGTGTATACCTACTACCTCTAACTTCGGATTTATGTTCGTTTTTAGCAATAAATTTCGTTTGTAGAAAATGTGCCAATAAGTAAATGGCTCAAGTTTTTTTTTTTTAAATCTAATATATTATTAAGGTCACGTCACAAACTTATTTTTTTTCAGGACAACGCATTACGCGGTTTATCCGCTTTAATATTCAATTTATTATATACGTATTAAGGAAAATATTATTTACAAACTTAAAATTGTACATACTTGACTAATTTATTAATTAAAAATCTTTGTAATAAATATTTAACATTCGAAGAGTTTTTGTAGCGTATCTGCCAATAGTTGTGTAGTATCCGCTATAAATAATTATATGTATTAAAACCAAATGGAAATATTACTTATAATAGATTACTCACAATAGTAAACAAGTGTTGTTACGTCAATTAAATGCATATCGTAATGCATTCAATTGCCAACTTAGTTCACACGAATGCGTATGATTTCTAAACATAGCCTAGCCTACCTACCTGCCTATGCCCGGATCAAATTAACATAATACATATTATTATAATATATATAAAGTTGAAGTATATTATTACTTACCTACTTAACATACGAGTAGCTATTATATACTTAAATTATTTGAAAGAAGGTAGGTACCTAGCTCAAACACAATATGTATGTTTTATTTATTATAGTCTTCCTCATCTAAAGAGTTTCCAAGGGACCATTCAAATCTAATTATCCACGTGGTTATTCGGCCCATCGTAATAATCTTATTATAATCGTATTACTATAATAAAGTGTGTTTGTTTGTTGGTTTGCTGGTTTGTCCTTCAGTAATGCTGCAACAGAGCTACGGATCGACGTGATTTTGTGCATATATAGTTCAGGACCTATGGAGAGTGACATAGGCTATTTTTTATCACGGAAAATCAAAGAGTTCCCGCGGAATTTTAATAACTTATTCCATGCGGACGAAGTCGCGGGCATCAGTTAGTAGGTAATATATTATACATTGAAGCAGCTAAGTATGTTACCTACAGGTCTATAGGAGAGTTATGAGGGAACAGACAGACAGAGATACACACGTCAAACTTATAACGGAGGGGAAAAGAGAAGCAGAAGTCATGTTTAGTATGGCAAAATGCCCATAAGTATTTATTATTAAAAGAACCAACCTCCCTTTACCTATCTTTCTAGTTATATGGCTAGCAATGATTAAGTACCTACCTACAAAGCAATTAAAGCAACTACGTAATACCTACTCTTAATGACACCTACATGTAATGATACTCATAAAAATGACAGTTAAAAACATGTAAAAAACGGACGACTTCAAGTTCCATAATAAGTTCAAGTCACGGGTTCAAGTACACGGAATAAAAAGTGTTCCGTAAATGTGTTCTCGTATTATAAATAACTGTTCAAGTGCAAGTGCAAAGAAAGCAAAATAGTCCATGTACGGCCACGGCTTTGGTTAATGTCGTTGATAGGTCCAGAGGCGGCTCTAGAACATGTAGCGCCCGTGTGCAATCAATATCTTGGCGCCCTCTAGTAGACGCGCGGCCAAAATGGAATACTTACAATACAAGAATACCGTTTGACTTACAGTTACATTTTCACCAGTGAAAGGAAATTCAGGTGCAAAAAATGGTGCAATTTTAAATGATGTCGGGAAACAAGCAAGCGCGGCTTGGCGCGGCGCCCCCTAAAACCCTGCGCCCGTGTGCGTTGCACACCCTGCACCATAGGTAAAGCCGGCACTGAGGGGGTCCCAAGGTGATAGAATGGTGAACTCGCACCGACAACGCAATGTTGGACCCCCTGTACTCGTATGTGTACAGACGACATCAAACGAATTGTTGGAAGCTGCTAGATTTAAACAAGGCGGATTGAAGTCCACACAAGAGACTTTTGTCGTAAAAGGGGAAGATTATACTTAATTGGGTATGTTTCATTTTAAATTACAGAGGTGGGTCTGCTTTCACGGAAATTAGTCACAGCGTTGGCACCCGTTAGTGTTCTGACGAAGAACGAAGATGGGACTTACTCCTTGACGATGACAACTCCGATACGAAAAGTGGTTATCACCTTCAAACTTGGCGAGGAGTTCGAAGAAGAAAGACCCGACGGAGTTAAGGTGAGGAGGAAATGAAATCAAACTTAGGTCCCTCCCCTCCCTCCCTCATCTGCCTTCGACAGTGTTCCCACTTAATTACAATATGGGGTTATTCAACGGGCGGACCAATTAAATTCCTGAAAAGCCGGCAACTCATTGGTGGTGCCCCTGGTAGGTACTACAATTTACAAGTGTTCATGGGCAGCGGTAACCACTTAACATCATGTGACCCTTTCTCGTTTGCCCGCTATTTATATTAAAAAAAAACTACTTAGGTATTCTTCTTTGATGCCTCTCCAACTAGCAAAGGTTTGCAGTCAGCTTCTTTTGGCCTTCCTAAGCTCTTTGTTCCTTTTGCTCCTCTTTTCTAAGCTTATTGTTCGTATACATAAACTGTTCTACGATACCTACTCGCCATTTCCGTCCAATCTCATCAAGGTCATTTCTTATCTCCGAGTTCTCCGACTAGCAGCAATCAGGGCTTGAAAACCGGAATAAAATTCAAACACGTTTGGGTTATTAACCCCCGGTATCTGAATCATTTTGATTGAGGTTTTTGTTTCCATGTCTCAACCATTTAAAGAATGAAACCTTTTTTATATCCTTTTTTGCTTAATTTACCGAAATAACCAATTAATCGAACTTTAACAGTCAGTTTATAGTTCATTTCCGCGCAAACTGCGGTTGGTGGAAGAAAGGGCCCCAAGTAAAATGTCAATTAGACAATTAAATTTTTATTTTTAAATTCAAATAAACTTTTACGAAGTGCTTTCGAATCGTCAAACGAATCTACGACTGGTTTGGAATCCGTTCTCCGTTCCGTCCTGCCATTCGTAATGAAGAACAATTTACTAAATAAATATTTTTTACCGGCCCTTAACCAAAATTTTGTGGTTCAAGCCGTATCAGAGGGATACCAGATAGGTTACCTGGTAGCGACCGATAAGATATAATTTTGTTATTATTACCACTGCAATTATATTAAATCATTAATTTTTTGTTTGATTTGATTTCCAGGTGAAGTCGATAGCGGATGTGGATGGAAACACCCTCATTCAAACTCAAGTAGAAGAAAATGGCAGAAAATCAAAACATGTTAGAGAATTTTCCGACAAATTACTAGTCGTGGTAAGATTATTATTATGAGGTATAGTTCTTGCAATTCACGAGGGTGCGTGAGCTTTACTTGTGTACATGCACATTGCACATGCGTAAGTGTGCGTGCCTATCGTTAGCCTAGGTGGGAGCGGTCAGGCGCGAGCGGTCACACTTATACAGATACGACACAGCACAACCATGAGCCACGCGTCCTCGCGAATTGAAAGAACTATACTTGCTCTATATTTAAACTATAATTTGTTAATCCAGTATAATCGAATTCACTCTATAGAATAGTTCTCAATCTGCTAGCGAAATTCTTATCAAAAGCAGACGATTTTTCCTAGAAATCAGCAAGAATTCTTTACAAAAAAAAAAACGCTCCAAAAACAAGAGTTTGATTTGCATACTAGGTAGGTAGGTAATATTATATTATGTACGAAAGTGAATTTGTTTGTTGGTTTGCCTTTCAATCACGCGGCAACGGAGTGGTTTGCAAAGTGTTTTTTGAGGGCCTAGAGAGTGACACAGGGCGTTTCCTTTAAAAATCCGGAAAAGGTCTATGTTTTTTTTAAATTCCTCGGTGTTCCCAAGAGATTTAAAAAATCAAAAAGAGCTAGTAGGTAGGTACTTCTATAAATACTTACCTACCTATAAGTGATTGCAACAATTTTTAACTTTTGTTTCAGACAACCACAGCCGAAGGTTGGGATGGCAAATGTATTAGGGTGTACGAATCAATTAATTAATTATTATTTTCATAGCTGTATTATTATTTGTAAATAATAAAAGCATATTGAGTAAGTTACGTTAGAGTTATACAGAAATTGTTTTTGTACCTGCTTGTTTCTTTTTCTTCATTATTTTAAATTTTTAAGAAGTTACTTGACAGACTTTCTATGCATGAAAATTTTTTAATTTAAGTGTTCCATTAGACTCACTCTAGAACTCACTCTCTGTTGACTTATCTTATTGCAAAAGGTATATAAAATAAAATAAAAACCGGCCAAGTCCGAGTTTGACTCGCACACGGAGGGTTCCGTGCCATTGAAAAGAAAGAAAGAAAAAGCATTTATTTAAGAAACCATTCCATTGGGACAGCGATTGTTAAGGTCGAGCAAAAAACACCGAAAACAATCACGTTTCTTGTATCACCCTCCTTTATTTTAATACTAACGGCAATAGATATAAAAGTACTACTAGGGTTCATGAGATACAGAACGCTGACAGACAGCGAGGCTTAGTACTAGGATCCCGTTGGCAACCTTAGGGTATGGAACCCTAAAAAGAAACGACAAACTGATCCTTTAGGGCCTAAAACTAACTTTTTCTAAAACCTTCATTTCAATCGCAAATCATAATAAAATCAGTCTAGTTGGTATTTTCTTAAGGTGTCCCTAAACCGAGACTTACTATATAGTGTCTTGGTATTAAACAAACAAAAATCGCATTACCGGTATTTTCAGGAAACAGGAAACAAACGCAATAACTTAAATCTCAATGCCAAATAACAGACTTCGTAAGAAAAATTACAAGATTTGAATAAAATTACGGAAGTTGATACTTTTAATTATTGAGACTTAGTAAAACTATTTAAAAATATGGCTTTATGTTTTTTTTTACTCCGTACCTACTGCTTTTTTTGGAGTCTGGGCTTCGCGAACTATGTTTATGGGCACTATATAATTACGCTCAAGTGGACTCTCATCTCTAAGCAAGGGATGAAGAGAGTATGCTCGAAGTATCCCTGCGAGATCCAATCACATGAAAAGATGTGTAGGAGAACCAATGTCACTCACAAAACTAAGGTCAGGTCAGTTCCAAGGTCCCTTCACTAGGTGGACCGGCAACGTCAAACGAGTCATAGGAAGCCGCTGGACCGAGCCGCGGCGCAAGACCGAAGCCTGTGGAAGTCCATGTAAGAGACTTTTGTTCAAAAGTCGAAGTCTATCCGCTGACAAAGAAGAAGTGTAAAAATGTGTGTGTGTGTGTGTGTAAGAATGTGTATGAGTGTGTGAATAAAGTGTATTCGTTTCATTTCATTTCAAGAAGGAGGTAAAGTACACAAAATTTGCCGCAACTACCAAATACCACTAAAATTAAGGCACTGCGGTTCGTTGCTCGTTACGGCCAGGGCTTGCGCCCACTGACGGCACGGTACGGCAGAAGATTTTCATGAACACACCTTAATTGTATGGCAATAAAATTGAAATTTTAATGATGATTGTCATAGGTAGGTGGTTTGGTATCTACGATGGCCATCATTGCAATTTCAATTTTATTAAGGTCTTCGTCTGCGTGGATTAAGGTTTTTTTGATTTTTTGCGGCCATCGGCCGTGGTCATTTCGGGTGCCTATTATACAATCTCTATCTATAGGAAGATGTCCTCAAGATCTAAAGTATGCTAGGTCCACGTTCCCTGGTAAGGTAAGTATCTACTGATTAGTACTAAGTCGCGCATTAGTCCTAATCATAACTCATAAGTAACTGATAATGATAATATGAAAATGATAATGATCTTTTGAACAAAATAAATTTAGCCTAGTAAGCATTACTATGGATTACTATGGGGTAGCTATACGTATAAAGAAAAGCGAGGGAGTCCTTTTCGATGGGTAGTATATGTCTATTGTCTATTACGTCCTATTTCCAGAACGTCCAATACCTATTTCCACCTATTTCTTACATTTCTTACTCTTCAAGAGTTTGTATGTATGTGAATATCGCCAGAATTATCTTAAAGCGATCTCTATATAGGATTTTTTCTTAAAACACATTTTAATCTCAGTTAAAAAGAAAGAGATTTCAATTTTTTGATTTCAATTCAGCGTTCCGGTACAATGGCGTGTAGAAATGGGTTTAAATATTTTTAACTGCCATACCCTTTTCAAGTAGCCCCCTGACTAAACTTACCATCGGTCAGATCGCTATGTTGTCTTGTCATCAATAATAAAAAAATACGCATTTTATGCTGGATCGACCTGAAGCCCTGGGAAGTGCTGATTCTCGCTAAGTAGCACATGAGATATAAATAAGTAATTATAAGGAGTGCTAGTCGATAGTGATAAAATATGATAATAAAAATATGACATGGCACATATCAGTCAACATATTTATAATCGATTTCTTATCAATTTATGATTGCATAGGCGCCGCTCGTCCTTTCAAAAAATTCTGGAATTCTAAAATATAAATGTCATATAATATACGCACCAAAAATACACCATCTTTTTCAGAATATGTACCTACTGTACCTACAGTCTCGTATTCAAGTAGTTTACCTATTTGAACTCGCAACAAAAAGTTATTTTACTAGAAACCTATAGGTATATATCTACCTAATATGAGCGCGAACCAACTAAACAACCACAAAACCATCAAAAAAACAAGGTGTAGGTAATAAACCCAAAGAATATAAACCACTACGTTTTGTAATAAAATCAGCTGACGATGCTAAAACAAAAGCTACAAGTTTCTGAAAACTCGAGATAAACTTACTTAGGTACTTATTATGAGAATTTAAGCACCTATGCCTAAGTATAAATAATAAATAATTGGTTTTGCAAAACAAATAATTAATTGCTAGATAGTTAGTGCAGTTTCCTTGAAGAAATTGAATGAAACTGGCGAAGCGGCACATCCGATTCGGTACCTCGGTTTGTTCCAATTTCTAAGTCTGCAAGGTCTGCATGCATAGCATGTTCTTTTACTTTGAAAGAAACTAAGACTTATGAACACACTTCCAAAAAAATTAAATTATTAAATGTTTTTTATTTTATTTATTTTTTATAAATCTTTTGTAGTTGCAAGCGCATTTGAATCATTTTATTCTATTCTAATAGAGGGTAGGGGTACCTAAGAACCTACACTAAACGAATTCTTTGCAATAGTCGACGTCTGTCAGGGCGAAACGTACCTACGTAGAGTGTTTTCGAAGGGTTTGTATTATATGGTGTTGTATTGTTCCTGTAGGTATTTCTTCTACTGCTGGAATCGGCATTTTATGTACCTACCTATACTGCAAGCGGCACGTAGCTGTGACATAGCGGCACAAATCATACAGTCAGTTTCTGGTTTGGTGGACTATAGCGAAAGAATTTGATTTTTTCTTGAGGAACGAAAATCGGATTACATGAAATGCATTGCAGAAAGTGAACGAATTTGAACATAAATAGGTAATCGGTTATCATACTTAACATGTAGGTACCTACCGATAAGATTATTTCTTAGTATACTTAAGTAATAAAAAGTCGACTTGTGGCATCGAGTTAATAAAAGGAAAGGTGACGCAGCTTTTCACTCATTTTCGTTCGATATTTCGCCACAAACTTATTTGACTCCGAATTCACAAAATGTCTTTTCTTGGAGTTACTTACGCTCACGAAAAGGATGAGAACTTCAAGGAATTTTTGGACGCACTCCGTAAGTTTTTTTTTCTATAAGTAGATATTAAGTACTAGCTGGTGCCTGCGACTTCGTTCGCATGGATTTAGTTTTAAAAAGCCCGAGGGAAAGCTTAAAGAAAGTAAGTTACGTCGATCCGTAGCTCTGTTGCGGCGTGATTGAAGGACAAACCAATAAACAAACACACTTTCGCATTTATAATATTAGTAAGATTAGTACCTAAGGATAAGTATATTAGTAAGGAAGTAAGGATAGTAAGGATTAGGTACTAGCTGATACCCGCGACTGTCCATGGAAATTCGTTTTCGGGATGAACAGCATCCACGCATGTCCAGGATGCAAGCTATCGGATGAACAGTTTGAAAATGGCCAAAGGAACAACAGACGAACAGGCAAACATTAATATTGATTGCGCTAAGTGTTCACTTATCTACCAGGTACCTAGTTACCTACCTACCTACGTGCTTCGTCAGGTCACTGTAGATATCTACTTATTTATAATTTTCATTTATATTTATGTGAAAGGAGACAAAGAAACAGACGTAGGTACGCTTCCATATTTATGAGAGTGGGTTTCATTACCTATAGCTCATTTAATTATGAGGACACAAAGAAAGTTTTCAAAAAAATGGCAGATAGCGGAGGCCCAGCGATCACAGAAAGTTTCTGTGATCCCTGGGGAGGCCACATACGATCAAGTTTGCCGTCAAGTTTGCATGAAGCTTAGGGATTCGAAAAAAGGATCGATACCGGAATAGTATACTTTTGGTTCGATATCTAGGAAAGCTCCCTAGAGATAACGCTATGAGAGAATAGTATATAGATTACAGTCTGCTTACTTACGGTACAATTACCTACTCGATACTTTTATCTTATCACTCGATTTCACACGTTAGACAGCAGACTATAATAGTCCATACTATTCTCTTCTGATATTTAGCGTTATCTCTCTCGATGGGGTGGTACAGCTTTCGGGAGTTCCCAGAGTAAAGAAGCATCCAATTGATGTCTAATTGAGAACATCCTCATTTTTGTTGAAATCGGGGAAGTAGCTGTATGATTATTATTTATTCGACGGATTTTCTAAGGATTTTCTTATCGCTGACGTGAAACTTTAGACCATAAAGAAGCAGCTGTACCTATAACTGATAGGCCCTAGGCAACTAATACAAAAATATTTTTATCTAATCTTTACTTAACTCATCCTGCATGAAATTGATAAATTCAAGAAATTGATTAATTTTTCAAGTATAAAAGTAATTATTAAATAAAGATATTTATACCTAGTACTATATTTTTTGTTCGAATGAATACTGAAATTACAAAACGTTGTCCAAGTTAATAATGCTAAAAGCGATGTTCCATTACCGTACACTAGTTAGGTACTATAAAATAGTTTACCTACTATAAAATGCTATTTTTTAACCACCAACAAACTTAGAGGGTTGTTAAAAGTTTTATCAGCACTTTTTCATCTGGGTGATTCAGCCATAAATTGATTTTTTGATCTTTTATTTGTTGGATTTGTCTCCGCCCCGAATAGCAGAATAACTATTATTATTAAAACATCGGAAAAATTCAAGAAAATAAATTATTATCATTTTCTCCTATATTTTGAGTGAGGAGTGAGTGCCTACGACAATAGTGCAACGGATGTCGTTCAAACCTGCGACCTTTCAGTTTTCAGTACGCATCTTTAACCGTTGGGCTATTGAGGCTCCAAGGATTTTGGATTGCAAATTGATTTTGACTTGTAATATTTTCAGCGCTACCTCCCGAGATGGCTGAGGCCTTTCTGAAGTCCAAGCCTTCAGCGAAACTTGAGAAAGATGGTGACACATACATCTTAACTACGACAACGCCCAAAGGAGAGAAAGTTATTAAATTTGAAAATGGTGTGGAATTCGAGGAACAAATATCAGACGATGTAACTGTAAGTATTTATGTCTATTCATAATCTTTTTACACAAGCAGTGGTATTCTGGTAAGACTGCGGATCTCTTATTCGGGGGGTCGTAGGTTCGATCCCAGGCACGCACATCTGACTTCACGGAATAAGTATGTGCGTTTAGTAAGTGCGTTAAGTAATTAAATATCACATGTTGGATGGTGAAGGGGGACATTGTGAGGAGACCTGCATACCTGAAAGTCCTGGTTATGATTGTTTTATACCGAGACGTTACCGTGGGTAATTATTTATAATGATCAAGTTTATTTTAAAAATTCCAGGCCCAAACAACTTTCACAGTTGAAGACAATATAGTCACGCAAGTCCAGAAATTCCCAGATGGCAAATCTATCACTTACAGAAGAGAATTCATTGACAACGATCTTATTGTGGTAAGTCACATATATCCAGTCCTGTACCGGAAAGCGTAATGTTGGAAGACCCCTCACTAAGTGGTCCGACATCAGACGTAGCGCATGGAGTCGCTGGATACAGGCGGCGCAAGACAGAGCCTTGTCGGAGGCCATGCAAGAACCCTTTTTAAAGCAATGGACGTCTATCGGTTGATACAGATGTCTTGAGAATAGGTGACGCAGAATCCTCAGTAGGTTAAATACGAGACAGATTTAGCTGAATATAGGTAGGCAGAGTTATAGTATAAGTGTCTAATAGAAAGCATAGCTTGTACCTCCTACTAAAAGGTCAACAGGTCGGATTTAAGTCTCGAGCGTTTAACTAAAATGCACTAAATTAAACCTAAAATACGTCTAAGACGAAGAGAACCTAGGCATCAAAGACAATTTTGCTGCTGAAAATTGTAGAGCTGTTTAGTGGTCTATCAGTATGAACAGAGAAGTTATTCTATTTTGCTGCTTTATTCTAACGCTTGCAGCGTTTTGCGGATTCGCTTTGAGCTTCGAACTTCGTGGGACCTACTTGGGTTCAAAGAGAATACTACCATAAATACTACGTGGATTAGTCCAGATTTTGTCGTATACGTAACCAATAGCATCTCCATATTTTCTTAGCTTAGCTTAAGAATATACAATATTATACCTATTGTAGGTAATCTAAAAAGTAAAAATAGAAAGGTAGGTAGATATAATATTTGTTAGGTAATACTTTAAAATTTTGTTTTCAGGACATGACGTTCACTGATTGGGATGGAACAGCGAAGAGATATTATGTCGCTCAATAATTTATAGAGAGCAGTAGGTCGGTCCAACAGTCCACTGCACTATGTCAGACGTCACGCCGCCCGCGCACGTTTGCTATTATAGATATACGAAAATATAGATTAAGAATTTGTAAAACCTGCAACCGTGTGTATTCACAGGGATAGCTTGAAAGTCCCATTTCCCCATCTTACCTACCAATACTACTGCTCTTATAGCCTTAAACACTACAAAAATAATCTTCGCCGTGTTCGTGTATAGCACATACACAGTATATAATATATACACAGTACATAATAGCATATCCATTACACAGTAATGAAATAACGAATTCTGCATTTACCTACCTATTTCAGCGATCACAGATATTTTTCTTCTATTTAATTAATTTGTAAATTATTAAAATAAATTAACTGTACAAGAGAAGTTTTATTTTGTAACATACATAGGAACTACTGTAAAGGGTTGAGACGTTAGACTACGGTTTAGACAGAAATACTGCAAAATTACAGTTGGCGTAATTTGATAATTGCTAACCAACTGCCAGCTACTACTACATAGGTCATAGTTCATTATACCTACTATACCTAACTCTTGCGCACCTACTATATCTAACAAACTATCGGTAGTTGTTGCGAATGAATTAAACTTACTTCAAGCCCAATATCAAGTTACAGTCTGGTTATAAATCTAGATACAAATAAATAGGTAGGGTAGTTACTAAAATAGCAAATTTGAAACTCAGTGAAATTGCTCTCAACTTTTTGAAGGCTCAAAAATTTAACCCTGACGTTAAGCGAACTCTGGAATAAGCCGGGACAAACGTTAGGAAAGAGTTTGAAGGCTCAAAATTTTAGACATTTTAGCGTGAAACTGAAATAAAATTCTTACATCTCAGGTTTCCAAAAATTATTTCGGTTAGCTTGGTTAGGCATTGAAATGAAAAAATTAGGGCAAATATAAAGTGACGGTGGGTAAGTTTTGGCCAAAGTTAAGCAGTGACACACCATATCTATTTTGTGATCAGAACGATCCATGTGACATTGATTTTAGAATAATAACAAAAATATTTTGTTGTACAACCTGTATTTTAAGTTATTAAATATCTATTGATCTATTGATTAAATATAAATCACAAAATATACATGTTGGATTTTTATTGTACAACTCAACTCTTGCAGTAGCATCACAACTTTTACACACAAGATAGTCATTTTCAATTGGGGTGAAGGTTAGAGAGCAAATCATGTTCACATGTTTGTTTTTGCATGAAAAGTCTACAAGGCTTTCATCACACCACTGACAAAGGTATTTAAACCGAACTTCCAAAGTTTTAATAACATCCTCTGAAACTATATCAGTCAAATTTTTATTGTACTTTTTACAATAATAATCTAAATAGGTTTTGCTACATGCAAAACATTCATGATCAAAAGTGCTTAAACAAGAATTAGTTTGACGATTTTTTTTACTATACACATTATGAATTTGAGTAAGAGCTTGAAGCATAAGTATTTTGTCCTTTACAACTTCAACAGAAATTTCTGGAAGACACCCTTTCACACCACGAGCTATTGATATTTCTAAATTATAATACATCTTGAGGAAGATCAAATACACTTTCAAACTATACGCATTACTGTCATCATTTAGTAAGAGACCAAAATTTAATTCTGGTAGTTTTTTAGCTTTCATTATTTTACATCTCAACACTTCTATGATATCCCATATATGAGTGAGCTTTTTTGATGGATTATTAATAATATTTGTTATTTCTTTATCAAATCCAGTATCAGAAGTCATGAAGACTAACTCAATAGCAGTAGTCTGTTTCTTAAGCAAAACTTTTCTATTTATCATTGCAAATACAAATAAGGCACTGTTTTTTGAAATGGCTAGACCATACAGTTCATAGGAAGGACCTGGATCTTTGATTTCAATCACTTGTAAAGAAATCTGTATAGTTTCATCAATAACTGAATAATCAATTCTATATAAATTTCTATTGATAGTAGACAAGTAAAATGTGTCCTTGTATTTTATTAGGGAAGTAATTTTATAATCATTTACATTCTGTACATTTTGGAATAACAATTTCAAATTTCTGTTGTACATTTGAACAACTATGTGTCTGTGTTTGATAAAAAATAATAACAATTTATCATCCTTAAAATGATGATGTAAATGTGCTGTAACCATCTTATCTTTATATGACCATATATTGTGTGTGTTTACTAGAATGACCTGTTTTTCAGTTATCTGGCATTCATAGCAAATAATCTCACCACACTCACTAGAGCAAATGAGCACAAATTTATTTTCCTCCGTAGCTATCCAGAACATGTGTACTATTTCATCATTATTGTTGTTTCGAATATTACCACAAAATTCTGATTCAAAGTAACCAAGGTGATATTTTATTGACCACAATAGTATGTCACCAGATTTCTGAGCTGTAACGAAGAAGCACGAGTTGTCTTTGTTTAAATGTGAAGCCCAGCAAATTGATGCAGTTTCAAGGAAATACACAGTTTCTTTAACTTCTGTAAAGTTTTTTGGGTTTTTACACAGTTTATCGATGTTTTCTTTTAAATGAATTTTCATTAGTGACGAAAAGTCTTTAATACAACACCAACCATGTCTCCGTGCTGCAAAAAAATCAACATTTCCAACACTGTTAACAACTGCTAGGAGGCTGTCGTTTTCACACTGTAGATGGAATGGAGCCCATTGGTATGCCGTGATATTCGTCAGTTCTTGTACTAAAAGCTTGTTATGAGGCCAAAAGGCGGAATTTGTAACCATCTCAACAAGCTCTAAATTTTTTACACCGCGTGAAACATATTCTGTTAAATAATCATCTGACACGGGAGAGGTCTTATTGCAAGTCACGGTACACTCTTTGAAGTCAATTCCTTTCTCTAGGGAATTTAAATTGTACGAAAAGTCTAATAAATGCAATTGTTTATTACCACGCACTGTTAACACCGAGGTGTCCCAGGATATATTAGTTTCTTCAAATTTATTTAAATTTATAATTTTTCGTGATATTTCATACAGCATTTTGAACTAATTATAATAGTTTGGCCTAAAACTTTATTTGCATTATTAAAATTCAATTCAAATTTTAAGATTTTAGGTTATATCTCAAAAGTCAAAATAAACAAAATGTCAAGCACCGGCCGCTCAATTGTCATTGGTCAAGTCAAACTAGAGATGTGCCAAGAACTCATATACTCGAGTACTCAGATTATAGGATACAGATACACGGTATTCGAACACTAGTTCCGAGTACATTATGGTATTCCAAAATGACTTTTTTATTAAATTGGAGAACAAGGTAGAGTGCAAATGAGTAAAAAATTTACTCATTTTGGAATTGCTGAAGCATTGAAAAAAAAATCCATTAAAAATAGTATCGAATTTAATCGAGTCCTATTTAGTATTCGAATACTCATACAAGTATTCAAGTATCTGTCCAACTCCTCTGACTTGAGTACTGACTCGATTCTTTTTTTAACTAGTACCAGTTTTTACTTGAGTACAAAAAAAAAAGCTAACTCGGGACATCACTAATCAAACCATAGACAAATAAAGTGTCACGTCAATCTACAATGTAGCCAACCTTATCAAAAAATTTAAACCGGATACACACACAGCAAGTTCAGAAGACAAAAGCAAAGTAGCAGCAACACTCTTTTGTTCAAAAAGGCAAGAATCCGTAGGGTGGTTCTTCAAAAATCATGTTATTTATGCGAAAATTTTGTGCCACATCTTATTTAAAGAATTTTAGGATGATTTTTTAAAATTATATTGCACACTACCTTTGTCTATGCGATTCCGGCTTTAACTAATCAATATATTAAATATTTTTTCTAATAATCGAATTTTTGTTTTATTTGTGGGTTACGGTAATGAATAAGGTGTCACGGTATAAGAAAACGTGTGGTCTGGGAATGACAATAAAATTATGGTAATGAATAATAGTAAAATATGTGTTTATTACTAATTAAAGGACAAAGTAACAAGTATAATTAAGAAACAATATGCATATTCAACGGTCAACCTAAAGATGAAAATATTCTCTTCTTCATATACTTCTCTTTTTATTTTATAAATAACTAAAACATATCTCTTCTTCTTCTAACATATTTGTTCTTCTAACTAAAACATAATCTTAGTGTTTACATAATTTTTATTTCTTAGCCTCAATCAGTCTCATGATTTTGCAGTTTAATATTATTCAGTGCAGTTCTCTTTTATTTTTAAATTCAAAATTTATTTATTTCATATAGGCTAACTTGTAGCTCTTATGACACGTCATAAATCTACCACCGGTTCGGAATGCAGATTCTGCTGAGAAGAGCCGGCAAGAAACTCAGCAGTTGCTCTTTTCAAAAAAAAATTTTTTTTTAACTTAATTAATCAAATTTTAATGATCTTGTTTAATTTTAATCAGTCATTCCAAGTTATTTATAATTACTATTGTAAGGAAATCGGTGATGAAAGAGAACTAAATAGTATTCTTGTTAAATAATTGTAATCTTTCTTTACATAATTAAAAGTCAGATTTTAAATTAATTCTAATCATTTTGAAATAATGGGAATCAATTATTATTACCAATCTTTTCGTAAATCACGTTCAATGGTAGTACAACTTCCTGTTTTTCATCTTTGTCTACAAAATCAGAATCGCTTATTATGGGTTACTCAAAACATTCATCTAGGTCTGAATCACCACGAAATAGTCTAATTAGATTTAAGATTTGAGGATACAAATTGGAACGCCTTTCTTCAGGAACTTTCTCCAATTCAAATGCTAGTAATCTTGCAAAATTTTCATTTCTATCGTCTATAGGGCGCTGATTGTGAAAATCTATCTTGTGTAATATATCTGTTACGAATGAAAATCGAGTTTTGTCAGCATTTTTTCGATAGAGCATAGCATCTATTAAAACTCTCTCAGTTGTTTGCGTTCCAACTTGTTTTTTTATTTAATAATAAATTAATATATAAATTTTTGAGTGTGTCGACAAGGTATCTTTTCTGTTTTTTAATTTTGTTTTTGGTAATGCATTCCTTAATACCTGCAGCCATTCTGCTGTTTCGATCTTCAAGGTAAAATTTATGAATTTTTTGAATTATTCCGCTTTCTATTTTTGATCTCAGCACTTTATTTCTTCCTTGGCGTTCATCTTTATTCTGTAATATTATTGGATTGCTATTTTGGTTGCTACTTGCATTCAATCGTTGGATTATCTGTTTCAATCGCTTGTTTTCTTTTTTCATGCCATTACATATATTTTTGTATCTTCTAAAATCTTTGAGGCGCTGGTTTTTAATCACTTCTACTCTTTTTCGCAGCTTTTCAATAATCTTAGCTTGTGATCTAATGGTATCATCTTTAGACAAAAAGGTTTCTTTACCTACTTCTTTGGCTTTTTCGTCATTTATTGAAAGTAGATCTTTCACTTCAATTGTTGTTCTTACTACATTGCACATATTGTCATTGTTTACAAAAACTTCCTGAATTTTCTTTAGATCTTCTATTTTTTTCCCGCCACTTCTTTCTCTGTTCTCTCTGAGCACGTGGCGATTTAACAGCAATGCCAACTATTTTTTTAGCTTCTTTTCTTTTCAAATACCTTAATCTTTCTTTTTCTCTCTCTATGGCATAAAGTTCTTTATTTTCTTTTAACTCCGCGTATTTCTTACGTTTCGCCAATCGTCTTTTAGCTAGTTTTTCCTCTTTACTTTGTTTTTTGTTAGCCATTTTATTATTTGTAGATATCAACTAAAACAAATAATATATCTAAAGTAATATATTATTTGTAAATTAAAGAAGAACTGCATAATTTAGCAGATAAATACTAACATACTTAGTGATAAGTGATACGTTTTTAGTGTGTAACCTAAGGGGGCTTTTATTGTCAAAATAAATAAATAAATTTAAATTGATTATTAAAAAAAATCACTACCAGTACGATTTGTTCATTACCGGCACCGAATTTTTCACGGTAATTTACGGTAATGAAGGTTACGGTAGTGAATTTAAGGCAGTTTTGGCTGGTTTCTGGCTAGATAGCCATACAAATCAAATTTTAAATGTACAAACCGAGAAGTACTCCGAATAAGTGAGAAATATCAGCTAATATTAAAGAAGTACTATATTTCTTACCTGATTTCACAAATTTAACTGTAATGAACTTGAATTTGAACAAATCACTGTAATTAAACACACAAAATTATTTTTTGGCGCTAGGAAGGATGAATCATCTGCCTTTTTTGACGTGTTTGGACGAACGGAGAGGGGGGAAGTCTCCCAGGCTAGTCAGGCGGTTTCATCAAACGATTGTGACTACGTAAAGTGCTAGACAGTTTTCCGTTACGGCAATGAAATTTAAACTGTTACAAAGTTTTAAAGCGTGTTTCAAAGAACAATTAGATATTTTAGCTAAGTACTTACACAAATATATAATTGTCTATTGTGTCATAAACACGGGAACATAAAATGAAATAAAATCTCTAGGCGCATTTTTGACTTCCAAAGCATTTCTTAGAAATGTGCTGTTTGAACTCAGTTACAGCAATGACCATTTTTACTGTTTTATTTAAAATAAGTCCTAAAAATTTTATAATTTTTAAAATTGTTTTAGTACTCTTTATGAAGCGGTTTATCATTTATTTTTTAAAAATATTTGAAATTAAGTTCTGTGAGAATTTACTGTCATTTTTGTCTGGCACATTATTTTTGGGACATTTTGAAGAACCACCCCGTAGCGCGATGGTATACGTCATTGCTTGTCATTTGCATAAAAAAATAAGAATGTCATCTGTGAATGTCATTTAAATGTCATAACAAACGCACGTTGAAAAGTCGTGTTATTACTTATTTCCTTCAACTTATTTTATTGAACTCGTAAGTTAAAAAGTGAGTGATATATTCAAGAAAAACGTACATATTTATGTTATAATGGGTCGGAAAAGGTACAACGCAAAAGCGCGTAAAGTAGTGAAAACCAGCATTGACGATTCCCAAACTAATGAGGTAGAACCTTTTTTTAATAACTAGGACTAATTGATTTATTTTCATTCGCTGTTTAGCTCTTATTTTCGTTAATGGCTTTTCTTAGTGCCATTGATCTATTTACTTTCTTCTCGATTGGAATCCTCCAGTCTCTACAAGATATTTCACAATAACAAGTCTTAGCTCCTTACTGTAATCTCGTTCAAACAATGGTAGGTAAATAACAATGTAGACTCACTTGCGGATGAAAGCTGGCTAATTTGGAAGGTGTACGGCTTGTTTACGTTTCCATCTGGATTAGTAATCCTGGATTAACCCTCCTAGGAATTAAACATGAGACATCCATATATTTTACCAAATTATATATTACCACAGTGCTCATTGCACCAGAATGACATATCAAGAACATTATTATTATTCTATTTTAGTGTTGTTTTTTTAGATCAAACTTGATATTGCAACAAATGAATATGGTTCTGCAGATACCAGCAATGTGTTGGCATTACCATCTAAGAAAAGGGAAACAAAACTGATCACAGAGAAAAAGGAAAAGACCAGATTTCTCTCAAAAGCGCAGCGCAAGAGGTTGGAGAAAATTGTGGACAAGAAGAAGAAAAAAGAAAATGTAATAAAGGAACATATTTATTTTGCTGACTAATGCCCGTTTTCAACAAGCTCTTAACTTTTATGGGTTATCTATGCTAATTTAGGTGATCTTTGCTGTTAATTTCGTTTTTACAAACCTTTGGCAGCACCTAAGGTGGTGATGATATTGGCAAAGGGATTATATTTACATAAAAAAACTTATACTCAGGACATGATTTAGGTATGGTGTGAAAAGGAGCATCAGTGACTCAAAGTGACTGCTACAATAAATTAAAATGTCTCTTATTATAGAGTTTATGTCCATAATAGTTTAGATTATAGAAATGTGGCTTCAGATTTCTAAAATTACCCAGGGTAAAATATAACCTAGAACACTTCTAGTATAAATCTGTCTGTAAAAGCCAGTCCACAGATCAGCATGAACAAACAAAAGACCAGACAGACTTAAGAAGTATATCCAGATTATTATGCTGTTATTCAAATAATCATATGAACTTAATAAGATGCTGTCATTTCAAAATCACAGACATTTCAATTTTATTTATTTACTAGCTTTTACCCGCGGCTTCGCTCACGTTAGGTTCGATTTCTTAAACTCCTATTTTACCTCCTTCGGGGTTGAATTTTGAAAAATCCTTTCGTAGCGGATGACTACGTCATCATAGCTATATGTATGCAAAGTGGTTTAAGCTGTGCGGTGATAGATCAATCAGTCAGTCAGACAGTAACCATTGCCTTTTATATATTTAGATTTAGATGATGCCTTTTGTGGTAGATTTTTCAAAACCTGTGACACATGTATTTTATTTATTTTTAATCGATAGCCCAAATACAAAGTTTATACAACTTTAAAAATGAAAAACTTTCATACTAACATTCATCCCCTATTTGATCCCTTGGGGGGTGGATTTTTCAAAATCTGCGAAACACGTATTTCTTTATTTTTATTTTAAAGCCTAAATACAAAGTTTCATGGATATAACTTGAAAAATGACGGAGTTTCATACAAACTTTAACCCCCTATTTAACCCTCTTGGGGTTGAAATTTTCCAAAATCCTTTCTTAGCGGATGCTTACGTCCTAACAGCTACCTGTATGCCAAATTTCAACTCAATCGGTCCAGTGGTTAGAGCTGTGCGTTGATAGATCAGTCAGTCAGTCAGTCAGTCACCTTTGCCTTTTATATATTTAGATTTGCTAATTTGTTGTACATATAGTGCGAATACTTTTAGTCACAATCACCGGAACTAAATGGACACTACTAAAGAAAAATCATCCTTTTCATGATAGTTGCAGTAACAGCTTGCATAAATATCTATAATGCTACTAATTTCAGAGGGCGGCTCTTCTTGAATCTCTGTCACTAGTACAAGCAACACCAGAGGAAGTTAAACAGTTAACAACAATATCTTCCATACAGACTCTTGGGTTGCGAAAGTTGAATGAATATAACTTGGAAGAAAATGTACAAAAAGCTCAGTCTGAGTCTACTGAACAGAAAAAGTTTAGCAGCATTGCAGGTAATTTTAAATGACTGAGTGGTGACTCTGTGGTGTGGTGTGTGGTGGTGATATTATTCTTGATGGTCATAACTCCTTCCATTAAGCACATTAGGAAGTAGATTCCTAGGATCCAGATTTTTCAAGCCTTATGTCAATAATGTGAGAGAGATGCATAATAAACTTTCTTTATAATAATTAAATTAGCATTTGACTTATCACTTGGAGCTACTGATGTCAGTACTAAATCACCATTTAGGATGTGTTTATTTGATCACAGGTGCAAAAAAGCGACTAAGGTTGCTCAGAATGGAAAATACAGACAGTGGTAAAAAGAAAAGGTATGACCCCAACATAATAGGTCTTGATGAAGTATCTGATGATGAAACTAGTTCAGAATCTGATGATGATGAACCAGAAGTCATTGAAGAAAACCTTAAAAGTGATGATAAAGAAAAGGAAATTTTGAATGAAAATAATGTAGTCGAACAAAATGTATTTGAGACAGTTAAAGAAGAACCTATTAGTGCACCAATAAATGTGAATAACAATACAGAAAAACAAATGATTAAAGGGAAAGAAAAGTTAGATGAACAAAATGTGAAACAAACTAAAAAGCCCATTCTAGAACATACTACAGTACATGTTGAAGTTAAAAGGGACCCTAAAGTGCAAGTAGCAAGATTGAAATTGCCTATTCTGGGTGAAGAACAAAGAATAATGGAGCTTGTTAATGAGAATGAGTTTGTTATTGTGGCTGGTGAAACTGGTAAATAACTTTATAAAGTCTTAATATATATTTAATGTGAAAGTGTGTTTGTTTGTTAGTTAAAATTGACCATAGTCTATTTGTTTACATTTTCACTTCCTAATAGCTGAACTAATCTCGATAAGTGCAGAAATAGTTTTCATCATCAAGATAGACCTAGACTTCTTTTTCTGAATAAAAAAAAAGAATGACCATGAATTTTTTTTTTTGAAAAATGTGATTATGTAATGTCGGTTTCTTTTTTTTTAAAAATGTGACTATCTGTTTCAGGTAGCGGCAAAACAACTCAGTTACCCCAATTTCTTTATGAAGCAGGTTATGCCGAATCTAAAATGATAGGTGTAACTGAACCGAGGCGGGTCGCCACTGTCGCTATGTCTGGGAGAGTAGCTTATGAACTGGGGTTAACGAGCCAGCAAGTGTCATATCTGATGCGATTTGAGGGCAATGTATGTAAAACTACCAAGATCAAGTTTATGACTGATGGTAAGTATTACACTCATTATGTATTTCTCTGAATAGATATATGTTTCAGTAATAATATGTTGTACACATGTAACAAAAGTGTGAAATTAAGAAGGTGAATGTGCTCATGAAACTGAACTACTTTCCCCAAGGAACATAGGTCGAAATGTGAAAAAAAAAAAATGTGGACCTCCCATACAAAATTGAAGATCAGCTGATTGATTTACTATGGGCGGTAAATTTTTTTTTTGGGTGGCCACCTTGATTAGAGCTAAGATTTACTATTTACTGGCGCAACCATGTGAGATCTATCAATTTCATACTTCTTGATAAATGAGACTATAAGTTACAAAGTATTTTTATTTGATTAAAAGGGAAAACATAAAATTGAATTCTTAGTAACTAGTAACTACTTGTTCATAATATTAGTGTGAGCATTGCATCTGAGCATCTTCCGCTAGATTTGCAAAGTCATGCCACGATCGACCCGTGTAATATACCAATATATTTATATTCAGGTGTTCTCCTTAAAGAAATTCAATCTGACTTCCTTCTAAGTAAATACTCTGTTATAATCATCGACGAGGCACATGAAAGGAGTGTCTATACAGATATTCTATTGGGGTTGCTGTCGCGTATTGTACTGCTGAGACGTAAGAGAGGCAGTCCGTTGAGATTGATCATAATGTCTGCTACGTTGAGAGTTGAGGACTTTACAGAAAATACTAGATTGTTTAAAGTACCACCACCAGTTATTAAGGTAAGGATTTTGTTATACAATTTTGGTCAATCTATATGGTGAAATTTTATTCCCCATAAACCCTGAAGGAGGTAAATGTGCTCATGAAACGGAACAACTTTCCCCAAGAAACATAGGTCGAAATATGAAAAAAAATTTTGGACAGGAAATCAATCTGCTAATCGTCAATTTTGTATGGAGGGTCCAATTTTTTTTTCATATTTCGACCTATGTTCCTTCAGGAAAGTTGTTCAGTTTCATGAGCACATTCACCTCCTACAGGATTTACGGGGAATAAAATTTCACCGTGTATAGCAGATATATATTTATTTGAATGGATATTTCCAGGAGTGATATAGGCTACTTTTTATTCTGGTAATATTTAAAGTTGGACATTATTTAGGCAGTATTGGCACATAAAAGTCAGAAAGATAGATTGTCTGTTATTAGAGTTGCATTTTATTTATATTTGTACAGGTTGAATCCAGACAGTTTCCAGTGACAATACATTTCAACAAAAACACATACAGCGATTATTTGAAAGAGGCTTACAAGAAAACGGTGAAAATACACACAAGGTTGCCGGAAGGAGGGATTTTGATCTTTGTTACTGGACAGCAAGAGGTAATGCTAACAAAATTTACAAAATATATATCGAAATTTAAAAAAAAAACGTTTATTGATTAGTGATGATTTGTCAAAGGTGAACTACTTAGTACGTAAACTAAGAGCGTCGTTCCCGTATCGAAAAGACGTGGACTATTCAAAACTCATCACCAAGAAGACCACCAATGAAGCGGATACTGCTTTGGATTCTGAACCCGAAGATATTGAGTCTGATGATGATGAGGTAAGTAATAGATAAATCGAAATTATTTATTCTAATGCTTACTGTTATTAAAACTTAAAGCAAAGACTTGGACTATTCAAATTGATAGACGATTAAAAATTAACCTGTTTGGAGAGCTTCCTCAAGTCTTCTCGTCCATAAACAAAGTCTGTTAATATTGATGACTTATCGATCTGAAATATGGTCTCTTACTATGGGCTGCATAAGAAGGCGCATGAGATTAAACCAGATACCATATGTAGGAAAACCAGCATTACCAACATAGCTCATCGAGGCAAAAAGCTGAAGTGGTAGTTACCCTACTTTTTAACCTGGCAATTTAGAGGAGTTAAGAGATTGCATATAGAGACAATAGAATTAGTACCATTATAGCCCAAATCAATTATTTTATTTGGCATTTTAGGTAGAAAAAGAAATGAAACGAATACGCAAGGCACGCAGAAAAGCAAAGAAAAAGGGCAAGGCGTTGCCAAAAATCAACTTGGACGATTACGATATGCCTGAAGACGATGGACAGGCGGACTTGGTGAGCGACGGTGACAGCGAGGGGCATTTGAGTGATTCAGGTTTGTTTAAAACTTCTTCAGGCACCATAAGAAAGAATGGAGAAACAGTATGGATTTTTTAAGATAGATGGAGAAGACTTCGATCAATCTCAGGAGTGCACATAACTCCGTGTGATCGAGATATGAAAAGAATTACAGAGTTGTACAGCATTCGAGTTGAGATTTTTGACTACTTGCCTGGCACAGTGGTGAGCGCTGTGGTCTTATAACTGGAAGGTCTTGGGTTCGATTCCTGGCGGGGCCTTTTGGGAATTTATAATTTATAAATTGTCTCTGGCCTAGTCTGGTCTTTGGCCGTAGCTAGTTACCACTCTACCATCTGTGTAGAAACCTATGAGGGGTACAGGTTGAATGTACACTGATGTACTCCTTCCAAGTTAGCCTGTTACCTTATTAGACTTCTTTGTTACTTACCAGTAGGTGCGATCGC
Organism: Hipparchia semele; assembly: GCA_933228805.2. NCBI lineage: Eukaryota > Metazoa > Arthropoda > Insecta > Lepidoptera > Nymphalidae > Hipparchia > Hipparchia semele. The sequence continues at coordinate 4,229,374 of OW121719.1, forward strand.
AGTCAAGGACTATCTTATCATCAAAAAAAAAAAAAGGTAACAAAATGGGATATTGTACTCTGTACTGTACTAATGAACTGATTCGTTATTATTGTCCAGGTAACATAGGTTACATTTTACACGTGTGAACAAAGTCAATGACCAATTTTCCATAGTCGGGTATCAGGTTACAGTTTTTAAAGTTTTTCTTGTTCGCTATAGATGCCGAAGAGCATAATCTCAGTCCAGAGATCAAGTCGTGTAGACAGCCGCTATGGGTGTTGCCTCTATACTCCATGCTGGGTTCGGCCAAACAGTCTGTTGTGTTCGAGCCCCCGCCCGTGGGAGCCAGGCTGTGCGTGGTCAGCACGGACGTGGCGGAGACCTCGCTCACCATACCCGGCGTGAAGTACGTGGTTGACACTGGCAAGAAGAAGATGCGGTGAGTTTTTCATCTTGTGGATGTGGCTACGAACCTTCTAGAGTCCCTGTAGCACGTCGACTGTCATCGATCTATTGTACTCACCACTGAAATAGAAATAGAAATATTTTTTATTCAAATAAGCTTACACAAGCGCTTTTGAATAGTCAATGAATCTACCACTGGTTCGGAATGCCTTTCCCGCCAAGAAGAGCCAGCAATAAACTCGGCGGTTGCTCTTTTCAAAAAAAGTAAAAAAATTACAATAGTTAATGAAACTATGCTATGTATACAGTGCTTCCACGATGAAGTTTCCTAAGTCCAATACAAAAATAAATACAATACAAATACAAATACATACAATCCAGTGCATGTTAAGACGAGTAGACAGATATTATGTAAGAGTCCCTCGCCAATACCCGTTGCCGCTAGGAACAGCAGCACTTTTTGTGCGGTAAGTTAAAGCTTCTCACTGATCTCGATTAATTTAGGTTTCCGTTAGTATGGTATGGTACGGCTCTTAACTGCTTCGTTGGTCTAGTGGTTAACAAGTTTGACTGCGGATGACGAGGTCCCGGGTTCGATTTCTGGGTCGGGCTAAAAATATATTGGGGTTTTCTGTTGAGAAATTCTCAGTGCTAGCCCCCGGGATTCGGTCGGGAGGACATTATGGTAAGTCATGGCAGGGTTTACCACCGTACCATTAAGGATGTGCCACGATTTAGCATTCGGTGTTTCTGGTTTAATTAAACTGCCATATCCTTTTCCAAGTTAGTTCGATATCATCTTAGATCTTTAACAGAACTCAATTTTAAACCTCTATACATGTTACCCTGTCATTTGCGAAGTTGATATTAATTCGAAAGCTTCTTTTCATTTATCTTCTTTTCATCAACCAATAGACGTACATTACTGCTGGACAAAGGTCTCTTGCATGAACTTTCAGCAGGTCTCGTTATTGGGGGCTACCTTACCTGCAACTCGTCTGATATCGTTGGCTCACCTTTGAGTGTTTGCTAGCACTGTCCTTTCCGTTGCCCGGTCGCCACTTGGAGTCCCAATATTTAGTTTGTAAATTGAAAAAAAAAAAAAAAAAACTACCTTTGTAATGTATGAAATCTCGAGGTTAGAAGAGATTTTTAACCTGTTTTCCGTAGGGTATACGATCACACGACGGGCGCGAGCGCCTGGCGTGTGGTGTGGACGTCGCAGGCGAGCGCGGAGCAGCGCGCCGGGCGGGCGGGTCGTACCTCCGCGGGGCACGCGTACCGGCTGTACAGCAGCGCGGTGTTCCAGCACGACTGCGTGCCGCACTACGAGCCCGACCTGTGCAGGCGGCCCGTTGACGATCTGGTGCTGATGATGAAGTGCATGGGCATTGATAAGGTAGGAAAGACGCTAAGCGCTAGGCCGCACCGCGAATAAAATCCGCGCGAGTTTTTTTCCGCAATTCTGTAACACTTGCAATCGTATGAAGATACCCGCAATTGCGATTTTAAAAACCGCGTGAATTTGTTTCAAACTACAGATATAGAAAAATATATGGACATATGGACATTGGACATCTCCTAAAAAAGAAACCTGTCCTAAGAAAATGGGTGGTACTTCAACCCCCTGCCTCAAAAATGGTTTCTGTCGTCGGTCCTGCGCCTGTCTGTAAGAGTGCGGGAATAGAGAGTGCATTAGTGTGAATCTGAACACCATTTTTTATTTAAAGTGTTAACCTAAAGGAAATACCCTAATTTCGTGGCTGATGTTATGGTTCAATTTGGCCGTAGTGTAACGGTTAACACACTCAGGGTGCGATTTCCGGAGAGATGTGGGTTCGAATCCCGCCGGCCTTGGGAGTTTTTGATATGTATTTATAAATCTATTAGGATCTGAAAACCCGCTACGTTATTATCTCAACAAAACTCCTACAATTATATGAATAATGGGAAAGGTTCATAATCCTCAGCTATGAGGATTAAGATGTAGAGAGATGTAGATAATATTCATAATATCTCCTACGCAATTGGCTAGCTTCCATTCAGATTGGCTGCGTGGCCTCTATCGGGTCGGGAGAACTCGAACCTCTATCCTTTAGATATATTCCAGGTGGTGAACTTCCCATATCCCACTGCACCGGACAGACTGCAGCTACGCTTAGCTGAACAACGCTTAGAAGTGCTGGGTATTCTGGAGAAGCCTGCATTCAGAAATAATAGGAGGAGAGACGATGAGGAGGTAATGTTGCAGTTTTATTGGAGAGCCGTTTTTTTTCATTTGATGACAAGATAGTCCTTGTCTGCAATCTCCCCCATGGTAAGTGACGATGCAGTCTAAGACGGTAGCTGGCTAACTTGGAAGGGGTATGGCAGTGTACAATTCAACCCAAACTCCTAATCTGTTTCTACGAGCCGGAACGCTAAATCGCTTGGCGGCACGTCTTTGACGATAGGGTAGTAACTAGCAATGGTCGAAGCCTCCCACCAGACCAGACCGGAGTCAATTCAGAAAATATAGATTACCATATTGCCTCAGCCGGGAATTGACCCCGAGACCTCCCATATCTAATTAAATGTTAAAATGTTCCAGTAACGTTTGAATGACGTGGACGACTCAAGTCCAGTCCAGCAATAGTTTTTTTTTTTAATTTAGTGTCATAATGTTTACCCACTATAATGAAAAAAAAAAACCAACTATCAATTAAACCAGATTTTGTTTCCAGATACTTAAAGTAACGCCGCTCGGTAAAGCAGTGTCAGCGTTCCCTTTACTACCGCGTTACGGCAAGATGTTGGCCCTCAGCCATCAATTCAACCTGCTGCCGTATGCCATTGCATTGGTGTCCGCTCTTACGGTGCAAGAGGTAAGCTATATCTTGTCACTGTAATAGAAACTTAAAGCGTTGCTATATTATTACAGAAGGATACCTTACCTACTTACCGAAAGTATGAAATGAAATTATTTATTTTCCATTCTTTGTTACATAGGTTCTTAAAAACTATGAACGTTGACGACTGAGAAAGTTAAAACTGCGTTCCAGCCGTCACGCCCACCTCCGATACTTAATTATAAACAAAAAATAATAACAGAATTTTACTCGTTTATCTAAATAATATTAAATTAGTACAGGTACAGCATGCATGACGTGTGAGTGTGTATTATGTTAGTATTTCGACTATAGATAGATAGCTAAGTATCTTTCCTACTTATTTATTTGTTTATTTACTTACTTATTCGTGCCAAACAAACAGGCTTCGCAATCGTAAAAATGCGGTTTCTGACTAAAAGACTAATATTTGTTCTGTAGGTAATGACCGGTAAAGCGGACAACTGGCCGGCGACCGGCAACACGCTGTTGTTGGGCGACCCCGGAGTGTTGCTGCGAGCGGTCGGGGCGGCGGAGTACTCCTTTGTCAAGGGGGAAGAAGAGTTATTCTGCGCGAAATACGGCTTGAGGGAAAAGGTTCGTAATATAAATTGTTATTTAAATAAGGAAAAAGCATTTTTTTTTAAAATTTTATTCGTTCTTTACATCACCATAACATAGCAAAAATGTGTTTTATGAAAATATATTTTATGAAAATAATTATTAAAAATTGCTATTCAAGTTGCTCTTTAAAAAATAAAACTGACTGATATGCCCCCATTGATGATTAAGCCCCACGTCTCATTGTCCCCACTTTCTCCCAACGGGTGAACGGTCTTTCTCCAAACGGGGAAATGGGTCTACTTTCTGTCTGCCCGTCTTATCATGTATTGGATTATATGTAGGTATGCATTTTTGAACTTCATTGTGGAAACACTGTATACATAGTATATATAGGTAACAAAACTATTGTTACCTATTGTAAAATTTTTTTTAAAAGAGCGACCGCCGAGTTTATTGCTGGCTCTTCTCGGCAGAAGGGGCATTCCGAACCAGTAGTAGATTCATCGACGATTCAAAAGCACTTGTAAAAGTTTATTTGAATAAAAAATATTTCTATTCTATTCTCATTGTCCCATTTTCCCCAACAGGCCATAAAAGAAATACGCAAGCTCCGCAAACAGCTAACATCAGAAATCAACCTCAGCGTGTCTGGAATAGATATGTCTATCGATCCGGAGATGAAACCTCCAGATGACAAGCAAGCGCGACTGGTTAGACAGCTTCTGCTGAGTGGCTTGGGGGACCAAGTGGGAAGGAAAATCGGACTTGAAGAAGTAAAAGAGGGTAAGTTTGTTATGTTTGTTTCTTCTTTTTTTTTATCATCCGATAGACATCCACTGTTGAACAAAGAACTGTTGAATGGACTTTCACTCGGTCTTGCGCCGCCTGTATCCATGCTCCCTGCGATGTTTGATGTCGTTGGTCCATCTAGTAGAGAGTCTGCCAACACTGCGCTTCTCGGCGAAGACGATACTGCAGCACCTTAGATCCAAACGACTATCATCTCCGAACTATGCCTCGCCTATTTCCATTTCTGTTCCGTGACTCAATGAGCTCATTAACTTTGGATCCCCTCATCTTTAATTTGATCTCTCAGGTATACTCCAGCATAGCTTTTTTTCCAGGTTTTTGTTTAGAAACGGTCGTTTGTTAATTGTGATGAGATGTCATAAAAAGGGCTTGCTATTTATACCTGATTATACAAATTCCAGTTTTAGAGCCTTTAGTGTAATTTATCCAGCTTTTGGGATCAAATTCAAGTTTACTCATGTGCCCCCCGGCCATTGTCAATTAAGCTTCGAACCCTTTCAGCTATTTCCTCATTTGTGATGTGATTTGATTGATAGGAGTCCTTAAGTGATAAAATGTGACCTGGCACTTTGTACCAGAAAGTGTTGTATAGATAGTTCAACTCATATTGGCGCGCGGCGCCATGTGTGCGTAAAGCCTGTGTCCAGTCAGTAACTGTGTGTGCGTGACAGAAGGACGAATAGGCGGCCGCCGCGTCATTGCCACACAATTTAAAACTGCATGTTTACAAGCACACGCACACATAACGCCGCGCGCCAAGATGAGTTGAACTATCTATACCTGTGTTGTTAGAAGCTCCCGCACGTAGTTATTATTTCCAGGTGAAGATAAACGCAAATTCAAATACGCGTACCACTGTGCGAATCTGGATGAACCAGTATTCCTTCACTCGGAGTCGATACTTCGCAAGGTCATACCGGAATGGGTGATATACCAAGAGCTGTACGAGACAGGCGGCCAGGACAGGAGGAAGATGGTCATGAGGAATGTGGCTGCCATTGAGCCAGAATGGCTCCCTATATACGTACCTCAGCTGTGTAATTTGGGTATGTTTTTAAAACCTTTACTTATTGTAAACATATTTACCGCGGGAACTCTTTGATTTTTTGGGATAAAAAGTAGCTTATGACACTCTCCAAGTCGTCAACTACACCCATGCAAAAAATCACGTCGATCCGTAGCTCTGTTGCAGCGTTATTGAAGGACAAACCAACAAATATTTATAATATTAGTAAGGATTTTCTTCTTACACACTTCTCTTGCACACCTACACGTGACGTCACATGTCTGAAGGTAGATTGGGAGAATATACTTACAGAGCACTATGTAGTCGCCATATTGAATTTATGACAACGTCATTCAGTATAGTACGCCATATTGAATTTATGATGACGTTATTAAGTCTGAATCCTTTTTTGGGGGCAATTTAAAGAAAAATTGCAGATTATTGACCAAGTTTTCTTAGTTAACCTTCATTTTGATTAACGATTTATTTATCAGGTGAACCTTTGACGGATCCAGAACCGAGGTACGATGAAAAATCGGGTCGTGTGAAGTGTCACTTCAAGGGAACGTTCGGGAAAAGTTCCTGGGAGCTGCCCACAGTTGAGATCGACTTCCCCGACAAAATAGAACGATACAAGTAAGCATATTATTATGTGTTTGTGAAAATCTTTTCCTGTTCCATAATACATAACGCACCTTTAGAATTAGAGTGACTTAACCTAATTCAAAAATTACAATCAGTGGGCGATGAGCAAAAAATAATTCGAAAAGATATATTGTTGAGTAATTTTAAATGTATCTCTGCCGTGTTTTATTAGAAAAAGGTTTTTTGCAGATTTTAAATATTGATCTTTTATGTATGGATTGGTAATATTAATTTTTAGTTAGTTCACTATTATTCTAAAGGTGCGATATGAATTGAACAGTTTAAACTTCAAATATCTTAAAAAGGTTCTGAGTTTATAGAAGTTCTAAGATTGCTTCTTTCAAATTCAATACAAATTCATACTCATTGAAATTCAATACTAATAGTTGTTTTGAGTGAAGAGGATAGAAAAAAATTCCAATACAGTCAGTCTTTTATTGACTAATTTGGATTATTTTTTTAGCTAGGCATTCTTCTAAAGCAGTTATGTTGAATATGTGTTTATTTACTAGCAATATTTTACTCCAATGAGCGTTTAGTTTCATCCGGTTTCAATTTATTATACAGTATAGTTCTTTTAATTCACAAGGGCGCGTGGCTCATAGTTGTGTGTATCTGTATAAGTGTGAGCGAGAGCTTGCTCGCGCCTGACCGCTCTCATCTAGGCTCCCGCCAGGCACACACACTTACGCGATGTGCATGTACACGACGTAACCACAACTAAAGCTCACGCGCCCTCGTGAAATGCAAGCACTATAAGATAAACAACGATTTTTTTAAGTACACTTAACTTCTTTTACAGATTGTTTGCAAGATTCCTACTAGAAGGGAAAGTATTTCCAAAACTCAAGAAATATTCTGGTTCCTTACTGTCCCCGCCGTCGACAATGGTCAAGAGTTGGGCCAAGCTTCAGCCGAGGACGGAAATATTGTTGAAAACTTTAATATCAAGACGAGTCGGTTCTAGAGAACAGTTGGAAAGTACTTGGAAAGAGCAAAGTACATGTGAGTTAACTTTGTATAAACTAGGTTTATGTTTAGTGTTTCACCAATGGTCAAGATTTGTCTATTGCATGCTAAGCTTTACGCCAAATTGATTAGTTAAGAAAAATGACAGAAGTGGTAAATACGTAGAAATAATAATTCCTGTAGTTAAGTAATTAATAAATAAACAAAAAGACCAAGATTAGTAGTTAGTTTAATAAAATTGGATTATATTTAGATATAAGTACTTTATTTAAAACAGTATTATGCTGTGATTCAAATATGCTTTTATCAGTGTTTTACTGCGTATTATTTTAGTATGCAATTAAAAAAGAAACAATTATTTGGCAAAAAAATGGCTTTATTGTAAAAATACGCGTAAAATGTTTTGGACGAAAAAACAATTTTCAAAATGTATTTTTACAGATTTGTTGGATGAATATCTAAAATGGGTTCCAGAGTCGGCGCATAATGAAGTCACCTTGTATTGGCCACCATTATAACAATGTAATCATTTCTTATGTAAATAATGTACATTTGTTTTGTAAATAAAGTTGTTTTTAAATGATAGCGTTTTCATAATTTTAAAACTATAATAAGAATACTAAATAGTAAGTTTTTCCTGTTTTTTTTCAAACTGGCAAGTCAACATAAACCGGTACGTAATATTATAATATTGAACTTTGTTCCTGCTCTGATAGTTTAGCTTTTGTTTTTTTTTCCTCGCACATTTGCATAAATTAGCTGGGCGATGAACGGGTGAATCAGATACCACATCCGAATTAAGTCATAAGTAATTTAAAACTCGGTTATGGCAGCAGTGAAAAAAAAACGCAAAGCTATTTGTTATCTATATCAGACGCTAAAGGTTTACCGATTACGGAAAATTGGATATATGACACATGTGTCATATTGATTTTGTTCGTATAAAATGTAGCCTATGTCACCCATAATAAAGAACCCATTGTCACCTTATTCATCAAAATTGGCTCAGTAGTTAGGCACTACGGTGTAATATAATACATACCTACCCCGTTACCATACCTAAATAACCTAACCTTAGTTGGGCAAAAATATCAATGGGTAAAAAGGGTTTATTAAGTCAAGGTTTTCTTTTTACTTAAGTAATTATTTTATCTATGACGAGTAATTGTCTGACTTATAACTGGCTTTCATGATCAATTGTACATACTTAATCATGTCTTGTTTACCATTCAGATCAACTAAGGAAACATTTTTAAACTATCTAAAAAATCAAGTCAATCGTTCATTCGTTGCTGTGTGATTGTAGGACAAATCAATAAACAAAAAAAAAATAGCATTTAAGTGCGATAATATTAAATTACTAGGTTAGCGCGCTCTAATCTGTAGTCTTTGGCTCTAATCGATCCATCGTCACGTCCTGAAAGCGGACTGGGTAATTAGGTATTGACTATGAAATGTCAAAATATTATTAGTAGGTAGGCTATAAGTATGAATGAAGGAAAGATGAGTAGGTATTGAAGATTTGAAGATTAGGAACAATAGATTGAGTAGAAACTTGTACAGTTTGCCCGTGTTTTTAATTAAGTTTATCGTTCATTCAAATCATTTTGTCCAATTTTGTCTATGTCATTGACAATGACAACTCAGTGATTGTAAGAACGTCGGCAACAGCGGCCGCGAGCGAGTTGCATTGAAATGCTAAAATTGTTTACGAAATGGGTTCGTTCGCGTTGAAAGGTTTTCTTTTTAATTTTATGGTCGGTCTTGTTTTGACTTTCGCGTTACCATTCGAAGGATTGTACGAGTTGGATATTATTCATTACAATGATTTCCATGCCAGGTAAGTTTTGAATTAATACTTTAACCTTTACCTGTGGTTTCACTTAGTGGGCCTTCTCCATTACTGTCCATCTCTGTTCCCTGTTCCATGTTCCTTTTTCACATCCCTAGATACCTAGGTAGGTACTTAATAGTAAAAAAAAAAAAAATCTAAGTAGGTTCGATTAAAAAATATAGTTAGAAAATGTCGATCAGAATCAATCCTGAAATTGATTTTGATGGGATAATAATGAGAGATGATTTAGTGACGATTTTCGAAAATAGAGATCTGGGATGGAACGGATACAAACTTACCTAAGTACCTACCTACCCCACTGAATGGATGTTGTTAAAAAGTAGCATAAGTAAAACATTTATGTATCTACAAAACCAGTTAAATAAAAACCTACCTACCTATTATTCGAAAATGTAGTTTTTCTAGGTTTTCTCTCTGTTTATCCTGTAATATCAGTATAAGTCGACTATATTTTATTTCGATTATAGGTAAGTAGAGGTACATACCAAGTAGTCAATTAGGTTTGAGTTTGCCCATTTCCTGCTACGTCTTATCTACGAACAAAAAAAAATTAAATAGTTAAGACTATCTATAAAACTACCGGTAAATGAAGTGTTAATTATTATTTAAATTAAAACATCTGTATCTATAAGTACTTTTAAATAATCCAATAGAACAATAGAACTATATCTTTCATTTAATATGTATAAACAGATGCGAGGAGATACCAATGCCTCACAACGTTGATTACCACGCACCTATTTTAATCTAAGCACGTATTTACCTGTCGAACGTGTATCTACCTAAAAAAATTAATCTACTTATATTTACCATCGATAACTTATACTAATCAATAGGTAATAAGTATAATCATAGATTTTAGGATTGTTCAAATCCTAATGATACTATAATAATATAAATGCGTAGTGTTTGTTTCTTTGTTTCCTATTCACGCGTGAAGCGTTGAAACGATTACGATAAAAGGCAAGAACTACTTAGCTTGATTCTTGGGGCACATTGGATCCTTTTTAACCAGCAGGCCGAAATGTCTCAAATCACAAATGATGCGACCGTGTCAGGGATAATAGGGATATTAGCTGCTCAAGCCTAGTTGATTCTGTGGCGCCGCTGCGGAGTCTTGTAGGTAGGAAATGTTTGTGGTATGCAGCACGGACGAGTTCAAATATTTCAATACTACCCGCAATTTCGCCCGCGCATTGCAAAAAACTGCGGGAACCCTGTGCTTTTCCGGGACAATAACCTGTTATTTTCAAGGACCTCGTTAAAAAAATCACGTCGATCCGTTGCTTCGTTGGTACATGATTGATAAACAAACCATGAACGGAGACACATAGGCTACAGTCAATTACTTCTATGTATACTACACATCAGTATGTAGTAGGAAGAAGGAAAAAATAGTAGGTCCTACTTATGAATGGTTTTGTACCATGAGAAGGAAAAATCAACAAACAATTGTATTGGCGTGCTATTAGTAGGGGTGAAGGGAAGGCCTCAGAGAAAAATGGTCAAAAACTAGGTAGTACCTAAGTACAAACAGTTAAAACAAAAAAAAAACATTTATATGCATAATACTGGAAAGTAATACTGTACCTACATCTACTCACATTTAAACTGTAGGCACAGTGGGTGGAGACGCCAGTTCGCGACCTTGACGCCGATTCGCTTTGCTATCGTAACCTTTACTTGTATGTAGGTATCTACCTACTTTCGATAGGAGCATTGAAGCATATATAAAAGATTGACGAAATATGTAACTATACGCTCTATATCCAACAAAAACCACTTCGCCGCATCCTAATGGAGAACGTTCATGGTGTTGATATTATGATGTTGATAGTTATATAACTACTTTATATTATACGAACAAAATATAGATCAAAAATAATTTATGACTGCAAAATTTTTGAAATCCATCAAGAAATGCCCCAATGATATAGATAGTTTTTAAAAATTTCAGCGCGGAATAATGGTTGCAAAGCCATGATTCGGATAGTTCGAAAATTAATACCTATCTAACCTAAAGTTTAATATAAAGGTTTGGTAAGAAATGGTAAAAAATTTCCCAGATTCGAAGAAACTTCAGTAGAAACTCCGACATGCCGAGCCAACAATAACTCCTGCCTGGGAGGTTTCCCGCGGCTCTACAAGAAGATTGAATCTCTACGGCAGAAGAAGCCGAATTCAATAGTTCTGAATGCAGGTGACAGTTTCCAGGGCACCTACTGGTATACGCTTCTGAAGTGGAACATAACCCAGGAGTTCATGAATCTTTTGGAACATGATGCTCATGTAAGTTAACGCGAAAATTGTAGGTATAGTTACAAGTTATCTCTGATTGTATATATATTACATCTCAGACTCCATCGTTACTCTGGTCTGGTGAGATCGCAGTCAAGGGCTAACTTGTCATCAAATCAAAAAATGAATGTTATCTACGGGTGGAATCTAGGTTTAAGTACTTATAGGGTGATATAATACTTAAATTTTATTTCGGATTTTACTTACCCCTTTAACCAGTTCTACCCATAGCTGGGACTGGGTAATTTCTTAATTGGCTACGCCAGAAAACTCCCTTCGTCGTCTCTTCATTCTGCTTCACCTACTCTACTTTCGTTTCGTAAAGAATGTCGAAGACTCCTTTTTTCGCTAACTCTCCTTTTGCTTGACTCGACTTTGCAGGCATAGATTTCAATAAATAGAACTCTCTTATGATAGCTTCGTTCAAGACGTCTTTCTTGACTTTGCGCTTTAGATACAGTCACTCATAGCTCATACTCATGCGCGTAAAAATTCGTGCATAGTACGAATTTTTTCATAGACGTCCGAAATACGATGTCAAAACTTTTCATATTCATTTGCGAATGGGTATCGCACCTACTACACTTTAGGTATCACTTAGGTATCCGTAATGTGAGGAACCGACAGCACAAAAGCACAAGATAGAATAGGCGCGTAAGATACATTCGGTGGCGTCACTTTATGGACTTACCTACTACCTACTCAATGAGATGCAGAATCCGTCGTTGATTTTATTGTTGTGAGTAAAAAATAAACTTAACTTGAAAGGTTTTGCGGAAACTCCTTTGTTTCCTTTAACCTTTGGAGTACATTTTTCCTTGAGTTTAATATGAGGACGTAGGTATTTCAGGTGGTATACCCACTATTTCTATATCCATAAATTATTCCCACTCATTCAATATTTCCAACAACTTAACTACGTAATGGCTGCAAACCATTATGCAATTTACAAACGGAAATGTGCGATAAGTGTTCAGTATAAACTCAAAAGTGTATTGTTAAGTCTGACCGTTTCACACGCTCTTTGATAAATTAATATGCACCCGGATCAAAGGTCTACTTTGTGTCCTCATCAGCATCCCATCAATCGCTCACTACTGAGCACAGATCTCCTCTCAGAGTATAGGTATCGGCTATAGGCCACCATGCTGGCCCAATGCAAATTGGCAGACCTCACACACCTTTGAGAAGTTTCAGGGGTGCAGGGTAGGTATGATATTTAATTGCTTATGCTCGAATATATTGCCGTCCCCGGAGAATAAAATGGTTATCGCCATTAACCTAATCTTAATCACTAGACCATCACTGCTCTGTGGCGTTGGAAGGAATTATAACATGTTTTTTAATTCGATGACTGATGATTTTTTTTAGTCCTTGACTACGATCTCGCCAGATGTTAAGTGACGATGCCGTCTAAGATGGTAGCGGGCTAACTTGGAAGAGGTATAGTTTAAACTAGTGTTCAAACTTCGTTATCTAGTCGCCATCGTGCCGGAACGCTAAATCGTTTGGCGGCACGTCTGACGGTAGGGTGGTAACTAGCCACGGCGAGAGCCTCCCATTAAACCAGACTAGAGACAACTCAGAAATAATAAATTGCCAAATTGCCCCCGCCGGGAATCGAACCCGAGACCTCCGAGTTATAAGACCACAGCGCTCACCACTACGTCGGAGAGGTCATCGTATTTACCATTTTTCACTTGCCCAAGGGCATCAGCAGCCTACGCTGGCCTCATACGTTACAACTAGAGTAACTTTAATTGGTGAAATACAATTTTCAGGCAATCGGTAACCACGAATTCGATGACGGTCCTCAAGGTCTAGCGCCTTACCTTAGAGCTCTCAAAGCACCAGTCGTCGCAGCCAACATGGACACCAGTAAGGAGCCCGTCCTACAAGGACTCTACAAGCCGCATATCATTATCGAGAGGAAGAAGAGGAAAATTGGCATCATCGGACTCATTACTCAGGACACAAAAGTAAGATTCAACTCCTGTACCAAATTCAAAACGGCAAACGAATCAAAGGTTAGCTTTGATTAGTTTCCTGTGTTTTCCTGTGTTGTTCTGTGTAAATTGGTAACGATTTTTCAGTCATTCCCAAGTTTCTGATTGATCTGATTCCAATTTTATAAACACTAGACTGAACCTGATCGCGTGGATCAAGGTTTTTCAATTCCCATGGGAACTCTGTAATTTTTCTGGATAAAATGTAGCCTATTTTTTAATCCTGGGTAGCTATCTCCATTCCAAATTTCAGCCAAATCGGTTCATTCGTTGTGGCGTGGAGGAGTAACTAAAATATTAGTGTGATGAAACGCAGAGGTCGCCTGGAAGAGAGTTTTACACCGTGTTTTGTATCAGAAAATATTTACGAAAAAGTTTCAAATGTTCATCAACGCTTACCCCTTTTCGCTGTTCTGTGGTTGGACGGTGAAGGAAAAATAAAGATCTAAAATCAACAGATGTGGTGTGACTGGCAATAATATAATTTTGGTACGATTGAGTTTATTGATGCGGGTTAGAGTCGGACACTGGTACTGCGTGATGGTAACATTAACTTATTGTAAAGTTACTCTAGTGGCACAGAATAAATAACGATACCTTAAACTACTTAGGAAATATTAGGTATGCTCTGATAAGATAATCACATCTACTTAGATTAGATTTTGTTATCTTAAACGACATTTAAATTTATCTCAATATTCGTCTTAAATTACAGAAACGAGATCTCTGAATATTGTCTCATTTTGATCTTCTGTAAGTAATTAAGTACATTCTATCCTACTACATAATATTCGCTTATAAACGCGAAAGTCTGTAAGTAAAGATGGATGGATGGATGGATGGATGAATGTTTGTTAGTATTTCACGCAAAAACTACTGAACCGGTTTGGCTGAAATTTGGCATAAAGATAGATTATAGTGTGGAATAGCACGTAGGCTACTTTTTATACTGGAAAATAAGTGAGTTCCCACGGGAATTACAAAACCTTAATCCACGCGAACGAAGTTGCATCAACTAGTGTGCCATATTTTCAAGGGTAGGAGAAGAATTTGTAACACGCCGCTTTTATTGCGGAATCAGTCTTCAAATATGGAGAATATTTGAAGACTGATTCATTGAGATCATTGCAGATTTTATCATCGGCTGGTAATGTAGAATTCACTGACCCGCTGGAAGCTGTGAAGCGGGAAGCGAAACTACTCAATGATAAAGGAGTTGATATCATCATCGTGCTGTCACACTGCGGCCTTGATATTGACAAGTGAGCACTTTTAAGTTAACGTTTACCATCATCATCTTCTTCTTCATCATCATCATCATCATCATCATCATCATCATAATCGTCTCAACCTAACGCCGAACTATTATTGGGTTCGATTCTCCTCTCACAATGAGTGGGGTTCAGGTCACATAGTCCACCACGCTAGCGATGTACAGTTGTACATTGTTGTACAGTTGTACATTGTTGTACAACTGTACATTGATGTACAGTTGTACGTTGTACTTATTAACATACTTCACACCTTTAAAAACAATATAGAGAACTTACAGGCATGCAGGTTTAGTCACGATGTTATTCTTTGCAGTTTCCTCCAAAGTATACTTATAGGTAGCTCCGAAGATATAGAGCCTTAGAGGTGATGGCCTAGGAGTCTGAGGAAGTTTTATTGGAAAAACAATGAATGAATCTCTAGATAGATAAGCAAAGGAACGTTTAAAGTCTAATTAATATTTAAGTCGTCTTGGTATTATGTAGGTTAAACTGGTAGATTACGTCTCGTTCTTATCATAAGTCTTATTTGTGACTCAATGTCATTTATCAGAATCGTTTATTTCGTACCTATTCATAAATTGAAAAGTCTTAAGAATTCGAACCATACCGTATAGAATTTAAACCATAGTATACTCACATACCATCGAGGTTCGAGGTTCTAGGTCTTCGCCAATCCGAAGAAAACTAAAACAACCAGAAAAAAAACATATAATATGTTTTTTTTTCAAGGAAAAAATACGCACCGAATTGAAGACCTTTTCTTTTTGTTAAGTCTGTTTAAAATTGTATGTAAGTACCAATATTAATTCTTAGTATGCATACCTATTATACCTATTGTTATTTTTTTTTTCATTCAATGATCTGATAATCCTTGACTGCGATGTCAACTGATGCTAAGCGATGATGTAGTCTAAGATGGTAGCGGGCTAACTTGGAAAGGGTATGGCAGTGCACATTCAACCTTTACCCCTGATCGGTTTCTACTCGCCATTGTGCCGGAATGCTAAATCGCTTGGCGGCAGGACAGTAGCGTGGCAACTAGCCACGGCCAAAGTCTCCCACCAGACCAGACCAGAGATAATGCAGAAATCATAAATTCCCAAATTGACCCCGCCGGGAATCAAATGCGAGACCTCTGAGTTATAAGCTTATAAGACGCAGAGAGACGTGTCTAGTGTAAGATTTCGGCCTCAGATTCCTCAAAGACTCCTAGGCCATCACCTCGTCGGAGGTCGTCAAAATAAATGAAATATATAGCAAATATATTCCCCTCTGCCGAAGTACATGTACAAACGTACGTGTCAGCTTGTAAGTGTGACAGCTTTTGAGTTAGTATGCGTTCATAGAGACTTTTTACAAGAGTGTGCTGAAGCAAGTAAATGTGTGTTGTACGTAGGCTGTACGTGATTACCTCACCTCCCGCAGAAAGTGGCAGAATATATTCAGTACTAAATCTGCGTAAAGGCTCGTCCCAGCTAAATGGTGGAAGAGGTATATTAGTTATATTGTTAAATACTTTAAATATTAAGCTTAAGTGCCTTTTAATTTATAGAAAAATCGCCCAGGAAGCCGGCGAGTTTGTAGACGTCATAGTCGGCGGGCACACGCACTCCTTGCTATGGAACGGACCAGCGCCCAGCGGGGAAGCGGTGGCGGGCCCTTACCCTGTATTCGTCGAGTCTTCCGCTAATAAGAAGCACAAGGTAATGAAATCTACTATAGGTAACCATTTTCTATAATGCCCGGGCTCCACCTGCGCCGTAATGCGTCATTTAACACGATAATAAAGGCATTACGCAGATGGGGCAAATATTTTACAGCGTTAAATGTTAGACGCTAAGCGCTAATCCATTTGAGCGCAGCCGTTAACACTAACATTAATGCAGATGGAGCAGTAGCATGAGTCATGATCATGTAGGTAGACATCCCGCGTCTCGACAACGGTGTCAAAATCCGGAACAACTTACAAACACAAGCAGATAGCGACTTAATTTATTCTATTTAGAGATTTCTAACCTTGAGTGAATTTCCTGTTACCTGAATCTACCTGATTCCTTAGAACATTGAATCTAAGACCATTTTTGTTTTCATTTTCATGGGGAAAAAACGTAAACATTTCTTTTATGCCTGTATTATACTGGCTCATGCAGCTGATACCTGCATTTTTATTCTTAAAAGTCCTGTGAGAACTCTTTGTTTGGCCAGAATAAAAAAACCAGTCGCTAGAAGGCAAGCCTTTTGAGTGACATAATATTTTGTAAGGATCGGTTTAGCGATTGAGCCGTGAACAGATATGAGATTATTTTAATGGATTAGTTGCCACTTAAATCAGGTTTTTATGTATGAATTTTATCCGCTGACCTCTATAAATAATCTATGATCATCACTGGACTGGTTGTCTTCATATAAAATGACATTTTAAATTATGGATCAATTTGAAGCGCCACATTTGACATATTAAAATGATGTTCCTCCGGAACTAATAATAAGGATGCAGGATGTACAAAAACTATCAGTTGTCAACTAGTGCCCTCACTAATTTTAGTTCCTTGTACACTCGTAACTGTTTACAGCGCCAAAATGGCGTCAATCAAGTAGGTAAAAAAAATAAGCCAGCAGCCTGTCCAGTGATAAATAATCATAATTATATTATAGTACGTTTATCTCACAAAGTTACGGGCGCTTTATTTGTGGCTATTTCGTGTAAATACACATTGTGTATGTGTGCGTGCCTGTCCAGGACCTAGGTGGGAGTGGTCAGGCGCGAGCAAGCTCTCGCTCACACTTATACATATACGACACACACACAACCATGAGCCACGCGCTGTCGTGAATTGCAAGAACTATAATTTATAACTATAGACTATAGAGGTTAGTGACTTTATCCAATTTCATATACTTAGGTAGTGATAGTGCAAGCGTCAGCCTTCACCAAGTACATGGGCAATCTGATAGTTTACTTCAACTATTGCGGAGACTACGTCAAGTGGGAGGGTGGACCAATTTTCCTCGACAGAAACGAACCTGAAGGTAAACTTTGTTCTTATTTCAATGATTGATTTCTTTGACTATTATCTATACTTAGAATAAAACTGTAACGGGACGAAATCTGTACCTACATTAAATATATTTTGAAAATTTTAATCGGAGGATGCTTTATTCGACAGTGAGCCCAAAAAAACTTTTTAATGAATTTTTTGTCTGTGCGTGCATCACGCGAAAACTACTCAACGGATTTGAATGAAATTTGGTATAGTGGTAGCTAATACTACGGGTCAATATATAGGATACTTTTTATCCTGATAAACAATAAGGTTTATCCGGGATAGGGAATGAAAGTTTTTATTGATTTTGCTCCATAACTTCGTCAAATCTAAGCCGAATTTGATCATTCTTTTTTTATTATTAATTGTGTACCTACTATTAAAAATATTATGACCAATTTTGGTGAAGATCTACTAAATATTATCGGAGATAGAGGACATAACTTCTGACGGATAGTAGCAAGTCAGTAAACTTTTTCCACGCGGACGAAGTCGCGGGGATCAGCTAGTACTTAATAAAATGTGAATTGCACCTGGCCTACCTTAAGCTTGTCTCCTCATCCATAAATACATACGTTAACGGGTTTTTAGATTTGGAAATAAAGGAACGACTAGCACCCTACGCCGCCATGGTGCATCGGGCGGAGCAAGAGCCGATCGGCGAGAGCAAAACTACGCTTTACTTCGAGGACTGTGTGTTTGGAGAGTGCGCTCTTGGAGACCTGCTAGTGGACGCGATGACTGAATTTGTATGTAATCAATGTTAAGTACTACTGTGGGGTTAGTACATTGACATAATATTACTGGACTTCAGGTCAGCGCTAAAAATTGTCCGAACCGAAAGAAATCCAAAACGCGATAAAGGTTTCCAATTGACCGTCAGTTGAAGCAAATTACTGCAAGCAAAATTAGGCTGTATAATAATGGTCTAAGAGATAAATTACAATGTATTAGTTTATAAAAATACACATGAACACTCGTATATATAGATTTTTTCGTGATTTTTGCATTACACCCAAAGTCCAAGTATTATGGTCAATGGGTTAGTATAAGATTTAATTCGATTATTCGTATTCGTATTTGATTAGCGTCAAAGTAAAATGAACCATAACAGTATTGAATTAGAGCTCAATTTCGTGTATGCATTCTTATACGTTAACGTATACGAATACGCTCCTTTAAATCGGTTGTACTGAACTTGTGACTTTAAATTGATACGACTAAGGTAAGGCCTTCGGTCTCGTTTTCAGGGGATCCGGGGTTCGAATCCCACGCAAACTTTGGGCAAAACACAAAAAATATGATATCATAATATCCTTCATGATTAAAGCAAAAGAATATAATCTTTTTTTTTTCTTGCTTTAATGATAAAATAAAGTATCCCACTAGACATTTTGAGGGTATGTGAACATTTGCGCATATAATAAAATTATGCACTGTAATTTCACCGCAGCATGTGTTTTACTTGTTACAGGCAAAATCGATTAAGCCGGACTTCCATTCCATATCGTTAATTCAACGTGGCAACATTAAATCAACGATACCCAGTGGACGTAAGTATTTGTAATTACCTACTTTGCGACTTGTTAATAATACATATTTTGTTACTAGTTGATTCTCGCGACTTTATTCGCGTGGATTAAGGTTTTTTAATCCCGCGGGAACCCTCTTATTTCCCGGATTAAAAAGTAGTCTATGTTTTATTCCAGACTATAATCTATCTCTGTGTTAAACAGCCCGATCGTTTCAATCGTTGCGACGTGATTCAGTTCTTACTTATTGGATGTTTGTTAGCATCCATACATCCAAACTTTCGCATTTATAATATTAATAGGATTATAGCCCAGTTGAGCCCAGTGCAGTATGTATACTTAAAGTAACGGGTCAATTAAGACGCAGGTAACTTTATCAGCTCGTTGTAACTTGTAAGTACGTTATAACTATGATTTTTTTTTAAAACCTTCCGGGACCCAACTATAATATTTCTCGGGATAAAAAATATGGGTACTATTCTAATATTAAAAAAAACACGTATACAATGATATTTGATTTTGTGAAGGCTGTGTTTCATGTTTATGAACTTGTTCCAGAAATAACCAAAGGCGTCATATTCGAACTGTTGCCGTTCAACGACCGCGTGGTTCTGTTCGAGCTTCAAGGCAAGGATGTGCTGCTGGCACTCGAGCGGAGCGTCGCCAGCGCCTGGGACATGGACCCTTTCAAGGGGCCCTATGTGCTGCAAGTTTCAGGTGTGTGCAATTTTCAAAATCTCTGTCTGTCCATTTGTTTTTTTTTTTTAAATAAAGAATATTAGCCAAGCTGAAGTTGACTAATATTCTCCGAAACCCTCCAAATAAGCGGAAAGCTTGTGCTAGGAGTGGGTACGACAATAGTGCAAAGGGTGGGATTCGAACCTGCGACCTTTCAGTTTTCAGTCCGCACCTTTATCGGTTGAGCTATTCCAAAATCAGGTGGTTTGAGTTTGTATGGGGTATAAATTCAAATTTACAGTGCTATATCCCTTCCAAGTTAGCAAGCTACCATCTTAGATTGCATCGTCACTTACCATCAGGTGAAATCGCAGTCAAGGGCTATCTTGTCATTGAATAAAAAAAAAATTGAATAATCTTTCCGAATCACTAACGGTACAAGTCAAATTTTGGTTCTAATTGACAGGAACCCACATAATCTGAATGAATGAATGAAATTAAATATTATTTATTGTAAACCAAATCAACAAAATAAAAAAGCAAAAAGTAAACAAAACAGAGTACAATAGGTGCTCTACTTATGTTGAGGGCAGCCAGGGGGTGCAAAGAAATTCATTTAACTTAATTTATTAATTAAAAAAAAATTAAAATTAATTATAACTACATAACTAGTGACTACCGATCGATGTTAGATCAAATAGTGCTCGTAGCTTGTCCCAGTACTTCGAAGGCAGTTTTCGATTGACGTCACATTGACGTCAATGCATTTAGGTCGTTGCTGCGCTTGCGTTTTCATGCATTCGACGCTAAGTTAGGGTTACAACTAGCGTTGCCAGACGTCCCGTATTTACCGGGACATCCCGTATTTTAGGCATAGTTTAAAATGTCCCGGTGGGACTGACTCTGTCCCGTATTTGAACCGTACTTCGTTTTTCATTATGAAATCGGTCCAAGTATTCACAAACGCAACGTTCGTAAAAAAATGAGTTGATCACCGTTTTTAATTACGATTATAATTATTGTAAGTACTGATTTTAACAGATATGTTCCTGACGTGAAACAGATATGAAACTGACTTGATCCTCGAAAAATTATCAAAAAAAAAAAAAATGACACTAAATAATTTTGTTTTTTTATTTGTCCCGGGTAAAAAACTGAAATCCCGTATTTTTTGTCTATTTAACCATTTGTCCCTTATAGGCTGAAAAAAAATCTGGCAATCCTAGTTACAACTTACATCAGCATAACTGTAGGCTAGGATTGCACTAGCATAACACTCTTATTTATCTACAGGTCTTCAAGTCACGTATAACGTATCGCTACCGGAGGGTCAGCGAGTGACGTCAGTGCACGTCGGCAACAGCAGAGACTCCAACGTGCCACTGGACCCTTCAGTGTACTACCATGTCATTGCACCGGCATATTTGGCTGACGGTGGAGACGGGTTCACGGTGAGAAATACTTAACTTTAAACCATCGGCAGCGTACTAGTGAGTGCAAGTCTTATCTCAGAGAAAAGTAATTATAGACCATAGTCCATCGTGGCCATGTAAATTGGTAAACTTCACACGCTTTTGAGTACAATATTGTGGGTGCAGGTTTTCCCACGATGTTTTCCTTTACCGTTGAAGCTTGTGATCAGAAGATGAATATTTCCGCGCGACAAAATAATAAAATGGTGTCGGTCGGCGCGGCGGGGCACGGTGGCGGGCTTTGATGATAAACTCTCGTGGCGGGTATGGGCGCGGGAGATTCCTGTGGTTCCTGTGGTGATCTTATTAACAATCGTCTCCTATAAGCTGTGTGCGATCAGTCCCGTAAAAACAAGTATGTATCTAATTTTTCAACCCGGACGAAGTCGGTGCGGGCTTTTAATATTTAATATATCTGAAAATAGGAACACTAAGTGACTTAGTGAGCCGTTTACTTTAGTGATGATTTTGGATTTTGGATTTTGGATTTTGGTCGATAAAAATATATTGTATAGAGAGGATAACTGTGGTGTCCCACTATACTAATTTTATTGTGCTACAAACATCGGCTACAAAGTAATAATATTGTTTCTGTCTCTTCCAGATGTTTAAGGAGGGCAAAAAGAACGTGGAAGTCGTCGGTCGTGATCAGAAAATTCTAGAAGCGTACATTGAGAAGCATTCACCCATTAATATATCTAAGGATGGAAGAATAGTTATAAATTCTTAGAATACTTTATATACTAATATTTTAAAAGGCTGTTTTTCATTTTTATAGTACAAGACTTGCTGTTATTTAATATATAATTATTTATATGGTTTAAAAGTTTTATTTATCTCCGTTAACTACTTGCCTATTACTTTTCTTCTGATCTGTTTCTTATTAAGTCGAAGGTTTCAAAGAAATACCTACCTATATAAGATGTTACGTACCGTCATAGTTATAAATGCTGGTAGTATTGATGATGTGGTACACAACAACAAAAATGCTGAAATCTAAAGAGCGTATTCTCTATCTACTCAGACTTAAGAAGTAAAAGCGAGACAGAGCGAGTGTCTTCTTTTCTTCTTCAGGATAGAACTTAAGGTCAACCGACAGACGTCCACAGCTGAACAAAGGTCTCTTGCAAAGATTTCCACAGTCTTCGATCTTACTCCGCCTGTATCCAGCGGCTTCCTGCGATTCGTCTTGTCTCTTGTCTAGTTTTAAATTATACTAGCTAATGCCCGCGACTTCGTCCCTGGGGAACTATTTGTTTTTCCGGGATAAAAAGTACCTAGCCTGTGTCAGTCTTTAGATCCTCAACTAAAGGTACATTTGTCGATCCGTTGTTCCGTTACTGCGTGATTGAAGGACCAACCAACAAACAAACACATTTTTTCGGATTTTATAATATTAGTAAGGATTAATTTCATAGCCCATAGATTTCAAAATTTTTCTTAGTGGGTTCTATGTCATTACCCAAGTAGGTATAGGTATAAGGAAAAACTCTGGTATTGAAGGTAGGTATGACTATTGTCTACACTAAGTATTGTTATGATTTTCCTTTCTTAGTGCAAGTCTTAGTCAAGGTCGAAATGACGGCAGTCGAAATAAACAGTCCATACAATGAAAATAATAGACAGCAGCTGCTAACGTAGTTTCACGTAACAATATACCTATAAACTATACCTAACTATTGAACCTGTTTGCACAATATATTATGTAGATACCTACGTATCGAGTTTTGATTAAGTAGGTAAGTGATGTGTGACTCATGCATGATGCATTCACAAAAAATTTTAAGTAGCATTTGGTTTTGCAGTCGGTATTTACCTTATTAAGTTGATTCGAATCAACGATTACAATTTTATTTGCTATCAAAACTCACATCGTTGCGTACATTGTTAGCGTTGCGTGGCTACAAACGACACTGTACCGATTACCAAATCTGCGGTCCCTATTGTTATTTTGGTTTTAATACAATATATGGACGGCCAGGTTT
The DNA here is from genome assembly GCA_933228805.2 of Hipparchia semele. Taxonomy (NCBI): domain Eukaryota; kingdom Metazoa; phylum Arthropoda; class Insecta; order Lepidoptera; family Nymphalidae; genus Hipparchia; species Hipparchia semele. The sequence continues at coordinate 4,252,766 of OW121719.1, forward strand.
TTGACGGTACAAATATTTTTCGGAATTAAATACGTGCGATTAAGCAATGAAATATCACACGCTTCAAATGTGAAGGAAAACATCTTGAGGAAAAATGCACGCCCGAGAGTTCTCTATAATGTTCTCAAAGGTGAGTGAAGTCTGCCAATAGGGATGTTATAAATTTTTGGGAATTGCTTTTATTTTGAAGATTGACTCTTGTTTACCATAAAAAAATATATTTTATTTCAAAATATTAGTATTTTCGATGAGAAAATATACAAAAAAAAATAGAGTAATTTTGATTAATGGCGTCATTCGTCAAACAAACATTGGTCGCGATTCATAGCATACATACAGTCGTCAGCTTGTTTCGCGATTAGTGACGTCACAAGCTCTTCTTGGCGTTTGCAGTCACGTGACATCAGATTATAAATATAGCATTTAAAATCATTTTTAATAAATTTATTAAGTTATATTAAATTAAAAAAATGTGATTTGCATTGAGCCAGCATCGTTAAATCAGAGTACCATATTGGTCTTATATGACTCGGTCTTATGCAACCTAGAACCCATTCATCTCATTAAATTCTAAAAACCATAACCATTAATTGACTAAGGGAAGGGGGAGTTACATTTTTTAGCTCACTTTACCTAATTATGAAATAGTTTTGCAATTAAAATTTTATTGGAGAGATAAGCTTTATTAGGTATTTGGTGACTACTTATTTTTATTATACCTACCTAATATTATGATATTGTGTAGTTATCTTCTCTAATAATATATTAATTATAAATATGTAATTATATAATAATATATTATTTATAAATAGGTAGGTAAATATAAAATAAGATAATATTATCGACGTTATATTTTATCTTGAGGTTATCCAGTCATAGAGTCCAACGGGTAAAGGTGCGTACTGAAAACTAAAAGGTCGCAGGTTCGAACTCCACCCGTTGCACTATTGGAGAGGAGAATATAAATCAAGTTTAGCTTAGCTAATATTCATTAAAAAACACGTCTCACTTCTTACTTCGTCGTCCCTTCAATCAACTCCACCTACTTACTCCACCTTCGTCGCCTGCACTAGATAGGTACCTACCTTAGTCAAAAAATCAAAATCAAAATTTATTTATTTCATGTAGGCCAACTTGTAGCTCTTATGAAACGTCAAAAATCTACCACCGGTTCGGAATGCAGATTCTGCTGAGAAGAGCCGGCAAGAAACTCAGCAGTTGCTCTTTTCAAAAAAAATTTTTTTTACAACTGTTAAACAGAACTAGGCTATGCACACAATGTTTCCACACAGAAGTTTCAAAAATGTATGCCTACCGCAACCAAATACATGTTAACATGGGTAGACACAAAGCAGACCCATTCCCGTTGGCGGCACCCGTTCACGAGCATGACGCATGATCCAGCCATTGCCTCGCTCAACCATATTTGAGGGAACGTAACAACCCGCACCACACGACACCACCACAGAAATGTTTAAGTGAGCATGACATACTTAGGCTACTCATGTTAAGGCATCGAATTAAATATTAATATTAAGATACTCATTTTAAGACATAACTGAGACACAAATAAAGTGGAAACACTGTAGAACAGAATACAATAGAATCATGTTACACAGGATAGTTATTACTGTCTCATGAATGGAGCGAATTATATTCACGCTTTTTTTTATCATTATATAGTCTTCAATTATTGTATAATATGTTTTTTCCATGAGAGCAGATTTAATAGATTTCTTAAACTTGTGTAGATGCAAGTCTAAGATCGACTGTGGAATTCCATTGTAGACTGTCACGCCCATTCTCACAAATATAAATTACAATGTAATAACTTATTACTATCTATTGGTTAGCTGGATGCCCAGCCGATTGATTCCATGCAACTTTATCATTGAGAAAATCACTAACTTTATAATAACCACGACTTAACAAATGTTTCTTTACGCATTGTTTAAATCTGTGCAATGGAAAATCCAGTAATTCCTTCGGGACCATATTATATAAGCGTACACTCAACCCCACAAAGGATTTCTGAACTTTGCGCAGGCGACACCACGGCGTTTCTAGTTTATGACGGTTTCTAAGAAGTCGACTGTGTGTATCTCCTCTTTGTTTATGAAGATGAATGTTTTGTCTCACAAGGACAATATTATTATAAATATACCACAGTATATTTATATATAGCTTCACAAAGCTACCGTAAGTATACCAATCTCTTTAAATTTTTCACGTAGAGATTGGCGCGATCCGAGATTGTAAATTGAACGGATGGCTCTTTTTTGCAATATAAAAATAGTTTCAATATTAGCTGCTCCGCCCCACAACAAGATTCCATAAGACATCACACTATGGAAGTAGGCGAAGTACACAAGTCTAGCAGTTTCCTCATCGGTAAACTGCCTAATTTTCCTAACAGCATAGGCAGCTGAACTTAGTTTGCCTGCTAGTGTCTCTATGTGAGCGTCCCACTGAAGCTTGTCATCCAAGGTCACCCCCAGAAAAACTGTGGAGTTCTCAATCTTAAGTCCTTCCCCGTTTATTTTTATTGTTTTATCAATTTTTCTTACATTTGGTAAAGCAAATTCTAAACATTTAGTTTTTTTTGCGTTTAAAATCAAGTTATTAGCAGTAAACCAGAGCGATATTTGTGATAACGTACTGTTTATATCGTCAAAATTTACTTTCTTCCTGTCAGTTTTAAATATAAGAGAAGTATCATCTGCAAACAGCACAATATCACAAGCATCGCGAACATGATATGGTAAATCATTAATATAGACCAAAAACAAAAAAGGACCCAAGATCGAGCCTTGTGGAACACCCAATAGAGCAGATGAACCCCGCGATTTCACGTCACCTATGCATACACTTTGAGTACGATCACTAAGGTAAGAGGCAATGAGATCAAGTGCAACGTTTTTGATGCCATAGTGGCTAAGTTTCAGTAAAAGAGTTTGGTGCTCAACGCAATCGAATGCCTTGGATAGGTCGCAAAAGATCCCAATAGCATTTTGCGAATGATTCCAAGCGTCATAAATATGATTTAGAAGTTTAGCACCTGCATCAGTTGTGCTACGACCTTTTGTGAAGCCGTATTGTTCGGGATGTAGTAAATTATTTTCATTAAAATGTTTCATCAATTGATTGAGTATAATTTTTTCAAATATCTTACTAAGAGTCGGCAAGATTGAAACAGGTCTGTAATTATTAAGGTCGGTTTTATTGCCTGACTTAAATAGAGGTATTAGCTTACCATGTTTCATCAAATTAGGAAAGATACCCGAGGCAACACATTCATTAAAAATTACGGCTAAGTAAGGAGCAATGTCGTTGATTATGTTAGATATAATCTTCACAGACATACCCCACAGATCACCAGTTTTTTTCATTTTTAACATCTTAAAATTTTTAACTACCTCAGATGCAGTGATTGGTTCGAATTCAAACAAAACATTGCACTCTTTAACGTTTCCCCTCAATAAATCCTGAGCTACAGTAGGTGAAGAGTTTAAGGAATTAGTTAGCAGAATAGGAATGTTCTGGAAATAGTTTTCGAAAGTACTTGCAACTTCCTCATCAGACGTTATTTTATCATTATTGACAATAATTTCAAAGTTAGTATCACGTGATTTAGTTTTGCCAGTTTCTTCGTTTACTATATTCCACGTGGTTTTTATTTTATTATCAGATTTCATGATTCTTTCTTTAATGTGTAGTGCCTTTGCATGAATGCATACCTTTTTAAATATTTTAGAGTATGTTTTCACGCTTTCAGCAAAACTTGGGGACCGATTATATTTTTTCTCTTCATACAACTCATACATCCTATCTCTGCTTTTGTAAATACCTACAGTAGCCCACTCACTGAATTTTAATTTCGCATTTACATGTATTTGCTTCACATTAAAAATTTTATTAAATTCAGTGTCTATTGTTTTGAAAAGACCAGTATAAAGATTGTCTGGGTTACCAACTTCATATTTAAGAGTAGGAAGTCTGGAAGATAATAGTAATATTAAACCTAGCTTTTGCCCGTGACTTCGTCCTCGTGGAGTTAGGTTTTAAAAGTCCCTGAAACCCTCTGTTTTTAAGGGATATAAAGTAGTTAGTTACCGTCAAAGACGTGCCGTCAAGCGATTTAGCGTCCCGCACGATGGCGAGTAGAAACCGGTATAGGTTGAATGTACACTGCCATACCTCTTCCAAGTTAGTCCACTACCATCTTAGACTGCATCGTCACTTACCATCAGGTGAGATTGCAGTCAAGGACTATCTTGTCATCGAAATCAAAAAAAAGCTTATGCCACTCATTAGGTCCTCAACTATCCGATCTATGCAAAAATTCGCATCGATCCGGTGCTCCGTTGCTACGTGCTTGAAGGACAAACCAGCTAACCAAGTACCAACAAACAATCACACTTTCGTATTTATAATATTAGTCAGGAATGTTAAGACTGGTTCTATGCGCTATGTCAGGAATTGCATGTTTAGTTATTTATAATAAACTATGAGTTACCTTTCCCTTTATGTAAATAGATAACTATTTTATATCTTAGACTTAGACTGCCTCGATGGTCTAGTGATTAGCTTGTTCGACTGCGGATGTTGAGGTTCTGCATTCGATTCCCGGGTCGGACCAGAAATAGATAAATAGTTTCCTGTCAAGAAATTCTCAGTAGGTACCTACTACACTATCCCGGAGTTAGAAAAGTCGCAGGGAGTCGCTGGATTCAGGCGGCGCAAGACCGAGGCCTGTGGCCTGTCCATGCAAGAGACCTATGTCCAGCAGTGGACGTCTACCGGTTGATAAAGAAGAAGAAGAACATTCAAGTAAATTACCTACCTATCTTCGTCTATGAAACTTTCATTTGGTACGGCAAATTCGAAACCAGTAAATGAAACTTTATAGCGGTATTAACTTACCTACAGACAAAAATGATTTTGAGAGCATTTAAAAGGCACATCCACATTACTATTATAATATGAATTTAAAATATTACAGTCCTTTAGTAAGACTGACTGTAAGAAAAGTAAGAATGTATAGTTAAGATAGTCGTGCAACTATATTACGTAGCCTTTCGTGCGAAAATTAGGTGGGAAATCTAGCTCATAGTCCTAAGTATAATAGTTCAATAGCTTGCGATTAGAATAGATTGCGATAGCTTCTGTCTTGGCATTATAATCCTTATCACGGAGGATCGTTATCTCTCCCTTAATGTTTCCCGTGATTTATCACATAATGATACCTAAAGTTTTTCTGGAGATATTGCCTATACTTAGGTCTGTGGTATTTTGGAGAATTCATGGGAAACGTAAAAGAGCAAACATTAATCTCCAAGAAGGGTTCAATATAAAATTCCGAAGGCCAATGCAAATATTGCAAATTCTTGAAAAAGGTCAAAAACGATGAACAGTGATGGGTAAGTTAAATAGAAACACACCAAAAGGACAAAGGACAATCTGTCCTTTTGGTGTGTTTCTGTTTAATTTACCCATCACTTTTCATCGTTTTTGGCCTTTTTCAAGGATTTATTACGTCTTCAGCCTGCCCAACTGATCTCGACCTGCGAGGATGACCTTAAAAGAGGTGCGTCCAGATGTGGGCTGACCATAACTTGTCAATCTTGACTGCATTTGCCCACCAGTTCATAGTTATTTAGTAGTACTTAATCACGCAGTTAGAGCCGACGTTTTTGCTGTATCGTATTTTATTACGATAACAGAAGATGTGATAAAAACTTTGGAATAAGAATAAATCTATTTCAGTTCAAAATGTATCAATTGTTTGTGGTATGCTCGCTCGTGTTTAGTGTTTGTGTGGACGGCCGCGTGTTGAAGAATGACTTGTTTAGATTGGATATAGTGCATTACAATGATTTTCACGCCAGGTAAGGAAGTGTTTGATTATAATCAACAGCTGTTTTGCAACTAGGTACCTACTTGGGTCATGGATTTTTCGTTAGGATAGTTTGTGCAGTTCGGATCTTTCAAAAACCCCGGCGGGAACTTTTTGTTTTCTCGCGATAAGGAATATATCCTTAGCACGCTCTGGGATACAAAAAGGCACTCAATCAAATTGAACCGTTGCTTCGTGGTTGAAGGACAAAGTAAGACACAAATACGCTATGGCATGTATCAAATCTATGATTAATTTAATTTAAATATTGTAAGAGAATTTAGTTGTATGTATTTAGGTATGCAAGCACTACAAGAAAACCACTCGATCGGCTGAGATGAAACTTTCACCGTTCGTTGATTTTATTACAGACATACATTCGTCTCTTTATTTCAAAATCAGAATTAAAATAAATGTGAACTTATTTAATACTAGATGATGCCTGCGACTTCGTTCGCGTGGATTAAGGTTTTTTACAGTCTTATTTCTCGGGACATTCCAGACTATAATCTATCTCTGTGCCAATTTTCAGCCAAATCGGTTCAGTCGTTGCGACGTGATTGAGTAACAAACATCCATACATCCAAATTTAATGTAGAAAATTCAGTAATTTTCGGAGCTTTCAGTCTTCAGTCTTTTCGCAAATAGGTACCAACTTTACCACTGCCGGTTGGGACCTACCCAAAAATATTAGCCACCCAACGGATAATAGCTTTAATACGTAAAGTTTTGTAGTTATCCCGCAGGATCTCTTTGTTTTTCTAGTATACAAAGTAGGTCTCCTATGTTAATCGTTAAGCCTTATATCTATGCAAATGTAACTTAATGATCCACGTTATTGAAGGACACACCAACAGCACTTACTTTCGGATTTATAACATTAGTAGGTACCTAGGTATAATGAACTACTATTCTTAAAATACTATCGAAATATTGCGTCTGTTTGTCAAGTACCTACTCAACCGATTTTCACTGGTATCGATATCGGATACCTATGGAATGACGCGGACAAAGCATTCATTTCGGAAACTGATAAAGGCTACTTTATTTTGTTGGAAATGAAGGATTCTAAAGCCGAATTTACACTGTAAAATTAGTGGTATGAAATTAGTTTCATCAACAATTCCACGTGTAAACTTCTAATTTCATGATGCATGTATTCATTTCATTTTATCTACACGTGAATTAGAAGTTTACAAGTGAAATTGTTGATGAAATTAATGTTATGAATCTAATTTCATGCCACTAATTTCGCAGTGTAAATTCGGCTTTAATTCCACGCGAATAACATCGCGATACGTAGGCAAATAAAACGAATAAGCACGCTTCTTAGAAATGAAGATTATTCGGCTTGTTCGCTTTAGGACAGATTCGCTTTACGACAGATTCGCTTTACGGCAGATTCGCTTTACGGCAGATTCGCTTTACGGCAAAAATTGTACAGGTCGAGATAAAATATGGTCTCCACTCCAAGGAAAACTTTCCTTTATATAATTATTATTGACCGAGCGAAGCGAGGTCTCCGAGTCTACTTGAGTGAATTTGCACTTGTCCGTCATTTGAATTTTTTCTTTAAACTAAAGTTAGGTTAGGTTAGGGTTATACATGAATATTCAGGTGCCCGGCCGAAGGCCGGGCACTTAGGTTCTGTTGGGATCGTAAACCTACCTAAAGCTTACAAAAAAAGTAAGTAACAAAAAAATTGAATTTTTTTTTGATGCTAATATTAGGTACATTTTGATGATAGGATGTGTTATAAAATATAATTATTGATGCTTCCCTAAATTTTAAAGGTGCCGAGTTATGAAATTAGAAGCTTATATTCAAAATATATAGTGGCTAAAATAGTATTTTTAGAGGCTTATTGGTTGTGGCTGACTTAGTAATTTAGAGGCCAATAATGGTATTAAATAGAAGCTTGTTTAATTACATGCCAATTATAAATTATAATTAAAAGTTAAAACTATCTTTAGGGAATTATAGGATACCGCGAGTTCTCAGTTCGGGGCGAACCACTAGTTATATATTGTAATAATTAACTTTTAACATTAGACGTAATAAAAAATAATAATAGTTGACGCAAAACTGTTTTAACATGACTTGACCGATAGTAAATACAGCGCCATCTATTAGCATTAATGTATTAACTTGTTTAATGTATTACTAATTTTAAACAAAAATCTATCTATATATATTCGAGTTCACTGTACTTCTGCCGTAAAGCGAATCTGCCGTAAAGCGAATCTGCCGTAAAGCGAATCTGTCGTAAAGCGAATCTGTCCTAAAGCGAACAAGCGGATTATTCTTCTCTTTTTCTTAATTATACGTAAACAATCAAAACCGATGTTTTGTTGACAAGCTCTCAAATTTAAATGGCTCATATAACTTTGAAAATACATACTTTGATGTATATTAAATATTGACCCATGGCCAGTCCACTAATTGACACGAGTCACTTCCTAGTAACAAGGGTTTAAATAATACTCTACCTACTATGTTGGCTTCATGATTGGCCTAGTGCGATTCGGAGGACTGCATACACATTTAAGAACATTATGGAGTACTGTCGAGCATGCAGGTTTCATTACGATTTTCCCCTTCACCGTTACCTTCAATCTCATAAAAATTGCTTAAAACGTACATAAGTCCGAAAAGTTACTCACTCACTATAATAAAAGTAATAATATTACAATTACATAAGTCATACAGAATATATAAAAGAACGTTTTTTTACAATTATTAATGCGTGAAATATATTAGTTTTCATTCATCAAACTTAATTTGTATGGAGGGCACTCGAGAGAAACTACGGTTGGTATGGCGGTGTAGAAAGCTGTCCGAGGAACCAACTGCGTCCAATATATAATTATGGTCAAGTTTATAAGCGAATAGTTAGATCTGGTACTTGATCGAATTCAAAAGAAGCGAAATAATATAATCAATACAATGAAAAAAAAAAAAAAAAACAAAATACCAGGAAATATGTAGGAAAACCAGAGTAACGGATATAGGTCAAAGAGTTGAAAAGCAGAAATGGGTAAATTTTCAGAGCGGCCTTTTTTCCGTCATTTAGGTGGCTAATTTTTTTTCTCACATTTCACCCAAACCAAATGCGTTAGATTATAGATTAAGATGCTGTGAATCTAATAATTTATGAGGCGCCCTTTAAAACACAGTACTTTCGGAGAAATATTTTTTGCGCCACCGTAATGACTATAAAAGCCATAGAAATGGCTCTAATGAATTAAGTAAGCAAATTTTCTTAAATATAAATACAAAATATGCTTAGACTAGACACTGTTTACACTATCCTCTAGCTCCAAACTAAATCACATATCCATAATTGTGTTTTAGGAGACAATAAATATTAAATATTGAAACTGAACTGTCTGAGTCCTACATAGGCCTAATTACCTACGTACATACTTACCTTCTTATAAAAATAATACTTATTAAGTTATTATTGAAAATAATAATGTATTTTAAGTATATATCGTATGGATTATACAGGCATTCATCATTTCGGTGCCACTGTGTCACCGCAATGACGCCACCATGATGACGACAAAAGGGTTTTTTCATGATAATTACTCAACTACCTAATTAATTTAGTAGATATTTACAGGTCGTAATATCAATTATCTATAACATCCTAACTTGACGATACAATAAATCACTCTGTTCATTACCTAAAACTTGCCACCGAACTGACCGCTCACGGTGACCAAAACATATTATATGAAAAACTTACCTCGGGAACATTATAAAACCTGCGTATTGGGCATCCTCTCTACAAACAAGTTGGGGCCAGACTAATGCTCAGGTGGACCGATAAAAAAATTTGGCGTGAAATCGCTTAACTAATAAGAAACAAGTAGTCAATTGCGAGCATCGAAAGTGCAATTTTACGCGGGACAAAGACATATTGGCGTCTCAGATTTTTAATTTAATAGTTAGTAAAGTTTTTGTGTATTAAAATGTGAAATGGAGTAAATACCTTTAAAATAAGATATTTTGATAAGAGATAAGTTAAAATTTCGTGTAATAGTGAGTAGTTTGGTGAGCGCGATTTGAAGCGGGACAAGCCTCCCAGCGGTAGACCGCCCATACAAGTCGGATATTAAACGTGGAATTTCTTGTATGTTTTTAATATTAATTCTAATCTGGTTTTATATACAGTTAAGCTATGAGGTATATTTTCAAAATAACATGTGTTTAGTCTATTTTAAATGATAGTTTCTATGAAAAGGTCATAGGACGCCTAAAAAAGTACGCTCGAAAATTTACCCAAATGACAATGTGCTGGAAACAGCTCGAATAATTGCGAACACAAAACATCAACTTTATTCGTCGATGAGAGTTTTACACTCAAAGATTATTAGCCATAATGAAATAGATCCTACAAAATATTAGCACAAACAAGCCACGAAAATGTGGCTGTGGCTTTTAAAAGATGTAACCTGCGGAATCGCTTCCGCACTACGTTGTAGCTGTAGAGGCCTTTAAAGCCATTAAAAAAAATTGATCTTAGCTGATCTTAACACCAAAAAAAAAAAAAACATTTCCGATAAGTATTGACCTCTTTGATAAATGATAAACGAGATAAATATCCATTGTGATATCGGTAAATAGTATCTTTATTACGATGTTTTTCGATCCATGAAATTGGTGCAGACATTGTTATGACAAACTTCCCGGTTAATTTTACAACAAAAATATTTTTTTTACCGGAAACTGGAAACTATTATTGTTCAGATAATAGATGCAGATCGTAACGTCGTTCTCTTTGTCGTTACGTCGTAGTTGTAGCGAAGAAACCGGTCAATGCGAGCCAGACTCCTGCACCGAGGGTTCCGTACATCGGTCATCACTAAGTAGGTATATTTTTACATATATAGTGACACATGACCTCTTTTATTATACCACGTATGTTGTTTACCCAATTAAGTATACACAACATAGTAATATACTGAAGTTATAACCGTGATAGACAGAAAGCTTGGGACTGAAGCTACAATAGCTCAAAGGTCAGGAAGTGGAATAGGCTAAATTTGAAAGTTTAACAGCTTTCTAGTGTTTATTCGTACGTATCGTACGTACGTTCGTACTTATCGTAGCACAAGCTAAGATGACAGTTGTCACATTTTTCACAATGACTAATGACTAAGTTATAAAACGCTAACAGCAAATTATAATAATATCAATTTTCCATGAAATTTTCCATGGGTGTCAAGGGGCTGATAATAAAAATTATGATACAATTTTATCGCTCGTGTTGTATGAACAAGATCATGTTCTTTATAGTTGCAACGTGATTGACCTTTTTGATATTATTGATAAGAAACTATCTTGGTTATCAATAATATCAAAAAGATTTTTGATATTATTGACCTTTTTGATACTATTGATAAGCAAGATAGTTGCTTATCAATAATATCAAAAAATTTTTTGATATTATTGACCTTTTTGATATTATTGATAAGCAAAATAGTTGCTTATCAATAATATTAAAAAGGTCAAAGGTTGCAACTATGTTGCAACGTGATTGACCTTTATGACCTATATGTTTCCATCTCTGAAATTAACTCATGAAATGGTGCTTAAATTCTTTTAAATACAAATCTTTAATCTAAACTGAATTAATGGATTTAAAAATAGCACTTACATACTAAGTAGTAGAACTTTAAAGTATGTCTTTCAATATGATTTATTTAAAGAGATGATTAATTATGTGCAGTATTGTACAACGAACTCCAAAAATACTTTTCCGACTATAGACGTAGGAAAAAACGATCATCGGTGTTTCTAATAGCCTAGTGGTTAGACTTGCGCCTCGTTTTAGGGGGGTCTGAGCTTCGAATCCCAATTTAATTAAGCAATTGAATATCTTCAAAATAAATATTGATGCTTAAGGGAGGAAAGCATTGTGAAGAAACCTGCTTGTCTAGGGATTATTCATGTTCTCGAAGGTTTGTGAAGTCTTCTAATCTGCACTTGGTCAGCGTGGTGCATGGATTATGGCGTAAACCCTTCTCATTCTGAGAGGAGACTTGCACCCAGTTAATGGACCTACGATGGTTTTGATTATGAGGATGACCGATTGGACCTGACCGGTAGAGATTTAATCCGAACCTTTCTTTTTGCAGGTTTGAAGAAACTACAGTATCTTACCCAGTATGTAACTCCAACGACACCACGTGTTTAGGAGGATACGCTCGCCTCTACTATGAGATCAAAACTCTGCTCAAAGAGAAGCCTGGTGCCTTGCTCTTGAATGCTGGTGACACGTTCCAGGGCACCTACTGGTACACGTTGCTGAAGTGGAATATCACGCAGAAGTTCATCAATTTGCTACCCAATGATGCCCATGTTTGTATTTTTATGTACTACTACTACTACTACATCAAATACTACAACAACAACAACAACAACAACAACAACAACAACAACAACAACAACAACTACTACTACTATTACTGCTTCGCTGGCTCACTGACCCAAAGAGGATCTTGGTCTCCGACACCAGAAGCTGCCACTCATGCCTGTACTGCGCCGCTTCACGCCAGTCGGGTGTATTGAGGGCTTGCAAGTCTTCTGTCACTTCGTCCACCCAGCGATACCTGGGTCGTCCAATTTTATGTGGTCGTAATTTATTTATGATCTTTTTGTAACGATTCGAAGGCCTCATTTCAAAACGATTCCTTCTTTTCTCTATCAAGTATAGACGTTAACTACTGAATACAGGTATTTTATATAGACTTCCGCATTGTGTGTATCATTTGTATGTGTAGCATTTACCCAACGGTTCAGCAACTCAACTAATGTCGCGATGTAAGCCTGATACTTCTTTGTCTAGTACTAGATTTTGCATGCGATTCCCCGTGGTCATAGATTTTTATAATTTTCAATTTTTCTGGATTCGAAATAGTCAAGTCAATTAATTAAATAAAGATTTTTAATGGTTTATAGTGTATAATTTGAGGTCATCCAAAAACTCTTTTTGGCGATGACTAAAAAAGTAAAAACGATTGAATACTTTAAATAATTCGGAACGTTATATTTATTTCTAAATTGGCCTTTGCCTTCTCAGTTGACTTTTTCATACAAAGCCTTGGCCTGAAAAATCAATCGATTTCTCTTAAATCGATCGATGGAACTGCCTACCAATCTATCTATAGATGTATAATAATATGTTTTTATTTGTTATCTACTTACGACCTCTAAAAGTATCTTCTAGTAATTCTTAATCTTTTATGTCTTAGTTTCCTCGTATGTGTATGTGTTTAGAGTAAAATAAAAATAAAATTGTGTAGTAATAGTGAAATAGTATCTAATGTATTTTACTTATTATCACTTGATCTAAATAATTACTTATTTGACAAAAAGAAAGAGAAAAAAAGTATCTTACTCATAATATTAAAATCAAGAAAAGGAAAACTCAATGCCAAAAATAAAATCGACGCTATGGAATTACTCGAAGAAGATATATTTTTTTATGTCGTATCAGGCACGCGCATACTAGTCATTTTATCGGCTGCATGTTCGATGTCGCGCCTCGGGAATGGCTGGACCGATTTTGATGGGACTTTCACTAGTAGATAGCTGATATTATCTTAGAATAACTTAAGGTACTTTTTTAACCTACTTTCGAAAAAGGAGTAGAAAGCTGTCATCTGTCCATTTGGTACGCGTGTATCGTCCGTGAATTATGGTTGTCAAAGCATATTTGGGTCTTGCTTTAACCTCTATCTTGAGTCTGAACTGAGTCAGAGCCCGCTCTATCTCAGCATTAGACTTTGATTGTGATAAAAAAAATTAGATTACGTAATGATAACATAATTTTAAATTAGGTACTTCATCCATATCAAACAATTTATATAATTAATATGTTTATATGCGTAAGTAAGTTGTCTCAAGATCAATGATGATTATAATATTAGCGCCTTTTGAACTCGTGATTAGCTCGGGATTTCGTAGAAACCAATATCAGTAGTACGACTTCTGAAAATTATAGATAAGTTTTCTTTTCATTTACTTCCACTTTTCCTTTGTTTTCAGACCATTGGGAATCACGAGTTCGATGATGGTGTAGCGGGCGTAGCACCCTACCTTGCGGCACTCCAAGCGCCCGTTGTTGTAGCTAATTTAGACACTAGTTTAGAACCTTCACTTAATGGGTTATACAAACCACATATTATATTAAAAAGGAAAGGAAGAAGAATAGGAATTATTGGTCTTATTACCACAGAAACAAAGGTAATCATTTCAAAATGTTACATTATCAAAAGCGAGTGTAAAGTCTAGACTATCATGCGAAACGTCGCATCTACGTGCGTTGTGCAATAAGTCATTGTGTTTGAACCTAAATTGTGTGAATTGGCGTAAGCAAATTTCTATATGAATATTAAAATCATCTTTTATGTCTTAGTTCCCTCGTATTTATTTATTTATATTTATTTTTGTTAACAGACATCATCAAATCCTGACAAAGTTAAGTTTTTGGATCCGATAGCAGCAGTTCAAAGGGAAGCACAGACTTTGACAGATCAAGGAGTTGATATAATTCTAGTGCTATCACATTGTGGGCTTGCAGTGGACAAGTAAGTAAAAATATGGCTCTTGCCAAAATTCAAACACGAAAGAAGTATTCTATGACTAATTATAAACATTTAGGAAGTCAATAAATAATTAATTTAAAATGAAAGTAAATGTTGAAAATATTGTCAAACTCAAAGTGTGTAGACATCAAAATATATTATACATAAGAACTTGGACGTTTAATACTGCTCATAAAACTTTCTTCTAACTTTACAGCAGCGATTTCCATCTAAATGAGAATTGTTCGAGCATATTTTTAAATTTATAGTATTTTATTCGACGCGGTTGACTAGTCGGTGATTTAAATGCAAAGAAAGTAGCTGGTACTCATATATTCCAATAAACCTGTCATCTAGATGACTAAGGTGCAAAGAATAAAGAATCCTTTATGCCAATATTCTCCAATAACCTTAAGATTTATGAAATAAATTTTCTATTTCCTGATATTCATTTAACGCTGAAGATACAATTTTCAGTTAGTCACACTAATATTATAAAGGCGAAAGTTTGTATGTTTGTGCGTGTGAATGTTTATTACTCCTTAACGATACAGCGAATTTATCGATTGAGCTGAAATTTGAAATGGAGATAGCTTATACCCAGGGTTAACACATAGGCTACATTTTATCCCGAAAAATTGTAGAGTTCCCGTGGGAATTAAAAAACTTTATCCCCGCGGGTGAAGTAGCGGGCATCATCTAGTATCATCATCTACTTTATAAAATTTAATAAAGTCTGTCTTCTTCAAGGCTACGCAAATCTTCGATACCCGATGATTTATAAACAAATAAAATTAAAACTTTCTTAAATTCTGAATTACAGGAAAATAGCAAGCTCCGTCGGTGAAAATATAGACGTTATCATAGGCGGGCACTCCCACAGTCTTCTCTGGAATGGCAATGCACCAAGCAAGGAGTACGTCGCAGGACCATATCCTGTCCTAGTCAAAACTAAAGCAAACCCAGACCATGAAGTAAGAATACACATTAAGCCCCATAAATCCCACCACTACAGGACAAAAAAAAAAGAAAAAATTAAAGAGGGTCCTTGGCCGAGGATACTAAAAGCATTGGAGGAAGGATACTAAAAACATATGCCAGACCATTTTTTTTTCGATTACAAATTACCCTTCACTGACTCACACAGTGATAAGGGACAATGCAGTCTAAGACGGAAGCGGTTTAACTTGGAAGAGATACCTATATGGCATTTCTAACTTTATACAGCTAATGTTTCTACGTACATACGAATACGAAATGCTTGAACCGCTTGGCGGCATGTTTTCGACAGTGATAACTGTCAGTTCGTAATTAGCCATTTCAAAAGGAGTAGATAGGGTGCTGGTGAGCATTTAGGTATATGATTTGCACAAGTTTCACATCGAGGTAGATTGTAGTTTACGTCATTACGAATTGATTTGGTCCAGTCAATTAAGGTCCTACGTCGCTGCGTTTTCGCGTTACAGTCGATTGAAGTTGCTTAAAAAAAAGGGGATATTAAATCATTTGCACATGTATGCCTCTGGGGTTCATGGTCACAAACAGCTTGGAAACGAAGAAAATCGAAGAGGCAGACATTCAGGGCTCTGCATTATTATGGGGTGGAGTTGTAAAAATGTTTAAAAAATAAGCTCTACTAAGTAATTTGCACACGGTTCTCATTGCGCCCATTCGATTCATTATGACTTCGTGGATACGAAAAACCATTTGGCAGACATTTTGCTCACTGATTTTTAGGTGTATAACTTCATTGTTGGGCCCAAGCTTGTATGGACCAAATATGTCTCCTTTCATACCTGCGGAGACGTGGTTAACAGGTAGAAGCCGAATATTTCTGACGCGTGTTTAAAATTGAATTTTGTACTTCTAGCTTGGCGCGAGCGTCGGGCTGAAAATAAAAAAAAATTCAAATGGTCTGCCTTTGAAATATCAGAGGCCTGAACGTCTGCCTCATCGAGTTTCTTGGTTTTCATGATAAATTCAAACATCAACCCAAGAGGCAGACATGTGCGCATAATATAGCACTTTTTTATTTTTTACATTTTTGAAACGCTCTCAATAGCGAACGCAGAAACAACATGCTGGCAGACTATTTTTCCGTGGTCCTCCTCATTGTTATTAATCGAACAATTTCAATCTGCCAAGTGTGCACTTCATATAGAGTTTTTTAAATCATAAAAAAAACTTAAAAAATTGAAAACTACAAAAGTCAGAGCCCTGGATGTCTGCCTCTACGAATTTTTGTGTTTACAGGATGACTATGATCATCAGCCCCAGAGGCAGACATGTGCATATAATATCACCCACCTTTTTTTTCAACATTTTTGAAACGCTGTAAATTAACAACGCAGCGCCACCATGGTGGCAGACGAGGTTCTTGATGTTACTTAGGGTATAATTATCACTATTAATAACGTCTGCCATGTGTGCTGATCATATAGAAATTTTGCTCGCCAGCACCCTATCTAGAGCCTCTCGGACCAGATTAGAGACATTTTAGCAATTAAAAGTTCCGGAATTGCTCCAACTATCACTGCTACATTAATTTAGTAGAGTATCATTAAACTGATTCGTTCCTATCAAGACTTTATCAACAACCTTGAATCTTAAATGTTTCGTTTGGGTTATATTATTAACAGTAATTTTAGATCTATAAATTATCTCTTAGGTGCTGATAGTAACAGCTGCTTGTTTTACTAAGTATCTCGGCAATCTTACCGTATATTTCGATCAAATGGGAAATCTGAAAGATTTTAGCGGTGCACCGGTATTTCTCAACAGATCTATCCCGGAAGGTGACATACATTTATTAATTATTTTATTTATTTATTTATTTAAATTCACTTAAATCTATCTTAACTGGTACCTAAGCCTGATTCGATAGAAAAAACATATTATTATATACCTACATATTTAAGAACATCATTTAATGTAAAGTACCTATAATTAGTATGTAAATAATATTCTCTTAATAAAAATACAAAGTTCCTTAAAAATATACGAGTAAATATGACGCGTCATTAAAGACGACTTTAGACTTAAACTAATAAAAGTATTATCCAAACATTTATTACAGACCCAGAAATAAAAGCTCTATTAAAACCCTACAGTGACAAATTGCATAGTCTGGTTAATGAAAAAGTGGGTTTCGTAGAAGATAACTTTCTCGCTAAATCTTGTGCTTCACGGGAATGTCCTATTGGCGATTTCGTTGCTGACGCCCTGCTGGACGCAGTGAGTATCTAACTATTAATAATTTAATTCTTATATTATAATAATAATGTCCCCCCCGACCCAATCCGGCCACGGCGGCGCCATCTGCGTGGAAGATACTATATAGTGAACAATGTGTGCACAAACATAGGTGCACTGTATATTCCTTCACTCTCATAGTCCGATGGGGCGGAAAATCCGACATGACCGGAGAGAGATCAGGTGCAGGACCGACGGCTTTACGTGCTCTCCGAAGCACGGGAGTGACTCACCGCCAACTTCCTAATTTCGGGCTATTACTGCAGTTGTTCTTTTTGCACTGGCTCTCCTACGGATCCTTCAATTCTGATTTGATTTGGCAGGACATAGCTCCCTCCATTGCCCGCTGAGTGACCCTCAGCCTTGTTATTCAAACTCAACTATATCTAAATCTAAAACTCTATAATTTGTTCTCTATTATTGCCACTAACCTCTATAATATTAGTCTATGATAAACACTGGACTGGCTGTCCCTATACAAATGATAGTTTAAATTATGGATCAATTTGAAGCACCACATTTGACATAATTATGAGCATCTCTGGAACTAATAATATAGGAATGAAGGAAGTGCCGAAAAAATATCAACTATTAGTTGTCAATTAGTGCCCTCACTAATTTTAGTTCCTTGGACGTTCGTACCTGTTTACAGCGCCAAAATGGCGTCAATCACGTAGGTTCACAAAGAAATACATCAGCCTGTCCAGTGCTAATCATAGATTCATTATAAAGGTTATTGCCAATTCTATATTATTTCAGTCAAAGAAGATGAAAGTCTCAAATTTAACACACGTTGCGTTCTTTTTGAGGAATATGATGCGCGGATCAATCCCTAAAGGAGGTGGGTGTGAATATTTGATTCTTCTATCAATAATGTTACACTTACTACTAGAAAAGTTGTCAGTCATCAAATAAATTAATTCTCATGCATGGAACAGACATTTGTAGAATTGGTGAAGGTAGGCGATAGGTAATCCTTAGGTTCAACATCCGTTCTCGACTGGGCTTTGGATAGATATATTTTGACGAAATTTCAGGATAATGTATTGTTTTAGATATTTTTTATAAGTAAATTTTTCAGACACACTGTTTGAATTACAATTTTTGATCGAGAATTTCAATTTAAGAAAAGATTTATGTTATAAACAAAACATATAACATACTTTAAAAGCTACAAGTTTTCGTTTCAAGTATGCACGTTTAAAAAATAATCCTTAAAAATTAAAAAATCAATGAAAAGTCCTAATATGTTTCAGATATAACGCGAGGCGAAATAATTAATGTCCTACCCTTCACTAATACCGTAGTGACCTTTGTACTTCAAGGCAAATACTTAAAAGAAGCTTTCAGAAATTGTATGAGTAATTACTGGATTGCGAAACCGTTTGAAGGGCCATGGATGCCTCAAATAGCTGGTAGGTTTAATTTAATTCTTGTTAGTTTTGTTATTAACATTTTTGCACATGTAAACTCTTGTAAAACGAGTTTTCATCTGCCTCTATACGATCCATTGTGGTTATTCAAGAAGTGAATAAACAAATTCTTTAAAAGTAGGAAATGCATAAAAAATTATGTTGTTGGTGTTTGATGCTTATGAATTAGATACGTCAGATCTAAGCAGCTCGCTACCTATTTAAACAAAAGACGTTGGTCAGAAGATGACGTGTGACGATTCACGATTGAATACATCATAAATATAATTTCTTTAATTTCATTTCTAGGTTTACGATTAACATTAAACTTGAGAAATAATCTAACAATCGAAGCTTTAGTAAAAGAAGGAGACAAATTCGTAGCTCTAGATCCAGAAAAGGATTATCAAGTTACTACGTTTAATTTTATTGTCAGGGGCGGGAATGGTTTTGATGTAAGTATTGAGGAGCAATTTAGTCTTTGAAATTGATACCGAATAACATTTTAATAGTGAGTTATAAAGAATCGAACATTAACTGAAGAACATGTCAAAATCTCTAACAAAAATAAAAATCCAAAACTTTAAAGCTTCTTCTACGCTTGGTGAACCGAATGCATAGTTCTTGCAACTCACGAGGGCACGTGGCTCATGGTTGTCTGTGTGTGTCATATCTGTATAAGTGTGAGTGAGAGCTTGCTTGCGCCTGACCTCTCCCACCTAGGTTCCAACAAGCACTTCTGCAATGTGCATGTATACACGACGTAACCACAAGTAAAGCTCACGCGCTCTCGTGAATTGAAAAAACTATACCATGTTTATAGTACGTTTGAGGCTCTAAGGGCGCAAACGCTATACGAATTTAGTTTTGATTTTGTTTTCTACATGACAGTTTGTGCGAGAAGGTTGCTGGTGGTAGGTTGCAAAATTCATAATAAAAAAAAAAATTACACTACGACTTGAAAACTTCCTCTTTTTCGTCGGTTGAAAAATCTTATCAAGATTTTAAGAAAATAGACGAAAGTTTAACTAAATACTAACTAATACCTGTTAAAAGACGAATTTCTTTCATAAAAAAGGCTGTGTTAGAATTAATAATAACTAAATATTACATATTTCAGATGTTGAAAAACTACGGAAAAAACTTGAAGATAGTGGGAAAAGATTCAGATATTATAGAAAAATATATACGCATAAAATCACCAATAGTACCGACGTTGGATAATAGACTTACTATAATAAATTAATTAAATTAAGTAGTATATTTTTTGTTTTATTACTTAAACCATCGACTTCCGCACATACATAAACGGTCTAAAAAATTCCGTAGGAAAACGACTTGATTTCGCGGCAAAATGTAGTTTACTTAATAAAAATCTCCATTTCTTTCTTGTACATGCAAAATGACAAATTAAGGCTTAGGCAACGTAAATATCTTGAAGTATTATATACTTCAAGGTAAATATAAATGTTACAGTAGACCTTTTGAGTTCTCATCTGCGGCAATATACCTATCTTAAAGTACTTGAAGCCCGCGACTTCGTTCGCGTGGTCTAAGGTTTTTTAATTTCCGCGGGAACTCTCTTATTTTCTGGATTAAAAATAGCTTATGTGTTATTTCAGACTATAATCTATCTCTGAGCCAAATTTCAGCCAAATCGGTTTAGTCGTTGCGGCGTGATTGCATAAACAAACATCCATACATCCAAACTTTCGCATTTATAATATTTTAATAGGATCACTGGGAAGATTGTAAAAAACCATCATAATTACGTAATAGAAAGTTTTGAATTTTCTCCTTTGCGATTCCCTTTTGTATAATTTATCGTGTAAAGGTAGAAACCTCCAAAATGTTGAGATTTGGACGATAATTAATTTTAATGTATGATAATGACCGTTTTATGATAATAACTAAGCGTCATCTGTTGAAAATTTTGAATTCAAGAATACTTAATGCGAAAACTCTGGTACAAACTTTGGTTGGTCTGTTTGGTCAGGTTTATGGGTCTGTAGGGTGAGGTAAGATTGCACTAGGTATGAAAAGAAATAAGAAGTTATTTTATCATAAGCAGGGGAAGTTTTTTTCTAATTTTAAGAATATGATTTTATTTTTTGATATTTAAGATTTAGTTTCAATTTAGATTTGTCATGTTATAGTAATAAAATAAATATTTAATTTTGTGGTTTGTCAGATTTCTGTCAAAATATTTTCAAAGTTACAATGGTTCACAACTTGAACGAGTTTGAGAAATCTCTGACAAACTACTGCCATAGATATAATTTTCTAGAGTGTATCTACGCATTAAAATTGATTGTTTGGATTAAACTCCATTTGTATGGAGTGTGCTTTGGCTTTGAATTGATTGATGCAGAAACTATCTTATTAGTATGTTGGTAACATTGTAGTATAAGTGTGTTCAAAGCTTGCGGTCCCGTATGTTGACACGAGCTTAACTCTAATTTCCAACTAACCTCAATGGGGACTTTAGGGAGAAATAAATATATCACGCTACACTTTGATCTTACGAGTAGGCACACCCGCATTTATGTTGCTAGAGACATCATCTACTAGACTCATCATGTCAACATTTCAAACAAAAGGATGCATGCATTAGTTTAGGAGCTTAGTTAGTAATACTAAAAAGATTTATATTTTATTTTTCCCTTTTTAGTTCCTTCTATCGTCGGTTCAATTTTTTGTAAAAAGTTACTATTTTTTTATACTACGAGCTTAGATTAATGGTATATTCTTAGACTACGAGTATGTATGTAGTGGCACTGATGCCCGTTTTCACCAACTTTCCCTATAATTTTTTCTGTCAATTTCGTTTTCACGAATCTTTAGAGCACAGTGGAAATGACATAAGGTAGGGATTGTATTTAGGGACTGCCTACGTATAGAGACTCCTACTTGGAATGATTAGGTATGATTGGTGGAAACGGGCATTAAAATGTCGGCTTCCTGTAAAAAAATGAAAATAATTTTTAAAATTAGCCAAATTACAGAATCGTAATAGATATCTATTTATTCAAGGCTGGATATACCTAATAGTAGCAGAATAGATCTAATAATGTTGACGTGTTACAATTCTGACGACAGTTCCTACCTAGATTTTATATTGAATTTAGTAATAATCATCAAGGAGTAGGTATATCTTACTGCTGTAATTATTAACGTTGTAGGGAATACTGAAACAACATAATTTATTTGCAAATTAGGATGTTATTCAAATTGCCTCTTATTGGATTTAGACGTTGTTCCTGTGGCTATTGTAATTGTAGGTAGGTATATAGTTAGGTATATTCGTATACTTGCGTATCTAGTTTATGCGACAAATATAGTGAAATTATGTACCAACAATGTAATGTATCTACTTTCTCTTAGGCACCCTTGTCTTTATTTAACGATAGATTCTGCACGAGTGAATTCTATCAATTATGAATTTCACTATTCGCAACAATGGAACGAAATGAATGGAACAAACGACAAAATATAAAGCAAAGAACCGCATTTAAACCGGTCCATCCGCTGCCGAACTCTCTAAAAATGATTACTACAGTGTGATGTTTCAATCACCTCAGATTTTGACGACCTCCCTGGCGCAGTGGTGAGCGCTGTGGTCTTATAACTGGGAGGTCTTGGGTTCGATTTCCGGCGGGGGCAATTTGGGAATTTATAATTTCTGAATTGTTTCTGGTCTTACCACCCTACGTCAAAGACGTGCCGTCAAGCGATTTAGCGTTCCGGCACGATGGCATCTTAGACTGCATCGTCATTTACCATACGGTGTCATTGAATAAAAAAAAAAAGATTGGCCGACACTCTCTTGCAATAGCAATGCAATGCATTTTAGCCAATAGGCAATGCATTTTAGCCTATTGGCTAAAATGCATTGCCTATTAGTTAGGAAATCAAAAATTCAGCCAATCAGAGATCTGTCAATCGTTAAACTTGCTTTGTAACAAACTAATTATAACAAACCTGTACGTACTTATTTTCTTATTTTCGAATAAATGACGGTGGCCAAGTTGTACTTCATTGTGGACAGTTGATAGAGAAGCGCTGCGAAGAACACCGACAGTTATAAATATCCGGCGGAACTAAAAAATTGCAACCCTGATTCGGTGCGCCACTTTTGAACCGAATTTTTTTTCACTGGGGGTACTTAGTTAATGTGTTAATGTATTTTAAGCTTAGTTTTTTAGTAATGTTGGTTAATTAAGCAGACTACATCTTCAACCATGTTATATCGAAAAATTTTAGATAAAAATAGTTTTAAACTGCTGGTTTTACCCGACTGCCAGAACAAGGTAGGAAGTGTTTTTATAGCGTAAGTATTTACGTAAAGCTTACAGATAAATATTCTGGTTTTTGGGACTAAATACCTACTATGAAAATCATATTATGAAGTAATGTGTCTTTGCTTGCTACTTCGTCCACGTACTTTAATCTCAAGTTTTTACAATTTTATTTTTGTAGTGTCTCTTCTGTACATTCGTCCGCAACGTGCTGTCTGTACAAGATTTTGACACCAAAAGATTTGAGCAGTTAAAATAGAGCGATATGCATACGTGCGTTTTCCGCATGTCTAATCTAAAACACGCGTTTCTATAGAGGAACAGATCAAAATCTAATGCTAAAGCAGAGGCCCCCAAATTTTTTCTTCACACTTCCTATAAGGATAGAAAGGTCAGAAGGGAGGCGTAGTAAAAAACTTTGGGGAGCTCTGCTGTACAGCGTTAGCGATCATAGAAAGAGAATAGATACATCCTATTATCCTATTAATATTATAAATGCGAAAGTTTGGATGTATGGATGTTTGTTACTCAATCACGTCGTAACAACTGAACCGATTTGGCTGTTTGGCACAGACATAGATTATAGTCTGGAATAACACATAGGCTACTTTTTGATCCGGGAAATGAGAGAGTTCCGGCGGGAATAAAAAACCTCAATCCACGTGAACGAAGTCGCGGGCGTTAACTAGTTTATAATATGGCTAGGGCAGGTGATCTCGTTATAATCATGCAGCCCCTTTCACAAAGTTTCAACCGATTATAAAGTTTCTGATAAATACTGGGAAAATGATTGGATGAGCTTTACACACAAAACTGTTTTCGAACAACTAAAGCTATTTGAGATAGATTAATTGAGTGTACATTATTCTGCCAGTGTAGAGCATAGCGCGTCCCGGTAGAGTTGACTTGTAATTATACGTCACAACTTGTTAATTTGGAAATGCTCTACCGCGGAGGTTAAAATTGCGGTGGTGGCTTTGATTTTAGTAGAGATCATTTAGTCAACCGTCTTTTTTTTAAATATATAGGCAAGCGCTTAACTGCGATCACACCTGATGGTAAGTGAAGATGTAGCCTAAGATGGAGCGCGTTTGCTTAGAAGATACACTCTTGAATGAATATGAATGAATATACTTTTAGTGTATACAGGTGCAAGAATAATCTTAATAAGTACCTATATATTATAATATTATTTAATTAACTTATTGCTTATTTAGTTTCACTAACTTTGCGAAAATCTGAAACTGTATACTTGCAAAGCGCATGTGTCACTGGAGAAATACATTACGCATGCGCTGTAAAATTGTCAAGATGGCGGAAAGACCCGGCTCTAAACTCATTGTAGTGAGTGAACTGTGTAATAAATATAAATATTACTAACACCAGGGGTTAAAGTATTAAAGGTGTTTGAAATTCGAATACAAAGCATTATTTTATACGACTTGTGTCTGCCTAGTTTGCTAATTCCATTCGATTAGGTTTTTAGCTGTTGACAGATCAGTGGCAATCAGTGAAGATGAGTGACTGCAATATATTACGCGAGTTAATTGTGTTTTCTGCACTTTCTTGTAAAATCAGGCTGCACTAATTCCTTTAATGCTGCTTGGGATAAGCGAGATAAACAATAAAAAGAGGATGGGATAATTTATTTAGAACATTGGAAGATGTGTCACCATACAAAATGGTAAGCTCGTATTCGTATGTATTTAATGTTTTAAATTGATTGTGGATTAGTTAAGTAATTGTTTTTTACAGTTTGATGTGTAACGGCAAACAATTAATTAATCTATAATATTTACATAGTATTTTGACATTTCAATGGTACATATTATACCTATATAACAATTTTATAAACCAGACACAGTCAGTTAGCACGGTTCGGATTGGTTGTATAGTATTAA
Source organism: Hipparchia semele (assembly GCA_933228805.2). Lineage (NCBI taxonomy): Eukaryota > Metazoa > Arthropoda > Insecta > Lepidoptera > Nymphalidae > Hipparchia > Hipparchia semele. The sequence continues at coordinate 4,278,122 of OW121719.1, forward strand.
TCAGTAAAACAGCACTCCAAAATCTACAGTGAGATCACGAAAAAATTTGTAATCTATAGAATTTATAATTCGTCAAAAAAACCTATAGGTATAAAATTTTGTAAAAATTATTCTGACATTCGACTGTTTTTATCTGACATAAAATAAGAAATAAACATTTAAATAATAATAAAGTACAGGTATACATCAACAATACATTGAATAAAAATAAATACTTGCACAAAAATAAATACAAAGTTTTTAAAGAACATGACTTTAAAAATGATATCTACAAAAGCGTACAAACCTCGAACAGACCATTGTCAATATTATTTTTTCTTTCTACCTATTTTAATTTCCCAGCAAAATCCAATGCCTCGCCAATGCCTGAAAGCCAGCTTTTGTTCGTTTCGAAAAACCTTTGTTGTTTTCGTAAATAAAATATCTCTTTAGGTGAAAAATATTCAAATAAAAAACTCTTTGAACCACTCTTCAGTTCGCTTGTTCTTTGTGGAAAAGCCACTTATACGTGTGACATACAAAAGAACTGTTAATACAGTGGACTTGCAGTTACAGTGCTGTCCTAGTACAGTAAAATACACCCTATGCCATCGTTTATAGAGGTCAAAGTCGTACATGACACTTGTTTCTCATATTTTGCTTGTCTGGGCAGATCCGAGTTGAATTCCTCTCATAATTGGAGTTCCATTAATGCGGCTTTAAAGCAGTCATTATTTCTGACTTTAATGCATTTGAAAAATTAAATGAACATACTTACTAACTATTTAAAGAATGAGCGCCCCTGTTGACCCAGTTAGCTTTTAGAATTTAAGTCGAATGTGTCGGACGACGTAAACTTCCATTTGGTGTTTTATCTGAATCCTAAAAAATAAAATGTCTTCAGCAAATTTTCCTGACAACGATGTTTTGTATGCATGTATTTATAATAATAGAGTGGCTTCTTTTCTTTTTTTTTAAAGAATATTAGCCATGCTTAACTTGACTAATATTCCCCTCTTCCCTTCAAATAAGCGTAAAGCTTGTGCTAGCTTTTTGTACCGACCGTTTTTTCAATCCCCACCTGGGCTTATTCAAGGCTTGAATATTTTCGAACCTGCGATGGAATCTGTTGAATTTAGAATTTAGTTAACTGCCCATAATGGGTAGATTTACCTCTACGAAGCAAAAGTGAAACGGACCTCTTATTTTTGAGTATTTACCAAAACGTAAAAAAATATTTACATTTTCTGTCATTTACCGCTGCATTTACCTACCGGATTGTTGCTCCTTTGCTGTAATTTCACTGTTTTGTCGGAATAGATCTATTTTATTTTGTCTTTACTTTTCGTTTTTAATTTAAGATTTTTTGTATGCAGTTAACCGTCAAAACTGCACATGCAATTTAATTAGACGGCAGTCGACGTTGTTGAATATAATTGGAAGTTGTTCACTCCGTTCACGTATTGGACACGCTCGTTCAATACATCGATATATGTAGAGTGGCTATACTTATACGGTGCCTTTTTGGGCTTGAAACGCCATATTTCGTAGCTGCAGTGTTAGGCGGCCATTACACCCGGGAGCTACGAGGGTGTATATCGTATAGCTAGGAGCAACAACGTTTGTACAGTCCTACGATCATTGCTATTAGCTGCGTGTAAAATAACTATCCTATTCTTTAATACTTGTACGGAAGGATTGAGGAACCCATCCCATTATAGTCTCCAAAAAAATAAAATGGAAAGGGTTGACAACCCTCAGCGATGATTAATACGATGCAAAGAGAGAGAAAACTTAAATGTTTCATATTGTCATTATTTTGCTGTTGCATTAATGATTTATAGGGGGGATAAATGGAACGTATATCGTACGGCGGCAGTGCAGATTGAAGGGGGAAAATGTCAGGCAAGTTGTGACGCCGAGTTTGAAAAAAATTCAATCAACCGCTAAAAACGTACGATTACCTCCTAAGCCTTTATAATTACAATGCAATATGTGCAATCTATTTTTCTCAAGAGTGTGTGCTCTTGGAAAAATAGTGGAATAGTCTTGGGAAAATGACACATGTGGCGCGCGATGTAGAGGGCGTAGGATATACGTATTGTGAACTCTACTTAAGCTATGATACAAGTGAGAAACTGAACTCTAAAAGTGCAAGTCATTATTTATTATTGTTTACTTGTTTTTCCGATAGATTTTCTTTAATCGGCTAAGGAAAAGCATACTATAGGCACAGATTTATTCTAAAATCTGTGATTGTAGAGTGTTTAATTCTTATGTTTTCTATCCTAATTAGATCTACATCGCTATTATCTAAAGAAAACTCCTACAACTATAATTACGAAAAAGGGGTCGAGACCCTCAGCTAAGAGGAATACTATGCAAAGAGAGACATCACTATAATATTATAAAAAATGTACCTCCGCTGAGCTTATTTGTCTGTGTGCGGTAATCAGTACTGAGTTTTCTCAGGTTTTCGTCAATTTGTAGAAAAAGGGGTAGGCCCTGCTGAGCCCGGGTGTCAGCTTATAAAAAAACCTTTCGAGCACCACCAATCCAGAACTCTTGATGCAATTTTGCTTCACAATTTCAAGTATCAGCTAGAGTTCTGTTAAATTGGTAGCTGTTGTGAGCGTCTACTTGTCGACATGTTACAAGTGCAGCCAGAATATTCCAGCTGATACCTACGAGTACGGCCGCTGTCGTGAATCGTTGGACATAAAATAGGTAACTCTGATAGTTCAGCGAAGACCCTTTGTACCTACGAGTATATATCTATATAACTTGATATCGAGCTCAGAGAGTTGGCTTGAGAAAAGCTTGAAACTTGTCACTAGTGTTTATTTTGCTGAAAAGTATACGCAAATTACGAATAATGTATCGTTTAAAAGTTAACGTTTACTGTGCGTTAATCTGCCATTTAATTTAATATGGAGATGAATCATGACGTTTTCCTACAAGTCAATTTATATAATTAAAAGTGAAAAAGTTTACGTTAACCTGAGAAGTTACACTCAGATTTCAGATCGTTTTAAATCTGTGGCAAATTCACTGTAGATTTTGTCTCTGTCTATTTTGTAACCTATGGAGTGCGCTAGTGGATTTTAAAAATAAATAAATTGGTCGAAAAAAATTGATTCTTGCTCCATTTTTTGCCGAACCAAATTTTATCATTCAGTTCATCAATTGATTGCACTTGAATGATAATAATATATCTCTGTGGGTGCAGAACTTTTTCGAGGAGCTGGCACGAAAATGTACGCTTATATTTTTATTATTATTATGTTGCTATCTTATATTTTCCTTGCAATATTCGTCTCGGAAAGCTTCTTAGATAAATATTGTATAGATTGAGCGTGGTTCATGGAGCTCCTTAAACGATATTTTTACTTTAGCCGGCGTTATATCAGCTATCGCCCGGCCAGCGTGTATTATGGCAAGTCTCATAAAAAATAACAAGGGGAAGGAAATTGTGTCCTTGCAAATGCACGGCTCAGAACGTTCCTTAATCATGCAGGACTCTTTCTTTACAATTTCTTTGTAGAACGTTATGAAACATGGTGTAGGTAGGTAGGTACGTACGTTTTTAATGTTTTATGAGTCCTAGTTTCCTGGACTTTAATATTAGGTACTGTTTTGTGCAATTGTCAAGTTGATACATACATAAAATTCATTAAACTGACAATGAAATACTTCGATTGTTAAAAGTGCTTGAAATAACAAAACAAATAAAACCCCATACCTACTCCACTATCCTGAGATTTTTTTATTTACGGCGGAAGTAGTTGAAAAATAAATTAATTGTTGTACTTAGGTATTTGTGTAGAAATGTACACTTTATAGTAGTAAAACGGACAAAAAGCGAAAAATAATAACCATTAGCTTGACTCTCATATTATGTTCCATTAAATATACTTATTACTAACTATTTCATAATAATAATTTTTAGCTAACCGGAATGAGATTAATTTTGCTGCTGAATTTTCTGAACGCTACTGACTCGACTGCGAGCCTACATGAGCAGCAAAATGAATTTTGGGCAGCAAACTTGGTTAGACATTTTGAACCAGAAACCTTGGTTGCATGGTACCATGCGGCTAAAGTTTCTGTCATGCTTAGTCTAAAACATACAAGATTGTTGGTTTGTCCTTCAATCATGCAGTAACGGAGCAACTATTCTACGTGATTTTTTGCATAGGTACAGTTGTGTACGAGGAAGAGACATGAGACATTCGTCCCAAAAAAACAGGTAAACACATAACAATCTTGTAATTTCCAGTAATAATTATGTTAGACCAAAACCAGAAATTCATTCCGCGTAATAAATAATGGGCAAAATCAAATCTTTTCAGTCCCTTTTACCGCGAGCGATAAAATCCAATTTCAGGTGTCGCCACCGATAAAGATTTTGCATAAATCAGTGATATAATCCAATATTACAGGAGCTTTAGCATCCCCCGAACGCCTAATGTCCCATTGAAATCTCTATTCCAATTTAAATGAGTTATTTCATTACCCTGCGTTTCTACCCAACGTATTTTAAGCGGGACTCGTAGGCATAAATTCCGAAAGTGATCATAGAATCTTAAAAGACGTTCTATTTGTCTTTATCGTCCTGTTGAATCATTCAAATATTGTGTTAATTTGATGTGAATATTAATAATCCTACTTCCTACTACTTGTAATATTATAAATGCGAAAATTTGTGATGATGCAGCATGGATGGATGGATGCATGTTTGTTCCTTTTTCACGCCACAAGTCACAACGAATGAACCGATTTAGCTGGAATTTGGAATGGTAATAGCTCATACCCAGAATAAACACATAGGCATTTTATCCCGGAAAATTAAAGAATTCCCGCGGGAATTAAAAATCAACGCTAACAACGTCATGGCATCCTCTAGTTTATGTATAAACTTAACTTTTTCGTTTCGTCGAATTTTTTGTGAGCGTTGTGGTCTCATGACTGGGAGTCCTGGTTTTAATTCCCGGTAGGGTAATTAAGGAATTTCTTAATCCATTTGCCGCATTTCGCGTATATACTCTTTAGGGGTATAGGTGTGATTAAACTGATATGACCATCCTTTGGTCCCTTTTATTCAATGAGTCTGGGTTTCCCAGGTACCTGTAAATTAGAGAGACTAATAGAAGCATTTTACCAATTAAGATATCAGTTGCTTTAAAGTTGAAGGAAAGCATCGCGAAGAAAGCTGCATGCCTGAGAGTTTTCCATAATGTTGCCATAAATGTGTGAATTCTGGCAATCTGCATTTAGCCAGCGTGGTGGACTGTGGCCTAAATCTGACCCCTTCCAAGTTAGCCCTCTTCCATTTTAGACTGCATCGTCTATTACGAGTGAGATCACAGTCATCGAAAAAAAAGCATTTCGCATGAATAATGAAAACGAATATGGAAGGAGGTACAATCTCTATCAATACGCTAATAATGCGAAAGTGTGTTTATTTGTTGGTTGGGTTGTCCTTCAATCATGCCGCAACTGAGCTACTACGTATCGATGTGATTGCATGTGTATCGGGTATAGTTGACAACTTTGAATGTAACTGGCTTGGCTTGGCTACTTTTTGTCCTGAAAAATTAAAGAGTTCCAAATTAAATCCACGCGGACAAAGTCGCGGGTATTAGATAGTAAAAAATAAAAATACAATCTATTTAGATTGCGAAATTAAAGACAAAAGGCTGCGTTTTCCTTTTTCTTCTATTATCGCCCTCAAGGAACAAGGGAAAAAGGGTTGCGATAAATAATAAATTTTGATTATTTCCGGTCTGATGAAGTTTTGAAGTTATTCAAAGATAGGGCGTGACTTTGATTTTTATTTTTATGTTTTGTTTTAATATAAGTAAACAAAAAAGTTTATTGTGTTTACTGGATATGAGCTATCTCTATTCCAAATTTCAGCCAAATCGGTTTATTCGTTGTGGCGTGAAGGAGTAACAAACATACATACACACACACACATACAAATTTTCGCCTTTATAATATTAGTGTGATGTGATGTGATAATAGGATTTTAATGAAGAGTCATTAAATTATTCTATATTGATGGTAGAGACCATCAATATAGAATAATTTCATTATACGTTTTCAGTAAGGTTCTATTGATTAGCTATTAGCAGCTAGAATTTGCATAGTATGATTAATATAATAAAATTATATTATCCTTGAATTTGCCTAAGGGGCAATACTATTGCTCCTTCGGGTTCTATTGATTAGCTATTGGGAGCTATAATTTGCATAGTATGATTAATATAATAATATTATATTATTATTCTTGAAATTGCCTAAGGGGCAATATTATTGCCTCTAACGCAGTTTCAAGATTGCTCGCAATTGCAATCGATGCAGCCGTAATCTGGCCGAAGTTTCCACATTATGCCGAACTAAACTTACCTATTAGTTACGTAGTATGAACTTATACGGAGCAAAAACTGATTTACTCGTAGAACTTGGCTCACAATAGCTGTAGGTATAAGTCTCACACTTCTATGCTATGCTCAGACTCAGTATTATATAACTACAACCCGTATATGAACAAAAATATCGCTTATTTGCGACAAGAGTGACATAATTCAAAATCGACGATGAGAGACTTCTCTCGTTAGAGAGTAATGTTTTGTGGATGCTGCGGTCTCGAAACAACACAGAGGCCAACAAAGCGACAGAGCATTTAGTTACAATCTCTCTCGCTCTTATTTTTTTGTGCTTAGCGTAATGTTGTTTTTATAGCAAAAAGTATAAATGTTCGACACTAAAATTGGTGAATTTTGAGTTATGTCACCCTTGTCGAAAACAGAATCTCTTTTCATGTAAGGGGACATCCTGCATATATAAAAAAAACTACAACCCGTAGCCCGATTCTTTAAAAGCTGCATCAATCATTGGCTACAGGCCCAATTGTGGTGATTGATTGAATTTATCGCATTTTTGCAACAGTGTATTTTAGTCAATAGCGAACGAAATTATAATTTCAATCGCCTCTGAATGGCCGATATGTCAATTAGAGGCGATTGAAATTATAATACTGTAGCAATCTTTTTTAGAAAATTCGTCTCATTATCTGAGAACCTTGCTAGAATACGATGCTGCTTTATCTCTTCTTGTTTCCTCGCCCCATTGCATTTAAAAGCACCATTCTAGAAGCAAAAATCAGTACTCTTTAACCATACCTTACTAAAAACGCCAAAAACTTTAGGGTACTTAAAATCGCCTCCACTAATTCCCCTTATGTCGACCCCTTACCACACATTTAGAACATTTAATTTTATTGCACTTTGCTTAACCTTAACCCCTAAATCAAAATATATTACTCGGAAGCACGATTGTACATTTTACATACCTACTTACTTACTAGTCGAAGTGCCCGTATTTATTTATACTAATAAATTATTTAAAATGGCACCCCTGCGTCATCAAATGAATCAAACAATAACATCAATTAAATAAACTAACCACAAAAGCCACTATTTGGAAATTAAAATAAATTAAACAAACTAACCTAAATTAATTCAAAAATCTTTAAATCATTTCCAAAAATTTCAATTAACTTTAAACATAACTAACACTACCTATGCAACCAACTGCCTATCAGTTATTAACAGAAAGACATGGCACCTGAATACATTATCGCCCTCAAGGCACTTCGAAGATACGACTTGTAATATCGCTGCGGTCATTATCGTCTTAATCTGCATAAAGTTCTCATATGCAGAGCCAAAGTTACCGATTAGTTCTATATTGCAAACTTGCGAGCTTAGAACCTGGGGGTAATTGCGTAAAGGAATCGCAGTCACAATCGCCTTCAACTAACGGAACGGTGTGCCTTCCGTATTTGGGAAAATTTAGCAGGGAATCGCGGTGGAAGGTACGCAGATTTCGGAATGGCTCATTTAAAAAGGGATAGATAGTTTAATGGGACGTTAGGCGTTTGGGATGCAGACTCTAAAACATTGGATTATCTACGATATACGCTTAATCTTGCTTTATGGGCTTTTACCTGGAAATAGATTTTTACGGTCGTCATTGTGTTCGTGTAGAAAGATTTTGTAAATATTCTTTTAGTTAATTAAAATATTTATATGATTTTAGTATTATTATTCTGTTACCTTTGTAAGCATCGTGATGCCAACAATTAGTGCTAACAATTATTTATAAGAAAAGATGATAAAATTGTTTGATACATTTTAAGCAATACCAACAAAATAATTGACAATAATGTTTTGCATCTCAAAAAAGAAAAAAACTAATAACAGGGATTATCGAATTAAGTATAACGCAAGAAGCGCAATAGTCGACGCTTTGATAAGCCATTTCTAGTAAGCCTTTGAAGGTCTACTAATCAGTATCGTTGCGTTGGTACAAGGAGCTCACAAAAAATAATTAAAAAATGTCGTACTGTGTACCATCAAAAACGTATGTATCAGTACCTAGCAGAAAAGAAAATAATAACATGGAACTGTATAATTCATCGGTTGCTTTGAGCCAAAGTTTGGTGCGGAACTTTGTTAGAAACTTTCGTTCTGTTAGAAGCGTTTTTGTTCGATGAATAGGATGTAGCAACGTTTGTTTTTACAGTTAATGTAGACGGCACAGCATGGCGTTGTTGTAAGGTTGGAGCAAGCGACGATGTTTTCAAAAGCCTGTCGTGTTTTTGTAAACACCACAACGAAATTGTATGACAAAAATCCTGCATGATTAAGGAGTATACTGAGCCAGCCGTGCGACACAATTTTTCTCCCCCTTGTTATTTTTTATGAGACCCCTAATATCGTATACCCGGCGACAAGGCGATTGCTGCCGTCAAGAGTACATAGTGTAGAACCTATATCTATGTATGTATATTGTCATAGGATGAAGTAATGTTCTAAGGATTTACATTAGATAATATTAAGTAAAGATTGATTGAATTAACCTGTGCTAACTAGAACGACGCATAGGCATATAGGCATTTTTTTATCCATTGAAGGTTTGAAGAGAAATGTCATTTACTATTTGTTAGTAAATCTTCAATTGTCAGTGGCTTTCATTTTTTGATAGGTATTGACTGAACGGTAGCCACTGAGATAGAAAGAGAGTGACCGAAAAGAAAATAATTGTTTTCATGCAAGTTTTCATGTAGGTACCCAACAAAGGCATTAACTCATAACGAAGTTGTGACTTGTGTGCATAGTGCTTTTCGTGGTAAACTGTAGCTGGTACATACACGATACATGTTTTTGTCTCTCAAGTTTGAACTACAGTTTTGTCGCCAACTTGTGTAGAGATTGTAGATAGCAGAAACGTTTACGAGTATGTTTGTTACAATGACCTTTATTATTATAAAAGTTATACTAACTCTAAAATGGATTTCTATGAAGTACTTTTCTACCAAAGGACTTGACCTAATAGATCTATATACCTACAAAGTCCTCTGTGTTTAACTGACTGAAACACAATATTATAGAAGCAATTCATTCGGCATAATATGTAATCAGTATAATACGGCAATGATAATTATGTAATTAGTACGAGTAGAATACGGCAAATAATAGTAAGTAGCATTGTTAATATAAAGAAACTTAAATTTTTGTATTAAATAGTATTAAATTGGTTCACGATTTGGGCTTTAGGTTAGGTTTTAAAAGTTTTCTTCAAATAACAATAATATTGGTTATAAGTACTTAATTCTTTTTTTTTTTAATTAATATCTGTACCGTTACCGATACGTGAACTAAAATTTTATGACACTTTACTAGTTCATTAAATCTGAATATTACTATTAAATAATTAACCGGTATCCAAACTTTAAATAATGTTGATCCACATCAACGCCAGACTAAAATGCCCCCAGAAGGCTGGCTGCATTATCTCTTGGAAGCAGATACTAACTCACTGTCTAAAGTTTGAGCCACCACTAGGGATTGCACAAATTGTGACTGAAAATCTAGTATTAAAGCTAATGCTTATCTTTTTTTCATAAAATTCAAGAATGTAAATAAATCATTTGGACCAATGGTCTCGTTATGGGCTCATTGTTCAACTAAAATAATAGTTGGACAACTGCGCCTACCAAAGGCCCGTAGTCCAGCTGGTTGGACAAAGAAGTTGGACCAAGACCCCTGAATCGAAATTTCTCCATAAAACTCCTCTGGTAGACTTATTTAATAGCTGATCTCTCTCAAACTGCTACATTCTACTTTTACATCACGCTTGGAACTTAGTTCTTTCAAAAAAACGTCATCTACAAAGTTACTGTGCTAAGTTCGGTAATCAATGCAAGCTTTGACTAATGTAGCGGAAGGGATGCCATAACGTTAATGTAATGTTCTTGGAAACATTCTAGGCGAACTAAAGCGGGTGAACTAAGTGTGTAATCTATAAGCCATGCTTGAACGTCAGAGCTGCGATTATGTATGAAAGTTTTAAAGGATTCTCATTAAAATTTAATTTTTGATTTAATATATTGTGCCCTATAACTTTTATTATTTTAACTAGCTTTTGTCTGCGATTTCGTCAGCGTTTTTCTGGGGTAAAGTCACTCTATATATCACTAAGTCGAACTTTTTCTCAAATGACGTAGCATTGAAGAACCAATGAACAAAAATACTTATACACTTTTGGAATCACAATTTGATTCCTGAATACAAAAATTAAAGGCGGTAATATAACAATATTAGCTCATAAGCAGCTGTAATATTCAGTTTTTACGTTTCAACTTCTAAAGTTGTATGGAAAAGAAATAAAGCAAATGGCATCAATTTGAAGTAAACGAAAATAAAACCAATAAAAGAGAATTATTCAAGGAATTCTCATGTTTAAGTTGTTTTCTTAAACATCGTGGCATATGTATGTATTCACGATATCTCTTTTGAATTTCTTTTCCCTTTTTCAACGTTCTCTGACACGCCTTTTACTAGTCAAGCTACTTTATTTTCCTTTGCTGAATTTCAGATTATATTCTTTATATGGCCAGGTTTACGGCAATCGTTATTATCCAAATGATAATCAGCTCAGGATTATATTATTCTATTTAAATATAAATCGATAGATTTCTTTTACATTTTCGTTTATTTTTATTTTTGAAATAAACGTTTACTTTCGGTTTGTTATTAAAAATTATATTGATAATAATAGGAGTATTAGGGAGGTTCTTATTTTGTACAAAAACCGTTAAGGTACAAATATCTTTTTGAAATACCTGTTCATTTCATTAAATTTTTTTGTTGCAGATTACGGCTATACGAGAATCAAAATTCCATCGCTTGAATTATTAATAAAGTAAAACAAAAGATGTGCCAACGTACAATTTCTTGAATTTAAATATGGAAAAGAATAAGAAAAAGAATAACGTCAATGGAAAATATAAAAAAAATGGAAAAACAGATAACTATGACGACGTCATCACAACCTGTTGTCTGTGTGTTAAAACTAAAAAGAGCAAAAAGAAAAGTCTTATTGCCGGATGTATTACGAACTTAGGAATATTTATAATTCTTCTAATATACACTTTAATAGGAGCATTTATATTTCTAGCCATCGAAGGCAGTGCAGCAAAAGTGCACCAAAAAACACTAGCCACAACTTCTTATCATGCAAATGAACAAAAAAAGTCCCAAAGTATATCTAAAGCCAATAGCAGTATCGCACAAGTAAGTGCTGAATTGAGATCACAAACCGTCGAAAGCATCTGGGAAATAACTGTTTCTTTGAATATCCTCTACAAGGAAAACTGGACGAGACTCGCTGCTCAAGAGATCGCGAGATTTCAAGAAAAATTAGTTGCAAGGGTTGCTGCTGATGTATCAGAACAATATGGAGGTGCAAGGGCATTGGAGTCCGCACCGGCTTTAGTCACTGATGACTATGAATGGAATTTTGCAAAAGCATTTCTTTACTCCTTGACGGTTCTAACTACCATCGGTAAATATTTTGACATTCATTCTAAAATAATGTATCTTCGTTCCATGTCTTGATCATTGATTTTATTTACAGGTTATGGCAGCGTAGCTCCAAAAACTGCTTTAGGTAAAGCAGTGACCATTGGATATGCAGTTATCGGCATACCACTAACACTCCTCTACCTCTCCGTCGTAGGAGCTCTCTTATCAAGACTTGCTCGGAGTGTGTTTAGTCGAGCATTATGCTGTTGCCTTTGTTCTAAATGTGGCTACTGCTGCCTCGAAGAAAGAAACATTGCTGTCAAGGATCGAAAAGATAAAATAAGGCGTCAGGATGATTACAGAGCACAAACATTACATTTGCAAGAACCCTATTACGTACGATCACCTTCAGGAACCATTATATCTGCGTCTCAAGCTAACAGCCTCAGTACAACATCTATTAAAGACAAAGCATCCGGACTAAACTTTTTACGCGACTGTGATTCTATGAGCTGTGCTGATACGGATTCCAAAGTATCTCTGCGTGGATTTTCTATTCTGGCACCAATTTCTTTATGTCTCACGGCAATTTTTACTTACATCTTCTTCGGTGCTCTTGTTTTATACCAATTAGAAGGGTGGAGTCCGATTGACGGTGTTTATTTTTGCTTTATGAGCCTCAGTACTATTGGTTTTGGGCACTTGGCTCCGGGTTTGACTCAAAAAAATGGCGCATCATCAGGCACAGTTTGGTTTTGCTCCATTTACATAATGACTGGTCTGGCTTTGACGGCAATGTGCTTCAACGTTCTTCATGACGAAATAGTTCACCGATTAAGGCATCACGAGAAGTTAATGAAAGGAAATACTCAGAAGGTTTTGACACCGGAATTTTTGCAGCGATCTTGACGAGACGAAAGTGGCAATTTTACAGAAGAGACTGCAATTAATTCTGAAGCAGAATCACTACCCGAAGTACTGCATCATGTTCCGGCTCCTAGGTATGAAGGTGGCGCGATCCGTCGATCTGTCTATACCTTAAAGGAAGAAAAAGAACCAGAAAGAGCAACTCCAATGTAATACGCAAATCCTTTGTTTAGACGTTGAATTTTTTTTGGAATTTATCTTTAAACGTCTAAATTTTAAGGAAATGGATGAACTGTAGAAATAATTAATAGAAATGATTTTGATAAAAGTAATCCTCGTTTACTAAATAAAATGACTGAAGTGTTTGTTACTTACGTTATTTAGATAACTATAGTGCCAAAGTAGGCCAGTAATGATATTTGTCTCGGTTAATTGACTAGAGATGAGAATTCTCTAGTAATTATATTAACCTATAATATGATTAGGGATATATTATATTAAAATTATATTTCACTAAGAGTGTTAAATGAATACGGATATATATCATTTTTTGTACTATACTCGATAAATTAAATACTTACAATGGAATTGGGTTCTGAGGTAACTACAAAATAATATGTCGAATAGAAAATACCTTATATGTTCATAATATTCATATTATTGGCTTTAAATGAATAAGTCTGGATATTTATTTTTATGAATAAAATAAATTAATTGTCAATGTAACTTATTATTAAAAAATTTTTTCTTTGTAATGATGTCACTTATAGAGGAATTGATAAAAGATTTTGAAAGAAATTGTTTGTCAGAGCATTTTTTTATAATGATGATAATTAAATTTTTGTGAACAGACTCTTTCTCAAAAGCAGTTTAGTTCGTACAAAGTGTGAATTTTAATATCTACGTAATATTTTAGGACCTAAAGTCATTTTGTGCAATTGTATGAAGTGTAAAGATAATAAAACATTTTTTCAAAATATAAAGTTTTCTGAATGGTTAACGCACGGTAGAGTAAGACAAAATAATACAGACTAGATAGACAGAGACCTAGTAATGAAACGCAGTGTTGGCAGACCCCTCAGATGGACAGGCGACATCAAACGAATTGCAGGGAGCCGCTGGATACAGGCGGCGCAAGACCGAGACCTGTGGAAGTCCATGTAAAATACATTTGTCCAGCAATATATAGATAAGAGATATTTTTTTACCGACTTCCAAAAAGGAGGAGGGTATCAATTCGGCCAGTGTTTATTGTTTTTATATATGGCCACCGATTTTTCCGAGATTTCTGGACCGATTCACTTGATTTTTTTTTAATCGACAGAGGAAGCTTGCGAAGTAATCCCATAAAATATTTTACTTTCAACTCGTCAAGCCTGATGCTGCAGGGGGACTTTCCATCTGAAGGGACTGTAAGGATTTAGATTTATCGATTACAAATTGTTGTTGTAGGTATTAAACAAGGCTACATTATGGAGCTCTAGATCCTACCTTCTTAATTCTAATGCTGCAGGGTACTGCTCACTGTGAGAATTTAGGAATTGTCGCTTACGAATTGATATTGTCTACATCATCGAGCTCCAGGTAGCTGAATGCTGCAGAGTAGTGCCTGCCTTAACTGTGAGGAATTAGGTACTGTCTCTTTCGAATTGATATTTTTTATACCAAGCATAAACTACATTATGGAGCTCTAGGATTTAGGTCCACAATGCTAATACTGCCAACCTTAATTGCGGGACTTTAAGAATTAGGTATTTTTGTAAGTGCTAGTGACTACATTAGGAGCTTGGCATTGGAAGTTGCCTGCGAGGTTTGTTTTTGTTTATATCTGTTAACATTTTCCTATATTTGAGATTAGGTTCCACTTAGGTTCTTGCTTATAATTTGGGGTTCTGAACCAGAATTAAGCGCTGCAATTTTAGGTCTTAAAAAATATTTTTACGCTTATAAATTGCTACATTTTCTACCCGTTTTTTGTGCATTCAGATTAAATAAAATGCTAAAAAACTTTTAAGCAACGAATTGTTCTAACATTAAAAATTATACTATTTAAAAAGTATCCTCTAAAGAAATAGTCGGACCAGCAATTAAGTAACAATGCTTTTTATTTGAAGCAAAAAACCTGTAGTTTTTTCAAATTATGCGAGTGGAAATTCCTCGAAATACTGCTAAGATTCTTGTTTAAAAATTCCATTAGCTCGGTCGAAGCTTTGAAGCATAAAACACTATTAGGATCTAGTCTACTTCACTCTTTGTTTCTTTGGTATTGTAATTTCACAGTTAATTATTATAAACTGTTTGATGCACCTACATAATCTTAACTCGGAAATAACTTCGTTTTAAACATGCTTTTGCTCGTGAATTCTTTATTGATCTTTTTATTCTCCCAGAATAAAAAGAAGTCTATATCACTTGCTGTATAATCCTCTGTTCGCGAGTGGAAGTTCCTATACAGGCAGACAAAATATTTCGACTTTAAATTCATTCAGGTTATAATAATATGAGATCTTTGAAAGAATTTTATGAGCTTATTTACAACCATAAGAAGTTGGCACTTTTTTAAAGCAAAGCCTGGAAGGTGCATAACGAAATCGTATCCGCAGATGGAAACTTACCCCCCTCACTCTCTCCCCTCTAGATTGGAGACCACATACAAGCAGAGGCAGTGTGGGGCGCCCTCCAGCACGTTGGACTTACGGTATAATAATACAGAGTAAATCAGCTGAATGAGGAAGGTTGAGATCCGGTGTGGTAATAGTCATTAAGGAAACCTATGTCCAGCAGTGGAAGTTTTTTGTGATGATGATAAACCCATTATCCACTTTGAGCCAGCGGGGTACGAACAGGGAGATCGTAAAATCCACCAGTGGTTACTGACTCAATTTTGAAGTTACTTTAATGCATGGCTCGTGGTTGCCTCGTAATGGAAGTGTACACTTTGCAGGCTCCATTATTTTATCGCCGCAGCTTAACACAATTTTAAGCGAATTAATTCGTTACCCGTGAAGTAACTTTTACGCACTTTTACGTCTACTTTTATTATGCTGGAATTTTAGTTAAGTCACAGCAATTTAGGCCCAGGCCCAGGCATGCAACCTCCAACCTAATTAAATATCACTTACTTTAAAGGAAAATATGATATGAAAACCTAGGTACATTCCTGCGAGTGCTCCGTAATGTCATCAAGATGTGTGAAGTCTGCCAATCCGCATTTGGATTCATTCTCTGTGTTCTGTTAAGATGATGATCTGATGATGATGATATGATGATCCAAGAGAGTGTCGCCTGGTCAGTGCATCTGCCAAGACGTTAAGGCCAACTACTACAAAAGTTACATACTTACTAAGACTGTTGTGGTGTACTTTTATGTATACTGTGGTTGTGGTAATAATCGATCATTTTTCAAATACAAAATACCCACTGTCAAAACTAAAAGCAAAAACTATTATAATGCTTCTGTGTGACAATGATTGAATTTAAGAGTACTCGCGTCTGTTTTCGACATCAATTTGTCGAAAAAATGGATATAAAATAAATGTACCGTAAAAAGTATAAGCGACAAGTTGGATTAAGTGGAAGTTAGGTATCCACTTCAAAGAATTTGGAGGCTGCTCAAAATATTAAGAGGTTGTTTGTTACGCTTGCTTGAAAGAGAATAGTAAAACGAATTTGTTGCTTGCTGATTAATAAGACTTCATAATGTTACATTATGTATTAGGTAAGGTGAAAACTCTATGGTTCGTACAGAGGTATGCATGCGTATACAAGTACATGCAGGGGGTAAAGATGGTTTTCATCGTTCAATGAAACGTACACAGTTACCAACAAATTAACAAATTATTTTTACATAGTGTAGACATGGGCAAAATAATTTTATTTTTGTTTATCATCACAATAGTATAATGTATGTATGTATAGATATGAGTGAAAAACATAACCTATAATTAATGCCTTAGAGGCGTAATAACAAAAATATACATTTAATAATCATTGATGTACGAAGTATATATAAGTCAATGTTAATAATACATTATTTTAAAGTAGAGCCAGAAATCGCCATTTAATTAAGTAAAGATTTAAGTAAATGAAATTATAAAACCTCACCCCTTCCGTAAACATCTCATTATTTTAAACTAGAAGCTAAAAGTTCCAATTGAGAAAAGAAAAGCATATTCTTCCATCTAGTTTATGATGTCCCCACCCCCAGGCAGTGCTTTGTGGAATATTTTACCGATAAATATCTCTCGAGACGTTCCCTTTCTGTTTATCGTTAGGATTCAGCTGATTCTTTTAAAAGTTTCTCTTTTAAACCACGTTTATCGCCTAAATGTCAACAGCGATTGCGAATTGTGAATTCTTTTGCGTTTGTTTTCTTTACGGAAACAATAAAGAATGAATGTATTTGTGTTATCTTTTTAAGTGGAAGCGGTCTTTTAATTTAATATTCGGCGGTAGATATACGGTGGTGGAGTGTCTTTTTAAATGAAGTTTGCGTGAAAGTATCATGGCCTTAAAGTTCGTTAAATTAAATTTTTTTTTTAAAAGAATATTAGGCAAGTTGAACTAAACTTATACTCTCCTCTCCCCTCCAAATAAGTGGAGAGCTTGTGTTAAGAGTGGGTACGACAATAGTACTTCTTCTTTTCGTCTTTGTCAACTTATAGACGTCCACTGCTGGACATAAGTCTCCTGCATGAACCTCCACAGGCCTCGGTCTTGCGCCGCCTGAATCCGGTGGCTCCGTGCGACTCGCTTGATGTCGTCGGTCCACCTGGTGGGGGGTCTGCCAACACTGCGCTTCCCGGTGCGGGGTCGCCACTGCAGCACCTTGGGACCCCATCGACCATCAGCTCTTCGAACTATGTGCCCGCCCATTTCCACTTTAGTTTCGCGACAATAGTACATCGGATGGATACTGGTGGGTCATTGGGTATTTTTTGATATAAGTACTTAAAATAAAGTTTTTTAATATTATAACACAAAGTAATTTTTCTTTTTTTTAATATCTTAACTATCCTCGAAAATGTAGAGCTTTTAAGTTTCCTGTTAGACAAAGAGAGGTCTACTAAATCATGATATCACAAGCGAGTAGTCTCCATAGACATATTGGATTTAGAAAGAGATAGATATAGTCACGGTAAAACAGCTTAAATCTTATTTATTTTTTCACCGATTTGTTTTCTGTTTTTACAAATGTTATTCTTACATGTTACATTTTTGATTGTAATTAATGAAGAAATAATGTACATTTTGAAAATTTTCAAATACCCTTCTTTAAATAATGCTACATCATTGCTCTACGAAAAAACTTTGTATCCCCGTTTTCTCGTCGTAGACCTATCGTAGACGCAGCTTTAGATACACATAATGCTACGTTTACACGCTTGGCAAGTCTCAACAAGCGTCCACACACAAAAGCGTGTAAGCGGGGTGTTTGGCTTGACTTGCGTGAGCTTGTCGCCGATCTGGGCTAATGTCGGTTTTTGAACACAGATCAAAAGAAGCTTGCGGCAAGCGCTTGCGACGTATTTACACGTTAGTGCATGGCCATGTTTAGTGTCGCGCATGAGCTCGCGCTGAACGGGTATTTCTATACTGCGCTATATACGAAGGCGTATCGATCATGAGTAGTTGGTCAAACGCAATAGCCGACACAACATCAACGTCTACGTCTTCCATCACTTCCATGCTTGTCTGCACAGTTTGCCTGTCTTTAACACACTAACACTCGCAAGCGTGAATGGCATCCAAGCGTTTGTAAAGGCTTGGAGCTTGCGGATGTTTGCCAAGCCTCAGCACGCATGTAAACGAAGCATAAGACGTGCGTGTACAGAGCGTAGCTTTTCTTCACAATGTTACATCACGGAAAAGCTCACTTAACTAACAATGGTTAGTGCCCATTATTCTCTTTTGAATTCGTTCTTTTGTAAACATAATACAACTGGTATGATTCCTCATAAAAATAGATATTATGTTTTTTTTTGCCCACATCCACTATATAAATGTATAGCTTATAAGTTATCTTCTAAAATATAAGGAAAACTGACTGACTGATCTATTGAGGGAGAGCTAATCACTGGACGAATCGGGCTGTAATTTAGCATACAGATAGCTACATTCGCTACCTATTTTCGCTAGAAAAGAATTATTATTGAAAATTCAACTACTATAGGGCTAAAATAGGGATTTGAAAAATTGAACTTAACGTGAACGAAGCCGCAGGCAAAAGTAATGATATTATATCGGGATCTATATGCAGTATGTACATTGTACAGGGTACAATGGGGGTTTTTTTTTATTGCGTCTAATGTTAAAAGTTAATTATTACAATATATAATTAAAACTTTTGGGAATTATGGGATATCGCGAGATCTCAGTTCGGGGCGAACCACTAGTATTAATAGTGCGCAAAAACAAAAGTTTCCTGTATGAATATGTAATTATATGTAATTTTATATCTTTATTTTTTTTACAAGCTTTTATTTAACTTGCAATGTATGAATGAAAATAATCAAGTAAATTAAATAACTTGATCTGATTGATTTTAATATTTTAAAATTTTCGAGTGCCTACCTAAATCTCGCGACAAGCTTTTATATCGTATAAATTGTATAATGACGTTACAAGTTGATAGTAAAAGTTTTACAAGACAAGTTTATTTTATTCTTTTTATTTTCTTCTGTGATCGAAGTTTTGAGCCTTTTTTAGCGCATTTAAATAAAAGCTTGTTTTAAAAAAGGTTTTTTTACTTTTTTTTTTTTTTTTTTCAAATTTGTATCAACTAAACAAAAGACATATCCCGATAAGTAATCTTTTCAGTAGGAATATCCTTTAAAATCTCCATTACCTTAGAAAGATAATTCCGTTTAGAATGTTTGACAAAAGCTGCTTTATCTCTCTCTTGTCATGGAAAGCACGTTTAGCCTTCATCCGGTGTTATTAATAACATCTTATATAAATATGAAATTATAAATTTGAAAATTTTTGTAAATGTTTTCTAAAAAAACCTTTTCTGGTCGAGTGAGTCTTTGGCTGTGATTAGTTACGACCGTAACAGAAAACACATGCCAGTAAGTTTCTTAGCGTTTCGGTACGATAAACCATCTACGCTTGACCGATCGACCATGCATGCAACAAATTAGCATGTCACACGGGTCTTAGATGCACTAAGTACATTCTGAAGTTGATACGTGCAGTTAAAGTACAACGGACTGCTAAATGGCTTGCAATCTGCAGTTATGTCAATTGTTATGCATCCAAACTGCAATTTTACAATTCTACTGCAGTCCATGTGTCTGGACGTTTAAACCCCTAAACACACGTGAGGTGTAAATTAATTAAGCTTTATAACTTCGCTAGTCGCTTAAACAAATGATAGGACCTTTGGTCTTAGATAAAACATTTATATAGCTTTTGTACAACCATAACAACTTCACTCGGTATATGAAGGTAAACAATATTGCGAATAGTACAATTCACCCCAGTTTAATAACAGAGGAAACATTTACGATGTAAATACATCAGACCTAAAGGATATTATCTTCAAATATTTACCCGTCCTTTCCACATTAAGTACTTGCGTCGAACCTTTTAGAGTCCAAGTGGGTCATTATGGTGTCCTAGCCTTAAATTAAGGTAAATAAATAAAGCCGTACACAACGGTTCCCTTAATTTGTACCTTGTGTTGGCTTTCATTGATGTCCGTATACTAGATGAGTCCTTTGAGAAAGATTAAAGATAACATCTTTATCAAAGGACTAACATGTACCTACGATGATAAAAAAAACCTGCAGACTGCTTGATGCTGCAGCATCAGTTCAAAGTTATCACATCTTGGAACTAATAGTACATAAAATTTAAAATAGATCGCACTGTTGTGTCTTAAATCACGCTGCGATACCAAGAAGAGACAGACTTGATCAATTAACGCTTCATGAGTTTCAGCCGGCTGATAGATAGATGGATGAACGGACATGAGAGACTTAGTAATAAGGCCCCGTTGTTACGCTTTGGGTGTGGAACCCTAATAAAATTTTTCTTTCAGTTACTTCTAGCGTCTGTATGTCGGGGGTAGACTTACCCTTAGTCGTAAATCTACGTAATCGGAGGGGTCGCGACGAGCGGCTCTCATCCAGGTGCGTGGTTATGATCTCATACTGCTCACCATTATCGGTTATTTGGTGCTGAATTGAATATATTATTTGCGCTTTTTAGCGTTCCGTATCCAAAGGGGGCAAACTAGTCCCTCGATGGACCGACGCGGACGCCCTTAGGAAGTTGGCGGAAGCAGACGTGGACTAAGTGAGGGCTGCGGTGGATGTCCCGTAGCACGAATGTAAAAAAAAGCAGCTGTTAAGGAGGAGTGGAGGCGCATAGTGAAGCGTGCCACAACACCTAAATGACGACCACGACCGCTCTGGCAAGAGTGTAACGACTGAGACTGAGAAGTTTGTTTATACAGAACCGCTGTCATAATTTTTTGGGGTTTTGTAGTTCAACGGTTGAACTAATCAGTTGTACTATAGTAGGAATGAGTCTAAGTAAATTTTAGTCATCAAAAACATTACGCAGGTACAACATGTCTAGCTACCTATTAGCCAATAGTCTATCTTAACTTTATACAAAATGGAGTATTTTGGCGAATAAATCAAATCAAGCTAAGCCATTGGTATTCCAGGGATGTGTAGCCCAATAAATTGTCAACGATATATCAAACAATGATGCGCTTTAGGTTTACTCCTAGTTTACTGAGGCATTTATGTCTGGCTACAAAATGTCGATATTCTAAGCTAGCTTTTGTGGAAAATGGTGAGTTCGATTTCTATGTATAAAAGTATAATTTCGAAGTCCAGATTATTTTTGATTATTTAATTTGTGCATAAGATGGACAGTCATTTTAATCGATAGATCAAATTCGTGCTTGTAGGCCCTTTTCAAAGACTTTCACATCCACTTGAAATAGTCTTACCACACACTAGGAAACCAGCTCAGTTGTTAGGTAGGTATATCCAATGCGATTGACTATATTTTCAGCACTTTGGAATCCCAACGTTCACCGGAAGCTTCTAGATTTATGTGCTTTTTGCGTACAACTACACATAAAAATACACATAAACTACACATATAAAGTACATATAGGTATATCATATATAACATTACTACAATTATTTTTTGCTACCTTTGAAGGCAAAGATTTGTGATCTAAACACAGAAGTTTTGGAAAAGAGCGTAGCTGAAATAGAGATACAACCCAATAAATGTTTCAGTGTCGCAAAGTAGTTAATTTTTGACGGATATTATTACGAGAGATGATGGAAATTTTTGATAATTGATGAAAGTTGTAGGTATATATACGTTTGAAAATGTAGTAATGGACTTTCTATGGTATTTGAGAAGAAGCACCAATGATATCATGACTTCTTCAAATTTGTTTTTAGCGGCGCAGCCAGAGGCGTAACTTTCTGAGTCCCATAAATTACCTACACTGCATTCGGTTAAGAGCAGTTTATGCCGAGTGACGACCTAATACGAGGTGCTACGGTTAGCGCGACGCTGCAATTCGCGTTGCGGTACCGCAACATAGTGATTTTATCGGATCATATGCCACGCCTCACTAAATACTCAATGGCCATGCCACAGTGCTGATGCGGCGTCGCAGGTGACAGTTTTATTGTGATTGTGTGTGACATTTGGCAACGAACCGTGTGGAATAATCATTTTTCAAGCGAATGCTTGATGTGTCGCGGTACCGCAGTGCACTCTAACTCTATGGCGTTCTTCGTCTTCGTTTCCTGGGTATCTTTTCTGCAAGTAGGCGTCAATTCGCCCGTTTTGCGTGACTCTATGGCGTACCACACATTATTTTATATAAAACTGGACGTCGCAGCAGTATCATAGAAGTAGCGGTATCGTAGAAGTAGGGCTATCGTAGAAGTAACCATATCGTAGGAACACCGCTCCTTGCCCTATGGTGTTGCTCTCACGCCATTCACAGCATTATATGGACTCGGTTGATATCGTCAGTCAACTTAGTGTGGGAGTCTGCCAACACTGCGCTTCCCGGTGCGGTCGGCACTCCAGCATCTTGGGACCCCATCGGTCGATGGGGTCCCAAGATCAGCTCTTCGAACTATGTGCCCCGTCCATTTCCATTTCAGCTTCGCGACTCGCTGAGCTATGTCGGTGGCTTTGGTTCTCCTATGAATTTCCATATTTCATATATTGATCTCGCAGGGATACTCCGAGCATAACTTTCTTCATCGCCCAC
Organism: Hipparchia semele; assembly: GCA_933228805.2. Taxonomy (NCBI): domain Eukaryota; kingdom Metazoa; phylum Arthropoda; class Insecta; order Lepidoptera; family Nymphalidae; genus Hipparchia; species Hipparchia semele. The sequence continues at coordinate 4,301,111 of OW121719.1, forward strand.
TGAGTGACCCTGAGTGTTCTTACGAGAAAATAAATAAATGAATACTATGTATAAAGTATAGAAGAAAGAAAACCAAAGACAATAAATTTTATCCTTTTTAAAGAAGCAGGACACTGAATAAAATTGAAGTAAACAAGTCAAACCTAAGTTGCCGATAGCGCAAAGGCGGAGGCGAGGCGTGATCCGTCCGCCCTAGTTTATTTGAGAATACACCCTGTGCTGCCTCCGTTGTTATAAATCAACTGGTCGACAGGCCTAAGAAAGAAACTTCTCCTGAGTACACACCTATCTAGTATCTTTACACACATTGAAGTTGAGCTGAGAAAATATTTGAGGTTTACAAGAAAAAAGTTTAAAAACTGAAACCCGACTACGGAAAATTGTATAAAACATCCGTCACATTGATTTGGTTCATACTCCCTGGGTTCATAATTATTATAAACTGTAGCCTAAGCACGAATATTTTAAAAAATATTAAAAACTAGCTTTAACCCGCGGCTTCGCTCACATTAGGTTCGATTTTTTAACCCCCTATTTAACCCTCTTGGGGTTGAAATTTTCCAAAATCCTTTCTTAGCGGATGTCTACGTCCTAACAGCTACCTGTATGCCAAATTTCAGCTCGATCGGTCCAGTGGTTAGAGCTGTGCGTTGATAGATCAGTCAGTCAGTCAGTCAGTCAGTCAGTCAGTCAGTCAGTCAGTCACTCAGTCAGTCAGTCAGTCACCTTTGCCTTTTATATATTTAGATTCTAAGAAACTTCAAATGGAAATACACTGTAGCTCATAAAACATAGTGGTAAAAAAACCAGAATATCGTGATTTCTGAAAAATTAATGTTTTTTTAGATACAGTATATTGTCATGGCATGGCTGTATAGCGCCTAGACCCGAATGCACAGAATTCCCAAATGACTTTCCATTCACAAGGATTATATCTCATTTATATCAGTTTATAGGTTGGGCAATGGTTGAATTATTGGCTATAATAGGAGAAAAAAGCATGTAAGTTGAGATAGCCGGACTTTGAGTAATGACGGTACATTCGTGAGGTCGAACGCATATTGCGCCAACGGACAAGGGAAATCCATTGAGCCTGTTTTTATAAAATAACTTTTACTTGGCCGGTTTCGATTTTGATTTCCTTATCCAATGGGGAACCTGTTACCTACTAAGCTCCAGCAATATATATCCATGTAATGTGAATATTAATTGTAAATTGTACAACATGATATTGTTATTACAATATTTTTTTTTTTAAAAAGAGCAACCGCCGAGTTTCTTGCCGGTTCTTCTCGATTGGAACGGCATTCCGAACCAGTGGTAGATTCATTTGACGATTCGAAAGCATTTTGTAAAAGTTTGTTTAAATAAAAAACTGTTCTATTCTATTTTATTCTAAGCGACTGCCGTTTACAGCTTCAATCATAATAGGTAGCTAGTTGAAATTTTCATACTAAAATAATGGTTTTATCTAGCCTAACAATACAATTATAGAAAGAAAAATATTATCACTTTCTACCTTATTCTGAGAAAAGTATGAAGTAACCATAACAACAATTAGATTTTATTATTATCTAAAAAATCATAATAGGAATCTCAAATCTAGGATCATAATAAAATAACATTGTAAGAAAAAAAACTTATGAACAAAATACAGTATTATTTATATTTTTATGTTTAAAAGAAGCAAGTATACTAGTGCTAAGTAAATTTTTTTTAAATATATTATAACCTTTACAAAAGTTTGGAAATAAAAAGGCTTTAATACTTAATACAATTACATGTTATAGGGGGACTTGAAAGAAAAGAGGCTATTGTCACTCACAAAGACTATATTAAAATGTTATTACAAACATAGGCACAGGAAACAACAGAACCTAGACTATGCTACGAGCTAAAAAGATCGCGGGAAGCGATAGGTACTCGGCACGTAGGAGCGTGCAGCATCTAGTTGCAATGAAGTCCCGTCGACGACTGCGGAGCGCCGGGCGCCCCTGGGCAGCGAGGGGAGAGAACGTTGGGAGACGGGCGCGAGCGCAGCGCCCTCCAGCGGCGAGCGGCGGGACATATAGGTAGCGCGCTATAATGTTATATTTTACCACATAAACGGATACGAATATATGAGGTAATCAATGACGGTTGGTTGGTAGTAAGGTAACACTTAAATTAGGTATAAGTTGAATCACACTCGCACTGTACTAGCTTAGGAACCACCTGAGTTAAATTTTCGGTTAAGAGTATCTAAGTTTAAACAAGTTAACTGTTCACGGCAAAATGTTTTTAAACGACTTTAGAAAAGGAGTTTTCTAATGTTGTTATCTCATAAGTCTACTCTATACCATTCTAAATCTTATAAGATAGTGTCTCAGCAGAATTTGCCGGCAACGTAAGCTATTTTCATTTTGATCAGTCATTCCATTCATCAATCCATCCAATTAGAGTAGAGTTAATATAGTCCAGTCATTACGTACATTCAAAAAAGAAAATGAATTTGCGCTTCTAATTTTTTAATATGTTGTAGGGGATACCTAGAAAAGCTTAACTTGAGATTGTCGACCAAGCTTTCCTAGGAGCTTTCGCCGCCATGTTGAAAAAAGGGGTAAAATTTGTTTTTCGGCAATAACTCGGCTATCCGATGAGATTTCGAAAATTTTTGTAGGACACTTTTTGTAGCTTTCTTTGTGCTCTACAATAACGCCTGAATCATTTTTAGCGTATCATGCATCGTTATCGAGATATCGATCGATAAAGTCAAAAATTAAGGACACAATTTTTGTTTTTTTCTTTTTTTTTCTTTGGGTCTTAATAAATATGAAAAATTGTGGAATTCAAACTTGTAGAGCATATTCAGACCTACAATTTCCTTCTTGGATTTTTTTATGTTGGACAAAAATTACGATCTCCAGCGCGCCGCAAAGTCGGTGAATCCACACTCAGCGTCGAGCGAGCTGCTCGCTCGGTTGTGTCTGGATGTCGAATCGAATGGGAAATTGTTCAGGAAATTGATGGGATAAAAAATAAGTACATAGAGCAACAAATTAAGGATCACACAATAGTAATTTATTAAACAAATAATTTGTTTGTGCAGTAAAAAATATTATTTTTTTACAATACAAAATAAAGAAAACAAAATAAACGGAAAGAAAAATATTTTTTTCTGCACTCGAGACACGAACGATGGACTTTTTTCATGTCTTTTTTCGCTTGGATGGTCCAGGCTGATGATCTTCGTCCTCCGTAAACTCTTCGAGTTGTTGTGTCTGTTGAAACGTTGGAAATGATGCTGATTCGATGAGAGCATCGTCATCATCATCGTTACAGACATCGTCGTCGTCGTCAAGCAAAATGTCGACTCTGGCGACGTTACAGCATGTTTGTCCACTGCAGTGCATGCAAATAACGGAGCAACTGATTCCGTTTCAACACGTAGACCCTAACAAAAGGGTCCCTTTATACCTGACCCCTCCAACTCCAACGGACGCTCTATGCGGGCACTCCGTTATAACGAGTTTACAGCCAACTAGATATCGAAATTTTTGCCCAGAATATCGGAACCCTCGATTTACACTACGCACAGCAAAAACTCAACATGATACGATATACTAACTTGAGCGCGCTCGACGCTGAGCGTGGATTCACCGACTTTGCGGCGCGCTGGAGATCGTAATTTTTGTCCAACATAAAAAAATCCAAGAAGGAAATTGTAGGTCTGAATATGCTCTACAAGTTTGAATTCCACAATTTTTCATATTTATTAAGACCCAAAGAAAAAAAAAGCAAAAAACAAAAATTGTGTCCTAAATTTTTGACTTTATCGATCGATATCTCGATAACGATGCATGATACGCTAAAAATGATTCAGGCGTTATTGTAGAGCACAAAGAAAGCTACAAAAAGTGTCCTACAAAAATTTTCGAAATCTCATCGGATAGCCGAGTTATTGCCGAAAAACAAATTTTACCCCTTTTTTCAACATGGCGGCGAAAGCTCCTAGGAAAGCTTGGTCGACAATCTCAAGTTAAGCTTTTCTAGGTATCCCCTACAACATATTAAAAAATTAGAAGCGCAAATTCATTTTCTTTTATTTGCCTTTTTTTCGGACGAAATGACTGGACTAATACCATAGAGTAAGTAATTACGCGGTCGTCTCAATGGAACCTTTGTCGACCGCTGGAGAAAGGCTCCTTCTATTATACTTTAGCCAAACGATATGGAATCTTGTAAATAAACCATAAATCTTCCTGTAGACTACGGATGATGAAGTCCCGGGTTCGATTCCCGCGTCGTCGGGCTAAAAAAATAGTATATTTTGGTTTTTCTGTCAATGATTTCCGTCCCATTGGGCTATGAGAGTGAGGGAATAGAGAGTGCACATGTGTTCCAATAAAATACATATGTTAATTATAATATCAAAAAGTAAATTTACAATGCTATTTAAAACGGTTTGCGTAGTCTAAAATAGTAGTTGGTATCTCAATCGTATTTTTTTTTTTCAATTTAATTTACCATTATAGTCTTTATCGTGTAAGTATACATATTATAGGTAACTCTTGTAAAAATAATATCTAACCCTTGTAAAAATAAACACCTTTTTATAATACAACTTTAATACACGTTTAGAGCATGGTTAGTCCATTATTGCACGGCGTTTATCGCGGCTTGGTCGGAGCTAAGGCCGTGAATTAATAGACTTTTAATATCGTTCAATAAAATAATACATATACGTTTATTCTCAAATCAAATGAATATTGCGTACATTCTCTTTAGATATATGATAATTTCGCCAATTAGGTTTATTACTTTGTACCTATTAGCAATCTATCAACGGCTCACTACTGAGCGCAGGTTCTCAGGGCAAATGAGCAAGGTAAATCTGCACTCACCATGCTGGCCTAATGCAAATTGGCAGACTTCACACTCTTTTGAGAACATTATGGAGAACTCTCTAACGTGCAGGTTCCCTCACGATGTTTTTCTTCACCTTTGAAGTATGTGGTATGAAGGTGCTGATAGACTTGAGCATTCACTTGTAACAGAACAACGAGCATTCGCTATTTTTATTTTTGTCGAACTAAACAACGAGCCGAGCCACGCATAGAGCCAAATATTGCTACGAACATCTTGAGAATTCTAGCGAACGCTCTATTCGATGCTCGTCAATTATTCATGAAGAAGTCAGACTTGACGGTCGCGTGTAGCAAATCTGCTCGCTAGAATGCTCGCCAGAACGCTCGGTAGAATGCTCGCCAGAACGCTCAATAGAATGCTCGCCAGAATGCTCGCTAGAATGCTCGCCAGAACGCTCGATAGAATGCTCGCTAAAATGTTCTCGTATTTTTCTGTGATGTAACATTCGCACGAATGCTCATTACAAGTGAATGCTCAAGTCTATCAGCACCTTTAAATTGCTTATACGAACATAATTCCGAAAAATCAGAGATGCATGCCCGGGATCGAACCCGCGACACAATTTTGACCATATGGGCTGCTGCTTTTAAAGTTATCTAATATCATCAGTTGTATTTATTGACTAGCTGATTCCCGCGACTTATTTCGCGTGGAAAATGTTTAGAGTGACTTGCTACTATCCGCGAGAATTAATGTCCTCTATCTCCGATAATATTTAGTAGCTCTTCACCACAATTGGACACAATATTTTTAATAGTAAACAAATCAAAATTTTCCAAATATATTTAATTTACAGAATTCGTCCCGTTACAGTTTTATTATAAGAATAGATTGATCAAATTGTACCAATAATAATGCATGGAAAAACAAACTTGACTTTTAGTTGACTGGCAAAAATATTTTCTTCCAACTTCCAACCGTTTATTTTGCTGAAATTGGTCCACGCCATAAAACGCTTCTCGTGTCAGTCAGATACTCTGAACTCTGAAGGCTCTTTGCATTCCGTATTAATCTTAAGCCTCTGTAATATTGCATGAAGCTTCAACACCTCGCACCGAAATGCTCCTCAAAACATTGCACTTTTAACGGAAAACCTTTAGCGCTATTTTATAACAACTTGAAATCTTTCACCTTCAAGTAATCCTGAGCGTAAGTACTCCATACACACGAAGTTTGATTTTTATTAATACCAAGAAATACAGGTGTAAAGATTTCTTTTTTAAAGTATTGGTAGTCCGTAAAACACTTACAATTTGGGCTGAATTTTAAATAAATAAAAAAGTAAAAAAAGGTAAAAGAAAAGAAATAAATACAATTCAATATAATACAAGAAATAAATACAATAAAAGAATAGAAATAAATACAATTCTAATACATTTATAAATACATATCAAAAATTCCGAGGCCGGCGGGGGGAAAAAAAAACAAAAAAAAAATACAAGTTAAGTTTAGATACGCACTAGAAAATAATATCTGTCTATTATATTATATGTCTGTATATATTTTCACGGATATCTGACAAACCAGAGATATTAGTTTCTAGAGCGTGTCCAAAAAGAGCAAAGTGGATTCTAGTAAGTATTTAGATGGAGGGGCTTTGCCTTTTCTGCGTCGGTACTAATTTAATGAATATCATAGGTAATGTCAATATCATAAACTTCTACTTTTGAAACTTTTTCTTTTCTATTTCGTATATTTGGTCTGATTATTAATAAACATAACATATAATAATTAATTAAATAAATAAAATTAACACTGACATCTGAAAAATCCGAGTCATATGCAAAAGAATCTCGAAACCCTTCTAGTTAATATCCCAAAAAAAACCCCTACCATTATGTAACTATAATGATAGCAGCTGGATAGCGAGAGAGATTTTAATATAATTGTTAAAGATAGCAGTCGAAAGTACTTACTTTAAAAAGATCTTCAGGTGCGGCTACAGACTTATAAAACACCACTTAGCATCAGGTTTCTAGGGGCAACAGCAGCCTCTGCTGCACTTCGTAACTTCCAATCTTTCTATGCATGAAATGTTTTCTCAGTTATCCGTGTTATAAAGCAACTCCTAAATGTGAAGATAATGCACCTTGCCCGGAGCACAAAGAATTTCAACGAGATATTTCGGGGAACCTTTTAAGTTTGAGTTTATTAAATTTCCACGCCAAATGCAATCTGCGTAGTGCTACCACGCGGTACCCTGATATTTATGTCTTGACTGCAACGCATTAAAGTTACAGTCGAATTTTTCTTTATCAAACCTGAAGATTTACGATTGGTTATAATTTTTTATTTATGATCTACTAACTGATGCCCGCGACTTCGTTCGCGTGGATTGAGGTTTTTTAATTCCCGCGGGACTCTCTTATTTTCCAGGATAAAAAGTAGCTAGAATTCCAGACTGTAAGTTATCTCTGGCAAATTTCAGACAGGTTTTTCAGGTTCAGCTGTTGCGGCGTGATTGACTAACAAACATTCGTATACATCCTAACTTTCACATTTATAACGATGACGACCAAAGTCTTCATCTTACAATACTAGTGCATGTACAATGTTTTATAATATTTTTACAATAACAAATTGCGATTTTAAAGCTACATATTTTAACAAACAAATAACTTTTGCTACATAATATTTTCTAACAACTACATACAAAATGTTATTCAATTTTTCCGAGATAGTTTCTATGGGGAGTGGGAAAGCGTAAATAATATTTAACAAAGCATTAATTTTAGCTTACTTTTCAGAATGTTATTGCTTTTCTTCTTCTTTTTTATCACTGCTGGACAATAGTTCTCTTATATTATGGACTTACACATCAATAAAAGTTTTTTAGAATTATGGAATAACGTAGCTTGTTGGAGATTGCTAATCAATGAAAGTTGTGTAGAACCACGAATAAAATAGCTCGTTGAAAGTATAGTTAGTAATAAGTTAGTAAGCATTAATTTATAAAATTAGTTCTTGTATAATTGCTGTGTGGGAGCGGTATCACAATATTAATCATAGGCACAGTCTATTAACTTAAAAGCCAATGAAAACAATTATCTACAACTTTATCCGAGGAGTTGTAAAGTTTTGAGTTACAAACTAAACTCATTTATAAATTGTTCGTAATTTGGAAGCAGGTGGGTTTTATCAGAATTCACCCTTTGTTCTGCCAACCATTCGGTCAATTTGCTTTCGAATTGATAGAATGAAATTTTAAAGAGTTTCGTCCTTTTCGAGATCTCTATGGAAGTTTGTTAAGGAAAGTGGATTGAGGACTTTATCTGTTTGTTTTGAAGCAGGGATGACTAAGAGTGATTTTCAATTTTCGAAAGAGCGCTCGCTGATTTTATTAGACCTACAATTTTTTTGAGATTAATCTCTTCGAAAGAATTCAGTCGCTATGCTAGTCTGAATTACATTCAGATGAGATCATAATAGAGTCTAAATTAAAAAATTGAAGAAGAAAAGGAAACGTTGTTTTTTTAATTCATGCCAAGATAGCCCTTGACTACGATCTCACTTGATGGTGAGTGACAATGTAGTCTAAGATGGCAGTGGGCTAACTTATGCTGAGATCTATAGAGCGTGCTCTGATTCAGCTCAGACTGAAGATAGAGGTTAAAACGGGACACAAATAGGCTCTGACATAAATCTACCTCGTTTTATTTCTGTCTTGAGTCTGAGTAGAGCTAGAGTGCGGTCTTTAGATTTCAGCCCCAAACGCCTAGTCGGTTTCTACACGCCATTGTACCTGAACGCTAAATTGCTTGGCGGCACGTCTTTGACGTAGACGTCTGTCTGTCAGTGGGCTGTATCTCATGAACCGTAATGTAGATACTTGAATATATATAAGTATATCTATTGCATCTATTACAACAAATAATAAACATAAAACAAAAAATAAAATTAAAGGTGGGTCCCCATCTTGGTGTCCCCATACAAGAAACGTGATTTTTTCGGTGTTTTTTGCTCGATCTAAACAATCGCTGTTACAATGGTATGGAACAGTTTACTCATAGTCTGGGAACAACATAATGTTTCTACTGATGGTGGCGATTACGGCACTGCAGGGGCTTAATTATTACCAACGCTTAAAGCAGTATTATTTCAATTTTATTTTGATACGTCATAAAGTTGAAATAATACTGCTTAAAGCGTTGTTAGTATAGGCCCGGATCGGCACGTATCGGCACTAGCGTGCGCGGAGAGGCCGATATCCGCGATCCATCACAGACACGGCCTATAGTCGCGGCTAAATCATGCGTGTATTTGGCCCATTTGTCAGCTGTAAGGCAGTTAGCAATGGAGCCCGACGAAAGGCAATATATCAGGCCCGTGGCAAACGCACTTTTTCCATAACCGTTTAAATGTTCTATGAATAGAATCGTAAATCGCAGAGCATTCCATTTTGTGAAATAAATCCTATTGTTCTAATGTTCTAATATCTCCATCTGCATTAATGTTAGTGTTAACGGCTGCATTCAAATGGATTAGCGCTTAGCGTCTAACGTCATTAGTAATGTTAGAGCACATATAACGCAGTAAAATATTGGCCTATTTGCGTAATGCCTTTATTATCGTGTTAATTTACGCGTTACGACGCAGGTGGAGCAAGGGCATAAGGAATAGTTGATTCATCACACATTTGCACACGGGTAAGGTGTGATGAATCAAGCGTACTAGCGTACGTAGCGTGAATATTATCTAACTCCTCTAACCTAAATATATTAGATGTGATACACTGAAGAAAAAAAATTTTTTAGCGAAGTCCTTTCAGCCTCGGTTAAAGATAGGTATGATATTAATTTTATTAGCCTTTAAACAACAGAAATAATTATTTGCGTTTCAACCAATTAAAATACTTGCTTGTTTTCATAGTAAAGGAAACGTCGTTAGGAAACCTGTATTCCTGAGAGTTACTCTCAGTAACGTACCTTAACTATACTCATGCAAAAAATCACGTGAATCCGTAGCTCTGTTACGGAGTGATTGAAGGACACACTGACAAGTAAACAAACAACACACTTTCGTATTCATAATATTAGTTATGAGTAAGGATGTACACTGTAAAATGTACAGTGTACACCCTCCGAACACAGACACCCCCTCACCCACCGCACCGGTGCGAAACGAAGCAATATTGAAATGAGTTTATTATATTGCTGTAACTTCCAAGCTAAAGGGCTTGAAAGTATTGAAATAATATCTTTCAAAGGAAAGATGATATTAAAATTTGAGTTGAACTTAAAACGTTCCAAAGTGAAACAGATAATTTATATTTTAAAAGATATCAGAATTCATACCGCGTTTATAAGGGATCCCATTTCTTCGAAATTAAATTATAATTACAATTTCATAAAAAAACATCTCTATTGTGAGATCGTAAAAGATCGTCAGTTTATTAGAAGTAGGTATAAGTTCTTGCAATTCACGAGGGCGCGTGGCTCATGGTTGTGTGTGTATCTATATAAGTGTGAGCGAGAGCTTGCTCGCGCTTGACCGCTCCCACTTAGGCTCCTGACAGGCACACACACTTACGCAATGTGCATGTACACGACCTAACCACAAGTAAAGCTCACGCCCCCTCGTGAATTGCAAGAACAAAAATCTGGAAACTTGCAAAGTTTCATAAAATGGAGCACTTTTTGTTAAATACACAAGTAAATGTGTCACAAAGAAGATAATTATATTTTAAGCCCAACTAATAAAGTCACATTTTGTCCCGTGAGAGTTTACATTATCATTGTAATAAAATGAAATAAGATTAAAAACAAAGAGCCAACAGAACCGTATTATTTTAATTAGCTCACTTGCTGCTTTCCGGAGATATGGAATTCAAAATGTTACGTTCAAAACTTAGGGTTTTCAGAATTTATTCATAGTACGAGTATAGTACCTATGTGCTCGTACAAACTACTCTAGTAAAAACTTGCGACTTGGGCTTATTCATTTATGTATTTGACTCTTTTTTAGGTCGTTTCTCAGAAATCCGCCAGCTAAACATCCCTATTCTTGACAGAAGCCAGATTGCATTTAGCATGAAAACTTTATAAGGCCAGACGACAGTTTCCCGGTAGAATGGCGCTTATAATAGAATTCCTTTGTGCAAAGGTGCATTTCTTTTAGGTTGAACTGCAGTATGCATGAGTGGCTTTATAGCCGTAGTCTGAATTCGTGAAATAAAATACTGGTTAAGTGGTGTAAAGACGCTTACTTGTAGAAATACTGATTGACGCCAGTGCATGTGTACCTAATCGATTGTGCTAATTACACCGTGCCGAGTAGCGTTCGACCGTGAAATTTTGTCTACATGGCGGATTTCCAATAATGTCAATTTGACTTTCTTGCCGATGATGATTGTTCAGCGTTGATTTCCAAGAAAAACTTTCAGAATGTTCAATTTATTCCTCGGCTAAATGTTAATTGGCGATGGTTTGGCACTAAATTCATCTTGAACACCCTAGGTCAGCCCTGCCCCTAGGTACTTAAGATTTCGACTTTGAAATTGACGTTCACTTATTAGCATAGTTAAATAGTATTTATATCTACCTACTATACGGGAAGGAAATAAAAATTAGGCAGTAAACGTTTTGTCGGAGGATCGGTCTGAATTTGGGACGAATCACTAGTTATATTTTAAGGTTTCTCTGTTTGGAATAAAAATAATTACTAATTTTGGACCGAACATTTGGATTTTGGATGTCATTGTTGAGTTTCCTAACGATATCTTGGAAAAATTGGATAGCAACAATTTTATCAAACTGGATCCTATCTTTCCATTAAACTGAATGAATACTTTACATTTGAAATGAATACTTTATACATTGTAAAAGCATAAGAAATGAAACATAATATTATTATGTATTTATTTATAAAACTAAACATCTATATTTTTACAATCTAAGCAAACTACAAGATGGCGCTTATTTTGATTCCTGTATGTGACTGATAATGTCTGCAGATAATATAGATTGATATAGGTATATTGAAAAGCACAAAATCGCATCGATAAAAAAATTCTGTCGCAACTAGGTCATATGGCCTAAAGAACAATCGGTTTTTGATTCTTAATCTAACCACATGCATACAATAGTGACCTGGCGGTGTCGCGCTTTGCATATTCACGTATGCAAATAAACCGAGAACCCAATACACACCCATATCGAAAAGCCTTTGCGCGGTTTTAACAATGTTCCAATTCGAATCAGCGTCTATTCATCTTTCGGTTTTGGCTACACGAATAATAGGTATGCTAGGCTCAAAGACCTATTTCATTAATTGTGCGAAAAAACGCGTTGTGGCATCTTTTAAACAGCCACAATGTGAAATTTCGGTTTTGGCGTTTAATCTAAAAAGGCAGAGTCTGTTTAAAAAGAGAACTGTCGTAATCAAACAGTGAGCTTATCTATATATATAAAATTCAAAGTCCTGACTGACTGACTGACTGAGATATCAACGCACAGCCTAAACTACTGATGTGAAAAACTTGAAATTTTTACAGTTGTTTCCTTTTATGACGTAGGCGCACACCAAGGAAGGATTTTTGAAAATTCAACCCCTAAGGGGGTAAAATAGGGGTTTGAAAAATCGAACATAACGTGAGCAAAGCCGCGAGCAGAAGCTAGTTTACTTATATTGTATTGCCCGTTAAATAAAAAAGATAATGAAGCACTGTTACTAGTTACGCCCTCCAATCACACGTCGCGGCGGTTTTCTTTTTAAAGAGACGTCTCAAAAATACAGATAGATATTTTCATCTGATGAAAATAGAGTCTATCAATATTTTAGTCAATAAATAGGTTAAGCTATAAACTTAATTTTTGGGTAAGCTTTGATGTAATAAACAAGATCATTGTTTACAAAAAATTAATTGTAAAAAAACATTGAACTTTTAAATAAAAGAGAGCATAGGTACTTACTCAAGACATTTTTTCGTTTTCTTTTATTTTCTCCAACCTATCGAATTATAACTATGATCGATCTTTCCCCCAATCCTTTATCTGCTGCCGCTATTTCCTAATAACGGAGCCGATGGGCCAAAAAATTTGGATGACAATGACTCATCCGTTTTCATTTACAGTGACGAAGTAATGACAAAAGCAGTTCTCATCGACCACAACTTAACATCATTTTTGTCCCATCATTATTAATTTGAAGACTCCTCGGGAAAAACAATGAATGTCACTTTTTTCGTGAAACTGAGCCTTCACTGCTATCTGTTACTAAAATATAGAACTAAACTATATTTTTTGATAAAGTCAAAGAACATGTTTAAATAGTAATATGTTATTTCAATATTTATACAAAATGAGTATAAAATGAAAGAAATATAGACTTTGAAACTATAAAAAGTTGTTTTTCTCTTTTTAATCATCTTTTGACATTCATTGTTTTTCCCGAGGAGTCTTCATTTATTATTTTATGTAACGTATTAAAAAATGTTGTGGCAACCACATAATGGCTATTTTTTTAAACGTTTCCTATTATTCCTTGTAAATAAAAAATGAAGCCAATATTTTGGATTAAAAATTTTATTGATGTTGTACGAAAAGCAATAACCGAAGCTGGAATATCCCGAGGGAATAAAATAGGTATATTTTTAAAATGTAACAACATTTGTTTTCAGTTCAGTCAAGCCAATTTCGCATATTTTTAGTCATTGGGGAGGAAAATTCGGCGGTAAAGAAGTCAAGATTTAATCTGCCTAAAAGTAAATATATTTCACCTGTACTTTATAATTGGTTTACCTTCTTAGCTTAGGTATGAGTACTTATAGCAATAAGTTTATGGGCAATCCATCGGGCTCGCAAACTCTCGGCGCTACGTCACGAACTATTCGTATCTATCACGTATCTAACACAGCGGCTAGATCTTTGGCTGGAGATGGTGACCGAATATTACACACACATACACACACACAACACACTCACACACACACATACCACTCTCGTATAAATACATCACTCATCCACAGACGCAAACATACCCATAGTTCCCATGGGCTTAAAAATCCGTTGGGTACTCTGATACGGAACCCTAAAAAGCTTAGATTTACGCAGATGGGGTTTCAAGAATCATTATTTTTTATATAATTACTAGTTGATGAACACGGCTTCGCTCGCGTGGATTTAATTTTTAAAATCCCGCGGTATCTCTTTGTTGTATTATTTTCCGGAATAAAAAGCCTATGTCACTCTCCCGGTCCTCAACTATACTAATGCTAAGAAGCACGTCGATCCGGTGCTTTGTTGCGACGTTATTGAAGGACAAACACACAAACCAATAAACAAACACATTTTCGCATTTATTATATTAGTTTTATAACATTAGTAAGGATTTTTATTCTCTCTGTATGCTTAAACCACAAATACGGGATAAATACATGAATTCGTCCGCACGAAATTAAATCACGAATTTATATTTCGTGAAACAGCTTTTTGACTCAGATTGCCAATTTGCCAACTCCATGGGGAGGTTGTCTACTTTATTCAGAACATTACAGTTTTTTACCGTGTTGAATGTACTCAGATATTTTTAATTTTACAGCTGAATAGTTAAGTTTTAGCGTTCCATACTCATAATGGCGACGAGAATAAGCCCATAAACATCAAACTATGACGCTTAGAAGCGCAATAGTCGACGGGATGATGAGCCGACTATCCAGTACCGTTGTGTCAGTACGACGAGTTCCCAGAAAATTATTAAAAAATAACGTAGTTAAATGTCAAAGGGTGTCATAATTCTTCACAATAACCACTGAAAACGTAATTATCAGTACCAGTACAGAAAGTAATTACATGGCACTCACACTTTCCTTTTGTTCCTGCTGTTTTTATCCTGGAGTGGAACTGTTTTAGAAATTTCTGTTCCAAACGTTATAGTTCGATGCCCACAATCTCTTCCTTATCTGAACCAAGAACTAACAAACCGACTACCTACTATGCCTGGACCGAGGTAAATTATTAGGGAAGGTTGTTCTACGATCAGTAATCCATCTGTTTATCATTGTTAGTTACTTAGTACTAGTTTAGGTATTTTATTTCGTTTTTAATGTTTCAGTAAGTAAAAAAAATAAACATTCTAAGTATGAGTTGTTTAATTGTGAAAACTTTTATTGAATGTAATTTCAGTCTTCATAAAGTAAATTTAAACAGACCGTTCGTCGTTTGTGATTTTCCTAAGTAAACATTTGCTTTTAAGGGGCTATAGTTACTTACCTGTTTTAATTAGGATATCTTTGAAGTAAGGTAGACCAAGTTATTTGTTCTTGACGTTGGATCAGAATTCTGAGATTAGAGGTAAAGTAAGCTAAAATTACAACTTGCACACGTCAAATATAATTTATAGTTCGGTTATACCTTCGAACGGTTCGATTCTAATAGCTTTTGCTCGTGACTTCGTCCGCACTTTAAAAAACGCTCTGGATTAGGTAGCGTAATAGGGTTTGGTGAAGACTCCGCCAAGTGTAACCCACGCTACTGCTAGGTTCTGTGTAGGGACAAAGACAGGTTTTAGTGGGTACAAGCCCCACATCAGGAATGAGGAGATCCGTAGGAGAACCAAAGTCACCGACATAGCTCAGCGAATCGCGAAACTGAAATGGAAATGGGCGGGGCACATAGTTCGAAGAGCTGATGGTCGATGGGGCCCCAAGGTGCTGGAGTGGCGACCCCGCACCGGGAAGCGCAGTGTTGGCAGACCCCCCACAAGGTGGACCGACGAAATCAAACGAGTCGCAGGGAGCCGCTGGATTCAGGCGGCGCGGCGCAATACCGAGGCCTGCGGAGGTCCATGCAGGAGACTTATGTCCAGCAGTGGACGTCTATAAGTTAACAAAGAAGAAGAAAAAGCCCCACATAATCCTTCCGTTTCCCCTGACGGAGGGGAATACGTTAGGCATTTCCTGTCAATAGAAAAAAGGTAGCATAATAGGAGAATCTCACTCTCCAAGTCGGCAACGATACACCTGCAAAAAAAATACCGATCAGCTTTGCGTCGTTACTGTGACATCGAAGCACAGACCAACAAACCGACAAATAAACACGCTTTCGCATTTATAATATTTTTTTATTGTGTGTCCTCTATTTGTCCTCCAATATGATGATCGGAGACCTTTTATGCTTTGCTTTTTTATTATTATTTGTCTGGCTCTGTTGGAGAATGAGCAGCTTTGATTTTTTATTGTAGCATGTCATTCATTTATAATATTTAAATATTAGCCATGTTATAATGAGCTACCTATAAATGTTATATCTATATTCACGCAGACGAAGTCGCAGGGCCTTTACATACTATCTTACATCTATTGATTCTTAACTTAACTATAAGTACATTTTTTGCTAATCTTATTTTATATCTTCTTTCGATCTTTCGATGTGCCAATTTGTTTTCAGTAAATAAATGCCACTTCAAACCGAGATTTGCAAGACCACGGCGAGACAGTTACAAATAAATTCCATTAGCGTATAAAAATGATTTATTATTGTTTTCCTAAGGCTAATTCAGTAACCTAAGCCAATTTGAATTATTATACTCGGGAATAAAGGCAATTTAGGTTGATTGATTTCACTGACTTTTCAAATATGAAATATTATTTACCTAGATAAATTTTAAATCATTATGCCTGTATTTCATTTCTTACTTACATACTAATGAGAAATTCGTATTACTGAGTATGTAAAAAATTGTTATTATTGGATTTCTTTGAATATCTTATATTATCGTGCCTATGTTAATATTTTTTACTTAAGTCCTTGGCGAAGGATGTACCTACAACGATATAAGGATAAAATTTAAAAACTAAGTGTAACTCGACGAAAGAAATTTGCATAATACATCCGCCACATTGATTTTATTTGTGCAAAATGTAGCGTAATATGTCACCCATACCATAAATAACGATTAACAATTTAACACCATACATTTTGATTCATCAAAACCGGCACAGTAGTTTATGCACTACGGTGAAACATTCGTAAAAAGTCACATATACGTACATACAAACATACATACATAGACTGCTAAAACCATAACCCTTCCTTTAGGTAGTCGGGTAAAGAAAAACTACAGGAATAAAATGCAAAATGAGTTTATTACAAAAATAACGTTATATGGAGCTTTATATAAACAATAATTTTAAACCTTTCCGCATTTGGTTTGTTGACAATACGGGCAGTTGTGGATTGCAATTAAATGTTGCGGGATTTTCAAAATATTATGCGGCTACCCACAAAATGGCCCGGCATGAAAATTTAACTAAGGGAGCTCACAGATATATTTGCACATAGCTCTCATTGCAAGTATCCATAGTATGAATGAAAAACCGAGGACAATGACTTGGTTCAGGTCAACTTTGCTCGTTTCAAGGCCCATGATCCTATCGCCTAAGGACATCCTTTCACTATATTACATAGGACAAAAAATAATAGTAGCAGAACAACCATAGATCCGACAATCGATAGCCCCTGGTTTAGAGTAAAGGTAAGCTCACACTGCTTCCCCATTGTATAAATTCTTCGTGTCTTCACATTACGTCACTTGAAAGTATTTGCACATCCAACTTATTACCACGAGGAGGGTGACAAATGCGAATGCTATGAGCATAATCTGGATAACATCGATACTGTAACAGTCTTTGGTGCCCATAACTTTATCTTCCGTTCACTATGTGGCATACGATCAGGAAAAGCAACACCAGGATCACGATTGAGCCAATTGTCATCAAAAGTTGGTTCAAATTAAAGCTTAGACCGCATTGGCCTCCCGCACCCATAATTTTCTATTTATCCCATAGCCATGGTATCCGAATACATCGGTGTGTGTTTCACTGGTATTTTTGCATTTTTATAGGTACCTTTTGCTATTTTTTGTCCATATTTTTGTCGCCTGACTATGACATCTTTGTCAAGTCTTCACTGATGGCTTTTTAACATGACAGTACGAAATTTTAGGCAGAGATAATTTATTAAAAAAGGTTTAAACAATAAGGTTTATAATAAATAATTAAAAACATGAATTCAAAAAAAAAAAAGGGCGCTGCGATATTGAAGTTCATCATCCTGTAGTTCGTGTGGTGGCTGATGAGTCAAAGTGTAGGTACATTAAACCCATACCCCTAATCAGTTCAGGTGATCGTACCGGAACGCTAAATCGCTTGACGGTAAAGCCGTAACTAGCCACGGCTTCTCACCAGACGTAGTAAATTATTACAATACACTACCACTATTATTTATTTTATTTTATTGGTATACTTAATTCTGGTATAAACTCTATTCCCTAAAGATTTATTGGTTCGAAGTTTCGAACCCTGCAGCTTCGCAATTTTGTTAATAGTAAGCATAAATTATATATGTACGTTAAAAATTGTTTTATATTATTATTTTACCATAAGTTGGCCTGGAAGAGATCGCTTTTTAGCGATAAGACGCCTTTTTGTACTGACAGAATATATTTTGTTAAGTTTACTTTTTCTGTTTGTGTTGCAATAATGAATAAATAAATAAATATTTTTGGTTTTAATGCAGTCGGGGTTTCATTTCTATTTAATTTGTCTAGAGATACAAGAAATTCGTTAACAGAATCCGTGATCAAAATAGTCAAGCTTCCATTTTTTCTTTCCTGTAAAAAAGATGAATAAAAATTAAATGTAAGAATAATTCCATACTCATGTTTCGATGTTAATATTTATGCTATATACAAACAGTATCTTTTTTGCACTTAAACTTAAATACATTACGTACCTAATGATAATATAATTAATGTCTAAGTATGTGTTTGCAAAATTTGCATATTCGTATCTAGTAGTTTTTTTAATAATTCGCCAAAACCTCGAATACTTATTCAAATTTTTATTAACCGACGAAAAAAAGGAGGTTCTCAATTCGTCACATATATTTTTTTTGACTTGGATATCTAATTTTTTTTTAAATTCCACAAGTAGGTATGATACTAAATAGAAATAAATTTTTAGTGGAAATTCCCAAACCTACCTATGGTAATACGCAAGGTATCAGGAAACATAATGCGTCAATAATGACGTCTCTAAACTGAGCTATCTATAGTACCTACTCGTAGTTTTTTAAATTATTACTATAGATATATTTTATTAATTCTTTTCTATACAATTAAGTAAAGTTGAAGTGTTATCTGTGATTTTGAATAATTGCCTTTTATTAAGTGGAATCCTCATTGGAACGATATTTTGGATACGTTTTTAAAATGTCTGTCGCTCTGTTTATCTGTTTGTAGGGGCTTATCTTCAGAATGGCAGAATCGATTTTGACAGAATTTTCGGAATTTCAGGTCTGCACAAAAAAAAAATGTTTTGATACCAGGGACAATATTATGGTCTAATCTTTGGACCGATCTTCGCCAGCACAGATATAGTTTGCATCCCGGAGACAGATATAGGCTTCTACTTACCCCGGGAAATCCAAGAGTTCCTATGGGTTTTTAAAAAAACCTTAAGCGCTTAACAACAAAGTGGCTGGCATCACAGTAATAAAAACTGTATTTGTTAGTCTTTACCAGTTTGAATCATATATAGTGCGGTCGCGGAACAGAAAGAATTTCGTACATTAACCTGTTACTACCTGTCTCTGTCACTCCCGCTTTAAAATAATGCGTCACGCTCGCACAAATGCAATGACCGCCGTCCTCGGGGATTGTAAACCTTTTACTTGCGAACCTAAGGTTTGTTTTTGTATGCTTGTGAATTGAATTTAGGTAGTCTAGATCATAATATAGACAAAACTGTACATTATTTCGTTATAACTGTGACAGGCGAGACGTCGTCGGAAAGTAGTTACTCCGATACAGAGAAATCGGACTTTGATTTTTGAATTTTCATTTTTTTATTTCTATGTAATAAGTTAACTCGAAACTCGAATAACTCGATTATAATAACTGTTTAAAAATAAATAATTTATTTAATGAGCTACTAATTTTTTTTTCCCTTCAAATATTTTATATAAACCGCACTTAATAGAAAAATGTTTGTGACCACTGTCAGTAGGCAAAGAGGTCATTGTACGAAATTCTTTCTGTTCCGCGACCGTACTATAGTTACAATAATATGGTAAAAAATAAGTTAGTTTTATTGACCTGTCACCCGCACCTTACTATAAAGAAAAAACTATATGTACATAATTTTAATCATTGAAGAGAACTCAGAACACCACCCACCGTGAAAAGGTAATAAAACGAAAATTATTTATTAAACCAATTTAATTATAAAGCAATTAGGTATAGGTACTCTATAACAATCCAACAATCCCCTTCACGCAGAAAACTGAGCTTCACCTTATCACTAATGGCAAGTATATATTGGTACGTAACAATAGTTATTTGTTCCACAAGATAGCAAAGTTCATTTTCGTTGCGAGTGCCTAGATTGAACCCCGAGCGAGCAAAGTATTCTAAGTTAGAATCCTGAGTGTAGTGAGGGATTGAAAAGGTACAAGAAACAAAAACTTTGCTATCGTGTGATACATACAACTTTTCACCTCACTAGTTCAAAAAGGGCGCCTTTGCGGTCTAAAACCAGTGAGCAAGTCGTTTTTGCTCACTCAGTGAGAAAAATTGTTGAACTTTTCTGGAGACAACACTTTTTCTCACTGAGTGAGCAAAAATGATTTTTTCTCACTGGTTTTAGACAGCAAAGGCGCCCTTTTTGAGCTAGTAAGGTGAAAACATAATTTTAATGAACACCTAACGCCTTTGCCACACCTCCGCCGCGAAAAAGAAGTGAAAGTTTCGCCATTTTAACTACTTGTTCTTTGCCTGGGAATGAGAAAAACTCATACTACAAATTACTGGGCAATAAGCAGTAACGCTTCAGTTCTGCGTGTATACAAAGGCTTATTCATGGCGGAACTTCCAACGCGATTTCGCTGTACACCTAATATTTCGCGGCGAAAGTCTGCTATGCGAAAAATACACAGCCCTTGTACTATTTTTTGCTAATAAATTATTATTATATATTTTGCATTACTACGACTATTTTAGTTATATTGCATTGCTAGAGCAGGTTAAGTTGTCCCCTCTTAATCTGCAATGGCGTTTTCCACTGACTTCAAAAGGATAAAATTCTTTTGAAGTCAGTGTAGAATTTGATCTTTTAATTATGTAAGTAGGTATGGCAGTGCTTACTTACATAAGTTACGTTCGGAATATTTTTTATTAATTAATTAATGATACCATTATTATCATCACATAATTAGTCACATAATTAGTAAATCTAAACTCGTACCTCGTTAATTATAAAGATGCATTTTATAAATTCGAGAAAGCAAGTTATGGATACAATACCTACATGCCCAATAAATGTGTAATGTTAGCATTTAAACATATACTTAAATCGAAGTATTTATATCTTTGGTAAAAACAACATGCAAAAGTAATGAGTGGGGGAAAACTTGGAGGTACATACCTAATACATATTATATAGTAATTTAATCTATTTTTCCTTAGCTGTCTTAAAATAAAAACAAGTGGTTCTTCGCTAAATGGCGTAAGCGACGCACTTCGCTCAGCACACAGGACGTTCTTATCGTACCTACTGTCAATCAAACCGTGCTAAATGAAAATCAAACTCTCTAACATCGTAAGCGTCGTAAGCTTCGATCACAGAAAAATAAGTGGATATCGCATGTTAGTCCGATTTGTGTAACCACTAAATATGAGTGCAAGATCATTTCGCTAGCTAGTCTGTCATCGAACATTGACGTAAAGCAGTTATTTCAGTGTCAAGGAACAATGATGCATTTGAATAATAGTTGAAGTATGAAGTGCTGAATCCCCTTATTTTTCTGTGATCGAAGGTCGTAAGTCGCTTAGGCGTTTTGTGCGATTTGTTTACCTTTTAAGACAGTTAAGAAAAAACGGATTGTAGTTAGTATATATTAGTTTGTTTATTTATTTGTTAATTACTAATGCCCAATTAGGTTATGGACCCTTATGAATATTTATTGTTTTTTGTACTTTTTCAGCGCCTTCCTGCGGGTATTCTCCATGGATCTGGTTACAAGCCATACGCTAAATTTATTAGCTGCGCCGTATAATGAGCTCACGCCAAAAAGGAACAGAGCATGAGGGAAATATCCTGCTGTTCTCGAGGTGGTACCGACGAGGCTAATTGCAGACTTGACGTAGGACTCAGCAGTCGGAGCCATCAAGGAGCTGCGGCGTAGACCCGAGAGCTTAGAGCACACAAAGCCGGGTAACACACATTGTACGATTATCCCCTTTTTGCTGTATTCCATATCCAGGCCTTCGGTGAATTTTTCTACGAATGCCTGTGAAGAAAATTTACTTTATTAAAAGCTCATCGAATTTTTATTCCTATTATAAAGGGGTAACATTTTTTTTTTTCTTTTTAAAAAGAATATCAGCCAAGCTGAACTTGACTGATGTGGGAGGTCTCGGGTTCGAATCCCGGCGGGGGCGATTTGGGAATTTATGATTTCTGAATTGTCTCTGGTCTGGTCTGGTAGTTTGGTGGGAAGCTTTGGCCGTGGCTAGTTACCACCTTACCGTCAAAGACATGCCGCCAAACGATTTAGCGTTCCGCTACGAAGGCGTGTAGAAACCGATTAGGGGTATGAGTACACTGCCATACCCTTTCCAAGTTACCCCGCTATCATCTTAGACTGCATCGTCACTTACCGTCAGATGAGATTGCAGCAAACGACTATCTTGTCATCGAATAAAGAAAAAGATCAACAAGACGTTACCTTGGTAGCAGCATACACAGTAAGGAGTGGACTGGGAATGGTGGATGCTCCAGATCCAATGTTGATCACAACCCCTTTCCCTCGCTGCACCATCCCGGGTAGAACCATACCGGTCATCCGTGTTGTTGCTACGACGTTCGCTTTAACCATGTTGTTGATTGCGAGATCCCTGCCAAAGAGAAATCGAATTTGAAATTAAATTTGTTAATTCGAGAGGTAACATTATAAACTCAACCCAACTCGAGCTATAACAAAAATCCCGAGAAATAACAAGAATCCTTCATAGTAATACTTCTGATCTTTTAATGTTAGATTTTATTCTCCAGGTAAACTTGTTAAAAGTTTTAACATCATTATCATCAACTTTTTTTTTATTCCATGACAAGCTAGTCCTTGACTACGATCGAATGACGATGCAGTCTAAGATGGTAGCGGGCTAACTTGGAAGGGATACGGCAGTGTACATTCAAGCTATTTTCCTAATCGGTTTCTACTCGCCATCGTACAGACAATGGCTTGGCGGCACGTCTTTGAGGGTAGGGTGGCAACTAGCCTCAGCCAAAGCCTCCCAACAGACCAAACCAGAACGGCTTACTACTGAGCGCAGAGCTCTTCTAAGAAAAAGGTTACAGAGTAGGCCATAGTCCACCATTTGGCAAACTTCTCACACCTTCGAGAAAATCAGAGGCGGCTCTAGCCCATGTAGCGCCCGTGTGCAATCAATATCTTGGCGCCCTCTAGTAGACGCGCGGCCAAAATGGAATACTTACAATACATATTCTTGTATTGTTTGACTTACAGTTATATTTTCACCAGTGAAAGGAAATTCAGGTGCAAAAAATGGTGCAATTTTAAATGATGTCGGGAAGCAATCAAGCGCAGCTCGGCGCGGTGCCCCGTAAAACCCTGCGCCCGTGTGCGTTGCACACCCTGCACTATAGATAAAGCTGGCACTGGAGAAAATTATGGGGAACTCTCCGGCGTGCAGGTTTCCTTATTATATTAGGTTTTAAGATGTTTTCCTTCAACTTCGATAGCGAAGGATAGGAAAGGATTTTAGAAAATTCCACCCCGAAGGGGTTAAAATAAGGGTTTGAAAACCGCACCGAGCGTGAGCGTAGCCACGGGCAAAAGCTAGTTAGTTCTATTATATTTTACTATGTATGTACATTGCAGCATCCGATTGAACACCGAACTTCGTTACAATCATGAATTTCGAATGTAAAACTCCGCGCAAAATAGGGATGAAAACTGAAAACTGAACGTGAGCGTAGCCGCGAGCAAAGGCTAGTTATATTATATTTTACTATGTACATTGCAGCATCAGATTGGACATCGAACTTCGTTACAATCTTGAATTTCGAATGTCAACCTTCTCACATAAGTTTCTTTCATTCGAATCAGGAAGGGGAAGCAGAAAAACATTTACAAATACTTCCTTAGCTTTAATGGTATTATTTTAAGGTGCCTATAAATTGTGATTATTTTTAATATTATCGAGGAAGTGCCAAGGCTATCAACATCGTTAAGTAACACGTTTAAACAAAATAATAAACATTAGTTTCCATTCCATGTTTTTAAATTTATTATGCAAGGAATTTTGTGTAAATATACAAAATACAAAAAAGTTATTTTTGCGAATAAAAACGTGTTTGCGCTCAAAAATATTTTCATTCAAAAGAATCTGATATGTTTGTATTTTATTTTTTAAATTAAGTTATTTTATATTTTACTAGTTTATTCAAAATCAATCTCACCAAGTAAAGTACGTGCAGTTTTAATTTATTCGTATAAAATGTAGCCTAGGTAAATTTTATCAGCCGCAGCATGATAACGAATAGATCAATTGGCGCTTCAATCCAAAATACGTAAATTGAAACATATAACATACATTCAACCATACATACATGTATACATGTATACATGCTGTTAAATCATAACCTTTTGACTTTGCCATGATCGAATACCTACTAACTTAACAATATTCTGGTCATGGTTTTTTTATTCGATGACAATATAGCCCTTGACTGCGATCTCACCTGATGGTAAGTGACGATGCAGTCTAAGATGGTAGCGGGCTAACTTGGACGGGGTATGGCAATGTACATTCAACGCATACCCTTAATCTGTTTCTATCTGTATTATTATATTAGCTATCGCAATAAATCATTATGGTGTACATAAATATAACAATTTTAAAGTCATTTATCATTTATGTGTCATCATTAAATCAAGATAAATTAACAAGAAAATCAACTTGTACATCAATAAATTAATCATCATCATTGGCCATATCAATAATTAATCTCAAACCAATTAATGGGTCTGCGTTATTAATAAAACTTATTTTGTACACCTATACATAATATGCATATGCGAATCCTCATAATATTATTGAGCTACCCTCAGGAATGCGCTTGTTGCAAGAGTCACTGTGACCTAGTTATTACCCGACTTTAGCAAAGTCAAAAGGGTGAAGATTTTAGTGATTTATGTATATACTAAGTATGATTGTTTGTATTTACGTACCTACCTGTGTTTCCACCGTATCGCCTTTTGATGAAAATATCAATAAATTTGAGCTGTGCGTTGATAGGTTAGTCAATTTATTTATTAAAGAGGGGCACAAAACAGGTTGAAACTAAAAAGTATACAAAATATGAGTATATACAGCTTATCAAGAACCAAGTAACAACCCCCAGTATTTGTACACAACATTATTGAGTAAAATTAACAAAGAAAGCTAGAGTTAATTAACCAGGTAAACACTTTCGTCGTGACGCAAAATGTTCAATACGCAGAATGTTCAAAACGCAAAATATATAGTTTCGCAAAATGATCAAAACGCAAAATTTAATAGAATTATTGAGTTCTTTCAAATAAAAAAAAAACACTTTCTTGTTTTAGCTATCTAGCGACTTATAATATTAATAAGAATGGTAAGGACGGGGGAGGATATAGCATATTCTTGTTATAAAATATGTAAAACTCACCAATCGGGTATATCGAGGAAGTACTCCGGATAAGTGTAGGAAACACCGACATTGTTGACTAGAGTGCCAATTTCGAGATCGGCTATCTCCTTCGAGATCTTGTCGTAAACGCTTTCGCCTTCGCAGAAGTCCGCTTGAACTATCTTCGTGTTCACTTTGTACTCGCTCTCTAGAGGAAAATAATATTGAAATGCAATGCTGAACGACAACGATTTCGCTTTAGTATCCGCAAGAGAATAGAGTTAAAAATATTTCAATATGATAATTTTATATAACAGTAATCTTCAGACCGATTGTTGAAATTTCAGCAAGGCAGATGTCAATGGAGACTTATCAACTGGCAGGAGAAAGTATGTCTTTACCAGCAGCTTGAGATAAAATGGGGAATTATAATATTAAAATTATTTTCTTATTAAAAACTTTTACTAGAACGTTGTTTGTTATCCTAATATAATATGTATGATACCTATCTGTATTGCTTAGTCAATTTACTGATGACATCTCCAATACCTAGATTCCATCATTAAATTCGCTCTACTAATTAATTTCAATAACAAGTAATTATTTATTAATATTTATGTCATTGATATTAATAAAGATCATTACCAATTTCGGCAGCAGTAGATTTTAATTTGTCTATTGATCGACTGACTAGAACGATATCACAGCCTCGTGACGCCAACTGAAACAAACAAGCAATTTGGTCCAGAGGTTACACCTGAGCAGCACCTAACTCTCACTAGCCCCCTGATTCTGTAACTATCAGCCTATCAAAAAATGAAAGTCACTGACATATAGTTTTTTATCCATTGAAGGTTTACTAAGATATAGTAAATGACATTTCTCTTCAAACCTTCAATGGATAAAAATTCCTATCGTCGTTGATAGACACTGAGTTACAGAATCAGCCCCCAGGCTCTTGTACGGTCAGCCATGGAGTATTGATGTCACCTACGGGATGACTCTGCCAAGTACCGATTCCGTGCATTAGAATTGGTAAATCGCCGCACCCACTGAAAATGCCCAGTCTACAGCACCGACGCAATGTCGCCTGTATTTCAATCTTTTATCGGATATACTTTGGCGATTGTGCTCAGAACTTCACAAGCTTGTAGAGATT
Organism: Hipparchia semele; assembly: GCA_933228805.2. Taxonomy (NCBI): domain Eukaryota; kingdom Metazoa; phylum Arthropoda; class Insecta; order Lepidoptera; family Nymphalidae; genus Hipparchia; species Hipparchia semele. The sequence continues at coordinate 4,327,855 of OW121719.1, forward strand.
TTTTGTTATTCGATAACAAGATAGTCCTTGACTGCAATCTTACCTGATGGTAAGTGACATTGCAGTCTAAGATGGTAGCGGGCTAACTTGGAAGGGGTATAGCAGTGTAAATTCAACCCATACGCCTAATCGGTTTCTACACGCCATCGTACCGGATCGCTAAATCGCTTGGCAGCAGCCTTTGACGGTAGGGTAGTAACTAGCCACGGCCAAAGCCTCCCAGTAGACAAATCAAAAGAGTACCTAATCAAAAGAGTAACATTTTAAATCCGGATTGTAAGTAAATTTAACTGGGACTCTACTCATCATTTTAATTGAAATGAGCACTTCACTATTGTATCTATATTTAGCCATAAATGTTTCCATAATAAGTACTTTGCTGTGTGTTCATTAGACATTAAAAAATTATGATATAATGTCTTCTAAGAGGACATTATTGGCAAGGTTATTTACAATATAAAAATAGCATTATATTGCTTTTACTATAATTTATATCTTTTGCGGTGGACTCGGGCATTGGATTTACTAATATTTGAAATTCCTTCTTGAAAAAGATTAAAACAAACTATAGAAACACCGACATTATTTACCTTTAATCCCTGCTAAGAAATATTTATGTAAAGATACACGCAAAATACAGCGATAGAATCTATCTTCTATTGCTTTACGGATATCTTTTCCAGAAAATTTCTTCCGTTAAAGGAGTAAATATGAAATGGGACTCAAGTAAAATTTTCATATTTTATTGAATATAGCAAAAGGCTTATATTTTATCGAGTATATTCCTAGTTTCTATTCCTTGAAATCTTGCGCTGGATTTACTGTGGGGAGCTTTGAAACCCCTTCTGCTTCAAACGCTGCTTAAAATGCTAATATAGCATGTGTGAAATGCACTCTCTTGTATAAAACTGGTTGAGGTTTTAGGATTTAGACTATTGTGAGTTAGAACATGGTGCTCTACGAATGAGACATTTATAAATATAAAGTTACCGTAATATTAGTACATTACGCGAATAAATGAAATTGAAGTAAGTATTTGTCTCGAAATAGTAGGTAGCATCACGTTTTTTCAATTTTGCCTCTTTGTCAGTCTGTATATTTATCCAGTTAATCTTCGGAATGGCTGATTTGATTTTATAAGAAATTCCAAAGAAAGGTAGAGGATACTTATTATCCTAGAAATAAAGGATATAGAAAAGGAAGGATAATAGGAAGGATATAGAAAAGGATAAAGGAAGGATATAGAAAAGGAAGGATAAGGATATAGAAAAGGAAGGAAGGAAGGATATAAGAAAGGTAGAGGATACTTATTATCCTAGAAATAAAGGATGTATACGAGTGTAGTGTTGTTTATAAAAATACACATGTATAAATTGTAATTTATGTCTTAGACTATTATTATACAGCCTAATTTTGCTTGCAATTGCTGTTTTTTTGACGGTTGATTGGAAACCTTTTTCGCGTTTTGGATTTCTTTCGGTTCGGACAATTTTAACGCTGACCCGAAGTCCAGTATATATTATGTCAATGCTTGAAGGTACTCAATTCATATATACGTGAAAGCATATGGAAACCAGACAGACGTTTTTAAGCAGTATATGTATCAGAAATGTTAAGTGAAAACGTTTCGTGCAAGCAATTTGATATCATACGAATAAATTATACAGATTATAAGTCCTTGAGTAGGTACACCATTTAAAGTAACCATAACCAATGAATATGTTGCGGTCAGTACACAGACTGCGATTTTCAATGCAGCTGATAGAGATATCTGAAACTCTAGTTGGTGAAACTATAATAAGACCAAAGTAAGTAAAGTACCTTGATACATAGTTACTAAAGTATAACGTACCTCTTTCGCATACGCTTTCCCGATGCCATCTGTACTACCCGTTATCACTGAAACAAAGAAAAGAAGAACTGTTAAGTAATTTTGAGTACCTAGATCCATTTTGTCGGGAATAGTGCAAAACCGCGAATGTACCATAGGTAAAAACCGCGGATCTACACAAGTCCAAGTTTTACAGGGGAAGGTCAGGGGAAGGTTAAGACTTTATGAATTTCTTATTTCTACGGCGATTGGACTAATTTTTACACAGAGACCGACTGCGTAAAAGTTGAATTTTAAATAAAACTGAAAAGAAAAAAATGCAAGTCCAGTATCACTATTACTTAACAGAACACATCAATATTATTTAACAGAATTCCAATCTGGAATTCTGTTAAATAATATTGATTTAACAATCGAACCCCATTATTGGGAAGATTTAAACCAATATAGTTTTTAATCTATTTAAAATTCAATTTTAACTCAGTCGGGTTTTTGATTTTTTAAATTTAATATTTTTATTTAACAAATTTAAACACTTGTTCATAGTACCTGCTACTTTCCAGGCTCTTGAAAAATACTACTCAAATATTGGATTTTCTTGCTAAATACTACTCATATTTACCTACAAAGTATAAGAGGTGTATAAATACGGATGTTGGATTAAACGTCCGATAAATATTCTGATTTGATGATTATCAAGTAAGTGCAATAAAAATTGATGATCTTAACACGCTGTTTTATTTCCTAAGTAAGTAGAGATAGCACAAACAGTTAAGTCTATCGCTAAGCCATCTTATAGATAATGATCAAATCAAAAATTTATACTGAAGTCTGTATGTGAATTCAAAATATATGCTTGTTTAATCGCTTATTAAGTAAGGTAACTTATTTGCACAATATGTTTAACCACAAAATTTCTAGAATTTTGAATACGGTGTCTGAATCTCTATTTGTTTTCTCAAGCTGGATCAAAACGGTTGAGCCGATCTTGATTAGAGTTTCACAGGTAAATAGAGAATATTTTACAGATTAGTTATTTTCAGAACCTAAATCCAATGCCGATGACGTGGTGGGTTAGTGCTAATACTTCTGCAAAATAGTATTAAAAAATGTTGCATTTTTTTAAAGAATACTAGCTGATACCCGTGACTTCATTTGCGTGAAAAAAGCTTTTTTAATTCCAGCGGGAATTCTCTTATTTTTCGGAAAAAGCCTGTGAGCTATTCCAGTCTATAATCCAATTCCAGTCTCTGTGCCAAATTTCAGCCAAACTGGTTCAGTCGTTGCGGCGTGATTGAGTAACAAACATCGATCTATCCATTCATCCACCCAAACTTTTGCATTTATAATATATATACCAACATAAATAATAATATTCAAGAAAGAAAAATTCAAAAATATTAACCAAGCTGAACTTGACTAATATTTCCCACTCACCACTAAATAAGCGAAAAGAGTTGAGCTATTTTTAAAGAAAGGTACGTTCGTAAATACCAAACTTTTATCTATTGAATAAGAAATCTCGCGCTTTGATGGCGGGCTAGTCAGTTAAAGATACCGTTTTATAAAACAAGGATCTTTTCCTTGAATAAAAATAAAGAACTGCTTTTACAAAAAAGAATTTTTTAATAACTCGACTGAGTCATAATTTTATATTTCTGATAATAGATCCAGGAGCTGCACAGAATGTAATAGTATATAACGTACTTGACTGGCAATAATGGCAAGTAATTCCTGATTCGAGTTCCACATGGCACGAGCATAATCATAATATGTATTCGCTGCAAAGCCGAATCAACAATTTACGTTAGGAGGTTGTTTGCATAATTTGAAATTGATAACGAGGGTATCAGAACTGCAGTTTCGTCTAGAACCTAGAGCTATTAATATAATACGAGAATTAAGACTCAGAAATACAATGGTACCCATCTATTTGACGTAAATACGAGTTGATAATTAGAGGGTCTAGCCAGATAAGCATGGGAAAGCTGCACCAGCGTGTAATGAAGAGTTCTTACCTTGTGTTTATTGTACTCTACCTAAAACATCTTTACGCTTAATTTCAGACTTCTACCCCTGATAGTTAGGGAGTAATCGGGGTAGCAACCCTTAACGTTAAATTTAATTTTTTCCGAAACTATCAGAGGTATATTAATGAAACTGAAACTGAACTGAAATATGCCATATAGACATATATAGACATATAGACATATAAAGACATATATGTCTATATGTCTATATGTCTATATGTGTCTATATGGCATAATATATCGGCTAAACCCTTTTACACTTGCAATATCCCATACAACCAATAGGTACCTGTTGGTATGGGAATCGGTGACACTAAGTCTGAAATCTATAGACCTGCACTCTCACTCAGCTTAGACCCAAGACAGAGTTAAAACGGACAGTTTTATGTTAAAGCATATTTTTGTCTCGTTTTAACTCTATCTTAAGTCCGAGCTAAGTCAGAGCATGCTCTATAGATCTCACCATAAAAAAGCACTTACACGGATTTTCAAATTTTTGTAAAAAGAAGCGCCACAACTAGTCGTTTCGATGAAAATTCTTGGTGTATTTTCAGTTTTTGGAAGCCCTTGGTATTTTTGGAAGCGCTATATACCTATCGTGGTTTTTTTTTTTAATTCAAATAAAATTAACCTCACTAGACACTTCCCTTGCTTTTATTTCGTTCTTAAAAGAAAAATATCCGCCGAATTGATATAAGCTCTACCTTTTTGGTAGTCGGTTACTAAAATGGAGTTGTTTAAATAAAAATAACCTCAAATTAATGAAACACCTGGTTCACCTTTGTTCTGTTTTTAAATTTAATAAATAATAAAAATAACCTTAACCTAACTCGATATCTCCTTCACTTCAATGTTCCTAGGCTATACATAAAGTTAGTAATTTTGAGGCTAATTTATTAATCCAACTGCTGACTTACAAGACTTGTTGCCATTTATTTAAGGTCATATTCGTTAAAAATATTAATAAATACTAGCTTTTGCCCGCGACTTCGTCCGCGTGGAGTACCTACCTACCCTCATTTTTTCCGGCATAAAAGGTACCTAACAGGATGTCACTCTCCAAGTTCTATTTAGATTGAACGACAAGCCAACAAACAAAAAAATGTATAATATTAAATAGTATAGAGATAGATATTCGGTAAACCTCCATTTTATTGTACCTACTTATGACTTTTACGTCTCTATTCTCCCTACTTTCTATATTTACTAGTAAAAATAAAGTCTATAGATTCAACACATATTGAACTTTCTGTTTGACCTGTCCGAAAGACGCTGACGTCAAAACAAACCTTGTCAACGCGTAGGTTAAAGACTTGTTCCCCTTGAACTTGCCTTACGAATCGAAAGTGACGGTCTTCGATACCTTGCGGTACCAGAGTGGATAGAGGTACGGCAATCTAAACTCTATTTCTATAGAGCGTAAGATAAGAATTAAAGTTCAACTTTTTTAATTAAAACAATTGTGTCTACCTTGTATTTTTACCTAATGAGTCTTGGTTAGTGACAACCACACGATTGTTGAATAACATTGCAGATTTTAAAGTTACCAATATATTTTTCGGTCGGTTTAGTTTGTTATAGACTAAAGAGACGCTGACTGCATTGGGTACTAAAAAGAAAGTGTGTTTGCTTGCTGGCCTGTAAAGTTTTTAATCACACAGCATCGGATCAATCTGATGGTTTTTTACATGGATATAATTGAGAATCTGGAAAGTAATATGATATCTTTAGGTATCATAATAAAAGAGTCTTGTTCTCTCAATTCTTCTGCATGTACCTACTACTACTACTATATGCAACCTAACACTAACCATCAATATAAACATTAAAGATGGTGTATATTAAACAAAAAGTTAGGTTGCCAGTCAGCTTTTCTGTGATCGACGGTCTTAAAAGGCTGTTTGGCAGTATACAGAGTATAGCTACAGGCTTATTTGGTCTATTAAAATAATAAAATTAAAGGGTGCTAAGATAATGAAAATTTCTAAAATACCTTCCCCTTCGTACTAAGTAATTTAGTGGAATTTTAATAGCACTTAAAGCACGTGAACTGTTGAAAGTGAATTATCCCTTTACAGAATGCTACCCTTACATTAAAAATACCCGCTCTTAGTTACGACAACGTATGGTAATTAATTAGTTAATTTCCTATTATGTATTTCCATCATTTATCATCATCATCGGCCGGAGGAAACTGTGCCAGTCATGAGATATTTGTTGTACGAGTATCTTAAACTAAACTTGCTCCTATCAGTACGTGGTTCTAAAATGTGGTGATATCAACCGATAGACATTCAAAGGTTTTTCAAAGGGATTTCTAGTATGTACCATACTCCATGCAGTTGTGCCTAGTTCAGATTCGTTGATGTTGGGCAGGGAACCTGGGTTACTCAAGTTTATATTTAAGACTAGATGACTTCGTTCGCTTGGATCAAGGTTTTTTGATTTGAACTCAATTTTCTGGGATAAAATATATGAGCTACCTTCAACCGATTCATTTGTTGTGGCGTGACGGATAAAAAAACATAAATTCATCCATCCATCCTCACAAACTTTCGCATTTATAATTTTAGTATGATAAAGGTAGGTACTTGGTGACTTTGAGCTTTCTTACAAGGTCATTATGCGGTTGCGGAAGGTAAATATTGCTTAAAATTTCTAGCCTGTTTAGTATTGGGAATGTGTATGATCAATGATGTAACAATACAACTTTATTATCTAACAAAAAAGTTAGTTTCATTTTTAGCTCCCTTGCAAAAAATAAAAACAAACCAATAACGGAGGACAAGAAAAGATTTTAAGGAGTAGGTGGCATTCGTACTAGGAATATCTGTAACACGAGTGGATATGTGAATGAAAAAGTCTTCTCATGGGACCATGTTAAGATAATAATATTCAGTACAATAGATTAACTGAGACATTCATTTGTATTTAATTTGTTACTGTACGAAAAAATAAAATTCGGAAAAAGAGCATATTAGGTAACTTGAACTTAAATTTCTCAGGATACAAAAATGTAAACAATAGCGCTACTTGCAACTTCCAAGTAAATTGTTTTCACAAAGAGCCTGAACAGCGCCAAGAGTGTAAACTTGCTAGTTGTTTTGTTAATAGTTTTCATGAAAACTTTCCAACTTATAACGCCCTCAAAACGCTTATAAAGAACAAACTAGACTTGAAATACATCCCAAAGGAGAGATTAAATTATGCAACTAAAACATGCTCGGCACTCGGCCTTTTCAACCCGAAGTAATTCTGGAATACAAAAAGCCATTTTCATAAAATACTTTTAAGGTATTATGAATGATTTATCTCCAAGGGTTCAAAAGTGGATCCGAGTATTTCCAGTGGAACTGCAGGCAACTTATTGGCCCAATTTTTATGATAGCCTTTTAGGATCTGAGTTACTAAAGCTATCTTCAATGCAAGTCTAACCTAACCCACCGAATTACAGTGCTTGCCTTATAAAGAAGTTAAAAAAGATAAGTTAGTGAAGTCAAAAAAAATATTGTAATAGCTGTGTTTAGCGTCGCGTCGCTACCAGATGTGGAAATATCTTAAAATTATTACATGAAGATCGCAAGCACATGTGATTGGCTGAAATTATGGCGTCTTTGCTGCATCAATGCATTTTAACCAATAACGAGAGACTACCAGCAAATCAGATGTGATTGTAATCGTCAAAGTAATACAAATATTTTAATAGAATTTTACAGTGGTGCTACAACGGAAATATAATATTTTTAAGCCCTTTTGACCCTTGCTTTCTTTAGCATCCAAGAATAAACAATTTTATTAAATATTATAAGATATACTTACGATACCGATAGGCATCTTGCCTACCAGATATGGAAGCGTTAATAGAATTTATGAATCATACGAATTTTTCCAATCCAATGTAATATTAGTAGGAATAGAATATAATTATACAATAATATAATTTACCACTACATGGAAATCAATTAGATAGGTACAATATATATGTTTTTAAAGCCCAATGACTATTCATTGTGCTTAGAACTTAGGTAAATACTTTTTTTAATGAAAATGTTTATAGTAAAACTTATAGATAACCTAATAAATATATACAGGGTGTCCCACGGCTATGCCACATGGAGGGGAAGTACCTTAAATATTGTAGATGGAACATTTTACTGAAAGAAGACTTCATTTTAATTTAAAAAACAATTTAAACTGCATTCATAGATTTTTAAATAATTGCCTGGTTGAACCGGGACTCGAACCCGCTATACGCGAAAAAAAATTAACCTGTATCTTTATCATACCGATCGAAAGGCTTCATCATAAGGATTATTTTTTGTTAAATAACATAGCATGAGAAATAAAAGGAAGACCATGAATTTTAGCCTTTGATGTAAAATTTTGTTCAGAAAAATGAAAAGCTGACATTGGCGTATCGATATCCCGCTGCAAACTGTTGCAGCGGGATTGAAGGACAAACCAATAAATCAACAAACAAACACACTTTCGCATTTATAGGTAATATAAGTAAGGATTAGTAAGGATAGTAATTAGTCATTAGTAATAGTTCATGTCAGTTGTATGGGATTGAAGGACATGTCGATACGCCAATGTCAGCTTTTCATTTTTCAGAACAAAATTTTACATTAAAGACTAAAGTTCATGGTCTTCCTTTTATTTCTCATGCTATGTTATTTAACAAAAAATAATCCTTATGATGAAGCCTTCCGATCGGTATGATAAAGATACAGGTTAATTTTTTTTCTCGTATAGCGGGTTCGAGTCCCGGTTCAACCAGGCAATTATTTAAAAATCTATGAATGCAGTTTAAATTGTTTTTTAAATTAAAATGAAGTCTTCTTTCAGTAAAATGTTCCATCTACAATATTTAAGGTACTTCCCCTCCATGTGGCATAGCCGTGGGACGCCCTGTATAATGAGTATAAAATCAAGCCCGCGTGGAATGGTACAAAGAATATATTAATTACTTTTTGTCCATTACTTTAGTGAATTAGCTTGTTTAGAATCTTATTATTCTTATAAATCATAAGTGACTAAACAAATGAATTCACATCACATTCAACAGTTAAGCAAGGTCAATCTGACAAAAAATAGATCGAAATCGGACTTTTGATCAAATGTAACTTAACCTTTGAAAAATAGCATTTCCTATTATTTAAAACTAACCTTCGGCAAAAACAGCATAAATAGCATATAATTAACAAGTTCAAATTATTTATACGGACTTAGCGATTCATTTTGCCTTGTCAGAATACCTTGGCATTACTAAGTTGGAAACTAGTTCAATATTCATAGACGTATATTATTGCTATGTAGATTATTATGTTTTTCTTCCTTATCTAAGTATTTCTGTAATAAGCCTTTATTCATATCATCATCATCATCATAGTAGTATTTCTGTAATAGTTAGTTATTAGTCCAGTATTTAAATCCATTGGGGTGAAACATGGTAAAGCTGACTTGACTATCTTGACTGGGTGTCAAACTATATTGTATGTTTAGACTTGAAGGTGTAGCTATTTATTCAGTTCCTGACTCCCTGGCGCAGTGGTGAGCGCTGTGGTCTTATAACTGGGAGGTCTCGGGTTCGATTCCCGGCGGGGGCAATTTAGGAATTTATACTTTCTAAATTGTCTCTGGTCTGGTCTGGTGGGAGGCTTTGGCCGTGGCTAGTTACCACCCTACCGTCAAAGACGTTCCACCAAGCGATTTAGCGTTCCGGCACGATGGCGTGTAGAAATCGATTAGGGGTATGGGTTGAATTTACACTGCTATACCTACCCCTTCCAAGTTAGCCCGCTACCATCTTTGATTGCATCGTCACTTACCATCAGGTGAGATTGCAGTCAAGGGCTATCTTGTCATCGAATAAAAAAAAAACTCCATACACACCTCGCATTCAGCTAACTAGTTTATTTATTTAATTGTTTATCTGATAATCGCAAAGTTTTGCGAATGATTGTATGAAACGAACCGTTTAGTAAAATTTTATCTACATTGTTGAAATTGATTATATTATTGAAATAATGTGATGCACGGTCGATGACCCAAAACCAAAATTAAATCTCCTTTACTGACAACTGTTCGTATTTTTCGTGTTTAGTTCTTAGCTGAAATGTGTTTAGTAATGAGCGTATAAATTTTAGAAACATTCAAAGACTTTTTCTGATATGGCTTGCGCTATAATTTTATTAGTTTGGATTCTATATCTACTAATAATAAATTATTCTTTATTGTGCCAAACTGGCAGATCAAGTTTTTTCTTAAAGCGGGAGTATGAAGTCATCTTAATTAATTCAAACTTTATATAGATGCAAAAATTGTAGTCAGCTCAGCGATGGAAGAATATTTTGATACTAATAGAATTATGTTGTACCAAGTAGATCATAGAACTTCACAATCTTGTTAATGCTTCACCAGTTTTACCTCAGTCGTGAGCTTTGACATCCAACCTTCCGGTGTCAGTATTCGATGTCAAGTATAACAAGAGTACATTCAAGAAGAGAGGTAATAGGCATATTCTAGGCAAGCGCGCTCTATCAAAGACTCGCGTGATTGCTATAGATACAATATGATAAATTGAAATGAGCACCGTATCTATAAATCTATGGATGGATGGATGGTATAATAATCTTATTAAATACCTGACCTCTTACCCGACGTTTATCTGATATACCTACTCGTTGATGGTTTAGAAGTCATGCAAATTAATAGAGTACCTAACTATGAAAATTTTACAGCCGATTATTTTCTTTTCATACATGTGTTACTTATGTATTGGGTTATAAGTTTATAATCGACTAACTGATTCCCGCGACTTCATCCACGTGGAAATTCTTTACCAAAATTGCAAATAGCAATAGAATGCTAAATAGAATACCAAAAGGAAATTCAAAAATTAGCCTGTCAAAAACCTATTAAATACGAGAAAACCTGGAAAAAACAGCGAAAAAACATAAGAAGCAGAAGAAAACTGAAAACATCTGAATGCTTTTTTGTTTTCAATTTTATAAATATGGCGTCTTATGAACAGAACAACTAATAATCAAAACCAATAACATTGACTCTGTAATTAAATAATTGATTTAATTTTTTAGGATACGGGTGAATAGAGTACTTAATTCAGGCTATAATATTAAAAGGCACAAAGCAAAAGAAAGTAAGTACTTACGGGCCCACTTTCCCTTAGATTTGAAATCCACTTTATTCACTGCCGGTCCGATGATATAAGTGTACACTAAAATAACAACACATTTGACTAAATACACCAGCAAAGTTATAAGGAACACTAAGCCGAATCTTTCCAAAGTGTTAAAATAAGCCATTATTTGAAATCAAGCACTGAAAGTAAAAGATTTAGGTGAAAATTTTGAGGTTATGTTTGGAGATAGTCCGACACAGCCAGCTGACGCTGTTTACGCATGCGCACTGCTGACCGAAGAAAGTGAGATTGCGCGTCGAACGTTTTGAATTCGAACACGTTTCGAACAAAGTGCGATATACTTACTCGTACGATAACATTGTACGATAAGCGGTTTCCTCGATGTAGAGGGAGATCAAAGATCATTAAATGTTTTGCGATCTCGCTCATTTTGTAGATCTGTCAAAGCAAATCAAGTTTAAGGTCGGCTTTGAATATTTGGATTCCAGTTGACTGCGGAAAAGGTGAATCGATCATTGCTACACTGTAGTAAATACGCACGTAAGTCTGTAGGTGCGTACATAAAATTCTTAGAATACAATACATCAGTAATCACCTTACTGTATAATGTGTATCTATAAATCGGTTTAGAAATCACGGAGATATCGATATAGGTACATAGGTTGAAAAACACAATTCCTTCTCCTCTTTTTTTAAGAGTTAGTGAAATAAGTAACCTATGTTACTCCCGATAACAACAGCTATCTACCAGTGAAAGTCCCGTCAAAATCGGTCCAGCCGTTCCCGAGATTAGCGGCAACAAACAGACGCTTCAATTTTAATAGATGTAACACTACTATTGGTAATATCGCAAATTAAAATAGATGGCGCCTGCTGTAGGTTGGCACGCGATGTTTATTTCGTTAATACATTTCATAAGACGCTGCTATAGCAAGTGTATTTCATTCCCAGACACTTCAATTTGATTTATTTGTGTAGATAGCTTAGTTTTACTCTTTAGTAGAATTAGTTCGACGTGTATATCAAATTCTTCCCGGGATCAAAAAAAAATATCCATGCAGTCGAATTCACGGGCATCAGCTAGTATTAAATTATAGTATAGCAGCACAATTCAGCGGAACAGGAAGATATTTCTGTTCAGGCTGTAATAAAGGAAACATTTAAATGAAACCTACGGAAGCGTTTTTATTAAAAGCACTTTTAATTTTGTAGAATCCTTCGTAGAATCAGACTTATTGTTGAAGTTGTTATACTTACTGGTTTACCCCGTTCAGTTCATTTCTTTCAATTAAAATGTTTTTTTTTTATTATATAAGAATATTGGTCAAGTTGAACTTGTCTAATATTCTCGTCTACAAATAAGCAGGACATTGTTAAAGCTTTTGTTAGGAGTACAACAATAGTACTATACTATTATCAGCCTGTATTGTACTGTGTCAATTCTCTAAAAATGATTGCATCAGTGTAACGATCGCAATGACATCTGATTGGGAAAAAGCCATTCACCAAAGAAAAGAAAGAAAGGCATCTGATTGGCTGGTAACCTCCCGCTATTGGTTATACTTAGCCAGGCAATACACGTCAGGTTTTTTCATCCGATTGTCTGATCCGGTAGCCTGATCAGGCTACCGGAAGGCGTTGAGGCCATTACTTTGTATGAACAGTCAATACACGTCCGATCCGGTGGCCGGATCGGACGTCCGAGTCGGAAACGGGCGCGAGGCGTTTCCGATTTTACTGTCGGTCCGATTGTCTGAAGGCGCGGTCTACATACTTCTAGTATGAGACAAAATAGACATCCGGTTACTCCTTCCGATTTTGCCAGTCAGGGTTTCCAACTTAGGGCTTTTAGCCCCAAATTTCGGGCGGAATTTTGCTTATTGGGATTTTTTTAGGGCCCAAAAAAATTTAGGGCTATTTTTAGGGGCATAAATAAAGTTTCAAGCGTCACATAATTGACTGACCAAAACGAGTAAATAAAGCAAAAGCAATGGATTGTCTACGGAATAATATGCTTAAAATCGTTTTATGCTTAAAATCGTTTTATAGCTAAAGCGTTTTGAAAATATTTCAATACATTAGCGTTGAACACGCTTTTTCGATATATAATTTCTTTTTCATTTTAAAACGTGATGAACGGATCTTGCGTTACTTTTACTCCATCTCCAAAAAATGTTACAGTTATAATGTAAACATATTGTATGACTATAAGAATTCCGAATAATGTACATAATTAAAATTAAGTTATCTTATTTTTATTTACCTCAATAAAACGGGAAACTTATTTAAACATTAGCCTTGAATGGTAACAAGATACGGGGGTTTTGTTGGGGCTTTTGAATATTGCATTTAGGGTTATTTATTTCATGTTGATGTTAGGGCTAATTTTTTTTAGGAGTTGGTAACCCTGTTGCCAGTTGAATCTAGCGCTGACACTGTGTGGACGTATCGTTGTGGTTCGAATAATGGGCGAAAATTATGAAAAAAAAATAAAAAAAAATTATAAAATAAAATAATTCATAATAATAAAATTATTATTATTATGAATTATTTTGGATGTTTTAAATAGAAATGACTCTCAGTAAGTCTTGTCAAATTGATTGGATGAATCCAATAGCGACATTTTTTCTTCTTTCTCTTTCCTCTCTTTAAAATTTCTGTGGTGGTGTCGTGTGGTGCGGGTTGTTACGTTCCCTCAAATATGGTTGAGCGAAGCAATGGCTGGATCCTGCGTCATGCTCGTGAACGGGTGCCACCAACGGGAATGGGTCTGCTTTTGCCTGTTTTTGAAACTTTATTGTGGAAACACTGTATACATAGCATAGTTTTGTTACCTATTGTAAAAAAATTTTTTTTGAAAAGAGCGACCGCCGAGTTTATTGCTGGCTCTTCTCGGCAGGAACGGCATTCCGAACCAGTGGTAGATTCATTGACGATTCAAAAGTACTTGTAAAAGTTTATTTGAATAAAAAATATTTCTATTTCTCGTCATCCATCTTCTTTTCTTCTGCTTTGCTCCAAACGCAAGCACTCGGGATGATAGCTCGGAAACGACTGAGTTCTGAAAAAGCCTGACGGAAAAATCGGATGTGTATCGAGTAAATACGATCCGGTTGCCTGATCAGACAATCGGAAACAAAATCGGACGTCTATTGCCAGGCTTATAATGCATTGATGCAGCAAGAACGCCATAAATTCAGCCAATCAGGCCATTGCGATCGTCACACTGATACAATTATATTTGACTTGGATAACCAATGATAATAAGACGTATATATCCTTATCCGTCCGTTTTTCTATCTGTCTGCCGGCTTGCCTATCTGTGTGTTAAATTCCGAAACTAAAGATGAAACTTGAAACTACTGACTACTGTAACAGTTGTAGAAATCTATTACGGTTACAGAAGTTTTCGCGACTTTTTATGGTTACCGCAATTTTAATAGAACGCAGTTAGCTTTAGCATAAATTTCGGTTTAAGTGGAATAAACTCTAAGTAAAGTGATTGCTTCCAGTGATAAGTCTCATTGTAGTTACACGAATTCAGAAATGTTATGAAACTTATTAACTTTGTAACTTATCCCGAGTCTCCGAGCCGAGTTCAGCCCTGAACTTATTGGCAAGAGGAAGCGGGCTATTGTTTTGAATTTTTATCACACAAAATTGTAAATCATCATTATTATTGCATGGATTCAATCGGCTTGGCATTCAGCTGCCCACTAGATAGTGTAAAAACTTATTACATTAATATATAGCTTTACTTGTATTGTACTATTAATATTGTAATAGGTACTTTGTTATGAAAAGAGCAACTGCTGAGTTTCTTGCCGGTTCTTCTCAGCAGAATCTACATTCCGAAACGGTGGTAGTGTCTCGACGTGTCAAATCTAAGTAATTAATTTTGAGTCTTATGCTGAGATCTATAGAGCGTGCTCTGACTCAGCTCAGACTTAAGATAGAGGTTAAAACGAGGCACAATTATGCTTTGACATAAATCTGTCTCGTTTTAACTCTATCTTGAGTTTGAGCTGAGGGAGAGTGCGGTCTATAGATTTCAGCCTTAGAGAGTGAGACTTAAAGTTGTAGTGAAAAATGTTCACTGCAATATTACTTCAGAACGTCGTTAGCAGCGATATTTGGCCATCCACTGATATCCGCTATATAATTTAACGTGTCTTAAGCCCCTACTCGGAAATTTTAACTAACTCTAAAATTTTGTTCTTGTGAATTTCACGATAGTAATGTTTTCAATTCCTTCAAAAGAAACTTCGTGCAAATATTTTTTGTTACTTTTAACCCAGTAACTTCTCACTCTTATAATAACCAACTCCCATCAACTCCTCATATAACTCCATCAAATCTGGATCGATTTCAATACCTAGAATAACTTATTCTTTTTTTATAGAGTTTATTTAGGTTGGGTTTAAAGAGATTTATTCACCAAAGAACATTTTGCTCACTTATAGAGAACTTAAAACTAAAATTTATATAAAATTACAAAACATTAAAAAAAAAAAAAATGGTGACTGCTAACAATAAAACATTAAACATAATTTAGGTATCTTTATGGACATTTGAATGGTGATATTGAATCGATTTTTTAGAAGAATCTACACACATATTAAATTAGTTAATAGACTTTACGGTGAAGATTAGCAACCTACTCAAAATTAAAATGAAAGGACTATAGATATTTCACTTAGAGGATGGGATAGGAAATGCTGGTGATATGATTTTAAACCAGAAAGGAAACTACCCTAATAATATAATTATTATTCAGTATTTATAGTAGTAGTAGATTAGTGTGCAGTTCTTACGCATGCTTGGTTTCCTCAAAAAATACGTGATATTTAATTGCTTAAAATGCACATAACTTAGGAAACAGAGATAAATATACTATAATAAATAATAATTACTTAGAGTTTCTACCTAGAAGTAAATATCTACTTTCTAATTCCGTGTCTACATTAATTTCATTTCCTGGGAATTTTCTCCGCAAATAGGCGTTAATCACCCGTTTTGCTTTCCGTGCCTACATATCGATGCTTAAAATTAGTTTTTCATGTTATCTTTATTGATATACACTGTAGGTACCTAGTCATTTTTCAGCAAAATTATAACCATGACCATCTAAAAGGAACTCCCGCCGACCTCATTAGATTCTCAATTACGCAAAATATCGAGAAGCGTACCATCGACAATTTTCCCTCATGAATTTTAAAAGATTTCTTTCCCTCCGTCTCACCTGTAAAGGAAAAAAAAGCTATCCTGATTGAACTGTGCGTGATTTTAATAAAATTGTCCTACATCCTGATTCAAAACGAATATTTAATCAGAACTAATATTTTTTTCCTAAAATATGCGTCATTTTGTTAAAATATTAAAATTTTGTCCGTAACGCCTTCATAATTTTTCAAAGCAATTACGGGGACGGTCTTTTTTGAGGAAAACTGTAATGCAGAATGATTTACGCCTTATCGTGGCGAAACAGCGAAATCTGATCACCTCAACTTGCCTATCAAATTCAATCAAGGGAATGAAAAGCCGTGAACGGGTCGTGCCCCATGCTGAATGCTATCAATAGTTTTGTATAAGGATGCTAAATGATCCGAGTGAAATGTACTTAATATTTGCTTTAGTAATAATTAATCTTTATCAGTTGTTTTTCACAGAATAAAAAGAGCTTAGGTACAAGATCATTCCGACCGATGCAGTTATACTATGTGCTAATAAATTTTAGTGTACGAGTAAGTAGCTATAGAGAGTTTTTCTATAAATACCTGTGATCGAAGATAAATACAGGGAAATTTTGTTTCACAAATTGAATCACCTTCGAACTCTCTCTAACGTTACCTGGTCCATAAATAATTATATTTCAACTCCGCCCATCGCTGCGCAGTTCAAAATTCCATTTTTGGTAAAATGAAGTGAACGCGGCCAAGTAAATTAATTTTCTATAAGCTTTTGTACCGTCGAAACAACTTCCAAACTTCACGACCTGCTTTAATTAAAGTGTAAGGTTGGAGGCTTAGCTGATAATTAGAGAAGGATATCTTTATCAGAAATTGATTTTCTCCAACAATTTATTTGCATTAATTATAGACTCTAATGATCCCTTATTTTGGGTTATATTTCGCCCCTTTTCAATTACCACGTTTATCTTCATTTACCTTTTTGCTGTTATAATCTATATATTATTATAGTATTTTTATAGTATAGTGGTATAATATTATGGCCTCGTCTTTGCAATAATTATAATTTAAAGAAGATGAAGAAAAATATCTTTGCTATGATAGTTTTGGCAGGCGTTTCTGTAGAGTTATACTATTTCATCTTCATTGCCGGGGCGAGATTATATTGCGTATTATAGATTGGTGATAATTGACGCATCACTGCTAGATCTAGTCCCTGCTTCCTAAACATTGATTCTAAAAGTAAAAGTTTCAGACCTACCTGGTTATTAATAAAAACTGAAACCTCCACTACTTGTGCATTTTCATTCAATTCCTGTAAAATGAAGGCGAATCTTTTAATAGGTGACCGACTAAAGGAATTGAGTCTTTTTCATCACAAAAGTAAAAAAAGAGTTTATGGATTGGATTCAATGCCCGTATGTAGTATCTACTTACCGAAATTGTGATTGTGCCCCCCTCACCGTTTCACCACAGACCTTCGAGAAATCTTGAGCGATGGCACACCCATACGTAGTTGAAAATCAACCTACTCGTACAAAACGCTTCAGTTCAATGTTTCTGAAACGAATGCACTACCAGCGACTTTGTTTCCGGCCACGTATAATCTGAGTACCTTCAAGACAAGAGTGAATAGGCATTTTCCAGGCAACCGCGCTCTCAAGACCTCATCAAGTCATCAATGATTTCCACCATTGATTGTCGTCAAGCGCAAGCCTGTCTCATAAAATAAAACATTACGACTATCGCAATATTGTTTTAGTTCGCTGAAATGTGGTTTTTAAACTTTGGCGCTATTCCGTACAGAACTAATTTTCCATAAGGTTTAAATTTTCCAAAGGCTCTTGGCGCAATTCGAAAGCTGCATCGGCCGCCACTCACTGATTGGGAAAATATTGGAGCCATTAGAATGCATTTTCACACCTTCACAGCAAAATGTAATATCCACATTCAATCTTTTTCGATCAAACAGGTTCACCTATAAAGTTATACTTAATAACACGATTTGCGTCATACAAAGCGGACCAATTCGGAAGCGGGCGGTGAATTCGTTTGACAGGTGCCCAAGTAGGGCAGATTCAATTTGTGCATAATATTCAATTTGGTCCCGTCAGCTGAGTGGCCATATTGAACTATCACGAGCAGCCGCTGTATTTACATTTTAACGTAGGTATCGACCATCGAACTGTAACGATTAGAAGCGTAATCGTCATAAGGCATTTTTAATAATAACTTTAGAGGCATGCCCACGCAGTATCGTTGGTATAATATCGTCGCATTAGATCGACGAGCTCTCAGAAAATTATTAAAAAACAAAGTACCTACGGTACTATGCTGTTAAAGAATGTCATAATTTTTTTTGTTATAAATTTAGGTCAATACCGTATACCTATACATTTAGTAAAAAGCTGTTACTTATTGTAATATTATATACAGACACTTCAATTTTATTTATTTGGTAAATATTTTGATTAAGATAATCGTGCTTATTTTAATTTGAAATAAGTGAAAAATAAATAAAAATTATAAATGAAAAATATATAATTTTAACAAACTTATAATAATACCCTTTTTTTTTTTTTTTTTTTTTAAAAAAAAGAACATTAGCCAAGCTGAAGTTGACTAAGTGAAGTTGACTCCTCTCCCCTCCAAATAAGCGGAAAGCTTGTGCTAGGAGTGGGTACGACAATAGTGCAACGGGTGGGGTTCGAACCTGCGACCTTTCAGTTTTCAGTCCGCACCTTTAACCGTTGAGCTATTGACCCTTACCATCATATAAGAAGTGACATTGCAGTCATCGAATAAAAAAAGACCTTCAACTTTATCCAGCATCAGTAACGTCTATCGATTGAAGAAGAATATTATTTATGTACTTAGCGTATCATACAGTATTCAAACAAGTCATGTATTTAAATTGATAAAATAGCCCATTCTCCGTCATACAGTACAGGTAGGTACATATATCGTGACTGAACTGTAAATGCTACCTAAACAGTTTTCCATTTCATACCGTCATTACGGTTGGTTTGTATTCACTCGTATTCTTATTTTCGTCGGTCGGGAGTCTGGAGCTGATTGGATGTGCATTGAATAAGCGGGTTTGATTACACAAAGTAAACAATCATCTTGTATCACGTATAGATTGAAAATGAAAACCCTCCTTTTACTATGTGAATTCTCAATGATTATTTGTGAAAATGGAATTCTGTTTTTTAAATACTTTACTTACAATTTGATTACGAAGGAATTATTAGATTTGCCATTACACTTTAAACAATGTTCCTCGTCTTATTTGATGACAAGATAGCCCTTGACTGCGATCTCACCTGGTGGTAAGTGACGATGAAGTCTAAAACGGTAGCGAGCTAATTTGGGTTGAATTTACACTATCATACCCCTCGTATGATAGTGTAAATTCAACCAATACCCCAAATCTGTTTCTACACGCCATCATGCTGAAACGCTAAATCGCTTGGCGGCACTCCTTTGACGGTAGGGTGGTAACTAGCTACGGCCAAAGCCAAATGTATGTCTTTGGAATAGTCACAATTCCGACGTAAAAAATGTGTTATCACTGATTTGTTACGTCGAAGTTATTACACAGTCCATGAAATGTCAAATTCTTAATGACAAGATCACTCGAAGGATAAGATGCACAGGAGAATATGTATAGACATGGCGTTCCAAACATTCACTTCGTTCAACTGGACTGTACTAGGTACTAAACAGGGAGATCTTCCCAAGTTTTATTTCAATTAAAAAAAAAAAAAAAACTATAAGTATACGAGTATATGCTGAGTATTTTAGCAAATTTTTGTTTTAGGTAGATTCTTTACCTTGTTTGACCTGGAATCTGAACCAAGTACCATCAACATCATCAACAACAGAAACATTTATTTTGGCCAACAGAAATAAAGAACCACAACAAATATTTAACACCTTTACAAGACTTAACACCAGCTAATAGATATTACGTAAGAATGAGCAAAAATAAAATTTTATTGCATGGAAACCCTCTTTAATGTTCAACTTTCTTATTATTTATTGTAATAGCGGCAATAGAAATATACTTTCAGTGACAAGTAAATCAAAAAAAAAAAAAAATCAAAATCAAAATTTATTTATTTCATGTAGGCCAACTTGTAGCTCTTATGACACGTCATAAATCTACCACCGGTTCGGAATGCAGTTTCTGCTGAGAAGAGCCGGCAAGAAACTCAGCAGTTGCTCTTTTCAAAAATTTTTTTTACAATGGTTAACAAAACTATGCTATGCACACAGTGTTTCCACAAAGAAGTTTCAAAAATGTACACCTACCACAACCTAACACATGTTAAGATGGGTAGACATAAAGCAGACCCATTTCAGGCTCTTCTCGGCAGGAAAGGCATTCCGAACCAGTGGTAGATTCATTGACTATTCAAAAGTGCTTGTAAAAGTTTATTTGATTTCTATTCTATTCTATTCTATTTCCGTTGGTGGCACCCGTTCACGAGCACGACGCATGATCCAGCCATTGCTTCGCTCAACCATATTTGAGGGAATGTAACAACCCGCACCACCTAATACGGTTCTTGAGATACATCTTGCTCACGGACGGACAGCAGAGGCTTTTAGTAATAGAATCCGTGGGTAAGGAACCCTAAATACTAGCCACTAGACAAACGAAACAGTTTATTTTCCTTATATCTACATAACTACTAAATTACGTTTACGGTACGATTACGTTATTATCCTTGCCCGAACTCATGCGTTATGTTTACCTACTTGTAAGTGGATACCTTAGTCTTCATCTAGTTTTACCATCAGCTGGTCACCTTACAGGTAAGTTTAACTTGTTTTGTATGATTTTCTCATAATATTCCTTCGAGAAGATGCAGTAGCTATATAGGAAGGCCTTCCTAATAAATATTATCTTCAGATAGCTTAAATAAATCGCATAAAATACGATGTCATGTTTGTGCAATGTGTTTAATCCATACAATTTAATTAGACTTACCTTTTTTAGTTACAAGCCAATGCCGGCGACATCGTCCGCATGTAGATATATTTAACAAAAATATGTCCATCTCCGGAATACTTACTACCTCTGTGTGAAATGTCGTCCAGATTGGTTCATTAGTTATTGCTTGGTAAAAGGATAGTTCTAAGCATCTTGCTTGGGAAACGCTTTAAATAAATAATTATGGTGAAAACTGCATCGACAGCCACCTTAGTAAAGTTTTGGTTGCGACCTCATTTGCGCTTAGATAGGTTATTCAAAACCGGGCGGCCTTCAAAGTTCTCAACTATACCCATGCAAAAATCACGTGGATTTGTTGCTCCGTTGAGATTGAACCCCATCAATAGCACTGTTGTGTTAGGGGTGGGCACGACACCCCTAACACAAGTTTAACTCTTAGTTGGAGAGGAAAGGCTCATCATCACCGCATCATCAGCGACCCATCAATGGCTAACTATTGAGCGCTGGTCTTCCTCTCAGAGGTTTCCTCACACACGTGATGTTTTCCTTCTCGCATGGTTGAAAGAAAAACCAAATAAAAATACGTAGTTTAAATCCTGAATAAGTTTTCTGTGCATGGTATCTACTGTACTAATCCTATTTAATCCTATTTAATATTATAAATGCGAAAGTTTGGATGCTTGTTACATGATTATCATATAGGCCACATTTTATTCCGGAAAAATAAAGGGTTTCCGCGGGAATCTAAAAACCTTAGTTCACGCAGACGGCGCAGGCATCATTTAGTAAATTATATAAACGAGAGCACAAATCGCGGCCTTATCGCTAAGAAGCGATCTCTTCCAGGAAACCATGATGCATGGTGGATATGATGATAGGATTGAAATTGAGGGTCGTGCACCCACAATTTCAGTCATATCATCATATTTCATCATCATTATTCATGTGGAGAAAAATAATAAAAAAATAATAATAATAGAAGGCTTTTAGTATAAGCTAGTCTAAATATATAAAAGGCAAAGGTGACTGACTGACTGACTGACTGACTGACTGACTGACTGACTGACTGACTGACTGACTGACTGACTGACTGACTGACTGACTGACTGACTGACTGACTGACTGACTGACTGACTGATCTATCAACGCACAGCTCTAACCACTGGACCGATCGAGCTGAAATTTGGTATACAGGTAGCTGTTAGGACGTAGACATCCGCTAAGAAAGGATTTTGGAAAATTTCAACCCCATGAGGGTTAAATAGGGGGTTAAAAAATCGAACCTAACGTGAGCGAAGCCGCGGGTTAAAGCTAGTTGAATATAAAGGTCGAGTTGTATTTTTACGCGTGTTTTATCGAGGGTAAAAATGACAAGTGTTATAATCGTCTCGTTGAAATGATAAGGTACCTAAAGGCCAAAGGTATAACTATAATAGTTATAATAATTGTTGTTGAGTACAAATAATTTCACTGTTTCAAGGAACTCGTAATTGTTACGTTTACTTGTTAAGAATTATGCAAGTAAGTCTTTTACACGATATAATAATACGTACTATTTTGTTAATAAGGGTAGGTAAAGCCAGAAGAACGAGTAAAGCTGGGCATATACCTTCGGCTTTACTTAGACTTTTGTCCTGTACTAAAACATATTTCTTGAGTGAAGTCCGTCATGCAGAGTTCTTCCTTCCTAAGAAGGCTACGCCAGAAGACCCATTAGACTTCACGCTCTACTTTTTACTCTAGCCAAAATAAGAAGTTATGTCTCTAGTCTAGTTGAAGGAATCAGGATGAACTCTCTAGCCCATACTAGGGTCGCTTGATTCTGTGGACTAAAAGTTACTTTAGGCAATGAATACTAATATAACTATTGCTTTAAACTCGAAGGTCTTTTTGTTTTGGAGCTAACCACCACTGATCATCTTCATATTCTAATTCTTCTATGATTCTCATTTTATCACGCTCAAGGATGTTTTACTCTATCGCCTGCTGTGTGACTTTAGTCTAGTTTTAATTGCTAACTATAAGTAGGTACCTGAATACATCATACGTGTTACGTATGAGGTAGTATAGATAGTAATAGGTATTAGGTATGGAGTACCAGTACTTAACTAATTATTAAATGACGAAAATCTTGTTACAATACTACATTTTTAGGTTACAGGAATATGGAGAATCTACAGAGCCATCCCTTATTGCAAATAACTAAAGATGACATAAAAATGGTACGGCAGTTCTTTAACATCCATGACGAAACAAGGATTCGAGAAAGCCTCGAACTTATTGACGCATGGTGCAAGAAACAAGATCATTTAATGAACGCATATCAATACGTGCGTAAGTACAAAAATAATGTATCACTGATAGGAGTAACTTTCTTCTTTCTCTTCTTCTTTCTTTATGGTGGGAATATAATATGTATAGCAGCTATTAAATCTGCTGCATCAATCATTGATACAGTCTAAATTATGGTGATTGGCTGAATTAATGATGTTGTTTCTGTAACAATGCATTTTAGCAAAATAACAAGAGAAGATCGACCAATCAGATTTGATTACGATCCAGCACACAACAATTTGTTGACACCACTATTCCATGTGATATATTTTGAAGATATTCTTCTGAAGGCAGGGAAGGAAAAATTAACAAAATATTTAGACTATGCCCTTGATATAACCTCCATGTGGAGTCTTAATGCAGCGTTATTACTTAGTCGTCTTATCGTTTCGGTTAATAGTCTTACATCGGAAAGTTTCGACCAACATACTTTCAAAAATCTTTCGCTTATTGTTGCTTCGATGGCAGGATATAGATGGTAATACGGGATACCTCTTGAGACTTTCTGCATTGTGAGGAGATTTCTCAAATTGGAGCCCTAAACACCGATTGCTTGCCCCGCTGAAAAACTAAATTATATTTAATGTGTTTTATATTGGAATCTTTTCTCGTCAATTATTATTATTGATATCTACCAAGAAACTTAAAAATTGTGAGTGAATTAACTTTTGCCTACGATTTTATAAGAGGGGGGGACTCTTATAGAAGGACATAGGGGACGAAAAACAAAAATACAATTCATACACTTTTTCCTTGCTTTTCTATATTAAAAACTATACTGTCGTGCAATAATTCTGGATAGTTGAGCACTTCTACATTCAACTACTTTCAGTGGCGGAGTACTTTCAGTTTTAATTTAGTAGTAGTTACCTGTAGCAGTAGTAACCAGTAGTTCTAATTTTTCTCAATTTCAGATCCTAATATGTTAGAACGTCTGTTTTTGTTATCGAGAGGATCGATCGAAATGACCAAGTTGAAAATTGACAAACTCTTCACTATGAGAGGGATGATGCCTGAATTGTGTCTGAATAAGTCTTTAGATGAGTTCGAGGAACTGTCTCAGTGTCTGTACGTATTTCCTCAAGAAAATCAGATATCCTGCCTTTGACTGAAAAGCTTTTACTTAAACTTGCCTTTTTAATAAGTGTAAATAGAAAATTTAAAACACCCCTGATATGTGAAATTAAAAAAAATATGTAATTTGCCATTTTGTGATGGCGGCCATCTTGGATTTGAAATTTATTACAGTGTTTATACACTATTACTGTACTATTCTTACTGTGTTTATTGTACTAGTCTAGTTGGGGATAGCACTGCAATTCCCAAGATAATATTATTATTATTGAGCACATTTGTGAATCCAAGATTCATCCGGGTTTCATCCAAACCACATTATTTTTTACCCGACTACGGAAAAACCAAAAGGTAAGGTTATGATTTTAGCAGTCAATGTCACGTGTGTGTTTAGTTATTTAGCGCCTAAACCACTAAGCCGATTTTGATGAACGAGGTATCAATTGATTTGTTATTATGACCCCGGTGACACAGGCTGTATATTATTATTATAACAAATCTATATAACCGATGTTATACCCAATTTTCCGTAGTCAAGTAACAGTTTTCACACAAGCTGAACACCTGCGAGTACACCTAAAGAAGTGACCTCCAGGTATTATCACTTAAATGTGCTAATAATTTGAATCATATATATGCGGAGAGTCTGGCAGCTCAACGCATTATTATTTTAAGGAAACAAAGGGTAGCATAGCAGCCTTCAGAAATGTGGAATATGATGCAAGGAGTGAAGAAATTATATACTTACCTATTCCCTGCTTTTCAGACACTATGTACCGTTACCAAAACTGAATCCTACCGATCGATCACGGGTGATGGTTACACAAGTGATAAGTGGAAAATGGGAAGAGTTCAATCTGTTATCTTATATGAGATATTGTTATCTTGTAAGTTTTCTGATTATATACATATCATCAAAAAAAAATAATTAAATAACATCGACGATAAAGGAACCCGAAATAAGTCTCATTTATGTAAAAAAAGACGTACAGAATTTAATTTTTTTACACGTTTTTATTCGTAAAGCATAAAATATAAGCAAAGCATAAGCATTTTGATATTTTTGATTTTTGAGTAAAAAAAAAACAATTTGTTAAAGGTTGGTATGATGTTACTCAAAAGAGTCGACAAGGTCACTCTCAACCTCGTATTAAAATTTTCCATTATTATGAAAATTATGCATAATTTGTCTCAATTCGTTAGGCACTCGGTTAATTTAGTCACGACAAAACAATATCAACAATGACACAAGGTTTACAAATTAAGGTAGGTACCTTGGCAGAAAACTTTGAGGAATCAGTTGTGAAATTTGAAAAAGAAACGAGTGTAAATTGAAAATTTAAAACAACTCCGACGTGTAAAATTAATAAATATGTAATTCGCCATTTTGTGGTGGCGGTCATCTTGGATTTGAAATTTATTATAGTGTATAGTATTCTACTTGAGATTCTACTAGTTCCCTCATTCCCTTTCATTTGATAGCCCTATTGAGGGAGTTTTGAAAAAATATGTAATCCGCCATTTTGTGGCGGCGGCCATTTTGTCACGACAAATTTATAACAACCCGTCATTTTTGCGTTGGGGGTTAAAAAATACAAAAAAGAAGTAAAGCAAATTAAAAAAAATTACTAAGATACTGCGGTAACGTCGATGAGGTTTTCGATTTATTATTTTAACTTTAGAAGTACATTTAATATTCATTATTATTTTATGATTTTGTTTCACTATTTAAGTACATTATACTATTTTTCTCATTGTTTCAGATTGGAGAATACAGACTCCACTTTGATTACAGTTTAAGTGACAGATACGTCATTGACTTGAAGGATATTAGCATCAGTATTTTGGCTAAACTAAATCCCATTGTCTTGAAAAAAGGAGAAATTTTATGCACCGTATGATATTATAGTATTAAAACTTTTTTTAAATAGCTTTACTTTATCCACTAAATTCTAGCATCGGCAGTCATAAACTCATAATTTAGATAGGCGGCATCCATGTTGCATTTTGAATAAGACAAAATGAAAATAAAATCTAACTACATATTAAATCTTAACACTTAGTAGATTTCAAAACTCTATAATCTGTATTGTCATGATAAAAGAATTTATGAGCATCCATAACAATAATTGGTTCAGTAGATGTAGTTTAAATATCCGTGTCATAAAAAAATCGGTCATATAAAAGTGAAGCTGAAGTAGAGTGTAATAAAACTGTTCGATGTTGTGTTTTAGGAAGGTTTTGGTACAAAGATAAAAGGAATCCACTTTCTGAATGCTCCATCATTCGTCGACAAATTTGTATCTTTAATCAAGCAAGGTCTTAAAGAAAAAGTCTCTAGCAGACTTCACGTGCATAGCTCGTTCGAGGAGCTTCATAAAGAAATATCTAAAGAAATTCTTCCTAAGGAGTATGGTGGCGAAAGCCCCAGCTGTGAAAAACTGGCAGGTATGTTTGACGCAAGGTATCGAATAGATTTGCACCCCAATAGGTTAAACCCCAAGATTGAGCACTAAGCGTTTTGTTCTTCGTTCCTGATAAGCACCGCCAAAAATTTGGAATGGCTTGCCGGCTTCCATTTTGTCAAGTAACTACAATTTAGGTTACATCAAACCGAGAGTGAATAGGCATTTTTTAGGCAAGCGCGCTTAATCTTAAGCTTCATTTTCACTTACCATTGAGTGTGATCACAGTCAAGCGCTACTTTATAAATGTATATTTAAAAACGATTAACATAAAATAGCTACAATAAAATTATTTAAGTATAAAGTTAAGTAAAGTTTCTTTTTCTTTCTTATCAACTGATAGACAGACGTCCGTTTCTAATGTTGTACAAAGGTTTCTTGCATGGACTTCTACAGGCCTCGATCTTGCGTCGCTTGCATCGAGCGGCTCCCTGCGACTCGTTTGATGTCGTTCGGTCTACCTAGTGGGGGGTCTAACAACACTGCACTTCCCGATGCGGGGTCGTATTCCAGCACTTGAGGACCGCAACGTCCATCAGCTCTTCGAACTATGTTGCCCCACCTCTTTCCACTTCAGTTTCGTGACTTGCTGAGCTATGTCGGTGACGTCGGTTCTCCTACGGATCTCTCATTCCATCTCGCATCAGGATATTCCGATATATTAAAATTTGGAACTTAATATTAATTAAATACTTCCAGAACAATGGCGGGAGACCTTAAAAACAAAAGAAGGAAAGAAGATAATAGATGACAGCAACGAACTCGTAACCGACGAAACAAAACGAACCACAGGAAAATTCAACGAGGAATATTTAGGAATGCCTGGGTCCTTCAGAACTTTGACAGTCGATTAATTAAATTTTCTTCTATTGAAATTTATGTTTTAACAATATTATTAATAACGAAACTAAAGTATATTACAATATACGGAGACGCCTCTTTAATTTTTAACTCTATTTACTTATTATATTTTGTTATAACGGCAATGGAAATACATATTCTGTGAAAATGTCAAGTATGTACCTATTACGGTTCATGAGGTACAGCTCGCTGATTGACAGTCATACGGACGGACAGCGAAGGCTTAGTAATAGGATCCTGTTGGCATCCTTTGGGTACAGAACCCTAAAAATGAAGTGAGTAGGTAATTATTGCGAGTGAGACGAGCGATCAAAGCGTAAAATCGCCAACCTACGTCAACTAAAACCAGTAAGGACGTACCTGTGGGGTAAGTATAAGATTTTTTTCGATTGATCGTACAAGTATTCGATGACATTAGCGTCAAAGTAAAACGAACTTTTTTGTACTATTTTAAAGTCACAAATTCAGTACAACCGATTTTAATTTGGCGTATCCGTATACGTAAATGTATATCTACTATGTATACTCTAATTAAATATATACTCTAATTCAATATTGTTACGGTTCATTTTACTTTGACGCTAATGTCATCGAATACGAATACGATCAATCGAATTAAATCTTATACTAACCTCACAGATGGGAAAATTTGTGTCGATAATATATTTTATCGAATCATAAAGAAATTCTCAGAATTGGCTACAAACAAAATTACTTACTTAAAGTTGTAACGAATTTTACCCATTGACGTATAGGTAATTAATTTGTTCTTGGATTTTAAACAGGTAAAATTAAGAATTATGTTTAAACCAAAAAAAATTTGCCCTTCACGGGACGCCCGACAGATGTAAAACAATACGTTACCCATAGATAATACACTATATACCAGACGTCACCCACGCACATGGAAGTAGAGATCGCTCTCTACTTCCATGTGATAGCGGAGAGAGGATGTGACACTTACTTTCTTTTGTTTCTTTTATTTTCTTTTTTTTTTCTTTTCTTTCTTTCTTTGTCTGATTAATCACAAAATTACAAAAAACTAAAATAAAAAAAAATGCATGGAACATACAGGTATTCCACTCAGCATCATGTTGCAGCAAGCTGCAGCGCTGGTTTTGAGTAGGAGCGAGGGCAATTACATACATCTGCAATTAGATAAATCTGTCAAGATTTTTAAGGAAAATAAGGCATAGTCCACTCTCTTATGCCTTCATGCCCCGTCATCGTTTGCCATCACGTCACGACATACGCATATTTTTAATTAGAGCTTTTTCAAAATAGGCTTGGGTCATCACATCACATCTCACTAATATGATAGAGGTGAAATATTGTATGGGTATGTACATGTGTGTGTGAGTATGTTTGTTACTCCTTCACGCCGCAACAAATGAATTGATTTGGCTAAAATTTGTAATGGAGGTAATTCATACACAGGATTAACACATGGCCTACATTTTATCCCGGAAAGTTAAAGGTTTCCGCGGGAATTGAAAAAACCTTAATCCTTATCATCCATCGAGTAATTCACAATTTAAACAACATGTGAATGAATAATGTTATCATTACTTTTGCTTCTAGCTTAATTCCTTCGTTTAATGCTTTTTTCTGATCCTTACAGCTTTACTAATTAATATTGTCTTTGTACTCATGCTGCATTGTATTTATAAATAAGGCGCCGTATAAATACATAGAGCTTTAAGCCATAGATCGTAGATTTTTTTTGTAGAAGAAATGGAAGTCTCTGGCAAGTCTTGAAAATTCATCAAGATTAATTTAATTCTATTGTCGTCATAATATTAATTGCGCATTTGAGCTGCGGGGAACCATAAAATTTGGCAGAAAAAATTCCACGCGCACGAATAATTGAAGCATTTTCTACATTTAGGTACATGTTAATGACTCTTTTAAGACGTCATACTTTTTACCACTCTACCAGTCAGTAGCGCTATTCTGTAAAGCTGTATTATTGTATTTTGACATATGACAAAACCTGAAAAAATTTGATTCCTCCATGGACAAAACCGATTATATAAGTGTCTGCATTAGTCAGTTTTGGTATGTTTTTGTCAAAAAAGTTATAACCTACCTTTGGTGTAATATTAAGTGGCAACCTCCACAGGTTGTTAAAAACCTATATTAAAAGTTAAGAATTTACAAAATTTATTATTATGATTTCGAAATCAGGTTACATGATCGCTGTTTTTTTTTAATTGCAAACTTATTTTATTTACTTCGATGTAATATTTTAAATTTTAATAAATAAAGATGAATATTATCAATTATTATGAGGTAAATATGAAAATAATTATATTAATCTTAATGCTTAATATTTAATTTATGATTATAATATTATTTAATATGTAATTTATATTATACCTACTACTGAAAAAATACTATATTTTTGTCAATTTGTGGTTCTTCAGAATCTTTCAGAATATTTGTTTGTATTGTGATATTTTATTAAAAAATTATTTTAGTACCTACTAGTTCTACTTTTTAAAATCCTGCGGGAACTCTGATTGATTTTTGAAAAGGAAAAAGCACTAGCAGTAACCAAGAATTGTGTTAAATAATATTGATTTAACAGGCGGGACGATAGGCAGGAAGATTTGAAGTTGCTTTTTACCATTTACCATGCTAAGGAACCCTAAAAATGCATTCAGGTAATCTTAGAGCAAGATATTAATACGAGTATCTTGATTATTAGCAATGTTATTGCGTACTACTTACGTTAGTGTTCATCTGCGTATCGACTTGAGCAGTGCTGTTGACTCAGTGTACGCTAAGCTTTACCAGTACATCGTAACGATTATGGAATCGATACCAAAGGACTCGATATTTGAATTTAATCCAGATACCCTCAAATATCTGAGAAAACAGTACAATTTGGACGAACCCGGGAGAATAGACGAAGCTATCGATTTATTACAGGAGTGGATAAAGAAGCAGAATCATTTTGTCGTTAAAGATTTTCGTAAGTGATTTGTTGTCCTTATCAGTCATTCGATTTAGTGCAAGGAATCGCAATCGTTATCTTTTCGATTATAAATGCTAAAATATCAATTTAGATCGCCAGATAAAAAGAGGGTGTATAATAAGTTTAACGCGTGTATCTGTGTGTCTGTCTATTCCCTCTTAACTCCCTAACCGATTTTGATGCGGTTTTTTTTCGTTTGAAAGCTTAAGTAATCGAGGTTGATTTTAGCTATAATTTATGAAGATTCGTATTCATATCCTAACTATTGATATTAATCTCTTCCGAGGTCAAATAATGCAGTCGAGAGGACATAGCATGCATAATATAGTAGAGAAACACTGATAATTTTAGAAGTTTCTAATGTGATGTCGTAAGTTAACACATTTTTTTGCGCTAACATTGCAAACGCTGGCTGAACCCTACGACATAGATCAAAATAATGTACTACAATATTGTACACCTTAAAAAAGATCTACAAAAAAGCGATGATATATGTCTATCTCTTAGGGATAACCCACAATAACCATTTTTTATCCTTTACTTTTTAGAGAGCCAGAGAACCGTCTCTAGAGCTTGAGGCTCGCCTCAGCCAGGATAGGGATAGACAACATTGTATATTTCTGTAGTACATCAGCATTGCACCCGTGCGAAGTCGGGGTGGGTCGCTAGTTAATTATATTGAACAGTTATTTGTATTACCTTCCCAACAATCTTGCCATACATGGTACGACAGGTTATTAAATGACGCTTATGAAGCGAGACGTTTGACCGCAATAATATAATGGTGTCGTTAAAACGAAACTCGTAGCAAATCAGTCCTCGTGTAGATACCTATTCAGAAAGTAATAATTTAAACATAAAAATTCTTTTTACAAAACCGACTTCAAACGCCACTACCCCCACATACAGATCCCATCATCAAATCCTGATCTGATTACAATGAGATCACCTGAAATGTATAATATTCTTTCAAACAAAATAAGAACTTTCCAAATCGTCCCAGGCGTCTTCGAGTAATCGGGGAACATACATGAAAATAACAAAAAAAAAAGATTCCGGCGAATTGGGAACCTCCTTTTTTTTGAAGTCAGTTAACAACAATGAATAACAAACGATTTTAAAACCAAGTAAAACTCCTAAATGTTATTTTGTTTCAGCACGGGACTATTTAGAGAGGTCGATCATTATAAGCAAAGGATCCGTGGAACGAGCTAAGACAAAATTGGATAGAATATGCACTTTTAGAACCATGTTTCCCGATTTCTTCGGTGTATTCGATGTCAAAAAATCTCCGCTATTGGATGATCTGTAAGCACTACTCATGTGAAATACTACTTCTAAAGTGTCATCTTGTCATCATGTTAGGGATTGAGTTATCGAATAAAAACTATATCGAAATCGGCCCATCCATTTGAGCGTTGCAATGACACAGAGCTAACTGTATTTTTCAAAAAAAAAAAAACAATAAGTACATTGAAAATAGGCATTGCATGTCCGCAGTAGTTATTAATTGAATCCAAGTATATTATTATAAAATAAAAAATCTATTAAAAGATGATAAGGTCGACTAAATTACAATAACTAATGGTTAAAATGAGTATATTATGATGACCAGTGTAATAAAAGCATGAACGTTAATGGCATCAATAGAAACAAGTTTTGCAACGATTCTCATCGCAACGCATTGCATTGCATCGAGAGTTTTCATTACATTAAAATGAAAGAAGTAAGTATTAAAGTTACAGAAAAAAGAAAAGTTACACCTCACACCACAAAAGATAACGATGCAGATGAATTATGAAGCAATACATAGATACTCAGCTGTGGCCCAGAAATAAATCAGAAACAGTTATTAGTTATCAGTTAATAGTTCTTACATTTCACGAGGGCGCATGAGCTTTACTTGTGGTTACGTCGTGTACATGCACATTGCATAAGTGTGCGTGCTGTCAGGAGCCTAGGTGAGGCCGACACACGCATAACCATGAGCCACGCGCCCTCGTGAATTGAAAAAACTGTATGTATGTAACTGTATGAGAACTTGAATTTCGAACAAGCGAGACATTCTATAAGTCCTTCAAATATTTATCGCATGACTGATTACAGCAAACAATAAAGAAATTATGCTTTTGTTTTGGTGCGTTCGGAAAGTGAAACATTTAAATAATTAAAAGATATCGGCCGAATTGAGAACTTTCACCTTTTTGGAAGTCGGTTAAAAATAATATACTTAATGTATTTTCAAGAAGGAAGTCACTTTAGAAATATGCCTAACAATAGAAAATATTGTCTAGACTACTCATGTTTGATGTTGTTTCAGTTGATTAAACAATATTAATCATACTTGCGAACGTATTGAATCTAAAATAATATAGATAAATTAGCGATTTTGATGTCAAAAACTTTTAGTTTCAAAATTCAAAATTATTTATTTCATGTAGGCCAACTTGTAGCTCTTATGGCATGTCATGAATCTAGCACCGGCTCGGAATGCAGATTCTGCTGAAAAGGGACGGCAAGAAACTCAACAGTTACTCTTTTCATAACAAATTTTTTTCTCAATTAAAATCCTAAATTCTTACTTCAGATTATTTCCATCCTTGAGCTGATGCTGTATTTTTGAAATTTTCAGTTTCGGAATTTTTCTGCCTAAACTCACAAAGGACCATTACAGAGTTTATTTATTGAAAAACAGGGCGAAAGTATTTAAAACGGGATTTCTTGATTTCTATCGTTACTTCTTTATGGTAAGGCTTTTTATTTTATATTTTCGGTCTTGTTTAAAATTAAAAATGCTAAGTTAGGGTGTTTAAAAAACAAGAAATTTTTTGGGTTTCGTACCCAAAGAGTGCCCACGGAACTCTATTATAGTTCTTTTAATTCACGAGGGCGCGTGAGTTTTACTTGTGGTTACGTTGTGTACAGGCTCATTGCGTAAGTGTGCGTGCTTGTCAGGAGCCTAAGTGATCTCGGGGACGGCTTTCGAAATTAAAGTTCGTTTCCGAATTTTTTTTTGTAAATAATAAGCCGAAAGCATTATCTACAAAAAAAAAATTGAATTT
Organism: Hipparchia semele; assembly: GCA_933228805.2. NCBI lineage: Eukaryota > Metazoa > Arthropoda > Insecta > Lepidoptera > Nymphalidae > Hipparchia > Hipparchia semele. Next base: position 4,361,809 of record OW121719.1, read on the forward strand.
GACATGGCTTAGATGCAATTTTTTTTTTTTTTTTATTCAATGACAAGATAGCCCTTGACTGCGATCTCACCTGATGGTAAGTGACGATGCAGTCACTTACCATCAGTCAGTTAAGATGGTAGCGGGCTAACTTGGAAGGGGTATAGCAGTGTAAATTCAACCCATACCCCTTATTGGTTTCTACACGCCATCGTGCCGGAACGCTAAATCGCGTGGTAACTAGCCACGGCCAAAGCCTCCCACCAGACCAGACCAGAGACAATTTAGAAATTATAAATTCCTAAACTGCCCCCGCCGGGAATCGAACCCGAGACCTCCCAGTTATAAGACCGCAGCGCTCACCACTGCGCCAGGGAGGTCGTCAATTTTAATGCGGTATTGTATTTCTCGGAGGGACGGTACCTTCCAGGTACTACGGAAGTGTAACTTGAATGAATGTAATGTGTAATGGAAGTGAAGTGTACTTCTATTGTAATTCGGCAGTATTGTATTTCTCGCAACCACCACCGGTAAAAAAATGTACTAAATCGTCGTCCACATTTTTGCAGCAATGTGAATACATCCAAGCACATGACTATTGCAATGGAATAATTTTTTTGATAGATTATACAGAAGCCAACGTCATGGAAACTGTGAAATGGTTCAACCTGGTTGACTTGCGTGAGGCCTTCACTATTTTAAGGGTAAGTTTAGGTGTTACGTTATTAATAAAGAAGCCAACGTCATGGAGACTATGAAATGGTTCAACCTGGTTGACTTGCGTGAAGCCTTCACTATTGTGAGGGTAAGTTTAGGTGTTACGTTATTAATAAAGAAGCCAACGTCATGGAGACTATGAAATGGTTCAGCCTGGTTGACTTGCGTGAAGCCTTCACTATTGTGAGGGAAGTTTAGGTGTTATGTTATTAATAAAGAAGCCAACGTCATGGAGACTGTGAAATAGTTCAACCTGGTTGACTTGCGTGAGGCCTTCACTATTTTAAGGGTAAGTTTAGGTGTTACGTTATTAATAAAGAAGCCAACGTCATGGAGACTATGAAATGGTTCAGCCTGGTTGACTTGCGTGAAGCCTTCACTATTGTGAGGGTAGGTATAGGTATTGTAATAATACAGAAGTCAACGTCAGGGAGACAGCGAAATGATTCAACTTGACTTACGTGCACCTGTGTTTGCGCATACTCTTGAGCACTATAATATCAACCTTGAAGATGGCTAATCTTTGAGGAGATTGACCGCCGTGAAAGGATTAGGTCGGAAGGACAAAGTAAAATCTGTAAACTGTGGACTTGTACTTGTAAACTGTACTTAACTAAATACATGTTTAACTTTATCGTTTTCAGGAAGGATACAGCATGAGGATTAAAGGGATTCATTTTGTATCAGGCTCAAGAGCTGTGGATGCTGTCGTTGCAATTTTCAAACAAGTGCTAAGCGCCAAGGTCGCTTCACGTATCAGTGTTCATAAAAGTATGGATAACATTCTAGAATTTTTAGAATTAGACAAAGACATTGTTCCCGTGGAATATGGTGGCAACGAAAAACCATTGTTTGAATTACATAGTAAGTATATTAAGAGAGTATTTGTAAACTCGGGAATTCTAAAAAAAATTATTACGATCACTAGATACCTACTAGTACTTAACTGTTTTCTTTATTATCTATTTTTTAAGGGGCTTTCGTACGACATACAAACGAGCAGGCGGGTAAACTACCGCTGCCCATGAACACTTATAGTACCAGAGGCACCACTAATGTTTTGCCAGCTTTTCAGGAATTTATTGGTCCACCCCTTGAATAATGCCATATTGTAATTAAGTGCGAACACCGTCGAAGGGGCCTTGAACCCAACTCACAAATAACTATCGGGGAATGTACCATACAAACTGCCATACCCATTTCTAGTTAGCTGGTTACTATCTTAGATTAAATCGTCACTTACCATTAGGAGAAATCGCATTCACGGGCTATCTTGTCATACGACTAGTGGTTCGCCCCGAACTGAGACCTCGCGATATCCCATAATTCCCAAAAGTTTTAATTATATATTGTAGTAATTAACTTTTAACATTAGACGCAATAAAAAAAAGAATAGTTGACATAAAACTGTTTTACTGACACAGCGCCATCTATTAGCATTATAGCTATTTATTAGCTTCACAATAATGCTAATAGATGGCGCATTAAAATTAAATAATTTCGTTTCTTTATAACATTTATCTAATTTTAGTATTTGTTGTTCAAGTACAGGATATAACTGAATTTTCAACCAAGTTTCACGTTCTAATATTCAGTAATTCAGAAGTTATAGGGCTCTGACAGACATTTAGACGGACACACTTCTCTGTCTAGTAGGCAAGCGCCCTAGTTGACTCAGAGAACTCGCTTCGCTCGTTCAATAAAAAGAAGTAACGGTTTACTTTTTGTGAATTTTCTTTACTTGGGCAATAATGTTATGTAAATGTTTCTTTCAGAAAAGAACCTGGACATATTAACATCGGATAGTTTTTCTGCATATCTAAGGGAAATAAGCAAGGCGCGGACTATTGAAAATTTAAGATTATCAGATAATCAAAACAATCAATATTTGGGGATACCAGGATCATTTAGAGCATTGACCGTCGATTAAAATTAGATTTAAGCAATTTTTATAAGGCTGAATATGGTTAAGGGACACGAAAATAATATAGAATAATGCTTATAGAAAAATGTTTTATTTAGGATTGCGATACGGGACAATATACTATTTAAAGTGTATATTTATTATGATAGTGAAAAATTAATACATATTATATTACTTAAAAAATTAAAATTAAAATTTGTTTTATTATTTTTAATTAATAAATAATTGTCGCAATGAAATCTGATGACAATTAATGTATTTCGCATATCCCTTAGATACTTACATAATATTGTACTCGTATAGTTCTTTCAACTCAAGAGGGCGCGTGAGCTTTACTTGTGGTTACGTCGTGTACATGCACATTGTGTAAGTATACGTCTTGTATACGTGCCCGTCCGGAGCCTAGCTGGGAGCGGTCAGGCGCGAGCAATCTCTCGCTCCCACTTATATAGATACGACATACACACAACCATGAGCCACGCGCCCTCGTGAATTGCAAGAACTTATATCATAAGTAGTTTAAGGACCGATTTCGCCAACGTAAAATAAGTCCTTATCCGAGCGTGATATATGATATAGCGTATGATATTTTGGTTAGAGACTTTCAATACAAAAACTGTCAGAGCGCCCAATTTATTCCTCTGTTAAACGTCACTCAACGTTAGTGAAATCGGCACTATAGTCTGATTTTTAATTGCGTGGAATTCTGACGTATCTTAATGTTACCAGAGATTAAAAAAATCCCACAAAAAAGATAATAAAAAACTTATAAAAATAAAAATCAATTCCCGCACATAGATATAATATGACAAATACCTGACAGATAGTTCGGGGTAAAATCGAACTACAGGTGGTAATACTGTTTTTCATACAAACAACTCGCTCTATTTACAAAATGACAGCTGTCAGAATTCCACCGAATTAAAAATCAGACTTTAAGACAATTTTGTTGCCAATTTCACCATCTCGAGCTTTCGTCGAGTAACGTTTAGCCAAAGAATATATTATATTATTATGTATGAAGTATTGGTAGTTACAGAAACCGTCGGAACGTAAAAGTTCCTGGGTTAAACGTTACTCAGTGAAGTCAGAGACGTTGAAATTCCACATAAATAAACTTTTAAAATTAAAAAAAAAACACAAAATCGTCAAAGCTTTTAATTTATTTTGCGACAAAATCGTTGAACATTAAAATAACGCGCACAGTTTATAGAAATAAACACCAACTTGTTTGCTTGTAAATTGAGTGGGAATCTTCACTGCTCGCAATAAAAGTCACTTAAGCGAAATTCTTGTTCCAAATTAAGGTGAAAGGCATCACACAGGCAAGATTGAAGAGGGTTTTATTGTAAGATGTGGCTGAGGCACCATTAATTAATTCTACATTCCAAAGAAATAGTTGCGGTTTTCCTGGATGTGGCTAAGGGACTAAATTAGGTGCACTTTGAGCATAACTTTCACGAAGCAGAAATAAAAGGTATAATAATAAAATCAATTCTTACTAATATTATACATGCGATAAGTAAGACCCTTTTTTTTGGTGTTTCCTTCAATCAAGTAGCAAAGGAGCAACACGTTGACGTGATTTTTTCCATGGCTAAATAAAACCTGGAGACCGATATAGACTATTTTTTATCTCGGAAAAAGCAAAGGTTCTCGTGGAATTTCTAAAAATTTAACCCCATTTAAACATAATCGCGGGCAAAAATTAATTAAATACTTAGTTAAAATATTTTTGTTAGTTTTTTTATTTGTTTTTATCAACAATGTTGTATTTATTACTTACGCCATAAAAGATTTATTTTTCCTAAATTATAATATTATTTATGTTAAAAATAAATTAGTTTATGCTAGTATTTACCATTTTAACCATTTATAATTTATCTATTAGATCATACAATCAGACATAGAAGAAGGTCTAAAAAAGAGCCATAGTTGCTGAGATACTTCACCGATTTGCGATAGAGTCTCTTTAGTGCTGAAAACTGAAGTAGGTATACTCTAAGACTGAAGTGTTGTATCCATGCCAGTAAAAGTAGTTTTAGAAAACTTTGTATTGTGATAAAAACAACATCGAGCTTGTAGCAATTTTTTATCAAACCAGTTTTAATCATTTATAATAGGTACGCACCCCGATATCTATCTAGCGTTTCTCTACATCTATGATTCCATCTATTGTTGGCGACCAAACACAAATTTCGTTTTATTATTAACAAATCAACTAGGCTTATCAGCGAGACCCAAACATGGCCCTTGTTAAAGCCCTTATTAGATTGTTAATTATAGAGTACAAAACGTCACAATTCCATTTTGGAAAATGTTAGAGAAATGAATAAAACAAAAAATAAAGTTTGCTCCATCAACACACCCTGGATTTCTTACGACCTCTCGACGCTCAGTGGTGAGCGCGGTGGTCTTATAACTTGGAGGTCTCGGGTTCGGTTCCCGGCGGGGGCAATTTGGAAAATTACCACCCTACCGCCAAAGCCGTACCACCAAGCGATTTAGCGTTCCGACATTATGGGGTGTAGAAACAGATTAGGGGTATGGGTTGAATTTACACTGCCATACTCGTACCCCTTGCAAGCTAGTCCGCTACCATCTTCTGTATCGTCACTTAGCAAGGACTTATCTTGTCTTTGAATAATAAAAATATCATCTTGGACCAGAGTAGGAACTTAAAAACAAAGTTTTTAATAATTGGCTTACCGGAGGTTTGAATCCGTGCTCTAACGTCGATTTTATCCATCGGGCCACGAACTTACCCTCAGTTCGTGACGCGATGGATAAAATAGTCTTAGGAATTATGGCGCTACGCTAAAAATACCGATTTACGTTTTCACGTAATATTATTTTCAACACACTTGCTCATAAAATAGCTCCCGGTTCACCGCAATTAGGCACACAATGACACCTATAACTCAAACTGTGACTTTTTATTACTATTATTCACAATGTGAGTTATAGATTTTTTTATTTTATTTTATTGGTTGAGTTGCTTTGTTCTTAAAAAGTTTCTATTACAAAAAAAAAAATCCTACCTATTGCTAAGATACCTATTGCTTGCTCATTTCATACAACTTCGTATTTAAATAGATAATTTCAACTTGTACGTGTTTAATAAATAAAACTGTCACTCAAATATAACTTTTGTTTTTCTGTAATAAAGAAAACTTGAAATTCCCCATTTTGTACGTGGCTATCCGAGAAAAGCCAAAAAAAAAAAAAAGAAACCTCATTCTTTTAGTCTATGGCCATTAAAGGTGCGCGCGCATTCCGGAAAACTGATTAATTTTTCCCGTCATTGCGAAAAAATTTTCACAACTCGTTTTCACTGTTTTTACCTTAATGTACTATTTTAGTATTATTTTCTTCACAAGTGTGTTGAAAAACGTCGTATGATACACGTGTGTATTGATGATTACCGTCCTCGGCTATCTCAATAGCGCCTCAGCGGTAATCACCAATGTTACACACTTGTACCATAATGTACTATTTCATCACAGGATTTGGAAATAATGATTATGACAATTATTCCTTTACAGGGTGTGATAACAACTCCCTTCGCGCCTTTCAAGACATTAGCACGTCGAATGGTATTCTAAAATATTGTAGTTTTTAATGTAGTTTGTAGGTACCTAGAGTTATTATTAAATTATTTGTCAACTGGCTTTTGCCTACGGCTTCGTCCGGGTAGCGTTGAGTTTTTAAAAGTTCTGCGAGAATCCTTTGGGTTTTCGGGATAAAAGGTAGCTAACTTTGCAACGCCTTGACAGGGCTTTATGTAATCTAACTCACAATTAAACATGTAAGTGGGTATATGAATGCAAATAATAAAATGAAATGAAATGAAATAATATCACTCTACAAGTCCTCAACTATATTATATACCCACGCAAAAATCACGTCGATCAATACAGAGATTGAATCGAATCAAAGCATTGTATACCTAATTCTCGTAATTGTATAATATTGTTCGTGAAAGCAGAGAGAATTGCGACCGCTAGAACATAATATGAAATATAAATTATGAATTTTAAAACAATTTCTCGGTACTTGTGCTAACAAATTGTTTCAAAATTCAAAGCAACTCTTGATAACCTGTAGTTAATCTAAAAATTTTACGTATTCAGCAGTATATTTACAAAAACAAAAAACCTGAAGAATCCATCTAGATTTCGAAATAACTGCCACTTTTCCACTTATTATGGTTTTATACCATCGATAGCGTAGGATATGTATTTTAATGAAGTAATTACTTTTTATAAAACATTTAACCGACGATAGAAGAAGGGAAAAATAAAATATGAAACTAAAAAGTGGGGGAAAAAATATAAATCTTTTTAATTAGTCTTACTAACTAAGCTCCTAAACTAATGTAACTATAATTTTGAATCGACGACAAACTTTTTTAAAAGCATACTACGACCTATATTTTGAAGCATGGCTGCGAATAGATAAACACAAACTTTTAATAATTCTAATTTAATAAGGGAAAAAATCATCAAAATCGGATAACCTAGTATAAAGATGTGCGTGATAGAATCGGGAACACCGTTTTTGACTACACTTAGAGGTGGAATATCTTTTTCAAATTCAAATGGGACCAACTTCGAGGTAGCCGCTATTTATTAAATTAAAAAAAGAATCATCAAAATCGGACGACTCTACGAAAAGTAAAGCGTTGTCATACATAAAAAAAATACGAATTGAGAACCTCTTTTTTTCGTCGGTTAAAAAATGAAGCCCTCACCTATTGCACTTTTGTAGTACCTAGTCCTAACACAAGTTTTACCTTCGTGCTCAATTTCAAGACGCTAGCATACCGGGAAGTGCCCTAGATTTGATGATTGATCTCACTAGAATTATTTATTTGTGTGTGAAAATACGCCTTAAAATCTGTGACTTTTCATTGGGTTAAACTAGAAACTTGAAATTTTCACAGCACCTTGGTATTCAGTAAATATAAATTTCAATTTAGTACCTCAACCCGTTTCTGAAAAAAAGGGCTCTGAAAGGGCTCCGTTTCTATTCGTCTGTCCATTTGGACAGACGGATAGAAACGGAGCGGTCCTATAAGGGAGCGTTTTTTCGGAACCCTATGCATATATCTTTTTTGTAGGAACTCAGCAATTTATAAGATGTTTTCAATTAGAAAGTTTATTTGATGCGATTCAGTTGCAAGTGTAAAAAAAATTAAAACTAACGTCATAAATGGAATTGTGACGTTTTGTTCGCTCACTCTCCAATTTATTTATCCTAGTCAAGCCCCCTAACAAGACACAGGTTCAATCAGCATATGATGAAAAGAACTTGGAGTAACTCTTCGAGATCTAATCAGGAATAAGCAGATCCTAGAAGAAACAGTGTTAGTACAAAGCTTGTCAAGTCGCAAAGCTGAAGTGGGAATGGCTGAAAAAATAAGCTTTAAAAAACTTACGCTTAAATCTTACGGCCGTGATCTAAAAAGCATGGCCCTTAATCGAGGGCGTTGTAAAGTCGATCAGAAAAATGTTTGTAAAGCAGTATAAGGACATCTTTATCAGTGGCATGGTTGCTGACCTTGTAACACAGCTTTCACTATCTAGTGACCTTTGAACTGGCAAGCTTGACATAATTACAATTTTTTATTCTTCTTGATCTTGCCAAAGGTCTTATGCTGTATTCTCTATGTTAGTTGGGTAGCTGTCGTCAGCGAGTGCGTACCATTTCGTATTAAACCATCCTCCGATGAACACCTTTGCATTCAAGTGCTAGTTTCTTTTTTTATTACTCTGATTATACATCGTTGCCTTAGCATACTTATAGCAACAACCAGTTTTGAGACTCGTTCTTAAGTCTTTAGTCCAAATTAGGCCGTGTATGAAGTATAACATTAAAAAGGAGCTGTTATGGAGTCGATACCAGAAGATTCGATATTTGAATTTAATCCTGACACGCTCCTTTATTTGAGAAAACAATATGATTTGGACAAGCCCGGGAGGATTGAAGAAGCGATCAAGATATTGGAGGAGTGGATACAGAAGCAGAATCATTTTTTGGTAAAAGAATTTCGTAAGTGTGTATTTTTTTTATAAGTAAACAATTTTCATCCTTTTTTACCGATTTGGTATGGATCCCTAATCAATACCGAACCGGTAACTGAGGAGACTCGAAGGAGAACCAAAGTGACCGACAAGGCTCACCGAGTCGCGAAGCTGAGGGGAAATGGGCGAGGCACATAGTTCGAAGAACTGTTTATCATTAATTTTAAATCGACATAGGTACCTTAGCTCCGTTCCAACTGGTCCCAGATTCTAAAATATTTATAACTAGCTTTTGCCCGCGGTTTCGCTCACGTAAATTTCAATATTCAAATCCCTATTTTATCCCCTTAGGGGTTGATTTTCAAGAATCATTTCTTAACGAATGTCTACGTCATAATACTTATCTGTATGCCAAATTTCAGCCTGAACTGTCCAGTGATTTGAGCAATCCGTTGATAGATCAGTCAGTCAGGCAATCAGTCACTTTCTCCAGTTATATATTTAGATATATAACAGGGGAAAGGAGGGATATATAAATAAAATCTTATATGTAGTTCGTCGATTTGTATGCGCGATCTATTTTGTGCTATCGCCCAAGGAGCCATTTTATATTAAAAAATATTTTTGGTCGCCAAGTAGATGAACCTGAAAAGTAAAAAAGTATCTGAGAAATTTTACGACTTGAGTAACTTGTGTACAGTACATAAACTAATAACATCCAATAAAAATCTTTTAATCAATTCTTCCTTCCAACTTTATTCGTCGATAAAACACTATTCGGTGATTGTGGAATTGTCGATCAAATCAATTTATTTTCAATTATTTATTTACATGTACGAGTATGTATTGTATATGTACAATGTCGATTCGGTAATCTGCTAGGAACAAAATATGCCTAATAATATATTGTGAAGTCAAGTTTAATTTTTTTTCATAGATGATTAACTAACAAACTGTACTAAGTTTGAATAGGATAGAAAGTTTTTTGGCTAGCATGATTACGAAACTCTAACTGCGTACTTGACCAGTGGCGATATACCTAATGAATTATATTATATTATATTAATAACTAGCGGACGCCCGCGACTTCGTCCGCTTCTTCAATTCACAATCGAGAGTTCCTAAATCCCCACAGTTTGGTTGGGCAGAACCCCTGCAGCATCAGGATTGAGGAGTTGGGTTCTGGAATTCAACGATGAGTGTTTACTTGGTACCTACAATAACTCATAATAATCAAATTCATAATAATCGACAGTTCCTAAATCTCCAGTTTAGGTGGGCAGTACCCCTGCAGCATCAGGATTGAGAAGTTGGAAACCGAAGTTTTTATGAAAGCATCTCGCAAAGTTTCTGTGTCGATTAAAAAAAAATTCACGCAAATCGGTTAAGAAATCACGGAGATATCGATATACAGAGGTAGAAAAATACAACTCCTTCTCCTCCTTTTTCGAGAGTCGGTTAAAAAAGTAGCCTATATTACGCCCGATAATATCAGCTACCACCTATCTACCAGTGAAAGTCCCGTCAAAATCGGTCCAGCCGTTCCCGAGATTAGCGGCAACAAACAGATAGACAGACCGACAGACAAAAATTTTAAAAATTATTTTCTTATTATAAGTACCATATTTACTTTTGTATGCAGTTAGTAAAAAGCTGTTCTTTTGATATAACAAACAGACACTTCAATTTTATTTATTTGTATAGATAAATCATGATGAGATACTACTTAATGGCCCATCTAACTTTTTATTATAAATCCACTTGACCTTTTTTTAAGAGTACCTAATTAGTTTTAAATAATTATTTTTACAAAAACGATTGTGTTATTTTTATGACGAATATCAGCCATGCTTAACATACCTAATATTTCCGTTCCCCTCCAACTAAGCGTAAACTTCTTCTAGAAGCAGGTACCTACGACAATAGTGAAACGGTTGAGGTTTGAACTGATAAACAGCGTGTAAAGGTAGCCCTTGAAAATACTAAAGGGTGTCATATTATTAAGCTATTGCATAGCTTCTATCGCGGGCCAGCGTGGAGACCGAATCCAGAAATTCCGTAACGAAAATAACCTGACACGGGACTCCTCTACCGTGAGCCGCTAGATGGCGCATTTTTTATCAATGCCATCTAGCGGTGAGCCGCCAGATGGCGTTGATAAAAAATGCTATGCAATAGCTTTACCGCGGCATTCCCCGAGTGCCACACGTCTTTTTTTTATCACATGACCGTTGAGACGTAAGAGTACTATAGTCCTACTAAGGATAGTAGAACTATGCTACTATCCTACTAATATTATAAATGCGAAAGTTTGGATGGATGGGTGGATGGGTGGATGAATGGATGAATGGCCGCAACCACTGAACTGATTTAGCTGAAAGGCATAGAGATAAATTATAATTTGGAATAACACAGACTACTTTTTATCCCGAAAATAAAAGAGTTCCCGCAGGAATTAAAAAAACCTCAATCGACGCAAACGAAGTCGCGGGCGTTACTAGTTATTAATAAACTAGATTTTTGCCTGCGGCTTTGCTCACGGTACGGTCGATTTTTCAAACCCCTATTTACCCCTTAGGGGTTTAATTTTCAAAAATCCTTACACTTTTCGGATGCCTACGTCATTATAGCTATTTACACGGCCTTCCAGCCCGAACTATCCAGTGATTTGAGCTGTGCGGTGATAGATCAGTCAGTCAGTTACTTTTTCGTTTATATACATATCTAGATTAAGATTAAAATTAAAATAAAGCCGAGTCGACTGAAATATTAAATGTTTAATTCTTATTTTCCTTATCATGTTGTGCCCTTTTTAAAGGCTACCAAGTAGGCATTATGCTTGTCATCTGACCTCAGCGACCAAGGCAAACAAGTGGGGCTTCAACCTACGTTGCTCTTAATAAAATCACTACATAACTATAATAATAATTCAAATCCAAACTTCCAAACTAATATTATTTTGCTTTCACACTCAAACCGCTCAACAAATGTTGATAAAGGAGACGGTCCAAAATTGTATGGAGCCTGGGACAGGTCGTGTACCAGTAATAAAATAAAATAAAATAAAATATGAAAGCATTTTTGACCGATCAAATCTACGAACTCATCTTAATTTTAATGCTAATATTATTTACTTTCTACACGTAAGGCAACATAACATACGTAATCATGGCGGGCGGATTCATGTTTCTGACGTTAGCTGTCAAAATATCATGAGGTCATTGATCTGCATTTGAAAATAAATATATAATAATTAATAATTACTTCTTTGTGAATTACGTATTGAATACCTAGTACCTATTATTTTATGATGATGCTAATTCAAAATGTGGTACTACAATCTACAATGTCCAATATCAACAAAATCCCAATCACACGCAAATCCTGAGTTCCGTGAACGAAAGCCGAGTCAAACAAGTAGGAAAAGATCCAAAGTCCAAATAAAAACGCCAAATCGCCAGAGAAAATCCACAAGAAACATAAAAAGCGCATTCACGAGTACACAACACCACGACAAAGCTTGGAATAAACAAAAAATACACGTCACTTGTCAGATAACTCAGAAATGACATTTGACAGAACCGCGTCTGGGTACCTACCTACTGCCTTCTATGTGGCTGAAAGGTAGCCATCTTGTAAGTGTTGTGTACAGAGTACCGAAAAACTTGAAATTACATTTTTATTTTTGCAATTTATTTATTATGATTGTCTAATTAATTTTATTGTTAATGATCTCTTTGTATTTTGTCGCTTTTTATGGTATATGGTACAAGAGTAGGCCCAAAATGGACCGTCTCCTTTTGGTATACGAGTAGTTCTTGCAATTCACGAGGGCGCGTGGCCCATGGTTGTGTGTGCGTCGTATCTGGATAAGTGCGAGCGAGAGCTTGCTCCGCCTGACCGCTCCCACCTAGGCTCCTGACTGACACTTACGCAATGTGCTGTACACGACGTAACCACAAGTATAGCTTACGCGCCATCGTGAATTGCAAGAACTATACAGAGAGTATAATAGGTATATATGTTGGACCTCGGTTAAGGCTACCTTTTGTTACAAAATTAAACTTGAAGGAGGTTAAAAAATGGGATTTTATAGTTTTGGCGATTTTGCTCCATAACTTTGTCAAACCTGAACCAATTCTTATAATTCTTTCTTTATTGAAAATTGTGTAGCATCAGGTAAGTTTTGTCCAATTTTAGGACTTAGACTTTAGAGGACTTAGAGAGTGACATAACTCTTAAGTCCTCAACTATATCCATGCAAAAAAATCACGTCGATCTGTTCCATTTCTACGTGATTGAAGGACAAATCTATAAACAAACACACTTTCGCAATTTATTCAAAAACGTGAAGAAACGCATGTGCATTGAAAATAAACTTTTGGCAGATGGCGCTGTTTAAATAAATAACCACGCCTGCTTAGAATAAATAAACTCGCCCGTGGCTAAATACATAATATTAAATTTCGCAAAAGTCCGCAAAAAAACAAGAATAGGAAGGTTTACCAGGTTTGAAAAAAGGAAGGAACCATAACTTGTATTTTTTTTTCAGCTAAGGACTACTTAGAGAGGTCAATCATTATAAGCAAAGGATCTGTGGAACGCGCCAAAACCAAATTGGATAAAATATGTACATTTAGGACCATATTGCCACATTTCTTTCAAGAATTTGATGTCAGAAAGTCTGAAATATTGGAAAACACGTAAGTAATAATTTGAGTTTTTTTTTTAATTCGATGACGTGTTCCTATTTGCGAGGTCATCCATTAAAAGAGACCTTCCTTACTCTGCTAAAAGTGAAGCGATAACTTAGAAAACAATGGCAGTTTAATTATACAATAATAAAATATTACATCCTTGATATTTTACTACGCAGTTATTACCAGAAGCTCTAGTGTAGTGTAACTTTAAGTACCTTATATACATCGATGCTTATATAGGTATCTTAGAGGATATAACCAACATAGGTATGCATTAAACCGTTATTTAATATGAACATATTAGGGGCTGTTAATTGGTTCTTGATAAGCTGTATTTATACCCATTTTGTTCATTTCAACCTGTTTTGTGTGCCTCTTTAATAAAAAAAAAAAATGGTAAACCAAAACGGTTTGGTAGCACGTCTTAGTCGGTAGGATGAACACAGTCAAAGACTTCTACGAGACCCTGCGAGAATTGAATCCTGAACCACAAGCTTTGAGAAGTTCAGGATTAGGTTCAGGATAAGTTTGATGACTCTCCTCGAACAGTTTCCAGGAAAGTTATCAGACTTATTTCTAGACTAACATTTTTCCATGAAATTTTTTATTCGATGACAAGATAGTGCGATAGGACTGCGGTCTGACTGCAATCTCATCTGATGGTAAGTGACGATACCGTCTAAGATGGTAGCGGACTAACTTGGAAGGGGTATGGCAGTGTACATTCAACCCATACCCCTAATTTGTTTGTACACACCATCATGCTAGAGTGCTAAATTGGTTGGCGGCACGTCTTTGACGGTAGGATGGCAACTAGCCACGGCCAAAGCCTCTCAACAGCAGACCAAAGACAATCCAGAAATCATAAATTCCCAAATTGCCCCGCCGAGAATTGAACCCGAGAACTCCCAGTTATAAGATCACAGTGCTCACCACTGCACCAAGGAGGTCGCCAAAAGTTTTCAGTGCTGTGCTGTAATTGCTTCAGTGTGAAGATTGCAATCGCCTTTCTGCCTCTGACCTGCTGATACTTTTTTTAAAGAATATAGCAAAGCTGAACTTGACTTATATTCTCCTCTTCCCTCCAAATAAGCGAAAAACTTGTGCTAAGAGTGGGTACGAAAATAGTGCAGCGGGTTGGGTTCGAACCTGCGACCTTTCAGTTCTCAGTCCACACCGTAACCGTTGAGCTATTGAGGCTTCATACTCACTCGCCTCACAAAAATTTTGCCACAATTTCTCTTTTTTGTGATTTCAGGTATGGATGTTTTCTTCCCAAACTCACTAAGGATCATTACAGAGTGTACCTCTTCAAAAGCGAGGCCAAAGTCATCAAATCGGGACTTCTCGATTGCTATCGCTACTTTTTCATGGTAAGATTTTTTTATGTAGGTATACCTATCGTGTCTCAGATTCAATGTTGCATGTTTATCCTCAACTTTTTCTCCTTGAAGTCATCGCTCTCAATACCTGCCAAGCGCGCTTTATTTCATACGAAAACCGGTTAACAGACAGGCTTTAGCTGTCTGTGTCTTGCTATTTTTTATGCTGCCTAAAACCACCGAATTGCAGATGCAGTTTTATTTCATAAATACTTTGTCCGCGTGGATATAGGCTTTTTGATTCTCCTTGCTGATTGATATGAACTCTTTAATTTTCCGGGATAAAATATAGCCTATGTGTTATCCTGGGTATGGGCTATCTCCATTCCAAATATTAACCAAATCGGTTCATTCGTTGTGGCATGGAAGAGTAACAAACATACATTTTTAGTATTTATAATATTAGTTAGGATTAAGATAAAACTGCATCGACTGCAACTTATACATCAGAATAGCAAATGTGCGCATTTACACATTTTAACACATTTTTTTTAAATTTATTTATTTAAAGAAAATAACAATATTAGTAATAGTATGTTACAAAGAATCTGAGAGGGAAAGCCGTGATTTCCTGTATCGTGGAAATCACACTGTTAAGTTTCATCAAAATCTTGAAATTTCTCGACCTTACTCGCGCCTGACCGCTCCCACCTAGGTTTCTGACAGGCACGCACACCTACGCATTGTGCATGTACACGACGTAACCATAAGTAAAGCTCACGTGCCCTCGTGAATAGCAAGAACTATACCAACGTTTAATAGCCCAGTCATTAAAGCCAAAACCCGAAAGTAATTAGTAACTTGATAAAATTTTAGGGGGTTTTTAAAGAAGGTAAAATAACTTACCATGTGATTTTGCAGCGTTGTGGGGGGTACGCAAAGGGTTGAAAAGGAGTGAAAAGGGTTTTTTGTTAATAACATTGCCAAAAAAATTGTCACCCTTTTTCAACCCTTTCCGTACAACTTCCCCCACAACACTGCAAAATCACACGGTAAGTTATTTTACCTTCTTTAAAAACCCCCTAAAATTTTATCAAGTTACTAATTACTTTCGGGTTTTGGCTTTAATGACTGGGCTATAACCATCAGTGTTTGATATTTGACTTTGCAATATAAAAACTGTCAAAACACCAAGTTTGGCATTGGCAAGAAATTGACATTATATAAGAAAAACAATTTTAATATGATTTCAGCAATGTGAATACATCCAAACCCACGACTATTGTAACGGAGTAGTGGCAGTAGTAGATTACACGGACACAAACCTGCTGGAAATGATCAAATGGTTCAACGCGGCCGATGTAAGGGAAGCTATAATGGTTCTAAAGGTATTCATTTTTATCTATACATCTACTAAACAAATAAATGAAATTGAAGTGAAAAGTTCGTGATGATGTTCAACATGATGATGCTTGCCGTGACGACCCTCATGACCCTCATGGTGATGGCAGTGGTGTGCCTAAGATGTACAATAGGCTAGGCAGATGATATAAAATGGAAAAAAGAGTTATAAAAACTCCAGTAAGAGTTATAAAAACTTGTACAAATTATAAAAAGCCTACCCTTAAGTTTTTATAACTCGTACTGGAGATTTTCTCCATTTTTATCATCTGCCCGCTTAATGTCTACCCTGTACGCACGCCACTGGGTGTGGGTGATGACTCTTGTGAGTTGTGACCCTCGTGGTGGTAGTGACCACCACCTTGTTCGTTAGCGTGCGCTGATACCACACCACATAGTACGAAAAGCACACACAAATAAACAATTCCCTTCATGGTAGGAACACCAGATAGCATTAAGTCATGCGCAGTGAGCATTCATCTTTGTAATCTCTCAGAAACTTACACGCTAGTTACAAGGGGCCAAAATATTTTGGCCCCTTGTTACCTAGGCCCCTCAGGTGGCGTTTATTGAATTCCTCGCTAAGTTCTAGACAGTACAGCTTTTGCTCGGGCAAGTCTCGGGACTTTGCTTACATTAAGTGCGATCTTTCAAACCTCTATTTTACCTCCTTGGGGGTTGAATTTTGAAAGATCCTTTCTTAGCAGATGCCTATATCATATTATTAGCTATAAGCTATCTGTATGCCAAAAAGCGATCTGTCTAGTTATTTGATCTGTGCGTTGATAGATCAACCTTTTCCTTTTTCAAAAAAATACTCTTAACATTTACTACAATTTTAACAAATACTTACCTTATTTATTTCAATATTTTCAGGAAGGATATGGAATGAGGATAAAAGGGCTACACCTTGTGTCAGGTTCGAAGGCAATAGATGCCATCGTTGCGGTCTTCAAACAAGTGCTGAGTCCGAAGTTGGCTGGGCGTTTGTTTGTGCATAAAACTATCGATGAAGTAAAGAACTTTGTAGATAGAGATATTCTACCTGTGGAATATGGTGGCAAGGAGCAATCTCTGGAAGAATTAAATAGTAAGTTTAACGATTAAAATGACAACCGAGTAATAAGGCAATTTTATAAATGCGATTTTAGGTATAGTTTTTGCAATTCACCAGGGTGCATGAGCTTTACTTGTGGTTACGTCGTGTACATGCACATTTCGTAAGTGTGCGTGCCTATCAGGAGCCTAGATGGTAACGAGCCACGCGCCCTCGTGAATTGCAAGAACTGTAACAAAGATCGATGCATAACTTCGATCGCTTTTATTTTGGCTGTTTTTAGGAATTCTTTATCTAAAGTTTGCCAAAGGGACACTATTACTAAATGTCCGTGGACCGTCCGTCCGTCCATTTATCAGCGGGCTGTAGCTCATGAACCGTAATAGCTAGATACTCGATCCAAAAATACAAAATTGCTAAAAATTACAACCTTCCGGCTAATTTTGATGTGGGGTTTGTCAGATAACCCTGACAAAATTCCACATCAAACCTGTTCAAATTAAAGCTTACCATCAGTGACTGTCGTTCGACCTTATTTTTTTTTACATTCTAACAAAATATGCACTACATCCTCCACTGATACTATATATTTTTATTTTTCAGAAAAGTTCGTAGACGTGCTTACTTCAGATAACTTCACTGCACACCTGAATCAGATGAGACAGGCGTGTACCAACGAAAAGTTAAGACTATCGACCAACGGAGCAGATCAGTATTTGGGAATATCAGGATCATTTCGAACACTTAGCGTTGATTAGACTAGGTCGAAGTAAAAACTAAACACTAGCAATAAAACTTGCAGAAGGCACGTATCTCAAATCACTTGTATAATTACCGGCAAACTTCTTGAGTGAATGACCTTGACTTGACAAGCCAATTTTAGGTCTCATTTGAGGCAAGTAAGCGGGGTGTATAGTATCGAGCGCGTGATTAGTAGATCAGTCAACCTTTGCTTACCGCACCGTGATCAAATGCGCCAACCTTGCGCCAACTTACCCCCACTACGTCACCTTATGCTCAAGAAGTTTGCCGGCACCTATATCTATTTTGTAAACTCTTGCAGCAAGTCAATTTCTGCAAGTTTTAGTTGCTTGCAGAACTCTTTGCAATTCACGTATGTAATGTGGTTACACACGTGAATGAGAAACCGGAAAGTGGTTCTACTAATTCAGCTTGCAAGATTTGACATACATAAATACATACATATAGTACATATATTGCAAGTTTAATAAAAGCTTGTAAAACGACGGTCCCATCAATCGAAATTATTCAAAAATTTATTTTTTAAAACTTGCGAAATCTTTAATTTGAAATCTATAAAAGGTTAGTTAGTTATTTTGTCTGTACGTACTACGTAGAAGTTCGCTATGACTTTTTTGTACGAGTATAGACTGTTCGAAGACTGATTTTAGAGGGTGCGTTTCGTTGACTGAAAGTAGTTCTATGGGTCCTATTTTTGATATTTGTAATATATTTAAATTTATATTATATTATGCGAGCATGGTATTAAAATCAATTTATCAAAAATCTCTCACTTTTCTTTCACAGAGTAGTTTTATTATTATTCAACACTTTTAAGGTTGTGGTACGTAAATAATAATACCAATAGCTTTTTAAACCCCCAATTTTGAGATACACAGATACAGGGTGCAGGGTAATACCTATTGTACAAAATAAAAATAAATGTGTAAACTACCTATTTCATTCTAAGTGAGCACTCAAATATTTAATAAAATGTTACAAGGAAAAATATTGGTTTCCCTTTCATTTCCTTGCTCTACAAGTTAAGTACCTACATGCTCTCGCGTGATCCCATTGTTTTTTCGGGTTAAAACTAGCCTGCGTTACTCATTGTCCAATAGGGCTAACATCCGGCGTTACGAGAATATTTTGTCTACACGTTTACTCCTAATCTCTATGTGAATCTCTATAGAGATTCCCGAGTAAACGTGTATACAAAATTTTCTCGTGGCGCGCGTGTTAGGACCTGTAGGTCCTTAACTGTCAGTTAAGTTTATAAAAAATACCACTACGACTGAATTTCATTAGACTTCGACCTTTTTTGAGTTGTCTTACTTTAATCTAGGTATAGGTATCCATATATAAGAGGAAGCCAGGAAGGTGTGCAATATATATTCGTAAATAAGAGGAAGAATCGCATATAAGAGGAGAATTTCTTAGTTACCAGAAAAACAACGGACAGACGACAAGAGGCAGAGCCTTTGGGAATTTAGCAGTTATTCCTTTATTTTCTCCAGGCTGGTGGGAGGGTCCGGCTTTTAGCAATTCAGTACCATGTAGAACCCGATATATGTATGGGTGTAAGCTGCTATACATCATACTCCTTTCATCTTGAACAGCATTGTCACATTATGTACGCTTCTGTACATTCCCTATGCTGGGTTGGTCGGGTGTAGCAGAAAAACTCCTCTGAAGATTTCTTCTTCTTTATTAGGTAGCTATGAGCCGCTACCGCTTGCCGGTGAGAACTGTGCCGGCATACGATTTTGGCTCGATATTTATACAAATTTTGGGCAAAAAATGTAGGCCCTCTGATTGGCGCATTTCGCCGGCCAATCAGAGAGCGTTGTTTTTACCAATTACAAATCGGTTATTATTATTAAATAAACGACGAGTATAGCCGCGCCTTTCTCTTTCACTCATTATTACTATTATTTTAGCTAAAGAAGAGAGTAGGCGTAGCTTTGCTCTTTCACGCAATATTTCTTATTTACGATTACAGTTTTATGACTATGTGTCTTATTAAATTATTTACGATAAAGTATAATAAAAACTAATTATTCTATTAAAACTATTCACTGTACACATAGCACACTGTTCGCTAATTATTTTCATTGTTTGCACACACATTACACTATTGTTTATTGAAAGTTTTTAATCGTCCCGCACACATTAGAAATAGTAAGATCGTAGTCAAGACCTAAGAGTGTTATTTACAGCTTTTCATTTTGATCCTGTTTTCATTTAGTTTTTAGATAACTTGTAGCCTTTCAGCCTTGTAGCCTTTTTGACGACCTCCCTGGCGCAGTGAAGAGCTCTGTGGTCTCATAACTGAGAGGTTTTGGGTTCAATTCCCGGCGGAGGCAAGTCGGGAATTTATAATTTCTGAATTATCTCTGGTCTGGTCTGGTGGGAGGCTTTAGCAGTGGCTAGCTACCTTACCATCAAAGACAAGCCGCCAAGCAATTTAGTGTTCTGGCACGATGGCGTTTAGAAACAGATTAGGGGTATGTGTCGATGTACACTGCCACACCCCTTCCAAGTTACCCCCTACCATCTTAGACTGCATCGTTACTTACCATCAGGTGAGATGGATTACACTGTGAAGAAACCTGAACGCCTGAGAGTTCTCCGTAATGTTCTCATTTTTATATTTAAACCAAGAGCTAATTGTGGTCAAATGAAAAATAATAAGGTACCTGGGTCAAATATTAACGGTGGCACGATCTCCCAAATCGACGAAGCCTGAACGACAGGGGCCCAAGTCTGCTATTGCAATTGTAGTTCAATTGTCCATCAATGACATCCCAATTGCTACTTTTAGCAATTTTGGTAGTCTACTAATTCAATGGCGTCACAATTGTTTTCTGATGGTTTGCCACTGACACTTTTAAGTGGGTTAAAAACATAAATTGATAGCGTATAACGTTTTTGATAACGATAAACTCGTTTCGGCGAACGCTTTTTTAGCTAATGGCAATACCGAGGATCATTGAATTACAATCCAATTACAAGAACATCGAACCACCATTGTGAATTTAGTAGACTACGAAATTTTGGACCAATGATAATTGAATTGTAATGGCATTGCGGTTCACTAACAATGACATGTAAAATAGCAGACTCGGGGCCCAGGTGTCTGTGCTGGAGAGGTGGCGGGTGCGCCATTCGGATACGCGCCTCGACCATGTACCGCCGCATTTAGTTTTAAAAATTGTTGCGTTTTAGAAATATTAATTAGTATGTGGCCATATTTGACCCAGGTACCTTAATATTAAAATGTCAATACTAACCCTGTAGAATGCCGAGAGACTTTAATCGAAAATTAACTTTTCATTACATTCTGTTGTTCCTTTCAATAACAACAATAGAATGTAGTCTTATAGCGCATGCTCAGTTTATACAGGGTGTCCCACGGCTATGCCACATGGAGGGGAAGTACCTTAAATATTGTATGTTAGGTATGCGATGGTACCGCATCGCGGCTCACTTGTCTTACCTACTTATGTACTAGTTACTAAGTGTTAATAAATCAGTGCAACCGAGATCGCCGTGCCTTTCACTTGTGTATGTCCCGACATAACAGTGGCGACGAGTGCCTACCCGCGTTTGTGAAAAAATATAGAAATAAAAATGTCCGTCGAAAGATTTGGAATTTTAACCACTTTCGACCACGGGATCCACTCGTGGAAAACGTATAAAGGACGTCTTCTGCAGTGGTTCATAGCGAACGACATAAATGCATCAACTGATGCAACGGGGATAAGGCGACGGGCGATTCTCCTTAGCGCACTCGCGGAGGGTTCGTATCAGCTGGCAACAGATTTGGCGTTGCCAAAAGCGCTGGATGACGTTCCGTACGAAGACCTGCTAAATATATTGGACGCGCACTTCACACCGAAGCGCTTGGGAATCGGTGAGCGCCACAAGTTCTACGCAGCAACGCAGCAACCCTCGGAGTCGCACACGGAATGGGCGGCGCGACTGCGGGGCCTGACGGCGCATTGCAACTTCAGCAACGTGGAGGAAGCCCTGAGAGATCGCTTCGTGATAGGCATGCGGCCTGGCATCGAGAAAGAAAAGCTTTATGCCAAGGACATCACGGAGCTGACCCTCACGAAGGCGGTGGAGCTAGCGGAGAGTATTCGCTGCGCGCGCGCCAGCGCGGCCGGCAGCCCCGCCAGCGGCGCGGCGGCGGCGACCGCCGACGCGAGCGGAGTCGAGGCGGAGCGCGCCATGTTCAAGATACACCAAGAGCCAGTGGGGAAAGATAGTGCGGTCGGAAAAAATAGTGCGGTCGTAAAAAAAAGTGCGGGAAAATCGAAGTGTGCCGTGTGTGGTTTTTTTCATTACTCTAAAAACTGCAAATTCCGCAATCACGTGTGCGACATCTGTAAAGTTAAAGGGCACCTCCGTAGGGCTTGCCCCCAGGTTAAATACCTAGCCACGGCAGATTTAGCCGAGGACGACGATGACGATGGTAAGTTATTCAATATACGTTCGGTTAGTGGCGAGCCTATGGTGGAATCGGTATGTATTCGTGGAATAAAAATTAAGTTTGAAATTGACAGCGGTTCTGCAGTGACGGTAATTTCCGAGGAAACCTACGCAAAACATTTCAGCGGCGAACCATTGCTAAAAAGCAACAAGAAGCTCTCGGGCTATACGGGAGATAGCATCGTATGTGTAGGTATGATCCGCGCGCCCGTGTCGTTCGAAGGTCGCTCGCACACGCTCGATGTGTACGTCGTACGCGGCAGCGGCCCATCTCTATTGGGTAGGGATTTTATTTCGCTTTTTAAATTAGAGCTAACGGCGATAAACTATTGTAAACTAACCGAAAATGTAGTCGAACAGCTCCAATTGCGATATCCTCTCGCGTTTTCAGGCAAGTTAGGTTGTTTTAATAAGTACAAAGTGTCTTTGACCTTAAAAGACGACGCGAAACCGACTTTTTTTAAGGCTAGACCACTCGCGTTCGCGTTAAGAGATAAAGTAAATAAAGAAATCGATAGGTTGGTTAATCTGGGCGTATTGGAACCCGTGGAACATTCCGAGTATGCGTCACCCATTGTACCCGTGCTCAAACGAGACGGCTCAGTGAGGCTATGTGCCGATTATTCGGTTAGTATAAATAAACAACTAGTTATTGAGCAATATCCTTTGCCTACAATAAGTGAACTATTTTCAAAGTTACACGGGGGCAAAAAGTTTACAAAGTTAGATCTCTCTATGGCGTATAATCAATTTGTACTAGATGAGGAATCTCAGAAAATTACCTGCATAAACACACATCGTGGTTTATATAGGTACACCAGGCTCGTGTTCGGGCTGGCCTGTGCGCCGGCTATTTTTCAGCGCGCAATGGAATGTGTGTTGTCCGGCATGAGTGGGGTACTGTGTTTGTTAGACGATGTTTTAATAACCGGGACCACGGACGCGGAGCATATGGACCGCTTACAGGCGGTGCTTAAAAGGTTACAAGATGCAGGTTTAACACTACAAAAAGAAAAGTGTGAATTTTTCAAGGATGAAGTTAGTTATTTAGGGTATGTTATAAACAAAGAGGGATTGAAGAAATCACCTGTAAAGGTGAAAGCTATTTTGGAAGCACCTATTCCCCTAAATGTTAGTCAGTTACAGTCGTTTTTAGGTCTGGTTAACTACTATCGCAGTTTTGTGCCCGGCGCGTCGAAAGTCTTGAGTCCTTTGTATGACTTATTAAAGAAGGGCGCTAAGTGGGATTGGGGTCAAGTACATAGCGATGCATTTGATACAATTAAAAAGCAGCTAGCATCGGATCAAGTGCTAGCACACTTCAATCCTGACGCAAAAATAATTTTAACTGTCGACGCATCCCCGCACGGCTTAGGTGCAATTTTATCCCAAATCGGAAGCGACGGACTCGAGAAACCAGTAGCTTTCGCCTCGCGGACGCTCAGTGCCGCTGAGAGGCATTATTCGCAAATCCAGAAGGAAGCTACTGCTATCATTTTCGGCGTCCGACGCTTTCACCAATATCTATATGGTAGGGCCGAGCCCTTCGTACTTCGCACGGATCACAAGCCGCTCATATCGATATTCGGCCCACACAAAGGCATTCCCGAAGTGTCGGCAAATCGGCTGCAGCGGTACGCGATGTTTTTGAGCGGCTACAACTACACCATAGAATACGTGCGAAGTGCGGATAACAGCGCGGATTACCTATCGCGCGCGAGTCTCCCCGTGGCCGCGCGCGCGGCGGAGGGGGGTGCGGGGCAGTGCGCCGACGCTGCGGCGGCACTGCACGACCGGGCGGCCTATGTGTGTTTCGTAGTGGACGGGTCGCTCCCGCTGTCGTTAGATGAGTTACGCGAGGAAACTAGGAAAGATGCGATATTGTCGCGAGTCGTGAGGTATGTTTTAACGGGCTGGCCGCCTAAAGTAAATGACGTAGACCTGAAACCGTATCATTTGTGTAGAATGCAGCTTTCATTTGAAAACGGTTGTCTAATGAGAGGGCACAAGGTCGTAATTCCGTTCGCATTGAGAGACAAGGTACTTTTGGAGCTACATTCGTCACACTTAGGCATGGTAAAAACTAAGGCGGAATGTCGATCGCGATTTTGGTTCCCGGGCATAGATGCGGCTGTAGAAAAAATTATAGGTACGTGTCATATCTGTCAGCAGTTACGACCTGCAGCAGCTCGCGTACCGATTTCGCCCTGGGAGTATCCATCTCAACCGTTCGAACGCGTTCATATGGATTTCCTCGGCCCGATTAACGGTCGTACCTATTTGGTTATAGTAGACGCCTATACCAAATGGGTGGAGGTATTCGATATGGTCAGCTCGACGACATCGACCGCGGTTATTGAAAAACTGTACGAATTTATGTCGCGGTTAGGGGTAATGAAATATCTGATAACAGACAATTTTGCTTCTTTTTGTTCTCAAGAGTTTTCAAAATTTTGCATTTTAAATGGGATTACACACTTGACGTCGCCGGCGTATCACCCGGCTAGTAATGGACAGGCAGAAAGCTATGTAAAAATAGTAAAAAAGGGCATTAAATCGAGCCTAATGGCCAGTCGTAATATTAAAGAATCTAAAATAAAATTGTTAAAATACCTATTCGACTATAGAAACTCTGTACATTCCACCACGGGTCTCTCGCCGGCATCCTTAGTATACGGTCGTAAGTTAAGAACACGATTAGATTTAATTAATCCCAAGTCATCGCCGCCTTCGTCTATCGCTTTGGCTAATTTTGTAAAAAACCGACAGTGTATGCAAGTTAAAGCACGCGGAGGGAAAAATCAAAAAGTTTTCCCTGCGGGCTTAAATATTTTGTACAAAAAATTTTGTAATAGTAATAAGTTCATTTGGTGCAAGGGAGTAATTGTTAAGAAAATTGGCAAGGTAGTATATTTAATTAGAGATTGTGAAACGTCACTAGTAGTTAAGAAACATAAAAATCAGATTATTGTAAACAAAGGGGCTAGTAACAACCACGACTTCTGGGACGATGATATAGAACTCCAGTCACCATCAAATATCGTCTCGACGCCAACACCGACTAACGGCGGAGGAAATGAGGAACCACCTACACCATCTACACCTCAGACAAGCGACGCGACTGTCGCAGGCGCCACGTCCCAGTCGCAGAGTGAGCAAGCGGAGACCTCATCGGCAACATCAGACACGGCCAACGCGTCCGCTAGGGCTACTCCGCCACAGACGCCCGCCAGGGCCTCACCTCCAGCAGACGAGACACGGTCACCGGACACACCGTGCCGCGTGACGGTGACCCGAGGGGTCCGTCGACCGCCGACCTCAGACGATGAGTTCTTCGAGTGTATAGAGGGTGACATCCAGAGACCTTCGGCACGGACACGAAGGAGGTTGTTACGTCAACGTCCCGAAAACTAGGGGGAGGAGTGTTAGGTATGCGATGGTACCGCATCGCGGCTCACTTGTCTTACCTACTTATGTACTAGTTACTAAGTGTTAATAAATCAGTGCAACCGAGATCGCCGTGCCTTTCACTTGTGTATGTCCCGACATAACATTGTAGATGGAACATTTTACTGAAAGAAGACTTCATTTTAATTTAAAAAACAATTTAAACTGCATTCATAGATTTTTAAATAATTGCCTGGTTGAACCGGGACTCGAACCCGCTATACGAGAAAAAAAATTAACCTGTATCTTTATCATACCGATCGGAAGGCTTCATCATAAGGATTATTTTTTGTTAAATAACATAGCATGAGAAATAAAAGGAAGACCATGAATTTTAGCCTTTGATGTAAAATTTTGTTCAGAAAAATGAAAAGCTGACATTGGCGTATCGACGTACAACTGACATGAACTATTACTAAGGAGTACCCACTTGAGAAGTACGCATCATTTCCCGATCCTTACTATCCTTACTAATCCTTACTTATATTACCTATAGGTAAATGCGAAAGTGTGTTTGTTTGATTTATTGGTTTGTCTTCAATCCCGCTGCAATTCGTAGCTCTGTTGCAGCGGGATTGAAGGACAAACCAGTAAATCAACAAACAAACACACTTTCGCATTTATAGGTAATATAAGTAAGCATTAGTAAGGATACTAAGGATCGGGAAATGATGCGTACTTCTCAAGTGGGTACTCATTAGTAATAGTTCATGTCAGTTGTACGTCGATACGCCAATGTCAGCTTTTCATTTTTCTGAACAAAATTTTACATCAAAGGCTAAAATTCATGGTCTTCCTTTTATTTCTCATGCTATGTTATTTAACAAAAAATAATCCTTATGATGAAGCCTTCCGATCGGTATGATAAAGATACAGGTTAATTTTTTTTCTCGTATAGCGGGTTCGAGTCCCGGTTCAACCAGGCAATTATTTAAAAATCTATGAATGCAGTTTAAATTGTTTTTTAAATTAAAATGAAGTCTTCTTTCAGTAAAATGTTCCATCTACAATATTTAAGGTACTTCCCCTCCATGTGGCATAGCCGTGGGACACCCTGTATAAATGCCTTGAGTGACTGTTTCTTGCTGTTTTATTTTCAAAACCTCTATCGACCTTTAACTTGGTTTTTTTACAAAGGCACATGTAAAAACAGAAACTTAACACCTGTAAAACTTGCGGTAAATACTTATTGTAATTTTATTTTAAAATTTCAGTAATTATAATATTTAAATATAATTAATATGGCTCATTAATAATGACGACCTTATATGCTCGGTTAAGAAATATAAGTTCGTCATTATTAATGAGTTGGCATAATTATATCTATCTATGAATCGTATCCAATCGTAACTTTTTGTGCCAACTGAACTAATAGTACTTAATAGCAGGTATAAATGAAGAAATCAAAGGAAGTAAGTAGACTAATTGTTCATTAACTGACTATAAGTAGATACTATTGAGTAAGATTTTTTTTACACATTATAGGCACACGCTTGACCATTATCACACCTGATGGAAAGTGATGATGTGGTCTAAGGTGTAACGCGTTTGCCTAGAAAATGCCTGTTCACTTTTGTTTTAAAGATACCCAAATTGTACGTGTTAGGAAACACAGATCTTAGAAGTGCGTTCCAGACCCTAGCCGTGCGGATCAGGAATTAAGATTTAAAGCGCTTAGGGTGCGTAGATGGAATATCAACGACGTGGGTAGGGTTGCCAGGTCTTCAAACCGAAAAGTCGGAGAGGCCAGCCAGTTTAGCCGGACATTTGGGTACAAAGGCCGGACACCCTTATTTTTTAGACCTAGCACAAAATGGCAATTTTTTTAAAAGCTCGTTTGCGCAAGCGTAGCGATACTCTTGTTTCCGCTCCGCTCGCCTCATCTTTGAGGCGGAAACCAACACATGACAAATATGTAAAAAAATGGTTAAACTTAAAAAGCTTAGCAAAAGTCGGATAGGCCGGACACCGTCTAATTTGGCCGGACACTCAACCAAAAAGCCTGACTGTGTCCGGCTTTATCCGGACGCCTGGCAACGCTAGACGTAGGGATGGAAGCTCTCCCGATGTCTCCCGATGACGAAGATAAATAATTATTACAGCGTTTTAAAAAAGCGCGAACTCGCCAATAAACTGCACGACCAGATTAGCGGGATGAATAGGTAGTGCTTAATTAAAATTTAAGTTAAGTTAGAAGGCTCTGACATACACTCATAATGACACACCGACAGCTGAAGATTCATGGAAGTAGTAGGTACTAAAGCATAAAAATTCACCCTCAGAAGTAAGAGACCTCACATTTCGCTCGATTGGTAACATAGAAAAACTAAATACATTCGGACGCTGTCCAATACGTTCTCTATTATTTCAAGGCCAGTTAGAATCTCTGTCAGTAAAAAATGTAGTCTAAACCTAAAAGTCCTTGCATGTTGTAGCGATTGTTTGAACGCACAAACGTCGCGGTTGCGAGACGAGACGCGAGTCCGAACGTGTAAATGAGTGCTATTAATATTTTAATATTATTCGGTTAATTTTAATACCTGTTATTTGGTTAACTTTAAGCAGTTTATCAGTAAGGGATAGTCTTCCGAGCGCAAAGGTGATGGAATCGAATAACATGGATCGACTATTATTGGAGCTTAAACCGGATACTATACAATTTCTGAGGAAACAATACGATTTGGACAAACCAGAAAGGCTAGAGGAAGCCGTTTTAATTATAAGGGACTGGCTGAATAAACAAGCTCATATTATTAAGAAAGATTATTGTAAGTGGGTACTTATACTTTTTCTTTTTCAAAAAAAAATATTACATAAATATATTTTTAAACTGTTAAGGAAGTGACTCACCCTTACATCAAATGGATAGGCCTCTTATTACTTGTGACTTTCAAAATCTTCCAAAAAGGAGATCTTTAATCAAAGCGTAAGGTACCGCGCGTTTAAGTTCAGTAGCTCTAAGCTTTAATTAACATAAGTTAAGTAACACAAGCTTCAAAACTCTATATTTAATAGAGTTATAGAGTTTAGATGGCTATTTTCCCATCATGGTCCAGGAGCGAGTGATGACACTGAAAGCCCCGTTATACGAAATTGAAAGGTTTTTGTGAGTTGATAGTTAAAAATTTTACCTACGAATAAAAATATGAGCTTGAAGAAAAAATGTGAAAAACAAAATCAGTTAAAAAATGCAATAAATAATGTTTTACTGTCATCGCGCATATACTTTTTGTTTTTCAATATACTGCAAATATTGATGGAAAACTTTGTAGGTACTCTTTCAGAAAATAATTATGCAAACCGCTATTTTTTTGCCCGGACGAGTTTCCCATAAATACTTAGATACATAATAAGTAATTATGAGAAACCCGTCCGGCTATATACATAGTCGTCAAGATAAAACTTTATCTGCGCAGCGATAAATGATTTGTGAATGATGATTGATGAATGATGATGAATGACGATTTGTGTTTATAGAAACACAAATCATCATTAACTATAAATAAATATGCTGCGTTTTTCAGCGACAGAATATCTGGAGAGGACTATTCTTCACAGCAAAGGATCCGTAGAAAGAGCAAAGACAAAATTGGACAAAACCGCTGCATATCGTACTTTGGTACCGCAGTTTTTCGAACCAATACCTGATGCTAACAAAGTACCTCTATTAAATGATAATATTTTGTAAGTATATTTATGTAACATTCCCACATCCCCGAAGGAACCCTTTGTTTATCAGGATAAAAATCCCACCAAAAACATTTTCATATAAAACTAGCGGACCCGACAGACGTTGTCCTGTCTTAACTATGAATATTGAAACTCTTTGACGAAATTGGCAGCACGCATTCTGTCAATGTTATGTCAAACGCCATAAGGTTACATCAAAAAAGTTTGAATTGTAAAAGCGGTTACATTAGAAATAATTTAATATGGTGGTTAATATTTCTTAAATTTTCTAATTTTCCGCGCAATTTTCTTAATTTTTTCTTTCATAAGAACCTTCTCCTAACAATAACAGACATAATAAAAAAAGAATTAGCGAAATCGGTCCAGCCGTTCACGCGTGATGCGCTTACCAACACATTAAGCGATTCATTTTTATATATTAAGATGTACCTATATATTCATATTATAATATGTACCTATTGATATACCTACCCTCAGATGAATTAATACCCTGTGGATATACCTGATATTGACAAGCTTCGTGGACGAGTGGAATGCGTGTCAAGTTACTTTTTTAGCGTTCTTTGAGGCAAAAGTCAATAAAAGGCACAAATTAACTATTTTTGACACTGAAATATTTTTCTCAAAATTGGCGGCTTTTAAATTGTGCCAACGTGATGTATGCACAGATAGATAGACAAAGAAGAAGGACGCTAAAAATAAGTAAATAATATTCTACTTGAGTACCTGTGGATGTTAAAACTTTTTTATTTATTAGTCATTTTGATTTACAGTTTAATGGCAATACTACCAAAACTGACTAACGACCATTACAGAGTACTCTTGTTGAGATATACAAGTAAACAGTACGTGCCTGGATTCATGGATTTCTATAGATACTTGATTATGGTGAGTTATAGACATGCCCCAGTTCAGTATGGAGACTGGTATTTGAAGCAGAACTAAAATACCTTCATGTGAAAGAGTCGAAAATATAGAACTTAAAACTTTTTTCAATAATATTTTTTTTTTATTAATAAAGAAAATAATGTACTAAAAAAACTGTCAGTTGATAAATGTTATGTTATTATATTAAACTAACTATTGCCCACGACTTCGTCCGTGTGGATTTAGTTTTAGAGACCGCCCTCGACCACCGACTCACCGCATCGCATTGTTCGCCCGCGCTATTCTTTCTTTTTGCTCGGCCTCTAAGAGTTGTACCAAGACGTTGAATAGCCTATAACCTTCCTCAAGAATTGGGCTATCTATATATTGGGCTATGCGTGTCAAGTTACTTTTTTAGCGTTCTTTGAGGCAAAAGTCAATAAAAGGCACAAATTAACTATTTTTGACACTGAAATATTTTTCTCAAAATTGGCGGCTTTTAAATTGTGTCAATTATTTTACTACCTTATTTTAGGATTCTAGATGATGCCTATGTATTATAAATATAGCTAATTATAGACTCTATCTAGGTTAGAGCGTGCTTGTCTAGAAAATGCTTATTCTCTCTTGCCCTGAAGGTAGTCAAATTATACGAGGCGTAAAGGGCGTTCCACATTTTAGCGTTTCGTTTCAGAAACATTAAACTAAAGTGTTTCGTACGAGTGGGTTGGATTTCAACCTGATATAGATGCCAAAGCTCACCTCTTCTCGAAGTTCTATGGTCCTTTAGTTCCCATGGGATTTTCAAAGATCTAAAACCGCGCGGACGAAGTTATGGGCAATGGGCATCACCTAGTACAGTAATAGTAATAATTCAGGATATTTTATTATGTTTTTAAAAAATTTGTATGGGTCCAGGGAGCTCTACATGTAGTACTTGACCAGTTCTTTGGTACATTTTGTTCTTCTTCTCTATCAACAGACAGATGTCCACTGTTAAACAAAGGTCTCTTACATGGACTTCCAGTGACTCCCTGTGACTCGTTTAATGTCATCAGGCCACGGTCTCGTACATTTAATACTTCTACTTTCTAATACATTCTTCATTTTCTTTTTGCATTTTCCAGCTATGCGAGTATGTTCTAGCCCATGACTATTGTAACGGCATTTTGGCTGTATTCGATTACAGAGATGCAAATATTTTTGAGCTCATAAAATCGCTCGATGTATTGGAAATGAGTCAGTGCCTCAGAATCATAATAGTTAGTAAGCATTTTTATTTTTATTCGATGACAAGATAGTCCTTGACTGCTATCTCACCTGATGGTAAGTGACGATGCAGTCTAAGATGGTAGCCGGCTAACTTGGAAGGGGTATGGCAGTGTACATTTACACTATACCCTCTAATCGGTTTCTACTCGTCATCATGCCGAAACGCCAAATCGCTTTTCGGCACGTCTTTGGCGGTAGGGTGGTAACTAGCCACGGCGAAAGCCTCCTACCAAATCAGACCAGAGACAACTTAGAAATTATATTCCCAAATTGCCCGCCGGGAATCGAACCCGAGCCCTCCCAGTAATAAGACCACAGCGCTCACCACTATGCCAAGGAGGACGTCAAATGGTTAGTAAGCATGAGATAAAAATACAGATAGTTTTATTCGCTCGATAATAAAATTAGTATTTATGAAATCTATGTATAAGCGTTGGAAGTACCGGTCCATCTTTACAGTATACTTAGGTACGCGGGGTGCCTAGTAACAGGAATCGCAAGTGCCTACTACACTATGATCAATCTGAACGTTTTATTTTCAGGACGGGTATGGCATGAGATTAAAAGGCATTCACTTTATAACAACGTCTAAAGCCATAGATACTTTTGTCGCCATGATTAAACGAGCATTGAGCGCGAAGATGTCTGAAAGAATTCAAGTCCATAATGGCATTGAAGGTTTACACAAATACATACCACAAGAAATTCTGCCTAGGGATTTTGGTGGCCAAGAGGAACCCTTATATGAATTAAGTCGTAAGTTTGTAAATATTATTAGTTTTTAAGCTATTGCATAGCTTCTATCGCGGGCCTTGAGCGTGGAGACCGAATCCAGAAATCCCGTAACGAAAATAACCTGACACGGGACTCCTCTCACAGCTAGATGGCGTTGATAAAAAATGCTATGCAATAGCTTTACCGCGGCAGTCCCCGAGTGCCACACGTCTTTTTTTAATTTTTTTTTGATACTGCGTTACAAGTAACAAGTAAAAACTAACAGACTAACGCAGTGGTAAAGCAAATTCTATTGTTTTAGTTGAGCGTAGAGTTTTACTGTTTTTTAGCCTCTTCGCAGCCTACCAGAAAGTTAATACTTTTCAAACAAAAGACTTGATATAATTGTTATTATCCTTCAGCTGATTGTAGAGCCGATTTTTTTCATACAAATACAATGCAAATATTCAAATAAAGATTAAAATTCATTTAATTATAATAAATGTATAATTTTTCATTCATTTTCTTAATACCTACTAGCGGATGCAAATCCTTTATCCTCTATAGATAAATATATTAAAACATTAAAATTGACATAACCATGCATTTTTAATGTTGATGCGGTATTAAAGCTAATATTTTTAAAAATAATCCTTTCAGCTATTTTAAAAGCTACAATGGCATCAGAAAACAATATGAAATATTTCAAAGAGATGCAAAACGCTTGTGTCAACGAAAGCTACAGAAATGAAGACAAATTCAACGATCAATATTTGGGAATACCAGGTTCATTCAGAAGACTAAATGTAGATTAAATAAAATTTTTATTTTATTATATATAATAGGTTTAAACATTATTTTATATAAGGATAAGGAATTAGACTATGTACGTGCATACAATATTATGTTTTCACTCACCAGCTGTGATTTTCAACTTGGTGCACTTACAACTACATACGCTGTAAGTGCACCAAGTAATAATAATAATTACTATAAATTACCTGTTCACAATATTTACTAGCTTGTACTCGCGGCTTGGCTAAATAAAAATAGAGGAATACAAAATAGATACTAATAAACAGTTATTAAAAATTTTGGATTGATAATGTTATTTTATTTAAGCCCTAAGAAGGTATAGTTGGTCTGTCAAGTGTCTTATATATAACTAGCTTTTGCCCGGGTTAAGTTCGCTTCTTTCATGTTAAGTTCGCTTTTTTAAACCCCTATCTTATTACCTTATGAGTTGAATTTTCAAAAATTCCTTCCTAGCGGATACTTGTTGTACGTTGATAGATCCGTCAGTTAGACTACATCGTTGAATTCTAAGACCCAACTCCTCAATCCTGATGCTGCAGGGGCGCTGCCCACCTAAACTAGATTAGGAACTGTCGATTGTGATTTGAAGAAGCAGACGAAATCGCGGGCGTCCGTTAGTTTTAGATATGTGAAAAGTATTCACGACAGTAGTACATAATTAAAATGAAGTCAAAAAGAAAACTATCACAGGTATCAAGCTATCAAGTTAGCGAGTAATAGGTGGCTGACTTAGTCTAATGACTTAAATGTTACATTAAAATTAAACATAAGCCTAAGGCAGTGTTACTTTGCCAAATTCTACGAAAATCAAGAACAAACTACATTTTTTATACTACTGGAGATGCGGCAGTACTCATACGGCAAGTTGTACCTTGAATTTTTGCTATTAATTTATAACTAGGTGCATTATTACTTTGTTATGTTATTTTAAAATGTAAAAGAAGTCGGTTAAAAAATATATACGCGACGAATTGAGAACCTCCTTTTTTCGTCGGTTAAAACGTACATTTTGAAAAATTGCATGTTTATGTACATTGTACACACGTCTAAGTACAGTGACGGGCACCTATATGGAACCCTACACTGAAACCGTTGAAAAAGCTATAAGACTTAAACTCGTAACTCGTACATTTTACTGCGTCCCTAAATACCTGTCAGTAAGCGAGGTATGGTGTTAGGACCACCACCATAGACCACCAAATAAACTCCATACAACATAAAAGGTCTTGGTGTCGTCCCGTGTGCGATGCGAAAGAGCAATGGGTTGTCATGATTTTTTGCATAGGTATTGAACTTGAGAACTTGAAAAGTAACATAGGAATTCTATCTCTGAAAAACAGAGGGTTTCCGCGGGATTTTTAAATATTCCCGCGGAATATTTTAAATATTCTCCACCCGGGCGTAACGCGACCAAAAGTTGATTAGTATATACAATATGTTGCGGCTGATTTTATTTTTTGTTGCTAACAAAAAATATTATGATTTAACAGATTAGTTGAGTTAAGCAGTGTTAGTTAATTTGACACTCAGCAGTGTGTGTAATTCCCTTGATAGCGACGGTCTTTTTTTTTTCTATTGTTTCTAAGTCCGATTCTACACTTAAACTTTGTACTGTTTCTGTGATGGACGCGATTCCTGATAACCAGATATTCGAGTATAACTCTGATACGTTGCAATGTTTAAGAAAACAGTATGCGTTGGATAAGCTGGAAAGATTGGTGGAGGCCATCACAATACTACAAGAGTGGCTCAACAAACAGGATCATATTGTTAGGAAGAATTATTGTAAGTACTAGTTGATGCCCGCAACTTCATTCGCGTGGATTAAGGTTTTGTAATTCCCGCGGGAACTCTCTTATTTTCCGGGATAAAAATTAGTATGTATAATCTATCTCTATGCCAAATTTCAGCCAAATCAGTTCAGTAGTTTTTACGTGAAAGAGTAACAAACATCCATCCATCCATCCATATTTACAAACTTTCGCGTTTATAATATTAGTAGGATTGTCTCCTACTTCTCCTTTTTCTTTATTAACTGATAGACGTCCTCTGCTGGACATAAATAGGTCTCTTAGAAGTATTGTCTCATTTTCTTTAATTCATTCGATATTGGCTTTTTGCCTCAGGTTTTCATTCTAGTTTGGATTAGGTATAGTTTAAAATATTTGCCTCAAAGCTCTCGACGCTGCATAATCAATTCATATTATTCATAGTATTGCCCGATAGAAGCACAAAAAAGTCGAACAAGTTTTAGCAACGGTAAAGATTTTTACGGTAGGTACGATAAATTGCGTGTTCCTCAGCTGAGGGCGTAGCAGGGGGGCAGTGACGAGCTTGGTGGGAGCTCACCATTCTACCAAGCAGGCATAGGTAAACAAGTATTTACCCTGCCACCGCCGTTCTCGTAATCTCGCAGTGGGGTGTCGTGGACATGTCTCACGGCTTCGAGCGGGACCGAGAGTCTTGCCTTAACCAGCCGGACTACGAGGAAGAAAACCTCTATAAAAAATTACCCCGAATTCCAAACGGCGGCGCACCGTGAGGGAATGCATGGCTGATGGGATGTTCAGCTGTTAGTGCGTACCTCGCTAGGGTACCGGCCGACCCCCGTGGCGAGTCACGCTTAGGCTTATCCGGGTGCAGGGGGCACCACCCGGATGGACCACTTAAATCCCCCATACTCGTGGGACGGAAATGGAAAATGAAAACGAAAAAACCCATATGAAAGGGCTAGAAGGCCCGCTAGGAGAGGAGGAGATGTGCGATTCTGCGCATCCCTCGGGAAAGGATAGCGAGAAGGGGCATGCCTTTGTGCATCCCTCAGAAAAGGGGAGTGAGGCAGATGCCTCGGACAGCTCACTAGCGTCGACCGCATCGACCGCTACCTCAGGAGGTCAAACTCGAAAAAGACGTCAGCCTTACTTATGTAAGCCAGGTAAGGCAAAGAAGCCAAGTATGGACCGAGCAGACATTCAGGATCCTTTTGAAACCTCACCAGCTATGAAGACAAAAAAAGACCTTCCTACGGTTGAGGATATTCAGCAACAACTGAAAGCTTGCACCTCTGCCGAAATAAAAGCTCGTATCTCTGAGTCCCTAAGCACCATTGAAAAAGTTGCAGATAGTTCGCGCAACCTAAGAGGTGCTCAGGCCCAAAACTTACGCTTAGCTGCTCGTTCCACCTCTGCAGCGACATCTGAGCTGGCACTAAGGTTCTCTTCTGACGTAGAAAAGCTTAATAGAGAAAATGGCGAACTTCGTTTAGAACTCGCACACATAAAATCCCAACTGACAAACCTGACTGTGGAGGTCAACAGACTTCGTCAGAGAGATCCGGGGGCAGAGGAACGGATGGAACAAGATGAAGACATCAAGAATGACAAAGATCCTCTACTGCAACGCATCGCTGCTTTAATGGATCAAAAACTGGCTGAACTGCGTACCGAAATGTTCCTCGAAAAAGGTAGGCCATCATTGGGGAAAAGGTCAAACCCTGAAAAAAGAAAGAAGCCTGCACCAAAAGAGAAGAAGGAAAAGACAGGGAAAGTGAAACATACGAAGGCTGCCCAATCTTCTGAGCCGGTGATCCCAGAAACATCCTCAGTTTCACCAGATAGTGCGGAGCCGGAAAATCCACCCGATGAAACTTGGGCTAAAGTTACAGCACGGAATACGAAGGCACCGTCTTCCGCTACAAAGAAACCTTTGGGAAGAACACCGGGTGTTTCTTCCTCAGGGCAGACGAAAAAGAAGCCTAAGTCACCACCCATTCCTAAATCTGCAGCGGTCACAATAACTTTGACTGAGAATGCAACAGTCACCTACGCATCGGCCATGGCAATTGCTAAGCAGCAGGTAAATTTAACAGACTGCGGAATATCGCAAGTCCGCCAAAAGAAAGCAATCACGGGAGGCTTAATATTGGAAGTCCCAGGCCCGGATAGTACCAAAAAGGCAGATGCTCTTGCGGAAAAGCTTCGGGCGGCTCTAGTAAACATGGGTGTACGAATTGCGCGCCCAGTCAAAACAGGGGAGTTAAGGGTAATGGATTTGGATGAATCTATCACCAAACAAGACGTGGCGGCTGCAATATCTGAGGCTGGAGGATGTTCTCAAGAAGAAATAAAAGTGGGTGAGGTTCGTTTCAACCCCTCCAGGTTAGGTACGGTCTGGGTCCGATGTCCACTGACGGCTGTCCGCAAGCTTGCCGAGGTA
This sequence comes from Hipparchia semele, assembly GCA_933228805.2. NCBI lineage: Eukaryota > Metazoa > Arthropoda > Insecta > Lepidoptera > Nymphalidae > Hipparchia > Hipparchia semele. The sequence goes on from OW121719.1 coordinate 4,399,194, forward strand.
AAGCACGTGCGGGTAGGGTGGGTCAGCGCAAGGTTGCAAATTCTGGCAACAAGACAGCTACAATGCTTCCGATGTCTGGAAATGGGACATGTTTGGAAACAATGTAGTAATCCAGTAGATAGAAGCCTGTGCTGCTATAACTGTGGTGAGCAAGGACACAAGGCTCGCGAATGCGAAGCGCAAGTACCAAAATGTCCCTTATGCAAGGATCTCGGTCGACCAGCAGACCATAGATTAGGGAGTGAAAAATGTATCCCACCTAACAAGAAACGAGCCAAAGGTGGAACCCATATCCCCCCAGAACCCAGTAGAACGAGCAAAACAGCTCAGTCGGCCAACCCGCCGACAGAAGAGGCCATACAGACAGAAAATACGACGAGCTAAGGGTCCTTCAGGGAAACCTAAACCACTGCCGCGCGGCGCAGGATCTATTCCAGCAAAGCCTCGTGGAGTGGTCCATTGCTTTGGCCGTAGTGGCCGAACCATACAAAATCCCCGACCACCCTCGCTGGTACGGTAGCGCTGGGGATACCGTTGCCATCGTTTGGGGCGGAGATCAAGGTGATCCTGTTTGCTCGATCCTGGAAAGGGGATTGGGCTATGTCGCGGTGAAGTGGGGCTCGCTCGCAGTAGTAGGTTGCTACATCTCTCCCAATTCCGGTATCACCGCGTTTGAGTCATATTTGGACGAGTTGGCTGCCTGCATACGCAGATACTTACCTCGCCCAATGATAATCTTGGGAGATTTCAACGCGCGTTCAAGGGTTTGGGGAGACAGACGGGATGACCGAAGAGGTGATATCATCCAGGAGTGGGCAGCAGAACTTAACCTTCAACTGCTTAATCAGGGATCCACAAGCACATGCGTGCGATGGCAGGGGGAGTCAATCGTGGATTTAACATGGGTGACTCCGTCTGCATCGAACTTGGTGACAGGATGGAGGGTTGCAGAAGAAGTGGTCACACTCTCGGACCACCGTCACATCATATTCACAGTGACACAGCGTCTCTCTGATACATCCGAGCAACGGCGCAGTAACTCCGTTCAACGCTGGTCTCTCAAACGGCTCGATCGAGACTTACTGGTTGCCATGGCTTATATCGCGGACTGGCCAGCAAGATCCCAAGATATTTTTCTCGATCCGGAGGGAGAGGCATCCTGGTTTAGGGATACCATGACATTGATATGTGACGCCTCGATGCCTCGTGTCGGACGGACCAAAAGGAAGGCAGTGTACTGGTGGTCTGAGGACATAGCCCAATTACGAAAAGCATGTTGTCGGGCCAGACGCCAGTACACTAGGTCTAGAAGAAGGCGACAATCCACAGCCGAAGACATTGCATGTGCTTACGCCACTTACCGGGAAGCCACAAAAGCACTCCAGGCCGCAATTGTGAATGCTAAGGCAACGTGCTGGAAGGAGCTCATTGCAGGCCTTGATAGGGATCCATGGGGGCGCCCGTACAAAATGGTACTGGGTAAACTCAGACCGTGGGTTCCTCCATTGACAGAAACACTTGACCCTGATCTAGTTGAGAAAGTGGTTGATACACTTTTTCCTAGGTGCCAGCTCAATTCTTCTTCGATCTCGATAATACCACTGGACCACACCACCTGGTCTGGAGAGCTAGAAGTAACGGAAGAGGAGTTAAGACGAGCAGTCAAGCGTCTCGCAAGTCGCAACACTGCACCAGGGCCAGACGGTATACCTGGTCGTGCATGGGTTTTAGCTCTAGAGGGCTTAGGGAAAAGGCTGAGGCAAGTGTTTAACAGCTGCCTACGATCAGGCGTCTTCCCATCCGGTTGGAAGGAAGCGAGACTAGTCCTTCTTAAAAAGGAAGGTAGGCCCGCAGATTCTCCATCTGCTTACCGGCCTATATGCTTGCTGGACGAGGTGGGCAAGCTATTCGAGCGGATTATTGCCGCACGCCTCAGTGAACACCTGTCGCGTACTGGTCCCGACCTATCTCCAAGCCAGTTTGGTTTCCGACAAGGCCGATCGACAGTGGACGCGATCCTCACCGTCCGATCCTTTTCAGAGCGGGCAGTTCGTAGGGGTGGAGTAGCGTTGGCGGTGAGTTTGGACATCGTAAATGCTTTCAATTCCCTACCTTGGATGGCCATCACGGAAGCGCTAACTCGCCACAATGTGCCTCCATACCTGCGTGGCATAATAGGGGCGTACCTGTCCAACAGAAACATCCAATACACTGGGCAGGAAGGCTGTACGCATAGGAGAGAAATTAACTGCGGGGTTCCACAAGGCTCGGTATTAGGGCCGCTCTTATGGAACATAGCCTACGACGCTGTTCTGCGCGTCATTCTTCCCTCTGAAGTAAATATAATCTGCTACGCGGACGATACTATGGTGCTAGCCGAAGGGGATACGTTTGAGGGAGCATTAAGACTTGCAGAAGTCGGCGTGTCTAGGATAGTTGCCAAAATTCACGAGCTGGGACTAAAGATTGCACCTCATAAAACAGAAGCCATATGGTTTCATAAGCTTCCTAGGCGATTGGAACCACCTAGCTTAACGATTCGCGTGGATGATACTGACGTCCAAATAGGCCAGTATCTTAAATACTTAGGGCTGACCTTGGATGGGCGCTGGGGTTTCGAGGAACATTTTGATCGTTTGGTTCCTCGAATACAGAAAGTAGCAGGTGCAATGCACGGTCTGCTGCCTAATCTAGGGGGTCCACAGGAAGGAGTCCGCCGACTATATGCGGGCGTTCTGCGATCAATAGCTCTTTACGGGGCACCTGTTTGGTCGCAGAGGCTATCCAGCGTACAGCGCCTCAGAAGGAAACTAAATAGTGTGCAACGCAAGATGGCCATCAGAGTCGCACGTGGATATCGCACAATATCCTTCGAGGCCGCCACTATACTGGCCCGTTTCCCGCCACTAGACATACTGGCGGACATGGATGCGAGGGTGTATGCCCAAACTCGCGATGGAGATGGGCTAGAGCCCGAAGCTATAAGACGACGAGCGCGAGATCAGGCACTTCTAAACTGGCGCATGCGACTGGAAGAGGAGAGAAATGCACGCCAGCGAGTTGTCAGTGCAATTCTACCAAACTTTGAGGCATGGTTGGGAAGGAAGAGTGGCAATGTAACTTTTAGACTGACTCAGGTACTAACGGGACATGGATGTTTCGGCGAGTACTTGAGTCGGATTGGTCGCGAGGCCACTCCACGATGCCACCACTGCGGTGAGGATCGGGACACTGCACAACATACGCTCGAAGAGTGTCCGGCTTGGGCTCCTGAACGTTGTGCCCTGGTCAGCCATGTGGGAAACGACCTTTCCCCACCAGCTGTGATAGCGGCTATGCTGGCTAAGGACGAAACTTGGAAGACAGTGGTCTCATTCTGTGAAACTGTAATGGCGAAGAAAGAGGCCGCTGAGCGGGCTCGAGAACGAGCCGATCCTGCTCGGAGAGGTAGACGCCGGGGTGGTGATGACCGCCACCCCAATGTGTCGGTCCAATAGTCCAGTCTGTAGGGACCTTGGGGTCATAAGCGGCTGGTATTGGGGCTCCAGTCGTTAATTTGTCCATCCTGCACATGACCCTGGGAAGCTGTATAGAGACGAGCCCAATGGGCGTCGCGCCTGGAAGGCTCCGGTTGTGTTCTTAGGAGATCTCGGAGCCTTCCATTATGCGCTGACGGTGGCTATAGAGGGGGTTTTAGTGGGTAAAATCCCCACATAACCCGGGACCCTACCCCACGTTTCGGGTATCTTCAAAGAAGATTTCCTCCTCGTTAAAAAAAAAAAAAAAATAAAAAAAAAAAAAAAAAAAAAAAAAAAAAAAAAGGTACGATAAATTATTATATATAGGTTATTGGAATTTGTATATTAGGTATAATATTTGTATCTATAAACGTGAATCGACCATTGCAAAGCTAAAAATAGCTAATAATGATATTGTGAAGATTGAACGCAATAAAATTTAGTTATTATTTTTATCCAGTATTGATATTATACTATCGGTTACCTGCGAATTAATCTACGTCGAATAAATGTATTTTTAAATCTTTCCGTTTACTCGTCGAATAGCGCCCTATGAAATATCAAAAAATTTCAAAAATCGATTTATGGTTGACCAAGTTTGTATATATTTAATGCAGTATCATCAAATAATGGCTACATATACTGAAATTTTCTAAAAAAACTTACAGTAGAAGAGCTAAAATGGAGATTATGAAGAAATAATCCTTTTTGTCAGATTTATGTACAAGAGCATGTTACTGATTAGGATTTTTAGAAATTATTGTAATATGGGGCCTTGGCACAGAGTTGAATTAGAGTCTGCAATAATACATAGGCTACTTTTTATCCCGGAAAATAAAAGAATTCTCGCGGGAATTAAAACACCTCAATCCACGCGAACGAAGTCGCGGGCATTAACTAGTATAATAATATAAAATATTCGAAAGTTTATATGGATGGATGTTTGTTACTCAATCACGCCACACCGATAGAACTCATTTGTCTGGACACAAAGATAGATTTATAGTCTGGAATAATACATAAGCCATTTTTTATCCCGGAAAATAAATGAGTTAGGGCGGTAATCAAAAAACCTCGATCCACGTGAACGAAGTCACGGGCATCAGCTAGTAATAATTATTTTAAATATTTAATTGCCTAGATTTGAATAAATGATAAACTAATTAATTAACATCAAAACTATAGAATTTTTTTTACGCTAGGATTGAAAATGATAAAATCGTTAAAAAATAACGTGTAGGTAACGCCTGTGAAACAAAATAAGCACATTATTACTCGACAATAGAAAGGAAAATAGAAAATTTAAAGTTATCTACGTAAAGTGGATTTTAATTAAATAATGATCCTCAAAATGAATGCATTTTACAGACGATAAGATGCATCGTCTGAATAAGGCTTTAAATTAATAAAATCTATCTAAATATATAAAATCGAGTTTACACTCAGTAGGTTTCCTGTAGAGATAGATGATACCTCACTCTCATAACTCTCATCTTTAGTAAAAATCTTTATTATTATTATTATATTATTATTATAAGACGAAAATGCAACAGAAGATAAAGGAGGAGAAGGAGAAGGATAAGGCGCAGGACCGAAGGCTTTTCTTTATCGCCAAGGTTAAACGACTAAGTTTAATGTGGGTGTAACAGAGTAATAATTCAATATGATTCGGCCTGTCCTGTACATGTAGGTACCGCAGCCAAATAGGTAAAACCACCGATGAAGCTGTTAGGTAGGCGTGGTAAGCTGCAGATTTTAACAATGATGACAATAGACAAAAAATTGATTTTCGTCTAAAACTTTAAAAAAATTTTTTCGAATCGCAAAAAGCAACCACTGGTTCGAAATACCTTTCCAACCTTATAATATTACTAGCTCTTGCCCGCGCCATTGTGCGTATGAAGTAAGATTTATAAAAATCCTGCCGGATTCCTCAGTTTTTCCGGGATAAAATATATATACATCCGAATCGATGCCAACAATTGTTCACCATAATTTCTAATTAAAATTTTATATGGTAGATAATAACGAATATCATAAGTAATTCTCAATTATGTATCTGCTATTTGTAGCCAAGGAATATTTAGAGAGGGTGATCATCCTCAGCAAAGGTTCAGTGGAACGAGCGAAGGCGAAATTAGACAAAATAGCTACTTACCGGACTCTACTGCCGCGGTTTTTTGAACCGTTAGAAGAATTGGCGAAAGTAACCCGCATTAACGAGTTGTGAGTATAGCCACATTTTGTAGTTTAAATGCCTATCGGATTTATATTGTTTTGATAGGAGATTATATTATTGCCAGCTCGACAACGATTGATTCTTATTACCTAATTGAATGTTGCTCTGGTGCGAGGCTTTAGCCGTGGCTACGAGTAGTTACCACCCTACCGTCAAAGACGTGCCGCCAAGCGATTGAGCGTTCCGGCACGATGGTGGGTAATATGAAACTATGTAGTAGTACATGAAACTAGTAATATATCTTTCATCTCGTACTAAGGACATTTATTTACTCTTTGGGATAGGAAATCAAAAAGTTTCTACGGAATGTTTAAGAAAATCTAAATCCACAAGACCAACCCGAAGTTACTTATTTGCGACTAGGTACGCGAAATTCTTACAGTTATTAGGCCATTATGGCCTATGTTCATCCGATGTGATGCTGGATATGGTGGGATTCACGTGTTTAAATAGTCGACCTTTCGACTTAAATTTTATAATTGACCCCAACTTTGTTTTTCAGAATTATCACTTTACCCCCAAAAATGACTGACGATCATTACAGGGTGTTAATGGCCAAAAATGTTGGTCAAAAGTTCGACTCAGGGTTCATGGATTTCTTCAGATATCTTATTATGGTGAGCTATTCTAAAAAAATTATACAGTGCTGCCAGACGTCCTCGTCCCTTTCTTAGCCTTCTCAAAATATGTCTCTACTATATTTTTAAATCTAATATTATGGTTTTCAGATTTGTGAGTACATCCGAGCTTACGACTATTGTAATGGCTTAGTCTCGGTATTCGACTACACAGAGACGAACATGTTTGAAATGATAAAAGGGATCAATGTTGTTGACATGCAGCAAGCTTTAGCAATTATAATGGTTAGAAAGTTTTATTTCATCGTTATCATCTTCTTCTTTATCGTGATAATCATCATCATCATCATCATTATCATCATCATCTACAGCCTGTTACAGTCTACTAAAACTAAGGTCTTTTTAGTGTCCACGGCTAGCTAGCGGGTTAAAGAGTCTACTCTTTTCTTACTTTACTACTCTTTTTTTACTTCTATTTAGTCTATGCCTGTATCTATCATTCATATCAGGTTATAAATTTACTAGGGTTACTCGCGTTCAGTTTGGCACTTTATCGTTTCTTCTATCTGCCCTAAGTAGGTACCACCTTTCTCTGTTAAAGAGTTCAGAGTGTGTATTGAATAGAATAGAATAGAATAGTATAGAAATATTTTTTATTCAAATAAACTTTTACAAGCACTTTTGAATCGTCAATGAATCTACCACTGGTTCGGAATGCCTTTCCTGCCGAGAAGAGCCAGCAAGAAACTCGGCGGTTGCTCTTTTCAAAAAAATAAAAATTTTACAATTGTTATTGAAACTATGCTATGTATTCAGTGCTTCCACGAAGAATTTTCCTGAGTACAATACAAGTAAAAATAAATACAATACAAATACAAATAAATACAATTCAATACATGTTAACACAGGCAGGCAAAAGGAGACCCATTCCCGTTGGTGGCACCCGTTCACGAGCATGACGCATGATCCAGCCATTGCTTCGCTCAACCATATTTGAGGAAACGTAACAACCCGCACCACACCACACCACCACAGAAACTTTAAAGAGAGCATGACATACTTAGGCTTAGGTGTGTATTGATCTAAAAGTTATTTTGTGTTTTCTTTCAGGAAGGCTACGGTATGAGGTTAAAAGGCATCCACTTTATTACAACATCAAAAGTGATAGATGTCTTCATTAAACTGTTCAAAACAGCTCTGAGTAAAAAGGTGGCTGAAAGAGTGCACGTTCATAGCAATTTGGAGAGCCTATACAAATACATACCCAAAGAAATTATGCCCAGCGATTATGGCGGACAAGAAAAACCATTATGTGAGCTCAGCGGTAAGCTAAGCTAGCAAAATTAAGCTCTGCATATAAAACGCGCGGCACCATCAAACAACGTAGAGTTTGTAATTAAAGAAACTGTCATCTAATGCTCATGACTCTCTGATTACATCTTAAATTAGGCTTTATTTACTTAAATATATGTCAAAAATTAAATCAAAGCAAACCATCAACATCGTCGTCAATATCGTCTTAACCGATGGAACGAAGTTCAATGCTGAACAAAGATTTCTTGCGAATATCGCTACAAACACAATCTTGTATTCTAGGGCTTCCTGTGATTCTTTCGATTTCATCAGTTCATCTGTAGTGGGAAGTTCCACTTCCAAAGCCTTGTCACCAATCAGGCACCTTAGGACTCCATCTTCTGTCCGGTCTTGTCCGTTTCAATGCTACTTTAGCTTACGATTATGTCGGTTACATAGGTCCTTCCACAAACCTTTCTGATATTATGATGAATATTATCTGTATTAAAACCTCAACTCTATTTTACAGATGACTTAAGAGCAGCACTTGGTTCAGAACATTTCACGAAATATCTAAAAGAGATGCAAAATGCTTGTACCGACGAAAACAATAGACGTGATGACAAATTTAACGAGCAATACATGGGAGTCCCGGGATCATTCAGAAAATTGAGCGTAGATTAAAAATAACTGGCTTTATGCGAGTCCGACTTACGCAACTTGGACAAGGATAGTTTTTGTACAAGGAATAACAAACTTATTTTGCTATTAGCTGATGCCCGCGTGGATTTAGTTTTTAAAAATCCCGCGGGAATCTTTGATTTTTCCGGATAAAAGTAGAATAAAAAATACACGCGAGAGCGTTTGTATGGAGAAAAGAACACCCGCATTTTTTATTAAGTTCGTCGCTCACTCACCCGACCAGCACTGTTGACTTATTTGATCAGATAAATTGTAATATTTTGGAATAGAATAATAGTGATATTTTAAGAACAACTGTTGAGTTTGTTGTCGGTCCTTCTCAGCAGAATCTGCTTTCAGAACCGGCGGTAGAGTGGTGTTATAAGAGCCACAAGTTGACCTACAATAAATAAATAATTTTGTTATTTTTTTCATATTTTAATTTACAATCGATTGTTATTATAAGTGGTCTACCGTTTCCAGGATGCCAGCTATGTGTATATTTTGTGCTATATTTAGATAACGTTGAAATTAATTGGAATTAAATAAAAATTAAAAAGTAGGCGCTGTTATCTTGGCGATTCAACTTGCTATCAAAATTGATGTGTTCTCACTACCTATTGTTTATTAATATTTAATCGGTAACTATAATAAATAAAACATTAAGTGGAACGTGGAAGTAGCAATGACCTCAAATATTTATAGTCTCAAGATAAAGGCAAAAGCTAAGTGTTATCAGAACGTACCCCTACCTAGTGATCTCAAAATGACCTGAAAAAAATAAAAGCTATATTGATTTTATTTACGACCTTCCTGCTGGTGTATCCAGTGTGGTTTTGGGCCCAATATCAACAGTTCAACTCTTAAAAGGATTTTGTGGTGCAGTCTTTTTCAATATATTATAGAAGGTTTGTTTAATAATAGTAAACATGCCTGCATGCCTGCCATGCATACAGGAGCTACGAGTACTGCCTGCGTTTTACACCTACTTTGTAGAACTACTGAGGGAAAACGTCTCTCTACTTCAACGGTTGAACTAATAGTAATAGTAGGCAATAGGTAGTGATCACTTATAAGTGATCCTACCTATTACATTCCTACTAGCAGGTAGTATACTACCTGCTAGTAGGAATGATCCCTTTTTCCACAGGAAAAAATTCTAAGGGAAAAATTTCCAAATCCTAGCATTTTTTAACCCGGAAATCGAACCTCGTCATCCGCAATCAAACATGCTAATGATGAGCGAAGCGAAGTTATGAATGCCAAAGTGGCAATTGTAGAAGTCTTTTTACAAAGGTAACCCCTAAATACAATCCCTTACCCAATGTAATTTTCAATTCTTAAAGGTTCGTGAAAACGAAATTGACAGAAAGCGTCACACTTTAACTTAGATAGCTCTTAAAAGTTAAGGAACGTTTGTGAAAACGGGCATTAAGTATTGTAAAGTCTGAAAAATTCACACAGGTACTACATAGCGCCTACATAGTTTTAATAAGAAAACATGGTAAACGTGATATAACTTAGAAAATTCTTTGAGGCGTCGAAAATAAGCGATGAAAAAAAAATTGCCACTATAGTCTTAAGTGCGATTTACACCTGACGATGATTAACTAAGTAATTAGTAGGTATATAGTCAACTAACTAGACTTATACCTAATTAACCCATCTATCAACACAATTTTAAAATTTGTCTCGTAACGGTAGCCCGGAAATGAATTTGTTAATAATGATCCATATTAATGTTGCGGGTTGTTACGTTCTCTCAAATATGGTTGAGCGAAGCAATGGCTGGATCATGCGTCATGCTCGTGAATGGGTGCCACCAACGGGAATGGGTCTGCTTTGACTGCCCATCTTGACATGCGTTGGATTGGTGTACCTACGTATGCATAAATTGCATTTTTGAAGCTTTATTGTGGAAGCACTGTATACATAGCATAGCTTTGTAAAAAAAAGAAGTTTTTTTAAAAGAGCAACTGCTGAGTTTGTTACCGGCTCTTCTCAGCAAAATCTGCATTCCGAACCGGTGGTAGATTTATGACTTGTCATAAGAACTACAAGTTAGCCTACATGAAATAAATTAATTTTGAATTTGAATTTGAATGCAGAATACTATAATGACGATTCAATCATGATTCAACGAAGCAATGGATTGACGCGAATTTTAGCGTGCGTATAGTTGAAGATTTGGAGAGTGACATCTAGGCTAGCTACTAGCTTTTATCTCGGAAACAGAGTGCTCAAGCCAGATTTTTGTTATGTACCACTCCACAGGACGAAGTCGCGGACAAAAGTTAGTTGTATAAGGCTACGTTTACATGCTTGCCGAGGCTTGGCAAGCGTTCACAAGCTCCAAGCCTTTACAAACGCGCAACATTAGCCCGGATCGGCGACAAGCTCACGCAAGCCAAGCCAAACGGGGTGTTTACAGGCTTGTGTTTGGGGACGCTTGTCGAGACTTGCCAAGCGTGTAAATGTAGCATGATAAGTCTGTGTTAGGCCATGTTCACGTACAACGCCAAGGTGCGGGTGCGACTATTTTTGTTTAGAACCGCGCACTAATTAAGCCTGAACAATGAAATACTAACTACTTCATACGTTTGATATAGCGCGAGCGCGCGCGCCAATAAGGCCTTAGGGTACATTTTTATACTCATAATAAAAATTCTTTTCAAAAAACCGACTTCAAACGCCACTACAAAGTATAAAAATAATTTTATTTTGTACACGTTTGTTGAAGTCGGGCGGCTTAAATAGAAACGATGAAACCGATACGCGATGCTCACCCGATTTCAGTAAGCGTGTCTCTTATATGTCAAAATAAGGTAAGCGTCGCGTATCGATTTCATCGTTTCTAGTTAAGCCCGCCCGACTTCAACAAACGTGTACAAAATAAAATTATTTTTATACTTTGTAGTGGCGTTTGAAGTCGGTTTTTTGAAAAGAATTTTTATTTTAAGCTTTTTAGTGTAGCTTGTTCCTGCTCTCTTTCTCCCCTCCCTCCAACACTACGGTACTAAAGTAGTCTTATACTTGGTACCTACAGTACTTATTAACAACACACAATTTCTAAAGAGCTAGGACCAGGAGGTCCATGATGTAGTCCATGCTTGGTACCAAAAATATCAATTCGAAAGCGACAGTTCGTAATTCCTCCAACCCTGCAGCATTAGGATTGAGGAGCTAGAACCTTGAATTTTATATGTAGTATATGCTTGGTACCAACAATATCAATTCGTAAGCGACAGTTCCTAAATCCTCACAGATTAGGTAGGCAGTACCCCTGCAGCATCAGTATTGAAGAGCTCCACGATGTAGCCTATGCTTAATACTAACAATATCAATTCGCAAGCGAAAGTCCCTAAATCCTCACAGTTTAGGTAGGCAGTACCCTGCAGCATCAGGAGTGAAGAGCTAGGACCTTGAGCTCCACGATGTAGACTATGCTTAATACTAACAATATCAATTCGCAAGCGAAAGTCCCTAAATCCTCACAGTTTAGGTAGGCAGTACCCTGCAGCATCAGGAGTGAAGAGCTAGGACCTTGAGCTCCACGATGTAGACTATGCTTAATACTAACAATATCAATTCGCAAGCGAAAGTTCCTAAATTCTCACAGTTTAGGTGGGCAGTACCCTGCAGCATCAGGATTGAAGAGCTAGGACCTTGAGCTCTACGATGTAGACTATGCTTAATACCAATAATATCAATTCGCAAGTGAAAGTCCCTAAAACCTCATAGTTTAGGTGGGCAGTACCCTGCAGCATCAGGATTGAGGAGTAGGACCTGAAGCTCTAAGATCTAGTATATGCTTAGGCCAAGCATACCGATTCGTAAATGACAGTTCTTAAAACCCCATAATTTAGGGGGAAAGTACCTCTGCAGCATCAGGCTTGAAGAGTTGAAGGTAAATATTTTTATGGGACCATTTCGCGAGCTTCTTCTGTCGATTAAAAAAAAACCGCGTGAATCGGTCCAGAAACCCCGGAGTAATCGGCGGGCATACATAGAAAAAAAAAAAATATATACCGGCCGAATTGATAACCTCCTCCTTTTTGGAAGTCGGTTAAAAATAATCTTTGATGCACAGTTAAAAAGTCTTGTTATGCTTACCTAAGCAGGCTTTTATCATGTTGGTAATTTTGTTAAACGTACCCTTAAAATTCCTTTTTGCTACCCCTTTGACGATGGACAGTGAACCTTTCATAAAAGTGCCTCAACATTCCTTCGCTTTAACAAAATGCTCAATGGTTATTAAAATTTCTTTGCCGCTTCAAAGTGCTCTCCTCACAATTTTAGTAATAACAAGACCATCAGAATGTAAGAGAAACTACCCTGTTATAAGCACTTAAAGCGGTATGATACAAAACCAGCAACGGCCGAGCATAAGCTCGGTTGGTTCTGTTTTTTTATCAGTAGGCTTAGAACAGCGATCACAGAAGAGCTTAGAACGAGTTCACCCATCTCGACAACTTTGATAGATTTCGAGCGTCGAAACAGGATGGTGTACGTCAGTGAAAATGGACTTGGAGGTTTGAGTTCGTTCATTAAGAGATGAATTAATAATGGAGTGAACAGCCATTTTCCATTTTCTAGGGAAGCATGCGGAAAAAAAACTGTTGCGATGTGCTTGCTCCTTCCAAATCGACGGCTAGTCCATTAATAGTAATATGCATTATGCATCAATGTAAATATGTATGTATTCGGGTATCAAGTATACCGATATTTCTGTAAAATATGTTTAAAGTTGTTATCTTCCACAAACGTTCATAAAAGTACTCCTTACCCTTTACCAATTTTTAAACTTATGAGCAAAACTTACGCTCGCTAACTATCTATAGTTCTCAGTTTTAATTTCGTTCGTATAAGGACATATTGTATCCAAAGTTACTTTCATTTAAAACCTTTATAAATTAATACAGGTACCAAAAGACAAGTCTAAAAATATATTGGATAATAAACTTAGACTCGATTCCTTCCCGGAAAGGCGTTTTAAAGGTTTTTATTTTAAGTAGTTCAAGTAACAAACCTTGAATTGATATTTAACAAAGCATTGTATTTTATTTAAATTGGTATCAAAATATATTAAAATGACTGTAAAACTTCCGGGTTCTCGTGTTATTGACTATTTTTTTCTTTTTTAAATGATTAAAAATAATTACGTAGGTAGGTAAATGGTTACTTTGAAATGATTTTCCACAGCTTATGTTTAAATAAATGGTCTTTTTTGTTTGTATCTGAAAGTACTCATATTGCTTGTATTGTAAAAATAAATTTTTGCAATTTTTGAATTCCTTGTTTTTGTAATAACTTGTGCAATAATTATTCATTTATTGAAAAAAGCAAAACATATGGGCATGGTATGAATGGATATATAAGCTCTGGAACTAAAAATAAAACAGGGATGCAGGAAGTACCAAAAAGTATTCTGTTGTCAACTAATGCGAGGGTACTATACGTAGTTACTATAAAATAATAGTGACCTAACTGATGGAAAATCTGAAAATCGTTGACGTCATAATTCTAAGGGCACTGATGTCTTATCCTATTTAATGTTATAAATGCGAAAGTTTGGATATATGGATGTTTGTAACTCAATCACGCTGCAACGACTAAACCGATTTGGCTGAAATTTGGCACAGAGATAGATTATAGCCTGGAATAGGACATAGGCTACTTTTTATCCCAGAAAATAAGAGAGTTTCCGCGGGAATCGAAAACCTCAATCCACACGACCGAAGTTGCGGGTATCATCTAGTAATTAATTAAAATAATGGTTAACACTGGACACGTGGCTGTCACGTTTTTTGGACCTATCTAATAGACGCCATTTTGTAAACAAACGAGTGTCCAAGGAACTAAAATTCACTCGTTTACATTACTCGAAGCCCATGTATATCACAAAAAAAGCTAAAAAAATATCCTACGAAAATTATCTTAATAATTTATTATGATTATTTAAGTAATAAAAAATACAAAAACGTTTCATCAAGGTGCGTAAGAATATGTACTTCCTTTTAATTTAAAAAAAAGATAAATATCAACTTGTTTAACTACCTTTATAGTCTTAATTATTATTTATATTGTTTCTATTGTAATATGAAATAACCAGTTACTATGGATTTCTAGGAGAATTTTAATGTTTAGGTAAGTATAAAATATGACTCATACAGTTCATATGTGTACAAGTAGATGTGTTCTTAAAGATATGATTGAATCTAGTTTCGTTGATATCTCTTCAGTTTTAACCCGCAATGAGTTTTAATTTTTGTGTTTAATGTCTTAGGAGGTTGGTTATATACTCAAAGCCACAGATCTTTCCTAATCTGTGCTCAAAGCTTAGGAGTCGTACCAAAAGGGCGTCAAAAGGGTCCCTAATAAGGAGACTGGGACAAAAATGACAGCCCCGTTGGTCAATAGATAAACAACCGTAAGGGGCAACCCATACCTGACTGCGATACATCACGGTACATTGAGGCATCTTCGGCATGTTCGTGCTCGTCGGTTTACATACATTTTGTTTTAAATGGAGGTGACATCGAGGTAGCGAGCTAAACCGCGACCGCGAGGTATCGCAGTGAGGCATCTTTGGCATGTTTTTACCCTAATGGTCTGCGGGGTGCGGGGCGGGTGATGCGGTCGGCCATACACGATGCGACGTAATTACATCCTATGATATTTTTTTAAATAAAATACATTTTATCCTATTAGCAATAAATGTTAGTGCCTATAAAATTTGAAGAGTTCCTCGATTTCTCCAGGATCTCATCATCAGATCTTCACCTGATGACAATGGGACCAAAAAAACAATTCTCCAAATCGGTCCAGGCGTCACTGAGTAATCGGGGAACATACACAAAAAATAAAAAATATTCCGACGAATTGAGAACCTCCTCCTTTTTTGGAAGTCGGTCAAAAAATGTGCCCTATGGAAAAGTTGTTTTTTTCACTTATTCTATCCTTATATTATATTTTTGAAGAAAAGTAACTCGTTGCGATTGAAAAATTCAGGAGAAAACATCAGTTTGCACTTTGAGAATCAAAAAAACGTAAAAAATATATAGCGCATGAAAAAAAATGATAAAAAAAAAATGGGTGCCAATAGTCCGTTTTTGCTCCCCAGCCGCTCCAATTAAAACTGCAAACGTCTTATAATATGTACCTACGCAGAGAGGTCACACAAAGTAGTAATTCTATTGTCTACTTATCTTCTCATCCGCAATTTTAATTATTTTCCTTTTATTAATTTCAATTTTAATTTTGCATGAGACAACAATTAACCGACGCTTAAACGTGTAACGTTTCGTCTGTTTAAAAAATATTTTAATTTTGAAAATGATGGTGTTCTTGGTGGTGGTTCAAAAGTATTGTTTTTAGGGTTCCTTTGTACAACAAAATATAATTTTGGAAAAAAAGCAATTTTTTTGGCTAATTGAAAACTACAAACCGTTCACGATATTATAATGAACCTACCCTCTTTAGTTTCTCGTTTTAGTCATATTATATCGACCAAAAAACTCACAACTACTAATTAATTTTAATTAAAATAATAATTATGTAGGTACATAGAGCTGGTTTTAATAGATGATAAAATATTTTTGTAGGTAACGATTATAATTAGCGCAAGAGCCAAGTCAAGAGCGCAGTAGGTACTTATTTTGACTTGTGATCAACGACATTTCTTGTGATGTAAAAAAATGGGCATTTACTAATAATTAAGGTTCAAGTAAGTCTTTAGCCAGTTTTAATAAGTACCTTACATCCCCAATTTGAAGAATTTTGCAAAGTATTGAGTATTTTTAGTACGTACCTAATCAACAACAATGTTGTGTTGGCAAATGTATGTTAAAAACCATTCACACACAGGTAGTAAAAATGACGTAAATTAAAAACATTAGGTGATTATTTTAATTAATACTTTAAGTTACATACTGAGAATTTATACGATTTTTGTTAGGTGCGTATGATATTCATAAAAATATATTATGTGCAATGATTATATCCTTTATATTTTTATAATAAATATTAATATAATTTTTAGTTTTAAATTATGTACATGCAGTATATAACTCAAAGGTGACTGACTGGATGACTGACTGACTGATCTATCAACGTACAGCTCTAAGAAAGATCGGGACAGATAGGGCTGTTTGGCATACAGATAGTTACTAGTGGTTCGCCCCGAACTGAGACCTCGCGGTATCCCATAATTCCCAAAAGATAGTTTTAATTATATATTGTAATAAAATTAACTTTTAACATTAGACGCAATAAAAAATAGTATGTGAAGCTTATTTCTAAAAAAACTACCACTGGTTCGGAATGCCTTTCCAACCGCGAGAAGAACCAGCAAGAAACTCTTCTTGCTGTAATTATTGTTCTCGCAGTACACAGGCGTTGGTGCAAAATTCGGTCCATAGCACTCCCAGCATTCACCTCCAGCACCACATCTCCAGCGTATCAAATTTCTTTTTCTTGACTTGTCGCAAAAGTCCACGTCTCTTCAGCAAATAAAAATATGGGAAAAACAAGTGTTTGGACGAGCTGGATCTTCGTAGCTTTTGTTATGTTTCTGTTCATCCATATCAATTTCTTCAACTTGTCCATGGCAGTACCTTCTTGCTATCGCCATAAGGCGCTTACGTCTAAATCTTACTAGCTAGAACTGAAATCTAGGCTTTCCTTCAATTCACGTGCGGCGGCGTAGTAATACGAGTATTTTGCTGACAGTGTGCAGGTTTGTGCAGTTTGTGATCCACACGTCAGTTTGCAGCATAAGTGATTTTTTCTGTGTCACTGATTTAGAATACAATAATAGGCTCAGTTTATCGTATCATTTATATCGGGTTATATCACAATAAAATTATTTTGCGCTCTGTGTAACGACCGTTACGACCTTCGCGACGATGATACACCAAAACTACGTACCTAAATGCCGATAACCTTATCGACTTGTAGTCTTAGTGTTGTTTAACCGAGGAATAAATTGGGCGTTCTGACAGTTTTTGTATTGAAAATCTGCCAAAATATCATAACGCTCAGATTTAAGTTATATAAATACGTCCTTAAAATATTATACCTATCCATTGAGCGTATATATATAAAAAAATATGCGTAATAATATACATAGATACAAATTCTGTTACGAGTTCAGTGTTAAAATTTCTAGCTTTATCCGCAACATCGTCCGAGTGGATTTAGGGAAATTCCTTAGGTACAATTAGGGACCTAGTGCACTTTTTCTAGTAAAAAAGGAGTCTATGTCACTACATAGACTCCTTTTTTAAGAGAAACACAAAGGGTACCCGTGTGACCTAATGCCACGACGAAGTTGCGTGCAAAAACTAATATTAAATTTATAATAGCTACAAAAAAATTAAAACCCTAAAAATAGGATTTTGTAAATCCTTTTCCGGTTTCCCTTGATGCACTTTAAGTCATTATTATTATTATATTTTTGAAAGTAAACCTGCGCAAGGGCAAACGTGTTATCAATAAAGAAGGAGACGAGAAACAAACGTCATCAAAACTGAAAGGTTTTTGAACCAAGCGCAAGGATTTGTTAAATAATAATAAAGTTGCCAAACTTGAATAATCATTACGGTTCGTTACATTTCTCGATTAAACGAGGTGGCTCGAGGGCAGTCCTACTTCAGTTCAGTCAATGCGATCGAGCCGTCTGGTTTTGTAGTCAAAATGGATTTTATACCGGAAGACAAACTCCTCCAAATCAAACCCGATACATTGCACTATGTTCGAAAAGAGTTCAACATGGAACAACCGGATAGCATTAAAGATGCTGTGAACATTCTCAACGAATGGGTGCAGAAGCAGTCCCATTTCAATAAGAAGGATTTCAGTAAGTTTTTGTCATAAATTATTACTTGCAAGCTTTTTAACAAAAAAAAGAGGAGGTTCTCAATTCGACGCGTATATATTTTTTTTTGTATTTGGAACTGAGCACTGGAATTCCTTGATGACATACTCGAGAACATTCGAGTTGTTTGGTTTTGTTTTTTGTGAATTCACAAAAACAAAACCAAAATAAAATACTACAAGATCATGAAGAAGAAATTGTAGGTTTGTGGAGTTTGGACTCATTTGTTTATTATTTCGACCATCGAACTATATATAAATCAAGAGTACAAAAAGGTACAAATACAAAAAACATTTCTTAACTATCAGGAGGACCTCCCTGGCGCAGTGATGAGCGCTGTGGTCTTGTAACAGGTCAGGAGGAGGTCAGGAGGTCAACAGGAGGTCTCGGGACTTTGAGGGCGTCGATTAGTTAAATAAATCTATACATCTATACAAATAAATAAAATTGAAGTGTCTGTTTGTAATATCAAAAGAACAGCTTTTTACTAACTGTATACGAAAGTAAATACAGTACTTATAACAGGAAAACAATTTTTAAAATTTTTGTCTGTCTGTCTGTTTGTTGCCGCTAATCTCAGGAACGGTTGGACCGATTTTGACGAGACTTTCACTGGTAGATAGCTAATATTATCGGGCAAAATATAGCTATTTTTTTAACCGACTTTCGAAAAAGAAGGAGAAGGAGTTGTGTTTTTCTACCTTTGTATATCGATATCTCCGTGATTTCTTAACCGATTTGCGTGAATCTTTTTTTAATCGATACAAAAACTTTGCGAGATGCTTCCATAAAAATTTCGGGTTCCAAATCTTCAATCTTGATGCTGCAGGGGTACCGGAAACCCCTAAACTGTGGCGAATTAGCAACTGTCGATTATGAATAGTTGTTGTAGGTAGGACTACATCGTTGAATTCCAAAACCCAACTCCTCAATCCTGATGCTGCAGGGGTTCTGCCTACCTAAACTGTGGGGATTTAGGAACTTTTGATTCTGAGTTGATGAAGTGGACGAAGTTGCGGGCATCCGCTAGTAAATAAATAAAATATTTTCCTTAGCTGCAATTTTTTTGTAAACAATAACCAAGTAGTAAATAAAATTTAGTATCTGCCTGTGATTTCAAAATAACTGCATCTTATTAAAGCTCGTATGATGGAGCTTTCCTGACCTTTCTTTCTGCCGTGCTTTCCAGAACTGCTGATCTGATATTGAAGGAGTCTTTATACAATTATCCAAGAAGTTCTTTAGGCTATATTTTATCCCGATAGAAGTAGTCCTACTAGTATTATAATATTATTATACTGTAGGAATGATCTCCTATGTTTTGATTAATTTCATACGATTTAAATGTACCAAGACTCTCTAGCAATTAATATTTTACGACTTACGCAGGTTAGATGTCAATCAACGTCTTGATCTAGGCTATTAAATCTGACATGAAGCAGCAAGTCCAAGGACAATTAACTATTTACTGAAGCGAGTGTCATGTTTTGTTTTGTTTTCAGCCGTATTCAATAACTTCCCGCCCGCGACTTCGTCCGCGTCAATTTCTGTTATTATGATCGCGATTAAGATGTTTTTAAAAGAATATATTTTAAATATAGATAATTTAATTTTTCCCATTTTTGCTACATTTTACACTGATGCTTCCTTCGCTCCTATTGGTCGCAGCGTGATGTTATAATAGCCTAAAGCCTTCCTCGATAAATGGACTATCCAACACAAAAAGAATTTTTCAATTCGAACCAGTAGTTCCTGAGATTAGCGCGTTCAAACAAACAAACTCTTCAGCTTTATAAAATTAAGTAAATTTAGATAAATAGATTTTTGGGTTAAGTTACTGTAGATCGCAGCTATAGGAGGACACAAGGAAATCCGAATTTATCTATACTATTATAATAAAGAGAGAGCGCGAATTTTGTGAGTTTGTATGTATGTCCGGAGCAAACTTTGGAACCACCGCACCTATTTCAAAAATTCTTTCACCATTTCAAAGGTACATTATTCCAGATGGTTATAAGCTATATAATATGCACATAAATGTATTATGGCTAGATATTATGTGCAAATTTGTTAAAGAAGTCGGAAAATTTTTTGACTCTCAAACGTTTTCAAGGCGTGCGCTGGGTCATATACTGTTATTGGATGAAAATGATGTATGGGTGAATTGTTCCTCTTAAAAAGTTCTAAAAAAAAGTCCGCGATAGCATATGTCTAGCTTCTAAGGATAACTTACAGTAACCATTTCTATCTTTCAAATTTTGATTAAAAATAATGAATTATTTTCGACCTTCTTTAACCGATGTGATATCAATCTATATCTAAATAAATATGTTTATTATCGTAACTGTTTAATTTAGAACATATTTGCCCTTTACACTATACAATTTAAATAAATATCTTAGGAGTTATCGGAAAATTAATATATCCGCGCGACAAAATAATAAAATGGTGCCGGCCGGCGCGGGCGGTGCGCGGTGGCGGGTTTCGACGCGGGAGATTCCTGTGATTCCTGTGGTGATCTTATTTACAATCGCCTCCTATTAGAAGCTCTGTGCGATCAGTCCCGTAAAAACAAATATTTAAATTTTCAACCCGGACGAAGTCGGCGCGGGCTTCTAGTATTTTATGTTTTAAAAAGTTGTGATTAATGTTATTCTTAAGGTGCTGATAGACTTGAGCATTCACTTGTAACAGAACATCGCGCATTCGCCGTTTTTATTTTTGTCGAACTGAACAACGAGCCGAGCCAAGCATAGAGCCAAATATTGCTACGAACATCTTGAGAATTCTAGCGAACGCTCTATTCGATGCTCGTCAATTATTCATGAAGAAATCAGACTTGACGGTCGCGTGTAGCAAATCTGCTCGCTGGAATGCTCGCCAGAACGCTCGCTAGAATGCTCGATAGAATGCTAGCTAAAATGTTCTCGTATTTTTCTGTGATGTAACATTCGCACGAATGCTCAAGTCTATCAGCACCTTTAGAATATATTATTTTATTATTAAGGTGACTGCGACTCGGTTCGATGCTAGAGATGAATATTTTAGCTAACTTATAACCTAAAGCGTGTAACCCCACCCGATGTTAGGTACGGAGTAACGTGGATATCCTTCGGGAACCTAAGGAAGTCAGCACACATATCAATTCGGAAAGGAATCGACACCGTATCAACCCGAGCCGTGGACGGCTCGAGTGGAGAATACTGGAGTATTCTTTGTATGAAACTCCTTATTGTAACGTACTAATCGGAATCGTATCGTAATCGCCTTGCCATGGGAAAAGCTCACAAACCACGGTACCGTGCTTTTATATTAGGTTGACGCCTGCTTGACGGCGAGGCGTTTTTATTCTATTCTAAACTATTATGTTGATAGCATTGTGCTGTTCACATAATAGTTTCATAACTTTATCCTCATCATCATCTTCCACTCAAAGGAAGGTTATAGGTCATACCAATGCAAATAGAGGGACTTCACACACCTTCGAGTGCAGGTTTCCTCACGTTTTCCTTCAGATAAATCATAACCACTTACTTTATCTATAATATTGTTATCCTTTATTTCCCAAGTGTACCCAAAAGAATTATATCAAATGTGTGTTTTATATTACCTAAATTTATATTATAATTTATTCCTTGAAACTTAATTCACGTGTCCAAAAGCTTGTATTCTAATTTCTATGTAATTTATTCAATCCAAGAAGTATGTAAGTACATGCTAATGTGCCTGTTTAAAATGACCTGACTGTATAAAATATTTAGGCATAATCGTTGATAAAATCATAATATAATATTATGTACATACATTAGCAAAAATATAATTCGCAAACTCCTCGCTATTTTTAAAAATATCCGACATGTTGCCGATAAAAACTAGGTAGGCATTGAGAATATTCGATTCTGTGTCTAGAGCAATTACAAGTCTTTATTTGAATTAATAATAATTTTATTATTGAAGATTACTTCTGAAGTAATATTAAACGGCATGTAATTAAACGAGCTTCTATTTAATACCATTATTGGCTTCTAAATTACTAAGTCAGCTTCAACTAGTGAGCCTCTAAAAAATATAATTTTAGCATCTATATTTATAACTTAGCTTCAAACCGTGAACTCCTAAAATACTTAAATATTAGCATCAAATAATACACCAAATCTTCAACCACATTTTTAATTTTTTTTTTTTGTGAGAAAAATGAAATAAAAAAATGTTTCTAACTAAATAAAAAAACGGGTTTTTTTTTGATAAAATGAAATTAAAAAAATGATTGTTTTTAAATTTAACTCAAGATAAATACCTACACATAACATTATAACATTTTTGAAAAAAAAAATCAAATTTTTTTTCAACTTTTTTTTTAGTTTTAGGTAGGTTTACGATCCCAACAGAACCTAAGTGCCCGGCCTTCGGCCGGGCACCTGAATATTCATGTATAACCCTAACCTAACCTAACTTTAGTTTAAAGAAAAAATTATACAAAAATAATTGCAATATTAACACACTAACAACAGAACAACAAAAAAAAACAAATCCATGTTTTGAATGCCGCTCTCTGATTGGTGCAAATAGCCATAACCAACGAGATCGTGCAAATTGCCAGTCGCATCCGTCTCACTTGCACCAACGAGATCGTGCAAATGGCCAGTCGTATCCATCTCACTCGCACCAAATCGTGCAGTGGCAGTGGACAATAATAAAAATAGTGGCTCTTTATTTGATGCTTTCTTTGGAATATTTTGTGGCCATTATGAAGAAGCCGAGTTAGTATATTAGAAGCTTCATCATTTTCCCGTTGCTGAATTATTAAATTAGAAGCTAGGTTTTGATGCCAAAAAATAAATTTTGTTGGTCGACTTATTATATTCCATATTAAACTACTAGATGATGCCCGCGCCTTCGTCCGCGTGGATTAAGGTTTTTTAATTCCCGCGGGAATTTCCGCTGATGTTCATGTTCCGGGATAAAATGTAGCCCATGCCGTATTAATTCTGGGGATGTCCTATCTCCATTCCTTTTAGTCAAATCGGTTCATTCGATATGGCGTGAGTAACAATCATACATCCATCCTAACAAACTTTCGCATTTATAATATTAGTAGAATTAGTAGGATAGTAGGAAGTAGAATAAGGGAGAGCTGCAGGACTCGTAACTATGTATGTACTCGGTTTAGTTATTAGGGCCTCAAATAACTATTCTATTCTATTTAAATTCCAGAAAAAAAAATTAAACCAACTAAATAATATAATTTATAAAATTTTAAACTTAATAATTGTATAATTCGACCGTTCCGTAGAACAAAGTCTCATCTGCTAAATTCATAACTTGAGATTTGAGCCTTGCAGATGTGACTTTTAAGGCTCAAATTTCAAGTTGTAAATTTAGCAAATGATACTTTGTTCTACGGAACGGTCGAATTGTTTAAAATCATTTTTCATTTTATTTTAATTAAAGTAAAATATTTTTTTGTTAAAATTGAAATAAAACATTTTTAATTACCAAATGCTTATTCTTATTATTTTTCCTTCCAAGAATATAAAGAAACGTCATACGCGAATCTGTCCCCACTTGACCGGTTTTTGGTTGAGAATTATTTCGACTTAATACTCATGATAATTAATCTTCTCTTAAGTAGGTACCTTAATCCTTAATAAAATACAAAAGGAAGTAATTAAATTATATTAGGCAAGACTTATCCGCAATTGTATAATTATATTATCATCATCGTAATAATATATATATTTTATTTTTTTTCGGCAACAGAAAAAACCTGCCGCATTTAACAAACTAAATATTTAATTGGGTAAAAAATACAAAAGATTCTAAAAATATACTCCACAAGTACATAATCTTTGCAAGACAAAATATCATATTTATTTTTTGTTCTTAGTCGTGAAAATGATTTTTAACTAAGTAGGTACCTACATTTCAAGTAAGTCCAAGAGTCATTAGAGGGAATCTTGGGAATAGCGTTGCCAGACGTCCCGTCTTTCCCGGGACATCCCGTATTTTAGGCATAGTTTAAAATGTCCCGGTGGAACTCTGTCCCGTATTTGAACTGTACTTCGTTTTTCATTATGAAATCGTCCAAGTATTCACACACGAACGTTAGTTGGTAAAAAAAGCGAGTTGATCACCGTTTTTAATTACGATTATAATTATTGTACTGATTTTAACAGATATGATAAAACGAATAGAAATATGTTAAAACTGACTTGATCCTCGAAAAATTATCAAAAAAAAAATGACTCTAAATAATTTTCTTTTTTTATTTGTGCCGGGTATAAAACTGAAATCCCGTATTTTTTGCCTATTTAACCATTTGTCCCTTATAGGCTGAAAAAAAATCTGGCAACCCTACTTGGGAATAGGCGTGATTCGTGACAATTTTGCTTTCTACATTTTATTCAAGTTGTATCGTAAGTATGTCATGCTCTCTTTAAACATTTCTGTGGTGGTGTCGTGTGGTGCGGGTTGTTACGTTCCCTCAAATATGGTTGAGCGAAGCAAAGGCTGGATCATCTGCATTCCGAACCAGTGGTAGATTTATGACGTATCATAAGAGCTACAAGTTGGCCTATATGAAATAAATGGATTTTGAATTTTGAATTTTGAAACTAAAAGTTTTTGACATTTGACAAAAAGGTTTAAAGCCTAGATTTTTTTGTATTATTACAGTTGTAACACCTAGCCCTTAGACCAAGCAAGCTAAAATGACTTCCATGCATTTTCTATTTATAATGTGCAAGAAAATGGAATGAAGAGGAAACATATTTTCGGTTTAAAGTTATCTTAAATAAAAAATACGGCAGATGGTCTGTGATTATACCAAAATTACCATCAGCTCTCCAGCTTACTTACCTACAACAGCGATAAATATTACAGACGTTAATTTAAGAAGATACACAGTTGACGCAAATGAAAATTGCATGGCAATTTTGTCAAAAAGAGTAAGATTTATTTAGTAACGTTTCGCAAAAGGTAATTTAGAAGTTTGAATAAGGAAAATAAGAAAATGTTAACAAGTGGAGAGTGGAAAAAATTGTCTAAGTGTATATACTTTAAGATAATTATTTTCTTCCATAGCCAGACAGACCTGCTACCTCACCTGGGGGAAAATCAGTGATGACTAGTTTTTTCTCGCCACTTCGTCCGCGCGAAGTAAAGTTTTTAAAAACCCTGCGGGAACTCAGTTTTTCCGGAAGAAACGTTAGCCTATGTCACTTTTCAAGTCCTGAACTCATGTAAAAATCAAGTCGATCTGTTGCTCCGTTGCTGCGTAGGTAATTGAAGGACACAATAAACCAGTACTTATAAATGATTAAACGAACTTATAGTTCTTGCAATTCACGATGGCACGTGGCTTATGGTTGTGTGTGTGTGAGTCGTATCTATATAAGTGTGAGCGAGAGCTTACTCGCGCCTGACCGCTCTCATAGGCACGCTCCTGATAGGCACGCACACTTACGCAATGTGCATGTACATGACGTGACCACAAGTAAAGCGCCCGAAGCTTCGTGAGATAAACGTACTAAGTGAAGTTCGATCATTATTATATGAGACGCTTCATCCGAACAAAAATATTAGTATCTAAGGATTAATTATTAAAGATTGACTAGTAACAAATATTACAGCTGTTGCCTTATGCCAATGACTTCGTCCTTATGGAGTTAGGTTTATGTAACACGCAAACAAAGTCGCTGGCAAAAGCTAGTATAAAAATAAATAAGGTTCCTTAATCAAAAGAAATCCATTAAGGACTCGTTTATGAAGGACCGGCATCGTTCCGCTAGTCAAACTTGGTCTGTAAACGTTTCTTTTTACGAGTAAATTGGCTCGGAATTTATTTTAAAATATACAATGCACAAAATTGCCTTCATACTATAATCTTCTACACTTCGCGATCCTCAGGTGCTGTATTAAACACCGGATCACTTAAAGCATCATACACATCGAACTCGCTGACCCGCCGAGATTCTACCCAGTGGTAGTCTCGGCGGGTCAGCGAGTTCACTGCGGTCAACGGTTCGGAATGCAGATTAAAGATTCTGAGAAGAGCCGGCGAGAATCTTCGCTTTTCTTAACAAAATAATACAATATCAATGTTATAAGTTATATTATATTGTGGTCAGCTTCTGATGCTAATCGGATTTTTTCCATGCAACCCTATAATTAGGGAATCCGCTAACTTTGTAATAACCTCGACTTATCAAATGCGTTTTTACACAATATTTTTTTTTATTCGATGACAAGATAGTCCTTGAATGCGATTTCACCTGAGTGACGACGCAGTCTAAGATGGTAGCAGGCTAACTTGGAAGGGGTATGGCAGTGTAAATTCAACCTATACCCCTAATCGGTTTCTACTCGCCATCGTGCCGGAACGCTAAATCGCTTGGCAGCACGTCTTTGACAGTAAAGTGATAACTAGCCAAGATCAAAGCCTCCCACAAGACCAGAGAAAATTCAGAAATAAATAAATAAATAGAAATATTTAAAGTGTAATGGCAAATCTTTAACCAAGTTTTTAACCAAGTTTGAAGCAAAAGAAGCTAATAGCAGTCTTTAAACTCGGTTTTAATAAAAACCTGGTTTGGAAAACTGGCCAATAGACAATGGATAGACGACTGGTAGGTATATTAAATAACTATTTTCTGCGAAGAACACCAGCAGCTATATACATTCTCAGAAGAAGTTTTTGCGATTTTCTAGCGACTTTTTACATTGAGCCTAGAGACTCGGATGTATAGGATTTCGCAACACTGGCGTCTTGTGGCGACATGTCGGCAGTATAACCGCGGTTCGCGTTTGAACTCTGTTGCCCGGCGACACTCGAGCTATGGCATCTTTGATTTCGTGTCGCCAACAATGTTTTCCAACTTGTAACGTGATGAGAAACGCACCGATAAGAAAGCCGCTGGCCGGGCATTGCCGGCGAGTTGGCGGGTTTGGTGTGTAGAATCCTTTATGCGTCGCAAAGAAAATGTCTCGTTAAAATTCATGAGGCGCAATTGTTGAACCCTGACTTGAGTGATATTAGATTCTTTATTGAAGCCCTTGGGTAGCGTTTACCCTATCTTACCCTTTGCGGTTGTTAAGTACTACCTTTATAATGTCAGTAGATTTTTCATCTTCGTCGGGACTTTATAAAAATGCTGATGAAGGGAGGCTCAAGGGCGACAGAGTTAACTTAGTTTAGCTGGAATCGTTGAGCAGAGCTAGCTGAGGCGCAAGTCACGCTGAGAATTAAACTAACTTTTGTTTAGCCAGAAATTAGATAAAGAAGTAAAGCTCCTTCACGTCAAACGTCGAATAAAACCCGTATGAATATGTCTTTCAGATGTTACACTGACACCATCTACCTACATCTACAAAGAACATATGAACCACGCATTGGTTACAGTTATCCTTACTACATATAATAATCCCACCCGCTGCACCCATTGCACTATTGTCGTACCCACTCCTAACATAAGCTTTCCGCTTATTTGGAGGAGAAAGGAGGATATTAGTCAACTTCAGATTTGCTAATATTCTTTATAGAAAATAAAATGACAAATACGAGTGTGTTTGTTTTTAATTTTTTATCCAATCACTCACTAACGGAGTAATTTTTTGATGTTATTTTTTACATGAGTATAGTTTAGAACCTGGAGACTGACATTTGACTACCATATATCTCGTCATATCAAAACACAGGGTTCCTGAAGGTTTTTAAAAACCCAGCTGCAAAGCTAGGTAGAAACTTATATGCCACCAGTTGGCACCGCATTTGTAAACTTTATTAAAAAAACTACTTGTTACAGGGACCTTTTATTTGGAGACCACAATACTTGGATGCAAAGGGTCAATAGAGCGTGCCAAGTCACAAATGGACAAAATGTGCACCATGAGAACCCTGATGCCTCAATTCTTTGGAGCTTTCAATCCTAAAACAGATTTTGAACACTTGTACGAAGTTGTGTAAGTAGATATTAATTTTTTATTCCAGATACGATATCCCTTAACTGCGATCTCATCCGACAGTAAGTGATGATGCAACTTAAGATGGTAATAACTAATAATTATTATTTTTCCTATGGTTAAAATTTTCAAAATAATTATAATGTTCAGTACAGAACTCTTTCAGTTTATCGATTAATAAATCTAGGAGCTGTATAAATAGTGTGAAAGTTTTAACTATGTCAAAATAAAATAAAATGGATTAAAAATTATTTAATATCAAAAAAGGAGGGGCAAATCTGAGTATAATAAGGATTTTTTTTTTCAGAAATTCATTGATGTTACCTAAATTGACAGACGATCACTCCAGAGTTTTTGTCTGCAAATTCCATGATGTTGACTGGGAAGCACCTCAGGCTAGACATTTTTTTAGGCATAACATACTGGTAAGTAATTAATCTAAATTCTTTATTTGGTTAAAATCGACTAATTCCGAATTCTGTCGTCCACTAATTAATAAAGTCAAGCGGTTCTTCACGCCGGAACAGCATTTTACGTTGTACACGGAATACTGCAGTCACATTTTTTGGAATGGAGAACCTGGAGTTGTAAGCTGGCAGGTGCTTGACAGGTAACTGTCAGCTTACTGAATTGAATTGATGGATTGACACGCCAGAAGACTCATCAGCGACGAATAGCTGGCCAACTCCAGTTTTCAAAGTTTGGAGCACGTATCTGTTGGTTTTCTACAAGATACATCTCGGAGAGGTATATGGTTGGTGAAACAAGCAATGGTTTTTTGTTTTCATCTTGTTTAAATAATCTTATATACTTACAATATGTATCAAATAATTTAATTCCACTTTTAGTTAGCCGAATATGCTAAAGTGCACGACTACTGCAGTGGATTCTTCATGGTCCTCGATTTCTCAGATGCGAACTTGATGGAATTCGTGACCAAACTGAGCCTTGTTGAATTAAGACAGGCTATGACAATCTACATTGTGAGTAATTATAATATTTACCAATTTAATCCGCCAGTTCTCCCACCTGTGTCCACGGCGGCCAATCTTCACAGAGATAAGCAGTGCAGAAGGTATTATAGTGTATTCTATAGAGCTCTATACCCTCTGCATCATGTCCAATCGAACGAAAATCTGAGCGCATGCTGTTCGGGGATGATACATCTGGATGCATGATGATCTCAATACTTTTAATGGCAAATACTTTTACATAGTATCTACTTTGGCTTTACATATTCACATGTAAAATATTTTTTTAGAATTACTTTAAAGTAAACCGTTATTCCGAAGTCTTACAACAAACAACTAGGACATCACCACTAACATCACCAGGCTGACGCCTGTTAGCCATTCACGTACCTAACTCCTCGAAGTTATGTGCGATTCAAGCAAATAAATTAATATCACTTGTTTTTCTTAATGTTTCAAAAGCTATGTGAGTTCTTCATAATGTTAAGAAACCTGTGTGAGGTCTGCCAAACCGCACGTAGTGGACTTCATTATCTTTAACCCACAGATAAGCCTGCTTTTAGCTACTGTGCTATACTACCATCTACTGCGATCACCAACCCGTCTGCTCAGCATCCAATGATCCTCATCATCAGAATGGTTATTATGGGCTATCCCTCCCGTTGGGAGAGGTCTTTACTCCAATATTGGGCTGTTATAGGCTATTGACGAGTGCTTTTACCAAAAACGTAGTAACTATCACTTAATACCGTACCTACTACGCAGACGGACAAAGCGTGCGAGCGAGTTTTCACCTCGTAACCAAAAGGAGAATGTCAGATTGTGACCCAGCAATTTACAGAAAATGTGAATTAATTAAAAATGTTCTATTATTATATGATAGTTTTAAAATAAATCATTCGTATCGTAAAAGTAGAGGATAAAAATCCGAGGATAAAAAAACAATAAACTATTTCCTATTATTGTTAGACATTTGTATACTTATAACGCCATTTTTACGCAATTAAACAACCAACTCTATAATAAAAAAATCACATAAAAACTCATTATTACCTACTACATAATGGATAATTCTCAATACTAATAATAGGTTAATTAAAAGTCACAAATATTTTTTAATGTAAATAATTATGCCAATCATAACTGCACATTAGCTACAAATTAAAAAACAAAAACGAAAAGAAAATGAAACGTGTAACGAAACGTCATTGTCGATTTGAGATGTCAACTGTGGTGCGATGTCATTTGTCAGTGTCACTTTGTTTTTATTTTACTATAAACATAGAATAAGTGTGTAATAGAATCTACAAAGCGTGTGGCACGCTGTGAGAGACGGATATAGACCTAGCTGTGTTTCACTCTATCTTGTTTGACATCGCTATACTGCTAGGAGGATTAAGCTCTGGAGTGGCCATAGGATGCGTACCCCTCTGTAAGTTTTTATTTGACGGGTATGCCCAGCGGTCATACCCGTTATATAAAACTGTTTGACTCGCGTCACGCGCCTGTCAACAACGTATGGTTAGCGGAGGATGAGCTCCGGTATAATATGCCGACTATGAGTGATTTTCCTTCTAAAAAAAATACCAAAAATATCCAGTTTATGAAAGGATAACATTACTTTTCTCCTGATATATTCTTTTATCCAATTAATGCACTATTTAAGGAGAAAACTTAAAAATACTGTTGATCCGAAAATGTTGCTACGGAATCGTACAAGAAATAATTTCGGGAAATTTTAAAAAATTAACCAATCTACTTATTACTCGATTGGAGCCCTTTATCATGAACTGCATAATGATTTATTACATACAATTAAAATTACGATCGAATAGGAAAGGTTGGGGGTTTATGTTTATATTAATTTATAAACTTTAGGCAAACAATTTAATCGGTTATTTTGAAAAGGACGAGTCACACATTTCGTCAAAACTGAGTTAAGTAGAATATTCGTTAACATTTTATAATATTTTCTTGTCGTGTGACTGAGATTTTGTTGGTCTTGCATAGTAAAAATATATCATTAACTGTAGTAAACTCTTACTAGTAAACTGAGCTACTATTGTAGCTATGTCACTATAACTACTTTTTAACATTTTAAAATTTAATAGAAATCCGACCAAAATCAGACCAAGTTATTTATACCTTTGCCTTAATCCTTACCAAAATAAATGTTTTTTCAAGCAAGGCTGTTTAAATACCTGCAAATTACTTTTTAGTTTATTAAAATCGGACATTCCATTCGAAAGATATTACAAGTTCATTGATGTAATTTATTCTGTTATCATTTTGTTTTCAATCATCAAGTCCCATACCCAAAGGCAGCCAGCGATACACTATTGCTAAATATATTATTATTTAGGTAAGTATGTCCTGCATTTACTGTGCGTTTATGCCAAAATGTTTAAAAAATAAATATCCACCCTTGCGAAGCCGGGACGGGCCGCTAGTATAATATAAGTAACCGATATAATTGCATGCGCAAAAATCATTACAAACATACACAGATTTGTGATTAAAAAGCCTTATTAATATTCAATCGCCACAATTAAATGCCCTCGTGCCACCTCGGTTTATGAAAAATTAAATTGTAATAGGTATTGTACCCATAAAGTTGGATAAGCTTATCATTAACAGTATTTTTAAGGTAGTTTTTTGTTCAAAAATGAGGATTTTATTTTAAAGAAGTTGGTCACACTGCAAGAAAATTAGGGCTGGAAGCAGAAATTATATCGATATTGATATTTTCGGTGTGTATGGTATAGGTACATCATGTATTTTTTAATTTTCTTATAGAACCAGTTAGTGTTCCAACAAATGTCTACTATCCATTGATAAAACATGGATAAAAGTTTAAAAACTATAAACTTGACTACAAAATTGTATGTGGCATTTCTTAAATTTATTTATTTACTAGCTGATTTCCGTGACTTCGTCCGCGTGGCGTAGTTTAGAGTAACTTGCTACTATCCGCGAGAAGGTATGTCCTCTATCTCCGATAATATTTATTAGATCTTCACCAAAATTGAATAAAATAGTATTTTTCAAAAACTTTCATCCCCTATCGCGGATGAACCTTATTGTTTATTAGGATAAAAAGTATCCTATATATTAGATTCAGAACATTCGATTTAGATTTATATTCTCATTTTATACAATTCATTAAAAACTTTTTAAGTCTTAGCCAGACCAACGAACAGTAATTGATTGCTAAATTGATTTAACAATATTTTAATTTATACTATTAGTTGAACTTCATTAAAACATTAATTCATTTAGAACTTATCGAAAGTCGATAATCGATAGTGTCGCAGCCCAAAATTGCTTACATAAATGACATGATTGTTTCGTGTAAGGATAGAACGTCCCTGTGTGTGAATTTGGTTGTGTGCGTATACTTTAAGGTTGTGTTTGGTAGTTTTGTCGTGTGCGTGCATATCGACGTGATTGAAAAATGCACCTGTAGTAAGAAATTGTTTATGTGTGCTACCTCGCCCCGCACCGTAATTGACAGATTTTTTTGCAAAGAAATTAGACGTCAAGGCGTCTCCATCTAAAACACAAAATTTTTTTTCCTCCGAGCTATACTGTATCTCTTTCATGTGGGAGTACTATAAATCCACAAACATATAAGAGTAAGCAGACCTAACATAAGAAAAAATTGGCGTTCCAATTACGCCTACATACAAATCTCACGCACACATTGACAGTAAACAGAGCCGGATTTCGAAAAGCGAGGTTCAGCGAGGTTGAAGGGACTGGAGAGTATTTAATATCTGTAATTTGAAATAATATGGAAACTACGGAAAGTTGCCATCAAATTGTAGGTTAAACCCTTATTTTACATTCTGTAAACTTAATTCTATAAATTAATTCTTAATTATGAAAATGGATTCTAATGTGCTAAGTTTCGCGGTTTTGTAATCAAACAAGTAATAATGTTACAAAATAATATTTAATAAAATCAAAACAAAACATGATTTACAAAATCTACCCAAAAGATATATCTATTAGATAAATAAAACAAAATCAAAAAGCAACTTTTTCTCTAATATCTTTTAGAAATACAAACATTGACAATACGATAACATCAACAGTAGTTTAATTAACTCTTACATTCTATTCAGCCTGTATCACTCATTTCAATAACCTTATTAGAATAGTATTACACATTTTAAACTTATAAACATAACAAAATAAACCATATGTCTCAGTCTTTTCAATAACGTAATAAGGAATAGTATTACTCTATACTCTTTATTAATAGTATTACTAGGCTGTAAATTTTGCAAGTCCATCAAAACTTGATCTCCAGCAGCTTTTCTTTCTACTGGACCTTTTACTGATGATGTAGACATATGCTGAAAACAAGAGTAATAAATTATCAGTTGTCTAGTATTAACAATTTAATAGGTAATACAAATAGGTACACAGCTATATATGTATGGGTATAGCTGTCAATATTTACGTTTAAATGGCAAGATGTTTTGGGTTGGTACCTAAATATAAGAACAACTAGAAACTTACTTGTAATGATGAATC
This sequence comes from Hipparchia semele, assembly GCA_933228805.2. Classification (NCBI taxonomy): domain Eukaryota; kingdom Metazoa; phylum Arthropoda; class Insecta; order Lepidoptera; family Nymphalidae; genus Hipparchia; species Hipparchia semele. The sequence continues at coordinate 4,432,853 of OW121719.1, forward strand.
AAAAATCATTGGGATTGCATTAGAAGTAAGGACGGTACGAAAACCACTGCAATCCACTAAATGTGCTTCAAAATGTTCAGAACATAGCACACTCGATGTTTTGTGCTGCCAATTTTTTTTATTCGTCTGCATCAACCAGGCATTTTTTATATTTTCATCCTTTGGAAAGCTGAAAAATGATTTAATTTTATAATTTATCCTTACTTTTATAGAAATAGAAATAGAAATATTTTATTTCAAATAAACTTTCACAAGCACTTTTGAATCGTCAATGAATCTACCACTGGTTCGGAATGCCTTTCCCGCCGAGAAGAGCCAGCAAGAAACTCGGCGGTCGCTCTTTTCAAAAAAAAGTAAAAATTTTACAATATTTAATGAAACTATGCTATGTATTGCTTCCACGATTAATTTTCCTAAGTCCAATACAATACAAATAAAAATTAATACAATCCAATACATCTTAAAACAGGCAGGCAAAAACAGACTAATTATTTAATCAAAATATACCCACTAAACAAAACTTGCGCCTGAATACGGCCCTGTCAAATTGTACAAGTATATGAAACGACAAACAAGATCCTGATATTAATTAATTGATAAATATTGCAACAGGAATATACTAGAACCAAAATTACTATAACTGTCTACGAGTTTTGCGTATATAATAATTAGGGACTGCTTCTAAAATGCCGAACGATTATTAATAATCACACAGTAAGCATATAACCAAATTACGAGTCTATAGCACATCAAAACTTACCGATGAAAAGTAATTGCAGGTGTTTTCCTATACGGAGAATTGCCACACAGAGGTGCACAACACTTCACCATTTTATTTCAGAATTTTTGATTCTTTAGACTCGATTTTAAAGCAAATTTAAAAGAATAAACAACTCGCAGGTTATGTTGTTGTTTTTGACAAATTGACATATTGCACCATACTGCTCTTATTTGTAGCTTACGAATTGCCTCAAGCTCAATTATGTCTATGAGTGCGTAAGTGTTGCAACAACAGAAGTAAAAGAGATAGAATCATATATTTTTTGTTGGAGAGAAGCAAGCGAAGATATTATTTATTCGTTTAGATGTAGTTGTGAAAATTATGTTAGGTCTGCTTACTCTTATATGTTTGTGTATAAATCATTCACGATATTTAGGTTCACAATAACCTAAAAGTCCAACTTTGACTTTTAATTAATCATAAACCGCAAGTGCTAGAAGTTTTAAAACTTATGTTTATTCATTAGTAAACAATTAGCAATAAAATGATGCATAATTCATTTTTGTAAACGACTTTTCGTAAGTGGGTCAAAGTCCCATACATTTATGGCACTGTCCTTTACCTTTTTGCTAAAGCATTAACTTTAAAATTTCAGGAGGGCTTTGGAATGAGACTAAAAGGAATACACATAGTATCAACATCAAAGTTTATAGAAACATTTGTGAGTATATTGAAACAAGTGCTAAGCGCCAAAGTGGCGAGCAGGATCAACGTCCACAAATGTGTTGATGACCTTCATAAATACTTTCCGAAAGAAATACTTCCTAAGGAATTCGGTGGCGAAGAACGCTCCTTAAAAACTCTTCAAGGTAAGTGAATAATTATGGAAATCTGACACAAATAGCTTAATGTGAACTTGTCTACATTTCACTGACTTTGATCGATTAATTTATTCACATAAGAATCAAATATCTTTTTTGTTCAGCGCACGAGCTAGATCAAGTGTGACTTTTTCTTCCTATTTTTTATCAACCGATGGACGTCCACAGCTGGATAAAGGTCTCTTGCATGGACTTCCACGGGCTTTGTTCTTGCGCCGCTTGTGGTTCCCTTCGATTCGTCTGATGTGGCCACCTAGTAGAGGGTTTGCCAACAGTGCTCTTTCCGGTGCGGGATCGTCACTCCAACACCTTAAGACCCCAACGACCATCAGCAGGGCTATTTACTAAAATAAAACTCACTTCACATTGATTAAATAAGGGACAATTTGACATAATTGGTAACACAAAATAAAATGACAGAGATGGGAATAGGATTTCGCAGCTATCCTACTTCCTACTTAATATTATGAATTCGAAAGTATATTAATATATTAAAGTGTGTGAAATGAATGTATGAATGGATGGATGGATGGATGGATGTTTGTTACTCCTTCACGCCACAAAGACTGAATCAATTTTGCTGAAATTTAGAATTAAGATAGCTCATACCCGAGATTAAAACATAGGCTAAATTTTATCTCGGAAAATTAAAGAGTTCCTGGGAGAATCAAAAAACCTTAATGCACGCGGACGAAGTCGCAGTCATCATCTAGTGATCATCGTTCCAGTTTTTACCTATTCCGTGATATGTAAGCTAAGGTGAAGTTTTTATTTTCAAAGTGAGTCTGTATTTTACTAAATAGTGCTGCAGTTCGTCGAACAATGTGCCATGTCCACTTTTACTTCAGTTTCGTGACTCTCTGAGCTATGTCGGTATCTTTGTCGGTTCTCCTACTAGACTTCTATTAAAATTTTTTTTTTACTTTCCAGATGAATGGACTGAGGTGCTGTCATCGGAGGAACACTTGAGATACTTACAAGAAATTAATGCAGCTACAACCAATGAGTCATGTAGACAGAAAAACCAGTTTACGGAACAATACGCTGGCATGCCAGGAACTTTTAGACTTTTGAGTGTAGACTAGAAATATAATTAATTATTAACTTAAGCAATACCTGGTTAGGAGTTCGCGAGATAAATATTTTTAATTTGATGGTAAAATAAATAGATAATTATAGTTTTATTGACCATAATAATAATAATATAATACAAATCTACGGATCCAAGCTTGAAATGAATTTCAACCATTAGTAATGATGTTTTTAATTATTTTAAATATGAATTTAGCAGGCAGTGTAAATGTACCTAAGTAAAATAAACTGGTCAAGTGTGAGTCGTACTTGCATACGAAGGGTTCCGTCCCAGCGTAACAGCGATTGTTGACCAAAAAACGCTGAAAAAAAAAATTTCTTAAACAAAATAAATTAGACCCCCTACGGGTACCTTTACTTAATTTCAATGTCTGAAAATTTCAAGTATCTATTACGGTTCATGAGATACAGTCTACTGACAAACAGATAGATGGACAGCGGAGGCTTAGTTATATTATAGGATTCCGTTGGCACCTTTCGGTATGGAACCCTAAGAACAGTGTTGACATTAGCTTTATCTATCAATAAGTAAGTATAAGTGAAAAAAAAAACTATTTTATAAAGACCTAACTACGGTAATTTAGTAATGCACAAAATATTCCATACTTACAGAAATATAATTATAATGAAGTGTTGTCCAAAATCCGAACAACGATTTTGTGGTTTAGTAGGTATTTTAATTACGTAGACAGGTATAAGGTGTTTTGAAAATTCAATAAAATGTTTCTTTATACCTTTGAGTTTCATTGCTGTAATTAAATTTTATTTAATTTCGGAACCATTAATTTATTTAACATTATGGTAGTTGCATGGAAAAGACCGAAAGTCAATGTGCTTTAAGGATACAGTTAGGTAGGTACATAGGTTATAATAACTTACAGATAAGTTGAGCTTTGTTACCATTGGGGTCACAAAACTGGTTTTACGGCTTTTAACCAGTGCAAAACACGATTTTCCGGTTTTGTCAGAGATCCTACCTACTACTTATATTCATATTATTTTTTTAACCGATAGATGTCCACTGATGGACAAAGATCTCTTGCATGGACTTTCACGGGCCTCGGTCTTGCGCGCCTGAATCCAGCGGCTCCTTGCGACCTTTTGATGTCGCCGGTCCACCTAATGGGGGGTCTACCAACACTGCGCTTCTCGGTGCGGGATCGCCCCTCTAGCACCTTGCTACCCTAACGACCATCAACTCTTCGAACTATGTGCCGCGCCCATTTCCGATTCAGTTCCGCAGTTTCCACTTCCGCAGAAGTGGAAATGAAATTACTTATATAATATAAAAACTGTATTTTAAATTTGTTTTTTGATTTGGTTTTTAAAATCCCGCGGAAACTCTAATTTTCCGGGATAAAAAGTAGTCTATGTCACTGTCCCGGTCCTCAATCATACCCATGCAAAAAATCACGTTGATCCGTTGCTTTGTTTCGAAGTGGTTGAACTACAAATCAACAAACACACTTTCGCATTTATAATATTAGTAAGGAAGTAACCATTAATTTGATTAATCTAAAAAAACTAAAGTCAACAAAACTGTCACTTCATCGCCCATAATCCTAACTACAACAGTAGATGTTATTACTAATAATATAGTTTCTTATCACGTACACTTTTGTCGTTTTATCTCCCTTACTGCATCGCTAGCATCTCCTCGCCGCTTTATATGGGCTCTTAAGGCGATATAGCATCGTTACATTAATCACGAATAACATTGCTATGGAAAATAGCGGATAATATTATGGTATTTAACAGATAAAACCTTTCATATGACCCTGGAATTTGAGATTTTATCATTGGAACTTTTGACTGTATTCCGGCATAGATCTTGCAATTCACAAGGGCGCGTGAGCTTTACTTGTGGTTACGTCTTGTACATACCTTTGATCACAGAAAAATAAGTGGACTCAGTACTTCATACTTCAACTATTATTCGAATGCATCATTGTTCCTTGACACTGAAATAACTGCTTCAAGTCAATGTTCGATGACAGACTAGCTAACGAGATCTTGCACTCATATTTAGTGGTTACACAAATCGGACTAACATGCGATATCCACTTATTTTTCTGTGATCGAAGATACATACAGATTGCTTAAGTGTGCGTGCCTGTCCTGACAGCTCCCAGCTAAGCTCCTGAGCTTAGCTGGGAGCGGTCAGGCGTGAGCAAGCTCTCGCTCATACTTATACAGCTCAGAGGAATAAAAATTTTTTATTTGTGATACAGATATGACACACACACAACCATGAGCCACGTGCCGTCGTAAATTGCAAGAACTATACATATTACCTCTATTTCATCGGCTTTAAACTCAATCATCTCGATAGATTGATAGAACACCATTTAAATACAGAAATAGGTTCAGATTTCACGTATGAAGTGGAAAATAAAATGAATATAATAGTATATACTCAGCTTACAGAATAATGCAAACTTGGCTTTTGTCGTATTTTCAACTTAAGTTTATTGCACTTTCCTAAACTCTTTTTATATTTTTAAGAAAGTGTCCTGATAACTCAAATGATATGACGCGCGTTTTTATTTTGCACGAAAATGGTACCTACATGAAACTTACATAAATCATAGGTCTTAAGTTTTACAAATAATATGGTATCAACATATTCTGCCAAGCTTGGCGTGCAAAAATATTTTTTTACTTTATCTAAAAAAATATTTAAAACCTGTAATCATTTAAAAAGTAATAAATGGAATGGATAAATATGGAAGTAGTAAATTACTGAGTATTTAAAAATTCTTCGCCCTTTTAATGCATATTACATACATATTGTATAAGGTACTTATTACTTATTCTTCACTTCCTCCTATTCATTCAAGCAAATAAACCACAAAGGCCGGCTATTTCTGTTAAAAAATGTAAACTCAGTTAAAAAATACGATGAAGTCGGCGGCGGATAATTTAACTTTGTAATAAAATACTCCCCTTGTACCGCAAACATTTTATACTTACTTAGTTGTTTTAACTGACATTTATTTTGGCTACAATTTCAAGGCTTAATTTAAAATTAATGTTTTATTTACCAAAACAGAATGAGAAATGTATTATATTTGCAAACATTATGAATATTGTGTAATGTATCTCTTCTCAGCAGAATCAGCTTTCAGAACTGGTGGTAGATCTCGATTAATCCTATTAATATTAAAAATGCGAAAGTTTGGATTGTATTGTATGTAAGGAGGGGACGCCAGGCGGGTGATTAGTCCTGTGTCAGGACTATTCCACCCAATTCCCCGTGTTTGGACACAGGTTACTAGTGCCCAGGCAGCCTACCCCCTCAAACCTACCTATAGCTTTCGTAAACCTAACGATATCCTTTATAGAAAGATTTGTTAGGTCTTCTTCACTTATTCTTACCTTGTAGTTTGTAGTATGGTACTTATTTTACCAATGAGTACATAGGGCATTCAGCTATGAAGTGGAAGCTGGTCTCCTCCTCACCACACTCTTTGGATGTATGGATGTTTGTTACTCAATCACGCTGCAACGACTAAACCGATTTGGCTGGGCACAGAGATAGATTATACTATGGAATAGCGCATAGGCTACTTTTTATACCGGGAGATAAGAGAGTTCCCCCGGGAATAAAAAACCTTAATCTACGCGAACGAAGTCGCGGGAATCATATAGTTTGTCATAAAAGCCACAATTTGGCCTACATAAAAGAAATAATTTTGAATTTTGAATGTTCGCGTCAATTATTTTGAATAGTCTAAGCATTTTTTGCACTAAAACAAAGCTATGTTCAGGGTAGAGCATGAGGATTGGTGACGATTATACGTACGCGTTATTCACTAGTATCCCTCAGAGGTTTTTGATTTGGCAAACAGCACTGTCTATATCATCTTACTTTAATATTATTGAGTAGCGGCACAACCACAAATGTTTAATTTGGTTAATTCTCATTGCATGTAATCGATACAAAATATGGTTGTAATTAATACATTAACAAAAACAACAGACCTCGAACCGCACTTCGCCTGGCTGGGCGTGTCATACCTAAATCTGTTCAAGTTTTGTTTTCATATAGGTAAGTATATAAATATTGTTGCAAAAATTCCGATTCCAGTTTGGGTCAAGCGATGAAGCGATCCTTCCAAATTCACTTGAAAAGTTAATTCTGGCGTAAAATTAAAATAAACATAAACAATTTAATTTTGGGACAACGAAAACAAACATGAATTACCTGCTCCACGTGAATACCTGAAAATAAAGCGTCCCTAAAAACGACACAAATTCTGTAAACATTTTTTACACAAACAATTTTCGACGCGTGCAGGCTTTGAATATATTATGGGAGACAGAAAGGGCTAAAGACGTGTAAATATTTTACAAGGGCGGCGTTTCTGTTTATATAGGCAACCCTAGATTGCACGTCACTTTTTGCAGGAAAATTTGAAAAACGGCGTAATAACTTTTTTATAACTTGTTTTGACTTGGCTCTGACAAATGCTTCCCTAACCCAATGTCTCCAATGAAATTTTTATTTATTTTTAAGCTATTGCATAGCTTCTATCGCGGGCCAGCGTGGAGACCGAATCCAGAAATTCCGTAACGAAAATAACCCGACACGGGACTCCTCTACGGTGAGCCGCTAGATGGCGTTGATAAAAAATGCTATGCAATAGCTTTACCGCGGCAGTCCTCGAGTGCCACACGTCTTTTTTTTACTCGATAACAAGATAGTTCTTGACTGCGATCTCAACTAATGGTAAGTGTCGAAACAGTCTAAAATGGTAGCGAACTGACTCGTTTGATATCGTCTGTCTACGTAATGGGCGAACTGTTAACATTGCACTTTCTGATGCAAACTCACGAGCATCTTTAGATCACAAAGTCTATCAGTTTTTCGAACTATGACCTACTACCTACAACCTACGTCTAACTACTTTCGAACTTACTTGAATTAGACGTAGGCTCTTCGCACTTTGGTATTGAGTAAAAGTCATGCAATGCGACTTTCTAAAAAAACTTATGCCCTCTACGTTTTTAGAAAAATTGACAAAAAAGTGTGAATAAGCATCTGGGAATTTTGTTCTACTTTTTATTTAATTAATTTTTGTTTCTTCGAATATAATAATTACCTTACGTAGTAGAATAAATTATATTTTTAATCACTTATTAATATTTTGCATTATTTATTTGTTTCTGCGCTTCTACTCCTTTCCAGTATCATTGTATTTATGTCAGAGATTTTCATTACAGTAGCTTTGACAGGAATGGCCTTTGAGAATTAAAATACTCGAAGAGAATGGCATATAAATAAAAACAATGTTATTTACAGAAGTGTGGCGACAATAAAGTTAAAACTACGCCAATAAAGTAAGTAAAACTTACTAAAGAAATTTACTGAATATCAATAAATAATTATCTTCCTTTTGTGCGCTCAGAAAGAGCGTCGGTTAAAATCCAAATTGATAGCTTCCTATTGCCTCGCTTCAGTAATCCGAAAATTGAAATGAATTTTCAGTTTAAAGCTGCAAGTAACATTTTCATGTGAGATACGGATGTCGTTTTATTTGTAGACTCGTCGTACAAATTACATTTGCTTTTCAATTTGGTTCTTACCACATTACGTTTAACATTGTAGTGAAAATACAAACCTAACTAGTTAACTAAGTATTTACTTAGTACCTACTTACTTAGGATGACAAAATATTTTTTTTGACAAACCTTTTCACTGCCATCATTTAACGTAATTTCTTTGTTTTTAAAAAAGTTCATCGAAAATTCAGAATTAGTTACTTAAAAAGTTAAACAATGCAGTCTAAGATGGTAGCGGGCTTACTTGCGGGTATAGCAGTGTAAATTCAACCCAACCCCTAATCGGTCTCTACACGCCATCGTGCCAGAACGCGAAATCGCTTGGCGGCAGGAGCCTCCCACCAGACATAACTAAGCTAACTTCACGCGGACGATCTAACTCAATGGTGGACAAAAGCTATTGCGACATTTAGAGCGAAAAAGCAGAATGTCCCGACTCTCCTTTTTGGCTTCCAACTTTCTCAGTATTCATGTCTACATTTCTTCCTTTAAACTTTTCTAAAGTAGGTAGTCGACATTATTATATTTATTATGTTTGTTTTCAAAACATAAAAATAAATACTGAATTTGAATTAGATGACTCTGCAAACATCAAGCCGGTACTGCGTAGCAAAACGAAAACTCTACTCGAGAAGCTAGACATTTTCCTTAAGAAATTGGATTCCATATTTAGAATAGCGTCGAAAAATATAATGTTATCTGCAAACCAATATTTATGACAGTATTACAGTTTATTTGCTTCCAATTTTTTGACAACCTTTCAATAAGAACCTATTGCATTACAATTTGAATGACCCTAACCCATAGGTTAGGGTCATTCAAATGAGAGTACTACAGAGTCGTATCCAGACTCTAATTTCGAAACATTGGTAGGTAGTGTTTTTAATTTAGTATTTTCAATTGTATTGTTGAAAATATGTCTTTGACTAACGTTTCTTTATCTAGCGATAGATCTCCACTGTTGAACACAGGTTCTTGTATAGACTTCCACATATTATTTTCTTGATTTTGCGTCACCTGTATCTAGCGGGTCCTTGCGACTTGTTTGATGTTATCGGCCCACCTTCCTTCAGGTTCTCCTACGGATCTCTTGATACCTGATTTGATCTCGCAGGGATACTCCGCTCATAGCTCATCGCCCGCTGAGCAACCCCGAGCCTTCTTTTGACGCCCATTGTTAACGACCATTATTTCGGATTCATAAGTCATCACTGGCAACACAAATTGCATATGAATGTCTTCAGGCGCTGAGGTATTTTGGTTGAGAAGACATCCAAAATACCTCAGAAGCAAGCTTCCCACACGCTGCCCAGACCAGTACCTATCAATCTACCCACCTACGCGTTAAGTCCTTATAAGTAGAACTGTAATAGTACTGTAATAAGCTTATAATAGTCATTCAACATATTATCTTATATCTACTTGTGTATATCAGTCGTTTTTTTCTGTATTTTTCCTTTAATGGTGAATAAATAGAGAGTAGTACATTTATATACTTCTCTTACTCACATTGTTTGTTTAATATAGGTAAGTCATTTGTTTTAGTAATATCGTATTAAAACGTTAGTAATATGGTCAAACTTATGACAGGAAACACATTTTAATCTACAATAGCTGAGTGATTATTTCCACAAGTATTAAAGTCAACCAGTAACCAATTTATTAAAGTCCGTGGCCAATGTCGTAAAATCAATAAGAGGCAGTTCTGTTGGGGTCATAACTCATAAGTCGTAACTCACAAACAACAACGCCCCAACGATACTACCGGAGGATCCCATACAACAAAAAGTACACACTGATAGTACTGATACTTACGTTATGTATTTATTATTCGAATACTGTAGTAAGTGTCTTAGATTCGAAGTCGAAGGCACCTACGTAAATCATCGTAATTGAAAAATGTCGATTTTTTTATCAGCTTAATTGGCTTCTATTATGCTATATTTTATATCTCATTAGCGAAAGCGAAGGATGTAAAATATAGCATAATAGAAGGCAATTAAGCTGATGAAAAAATCTTCAGTTTTCAGTTTCGATGATATACGTCAGTACTTCAGGGCCGTTGAAGTATTTCATACGCAATGAGTATCTGCACGTGGGTAATTATCATTCGAAAAGTCTTTATGGTATCTAGGTATCTATAAAATAACCAAAACACATTTTTAAATTTTTTTGTCTGTACGGGCTAATCTTCGGAACAGTTGAACTGGATTTGACAAAACAAGAGGAATAATTCTCTACTTGTATAAACAAGAAGTAATATAGGCTACTTTATTGTTTTTTTATCGGACTTTCACTGATTTTCAAAAAAGGAGGAGTTATGTTTTTCTACCTAACTTTTTTCTTTGTAACTCTTCAATCCTGATGCTGCAGGGGTACTGCCTACGTAAAATATGGTGTTTTAGGAACTATGATCGATATGATATGATATGATATGATTGATATGATTATGAATAGACATTGTAAATACCAAGTGAAGACTACGTCGTTGAACTTTAAGACCTAATTCTTCAATCAATAAGTCGGTATAGAATTAATCAGATTCAGATTTTTACTATTCTTAATCTTATATAAATATATAAAAGGCAAAGGTGACTGACTGACTGATTTATCAATGCACAGCTCTAAACGCCGCGCTGGATGGATCGAGCTGTTTGGCATACAGATTGCTATAATGATGTAGGTATCCGCTAAGAAAGAATCTTGGAAAATTAGACCCCTAAAGGGGGTAAAATAGGAGTTTGAAAAATTGAACTTAACGTGAGCGAAGCTGCGGGCAAAAGCTAGTAATATTATAATTGCGAAAGTGTGTTCCACACGGACAAAGTTGCGGGCATCAGCTAGTTGTTAAATATGGATGCTATGATAGGAGTATTTCAAACCGCGCTCTACAACCGCAATTATTTAACTTCGAAACTGTAAACTAGGAGTTGTGAAAATATATTAAACTTTTAATGAATATTTACTTAAGAAATGGAAATCTGAAGCTCGCGTTTATAGTAATTGGGATAAGCTCTGTTTGCATGGTTCCACTTGCATCCAAAGTTGTACGGACTAAATAAATAAATTTAATTGGTATCTATGTTATTTTATTTGACTTAAATCTAAACAGATTTTTAAAAATAAACCAAGTCTCTTAAGTAAGCTGATAACAGTAGTCTTTCCTTTAAAGAGCCTGGAGCTCAATTGTGATAGCGCATATTATCCTGCTAATTAAGCACCGTTAACCCCCGGTCGGTAGCTGGATGGGTGACTGATGTTGGGTATTCAGATTTGGCCTTTAAATGGCACTCGGGGACTGCCGCGGTAAAGCTATTGCATGGCATTTTTATCAATGCCATCTAGCGGCTCACCGCTAGATGGCGTTGATAAAAAATGCGCCATCTAGCGGCTCACCGTAGAGGAGTCCCGTGTCAGGTTATTTTCGTTACGGAATTTCTGGATTCGGTCTCCACGCTGGCCCGCGATAGAAGCTATGCAATAGCTTAAAAATTCTTTCTTAGCTGACGTCTACGCTCTAGAGGAAATCTTTCTTCCAAAATTCATATTTATAGGCTTCATATAATTTCTGAGATTTCATGATTATAGTTAGTCAGTGGCAACTCTTTTCATATAAATAGATTTAGATTATGAAATACCTACTTGTAGAAAGCTTCACATAATCCTCTCAATCACGCACGGGTGATTATAATTAGCTAGCACACATCTTGTTAACACGCGTGTCATGCCATTGCGCTTTCAATCAATGACAAATATTGACTGTCACATTAACCTTTGTATTAGGCCTATTGATGCCTATCCCGCAGAAACTATAGAGAGCAGCCCTGGCATAATGAGTAGTCTTGTGTAGCACATGTACCATGTACTGATGTGGAGTCTGCTGTCTCCACAAAGATTTTACTGCTGGCTGTCTAATTGAGGGGACTGGCTAGTTATATCTCCCAAAATCGAAGGTGTTTAAAACTACACACATTATTTCCTGTCGATTTTAACCATTAAGTGAAACTTTTTTGACGACCTCCCTGACGCAGTGGTGAGCGCTGTGGTCTTATAACTGGGAGGTCTCGGGTTCGATTCCCGGCGGGGGCAATTTAGGAATTTATAATTTCTAAATTGTCTCTGGTCTGGTCTGGAGGGAGACTTTGGCCGTGGCTAGTTACCACCCTACCGTCAAAGACGTGCCGCCAAGCGATTTAGCGTTCCGGCAAGATGGCGTAGGGGTATGGGTTGAATTTACACTGCCGTACCCCTTCCAAGTTAGCCCGCTACCATCTTAGACAGCATCGTCACTTACCATCAGGTGAGATCGCAGTCAAGGGCTATCTTGTCATCGAATTAAAAAAAAAGTGAAACTTAATTCCCAAGATTTATATAGCATTACATACACTTCCTTTACATAGAGCGATTACGTATGTACGTTTCCCATAACATAATATTATCACATTGCTGTACAATTATGATGCTGATGCTGTGACCTGTAGAGCGTGCTCTGACTCAGCTCGGACTTAAGTTAGAGTTAAAACAAGACACAAATATGCTCTGACATAAATCTGTCTCGTTTTAACTTTGTCTTGAGTCTGAGCAGAGGGAGAATGCGGTCTATAGATTTCAGCCTAAGATTCATAAAACAAACAGGTTCGAGTAGACTTTTGCGAATTAATTACCTAATCGTAGGTAATCATCGATAATACAAGATGGATTTATTGGACTTACGTATTTGTAAAGCCAGCAGATGAAATCATAATCACTACACATGTACAAGATACCTCGTGTATCTAAATCCCGTCGATAATTAACCGATGAAACACACGTGTCAAGTCACCTCTCACCTAATAAAGCTATTGGCATGTGTCTGATATTGATTTATTGCCCAATGTTAATCAAACTTACAATATACATTAGTACTCGTATACATAGTAGTAACGTTAATTTGTGTTTAGCAAATTATTTTTCAATCCTACTAATATTATAAATGCGAAAGTTTACGTGTATGGATGGTGATTGTTACTCAATCACGCCGCAACGACTGAACCGATTTGGCTGTAATTTGGTACAGAGATAGCTTACAGTCTGGATATCACATAAGCTACTTTTTATTCCCGCGGGAAATAAAAAATTTCAATCAACGCGAACGAAGTCGCGGGCATCAGGTAGTCTAAGAAATATTCAAGAATCTTCAAAAATTAACACAATATTAAAATAATAATACTCTTGAGTTTCTGGTAGGCCCCCCTTTTATTAAAACTATGTTGTTTGGTGAATGAAATTATTTAAAAATAAAAAACTTTAATTAATATAATCAACGCAATCGCTCATGGTTTAATTTGAAGTATTCTAATACATTTGAAAATACTTAAAAAAATTAACCGGACATGCTTCAAATTCTTAATTTTATTTTTATCTAGTTTTTACCTATTCCCAATAATTTTATAAATTATTATTCCTAAATTGAAACAGGCACAAACTCTCTAAAACTGATTTTCTTTACTTACGAAGCCATTGTTTTCGAAAATCTTTTTATTTTCAAGTAAGTATAAAAGTACAAAAAAATCTCTGGAGAAATCATTTGTCCCGCTGACGTTGACAAAGAGGCTCTACGTCACGATGCAGCTGTCACGACACGACCCGGTTTTCAAATTACAAGACTCTCCATTTTTATCTTTGCAATTTTACTGAATATCGCATTCTTTTGTTTGTGTTTGATTGTGTCAGGGTGAAATGATATGTATCCAATTACTTCTATAATAAATCTACGTTTAACTCTGGATTGGCTGTCCTTATACAAATGATTTAAATGGATTCATTCTAAGCGCCACATTAGGCATGCGAGTGTCTCGTGAACTAATAACAATGGATGCAGGAAGTGCTAAAAAATATCAACTATCAGTAACTGTCAACTAACCTAACTCATTCCTTAAACATTCGTAACGCCAATCTAGTAATCATAGATTAATAATAGAGATCACTTTATCTTTTACTTTACTTTATCTTTTTGCAAATGGATCACTCTTATATTATCATCTCAACCCATCGTCAGTCACTACGATGCACGAGACATCTCAGAATGAGAATTGAGTAGAGTTAAGGCCATAGTTCACCACTCTACTCTCCACGTGCAATTTAGCCACGTGCAAAATGGCAGACTTCACACTCTTTTGAGAACATTGCGGAGAATTCTCAGGCATGTAGGTGTTTTACTTTTTTGAGATCATAAAAATAATATTTTTATAATTCTTACACCAGAACCTAAACGGGAACAGATTAAATTCCTTTAATAATACAAAAAATAGCACTTCTTCTGCACGCACGTCTTCTTTTTTTAAATTCAACTAACTGCAAGTTGTATTGACTGAGATCTTAACTATTGTAATAAGGGACGGTGCAGTCCGATGGGCGATGTATCTAATCTAAAATCTAAAAACGTACGTATCTGGCCGTAAAACGGAAGTGGGCTAACTTGGAGGGGCGTATCAGGATTAACACAGTCACATAATAATAAAAAAAAAATTACACTATTACAACTATTATTTTATCATCGGAAATTAATAAAATAACGATTGGATCGAACAGTTGCCGTTGCACTTTTTTGTTTCTGACTTCTATTCCGGAAAAATAAAAAGTCCTCTGCAAAACATCTTTCTTTTAGAATTTTCACAAAGTTGAGATATATTTGTTTGTTTAATTTCCGTGAATTATTTATTCGAATAATTAATCGATATCCAATTTTTTGAATGATCCCATTAAACGGTCTCCGTCATATTCTTCACTATTCCGCTTTTCTTCATTTGACACTTGTTGGCAGCATTTGATTAAGTAACTTTTAGTAGTCGGATTTTGCATCTCTCTTCTGTACATGTCTGAAATATTAAACACGTAAAACATACGATTTTTGGTTAAGTATTTAATTTTAAGCACAAATTAAAATTCCATTTAAAAAACTTATTTAGCCTGATCACTTTCGCATTTATATTTATTAGTAAGGATGTAAGTATTAAGTTATCAGAAATGAGGAGATCTGTAGGAGAATCAAAGTGACCGACACAGCTCAGCGAGTCGCGAAACTGAAGTGAAAATGGGCAGGCCACATAGTTCGAAGAGCTTATGGTCCACACCCTCGACCCAGTGGCAACCCCGCACCGAGAAGCGCAGTATTGGCAGACCCCCACTAGGAGGACAATGACCTCAAACGAGTCTCAGGGAGCCGCTGGATTCAGGCGGCGCAAGACCGAGGCCAGTGAAAGTCCATACAAGAGACCTTTGTCTAGCAGTGGACGTCTATCGGTTAATAAAGAAAAAGAATTTAAGTAGGTACCTTTAAATTCATCCAGAGAAGGCTGTTCACCTCCAAAATCTTTGGGAAGATATTGCTTCGGAATAAACTTGTGTAACTCTTCTATGCTTTCGTGGAACCTAATACGTTCTAGAATCTTTGTCTTAACAAAGGGTTTAAACATATTTATAAAATGCTGACTAAATGATGAGGCGTTCACAATATGAACTTCGTACAGCTTAACACCCATTCCATCCTGAAAATGAAACAAAAGAATATGTAAGTAACGTATAAACATTCACAGCGCTACTGTAATCTATCTACTTTTTTATTCAAAGAATATCAGTCAAGCTGAACTTGACTTATATTCTCCTCTCCCCTGGCTTCGACTAGCGTTGGAAACAGTGTTTTGACAGTCACTGGATAAGTATAAATACGCCTTTATTAATAAAAACTGTAATTTTAATTATACAACCTGAAGAATACGTGAGAACTTCTGCAGTAGTGTAGGATTTACTCGTAACACATGTCCAATTGTAGCATTCAATAGGTCCATTACCCAGATATCTCCCAGCATGTAGTCATATTTTAATCTTAAATCTCCAAGCTGTAACAACAAAATTAAATATGAATAACTAATTAATAAAGATTAGGTAGGATGATTAAATCAATATTAGGTATTAGGGTGATACCACATAGCGTGTTGCTGTGATTTTGACGAAACGTTTGGCACACGGTTCGTCTTGACTGATTTTATTAATTATTTTTGAGGCATCAAATCAAAATATAAACGAAAGAAAATATAAAAATAGGTAATCAGCAGTAGGTAAACGGCGTAGGCAGTGCAATTCTGCGGAATTTCATGACGTTATCAATATCAGTAAATAAACATCAGCAGTAATAAATTACCTCTCATAAGTCAAAAGTTATAACATGTTTACTATTTTCTTGTTATGAATAAAATATAAGCAAAATCTGAATCAACAGTGGATTAAATAATATATTTAAGTATTATCTATTGTATATATTTAGGTATAGGCCGCTCGGAAAATGGCCGCGTGACGTCATAATATACTTCTGCGACGGTAATCGCCCTTTTTTGGTCGTCTCAACGGTCATCATTCCACGCTGATATTTTCCAAATTTTTTTTTTTTCAGCGGAATTTAATACCACGTTTGCGATTATATTATTATTATTTTATTAACTATATTAAAGAGAGCAATTATAGAATTTTGCAACAGTATTGTTTGTTTATAACTTTCTTACACTCTTTGCTTATTACTTATTTTAATAGAGCTGCTTTAAAGTCAACCCCCTATTTCGATATTAGATTACTGGAACAGAAGTGCAATGTTGCTTTCGTAAGTATCTAAATATATAAAAGGCAAAGGTGACTGACTGACTGACTGACTGACTGACTGACTGATCTATCAACGCACAGCTCTAACCATTGGACCAATCGAGCTGAAATTTGGTATACAGGTAGCTGTTAGGACGTAGACATCCGCTAAGAAAGGATTTTGGAAAATTTCAACCCCAAGAGGGTTAAAAAAGGGGTTAAAAAATCGAACCTAACGTGAGCGAAGCCGCGGGTTAAAGCTAGTACCTTATAAGTTTTTTCAGAAATGATTTATCGTCGTCTTAACCGATGGATGTCCACAACTGGAAGATTTTCCAGGATTGCCACACAACACGATCTTGTGGTGATTGTGTCCAGCCGTGTTATTTAAATAAGTATATTTTTTTATAAAAGTTATAATACTGGTTACATGACCTTTGAACTCACAGCTGTAAAATATTTACAACGATTTTTATTACATGTATGATCATTAAGGAAACGACAGTATTATTAATAAAGCTAGGTACGGTTTTTTTTAATTCTGTCTTGAAGCATATTTTTTCACGTCTAAGGTTTATTTAATCATAATTAATTTTAGTATAATTATATAATTTATCTCTTGTGATCATCTCGCAGATTTACCGCGAAGTTAAGGCCATACTATTCGCGGGTTTGTTCCTAAAAACCTTACAAACAACAACAAGTTTATTTTCGTTATTCTAGACCTAAAACTAACCCCAATAACCTGATACCTGAAAAAAATATTTTTGTTCAAAACTTCTCTTCTTCGATTTCTCTATTCTAACAGTACTAAACTATATTGGAGCATAAAATTACCATAATTGTATTTCGGAGCGCCACTTCGCAGTGAAAATTGCTAGGATTGGGATCTGTTAACTGAAACACTGATATCCTTTTGCCATTGAACAGTTTGAGTATAGCAGTTTGACGGCTGAAATAGAATAAATTATTATTATACTTAACTAGTTTTTACCCCAAGTTTTACCCGCGGCTTCGCTCCGGCCATCTAATAAAAGTGGTGATTCCTATACAAAATTACCAATTTTGATTTTATTTTATTCTTCAAGAAACAATTCAAATCGGTCAAGTCTATTTTGAGTTTTAACCAGAACAGTTTTAACTAACAGAAATTGTTGATTTATATATAAAATAATATGTATGTATAGATATTAATCTTAGTTCAAAACACGTAGAAGGCAACTTCTTCTGTGTCCACAGCAGCTGGACATGTATCTCCTGTGTGACTTTCACAGGTCTCGGTCTTGTGTCGTCTGTATCTGGCGGCTCTTTATGACTCGTCTGATGTTGCCAGTGGAGTAGGTCTGCCAACACTGCGCTTTTCGGTACCAACTCGCCGTTCCAGAACCTTGGGATTTTTCTAAGCAAAGCCCTATATCGGTACATAACCTTAACAATATAGTACAAAAAGTCACACCCTGTATCGAGTCTTTGTTTAAAGTTTTTAGCACATCTTCGCGAAGTAGCAGAGAAACCGTTAGAATATAATATAACCGAGGTGAAACAGTAACAAAACTGCCACCACAGCCACATCTCCGCGTTCAGTATAGTTACACACACACAAACACACACACAAACACACACACACATAAACACACACACATACATACAAAAAAAGACGTGTGGCACTCGGGGACTGCCGCGGCCCGCGGTAAAGCTATTGCATAGCATTTTTTATCAACGCCATCTAGCGGCTCACCGTAGAGGAGTCCCGTGTCAGGTTATTTTCGTTACGGAATTTCTGGATTCGGTCTCCACGCAGGCCCGCGATAGAAGCTATGCAATAGCTTAACAAACTTTCGTCTTTCTATTATTATTAGTGTCATGTGAAAATGGAACTTACTAAAACGGCCAAGGATCGTAGCCTGGGTCGGATAGCATTTCTATTCTACTTTGTACAAGTTCCGGCGCATAAGACCTGTATCTGTAGAAGTTATCAATTTTCCTTTTACACTTTTCGCGGGAGCATCTTGTTGAGACTAGCATCATTTCTACGTAATCGCGATCTAGAAAAGAAAGAAAGAGTTACTGTTGTTGGCAGGCGCGTTCGTAAAATACACCAGAAAGCCGGCTTATACCTAATACCGGTCAGATACTGGATTTTGGGAATCTCTAAGTATACCTACAATGTATCTACGTATAGTTAAATGCAGCGATTCGAGACACTTCGAGGTTTTTTATAGCTGTTTATAAAAAATCTAAGTATACCTATCTATTACCTACGTATAAAACAAGACCTGTCCTGAGTGACTGCTCTATCAAGATATTATACACATGTAACTATAGTTAAAAACTTGAAAAAATTACATTAGGTAGGTAGGTTCTTTTTATAACGTAGGCACTAACTAAGTAGGAATTATTGGAAATTTCATCCTTAAGGGCGTTTAAAAGGTGAAGAAAGTTTCTAAGAGAATCCGTCATTTTTCAAGTTACAAATAAAATTGGGAATTTTGTCCACAAGGGTAATCCCATTAATACCTACAGTTTGTAAGGAAACCTAACCTCTCAAAATTTCAATGTGAAGAAATGATAAATAAAAAGGGTGGCGGGAAGACAACTTTTAAAACCTTAATTTTTTTTAATTCATTGACAAGATAGTCCTTGTCTGCGATTTCACTTGATGATAAGTGACGATGCAGGCTAAGATGGGAGCGGGCTAACTTGCTAGTATGGCAGTGTAAATTCAACCCGTACCCCCTAATCGGTTTCTACACGCCTTCGTGCCGGAATGCTAAATCGCTCGGCGGCACGTCTTTGACGATAGGGTGGTAACTAGCCACGGCTAAAGCCTCCCAGCAGAAAAAAATAATTTATTTGGTTGAAATCGTGGGTATCAGTTAGTCAGTACTAAATATAACCACCTCGGTCAGGCGAAAGAATCTTGTCTGGTCCAAGAAGATATTATGGAGTGATAAGACGTGTTTGAGCCGGTCATGTCCGACATGAATTTGTCGTGACGAAGATTTTAGTAACAATTCACGACTCATGGCTTCACTTCATCAAAACCTAAATTCATTGAGGAGGTACAATAAAAAAAAAGAGATTAATGGAAGGCCATCTCTTGTCTTGTTTAAAACTTAAAATATACGTATCTATAAATGTATTTTTTTGTGTGTTTCGTACTCAATTGTCCTCTCATAGTGTTGGAGACATTTTTTATGCGAATTTTGCTATGAAAAAGTGGCCGCTCACGATGTTTGTGAGCTATTAACATTATAAAATGGCTTTTATAAATGTGGGATAATTTTTTTATGTTTATTAGTTTGTCTTTCAATCACGCCGCAACACAGCTTCAGATTGACGTATTTTTTGTATGGGTATAGAGGAGGACTTAGAGAGTAATATAGGCTAAGCTACCGCGTTCGCGCGTGATTTAAAGCAGGTAAACACGTGTAGGTATAGAATAGCTATTTATGAAACTGCATCGTAATGACTAATTACGTACAGATGCATACAAGATTTTATCTTCAACAAGGAAAATAAAATCATTAACAGAATTACGTCGTCTTTATAATTTTTTACTTTCTTATACAATAAATAAAAAAGTCAAATCAATCAATATTTTTTTATTATAGACTTACATTTTGCAATTTTTTGATTTTTTTTTTAGGTTTGATATTAATTTTGAGTGGCAGTACCAACCATAGAATGGGTTGGGTACCAACTTTAATACATTTATCTATATGAATGATACAAAAGTACCAGAACTCAGACCCTCTTAGCTTTAGGTATCCTATTTTATGAAGATAACCATTTCAATGCAGTTCCCATGCATCTAAATGAGAAGCAAAACCGAAAGAGGGTTTTCATTTCGATTTAGCTGTCAAATTCGAAATTGGAATTTTTTGACGCTGGAGTAGATAAATATTAAATACAAAATATAATAATAAAAAAAATATTATACTTGCCTATTACTGCATCAGCCAAATGAGGCTCCTTGTAAAACCAATCCAGGATTGCATCTATGTCTTCTTGGAGAATACTATCCTTTATGCCGACTTCTTTGCGAATCGCTAGTTTCTCTTCTTGGGTGCATGGATATAGCGGATGTGATTCTAGATGCATCTGCAAATAGTACAAAAACATATCATTTTATGTTATAGATCGAGTCGCTAGTGGAGAATTTAGTATTGACGTTTACTCGTGAACTTGTATGAGATTTCACGAGTAAACGGATAGATACAATTTTCTCGTGGCGCGCATGTTAACCCTACTGAAGTCCCTATGTTACTCATTTTAAAATCTTCATTCAATTAAATATCTTTATTTTTCGGTTTAGGCTTGGTTTTTGATACAAACGTACTTTATACTTCGTTATAAATTAATACAATTTTCAAAGAACTTTGATATAAGTAAATAAAACAATAATTTAACAATACAAAATATATCATAGTATTATACTAATAATAAATAAAATATAATCATGAGAAATCACTCGTCTTCGTTGAAAAAAGAAAACTTTCTCAAAAGTAGGTGTATTGAAATAATACAGCTTAAAGCATATTTTGGTGGTTGGGCCCCCTGACAGAACTTACTTATGAAGGACGAATAATAAAGTTTATCCAAATTATTAGAATAATTAAGGTACTTTAAATTATGCCTACTTATTAAAATGACATCTCATACAATTAATAAAATGAAAAAACATGTTTACAATGTCAAAACTCAATTAATATTTTATAATATTATAAAGATTTATTAAAACTGGACGATTACATAATGGCTCTTAACAAGCCAAGACTGCCGCACATTATATAATAATGGTTATTTATACGTAATTTTATTATTACCGAAATCCCATGTATAAAAAAATATATACGCGACGAATTGAGATCCCCTCCTTTTTTTTCTTCGGTTGAAATTATATATTTGTTAGTAAAATATCCGTTTTTACCACCCTTACCGAAATCACCCCATAAGTAGGGGTCTCTTTAAGTCAGTAGTCCCCAAATACAATCCCTTATCCAGTGTCATTTCAATCTTTAGAAGTTTAGGTGTTCACTTAACGCTCGTGAAAATAAAATGGAGAGAAAGCATCACCTGACTTACTTAGCTTAGATATGTAGATCGTTAAAAATAGGGAAAGGAAATCTCAACTATCAGTTAATAATCTTTGAAACGGATGAACTGATTTTTTTGGGATATGTGCAGATTTTTAAAGGAAGGATTTATGCTAGTAAGGTTCAAAGCTGTTATTAAAAAGGCTACGGAAATTACCAAAAAAATATATATGTGGAAGTATAGTCCCAAGCAAGGTAGTTTAACACATTAAACAATAAACTTGTTTAACTATAATTAGGAAAATTTAGTTTGAATTATTTTAAGATAATACGAACAAAAATATAAAAATAGATCTAGAGACGGATTTGTATAAACTTACTTACATAATTATGTTACGTATTGCGGCGAATCACAACAGGTTAGTAAAGAAAAATGAAAGTTAGAATGTTAATTTCACTACACTTTTTCAATATTATTCCTTCGTATTTATGGTTTGAATAGTATTCTAAGTATATAGTAAGCTTTCTATAATTTTTCCACTCACCTTTCCAATAGATTAAACAAACTTTTTAACGTCTTAAATATATTTACGAAGGTATTAAACGCTCCTCAGACTCACGGGCGCTGTTACCAAATCTCAGAAAAGTTTTGATTGCGTTTCTTTATACTCGAATGATGATATACAACGCCAAATAAAACACGTTCCGTTTGACCTTCTTGCGTTTAGCTACAGCAACGGCATTAGTTTCAGTAAATGCTTACAATATTTCGCATGCATTTTGGTTACTTAAAAAATGTCCTGTAAAATTGAGAGTTCAGTGTCTTTTCGAGACAGTGTCTTTTTGCTCGCCACCGAACACAATTTCACCCTCACCATCTGAGTGCCTGGAACACTTCGACCATCCGTTGTGCCAGATTTTTTTTCACGTGGAACTTTGAAACTGTGGAACCAACTTCCTGCGACGGTGTTCACACTAAATCACATGTTTATACAAGGGGCGGACCAACAAATTCCTGAAAAGCCGGCAATGCATTGGTGGTGGCTCAGGCTACAATTAATGTTCATGGGCATCACATGGAGACCCGCCTGCCCGTTGGCTCGCTAAAATATACCTATATAAAAAAGACAAGAACGTCATTTCTTTCCCGCGCACTCCATACTAACAAACTAAAACAAAAAAAAGTTTGATTCCTAGTTGAATATAGCACTATTAAATAATTTTTAGATCCTATAAGTAACAATATAAAATTATAATATTGACTCTAAAATAAAAAATATTCATTGTGCTTCCCTAAACGGTAGGGATAAAATATGCTCAGTAAATATTATTTTTTGACTCAACTGGGTCAAAAGCTCGCACTCAGCTTAAGTGGAATGCAGAACTGTCACCCTAACTCGATGAAGATTTGGTTGGAAGTCCTGAATTAAATTTAATTACCCCGACTTCACGCTGTTCTACCTTAAAAGC
The DNA here is from genome assembly GCA_933228805.2 of Hipparchia semele. Taxonomy (NCBI): domain Eukaryota; kingdom Metazoa; phylum Arthropoda; class Insecta; order Lepidoptera; family Nymphalidae; genus Hipparchia; species Hipparchia semele. The sequence goes on from OW121719.1 coordinate 4,456,231, forward strand.
GCGTACTCTTACACAGGGGGTCGGATTTTTTTATTTTATGGGTTGACAAGATTGTCCTGGACTGCGATCTCACCTGATGGTAAGTGACGATGGAGTCTTAGATGGTAGCGGGCTAACTTGGAAGAGGTATGGCAGTGTAGATTCAACCCATACCCCTAATTGGTTTCTACACACCATCGTTCTGGAACGCTAAATCGCTAGGCCGCACGTCTTTGGCGATAGGGTGGTAACTAGCCACGGCCAAAGCCTCCCACCAGACCAGACCAGAAACAATTTAAAAATCATGAATTCAAAAATTGCCCCGCCGGGAATTAAACCCGAGACCTCCCGGTTGTAAGACCACAGCGCTCACCACTGCTCCAAGATGGATGAAGCTAAGTAGAGCAAAGGGAGCAAAGGCCGAGTAGAGCAAAAGGGGCAATTAGTTGCAAGCGACGCAAGCTGCTGACATCCTACATTTTAGTTTTCAGCGACATTTTGTTAAGGTTTGTTTCAATAGTTGACGCTGAATGAAGGGATGACGCTAGTCACTGGAATGTGGATCTTTATATTATAAATCTTATATTATATTATTAGTTTTCAGCAACTTCTTTACTGTGTATTCTGTTTCCCCTGTTCGTTTAGTGTCTATATGTGAAAACCTGTTATTAGCGTTTATTGCGTTCAAACAAACAAACTTTTCAGCTTTATAATGTTACTAGCTATTGTCCGCGACTTCGTCCGCATCAATTTCTGTTATTATGATCGCGATTAAGAAGTTTTTAAAAGAATATATTTTAAATAAGGATAATTTTCCCCGTTTTTGCAACATTTTTCACTGATGCTTCGCTCCTATTGGTCGCAGCGTATATATGGCCTAAAGCCTTCCTCGATAAATGGACTATCCAACACAAAAATAATTTTTCAATTCCAACCAGTAGTTCCTGAGATTAGCGCGTTCAAACAAACAAACTCTTCAGCTTTATAATATTAGTATAGATTAGTATAGATAAGTTACCTATGTAGTATAGTGTAAGTTACCTAATTTTAAGACTATGTAGATCAAATCAGTTATTAGTTTTCCTAAATAAATAAAATAAAATAAATAAATATTTATTGATTGTACAGACTTACAATATTATATACCCATATTAAGTACATAATAACTTAATATTATTTATTGTCAAAAATTAGTCACTAATGGGACTATTGAAAATTAGCTAGTTCCCACTTCCCACATGCTATTATTAAAGGCTAAGTACATGTTCAAGTAAACAAAAGGCAAAGAGCAAAAAAGATGAAAATTACGAGTGCCTAATTATAAAAGGTTAAGATTAGGTATGATAAATGATTAGATATGCATCATTTTTGCTGGATTAACAATTTTATTAACCCGGACGCAAAAACGACGGGGTGTTATAAGTTTGACGTGTCTGTGTGTGTGTGTCTGTATGTGGCATCGTAGTTCCCGAACCGATGAACCGATTTTGTAAAAATAAGATAAAAATTGTAACTGCGAAGGACTATGACAGCATCCATTATAGTCATGGTACTTTCTGCGGATTTCCTTTTTTTTTAAATATTTTTAGCGAGCAAACGAGCAGGCGGGTCACCTGATGTTAAGTAATTACCACTGCCCATGAACATTTGTAGCACCTGAGGCACCACTTTTTAGGAATTTGATTTTTTTTTTTAGGAATTTCCTGCAGGGTTCGGTCTAAACTCTACTGCTTTTCTGTTGGCAGTATTGCATTCATCTGGTATACAAATAGACCAATTTCAAGCTTTGTCACTGTAACGTAAAGCCTCACATGGTATGGTATTTTGTCGGGCTCTAAAGATAAAATCGCATATTCTATTATCCTATTTTTTTGTAATATTCTAAATGCGAAAGTTTGGATGGATGTATGGATGTTTGTTACTCAATCACGCTGCAAAGACGGAACCGATTTGGCTGAAAATTGGCACAGGGATAGATTATAGACTGGAATAGCACATAGGTTACTTTTTATCCCGGAAAATAAGAGAGTTCCTGCGGGAATACAAAAAACCTCAATCAAATTCAAACCACGCGAACGAAGTCGCGGGCATCAACTAGTACCTATATTAAAGATCGCACTCTCACTCAAGATTTAATTATTTTTATCTCGTTTTAACTCTGTCTCAAGGTCTAGCAATGTCAGAGCGGACTTTAAGATCTTAGTCTAGTTCCATAAGTATTTTAAACTAGTTGATGCCCGCAACTTCGTTCGCGTGGATTAAGGTTTTGTAACTCCCGCGGGAACTCTCTTATTTTCCGGGATAAAAAGTAGCCTATGTACTATTCCACACTACTATAATCTATCTATCTTTATGCCAAATTTCAGTCAAATCGGTTCAGTAGTTTTTACGTGATAGAGTAACAAACAACCATCCATCCATCCATACTTACAAACTTTCGCGTTTATAATATTAGTAGGACAAGAGAGCACAGTTTTGCTGCTTGCTGTAGGTACGACGTGTACTATTTTACTTTACCACCTGACGCGTCTGAATATTTTCCTTGTTCAACTAAGAAAAACAATTTACCTTGATTTAGGTCGACTGTTTGAAGAGCAACTAGCAAATCTTTGTTCCGAGGTGAACTTCTCGAAGTAGACAGTCATTTACGACGGTGGTCATCGTTGACGGTTTAATGAATACAAATAGCCTCAATAGCCCAACGGTTAAAGGTACGGACTGAAAACTGTAAGGTCGCAGGTTCGAATCCCACCCGTTGCACTATTGTCGTACCCACTCCTAACACAAGCTTTTCGCTTATTTGGAGGGGATAGGAGGATATTAGTCAAATTCGGGTTGCCTAATATTCTTTTTTACAAAAAAAGCTAATGGGCTGCGAATGCAAAATCTTTAGATACCTTTGTATGTCTTTCGAAGCAAACGTCTTGTTTGGAGAAAAATTGTGCTTGTCCTGTGCCTTGAAATTAGGACATAGGATTTTATGATGACCTTTTCTTTTGATTTTCATTATAATACTGTCGTGCCATGACAATATACTGTACTTATCTAAAAAACAAGCATTTTTCAGAAATCACGATTTTCTGTTTTTTTTTTTTTACCATTATGTTTTACGAGACAGTGTTTTTCCATTCGAAGTTTCTTAGTATTTTTAAGACTTAATTGAAATATTTAAATGGCATTATATGTGAACATTTATCGCTGTTACGATAAAACACTGTATTGTCTTAGCACGGCAAGATATTGTATTCGAATTTCGCACTTCAAAAAAAAATATTGATTGAAACAAAACCCTCTTAGACTAATAATACTTAATTATATTTACCTAAAAAACCATTTATTTTATGAAATGGTTTTATTTAATAGGTATGTCTCAATAGTTAATTATAGTAGTCAAGGATTAGAATCTCTGCTTTCACATTTCAATGCAATACCCACCCACTCTATAAAATTGCAAAAACAAAAAAAACATTTAAATTGACACTAATACTGTCAATATAGAAAGAGAAATAAATATAATAAATATCTCTCTTTTATTAAAGCACACTTTATTTAATCAGGACAGAATTTTCTATTTTTTTTTTCTAGGTATTTGAACAAAAACTTTATCATAACAGTTTAAGGCACGTCGAAATTGTATATCCAATGCGTCATTTAACTGTTATTACTACTAAAAACAACTTCTTAATGGCTTTACGTAACGCTTAGTCGGTTTTGATAACATATTATTATGTAGCTCCGAAAATAAGAAACTAACTTATTTTTTGAACAAAACGCATATCTTTTTTAGCAGTTTTTCGCAGTAATATAAAAAATAGTAAGGATATTTGTATATTAGCTATGCTGACCATGACTCATATTCGTTTTCACTCTAACTAAACCTAAGCTTGTGTTCAGCGATCCTGTGGCTTCCCTATAAAAGCGAGGACGGGCCCGTTAGGTTTTAGTGGGTATTTTGGCAGTGCCAACGAGTCCCACATACCCGCCCGTTGTCAAGATGGACGGGATGCGTAAAGGCATTTCGCAACGTTAAAAAAAAGGAGTAAGTACGACAATAGTGTTATGGGTGGTATTCGAACCGTCTACCATTCGATTTTTAGGCCACGTCTTGAATCGTTGCGCTATTGAAGCTTATAAAAATTTGTTATTAAAGACTTCGTCAACATTACATGGGCATAGCTACGAAAAGTCTCTCTAGGGTGCCAAATTCCAGCAAAACTCGAATAATCGTTACTGGTTCTGCCGATATTTTAATCATATAAATGCGAAGTTTGTTGGTTGGTCCTTCAATAACGAAGCAACAGAGCAACAGGTCGACGTAATCTTTTGCATGGTATACCTATAGTTGAGGACCACCCTACCATCAAAGACGTGCCATCAAAGTAGAGCGGTTTAGCGTTCCGGCACGATAGCGTGCAGAAACAGATAAAGGGTATGGCTTGAATAAACACTGCCATACCCCTTCTAAGTCAGCCCGCTACCATATTAGACTGCATCGTCACTTACCATCAGGTGAGATCGCACTCAAGGTCGTCGAATAAAAAAATAGTGAAAGTTTGTTTAATTAAATAGGAAATGAGTTGATGATCTTCATTCGCCTGAGCAGATCTTCATATATATTAGCTAAGGTCCATCTCAATCACATTAGCTTTCAAACAGAAAAAAACGCATCAAAATCAGACCATTCGTTAGGGAGTTATGAGGGAACAGATAGACCCACAGATGCACACGTAAAACTTATATTATAACACTCCTGTTTTTCTGTCGGGGGTTAATAAAATTAAAATCTTTCCGATTTCAGTCTGCGCATTGCTCCATGAACTATAAATAAATAAAATTAATTAAGGCTCTATTATTTATGAATTTAAACTTCGTGTTAATAACTCGAAATAATACCGCTTTAATTTTTCGCTTCGTTGCTAATGCAACCTAATGGTTTTTGTACAAATAATCTCGAAACTTCAACTAAAGGTCTGTTTTCAGGGTTCCGTACCCGAAGGGTAACCAACGGGACTCAATTACTAAGCCTCCGCTGTCCGTCCGTCCGTCCTTCCGTACTGTTCTATCAGCGGGCTGTATCTCTCTCCGTAATAGAAAGTTTTAATATTAAAATTAAAAAAAAAAAAAAGTATGGCCACTTTGGCTTCTTCCCTTTTTTCTTGCAAAAGCGGCCATGATTATATTACATTGTACTCTCAATAAGTTTAAATAATAAAAAAAACAGTTTCATGTGCAAGTTCATCTTTTATTTTCAAAACGAACAAAATATCAGACAACAGTTGAAATTTTCAGAGAATGTGTATTTTTATTGCCGCTATAATACCAAATAATAAAAAATAAATTAAATTAAAAATTAAAGAGGGCTCCCCTACTAGAAACATGTTTTTTTCAGCGTTTTTTGGTACGGAACCCTTCGTATACGAGTCCGACTCGCATTTGACCGGTTATTTGTTTGCATACTCACTGCACTGAGTATATAATCCCGACGTGACTGACCGGGTATCCAAGGCTTTGAGTTGGTTATAAACTCAAAGATGCAAGGGTATATAAACACTACGTGTCGAGTATATAATCCATATTGTAATATTATAATGACTACGTTATATGCATGCTCAAATTATTTATTATCGAGTAACAATGTGTCAAAGACCTTTTTTGTCAGGTTCCTGAAAAAGGTGCGAATTCACGGTCGTAAAGTTGTATTGTGGTTTTTTGTGTGTATGTGAGATTGACTCTGCCTGCAGTAGCTAAAGAATGCTGGCGTCGATTAATATTAAATTAATTTATGGGCAAATAAGAACTGCATAATAATATTATTATGATAGCAGATTTAGAGTTAGGTAAATATTATTAAAAAAAGACGTGTGGCACTCGGGGACTGCCGCGGTAAAGCTATTGCATAGCATTTTTTATCAACGCCATCTAGCGGCTCACCGTAGAGGAGTCCCGAGTCAGGTTATTTTCGTTACGGAATTTCTGGATTCGGTCTCCACGCTGGCCCGCGATAGAAGCTATGCAATAGCTTAAAACTTAAACTTATTGTGTAGTAAAGAGGTTCTATATTGACATCGCTATCGACAAAACGAGCGTCGTCTGCACGTCGCGTCGCGTCTCGGTGTGAACTAGCCCTTACACGCAGATTAAAACTTTGTAAAAGAATAATAAAAACATAAATAATTAATCTTCTGTTGTTTATAATTATAACCGCGTCGTAGTTATAACTAAATTTTTCTTTGTCTATAATTATGAGGAAAAAAATATGAGAATCTGCAAATTGGCCAAAACTATCTTAGTGTAGATAATAGTTTCTCTTACTAGCTTTTGCTCTTGGATTTGGCCGCGTGATTTTACTCGTACTTAAGTGTATTTGTTTGTATAGTGTGTACATAATATTTCATTAAATTCATTCATTAATTATTAGGACCCGCTTACGCCAAAGTGAGTCTAAAATTACAGAATTAAGTAATTTCGGGTTAAAATTTAAAGCAATAACCCTAATCGGTTTAGATACGCCATATAACCGGAACGCTAAATCGCTTGGCAGCACGTCTCCAGAAATGTCAGATTCGTATTTAACTTTTGCAATATTTTGTTATTTCCATAACCAAGCGTTATGATATTTTGACAGTTTTTGTATTCAAAATCTGCCAGAATATCTTTGAATTAAACTTATTTTACGTTCGCAAAATCGGCCCTTAGTACAACTGGTATCAGGACGATGTGTGAATAGAACCAACATTTTTTGTTGTTGGAAATAAGTTTCACTGTATCCCTATAATATGCATAACATGCGTCCGACATATATCTCTATTTATAGTAAACAAAAACGCGCATATATTATATTCATGGACGTATAGGTGTAAAAAACATAATAATTAGGTACCTACGTCATATTTTTTATTAGAATATAATTTAAGTCATTAAATACGCTTGAAGAAACTTGGTTAATTTTAGGGGTCCGTGCTAAAATGGTAAAAAAGTAACAATTATTATGTCCGTATCGTCTATCACAACTGCTTTTTTTAGTAACTAGGTAGTACTATTAGTTAAATAAACATAGCTAAATAAACTTATATAATATATACATTACACAAATAAATACTTGTAGCGGGAAAAGAATTACGCTCGGGCCCGGCAGGGGAGACCAGACGGCCGAAGGTCGGCAGGGTGAGGATGGGCAGGGGACATATTATCCACAGGGGACAGGATAAAATGTTTATCCCCACGCACAGATTTATCCACCCGTCGAGCATGCGCAAAACGGCGGAAATATCTAGAGTGGATATACCATATAAATCTCCTTTCCCCTGTCGCTATGCTTTAGCATAAGGAGAAGATAATGTTATTTCTGGTCAGTGGATAAAATCGGATATAAATTTTTTGTCTTCTGCCCATGCTCACCCTGCAGGGCGACGAAGGGAGGGAGGGTCCGTCCGTTTCTCCCTGCAGGGAGAAACGGACGAACTACCCTAACCGAGTCTAGCAATATCGCCATTTAGGTACTTCTTGGCTTTGAGCGAACTAACACCGAATCCCTCACCTACCTCAGAAGATTTGTGTTTTCTAGCGAGAGGTCATTTCTGAAGTAATAAGTTTGACGTGACTGTGAATCTGTGTGTCAGTATGTCTGTCTGTTCCCTCGTGACCAATAGACAGATTTTGATGTGATTTTTCTGTTCGAAAGCTAACGCGATCGAGATGGTCCTTAGCTATAATTTATGAAGATCTGTTCATGCGTTTGAAGATCATCAGATTATTTCTTACTTGATTAAAGGGTTGTACAAACTTGTACTCCAAGGATTATTTCCAAGGTATACATATAGGTAGTCTTGAGTTGATGCTGCAGCATCAAATAGTTTGCGGAATCCCGATTTCTCAGTAACTTACAGCAGGTAAAGTGCTTGGCTCATTGGGATGGACTCAATGTTAAATAGATGATGATCGAGGATGGGGGGGGGGGGAGTGGATCTAATATTATTTTTTACCATTAACCATTTTATTTTAAAACCATTAGCCACGCGCCCTCGTGAATTGCTAGAACTATACCAAAGGTGCGACTTGTTGTTTAGCGAAAACGGAAATATGGTTAAAACAGCCTTGATGGAGACTATATGACTGATGGGGCTGTTTAGCATAATATTATGATTTTATATAAAATATAATGGTCATCATTTTTGTTGATGGAAACGACTTTTAAATGCTACTTAGTCGCGTATTTTTTCTTTACTACTAAATTACCTATACCCATAATATTTTTCTTTTCGCGTCATCATTACTGTTCGCATTATTGCCAATACCTTATTCAAATACCTTATTCAATATTTGTAAAATTGATTGACATGTTATTTAAAACTTTAATTTATTAACTTTATAACAAAAAATTTAACCGGTGATATTATTTTATTACAAATAAAAAGGGAAAAATAAGATAAACCTTTTCAGTCAGTTAATACCTAACTTAGCTCTAGTGTAAGCTTGATTTCTTTTAAGCATGGCACCGAGAATGCTCTTAAAAATTAGTTGCGTTAGGATTCAAAAGATTTATTTTATTTTCCCTTTTTAGTTGCTTTTATTGACGGTTAAGTTTTTTCTCAAAAAGTTATTAGTTTTAATTTTTTGTTGCTAATTTTACTTTGAGTAGGACATTAGGCAAGTCCGTTCAAAAGTGGATGGTCTCAGGTCTGTCAGTTACGTTTTCTGGTGACAGTTCTCATTTCATCACTTTGGAACCTAAGTACCTAATGGCAATGGTGGTGATAAAAGAAGTTCAAAGTACCTAATGGTTCTTGGAACTTCTTTTGATACGTATTTTTTAAGTACCTACCTACTTCTTCTGTACCGGTTCTTACAAAACTTCGTTATTTAATCTAAAAATATACCGTATTTAATACCTACTCTACGGCTAATTCAGGGCACATTTTAGAGAATACTAGTATTGATTTCATGAAAAAGCACCCTTACAAAAATGATCTTTCTGCGTGTTTTTAAATTTCTAAGAAAAAGGCATGTTTATTTAAAAGAAAACAAAAACAAACGAATGATAAAAATTAATATTTATTTCATTTAAGTACATTTCAATTTACTAGTTCAAATTCTAAGTTATTATTAGATACCTGCAATTATCACCAAAAACGTCTGGCGGAGTATCAATAGGAATCACTTATATCGTTACTTATTCTTATTACTTATTCTTATTAGGTACCTATTTTAAAAAGTCCACTATCAGAGTCAGTTCGCATCGTTAAGACCTATGTCTTATGACTATACACGGTGAAATTTCATTGGTTGTACTCCCTGAAAGAGGTGAATGTGCTCATGAAACTGAACAACTTTCCCCAAGGAACATAGGTCGAAATATGAAAAAAAAATTTGGACCTCCCATAGTAAATCAATCAGCTGATCGTCAAGTTTGTATGGAGGGTCCAATTTTTTTTTCATATTTTGACCTATGTTCCCTGGGGAAAGTTGTTCAGTTTCATGAGCACATTCACCTCTTTCAGGGAGTACAACCATTAAAATTTCAACCGGTATATAAGACATACGTCATAGACATAAGACATAGGTCTTAATTATTATAATTAATTAGTTAAAGACTCATTCATCCTAGATTTCATTCATAATTATTATGAATAATTGTGAATCCATTGCACCGTCGTTGGTGCGTGATTCAAGAATAAACCAACAAAAAATAGTGTAAAAAATAATTTAGGCAATAATTATATTACTTCATATTAATATTAATTATATAGATATGTATTTAAATGTATTTTTTTCGGTTTGTTTTTCAATCACACATCAACGGAGCAATGAATCGACGAAAAAAGTTAGTTAAATAATATTTTTTAATGTATGCAGTATTGCAATAGTTTAGTTCTTGCATTTCACGAGGGCTCGTGGCTCATGGTTGTGTGTGTGTCGTATCTATATAAGTGGGAGCGAGAGCTTGCTCGTACCTGACCGCTCCCACCTAGGTTCCCGTCACACACACTTACGCAATGTGCATGTAAATACGTAACCACAAGTAAAGCTCACGCGCCCTCGTTAATTGCAAGAACTATAAGTATGTATTAAGTGCAGCAGTAACAATTCAATCGCAGGTAAATAACATACAATTGCCAATGGTGTGAAGACACCGGTATTGACAAAGGCAATGTAACAACAATGGTGGTTGGTATATTTACCGTAGGAATCAAGGTACACACACTTTGTTTGAGATATTTACTCAGGGGCTATTTCACCATCGCCAAGCAAACTTTATTGACGAATAAATTTGACTAAAATTAACACTTAAAGCTAACGGGAAAACGCAGACACATGCGATTTTGAGAGCGTAGATTTACCGCACACAAGCGATATACGGTTCTTTATAACAACGGCCATCCTTACTATCCTTACTAATACTATAAATGCGAAAGTGTGTTTGTTGTTTTGTCCTTCAATAACGCTGCAACAGAGCTACGGATCGACGTGTTTTTTTGCATGTGCATAGTGGAGGACTTGGAGAGAGACATAGGCTTGTTTTTATCCCGGAAAATCAAAGAGTTCCCGCGGGATTTTAAAAACTAAATCCACGCGGACTAAGTCGTGGGTATCAGCTAGTTTTAAATAAATGTGCACACTGAAACACCGAGGACTATGTTGTTGGTTAAATGCTCAAAGACTCCGTTACAAGGAAAGGTAATTGTGGTTCACCCCAATGTAAGGCTGATATCTATAGATAGTACTCTCATTCTGTTCAAACTCTATTCAGAACTAAAATGTCTGACATAAATGTACTTAATTCGATTCAATTTAATTCCCAAATAGTGGTTGGTTTAAATAGTTTCAAGTAAGTTCAAACCAAGTAAGTGCACGCTCTATAGATTTCAGCCTTAGTCCTCGAATTCTAGAAGATTATAATTGTCTATTTGACTAAAAGTAATATCTTGGTGTAATCCACCAAACCAGAAAAAATCTGTGTGGCAACACGCGCCACCCGTGCCTCCAGAATAGAAGAAACACAGCAACAACCAACACCATCACGCAGCGCCACATAAACTCCTTCAAAACACAGTCAACGTATGTTTCTCTCTGACATCGAAGCACGGAACCACAATTACGCAATCACAATTGCAAGGTGCATTGCAATTGTGATTCCGTAAAACTGTACAAAAAGTTAGGAAAATAGCGATTTTAACTTTTCCAGCGGCTTTACATTTCCGTGACAATTCACTGCTAGGAGTACGTTATCACCGCGCGTTCCGTTCATTTCAGCCTTTAATTTTTAATCTACGGTGAGCTGCCTAAAGGAGCCAGGCATTCCCATGTAGTCTTCGTTAAATTTATATGCACTTCGCTTTGATTCGTCCGCCACTAGCTTATTACACGAAGCGATTAATTTCTGCGCTTCCTCCGTCTTCAGAACGCTTTTCCATTGTTCTGGAAATAAATACAATAAAAATATAGTACGTATTGAATCTCAGGATACATTGAAAAGTTCACTCTCAACGTTATCTAAAAGCTTCGTTATGCATCATCATCATATATCGATCAACAATCCATTAACGGCCCACTACTGAGTGCAGTTGTTTTCATAGATGGACTTAGGTCTATAAGGCCTTAGTAGCCTAGTGGTGAGAACTGCCGTCTCCCATTTTGGAGGTCGCGGCACGCACCTCTGACTTTTAAGAGTTGTTTTTATTTAAGCAAGGTTTATTACTTACATGCTTCAAGTATGAAGGAAAACATACGAGAGGAAATATGCGCGCCTAAGAATTTTTCAGAATATTCTCAATTTTGTCAAATTGTCAGGTTTGTGAAGTCAGCCAATTTGCATTGGGTGAGAGGAGCCCTGCACTCATGATGTGATGATGATGGACGAATAAAAGTTTACATTAGCAATTTCTATTTTCTAAGTATGCTTTATAAATTGCTATAATAATATTGAAACGAATAAATACTTATTTGCTATGATAATTTTAAAGGGATACTCATTGCTAAAGGTTTTTAGCAATGAGTATCACCAGAAATTTGTTAAAAAACGTAGTAGCAGTAGTATATTGATAAATGTCGTCATAAATTAGAACTTGTATAAATATTTTCTTTCAGATGTAACGCTACCTACCGAAATTCAATTACGTGTAAAATATCGCTGTTTTTAAGTGATTATATTATGAACATTTTGTGTTTTGATCCTAGAAATAGAAAGATATGACGAACCAGAACAATTAAATACAGTGTTTCAATGATTTCAACAAAAAAAATTAAATTACGGTACTCTTAACGCCATCTAGGATCAATTTTAGCGTAAATTGATTTATGCGTAACATAGAATTAGCAATCTATTTCTTCTTATTCTCTGGTATCAAGAAGGAGAGAAAGAGAGTAAGTACCTTCCAATTTTAAACAGCTCGGTAGATCACCACCATAATCCTCAGGTAAAACTTCCTTAGGTATTTCTTTATGTAGTTCATCGTAAGAACTGTGTACCATTAGTCTATTTGCCACTTTTTCTTTAAGCCCTTGTTTTAATAGGAACACAATTTTATCCACAAACGGTGGTGCGTTCAAAAGGTGAATACCTTTGATCCTCATTCCGTAGCCTGCCTGAAAAAGGAGGGTTTTAATAGATATTTCAAATTCTTTATTCTTCTTCGTCGTCTTATTATATTTTATCAACCGATAGCTTTTCAGTACAAGACATAGACTTCAATGTCCCGCGGTCTTATGCCGCCTGTATTCAGCTGCTCCCTGCAACTCGTCTGATGAAGTCGTTCATCCACATAAAGGGAATCTGCCAACACTGCGCTATCTGATGAGAAGTTGCCCAGTAGTTTGGGAACCCAATGACCATCAGCCATTTCGGCTTTGCGACTCAACAAGCTATGTAGGTACCTCTGGTTCTTGTACTTACCGTACTCAAAACTTCTGCTTTCTTTAGAAGTATAGGATTAAGCTTCGTTACAACACTCACGCTGTTAACATTTTTTAGGTCTAAGATGTGTCTTTCAGACGTATTGTACTCAAAGTTCATTCTGTATTCTGCTATCTAAAAATCAAAAAAATATATCATTAATTTTAATAGTAGGTACCCACTGGTCACAGTGACTAAAGTTGTACGAGATAGGAATTAATGAATGCAAAATAGTTTCTTTTGAATTATGTCTTTTGGTTATATATTTTGTTTATTATGTTTTAAGTGCCAATTTTAACGTGACCGAGTAACGTTTAACCCAAAATTAAATTGGGTGTTGGACGAAAATCTGTGCCAAAACATCAAAATTCCTTGTTTAAATGCTCAATCAATCTATATATATAAAATTCAAAGTCCTGACTGACTGACTGACTGGCTGACTGAGATATCAACGCACAGCCTAAACTACTAAAGTGAGAAACTTGAAATTTTTGCAGTTGGTTCCTTTTATGACGTAGGCGCACACTAAGAAAGGATTATTGGAAATTCCACCCCTAAGGGGTTTAAATAGGGGATGGAAGTTTATATGAAAGTCCGTCATTTTTCAAGCTGTTTCCATCAAAGTTGGTATTCAGTTAAAAATAAAGAAGTACGTGTGTCACAGTTTTTGAAAATTCCACTCCAAAATCTAATTCCACGCCGACGAAGTCGCGGGGGCAAAAGCTAGTTATTTATAATAATCACAAATAGGTATAATACCTGTTATATAAAATTAATTAACTCACCATAAAACTGTATCTTAAGAAAGATATTAATGAAAAATCTTCCATGTCTCTGATCTGTGTAACTAGGATTCTCGTTTGATCCTTAGGGCTTAGCTTCGGTAAAATTACGAAATTTCTGGAAAATCCATAATTTTAATTTATATTAATATTGCATGGTTATAGTTTAACATTTTTAAGTGAATATCCAGTATCTTTTTAAAGTTGTGTCAAAGTTATTGACAGCACAGTTTTGAGACACCCCATCTAGCGAGGGATCCCACCACTGCGCTTTCTGATGCGGCGTCGCCACTCCGGCACCTTGGGAACCGAACCATCAGCTCTTCCACCATTTTTCTCTTCCTATGTGTTCTACCCATTTCCACTTCAGTTTCGCGACTCGCTGAGCTATATTGGTGACTTTGATTCTCCTACGGATTTTCTCATTTCTGATGATAATTTCAAACAAACACATTTTCGCATCCGTTTTATATATCCGCATTAGTTCCGAAGTAGTAATTTTTGAATACTTACATGGATTTTGAAATATCCGTAAACTCTTCAACAGACCTATTCAGACATAGCTCGGGTAACATTCTTCTGGTTGTCAACAATTTATCAATTCTCATTTTGGTCATCTCTACTGAACCCTTTCCAAGCAGATGTAGCACCTCTAACATGTTGCGACCTTTAAAATTTAAGATTTTTTTTTAGTTTTTAATGAATTTGTAGATATAATATGCTTCGCAGACATTGGGCCCTTTAGATTTTATTGAACGAGCGGTTGAAAGAAGTAAGTACTTGAATCTTCCATTTATAGTGCTTATTATACAGCTAAAAAATTATCAGAGCTGCAATTATATCATCATCAGATAGGATAGATCAAGGCCATATCAAAATGCCACAATCCTCAGAGTTTAATGTAAAAGAGGTAAAGGTGGAGTTGCAAACAATTTTTATACAACTAATTAATACAGGGCAACAAAATCACTTAATTAATAAACGATTTAAAGAGAACAACGAAATGAAACAAAAAGATTCTCACTTCCTTGCTAATACATATTGTAAATGCGAAAGTGTGTTTGTTTCTTTTTCAACAACAGATCGATTTTTCGCATGGACCTGAAGAACCATGACTAGTTAGGGACCAAAAGAGTGACATAGACTACTTTTTATCCCCGGAAAATAAGGGGTAAAACCTTTTGAAAATTTCTAAATTTTAAGCGGACGTGGTCATGGGCAAGTTAGTTCATATATCCAAAGAACCAAGCAATAGGGTTGTTCAAAATAGCTTGATTACGTTGAAACTATGAATAAAGATATCTACTTACTAATTGATATTTTTTTTTGTATTCTTTACGAAATAATTCTTACTCATGTATCGAAATCCTTCAGCTAAATGTTCCTGTTTTTTTCCCCATTCCTCAATTGCATCTAAATTCTCTTTGATAGTATCCACATCTAAATTAAGATTCCTGCGAACTATTTCTGCTTCCTTCTCATTTACCTCTAGTAAAGGCATACTCCTCACACGTATAGTCTCCATTTTATCTGTAATCTAGAAATCATTACATCATAATTATAAACCGGACAGAAAAATATGTACATATGACTAAGAATATTGCGAAAATGTGTTTGTTTGTGTGTGTGTCTTTTGAACGACGCACGACGATGAACGAATCGACGCAATTTTTTGCATGAAAACAGAAGAGAGTGAAGAACAAACACTTTCGCGTTAATAATTTTAGTAAGGATTATTGGAACTAAAAAATATTCACATAATTATGATAAAATCTATTAGTGCTTCCAAACAAACAGAAAATTTTATAGATTATAAGTATGTATGTATGTATGTATGTACCTACTTATGTATAAGATTATAAGTATATCATAGTATGTATGTTTGTCCACGCATTTCTCCGAAATCACTAATCGATTTATGATCATTCTTTTTTATTTGTTTAAGTTGAACTTAGGGAACGATAAAGATTTCCTCAAAATCGAGTCAGTAGTTTTTATGATATGGACACTACTTCCACTATTCTCTTTTCAGGTATGCTTTATTTCGGTTTATTGAGTTGGTTTAAATTTTTTTTTAATTATAACTTATAAACTTATTAATTCATCTCAACCCATCTCCGGTCCACTACTGGGCACATGTCTCCTCATATAAGAGAATAAGGAGGAAGACAATTCCATTACGCTGGTAAAGTGCGAATTGGCAGACTTTTGCGAATATTTCGGAGAACTCTCAGGCGTGCAGTGAGATTAGTATAAGATTTAATTTGATTGATCGTATTCGTATAATATGACATTAGCGTCAAAGTAAAATTAACCATAACCGCATTGAATTAGAACTCAATTTCGTGCATGCATTCTTATACTTTCACTTATACGAATACGCTCCAAACTAAAATCGGTTGTACTGAATTTGTGACTTTAAATCAATACTTTTAGGGTTTATTTTTCTTTGACGCTAATGTCATAGTATACGAATACGATCAATCGTGTTAAATCTTATACTAACCCCACAGGTTTCTACAACGGGTCAGCTATTATAACGTGAGAGCGTGTCCCAGATTTCCACCGAGTCTACTCACTAAATATTCAATTAGAATCAAACCTCGTTTAACCTTCGTAAATAGCGAAAACAACCTGCTACTCTTAAATACTATTATGCAATACAACATTTGTTAAAAATATTGTGCAATACACCTACCTATAGAATCAGAAAAAAACTTGGTAGCACAGTTGCTGTTTTACTAATTCTTTACTGATTACTTGATGCCCGCGGCTTCGCTCGCGTGGATTTAGTTTTTTAAAAATCCCGCGGGATCTTCCGGGACAAAAAGTAGCCTATGTCACTCTCCCAACTGTACCCATGCAAAAAATTAGGTCGATCCGTTCCTTTGTTGCCGCGATATTGAAGGACAAGCTAACAAACTAACAAACAAACAAACACACTTAAGCATTTATAATATTAATAAGGATAAACTAGTAATCACGTACATATTAAAACGTGTTTTTCTTGTTCTATTAAGCTAATGTGCTAATGATTTTTTGCATAGATTCTGTATTATTTTTTTATAAGTAGGTTTCGGTACTTTGTATATATATTCCTTGCCGTTTTGTTTGATACAAGTTTAGTATTCTGATTTAGTGTCAGTGTAAATCCTGGTGTAAATCTGACTTATATGTTGAATGGTAGCTAGTGCGTTACCAGAATTAAAAGATACCTTTCTTCATATAAATAAATAGTTGATGATTTAGTTTTTAAAATCCCGCGAGAACTCTTTGATTTTCCGGGATAAAAAGTAGCCTATGTCACACTCACGGTCCTCAATGCTTTGTTGCGACGTGATTGAAGGACAAACCAACAAACACCCTTTCGAATTTATAACAATATTATTTATTTATTTAGTACCAGAAATATAACAAAGAAACATAAACATATAAAGGACGTGCACAAGGACAGCTTATCTCTAAGTACTATTATAGTAAGGATTAGTAAGGATGAACTCGTATATGTATTACGAGTTTATAACGGCTCTATTATTCGTCTTTCAGAAAACCGCAATGAACTTCTCTTAAAGTTTGACAGATAATCTATATATATAAAATTCAAAGTCCTGACTGACTGACTGACTGACTGAGATATCAACGCACAGCCTAAACTACTGAAATTAGAAACTTGAAATTTTTACAGTTGGTTCCTTTTATGACGTAGGCGCACACTAAGAAAGGATTTTTGGAAATTACACCCCTAAGGGGTTTAAATAGGGGATGGAAGTTTATATGAAACTCCGTCATTTTTCAAGTTGTTTCCATCAACGTTGGTATTTGAGCTTTCAGTTAAAAATAAAGAAGTACGTGTGTCACAGTTTTTGAAAATTCCACCCCAAAATCTAATTCCACGCGGACGAAGTCGCGGGGGCAAAAGCTAGTATCATATAAATAGATACAGTGATAGTAGATAATATACGATCTGGATTAAAAAAAATTTCCACGTTCAATTTGTAGATAACGTATTTGAGAGAGATTGCGAGTTATTGTTAGTTATTTAAATCAATCTTTTATCATAATCATTCATCATCATTCATCACCTTTAGCGATGGAATATTTTCTACAAAAAATGTACCTAACTATCCTCGAGATATTTAACCCTATAATTAAGAAAAGAGCAAATTAAATCTCTTTACAATCGATTAAGAGTAATGTACACAAGAATGAACAAAAAAAGCAGTTAAATTGAGAACTTCTTTAACTTGAACTAGAAATGAATTTCTAAAGTTTAAACAAATATACTTACATTGAAATTCAGATTTTGTTTTTTTTTTTTAAACAAAACAAAAATAAAATAAAAAATATGTATATTGTATAGGTTAATTCCATGTAGTACCTAAACTAATTAGCTGATTTAGATGAATAAAGTATCAATCGATTTGTTATCACAAAACATCAAAAATATTAAGAAGATGAAAGTAAGTGTGAAAATATAAATACGAATTATTTTAATAATATGATAAGTAGTTATATTATGT
The DNA here is from genome assembly GCA_933228805.2 of Hipparchia semele. Lineage (NCBI taxonomy): Eukaryota > Metazoa > Arthropoda > Insecta > Lepidoptera > Nymphalidae > Hipparchia > Hipparchia semele. The sequence continues at coordinate 4,474,401 of OW121719.1, forward strand.
TCAAAATTAGAAGGTTGTTAATTAATAATTTATATAGAAAAGAAAAATATAATATTTACATGAGTCTGCGTAATACGTGTTGTTAGAGGAACGAACAACTGTGACTAAAATAGCTGCCCATTCGCTCGCGATTGGAGTGTGTTGGGATCGTGCACGATGGAACACGCGAAAGCTTGCACGCACAATCACGAGTGATTGTTAATAACCAATTTTTGGCTGTCGATCATTCGCGCGCGATTGTCTGCGTGATTTTCACCCGAGAGGAAAGAGTGCTCGTGTAAAGGCTAATCGCGCGCGATTTACTGCGGGATACTTTCGTGTCCTGGAGTGTGTGAAAATCACGCAGTTTTGTTAAGTCGCGTATGTTTTTAACCGATTTCCAAAAAAGGAGGTTCTCAATTCGTCGAAATCTAGGCACTATGATATACTTTGTATTGGCGTTTGAAGTCGGTTTTGTCAAAAGAATTTTTATACAAGTCGTGTTCTTATGTAAGTCATGTTCTTATATAAGTCGTGTTCTTATATAAGTCGTGTTCTTACTTCTCTTGAGTAATGGACAAAAGAGCTAGAAATATTACACAAGCAGTTATGTATCATCTGAACCTCTTACACTATGCTGACTGTCTTATACTTTTTTAACTCCTTACGAAATGACCCTTATAAGCTTTGAATGTTCTTTACCACAAAATCTCTATTGGCATGAGGGATTTCGTTATCTTTACAAAACTTAACCAATTTCTGGTAAGCTAGTTACTTTAAATTTTTATTTTTATATTCATCAGATTTAATTTTCCACAAACATTTATATGAGATTTATAAATTTCCAAAAACTCTGAAATAAGATCCCTGCTCCATTATCTTTTGTCTGTCACTTTTATGAGACTGAACAAAAACGGGCATCTAAAGGCGAACTGTCACGCAGTCTTGCATGATGGATGCAGCACGTGGTAGTCGCGCGAACGGGCGGCGCGGAAGCGCATTCACGCGTTAAAGAGTGCGTGTATAAAGGCAGCTGAGAAGATAAGATTGGATTGGGTAACGCGTAGAACGACGCGATGGTTTTTAGATAGGACCAGCCTTGAAAAACTATGGCATTTACCAACAACAGATTACAAGATTAAACTCTAGATCCCAACTTCTCATTCCTGACGCTGAGATTTAAAAACTGTGAGTTTATATTGTAGGTATCAAGATGATTAAATAATTAATTTTAAAAAATACTCACGGTTTTAAAAAACATTTACTAACCGTCTTTAGTAAGACCTATACGCAGGTACCAAATACTGATGGGAAAAGCGTCGGAAAAAGATATGAAAATTCTTCTTAACAACACGAATTCAAATGGTACTGTGAAGTATAAAAACGATTTTGTTGGTTATATTGAAATCGATCTATTAAAAAAAAACGACAAAACCAACGCGTGACGCTAGCCCACCTTTAACATACTTACGAGTAAATAACTACTTAAATACTTAAATTTTTTATATACGTATTTTATTGATGCTACCTATAGCATCAGCTCAAGGTTACCATATCTTGGAAATAATCCGAAGTAAGTGTACTCGATTTCAAATCAATCCCAGCTGTGAGTTTGGAAGACCCTTTAATCAAGTAAGAAATGAGCTGAAGATCTTCAAACGCCTGAACAGATCTTTATAAATCATAGCTAGGATCTGTCTCGATCACGTTAGCTTTCAATCACAAAAAAAAAGTATCAAAACCGGTCCATTCGTTGGGGAGCTACGAGGGAAGGGAAACAATCTCTCGTAGTTAGTTCATATTATAAAAATAATAATTACGTGAAAATGCAACTATAGAGGATAAACAGGAAAAACTTATAATTAAGATAAGTAGTTAAGATTAGATTATAAAATATATTAGTGTTTAAGAATGTTGCAAAATAAAAAGCAACAGATACAATAGTTGTATAATAATATTAAAGAAATCTTCTAATATATAAAAATGAATCGCTTAATGTGTTGGTAAGCGCATAACGCGTGAACGGCTGGACCGATTTCGCTAATTCTTTTTTTATTGTGTTTGTTATTGTTAGGAGAAGGTTCTTATGAAAGAAAAAATTAAGAAAATTGCGCGGAAAATTAGAAAATTTAAGAAATATTAACCACCATATTAAATTATTTCTAATGTAAACGCTTTTACAATTCAAACTTTTTTGATGTAACCTTATGGCGTTTGACATAACATTGACAGAATGAATTTCGTCAAAGAGGATGTAAAAAAACTTAAGACAGGACAACGTCTGTCGGGTCCGCTAGTAAATAATAAAAATTAAAATGAAGACATAAATATTATTATTTATACTTTTGTTGTTCTTAAGACTTTTATTAAAATTTTTAATATAAGTTTGAAGAAAAACAAACTTAGGTACCTACTTGATTTCTTTTCGAAATTATAAACATATAGAAGCAAAGTGTTTAGCAAAAAGTTAAGAAATTAAAAGCAAAACTTAAGTTTTATTATAGGCCGTTACCAATCTTTGATGTCAAGAACACCGATTTGAATAATAAACAGAGGAAAAGTTATGATGATAACTTTCAAATCCTAATTTTATGTACCTACTAGCTGTGCCCGCGACTTCGTTCGCGTGGAATAGAGACTTTTCGGGCAGCATATTTTGACTTACATATACCGTCAACGCTCAGGCGCGAGGCGTGTAGTACGTACTCTGTACGTTAAAAATGTTCGCCGTGATTCTTTAAATTGACATAACTTTTTTATTTATGAACCGATTGACATGAAATAAACACTAAATGTTAAGTGAAACTTACTACAATATATTAGTGAAAACCGTATCTAAATCGAATAAGCCGTTTCTGATATTAGCGTGCACAAACACACAGACAAACAGACAAAAAAAAATTAATTACAATTTCGGGTTCGGCATCGATATAATAACAACCCCTGCTACTTTTTTTTTATATATTTCCATTGTACAGACACCACTTTTCTACAATTTTATTATATGTATAGATAACTAGCGGACCCGACAGACGTTGTCCTGTCTTAACTATGAATATTGAAACTCCCCTTTTTACCCCCTTGGGGAGAGAATTTTCAAAAAATGTAAAATACGTAATTCTTTATTTTTGATCAAGAGCCAAAATATCAAGTTTCATAAACATAACTTGAAAAATAACTTGAAGAACGAAGGACTATCATACAAACATTCAACCCCTATTTAATCCCTTAGGGGGTAGAATTTTTAAAAACTGTGAAACACCTACTTTTTTGTTTTCAATTTAAAGCCTAAGTACCGAATTTTATGGGTATAGCTTGAAAAATAACGGAGTTTCATACAAACTTTAACCCCCCTTTTTACCCCCTTGGGGGGAGAATTTTCGAAATATGTAAAATACGTAATTCTTTATACAAGATCAAGAGCCAAAATATCAAGTTTCATAAACATAACTTGAAAAATAACTTGAAGAACGAAGGACTATCATACAAACATTCAACCCCTATTTAACCCCTTAGGGGGTAGAATTTTTTAAAAGTGTGAAACACTTACTTTTTTGTTTTCAATTTAAAGCCTAAATACCGAATTTTATGGGTATAGCTTGAAAAATGACGGAGTTTCATACAAACTTTAACCCCCCTTTTTACCCCCTTGGGGGGAGAATTAAAAAAAAATGTAAAATACGTAATTCTTTATTTTTAATCAAGAGCCAAAATATCAAGTTTCATAAACGTAACTTGAAAAATAACTTGAAGAACGAAGGACTATTATACAAACATTCAACCCCTATTTAACCCCTTAGGGGGTAGAATTTTTAAAAACTGTGAAACACCTACTTTTTTGTTTTCAATTTAAAGCCTAAATACCGAATTTCATGAGTATAACTCGAAAAATGACGGAGTTTCATACAAACTTTAACCCCCCTTTTTACCCCCTTGGGGGGCGAATTTCGAAAAATCCTTTCTTAGTGCTCGCCTACGTCATAAAAGGAACCTACTGTCAAAATTTCAAGTTTCTAACTTCAGTGGTTTAGGCTGTGCGTTGATCGTCAGTCAGTCAGTCAGTCAGGACAAGCCTTTTTATATAATTATAGATTATAGATAGATTATTTGCTTTTTAAGCCTACAGGCGCACACTACATAATAGTTGACTGCCTCGTTGGCCTAGTGGTTAGCAAATTCGACTGCGGATGACGAGGTCCCGGGTTCGATTCCCGGATCGGGCCAAAAAATGTAGTGAGTTTTTCTGTCAAGAAATTCTCAGTACTAGCCCGGAGTTAGGAACTTGGTGGTAAGTCATCCCCGTGCCTCGGAGAGCACGTAAAGCCACCGATCCTGCGCCTGATCTCTCTCCGGTCATATCAGATTATCCGTCCCATCCGACAATGAGAGTGAGGGAATAGTGAGTGCACCTATGTTTGCGCACACACATTTGCGGTGTAATATTTCCCGCGCAGATGGCTAATCTCTGTAGAGTTTGGCCGCTGTATTTTAGCAAAAATGAGAGAACGATAATTTTTTTCACTGTCGTGTACTGAAAAAGAAAGTGATGGCAGGTAGGCAAAAAAAAAAAATTAAAAGCCCTACTAACATTTCGTAGTCATAAGTAACCCTTCGAGAAATCTGCATTATAATATTATGCATAATTGCATGATTGCATGTATACCTATAGGAGTTGTGGAGTCTAGCGGTCTCCACGGAGAGCTTACTGTTGCTGGCTGGTTATGAGCTGGCCACTATCTATCACTTTTATTTTCATATTCGAAGGCATTCAAACTTGGAATGCAATTTGAATGTTGTTTGGAATGTAAGTTTGAACAGGCGTCGTAATGCATTATTCTTTTATACACCGCCCGGGCCGGTGATCTAAATTTCAGTAATATTCTCGACTTCCGTCCACGCCGGACGACAACGCCTGTTCATCCAAGTTTAAGTTTATCTTGTTACATTATTTTATAGTTGGATAAATACAAATGTACAATAACCAGTGTGATACGGTTTTCATTTAGATAGGGCTTCATTTCCCCTATATTGGTGACCCCGACCCGTACAATTTTATGGGTTGCCCGGACAAGTTGTGTGCATAATTGATGGACGGCCGTAAGAAATATTATTTATTATTGGAAAATGTGAAACGTAACGTCATCGTATCGTAGAAGTGGAAATACGCAGCGAAACCTCATTCGAACGATTAGAAAATCATATTTAAAAACAATTTGACAAACGTCGACGTCGTCGCCCGTCATTCGTGAAAGTGAAGTTTTAAAGAAAATTTTGGGACACTAAAATTTAATTTTAATATTTTTCTTTTTCAGTGTATTAATTTTAGATTTATTTTAGTGATTTTAGGTATATAACTAATACGATTTTTGTGTAATTTTTATTTAATATGGAGGCGAAATTAAGAGATTTAGCAAAAGAAAATGAAGATCTTAAGAGTAAACTGAAGGAGTTGGCTGGTTCAGCTATTCCTTTACTAGAGGAGAACAAGTCACTAAGGGATAAAATTGCCAGTTTTCCGGCGCATCAATCGGAAGCCCCCATGGAAGACACGAGGGTATTTAAAGTGTCCGCGAAACTTCCTCCGTTTTGGTCCGATCGGCCAAGCATATGGTTTGCCCAGGTCGAGGCCCAATTCTCAATTTCAGGGGTAACAGCGGATCAGACTAAGTACGATTACGTTGTAGCTCAATTGGATTCACGTGTGATTGGCGAGGTGGAGGATATTATTACTCAGCCGCCGGTCACAAACCGTTACTCCTTTTTGAAAGGTGAGCTTATTCGTCGTTTATCCACCTCTGAGGAACAGCGGGTCAGACAATTAGTGAGTGATGAGGTACTAGGAGATCGCAAACCGTCTCAATTTTTACGCCATTTGCGTTCTTTAGCGGGGCACGTACTCTCAGATCAAAACATTTTACGTCAGTTGTGGATGCGCCGGTTACCACAACATTTACAAGCAATTTTGGCCGCGCAAAGTGAATTAACATTAGATAAAATAGCTGAATTAGCTGACAAAATTTTAGAAGTTTCCCCAGGCATTGTAGCCACTTCGGCGCTTAATAATGCGGCTTGCTCATCCGAAGCGAGTTTCGCTTCGGTTATGAGTCGTTTAGATGAATTAACTAGGGAAGTATCCGAAATTAGAAATCAAAAAAATTTTTCGCGTCATAGAAATAGATCGAGAGGTAGGTTTAGGAATAGGCGTTTCGCATCACCATCCCCTAGGAGAAACAGTCCTAGCAATGGTGATGATTTATGCTGGTATCATAGGAATTTTGCGTCGCGTGCTGTGAAGTGCGTCAAGCCATGTTCATTTAAAGGACAGGGAAACGCGAGCGACAATCAGTAGAGGCGGTTCCTGATTGGTCGGCCCGTAGCCGCCGTCTATTTATTACCGATGTCAAGTCGAAAAAAAGATTTTTGATTGACACCGGCTCAGACGTTTCATGTTTTCCGGTTTCTTGGATGGAAAGTCGTCCGAAGGTAGCCGATTATTCGATGCGCGCTGCAAACGGAAGCGATATCAAAACATTTGGAACTATTTTACTATCGTTAGATTTTAGATTAAGGCGTGATTTTAGGTGGCATTTCATAATTTGTGATGTGACAACTGCAATTATTGGCGCTGATTTTCTCGCGCATTTTTGCTTATTACCCGACTGTAGGTCAGGTCGAGTTCTTGATGGTTCGACTGGCCTGTCGTGTGTTGCATCGGTTGCCCATCACGAGCAGGTTAGCATTAAAACTGTAGCTTCAGAATACAATATTTTATCTGAATTTCCCGCGATCGTTCGCCCGCCGGGTCCGGTTCGTTTAATCAAACATAGTACCGTGCATTACATCCGAACAACGGATGGTCCGCCGGTTTGTTGCCGTTCGCGCCGCCTTGGTCCATCAAAGTTAGCTGTTGCTAAGAAAGAATTCGATAGCATGTTAGCTTGTGGCACCGCAAGGCCTTCAGATAGTGCGTGGTCATCGGCACTTCATTTAGCCCCGAAGGGGGAGTCTGATTGGCGTCCGTGCGGTGATTATCGTGCTTTAAACGCTCGCACGATTCCAGATAGATATCCAGTGCGTCATATCGGCGATTTTAACCAAAATTTGGTTGGTTCGACGATTTTTAGCACAATCGATTTGGTTAAAGCGTATCATCAAATTCCAGTAGCGAAGGAAGATATCTGTAAGACTGCTATCATTACTCCATTTGGTCTTTTTGAGTTTCCTTATATGACCTTTGGACTTAGGAACGCAGGGCAAACATTTCAAAGGTTTATCGATGAAGTTGTCCGCGGTTTAGATTTTTGTTTCGCTTATGTTGACGATATTTTGGTCTTTTCCAAAGATCAACAACAACATTTAGAACATTTACGTATCCTTTTTAAAAGATTAGAGGAATACGGGATTGTTATTAATGAGAAAAAATCTCATTTTAATCTTACAGAGGTTCGTTTCCTGGGATACACCATAAGCGCTGCTGGGATTAGTCCTCCTACGGACAGGATTAGGAACCTTCAAGAGTTTCCTTTGCCTAAAACAGTGCAAGGTGTACGTCGTTTTCTCGGTATGGTGAATTTTTATCGTAAATTTCTCCCTAGTATTGCGCGCTATCAAGCTCCGCTCATTGATGCTCTATCAGCGATTCAAGGTAAGGGTGCAAAGCCATTTACTTGGACTCCTGACTTAGAGCGTAGTTTTATTATTTGTAAAGAAAGTTTAGCTAACGCGACTCTGTTAGCACACCCAGTCGCTGATGCTCGGCTAGGTTTATTTACAGATGCATCGAGCTCTCATGTTGGTGCATGTCTGCAGCAAGAGGTCAGACAGGGTTGGCAGCCTATTGCATTTTTTAGTAAGAAACTTAATTCTAAGCAATCAACGTGGCCTGCCTACTATCGTGAATTATTAGCTATTTACGAAAGTGTGCAACATTTTAAGCACATTCTTGAAGCACAAGCGGCAACGATATATACAGATCATAAGCCGTTGCTTTACGTGTTTACACAAAGACGGGAAAAACTTCCGCCCGTTCAATTAAATCAATTAATTTTTATTTCTCAGTATACCACGGACATTCAACACGTTAAGGGAGCTGAGAACGTTGTGGCTGATGCATTCTCGCGCGTCGAGAGCGTCGCTGCTCAAGATATCCTGGTTGAGCTTGCGAAGTCGCAAGCAGCTGATGAGGAATTAAAGGCGCTGAGTGACTCAACGTCGATGACGTTGGCTCGGGTCACAATTCCAGACACCAGGTTAAAAATTACATGCGATGTGTCAACAGGTAAACCACGTCCTTATGTAACTCCGCAGTTTAGGAAGAGTATTTTTGAAAGTTTTCACAATCTCTCTCATCCCGGGGTCCGTGCGACTAATAAATTAATTTCGGAACGTTTTGTTTGGCCATCTATGAAAAGAGACTGTCGTGCATGGACACAGGCTTGTCAGGGGTGTCAGTTGTCAAAAGTAACGCGGCACACTAGTGCACCTTTCTCTAAGTTTGCTCTCCCATCGGAGAGATTTGCATATATCCACATGGATATTATAGGCCCATTACCTTATTCTTCGGGAATGAGGTATTGCTTAACTATCGTGGATAGATTTACTCGTTGGCCAGAGGTATTGCCCATGCCAGATATTACAGCGGAAACTTGCGTGGCAACTTTCGTCTCTGGCTGGCTATCAAGATTCGGTTCAGCACGGGTTATTTTAACAGATCGAGGATCTCAATTTGGCTCGCATTTGTTTCAGAAGATAGCTGCGGTTGTAGGTGCTCAACACCAGACGACAACCGCGTATCATCCTCAAGCAAACGGGATGGTCGAAAGATTTCACCGGCAGCTCAAGGCAGCGATCATGTGCCATGCGAATCCAAGGTGGACTGAGGTTCTCCCGTTGGTACTTCTAGGGATCAGGAGTGCCTGGAAGGAAGACCTCGGCACTTCCTGCGCAGAGCTAGTCTACGGGGAGCCGCTACGTCTACCAGGTGAATTTTTCGACCCTAAAAATTATATTAAGGACCCAACATATTTAGTGGACAGACTCAGGTCTCATTTCGCAAATTTATCTCCATCCCCCGCTTCTGACCACAATAGTAGGAAGATATTTCATATCCCAAAGGATTTAGCTTCGTCGGAATATGTTTTCGTTCGTAGAGGTCCTTTTCAAAAAGCCTTAGAGCAACCCTACGTAGGCCCTTTCAAGGTTCTAAGTAGGGAAGGGAAACATTATAAAATAGAAATGAAAGGCAAAGAGGAAAATATTTCAATCGACAGGTTGAAACCAGCCTATGTTTTAGGTCCGGAGGAATTGGACGAGCTGGGCAAACCTGTTGTTAGGACGCGTTCAGGGCGTAGAGTTCATTTTAATCTGACTTAGTTAATTAATCATTGTTTGTTTTTTTCCTTACTTTTCATGTCTTCCTGGGGGAGTGATGTGGAGTCTAGCGGTCTCCACGGAGAGCTTACTGTTGCTGGCTGGTTATGAGCTGGCCACTATCTATCACTTTTATTTTCATATTCGAAGGCATTCAAACTTGGAATGCAATTTGAATGTTGTTTGGAATGTAAGTTTGAACAGGCGTCGTAATGCATTATTCTTTTATACACCGCCCGGGCCGGTGATCTAAATTTCAGTAATATTCTCGACTTCCGTCCACGCCGGACGACAACGCCTGTTCATCCAAGTTTAAGTTTATCTTGTTACATTATTTTATAGTTGGATAAATACAAATGTACAATAACCAGTGTGATACGGTTTTCATTTAGATAGGGCTTCATTTCCCCTATAGAGTAATTCAATGCCACATCACAATATTTCGACGCTACATTATGCATTGTTAATCACCCCATTGTATGAGCAGACCTAATTAATCCCTACTTCGGGAATTGCATACACATAAAATCTCTTGGGAAATTACCCTAACGTCTGCTTTCTACTATCTAAAATATGGCAATAATCTCATTTCTTTATGTCTCCAATTATACATATTACCATTCACCTAACGCGGCGAACCTAATTATGTTAAGATAAAATCTAGTGTTCCAAATTGTACTTCAGGGAATTCTTTAGAACTGAAATATTATAATATTTATATTTTCTTTATTTGTTTCATTCATAACTTATATTTGATTTGATTCCATTTGAAACAAATAAATATGCTTAGTATTTCTCATCGTTTTAGATCTAAAAATATGCTAAATATACGTATTTTATTATGTCTTCACTGTTTACGTCTGACAATTTTATTTTGAAGGTATCCTCTTGAGACATTTCTATTTTAGAGCAAAAAGTTTTTGCGAAAATAAAGTTAACCCTTTCTCTGTCCCATGAATCACATGTGACCATGGTTATTGTTTAACTATTGTGCCTGCTGCCTGGACAGTTAACTTGTTAATATGTACATGTATAACGATACATCCGAGCTTCACATTGAAAGTGGTGATGGCCCCACATGATGATGAGTAATTTCCTGCCACCTTCTTAAAATCATTAGGCCTACCATACCAGGCTACGTTTTGATCCACCCCAGAAAACATCTGCTACACCAGCCATTGGTTCTATGACATTGAATACCTTCAATGCGGTAGCGTTTTGTCGGGGAATAATAATGTTATGTTGATGGGACTAGCGAAACCACCTACGTACTGCATTAAATTTTAGCCCAAACGAGGGCTGCTTTCGCCGACCTAAGCTCCCGCCCAAGTTTTCAGTTACTCCTTTATTAATTTCACACTTGGTAAGTTGCTTGTCTCGGTATCGGGCGAGGAAGGAAAATTAAACGCGCCGAGCGCCGCATAGTAATGGAGTGGCAATTTTGGGAATAAATTGTGTTACCGCAACCGAATTGCGAACGTTCATTGAAAAGATAGTGAAAAGCTGCATTTACATGGATGAATTCCTTGTGAATTTTAATGCAGTGTCAAACTAGTATGTGGCTTTTATTATTGCATTTTATAGTATGAGTAAAATAAGTTTATAATCTAACTTTATTATAAGTATTTTTGTTGTTATTAAAGTTTAGTTGCTTGATACAGGCGGAACAATAACGAAGCAAGTGGAAGGCTATACAAGAAACGTTTATTCAGCGAGTGTTTTTGTTCTTTTTCTAACATGGGGAAGTTTGAAAAAGAACAAGAAGAGGATATTTTAAAACTATCTACTTGTATATAGCTAAAGTCTATATCAATATTATAATTTCCAAAGTAACTTTGTCTATCAACCCTGTGGTTTCCTTTAACGGCTCAACCGCTGAACGGATATTAAATAACACACAGAATTAGCTGAGAGTCTGTTCAAAAAGATAATAGTGGCGAAACAGTGAACTAACGTTATGCGCTAAACAAAGAGGAAATTTATCACAGCAGCGCCCTCCAATCTTACGATGGCTCTCTTTTTAAACAAACTCTACATCCTGGAAGTACAGACAGAATACTTTTTATCCCGAACAAACGATCCGTTTTCTCGGACAAAGCCACGGGCGACAGTTGGTAATATTATTATTATTATGTAAATCGATACAAAATTGCTAACAGTATTACCTCTATAATTTAATGAATTCCCCAAACTGGAAACACGAAAGTTTGTTCTTCAATAAAACTTAGCTCCTCGAACACGGTGTGTGGCGGTTTGAGGAAACACGTCAGAAACAGCTGAGAGATGCTTAGAATTTAGTTCAAACTCGACTAATACGCATAACGGTACGCCTTACGTAAGTAATTATAAATGTACAAAAATCACAATTTTATTACAAAATTGGTTAGAATACCAACGACGGCGACGCAGCTAATGTTACTGATACTTAATTATGATATATGCCTATATATTTTAGGCATAACAACACAATATGCTTGAAACATTTTAATAGGTATCACGCCACATTAAATACGTCATAAAAAGATTTTTATATAGGAATAGGAAAATTTTTGTGCGCTACATCCGCTTATCTTCAAAAATTTGATCAGTTGGACAAAATCTGACATCAAAGGTACTGCTGACATATCCAATATGTATTATTGTATTAGACTGTCTTTTGTATTCTATTATCATCAACAATTTTATATGTCAGCTTATAGGCGGGATTCGGATGTTTTTATGTAGCAAGTTCCCTGTTTATTGAAAGTTTTTTCTGTTGTTGTTTGTTATTGCGACCATTCGGCTGGTCCTATCGATAATACTTGTTGATACAATTTGGGAGATCGTACGGTTTTCCTGTCCCAAACACATTTCACACGTATGTTAAGTATTACTACAAACTAAAATTATTTTAATATTTTGTAATGGCGTTAAAAGTCGGTTTTTTAAAAGAATTTGTATTATTTCCTAAATCGAGCTTAAGCTCAATTAATACAAAAAAAAAAGTTTTACGTCACGAAATTGCCGGACTGATTCTGATGGAGAGAACCATACATCGATGGAGAGAACTGAAAGTACAAATAATGGAAATATGACAATTCTGGCGTTCTGCAAAACGGTTTCATGGGCTAATATTGATCTTGATAGAAAGCCGATTTGTAAAAAAATAACCTAGAATCAGAAAGAATTAGGAAGATCAACCGAAGGTCTAACTGTATGTATGATTGTAAAAAGGTATAGCTATCAAACAGGTGCACCTATAACGTATCTATCGGGGATTAACATTTTTGATCTACACCATTTACATTTAATATACTTTGCGTGATATTTTATTTAAAACAAAATATAGGTTAGTTTTACAAAATACACAGAGCTTATACATAGAGAAACAAAAATAATAAAGTTGGTTCAAATATTTATTATGGACCAAAATACACAGAGAGGTATACCTTTTTACACTTGGCCAGGTTCATACCACTTTGAATATCGGTTTACAAAATGTTGGATAATACTCGAGTCCATAAAGTTTGATTAGAAACTTCGGTGGAAATCGTTATCAATTTATGAAGGTTCTTTGGGCACCTTGGATATAGATACGGTTATTTATTGGTTGCCTTTTTGCCTCCTACAACTTTACGCCTTCTGGTTCCTATGTTTTATCCTTCTATAATTTTAGCTTAGCACTTTATGATGCCCCCGACAAAGTGGAACGAACGTATTCGATAGAATGCAAGAGACCGAGGAGTTTCAAAAAGGTTTGTACTTTAATATACGAATAAATTCATAGTTTGAGTCAAGAACTGCTTTGAACTTTTGACAAAGATTCATTTAAAGCTACTCAGATTAATGCAGGTATTTACTGAATCCCGGAATGGTTTCAGTTTTTATTAGCATAATGTATCCTTAATCTTCCCCAAAAAAAAAAAAAAACCACACCACACCTAGACGGTCGCAGAAATATTGGTCGGCGAAAAGTTCGCTGGTTGAATGAGGTTTGCCAAGATGCAAAGCGTCTTGGTGTGAGAAATTGGAAGACGAAAGCAAGTGATAGAGAAGTGATGAAGGAAGCTTCTGGAGTAGGCCCGGGCCCGCAAGGGGCTGCACTGCTGATGATGATGATAATTATATCCTAAACATACTGTACAAACATTATTAGGTTTCACGCGTTAAAAACTATAGGTTAAAGTCCTAAAGAAACAAGTTTATTGCCTTATTTAAGCCTACTTATTTGAGTTTCTGTTACAAAACAGCAAATATTGATAAGATAAAATTTCCCCCGAATTTCATGATGTATGCAATGCCACATAAGTGAAAGTTAATATAATTAGATCTACTCATAGACAATGGCCATCATTATGCGTAGTTTAACTTTATTATCATGCGTAATTTAATGTTAAATTGTGTGATGTGGCATCGAATTGTATCTGTTTAAAAGGGTGAAGGGCCCTTGGTCCCACCGTTTTTAACCGACTTCCAAAAAAGGAGGAGGTTCTAAATTCGTCGGAATCTTTTTTATTTTTTATGTATGTTCCCCAATTACTGTAAAATGTCTGGAACGATTTGGAAAACGTAAATTCAATTTTTTTTAAATTCTACGTAGAATCTCATTTAGGACCTCTACGGCGGAGGTCCTAATTGGGGTATTAAATAAATCTATTAGACTACAAAATATATCCTAATAATGATAATAGAAAGGTAGTTTTAGTATTTATATAGTATTTTTCTAACATCTTTGTATTCATGCTACATCACTTTCAGAGACTATAAATAATGAATCTCACGTTTTTAAGGAACATAACGTAGGTAAACTTTTTTCTTTATGAAAAATTGATGGTGTTATTATATTGAATTTTACTGCCTATTTGGCCATTTCGATCCCATAAACTGCTGAGGGTTGAAATAATAAGCGGTCAAAGAGGAAATAAAAATGGCAATTTATGTGGAAAGTGGGTCATTCGATGAAACTTTCTAAGAAATTTTCAGAAGTAAAGGCTTTTTTCATACAAACGCCATGTACTTACGAAGCGATAAGTCACCCATAAAAATAATAATATTATACTTACAATATTTTAGGTAAGTTGTTCTGTATATTTATTCAAGGAACGATTTTGGACGACGTGCCATGGTGCAGTAATGAGAACTGTTTGCTTATAAGTGGAAGAACTCGATAACGATTCCCAGTAGGGACCGTTGGTGACCACATAATTTCTTTATTGTCTCTGGGCTGATCTTATGAAAAGCTTTCGCCCAAGCTAGATTGCCACCTTACCGTCAAAGATGTGCCACCATGCGATTTAGCCTCCCTGTACGATGGTAATTAGAAACTTATGGGGGTATGGGTTTAATATACACTATCACACCCCATCCAAGTTAAACTGCTACCATCTTAGACTACATTCTTACCATCAGGTTAGATCACAGTCAAGGGCTATCCTAGTTATCGAATAAAAATACAAAAGGAATAAGAAAAGACTTTACATAGCCTCTGTAATAAATACTTACTCTTATAAATCCATCGTTTGTTTTCCATTAAACGCCGGAAGAAAGCAATATACGGAATGAATCAACACAAAATAAGCGCAATGCATTATATGCTACTATTTATTTTTCCTTTTTCTATATTCCTTCAACCTTTTTCTTATCAGAAGTGGGTTTCGATTTCTGTTCGAGCTATTCACATATACAGTAGAACCGCAGTAAGTCGAATCTGAAATTCGAGTTCTACAGTTTTCGACTTATAAAAGACTAGCTGTTGCGCGCGAATTCGCCCGCGTCAATTTCTGTTATTATGATCGCGATTAAGAAGCTTTATATTTTAAATATAGATAATTTTCCCCGTTTTTGCAACATTTTTCACTGATGCTTCGCTTCTATTGGTTGCAGCGTGATGTTATATAGCCTAAAGCCTTCCTCGATAAATGGACTATCCAACACAAAAATATTTTTTCAATTCGAACCAGTAGTTCCTGAGATTAGCGCGTTCAAACAAACTAACTCTTCAACTTTATATATTAGCATAGATATAGATTTCGACTTAGACGGTTACTGTATTTAAAACCTATGGGTTTGATAGTACCACTAATTTGTATAAAAGTATGGTCTCTGGCAGAACCGATTTTGAGTGGCACGGAAATGGCTTTCATTCTGTAAATTACTCTTTTCTGTAAAAATATCTTTCGCTTACATAAATAAATTAATGATTGAGTTCAAAAACTATACATATTAACATCAATCTAGAATCTTTAATTACCTATCATTATTATTTCAGTTATGAGGGTGATAAATTAAAGAGTTAAATAATAATTGAATGCTTTATTTTTTTAATAAATTGATATTTTTACAAAGTTACTATTCACATGAAAATTGTTACACCTACATATATCTTTGATATTAACAGTTTACGAGTAGATTAAAGGTAAAAGATGTCACACATCATACTACATTTTATTCAAGAACTTATTATAATAAATATTTACAAAAATTTACAGTATTTTTAAAGTAAGTTTTTTTTAAATAAATTCGACATCGTATTATTTAATTTCAATGAAAATGGTTTTTTTTAAATTAGCGTTGGAAAATATATTATTTATTATAATGTTTGCGCAGTAATGTGATATTATTTTTGGGAACAATTTAAAAAATTGAAATCTGAAAGTGTGGAATATGGCGTTCAATAAAAATTTTCTGGCGTATGATGTGATTAAATAAGATATTGTTTATATTAATATTTTACCTTTTAAGAATTATCCATTATAAATTAAATTATACCATTATAAATTAAATCACTTAAGTAATTACATATATGTATACATACTGTATTACATATATGTATACATATATGTAATTACTTAAGTGATTTAATTTATACCATTCTTAAAAGGTAAAACTTACTTTTTGGTATTAATTGTACATTATTACCTTATATCCCCGAAGAATAAAATGGTAATGGCCATAGTGCAATATCGCTATATTGCACTATGGCGATTACCATTTTATTCTCCAGGGACGGCGATTTCACCAACGTTAACTGCCTCCTCTTGTGTCATACGCCAGCCAGTATTCTTGGCACCATTCTATGCGAGCATGACAAGTTACTACAATTAATTAGTAATAATTAGAATTGCATAATTAGGAATTAAAAAAATATAATAATATTAGTGATAACATTTACTGTAAAAATATTTTCCAACGTTAACTTTGGGTTCTGAGAATGCGCTCTTTTATTTGTTTGTAATTGAATCACAGCCAGTAAATTAATATAAATGACAAAGTCGAATTCCAAAAAATGATTATGTACAGATAGAAGTAATGGAAGTTATGTATTTACATGCTCAAGCATTTCTGGAAGGGCGTTGTATGCTACCATATCAACTAATGAACCCTTTGGTTCCTTCTTAGTTACAATAGCTATAATTTCTTCTTCTGGTGGCGGTGGAGGGAAATCTGAACTCGATTCCACCGCCAAAGACATCTCGTCTACACTTAAAACTACTTCCCTATTATCAATATCAATTCTATTACGTTCTACTATGGAACTATCCTCCATTATACTGTACAAATTTTCGGATTTACCTTTATTATACATTTGTCAAGAGCTCATGTAAAACGCTTCACTAATGTTAACCTCATCGTTGACAGTGTTACTTTTTTGTGACCACTCTTTTTGCTGATGCTTTATTCTATAAATTATTTCATCGTGTATCACACCGAAACACATCGCAGTCAAAGCTAATCCCGTTAACGTGTACGCGGAACAAAACCACAAAACGGTCGAATTAATCGTGTAATATCTGACACCATTGATTGTGGTGTAGCTCATTCCAGGAATTATACTACCGAACCCGATAGTGCTCAGAGCCATAAAACAAAAATAGAAACCATCTACTATACTCATATTATCTAAATTATAAAGTACGATAGCACCTAATGATATATAAATGAAAATAGCTGCAAGACAAAGTAAGACCGGCGCCAATATACTGAGACCGTGCATGGATAATTTTGAGTCAGTATCTGGCCAGCTAATAACATCGTCTTTTGCCGTGCTTGTTGTAGGCCTCTCTGATATCGAGTCTTTTTGGCTGTCCGTTTTCAAAACGTAGCATTCTTCTGTGGGCGTTTTACTTGTGTTTTGACTGTTTAGAGTTTCTTCTTGCTGACGTTTCAGTTTCATTCTTCTTTCTTTTTCAGCCATTCTTCTTTCATCGTAGCAGCAGTAACCACAGTTTGAACAAAGGCAGCAACACAATGCTCTACTAAAAACGCTTCGCGCCATTTTAGATAGTAATGACCCAACACTTGAAAGATAAACAAGAGTCAATGGGATTCCAACGAGAGCATATGCGATGGTAACGCCTTTTCCCAATACTGTTCTCGGTGCAATGTTGCCATAACCTGTAAAAAAGAACGATTTATTTAAACTTGCATTCGATGCTGCTATTCGACGATGCACACTTTTCAATATATATAAGAAAGAGGTGTGTATTGCCTAGTTACAGAAACGTATGTTAGTTGTGTTTTTTATACTTCGGGTCTGATGTAATGAATGCAATTCGCACATATTCTATGTAGTATGACATATTTAATATTTTTTTATAGTATGTAATAATTTTTTTTTTCTCCTCTCTGTATGTAATAATGGTATACAATTCTACGTATTTATTGTAATCCCCGTCTCTCAAATCCGTAAGTCAAGTTCTTCTGTATAGGTTTCCTGGCAGAGATAACTATTAGTGAGTTAGTTAGGTCCCCTTTTTTATAAAATATTTTATATATATAACACACATATAAATACCACATTAATTCTGTATGTATCTATTATACAATAAAGTAATTAAATATATAAATGAACTCTTTATCGTAACAAATTAATATTTGTTCATTTTAAACAAAGTTGCAGAGAATACTGAGAATATCATTTGCAGGATTATTGTCATAAGTACGTATATTATTATCTAGCAAAAGCTCTAAGCGTAGTTACAGGGTAGCATTTATCATATTTAAGCAAACATTTTTCTCTCATGGCCCTTGTCTCAGTATGTTGAATTTCAACGTAAATATGATTATTGTGAAAAGAAAACTATTTCGTGTAAATAAAGTGTATGTTTTAGGTATTGTTTTATTTAAGAACAAAATGAATACTAATAAATTAGGGTACAAATTATTTTCGACAGAATATTTATTTTTATTTGGTCTAACAACAGCTAAAGGTTAAATTGAATAAAATAATACTTAGATTAAATGTAAAGCTAATTACAGGTAAACAACGCAGCATGCGTAGTGAAAAAACATTACAAAATACTAAAATTTTAACTACCTAAACCTATAACTTAATATAACTATAAGTCGCGATTTCACCAATTTAAGTGTGTCCACATCCTATTAAAATAATAAAGGCCAAAAAATGGAGAGCCGATAAGCCGCCAAGGATTCGCCTTCTTTGACTTATTCAGTGCCAATTTCACCATCGACGATTAACTTTAAACAAAGATGTTTTGACAATTAAAATTCTGTCAAAATTTAAAAGATCATCATTTAAGTTACTCGACGATGGTGTACTTAATACTTTGAAATATACTTGTTATTGTATACGAACGCGCAAAAAAATAACCGAAAATGTTAATCGATTGCTAGCGCATATGAATCTTTATCGGCCCGAAAATACTAAATACTGTAACTACAAAAATATTATACAAGAAATGAAACTTACCAATTGTTGTTAGAACGGTTAGAGAGTAGAAAAATGCGAGTGCCAAATTCCAGTCGTGCTCTTCATAGTGGTTGCTAATGTCGTTCCCGGTAAACTCGCCGAGAGCCATTTCTCTGTAGCTAACGCCGTACTGGGATGCCATTTCTGTTGTCACCCTCTGCATCAACTCATTTTGAAACTTTAGAATTTCCTGAGCAGCTAACCGCGTCCAATTTTCCCTGTACAAAATATTTAACGATACTGTTATTTCCCAGATATTTTCAACTGCTTTACTTCTCGCATCCCAGAAATAGTTTGCTGAAAGTGTTAAGTTTCCATTATCGTAGTCCTCTTCTGGGTCTTTTTTGCTCGGATCTTTACTACTGTCTTCTTTGTGTGTTATTTTTTGTTTATCTGGTAATATCCTAGGCCTTGCGGGCACTTCTGCCCCTCCTTCGATCGCAAGGAATATAACTGAACCAAGAAAAGTATACGCTAATAGTATAGAAAATATTATGCTATTTGTCAAAGAACCGATAAGGAATTGTTTTCGTCTGTACTTAGTTGTTTTAAAACAGAAGCAACAAACAACTTTCTGTCGAGGTGTTTGTACTCTCTTTTTGTTATTAGATGCCATTGAATCGGCATCTTGGCACTTATCCAAAGGGATTCCCCCATTGAGAGATGGCTTTGCTAACGTATACTGTTCGAATCGGTTGATTGCTTCTCTATCCAATACTACATGGTTGATATCCATTTTCGCCTATTATTTTCCAACTTTGTTTGCTGACGACATTATCTCTTTGGTGTGGTTTTCATCTGTAACAAAGAATAATCCATGTTATTACGCAAGAATTATAAGCTTCCCCATTTCTAAGTGGATTGTCATTTTTCAAAGTCTTTTTAGGGCGGAGAAAAAATGAGTGACAAATGAAAAAATATTATGAAGTAGGTAAGTGAATGATTAATGTTTGGGTAAAATCCCGGCTTTACTACGGTGAATAACTTTTATGTAAGCTCTTATATATTTATTTTATGTGTAATTGAATAAAATATAATATGTTCGTCGAGTTTAAAAAGACTCTTAACATCTTGTTTAAAAATAAATGAAATTAAAGTGTCTATCTGTAATCTCGAAAGAACTGCCTCCACATAAGCTCAAATTATGATTATTTTAGCGACAGTATTAAACAAACACTGAGCAGTGATAGCTTAGTGATAGGTTTTTTGCAGTTTCCTATTCGGCGGGTCTCAGGTTCGATCCTAGGCTCTGACTTTTCAAAGCTTTGCGTTGTTCAATTAAATTAAATAAATATCTCATGCTCCAACGATGAAGGAAAACATCGTGAAGAAACCTGCACGCCTAAGACTTCTCTATAAAGTTCTCAAAGGTGTGTGAAGTCTGCCAATTCACAACGGGCCAGCGTTGTGGACTATTTATTTATTTTTATTTTTTATTTTTTAGGAAACATACAGTGTTACAAAATATTAAAGTAAATCTATACTAATATATAAAGCTGAAGAGTTTCTTTGTTTAAACGCGCTAATCTCAGGAACTACTGGTTGGAATTGAAAAATTATTTTTGTGTTGGATAGTCCATTTATCGAGGAAGGCTTTAGGCTATATAACATCACGCTGCGACCAATAGGAGCGAAGCATCAGTGAAAAATGTTGCAAAAACGGGGAAAATTATCCATATTTAAAACATATTCTTTTAAAAACTTTTTAATCGCGATCATAATAACAGAAATTGACGCGGAAGAAGTCGCGCGCAACAGTTTATAAAACTTACATAAACCTAAATTGTCTCCAATGAAGCTATAGTAGGTACTTATTACTAATCAAAATCCTATAACTACTACTACTATGGCCTACAACTCTTCTCTGAGAGAAGACCTGCGCTCAGTAACTCACTACTCTCTCTCTCTCACTCCTCTTATGAGATGTTAGTGGATTGTTCATGAATGATGATCAACCAAAACACGTTTTTAAAATTTTAACTTCTTTGTCTGTCTTTTTCTCTGATAAAAATGATAATTGCCGATATATTGTGGTTAAATATAAAAAGTAACTAGAAGACATGTGGTTTAATCCAAGAAATCCTAAATTATTCGGGGTCTGTCGGTAACTTTAGGTCGGTAAGCAAATCTCTTGGGAGGGTAAAAATAATCAATCTATCAAAATATCAATTTTCTTAGCCCTCGTTCTTATACAAGGTGTGAAAATGAGGCACGTAGTAAAAAAACATAATAATATATCGCCCATTGGCAACAAAAGTGACTCAACACAGGATTAGGCAAAAAGGAGGCTTGATTCTCAAAGTCTAACTGTAGTGGTTAAAAAATCATCATAATTAAAGTGGATTTCTATGCGGAGTAATGAAAGAAATATCAACAAAATTTTAGCCCTTTAAGGTCTTTAAGCCCCTTTTCTAACCTTTGTCGTATCACAAGTACCTTCCTATCTTACTATACGATACCATACTAAATACAAAGTAGACACGCATCTAGAAGCCTTTTAGATAACAATTTTTTTATTGACACTTTATTACTTGACATCATTAGCATTAATTTTTTTGATATCAAAATGAACATTTTAATTTTTACAAAAAGAAACTTCTGTGAAATTATGACATAAGTTATACATAAAAGGTAGAAACACCTATACTTGTAATATTTTTAAATCTTAATTATATTTGTAAATATTTTGAGCACATAATTACATTAAAAAAAACCTTGTTTTGTAAACCATGTAGGTATGCCAAATTGTGACACTTCTATCAAGTCAAGATTTCACCACTGCACCGGTTTGAAAAACAAATTCTGTAGAGACATGCACCTTTATAAATATTTTTGTTGTTGGCTAATTTATTTAAAAAAAAATGAAATAAATATATTATCATTAAATCCGCCTTTTATACTATCTGGTGCAATAAAGTGAATAAAAAATACGATATCCTAAGAACTTCAATTTTCGTATTGCGCCATTTTTTTGCCGATGTGCCATATATTTTTTTATTCATGAGGCGTTATCGGCGCTTCTCCGTCTTTGAGAGAAATCGAACGCTGAACGTGTTCTGAAAACGGATTTGACGAAAACTTTCTTGAATTTACAAAGGAAATTAATAAGCACAATATTTATGAGCCTTCAATTGAAAAGATTTTATTCTCATTCCACTCTTGAAATGTAGTATGGGAACATAATATAACCCAGTTCTTATAATATGCAAGAAACGATTCATTTGTCTTTCAAATAGCAGAATTTTTTACGAGGCATCAAAGGCATACAAATGTTCTTATAAAAAATGTAAGTAAAGCTATAAGCTCATAACCTCTACATTATTGTGAATAACCAATAAAAGAATTCAATGAGCTCAAAGTTAAGATTTGTTATACAAACACTGCGTTTAGTACCGAAGTAAATACTGTATGGTATATAATTTATATACTGGTTTGGTAGGTCATGCACGAAAGTTTTGCGTAGGTAATTTTCTTTTTTTACCGTAAATAACTGTTAGGCCGTCTTTCACCAATCTGCTTAATCTTGTTCAGTTAAATTTTGTAATGCTGTCACTTTTTGGCAAGTTTAGTTCAGAAGGAACAAGAAAAGGACAGGTATAGATTTAACTTAAATATATTAGAGAGTTGGTGCAAGTGGACCTTAATGTCTTGTTCAGAAATGTTTAGTGATAGCTTTTTCTTAAAGTGCCTCTTCGAATGAAGGTTAGAAATCATCCTGGCAACTTTAATCATGGACACTGGATGCTGTCAATATAGCTCGATTGCTTTAATTGAACTACTGGTGAAAGTTCTTCAGGTTCTTCAGAACTTCTGCTCTGCAGAACATCCAAGGCGGGATGTATTTTCTATCATAGTCAACTGGTATAGCATATTATATTAACAGACTGCCTGTCGGTACTGTTTTATACGTACAGATTACATTTTATTACTTTATAGGAAACGTTTGTTCAAGTAATGTAAATTTCTTCCCAATAATTCAAGCCTATTTCAGACAAAGCGGGCGCCCTATCTTTGGTATTCGAATAACAAATCACCCGTCAGAAAGGCATATTGCCCGCACGAGATTCGTGAGATATTTCATAAAGTACTCCAAATAAAATCAATGTCTTTCATTAATCCTTACGTGGGATGTATCCTTCCGGATTCCATATTTCCGAATAATTACAACTTGTATTCAAATCAAGAGCGTTTAGGCAAGCGCGCTATATGCCTTAAAAAATCCTCCCGACCGAATCCACGGGGATTAGCCGTCTGCTCGGATTATAGTGCGCAAACACAGGTGCACTCTCTGTTCCCTCACTCTCATAGTCCGATGGGACGAAAATCAGATACGACTGGACCACCGTAGAGAGATTAGGCGCAGGACCGACGCGAGCTTTACGTGCTCTTCAAGGCACGGGATCTCACATTGTCAACTTCCTTACTCCTATTGAAAAAAAAACTGTAGTAGGTAAACTGTGTAGGTGTAGTGTTCTTGCAATTCACGACGGCGCGTGGCTCATGGTTGCATGTGTGTCGTACTTGTGTAAGTGTGAGCAAGAGCTTGCTCGGGCCTGACCGCTCCCACCTAGGCTCCTGACAGGCACACATGTGCATGTGCATGTACACGACGTAACCACAAGTAAAACACTTATAACTTCGTGAGATAAACGTACCTACTATAGTACTGACAAGTGTCGATGATTCTGTAAAATGTAATTCGTGCTACAAAAGCTCGACGCTGGACCTTACCTACGTCACGGAGTCTCCGTTTGTAAATAACATGGTCTTTAATAACCAAGGACCCTCTTCAAGCTATGCGACAGAGGAAAGATCAACCTCCTATATCTTTGCTTGTCGAGAATTATCACGATATAAAAAGATAACATTATATTTCTTATGAAGTATTTATTCATATTTTGGATAGTAAAATCTTATTACTCCTATGTCCCTTGGTTAGTGCATGAAGCGATTGAAATTCGTAGCCATAATTTTAATCTTGAAGACGGTTTCAAGCTAGCTAGCATGTGAAATCCGGTGGTTGAACTATGTAAAACAAAAAAGTGTCGTAGATCACCAAAATTGAAACGTGACGTTGTTAGTGTTTTTTGCTGAACTTTAAATGACTTTCCTTCAAAAATACCAAGAAGATGAGTAGACAGATTCTCCATGACATCTTCAATTTGACGTCTCGCAACAGAAATTGAAGCTGTCCGGACAAGAAGTCGAACATCTACGGACCCGATTTCGCTATATATTTACGGAGCGGAGCTGTACTAACATGGGCAGATTTGATTTCACGTAACGACGTAGTTATGTTACCAGCTCCTCGTCTACAAACGCCGGCTCTTGGACTAGAATGGATATCGGTTAACGCTGACTCAGCAAAACCCTTATCTGTTCTACGAAATGCCCGCTGCCCTGAGAGCGACGCATAGGCGAGGACTTGGCTACGAATCGCAGTACCGATTGGTCAATTATAAAATTCTTGGTATAAAGTCCCATTTTACTAATCGGCCCGTAACACGCCCCCAAAAGTTGTCTACGTTCTAACAGTTTTGGTAATTATTGAAAATCTGTCAAAAGGTATGTTTATTCGTCGATTAAAGTTTACTTAATGATTGTGAAATAAGCTATTAGTTAAATACGCTTGATACGACAGATAAGTTAGCGGCGAAAATTCAGCGATTTCGTGGCGTAGAGGTGTGCTAAAAGCTCTAAGAGTTTAACAGGGTAGTTCACGTTAGACTATATTAAGCGGTACAAAAAGGATGTTATAAATGTGATACTGATATCCAAAACTAATTCGATAGGTAAGGATAAAAATAGATATCATTTCTATATCTGTTTTTTACGGTACGTTAACTTGGTGTGTTCAGTAAATAAGGTACCAAATAAATGTGGACCCTTTTCACACACTGTGACAGGGGTAAGAACACAATCTCAAATAAAATGACAATACTCAATAAGTACCTATCTTAATAATTGAGGTCATACCTACTTCGGAAAAAAAAATTTGAGAGTTCGATAACGAAATGACTGCCCCAGTATGTCGATATCTGAACACACTTAACACGGGTTCCGCAGTAATTTTTGCTGAAAAAACTCTAAATGCATAAGTAAGGGTTAGCTCACACCGAGACGTTACGTTATAAATTACCGTTAAAGCTAAATGTGACAACTGAAACAAGCAATAGTGTCTTTTTGTGATAACCGCTGTCGATATCCATTGGATATTGGATAGTCGGTTCGGCTTATTTGGAGGAGGTATGGCAGTAAATTAGACCCATACCCTTAATCGCTTTCTACACGTCATCGTACCGGAACGCTTAATCACTTGGCGGCACATCTAGACGGTAAAGCGGTAAAGCCTCTCGCCTGATATTTTTAAGCTATTGCATAGCTTCTATCGCGGGCCAGTGTAGAGACCGAATCCAGAAATTCCGTAACGAAAATAACCTGACACGGGACTCCTCTACGGTGATCCGCTAGATGGCGTTGATAAAAAATGCTATGCAATAGCTTTACCGTGGCAGTCCCCGAGTGCCACACGTCTTTTTTTTAAACAATAGAGATTGAAACGAAAAAAAAACTTGAAACCATGTAAATGTTATTTTGCTGTGGTAAATGTAATACCACATGTATATTATTCGTATAATGACGTTGATTAGTTTGTAAATTATGCATTCCGATCACACCAACCACACAATTAGGTAATTTAACAAACTGGTAATAAACCGCATTCAAACGGTATTATGCATAAAGTCGAATTTACCTAGTCAGATTTACACTCAGATTTTGTCTTCAACAATAATTATACTAATAAATACCTAATTATGATTAGGTATGTTTGGTTATGATACACGTGTGTGTTTAATTGGCTTGTTAGTAAAACTAGCTCATACCCGTGACTTCCTCATTCACGTTCCTGGATTTTGATTTTTTAAATTCTGTACTTAGTAAAAGACAACGTTCAGGAATTATTTTATGTCTTTATTTTTATTAGTTGCTATTGATAACTTGATTGTCTTATCTCTTTGAGAAAATGCTCCTCAATTGTGTCGTTTAAAAATAATAACAATAAGTTTAAAAATTTTATTAGGACGCAGCGTAATGTGGTGAGCTTTAATTGTGAACATTTCAATCCATCATTTTTGGACGTTGCATGTCGGTTAAGCCTCACGTATTTTCAGGTGTCGCGCGAATAAATCTACCGCACATTTTTACACGAATGAAAATTAAATAAAGGCACGTATTTTGGACATCTTTTACACGGGTCGTTTATCATCGCGGCGCAGCCCATGCGCTTAATTAGATGAATTATACGAGCCATCTCACCTACCCACCTGTTTCATATTTCATTACTGACTACCCTCATTTCTCACACAGATAATGCTTGAAAGTTTTCCTTAGTAACCAAGGGAGAGCGGGAGCATTTCTTAGTAATACTTTTGAAACCTTTTCTAAAAGAATACAAGGAATCTTTTTGTGTCCACCGCTGAATATAAGGCTTTTTGAGAGTCCAATATCAAACAAGGTCCTTCGCTTTTTATCCTCCCATTTTCCCCCAAATGGATGGCTGGCTACTCAAGCCCGAACAACGTTAGCTCCAACAAGCCCCAACAATACTCAAGCTGTGGATGAATCGCGACCATTTTCTAAGAAACCGACTAAGGTTTGCAAACTCCTTTTGTCAGGAGTGTTGCTTGGACAATCGACGTATGAGCGTATTGGGGAAAAGTTGGAGCCAACATTCCATACGTTGGCGGGGTGTGACCGTGTGAAACATGATGAAGAGAGAAAGAGGAAGTGAGAGAGTTGGGAAAGAGAGAGGATAGAGAGACAAATTTTCCAACTTGCCCGCCTTCGCTCACGCTGCCGCTTATTTTCCTGAAGCGTAAGTCTTACATAATACTTATTTCAATCATAATGAAAGTAACAGGTGGGAGAACGTATAACGACGTGACAGATATCTTATTGCAAAAATGTTAATATGACTTAGTCGCTTTATATTGAAAATTTTATTATGAAAAATTTCATGGAACGATCCAAGTAAAATTTTATGCGTGCCATCGCGCTATACGTTGTAGTCACAATCACCTTCAATAACGGTTGAGTCCAATAATTTATTATTGTGAGACAACAATTTAAACAAGTATTGAAATAAATTACATAATATAATGCAGTTTAAATTAGTTCAACTAATTTTATAAATGCTAAGGTTTGGAATGTATGGATGGATGGAAGTTCGTTACTCAATCACGCCGCAACGACCGAAACGATTTGGCTGTTTGGCATAGAAATAGATTATAGTATATATTAGTAGTATATAGTAGTAGTATATATTAGTCTCGAATAGCACATAGGCTACTTTTTATCCCGGTAAAGAGTCCAATGGTTTGAGCTATGTGTTGAAGGATCAGTCAGTCAGTCATTCAGTCAGTTAGGTAGGTACTTAATTGTCCTCTCGAGCATTGCTGAATAAAATTCCCATTAATATTTTATCTATTCTATCTATTTTATGGTACATAAAGTACATATGAGATCCGTTGCAATAAATCCCATAGTTCCCCACTTCCTTCGATTGTTGCAATTCTTCGAGCTCATAAAATACGCTTTGTGGAAACGATATCTACAAACGTTAAAATTTATACGTTTCTGTTAGGAGTAGTAAACATAAAGTTTATTGCGAGTATAGTCTTTAAAGATAAGTTATAATATCTTTATCTTATTGGATGCATTTATCAAATGCGGGTGAGAGCACTCTTTATGCACACAAGAGAAGCTTCTTTTGCGCGCTCTGTAAATGCGAAGAATGATTTCTTATTCGAAAATTGGCCCAATTGTGGGGAAATGAAGCCACATCCTACTAATATTAGAAATGCGAAAGTTTGTGAGAATGGAATAGGGATGGATGGATGGATGTTTGTTACTCCTTCACGTCACAACGAATGAACCGATTTGCCCGAAATTTGGAATAGTGATAGCTCATACCCAGGATTAAAACATAGGCTACATTTTATCCCCGAAAATTAAGGACTTCCTGCGGGCATTAAAAAACCTTAATATGCGAGGACGAAGTCGCGGGCATCATCTAGTATTGTATATACACTTATATAAATATAAATTTAAAATTTAAAACACCTCCGATACGTGAATCATCATCTAGTTTATAATATGGGAATCGTGTAGAGTATATTATCTATATATATAAAATTCAAAGTCCTGACTGACTGACTGAGATATCAACGCACAGCCTAAACTACTGAAGTTAGAAACTTGAAATTTTTACAGTTGTGACAGTGTGACGTAGGCGCACACTAAGAAAGGCTTTTTGAAAATTCAACCCCTAAGGGGGTAAAATAGGTGTTTGAAAAATCGAACTTAACGTGAGCAAAGCCGTGAGAAAAAGCTAGTTCTATAATATTGTTTAACCTAGGTATTGTACATGTATTATAACTTCTCTTCTATTTAGAAGAGCAGGCACCATTACTTTGTGTCTGTTTTAATCTTCTGACACTATAAAATAGGGAGCAGTTTTATAAGCTTACTATGTATTGCGACGGCAAATTCATTTTTCACGAACCTCAGTTATCGCTCCGGTTTAGTGGCAATAAGCTGGTGAACGCGCATCGCGATGATTTATGGCTCGAATCTTGGTTCTGCATGTATTCATACATAAGTGCATACAGTACGTGTATTCAGAAGATGCTTCAGAATTATATATTTACTAGCTTTTGCCTGCTACTTCATCCGGGATAAAAGGTACCAATATGTCACTCTCCAGTCCTCAACTATACATATGCAGAAAATCACGTTGATCCTTTGCCCCGTTGCTTGATTGAAGGACCAACTAACAAAAAAGTACACGAATAAAAGTGTGGCTTCGCTCTAATAGTTGCGCTGTGGCAGCTACAAATTACTT
Source organism: Hipparchia semele (assembly GCA_933228805.2). Taxonomy (NCBI): domain Eukaryota; kingdom Metazoa; phylum Arthropoda; class Insecta; order Lepidoptera; family Nymphalidae; genus Hipparchia; species Hipparchia semele. The sequence goes on from OW121719.1 coordinate 4,503,341, forward strand.
ACTAAGCATGGTACAGTAGTCATGATGTGGTCTTCCGCTAGTGAGCGAGGGCCCCTATTATTGTTTGTGGCTGCGATGTCATTTATATTGACCACATAGCAACAGTCGACCGCTAATTGTAACTTATGATTGCCGACAATCGTGCAAAATTACCTGATACGATTTTACTGCTGTGGTGTGTACGTGGCACGTTTCTAAGAACATGTTATGTCCAATGGAGCAGAAAAAAAGAGAGAGCATAACGGTCTGGAGCTAGGCAAATAAGAACCAATATAACTGCTTTTGACAACCTGCCTGGCGTAGTGTTGAGTGCTGTGGTCTTGAAATGGGCGGTCTCAGGTTCAATTCCAGTCTCTGGGAAAAGTCTCTGGTCTTTTAGGAGACTTTGGGCGTCGCTAGTTACCACCCTAATCATCGAAAATTTGTCCTTCGTGTAATGAAAATTAAAGAAAAAAAATTAAAAAAAGTGTAAGAACTAAACCAAAAGTTGATTGATCTCAAAAGGAAAATTATGTGATTTTTTGAGAAGTCTGAAGTGTTGTTAATATATTTAATTTTAAAAAAGAGATGATAGTTTTTTAATCTCAGTTTACTTCATAAAATAAATAAATGTCCTTTATAATAATAAATGTGTTTTATTGAACGATTATCTTTCAGTATATTTCAACTTAAAATGGGCTACAAGTGAAGCCCACGCGAGCACTCATGAACGTTTTAGAGGCGCGTGTATAGTTTCGTACAGTTAGCTTATGAAAGTCCACTGTAGATATAAAAGCCACTCAGAATATACCTAAACTAAAGCCTAAACTAAATATAAATCATCGTTCTTAAAATAATACTGCTACGAGAAACAGTACAGTTTCTGCAGAATAATTTTAAATTTACATTGGCTTCCGCCGTCCGCGTTCTTAAATTTTTACACTCCAAGTTTTAAATCCAAACTTTAAATTCAATCTAGGAACAAAGTAAACAAGAGGGTACTACAGTATTTTTGTATTTGCCGACGAAGGCCGAGCAGTAACTTTATCCAAGCGGAATTTCTGTATGGTTTCGTATCCATTTCCTACGTAAATAGCTACAGAAAACAAAAAAATTTAATGACGGTTTTCAGAGTTAATCTTTACTCCAACATAATTAATTACTAGAAAGTTAAGAGAGTATAGTGTAAGTACCTAAGAATAGCTCCTGTAATATTACCATTCCAACTAGAATTAGAAGTCTGTAATCTTCGGAGCAAGCGAAGATAAGACAAAAGCCAGGATTCTTACTTGGAGAATGCCAGTAACATTACAGGACTAATCTAAACTAATTAAAAATAAAGAGGAAGGAAAGAAGTGCGCTTTGACGAGCCTTTTAAATATGGCATGTGGTTGCGCACTCCTAGTATGAAGCAGCACGGAGTTCCAAACCTGTTTCAGCTAATTTCAGCTTATCGACTGTAACTTCCCACTAGGTGAATCTACGAAATCAGACTTATAATATTATTTTGTTTTTAAATCACCCTTCTATTGAGGCAAACAAAACTAAAAAAAATCAAGTCTGTCAACAAACGTGGCTTCGATCTTGTTAAGTTCGATTTACGCTTGCTCACGTTCGGTTCGATAGGGGCTGAATTTTCAATAATTCTTTTTTAGCGGATGCCTACGACATAATTTTAAACGCTGCAGCTGTTCGTAGGGCAAACAGTCCAATCCTTCCTGTCATTTGAGCTGTGTGTTGATAGATTAGTCAGTCATTCACCTTTTCCTTGTATAATTTAGAAGAGTAATAAAGTATGTAGGTATTAAAATACTCCTACGGGGTTAATGTCAAATCATAATATACTTGTTATTGCGCCGGTTGTATAAAGTTGTCTTCAATGTTTCAACAACGTTGCAACTTTAGAGACGCAGTAATTGCTTCTTAAATTTTATTACTCCAGCGATTTCAGTTAACTGGGTGTAGTGGACTATAAATTTGCTCGCAGTGCGAAAAGCAAGCAGAATGCGCTTTTCATCTCGAACTAAGAAGAAATTTATTAAAAAAACTAGATGATTCCCGCGACTCCTCAAAAATTCTTAAAACTCCTTTTAACTTTTTAAAAATTTTGAAAAACGTGCCCATTTCGAAATAATTAATTCTTATTATTTATGCTTATTTGCTTATTTGAAAGAAAACACGTTTACACACGTTTTTAAAATTTACTGTTTTTCGACATTTTCGAAACGGATGAACCAAATTAAGATTTTCAAAGACGAGTAGAACATTCAAAAAAAATTTGGATGTACTCACGCAAAAATGATTTATCCCACAAAACTTTGTCGAATTAAATACATACATGATAAATGAATAGTTAACTTTTCTATTGATACGCTGTATGGATTGAATCATTTTTGCGTAACTACGACCTACGTAATATTATTATCGATTAAGAACAAAATGGTTTAGCTGTAAAACTTTGTTTAACGACTGAGACTATAGTTTGGAGACTGGAATGGAACATTTTATACTGTGAAAACGAAAGTTCTCGAGGACTTTTTAAAACCTAACTCCAAACAGACTAAGTCGCGTGATAAACTTATACATATTCAATATAATTTATCAATTAGCAAATACTGAAATCAGAGTCAACAAACTTAAAATAGCGTAATCGATAAATGTATGATGGGGCTGTCACATAATTATTGTATAAAAGCTCTATAAAATTAAAAACTCAAACTCTATTAAAAAGAAATTAAAGTTAAAATTCAAAATTCTTTATTTCATGTAGGCCAACTTGTGGCTCTTATGACAAGTTGAGAATCTACCACCGGTTTGGAATGCTAATTTTGCTGAGAAGAGCCGGCAAGAAACTCAGCAGTTACTCTTTTCAAAACAAAAAATGTTACAATATGTAGCTGTGTAAAGAAAAAACTAATATAGTAAGAAAAACTTGACCTTGATTAAACACTTATAAGGCTTAAGCTACGTCAATCCTATTACCAAAATGGTCAATATTTTAATATTATAAAATAAATATTGGTATCCCTAGACGCTGCCGATGTAAAATAAATGAAATTTTTGCACAGCGTGTTTTTATACGAGAATACCTTCGAAATTCTGCAACCCAAAAATTGGTGAAATTTAATTTGATTCTGGAATTCAATATACCTATACCCGGCACAAAGAGGGTACATGCAAAGTAAACTTTGAAAGCGAAACATTCTTCAAAGTACCTAATGTTAGAAAAGTGATGTATTACAGGAGTTTTAACATCAATTTCGTACAAAGACTTTTACCGTATCCGAAATTCAATTACCTACCTTTTCTTTTTTAACTATATATATATACTTATAGATATATAATATTATAAGATTTTTAAAAACATAACGGCAAGTAGACAACATTGCAAAAGCATTTCTATATATTTTCAACCTTTTATATATTTCTCCAGATTCGTCTTACTGTAGAACCAAGCAACACCAACGTAGTTCTGCCTGCATATGGGGAATGGGTTGAATCTACAATGCCATAACCGTGCCAAGTTAGCCTGCTACCACCTTAGACTGCATCGTCACTTATCATTAGGTGAGATCGCAGTCAAGGATTATCTTGTCAACAAAAAAAAAATTGATATGCGTTTAGACATATGACGTCATCCGTACTAAGGTCACAGATCCTTCAACGTGCTTGAAACGGCCCGTACTTAGTAAACGAAACCTGTTACAATGGAACGCACGAACTACAAAGATGAGTGAATGCCGCTGTCGCAAACGAGACTGTTAGGAATTGCGTTACAGTAGGATAGAAATTCCTTTTGTATGTTCACAATGAACCCCATTGTGACTCAAGACAGATACTAATTTCAAACACTGTTTTGTATACATTCAGCTGGCGAGACTAAACTTAGTGGCTTACCACACTGGTAGAGGGAAGAGCGTTTGCATTTATCAGGGATTTTGACGGCTGGAATGTTTGATTTAACTATTTCAGACTTGTAGAGCTATAGCTCTTGCAATTCACGAGGGCGCGTGAGCTTTACTTGTGGTTACGTTGTTTACATGCACATTGCATAAGCTTGCGTGCCTGTCTGGAGCCTGGAGGTGGGAGCAGTCAGGCGCGAGCAAGCCTTCGTTCCCACACGACACACACACACACACACACACACCCCTTCGTGAATTGCAAGAAATATACTAAATAATTGCGGACTTGCTCCAGTAGGTATACCTATTTGTTTTTTTTTTTTGACAAGAAAGTTAAAGAACGTACCTAATTAATTTAATTTGTAATCACAAGTATCTTAACCCACTTATTGCTTTGCATAATATAATAGTTTATTGATTTATGCTATACGTCACTTGTCCGTGGTTTCTATTTTTGAAATAACTACATAGTTATATAATACATTACCATTTCTTTCACTCTTTTCACTTTAACAAAGGGTACTATAATTTAACTTTGAACGAACAAAACAAATAATTTATAATGTGTAAAAGTTAAAGTAAAACTACGTTTTTATGAAAACAAGCTTACAGAAAGCTTCAATAATAACAATTCTAAAGTAATAAAAAGAGTAGTAATATTAAAAAGTTCAATAATAAAGCGTCAGAATTTCTTACATTTAGCCCATAAAACAAAGGTTAAAAAACAGACTTTTTATGCAATCAGTTGTTTCAGTTTTCGACGGTTTATTCAATCAAATTCATTTAATTAATCACTGAACAACATCAAGGATTGCTTTTTTCTATAAAGCTTGCTCGTAGAACTTAGTAAGTATCTACAAAGCGCTTTCGAATAGGTAGAAAGATAGAGCAGACCATAATCCCTCAAGGTTTCATCAAGCGAAATACTTTTTACTACATTGAATCTGAATGGTTTATTATTCAGGACATTACATTTTTATGCCTACACAAAATGGTGGAACAGAAAACGAATTTATTATTGTCATAACATTCGGAGTTTTTATAGAAGATAAACTGTTTAAACGACGAAAATGTTCCCGAGTTATGTTTTCATTTTACGAGAGGCTTTCACGGGAGGTTATAGCCATCTATAACCATCGGTCATTCATGATTAAACGACCTCGTTCCACTATGTGTATCAAATTTTATGATCGTCTGCTTATAACTTATTACTTAACCCTTTCACGAGATTTTTATTAAAATTTAGGTTTCGTTATGAAAAATCTTGTTGTTTTTATGTTGTTTATTATTTTTCACAGTAAGATTAACCACAGCTTTGCATTTGTGTGTGTGATCACTGAAAAAAAAACAATGTGTGCATGGCACTTGTAGCAGATTGTCATTCTACACTGCATGCACTATCTACTATCTATCTGCACTGTTAGGAGGCTGAGTTTGCATACGATTTTTTTTTAAAGAATTAATTAGCCAAACTGAAGTTGGGTTTACAACCTTTGGGTTTTCAGTCAACTTTAACCCGTTGGGTTATTGAAGCTTTGCCAATTGTATGAGTAAATTCATAAAAATCACACACAGAATCTACGGGTTAAATTGATATATTCAGTTACAATAATTGTACAACTTTAAGAAAAAAAAGAGAAACTCCTGAGTTATTTGCCGACTCTTGTCAGGAAAATCTGTACTTTTTGTTATGAGAACCACAAGATGGTCTGCATGGAAAACATAATTTTGGAAATAAGAGTCTAATTCAGAACCTCCTTCTCTTTTGAATTTGGTTAAAGATATAACGTCTAAAACAAAATTATCTCTAATAAGAATAACAAGTTCGGTAACAACGTTTTGCATCTTGTTATTGTTTAGTTGCTGTTCAAAGAATCAAAACTATCAATATTTTCAAACAGCAAGTAACAAGCACCCATATGACTTCCAAACAGGATATTTATTATCTCGCGCAAAGAGATATGGCAAAGGCAGGAAGTGCTTTGTTTATCGGAGGTTTATATCAAATACATTTTTAACCCCCGACGTAAAAACGACGGGGTGCTATAAGTTTGATGTGTCTGCGTGTGTGTGTGTGTGTGTCTGTGGCATCGTAGCAGCCGAAGGGATGAACCGATTTTGATTATGTTTTTTGTTTGAAGGTTGAATTAATTGGGAGTATTCTTAGTTAAGTTTGATGACAATCGGTCCAAGATGGCCGCCGCCACAAAATAGGGGATATTTTTTCACCACTCCCTCAATATGGGTATCAAATGAAAGGGCTTGACTGTGAGAATACTGTATACTGTAATAAATTTCAAATCCAAGATGGCCGCCAGCACAAAATGCCGAATTACTTCTTTTTTTAATTTCACATATCGGGGGTGTTTTAAATTTTTAATTTCCACTTGTACAATATTATTATCACAAGCGGCGCTAGTCTACCGCAGCTCCCGATGTTATAATAATTAATTAATATTATAAGTCCCAAATTTTTTTCTTTGTTGGTTAGTAGGTACCTATTTCAATCAAGCGGCAATGGAGAAACAGATTTTTTGCGTAGGTATAGTTGAGGACTTAGAGAGTGACATAGACTACCTTTTATCTCGGAAAAACAGAGGGTGCCCAAGGGATTTTTAAAACCCTTTTTCCACGCTGACTTACGGTCACGGGCAAAAGCTAGTCATCAATAAATAATTTGAAGTTACATAAGAGGTAGAAACAGCGAAGCAACTTCAAGTAACACTTGCAAATTAAAAATTGATGTTCGATACACACCTACACTATACGTGAGCGATACGCACACATTCATAGCTCGGGCCAAATCCGAGTCGGGCCGCAAAGTGGAGGGACTCTTAAGAAAATCAGAACAGTCGAACACGCAAGTACTTACACAATACCTCGTACGATGACAAATAAAAAGATGCACATGAAATGTTGGGTAAGAATTCGGGTTATTCAAGGGCAATCAGTCAAGCAGTATCTTTGAAACCGTTCCGTTTCGCTCGCAACATTTCTTGTAATATTGCAGCGAAAAAGAGTAATGGTCTTGGAAATAGAGTTACCTCACGTGGATACGGTTTTGTGCCTTTTGTTGTACATTATAGGGAGCCGTTTCCCGTACACGGATGCATAGGTGGAGGGACACAAAGAATTGCCTTAAATATACTCGCTGAGACACTGTTGTTGAATGAGTGTTTCGCTTGCAAAATTTACGTGCAATTTTGGAATTTCCAAAGTGGTGCATACAATTTATTGAAGTGTTAAAATGTGAGAAGTGTTAAGAAGCAGAGTTTAGAGTGTCTGTTTTCTCCATCTATTTTAAAGTACCGTACCTAGTAGACTTGCGTAACAATATTTTCATTTTATTGTAATGCTCAACTCTATTATATTTTTACTACTTTAATTTTATGCATTATAAAAGCTGTAAGCGGCTGTATGTCTGGTAATACCGTGTGAAAACTAGAATGGCGTAGCAGTTAGGCACCTGTCTAACTGCTACGCCAGTTCCAAGTTAACGCTTTTTATCGCCTTGCAGATGAAATCGTTGCCAAGCAAGACCTTCGAGTAATTTTACCAAAGTAAAGTCAAATGTGTACTTCCGCAATTTCTAGGTTAAACTTGCAGAAATTGATTTGCTGTGAGTGATTATTGCTAGACACTTAGCTTTAGACACATTTCTGGGTTCGGGAGATTTCTAAAATAGATCCCGTACCTAAGTCCAGTATTTGGGGAATACTCCCGGTTTGGCACCTCTTTATTTTAGGTATCACCGGCAACCCCTCTATGCTCAGCAAGTATGGAGGGCGACGAGACACCGGATTTGTACTGCTCAAATGCAGGGGTATATCCGACCAACGACAAAAACACATTTGCTTTCCAGCAACTCTCCCTGAAGTTCTCGCAGATATGGATGGCCTGCCTGAATTCTGGTGTGAGGTGGGATGGATGAAGTGATGTGGTGCTGAGCTTAGTTTACCACACAAAACAGGAGGTCATCGCCTACTCGCGAAAACAATTCCCAGGATGAAGAAAGAAGATATATTAAACAAACCACGGTTCAGAAACACTGCGCTGTATTAATTACCATTTATTGATAAAGAGCCTTTAATAAATAAATCATCTGCTGGTTATAAAAATAAATCTTTATGCACATTATTTTATTCATGAGTGAGCGAATAACGCCCGAGTGTGTATTGTTAAGTAAATCGTCAGCCTTTTTTAACGCAAATTTATTGAACGGGAAGCGCTTTATAGTTTAGTGTTTGAAATAAAAATACAATACTGCGGCAGTAGGATTTTATGACGGTATAGTTTACTGGCGATTCGTACTGACATTGGCAACAAAAGCGATGCGAAATGTAGGTTAAATGATAGATGTACCTACTGTTAGTAAGAAATATAAGAAATAGAAGTAGGTATATTGGTTCACCGATTTCCTTATGATTTCATACCTTGTACCTATCACATATACCCAGCGGCTCCCTGTGACTGTCTGCCATCGTCGGTCTTCCTTAGTAGGTTAACACTGCGCGTTCCGGTGCGAGGTTACCACTTCTGTACCTTGGGACCCCAAAGACAATCGGTTCTTCGAACTGTGCACCCCAATCACTGCCATTTGACGTCGCAGCTTGAGCTATGTCTATAAGTTTGATTGTCTTTCTCCCTCCTCTTTATTGATTTAATCTTGCAGGGATACTTCGAGCATAGTTCCCTTCAATTCCCGCTGAGTGTCTGCTCAGCTTTCTTATGAGGCCAATAGGTCCAGGTCCACAACTATACCCATTCACAAAATCCCGTCGATCCGTAGCTCCGTTGCAGTTTCATTGAAGGACATTTTTTAAATATATTTTTAGCGAGCAAATGAGCAGGCGGGTCACCTGATGTTAAGTGATTACCGCCACCCATGAACATTTGTAGCACCTGAGGCCCCAGCAATTCGTTGCCGGAAGGTTGCCGGCTTTTCAGGAATTTGTTAGTCCGCCCCTTGAATAACCCTATGTTGTAATTTAGCGGGAGCACAGTGGTTCCACAGTTTCAAAGTACGTGGAAAGAAAGATCTGGCACATCGGATGGTCGAAGTGGTCCAGGAACCCAGGTGGTGAGAGTGAAATTGTGTTCGGTGGCGAGCGGTGCGGTTGTAGAAGAAAGACGGTGGAATAAGGTCAAACAGCTCTTCAGAACAAACAACAATCAAACACACTTTTGCATTTATATTATTAGTAAGGATAAAAGGTTAATTTCATTAATAGTACATACTGAATTATTTTATTTCAAAGAGAAAAACATAGGAAGTTACTTTTTATTCAAAGCTCACAGTGAAAACACCTCAACTATAATTTAAAAAGATATCAAAAGCGGAAAGCGTATTCAAATCGCTATAAAAATTCACAGCTAGTGTATGGGAACGTCCCAGCCGTACGGTCGTTTATCGCTTCCAGTGTTGTCGTTCACAAGTATGCATTGTCAACCATTGAAGCTCCTCTCTGACATAGGAAATAGAGCTTACAAGACATTCTAGCGGTAGCATAATGTAATACCGTGCGATCTATTGGCGTCTGTAGTCATTTTGTCTTTCCCGATACTGAAATAAAGCATTGTGTTACATGCAGGGCTACTTCGAGTGAATACGAGTGAATGGAAAATTGATAAGTGAATGTAGAAAAGCAAATACATTACGGCACACAATATAGGTATTATTTAGAGCAATATGTAGTACCTAACTTTTTTTCATACATCTTTCGTTGAAGTATTTTGAAATTATCTTTCTTATATGAGCTTTCTTTTTCTATCATCAACATAAACTTCTCAATCCATCGCCGGCCCAATACTGGGCACGTACTTCTAAAGCCTTCTCTTTAACTAACTTCCAAAAAAGGTGGAGGTTCTCAATTCGTCGGAATCTTTTTTATGTATGTTCCCCGATTACTCGAAGATGCCTGGACTGATTTGGAAAATTCTTTTTTTGTTTAAAAGGGTATACTTCCCAGGTGGTCCCATTGTCATCAGGTCAGGATCTGATGGGATCCCGGAGAGATCGAGGGAACTCTTTTATTTTATATGCACAATTGATATACTTTTTAGTGGCGTTTGAAGTCGGTTTTGTAAAAAAAAATTTTACAATTAAATTATTTGCGAAAAGATCTCTTAGGCATGCAGATACGATGTTTTTCTAAAAAAAAAACGTAAGGAAACCTGCATTTTCCTCACGATGTTTTATTAAAAAAATAAAAGTTGTATAATAAATCAAAGTTAAGCCAATAGGTAGGTACCTATAAGCCAAAACGTAAACAAAAAATAAAGAAAACAGGCAAACGCTGGGTCTCATTTAAACCCTACTGTATTATAATGGCTACAGCCACTGAGTTAAACAATGGGAGCAGCAAACCTCATACATCAGGCGTGAAAAATTATCCTAACACAAATACTTTAGCTTGAAACTAATTAGCTTAAAACTAATAGGTATACGTAACTACTCGTATTAAAAAAAAACTGTATTGTAAAACTGTTAGACGCAAGACATGAAGAATGAGTGGAGTGATGCCGCAGAGCCTTGTGAACACATCTTAAACTCAGCTTTGTTGACTTTCACATACGGTTGAAATCAAAACAAAACACGAACTTTGTTCCAGCCTGCCCAGGCGCGCTGGAGTGTAGTTCGTGTTTTCTTTTTATTATTCTAAAGCTGTTTAAGATGTACATATAAAAGAAGTTACGTCTAGGCGCCACTCGTATAGAGTCCTATTTTATGCTAAATATTTTATAGCTATACTATAAATATATATACTAGAAATAAATTGTTAATTTTGTTTGTCTAATCAGTCATAAACAACCTATTTGCCGAATGTTGCATAATATGATATGTGAAAAAGAAAGGTTGACAAACAGCAAAACCAACGCCAGTTTTACTGAATGACAAGTAATATGACTGGTGACTGGTATAACACCAGTCAGGTTCATTCCATTATGAGGGTCATTCCTGTTCTAGTAACAGAACAACTCCTTGGTTCCAGCAGTTACAAAGTACTGTTCTTTGTCGCATAATTGGTTTTAGAAATTCACAACTGATGGATTGTTTCCGCAAAGTTTGGCCTCCAATTGTTAATTATGGAAATTCGTACCGGCAGATCCAATTGATAAGGTCGGGTGTTTTTGAGTAATTCTCGCTTCGAGAATCCAATTGTACATTTGTTTGGCTTCAATTCTTTGTTTAAGGATTCCCGCTTACCAAATTGTTTTTTTCTTAAGCTAATAACCAACTGATACATAGTTCTTGCAATTCACGAGGGCACGTGAGCTTTACTTGTGGTTACGTCGTGTACATGCACATTGCGTAAGTGTGCGTGCCTTTCAGGAGCCTAGGTGGGAGCGAGCGAGCGAGCAAGCTCTCGATCACACTTATAAAGATATGACACACATACAACCATGATGATAAATTACAAGAACTATACTACCAACAGCAAAAAAAACAGTAGGTATTATTTCAATTTTGTTTCGAGATGTCATCATAATAATAAAGACAACCTTATAGTATTTCTTACTCTAAGGTTGTTAACCTTAGAGTACCTGGTATGACATGGCAAAACAGTTTTTAAATTATACGCTTTAAGCGTTGATAGCACTGATAAATGAAACTATACTCTTCAACTAAACACGTTCCACTATACACCTGCAACGGGTTTCTCTATGTAGAATGACACAACGGTGACGCAGGAGCTACGCAATGACTCCGCAACGCGCGCAAAATAAAATAGTTACACGTCAGGAGGCTATAAGTGATCACAGCTCTAGTTCGAACCATACATATTATGTTGAGATCTATAGAGCGTGCTCTAACTTAGCTCGGACTCAAGAGAAGAGTTAAAAAGAGACACAAATATGCTCCGACATAAATCTGTCTCGTTTTATCTCTATTGAGTCTAAGCAGAGTGAGAGGGCGGTCTATAGATTTCAGCCTCAGTGAACTTGGTTTCCTTCAGAGCAGCCTTAAGTTGTCTAACTTCGTTTGTTCTTAGGAAGGCACGTAGGCTTAGGTATACAGAGCGTACTTTGTCGACTTCACTTCCGAGTTAAAGCGAATTAAAGTTCGATTTGTGTCAGGACATAAATCTGTCTCGTTTAAGACGAAAATAAAGTCTAAAATACTTTTTTTTATTCGTTGACAAGATAGCCATTGACTGCAATCTCACATGATGGTAAGTGACGATGCAGTCTAAGATATTACCGGGCTAACTTCGAACGGGTATGGGTACGGGTAACCCATACCTACTAATCGGTTTCTACGCGCCATCGTGCCGGAACACTAAATCGCTTGGCGGCATGTCTTCGACGGCAGGGTGGTAACTAGCCACGGCCAAAGCCTCCCTCCAGACAATACGCTCTTAATATCTCAGCCATGACGCAAAAAACAGCTGCAAAATAAATACAAAATATAAAGATTATCTACAAACATTGGCAGAAACAAATCGCGCACTCAACTCTTGTTAACAATACGTAAGAAGTAACATTTTTTTCACGCTGTAACGCATTTAGTAAAATAAACCGATAAAGAATGGTCGCACTCCGTTGTTTCCGACGAAAATGCTTTATTTTCCTCCAGTTAGTAGAATAAATCGTGCACGAGCCCTTTTTTACATTATAAATAAAATCGGCTAACACATTGGTATTGAAGTCAATATTCTAGAAGTGGCATCAAAATTAACGTAATATGAGTATCTGGCTAGAGGCTTTTTAATTGCCACGGGAACTCTCTTATTTTCCGGGATGAAAAGTGGCCTATGGATTTTTCCAGACTATATTCTATCTCTGTGCCAAACAGAAACAGCCAAATCAGTTCTGTCGTTGCAGCGTGTTTGAATAACAAATATCCAACCATCCATCCATCCATCCATCCATCCATCCATCCATCATTCCATACATTCAAACTTTCGCAGTTATAATATTAGTAGGATAGGATAGGATAAGTATGATAATTTTAAACAAATCAAAGGAAAGACGCATTTTCCATATAAGTCTGTAGTCTTCAATAGATGTTTAAAATCATTGCATTTGCATCATTTTCTACGAAAAACTTGTTTTGATTTATTTTTTTCGAAGATACGATACGAATCTGACATAGGTAGGTTTATAAAAATCCTTAGGTATATCCTCATATCTGATCCAAAGTTTATATACGTTATCAAATCAGATATGAGAATATAAGGATTTCTATAACTATACCTAAATAAAAATATAACAATATAATATAACTACAATTTTTGTGGTGTTTAATAATGAAGGCAATTCCAGTACATTTAAGCCTTTGAATGCAGTAAATTACGAAGTATTCCTTATCCCCCTGGCGTCACCCGATAAGAGCCGAGAGTTCTCTGAGGATATTAATCATGGTCTTCGCGTTGGATTTGTTTTTTTTTTTTCTTACGCTTGTCAAGCTCCTATTGAATTTAGGGAGAACACTTTATCTCAGTGGTGTTGAAGACAATCGTGTTAATAATACAGTAGATAGATATTTGTAATTAGCACGAATCAGGGCGAATGTTGCGTAAAACTAGTGAAATTATTATCATACAAATGCACTGAATTACACCGAAAAGGTTTTTTTTTTTGCAATTAAGTACATCGGTGTATTTTTTTTTATTCGATGACAAGATACTTCTTGACTGCGATCTCACCTGATGGTAAGTGACGATGCAGTCTAAGATGGTAGCGGGCTAACTTGGAAGGGGTATGGTAGCGTACATTCAACCCCTAATCGGTTTCTACTCGCCATCTAGATAAGACCGATAGAAAATTCTTGAATTCTTGAGTGAATCTACCACTAGATAAAGATCGATGAATGTTCATATTCGTAGGCTTGCAATTCACGAGGGCGCGTGGCTCATGGTTGTGTGTGTGAGAGTTGCTCGCGCCTGACCGCTCCCACCTAGGCTCCGGACAGGCACGCATACATACGTAATGTGTATGTACACGACGCAACCACTAGTAGAGGTCACGCGTCCTCGTGAGTTGCATGAGCTATAAACCGTACATTACAATGGAAAGAACTTAGTTAGTTTCATGGTGCACCTATAAATAAATGTAGGTAACTAATTAACTGAAATGTTAAAACTAGTACTTTAAAAATCCATGCGGTTTAGGTCACATCTTCTAGTAAAAAAGGCGCTCGCACTCAGCCAAAACCGTATTTTAGCATGCAAGCATTAAAAATGTAAATTGAGAAACTATTAGCTTTTTATTTCCTACCTAGAATTTTCTCAGTATTCTTTTACATACCTACTTAGCATTTTAATTTTTCTGTATTTAAGTGAGCTTAGTTTTCTAACCCAGATTTGAAGAAAATCTAGGAAAGTGCTTTCTGTTTGACCTCTACGAACTTTAATCCAAGCTCGGTGCAAAAATAAATGTATGTGTAATGTTAAAAGTACTTGGATGTTACTGTTTAGAGTTTAAATTTGAAATTAGTTAGATAAAAAAGGGTTCCCGCGAAATTGTACAAAAACCTGACTCTACGCGGCAAAAGCCAGTTAGAATAAAAATGCATTTTGTCGGATTAAGTACATTTAAATTCGACGGAAAATGATATCTAAGGAGTTAAATAGACTTTATCTCGAATAAGTAAACAATGTACCACAAAATTAGAACAAGTGCCTGTCTAGAAAGCAAATTCAAATTTTATGCCCAATTTTACCTCCTCAACAATAGCCAGACAATTTCATGTACAAAGCAATTCTGAAAATTGGTTTTCGTGCTTCTACTTTGCTATTCTCCCACCGACTTTGCCTTTAGAGTTGATTTTCATCGTCTATGATGCTTATTTCCCACCGAGTAATCCTTTCCACTTAGAAAGATAAAATAATTAATTTGATTAACTAATTAACGAATTAGCTCATTCAAACTACATTCAAACAAACAAAAATGGTATAATATCGATTCATTTATGTTTCAATTTATTACAAAAATATACATTATATAAATGTATTTTTTTTACAAAACCGACTTCAAACGCCACTACAAAGTAACTATATCAATTGTGTGTATAAAATTTGAAGAGTTTCCTCGATTTCTCCAGGATTGTTACGTTCCCTCAAATATGGTTGAGCGAATCAACGGCTGGATCATGCTCGTGAACGGGTGCCACCAACGGGAATGAGTCTGCTTTGTCTTCCCATGTTGACATATTGTGTTGGATTATATGTATTGCATTTTTGCAGCTTCACTGTGGAAGCACTGTATACATAGCTTAGTTTGGTTACTTATTGTAAAATTATTTTATTTTTTGAAAAAAGCAACTGCTGAGTTTCTTGCCGGTTCTTCTCAGCAGAATCTGCATTCCGAACCGGTGGTAGATTTATGACGTGTCATAAGTGCTACAAGGTAGCCTACATGAAATAAATAAATTTTGAATTTGAATTTGATTCCATCATTAGATCCTGATCTGATGACAATGGGATCACCTGGGAAGTATACCCTTTCAAACAAAATAGTTATTTGTTCAACAAGATAGCAAAGTTCATTTTTGTTGCGAGTGCCTAGTTTGAATCCCAAGCGAGCGAAGGATTCTAAGTTAGAATCCTGAGAGTAGTGAGGGATTCAAAGGCACAAGAAGCAAAAACTTTGCTATCGTGTGATACATACAACTTTTTACCTCAATAGCGAAAAAATACAGGATGTAAGAAGAATATTTATTAAAATATAAAGGAAATTTTAAAATGTTAAAAATTAGGTTTCTTTATTTAAAAACTTTTCAATATCATGAGCGGTAAAAACTTTAGATTTTTTTAATTTGTGCCCCTCCGACTGTCTTTTCAAAAATGCAATAAGTTTAGGATAAGTTTCAATGTGAACGTCGCATTTCGATTTGATTGTAGCTTTTAACATGGAGTAAAATATACTCCATAATGTAGATGGTTACCTTGTTTTAGACAATTCCATGAAATATGATAAAATTACAGTCTCTGAATAGGACTTCGCACCCTTAGAAAGTCTCCAATCATTAAATAATTTCAAGTATTTTTCACGAGACTTTTCCGGAAGAAAGTTTAATTCAGCGTTAGACACTAATTCTTTTAATTCTGAAGGTGTTAAATTATCACTAGATTCACTCATTTTGTTATTTTAAAATTCTTACATCAAATAACTACTAAGAAATTAGTACCTAATTAAGATATAGCATAGAGTTAATTTTTTTTTGCCGCCATTTTATATTACTCTTTTGTCTGCGTTCGGAATTGTGTCATTCATAAAATAAAATATATTAATTAATTAATTTTAATTTTCTTTTATGTTTCATGTTGTGTTACAGAATTATAAAGTCTAAAACACATTTAAAAAAAGTAAATAGTATAAATAATAAAATAGAGAGTTAAAAAATTTTGTCGAAATAAAATGTATGGGGTATGCAATATTATATACAAAATTTCTGAACGTTTCTTGAGACGATGAGTTGAAGAAACGCCAATCCAATGCGTTCTATATTTAAAACACTTTTTCTCACTGAGTGAGCAAAAACGACTTTTGCTCACTGGTTTTGGGCAGCAAAGGCGCCCTTTTTGAGCTAGAGAGGTGAAAAAAGAATTTTCCAAATCAGTCCAGATTTTTGTACAAATATCATACAAGTAAAGCCGAATTTACATTACGAAATTAGTGGCATGAAATTAGTTTCATGACATCAATTTCGTCAACAATTTCGCGTGTAAAGCTCTAATTTCATGATGCATATTTCAAGAAAGAAAATTGGTTTCGTGCGCCGCACGAATTTTGGATGACACTAGTATAATATACCTACTACTGTAGATAGATAAATAGATATTCACAGATTCACAACGCTCGAGTCGAGTCAAAAAAGTAAACATATTTCCAACGATAATAATGCTTTCTCAAGATGCATCTCCATTGTTCACAAAGTTTAAACAGAAAAGCCTCACGCCTCACTGTGATAATTAAGAAGACCTTAAATTAAAGTGTGGCACTATAAAGTTGCTACGCCACTAAAAGCTTGTGAAACAGTTATGCGGAGCGGAGCTTGCCTTTATATTATTAAAAATTTTATGGCCTATATGAAATAAATAACTTTGAATTTGAATTATCGCACAATATAATTTTATAAAGGCGAAAGTTAGTATGTGTATGTGTGTGTGTATGTTTGTTACGCCTTCACACCACAACGAATGTACCGATTTGGCTGAAATTTGGAATGGACATATCTCATACCCAGAATTAAAACATAGGCTACATTTTATCCCGGAAAATTACAGAGTTCCTTTGAGAATTGAAAAACCTTGATCCACGCGGACGAAGTCGTGGGAATCGTTTAGTATAATATAAAAACTAACTGATGCTAGCGACTTCGTCCGCGTGGATTTAGTTTTAAAATTCCTGCGGGAACTCTTTGATTTTCCGGGATTAAAAGTAGCCTATGTCACTCTCTAGGTTCTCAACTATACCCATGCAAAAAACTACGTCAATCTGTTGCTCCAACGCTGCGTGATTGGCGGACAAACCAACCTACAATCACTTTCGCTATTATAGTTATCAGGGATTTATTATAATGCTGACAAACAGTGCATCAATTTGTCGGGAAACCTATATTCCCACTTTAACTGACAAAATGAATGGCACGATCCCTTCCTTGGTCCATTTCATTGTTTCCTCGTGATAAGGGACTAGTGATTGATTTACGCGATTTTTAATTAAGATTGGGTTCGAAAAAGCGTTTGGTTTGATTGGAAGCTCATTTTTATCAACTCTATGAAGTTGTGAATACATCTTTCATTTTTAACTTTTTAACCAACTTAAAATAGACCTATGGTGAAGTAAGGGAAGACACTTTGTTTATATATAAGTCCCAGGTGTCCCTCTGTTCTATAGCGTCTTTCCTATTTGATAAAAAAAAATTAATGAAAAATTTACACTGTATCGTATACTTAGGCAAATTTCATAATAAATACAAAAGCAGCTGATAAAAATATGCTAAAAATATTACGACAAACGTAATGTTATATATTGAAATCAAATTAAATATTTCGTTTTCATATAATTATATGCAATATGTATAATATTGTAATAAAAATAATAGCAGTATTTTTAAAAATCATACTAAAAAATTTGTCCTTTTTGTTTCCACAATTTAGTAATATTAAATTCCACAATTAAATAATATTAAATTCTAAAATAAGTGTTTAACCCAAAACTTACAAATGCTATTGACGAAGACCAAATTTTGATTTAACCATCGTCTGATATTGCCTACTTCGCAAACACTCTCTGTTCCGATATTTCCCAAAATCACGAATACAAATCTTTCGTAGATTTGATGCCGGGCGATAAATATACATGTCGAAAAAAGAAAGCCATTATTACCCATGCGATCCGAATGTTAAGGTGGGTAGTCACTGAGAGCGTTCGCGCGTAACAGCTTTGATTCGAGCATTACATCAGAACTTACTCGCGGCAACCTTTTGTTTTCCCGGAGAAAAAGGTACTCTTTGGCCAACCAACCAAAGTCTTTAACCAACTTTATCCATGCAAAACATCAAATCGATCGGTTCGTTATGACGTGAAAAAGCAATACACCATCGAAAGGATATTTGTATTATACGATACTGTTGGCGCTTTGATTTTCTTCGAAGTATTTTGCGTTTAAAATAAAACTCTTGCGTGGATTCGGTTAAAACTTTGTATTAATATGATAAAGTTACAGTGCGTAAGTATCGTACGATTTCGAATGTAATAACGACTACGATGACAATTTTGACGTGTTAACTGACGTTGGATGACTGATTGACGATACGTGGACCAATAGTGTCGCGTTTAGGAAAACGTTTCATTTCTGCTTGAACATATGCCCCCGGCCTTGGAACCCTTGGCTTCCAAGATGGTTTCTTCAGGGTCAACCAATGGGCAAATTTTCGCGTACGCTCGTCTCACAAGTCCAGTTGCAGTTTGTATCTCCGCCACCCTTGCGATGCCATCCTTCCCAGGCATGTTCCTGACGACCCGTCCAAGATGCCAACGTAATGGAGGTAAGTTGTCGTCTTTGATGATGACCATAGTGTCAGGTTTGAGGTCTTGCGTGTTCTCCCTCCACTTCGTCCGCGTTTGCAGCTCGGATATATACTCTTTCGACCAGCGTCTCCAAAAGTGTTGTCGAATTTGTTCCACCCGCTGGTACCGATCGAGTCTGTGCGTAGGCGTATCCTTCAGGTTTTCGTAGACAGGCGATGTGAGCGTACGGCCAACCAGGAAGTGAGCAGGACTAAGGGGTAATAGGTCGTTAGGATCGGATGACATTGGGGTGAGAGGACGGGAGTTCAGGACGGCTTCCACTTGTGCTAATACCGTGCTGAACTCTTCGTAGGTGAGATGCGCGTTACCCACCACACGACGAAGGTGGTACTTGCAGGAGCGTACTCCTGCCTCCCACAATCCTCCAAAATGAGCAGCGTATGGCACAATGAATTTAAATTTAATTTGTTGTTGATTTGCGTAATCTATAATTTCAGAACTACAGCGTTCTAGAAATTGAGCGAATTCGTTTTTAAGTCCAACCAGATTCCGGCCATTATCGGACCAGATTTCTGAGGGTTTCGACCTGCGCGATACAAAGCGATTGATCGAGAGACAGTAAGCTTTGGTAGTAAGGTCAGTAACAAGTTCCAAATGAACAGCGCGCGTAACAAAACAGATAAATATACAGATGTATGCTTTAGTGGTCGTAGCACCCCTACCTTTCCTGTTTAGAATGAGCACTGGGCCGGCATAGTCAACACCGCATCGATCAAATGGAAAAGTAGGTGTTATTCTCTCGCTGGGAAGATTCCCCATAAGAGGAGTAAGCGTTTGACCTCGCACGCGCTTGCACACAACGCATTCGTGAACTGTTTTTCTAGCGAGATTCCTGCCTGAAAGCGGCCACCAAGTTTCGCGGATGTGAAAGAGAAGCGCCTGCGGTGCTGCGTGTAGCAACGTCTTATGTTCATGGCGGAAGAGAAGAAGCGTGAAATAATGCTTGCCTGACAGTAGTATCGGATGTTTTTTATTGTAGTCGAACTCTGAAGAATAGTCTAGCCTACCACCGACTCGCAGTAGTTTATCCTCGTCAAGAAACAGATTTAATTTGCTCAAATTATGTTTCTTGTTGAGCGCGCGATTGTTGACCATTGACTTGTACTCAACTGGAAAAGATTCCAGTTGAGACAGTCTAGTCAGCAATTTGTCGGCTTCTCTCAGTTCATCTACGGCAAGAACGCCCGAACGCCTATTTGATTTATTGCGCGTATTATGTAAAAACCGTAAAACGTAGGCAGTTGAGCGTCTCAGCCGGTTGAACTGAGAGAATCGTTCGAAATCAATGATAGATTTTTCTTCAAAGTTCGAACTATCGCGGGCTAAGAGCGCGGTGACGTCACTACCTTTCGTTTCAGGCAAGTCATTTGACTGAACCTCTGACGCATAAAAAGGAGGCACGTTTTCACAGTCAAATGTACTGTCGCGAAGAAAGGCTGGCCCTTCCCACCATAAGTTAGAAGAAGTGAGATCCTCGAGATTCACAACTCCTCGCGATACGAGATCAGCTGGGTTTTCCTTCCCGCTTACGTGACGCCACGGAAGCTCCTTCGCCAAATCGTGAATTTCGATCGTCCTATTTTGAACGAAGGTTTTTAACAATCTTGGTGACATGCGCAGCCAACCTAAGACTATCGTGGAGTCTGTCCAAAACATTACGCGGTCAAACGTGCAACGCAGCGAGTTTCGAACCTTATCATACAGCCGAGCACCTATAAGGGCACCTAATAGTTCTAAACGGGGAATACTAATAGTTTTTAGTGGCGCGACCTTCCCTTTAGAACAAAGCAAACGAACTTTGACCGTATGATTCTTTGCGCTTAACGTTCGAATATAAACACACGCTCCGTAAGCGCTTTGCGAGGCATCGGTAAAAATATGCATTTCGGTATACATACAATTACTATCCATGACGTAGCGAGGTACGCGTATAGTTTTCAGGACTGAAAGAGACGCGAGAAACCGGTTCCATTGCCGAGCGATCTCGACAGGGACGGACTCATCCCAATCCAATTTTAATAACCACAGCTGTTGTAATAACATTTTCGCAGTTAAAATGAAAGGACTTAAAATGCCCAACGGATCGAAAATTTGAGATGCGTATGATAGAATTATGCGTTTAGTTATAGGTTGATTACTATCACTCTCAAACTCCGTATTAAAATAAAATTCGTCACTGTCATTAAGCCAACCTATGCCTAATGTTTTGTGATTAGTATTCTCACCGCTTATTTGTTTGTGAGCACATGGCGACGATGTGATCATAGGTTCCGACGATGTGAAATTGAATATCCACTTGCGCAGTGGGAAACAGCCCGCTTGCAGCGTCGTAGCTGTTTCTTCGCATAATTTAACGAGATCGTCTTTATCATTAGAACCCGTAATCATGTCGTCGACGTAGAAATCTTCGTTGATTATTCGAGACACCTCTGCGTTAGTAGTTTCGAGTGCCAATTGTTTTAAACAACGAACACTTAAAAATGGTGCGGACGCGGTTCCGTAAGTGACCGTGTTGAGACGATAGATGCCTAATGGCTGCGTGGGTTCATCGCGCCAGAGAATCAGCTGCAAATCGCGTTGGGTTTCGTTGACAAGACACTGTCGATACATCTTTTCTATGTCCGCGCATGCGACGTACCGATGTTGTCTGAAGCGTAAAATAATGGATAGAAGATCACCTTGGATAGGCGGACCTACCAACTGCAGATCGTTATAGCTGATACCCGTGCTCGTGACCGCCCCAGCATCGTAGACCACTCTCAACTTGGTGCTTGTGGCGTGTTCACGGAACACACCGTGATGCGGCATGAAATAGTGAGGTGTTCCGTAGGTCGTAACGCGAGTCATGTGACCAAGACTTTCGTATTCGTGAAGGAAATCTGTATATAACTTTTTGTAAGCGGGTGCGCGTTGTAAACGCCTTTCTAATGCTAGGAAGCGTCGTTCCGCCTGTGAGAAAGATTCGCCTAAAAGATCGGCAGATGTCTTTAGTGGAATGCTAACAACAAACCGTCCCTCGTCATTGCGCGTCGTAGTACGAGTGAACAGGTCTTCGCAAGCACGTTCCGCATCTGTGCGCGTATCCCGATCCCTAGGTAGCTCTTCGATTTCCCAAAATTGACGTAATTGCGTATCTATGGATTGCGAAAAATTACACTGAATAATGCTATCGTTGCGCGTATTAATTACGATAGGTCCTGATATTATCCAGCCTAAATGCGTATTCTGTAAATAAGGTCCGTTAGGTAGCCTTATATTACCTTCGTTTAATAATTCCCAAAACGTATCTGCGCCGATCAACATATCGCTCTGTCGGGAATTAAGAAAATGCGGATCTGCCAGCTGTACACTATTAGGTATACGAAACCTTGCGCGTTCATAATGTACAGCGGGCAACGTAGATGAAATTTGCGGCAAAACGAAACAATGTAGCTTAGCGGTGTAAGCAGATATGCGCGATTTTATCTCAATGTCGCACGACTTAGTACATTGCGTCACCGAGTTACCTACACCTCTAATCTCGTGAGTGGACTGTAATAAATCTAACCCTAATTTTTTACAAAAGGGTTCGCTTACGAAACTGCGTTCACTGCCGTTATCTAAGAGTGCAGTTGCGAGTATAAAAACATTGCGTTGAGTCCGTACCTGGATGAGCGCAGTTGATAACAAGACCGGTCTTAATGAGCGATGAGTGCGACAATCGTTTAAGTTCGCACTAGTTGCATAGGTAAGTATTGAATCTGCGGGGGACAGGGGCGCGACGGGGGATGACTCCTGGCCTGCGCTCGCGCCGCTGCTTATTAGTTGCCGGTCATCGAATGACGAGTGCATCGCTAGGGAACCGCTAGTGCTAACTTTTGGTTTTGTGCCATCTGGAGGATGATTTGAACCACCTGAAGGGTGGATTGCCGAATTATGCTTCAGTGAGCAGACACGGCAACCCCCATATTTGCAAAAATCGGCTTTGTGGTTGCTAGTTTTCATGCAATTTTCACATAATTTGTTATCGCGAAGAAATTTCAGTTTCGTTTCTAAATCAGAGTTGATGAATTTTGAACACGCGTACAGTTGATGGTCTTCGTTGCACATAAAACATTTCCTAGGAGTGAAGCGACGTTCGTGCGGTTTATTAGTGGTAGAAACATTGCATTTCGAGTGAGAACTCGTGGATGACTTCGCGTTATTTTTCATCTTTGAATCCCTATTGTGTGAGTTCTGTGACCTTTGCAATGTTTCTAACATGTCCGCCCGATTCTTTAGGAAGTTAATTAGATCATCAACCTTCAACTTTGATTTAGAATCGTCATTGCTCGTTGTCAATGTGCCTTTATATTGCTCCCATTCGCGTTCAGTGATTTTATCGAGTTTAGACACAATGATATAGATAATTAAAGTATCCCAGGAGTCTACAGGCTCACCTAGGATTTTTAAAGCGCGTAAATTCTTAAGAATAGTGTCACTAAGGTTCCTAAGCGATGCAGCGGACTCTTTACTCAACGCTTGAATGTTAAATATCGTTTTTACGTGATTATGCACTAGTAACCTGCTATTATTATAACGCTTAAGTAAAAGATCCCAAGCTATACAATAATTGTCAGATGTGAACTCCAATGCGTCGATGACTAGCTCGGCACTACCTTTTAATGATGATTTCAGGTAGTGGAACTTCTGGATACTTGTTATTTCATTCGAATTGTGCACTAAGGATTGAAAAGTATCTCGAAATTCCAACCAGTGCTCGTATGATCCATCAAACGATGGCAACGTTATGGTAGGTAATTTAACTGATCGTAACTGACCGTTATTTGCGCATGTTTTGGAACAAGTTACGACCTCACCATCACTGCTACCACTCTTCAACAACAATTCAGCCTGGGATAGTGTCGTGTAGTAGAAGTCTTCGAACTGTTCTCTTTGTGTCAGTTGATCATCAGTATCAGATTCGCTGACACATTCCTCTATCCTCGACTGAATGCTGTTATACTCGCGATATAGATTCGTGGCACCCTCAATGCGTAGTTTTAGATCAATTTTGTTTTGCGATGTTGCATCTTTTATGTTGAAGCTATTTAAATATGTACTGAACTTCGTTAATCTGCCTTTGAGAATGCCACGTTTCTTTGTTAAATCACGTAGAATAACATCTAGATTTTCCTGTGGAAGGCTTAATTGTGGTGATTTATCACGGCTAGTCATTTTGGAGGAAAGTAAGAATTAGGAGTACTTACGTGTGAGTACTTACGTGTGAGCTGGTAAGATTTACCTGCTGTTTGCGGGATGCGTTTACGATTTTAAGCGCGGTATTCAGCACAATATTACACAAACGAAGAACCTAAAGGATGGATCGATGGTGGAAAAGGTTGACCGTTACAACTGCGCGTCTTGATGTCGTAATCTCGTCAACTTTGGCTGCTCAATTGCGTTTCTTGAGTCTTCATCGAGTCCATAGGTCGCTGTGTCGTATGTAGATTTGGTACGAAGGATCACTTATGTTGGCGCTTTGATTTTCTTCGAAGTATTTTGCGTTTAAAATAAAACTCTTGCGTGGATTCGGTTAAAACTTTGTATTAATATGATAAAGTTACAGTGCGTAAGTATCGTACGATTTCGAATGTAATAACGACTACGATGACAATTTTGACGTGTTAACTGACGTTGGATGACTGATTGACGATACGTGGACCAATAGTGTCGCGTTTAGGAAAACGTTTCATTTCTGCTTGAACAGATACAAATATCCTTACAAAAAAATAATAACTAAAATACACTTACAAAAGTTCATACATCAGTTGGCGCATTGTTTAGGACACCTATGATTATGGCTCGACTATTGGATCTGATTTAGAAGTGAAAGCTCCTTCAACAGAGTACTGAGGTAATACCTTATAATTAATTTGACGACCTCCCTGGCGCAGTGGTGAGCGCTGTGGTCTTATAACTGGGAGGTCTCGGGTTCGATTCCCGGCGGGGACAATTTAGTAATTTATTATTTCTAAATTGTCTCTGGTCTGGTTTGGTGGGAGGCTTTGGCCGTGGCTAGTTACCACCCTACCGTCAAAAACGTGCCGCCAAGCGATTTAGCGTTCCGGCACGATGGCGTGTAGAAACCGATTAGGGGTATGGGTTGAATTTACACTGCTATACCTCTTCCAAGTTAGCCCACTGCCATCTTAGACTGCATCGTCACTTACCATCAGGTGAGATCGCAGTCAAGGGCTATCTTGTCATCGAATAAAAAAAAAATACACTTTTTATTTTTATTGTATAATTAATACTGTTATACACTTTTTTTTAATTTAACTGCAAATTGTTACACTACCTTCTTAATCTATCAATACTAATAAAAAAAAAACGTGTGGCACTTAGGGACTGCCGCGGGAAAGCTGTTGCATAACATTTTTTATCAACGCCATCTAGCGGTGAGAGGAGTCCGTGTTCCCGTCGAGCCTTAGGTTTTTTTCATTACGGAATTTCTGGATTCGGTCTCCACGCTCAAGGTCCGCGATAGAAGCTATGCAATAGCTTAAAAAATGTCTTGACTGGTTATCTGACTGAGATGAAATTGCGGGGGCAAAAGATAGTAATATTATAATCATAAGCGATTCCGGTGGGTATCCACCTTAACAAATGGCGAGCGTTAAAACCTGGGAAATATTCAGAGCATTCAATATTGAGATGGTTTTGTTACACAACTCAATGGATGAGCGTTGTGTAAAGGATTCCGTTTACGGGTGTTAGATCATTTTAAGAATGAATTTATATTACATATTCACATCGTTTCCTTTGTTTTCTTTTTCATTACCTTTCTACTTATTGGTTCTAATATTGGCTCTCGAAAATATATTGCTTGTTTTATTTTATCCAGAAGGAATATTAGTGTAACTTACTATGTAAGTTATACGTAATAGAAGTTGAAGATATAACTTCTAGTTATACTAAGAACTACTTAGGTATCCTTCCTTATTCTATGTTTCAGTATTAAAATATTCACAAGCTTGCTTGCTAATCGAGCATGTCAATTATATCATAGACTAATCTATAAAGTGTGCTCTAACTCAGTTCAGACTCAAGATAAGATTAAAATGAGGCACAAACATGCTCTGACGTAAATCAGTCTCGTTTTAACTCTGTTGTGAGTCTGAGCTGAGTTAGAGCACGCTCTATAGATCTCAGCATAAGTTTCCACACAATTAAAAGGAGTATAATGTGATGTTATTAAATAGTGTTGTGATAATTCTCTAACTTACTACTAACTTAGGTGAAATATCAGTTGCTTACTTCTAACTTCAACAAGTGAAGTAGCAAAGATATGTCTTTGGCATTGGCACTCGTTCTTTTCCTGAGCTACTTCATGCCAATTGGCTCTTCAAAGGATATGGAACTGGTCTTTCCACGTTTGGTCCATCCATGCATAATATAGCGCCTTTGTATAGCACAATAGCTAATTTACAATTAGATGAAAATGAAAAATGAAAATGAAAAAATATTTATTTGACAAAACAATATTAACAATTAATACGATAATATCCTTTGGGACCCACACTAGGTATTCCTGTATCGTGGGGCCCAAAAGATTAATCTAACTTTGTTCTTTGCATAGTACAATTCTTTCTCATTAAGTGCAAATTCTTCGAGAAGCAGTGGTAGCCTAGTAGTTATAATTGCAGTCTCCTGTTCGGGGAGTCGCTGGTTCGACTCCGGGCATGCACCTTAGACTTATTGGGATTATGTGCGTTTAAATATCACATGCTTCAATGTAGGAAAACATCGTGAGGATACCTGCACACCTGAGAGTAATCCTTTATGTTCTCAAAGGCGTGTGAAGTTTAACAATTCGCATTGGGTCAGCGCGGTGGACTATAACCCTTTTATGAAAGAAGACCTGCGCTCGTAGTGAGACATTCATGGGTTGTTCATGTCAATCGATTTGATTCCTGACTTTAGAATAGAATAGATATTTATAATAATTCCTACGAATATATTTTCTCCAATCCAGTAAAATGTTTCCATAAAGCTTTTAGTTTTAAGCTCTATCGTATTTTGTTATGCAGGCTGAACCGTTGAAAACGATGGTAAAAAATAATTTAGCTACATTGAAAAATGGTCTCTTATTTTTTAAATCCGCTCCAGCGTAAACGCTTTGGAAGTAAAAAGCCGGTGTTTTTATTTCCCAAAAGCGTCGTTTCACGATTGTATAATTTTCAGATAAAATCAATGAATGATCATGAATAAATTGTTGACTTTCTTCTTTTAATGTTATCTCAGTCATTGTAATAAGCTTCTAATAGTATTGCCTAAATATATAAAAGTAACTGTCAAAATGTTTGTTATTACATTGTACTGAACACTTTACTGAACATAATATTATATTCTTCACTAGCCCTGCTAAAATATACCTATTGGGATAGATTTTTTTACTCCATCTTATTGTACCTGTAGGTATGTAGGTCCCATCTACCTTTTCAAAACACAGAACTGAAATTTAAAAAAAGTGCAACGAGTGTAAGGGACGAAGAACATTTATAAATAGTCACACACGTGGACTGCTAAAGTCATAACACTTCCTTTTATCATATAGTCTGATTAAATAATTTTATAACTATTTGACATTTTTAACATTTATTGAAATTATTATTAAAATACTTTTTTTTTTATATTGTTGAAGACTGTTCTTCAACCCGATAAAAATTAGAGGCTTTCAACGTCTCTCAAGATTCTTTGGTAATTACTGGAAGCAGCTTAATATCAATCTCCTACCCCTTATCAGGAATTGCCTTCCCTAGACCAGCTTACATTCGACGTCTATGGAAGACCCCCCATTCATTACGTCAGATCTTCACTGAACAAAATGGATTCTGTTAGAGTCAATAAATCCAATTTATCTCAGAATCTTACAAATGTTCTCTTGATTAATATTTCTGATTATAAGATAGGTACGAATTACGGTATACTAATAGGCATTATACTGTCTTTTGGATTATTCAAGTTGAAGAAAACGTGTAAAAGTTCTTATAGTTTCGGAAAAAAGTGGCTGTGACATACGGACGGACATACAGACAGACATGACGAATCCATAAGGGTTCCTTTTTTTCCATTTGGCTACGGAACCCTAAAAAAGATTGCGACGAATTGAGAACCTCCTCCTTTTTGGAAGTCGTGGTTAAAAATCTTATATCCGATAGTGATCTTTTGGAAGATTTTCAATATAAAAAAAACTATCAGAACATCTAATTTATTCCTTAGTTAACGTCACTCAACCTTGGTGAAATCGGCACTTAGTTCTTTCAAAACCAACAAAACATAAACAATTCCAGCAATAATAAATAATGTTCAAACATTTAATCAAATTCTCTCTTCACGAACTCTTCATCAGACTTAATTAATAATGCTCGAAAATTGACCAAACTTCCTGGAACTTGTCGACTCGAATTTTAGGCAGGTGAAGCCAAGGACAAGAAGCTAATTAAAATTCTAACTTTAATGCGCAGAACTCACGTATGAAATAGACATAAGCGATTTTTACGGTTTCGAGACATGGACTCTTATTTCTACTGACAACAATCGCATAGGTAGGTCTATCATGACTTTGAGATGTGTTTTTTAAAAAGTAAGCAAATGAGCTTGGAAGCTTAAGGGTTCTGAATTCTGATTACCGTTGTCCCAGAACAACTTCACCACTAGAAAATTTGCTCAAGACGACTTTGCACTGTTTGCCGACTGCTGAAGAATTCGTCTATTGGGCCCTTGAAGATTTGAAGCCACGTTGTAATTTCGAGGACACACATCAGGCTATCGGCCACGTACAAATGACAAAATTTGGAATATGTCGGACATATTGTCGTAGAAACTCGGGAAATATTGAGAAGCTTGGTCAAGACTCTACCACTGGTTTGGAAAACAAATTCTGCTGAGAAAAGCCAGCAAGAAACTCAGCAGGGCACTTTTGTTTTCAGCATCACGTTCGACACGTGGCTATAACCTGGCTATAACGTCATTGACAGATCGGAATGGCGTAACATTGTGAAGGAGAACCTATTTCGTGACCGTGATTGACCTTAGTATTGGAGTTTGGGGAGAAATTGGGTTCAATAGCTTAAGCAACTGATAGTTCTTAGAAAATTTTAATGAATTCGCCGAAGTAATTTCACGAAACCTAAGGTAAAAAATTGTTTATTGCGAACTAGTGGTACCTATCAAACTTTCGAAATAGTAAGCGAAATTGCCAAAGAAGAAATCAACTGAGAACTTCTACTGAAGCCCGTCCGAATACTTGAAAAATATAATTATGCGCAAAGTTGCCTCGACCGTCTTTGTGTAAACACGAAGTCTCCCAACCTGAGGCGAATAAAGCGTTTTATTTTGCACAAAGTTTTTGAGTTTGTCTAGAGAATAAATACGAATTCATAAATTTTCTTTTCAATAAGTACTAGTTCAATATTTTTGTATATATTATTTAGTTTCAGTAATTTAGTAGGTAATTAGC
Organism: Hipparchia semele; assembly: GCA_933228805.2. NCBI lineage: Eukaryota > Metazoa > Arthropoda > Insecta > Lepidoptera > Nymphalidae > Hipparchia > Hipparchia semele. Next base: position 4,532,747 of record OW121719.1, read on the forward strand.
TGATGACCGCGACTTCGTCCGTGTGGATTTAGTTTTAAAAATCCTGTGGGAACTCTTAAATCTCTAAGATAAAAAGCCTATGTCAATCTGCAGGTCTTAAGCTATACCCGTACAAAAATCACGTCGATCCGTAACTCTATTGCAGTATTGATTGAAGGACAAACCAACAAATAAACACACTTTCGCATTTATACAATTAGTGAGGATTTACGAAAAACCATTTAGTACCGATTTCACGAATGACGTTTACCTGTGCAATAAATTGGAAGTTCTGACAGTTTTTATTCTGAAAATCTGCAAAAATATCAAAACGTTCGAATTTTACGTTTTTGAAATGGGCAATAAAATAAAAGATTAGTTATTTAGTACCTAATCTTCGCCTGGAATCCAATTCCCGTCTAAAGGTCTATCGATATCCTTTCAAATTGAGTAGGTACTAGCTACATAATTTAACTTCACAAGTTTGTCTAGAGGTTAAATAATAATAAAATCAAATACATTTTCATTTCAAAATTTTGATTAATGTTCATAACATCAAGCCAATTTCCTCGTAATATTTATTACTAGCAACACACATATTGTATGAAAATGACAGGAGCGCTCCTGAGATTTTCATCGGTAGGTTGGCGTTGACATTGGCGTTAACTTTACCTTTACTATTCGAAAGTTAAAATGTTCGTGCTTAGGCTACTGAACTTTTTTTATATTTATCATGTCAGTGAGGTATCAACCCTAAATTTCTTAGTGTTATGACACATAGACGAATAAAAAGATTGGATTTAACTTTATGGGTTCCTTACATTGAAACACAAGTTCAGAAGCAGGCCTTTATTTCTATAATTTTAAAATGCTATGTGTCGATCACAAATTAATGAGAGAGTTGAAACGTTTACACTATCACTAAATCATCACTAATTACACTAACTTTTCAGCAAAACTAATTTAAACATCAAACGTAAATCACTCGCGCGACGACTAAACGATCTTTCCGAGACAAAGTTTCCACGACATAAGCGAACTGAGCCCTTACTTCATCTTCATTTTTGCTTTACTACCTTCATTGACCAAATGGTGGCGTCTTCTACCCTATTTAACGAACCTTTGACATCTTCATTCAGCCGTTCGAGGAAGTGAAATAATAGTTTATTTCAATTAAATTTAGTCAAATTTTAACTAAACTATCACCATTATATTTGTAATATTTTAAGTTATTTGCTCTTATACATACAAAACTACTTATTACTATTATATTTGTAAAAACGAATTAATTTTATTAATAACTAGTGCACTATAATATATCCTATCTATAATGTCGGGGAAACAACAGCTGCGTTTGTCCATCAAAAATAATATGACAAAACGACCCCCGTCCCCCAACCACTATTGGGCGTATTTGTTACCTTTAGTACGAAGTGTTTCCAAACCGCTGTTAACTATGAAGTATCAGCGTTCAAAGACTATCCAAAAATTGATTGTTTCATACCCTTTATTCTATGATTGTTGTAGATGTGTGTAAGGAATAGGGACGATATTAATATATATATAGCTACTCGTGCTGATTCACTGATTCACTCACTCACTCACTCACTGACTCATTGATCACCTCTCCTGTAAAATTTTGTATGGAAAAATTTTTTTTCACCCACCGTTTCGTATAGAGGACAAAAATTCATTCGGAACAAAAATATGGAGAGAGCTGATGATTGAGGATTTCGGAGACGGGTGAGGAGCACCGGCCAGGGTATTGAAGATAGGTGGGGGGTGTTCGACCAAATGTCATTCGAAACCTCATCCAATTGGCAAAGAGCCGAAAAAAAACTCCAAAATGGCGAATTCAAGATGGCGGCCATACAAATTTTGTTTGTGTCTATCTCGGAGAGTATAAGAGATGGAAGAGTGGTTTCTTGGCAAAAGATGATGAGGAGCCGAAGGTCCACTTGGTGAACAGAAAAAAAATCAAGATGGCGGAATTTATTTTTTTCCATACAAAATATATGCAAGACTTTAATACGGTTCCTTTTCAAAATTTCTGATGGTTTCGTAGAGAGGACCAAAATTCGTACGGAGCAAAAATATGGAGAGAGCTGATGGTTGAGGATTTCGGAAACGGGTGAGGAGCACGGCCAGGATATCGAAGATAGGTTGGGAGTGTTCAAACAAAAGTCATTCGAAACCTCATCCAATTGGTAGGGAGCTGAAAAAAAATCCAAAATGGCGGATTCAAGATGGCGGCCATACAGATTTCGTTGATATGCCTATCTCGGAGACTATAAGAGATGGAAGAGTGGTTTCTTGGAAAAAGATGATCAAGACTCGATGGTCTACTTGATGAATAGAAAAAAAAAAACAAGATGGCGGAATTTATTGTTTTCATAGAAAATGTATGCAAGACTTTGATACGTTCCTTTCCAAAATTTCTGATGGTTTCGTATAGAGGACAAAAATTCATCTGGATGAAAAATATGGAGGGAGCTGATGATTGAGGATTTCGGAGACGGGTGAGGAGCACGGTCAGGGTATTGAAGATAGGTTGAGGGTGCCAAAACAAAAGTCACTTGAAACCCCATCCAATTGGCAATGAGCTGAAAAAAAACACCAAAACGGCGGATTCAAGATGGCGGCCACACAAATTTCGTCGATGTCTATCTCGGAGACTATAAAAGATGGAGGAGTGGTTTCTTTGATAAAGATGATTAGGACCCTTTGGTCTACGTGATGAATAGAAAAAATTCAAGATGGCGGATTTTTTTTCATATGTATGCAAGATTTTGATACGGTTCCTTTTCAAAATTTCTGATGGTTTCGTATAGAGGTTATAAATTAATTTGAAGGAAAAATATGGAAAGAGCTGATGATTGAGTATTTCGGAGACGGGTGAGGAGCACTGCCAGGATATTGAAGATAAGTGGGGGGGGGGTGCTCAAACAAAAACCACTCGAAACCTCATCCAATTGGCAGAGAGGCGAAAAAAACCTGCAAATTGGCGGATTCAAGATAGCGGCCATACAAATTTCATCAGTGTCTAGCTGAAAAAGAATAAAATTCGAAGAGTGGTTTTTTGGTAGAAAATGATCAAGCCCTGAAAGTCTAAGAGCAGAAAAACCGCGGTCCGCTGCAGCGGGCCGCGCACCCACACGCCCTACTAGTTAATATATATATAGCTACTCGTGCTGATTCACTGATTCACTGACTGATTGACTCATTGATCACCTCTCCTGTAAAATTTTGTATGAAACAATTTTTTTTCACTCATGGTTTCGTATGGAGGACAAAAATTCATTCGGAACAAAAATATGGAGAGAGCTGATGATTGAGGATTTCGGAGACGGGTGAGGAGCACCGGCCAGGGTATCGAAGATAGGTGGGGGGTGTTCAAGCAAATGTCACTCGAAACCTCATCCAATTGGCAGAGAGCCGAAAAAAAACTCCAAAATGGCGGATTCAAGATGGCGGCCATACAAATTTCGTCGGAGTCTATCTCGGAGACTATAAGAGATGGAAGAGTGGTTTCTTGGAAAAAGATGATCAGGACCCGAAGGTCTACTTGATGAATAAAAAAAAATTCAAGATGGCGGAATTTGTTTTTTCCATACAAAATATATGCAAGACTTTATGCGGCGCCTTTTCAAAATTTATGATGTTTTCGTATAGAGGACAAAAATTTATTTGGAGGAAAAATATGGAGAGAGCTGATGGTTGAGGATTTCGGAGACGGGTGAGGAGCACAGCCAGGATATCGAAGATAGGTGGGGAGTGCTCAAACAAAAGTCATTCGAAACCTCATCCAATTGGCAGGGAACTGAAAAAAAATCTAAAATGGCGGATTCAAGATGGCGGCCAAACAGATTTCGTTGGTGTCTATCTCGGAGACTATACAAGGTGGAAGAGTGGTTTCTTGGAAAAGAAACCACTTGTGTCGAGATCATCCAAAATGGTAGGTTTCTTAAAGCGAACATGTAAAGAATTTCGGTCAACTCGTACTATAATTATACTTTTTAATGCCTATGTTCGAAGTACCTTGGAATATGCGAGCGTAATATGGAACCCATATCATGCGTGCCACGTATCAAGAATAGAACGGATTCAGCGCTCCTTTACGCGTTACCTATCACATAAAAATAATCGTATTTCTAAGAGGAGTAGCTATGAGGAGAGACTACGCTTTTTTAAAATAGATAGCTTAGTTGACCGCAGACACAAGCTTGGTTTATGTGTACTTCATAAAATTTTGAATGGACAGCTTCTGTGCTCGGACATTTTGGAGCAAATACATATAAAAATCCCGCGCCTTGGTAGAAGGACGCGGGACACTCATCTTTTTTATGTACCTAATTCTCGGACTTTGTCTCGTAGAAACGCGCCCGTTCCCCGCATGCTTAAGTGTTATAATGACATTTGTGGGTCGGACGCTAGCGATGTGGACATATTCCACGATACTTTACCAAAATTCAAAAAAAATTTAGCTGGTAAAAGTTAATGTATTTATACTAGACTTGCAGTTTACTTCTAATCTTCTTCTATTTGTCTTTACTATAAGTTTTTGTCCTTGTTTTTTAGAAGTAATGCATGTTTAGTTATTGCCGTCTTTCTTCTCATGTCATTTTTATTTAAAGTAGTGCATGTTAGTTTCTAATTTTCTTTCTTTTACGCCTGTAATTGACAACCATACTATATTTATGTAATAGAATTTGTCTGTCTTTCTTGTATGGAAGTTGTTGGTGTAAATAAATAAATAAATAAATAAATAAAAAGATGATCAAAACTCGAAGGTCTACTTGATGAATAGAAAAAAAATCAAGATGGCGGAATTTATTGTTTTCATAGAAAATGTATGCAAGACTTTGATACGTTCCTTTCCAAAATTTCTGATGGTTTTGTATAGAGGACAAAAATTCACCTGGATGAAAAATATGGAGGGAGCTGATGATTGAGGATTTCAGAGACGGATGAGGAACACGGTCAGGGTATTGAAGATAGGTTGAGGGTGCCCAAACAAAAATTACTCGAAACATCATCCAATTGGCAATGAGCTGAAAAAAAATACCAAAATGGCGGATTCAAGATGGCGGCCATACAAATGTCGTCGGTGTCTATCTCGGAGACTATAAAAGATGGAAGAGTGGTTTCTTGGAAAAAGATGATCAGGACCCGACGGTCTACGTGATGAATAGAAAAAATTCAAGATGGCGGATTTTTTTTTTCATAAAAAATATATAGCGAATTGGGAATTTTCATATGTTCGTTTTCAAAATTTCTGATGGTTCGGGAAAAAATATGGAGAGAGCTGATGATTGAGGATTTCGGAGACGGGTGAGGAGCACGGCCAGGGGATTGAAGTTAGGTGGGGGGTGCTCAAACAAAAATCACCAGAAACCTCATTCAATTGGCAGAGAGCTGAAAAAAAATTCAAAATGGTGGATTCAAGATGGCAGCCATACAAATTTCTAAAAAGATGACCAATCCCGAAGATCTATTTGGTGAACAGAAAAACCGCGGTTCGCTTTAGCGAGCCGCGCACCCACGCGCCCTACTAGTTACTATATATATAGCTACTCGTGCTGATTCACTGACTGACTGACTGACTGATTGATCACCTCTCCTGTAAAATTTTGTATGGAAATTTTTTTTTTCACTCATGGTTTCGTATAGAGGGCAAAAATTCATTCGGAACAAAAATATGGAGAGAGCTGATGATTGAGGATTTCGGAGACGGGTGAGAAGCACCGGCCAGGGTATCGAAGATAGGTGGGGGGTGTTCAACCAAATGTCACTCGAAACCTCATCCAATTGGCAGAGAGCCGAAAAAAAACTCCAAAATGGCGGATTCAAGATGGCGGCCATACAAATTTTGTTTGTGTCTATCTCGGAGAGTATAAGAGGTGGAAGAGTGGTTTCTTGGTAAAAGATGATCAGGAGTTGAAGATCCACATGATGAACAGAAAAAAATTCAAAATGGCGGAACTTATTTTTTTCCATACAAAATATATGCAAGACTATATGCGGCTCTTTTTCAAAATTTCTGATGGTTTCGTATAGAGAACAAAAATTCATTTGGAGGAAAAATATGGAGAGAGCTGATGGTTGAGGATTTCGGAGACTGGTGAGGAGCACGGCCAGGGTATTGAAGATAGGTGGGGAGTGTTCGAACAAAAGTCACTTGAAACCTCATCCAACTGGCAGTGAGCTGAAAAAAAATTCAAAATGGCGGATTCAAGATGGCGGCCATACAAATTCCGTTGGCGTCTATCTCGGAGACTATAAAAGGTGGAAGAGTGGTTTCTTGGAAAAAGATGATCAAGACTTGAAGGTCTACTTGATGAATAGAAAAAAATTAAAGATGGCGGAATTTTTTTTTTCATATAAAATGTATGCAGCAAGACTTTGGATACGTTTTTTTCCGAAATTTCTGATGGTTTCATATAGAGGACAAAAATTCATTTGGATGAAAAATATGGAGGGAGCTGATGATTGAGGATTTCGGAGACGGGTGAGGAGCACGGTCTGGGTATTGAAGATAGGTTAGGGGTGTTCAAACAAAAGTCACTCGAAACCTCATCCACTTGGCAGTGAACTGAAAAAAAAACTCAAAATGGCGGATTCAAGATGGCGGCCATACAAATTTTTTCGGTGTCTATCTCAGAGAGTATAAAAGATGGAAGAGTAGTTCCTTGGAAAAAGATGATCAAGACCTGAAGGTCTACTTGGTGGACAGAAAAACCGCGGTTCGCTTTAGCGAGCCGCGCACCCACGCGTCCTACTAGTTACTATATATATAGCTACTCGTGCTGATTCACTGACTGACTGACTGACTGACTGATTGATCACCTCTCCTGTAAAATTTTGTATGGAAAAATTTTTTTTCACTCACAGTTTCTTATAGAGGACAAAAATTCGTTCGGAACAAAAATATGGAGAGAGCTGATGATTGAGGATTTCGGAGACGGGTGAGGAGCACCGGCCAGGGTATCGAAGATAGGTGGGGGGTGTTCAACCAAATGTCACTCGAAACCTCATCCAATTGGCAGAGAGCCGAAAAAAAACTCCAAAATGGCGGATTCAAGATGGCGGCCATACAAATTTCGTCGGTGTCTATCTCGGAGACTATAAGAGATGGAAGAGTGGTTTCTTGGAAAAAGATGATCAGGACCCGAAGGTCTACTTGATGAATAGAAAAAAATTCAAGATGGCGGATTTTTTATTTTTTCATACAAAATATATGCAAGACTTTAATACGGTTCTTTTTCAAAATTTCTGATGGTTTCGTATAGAGGACAAAAATTCATTTGGAGAAAAAATATGGAGAGACCTGATGGTTGAGGATTTCGGAGACGGGTGAGGAGCACGGCCAGGGTATCGAAGATAAGTGGGGAGTGTTCAAACAAAAGTCACTCGAAACCTCATCCAATTGGCAGGGAGCTGAAAAAAATCTCCAAAATGGCGGATTCAAGATGGCGGCCATACAAATTTCATCGATGTCTATCTCGGAGACTATAAAAGATGGAAGAGTGATTTCTTGGAAAAAGGTGATCAGGACCCGATGGTCTACGTGATGAATAGAAAAAATTCAAGATGGCGGATTTTTTTTTTCATATGTATGCAAGATTTTGATACGGTTCCTTTTCAAAATTTCTGATGGTTTCGTATAGAGGATATAAATTAATTTGAAGGAAAAATATGGAGAGAGCTGATGATTGAGTATTTCGGAGACGGGTGGGGAGCACCGGCCAGGGTATCAAAGATAGGTGGGGGGTGTTCAACCAAACGTCACTCGAAACCTTATCCAATTGGCAAAGAGCCGAAAAAAACCTCCAAAATGGCGGATTCAAGATGGCGGCCATACAAATTTCGTCAATGTCTATTTGACAAAGAATAAAAAATCGACGAGTGGTTTTTTGGTAGAAAATGATCAAGCACTGAAAGTCTAAGAGCAGAAAAACCGCGGTCCGCTGCAGCGGGCCGCGCACCCACGCGCCCTACTAGTACTTATCTATAACTGTTCTTAACTACACAAATTAGCGCGGTGCAACACCAGTCAGCGTCATCTATCGTCGATTGGGTCAGCGCAAGTAATCCTTGGTGTTGAGGTATTCGACTGTTTTTAACCGACTTCCAAAAGGCAGGAGGTTTATTTTTATGTATGCCCACCGATTTCTCCGAAGTTTCTGGACGTATTCACGAGGTTTTTTTTAATCAACAGAAAAAGCTTGCGAACCACTAGTAATAGTATAGATAATGTCCTCCCGACCGAATCCGGTCACGGCGGCCAATCTCCGTAGAATTAGCCATCTGCGCGGTAGATATTACAGTGCACAAGTGTGTGCGATAACACAGTCGCACTCTCTACTCCCTTACTCTCATAGTCTGATGGGACGGAAATCCGACACGGCCGGAAAGATATCAGGTGCAGGACCGATAGCTTTACGTATTCTCCGAGGCACGCATTATTATTAGGTAGCTGACACTTATTTGACAGTGGTACCCTAATAAAAAAAGACGTGTGGCACTCGGGGACTGCCGCGGTAAAGCTATTGCATAGCATTTTTTATCAACGCCATCTAGCGGCTCACCGTAGAGGAGTCCCGTGTCAGGTTATTTTCGTTACGGAATTTCTGGATTCGGTGTCCACGCTGGCCCGCGATAGAAGCTATGCAATAGCTTAAAATTTGTTTCATCTTAAAAGTTAAAACAATTATTATATGAATTTGCCTGACACAGATGTTACTCGAATTATCTCGAGGGTGTTACAAGTTGAATCTTTGTACCGAAACATGTACACGAGTTTCCTTAATTGGAAAACTTGAAAGGTGTCTCAAGTAACTCGGTTTACGAATGCTTTCAATTTAGTGTGTTACTTTGAATTAATTATGTGATGTTAAAACTTAGAAATCAGAGACAGACTGTTTGCTAAATAGATTTGCCTGTATAGTGCCACCGACTTATCTGTACAGGTTGATAAAATTGGAACTAAGGCCGCTTTTTTTATAACATAAAAAGTGGGTTTGTTTGTTAGACAACGCAACGGGTTTAGTTGAGGATCTGGAGAGTGACATAGGCTACTTTTTATCCCGGAACAGTAAAGAGTTCTCTACGGGATTTTTTAAAACTAAATCAACTATTTATAATAAAATTTGAATCATAATTTCTAAATTGTCTCTGGTCTGGTCTGGTGGGAGGCTTTGGCCGTGGCTAGTTACCACCCTACCGTCAAAGACGTGCCGCCAAGCGATTTAGCGTTTCGGCACGATGGCGTGTAGAAACTGATAAGGGCTATGGGTTGAATTTACACTGTTATACCCCTTCCAAGTTAGCCGGCTACCATCTTAGACTGCATCGTCACTTACCATCAGGTGAAATCGCAGTCAAGGGCTATCTTGTCATCGAATAAAAAAAAAAAAAAAACTAGTATCCATAATTCTGCAATAGGTACACAACAGACAGTATTCAAATAGTTTCAATTATATTAGGCGTATTATGATAACGAACATTTAGCCCTTTTGTACTAAGCAATCAATGCTCTTGGTATGCGGGTCGATCGACTGGCCCTACAATATCTGTGATTTATGCCAACAGGCTAAGCTATTCGCTCCAGTATGTATTCCTGGGTTTGAGATAATAATTGCCAACCTAATGACAGTTGTTGTTAAATGTTACTAGTTACTACTCCTAAGTACTAATCCCCACTATTATTATTTTATTTTTTTCGTCAAAAAAAAACGTAATTATCCATATCAGTCATGTACCAGTACAGAAATTATGATTATGTCGCAGGCGGATTGTATAATCCGCCGTATTACATTACGGCTAGCCGTTTTGAAAAACAGCGCCGTTTTGTAACGTTTAGCCGGATTGTCATTACAATACGTTCTTCAATAAGGCGGCCCATGTTTAGCCGCATCGTATTAGTACTTAAATTGTAGGGTGACCATACTTATAGCCACAACACTATTTTTTTGAAGAGTGAGACTGACACAGTATTGTAACAGAATAAAAAGAGCTAGGTTAGGTTAGGGTTGCACATGAATATTCAGGTGCCCGGCCGCAGCCCGGGCACTTAGGTTCTTTTGGGAGCGTAAACCTACCTAAGAAAAAAAAATGTCGAAAAAAAAATACTTTTATTTCATTTTTCTCAAACCCGAACTGCCGCATTACAAAACGGCGCTGTTTTTCAAAACGGCTAGCCGTAATGTAATACGGCGGATTATACAATCCACCTGCGACAATTACATTGCACTCATACATTCATTGGTTTTTAGTCTACGTTTGGAGCTCAACTTTCTTATTAAACTTCTGTTCTAATAGTTATAGTTCGATGGACTTACCATTACCATTTTATATTCACCCAATAAATAAAGCTACTGTATGCTACTTATATAATACATATTTATGAGATCGTAGTCTTCACGCAAACGTAATAAACAACGGCAAATATAATAAGAAATAAAGTACGACATCACTCTGAAAGGAAAACAATACAGGCATCACTATACAAACGCTAAAAGCTGAAGCGGGAATCATAATTCGATTACATTAAAGTGTAGCGCGAGTATTGGTAAGAGTCAAACCACATTTGCCAGGCTAATTCCTACCTACCGCTCGAAATTCGAGACCCATGACCGATATTAGCTTTTAGGCGAAACTTAGTCGTATTTAAACCCCTTTTGTCTATTAATATGCCCATTGACCGTTTGTTTAAAACGAGCAATTGTCTGCGACTTTGTTAGCGTCCATCCATATCCGTTGGAAATTTCGTTTGCTCCAGTAACCTATACGTTAATAAAGCACAAAAAATTGTGATTTCAGTAATTAATGAACAATGATTGCGAGAGATCGCTGAAAAGTGTGTGTAGACTCTATAACATATTCAGAATAATTCAGATCACAACAGCAAAATTTGCTACCAGAGATATTAAGCTCCTAAGTTCTGATTCAATGATGTTTAATAATAAATCCTATAGTTAATTTTATCAAATTAAGCACGATGTAAAATTTTGTATTATGCCCCTCAAGTGATTCTAAATCAACTTATCAGGGTTCTCCTATAATTTATTGAGTTTTTCCTGAGTTTAAAATCATGCACTTGAAATTGCAGGTATTAAGGTAGTTACAATCAAATTAAATGAAATGAGATTTATGATTGAACGACTTTTCTACTAGATAGCATGCAAATATTCAATACTCATCAGGATTGTAGATATACAATCTTGATTAGTTTTAATTACTTATTACAAAGTGCAAGAAACACAATTTTCTTTGTTACAACGTCATGTAGCGTATAAATGTAGCTTAAACTTCGATTACAAAAAATAAGAGCTAAAATTATAATATTATGCATAGCCTGCTTTTTTCACCGTACGTGCTAGAAGAAAAGTGCGCTTTTGTTGCCTAAACTTGTAAGAAAAACTACCTATATATTTCGCTCCCTGCTTTTTTTTTGAACGATTATTCAGAATCACATAACACATGTACATTGTACTATGAAGCGCGGCGCGAAGAAATTCTGTTTAAAAGTACATGGATAATAAAAATAGCATAATTTTGTGAATACATTTTCATTTGAATTTATTTCGCAGTGGGCCTAAGTAATTCAGTCCACTCAATGAGCGGTAAAGAGGCCTCAATTTGCGAGCGGCACGGCTTGACCGACACCCTTTGACAAGTTTTAACCCTGGATTATTAGATTTTAAAATATGTGATAAAGCGCAAGAGTTTCACTTCATGGAGAGATTTTGGATGAATCTTTTTGAACATTCATAACAATATCTACCTTTCAACAGATGAAAAATAGGAGAAGGTTCTTAATTCGTCGCGTATAAATTTTATATATTTTTATGTAAGTAAGTAAATAACTAATTCTGATTCGGCGACAAACTTTTTTAAAAGCAATGTCTCTGCCATACTAAAAAAAAATTAAAATTCGTAGTTAAACTTATAAAATTAGTTACTTACTTACATTAGCTCCTAAACTATGAGCTTAGTTAATAAAACTTATAAGGTTTATTTTATTTCTTCTATTTGCTTTTATCGTTGGTTCAACTTTTTGTCAAAAAGTTATTATTCAAAACAATGTCGATTGGCGAATGGGGCAGTGATGTTCAAAGTTTAAATCTACTCGTATAGAAAAGGTTATTTAAATAAATATAATACACATTACACGAGTAGATACACAACAGTCTCTGAAGTCCATGAGTTCACCCAAATACCAGTAAAGGGCCGTCAATTTGCAGGCAGCAGGCTATTCTGACTGGCTTTGATAAGCAAATTTCCACCCGGTACTATAGATATTAAGGGAACATTATTGGGTTTATAGTTGCAGCAATACTGCAAATGTATAAAGCCGACTAATATTATAACAGTCTGAGTCATGGCATATTTTATTAGAGTAGAATTGAAACGCAGCGAGCTTTTTAAAATGTTTTAGAGTGAACTACATAACTTATGTAGTACTCATGTAGTAGGTACCTACTCTTATTATGAGGAAAACTTTTCCGCTAATTTAAGACACTTACGCACGCCGTAAATAGAAACATACATACATGGACTGCTAAATCATAACCCTTCCTTTTGGCTTTGTCTGTAGTCGGGTAAAGAATGAAGTTTTGCATTCGGTCGTAGTGCCTTTTTAAAAAAACTAAACTAAAACTTTTTTTAACGAGGGGAAAATCTTCAAATTCAAATTCAAAATTCATTTATTTTATGTAGGCTATCTTGTAGCACTTATGACACGTCATAAAACTACCACCGGTTCGGAATGCAGTTTCTGCTGAGAAGAACCGGCAAGAAACTCAGCAGTTGCTCTTTTCAAAAAATAAAATAAACTAATTTTACAATAACTAACAAAACTAAGCTAAGTATACAGTGCTTCCACAGTGAAGCTTCAAAAATACAATACATATAATCTAACACATGTCAACATGGGAAGTCAAAGCAGACCCATTCCCGTTGGTGGCACCCGTTCACGAGCACGACGCATGATCCAGCCATTCATAAATGATACCCGAAATCCTGGGAGACACTTCAGTTTATGTGGGATTTTTACCCATTATGACCTCTTAAGAGGAAGTGCTGTTGGAGAGACCTTTGAAAATCAGGTAACTATTTGAAAAAAACTATCACTGTCGCTCCGCAGTTGTTCATAAAACACATTCATGTGATAAGAACAACTGAGATCCGACTGAATAGCATAAGTAAAAAGTCACACATACTGTGTCTCGATGTTTTCCTTTCTTCATTAATAGTTTACGAAGTACATTTGGCCTAGTTAACAGCGGTTTAAACTGGCAATTTTGAGCATTTTTTAAGGTTTCTAGTGTTTATAAACATGTCTGATCAAAAAGGAAAATATAGGGGCACAGAAGAGGTTGATATTTATTTGTCTGGTGGGAGGCTTTGGCCGTGGCTAGTTACCACCCTACCGTCTTGTAATAACCTTCTTTGTAAGATACCGCTTCGACAGTGCAGAAGCCCAGCGATGCCGCAACGTGCCCTGAAATATTCCTCTACCGTGTAATAACATTCCTCATACATTACGCTGTGATGAAAATTGTGTTAATTTAATTCTCGCTTCACGGCTAGACTCGGGATTGCAATTTATTCCTCCGGAACGGGTCGGTGGCGCGACGGCTCACAAATTGAACCTTGTCCACTCACCAAGCTGACTATACGCTAGGCACTACAACCAAGTCGAGAAGCTCTGGTATGTGTTTTGAAGAGGAAATGCGGGTGGTCTTTTCTCCATACTAACACTCTCGCCTGTTTTCTTTCTGGTTTATGATCTTAAAGCAATGATTTTTAACTTTTTTTTTTATTCGATGACAAGATAGTCCTTGACCGTGATCTCACCTTATGGTAAGTGACGAAAGCGAAATCGCTTTTCGGCAGGTCTTTGACGGTAGGGTGATAACAAACCACGGCGAAAGCCTCCCACCAGACCAGCCCCCCGATTCAGACCCTTCCGATAACTTATTTGTCGATCGATTCGGTTTGTTACCGTACGATAACATATATTTCGCTCGCTCTGAATCCACACGACAAAAAGAGATCGATATCTAACCGTATCGACACGGTATGTTATCGAACAGGTCTGAATCGCCCTGCTGACAAGAGACAATTCAGAAATTATAAATTCCCTAATTGCCTCCGGGAATTGAACCCTGCGCCAGGGAGGTCGTCAAAACGGTGGTTTAAATTTTAAATAACACTTAACCCATTAAAGGCAGGCTCGTTCAAGCAATGGTACTCCGAGCGGCTATTCAATTATCTACTTGGACTCTACATTAGTTAGTGAATCGGTCTATCACAGTCCGCTCAATAAGCGGTAGAGGGTCGTCAATTTGCAAGCGGCCGCATCGTCTGGCCTGACACGCTTTAACAACCGAATTGCGATCCCCGTACTGGGGCTTAAGCGAGAATTAGATTTGTACGATACGCCACTACGCGGTTTTAATTACGCAAAACGTTTTAATTTATCGAGTGGCTCTGGTCGTTATTACTATACTTGTAGAGTTCGAGAAGTGATTAAAATAAATTTTAAGGGGAGGGGATCAGGGGAATCGACTTTGAGTAGCGATGGAGAGTAGGCATTGGTTACTCCGGACACCTCTATATCTTCGGAAAATGGCAAAATTGCCAATATAGCTCTAAATGAGTGACGATGCGATCACACTGATGTGCTTTTTTTGTAATTTATACCTAACTAGCTACCCGCGACTTCGTTCGCGTGGATTGAGGTTTTTTTATTCCCGCGGGAACTCTCTTATTTCCCGGGATAAAAAGTAGCCTATGTGTTTGGACTATAAACTATCTCTGTGCCAAATTTCAGCCAAATCAGTTCTGTCGTTGCGACGTGATTGAGTAACAAACATACAAACTTTTTCATTTGTAATATTAATAATAGGATAATAGGGTAGGATAGGATTACAAAAAAAGCTCACTATTTACAAATATTGATAGAAACAGTGAATAAAGTATGTGTTTTGCGGATTTTGCAGTTTGAAGCTGGTTTTGATCAACTCCGCAATTTAACGTTTAATCGAAGAATAGAAGATTTGTAAGTTGCTTTTGTGTTAAAAATCAGTCATAACATAACAATATTATAAAAAATTACTCTCAAAAATAGGCCTATAATATAGGAAAAAGGGAATAACCAGCGACGGTTAAAAGTCATACTTGTAATATATTTATTGTTCACTTGAATCGCCATTTGTATTACAAACGCGAAAGCTGAAAGAATTGAATCACAAAGAACGACCAAATATTTGTATAATTTTCTAATAACATTAACAGCCAAAACCGGTTGACAATGCTTGAACAGATGAAAAGGCTTTCCGTGAAAGACATCGTCGATTTATTCGTCGTACTACAAAAAAGGCAATCGTTTATCTTTGCTTTTTTATTCCTTGGTTGAACCTAAATGGAACTTGAATAGATCTAAAATTTACATGCTCTTTTTGTGGTTCCGTGGTAAAACAAGGATTCCTTTAATGGTTTCGGTCATCTGTTTGCCTGTATTTGCATATGTGTGCTCCTCCATCTATGTGGCAGCCAAGTTATATAGAAACTGCAAAGTTACAATTTGGAACAATTAAGGCTCCTCACAGGCACGCACACTTACGCAATATGCACGACGTAACCACAAGCTCACGCTTCCTCATGAATTGCAAGAACTATACCAAGTTAGACTACATATATCGACACATACCATCAGGTGAGATCAGCGGTCAACGGCATAAAAAAATCCAAACTACGACCTCATTGTCCACAGCTACATATGCGACAAACAAAGTAGATACTCGTACAGTATAAGTATTAAAAACATTTGCAAAACATTAAACTTTGTAAGAAAATAACTATATATACCGATACTTACAACCGTTAAGAAGAGGAAATTGGAGTATTTTGGGCACGTGATGCGTAACACCAGAAAATATGAACTCCTTCAACTGATCATGCAGGGGAAAGTGGCAGGTAGAAGGAGGCCTGGCCGCAGAAGGATATCGTGGCTGAAAAACTTGCGCCAATGGTTCGGGAAGAGCATAAAGGCATTATTTAGAGCAGCGGTCTCAAATGTTCAAATCGCCCTAATGATTGCCAACCTTCGCAAGGAGACGGCACATTAAGAAGAAACTTTGTAATTTGTGATTTCTCTTCAGTCACGAAATCGTATGTCCCTTTCTAGGATTTGCATTAAATAAGAACTGGGAACTAAGTGGGTTTTCCACATTTTAAAAATAAACAGACATCGCAATTCCATTTACAGAAGCCCAGGACAAACCTAAACAATGACGGGACACAAACAAAAAAGGTTTTCCCTTTTATTCAAATGAATCAAACTTTGAAAAGGCACCTCGGCTGACTGTTGGTGCGTAAGGCGGCATAACTTTTTGCGAACGTTATTTTCAATTTCGTATTTACTCTTTCCTTGACTGTGACATTTACATAATCTCTGGCGCTATCAATCATGACGATAAAGGTAAGACCACACTGAACTGCACTGCATCGGTGGAAGCTGGAGCGGTGCGACTCAACTAGTTGTGGGTAACTCGTCTTTTTCACCCGACTATGCCAAAAAGAAGGGTTAGGTTAGGTTAGGGTAGGGGTAGGTATGTTACAACGTAGCGCGTAAACTAGTATGCCGATATTGATGAATGAGATGTCAATCGATCCGTTATAATGATCCAAGTAACATAAGATACATTTATTAGGAACAAAATCAATATGACAGATGTTACATCAAAATTTCACAGTTTCTAAACTTTTTTGTCTATGGATTTACCTCGGGAGTTACTCATAAGTTGTTCTTCATTTGAAATATCTGTGAGCTGACGAGGCAAAGTAGAAAGGCTTGTACTAATCACTCGTAATGATATAGTTGAGGCCCTGGAGCACTCCCCAGGTCCTGTGACATAAGCTACTTTTTATCCGGGAAAATCAAAGAGTCGTCATGGGATTTTACAAACTAAATCCACCCGAACAATGTCGCGGGCTTCAGGTAGTGAAGGATAATTCACTTTTACCGGTGAAGGTAAAAGGCACGAAAAGCAGTACCGTAAAAAAAATCCATTAATGTTTTTTTAATTTCCCGGGACTCGAACCCAGGACTTGATGCAGCCGAACAAGCTATCAATTAAAACAAAAGGGCAGTCTACAGCTCTAGACAACCTAGGGTATGAGAACCATGCAAGCCACTTCTGACCGTTGCCTTAAGTGACGATATTATGTCAGTTGGCAAACTACAGAAGCATTTGTACGACCCAATTGTGGAGATGCGGGCTAATCTCAATACTGAACAAACAAACTTGACGTTGTTGTAAGATAGTCTGTAGAAGGATCATATTCTCTCGATTTATTTACTAACTAGCTGATGCCCGCGACTTTTTGCATGGTTATAGTTGAGGACCTGGAAAGGCTACTTTTTATCCCGGAAAATAAAAGAGTTCCCGCGGGATTTTTAAAAACTAAATCCACGTGAACGAAGTCGCGGGCATCAGTTAGTAATAAACATAAAGTTAGCATTCCTTCCTACCATTAGTAAAGAATGCTAAGTTTACGATAATAACATAAATCAGGATGTTCGTTGAGGAAAGAAATTATTTACAAGAAGATAAATGCCAGGAAAACTTATCATCTAGTAGGTAGGTATAATAAAAACAAAATTAATGTATCGTCGCGAATCATCTGTACTAAATTAATTTTACTCTAAAGATTGATGGAGCTACCAGAAATAGGGTACAACTTTCCTGCGCGAATTTCATGAAGGATGGCCCAAATTATTTCGACCATCGTTCAGAAAATTCCTGGATGTTTCAGAGGTTTATTTTTAAATTAATTACCTAAGTAAAGTGATTTATTTTCATTAAGTATTACTTTTGTTTATACAAACTGAGAAAAACTGGGAGGATTACAAAGTTATCTGAGGTACTAGGATTTGAGTACTTTAAAGGAGAAAATGCGATATGTTTGACCCCTTTATCCATGTGATAGAGGTGCTAAAGAGCATTACATTGGGCATTGTAGATATTATTAATTATAAATTTTATGTACGCGTACAACACTTGGGTATCACTCACGTAAAGCCGGGATGTTTTTTCGTTTTTGGATATTATGTAAAAAGTAGCCTGCCTATATACATAGGCTATATAGGTAGATCTCTCCGGTAGATCGTGTATGGCTGCTATTAGAGGTAAACTCATATTGAGAGTCTTATTATATTGTAGAATACATGTTCTGTTATATAATAAGGAATCTCATTACATGGGTAAGTATTACTCTTAATTACGTTTATGGGCCATTAAATGGAAAAGCGACGATACTACGCCGTACCCTACATCAAGAAATTTAATAATAATTTATTCACAATATTACATTCTAATGTTAAAAGTAATATTATTAAAATATGTTTTTATAATATAAAACTCCCTTTTGCTCACGTCAAGCTCAATTTCTCAAACCCCTATTTTATCTCTTTAGGGGTTGAATTTCAAAAAAACCTTTCTTAGGGGATGCCTACGTCGTAGTAGCTTCTGTATCTATGCCTTTCAGCCCGATGCGTCCAGTGGTTTGAGCTTAACCAAACCATACATTCGGTTATTACATATTGTTATAGTTCTAGCAATTCACGAGGGCGCGTGTGTGTCGTATCTGTATAAGTGGGAGCGAGAGCTTGCTCGCGCCTGACCGCTCCCACCTAGGCTCCTGACAGGCACACACTTACGCAATGTGCCACGACGCGACGTAGCCACAAGACGTACACGCGCCCTCGTGAATTGAAAGAACTATACGCATGGTGTGGCCTTATTGCAATATTAGCCGAGTGTTGGTTCAGCCACGTTGACCCAAATATCCATAGTATAGTGATTGGCTTTGGAGGTTCGACTACTGGCTTTACATTTTCTCTTCACTGCCTCGGAGAACACTTAACCTTCGGCCGCGCTCACCCTCATTAATATTTCTGTGAGTCGAGTAAAGTCGCTACCATTAAGACCAGCCACACTTAAAGCGATGAAAACAGACTATTATTTTACTAGTGGTTCGCCCCGAACTGAGACCTCGCGGTATCTCATAATTCCCATAAGACATATAGGACATAAGACATAAGGCTATACGATTACGATAACGATACCATTGCGGCTTAGCTGGCGTTATATATTAATAGGAGCAATGAGTTATAGACGGCAATGAATTATATATTTGACCTATTACATATGGTAAATAGACGAAGCAAAATAATCTTATCTATTGAGGGTTATATCCTCTGTATATTAAACAAAGGTGGCAATGTCTAACAATGGCCACGTTTCCATAATCCAATCACGCTGCGAATCGAATCGTAATGAACCCCGACCCTCATCCGAGGTTTAATTGCTTATCACCCGATGATAAAACTGAAGATTAAATAGATATTTGTGCTTTGGCTTTTGTGGAATGATTTATTGCGAACCTTGGAGTATGACTGAAATATAAATTAGCTATGAGATACATAAAACATGTTTAACGTATCTTTAGGTTGTTAATGTTATTTGAATTTTAGTAGACAAATCGAATTAGTGCTTTTTAACATGCCGTAGGTCTTTTAATAAATATAAACTATTTCTTTCCGGGGTAAATATTGCCTATGTTACTCTCCAAATCCTCTACTATACTCATGTAAGAAATTACATGTATTACAATCTTATAAGTATGTCATGCTCTCTTTAAAGTTTCTGTGGTGGTGTCGTGTGGTGCGGGTTGTTACGTTCCCTCAAATATGGTAGGCCGAACCAATGGCTGGATCATGCGTCATGCTCGTGAACGGGTGCCACCAACGGGAATGGGTCTGCTTTTGCCTGCCTGTGTTAACATGTATTGAATTGTATTTATTTGTATTTGTATTGTATTGTATTTATTTTTACTTGTATTGTACTCAGGAAAATTCATCGTGGAAGCACTGAATACATAGCATAGTTTCAATAACAATTGTAAAATTTTTATTTTTTTGAAAAGAGCAACCGCCGAGTTTCTTACTGGCTCTTCTCGGCAGGAAAGGCATTCCGAACCAGTGGTAGATTCATTGACCATGCAAAAGTGCTTGTAAAAGTTTATTTGAATAAAAAATATTTCTATTTCTATTTCTATAAACTTTACTATCCTTTTGATGAACAACAATGTATAAGACAAAGTAATATTTACTTAACTATAAAACTATTTTTTCGGTCCTTAATATACCTATCTACTATCAAGTTTATAATTAGAGTGAAAATGTGCCCATTAAAAATTTAGTCTGTCATCTTGCTTGCAATCTTTTAATAATTATAGTAGCTTATGTAATCTTAAGAAATAGCGCTATCGTTAGTCCAACGAATATCACATACCAATAAAATTACACTTCACAATTTGCGTACTCCTGAAGAACAATGAAGTTAAATGTTAATAAAAAGAAAAACGTTAGAATTCCATTATTGCTTTGAGCAATCAAGCGTGAAATGTTGAAACAGTTAATATCAGTAAGTAAGTAAGAATAAAGAATTCGTATGAGTTTGCTATATTATGTGTTAGGTACTTACTTTAGTAGCTAGGTGAGCATTCAAATATCTTGTAAAACCTCCCATGAAGACGGGAATATATAAAGGCCTATTATTCTAATTTGAAAAAGCTTGTTTACTTTATTCAAATCTTTAGATCAGGGAGTCTCGTTAAAATATAGGTACGTATTTACGTCATTTACAAAAGATCAACTTAATACTAAGCGTGTGTTAGAAATAAGCCGAAATAAACCTTAATTCGTGTCATAAAGATTGATATTACAATGTGAGATTACTGAGCGAGATTCAGGCCTCGTAAATTGTTACGAGTGCTCTGGGATACACCTTGAACATTATAAAGTTGTACAATAAGTATGATTACATTGTGTAGGTAACGTCTTTAACACCGTGCTGGCAGGTACTTAGGGTGAGCATTATAAAATTAAATGCCTTGATGTTTAGGAGTTGTTTAGGTGATAATAAAATAGTAAGACCACGATGGTAGATTATACCTTATGTGAATTGATTATCGAAATATAATATACTAGTAGGTATATTGAATCGAAGCAGGCTTTACATGACAGAAGTGAAGAGTTGCTTTGTGAGAAGCTCTGATAAAAACTTCAAGTTCCAACTCCTCAATCCTGAGGCTGCAGGGATACTGGCCCAGGCTCCCATAAACTGTGGAAATTTAGGAACTGTCGATTATGAAGACCTAGTTATTGTAGGTACCAAGTAAAGATAACATCGTTGAATTCCAGGACCCAACTCCTCAATGCTGATGCTGCACCATCACTGTGGTGATCACCATCACATGCCCACCTAAACCGTGGGGATTTAGGAGCTGTCGAATGTGAATTGAAGAAGCGGCGAAGTCGCGGGCGTCCGCTAGTCATCAATAAAAACACCTTCACTTTTTCATTTTCATTTGAATCCCGGTAAGTATCAAGAACAAGTAGTAATAGCTCACCATCAAGCACATAAAGGCTGTATAACGACTCCTTGCTATTTGTTACGATCGGTTACCGCACCCTTCCAAGCCATTTATTTGAGGGGACCTATTCCGTGCAGCGCAGCGATACATTTAACTAAAGATCGAGGGCCCTATTTGTTAACTACGTAGGTACAATAAAAGATTTATGTGAAATAATAATATACGCAGGCGTATAAATGTAACCTACGTTTTGTAATTCCATTGTTAGTGTTACAGCGTTCCAAAAAATACCTAATATTTTTGACCCTTATGCTTATTTTTAAAGCCGAATGGAAAACAAATAGACAAAGCTTTTGGAGTCAAATAGATTCCAATTTTAGCTACGTAATTATGCTTCAAACTATCACTTAAGCGTAAGATAATAAAAAGACTCGTCCTGACTGACTGACTGATCTAGAGTCTAGATACTAGAGTTAGAAGCTTGAAATGACAGTAGTTTTCGTTTTGTAACGTAGGCACCTACTAAGAAAGCATATTTTGAAATTCCACCCCCAGGTGTATTAAATAGTGGGGAAGTAATAACATAGCTCAGCGATTTGCGAAACTGAAGTGGAAACGAGCGGGGCACAAAGTTCGAAGAGCTGATGGTCGAGGGAGTCCCAAGTTGATGGAGTGGCGACCCCGCACCGGGAAGCGCAGTGCAGACCCCCCACTAGGTGGACCGACGACATCAAACGAGTCTTAGGGAGCCGCTGAATTTAGGCGGCGCAAGACCGAGATCTGTGGAGGTCTATGCAAGAGACCTATATCCAGCAGTGGACATCTATCGGTTGATAAAGAAGAAGAAGAAGTAATAACATATCCTTGTGTTTATTAGTAGAAACACAATGATTATATTTTATATTAACCACCTTTTATTAGAGCATTTACCATTTCCCAATCACCTTCATTGAGGTTATTGGTGATTTCGCGTTGGAGAAAGGTCTATATAAAAACGAAGAGGTGTTATAAACTTGGTCTATCAACGAACACTAATATAAACTCAAATAGGTCAGCGAGTCGAAAACTTGAAATGCGGTATCTACATAACACTGATAAGAGTTAAAGCCCCAAGGTGTTGAAACGGCGATCGCACACCGGAAAACTTGCGTTGAAAGGCTCCATAAAACAAAACCACGCACGATCTCAAAGGAGTTACTGAAAGTCGTAGACACATGCTACGTAAGACCGTGCTCTGTAGGAATGTATGCAAGAGACTTTTTCCACAAGTCGATGATAACAGCGACTCAGAATTGATGAAAAAATAGCTCTATAATCCTACTAATCCTTACTTCCTTACTAATATTATAAATGCAAAAGTGCGTTTGTTTGTTGGTTTGTCCTTCAATCACGCCGCAACAGACGACGAGAGAGACGTGATTTTTTGCATGGATATAGTTGAGGCACCGGGAGAGTGACATTTTTATGCCGGAAAATTAAAAAGTTCCCGCGAGAATTTAAAAACTAAGTCCACGCGAGCGAAGCCGCGGACATCAACTAGTATTATAATAAATGCGAAAGTTGGATGGATGGATGGCTAGATGAATTGATATTTGTTACTCAATCACGCCGCAAAGACACAACCTATTTGGCTGAAATGCACAGAGATAGATTATATAATAGTTTGGAATAATACATAAGCTACTTTTTATCTCGGAAAATAAGAGTTCCCACGGGAATTCAATAATCTCAATCCACGCGTACGAAGTCACGGGCTTTAGTTAGTATAAAAATACGTAAAAATTAAAACGCTATTTACCTGGCAAACGAATGTTTGAAAATAAACCAGAGCAACTATTGTCGTTCCCAAGACAATAGCTCATTTTGCACTACAATCTTTCTTCATGTAATATTCATGGTTGTATGGTGTGAGGTGGGAATGATTCGTATTATGCAGCTTCGAAAGCCAAAAATGCAGCACTTTTAGTACACATAATATTTTTACTACACATAATAATATTTTATCTCCATTTATTCTAGTAGCTTCTAATTTCATCTTGACTAGTACTGAAAGTATTCCTGTTACAGAAGCCGTTTAAAAATCTATTTAACCGAAATTAATAAAATTTTTATGATATTTAGTTGAGTTTATCGGACTCACCATACCAATAGCGAATAGTTTTAGTACTTATTTTGTCAACCATACATTTTATTAATCCTATTATCCTATTAATATTATAAATGCTAAAGTTTTTATGTTTGTTACTCAATCACGTCGCAACGACTAAACCGATTTGGCTGAAATTTGTCACAGAGATAGATTATAGTCTGGAATAGCACGTGGGCTACTTTTTATCCCGGAAAATTAGAGAGTTGCCGCGGGAATAAAATCCTTTATCCACGCGAACGAAGTCGCGGGAATCATCTAGTCGTTAATAATGGTCATTGAATCCGCCTGTAATCTCCGGAAATTAATAGCTAGTTGTTCTATGTTCATATAACCTCTTGGTACATATCCAATTATAAACAATCACGGAATGCTCAGTCATCTATGAGTTCGTTTAACGAACTGATTAATTGGCGTAATACTCGTATTTGAATTAAATCTGCACTTCCAGTTATTGAATATCATGATTAATTTACCTTACCACGATATCTAATAAGGGTCTTAATTCGATTTTCTTAATCTTAACCGTTTCTCTTCTCGCCTTATAATATTATCGCCTCAGTTTATTACCATAACAAAACAGTATCTAAATGAGAGATGACATTATGCCCTATTTCCTTTATTAATTGTGACCGATTGCGCAATTAAAGTACCTAGTTATTTATCTTGTGGGTAGCTGGATGACAAGCCGATTGTTCCCACTTGCGTACTAGGAGTAAACGATTATTACTATTTCTAGCTTATGACTTCTCATAGTTATATAGTGCACGTCATGCAGCCAGTTGGAGTCAAGATCTTTATTACGTGTCAGGCGTCCATTGTAAATGAACGACTTTGATCTTTGGTGTCATGCAATCACTGTTGTGCCTCAGAATAATCTAGTTGTATAAATATGCCGAGTTTCTTGCCGGCTCTTCTCAGCAGAATCTGCATTCCGAACCGGTGGTAGATTTATAACGTGTCATAAGAGCTACAAGTTGGCCTACATGAAATAAATAAATTTTGATTTTGATTTTTTGATTTGAAGGTGATCATTCCAGATAGAGCAAGACCAATTTTAGAAACTATGTCGTGTGCACTAATTTGTAACTATTTAACGCCTTTATTTTAAGGTGTTTTTAAAAAAATAATTTTCTATTTATTCTCCGTAATAACTTTTACTTGAAAAGAAAAATCTCTGACCATAAGTTCCATTTTGTTGACTCACAAAATATGAGATGCCACTGGAAATTCTAAAGCTGAGCTTGGTGAAATTCCTTAAAACTCACGTCGTTAGCAAACATAAATAGAGGTTATATTCTAGTCCACCTTATACGAGATTATGCGCATTATGAAAGTTCATTTACATAATTACCTTAAGTTCTTAGGCTTAACTTTGGATTTTAACCTAAATGGGAGTAAATGTGTGGGAATGAATGGCGGTTTTGTAGATACCAGGTTTGAGGATACTACCTCTTACGTGGACTGCAATCTTAAAATGGCTTTTATGCTAACACTTATGGAATTTTGACACTATTATTTTTAACTGCCATACCTATTTATTCAAAGGATATTTATTTAAAGGATACAAACCATTGTTAAATTAATAACCTCTCCACATAAGCGTACAGCTTGTATTATGGTAACAACATTATTGCAATGGGCAATGGTAGTGCCATTAACCTTTCAGGTTTCACTGCGACTAGCCCCTTACCCGTTGACATTTATGGAGACTTATGATTCAAACTTTTTTGAACTTAATGCTTGACATTCTAATTCTAATTATCAGGTGAATAATTATTTCATCTATATATATAAAATTCAAAGTCCTGACTGACTGACTGAGATATCAACGCACAGCCTAAACTACTGAAGTTAGAAACTTGAAATTTTTGCAGTTGGTTCCTTTTATGACGTAGGCGCACACTAAGAAAGGATTATTGGAAATTCCACCCCTAAGGGGTTTAAATAGGGGATGGAAGTTTATATGAAACTCCGTCATTTTTCAAGCTGTTTCCATCAAAGTTGGTATTTGAGCTTTCAGTTAAAAATAAAGAAGTACACAGTTGTGTCACAGTTTTTGAAAATTCCACCCCGAAACCTAATTTCACGCGGACGAAGTCGCGGGGGCAAAAGCTAGTTAATTATATTTACGGTGTATCCTGGATGTTGCCGATTCGGTCCAAACACTTTTTAGTAATAACGATATGACGCTGCAGTTGCAGCGCAATCATCGAAATTCAAAAACTCGTCATTTAGGGGCCGTCGACACAATGATGCCTCGAAAAGTCGTGTATCCGATCCTGTTTTTTATTCGGTCATCTGCTGATATCTCTCCCTAGTCTTATCTCTGACGATCTTGTTTCATTGGTAGATTCTCGACTTGTCATAAGAACCACAGGTTCACAAGTTGGCCTAGATGAAATAAATAATTTTGAATTTTCAAAATGTCGTCCCATCGGATAATGAAAGGAGTGGTAGAGAATGCACCTTGTATGTTTTTGTACACCCTTGTGTACTATAATAAAGCTATTATTATAGTGCACAAGAGTGCAGTATTGAGATTGGCTGCAGTGGTCAAAATTCTGTCAGGAGTGCATTATTATTTGGCTTGACAATAAAATTAGAGTGGAAAAGTTGTACGTAATCTTCTTTCAGCAGGCGTAACATTGCGACTTGCCCGAGGCATGATATTAAAAATACATTTGGCGTGTATTTATTCTGTTCACATTTGTGACTTTCTACCCTTTTGTGTTTTAGTTACGCTTATAATACATTTAAACGTATATAAAATAAATAGCCTTCTATTTGTTATACCTGTGAACAGTTTCATGGCTGGCAATGTACAGTCTAAACTGGTGAACTGGTGGACTGAAATTTTGAAATGAAGGCAATAGTTCATAAGTAAAAGTGTCCTAGATATGATTTTTTTTGGAATTGCAGTCCTAATGTTAAAGGTGAAAATGGCTGGTTTTGGAAATAATGTTTATCTTTTTCTGAATATATAATAGGAAAATCTGAATGACTGACTGACTGACCTATCGAGGCACAGCTCAAACCCTTAGACGGATTGAGCTACATACAGATAGCTATTATGACGTGTGCATCCAATATGGAAGGATTTTTGAAAATTGAACCCCTAAGAGGGTAAAGTAGGATTTCGAGAAATCGAACTTAACGACAGCAAAGCCGCGGACGAAAGCTAGTATTCAGAATAGCACGTTCAAATTCACATTTAAGGTGAGCCTGTCTGTGATACAGAACGAGTCAGCAGCTAGTTTATTATATTAAAGAAAACAAAAATTGAAAGATTTTCTAACTTTTAGATTTACAACAACCTATTAAAAAAACAAATCTCCAATTTCCTTTACCTTTATTTTCTTAAAATTCCTTAAACAAAACAAATCATATTTTATCACTTAATTTTAGTGTGTAAAATTAAAGTTAAAAAAAAAGTACTAAAAACCTTCACAAATAGAATGCATAGTTTACAAATTGTCTAATGCCGGAGGAACAAAAAGAATTCCTAAACGCTAAACCGTCCGTTGGAATAACATTATAAGAGGTAATTTCACTTGAACAACCCGTAAAAGCACCTGTCTATTTAATCTAGAAAACTAGCTAAAATGTTCATTTAACACCTCTATCCTCGCAATTCTCTTTCATTCTTGCAATAACAGCGTCTTCCTATTTTTTTTATTTGACTATTATAGCAAAGCCAAAAAGAAGCGCTACGATTTTTTCAGTTTATGTATGTATACTAGCTTTTGCCAGCGGCTTCACTCTCTTTAGGCTCAATTTTTTAAACCGCTATTTTACGCCCTCAGGGGTTGAATTTTCAAATATCCTTTCTTAGGGGATGCCTACATCATAATAGCTATCTGTATGTCAAACAGCCTGATCCGTCTAGTGGTTTGAGCTCTGCATTGATAGTTTAGTCAGCCAGTCAATCAATCAGTCAGTCAGTCACCTTTTCCTTTTATACATTTATTTAGATTTGACCGAAGTGTCTAAGCCGATCCGATTTTGATGAAAGAGGTATCAATCGACTTGTTTGTAAAGTCCGGCTAACATTTTAAACGAAAAAAATCCAGCCCAAGAAAGTTATCCAATTTTCAGTATTAAAGTTTTGTCTTCCATTTTATAGCTCTTTACTGTGATCTCATTTGATGATAAGTAGCGATGCAGTCTAAAATGATAGCGGCTTAACTTGGATTATATACCTACCCATAATTCAATTCTACAGCCATGGTAGCAGTAGGCTAAATCGTTTGGCGGCATGTCTTTGACGGAAGGGTGATAATCTTTATGGTGTAATCTTCATGCCTTTTATTTGCAATAAGGGTGAAAATCGCCAGCCAGGAAACTGCCCTGCGGGTTACTTGAGTCGATTTGGCTTTCTCCCAAAACGCATTAGTGTCCGAGCTATATTTATATTTTGAAAATTTCGCAAATACAATCCAATGATATATAAATATTGTCCCGTTTCCTGTGTTGGTGCCATTGCAGTTTTCATAAGCAAAAGGTAGAGTTTCTTGTTTTCCAATTTCCAAATTCATAAGATCCACTCTATGGAAATTTCACTCGCGAATACGTAATTTATTTTTTGAAATAGTATCAAAAATTGCAGAGCCGGCGGAGATGGGCCCACATCTCATGGGAAGGACGCCCTGAATATTTTAACTTTACATTGTACACCACAAGCATGGTCCCACCATCGATAAATGGATATGGCTATGCCTGTCCCATAAAATTGCGTCCACGAAAATGTGCTTGCACATTACTTTAATGAACACCGTGAGTTCCCCGCAGTTATCAAATTTTCAGTAAATGGGGGTTCAGTTTTAAACTTTTGTCTTCCATTTTATAGCCCTTTACTGCGATCTCACTTGATGATATGTGACGATGCATTCTTTTAAGACAAGTGGATTTTGCAATTTTTGTTGTCTTTTTGAGCGCGTTTTTTTTCCTCTAGAGGCCTATCCATATACATCGATGGGTCAGCGCTGAAATAGTGTTGTATCTACTTTCAATCAGATTAAAACAACAGCTGTTAGCGACATTTTATAGTGCGATGATTTGCAGTAATCTACTTTTCAAAGGCCCTATATATTTACAAAGAAGTTACTTTTAAAACTAGAAAAGGGCTGCTCCATTACTTTTACTATTATAATATGTATATTATTATATATTTTTTTTCTAATGTTTCTTCTTCGTTCTTCATTCGATGAAAATTTTCGGATTTTTTTTTATGTATAATGTAAAAAATTCTATCCGGCAGAAATCGAACCTATATCTCACAGGAATTGCTTCCTGATGACCCTCAGTTGTATCATAAGCTTCCCCGTAGCACTTACCTACTACCCCTTAAAGTTTATTTCTCACTATGCCCAGTTGTTTCTAGTTAAAGCTAAATTTCAGAGTCGAGTTTAAGAACTTGAGGTAATTATGCAGATTAACTCTAATAATGCGCATAATTTCGCATATAAGTGGACCAGAATATAAAGTTTATTTATGTTGCTAACGACGTGAGTTTAACGGGATTTCACCTTGCTGGCGAGTTCCAGTGGCAGTTTTCATACTTATATTATTAAAACGGAATGTTTGATATAACTTTTAAGCGCATTTAAACTATATCATAGGTGCTAATACTCTTTTTTTTAACTTAATATTATTATATATTGTTAAACTCCTATATTATATGGATGGAAAGATGGATGGATTTTTGTTACTCAGTCACGTTGCAACGACTGAACCGACTTGGCTTAAATTACACAGAGATAGATTATAGTCTAGATAAAAAATAGGTTAAAGCACCGGAAAATAACAGATATGAAAACTTAAAGCGCTTCATGCGCGTAGATGGAAATATCAACAACGTAGGGATGGAAGCTCTTTCGATGTCTTGCAGTGCGGTGGTAAAAGGTGAAGGGGGGACAAGATCGAAGAGCTCCTTTGAGCACACTCACCGAAATGCATTTTATCTGATGATGATGATGATGACGATGATGAAATGAATTATTATTAATGATTTACCTTCACCCTACTTCAAAGTTAATAATAATAAAAAAATCGTTTATTTCGTTCATTACAATGTAAAAATACATGCTGTGGGGACCTCTTAGTAAGCATCAAATACCTGTGTCAGGACTCAGGAGGCCTCGCTCTTCCATAGCAAACAAAAAAATTATATAAGAACGATTGAGTAGTGTGTATGTGTGTGGGTACGTGTGTGTGTGTGTGTGCGAGAGTGTGTTGAATGTGTCTACCTTTTAAAATTCTAAATAGGAATAAATTGAAGAAGCTTCTCAGTTTCTTCATAGCTTAGTGTATCTAGCCAGGCTGTCAAAATTTTCTTACATTCAAAAAAACGTTTTTTGGTATATAGCTAAATTTTAATTAATTTTGTTATAAAGAGTAGTGACTTGGATAATATATTATTAAAGTTACTTCAGTCCGCATCATCGCGACCACAGTCACGCAAATATTGAAAAGCTAATGACATCGTTCACGTGCGTACATTGTAATATTACGTCACGTAAAACATTCTCCACATTGCGCGACTCTCTGTGGGGCCATGAATACAAAATGTGGAAAGATTGTTGCACAAAATGAGCCATTGTCTCGTGGACGACAATAGTTTTCCTGGTTTATATATTAAGCGTTTGCTTTGCAGGATTGTTTACATGCGACATAAATTATTTATATTCATTGTTTTAAGGCGTCTGGTGGGAGGCTTTGGCCGTGGCTAGTTATCACCCTACCGTCAAAGACGTACCGCCAAGCGATTTAGCGTTCCGGCATGATGGCGTGTAGAAACCGATTAGGGGTATGGGTTGAATTTACACTGCTATACCCCTTCCAAGTTAGCCCGCTACCATCTTAGACTGCATCGTCACTTACCATCAGGTGAGATCGCAGTCAAGGGCTATCTTGTCATCGAAAAAAAAAAAAATAGTAGGTTTTCCAACACACAAATAAACTACTTAACGATTAAGATGAGCGATCTCAAGCGCACCCCATACGATAGGTCCGAAACGAAATATCCTTATTTTAATAATAAACCCGACAACAAGTACCAAACTAATAAAATAAATTTTTCGTCAAAAATCGTATCTAACATTCTAGACACCAAAATAGTTTTTTGGTAGGGACCCTTCGTATCGAGTCTACTCGGGCTTCGATTCGGACTCGCATTTGACCGGTTACTTAGTACATTGCAATCCTGGTTGCAATATCCTTTAGTCACAACAGTGATGTTGGCAAAACTAACAGCTAAAGCTATTAAATTAATGAACGCCTAATTTCATAGAGATTTGAATCAAACGCAATCCTGTAAATTATGCAAGGGGATAATTGACAGGATTGCAATTGGCCAAGTATTATAATAACTAATTTTGGTGTAATTTACGAAACCAACAAACCGAAATTAACCACGTTGGGTAGTGATCTGACGGATCTATTGACAAGTTAATTACTGCATTGATTTAGCCTTCCTGTATACATACCCAAGTATTATAAGTAGTACTTGGGTACGCATACGGGTATTGGGTTGGGTAAATAGGTTTACAACTACTATGTAGTTAGTATGTATTAGGTATACTGACTTGACTGACTACTATGACTGACTGTAAGACAAAGCAACGAACAAACGCTTTCACATTTATAATTACACTTGCTTTTGCCCGTGGTTACGTTCACGTTTAATTCGATTTTACAACCCCCTATTTCACCCCTTCAAGGGTTGAATTTTCAAAAATCTTTTCTTAGCGGATGCCTACGTCATAATACCTATTTGTATGCCTAAGTTCAGCCCGATCCGTATAGTGGTTTGAGGAATGCGTCGATAGATCAACCAGTCAGTCAGTCACCTTTTCCTTTTATATATTTAGAAAATTTAGAAGGGCGCCCTTGGTAGATCCACTACCTACTGTTTGGACCGGCGACATCAGAGAAGTTGCGAGGAGTCGCTGTATGCAGGCGACGCAAGACCTAGGCCTGTGAAAGTCTATCTTGATGAAGAAGAAGACAATAAAAACTAATGCGCAGCTTACGTGTTACAACCATAATAAATTATTGGAAAAAGCTTAAGGCCCTGAACTTAAGGCCCTGAGTTTCGTGCTGGCTCTTCTCAGCAGCATCAGCTCACATCAGCATCACAAGTTGGCCTACATGAAATGAATAATTTTGAGTTTGAGTTAAAAAAAATAAAACTCAAAGAAACAACCCGATCAAGAAGGTCAAAACTTTAATGCCATTTCTAAATTTTAGTTTACTGTTCAGAGTCTCTACTTTTCTCTATATTAAACATTGACTTCAATAGTCACAAAGAACTTGTGTCAACAATAGGACGCTCGTTCCTTGGTTCAATGTATCGATGCACGGAGAAAAGTCTCCTCAAGTCCTCAAACAAATATAGGTTGGAAAGGGTGAGGTTGACTTAGTAACAAGTAAGCAAGAAGTTTTTATGCGAGCGATAATGTAATTTGTAACCTCCGTAGCACTGAAAACTGTAAGGTCGCACACCTAACAAAGCACACCACGGGTAAGACCTGATTTCCCGTGGTACTACCAGACATGCTGGTAGTGCCACGTTTCCCCGAATAAAAGACCGCAGACCTGCTCTTCGTCTTATAATGAATATCACTAAGTAAAGAATCTTGTGTAAGGGGATATCCTCTTTGCTATTAAAGTTACAATTCAAAATTGCAGCTCGTACAAAATAAATCTGCTTTAAACTACCTGAGATGTAGGTTGCAGTCTGGGTTTACGCTCGCCAGCATAATAAAACAACACCTTTTATATTCTAATTTATGGGAGAAATAAACTAGAAAAATATGCAGTGTTCCTTTTTGAATTCTATTGTGTAAAGTGCAATAAGTAAAAGCTTATATACAAGCATCTTATCTCTTATCAAGATTTTTAAAAACTTACCTCCATTAGGATGAAGTCGCGCTCAAAATTTAATAATGGATAATAATATAAGCAACAGTAACTTTGATCAAACAAAATCCGATAGAGATCTCCACTATCGATTTTTAGATAATAGAGTTAACTTTGTAATACACAAAGTAAATGTTTTCAATGGCGTTATCTTCGAGCAATGTTTTTCTAGGTCCACCCACGCAAAACTTACTTATAAATGAAGATAAACATTGAAACTTGCCACTCAAAAGGTTACAGGCGGTAGAGGCCTTACAAAAATATTTTTGCCTCTTATCCAAATATCTTAGTAAGCGATAATAGTCTAGAGTTTAAGAAATCGGCCTCCTTTTCGGGATTGGATACCAGGAACGCATGACTGACTTTTGGGAGTTACTCATTGGTACGTGCATTTTAAGCAATTATATATTATTATCACTTGCTTTATTAGTAAAGCAAAACATCGTAAGAAAATCTGCATACCTAAGAGTTCTTCATAACATTTTCAAAGGTGTGCTAACTCTGCCAATCCTTATTTGAGACCAACCGCCTCATTAATCGTAATACGACTTTATTATGAACCAATCCAAAAAGTATCTTCGAATAAGATTTTACGAGTATCTGAAGAAGGAAGTTATAAATAAGCCTGTAATATTAAGCGAAATTTTTTAAGAGTAATTTTCTTTTTCGTAAATTAACTTAATTGAAGAAGCCATCGAAAATTACATAAATGATAAAAAATCGTGGACATATTGACGATTCGAAAGCACTTTGTAAAAGTTTATTTGAATTAAATAATTATTCTATTCTATTTCTATTCTATTCTAGAACAAGAATGTTTGTTCAGTCATACTCTATCCTAGCTATAAATAAATTCATAACTATAAGCGGCTTTTGGCCGCCACTTTTACATTGAGGTCTCATAAAACATCCACGTGTCAGTGAGTTTTGTTTTGGATTTCGTTCCACTTCTGAAGGTTTATATTGGTTTTGGTTTATATCGTCTCTGACGCAAATATACCTTTTAAGGACTCGGAAATAGTTCCATCATGTACTTCAAGGTTACTTCTTATCCCGGAAAATAAAAGAGATCCCGCGGGATTTTTAAAAACTAAATCCACGGGGACCAAGTCGCGGGCATCAACCAGTTTATTATAAAAATAACTCGTGTATCTAGCAACGGAACAACGGACCAATATATTATGTATAAGATTCTTTGAATAGGTATATTTCAGAAACTGGAGAATTTCCTCTCGAGAATTAGAAAGAGGTTCCCGCAGATTTTTTAAGAAACCTAACGCCACACGAACGAAGTCGCAGGCAAAAGTTACCTAATAATTTAATATTTTGCGCTATATACCTTTCTCAAAATAACATCCTGTATAAATCACTAGGATTACGAAAATAGATTTTTCTGTCCAATTCCACGATAATTAATCATAATTACTGTCTACTCATTGGCCAGCTTCGTGATTTACGCGAGCTCATTTGGAAGATGGAGCTAAATCCGTAACAACAGGAAAACATTTTTATATCGCAAAGTAATAACTTCGCATCATTTTTAACCCCCGACGCAAAATACATACGTATACCCTTAACTAAATTGAATGGTTTCTGAACTGGTCTGGCGGGAGGCTTTGGCCGTGCCTAGTTAACACCCTACCGTCAAACACGTGCTGCCAAGCGATTTAGCAATCCGGTACAGTGGCGTGTAGAAACAGATTAGGGGTTGAATGTACACTGCCATACCCCTTTCAAGTTAACCCGCTACCATTTAAGACTGCATCGTCATTCACCATCAGGTGAGATCGCAGTCAAGAACTATTTTGTCGTCGAATAAAATAAAAACTAGATGGTACCCTAACTCGTAACATTTTTTAAACTAGATTTTTTTTTTTGGTTTAATTTTCATGTGGTGTACAAATTACAATAAAGTGTATTCATTTTATTTTATTACCCACTTATGCCCCATCCCGTATCAAAATTTCCGATAGAATAGAATAGAATAGAAATATTTTTTATTCAAATAAACTTACACAACTTACTTATTCGATACACAAACTATCTTTTTTTCGTCTGTTGATATTGATTTATCCAAAAACGACTTGGGATTTTCCTGAATTTTATTTATCTAATCTTGTGACATTCACCGATGGATAAATAAATGATGAATTACAT
This sequence comes from Hipparchia semele, assembly GCA_933228805.2. Lineage (NCBI taxonomy): Eukaryota > Metazoa > Arthropoda > Insecta > Lepidoptera > Nymphalidae > Hipparchia > Hipparchia semele. The sequence goes on from OW121719.1 coordinate 4,567,401, forward strand.
TTCCCGTTGCTTCTGGGAGCTGACTTTATTGGGGAAAGTATTTTTTAACCTCATTTGTCTAACCTTGTGACAATCATTAAGAGGCAGACGAAAATAGGACGATAAGATTTCTTTTCTCTCTGCCGTTTTTGACAAACGAATTTAGTTCTTTAATATACCTACCTGCTCAATACGCTACCTGATCTCGTACTTACATATTCACGACCTCCCTAGCTCAGTGTAGAGCCCTATGGTTTTATAGGGGAAGGAGTTCGATTCCCGACGGGAGCGGAGTTAATAATATCTGCATTGTTTTTGATGGGATGCTTCGGCCGTGGCTAGTTACTATCCTGCCCACAAAATATCATGCCACCTTGTCACTATACAACGTCACTTGTGACACCTCCACTTGTGACCAAGAAAAGAAAGATATCAATAATTGTGCCTATAACATTTGAAGAGTTCTCTCGATTTCTCCAGGATTCCATCGTCAGATCCTGACTTGATGACCATGGAGTCACCCGGGAAGTATACCCTTTCAAACAAAAAAAATGAATTTTCCAAATCGGTCCAGACGTCTTCGAGTAATCGTGGAACATCCATATATTAAAAAAAAGATTCCGACGAATTGAGAACCTCCTCCTTTTTTGAAGTCTGTTAAAATTACAGTAGAATTGCATAGTTAAACTCAGACCATAAATATTTCATAACTTCAAGACACCGACCCATTTACCGACTTAAATATAAACCGAACACTCTCTCATCCACAGCACTCAAACTTGACCTCTTTTCGAGAACGACAGATCACAAGGTATTTCCATTTTTCATGCTGATTCCGTGAATCCATTTGCTTTGTCATGTTGTGGTTCTTTGCTGTCACTGGAATTTTTGTTTTATCGCTTGGTTCTCGATTTGTGGAAAAACTGTAGCCAGTTTACGTATTTTTTTTTAATTTGGTAGTATAGTTCTTGTAACTTACGAAGGCGCGTGAGCTTTACTTGTGATTACGTCGTGTACATGCATAATGCGTAAGTGTGCGTGCTTGTCAGGTGCGTAGGTGAGAGCGGTCAGGTGCGAGCAAACTCTCGCTCACACTTATACAGATACTTACAACACACACACACAACCACGAGCCACTCGCCCTACAGATACTCTATCAATTACAGTAAAGCTTCAATTTTTTGTCTCGTAAAATTCAAATGGCTTTGCATACTAACGAAATAAATATCTGATAAGGATTTTCAGAGAGAGAGGTTTGAACTCCGATTGGAGACGACAGGGGAATATTACTAATATAAAGTAAATATGCTTAAAATAAATAAAAAAAAACTGTATTTTAATGGGTAATGGGGCCCCACAGACATGCAGACACAAGCCGACAGACAGTTTTATGGATCGAGCACGATACTGAATCAAACCTAAAATCTGAAAGCTTATTTCATATTATATGTAAGGCGCTAGAACTAATGGTGTTCAAAATTATAATATCCCGGGATGTTGCGAATTTGTCAAAAACCATTAATTCTTAGAATTATCTAAATAATCGCGGTAGTTCCCCTGCGAAGCTTTGGCAAACTATATTATAGCTGTTGTTTTCGTAATTTTAGTTTGTAACTTTAGCGCTTTAGGAAATCCCGGAACATATTTGTGGAGCCATATTGCGAAATAATATGTAAATAATATTTTCGAAGTTCCTTTCGCTAAACTTAAAATTTTCCGCTGGTCTATTTCATGACATTTGACATGCATCAGCATCTGTTTCCTGCCGCTTATAATTTGAGTACATTCAAGGCAAGAGTGAATAGGCATCTTCTAGGCAAGCGCGCTCGAACCTAGACCTCATCAGTGCTATCCAGTACTGATTGTCGTCAAGCGCAAACCTATTTCGGATTAAAAAAAAATTAATGTTGATGCTATCTATCTATTTTAACGTAGACCTATGTTAAGTTTACAAAATCTCTTAAAACGTAACAAATCACAGTCACAGAGAGATTTACACTGAAACTACCACATTACGGTCTAAAACGGCGATAATTCCTATTTAACAGACTAACTTTATCACTGTAGAACTTAGTTTGGAAAGTTAGTGATAAATCTATGAGAAGTTAGTTTGATAAACAGATGTTTGGATAGGGCCCGGGAGAACAATATCGTAAAGAATTATATTTATTGGTTTTATGATCTGAATCAGCAAATGATTTCAAATCAGATTTTACGCTTATCGACGATAATGTCGTTTGTTCCTTTGAAAGAAATCTATCTTTCCCTTTCTGTATCTTTTTAACCGACGAAAAAAGAGGAGTCGCAGTTCGTCGCGAAGGTATAAATATTTATAATTTTTTTTAATGGTAAATTATATAATAATGAGAAATAATTTCCAAAAGTTTTGATGATAATTATCGTTAAATTATAACAAAGTTAACTTTGTTACATTTTTTTTAAAGAACATTAGGCAAGCTGAAGTTGATTAATATCCTCTTATCCCTGCAAATAAGCGAAAAGCTTGTGCTACGACAATAGTGCAACGGGTGGGGTTCGAACCTGCGACCATTCAGTTTTCAGTCCGCACCTTTAATCGTTGGGGTATTGAGACTTCTTAGTATCAAGCAAAAGTTTTTCGGTCGGTCCCAAGGGTTCGATTCGGTAAAGGAACACATCCTGAGGAAACCTGGGAGCTCTCCATTAGTTTCCAAACGCGTTTGAAGTCTCCCAACATTATGATCCTATTATAATATTATAAATGCGAAAGTTTGTATGTATGGGTGAATGGATGGATGGATGGATGGATGGATGGATGGATGGATGGATGGATGGATGGATTTATTTATTTACACCAACAACTTCCATACAAGAAAGACAAACAAATTCTATTACACAAATATAGTATGGTTGTCAATTACAGGCGTAAAAGAAAGAAAATTAGAAGCTAAACATGCACTACTCTAAATAAAAATGACAAGAGAAGAAAGACAGCACTAACTAAACATGCATTAATTCTAAAAAACAAGGACAAAAACTTATAGTAAAGACAAATAGAAGAAGATTAAGAAGTAAACAGGAGTAGGATGGATGGATGGATGGATGTTTGTTTGTTGCTCAATCACGCCGCAACGACTCAAACGATTTAGCTGTTTGGCACAGAGATAGATTATAGTCTGGAATAACACATAGGCTACTTTTATCCCGAAAAATAAGAGAATTCCCGCGGGAATTAAAAATACCTCAATCCACGCGTACGAAGTTCCAGGCATCAACCAGTTTTCGATATATGTTAGCTACTCGAGCACTTAAGCCTCCTGGATACAAACTGAGGCTACCATGAGTTGCTGTGTTACAAATGTGTCTCTACCCTTACGGGTAGTGGGGCAATATGAACCTGTCAATAGCAATAACCCCGTGGAGCTTTTTGCCGGATGACAAATAGCCCCTTTTAGGATACCTCGTAACACACTCGACGAATTTCTCATACGGGTTTAGAAAGCAATATAAAGTTATAATACACTAGCTTTTGCCTGCGGCTTCGCTCACGTTTAGTTCGATTTTTCAAACGCCTGGTTTATAGGGTTGGATTTTCCTTTCCTTCTTTTCTTTCTTAGGTGATATCTACGTCATAATCTTATTTGAACGCCAAAGGACTATGGGCGGAATCGTCCCCACCTATCAACAAGAATGAAATGTAGCGCAATTGATAGATCTTGGAAAGATGATATTTTTTTACTATGGCGACGATGCCCAAATGCATGGGGTTCTCATTGTATCTTACGTTTAAAAAAATATTTCGTTGACGTATTATTGATGACTAATTCCAAAATACCTACTCATTTATCTATTTATTGCACAGCGGCGGGCGGAGCATGCACATAAAGATAACCAGCTACAAAATAACCCCCTCCCCCCGCTCACCGACCCATTAGTTAACTATATTTCACAAAATGCGCTGATACAGGTAACTAAAATCTTTTTAATATTATATTCTCATTTTTTTATGACGTGTATTAACAGTAGTTAATACAACGCGTCATATTCATTACACAAATACTTGTACCCTACGTAATTTGACCCCGCGACCCTTGCTTTAGAAGGCAGATTCTAATACTCCTCGAGTTTTCTTCTTTTTCCAGACAATAACACGACGAAAGTGTGCCATAGATGCTGGCAAAGAGCTAGCAATGCTACGCGACAAGGTCGCATCGGAAACGCAGACTATGACGTCCCAGGTCAAGAAATCCAAAGAAAGGCGGATGATGTCAATGTACAAAATGATGTTTGTAACAGAGTAGAAGTAGCTATTTTTACTATTATATGATTTTTGTACGATAAAATATAGAAAAAATAACAAAAATAAATCAATTTCAAACAAAAAGTTTTTTTTATTTTTTTAAGAACCCCATCGATTTTGAAGCTGAAACCAACTATTTACGTCTATTTGGATCCAAATGAACATATTAACATAAATCCGGTGACTGTTGGAGGGTGGGGACGGGGTCCATACAAAATTGCCCATGGTCCTTTCAGCCTGATCCTTCCAGTGGCTTGAGCTGTGCATTGACAGATTAGTCAGTCAGTCAATCAGTCAGTCAGTCAGTCAGCTTATATATTTAGACTAGTTAAGCCCACGACTTCGTCTGGGTGGAGTTTTTAAAAATCAAGCGGGTACTTTCTGTTTGTCTGGGATGATAGGACCCTATGTTAATCTTTAGAGTCTAGATCTAATTCATCAAAATTCAGAAGTTTAGGCACTATGGTAGAACATACAAAAATACAAATATACATATTATATAGACTGCTCAAATCGACCCTTCCTTCCTTTTGGTCGTAGGCGAGTAAAAATTACATACATAAAATCTCCCAACCTCCATAAGTATACTTAAAAAATACATGACCCATACTACGAGTATTATTATAGGTGTAGAAAAAGAGAACGACGTCTTCAGGGAAGGGAAAATGAGCTAAAAGCTCTTTAAATGTAATCTTTTACGTGAAAATGTGTTGAGTGTGTCACTAAAAGCGCTATTTGTCATAGAGTAAGTAATTTTGTACCATTATGGCCAGCGACGTTTTTGTTGATTGATTGGATTTTTTGAAAGAATTTTTTCACTTATTAGATCAAATAATAGTTATACTAGATCTTACTGGTAATATAGTACCTTATTCATCCATGAATTCATCTCAATTCCGTCCTTTTTTTGACCGAGTGAAGCGAGGTCTCTGAGTCTACTTGAGTGAATTTGCACTTGTCCGTCCGTCCGTCTGTCAGAGCCTTATAACTTCTGAATTACTGAACGTAATTAATTCAAATTTATATATAATATGTAAACTGATGGCCTTCAGCCGAATATTGCATAAAAAAACATAAAAAGCTTTATTTCAGGGGGGCTCTCATAGAAGCGTGTGTGAAGTAAATTTTTTTTGTTACGTTACAAAGACTTGCGATATATCTTCTTAAAGACAATTTTGAACAGAGTATAAATTTTATTTTTTTTAATTTTTCCCTTAAAATTGACGAAATGGGAGCCTTTCAAAGTGGAGATTTAATTTGAGCCATATGTCAAAAATTACTGCATATTAGAACCTGAAACTTGGTTGTAAATTCAGTTATATCTTGTACTTGAACAACAAATACTAAAATTAGATAAATATTATAAAGAAACGAATTTATGTATATACGATGTATGGATGGATGGATTGACGGATGGGTGGATGTTTGTTACTCAATCTCGCCGCAACGACTGAACCGATTTGACTGAAAGGCAAAGATATAGAACACGTATGGAATAACACATAGGGATTAAAAAACCTCAATCCACGCGAACGAAGTCGCGGGCCTCAACTTGTTCAGTAGGTATAAATTTCAACTCAGGAGTTACTGATAAAAAGGGCCTTAACAGACGGACAAAAAAGTGGTCCTATGAGGGTACCGTTTTTTTTTTCGGCCCCCTAAAAATAGAACAGTTCCACATTTTTGCAGCCTGTCGTCGATAGCAGCGCAGAAAACCAAACTGAATTTATGAATGTTTGAAAAAATAGGCTGCGCCTGTATCGCGTTCGCAGTTCGTTCGTAAAATCTGACGCGATTTAAATATCACCAAGTTGAAGTTAGTTGAAGTTAGGCGCGGCGACGAGCCGGCAAAGCCTACGACTGCCAACTGTGGTGATGCGTAACAACCTGGTAGCAACCTACTTAAATTAGCTACGGAGACTTTAGGTGGAAACCAGAGGGGAGACGGAAACTTACGAATTAATTTTTTTCGTAAGTCAGCGCTTGCAGTATTGCAAAAGGTAGGTATAACTCCACAATGTTTCTAAGGCCCTTCTCCCATTACGATACGCTCAGGCGATTCAAGTATCCTGCAAGTCTCGGAGGCTAGCTGCCGCCAAGTATCTCACATACATTTGAATGCAGGCTCGCACACTACGCTACGACCGCGACTAATATCTCGCGACTCGCCGTGTTGGTCGCTTGTGCATCGCGTCTCTTGCGCGTCTCGATAAGAGGCGGTGGAGCAAGGTTTTCTTAATTTTATTTCTTTTTGTCTATTTTTATTAAGTAGGTACTTACCTACTTAGTTTTGTATGTACCTATTGTTACTATTTCAGTGCAATGTGGATCGAACTTGCGACCTTTCAGTTTACAGTCCGCACCTTTAAACGTTTAGCTATTGAGGTTTCCAAATATGGGAAGGATACTGGAAAGACCGTAACAAAGTTGCGTGGAATAAAAGGGTCATTTACCATTTTGGTCTGGTGGGAGGCTTTGGCCGTGGCTAGTTACCACCCTACCGTCAAAGACGTGCCGCCAAGCGATTTAGCGTTCCGGCACGATGGCGTGTAGAAACAGATTAGTGGTATGGGTTGAATGTATAATGTCATACCCCTTTCAAGTTAATCCGCTACCATTTTAGACTACATTGTCACTTACTATCAAGTGAGGCCGCATCTGGTCATCGAGTGTTTGTTTGTTGGTTTGTCCTTCAATCACGCTGCAACAGAGCTACGGATCGACGTGATTTTTTGCATGGGTATAATTGAGGACCTGGAGAGTGACATAGGCTAGTTCCCGCGGCATTTTAAAAACTAAATCCACGCGGACGAAGTCGCGGGCATCAGCTAGTAAAAAAATAAATCAAACACCTCGAATCTTGTACTGTGACAACAGCTATCCCCGGATTAATCAAGGATTAACTCCCACGTCAATAATATTCATCCATTCGACATGAGGAATTCAAGTGAATGTTAATTTTATTCATGGCCCTGCATGTAACACGTGGTAATCGTAACGAGCCGTATAAAATTAAATATTCACGAAAATATCAAGGAAATTTTAAATACTATGGACGTTGGAATACGCAATGTTGATTAATAGTTGTGGTTGCTAGCAGATGTGACACCGGAAAGAAGATAATCTGACTTTTTATGGAGTTATGAAATAATAAATAAATAAATAAATATAATCTTTTATTCAGCTTAACGCAAATATAAAAACTAAAAAAAATTATAAAATTGACGAACACTCTCATACATGAAAACATTTTACTCAACCGCTTATCTATTGCTAGCTTTTGCCCGCGACTTCGTCCGCGTGACTTAAGTTACTGTTTTTCCGGTGTACAAAGTCACTTTCCTTACCATTAAAAAACCCGTTCAATACATACTATATGAGACAATGAAATTTTTTTTATAATTTCTTTTTTCGTCAATTTTCCAATGTTTTTAATAGTTATTCGGCTATTCAACACGGAGACAAATACAACAAATAAACCATGAAAATCGGTCCAGCCGTTCTAGATTTATAAGTGTTTCGAACAAACTCGAATTTGTTTTATGTATTTACATATTACATATTATTTATATTATATTTTACTGTTTTGTTTTCTGGTACTAAATAAATAAATATTATTATTATAGTAGGAACTGACGTCCCTTGCATCGTATAATATCGCCTCCAAATTCAATTAATTTAATTAAAGAGAATCAAGGTCTCGGTAAGTACATGAACTGCAATGTCACAACACCAAAATGCAGATTAAACAAGAATTAATTCCTAGGTCAATAATAACCGTCGGGTTGTATGGTAGGAATAATTCAAGTCAACGATAATTTTATTCATGATACCGCATGCACGTGGAAACAAACCGTTTACATATTTGCCGAACAAATATGGAAGAAGATACACTGACACGGGACACATTGCGAATAATATTTTGACTGACATTGTATCATACAATCCATAATAACGTGACTGTAAATTGCGACCTGTATAGTGCAAATAATAAAAACAACAATAAAAAAAAGACGTGTGGCACTCGGGGAGTGCCGCGGTAAAGCTATAGCATTTTTTATCAGGCTCACCGCGCATTTAGCGGCTCACCGCTAGATGGCGTAGATAAAAAATGCGCCATCTAGCGGCTCACCGTAGAGGAGTCCCGTGTCAGGTTATTTTCGTTACGGAATTTCTGGATTCGGTCTCCACGCTGACCCGCGATAGAAGCTATGCAATAGCTTAAAATCCTTACTGGTAAGAATTTTCATTATAAATGTGAAAGTGTGTTTGTGTACTGGTTTCTCCTTTAATCACGCAGCATTGGAGTAAACAATGCGTGCCCGTAACATTATTAAAACTATACTATACACGATCTTACGCTTTCGCATTCATAATAAGGTAGGTAGCTCATAGCGTAGTATAGTTCTTGCAATTCACGAGGGGGCGTGGCTCATGGTTGTGTGTGTGTCGTATCTGTATAAGCGGGAGCGAGAGCTTGCTCGCGCCTGACCGCCCCCACCTAGGCTCCTGACAGTCACACACGCTTACACAATGTACATGTACAGGGCGTAACCACAAGTAAAGCTCACGCGCCCTCATGAATTGTAAGAACTATAACGCTCATATTGTCCCCTTATCGAACTTAAAAAATTACACTAATGCCTCTGACTTTACTAAGCTAGTCAAAGTCAAAAGGAATGTTACCGACAAGATTAAATAACTCCGTAAGACTTTCACTAATAAGTAAATAGTTAATGCCGCACTAATTAGTTTCAAACTTTCCTTAATGTGTTTATTTGGAAGCGAGTTTGGCTCTTTTGTCGAACTGCTATTACTTAAGGCCAATCTTCTTGATTGCCCGTTACGTTTTATCGACAATCTTTGACAATACGGTACTAAAGGCCTCAAAAATGGCGATATTTTTGCAAAAATGTGACAAGGATAGATTCATTCGTTGTCGTCTAGTTAGAAAGAGAGGTTGCAAGTTGGTCGCAAATTGGCAGAAAATTATTCCGTTTTGACATAACTCAAAATTAGGTTATTTCACTTTAAGGCCTTTTAGTAATCGGACTGCAGCATTTCAAAATGTTATACAAATCCTAATATATAGTATAGTACACTTTCGACGTTTATGGCCATTTACATAAGGAGCCGAGCAAAATTCATTACCATTCTGAGACTCAGATGCTATCTCTCACGTGCATTTAAATAAAATAATAAAATAAAATAAAATATGTTTATTTCAGGCCATAGGCCCATAGATGTTAGTAAAAACAATTCTTAAAAACTATGTTAGTTATTACAATAGTCTAATTTAATTTAATTTAATTTAAATACTTGCCACCGCGCCGTACCGAGGCACTAGCCACATGCACATGTGTGTGTATCCAATGCCTCAGTATGGGGCAGTCAGGCTTATCCGCCACCACACTCAGCATGGCGTTGGTGCTCCCCCTCACCCTGCGCATGAGCGATGCTACTCGTTTTCGCATGACTGTATAAAAGTCGTCCGTGTGTGCGTACGCAAACATCGCCGATGCGCTACAATGACGGGGGAGCCCCAACATCACCCTGAATGCGTTGTTGTACTGGATTCGGAGAGCATTGTATGTCTTCTGCGTATACTTGACCCACAGGCTGCACGTGTATAACGTTTGACAAAACGCTTTAAAAAGCGTGACTTTAACGCTTAATGTACATCGTGCGAACCTGCGAGCCAACATATTACATCGGACCGCAATGGCTCTCCTTTCCCTCTCCATGTCTAGGTCGTCCTTCAAATCCTCGGTAACAATATGGCCAAGGTATTTGAATTGCGACACTCTTTTTAGTTCCACTCCTCCTAATGTCACTGGCGGAACATGTGCAGGTTTTTGTGAGCGAACCCGAAAAACTAAGAGCTCACTTTTCTTCACATTGTATATCAAGCCATGCCTCTTCACATAAGACTCGCAAACTGCCAGCAGCCTCCGAAGCGCACTAACTGATGGACTCAACAGCACCATGTCGTCTGCATAGCTAATACTGTTTATACAGTGACCGTCAATCGAGCAGCCGACCCTGGTAGCGCTGAGCTCTACAATGAGCTGATTCATGTAGAGATTGAAGAGCGCTGGAGAGGTCAATCCACCTTGACGCACACCGCACTTCAATCCATACTCATCAGAAAGTGCATTTTTCCATTTGACCTGGTTAGTCTGATGTTCATACCAATATTTGAAAATATTAACTAGTTCCTGTGCTACGCCAGCCTCAGTTAATTTAGCCCATAGGATGTCGTATCTAACCAGGTCAAATGCCTTCGAAAGGTCAAGGAAAGCCGCGTACACTGGGGTACTCCTATCTGTATAGTAACTGACGGTATGTTTGAGCGCCAGGATCGCACTTTCTGTAGATACACCCGGTCGAAATCCAAACTGTGCATCATGAAAACAGAGTTGTTTACAGAGCTGGCGCTCCAACAAACCGTCCAGTACCTTTGCAATAATAGTAGCCAATGAGATCGGTCGGTAGTTCTGTTTGTCCGTTATGTCCCCAGTTTTGTTTTTAATTATAGGTACGACGACCGTTCTCATTAACTCACCAGGCAGATAGGAGTGCCTGATACATATGGTGAAAAGCAAAGCCAAGAGCCGAGGGAGATGTGGCCCTGCATGTATAAGATGTTCTATACTTAGACCATCGTGTCCGGGTGACTTCCCTCTCTTCATACCCTTCAGTATTTCACTGATGTGCTTAGCGGTTATGCGAGCCGGCACGCCAGACACCATGCTCCCTGTACCTCCCACACTCAATGCAGGTTGCGACGATGTATGTACCTGGAAATGGTCTTTAAACATGTTCGCTATCTCCGTTGGCTCTTTAACACCATCAACGCTCACTGGAACACCCATTTTCGGACTTAACTTTTTCACTTTTTTCCAGAAACCACCAAAGTCTTTATTAGTATGGCGCGAAGCTATAATGTCCATTTTTATTTGCTCTTGATTATTCTGACAATACTTCAATCTTTGCTTAAATTTTTTCCTAGAATCGCACATAGCCTCGTAAATAGGACCTTGTCTCGGTTTACCGAACCAAACCCAATTTATAAATTTTTGTCTAGCATCACAGTGAGCGCCGCGTACGTGTTTATTCCACCCTAATATGCATCGCTTACCCTTACTCCTCCTTGGCTGACAATCATTAAGTTTATGACTGTAAGAGGCCGCCTCTTTTAAACAATTAACAATGCACTGGTATAAGTTATCTATAATGGCCCTATGCTCTAAACTACAATTATCACATATTTTATCGCAGCATTGACTAAGTTCTAGAGGAAAGTCTATTTTTTTAAGCTGTTCATTACAATATTTACTGTAAGTATCAATTTGACTTGAAGTCCGTTCGCCCCATATAACTCTGTTTATTGGAGCGCACGGCGTTATCGACTTTGGCTTGACCTCTAGAAGGTTACACTGGACCTCCAGCGGAAAATGATCGGACCAGTACACGTCATGAAGTACGCTAATCGATGTTATCGACCGCCAGGCGGCCTCAGTTACTAAACAGTGGTCAAGCCAACGACGACAGCCATGCGCTTCGCTGACAAAAGTGTATGTGTCCGAACTCTCACCAAACTTCAGTATGTCCGCACACAACCAATCCTGATCAGCACAGAAATCCATCATTTCTCTGCCAAAAGGCTCACCTGGATGCGAATTAAAATCCCCCAAAACAAATACTGACTCGACATTACTATTTTCAACAATAGCTGCTATTTCACTTAAACAATTAACATACTCTAATAAATTTTCCGACAAATCCACAGGCATATACACGCAACATACTAGTATACACCGACCCGACGCACTCAAGTTTACCGCTACAATGCGATCACTGTTGCACGGTATCACTGACGCCCTATCAAATATATTGTTGTCCCATAATAGTGCAACTCCCCCATACGGGCGGCCGCGTAATATACCTTTGCTTGTATCCATCGCAGACTTTCCATAGAAACCAAAATCTCGGTTTATATTACCTAATTCTGGAATTTCATCCTCTCTCAACCAGTGTTCTTGAAGCGCAAGGACCTGAGCACTCATACTTAGCTGCCGAACACATTCAATAGATCTCTTAAGAGACTTACAGTTAAAACTAATAAACTTTGTTACGCTATCTGCCGTGCTGGATTAGTAGACGAAAGATTACTCGCTTGCCTAGTCTCACTAAAACCTATTTTCTTCTTAAAAAGAATAAATTTGCGATATGAAATACCGCTAGGCCATAGGTTCTCATCCATAAAAACACTCAGTTTATCCTTCGGAATATAAAACTTATATGCAGCATAGCCTTTTTTCTGTTTCATAGTAACACTCTCTAAGGTGACTAGTATCCCCGTTTTATTTTTAATATACCTTTGAATGTCTTCAATGGGCGCATCCTTATCCACATTATAAATATAAAACGGTATCTCAATAATGGCCGCTTTGAATTTACAATCCGGCTGACTATTTGCCGTCCCCTTTTTACCTACAAAACGGTTTCTTAAGCGCTTCTTGTTCTGCACTAAGGTCCAATCATCCGCCCGGTCGCCGCCGCTATGTTCCTTTGTATTCATAGACGGCTGAATCGATGACGACTTACGTGACTCTTCGTTTATTAATTTCGCTGCCGCTGCATAAGTAGACGCAATGTTTTCGTCCTGCTTTGACACCTCCGTAATCCCCGAAGAGCGAGCGGTATCCTCTAATCGTATCATTGTTGTTGCGGCTTCTTTAGTCTTCGTACACATCCGCTGCGAGAGGGAGTTAGAAACATTATTATAAGATGTTTCGAGCGCGCTCGGGCCGCAGTTGTCACATTGCGCCCGCGCTGACTCCGCATGATAGAGGGAGACAGGAACATAGTTATTGACTCGAGCCGTACTCGTGTCACCAATTGACATATTGGCGACCTTCTCGCTGTCCTTGACCGTACTGTTCGCACTATTCGTCACTGCGGTCACTGGCCCGGTCATTGACCCGTTGACTTGTTCACTTTCTATGTACGGCAGGCTAATAGGTCCGCTGTCACATTCATAAAAATTTGTACGACAAGCACCTCTTCGCTTATTCACATAACAACTTGTGCCTATTATTGTATCACATTGATTCGCTAACATATCCTTTGTTGCATATGTGTCTTTAATGACCGATATTTCGTGCTGTAGCATGATGATATCTTTTAATAATCTCGTCACGTCTACATGGTCAAACGTGACCGGTGGTAATCTCTGTAGATCCCTCGCTACAAAAATCGGCAATTGTTCTGGGTCAACCTCCTTAATCACGCTGATTATATCTTGAAGGTCTCGGTTTACTTTGCCTTCGCCCTTACGATTAATCTTCCGCTTGAGCGTTGAACTCACAGATTCAAATAGAAGCCCTTTTGCCTTTGCTATATCCTCACTCGTAAACGCCGTACTACAAAGACGATGAATACTTTCTTCATCCATCACATCTGCCTTATTTTGCACGAAGGCTAACACCTCCGAGATCACAATATTGCAACTTGTGCATTTCACTGTTTGAGCCGCCATGGGCGCGCACTCACGTCAGCTGATTTAAATCACAGCCCGAACACACTAGAGATAATATGTCTCGAGACAAAAAATCGTCCTAGCTCACTTTATATGAAGGTACACTCACAAGATCTACATGATAGAATGTCTGACTATTGATATAGGAAAAAGCGTGTCATTTTCTTTGTACTTAATTAGTACTTGATTGCTTTTAATTAACATCGTTAACAGAAGATAGAGATACGTAAATTTGGTAGTGTATCGCACGGCGCACCTAATGTTCTAAAACTAAACCACACTCTGTTGTTCTCACTCTCTGAGGTAAACTAAATTGAATATCGCGCTATCCCTTTCATAATGCTCCCTACGGAAAAAGATAGAACTAACTGACAATAGATTTAGATCTATCAGTTCAGTTTAGAGATTGTATTTATTACATAAACAGCTACAATATTTGTTGTTGTCTTTAACCTTTTTCGAATTTCAAAAACGAATTTCAAATTTAATCCAATTTTTGAGACACACTCCAAAACTAATATTATTATTTGTATCTGCGGCTTATCAGATTTCTATAAAAATGAACATGAAGTTTTCAAAATTCACGAGCTCACAATTTTGTATGTAATTCTTCAGAATAAGTATAGGATAAAAAAGAAAAATTGAGCGCATGAGATTGTCAATAAATTCAGCAAATGAAGAGATTATGTTTTTAAAAACTAATCAAAATTCGTTTATATTTTATATAGAATGTTTATATTTTATATAGAATGTAGAAACTCCTCTTAAATATTAAATAAACCTTATTGCTGGTTTTAATATTGTAAATAAATCTTTACAAATGAGATAGATTTACCGGTCCTCTCATTAAAATTTTAACTGCTTCAATTCATTACGTTTCGACTGCTATTTATCCCTTAAACGACTGTAAGTAATTGTGAACCCCGCCTTATTTATGTGAGGGTAATGAGTATCATCTTTATGCAAAATACCTTGGAAATACCCTGTAAAAGTCTTCTGCAGCTTAAATTATTGTTTAATAGATATCAGTAGAGTTTATATGTAAGTACCTTTTTAAACAGTATTTGTACTCTCTTCTCAGTGGAATCTGCTTTCTAAACCTGCACTGGTAGTATGGGCAGGAGATACACATTTTATCCCCCGATTTTATCCCCTTACAGGGGATACAATTGCCTTTTCCCTATGCTAAAGCATGGCGACAGGGGAAAGGAGAAGTATATCCCTATTTGATATTACAAGTGGAGCAACTTCCCCTCCCCCGGCTAGAGCATGGGAACAAATGAAAGAGACAAACTTATCCTTTTTTGACTTTTAAAAGGGTCAAACGAAAACAAAAACCACAGACAAAAACCACCTACGAATCACCTATTATTAACTGTCACAATCACGAGTATAGATAAAAATAATGACTTTTTGAGATCGAATTGACATAAATTTTGAAGTATTGTGGTATTAGTACCTCCTACTTCCATGATTTTCTTATAATGGCAATAATTGCGGGGATAAATTTTCTCCCATTTTATCCACTGTCAATATTTTTCCACCGCTGAGCCCATGCTCGACGGGTGGATAAGGGGATAAACATTTTATCCTTTTCCCGGGGATAAAATTTCTCCCGCCCACGCAGCCATGCTACCAGTGCTGTGGTAGAGTCTTTGCTAAAATCATAAGAGCTTATCTATTCTCAGAGTAAGGAAAACCACACTGAAAACTTTGTGAATAGACTACAATTACCTAATGCCTATAATGAAATTACAACTGCCACTGTTGAAATTATGAGTTATCAATATTGTAATTTTTGAGCATGCAATGTATCGCGAATACCGAAAGCCCGATACCTACACCCGTGTTAGGTATGGCGCGTCGCAAGCAGTGGTTTGTAGGTAGGTACTTAAAAGCCGAATGCTTTAAACTTTTGACAAACAGCTGATCGCGTTTGTGTTACATAATGTCTTTTCTTGTTTTTTCAATAAAATAATCGAGCTGAGATAGGTTACATACACACATAAAAATAGCGATGAAAAATTCCAACGCTGACTCAAAATCATGTACTGAATTCCTGGTTTAAGTTTTCGTTTCTTTTACACCCTTATTAAATAAAAATCGCCGTATGTATGAAAGACTTGAGACTGACCTCCTACCGACCTATTTTACTGCCTGTTTTTTGTTATGTTCATAATAAGAGAAAATTTTTGGAAAACTCGGAAATTTGGATGGTATTTTTGTACAAAAATCTTAATAAGCACTTAATATCATTTTCATCATTAGACAATGGCATCCGTGCGAAACCGGGGCGGGTCGCTAGTATTAAATAAATGATTTGACTTTATTATATATATATTTAGGTTTGTATTAACTATGTATTGTATGTATGTATTGTATTAACTATGTAGGTTTTGTGATAAGCTTACCTGTAATTCACTTCTGCATTAGCGTTCATCTGAAACAAAAAAATATTTGTTACTGCTGAATTCTGACGATATCTGACGCAGTCGTGAGCCCTTTGGTTGTCACGGGAGAGGTCTCGGGTTGATTCCCGGCAGGGACAATTTCGGGAGGCTTCGGCCATGGCTAGCTTATTTTAATATTTTTTTTATTAAATAGGTAGCCCACGTTGTAAACGTGTTGACTTATTCAGTTGTAGAAATCCGTATAATATTTTTATCCGACATTGTGTACCACGCAAGGGCTAAGGTACTCAACATGTAAATTATTACAAGTAATTAACAGTTTAAAAAAAAGATTTCTTTGTTTATTTACTATGATATAAAGTACATTATAAATTACACAAAAAAAAAGTAATTACCACTATAACGGTGATATACGAATACCTGCAAGCAACTCCAAACGATAGGGTATGACTTTAATTAAAGTTGCCATATCCACTTCTTATTTAGCACAACGCCTAGACTGCATTGTCACTTAACATCAGTCGTGATAGCAGTCACCTTATCATGAATGAAAAACTTTGTAATGAATGAAAGAAATCATTCTGTTTAACCGTTCATAGTCATTCTATTTTATTTATTTTACTTGACTAATAATTGTATTGATCAAATAAAAACTATTTTCTTTCTTTCTTCTTTCTTCTTCTAACCGACTTCTTTAATTTTCTTTTTAGTATGAGATTTATTTTAAGCACTGCTATGAACGAGTATAAATTGCATTATACACTAAAGTTCATCAAACGCAATCAACTCAAAACTGATCAATCAAAGCTAATGGACTTGCGTTGGTTTATTTCATGAAAATATTAAAACCAGCTCAAAAATAGAACTGCTTCGGATAAAGGATCGTTCTTAATAGGTACTAATAATTTTGGCCAAAATTTTTTTTTATTTTACTCGTTCGAATATCTATCTAGATTACATATGTAATCTAGATAGATATTCGAACGAATAAGTTCATAATAATCTCGTTTCCCCTTTTTTTGTAGACTTTATTGGCCAAAAATGTGCGACAACAAGCAAGAAGAAAAGTAATATGTAAAAAAAAATAGAATATTACTTAAGTATATTATATAGATTTACCTAACTATATTATATAACTCAGCGTAACTAAGCCATTTAATCACCATAAACAAATTAACTCTACAGTAACAATTGGTTGTTGATTGATTCTACCGCAAGGGTAAGATCGTAACTTGATTATACAGGCTCAGTATTCGTTACCTGAAACCTCAACCAAGCAAGCGTAATGCTCCAAGTAACTTGAGTTACGCTTAACAGCCTCAATCCAAGCCTTTAAGCCTATAGTTACATAGTAGAACATTGTCTCAAGGGCATTTACTATGCTACTATCCTCAGTATTTAGTAACTGAAGCTTAATCCGTAAACGTACCTAATCCGTTTGATTCGTTTGCTTTAACAGAAGCGTCTTATGATGAGATAATAATATATTTTTATTTGGTGTTTAAAAAAAACTGTCCAAAAAGGTTTGGACGGAAGACATGTTTGCAGTTTTGGCAAAAGAAAAACCAAAATGTTGTATAATGTCTCGTAGTTTTAATATTCTTTAGGCTTTTCTTAGGCTTTAGAAAAGAGAAAATTGAAGTTTAGAAAAAATAATTTTAGGAGACCCTTTCACGGTGACCCTTTCACACTTAATTATAATATTTATTTGATATTTCAGCAGACAAAAGCCAAGACAAATTAATCGTGCTTTCAAATTGTCTCATGAAGCAAGTTATAATTTTTAAGTTGAATTTGTGGATACAATAATACAAAAGGTATTGAATATAAATAATATATCATTGTGGTGGGCTAGGTTACATACTCGTAACACCAATAAAAACCAAAAAGAATTACAACTTAACGTTGCAAAGTTGCACAATAAGATTTGACACTAAATGCGTGCTTATATAATATGATGGGGTGACGTAATAACATAGAGTTTGGAATTCCTATGCTATGATATTGTATAGGAATAAAAATTGGTGGATATGAGGTGGAGGTGTTGAGGTGTGGAATGAAGTGCGTAATGGCAGATATTTGTCGTAATTTAGAACGAATTTTTCGCTTGTTTTGTGTGTATATAACTCATCCCTAGTACAAATCATTGTTGCTATGTAAAAAATGAAGCAGAAAAATAAGTTGCAAAAATTTGCAAGTGTTAAAAAAATTACGTTCTTTACTCGATTGTCTCTACTTCTTAAGACATTATTGTCTACAGTTTATACAACCTCAAGTGACATTTAATTTGCCGCGGCTAAATCTACGCCACATTTATTACCTACCGGCTCCAGTTTCTCGTCAGTTTAAACACTTATTACGGCGATGACCCTAATTTACACAAAGTTCCTTTTTACGTCCCTTTTTACACTTTTATTTGCTCATAATTTTCAGAGTCGAGACCCACTGCAGCAAAGAAAAGTGGCAAAGAAATGTATTGTTACAATGTTTTGATTACAAGATGTAATTGTTATGTTGTGGCAAAATTAATGAATTTTGACATTCAACGTCTCATCCTTTCCACTTACTTTTGATGGATACATTTTTATCTACTCTACACCTCTACTCTATTACTTTTTGTTATAGTTCTTGCAATTCACGAGGCCACGTGGCTCATAGTTGTGTGCATGTCGTATCTGTATAAGAGTGAACTTGCTCTCGCCTGACCCTAAGTGCCTGACCGCTCCCACTTAAAGGTTGTGCACTGTACATGCACGCATTGTGCATGTACAATGTATACGGCGTAGCCACAAGTAAAGCTCTGCACGCGACCTCTTGAATTGCAAGATCTATAACACAAAACTTCTTCTTATTCTATACGAGATGATGCAATTTCAATTCCCGCAGGAACTCTTTGATTTTCCCGTATAAAATGTGCTTATGTGTTAATCCAGGGTGTGAGCTATCTCCATTCCAAATTTCAGCCAAATCGATTTATTTATTGTGGCGTTAATGAGTAACAAACATACACACAAACTTTCGCCTTTGTAATATCGCCTTTATAATATTAGTGTGATTCTATGCTATGGGTATTATTCTTATGCTATAATAATTATACGTTTAACTAAATATTATTGTAGGTTTACATTCAGCGCACATCCGACGGGCAAGGAAGTGTCAAGCTCGAGTTAACATGGTTTACATACTCGCGTTGTCCATTTCCTTGCGGGGTATTGCGGAAGTCAACCGAATGTAAACTCGGGATTTATACATTTTAATTATATTGTTGAAAGTAGTTGTTTGTCCCGACTTTGTATGCGTTGTACTCATTTGCTCAGTTTGCAAGTTGTATCTCAAAAATCCCAATTTTACAAAAAAAATGTGTAAGTATAAAATTTTCAAATCGTATGTTATCTTAGGTTTTGAAAATTTTCTAAGATAAAAAGCCTCCCCACCTATTACGATTACTAACGTATTATTATACTTACGCTTAGAATATATTTACAATATTATACAGAGAAAAGAAATGGAATTATAATATACATAGATATAAACGAAATTGAATACCAAAATTCTTTTGAATCGTCGAGTGAATTTATTCTTTTATACAAGCCTTATGTTTATGGCAGATTCACGTGAAGTTTCAAAAGCATTTTGATAGGTATTTGATCTCTGTATTTTATAATTCCGTTTTGGAATTATGAAACAATAATAACAGCCAGCGACGGCGGCACGTAATTCCCTTACGGTACGCTGATTCCCTGACTCTGATATTATAGTTTCATAATTCCATGAGTTGTTGTTTGCATAATATTCTTGTTAACAGATTCTGAACACCAAAAGACCATGTTCTGTAGAAGTAAAATGGCCCATTATCTTTTAGGATGTAACCATACGCGCGTTTAGGAACCTTATCTCCCAATTCAAGTTGGCTTAAAGCGGCCTCTTTTATTCCTGAAATCCCTCGTCCCTTAAAAATGATAATACGGTATATTTAAATTAATTTTCTTATCACGAGATCGGTACACATTGCACCCCAGTCTCCCCTCACAGCGCTGTAAGATCAGAGTTAACGAGTGATCCCATTCTCGCCCGCTCTCCCCGCCCTTAGTTGATTAAAACACGGCTATATTAAGATGGTTGTCGGCACGATTCTGAATTTGTAAGTGTTTTTTTGCGAGATGAAAAAATTAAATTATACAATGTTGAGTTTTATTTGCGGACTTTGCTTACATAATAGGTACATAAAGCGTGCTTTGAGTTTATTTTGCAAGGTAAATTAGTGTTTCATAATTGTTTTAGCCTTTGCTGTTCAAAACTAAGTCTACGCGACTAGACTTTATTTTAAAAATCCCGCGGGAACTCTTTGATTTTTCGGAATCACTATCTCACTCTCCAGGCACTTTCGCATTTATAATATTAGTAAGCAAGTAAGGATAGTACCTTAGGAAGTAAGGAAAGGAATTTACAAGGAACTGTCAAAACTGCTCAATTCGATCACTGCATGGAAACTTACAGAAACTTCATCCATGTAAAAGTATTCAAACTACTTTTTCTAGATGATGAACGTTCGCAATTCGGTCGCGGTAACACAATTTATTCCCAAAATTGCCACTCCATTACTATGCGGCGCTCGGCGCGTTTAATTTTCCTTCCTCGCCCGATGCCGAGACAAGCAACTTACCAAGTGTGAAATTAATAAAGGAGTAACTGAAAACTTGGGCGGAAGCTTAGGTCGGCGAAAGCAAGCCGTCTCTGAGCTAAAATCACGCTAAGTTGAACGTACCACCCCCAACCAAACGAGATCTAACTACTACTTGGGTACATCTTCAAATCAAGAGCGAATAAACATCTTCTAGATAAGCGCGCTCCGTTTTGGACTGCATCTTCACTTACCATCAGATGTGATCGCAGTCAAGCGCTAGTCTAAATATTAAAAAAATAAATGGCCAATCGCGTATCAGGCCACACGTAGTGTAGGGTTCCTTAGTTGCATTTCACAATGTAATGCGTACTTAGAAGGGTGTGCACAAGATATATCTGGCAGTCATTTACTATAAAAATTTTACTTTTAAAAGTTAGTCGACTATTAAATTTGGTCCATTCATTGGGGAGCTACGAGGGAGCAGACATACTAATAGATGCACAGATACTGGATACACATGTTAAACTTTTAAACACCCCTCTTTTTACGTCGGAGGTTAAAAAGGCAAGAATACAAAATACACGGTCCATATTAATAGCATTAAATATTACAATTGAATGATGGATGGATCAATATTAATTCATCATTCATTCATTTGATGCAATCATTCATCATTTAATATTTTAATGGTCCTATTTTGGGGAACGAAACCATTATCTCGCGGATTCCCTCGCTTGCATTGGATATTATACCTAGGTACCTATAAAAAACATGCTGATTTTCATAGATCATAAAGGTTGTGACTTGTTTTTTTTAGAAGCATATAACTCCGAAGAGGTTATCTTTTTAATACTTATTACATACTAGCTGTTGCACGCGACTTCGCCCGCGTCAATTTCTGTTATTATGATCGCGATTAAGAAGTTTTTAAAAGAATATATATTTAAAAAACATGGATAATTTTCCCCGTTTTCGCAACATTTTTCACTGATTCTTCGCTCCTATAGGTCGCAGCGTGATGTTATATAGCCTAAAGCCTTCATCGATAAATGGACTATCCAACACAAAAAGAATTTTTCAATTCGAACCAGTAGTTCCTGAGATTAGCGCGTTCAAACAAACAAACTCTTCAGCTTTATAATGTTAGTTTATATAGATTTTAAGGGACTTTAATAGAAGATCTTTATTACGTTAGCCTCATTCCGAAGAGGTCGAACCTCGAGTCAAAGAAGACTCGAAAGGAGACTAAAGTCTTAACTAGGCTATCACCGCCTTGCCAATAGTTACAAGTATTTATTATACGGGAAAAGTTTTAAAAGTTCTCTCGCACAGCTCATTTATCAGTGGGTTTCTAGTTGAGCGGTTATAACTACTCGTATTTACAAAGAAACAATCTCGAGTTCAGGGAAAACAAACAAATAGTTTTAACTGTGCGGTAACGACTTGGTTCTCTTGCTATTTGATTTTAATAACTCCTTTGTGGCTCTTCGACTGAATGTAGTTGAAATGGTTAATAAGCATTTTCTGAAATGATATCTACTAAAATATTATTGTGGGAAAATTAATTATTCTTGATCAGTGATCATGAATTTGAATGACACGAGTTCTGCGTGCAATGGCGCATTCAGCACGCATAGTGAATTACTTTTACTGGGCACTTAAAGTACCTACCTATTATATTTATAACTTACAAGAATAATCCAAGCATTTAAGTCCAAGGAAACTCCAATAATAACAAGAACATATTTCTTTCAAAATTAATACCCCGAGGGAACCATTAACAATGATATATAATATAAAAGATTACCCACACCCGTAATACTTCCACACCATTGACGATAACACGAGCGCAAAAGTGTTAGAATATTGCCTTTGAGGCTAACAAGCAGGAAAATTCCTAGTCATTGATAGGTACCGTATACCCGAATAGTGGTGTTCCATATGTGCCGTGCGATACCTTTGTAACTCTTTAAAGTATACTTTTAATGACCGTTCCGACGTAAAATATCGTTAATTTTAATACTTAATAAACGAAGTAATAGCTTTGGCCCGGTCAATTAATCTGCGATGTGTTTTGTTTCCTAGAGAACATAATATGTTCTGTGATCAAAGGTTAAATCCATAGTCTGTTTTATACCAACGAAGTTTAAATTTTGATTGGATATAAACCAATCAATATATTTTGTAGTCACGTTCTAAAAACTAACATTTGAGTGTGTGGTTGGTCACACTTTTATTCAGATCTAGATTCAGATTTTTATGTAAAAATTTGAAGTCGTGTAACTTTGAAACTAACTAGTAGTTTATAGACTACTAGTTAGTTTCCAATAAATAGGACACAGATATTTTTTTTTCTTTTCTCCTCTGACGTGGTGGTCAGAGTCGTTGTTTTTATTCTTCATGGGTCTTCGTTTTTAGTATGTTCCATATGGTTTGTAGAGCGTGTCTTAAGAATTTCATGGACTTTGATTTTGTAATATTAAACTAGATATCAATCTTCGTTTGTGCGGAGCTAGCGCTCGAAGATGTCTTCTCTTAAGTAAATATATCTAATAATTAATTTATGTAAAAACCTTCGATGGGACTATATTGGTTTAAATAAAATTAAAAAAATCAGTGTAAAGCACTCTTTGAAAGTGACTTATGAGACCTTGACATGGTAAGCTTACTTTGCTCTTTACGACCTATAAAGGATAGAAAGTTTTCCATTAAGTAGGTATACAGTTTATAAAGAACAGAAACGTACTAAAATCACCGGCCAGAACCCCCTAAAATCAAATTCTCACTATCGGTTGAATTGACTTTCTTTCGCCGGAATTCGATCCCCGATGCCGGATATCATTCCAATTACGACCTCGCCCGTTGTTAGACCCTTTACTAGTTGGCCGTAATATCGGGGATACTGCGAATTTCGGGTGATTAATGGGTGCCTAGTGGATATACCTACCAACTACGGGTATTTTTAGATGAGCAAAAGAACAAACTTACACGTATTATCAACAGTGAGCAAAAATGTATCTTTCCAATATATTCGCTCACTTTTTTTTTATCATTAAAATATTACTGCATAGTTGGTCATCTATAACGATTACAATAGAAAAACACCATAAATAGGTACGCTTAAGTTATTATTTACTGTAATTTTTAACCTGCTGTTTTAATGAAAATATATACTTATTATGTAACTAGTAGTATTATGACCTAATATAAAACCTAAATTTTATAGAACAACTAGGTTTTCACTAAAGTTTAATAGGGATAGTTATCGCTGCGGATGATGCTTAATACAGATGACGTTTAACGCTAAGGGATTTTGAACTGTTAAGATACTACTACTTAATTAATCGTGATTAATGAAATAGTAAAACAATAAGGTGTTATATTATAAATGGACCGAAATGTTTAAAAAAGACGAGCAGGTGAGTCACCTTATGTTAAGTGATAACCGCCGCCTATGAACATTTGTAGCACCCGAGGCACCACCAATGCGTTGCCGGCTTTTCAGGAATTTATTGGTCCGCCCCTTGAATAACCCCATATTGTAATTAAGTGGGAACACCGTCGATGGCGATGTTTCAGCTGTTTTGAAAAGTTGGGAAAAATTACTTCTTAAGCAAAACTGACTATTGAGCAGCAATTTAAATCGAAAAAGCCTGGCTCATTTTGGCGCTATCTATTGAACTAGATACATTGTCCAATCGCTAATCCGTATTGAAAAGAAAACGTTAAAGACACAAAATATATACAAGATTGGAATCGAAACGACTCTTTTGTGTGGGTATACACGCTCGAATCGCTAATCCAGCAAAAGGTATTATTATTGTACTAAAAGGTAAATAACCTTTAACACTTGATATATGAAGCAAACATTACTCACATCTGTATGAGAGAGAGAGCAGTACGCGCCTTATAAAGGCCTATAATAAATTATTACACGGCGTCGAAACCACAAACACCAGCACGAGAAAATTGAATGAATAGCAGAAGTTTCGCAACGCTCGTTTATTTAGTAAAACAAGAGAACAAAAAAAAACAAAATCGTCTCTATCCCCCGATCGCAATCATTATATCGTTTCATATTTTTACTAATTATGTTTAATAACATGATTTGTACCATATAAATAAAACAAGTGTAAATTAAAAATTCAAAACATCCCCGCCATGTGAATCTATGCCTAACATGATGTACCCAACATCCTATTACCCAATTTGCTGCTCCATCATCAGATCCTCCTCCTTCATCCTCGATCATCATCTATCTAACACCTACTCATTGAGACCATTCTAATGAGCCCATACACACTATACCTACGAGTTTATGCTGCTGGGATACCACAGACTACTTGATGCTGCAGCATCTACTCAAGGTTACCATGTCTTGGATATAATCTCAAGTACACCAAATTTCAAATCAATCGTACCTGTAAGAGTTTGTAAACCCTTTAATCAAGTAAGAAATGAGCTGATGATCTTCAAACTACTTATCATATCTTTATAAATTATAGTTAAGATCCACCTCGATCATGTCAGCTTTTACTAAGAGTACCGCACCAAAATCTGTCCACCGTTGGGAAGCGACGAGAGAACAGACATGCGTCAAAATAACACCACTCCTTCTTTATCGGGGATTAATTATTATTAAATTAAACCTAATTCTACGACGATGAAGTCGCAGTTAAAAGTAAGAAATGAATAAATTCTTTGATTCTTCATTTAGACTGAACAATTACTATGTTCTCCTTTAGCGTGATTTAGTAGTCCAGTTACTCGAAAGTCACAGCGAATAGTTCACGGGGCTTTGTTGCGTGATAGACCCTTTACAAGTTCACCGTAATATCAGGAATTCTGTGGATTTCGGGTGATTAATGGCTGGGTACCTTGTGGCTAGAAGGGATTCTTATATTTGGAGAGCGTAAGAAGTATCTTTATAACCAACATAATATTGGGATCCCTACTACTACTTATTGTAAATGCGAAAATGTGTTTGTCTGTTGATTTGTCCTTCAATCATACAACCACGGAGCAATGAATTGTAATTTTTTTGTATTGGTATAAAATGACGAATTCCAACAATTAGACGTATAGTGACAATTGTTGGGAACGCAACATAAAATCTATTTTGTTCTCGGTCATTCAAAAGTTCGGACAACCATGTAATGATCGCCCTCTTAACTTCAATCTGCCTCGGTGTTAACACGTACACGCTCTTATCATAATATCATCAATTTCCTGTGCTACAAGCCATTGTTTGTCTTAAAACCTATCGTCGAGCACCCAGCAATTCACAGTCTCCCAGAATAATAACGTTTACATAATAACCAGTATGTGTTCGCACTAACTTGAACTTTTCCTACATCTTTGCTTATAAATAAGACATTATTATTAATACGAAATTGTGTATTTTATTGGTTTATCCTTCAATCACGAAAGACGAGATTTTTGCATGACTACAGTTGAGGACTTAGTGAAATAGGTTACCTTTTGTCCCAGAAGAACTACAGAGACCCCAGGTATTATATTCCACGTGAAAAACGTCTCGGGGAAAAGCTAGTATTTTAACTTTTTGTTATTTACTGCTTAAACTCTTTAGGGAATAAATTTCTTAGGAACCTAATTATGACGCGTGTGTTATATAAAATCGAGCGAAAATTTTGTAAGTAATAAATAAAACATCAACACACCCAATTACTCGCATCAAAGGGTAAATCTTCCGTTAACTCAATCCGAAACATAACAAAAGATTTACGGTTTTCACCCAAATTCGTTCCAAATCCCCATGAAAGAGGAATCCATTCATCGAACTTGCCGGAGCCATTTGTCGTCTCCGGCGTGCGTTTTAAACAAGAAAAGTTTTTATCGTCCATTATATCGCACGGGCCGTGGTAGCATATACGTGACTGATATGCTCCTTCAGATTTTATTACGATTAAGAAACGTTTTATGGCTTAGTTTAAAATTTTGACAGCTTTGAAATTATTTACCCGACTGCGTAAAGCAGGGAGTGTTTATGTCGCACACCGGGTACAACCCTATTATCCTATTAATATTATCGCAAAATATGTTATAATGCAATGTTCCACAGTGGATTTTTTTTTAATTAGTTACATTGTGATATCGTTGCACCGGATGTAGACGCATGTTTGACATAATTTGTGATCAAGAGCTCATTTTACCAATTTTAGCATTTATGACATTATTGCACCCGATGTGCGATGTGTTCAGCAGTATAATACGAGTACAATACTAGGTATGTAGGTATACCTATCTTTGTTTGTCCTTTGTGGCACTTTTGAAGCTCTTTCTCTCTTATCAACCAATAGACGTCCACTACTGGCCAAAGGTATGTATGGACTTCCACATATCTCAGTCTTACGCCACCTGTATGCAGCGGTTCCCTGCAACTCGTCTGATGTCATCGGGGGTCTGCCAGTAGGTACTGCGCTGTCCGATGCGAGTTCGCACCTTGAGATGAAACTCGTAGACCAACTTTAATGATACTTACGCTAGTAGATTATTTAAATCTTGCGAGTGTCACTTAACTTATCAGAATGTTGCAAAAACAATAAGCAAGTCGCTTTGCCAGACGCTGTATTGGAACAAATAACGAAGTCGATTGCCTATCGTAAGAAGGGTGTCATTGAATAGGTATTTTAATATCATATTAAGATCCCGTTTCAATGCTATAAGGATCTTCGCAGCTTTTTGTTTAGTTCTTCCTCTGTAGTTTGTCGGAGTTATTTGGCAGAGTATTCCATAACTGTACAGCATAATGCTGTAAAAGATATATGTTCGGGGAGTTAAAAGCCTGACCTTCGTTCCGCAAATCCGTTTAACTGATTCGGATACCAATAACAAAAACAATACCAACGGAAACCGTCCGCGATAATAAAGGATATCAGAAAATAGAGTTTCACATTCCCGCTAACTCTATAAAATTTACACATGCTATTGTATAACGTTCATTGTACTCGTTTAAAAACAGAAGGCGGTGTTTGTTTGCAAATCAAATGCCAATATCAGTCCCGATCGATACAAGCGGCTTTTACATATTTGCATAATAGGATTTTCGTTTGGGACGCCGCCGCCGAGTTGCGAAATGTCTAAGCAAATGTTTTGTTTCGAATTCGGATCGGACATGAACATTGTTATAAATTGGATTTTATTTCCTTTCCCTTTCAAATTTTACGGTTTCAAAATGTTATTTGATATTCTATTTGTTGGCTCGTGTCGGGACTATCGTCGAGGGAGTGATAGTCTGGTGGTTAAAACTGTCATTTCCTTTTCGGGCGGTTCAGGGTTTAATCCCTGGCACGTATCTCGTGCGTTTAAATAACTCAAAAATTTTACATTAAAAGGTGTATATGTAAGGTAAAGGTAAGGTAGGAGTAGATATTTAAAATAATCTTATTGAGGGATACCGAGATCTTATTGAGTTGTCTCAGTCTGCAGGAGATCGCTTAAAGCGAAAAGACCGCCTTTGCGCATTTATGTTCATTGATTAACTCTAAGATATTATTGTAAACGTCGTGTAGCAATAAAGAATTTTCTATCCTATTCTATTCTAGGTATATGTGTACGAGTGCCACTTTTGTCATTAAATTGTCAGAACGCCAAATTATTGCTCAAACTCATATTATTTTATGCAAAAATTCAAATTGATGACATTATTTAGCAATGGCATCAATTTTCATGTTTGCCGTCATCATAATATTTATTTTATACGAGACGAGTAATTACAACACTTCATAAAACAATAATATTGAATTGAACAAGTTGATTACATTTTCAATTTCATTAGGTTATGAATGCATTATAAATATGTAACATCCAGCTGCCGAGTGAATTTTAATTAATAAATTTAAATTTTAGTAAATAAATTCACTTAAAATGAATTTCATGCAGAAACTGAAGCATTTGTATAATAATTTTGAAGTTATGGTACTATGAACTGAATATATATGTTTTAATATGTATGTACATGCAAATTGTAGAGCATAATTAAATACTTGTTTAAGAGACGATTAAAATCAAGGCAACAATTTTAAAAAAAAGCGTCCAAAGCTTCGTCTACAGCTACGTCTGCAGTTTTGTTTACTGCTCTGTCTACGGCTTCGTCTACGGCTTCATTTACGGCTTCGTCTACGACTTCATCTACGGCTTCGTCTACGGCTTCATCTACGGTTTCATCTACGGTTTCATCTACGGTTCGTCTACGGGTTATTACACTTATTGAGTCGGACCAAGATAAAATATGAACCAATTCAACCAAACCCATAAAAGCTTCAACACTTTTAACTAACGATCAAACGAATTCTTATTCATGACATAAAATGAGGAGTGAAAATAAAATTTATTCAATTTGATGAAACAAACAGTTCATCCGGGTCTCTTTTAAATTCCAAACGCTGACAAATAAAAAGTAATAACGTAATATATTATTCATACAATACGTCGATATTACTTTTTAGCGCCAATATTTCGAGGAAAGCTATGAAATTTAGAATTCCATTACGCAAGAAGAGTTGGTAAATATGGGATATAAATATATATTTTTTGGCAGTGACGAGCCAAATGTTTTGGTACTCGAATATTGCCATCGTAGGGAATCGTTTACATATCGACGGATCGCTTTTTCTGGATCTTTGAATTGTTGCGAACATTTTCATTTTACTGTTATTTTTACGTTATGGTTGCCAATATTTTGCCTTTTTAGGCTATGTTCACATGTAACGCGCGTTAACGCGCGTCAACGCACGATCAAATTTGAAGAGAGTTCAGATGATGAGCGCTAATGCGCGTTGCGAGAGTACTCGTCAGTCTAGTTCGGTAGAACGTAGAAAATGGACGTGAAAAAGGCTATTATTTTGTGGTTATATTATAAAGAAAAATATAAAAAAAGAAAACGTACACATTGGGTTCATCCAATTTTGAAAAATAGACCCAGTTTGTTTGCGACACTATCCGAATCTAAGAGACCATGAATCTAAATTCTTTAATTACTTTAGAATGTCTACAAAGTCATTCGACAATTTGCTTCAACTCAAAATATAATTACAAAAATTAACAAAATTACATGCGATCGCGATGAAAGCGCGCGCTCAACTGAACAGCAAACGGACATTACATTAATATCAAAGCGCGAGTCAACGCGCGATTGTCTGCGTCTAGAAACTTTTTCTCTGAGCGCCGCGTTGACGCTCGCTGACGCGCGTTAACGCGCGCGCATGTGAACGGTTGCTAGGTTTATATTAGGATGTCTAAGCGCGCGATTTGAAAACGCGCGTCGCAATTCAGCCATCTGAACATAGCCTTATTGTCAGTTAATGACTTAGGCTATGTTCACATGTAACGCGCGTTAACGCGCGTCAACGCGCGATCAAATTTGAAGAGAGTTCAGATGATGAGCGCTAATGCGCGTTGCGAGAGTACTCGTCAGTCTAGTTCGGTAGAACGTAGAAAATGGACGTGGAAAAGGCTATTATTTTGTGGTTATATTATAAAGAAAAATATAAAAAAAGAAAACGTACACATTGGGTTCATCCAATTTTGAAAAATGGACCCAGTTTGTTTGCGACATTATATCCGAATCTAAGAGACCATGAATCTAAATTCTTTATTTACTTTAGAATGTCTACAAAGTCATTCGACAATTTGCTTCAACTCAAAATATAATTACGAAAATTAACAAAATTACATGCGATCGCGATGAAAGCGCGCGTTCAACTGAACAGCAAACGGACATTACATTAATATCAAAGCGCGAGTCAACGCGCGATTGTCTGCGTCTAGAAACTTTTTCTCTGAGCGCCGCGTTGACGCTCGCTGACGCGCGTTAACGCGCGCGCATGTGAACGGTTGCTAGGTATATATTAGGATGTCTAAGCGCGCGATTTGAAAACGCGCGTCGCAATTCAGCCATCTGAACATAGCCTAAAGGACCGATTTATTTTTTTACATAATGATCTACAAAATAAAATCTTTTTGAAACAGCGGTTCTATTTTCTTCAAGATTTCAGGGATTTCTT
Organism: Hipparchia semele; assembly: GCA_933228805.2. Taxonomy (NCBI): domain Eukaryota; kingdom Metazoa; phylum Arthropoda; class Insecta; order Lepidoptera; family Nymphalidae; genus Hipparchia; species Hipparchia semele. The sequence continues at coordinate 4,598,263 of OW121719.1, forward strand.
AGACCTATTTTCATCCTAACGCAAAAAGGAGTACAAAAAAGAAGTATAAAAAAGGAGTTATGAATTAGCGTGTTAAGATGTATGTCACAAGTTTGAACATTGTTTAACTGAGGAATCAATATTACCAGTGTGTGTTTTTGTATGATTTATTGTAAAATATGGGAGAACGACTGTTTCAAAAAGATAGAATATAAATAAATATATATTTTTTTATTCATCGCATCGATTTAAAGTCGATATAACAATTTCCCATAGCCTTCATTTCTGAGTTTGTCAGAAACTATTTTAATTGGAAATTGATTTTATTTTAATGAGTTTATTATATTATATACATTGTACAGTTCTAAACCAATTATTATTAATCAATTAAAAATAAATAAAACTTGTATTTGGCTGAATATTATAATAATATAACTATTCGTCTTAGGAAAGCTTTTACAAACGAATGCATACCCTCTGCTCATAACTCAAGCAATTATGGTGAGGTCAACTATAAATCTATTCGAAGTCAGCCGTATAATCAGCCCCTGCCCAGGTTTCCACATATAAATCATCTCTTGGGCATCTTTGTACTAAATCATTTGACTTACCTTCTCGTAACATACACTACTTTCTGCCGAAAAAAGGATGTAAAGTTTTGTTTTTAATTCGATGTCAAGATAATCCTTGACTGCAATCTCACCTGATGGTAAGTGCCGATGCAGTGCAGGTAGCGGGCTTACTTGAAAGGGGTATGGCAGTGTAAATTCAACCCATACCTTTAATGTATTTCTACACGCCGTCGTGCCGGAACGGTAGATTGCTTGGCGGCACGTCTTTGACGGTAGAGTGGTAACTAGCCACGGCCAAAGCCTCCCACCAGACCAGACCAGAGACAATTCAGAAATTATGAATTCCTACATTGACCCCGCCTGGAATCGAACCCGAGACCTCTCAGTTGTAAGACCACAGCGCTCACCATTGCGCCAGGGAGGTCGTCATTTGAATCATTGTATGTAAATTTTTCTACATTTTTCTTCAAGCATAACCCTTAATATTTTGAGAACTTGTACTCGACTCGGAGTACATTACATAGAACCCAGGTGTAGCTTTATGCGCGTAAAAGTTACCAAATCATTATGTTTTAAGAGTGTTTAAGTAATTTGTATTGAAGTGAACCAGCCTTTCAGAAAACTTAACTTTTTTTTTAAGTATATTGCCCAAGCTTTAGTTGACTAATATCCTCCTATCCCCTCCAAGTAAGACTAGAGTAGACTTCACTTGCGTAAAAATCGTATTGCTCTGCTCACAACAGAAATCATAACAAGTTTCCCTTTTCTGTGCATTCCAGTCTACACAAAACGAACCACAAATTAAATAATGATTTTATATCTCAGAAATAGTAAAATAAAAGGCGTTTATGTCGATTTATTGACTTGTTTTTATTGTGTTATTGTATCTTGTAAAGTTGCTTTGTTTTATTGTTTGTTGGTGATAAATCTCTAGTCAGTTTTTAGTGTTATTTGTTTTTAATAGGAATAATATATACGTAAAAATGATGGATGAATTATGTATGGAACTAAAGATATATAAGTAAAATAAACGAGAACTTTCAAAAAATTTAAAAGGAAAACACAAAAATAGCATGCCAAAGACCCTTTTTATGGAAGGGACATCTGCTTTAAAAAAAACATGCAGTATTATGGGCACCAAGTAGACAATATGTTGAAGGTAACCCCTAACTAACCCAATCAAGTTTGGTAGACGGCTTAAAGCTGAAAAGTTATACGATTAAATTCCCAACGACCGATAAAGACATCGTGCTCTCAGTGCCAAGTCTGACTTAGTTACGCCGAGGAATATTTCGTTGTTAATAATTATGAACTCATGAACTCATGAAAAGTTTGTAATGGGTTGTTTGGATTTATTTGATGTAACGTCTACTTTGCATCGTTTAAGAAATTGTGACAGATGCTTCAAGGCTAGTTAAGAACAGTTCTATAACTAACTGAAAATTCGAATGGTTTCAGTAGCATCATGCACCCAAAAAATTGCGTGAGTAAGGTAACGTTAGCATTCACTACTACTCCTAAATGTATTCAGCTTCGAGCGTCACGCCCAGAATGTTGCGGAATTTTGCTAATGACGTCACATACTTATACCTAGTATTTATTAAAAAGATGTGTTATTAGAGCAACTCTTGTTTGACGTCTCGATCTATTTTATTTATGCATACCCTAATATTATTACAAAAAATTGCGTCAGAGATCCGAATATAATTTTATAAAATTGGTTTAATAATCACAGATATAAGAGGAAAAGCTTAGATTATCTAGATACCGCCTCACGCAGTGAGCGATGCGACAAAAACAGGCCAGCGTTAATGAGAGCGTATGCGTGAGGCACGCACACACGCTTAGCAATGCCTATGTCCTTACGCTAGCGTCATTTGTATCGTGGAGTTACCAGCTAATGAATCTATCTCGATAAAATGGGGAAAAACTGTAATATTATGTTAATAATATAATAATATAAATTATAATATTTTACTATGGTGCTTTCAATTGTGTGTTTATATGTCTGTTGTGTTGTGTTAGAATATTAAAATGAATTTTTTTTTACATTATTGTAATGTATAGAAAAATATTATCAAATAAAAGCCAATAACGTATTTACAAAATATATTTTATTATTTAATTTATGGTGTCGACTTATAAAAATACTAGGGTTAAGGGGTGGCTTCACCTTCTTTTATGTTTTTTAAATTTAATTGTCGAATAATATTTTACAGCTACTATAAAGACAACTTTAGAGGCAGACTAATTTTAGCGGAAGCAATTGGCATTTTTAAGACTACATCGCGTTTCCCCAACTCAAACGTGTTCGATACTAGATATTAAAAGTAGCGAAAGTCAGCGTTTTTTTGACTGCATCGCGTTTTGGCGATTTCTGGTCGCAAAAATATCAAATCGCGAGATTAAGCGTTTTTACGACTTTCGATCATAGATTTCAGAGTTTTATCTATTTGCATGATCTAAACTTAAAATTATAACACTAAAAGGAATAGAGGGGGTCGTCCCTCGGGCCATAAAATAGTTGAAAAAAATTGTAAAAGTCATCGCCACATTGGAATTCGTTGTTATTGGACCGATTTCGTTCAAAATCGATATTTAGGCTTTCCTGGGGCCTAGTAAGAAGAAATGGTTGCCGAAATTTTAGAAAGTCACCGCCATATTTTAATTTTTTGTTATTGGACCGATTTGGTTCAAAATCGATATTTAGGCTTTTCTGGGGCCTAGTAAGAAGAAATAGTTGCCAAAATTTTAGAAAGTCACCGCCATATTGGAATTTTTTGTTATTGGACCGATTTGGTTCAAAATCGATATTTAGGCTTTTCTGGGGCCTAGTAAGAAGAAATAGTTGCCAAAATTTTAAAAAGTCACCGCCATATTGGAATTCTGTGTTATTGGACCGATTTCGTTCAAAATCGATATTTAGGCTTCCTTGGGGCCTAGAAAGAGAAAATGGTTGCCAAAATTTTAAAAAGTCACCGCCATATTGGAATTCTTTGTTATTGGACCGATTTCGTTCAAAATCGATGACGATCGATGATGAGGAGATATCGACTTTACAATGCTGTATTGTCTAGACAATACAGCATTGTAAAGTCGATATCTCCTGAGGATGCTCCGGTGTCGGGGCGAAACGTGCGTCGAGAGTAGTATTAAAGTCTTGTGTGGTGGTGCATGTGAGTGGTGGTGGCATTGCTTGCTTGGGAACTTTGCTTTATTGCTTGGTTGGGGAGGTAAGCGGTGCTTAGCTTATAACTGCATGTTTGACCATACAGATTTTTTTCTGTTGGCGGATTACAGCAAAATAACTCTAACATTTTTTTGTTAATCATGAACTTCCGCAAAGTAACGCCTGACTCTATCCAAATAGGAAATGGTTGCCAAAATTTTGAAAAGCCACCGCCATATTGGAATTCTGTGTTATTGGACCGATTTCGTTCAAAATCGATATTTAGGCTTCCCTGGGGCCTAGAAAGAGAAAATGGTTGCCAAAATTTTAAAAAGTCACCGCCATATTGGAATTCTTTGTTATTGGACCGATTTCGTTCAAAATCGATATTTAGGCTTTACTGGGGCCTAGAAAGAGAAAATGGTTGCCAAAATTTTAAAAAGTCACCGCCATATTGGAATTCTTTGTTATTGGGCCGATTTCGTTCAAAATCGATATTCAGGCTTCCCTGGCGTCAAGAAAGAGGAAATGGTTGCCAAAATTTTAAAAAGTCACCGCCATATTGGAATTCTTTGTTATTGGACCGATTTCGTTCAAAATCGATATTTATGGTTCCTTGGCGTCAAGAAAGAGGAAATGGTTGCCGAAATTTTAACAAGTCACCGCCATATTGGAATTCGTTGTTATTGTTCCGCTTTCGTTCAAAATCGATATTTAGGCTTCCCTGATGTCAAGAAAGAGGAAATGGTTGCCAAAATTTTTAAAAGTCACCGCCAATGGCTCATACAAAATAGCTTCTACGAGATAGGTGAGCTATTTCAAAACTAGCAGTAGGTAGTAGGTACTCTTAAGCCTCAATTGCACTTCCGGCTACGGTATACATTGCACAACAGGTTACAAACCGAAATGTATATGACTAAGAAATATACTAATTGCACTACTTAATTGAACATTCAAAATGTAAAAGGACTATACTTATGACTAATGACTTAATATGACCATAGCTTATAAATACATATTGAGTGACATATTGAATTGATTATTATTATATTATTACTTCACATTCAAATTGTGAACCATTAATTGGATATGAAATTTATCTATAATAATGAATATATGAATATTATTTATTGTATTAATCTGATTATTTAATGTAACTTTGCAACGCCCTGACGGGGTTTAATGTAATCTTACTCACAATTAAACATGTAAGACATCATGAATTAGACATGTTATACATGAATACAAATAAATAAATGAAATAAAACGAAATAAAATATTAGAATATTTTGATATTGGATCGATTTCGTCCAAAATCAATATTTATGGTTTCCTGGGGCCAAGAAAGAGGAAATGATTGACAAAATTTTAAAAAATGACCACCATAGAATTTTTTTTATTGGATCGATTTCGTTCAAAATCGATATTTAGGCTTTCCTGGATCCAAGAAAGAGTAAATGGTTGCCAAAATTTCCACTTCCACTGGCTTCAAAGGAATTTTGATTTGCATAGAAAGCCTAAAATATCTCTATGCAATTTTAGTTGAGGAAACACACGAGATGAGTTATTTAACCACCTATCGTCTAAGCCAAGACCATATTGATCTGTTTTTTGTTATGATAAGAATGAATGGAAGACAGACAGACAATGATAACTCAAATACGTTGCAATTCAAGGGTACTTACAGGAAGCTGCTTTGTCGTATGTAACTACAAGCTGGCGACACTGCCAAGTGTTTGCCATTGGAGAACTTACCCATATTGACCTGTTCTTCTACCTTAAAGTGCATTAATACAACTACGATTTAACATAGAATAACAAAGAATTCCAATATGGCGGCGACTTTTTAAAATTTTGGCAACCATTTCCTCTTTTTTGATCCCAGGGAAGCTTAAATATCGATTTTGAACGAAATCGGTCCAATAACAAAGAATTCCAATATGGCGGCGACTTATTAAAATTTTGGCAACCAAGTCCTCTTTCTTGACCCCAGGGAAGCTTAAATATCGATTTTGAACGAAATCGGTCCAATAACAAAGAATTCCAATATGGCGGCGACTTTTTAAAATTTTGGCAACCATGTCCTCTTTCTTGACCCCAGGGAAGCTTAAATATCGATTTTGAACGAAATCGGTCCAATAACAAAGAATTCCAATATGGCGGCGATTTTTTAAAATTTTGGCAACCATGTCCTCTTTCTTGACCCCAGGGAAGCTTAAATATCGATTTTGAACGAAATCGGTCCAATAACAAAGAATTCCAATATGGCGGCGACTTTTTAAAATTTTGGCAACCATGTCCTCTTTCTTGACCCCAGGGAAGCTTAAATATCGATTTTGAACGAAATCGATCCAATAACAAAGAATTCCAATATGGCGGCGACTTTTTAAAATTTTGGCAACCATGTCCTCTTTCTTGACCCCAGGGAAGCTTAAATATCGATTTTGAACGAAATCGGACCAATAACAAAGAATTCCAATATGGCGGCGACTTTTTAAAAATTTGGCAACCATGTCCTCTTTCTTGACCCCAGGGAAGCTTAAATATCGATTTTGAACGAAATCGGTCCAATAACAAAGAATTCCAATATGGCGGTGACTTTTTAAAATTTTGGCAACCATTTCCTCTTTCTTAATCCCAGGGAAGCTTAAATATCGATTTTGAACGGAATCGGTCTAATAACAAAGAATTCCAATATGGCGGCGGCTTTTTAAAATTTTGGCAACCATGTCCTCTTTCTTGACCCCAGGGAAGCTTAAATATCGATTTTGAACGAAATCGGTCCAATAACAAAGAATTCCAATATGGCGGCGGCTTTTTAAAATTTCGGCTACCATGTCCTCTTTCTTGACCTCAGGGAAGCTTAAATATCGATTTTGAACGAAATCGGTCCAATAACAAAGAATTCCAATATGGCGGCAACTTTTTAAAATTTTGGCAACCATGTCCTCTTTTTTGACCCCAGGGAAGCTTAAATATCGATTTTGAACGAAATCGGTCCAATAACAAAGAATTCCAATATGGCGGCGGCTTTTTAAAATTTCGGCTACCATGTCCTCTTTCTTGACCCCAGGAAAGCCTAAATATCGATTTTGAACGAAATCGATCCAATAAGAAAGAATCTCAACATGGCGGAATAGTGCACCTGTGTTTGTGTTTGCACACATACTTGAGCACTATAATAGATTGGTTGCCGTTGCCGAAATCGGTTGGGAGGACATTATTATTATTAACTTAGCGGCATTTGAATATGATTGGAGTGTAGCATTCAACCCCTGTATAGAGCTTCACAATCGCAAAATCCCGATGCTTAAAATCGCGGAAATAATAATAATAATAAACGTCGATGTTAAAAACGCAACATCCTGCTGGTGCAGTCGGGTAAAAAATTAACACACAACGGCTTTAAAGACAACTATACCAGGAAATTTCCAATCCAAGACTGGCAACACCACAAAATGACGCAATGGCCTTGTGAAAAAAAGTATCAAATTATTAGTTTTGCTTTCGTATAAAAGTATTAGTTTTTAGTTACTTACGTGTGGTAGGAGATTTTGTTACTTGATTTCAACCTTCCTTTGTAATTTCTGCAAACTTTTATAACACAACTTGCCATTTTCAGCAAAATAACCTATCGCAAAAAATAAGCCGCACGTTCGTATCACTTGACGTTACAATTGATACTGAGGTGCGGTGAACGCTTTTAGGGATAAAAGTTCTCCTTAATTTTTATCGACGCTTTTGCGCCGCCGTTACTCTATCTAGAGAGTTTATTATCAAAGAGGAAAAGGCTCAAATCATGAGACGAATTGGGCTGTAAGGCATACAAATAACCAATATAACGTAGGGGATGCCTAAGAAGGATTTTTGAAAATTCAATCCCTACGCGTTACCTCCTTAACCGGGGTTTGAAAAATCAAACTTAACGCAAGCGAAGCCGCGGGCAAAAGTTAGTCTCTCATATTAGTATTATATCGGTTCCCAAACGTACAAAATAAATCAAATAATATACCTACCTACCCGTAGCCTAGAGTTATTGAATCATTGTTTAAATGTTCTGTTCAATCCAACTGTGATAGGGTTGCCGTGTCGAGAGTGTCTATAAAAATAAAATTCAATAATATTTTCACAGAAAATAAAACTTCCCACACCATTTAGTTCTAAGAAGAGTATTTTTTGCAATAAGAGTGAAGCCCGACATGAAAATCTTAACAAAGTATCCATTGCCGTCAAAATATTATATCCGGCTCCATGCTCGATTCTTTTGTCAAACCTTTTTATTCATCAAAATCGTTTCAGCCGTGACAATGTAACAATCGGACTCAATTTCGCATTATTATTAATATTAGAAATGCGAAATTATTGGCAATTGTTAGCAAACTTCGATCACGCAGCAACTAATCACCGGATCGACGTGATTTTATGCATGGCTATAGTTAAGGATCTGGAGAGTGACATAGGGCCCTTTGTTTTTCTGGGATAAAAAATATTTTATCCCGGAAAAACAAAGGGCTCCCGCGGGAGTTTTACATCGTCGCGGGCAAAAGCTATTTCAAAATATTAATATGGATGAAGCCTTTGGTATTTATAAGAGTAAACTTGATATTTTTTTACCGTGACAGGATAGCCGTTGACAGTGTCTCACCTAATGGTTAGTGAGATGCAGTCTAGATGGTAGTAGTCTAACTTGATATGGTAGTTTTTAGGTCTTTTTTATTTCTATTTGAGTCTGCGACCAGTCGATTGACTATATTAGCAGATTTAGTAATCTTTAGTGATTTTGCCAGATTTATGATTCGTTGTCCTTAAGTCTGTACATATGCAGTTTTTAGTTAAACACATAGTTTTAACCCGAACTATCGTCGGCTTTTTGCGGGGCCCATCTAGTAGATGACTAGTCACCGTAATTTCAATCTGCGAAGTATTGTAATGGCGGCGTCAGGTACCTCAGCCCGTAGCTTATAGATGTTAGGGTAAAGATGCCGAATATGAGATACCATTTACATATTCGGCCATAAAAAATAAATTATCGCACTAATGACTATGAAAATTATTTATATTCGATAAGTATTTAATGAAGTTTATCCTTGAAAGACCGTTTAGTGCTAGGTATAATAGTTTTTTTTTGTTATATCAGATAATATTAGAAAAGTCAGAAATTACGTCTCAGGAAAATGGTCTCCTATTATGAGATACCAAGGGTTTTTAATATGAGATAGTATAGATTCAGAGAAAAAGGAAAGAAATAAATTCAAAAAAATTTTTATTGGCGATTTTTATTAATCTACAACATCGTACTACTAAATAAAAAGGTTTTAGTAACAACTTATTAATATATTATCATGTACTTGTGCCAAGTGCTAGATGTTCTTCAGATAGATAGAACCCATAAAATCGTTAGTCCAACTTTACAATATTTTTCTATTTTTGCTTCTAAATAGTCACAAAAAGCTGGAGGTCTTCCCATGAACCTTGACAAATACTTCTGCATTAGCATCTTTTTTGACATAACGTTCTAGGATACTCTTAAGAACATCGAAAGTTTTGACGCTATTAGGTAACATATTTGTTTGCTTCGCACTGCACTCACGGCCCGTATTATGGCATCGTGGTCTTAGGACTTCTTTGATCGACGACATCTAGAAAAAGAGGTTTTTAAAAAGTTGTATTTCTATACATCCTAATATGGGATATCTCATTTAAAGAGCCCCCACGTGTCTCATATTAGGAAAACACCCAAATTTAAAAACTAGGCTGCCTATTATTTCTTGACGAAGAACATACAACTAAACTGGAAATGCATTGTAAAATTAATCATATAACTAATACAATGACTGTAAATTTAAATCATTTAGTGTGACTATACAGTTGTAACATACCTCGTTAATATTTGGTGTCAAAAATCGGGTTTTGTGATTTCGTAAAAATCCGCACGTACACAACCTGACTTCGCCTCGAACTGGGAAGCATCAACACATGTTTCGGTCTGTTGCCACGCGGCTTCTGGTGACAGTATCGCCAAATAGCTGCGGCGATTAGTTTCGCCAAAACCTAACTATCTCATATTTGGCAACTATCTCATATTCGGCATCCTTACCCTATATCCATAGCGCCTCATCCAATAGCCCAATTAAGAAGTTCATTCATTCATTAAAACAGTCCTGCATCCACAGGGGATTATCGTTTAATGCAGCTTATTGATGTATTGAAGGATAAAATCCGGTTGGCGTATTCATCGCCTAATTTAGATCAACTCTCTCATGTAGCATCTACGCGTTGAACCCATGTCCCCGCACAAGCTTAAGATCCGGACGTTATCCCGTGATAGTACACAATATATTATTAAGATAGGAAGATGGCTTTGAAGATATCGCGGGACCCGCGTGGACTAGGCTCACTAACAAGGGGTCGAAGATGGGTACCCAAATAATAAACAAAAATAAAAGTAATCTATTGTACAAATATTCGTAATTAGGATTTGTTTTGTATTTGAAACGGTTAAAGTCAACATTATTACATTACTAGAAGATTCCGGAGACATCGTCAGCGTGGATTAAGGTTTTGTAATTCTCGCGGAAACTCTCTTATTTTCCGGGATAAAAAGTAGCCTATGTGTTATTACACACTATAATCTATCTTTATACCAAATTTCAGCCAAATCGGTTCAGTAGTTTTGATGTGAAAGAGTAACAAACATCCATCCATCCATACTTACAAACTTTCGCGTTTATAATATTAATAGGATAACATCTCCAGTAGTTGCTAACCCTATCGAAAAGCCTGAAGCAAACGGACGTAAGCTCGATTTGAAATATAACTGTGCGATATAATCCATGGAACGGGGTAGGTATACACGATTTGCCACCACCTCGTGAGCTACATTTATATGATGTACCCGTATTTTGATTGTTCGCTACACATTTGTACCGCAATTTGTTGGTATTGTTCGTTGATTCTTCAATTTCCTGTTGCGGTTTGTGATACAACAACTGTTAGTGGGGTGAAGATTGTGCCCGATTTTTGTTGAATTGCTATACCGGTTTTTTTTTCAATACCAGCTATTCTTCTATCTATCTTTATATGACAGTCGCCCTTATTCTTATCTATACAGTAGGGGAAATCCTCATGTTGTCGTCTATAGATACCAGTTATCTGTGGCACGGATGTGTACGCGGATGATAGCATTGGACCAGTGGCATGCTCGGCGCGCAGTTACATGTTGGTTTTTGTATTTTTATTCTATTAGTTATTACTAGTTATTTCACTACCGTTCTATTTATTGTACTAATAATTATATTACGAGTACTTATTACATACCTTTACCCAGGCGTACCTCTTACTTTTAGATTTATAGTATTGCGTTGTTAATAATAAAATACCACTTCCTAGTACGTTCAAGGAAACGTCGTGAGAAAATCCTGCATGCCTTAACTTTCCTAATCCAAAGCTTGTCTAAGGCCGCCTTTTTAATTCTACTTCTTTCTTCTTATTGCTTCTATCTATGTCTGTATTATTAACTTTTTATTATGGTTTACAAATAAAGTGTTCAATAATAATTCATGAGAGTTCTCTATAATTATTATTATTTGGAGAGAAAGGAAGTCATTTCAGCTTGGTTAATTCTTTAAAAAAAAGTATTCTCAATGTAAGTCTGTCAATTTGCACTTGGCCTTGGTGGTAGAATATGATCTAAATCTTCTCAATCTGAGAGCAAAGACGTAGCAGTAGTAGTAGCAAGCTGAAGATGAGTTGAAATAGTAGCAGCTAGTAACAGGATGAAGATAGGTTGAAATGGTGGATAAGTAAAGTAAAAACATGTTAGGGAAATTGAAAATATAATATTTTACAATTCCAATAAATAAGTTTATAATGTTCAAACGAACAGTTACCCGGTTAGCTGAGAACTCTAGTTCACTGAACTAGAAAATTCTTTTGAATATTTCTCGGGAGTTCAAATTCATATTATGCATTTCTTGCTACATGCTTTTGCTTTGAATTCGATTAAGTTAAAGCAGTTATTCTGTAGAATACTTAGAATCCCCTTTGATACGACTTCGTCTGATCGTCCTTTTAAAAGTAAATAAAAAATATTGTTATGCGCTAAGAATCTGAGATTGGAATTATACACAGACACTCAAACTATAAGATTTTATTATCTTTTTCTTTATCAACCGATAAAGTCCACAACTGGACAATGGTCTCCTGCATGGACTTCCACAGGTCTTGGTCTTGCACCGGTTGTATCCAGCGCCTCCTTTCGACTCTTCTGATGTCGTTGGTCCAACTAGTGGGTGGGCTGCCAACATTGCGCTTTTCGGCGTGGGGTGGAGGGTCGTAAATCTCACTATACAATGAGCATAAATATTCAAATTCTAATAAAAAATTTATTTATTTCATGTAGGCCACCTTGTAGCTCTTATGAAACGTCATAAATCTACCACCGTTTCGGAATGCAGATCCTGCTGAGAAGAGCCGGTAAGAAACTCAGCAGATGCTGTATTCAAAAAAAAATTTCACAATAGTTAACAAAACTATGCTATGTATACAGTGCTTCCACAACGAAGCTTCAAAATTGCATACGTAGGTAGATACAATCCAATACATGTTAAAGACGCGGTTAAACGGCGCGCTATAACACGAGCCGAGCCTAGCTCGGCGCGTGGCTCGGCGCGCCACGCGCCGTGTAAACAGCTACGCTCGGTGCGGCTCGGCAAACTTTGCCCGATAAACGAGCAGGCTTGCGTCCGCATTAAGCCGAGCCGCGCCTACACGGATGGTGCGGCGCGGCGCGGCTCGTGTTATAGCGCGCCGTTTAATCGCACCATAAGACGGGCAGACAAAGCAGACCCATTCCCGTTGGTGGCATCCGTTCACGAGCACGACGCATGATCCAGCCGTTGCTTCGCTCAACCATATTTGAGGGAACGTAACAACTCCTAATACAATACTGTACGACAATATTTAATTGAGCACAATCTAAAAACAGTCATTGCAAATAAAAATTAAATTTAATTAATAAAGTGCCTTCGCATGTTTCACGAAAGAAACCAGAAAATATTTTTCATCGTACACCAAGTCTTTATGGGTTTCACTTAATAAAAGCTTCTGAGGTATAAAACATGGTCTACGGGAGACAAGGAGCTTTATGGCGCTATCAAAGTGAACGCGTTTTTATATCGGGCCCTTTGCACAATGTATTTTTTGTGTAAAATTTGCATGCATTATAAATTCGGGTATTAAATACGTATGAGTTTTTTTCTCATACAAATATTATGTCAGTGACTCAGAAAATTCCACAGTAAATAAGTAACGATATGACTTTTCTGTTATAGTTTTTTTTTAAATGTATACTGTTGACTGCAGGCTATGTTACCTGATGGTAATTGATGCCTATTCACTCTTGATTTAAAAACACCCACAAAACATAACAACATAACATAGACATAGTACAAAATTAAGAACAAAGCTTTGTTACAACTTATCGCAACACCACACAAATTCAATAAAATATACTTACCTCATTCTTCTCAGTAATCGGTGTGTAACAGAATAAAAGTACCTACGTGATTTTGTGAAGTACGATTGTACTATTTAAACAAATACTATTTTGTATACAAATACACAAGTAATATTTTATCTTCTTGTGATGTTCAAGACAACTGTGCAATGGGTGCAGTTTTAAGTTCGCTCCTTTAATCGGACTATTGAGGTGTCTGCAGTTAAATGGTCAATAAAAACTCAGAGAGTCACTCTAAGATAGAGATACTCTAACGCTTGCAAAACAATGTCTAAAGATTTTATGTGGTAAGTACACAAAAAATTCCGAAGTACATGAATATACCGACATCCCTAACGTAAAGGGACGTTACCTTACGTTACCTTGAGGCTCACAAGCAGAAGCTTAAGCATCACAAAAACAGCCTAGACGTCCAGCCGGCCCTTGGATGCAAGTGGTAACACATAGGGCAACATAGCATAACAAACTATATGCTCCATTTTCAAGGGATGTCACGTCACTGAATGTAGGTACAAAAGCCTAAACATTCGAATAAATAACCCCAGATTTACGAGTACCTACTTATACGAATAATTCACAGACTGATCATAGATGGGTGAGAAATCAACAAGAATAATATAAACGTAAAAATTCTTTTTACAAAACGGACTTCAAACACCAGTACATAGTATATCAATTGTGCCTATAATATTTTAAGATTTCTCTCCATTTCTCCAGGATCCCATCATCAGATCATGTCCTGATGACTCTTTGATATTAAAAAAAAATCCAAATCAGTCCATACGTCTTCGAGTAATCGGCGAACATACATAAAAAAAAAGGTTCCAACGAATTGAGAACTTCCTCCTTTTTTGGAAGTCGGTTAAATAACAATAATATCAGAAGCTTTGCAAAGACGATGCAGGTATAACACCTACAGAATATAGCAGTAGATCGTAAACCAGGAGATTAAGTGTCGCCAGAATCGCGGGGCTCATAATTTTTGTCAACTCGGCGCTACCGCAGCTGAAATTCGAACAAAATATTTATGTATAGAGCTAAAATTTTCATGCATTTTATAACGGTTCATAATAGATTTAACATTCATACATAATACTCTTAGTATTATTTAATCACACTAATATTATAAAGGCGAAAGTTTGTATGTGTGTGTGTGTGCGTGTGTGCGTGTGCATGTGCGTGTATGTGTGTGTGCGTGTGCGTGTGTGTATGTATGTTATTCTTTCGTGACACAAGGAATGAACCGATTTGGCTGTTTGTTGGAATAGCTCATGCCCAGGATTAACACAGGCTAGATACATTTTATCCCGGAAAAAAAGAGTTCTCAATGGAATCAAAAAACCTTAATCCATGTGGATGAAGTCGCGGGCATTATCTGGTAACTCGTAAGGAGTAAAGATTTCGAAAATAATTTTCCTCTACAAAAATGATATCGGTACAGCGGTATCCTTGAACTTGAAACCTGAAGAGTGTCATAGGCTACTTTTTATCCCCACGGGATTTTAGCAAACTAAATCCACGTGGACGAAATCATGGGCATCAGAAATTAACGCTCCAATAAATCTTATTACTTGGAATGAATACAAATCTTATAAATGATAGCAAGAGGCGAAATATTGGATGTCCAATAAATAATAAATTTCGGAGCGGTCCTTTGTGTGGCTGATAGATCATAACACCTTGTCAAAGTTATTAGCTTTCACCCTATTACAGGTTATAAGGATTCAATCACTACTCACTAACCTAATATAATTATCAAAATGCGTTCATATTTATTGATCACTAACACTTTAATCACGCAACGAGGCTATAACAATCAAAATGATTTTTTGCATGGATATAGTTGAGGACTTGGAAAGTAACATAGATTACCTTTTATCCCGAAAAAACATGGTTCCCGTGGGATGAAAAAACCTAACTCCACGTCATGATGTATCGAAATAAGCAACAATATCACTAGGTATAGGTTCTGCTTTTGTCTATAAACTCTAAAATAAAATAAACCTCCCAATATTCAAATAAATAAACATTAAAAACGTTTCAAATACAAAGGCAGAAATTGCAAAAGACTCTTAAATTCAATATAATTGGAATCTATCTGCCGATAGCCTCGGGTTCTATTGAAAATTTCAAGGATTTTTCACTGATCCGCTAACCTAATAAAAAAGGTTTGTTTCCTGTATTGATTCAGTTTTACATTTGTTTGATTCGATTTAAACACTGTTTCATTTTGTTGGTTTGGCTGAAGTATTACGAGTACAATATGATATTGTTTTATGAAATTTCGAAAGAGGGTATACAAAGCATATTATCTATACTTATAATAAAACTGTAACGGGACGAATTCTGTAGGTACATTAAATGTAATTTGAAAATTTTCTGAGCACAAAACAATTTTTTTTTAATTTTTAAGCTATTGCATAGCTTCTATCGCGGGCCAGCGTGGAGACCGAATCCAGAAATTCCGTAACGAAAACCTGACACGGGACTCCTCTACGGTGAGCCGCTAGATGGCGTTGATGAAAAATTCTATGCAATAGCTTTCCCGCGGCAGTCCCCGAGTGCCACACGTCTTTTTTTGTCTGTCTATCTATGCGTGCATCACGCGAAAACTACTGAACTTTTGGTAAATAAAATATTTCCATGTTGTACGTAAGTCCGGCGTACAAGTTATTTATATTCACTTTATAAAAGAAACCTATTTCGTTCATCCGTTGTTATTTATGCACCTGTTAGTTCCAAACTAACGAAGCGCAAAACAGTAGCAGTACGGACCCAATGTATAAAAGGTAAACTGAAAAATAGTGCCGTCCATCACGTCCTCGTGTGACAGGTAAGTTATTTTAACGTACCAGTAAAAAACAATAAGGCTTTGTTCACACCAAACGGATAGTTAGCCGCCGATTGTAAGCAGACTCAAATTACCGTCAAAGACGTGCCATCAAGCGATTTAGCGTTCTGGCACAATGGCTTGTAGAATCAGATTAGGGGTATGAGGTGAATGCACACTGCCATACCCTTTCCAAGTTAGCCCGCTACTATCTTAGACTGCATCGTCACTTACTATCAGGTGAGATCGCCGTCAAGGACTATCTTGTTATCATATATTATTATATATGTTATGCTGACAATACGCTATAGCGTACAATGCATTATTGGTGTAATCAAAAGAGTCTATACTTGTTACTGATACGCTAACGTTCAGCTACTTAGCCAATCAACGTTCGCGACGCGTAGTGGCGTAGTACCTACGATAATAATCGACGTAGACGAATATTCGTAGCTGCTAAAAGCGTATCTCGGAGCGTCGGAGCGGAAGCGTCGGAGTGATCAAAAGTTGAATACGACTGTATGAAAAAGTAATAAACTGCGTTATGCTTGCTCACAGTCGGCGGCGGATAATACGTTTGTTGTGAACACAGCCTAAAACGCGCGCGACCACGTCCGCATCCATGCTTTCTATTGTTCTACAGCTGTTTAAAACAATAGAAAAACTTATACTCCCCTTAAAAACACGGCTGCCTCATATCAAAACTTTAACTCTACATAACAGCTCAGAAAAAGTCAATGCAGCTTATATGAAATGCTTCCGACTTCCGTTTTTCCAACTTACTATTAATGGGTACCTTCAAATCAAGAGTGAATGTGCATTTTCTAGGCAAGCGCCCAGACTATCTGCACTTACCATCAGGTTTGATCACAGACAAGCGCTGATCAATGAAAATGAAAATCTAAGGGCCTTTGCACACCACGTTTTTTAAACGCGCCGTTGACGCGCTTTTGTAGTGATACAAACGCGATGCTAACGCGCGTGTGTAATTGTGTATCGATACAAAGGACAACAAACTACTCTGTAGGATAAAAAGCGCGCCGTCGACGCGCGTTTCTAAAACGCGCGTCCACGGCGCGTTTAAAAAACGTGGTGTGCAAAGGCCCTAACTACGATAAAAAATCTATGAATCTATAATAAAATAAATCTATAATATAGGTAAAAAGACCCTTATTGGTACAATATTATATTAAAATCAATCATACATAATTATTAATAATATTATATTTTTGGGGTATCCGAAATGAATTTTATTAAGTGGGAGATGCATTAATTAATAACTCTTTTAAAGCCAGCATCGTTCACAGCCACTATATGATTGTGTTCTCTCCATACGAGACTCAACGTTGAACAAGCATATAAAAGAAGCATTAAAGCATTTAATCAGGACGTTTTGTAGTGCCTATAATAAAATTATTGGTGAAACGATCCAATAATTTAATCCATTAATTTAATATTAAAATTTTCGAATGGAAAGAGCACAGCTTGGCAGTCGGCGCTCGATTAATTTCCGATTTTTGGAGCAAATTCAAAAAGTAATTCACATAAAACTGAGAACGTAATATCTCGTACATTCGAACAAGCCGATAAACCGTTATTGGATGTGTTAAACTCTTAATTGGATTTTCAATTAATTGGAAAATGCAACAGGAATTTCATTAACTAAATTAAATTATGGTACATCCTAAGGCGTATCGAAACTTGAATGATCGTTCGATACTCATACTAAGTTTTTGAATTATATTTTCACCGTGGGAACTGTAACTTAATTTGATATCTACTGATGACTGAACTCTGTAATTTATTAGTAGAGCAAGTCATTTTACAAGATTAGAAACTAACAACGTAGTTCCAAAAACAAAACTAGCAAAAAATTTTTTTTTAGAATTTAAAGAAGTCATGGAATATACTATTGACGAAAAAAATAGCCTAGTAGAAGTTTGATGATATTTCAAATTATTCAATTCAATTGAAACTCATTTATTTCAGGTAAATAAACCCAACTAAAATAAACCCTGTATAGTTTTGTATTCTGTGAGCTTCAAAAGGTAGATAATCCTATTATCCTATTATTTCCTATTAATATTATAAATGCGAATGTTTGGATGTTTGTTACTCAATCACGTCGCAACAACTGAACCGATTTGGCTGAAATTTGCCACAGAGATAGATTCTAGTCTGAAATAGCAAGTATCCTGGGAAATAAGAGAGTTCCCGCAGGAATAAAAAAAACCTAATCAACGCGAACGAAGTCGCGGAAAATCATGTAGTAAAAATATATAAAGCCAAGCTTAGTGTTCAGTTTATAACTAACAAGCCTTTACAGGCGATTTCATCAGCATGGAGTTTTTGAAAATCCTTTTGTTGTTATGAATATAAAGTAGAATATGTTACTCTTCAGATTCTCAACCATGCCCATGTTACTATGTATGTCATTGAAGGCCAAACCAAAAAAACAATTATTATAGTTAGCATTTATAATATTAGTAGACAGACAAAAAGTCGAAACAAAGATTATTATTAAACTTTTATTAAGACACATAATTTTATTTAACAACTAGAAGCCCGCGCCGACTTCGTCCGGGTTGAAAATTAAATATTTGTTCTTGTGAGCTTCTTATAGGAGACGATTGTCAATAAGATCACCTCAGACAGGAACCACACGAATATGCCGCACCGATACCCGCCACCGTGCCCCGCCGCGCCAGCCGGCACCATTTTATTATTTTGTCGCGCGGAAATATTAATTTTCCGATAACTCCTAAGATATTTATTTAAATTGTATAGTGTAAAGGGCAAATATGTTCTAAATTAAATACTTACGATAATAAACATATTTATTTAGATATAGATTGACATCACATCGGTTAAAGAAGCTTCGAAAATAATTCATTATTTTTAATCAAAATTTGAAAGATAGAAATGGTTACTGTAAGTTATCCTTAGAATATAGACATATGCTATCGTGGACTTTTTTTTAGAACTCTTTAAGAGGAACAATTCACCCATACATCATTTTCATCCAATAACAGTATATGACCCAGCGCACGCCTTGAAAACGTTTAAGAGTCAAAAAAATGTCCGACTTCTTTAACAAATTTCCACATAATATCTAGCCATAATACATTTATTAACATAATTATAGCCTATAACCATCTGGAATAATGTACCTTTGAAATGGTAAAAGAATTATTGTAATAGGTGCGGTGGTTGCAAAGTTTGCTCCGGACATACATACAAACTCACAAGATTCGCGCTCTCTCTTTATTATAATAGTATAGATCACATATCCGTATTTACAATTTCACAAACGCAACTGGGCTAAAGCTTGGAAAATAAAACAACAGAGTTATAACACTAACATTACGCAACTTTTGCTGGAAGCAGGAATTTTCAAACAACAGCTTATGTAATATGGCTTGCAATGAGAAACAAAGTTGTCTTTTTTATATATATTTGCGTGGCTGCAGTGAGCTAGCATTGGTATTCTGTAAATACAGTCCTGCTGTCAGCGCTGAAGCAGCGACGAATGTATGCTAATGTGAGGTCCCTAATAGATAAGGTTAGCTTAGTGGTTAGGTCTGCGTTCTCCAATTCTGCCATCCTAAAGCTAAAGTGACGTTAACTACAAAAACGCGGGAATCCATTTATAAAGAAATGACGCCATTTAATAACTTATAAACGACGTTTTTCATATTGCTATATCAAAAACTACAGCACTAAGGAGAATACCAATTAGATGGATCGATAGAGAACTTTTTTCTAAGTAAGATAGCATTAAAAATCGTATTTGGCCAAATGTTGGTTAAGGACGTTATTTAAAGCTTGAGTATCCCGGGTACACAGTATACACCTCTTTCCGGAGTTAAGTAGGTTAGCATGATGATGAATTTATATTACTAATATTATCCTTTGCGAATGCGACAAGGCAGCGGCGTACTTATCATATTAGGGCCAGGTCAGACATGATACTTTTAACAGCGGCAATAAGCATTTTTGCAATTTTTAATCGCTTTTCGCAAGCTCGATAACGCGTCCGAATGGAAAATGCCGCTCGCCATTGCTAAAAGGATTATGTATGCCCTTGCTTTTATACGTACCCTTAAAGATATGAGTACCATTAAGTATAGAAAAGGGAAAAGATGTAAGAGTTCTCATAATGTATAAAATAACTGCTCTACTATCATAAGTAAGGAAGCGAAGTGAAATAAAGTTCCCAAGGATAAAATATTATGCTTCCATCTGCGCATCTTTTTATTACCTCGGTAAATTAGTTGGTAACAAAACTAAACTTTCTTTATTATCATAATTATGTAAATGCAAAATGGCTCCCTGGAAGGAAATTATACAATTTCACCAATTAAGATGATTAGTTATTTCACTTATAAAACTAGGATGCTTGAAGAGCCAAGTAGGTAAACATTGGATCAATGCACTCGGAAAAATTATCTGGTTTAGGGAATGACAGTGAAATAAGCTTGATGCTCCTTGTGAGTAGATATTCAATTATAAAACTAGGATACTTGTAGAGCCAAGTAGGTAAACATTGGATCATTGCACTCGGAAAAACCTATCTGGTTTAGGGAATGATAGTGAAATAAGCTTGATGTTCCTTGTAAGTAGATATTCAATTCATTATTCATTCTGGAGCACTTCGACCATCCGATGTGCCAGATATTTTTTTCCACATACTCTGAAACTGTGGAACCAACTTCCTGCGACGGTGTTCCCACTAAATTAAAACATGAGGTTATTCAAGGGGTGGACCAACGAATTCCTAAAAAGCCGGCAACGCATTGGTGGTACCTCGGGTGCTCCAAATGTTCATGGGCGACGGTAATCACTTAACATCAGATGACCCGCCTGCTCGTTTGCTCTCTAAAAATATTTAAAAAAAAATACGGCAAGGACAAAAATCAAAAGTAGGTACTTACCTACGTATGTAGAAAGAACTTTCTCTTCCCTTTTATTAAATGGGTAGATTAATCACTTTCATATCTTGCTAAAGATGATACAGTGTGGCGCGTCGGTGTGAGAAATGGGGGTGACTTTTAGGGTTAGGATGGTTTGACTTTATGATTAATGGTGTGTGTTAATCACAACTAATGTACATGGCGCCGAACATAATTTAGAAAATGTATCCTATAATATTATTATAAAACTTATAAAAATTTAACCATTTTAGATTTCATCAACGTAAAATAAATCTTAATCGTTTTGATATGTTGGCGGAGATTCAATACAAAAATTGACAAAATATCGCTCGGATAAAGCTTATTTTATGTTGGTGATATCAACTACATAAAATACAATATGTAAGACAAGCCGATGTAATATAGTTTTTTATAATTACAGTACAACTTACCAATTTGATTTCAGATCAAAAAGCAAGCTTTTTTTATCCGAAATAGGCTTGCGCTTGACGACAATCAGTACTGGATAGCACCGATGAGGTCTAGGTTGGAGCGCGCTTGCCTATAAGATGCCTATTCACTCTTGCCTTGAAGGTATCAAGCGTAAGGTTATTGTGGACCAAACTAACATCAAACTCAATAATTATGTTGATTCAGCACGTCATGATCTTATTGCTTCTCCCTAAGAAAAGTTATATCCTATCAAGAGTATTGGGTTGGTACATAAAATTACCTATTATTGCCTTCTCTAGGTCACGTCGCAAACTGTTCGGAATGGTCCCTGATGACGGCGCAATAAAAAGGTTTTTATTGTCCACTGGGGGGATGATACCATAAGTGCAAAGGTTTGTAGAAAAATATAAGGAGATTACCCACTGTCTCAGAAGCTGTAAGGCTATTATTAAATATCTGGCTTTCAACTGGAAATACCATTGGAAATATCACTCCGTACCTGATATATCGGTAAAATTGTACCGTCAGTAACAAAAAATTCACTACATTTAGTTTAATTTCTTTTATTTATATCGACGACATGCTTCACGAAAGGGACCTTTGATTACATTTCGACGACCTCCCTGGCGCAGTGGTGAACGCTGTTGTCTTATAATTAATTGGGAGGTTTCGGGTTTGATTCCCGGCGAGGACAATTTGAGAATTTACAATTTCTGAATTGTCTCTGGTCTGGTCTGGTGGGAGGCATTGGCCGTAGCTAGTTACCACCCTATCGTCAAAAACGTGCCGCTAAGCGATTTGGCGTTCCAGCACGATGAGATGTAGAGATAGATTAAGGGTATGAGTTGAATGTACACTGCCATACCCGTTCCAAGTTGAAACACAATGTTGATTTCAACAAACAAATGGAAAAAAAAAAACAGACTCAAGGCTAAGATGTCATTAGTAACTTTGTTTTCCGTTCATATCCAAGAAAAACGAGTAAAATGAACGAAACCGATAAAAATTAATAGACTTATTCATACTAATCCTAGTCATTTACAACTCTATCCATAATTCAATATCCTAATCCTAACATTCCAGCTCATGTCGGAAACAGGATACACATAATTTTATTGCTACTGCCTATCTTGCCGCTAAGGATATTATAGGGTTATTTATTTGACCGTCTCACATTTCCTCCATAAGTACTAATGTTCATGAATTATGGAATGAAAGTACTATATCCTTTCGCGAATAAGTCTAGAATTCACTGCTTTAAAAGGTATCTTGTTAAAATAGGGCCATTTAAAGATTACAGTGTGCCTTATTATCGGAATACGTAATTCCTATATGTTATTTGGAATGATTAACAATTTCAATAACTTATCTTATACTTACCAAATACAAAAATTAAAAGCAGAAAATTTAATACTTACAGATAATATTGATTTCGGATTCGATTGGATATTGCAATCGGCTGTATTTTTTTTTTTTCAAAAAGGTGCCTTTTTTGAAACATAAGAATACACATGCCTGATTAAAAATCTCCTCCTTCTTTGGTGGTCAGAAATTCACAATTTACTGTCATACAGTTTGTGTATGTGTGTCTTAGAGTGTGTGTGTGTGTGTGTGTGTGTGTGTGTGTGTGTGTATGTGTGTTAGTTAAAAATTAAAGCCATGATAAAAACTATTGAGGATAAATGGCTACGAAAAATTATTAATATTTAATTTTTTCATATTTAAGGTTGCTAATTAAGAATTTAATTTAGTTGAAGGCTAAAAAATATAGCATTAAAAATGTTCATCAAAACTAAAAACAAAATAAAAGTATAAAAACACCAACAAGAAAGAAAAATGAGCAGCAAGAAAACAACAGTTAAGTAATACAAGTCGCGAAGAAAATGAGCAAACAACAACCACAACTTAATAAATCAAGTTTACATTGCAAAGTTGTCACCAAGTGCGCAATAAAGTTGTTCGGAAAGCGAACAAATTCTGCAGTGTCCGGTAAACAAAAACTTCGGTCGCGAAGCGGACACTGCAAACTAACCCCATCAATCAATCAAACTGTTACGTTGGGTGTTGTTCCAACCGAATACAGCTGAGGTTGGGACCCGCAGATTTTCTGAGAGTAATTTGTTGGGACAGCGAATCTAGCAAGATTATATCAATGATAATAAAGTTCGGGACTTGACAGATTTGATAGCTAGAAACAGATACTCAAAGTTTTAATCGTTTTCTAATTTCAATCTATCTCTAATCTATAAACTTATTCTATAGCAATTTTATCAACTATTGCCCACGGCTTCACTCAAGTTAAATTAAAATTTTCAAACCCCTATTTTAGTCCCTTATGGGTTGAATTTTCAAAAATCCTCTCTTAGCGAATGTCTACGTCATAATAGCTGTATGCCAGCCCGATCCAGCCAGAGATTTGAACTGTGCGTTGATAGATCAGTCAGTCAGTCAGGCACATTTTCCTTTTATGTACTTAGATTTGTTCTGTCTCTTAAGTGTTTCTTCATTCTTGTTTGTCAACCCACTAACAAAGAAGCACATTTTAGCATTTATAGTACTAGTATATTTACTGTACCTTTATTGTGTGTTCCTTTGTATGGTTTCGATTCTTGACACCTAAGTACTATGAATTAAAATGGTGACCTTATTTTTGGCTGCATACTTATTAGAAAGAAAGAAAGAAAAAGCATTTATTTGAGACACACACATCCACAGTTGAAGACAGAGAGATATATGTTAGACAAAATAAAAAATAAATAAATATGTGTGACTCCCAAAATAGACTCCACTCAGCATATTATGCTATCCCTGTGGTGAAAGCACAGGCATAGCGCTGGTTTTCCGTGGATCGAGAGGTTTCGGATGACTGTTAGTCACGATATATAGTAGTACGTAATAGTTAACATAATAAATAATAAAAATAGCAGTGCGTAGAAAATTGTTAATATAATAAGTTAGAATATAGCTAGGATAAAAAGTTCCAACATAAATACCTATAACTATTTTATTATACGAAGAGACTTAGTAGCTCCACTGAATTCACGAGCAAAATATTATCAAAGGACGCTATATTCAAAACACATTAGTTCTAATAACTTCTATAAAGCTAGCTAAAGACTCAGAGGTAACAAAGTTTGAATACATTCACGTACCCCCATCTCCATTCGTTTTGTCAGACAAGATGTAATTACTGGTACCGGCCCAACTGAAACCAACTTCAATTTATGTCTTCGATCAAGGAAGTTTGGAAACGCAAATCGACCAGCTACACTTAACTTTAAATACCCTTTTAATCAGGATGGAATTGAAATAACATTGTTAACTTCAATGTTACAAAAAACATTGTTTTCTATTTAGATAGGTAATCTCATATTGATTCTTAAATAAGTTTTAAAAACATAACCAGCTTTTGTGCATGACCTTATCTACGCAGATTAGGGTTTGATAAATACATCTCATTCAGATTGCAAAAATATCGCCTTAGGTACCGCCTTGGGTGGCTTAGTTAAGCAACACTTCCAGAGAAGGCGCTCAACTAAATCTAGCTCTGAGCCTCTAAAATCCTCGTTTACTTTTTTATATCTTCAATCAACTAGTCTCGACCAGAACGACCACATAGTTTGCTGTGCAATTCCAATTTCAATTCCTCCGATTTCAGAATTGATCTGAAATTGGAGGAAACTGATGAGGTTGCTCCAGGTTCCAGGTTATGCATTGTCTGTCATTCAGTTGCTCAGCCAAGGTTTAAGAGGTATAAGTAAGACACTAATTCTAAGAAGTCAACTATACGCATGCAAAAAATCCTGTCAAAACGTTGCTCCATTCCTGTGTGACTGAAGGACAACACAAACACTTTCGCGTTTAATATATTAGTAGAAGTTAACTGACATTTCGATCTCTAATTTCATCTGGGAACGAACTCTAAAGACTTTATCAGACCATTCATTCAACGATCAGTAAATGGATCCTTATTTAGTATCGACTTGATTCTAATTACGACCAATAAAATACGGAAAGGCATCAATAAGGAAATAATAAATAGGGCAGTGACCAAAATTGTATTAAATAGGTACTTTACCTGGCTAAGAGTGTAATAAAGTTTAGTAATTTATTATCTTTTTTGACAAGAGGATAAGGTTTTCGAAGTGACCAGAGGTTTCGCGTAGAGGATGATGCTGTTAGGTACTCATAAAACTTTTTAAGTTTTCTTTGTCATCTCAATGTTAGTCTTGGCATAGTGGTCGTGGCTGCTGGAATGATGTGAAGTCAGCCCGATTCATAAAGCTGGATCAAAATCTGATCCCAGTAATTATAGGCCTATATCAGTGCTTCCAGTGATTTCAAAAATTTTTGAAAAAATTATAGTTACTAGACTGAATGAGTATTTAAGTGCAAAAAACTTTTTAATTGATGAGCAATATGGTTTTAGACCGAAATCTAACACTCTTTCGGCAGCAATTAACGTAATTACTAAAATAAAAACAAACATAGACCAAAAACATATCTGTTTGGGAATATTTATAGATTTAAAAAAAGCTTTTGATACAGTGAGCCACTCAAAATTATTACAAAAACTTAACAACATAGGAATCACTGGTTCAGCACTAGATATATTTGCCTCTTATCTCACCAACCGTCAACAGATCGTTCAAATCTCAAATAATAAAAGTAATTCACAGCTTGTGACGTGCGGCATTCCACAGGGCTCCATTTTAGGTCCAATACTGTTTTTAATCTACGTTAATAATATAGTTAATTTAAATCTATCAGGCCATTTAACTCTCTATGCAGATGACACCTGTCTTTTCTATTTCGCACACTCCATTCAAGACGCTATAGCACAAGCTCAAAATGATCTAGATAAACTGAACGAATGGTTTCTTTATAATCTTCTCACAATCAATACATCAAAAACATCATATATGATTTTCAGTGCCAAGAATAAAAAAATAACTGATTACCCACCACTCAAAATAAATAACAATATTATAAATAGATCAAAAAAGGAAAAGTATCTAGGCCTAATATTGGATGACAAACTGATATGGGACTCTCATATTGACCAAATTATCTCAAAATTAGCATCACTTACAGGAGCATTAAGAAGAATTTCTAACTGCATTCCACAAAAAATCCGGACGACTATTTATAACGCTCTTGCAAAGCCACACTTGGAATACCTTATAGAAATCTGGGGATCAGCAGCCCAAACACACCTCAAAAAATTGCAAAGAACACAAAATAAATTAATAAAGACACTATTTCATTATGATTATTTAACACCGACAAAAGACCTATATCAAAAAACTAAGCTCTTTAAAATTAATCAACTATACGCATATAATACTTGCTATCTCATTAAAAAAATTATAACTGAAACTGTACACTCTAGTATAACATTTAAACCAAGAACTATTGACTTTAACCTAAGGAATAAAAATAAAATCCTCACTTGGCAGCCACGAACGAAAACATATGGTACTAAAAATATATTATGTGAAGGTGCACGATTATATAACAATTTACCAAATATATTAAAGGACACTAAAAATATGAAACAATATAAGAATAAGTTAAAATTACACGTTAGGGATAATATTGCATAGCGGCTCCTTATAATGACTAATATTAAGCTTATTATTACTTTTATACATGTTTAGATGAATAATTTATGTTAGATGATAGCTTTTGATTTATATAATGCATGTTTAGATAAATATAATTTATGTTAGATGATAGCTTTTGAACTATATAATGCATGCGTCTGTGTATATACCAAAAATGTAAACCTACTTTATTCTCTGTTTAAGTGAACAGTATGTTCTTTTTTGAGAAATAAATATCTTTAAACCGAAACCGATGTAATATCAGTCATCATGACCTCTTCAATTTTAGGTCACTTTTGATATTAACCTGGATTGCGGGAGCAATCCATTGCATTGCGTGCCCGTTTGGACAACAAGTGTAAATTAAAAATAAAAACCCCCCGATATCCTAATGGCTAATCAGTAATCGTTACAGTAAAAAATAAGTAATCCGCCATTTTGTGGCGGCGGCCATCTTGGACCGATTTTCATCAAACATAGCTAAAAACACTCCCGACTAATTCACCTTTCAAACAAAAAAAAACAAAATCAATATCGGTTCATTCGTTCGGGAGCACACACACACATACATACAAACAAACAAACACAGACACGTCAAACTTATAACAGCCCGCATCCGACCTATCAAGAAAGTGCCACCAAACAAGGTCTCCACCTTCATCTTTTTGCCTCTAACTACCTTGGAGTCATAGTTCAACGGGCTGAAGGTCATTTAATATTGCGTTTACTAAATGTTTACCAGACATCTTTAAATAAAGCAACGTCTAAGCTTATTGATTCTCCTTTATTAGATCTTAAAATTTCACGCCCAAAGCCTCACAGCTCCGTCGAATTTAACAGTCATTGTTAATTACGATCCACATTTTATTGTTAGAATGTTTCATTGCCTAAAATAAATATAACGTCTCAGTACTCGTACTTTTCCCTTATATTCCTTTGTTGCCAATACAGTAAACGAAAACTTAATAAATGATTCGCTCTATATAAAAACAAATAATTTATTTTCTTTTGTATTGCGATCTCGTAAGTAGAAGTAATCTTCATCTTATAAATCTTCTTTCATTCACAATGCTATCTTTTCATACTGGTAAGTAGACTACTTATTTTTATTTATGTTATGTACAATGTACATAGCTATCGTTTTGCTGTTGAATTTACCTATTTATCGATTTTTTAGCATCAGAGACAAGTTTTCCAGCAAACGATCCCATTAATATTATGAACGCGAAAATTTGGGTGTATGGATGGATGGATGAAAGGATATTATTTTTTTAATATTATATTATATTTGACGTTTCATAGGAGCTGCAAGTTGGCCTACATGAAATAAATAAATTTTGATTTTGATTTTGATTTTTTTTTTAATGGCTGAACATTACAGATTGAAGTGTTAGCAAGCAGATACTAGTAAGTAACAAAAAAATTGAATTTCCTTAACGAATTGCCGACATGATACTATCAGCTCTGTATAATAATATAGGTTCTCTCCATACTTGAATGTGCATAAAATATAAATAAATTATTTGACTTACGAGTACATTAAATAAACTACTTGGATCTTTAGAAAATGATATGAATTCATGATACTTTATTCGAAATGATACGGCAGCTGACTCTTATATTTGCGTAGGTACTATGATCTCCTTCACAAAAAATGTTCCCGTGTTACAAAAATATCGTCTACTTTTTTAACTGAAACAGTAAGAGTGCTTAGGTGCTCGTGACATTTTTCTGAAATCACACGAAAAAAATTTTTTTTTTTCTACTCAATTGATACTTACTCATACACAAAAATATGTTTGTTAATTTCAAATAGTTTTTTAATAGGCTTGTTTAAAAATTCCAACATAAAATTTGACCTGGAAATTCTACATTGACCTAAAATTTTTCAGGCGGGCGAGCAAGTATTCGTATTGTGAGCGACGAAAACAATCTAAATATATAAAAGGCAAAGGTGACTGACTGACTGACTGACTGACTGACTGACTGATCTATCAACGCACAGCTCTAACCACTGGACCGATCGAGCTGAAATTTGGTATATAGGTAGCTGTTAGGACGTATACATCCACTAAGAAAGGATTTTGGAAAATTTCAACCCCAAGAGGGTTAAATAGGGGGTTAAAAAATCGAACCTAACGTGAGCGAAGCCGCGGGTTAAAGCTAGTATAATATAATATTCGTTTTAATGTCAAATAAGTACGCTTACGTGACGCATTAATTGCTGTGAGGGTCAATAAGATGGTTTAGGCCGTCGTATATACAACGTTTTGAGAGAATGTTAAAAATGCCGTTTTAATGGTTTTTTTTAACACATAAACACATAAAATGGATAAACACAAATGATGTAGTGCACAAAACCTAAAATGCCAATTTTTTGGGATACCACAACTTACGTAGGAGGTATCGATTAATAGATGTGCGACATAAAACTAATTTGTAAGTTTCAAATCATTTTCATATTATAGGTTACTGTGTAAGCGTTTTAGCACCAACATCAAAGTTCCTCGAAACGAATAACTTAGTAGGTATTAACTAGTTCTTGAACTTAGTTTGTGTTGACAAGTTTCTGATAGTAGGTAAACTTATTGTTAACTTACAAAGTGGCCTCTAATACTAAAGTAGGAATATTATATTGGTTACTAATGGTATGTAAACGAATAAAAATATCAATTCCTAGTGAACAAATAGGCATTATGTATTTGATAAGGTGTTTATTAATTATAGTGATGAGTTGGTGGTAATCTTTAGAGTACAAAGTAGTCATTTAAAAAAATTATTAATCCTATTAAAGGCTATTTTTATTACTATTATTCTCAATGTTATAGTTCCCAGTGTCAAAGTTTATATTTCAAATACATAAAGATTGATTAATCTAAATTAAAACTAAATTAAATCATCATATCTATTCGATCAAGTATATTATAAACTTTAAAATATTATACATTAGTACATAGATACGTCATTCTACCCTTTAAAATAAGGTTCTTCAACTTAAGATGTAGTTCTGAGGTAGGTGATTGTATTGCATTGTCAACTTTAACAAAAGTGAACAAAATACCAATCCGATTTCCATTGTTTATAAACGAAATCTTATAATAATAGGTTTACTAAATAAATTGCCTTACTTGTCGTTGGATCGTTGGCTACAAGTATCAAGCACAACTTTCCAGTTTAAGTACTGCTTCAAAATAATGAAAGGTCTAGGCGGATTCATTTATCAAAGTCAGGAATATTTAGCTTCGGTTAAACTTCACAGAATCTATTTTCTTGTCAGGTGAAATTTTGACTATAAAGTTTTGATTAATTGAAATACTACTTGTGCAAGTACTGATAACCTAGTGGTTAGGACTTCGACATCCAATTCGGAGTTCAGGGTTCGAGCCTAGGCACGTATCTCTACGTATTGCTTAATTCTCTCTATAATGTTCTCAAAGGTGTGGGAAGTGTACCAATCCGCACTTGGCCAGCGTAGTCTAATGTAATTTTCTTCCAGTTGTTCCAGTTGTTGTTTGTTGCTAAGATATTGAACAAAAATGCTGCGTCAAATTTTAAATGGTCATACTGAAAAATTCCAATTTTTGTAAAACGCCACTTTTGTTTTCAAGGTGCGACCTTATCACTAAGAATGACCTCTTACAGGCTTACAGGCGATCTATAAAGTTAGTTTAAATCTCAAAGCCTATAATGGAAGAACTTGATTATTGAACTGAGAGCCGGTTAGTTTAAACTACTACTACTAAAATTGTTAAAGGTGTATAACTGTATAATGTAATACCAGAAGGTGATTTTATTTTCTGAAAATCAAATTAGAACAGATTCTGGCATCAAGTTTCCGGTATCCGAAATTATAATTACGATATTCGATTTCCCTCTCGGAGTAGGTATTGCTCTTAACTCATTTCCAACGCAGAAAATTTACCTTTATAACCAGAACTTTGAGACTCTTGAGGTTTCACCTACCATAACTTGTAGAGCTGCTGAATTATGTCTGACCCTGTAGGTTCCCAATTTAACAGCAAGCTGACTTATGACTAGCTAAAATACCTTACCTAACTCAGCTATGTTTCAGCATACGAATCGAAAACCTTTTAGTAACTTACATCCCCGTAGGGAATCCGACTTCCTTTGTATTATTAACGAACAATTCGAACTTCGTTTATTGGCTACTAGCTGATGCATCCTCTGTCAAAGTGGATTTTGACGACCTAGTTCGAAGAGCTGATCGTATTTTTAAATATTTTAAAATAATTTCACCAGAACCCGACGACAGGGAAAACTTACGGTAGCAGAAACTTTTCTTCAACGTGAAGTTTCACCCTCGAGGGATTACACTTGCGGAAAAATACCGCGCAAATTATTCTTAACTCTGAATGACCGATATATTGGAGCAAAGTTATCCCCAGTGTGTTCCCATAAGTACGTCATGAATTTCTTACTTTAACGTTCTAACTTTAACGGAGTACCTAAGGTTTAGATAAAGCTTGCTTTGCATGCACTATTGTCGATGTTTCTTCTTCGAAACTTTGCTGCTAATTTCTAATCTTTTTGCCTACAATTTAATGAATCTGTCAGTCGATTGATAATTATGATTAAGTACATTTATTCAACGAGTTAAATAATAACACTAATACTACAGAATATCTAATAGTACTAATGCTAATACGTAGAATAAAAAATAACACTAACACGTATTTGTACTCATTGACTTATTCTAGCATGGCTAGGTTAGACACACTGAGAAATACACTGAGAAGTGTATACCTACCTAAGCCAGAAGTACAAAATAGTTATTATTTAATAAATAATAGAGTTATTACTGAATACTATTATGCATAAAAAGTTTTCATTGTAGCACACACAATCAAATCACCTACAATCATTTTTTATTTAAACTTTTTATCCTTGTTGTGTGAAAACCCCAGCCTCCTTATAGTTAAGTAACTATATGAATGTTAATTATTCAGTGTTCACTGGTTATTTTACATGGAATCCTAAATTCATACGCAGGAAGCCGTAGAGAAATTACTAGTTTGGAAATAACTCCGCTTTTCGCACTTGCGTAATAACCCCCTCGGGGGGAACTTCACGTGAAATTAACAAAGTTTGTCCGTGTTTAGATCCCAATGGAAGGTAAATTGTGTTTTAATTTTAAAATACAAAATGGAAAGCATCACTATGCTTTCCATAACTTCCGTAACGCTACACTGCCAGATTTTGATTTTATGTTTATTTTTTACTAGATGGTGCCCGCGACTTCGTCCACGTGGATCAAGGTTTTTCAATTCACGCGGGAACTCTTTAGTTTTCCGAATAAAATGTAGCCTAGGTGTGAGCTATCTCCATTCCAAATTTCAATCAAATCGTCATATCCATTGTGGCGTGAAGGAGTAACAAACACACAACAAACACACAGTTTTTATTCGATGACAAGATAGTCCTTGACTGAATTCTATAGACCGCACTCTCACTCTGCTCAGACTCAAGATAGAGTTAAAACGAGACAGATTTATGTAAGAGCAAAGTCTTGTTTCGACTCTAACTTAAGACCGAGCTGAGTGAAAGCACGCTCTATAGATGTCAGCATTAGATGTTCGCGCTAGCGTATAAGCATAAATAACCCAACACTCGCATATTCTGTGTAGGTACACCTATGTAAATTGTACATAATATTATTATACTAATTCCTCTGGCTCTACGCGCCCTCCAAACCCCTTCACGTCGCAGCTTCACGTAAAATTAACTAAGTTTTCCCTCTTGAAGAATTTCGTCGGTAGGTAAATTGTGATGAAATTAAAAAATAAATATAGGCTGCGGCTAAGGGGTAGGCAATTCCTGTTTAACGTGTGCTCAGCGATGCGGAAAGCACTTTGTCAAAACTTTTTTATTAATAAGCCGCGTTTTGAGTGTAGAAATTTGGATATCGGGGTTGTTAGGAATTTTATTCGTTCGGAATGCGAATGTTCGAAGATAAGTTTTTAATTAGGTATTTTTCATTTTTGATTTGAGTGATCTTCAACAATCATATACCTACTCGTACTAGCTAAAGTCGCCCGCGACTTTATCTGCTAAGTATATGTTGGAATTGATGTTCTTTACAAGCTGTCTTAGTGCCGATTTCACCAATGTTAATAACCTTTAACCGTGGAATGATAATTTGACAATACAAAAACTGTCAGAACGCCCAATTTATTCCTCGGCTAAACGTCAATGGATGTTGGTGAAATCGGCTCTTAGCATCTTTGCTTTAGTCTAGTCACTTATTACAGACGTGCTTTTTCTACGACATCGTGTATTATCGTAACGATATATCGACAAACAATAACGTTATCCAATCTTCCAACACCAGCCTCTTATTATACCAACAAACCTTCGTGTCGTAAATATCTATTACTTACCGATATATCCGTATGTAAGTGCTGGAATAACGTACCAGTAAGAATCTATTGTCTTAGGCCGGATCTTGTCCGCTCGGTCACGTCTTATTCGCATTGTGGACTCGTTATGTCAAACACACATGTCCGAGTCACGTTTCAGCTAACTACAGAGTTGCTGTTTCCATTACACTGACACGATTTTTTTTTTTTTCAATTGATTGCACAAATATTAGGTACAAATTGCGGACTTAATGCTAAAGCATTTTCCTCCAGGCCACATTAGGACGTGCGATAGCAGTTGTAGGCTTATGTAAGAGATGGAATAACTTAGCCAGTAAGAATCTATTGTCTTAGGCCGGATCTTGTCCGCTCGGTCACGTCTTATTCACATCATGGGCTCATTATGTCAGACACACTATATGTCCGAGTCACGTTTCAGCTAACTACAGAGTTCCAGTTTCCATTACACCGGCACGATTTTTTTTTCTGCACAACATAAAAGGCGTGCTAAAGTGACCCTCAGTCTACCTTTGGATATTATGCAACATCACTGTTTGCAAGAGGTGAAGAGTAAGAAGAGACTAGAAGGTCTGGTACTATAAATGCTTTTAAGAAATCACATTATATCATAATTATAATTTAATTATAACATAATAATATATTTACAGTCTTGTTGTTACGTATTTTTTGAATAGCCACCTAGTGTTTGTAAAAGAACTTAACGGAGGGAGCAGGTACAAATGGATGGCGCACACAAAATAACGTATGAAGTCAATGAGAATGTACCAAAATTTCTCTGCACTAATGACTGTCTCGCTCAAAGGAGCTCCGTAAATGGCATCGCTCGACGCGTGTTTGATTTTCGGACTCTCTTGATATTGAATTAGCTCTGCTTCATTCCTCTTCGTAGGTAGGTATATTCTGGGTTGATACAAAAGAATTTTTTGCTAAGCTAGTAATTATCTAGAGCTTTTGTAAATAGAAACTTTGCGTCCCATGAACTATTTTACTTATTTTGAGGGAACATAATTATTCAGAATTTATGCGAGATAGATTAGCTCTAAAACCCGCAATGGATATACCACAAAAGGCCTGCGTTATATTTGACAAATTCCCATCTGAATTCTGAAACACCATAACAATGCTTAATAAACTCAAACTCTCAAGAACTAAAACTAAACAAGAGCACAATATTATCATAACAAAAGTTGGTAAGGACTTAGTAACCGAGCGGGCCTAATAAAGAAACACTACCGACATGTAAGCCTGTCCAAAACAAAAGGCTCCCCCATTACTTCGCACATTGTTCACTGCGAAACACAACTGAGGCTAGTACTAGGTGCTATGACTAATGGATTAAGGACTAAACGAAATGGTTCACTACAACCTAAAGTGACAATGAGTTGGGTCGTGACACGGATAGAATATTCTATCCTACATACCTAATTGCGTTCATGTATCCGCAACTTATATAGCCTTTTGAAATGTTCGGACTGAAGTAGCTACTCGTAATTTGTGAATTTTGGGCTTGCTTAGACGTTAACTATGGGCCTTATGAGAAAGCTCAGCGTGCGATGGAAAGAGCTACGTATCCCTGCGAGATCAGATCATGAATGAGAGCAGATAGAGTGGAAGTATGTTATGTGCAGTAGTGAACGTTTATTGGCTGATAAATAACCCGGGAAACAAGTAAGCGATGAAGTTTATTCTTGGAGGTTCAGAAATGAATAAATCATAGCTTAACGAGTTGGTATTAAATTAACCGACCTCGCAACGGAAAGTGCCGTTTTCGTAAACCTCTCACTGGTACCAGTGTTAACAAAAGAGTCTATTTATTTACATTACATATTATTAATAATAATTAATTTTAAGTTAAACTTACTGACTAAAGTGCTGAACAAACATGTAAGTTGGTTTACAAGTAGGTAGTCACATCATGCATAAACAAAGAACAAAAAGTTGCACACTAATAACCAAAGTCAAAGGCAACGGCTGGATACAAGCGACGCAAGACCGCAACGTCTAGAAATCCCTACTAGAGTTGAAAAAGATGCTCCAACCTTTCGGTTTTCAGTCTTCGATACAAGTAAGGGCATAACAATTTTTTTTTATTCGATGACAAGATAGTCCTTGACTGCGATCTCACCAGATGGTAAGTGACCAGGCAGTCTAAGAATGCACACATTCAACCTATACCCCTATGAAACTATGATCTCGAATTTCCATCTAAACCAACGAGCTATTGGGCATTCCAATTCTCTTAGGATGCAAAAGTAATTGCAATTTGGCAGAGAAGTCAAAATGGACTTTTCTTTTCTCAATTAAACTTTTATATCTCTTAGATTGGTTTCATCTACAAAATGTCGAACTTCCGATTTCTCTCGTAGTCACCTGAAATGAGGAAACTCGGATCAAGTTTTCTAATTTTCCAATAGGATTTATACATTCCTAACGAAGTTTCATTCCGGTGTCAAGCCACGTGTCTGTAATAATTTGAAATGAGTGCCGTGCCAGCTTGAGATTACTTGGTTTATTACATTTTAAAATTTCGCGAACAATGTAGAGCTTAATACGGCCTTAACAGAAACGAACGAAATGGGACGGCAACAGGGTTTATTGAATGTGTGCGGTGATTCACTATCATCATCATCACTACCCTCAATCCATCACCCCCCAGTCTGTTCCGTGCCAGCGTGACTAGCCCAATGTAAATGGGAAGACTTTACACACATTTAGAACATTATTACAGAACTCTCAGGCCTGAAGGTTCTTCACGTTTTCCTTCACCGATGAATGAAGCGTGTGATATTTAATTACTTAAATGCAAATAACTCGAAGAACTCAAAGGTGCAAGCTCGGAATCGAATCTTCGTCCCTCGAGTAGTAGACCACACTTACAACTTTTTTTTATAGATAGGAAATGCCTAACGCATACCCCTCCGTCAGGGGAAATGGAAGGGTTATGTGGGGCTTGCACCCACTAAAACCTATCTTAGTCCCTCCACGGACCCTGGCAGTAGCGTGGGTTACACTTCCACACAGCGAGTTAGACCGCTGCCATTTTGTTAAATAGGAAAAAAAATTATATTACGTGTAGATTAAGTTATCCGCCACTGTATCATACACATGTGTGGACACGTGAAATAAAAACTACAGCAGGGGAATAACTTAGTATTATTTTCCACCCTCGCGGCAAAAGTCTTTAAACACTTGGCGGAGTATTGACCATGCCAGCAGTTCTTACCACTAGGCTATCACTGTTCACGGCGTATTGTGAGCTACAAAATGAAAAATGTAATTCTAGCACCGCCGCTCAACTCGCAATAAATGTCAGAATGTAAACTGCTTCGCGAGGACACGCAGCAAAGCGGACGTAAGGAAATTTCCTCTACATTATGAAATAAACAGGAAACTTCTCCCCTAAGGCCTAAGGGGTGGGGAGATACCAAACCTTATTTATCTCGCGATGAACAAGGGTTTAGTGTGACAAATCCGTTTAAAATATAATGGCTTTTATGATTTATACGCATATATATTCCCGGACGTTATTTATATGTATTTCCTCTCTGCCTCATTGGTCTAGAGGTTTGCAAGTTCTACTGCAGATGACGAGGGGTTCGATTCCCGGGTCGGGCCATAAAATGTATTAAGTTACTCTCATAATCGGATTTGGATAATAAATCGGAGAGGGCTTTACGTACTCTCCGAGACACTACCATTTTCTGACCCCAGGTGGTTGTTAAAAATTTCTTGAGAGGAAATCTCGATAACTACTCATATCTAATTCATGAGATAGTGGAAAAAGCCCATAGCCCGTTCCAGTACCTATGTAGGTACCTTATTCGCAGTCGAATAAACTAACCATTAAACAATGAGATGGTTTTTAGTGCTAGTAATATAATAAGTCCATATTACTATACACATACAAGAATTCAAGAATTGGTGATATCGTAAAATACGAGAAATTTTATTATTTAGAGATTTTATCATTTTATTCAGATTAACTAGAATTTGAAATATACCTCTTACTTCAGTCTTTCGCTTAGTTTCATTCATCTCCTGATTACTTTAAGTCTAGGATAACACAATAAACCTGAATGAATTCTTTTATCATAAGTAAGTGAGTCAAATAGAGGAGAATTTTATGAGGAGCTCTTTTATGAAGTTTATCTTATTACTTACTTGAATTTCTTATTCTGAGATAAATTTTGCGCATAAATATAATAAATTCATTCATTCAATAAAGCATTCGAAATGAATGATATTTTTATCTAATTAGTTTTTTCATCTCCTGACGTACCTACCTATTCAAAGATATTTAAATATTACGTCTACTTAAGACCGCGCGTAATGGGAAATCTTCAGATGCAGATTTGATTATTAGGGCAGTAGATGAAGTTTTATTTATACGGAAAAAAACAGGCATCATATTTCCAAGACGATGATATTTTTAAATGAATATCTAACGAGCTATTAGACAGTACATGATGTATTTGGCGCGTACTACACTCCTATTCCGCGCAATACGCTAGCACCTGTCGCGCTTTACATGAGGTTTCGGGCATGTTTTCTTTCATCGCTTAGTCATTCGCGTAGTGAATTCCACCTGTGAGATTGCGTGATGGATACAGTGTGATGATCGCAATCAGTTCTGATTGGCTGACACCCTCTCAGTATTGGCTAAAATGTATAGTTGCAGCAAAAACGCCATAAATTCAGTCAATCACCACAATTGAGACTGCAGCAATGATTTCTTTTCCGCAATCGACCAGCAGGTTCCTATTTCCTTAACTATGGTACTGCAAGGACAAACCGAGCGGACTTTGTGACAGATTGTGAATTATTGTAATTGTGGGTTTAGAATTTGTCATTGAATTTCGTGTTCCAAATCCGAAATCTGTTAGCTGGTAATGGATTAAGGATTTATCGATTCTCTTCTTATTCCTCTCCAGGTATCAATCGATAGACGTCCCCTGCTGGACAAAAGTCATTTGCATGGACTTCCACAGATCTCGGTTTACGCCACCTGTATCTAACGACTCCGGCTTTATCGATAAGGTTAAAATAAATATGGGGAATGTAAAACTGTTGAAAATATACTTAAAGGTAGGCATGTAAACTTTTACGTTCACGGGATACGATAGGCTTTTATCCCGCTAAAGACGGGGGGCACCTGCGGGGTTTAAAAACCTATAGCTGAGGTATAGTCGGGAGCAAAAGCATAAGCTAAAGCTAAAGCTAAGCAGTTTATACAAATGGCGCATAAGAAGCTGCAAGTTTACTTATTGTTTTGCCCTACTACCGGTTCTGATATCAAAAGCTCATTCCACCCGCCTCCAATCAAAACAATTAATTAAACTCGACCGCTGTCATAATACCCAATGAGGCTATTGTGCGGTTTGTAGTCGTATCTACAATGAAACAGATGTACCTACCTAGGTACGTATATATGTATTTAACTACAGCTAAGGCCTAATTCAGTTGACCGACTTACATGTCAGAGTTCCTGTTGTGGGGGTATGGTGCCGTTAAAAAACGGTTTAACAACAAATGACGTCACTGTAACGTTACTGTGTCTATAAGCCGACCGTTCGAGATTTACCTACCAACTAGCTTTTGCCCACGGCTTCGCTCACGTTAAGTTAGATTTTTTCAAACCCCTATTTTAACCGTACTAACGTAATACTGGTGTACCTAAGGCTTATGCATTACACCATTATAACCGGTGGTAGATTTATGACTTGTCATAAGAGCTACAAGTTGGCTACATGAAATAAATAAATTTTGTATTTGAATTTGAATATATTAGCGTTTCGTTACGCCAAATTGGTCATAATCAAAATTATTTGAGAAAATTCAAAGCAATCCAATTAATGTTGGAAACTGTTGGAATTATTGCCGACACGTGGCTTGTCATCGGTTACAGCTTTCCGTTTGGAATGTATAAATTCCATTGGAAAATTAGAAAACTTTGCCGGAGTCTCCTCATTTGAGAACTCTGATAGGAATCAGAAGTATGGCCAACTTTGCAGGTGAAACATATCTTGCAATAAAAGTTTAATGGGAAAAATTATGAGCGAGTTGCTCATTCGTCTTCTAAATCTTATTTACAGTTATACAAATATTATGTGTTTTTCCTTCACCTTACAGCTATAAAGGTGAGTCATCGATAGTATTAGTGGCAATGTATGTAACTGCTATTCGATAAATAACGGTTTTAAAAAGCTATGTTTTAACAGGTTTCATCTATGCAATAACAATATAGAAAAGGAGTGCCAAACCGCAAATTTTGAAAAAGAAAATGGTGTCTTCTTATTCATATTATTATCTCTACATACTAGCCTAAGCGTTAAGAAATCCGAATAGATAATTTAAAATCAAAATTATTTATTTCATGTAGTCCAACCTGTGGCTCTGATGGCATGTCGAGACTCTACCACCGGTTTGGAATGCAGACTCTGCTGAGAAGAGTTAGCAAGAAACTCAGCAGTTGCTCTTTTCAATACAAAATAATGCAATATCATAGTTACTAACAATGTAATAAGTTACACTATCTTGTATTCAGCTGGATGCCATGTCGATTGTTTCCATGCAACTTTGTCATTAAGAAATCCACTAACTTTGTAATAACCTCGAGTTAATCAATGTGTTTTTACACATTATTTAAATTTGTGTAATATTGAAGAAAAGATTATCACACATTGATTAGGTAAAAGATTGTTACACGACATTTTAATCTAAAATCCTGTACTCATTGTCTAAAATACACTAAATGGTATACTCTAAATACACGTTGAATACACCGCATAAACTGCAGTCTGCAACTCCAAAATTACAGATTAGTTTCAAACTTTGTAATGTAGCGTATTAACTACCTACACTGAACTACCTGCAATAAATTATAGTGTCTCATACTTAATTGCTAAGCTGTATCGAATAGATATTTTGATATACATACTTTTATTTAAAGTATATTATTACCCACGCTGAAAATGGGTAATATTCCCCTTTCCCCTCCAACTAAGCGTATAGTGACACCGAATGTGGTTTGAACCAGCGACCTTTCAGTATTCATTGCGCGCCTTGAACCTTTGCGATATTGAGGCTATCATTATAATTACATATGTACTGCCTTGTTAGTCTAGTGGTTAGCATGTTCGACTGCAGATTTCGACGAGAGTTCGACGACCTGAGTTCAACTCCCGGGTCGAGCCAAAAAAATGTAAGTTTTTTTCAATAGTTAGAACGTCGCGTCGGTGGTGTGTCCCCCCCGTGCCTCGGAGAGCACGTAAAGCTGTCGTTCCTGTATCTGATCTCTCTCCGGTCGTGTCGGACTTCCGTACCACCGGTCAGTGAGAGTGAGGGAATAGAGAGTGTGTTTCGCACAAACTTGTGCACAATAATATCCCCGCGCATATGGCTTATCTCTGTAGAGATAGTCCGCCGATTTTAGACTTGATCAGATTTTAGACTTGATTCGTGGATTTGTGATAAAATTCCCGAAATTGTGATAGTCCCGTAGTGACCACGGTCCATACAAGTGGATCGAAATGTCTCGACAATTCCAACTAAAACAATAACCGTGGTACGTACTCGTATACTTTCATCACAATTAGACCTATGCAAAATATCTATCTATAGACGTTATATTTGCTGAATAGAGTCACTTTTCTGCGCCAGACGTATGGCGTAAGTGCGAAAAATATTGCCTTCTAAAAATTAAGATGTCGATCCACGCACTGCGCACATGCGCTATTTATATCGACGCAATAAAGCGGAAACGTAGTAACCCACACCCGGGTCAATTTTTTATTATTGCAGATTCGGAATCAGAAAAAAAATCTGCGACCAATGGTCCAGCTCCCGTAGCTCTACGACCAATAGAAAATTTTGTACAGCGTTGAAATTAACCGTATTTTTATGAGGGACCACCTAAACATTTGCTGTAAACCGCATAAAAAACTTAATTTTTTAATCAAATTACATTAACACCAATTCATCTTTTGCAAAATATATTATCCCGGTAGTTACAGTGCTCTTGAAATTACTGACAGAAAAATGATGTCTCGCTACGACGTAATAAATAAACAGTTCACGCACTTGTTTTTAATAAAAATTAAAAAAGTTAAATAGGGTTAAAGTTAACATTCATAAAAAATAAAAAAATATAGTAACTACACTTAAAAAAAATTATTAGGGTCTCCATACTTTTAAACGTAATAGCTAAAAAAAACAGAGCTGCTCCTTCACGTCCAACAGAGCAAGGCACAAAAAAAAAAGAAAAATAGCAAGCCATGTCAACTATGAAAGTGTCCGATCATCATATCGGAGGACAAATAGAGGACATACAAAAAAAAGTAATAGCTGCTGTTAAATCCTGTACGGAACACTTAGTGTGCGGATCCAACTCACACTTGACCGGGTTTCATGCCAAGTGATGTTGTACTTATCTGTTACGAAGTAACTAATAAATCTAATCTGTCACAATAATATTATTATCTTGGTCATTTTGCGTAATAAATAAAATATTTTTTTCTATTCGATGACAAGATAGCGATCTCACCTGA
Source organism: Hipparchia semele (assembly GCA_933228805.2). NCBI lineage: Eukaryota > Metazoa > Arthropoda > Insecta > Lepidoptera > Nymphalidae > Hipparchia > Hipparchia semele. Next base: position 4,640,246 of record OW121719.1, read on the forward strand.
TGGTAAGTGAAGCTAAATTGAAAGGGGTATAGCAGTGTAAATTCAACCCATATCCCTAATCGGTTTCTACACGCCTTCGTGCCGGAAGGCTAAATCGCTTGGCGGCACGTCCTTGACGGTAGGGTGGTAACTAGAACTACTCTCTCTCTAACTAACTCCCACCAAATAAAATCATAGTTCCATGGAAACCAATCTCATGTGAGGCCATCAAGACAGCACCGGCCTTTGTGTCTCAATAAAGGATTGAAAGGGACGACCGGAATCCATAATTTATGTATACCAATAGACAACGGTCCCCGTTTCCTATCACGTTAATTATTTAGAGAAGGCTCGTGTTTGTGGCATGAGCCGGAGTACCATTATATAAAGGCTTGGACAGACACAAAGCGTAGCGGCAGAATGCCTAATGCGCTAATGCGTTTCCAACAAGTTTTTTTTGTATCCTTATTATTTTTATCTGTATGTCAAGGTCCATAGGTATCAATACACTAAATCACAAATAACAATAAATTAAATCTAAACCTATTATTTATTATTTCACAAAATCACTCTGTGGTTGACACGTGCTTCATTATTTAATTCTTCTCTACATGTTACTGAACTTCTCCTAAAATCAACTTGACCGATTTTAACTATTTTTTTGTGTGTATTTCAGTGATTCGCTGAATAGTGGTGGGTTGCGCTGCGATAGGGTTTGGGCCAATGTTCGGGCAGAACAATGTCTGTCGAGGCCGCTACTAGAATTATAAAAATAGGTACTATTAAGATAATGATAGGAATTTTAATAATATAATATTTTTGTCTTAGTGTGGGACAACCTCCTTATTTTTAATTTCATCGTATTATACTTACAGTTCCTTCAGTTTTCGCGGCGCTCAAATCGCTTCCGTCACGGTTTGTCCCAGCCTTACTGAATGTATAATGTACATAATATTATACAGTCCCCGTCTTAAAGCTCTCGAGAATGAAATTCGATGCGGGGATAACTACTTATGCTAGGACCTTTGGGAAGGTGAGCTCTCTCTAGTTTAAAAACCCTTGACGTATATCTACGACTTTTCTCTAAAAGGCTACTTTTTCATAAGATGCTGAGAATGCGTTAAGAAAAAAAAATGTGAAATGTAATGAATACTGCACTATTGCAAAGTGCAATTGGATTTGCAATTGTGGATTGTAGAGTGAACATATTATGATGCTCAGTAGGACATAACTTCTCGTGGATCGTAGCAAGTTACTCTAAACTTTTTCCACGCGGACAAAGTCGCGGGAATCAGCTAGTACATGATAATAGTTGGTGATAAAGGTTATTTTTTTTTTCGCCTGCCTTAAAAAGCATCGATGGGACGAAGGAGGACACTACATGAATATTTATCAAGCTAAGGGTTGATAGAGGCCTTATTAGGAAACCATTACACATAATGTGGGTGGGGTGTCAATTAATTGTTCCGGCTTTGTAGGAAGTACGGACTCTAATGACCCGCAATTAAGTTTATTGTTGAAGTTAGATAGTATAGTAAGATAAAATTAACATTTTGATGGTAGGTACATAAAATTAGAATAGCTTTACCGATTAAGTGCCGATTTCAATAACGTCAAGTGACGTTTAACCGGAAAATAAATTGGGCGTTTTGACAGTTTTTACTCGACTACGCAATGCAAAGGAGGGCTATGTGTTTATCGTTCTATGTATGTACGTATGTATAATGTATATATGTGGCTCTCTGGAGACCAAACGTGTGGACCGATTTTGATGATTCTTACGTCATCCGATTTGTGTTAATCCTGGGAGTATCACTAAAGACATGACAGTAATCAAAATTAAATATGTCGACAACTAGACGCTATATTGTGAAAAAGTAAAAAAATTAAAGTCGACAAACTATGTTAAGTGGGGTATCATTGAATATGTATTTCAAAATCATTGTTAGGTTTCTTTGATCATTTTTCATTTTGAATAATCATTTATGATATTATATGACAATTTAAAGTTGTAAATTTTCATTGGATTTCCTTTTAGCAGTCGGATTTCTTAATGTCTTTTAATTGCTTGTTATATTATATTAGATGTACGTTCTAATATTGAAAGTTGAGTTGTTTTGTCTTGTAAATTGTATGTTAGCTAATTTGAGATTTTTGAATCCGCATTATTAGGCTGGCATCTGTAACTAATTAAGTAAATTAATTGACCTACTTTTGCCACTTTTTTACATGTTTTATGTTCATTTACAGAGAAATTTACAGAGTTGAGTGTGGGGGTCCGTCGCTACGGAGAATGGGGGTATGTAGACAATTGTCGACCTGGCCACAAACCGTTTATAAGATGGAACTGTATCGCCGCGGGTTTTGTTAAGGCCCAAGAGACGGGTCTGCCCGCGGAATTCAAATTTAATTTGGTTTTTCACAATTTGTAAACGAATACGACAAAGTAGGCTTATGGTATTCAAATTGCGCCAATGGCAGTATCATCTTCACAGGTTTATATACTAATCTTAACGTGAAAGTATCCAGTTTAAGAAATTAATCAAAATAATGAGTTTGACGTGAGATACTCACAAATTAGTCATTATTTTGATTAATTTCTTAAACTGGATACTTTCACGTAAAGATTAGTATATAAACCTGTGAAGATGATACTGCCATTGGCGCAATTTGAATACCATAAGCCTACTTTGTCGTATTCGTTTATAAATGGCGAAAAACCAAATTAAATTTGAATTTCGCGGGCAGCTCCGTGTCGTGGACCTTAATGTCTTTTAATTGCTTGTTAACATAACGTTTAGAGATTTGTGTCTATCGGAATCAGCAACGTAGAGTTGTCTTACTCCTAACTAAGACAATAATGTTGCGTTTGTAAAAGACATTTTCTATCTCGGACTTGACTAACTATATTATTTAAGGACAGAGCAAAAGCCTTTCCTGAAAGAGCATTCTTTACTAAAGAACTAACGAGCTGCGTTACTTTTACAGCGAAATACGAATTTTCTAAATGAACGAAATTCACATTTTAATGTCTTTTTCCTGGTAAATTCCTCTCGTACTTAGTTTCAGTGGTAGGTACATGAAAATGCAATGTAGAAAGAATATCATATTTTGCGTTTAAATATAGTGAAAAGTCATAACTGCTACATTTACACAAACACAAACTCCATCACAGATGTTAAACCCCCTTCCAATAAAAATAGGACGTTATCTAATCGGCACATAATATTTTCCCAGCTTAGCTCTTTTTTTATTCGATGTCAAGATAGTCCATGACTGCGATCTCACCTGATGCTACGTGACAATGCAGTCTAAGATGGTAGTGGGCTAACTTGGAAGGGGTATGGCAGTGTAGATTCAACCCATACCCCTAATCAGTTTCTACACGCTATCGTGTCGGAACGTTAAATCGCTTGGTGGCACGTCTTTGACGTTAGGGTGGTAACTAGCAACGGCCAAAGCCTACCAGACAAAATCTCTAAAAATGATTGCATGTGTTACTATCCCAATGAACTCTGATTGGCTGACACCCTCCCGCTATTGGTTAAAATGCATTGATGCAGCAAAACGCCATAAAATTCAGCCAATCAGAAGCCATTGCGATCGGTACACTGATGCAATCATTTTTAGAGAATCGACACACTGGGGAAATCATGAACTCTTTCCATTCTACATAACTACGAAAATTAAACTAATGAATGGCAAGAGTAGCCTGATTCGACTAACACTATTCTTTTTTTTATTGTATATGTAATGAATTTAGAACGTCATGCTTAAGTAACAGTAAATGAGTACGATGCGAAGACACGATTTATCGAATCAGTCGAAACCAACGGGCACTAGAAATCTAACAAATTGCTTTGCAATCATTGAACTGGAGTTCAATAATGGTCCACTTATTATGATTGCAAGTGCGCAATAAAGTTGATCGCACACTACTCGTAAAGCAAAGAAGCGCAAAAACATTTAAAAATTTTGCAGCTGCTGTCAAAACTAAAGCAAAAATTATATTTTGTGTAGAAAATGCAGCGACGCAGCAGATAACAAAATAAAACCGGCCAAGTGCGAGTCAGACCAGCAAACGAAGAGTTCCGTAATCCGTACCGTCGTAAATTCGTAACAGCGATTGTTAAGGTCGAGCAAAAAACGCCGAAAAAAATCACTTTTCTTGTATGGGGTCCCTTTATTTTTTGAATTCATTTTATCTTTAATATTTGATAGAAATACACATTCTGTGAAAATTTGAAGTAGGTACGATTCATCCATCCCGCTGGCAGAAGACAGATGGACGGACGGATAAGCGGAGGCTTAGTAATAGGGTCCCGTTGGCATCCTTTGGCTACGGAACCCTAAAAAGCCGCAACACGGCGCGTGGCGTCGCCCGTACTATTAACGTTTCACTGGCATACGCTCCCCAGTTTTTAAAGGTACTCTACTCAGCACTTATTAAGGACGGCACGATTTGCGAGCTGGCGCAATGCCAGCATTTCACCTGTAAGGTATAAGTAGAACCAGTTTTATATTCAGCGACATTGCCCTGCGTTTCGTAGGTATGTCGTTGAATTTTTCCCAGAACTATTTACGATTTTTTTTAATACGAGATAGGCTTGCATTTGACGACAATTAATGATGGAAAACACTGATGAGGTCTACATTGGGACGCTCTTGCCTAGAAGATGACTATTCACTCTTGCCTTCAAGGTACTCAAATCTATACTCTATACTTAATATATAAAGCTGAAGAGTTTGTTTGTTTGAACGCGCTAATCTCAGGAACTACTGGTTCGAATTGAAAAACTCTTTTTGTGTTGGATAGTCCATTTATCGAGGAAGGCTTTAGGCTATATTACATCACGCTGCGACCAATAGGAGCGAAGCATCAGTGAAAAATGTTGCAAAAACGGGGAAAATTATCCATATTTAAAATATATTCTTTTAAAAACTTGTTAATCGCGATCATAATAACATAAATTGACGCGGACGAAGTCGCGCGCAACAGCTAGATATACCTATAAAACATCTACACGCAGAATGTATGTATGTAATATATGATTCTGCTAGTGCTCAGGAAATTAACATACAAATAGGAGACTCATCGACAGTACTGATCCACTGACAGACAACGCCAAGTTATTTTTGTCTCAACCGACATTTGTGGAATAGGTATATTTTATAGCTCAGCCAAAAACCTCAAGAAAGATCAAACTCATCACATAATTATAAAAATATCATAAAGATATTAACCAGCTTTCAAAATGCGGCGCGTATCTTTTCTTTTCATGTACCTATGAACCAGATTATCCAAGTTTTATAAATTGATCTGTGATTATTTTTTGAGTCAAAAAAAGCATGTACTTACCTAAAACAAAAAAGCATAGGTTGCTTAGGATTTCTTTACCTTCTTTACGCAGAAAGACGATATTACTTGTTTTGTAACGGTTCCTAGTAGGTTCGTTTGTTTATTGCATCGCTGATTAATTATTTATTTATAAAACTTACATAGTTACATTCTTAGATTTAAATAAAATAACAACATCAAGTCAACCTCTTTAATGCCTGTTTAGTGTATCTGTATCTCCTTAAATGACTATTAATAAATAAATATCATACCGCGAAACATAATATTGTAAACGTTTCATACTACTCCATCACCAAACGGACATAAAAAGTAGCCTATGTCCTATTCCAGACTATGATCTGTCTCTGTGCCAAATTTCAGCGAAATCGGTTCAGTCGTTGCGACGTGATTGAGTAACAAACAAACATACAAACTTACACATTTATAATATTAAATAATAGGAAATAATAGGATAATAGGATTATAGGGATTTTATTTAGGCTGCATTTAGTCTACATTGAGTTTTCTGAATGATCCTGGCATCCCCAAATACTGATCGTTGAATTTGTTTTCATTTCTGTAGTTTTCGTTGGTGCAAGCGGTTTGCATCTCTTTGAAGTATTTCAAATTATTCTCTGATCCCAGTGTTGCTTTCAAATCACCTGTAAGTTAAAAAATTAAAAAAAAAAAGTTGAGAAAAGTTAACCTCAATAGTCCAACGGTTAAAGGTGCGGACTGAAAACTGAAAAGTCGCAGGTTCGAACCCCACCCGTTGCACTATTATCGTACCCACAACCAGCACAAGTTTTTCGCTTATTTGGAGGGAAGAGGAGAATATAAGTCAAATTCAGCTTGGCTAATATTCTTTAAAAAAAATGTTAACTTACTACTTAATTTAAGTAACGAGTTTGCTTGACCACCATAATCCACTGGTAGAATTTCTTTAGGTATGTACTTGTATAGGCCGTCAAAGCCATAATGGACTTGAATCCTTTCAGCTACTTTTGTACTTAGTACTTGTTTAAATAATGTGACCAAATTATCTATGGCTTTAGACGTTGTTATAAAGTGAATACCTTTTATTCTCATACCGAATCCATCCTGAAAATAAATAATAGACGGTCGATATTAATAAATTACCTATCAAGGTAATCCTAAAATCCATTGAAATTCGAAAGTTTAATCCAAATATTAAACAGTTAGTAAAAATGTTAACCTCTGGTGGTCACGTGAATGTCATCTAAGACCAGAGTACTAATCGAGACGAAAAAATAAATAAAAATAAAAGCTTGTGAATCTTTGTGAATATATTCTGTTTCCCAATGCGGTAAAACACTTAAAAACAAAAATGTGAAAGTGCATTTGTTTGTTTCCTGATAAACAAGGGTTCTCCAGGAACTTTTAAAAACCTAACTCCACGCGGACGAAGCCTCGGGCAACTGCTAGTTTTTTAATAATATAATATAGTAACACGCTATCCCTTTATAAGCTCTATTGTATTTATAATGGAATATAATAAGTCGACCAACAAAATTTATTTTTTGGCATCAAAACCTAGCTTCTAATTTAATAACTCAGCAACGGGAAAATGATAAAGCTTCTAATATACTAACTCGGCTTCTTCACAATGGCCACAAAATATTCCAAAGAAAGCATCAAATAACGAGCTACTATTTTTATTATTGTCCACTGCCACTGCACGATTTGGTGCGAGTGAGATGGATACGACTGGCCATTTGCACGATTTCGTTGGTGCGAGTGAGACGGATGCGACTGGCAATTTGCACGATCTCGTTGGTTATGGCTATTTGCACCAATCAGAGAGCGCCATTCAAAACATGCATTTGTTTTTTTTGTTGTTCTGTTGTTAGTGTGTTAATATTGCAATTATTTTTGTATAATTTTTTCTTTAAACTAAAGTTAGGTTAGGTTAGGGTTATACATGAATATTCAGGTGCCCGGCCAAAGGCCGGGCACTTAGGTTCTGTTGGGATCGTAAACCTACCTAAAACTAAAAAAAAGTTGAAAAAAAATTTGATTTTTTTTTTCAAAAATGTTATAATGTTATGTGTAGGTATTTATCTTGAGTTAAATTTAAAAACAATCATTTTTTTAATTTCATTTTATCAAAAAAAAAACGTTTTTTTATTTAGTTAGAAACATTTTTTTATTTCATTTTTCTCACAAAAAAAAATTAAAAATGTGGTTGAAGATTTGGTGTATTATTTGATGCTAATATTTAAGTATTTAGGTGTTCACGGTTTGAAGCTAAGTTATAAATATAGATGCTAAAATTCTATTTTTTAGAGGCTCACTAGTTGAAGCTGACTTAGTAATTTAGAAGCCAATAATGGTATTAAATAGAAGCTCGTTTAATTACATGCCATTTATAATTATCGCAAATAAGTGTAATATTATGTATTATGTATTAATTTTGAAGGGCATTTTTTATGAATGTCAAATTTATATTTTGTTATTGTATTTTTTGTTACTCATAGTGGAAAAATACCACCTAAAGGTCAGTTCACACCGAGACGCGACGCGACGTGATAAGGCGCGAAGATGCTTGATAATGCACGAGAGCACGTGAGTTACATAGTCCACTACCTGCCTACGTGATGATATCTGCAAACCACTGCACATACAACAAGCAAGATTAAAATAAGATCTTACGTAATAAAATGTGGTTAAGGCAAAGACTATAATTAGTAAGAATCGTATATATAAGCTAAGGTAGGATACATAATATTAGAATTAACCATTAGATCTGTGCTCTAACATTGACATAGTAGTAAGCTAGGTTTAAGTACTCTATATTAAAATAGAAGTAGTCAAAATCGTCGTTTTCTTTCGTCGAAACTCTTCGTCGCTAACTTAAGTCATGTTGTACAGCGAGGCGCATTGCGACGCCGCGAAGTGTATAAAGTAAACGAAGCTGCGAGGCGTAGTTTCGTAGATTCGCGCGGCAGCGTATAGTATCTATATTCGTACTAATATAATAAAGCGAAAGAGTTTGTTTGTTTGAACGCACTAATCTCTGGAACTACCCGTCGGATTTGAAAAATTCTTTTTGCATTTGTTAAACTAATTCTTGAGAAAGGTTATAGTCTGTTTAACATCACGGTACGACCCTTAGAAGCCGAGCAAAAAGAGAGAAAGTAAGAAAAACGCTAAGCGAAAACGAATTACTAAAAGGGAAATGAGAGGCGGTGGCCGAGAGCGGTCAACCGACGAGAGCCGAACCGAAGGCTACTTTTCATTCTGGACAATCAAAGATTGAAGATTTTAAATACACGTAGGATTGTTAAAAACTAGATCTACGCGGATGAAGTTGCGGGCAGCAGCTAGTTGGGAGATAAAGCTGTATTCAAGTATTCGACACGTATCTAGGTTGCTTTTGCGCTCATACTGAAATTTGTTTTTTATTTGTTTATTATGTATTAAACAAAGCCTATATTGTTATCGGTATCAAGCAAAGTGCACGCCTCATGGCGTCGCGTCGCGTCTCGGTGTGAACTGTCCCTTATTGCAATTTAAAAAACTAATCAATTATTTACTCAAAGGTTGCAAGGTCTGATAATGTTATTTTTATGTTAAGTTATACTTTTTACACACCCGAGAAAATCTGATAATGTAATTTTATGTTAAGTTATATTTTTACACACCCGAGAAAAAATAATAATTATAATAATATTGCAAGAGGTCACCCCAAAAAGGCTGGTTGAAAGAAGTAGATACCTGAAGTGCTGGCTATAATTATAGCCATAATTATGGCTATAATTATAATTGTAAACCTACTGACTAATGCCTGTAACTTCATTCGCGCGGATTGAGCATTTAAAAGAATCCCATGGCCACTCTTTCATATTCCAGGTTGAAGTGCATCCTCTTCCGAATTTATAACGTGTGTGAAACGGCCGTTACTTACCATTATGATTCCCATGGCTTGATGCAATTCCATCAAATTTAAGATTTTTATGATTTCAAAAATGTTTGCCTCGGTGTAATCGAGCACAGCCAATATACCATTGCAATAATCTTGGGCTTGTAAATATTCACAAAGCTGAAATAAAAAAAAAGACGTGTGGCACTCGGGGACTGCCGCGGTAAGGCTATTGCATAGCATTTTTTATCAACGCCATGTAGTGGCTCACCGTTAGATGGCGTTGACAAAAAATGCGCCATCTAGCGGCTCACCGTAGAGGAGTCCCGTGTCAGGTTATTTTCGTCACGGAATTTCTGGATTCGGTCTCCACGCTGGCCCGCGATAAAAGCTATGCAATAGCTTAAAAAAACCGGCTACTTATAAACAAAACCGGGTTGGGTACGCAAGCATAAAAACAAAGAAAGTGATCGACAGTGAATTGTCGCGAGTACAGCTAGGAATCTCTTAACTTCTATAACAACAAAACAAGAGTAAATTTTAACTGACGAAAACATTTTACGTCTTGACAGTCTCCCAACACGAAAACTGTCGAAACGTCTACTTTAAGCCTCGCTAGTATCGTTGTTTCAGCCTTTTGGTTATTAAAGGGCAGAGCTTCACGAGAAAGTTTTTAAATAATTAGCTAAACTCTATAAAATATTTAAGCACACCTGTGCTAAGCGGGGATGGGACTCCCATAATATTAAGAATATTCTACACGTCACCCTTCCGGACATGATCACACAAAACACAAGGTATTCCGTGTAGTTCATCCTAAAAGCTTCGAGTACTTACCGTGAATACGTGCGTATCTTACTGAAACTTGTACTAAGGCTTAGATTTTTTTTTTTCAATAAAAGCTGCAGTAATAATGCTAAGTCGGTATTTTTTACATAAGCGACATGTGCATGCAAAACCCAATTTCGTAATTGATTATATTTTTTTATTCACCTTTTTCCACAGATCAGTTATAATTTTCACAATTTGTATCCCTTGATATAATTCTATTAACTAATTAATTAGTTTATTCAAATTCAAAATTAATTTATTTCATGTAGGCTAACTTGTAGCTCTTATGACACGTCATAAATCTACCACCGGTTCGGAATGCAGATTCTGCTGAAAAGAGCCGGTTAGAAACTCAGCAGTTGCTTTTTTCAAAAAATTTTTTTTACCAAGCTATGGTATGTATACAGTGCTTCCACAATAAAGCTTCAAAAATGCAAAAATGAATACGTAGGTACACCAATCCAACGCATGTCAAGATAGGCAGTCCAAGCAGACCCATTCCCGTTGGTGGCACCCGTTCACGAGCATGACGCATGACTCAGCCATTGCTTCGCTCTACCATATTTGAGGGAACGTAACAACCCGCACCACACGTAGTTTAAAATAATTCATTAGTATTTTCTTTCTTTTTTTCTAATAGATTCAAAAGCATTTCTGAAATAACTCACCATAACCATGTATCTATAGAAATCTAAGAACCCCGTATATGCAAACTTTTTAACTGCAATTTTCATTATAAACACCCTGTAATGGTCCTCAGTCAGTTTTGGTGGTACGGCTACAAGTCTGTGAAACAAAATTTATTTCAAACTAGCTGTGCCCGCGACTTCGTTCGCGTGGAATAGTGACTTTTCGGGGCGCGGCTCTCAGCTATAGATGTAAAAATACCGTATAATACCAAATGGCTATGAATTTTTCCGGTATAATTCAATAGATTACCGTATTTTTGGTATTTCATTTTTTCATACCAAATTATAGTTAGATTTTTTTGTAATTTTGTTTTTGACGTGTTTTTGAATGAATATTTATTGCTTGGTGATCATTAATCAGATTAATAAAGAATTGGCCCGCCGCTTGCTGCTGGTGCTGATGCGGGTGGATGAATACTTTGTCATACAATGTAATAAAATGTATAATAGGTATATTATGAATAACTAGTGAGTAGGTGAGTGGTGGTGAGTGGTGATGAGTGGTGGTGAGTGGGTGGTGATGGGTGGTGATGGGTGGTGATGAGTGGTGATGGGTGGTGATGGGCAGTGATGAGTGGTGGTGAGTGGCGATGGGTGGTGATGAGTGGTGGTGAGTTTTGGTGAAGGGTGGTGATGAGTAGTGATGAGTGGTGATGGGTGGTGATGAGTGGGTGGTGGTGAGTGGGTGGTGATGGGTGGTGATGAGTGGGTGGTGATGAGTGGTGATGAGTGGTGATAAGTGGTGATGGGTGGTGATGAGAGGGTGGTGATGAGTGGGTGGTGATTGGTGGTGATGAGTGGTGATGAGTGGTGGTGAGTGGAATGAGTGGTGGTGAGCTCGCACGCTCTATGATTATGATTAAATCATTGAAATTTTAAGTCTAAGATTTTTTAATAATTTATGTTTGAATCATTATGTTCTAATTTGTTTATAAATCATTTTAATAAAATAAAATTAAACGCAGAACAATGATTTTTATATTCCTTGCTGATTTTTTTACAAACAATACGTATCTACGTTGAAAAACATAAGATAATCGTTAAATACGAAAAATACCATGAGAAATGGAATAATACCGAAAAATACGGTATTTTTCGTATTATACCGTTTTGCATTTTTGGTAAAATACCGGCTTTACATCTATACTCTCAGCGCGCTTTTTATAGCCACGGACGCTCAGGCGCGAGGCGTGTAGTACGTACTCTGAACGCTAAAAATGTTCGCCGTGATTCTTTAAATTGACATAACTTTTTTATTTATGAACCGATTGAAATAAACACTAAATATTAAGTGAAGCTTACTATAATATATTAGTGAAAACCGTATCTAAATCGAATAAGCAGTTTCTGATATTAGCGTGCACAAACACACAGACAAACAGACAAACAGACAAACAGACACACAGACAAACAGACAAAAAATAAATTAATTACAATTTCGGGTTCGGCATCGATATAATAACAACCCCTGCTACTTTTTTTTTATATATTTCCATTGTACAGACACCACTTTTCTACAATTTTATTATATGTATAGATACTAACTGTAAACTTCACATGAATAAGATTATTATAATTATATAATTTATATTTTTTTTAATTAGTTTATAAATAAAAATGAATCTAAATTAAAAAATTAATTAATACTAAAATTGAAATTAAATAAAATCTTAACCCAATCACAATCACCGCCGCGCCGTAGATATATAATATATTTTTTTATTTACTTATGTCCGCGTTTATTATTACATATTGTATTACCTACCTAGTTTACAGAAATCCCGCGGGAACTAATTTTCCGGGTCAAAAAGTAGCCTTTGTCACTTTGCAGGTCATCAACTATACCTATACAAAAAATCATATTCATCCGTTGCTCCCTAGCTGCGTGATTGAAGGACAAACAAACATACTTTCGCATTTATAATATTAGTAAGGATTTTCTCTCACCACTTGGAGGCCGTACTCTCGCTAAACTGGGACATTCACAAATTTTGGCATTGACGGGTAATTTGCCAAATTTTGCCCCGTCATGGCCGTATAACTTGTTCTAAGGACTGGTTCATGTTAGCGAAGTGGGATTAATCGAAAAACAATCGAATTATTCGATTGTTCAACAATCGAAAAACTATCCATTTTTTTGGATATGGTGGATGGGAATAAAATGGGAATCTCTATTTTTTTTTATATCGGATCGTGTGAGAAAACTTTGAGTTTATAAATGTAAATATAGTTCCTAGGTACCAAGCGACAGAATGTTACACTCACAGGGAAATGATAATTAGCTACATACAAGATTTTTAGAAACTATGTTATGTGTAAATAATGAAAAGAGCTATGAATAATGTTATTTTAACCTGGAAGTGATTCGTAAAAAATATTTGATTCTTATTAGGCATAATAATATGATCTGAACCACTGAACCGATCTTCACAAAATTTAGCACAAGGTAACTTATATTCCAGAAACGAACAAACTGCTACTGGCTACTTTTTATGACAGAAAATTAAAGAGTTTCCAGAGGATTTTAAAAAAATTCTAAATACGCGGAATTAGTTGCGTGACGATAATTTCATTTAAAAAAAAAAACACCCTTCAAAGTTTCCGTCGGGATCTTATAATATTGCATCCACAATCTTCCCTTGTCGCCTAAGTACAGTACTTACACATCCTCCACCTGTTGTATTTTTGGAAGATCAGTTAACGGTTCGAAAAACTGTGGCAACAGCGTCCGATATGTAGCGGTTTTGTCCAATTTCTTCTTTGCTCTTTCAACGGAACCCTTGCTGTGAATTATAGTCCTCTCCAGATACTCTTTTGCTAACAAAATCAAAAAGTAATCACTAAACTATTTTAATTGATTGTTTCTTTGCAGAAACGCGATGCACAATCGTTGGGTAAAAATTGAATATTATAATCAAATACATCAGTAAAATAATGGCAATTAATAAAATAAAAAAAATTATTAAGTTTCAATCATAAAACACATCATAACGATTCAATGATAAATTCATGATAACGATAAATAATAAATAAAAGATAATGTAGATTCTTTTCAAAAAAACGTTAAAAACTTTAAAACCTGTCATTTTTCGCAGTGGAATTATTATTTATACCTACTATAAGGCGTTGCGCAAACGTGAACACTTTTTGTTGCCGACACGGGACACTATCACAGGTAACCTGCAGGGTTAGCATGGGGAGGAGATAAAAGTTTTATCCCCCGATTTTATCCACTGACAAGGGATAAAATTATCTTCTCCCTATGCTAAAGCATGGCGACAGGGGAAAGGAAAAGTATATTCCTATAAGAATATCCACTGTGGATATTATTTCCATCGTTTTGCTCATACTCGACAGGTGGATAAAACTGAGCGAGGGGATAAACATTTTATCCTTTCCCCGGGGACAAAATTTCTCCCCCCCATGCTAGCTATGCTGTACCTATTCTGTGGCTAGTGTCGGCAACCTGACACAGTTGCCGTTAATGGGCACAGTTGCCGTCAACAGTCATCGGTTGTATAAATTGTATGGAATGTAAATGATGATCAATGTACAGCGAACACTTTGTGAGTGGAAGCAACGTCGCGGGCATCGTCTAGTGAGTACCTAATAAGCTTATAAGTTTCTAAAGAACATAATCTATTTTTAGACAGCAATAACACAAAATTAAAGTGAATAATAATTGCCAAATGTAAAAACCAAAGGTCATAACATAAATACAAGATTAATAATGTGCCAGGAACTAACTCATATAAATAATAAATATTTCAATGTTGTGGAGCTACATCAACAAATTAGGTATAATAACTTGGAACAAAGGTCAACATTATTAGAAGATAACATCGTCATACTAAAACCTTTATTTATATTATGATCGATGATTAAAACATCTAACGAGCAATAAAACATGATGTACTTAGTTAAATAATGTAAAGTTAAAATTAAAACTATAGGTAACTAAATGATGCCCGCGACTTCGTTCGCGTGGATTGAGATTTTTTAATTCCCACAGGAACTCTCTTATTTTCCGAGATAAAAAGTAGCCTATGTGTTATTTCAGACTATAATAATAATTAATCTATCGGTTTAGACCTTGGATCGTGATACACAAACACAGTCACACACACACACCCACACACACCCACACACACACACACACACACACACACACACACACACACTCTCTCTCTCTTTAGTTAGACAGTGTGATAAGTGTGATAACGATAAGTGTGAAAGAGTCTCCACTATACATACTCGAGTTTATGAGTTTTTCATACAAACGTAGTGTTGTTTTAATTAAAATTTAGAAATTACATATTATATCAAATCATTTATGTTACGCGCTGTATACCGTAGCGACTGACTAGCTATAATAAATCTATGTATAATTTTATGATTTGCTATTAATAGAGTGAGACATAGAGGTTGGCAAATAGTTTTTGTTGTGAAAAAATAAAACTTTGCAACCATATTGTAACTTTGTTTAAGTTGCAAAGTTGTATATCAAACTGACATGTTTCTAAATTAAATAAAATGCGCTTACGTCGTAATTTAAGCTTAATCTTCAGGAAGAATCTTAAAGGACTATAAAAATCTTGATTTAGGTCATTATCAGTAGATTCGCGAAATGATCAAAACCCTAATTAAATAAGTATAAATTATGTTAGTGAAATTCATGTCAATTTTAGAAATTATAAGTTTCAACTTTTGATCTTCATTTTTTGATATCACAGTTTCCTTCTTTTTTATTTCACTGAATTTAAAGTTAAGGACATAAAAGTATTTAATTTTTAAGAAAGTTATGGCCTTTAAGTTTCAAGTTCATTTATCAGTTATCTCAGTTATTATCTGGTCCCATAATTGGTTTATATCCCCGTAGTTCTCATAAGAAAATTCAAACGAGTAAAAAACATAAAATATAAAGTACCTATCACTTTTTCTTGAAAAATATTATTATTTAATTAAGTACTTATATAATTTATTAAAATAATAACCGGTCAAATGCGAGTCGGACTCGCATACGAAGGATTTTTTTTTTAATCTTTATTTAAGGAGATTGGTCCATAAGGACTACGTCACTCCATTTGACCTCAATAAAAATAAATTTAAACAATGCGCCTCCTGCACTTCCTATACAGCTGCACCAGCACTCTACCCTCATCCGACAGAGGATGAGCCAGAGCGCTGTTACGAAGGATTCCGTACCAAGAAACGCCGAAAAAACCACGTTTCTAGTGGGGGAATAAGCAAAAAAATGAATGCGAAGCTAAAAAGCAATACTTACAATAGTCTTTCCTAACAAAATGAGTTTGTTTGTCCAACCAATCCCTTAAAATTAAGACGGCCTCCTCCAGTCTCTCTGGCTTGTCCAAATCATATTGTTTTCTTACAAACTGAATGGTGTCCGGCCTTAACTCTAATATTTGATCCACTTTAATTGATTCCATCACAGCACAAATGCGGTCAGACGACTATCCCAGGCAGACCTCAAGTTTAAATTGAAACAAGCGTTCTGCGTTATTATATTATTTATTAGCGTTCATTAACACATCATATGCCGCGCTATCACGTCATTTCACTACTCGTCAGCCGTTCCACACAAGCTCAGCAAGGCGGACTACTACTATAGATTGTCCAATTCTTTATTTTCTTTTTGGCAGATCAAGAAATTTTGACTTTAGTGACGCCTTCACACGTTACCGATTCGATTTGAAGTAATAATCGATTTTATTTAAGAAGAACTTTCAATCGATTTAATGAAATATTTTTTAATTTTGATTTAACGTACTTATATTTTTATTATATATTTTTAATCACTTAGATAAATTAATTTGTCATATGTTTGCGGTAACAGACAAACAGAAAAAAATAATAAGTTGATTTGGGATCTTTATCGATAATAATAATAATTAAGGTTTTCTTTCAAAATATGTTTAACTAGCGACCTGCCCCGACTTCGTCTGGGTTGAAATATTAAATATTTGTTTTTATGGGGCTGATCTCACAGAGCTTCTTATAGGAAACGATTGTTAATAAGATCACCACAGGAACCACAGGAATCTTCCGCGCCGATAACTACCACCTTGCCCCGCCGCACCGGCTGGCACCATTTTATTATTTTATCACGCGGAAATATTCATTTTCTGATAACTCCGATATTAATTTAAATTGTATAGTGTATATAAATCAGATCAAGTTATTTATACCTTTGCCTTAATCCTTACCTAAATAAATGATTTCTCAAGCAAGGCAGTTTAAATACCTGTAAATTACTTTTTAGTTTATTAAAATCGGACATTCCATTCGAAACATATTACGAGTTTAATAAAATTGCTCAGTGAAATGTTTTTAAAAATTACGCGTTGATGTCAATTGTCCTGCATTTACTGTAAGTTTATGCCAAAATGTTTAAAAAATAAATGTCCAGCCGTGCGAAGCCAGGACGAGCCGCTAGTATTCATTAATTTTACTTGTTTCGTTTGTATACCCAATTACGTAGCTAGTTTGTTAAATAAATAAGTAGGTAGGTATGTGATTTTCAAAGTATATTTGCTCATAACTCTTGATTTAAACTTGGTTGAGACGTTATTAACCACGCGTTTTGAAGCTAACTCACTTCACTAACGCGTGCATAGTTACATTTTAAGGCAGCCGTCAAAAAATAAATAAATGAAAAGAAAAATTTCTTTACTCTTGGTTTGAACTTAAATTCCAACTTAATTCCTTGCAAATATTCAATATTGGAGTCATAGTTACTATTTTTATTTCCTTTTTTTTATTAAATTTACAGAAACGATACTTTCACAAAGTCAAAATATTTTTATCATAATTGTGAATGATTTATCGTCTTTCAAGAACTGTGTTTTAGTCTGTGGTTATTTGTTATGCACAGGGCACTTCACTAAACGTCAATAAAGTATGACATTATTTTAGTCATTATTCCGAAAACAAAAAAACGGTAATTTATAGGCGTGATCTGCCAAAAAGAAAATAAAGGCTTGGACAACGTATAGCTAGCTGTGTGAACTATGTTGCAATGGTTCCTGTTATCGCGCGTGCAAAAAGCAGCAATATTATTTGGTACCTTTAGTACTAGTTTGCATATCTCGCCCGCGCTGATAGAATCCAAATATCAAGAATCAATGACATCAAAAAAAAAGAAACCTGAATTACGTAGTTCCGAAATCTTGCCCCTTGCTGTAACCTAACCTATCTTTTTAATTAAACGATTTTTCAACAGCACTTCATAATTTCATTCCCATATAATATTATTGTCTTTCGCACGATGAAGGTTGCTTGGTAGAGATTGGTTTGTAAGGCCGCCTTTGCGTAGTTTTAAATTATGTAATAATGTAACAAAATATATTTTAGACCTTTATCACCTTGACCATGAGATAACCGCAATGTGGAATGTTGATTCAACAATTATAGTTCCGATTGTTGTTCCGATCAATGGTCTTATAGTGAAAAATTTCGATCAAATCCTTAGAAGATAACATCGTAATACTAAAACCTTTTTTTATAAGATCGAAGACTAAAATACTCCAAGACTAAAACATCTAACGAGCAATAAAAAATTATAAATAATGTAAAGTTAAAATTAAAACTATAGGAAACTAAATGATGCCCGCGAGTTCGTCCGCGTGGTTTGATGTTTTTTAGTTCCCGCGGGACTCTCTTATTTTGCAGGCTAAAAAGTAGCCTATGTATTATTCCAGACTAAAATCTATCCCTGTGCTTAATTTATTTGCATTTAATATTCTAGTAAGTACGACTAGACGATGCCCGAACTGTGTATCTGTGTCCGCACACGCACACGCACACGCACACGAAAACGCACAAGCACACGCACACGCACACACGCACACGCACACACGCACACACGCACACACGCACACGCACAAAATATTAATACTATTATTAAGCGCAAGTTGAAAATTGTATTTTCATTCTATCATCAGCCTCCGACTCTTGTATTTCCGACAACGATATGAAATATATATAAGCTTTATTAACAGTCACAAACTTTGGGAACTTGGTTCATTTAAACTCGGCTGACGAAACGCGTGTTGATTAAAATTTAAATTAATTTGTGGTTTATAGACTGCGATATTGGGAATCCTTTAAAGTTATAAGATATTATGATTTATTAATTAATTCCTCGTAACCGTTTTAACTGGTCAGTATTTTCCTTCATTTCTCGATTAAAAGCGGGAAAAAACATACATTTAAACATTTAATGACAACCTGTTAAAAAGTTTCCGTTAAAAAGTGGAATAAATCAAGCCTCAATAGCCCAACGGATCAATAAAGGTGCGGACTGAAAACTGAAAGGTCGCAGGTTCGAATCTCAACCGTTGCCCTATTGTCGTATCTACCCACTCCTAATACAAGCTTTATGCTTATTTGGAGGGGATATAAGAATATTAGTCAACTTCAGCTTAATGTTTAAAAAAAAATCTCATCTTATACAATTTCTCTACTTGCCCGTGAAAATTGTTTCCACCATCCCGAAGATAAGCCCGAACAAACAGATAGACGACAAAAATAAAATAAAAAAAACTCTCTGATGTCGGTCTACCTTGTGGGGGAAGTCTGGCAATCTGGTTTCTGGTGTGAGGTCGCTACTGTGCTCCTTGGAACCCCAACGACCATTCTGCCCTCCTCAAGCTATTACGTCATTAACCAACATTAACCAAATACGATTTTTAATGCTAACTTACTTAGAAGAAAATTTTCTATCGATTCATCTAATCGGTATTCTCCTTACTGCTGTAGTTTTTGATGTAGCAATAAGAAAAACGTCACTTATTAGTTACTAGATGATGCCCACGACTTCGTTCGCGTGGATTAAGGTTTAATTAATAAACTCTTTGATTTCATTGAAAATATGTTTTAAACCAGGCTGTGAGCTATCTCCATTCCAAATTTCAACCAAATCCGTCCAGCAGTTTTTGCGTGAAAGAGTAACAAACATACACACACACACACAAATACAAACTTTCACCTTTATAATATTATTATAAGTGTGAAGTGTGATGTGATTAGGATTAGGATCAAAAGATTAGGATCAAAGCGGGAATTTATTGAGAAATGGTGCCACCATTTCTCAATAAATTCCCGCTTTTTGGATTCCCGCGTTTTGGTAGTTAATGACATTTTTAACTTTAGAATGGCAGCATTATTATTCGAACGATGTGCCAACAACTTCAAACCACAGACAGACACTTAAATTTTATTTATTTGTATAGATATCAAGCGATAACTTTTCTTCAACGTTATAAATGGGCCAATGATTCGCTGCAGAGCGTCCGTATTGATTTCAAACAGAATTCATTTTATAGCAGAAAATCGACGACGCTGCGGAAAAGGGCAAATAAAAATTGATCACGCTAGCTGTCGAGTTCAGTTCAATAGCCGTACGTTATAAAAATAGAAGTACTAGTGGTATAATACCATTTTTTTCTCATAATTATTTGAGAAGGAAAAAATTCCTACGGACTTCTGCCAGATGGCATTGTGTCCGATTCGCACGGACTATCAACCTCCTCAGGACTCCAAAGTCAGCTTTGCTTTACTTCGTGCACACAGTCTACATGTTTTTCTCTTGCTCTTCTCTTCTTTTTCTCTCTCTTTTCAACATTCGTCCATATATTTTATGCCACTCCTTTGCACTAGAGAGCATGCAAGCTATCAAGTTGCAGGAATCTACATAGCTACTTGCCCGTTGCGCCAACGATCTCAAGTCTAAGCGAAGTAGGAATGTATCCACATTAGGAAACATGGAGAGATGAACCGGTGGATCACGGAGGCGTTCAGCGGATACGGAGAGAGACACACTAAACATGCTATATTTTAATGCAAATATAGCATGTTTAGTGTGTCCTCCTTCCCGCAAAAGTATCATTCTTCATTTGGTGCTTTGCCAATTGCGAAGAGATACATGTGTAAAACTCCATAGCCGCTGAACTCCATGACTACATTTATCTATATATAGAAAAGAGAGTTATCACTGGCGGCGTCTCACTTACAGGCGACCTCCGCGGCGGCGGGAGCGGCGGCTACTAAAGCAGAAAGGGCTAAGCGGCGCAAATATGAAAACATAGAAAACAATTTCATATTTGTGCCGTTTGGTGTTGAAACCCTGGGGTCATGGGGCGAGGATGCTAGATCTTTTTTTAAGGATCTGTCATCCCGTCTCATAGAGTCCACTGGTGACCGGAGGGCTGGAAGTTCCTCGGCCAGCATATAAGTTTGACCATTCAGCGGGGTAACGCAGCCAGCGTTCTGGGCACTTTTCCTCGTTCCAGTAGTTGAGATGATATTTTTTATATTTAACTTATATTTTTGATATTTACGTTTTAGTTTTAATTTAGTATTTAGTTTTATATTAGATATAGTAAGTATTATTATTACATATTTTAATTGTCTGAATAAATGAATAATCTTATTCACTGACTGACAAAACATGAAATCTCAGGAACTATAAAGCCTTCAACTTGAAATTTTGAACGTAAGTCTTATTATAATCTAATAGGAAAATTAAAAATCCTACGCGAACGAAATCGCGGGCGACCACTAGTTACTATTTAAAAAAACCTTGGCTATTATAATAATAGGTATTCTAAAGACACAAATCAACCATGGTTACATAACTTACATATTAAATGCAGATATTATGATTAATCATTATAATCATTGTAATCATTTTTAATTACATTGAAAATTGCAGTAAATGTGTACTTGTAAATGTGATGTTTTTTAATGCACACGTGTATAAAAAACAAACATTAAAACGTTCCGCATTTTTTTTTAATGAATAATAGCTAAGCTGAAATAGGCTAATTTTCTCTTCTCCCTTCCAAATAAGCGGAAAGCTTGTGCTACGAGTGGGTACCACAATAGCGCAACGGGTGGGGATCGAACTTGCGACCTTTTAGTTTTCAGTGCGCACCTTCAACCGTAACAAAAAAAATACTATCCAATTTTCTAACATTTCCGGCAAATTTCACTAAAATTTCCTTTCAGACAAACACTGTCTTGACATACCATACAACAAAAGCGTTTTGAACATTCTGCGTATTGAACACTAGCTGTTGCGCGCGATTTCGTCCACGTCAATTTCTGTTATTATGATCGCGATTAAGAAGTTTTTACAAGAATATATTTTAAATGCTCCTATTGGTTGCAGCGTGATGTTATATAGCCTAAAGCCTTCCTCGATAAATGGACTATCCAACACAAAAATAATTTTTCAATTCGAACCAGTAATTACTGAGATTAGCACGTTCAAACAAACAAACTCTTCAGCTTTATATATTAGTATAGATTATATATTATATATTAGTATAGATTTAGCGTCGTGACGAAGAAAACCAGCCAAACCGGTAGAGCGATCATATGTAATTATTTAGGTATTTTATTAAGGTGTTTAATCATCAACCACAACTGGATGACGGCTCCAAACCGACGTGTCCTAACAGGAAAAGAAAATTCCAATGAAAAATTTGCTTTGATAAAGAACGATACAATTCGAAGCGGCGAAATAAAGCGAAAAATGGTCACGTTTAATAGCGATAGCCTGTAGCGAGGTCCAATTTCAGTTGAGTTCTTTGATATTAAAATCTATATTGCTATACGCTTTATGATCTTTGAAGTTGATCGTTGGTGGTCTTGAATAGAAACTCACCTCGATATTATAGTGAGAATTGCAATTGCAGTTAGGTAAGACGTTGTATGGAAAACGACAGAAGGCTGTAAAATGGAACTTAAACCTTATTTCATCTTCTTTCCTGTGAATCTTTTCTAAAACATATCTACACAATTATACATACTGAAATAATTCTTTATTTAGTTTATATTTTTTTTTCAGAGCCTTGGAAAACTTTGGACACCCCGCGCCAATACAAAAAAAAACGTGTGGTACTCGGGGACTGCCGCGGTAAAGCTATTGCATAGCATTTTTTATCAACGCCATCTAGCGG
Organism: Hipparchia semele; assembly: GCA_933228805.2. Taxonomy (NCBI): domain Eukaryota; kingdom Metazoa; phylum Arthropoda; class Insecta; order Lepidoptera; family Nymphalidae; genus Hipparchia; species Hipparchia semele. The sequence goes on from OW121719.1 coordinate 4,662,950, forward strand.
CTCACCGTAGAGGAGTCCCGTGTCAGGTTATTTTCGTTACGGAATTTCTGGATTCCGTCTCCACGCTGGCCCGCGATAGAAGCTATGCAATAGCTTAAAAATTAAACTTACTTACATATATTGTATAAGTCTGACTCACACCATAATTCATGATGATGGGCTTACATATTTTACAAAAATTCGTATGAAATTCGTGTCAGTATGTAATAAGCAAATACCCGTGACTTTCAGCAGATTTATAAATGACACTGCCATCAACAATATGCATAAAGTTTAGATAATTCATAATATAATCTTTCATCTATAAAAATTGTGAATCATCATGCATTAGTTATACCAGAAGCTCTTGAAGAAGAGGTAGAACATACAAAACTGCGTGGAATTGGGGTGTCTGCATTTCGTTTTTAATGCAATTACAAATCTATCATTACATTATCATTAATTTAGCAGAAATTAAAGCAATTAAAAAAGAAATTAAACTTTAACCAAACAGTCCAAACTTTCTCGAAATTGCGGTCAGATAAAATAATAAACTAGGTACCAACTAAATGGTTTAGGTATGCCTAGTGAAAATATTTTGTTCGTTCACAGATTGTCGTCAGTTTTTTTATCGCGCTAGTTTAATTATCATGTGTCAATGCATGCAAATTGTCGGTTACATAATCGATACAAAAAACGGTAAAGCGAAGTTTCTCGAAAGAGTTCGCTGGTAATAAATATCATCTCTTTTAAAGCTACAAGCGAGGCGTCAAAATCTATAATACTCGTATGTATAAATCAAGGTATAAAATGTTTGAACTAACAAGTTTATGTGAAGTTGATTATTGTATCTGTACTAATTTCATTGGTTTACAAGTTTTTTCGCGCGAATTTATCCACGGGGACTTAGCTTTTTAAAAATTCCGCGGAAACAATCTGTTTCTCTCCAGGATATAACAAACCTTCAAGTATGCCAAAAAAACACCGATCCGATGCTTCGTTGCTAAAGAATTGAAGAACAACAAAACAAACACACTTTCGCAGTCTTAATATCTATTTAATAATATATAAATATATCTATATATATAAAATTCAAAGTCCTGACTGACTGACTGACTGACTGAGATATCAACGCACAGCCTAAACTACTGAAGTGAGAAACTTGAAATTTTTACAGTTGGTTCCTTTTATGACGTAGGCGCACACTAAGAAAAGATTATTGGAAATTCCACCCCTAAGGGGTTTAAATAGGGGATGGAAGTTTATATGAAACTCCGTCATTTTTCAAGCTGTTTCCATCAAAGTTGGTATTAGAGCTTTCAGTTAAAAATAAAGAAGTACGTGTGTCACAGTTTTTGAAAATTCCACCCCGAAACCTAATTCCACGCGGACGAAGTCGCGGGGGCAAAAGCTAGTATTATTATAATTTATTTGAGAATTTTTTATACATTTGCATATACATACATACAGTTTCACCAGGTTTCCTCACGACCTTCGCCATATGTTTCAAAAAAGTTAGAGGATTCGAACCTCGGGCCTTTGAAGGATAAGCAAACCACTATTTCTCAAAGTCCTAACCACTAGGCTACGACCACATTATGTACGTCTAAGATATTTATGAGCACACGCTTATAGCGAGTGGCAATAAATAAGACCATGTAGTCTCCTTTATTACCACAATAACAACGAGAACTTGTAACTAAACAGCTCAGTCGCCCACTTCAAATATTGGCCGTGTCTATAAGATCGAAATTCAGGTACAATCGCAGACATCTGTCTGTCCAGCGAAGATTTTCAACTTCCTTCAAAACGGTATACGTGGACTGTGTGCCAACATAGCGCAAAGTTTAAAATTTGGCACGTGATAATGGCACGAACGTCTCCTAGTTCCCGCCAACTTATCTCCAACTTCGTACGTATGTAATACACGTTCAAGACAATGAGTTCATCCAGATGTAGTTCCTGGGGCTCTTGACACGTAAGTGGGGTGGAGACAGGAAACATTTTACGCCTCTATTTGAGTTTAGCCACCTTGTGTGAAGTTTTCGTTTTAATTAACATGCGTACCTACTCGTTAGTACAAATATGTATACCTACAATATCACTGGTAATATTTAAAGCCAATGATATTTGTATGTATAAAAATCATTGAGCCTCTATAGAACTGTTAAACGCGCGGACTGAAAACTGAAAGGACACACGTAATTTTATCGTATCCACTCCTAACAAGCTTTACCCTTATTAGGAGGGGAGAGGGGAATATAACTTATGTTCAGCATGGCATATGTTAATAACTAGTGGTCGCCCGCGACTTCGTCCGTGTAGAATTTCTGTTTTAAGTATCTTATTATAAATATCCAAAAATATTCAACAATATAGACTGGCTGGAAGATCAGTGAAGGAGCCTTTAAATTAAAGGAAGTTTTTATTAAGGAAACTTTCACTGAGCGACTGTTAAAGTTAATTATTGTTAAATTGTTAGCTAAGTTTACCTGTTTAGTTTTAATTAGGTACATTAAGTTTTAATTTTGCGCCAGCTTGCCATCAAACTGGCTGTCCAGTTTGGTGAGATATTAATTATAAGCTTATTTGTGCATCTAAATGTAACAATAAGTAAATAAAAAATTATGCTTGAACATTGAAAGAAAATCACATCGAAATCCTGAGAGTTCGCCATAATGTTTTCAAAGGTGGGTGATGTCCGTCAATTCGCATTGGGCCAGCGTGGCTTTCTGATGGTTGATGGAGTGGTTTTTATGTTTATATTATTACTAGCTGATGCCCGCGACTTCGTTCGCGTGGATTGAGGTTTTAAAATCCCGCGGATACTCTTATTTTCCAGCATAAAAAGTAGCCTATTTGTTATTCCAGATTGTGAGCTATTTCTGTGCCAAATTTCAGCTAAATCAGTTCAGGCGTTGCAGCGTGATTGAGTAACAAACATCTATACATCCAAACTTTTGCATTTATAATATTAGTAGGATAGTAGGATTACTCAAAATCAGTGTTTTTACTGCAATCCATCCACTATAGAAACCATATTACGTTAGCTGTCGTGACGTAACACACAGCTGGCGCGAGTTCCCAAATCGGATGTTACTTTGACAAATTCACCAGCATCTGCCAGTGCTATCTAATATTAATTTCTGTACAATAACCCGCGCGAGCATCGTTACAGAACATGGGTCGGACAGCCTTATCTGGGCGCGTTCGAAGTCGACATCAATCAAAATGTGATAAAGTAGGGCATCTATCACGCTGTCGTGTCAAGCTTACTGACCCATGTGTTAAGGCTCTAATGATCATTCATTAACATGCTGTTGTCGGACTGTATGTTCCTGATTTTCAGTGATCACTTAATTGAACAATGCAGTAAAGGTGATCGTATACAGGTGCCGCAAGAGCCGTAAGAGGTCTTAATCCATAGACATGTATAACTCACTACCATGGATCACCGTAGAACATAAATTGAGGGCTGATTCTGTAACTCAGTGCCTATTAAGAAATGAAAGCCACTGACATATATTTTTTATCCATTGAAGATTTACTATAAAATAGTAAATGACATTTCTCTTCAAACCTTCAATGGATAAAAATCAACGACGATAAGCATTATATCGTCGTTGATAGGCACTGAGTTACAGAATCAGGGGGCTGGTGCCCCATATATCCAGCGGTTGCCGACGATACCTTTTGAAGAAAGTAATCGTCTATCCAATCCACCTAGTAGTCCAGTCAAAAAACCTCAAAAAATGACCCAACCTCTGGAAAATTGCGAAAGTTTTGAAACTTTGCACATCGAATTATGGGTACCTAGGGATGAATATACCAAAAGTCCTCATGCGTACGAGGCGAGCTCTAGCGGCAATTAGCGGAAACAGGACCCATTTTTTGGTTTTTTGTTAATATCTCGAGAACCTTTGGTCAGAGGTAAAAGTTTACTACGACATAATTGAAGCTTATTAAATTTGCAACAATAATGATTATATACATTTTTCTTGAATTCCTAATAATTACCGAGTTTTAGGCCACTAAAAGATAGCTTTTTCGAAAAATCACGCTAGCGGCGCCCGGTACAATATGGCATTTGTAATAATATTTGACAATCATGGTTTATCATTTTTTTTTGGGTACCAAGGCTGATTCAGAAAATAAACTTCACAGTTATGTACAAAAAAAAGACATATTGTTTATTAAACAACTAGCTTTTGCCCGCGGCTTCGCTCACGTTAAGTTAAATTTTTCAAACTCCTATTTTACCCGTTGTATCCCCTTAGGGGTCGAATTTTCAAAAATCCTTTCGTAGAGGATAACTACGGCCTAATAGCTACCTGTATGCCAAATTTCAACCTGATCGGTCCAGTGGTTTAAGCTGTGCGTGGATAGATCAGTCAGACTGTCTGTCACCTTTGCGTTTTAAATCTTTAGATGAAATACAGTAACAATAAAAAATGCTATCAACGCACAGCTTAAACCACCGGACCGATCAGGTTGAAATTTGGCATACAGGTAGCTATTAGGCCGTAGTTATCCTCTACGAAAGGATTTTTGAAAATTTGACCCCTAAGGGGGTACAACACGTAAAATAGGGGTTTGAAAAATTTAACTTAACGTGAGCGAAGCCGCGGGCAAAAGCTAATTGTTTAATAAACAATATGTCTTTTTTTTGTACATAACTGTGAAGTTTATTTTCTGAATCACCCTTGGTACCCAAAAAAAAATGATAAACCATGATTGTCAAATATTATTACAAATGCCATATTGTACCGGGCGCCGCTAGCGTGATTTTTCAAAAAAGCTATCTTTTAGTGGCCTAAAACTCGGTAATTATTAGGAATTCAAGAAAAATGTATATAATCATTATTGTTGCAAATTTAATAAGCTTCAATTATGTCGTAGTAAACTTTTACCTCTGACCAAAGGTTCTCGAGATATTAACAAAAAACCAAAAAATGGGTCCTGTTTCCGCTAATTGCCGCTAGAGCTCGCCTCGTACGCATGAGGACTTTTGGTATATTCATCCCTAGGTACCCATAATTCGATGTGCAAAGTTTCAAAACTTTCGCAATTTTCCAGAGGTTAAACCTTGTTTTGACTGGACTATAGTAGGGACTTGCAACATTGTGTATCTTAGCAGGATCCTTCTGAATCAGTACATAGAAGAAAGTCTGACATAAACTTTGCTCGGGCATTTTTACGGTGCACCCAATACTTCGCATATTCGCAATCTTAATACTGAAAATGTATCTTTTGTGGAACGGGCAGCTCTTATAACTCCTTAGGGATATAAGGTCGTGTGCGGTCTCTTTGAGAAAACTCTAGCAAAGTTTTTGAATTGAAACTTCAATAAGCATGGTAAGCAAACATTCTCCTAAAGCAAAACGCAAGTATATATGAATTAATTACAACATATTAATATATGTAACGTAGTATATTTTAGTAAGTAATATATTGTTGTATAATTACAACAATATATTACTTACTAAAATACGTGTTACAAATTTTTCAATTTTCTGAAAACTCCATAATGAAAGAGAATGTAAGAACTACGCTTTTTTGTCATTAAACGTAATATTAAATCACACTAATATTATAAAGCCGAAAGTTTGTATGTGTATGTGTGTGTGTGTGTATGTTTGTTACTCCTTCACGCCACAACGAATGAACCGATTTGGCTGAAAGAAATGGAGATAGCTCATACCCAGGATTAAAACATAGGCTACTTTTTATCCCGGAAAATTACAGAGTTCCCGCGGGAATCAAAAAACCTTTATCCACGCGTACGAAGTCGCGGGCATCGTCTAGTAGTATTTATTACTTACATGATTTTAAAATATTATTTGCTTCAAATGTAAATTGTATTGTACAACAATAATAGTGTATTCTGGCAAAATGGAGCAATTAACAATAAAATGCTTTAGGGCAAAATTGACACAAACACTTTTCCGAATAATACATACTTAATATAAATAAATTATTATCTCTATTGTGTTTTGCTGAGAGAATTAATCCAAATAACCCCAGAGCGTTAAGAATTTTTTATTTTTTATTTATGAATACAAAGAATATTAATGAAAGGTTCATAAATTCTCATCCATTTTATATTCAAAAATCTTTGGGATCAGGTTTTTTGTGTTTTCAATATTAATGGCACGCAAAAACAAAGACCAAGCTGAATAATGTTGTACCGTTGCTTCGTGGTTTACAGCAAAAGTTTCAAGCGGAAAGTGATATTTCATATCATAAATATCATACCAGAACTGGGTTTTAATAATTTAATTTTAATGAACTACTACTTTTATTTTATTGAATGCTTTAAGACCAATAAATACTTTTAAATTGCAGTATGTTATCTCTGGTTGAAACAAATAATTGTTGTTGATTTAAGATGAATTCAACTTGTTTCTCTGAACTTGTAACGCATTACATAAGCATAGCGAAGCAATGGCTGGATCATGCGTCATGCTCGTGAACGGGTGCCACCAACGGGAATGGGTCTGCTTTGACTGCCCATCTTGACATGCGTTGGATTGGTGTACCTATGTATGCATTTTTGCATTTTTGAAGCTTTATTGTGGAAGCCCTGTATACATAGCATAGCTTTATAAAAAAATTTATTTGAAAAGAGCAACTGCTGAGTTTCTTACCGGCTCTTCTCAGCAGAATCTGCGTTCCGAACCGGTGGTAGATTTATGACGTGTCATAAGAGATAGAAGTTAGCCTACATGAAATAAATAAATTTTGAATTTGAATTTGAATAATTATATTATTATCATATTGAATAATTATAATATTATTATCATATTTATTTTTCTATGTATCGTAATAATTACGTACCATTGATTAAATAATTATGATGTAGTGTTTCTTACATAATTTATTATAATAATTAGGTACCTAAGTAGTGCGTATTGTGTAGAGCATAGATCGAAAAAATCGCAGAAGAATTAAAAGGAAGGAAGGATCGCAGAGGAATAAAAGTATGGAAATATTATTTTTACACTTTTTATTGTACCTTGGACCATAGAAATAATGATCATGCATGACGAGAACGTGAAATGATGAATGCTGTAGGTTTCCTTTGAAAAAGGTGATTGATACCAGCGCTGACACTCCGCAATATCCCCACTGTTCCCTCTACATGGCGTTACAGGTTCGTTAACGGTGCGCAGAATGCCAGAAAAAAGTCCCCGCGATAGATGAAATAAAACATACCCGAAACGTCGTGTGAACCGCGACAGATGCTAGCGTGTAAGAGTGCAATAAGCGCCAAATACATCATTTATTCTAATAATTCTTAAGATATTCACATTTTTTTAAATGGCTGATCCGTCTTTTGGTAATATGTATAGGAATTTATTTAGTGGTATCAGCTATCTTCATTCCAAATGGGTTCATTCATTGTAGCGTGAAGGAGTGACAAGTTTACATACACACGCACATACACACACACACACACACACACACACACACACACATATACACACACACACACATACACACACATACAAACTTTCGCCTTTATATTATAAGTGTGATGAGATGTGACAGTGTGATTAGTAAGGACTTATTTAAAAAAAAATCGAAGCCCTGCGTACAGTTTTAACACAAGTTTTCGTTAGACAAAAGCCTACCCTGGTTTGGTAATTTTGAACAACCATATTGCTCAAAACGTTTACGAGAACCGAAATTTCACTCTGCAGAGTGCGCCACAGACTAACAGATACATAAATCAGAGTTTATCTGACTAGAAATGGACCAGCGGACTGCCTCGTATTGTTTGTAACCTTTTTTCAAGTCAGAGTAACGAGTAGGTACATTGAGTGACATACTGTCACATAGGTGCAAAAATCCTAAAATATTTTCGACCGAACCAGCTAGGTTTCTGAGTGAATTTTGTAGTTAGACTTTACGCTTAGGTAGGTATGCGTTGTAGAGTTTATAATCATAGATTACAGACACATCTATGGTAAAATCTATTGTTAAAATGCTGTACTGTAATAACAAACATACACACACGCACACTCACGCACGCACTCACACACGCACACACACACACACTCTCACACATACACGTACAAACTTTCGCCTTTATAATATTAGGGTGATTCCATAACTTGAGTGAAATGCAAATAGTAATTTGAAGAAATGCTACATTTCATGCGATGTGTAAGTAAGTTTTGGAGGAACCAACCAGTTTAATACGTATTATTTTAATGTATTAAGTTATTCAAATACTTGAACACCTCAACACGACACCTGCTCTTCACTAAATGAGGGCTTTACCCGAACCATACTCTGCATTATATATAGTACATTATCTATTTTATCTACACATCTGCTAGGTACTGTCTAATCTTACAAGCCGTAACATCGTTATACGGGTTTACCTAGTGGGTACTAATCTAGCGTGCAAAGATTGAAAAACTTTACACATGTGGCGCAAGACCGAGGCATGCAGGTGTCTACGCAAGAGAAACCTGTGTCCAATTGATGAAGTCTATCAATTAATAAAGAAGAAAAGTAAATGTCCAAAATTGGACGTCTACTGGCTGATGTGATGAGTGTATATGTACCTACTCGTACAGATGTACATTTACATAATATAAACATAAAAATTCTTTTAAAAAAACCGATTTCAAACACCACTAAAAAGTATATCAATTGTGCCTATAAAATTTGAACAGTTCCCTCGATTTCTCCAGGATCCCATCATCAGATCCTGACCTGATGACAATGGGACCACCTGGGAAGTATACCCTTTCAAACAAAAAAAGAATCCAAATCGGTCCAGGCGACTTCCAGTAATCGGGAAACATACATAAAAAATAAAAAAAGATCCTGAAGAATTAAGAACTTCCTCATTTTTTGGAAGTCGGTTAAAAACAAGTTCGTACGAGCAAAGTAGCGAAAATTTATAACTATGTAGGACAAAGAGCGTCTAATTCCTGATTATTAGGTATGCGACGCTTTCCGGACGAAATGTATGTCACGTGTACTTTGAGTATGGTGACTATGTTGTGGGCTTTCGTAGGATATTATTTTTATACACCTCCTAAATTTCATTTTTTTTATTGCTAGATAGGCTTGCGCTTGAGTGTTGACGACAATCAATGATAGAAAGCACTGATTAGGTCCAGTTTGGAGTGCACTTGTTTTTATATTCATACTTTGATCATTGGCTGAAGTAAATTGGATAACAATACTTAACTTAAATACAGTAAAAAAATATATAAAATCTTACCTTCTGTTTCGTAGTCGAGATTACTCTTCCAAACTGAAACAAAAGAAAGCTGTATAAGTATAATGCTGAGGGATTATAATTTCTTGAAATTCTTAAAACCAGTTAAAATTAAGACACAAAACTCTACCAGAATCTTATTAAAGCATCGTCGTAATGAAACATAATAGCATGACTGTTGTAGACAAAAACGATGAACTTTTTTTTGAATAGGTGTTCCAAAAGTTTTGTCAAGCAACGGTGGACCTAATTAATTATTGGGATCGTGCTTATGTGAAATAATAGGTCCATCCTACATTCTATTCCAAGTCAAGGTTAGAAGCATCCGCTAACTACCCAGACTTATGCCCGTAAGCACTTTGCATGCCTCATCTTCGCTGGCAATAACTCATGTTGATTGGCACACGTCAGCGCACGAATAGTCGCATGCTAATCAACATAAGCTATTGCCAGAAAGCGCAGCTTACATGACGCATACCCAACTTCGCAACGCAGGTCGAAAGCGTACCAGTGTTATTAGACCAAAATAAATGGTATCGCTTCATTCTTGCGTTCTGTTAACATGATATGCGCCCAAAGTAAGTCTTGTCCCGAAATTCCTGTTGTATGAATAGTGTACCTACTGGTAAGTGATGTGTACTCATTATAGTGAAGGATGTAATGTGGTGGAGCATTGTGTTACCTCTTTGTGCATTTACTTAGGAAAATTCAGCAGTTCATTGTAGGTAGTTGACGCTGTACAAAATCTAGAATATTATCACAACTTGAAAGAGACAATTATAGGTATACATATACCTTCTTAATAGAACACTGGCCACTTTAGCATACTAGAGATTCTAAAAGACTATCATAGACGTTGTCAGTATGCTCGCTTCGGTACGACCCTACTGCAGTATGCTAATAATTTTCAGTGACATTTGCGATCATATCTGACTGCCTTTATAATAAGGATTTTTGCTTTATGTTTCAAAAGCATTTAGCCAATAAAATCCATCAGACAACAGAACAAAAATCACACACTTTATTGTATCTATGATTAGGTTAAATAAGTTTTATCCGAACGTAAAGATATTTTGGCAGATTTTCAATACAAAAACTGTTAAAACGCCCAATTTATTCCTCGGGTAAACGTCACTCGACGTTGGTGAAATTGGCACTAAGTACCTATAAGTATATTTTTTCCATCCTGAGTAGAATAAGTAAGTTAGCCTCCTTTGAAATTGACCGTATAGTGGCCGAAATACGTTCAGAAGAACGTCTACAATTTTATTTATTAACCAACCACTTTTGGGTATTACCTAGGTAACACAAGGTACCTATAAAGGTCAATTGCAAACCAGTCCTAAATAATTAAATACCTAACTAGCTATTGACTAGGAGAGTTCGGATTCTAAGTACCTATAATGTTAGGTACTAAAAGCTCTTGCTCGAGAGTTTCACTTACGTTTGCGCTGGGAGGCGGTAATTCAGTTAAGATACTAAAACAGGACTTGTTAGTGAGTTAAAGGCAATATTGGGGCCTTAACAAGCCTATATGGAAGGTAGAGGGCTCCTAAATAGATTCTTAGTATATCCTACTAACATTTGAAATGCGAAAGTTTGGATGCATGGATGATGATGCCCGACTTCGTACGTGTGGTTTAAGGTTTTTAATTCCCGCGGGAACTCTCTTTCTTTCCGTGATAAAAAGAAGTCTATGTGTTATTCCAGACTATAATCTAGCTCTGTGCCAAATTTCAGCCAAATCGGTTCAGTCGTTGCTGCGTAATTGAGTAACAAAGATCCATTCAAACTTTCGCATTTATACAATGAGTACAAGAATAGTACGGAACCATTCCTGTGCGGGTCCGACTCGCACTTGTTTCTAACCGATGAAAAAAACCCAATGAATTGAGGTTCTCAATTCGTCGAGTATATTTTTTTAATGAATGACCACGCATAACTTTTCGCAGAGTCGTCCGATTTTGATGATCCTTTTTTTTTAACTACGTTTGTATGAAACGCTCTCGGGAAACCTTTCTATTGAAACCAATAGCATAATACAAGCTTAATTACAATAAGGGGCGAACCAATAAATTCCTGAAAATCCGGCAACGCATTGGTGGTGCCTCTGGTACTACAAGTGTTCACTGTTCATGGGCGGCGGTAATCATTTATCAGGTGACCCGCCTGCTCGTTTGCCCGCTATTTATATAAAAAAATAAATAATAAGTATAGCTGATAAAGTTTACGAAGCTTATCTAATATAAGTCTACGCGAATCCAATATCACACGTATCGAACGCCTCATACTGCGGGATTGTTAACGCGGCTGGAACTTGTCCCTTGCCTAACGAGCCACTTTGCATCGATCCGCGCCGTCGAAGATATAGAATATTTTTACTCGTGGTTTTTCCGGAAAAATAATTAATGATTAAACGAACTTACCTGTAAGTGAAGTTCTATCATAATTATACGAAGGCTTCGTACGAAGAGATTATTTATACTAGGTAGTACGCAATGGCTAGTGGTCACCGTTCACTTTATTGAGATTTATATATATTTTTTAAAAATAGGGTAGGTTGATTTAACTACTTGCTCCCGCATAGCGTCCTTACTCATTTAGTTTAGAGTTTAGCTAACCCTCCTCCTCATATTTTACGATTAAGGGTAAACGCATAACGTGAGGGTGGGAGGGTTATAATCTCTTCGTACGAAGCCTTCGTATAATTATGATAGAACTTCACTTACAGGTAAGTTCGTTTAATCATTAATTATACTTCATTGGCTTCGTACTCGAGATTATTTATACTAGGTAGACTTTTAGAGATACGATTCGTAAAATATGAGTTTAATAGTTTTTTTTTTTTTTTTTTTAAGTTGTAAATCATTTATCATTATTATAACAAAACCATAAATATTCCTCTATTTGAAAACAAAGACTCGTTATTTGAATTAAATAACACAATTTATTTTCTTATGGAATCATTCTTAGTGCCCCGGTAAAACATTTATTTTGGGCAATAATAGGCCGTTTAGAACACAGAACACTATTACTTGGTTTAGAAAGTAAGCATGGGAATGGGAACATGAGCTCCAACCTTCAGTTTTCATAATTTTATCCATTGAAACACCTTCCTGCAGCAGATGTGGCAACATGCCGGGTGCTATGAGCAGAATTTGGAAGTATCAATAAAATTCCGCTTTGGTTCCAGGTATTCTTTATCTTACGTGACAAAGTTTGTGAACCAACTAATTTAGAAAAATTAATAAATAATAATTAGTTCTGCATTTTCTCGAAGTAATTTAGTAATTTTAAGCATATTTTTTGAGGATAAAATATCTTATTTCTCTTTCTTTAAAAACGGAATGAATAACAAGGTTTGGTAGATTTAATAAAATCTAGGATTTTAATTTTGACACTGATTTTATAAACTTTACATTTAAAATGTTTGCACTCTTTGTACAGTAACGAGTGCCAAAACCGTAACAATTTATTTTTTATTGACATTGTTTTCAAGATTTAGGATTAAAAAGTTAGCTACATAAATTAAGACCAACGATAAATAATTAATCAGTCTCGTCTTACTTTGGTGGCGAAGGTCTAGAACACACTTAAAAAATCTTTTAGCATCTTCATTCTCCGATTTTTTTTTTTTTTTTTTTTATTATTTTTCAAATCAAATCAAATATCATTTATTTATAGAAAAATATCAATACATATACAAATGGATTTTGCCAACAGCTAAGCTAAAATTGTTAGATTTTGTGTTCTAGCTGCTGGTTTTTATTAATCAACAATAATATTAATCATTATTAATCAACACTATAGCTGACCGATATGAAAATGTTTCATATTGTACCCTGAATATAGGTATATTCAAATAATAAGTAAAAACAAAAGTTAAAAAAGCTATCATATGATGGGATTGATACTTCATACTACATATTCAATTTACTCTCATTACAATAAATGAAGCACTTTTTGTAGCACCCTTCATTATGTTGTATATAATTAGTGTTCTCTGACCGGGAGCTCATAACGATATCCAAAGGTAAATCTGGAATACTTCTCCGAATCATCGCCTCGCGGATAAGACTCCCGCTACCGGAGAAATTGAGTTGCACACGGAGAGGCGACTGCAATCATTTGATAAATTCATACCTGTGTCAACCTTAAACATAAACATTAACACAAAAACACATTTCTGACACCAAAATGTAATAAGCAATAGCTACAATGGCTGGATAGGTCAGTATGGAAATAATTTTACTTAACAATTTAAAATTATAACAAATGGAGGAAACGCATAAAGGTAAAGGTTAGAGTATGAAATATTAAAAACATTTACTGACACATCTAGATCTCTGAGACGCCATGGGCCCATGAGACGTATCTCTAACTTTTATTATTCAATCAACTTGCAAATAAACCTGTGTTTGGAGAGCCAAACATGAGTATAATTTAATATTATGTCAATTACATTTATCGTCACTTCATGAGTTCTCTGCTCCACAGGTAATACTCCGCCCAGCCGTTGAGATATCAGAGAAAATTTCCAGGCCATAGTTTATCAATTTTAATTTTGCACACTGGCTGGTCATAAGTACACTTCCATCATTTAAACTTACGTTTTAATGTAAGTATAGTTATGAAATTCAAATTTGTAATTATTAAAAACTTGAGTAATAATTATTTCTATCAGTAAATTTTCTGTCTTCTATACATAATACATAATATATCCTAAAGAATTGCAAGTTTTAGATGGATTAAAATTACTTTTCTAATCTCTAAATATGTAACAAGAAATGACGACCGACCGATCCATCAACGCACAGGTCAAACCACTGGATGGATCGGCCAAATCCCGGCATACAGATAGCCACCATTACGCAGGCATCCGTCAAGGATTTTTGAAAATTGATTTAAAAGGGATTTCAGGATTTTTAAGGGGTTTGTAAAATCGCACTTAACATGAGCAAAGCCGTAGGCAAAAGCTAGTTATTTCTAATAAAACCCCGATTATTCTATTAAGAAAGTTTCTGGTTTGTTAAAAGTTTTGATAACATTTTATGATCATAGTCGTCTCCAATAAGACAAATTTAAAATATATCATCAAAGTACATACATCTACATAAATATAGTAGACATGTCTGTATGTTTTCAATAATTTTACTACGAGCATTAAAGCTATAAAAATAGCTTTAGTGATCGCAAAAAACAGCAATATTTAAGCCGAAAGGTAAGACCTTAAATTCATAAATAAACACTACACCAAGCGGATGTATGGATATTTAACCTGGAATAATCGTTACTATTATTATTATTATAAATAGAGTCATCAAACTGAAATCTAAGATACTTTTAGATATCCTCATGCATGTTAAATAAAAAGTATGCGTCTTTTGCATGCATATAAAACTCTTACATCATATGATATTCATTTTAGTAAAGTTCTTACGTTTTCCAGCTGAAACGTACTCTTATCTAAAGATTTTCCATTTTTTCTAGATTGTACACGATTGCTAGGAGGAATACCTCCTAAAAAATAGTTTTTATTGGTGTACGTTTAAAATGAATTTCATCCTTTGATGTACTCGTATGAAAAAACCATAGTCATTAGTGGTCATAGATTTTAAATAACCAAGATAGCTATCTTGCCAGCAGCCTTAACCATATTTAAAGATAGCGACGTTTGAAGCTCGATCGCTGCTATGAATTCTGCGACTTACAGGAGCAGCCTCGCAGACGCTGCGCTGTGTCAAAGTCAGAGCTTTTGTGAGTCCTCTTTTCAGGTTCCGACCCTTCGATTCAGGCTCTGACCCTTCGAGATAAAATTCCTTGCAGAATTTATATTTTGTGTTGTACGAGAGCTTCGTATTTTAAATCATCGTGCTGAGGGTCTAAGATCTGCTCCTTTTATTTAAGGATTTGCTAAATTCAACCTTTCTAGTCATTTCAAACTAGTCAATATTTGAGCTTTGTAGCTGTTCCAGAAGTGCTTTCATTACTGAACATAAGATTTCCTTGTAAAAGAGTCAGTATGGAGACTATCGGAAAACATCCGAGCTGCGACGGCGTGGATAATAACAGCATTATGGCTTCTAAACAACTAAAAACTGGAGGCGAATTTCTATTGCTTTATTTGCTATATGATATATGAACTCGCAGCTTTAATTTTTGCGTTCAATATTGGCGGATTCATCAACTTGGAATTTTCAGGAGTTAAACATCTTTCATTTAGCTCTTTACACTATTTGTTTCTATACCAAGAATATCCATTAACTCAATATAATCAATTATAATCTTCTAATGTGGGTACACCCAATAATTTTTCAGAAGAACCAGAATCCGGAGGATATTTTGACGCAGCTTTCTTGATTGGAAAGAACTGCACTCAATGTATCGGGGATTAAAGGGTTCAGTTCCGACTCCTGTTGTTTTGAGACTCCGTGTGAGATTGGCGTGACTTCATTATTGTAAAATACATGTAAAAAACGGACGTAAGAAAAAATAGTCTGTAAACAATAAATTTCGAGCTATTTTTAACACTTCTGTCGTATTGTCCGCATACTGAGTCTCATAGTTGAAACAGGAGTCTGTTATGTGAATCATGTCCAGTACGAAGCAGTCCCAATGCAAATACAAGTACTGCCCACTAACTGACTTATGAACAGTAAGAAACAGTCCCAAGCAAAAGCAAGAACTGTCCACAATACTGTGTATTTTGTAAGAAAAACACTTTCACTCAGATTTATCCGCCATCACATGTAACCCCCTTAAGTGAATCATGTCCAGTATGAAGCAATCCCAATGCAAAAGCAAGTATTGCCCACTAACTGACTTATGAACAGTAAGAAACAGTCCCAAGCAAAAGCAAGAACTGTCCACAATACTGTGTGTTTTGTAAGAAAACATTTTCACTCAGATTTATTTGCCATCACATGTAACCCCCTTAAGTGAATCATGTCCAGTACGAAGCAGTCCCAATGCAAAAGCAAGTACTGCCCACTAACTGACATATGAACAGTGAGAAACAGCCCCAAGCAAAAGCAAGAACTGTCCACAACACTGTGTTTTGTAAGAAAACATCCTCACTCAGGTTTATTAGCTGTTACGAGTAAAATAAACAGTAAGAAACAGTCCCAATGCAAACGCAAGTACTGTCCACACTACCGTGTGTTTCGTAAGAAAAACACCCTCACTCTGATTTAGTAGCTATCACGATTAAAATAAACAGTAAGAAATAGCCCCAATGCAAAAGCAAGAACTATCCACAATACCGTGTCCCTGCTAAGGGTTAATTATATCGTGTAATATCTTCGATCACAGAAGAACTAATAGCCATCTTATTTATAACAAGAAACAATCAAAACGACACTTTGTTGAGCACCAATAATGGTTTATGGACATAATTACGTAATACCGCACCTTACCTTGATAATCCAACGGTGAATTTGTAGGTACCTACGTAAAATTGACGTTGAAACAAAACTCACAATTACCCGAGTATTAATTATTGTTTTAAACTTTATATTTTTCCACATTTATCGCTCTTACATTTAGGCATTATAAAAATACTTTTAAATTTACTATTTCACAGTTTAAATATCACTTTTAAAAACACTTTCAAAATTAAACTAGGCGAGAGCGTGGTGGAACGGTTGCGCACTAGAAAGCGAATGAGTAAGGACGCTATGCGGGAGCAAGTAGTTAAATCAACCTACCCTATTTTTAAAAAATATATATAAATCTCAATAAAGTGAACGGTGACCACTAGCCATTGCGTACTACCTAGTATAAATAATCTCGAGTACGAAGCCAATGAAGTATAATAGCCTATGTTACTCAATGTCATATAATATGACTGAAATCCTGAAATTTTAAGCCTCAATAGCTCAACGGTTTATGGTGCGGACTGAAAACTGAAAGGCTGCGAGTTCAATCCCTACACCTTGCGCTATTGTCGTACTCTCCTAACAGTACGGACTGTAAACCGAAAAGTCGCTGTGTCAAACCGTGGGGTTTTGAACTAGATGCCGGAACTGGCAATGGGTTGCCGTTTCAATTCCTACCTAATTCAAGGACAAAATGAACATTTAGTTGGAAGGAAAGGTGGAATATAGGTAATTTTACTATATATAGGTTAATATTTAAAAAAAAGTGTGTTTCTTGGTTTCTCCTTCAATGACGCAACAATGGATTAAAAGATCGATGTGATATTTCTATGAGGTTATTTGAATACGAGAGTGACATAGGCTGATTCAGACAACTTTGCAAGCTAACGAATTTCTTCTTTAGGTTGCTAAGTTGTCAACAGGTTGATCAACTTAATTTTTTCGCGGAATTTTCGAATTCAAGAAATTGAAAATGACATAGGATATTTTCAAAGCAAAGTTTAAACTTAAAAAACAAATCCACACAGGCTAAGCCGCCGAACTAACACAGTAGTTTAGTAATGGGTGAAACAATGAATAATAGAAAGCCTGCAAAAGCCTACTTCATCCCTTGCCATACAATATTAAACATCAGTTCAGTAGTACGCATCTCCTATAGAGCATAAATGCATATTTTATCAAGCCCCTTCCAGGACCACTAACTCAACGTTACACAGTAAAACACCCAGTATTGGGAACAGCTGTACTTAGATACTTTGGTATACAGCCATTTCATTCTTTTTTTTATGCGAATGGATACGGCGAGAATTTAGAGGAGCGTTTTGCAAATTGGAAAAGCTGACTAAAATGTCTGCTCTAAAGTTAATTGTTAGGTGATCTGGCATTGGATACATTGCTCGAAGAACCGATATTTGAGGTAATAATATCCTCGATACGCAGCGTTGGAAGATTGCGACAGCGTTGTAACTATATGGACGGACGAGTCGGACGATCTCGAGTTAGTCGCCAAACGAATCCAGTCACGGCGTCCAACCTCCTCAGAGAGTAGCCATCAACGCGGGATATATTATTGTGCACAAGTGTGTGCACAACAGGTGCGCTCTCTATTCACTCAGTCTCATAGTCCGATGGGACGGAAATCCACCGTGGACCAAGGAGATTGAGCGCAGGAAAAAATCTCAAGGGGCACATGTGAAATTATACTGCCAAAAGTAACCGTTATAAAATTAGTAACTCCTAACTTTGAAATATGATTTGCACGCCTAACGGAGTGAAAAGTTCTGAAGCTTTAAATTAATAATGCTTTGATCTAGTTACGATATGAGGCAAGTGGCAGCGAGCGGCTAATCTAGTGAAAATTAAATACAGTTTAGGTCAATACGCCCTACTTAGGTATTGTGTGCTGAGCAAATTAGTTCAGTTTGCAAACCTTTTTTTTTATACCTTTTTTTTTTGTTTAATACGGAGACCGAGTGGTTTCGATTAGCTAATGGTCATGGTTTTGTCTATGTGGAGTTAGGTTTTAAAAATGATTCTAATATGTCTTAATTTCGGCGTATTTAATACTTAGAAATCTGTGCTTAGAGTGTAACAAGCACAGACTAAAGGGGAATAAAAAGGTTCTGTATTCCCTAATCTATGATTATAATTAAGATTTTAGTCCTTTTATTTTATGTATCAGTTTAGCAAAACTAGTATTTATCATTGTTTTTGGAGAATAATTATATTTTATTGGTGATTCATAAGCCAAAATTATCATTTTAATAGTCATAATAATATCTTATTATCTATAGGTAATAGGATAAAAGCACAAATTACTTACCTAGTTGTTACTTGTTCTTTGCTGGCAAGCATTGTGTAATTAATTTATTTGTATCAGAATAAGTTATATGTACCTATTATGTTATCAATTTTATTTATCCGTCGCCTAAGGAAAACCAATACTGGTCAAATTGATCACTTGGGGTAAGAGGATATCCATCAAAATTGGTAAATACGTTAGTTTCTCCGTCCGCTTTTTATTTAATCATTGTTTTTCGGGTGGGTATGTGAAGAAAATTCGTAATTTAATTTTTTCTGCGGATGGATCTGTCATCTCAACCAATAGTGTTTACAAATATATTAACAGTACAGTAATCAGGAAAACATGTACCTACTAATAAATCAACAGTGATTTTAGCATCGCTACTAAAGTGAGGCGTGAACTAATTAGAATAAACTAAGGACGGTTATTGGACTGTAAATCAGATATAGAAATTAATAATAAGTAGAAGTTTAAGTTAAAATAATATTCCTTATTAGCCCACAGGCTAGATGGTAGTCTTCTTATATAGATATACTAGCTTTTGCCCCCGCGACTTCGTCCGCGTGGAATTAGATTTTGGGGTGGAATTTTCAAAAACTGTGACACACGTCCTTCTTTATTTTTAACTGGAAGCTCTAATACCAACTTTGATGGAAACAGCTTGAAAAATGACGGACTTTCATATAAACTTCCATCCCCTATTTAAACCCCTTAGGGGTGGAATTTCCAATAATGCTTTCTTAGTGTGCGCCTACGTCATAAAAGGAACCAACTGTAAAAACAAGTTTCTAACTTTAGTAGTTTAGGCTGTGCGTTGATATCTCAGTCAGTCAGTCAGTCAGGACTTTGAATTTTATCTTTTTATATAGATATATGTAAAAGACAAAGGTGACTAACTGACTGACGAACTGATCTATCAACGCACAGCTCTAACTGCTGGACGCTGCTGCTGCTGCTCTAAAAGCTAGTATAAAATAAAGCCACCGTTACATAATGGTGCTATATGGTAGGAAAATCAAAAAAAAGACGTGTGGCACTCGGGGACTGCCGCGGTAAAGCTATTGCATAGCATTTTTTATCAACGCCATCTAGCGTTACGTTCACCGCTAGATGGCGTTGATAAAAAAATGCACCATCTAGCGGCTCACCGTAGAGGAGTCCCGTGTCAGGTTATTTTCATTACGGAATTTCTGGATTCGGTCTCCACGCTGGCCCGCGATAGAAGCTATGCAATAGCTTAAAAATCTTGCAACTGTGGACTGTGGACGCTCCACAGTCTACACAGACGTTTACAGATAGTCACTACAGCGCACGAGTGTATCGATGCTCGTAATCGTAGTTACGCGGGCGAAGTTATACAACCAGCGATCGTATCGATACTGAATCGCTGTAAAAATCCCGTGGGCGACTTTCTTACAGCTTCATAATGACATAACTTATCGTTTTATTGACAAATTGATAGCTAAACCGAGCATAGTAAGTTAACATTTATCACAGAGCTGTGTCTCGGAGTGTTCGGAATAAACATCCATCAAACTGACAAAGTAGCATATCTATCAGAATGACGACGATCAGTCTAATGAGCTGTACGTGTTCGTGTTCATATTCTACTGACGCAGTATATTTTTACTTAACATTATTACTAACCTAGCTTTTGCACGCGGTGTTGCTCACGTTAAGCTCAATTTTTCAAACCCCTATTTTACCTTTGGGATTGAGTTTTCAGAAATCCTGTCTTAGCGAATGCCTACGTCATAATAGCTATCTGTTTGCCTTTCAGCCCGTGATTTGAGCTATGTGCGTTGATAGATCAGTCAGTCAGTCATCTTTTTCTTTTATATATTTAGATTGGTATACAAATGGATTGAACGTAAATATACGTCGTAGAAAGCCCGATATAAAGACCTAGAGCGTAACAAAGGACTTTATTCCTGAGAAAACAATCGCGCAAGATTTTTAAAAATCTAATGCGATATATAATAGCTTTCGGATAAAAGCTAGTATCCCTAAATCCCTTATAATATTTTAAATGTGAAAATGTATTTCTACGTTTTTCCTTCCCAATGAAAAATCGTATCAATGTGATCTTTTATATGGGGTAGGTATAGTTGAGAACCTAGTTATCTAAGGGCCGATTTCACCAAAGTAAAATAAGTCTTATCTCAGCGTAAAGATATTTTGGCAGCTTTTCAACACAAAAACTGCCAATATTATATCAAAATGCTCGAATTAGAGTTATTTTACGATGGTGAAATCGGGCATAAGAGAATCAAAGAGTACCCGTGGGATTTATAAAACGTAAATCAACGCGAGTGAGTACCGGGGCAAAAGCTAGTAGTTAAATAAATTACGAGGTAAAAGTCTCGTCTACAGCAATACTCGTGTTACCAGCAATTTGTATAGTTTAATTAAATTTCTTGCAACAAAATTCCTCTCAAGTATCAAGATTGCCCTCCATTTTATTTTGTAACTTAATTGCTAAATTAATAGTTTTTGCGCCGCAACTGCTGCTTCTTGCGCGTAATGAAGACACAATATTTTTCTTATTGGCAAGATATTGAAGTAAATTATTTTTAAGCACTACAATTACTAGAAAAATAATTACTAGCTGATGCTCGCGACTTCGTACGCGCGGGTTTAGTTTAGGGCAGCTTGGAAATACCAACCTACAGAACGAGATGTTGATTTCATCTGTGGCCTTTGTGCCAATATGCCATCGAAAGCCATGTAAAAAGCATGATTTTCGATTCAAATTTATAGGCCATAACTTCTCATATGAGGTCGGTAAGCACGTCTTGCACAGATGACGTTCTTTCCCAGTATTCTATAACTAGAATTGCTGACTGCATATTTACGTCAAAATATTATCGTCAAAATAATTATAATATACCTCAAAGTGTTCACTAAAAACTAGCAAGAAACTAGCTAATGCTCATGACTTCTTCTGGGTTGATATAGGTTTAAAAATCCTTTATCCTTTCCTACTAATTTTATAAATGAGAAAGAGTGTTTGATTGTTAGTTGGTCCTTCAATCAAGCAGCAACGGAGTAACGGATCAAGGTCATTTTTTGCATAAGATCTGAAAAATGATGATGTGTTGCTAAGACCTGAAAAATGACACAGGCTACTTTTTATTTAAGAAAAGTAGATAGTTGCCGCGGGGTTTTTAAAAATCTATCTCCACACGTCGACAGGGGCAAAAATTAGTTGCTAGTTTTAGTATTAGGTACTAGTTCTAGTTACATAGTAAAATAGTAAATAGCAACTAGGTATACTTACTTTTGTTTAAAATCTCCTTTTGATTACCATCATCCTCGGGATCTTATGCAAACTTTTAACTGCAGTTTTCCTGCTGGATAATCGAAATAATATGCTAAAATTCAAATTATGATAGTGAAAATATTTGTAGCGTTTATTTGGATAGTCGGGGGATGGTAGACCGTGCATTAATTAGCACTTAAAGCGGGGCTGGTAAATAGGTTTAGTCTTTGCAGAGTGTGACCGCAGGCAGCATGCAGATGTTCGTGACACATTGTCTGAAATTATGGATTAGTTTACGTAGCCTCTGGGTTTTTAGACCGTCTAGTACTTAATATATTTAAGCGAGTTCCAGTCCTTGTAAAAGTTAAAGGTTTATGTGCAGTGATATGTAGATTTTAGGGTTCCGTACCCGAAGGGTAACCAACGGAACCCTATTACTAAACTTCCGCTGTCCACCGCCGTCCACGAGGTGGACCGACGATATCAGACGAGTTATAAGGAGCCGCTGGATACAAGCGACACAAGTGACAAGACCGAGACATGTAGAAGTTGACAAAGAAGATAATAATATTATGCTCGTTTACTTTTACTACATTACAACAAGAGTTGCGTCATCAGTCCGAGTAAAAAAATATGGGTAGGTACAGACAGCACCAATGTAACATAATATAAAATGATAAAAAGCTTGAATATCCCCTTGCTTTCAGTTCGGTTGTTGTTACCGCCAGCAATCCAATTTAATTTTTATGCCTAATATGAATTTCATTATTTGCTCGCTATTTATAGATAAAAAACTAAATTGGATTGGCGGCGGGTGGGGACACCTCCAGTCCTCCAATGTTAAATTCTATTATTGATATAAGAATTAGTAGGCATAAGCCATAACATTTATATAGCTTTGACCATCCGTTGCACCAGATCTTTTTTCCACGTACTTTGAAACTGTGGAACCAACTTCCTGCGACGATGTTCCCACTGAATTACAACATGGGGTTATTCAAGGGACGGATCAACAAATTCCTGAAAAGCCGGCAACGCATTGGTAGTGCCTCAGGTGCTACAAATGGCGGCGGTAATCACTTAACATCATGTGACCCGCCTGCTCTTTTGCACGCTAAAAATATAAAAAAAAAGCTCCAGAGCTAATGAGTTTCTGGTTTTTAAGGAGTCTTTTTAGAAATATTCGTAAAAATGCGCTTGCGACAATAATAATGTTATAGAACTTCAGACAAACTACCTATCGCTCATTTTTCAATCTCTACCAAGATTTTAAATGTGATAGCTTTTTGTTTGTAGATTTATCCTTCAATTACGCACCAACAGAGTACCGGATTGACCAGATTTTACAGGTACACACAGTCACACATGCTACTTTTTGTCAAAACAAAACAAAACAAAGGATTTTTTCAAATCTAACTACACGCGAACGAATTCATTAGCAAAAGCTAGTTATGTATAAATTATAGGTAATCTCTTGATTGAATTCCAAATCAACAAATTGATAAACTTGATTGTTTTAAAAACACTACAATTATTTTTGATCAGAAGCGAGAATCGTGTCAAAATTGCCAATCGGAAATTGGATTGACGGCCATTGTTCGAAGGTCGATTCAGCAATTTATATTTCTTTGCTTTTTAAATTTCAGTTCATTGAATATTTTCTTCGAGTGAAAAAAGAACCTATTTCGTAACTACTTCAGTTTGGAAACATTGAAAGATCTCTATCAAGTAGACCGTACATCTTCAACTCATCAACGAGTCACTAACTCACTACTGAACACAAGGCCTATACTACCAACGCTTATGACTTTGATATTGTTTTGACATAATATCGTACAATGTCAACCTTTAAGGTGGTCATTATCATGATATTATGACGTCTCAAAACAAAATTGAATTAATACTACTAATAAGCCTAGGTTGATAATATAGGCCAAAAGTCATAGGCCATAATCCCCCACGCTGCGCTGGCCCAATTCAAATTGGCAGACTTCACACACCTTTAAGAACACTACAGACAACTCTCAGGCGCGCAATTTGCTCACGACGTATTGCTTCCTTCTACTCAAGAAATATTCTCTAGAAAGTCAAAAGAATATTTTAAATCTCTAGATTCTCTACCAATCAGTCATAACATGTTATAGTTACTTATTTATACCTAATACTAATTTTTTATACCTCAATTCGATCATTCGCATTTTCCAAGTGATCTAATTTCCCCTATTCCCCACGACGCTCGAGTTGCCTAATAATACTCCATCTAAAGTGGCTTAAGGAGAGCTCAATTGGAGTCACACGTCTAAACGAAATAAAAGATCGTGCTCAAACATCTTATACATCAATAAAGATTCGTAACAAGAAAATTTCCGTAAAAAAAAATATACCTACTGGTAACAGAATTACCGTTTACCGTTTCAGTATGATGTCAAGTAAATAGCTTTAGAAAGAGCTAGAGAGAAAGAGAGGGATGAAGGGGGGGGGGGGATAGAGAATAGAATAGAAAAGTATTTATTCAAATGATCTTTTTTATCAACCGATAGACGTCCACTGCTGGACATAGGTCTCTTGCATATAATACCACATGCGGCTTGCGTCTTGCGCCGCTTGTATCCAGCATCTTCCTACAACTCGTTTGATGTTGTCGGTCCACTTAGGCTGAAATCTATAGACCGCACTCTCACTCAGCTCAAACTCAAGACAAAGTTAAAACGAGACAGATTTATGTAAGAGCATATTTGTGTCACGTGTTAACCTCTGTCTTAAGTCTGAGCTGAGCCAGAGCACGCTCTATAGATCTCAGCATCAGTAAACCAAATTACGTAGAAGCATATTACATATGGCTTTGCCAGCTTTACGTATTTTAGAATAAAAATGATACAAAAACAAAGTCTATTAGTTTAACAAATGCCTTTTCTTAGGAGTTTTGTAAACTTAATTTCAAAACAGTATATCAGCTTTGTCCATGACGATATGATGTGAATAATGAATAAAATAAGTACCTACTCATTTAAAAGAATTCGGGGCCTA
Source organism: Hipparchia semele (assembly GCA_933228805.2). Taxonomy (NCBI): domain Eukaryota; kingdom Metazoa; phylum Arthropoda; class Insecta; order Lepidoptera; family Nymphalidae; genus Hipparchia; species Hipparchia semele. Next base: position 4,688,140 of record OW121719.1, read on the forward strand.
AAAAGAAAAAAATCCTCACTTTAATACAAAATCTTTTAATCATCATGCCCCTTTGTACAAAATTTAATTAAACTCGTAAACTATCAATTTCAAAGGAGAACCTATATACACTCATTAAGAAATCACAGGGTTTTATCGGCGTGGCGTCTCTCAAAATTCTTTTGTCTCGGTATTTATTTACAACAACAAACGTAGATTATTTTTTTTTTAGCGTGACCTTTAAAATAATAAAGTTATAACTGATTACAGATAACCACGCATTGTGAATTTGTTTATATATTATGTATTATTACGGTCTTGACCCTTTAAATGCTTTAAGCCTTGACCTTTTCCTTGACCACAACATTTCCGATATAGCGGTCAAGGAAAGGACCTATCATAACTAGTTCAGTTTGCAAACAACGACAGGTCTCTGTCAAGTAAGTACATAATCAACTCAACAACGGGTCACTACATACAATATCAAACTTAAAGTAGCTAATTACTTTAAGGTGGTCATATGACATCATAAAACAAAATTGAAATAATACTACAACAAGCGCTGGTATAGTTCTTGCAACTCACGAGGGTACGTATCTCATGGTTGTGTGTGTATCGTATCTGTATAAGTGTGAGCGAGAGCTTGCTCGCGCCTGACCGCTCCCACCAAGGCTTCGACAAGCACACCCGCTTACGCAATGTTCATGTACACGACGTAACCACAAGTAAAGCTTACGCGCCCTCGTGAATTGAAAGAACTATTAAGTATAGGCCCTGGTGCACTTTCAGAGAAAGGTTAATCTAAGGATTAATGTACGTAAAAAATAAAAATAAATAAAAAATAAAATAAGGTCATAATAGTCCAACACACTGGCCAAATGGAAATGGGCAGACTTCATACACATTTGAGAACATTATAGAGAATTCTTAGGCTTGCTGGTTTCCCCACGATGACTTTCTTCACAGTTAAAGCAAGTGATATTTACTAAATTACTTTAATGCACATAATTTCCGAGGAACGCGCCCAGGACCGAATCCGTAACGCCTTGAATAAGTGACCGCAATCCTAACCACTATGCTATCAGTGCTCCTAATAAAACAAGGTGAACGAAATTCAATATCACTAGCGATTATAATAAATAGCGACTATTTGATGAACTCATCTCCTAAGCAATCAATTTAAGCAGTAGGTATCGTTTATCGAAAGACGGTCAACAAAAATATATTATTATGGTGAATGGCATAAAGCAAATATTACGAGTCTAAGTTACTGTTTCCAATCCAATGCTTTCCCATGATGAGATCTCTCTAAAGATAAAGAGGTTTATGTAATTTATGTAATATTGTGATAGACGTAGTAGAATATTTGGGCAATCGTTAATTGTTCTACACATTTTTTTTTTATTTTTTATTTATTTTATTAAACAGTTGACAATATTTCTATACTAAACTAAATGCTCCCGTCAAACTGCAGGACAGTTTGTTGACGGTCGATGCTCTCACATTTAAACTTTAAAATTCAATAGCCATACAATTAATAATATCTATATATACTTACAAAGAAAACTAGTTATACTAATAAATATAATATACTTATACGATTACTTATATTTAAACAAAGGACGTAACTACTTTACTTTATAAATATATCTTTCAGCTTTTTTTTAAATAATCTTTTATTATTGTTATTGCCTACTGAATTCAAGGACACAAGTTGTGAAACATTTGTGCCTATGAATTCAGCAGGCAACTCATTTAATAGGCTAGGAACAAGAAATTTGGTTGTCCAGCTACCAAAGTAGTTCTCTTTACTAGGTACTATAAATTTTTTGTCCAACCTCCTTCTTGCTCCCGGCTCGCTCTGCTTGCTTTCTTTAAGGTTATCAAAAAACATTCTTTGCTCTGATAGTAAAAGTAATTTAAACTTAAATTCAATAGGTAATATTTTACAAATCTTAAATAATTTTTCATAATCCCCTTTACAGTTATTTTTAACATCTAAACTAACCAAATATTTTAAAAATCTAACTTGGATCTCCTTAATTTTATTTAAATTTGTTTTAAATGTCCTCCCATATGTACTAAGGCCATATGTCATTAGCGATTCCACAAGTGCATAATATAATGTATATAAGGTACCCGTGCCAACTACACCTTGGAGATGATAGAATTGACTAAGTACTGATCTTAATCTGTTGCATACGTCGTCAATATGATACTTCCATGTCATTTTTGAATCTACAGTTAAGCCCAAATACCTATACCGATCTACTATTTATATGTTTGAGCAGCTACAATTTTGTGATGTCATTGTGTAAACACGAATAATCATGACCAACAATACTTATATTAGAACGATTAATACTACGATTATATGGTGAATATATGCGCATGCACTTCGTTTTATTAATGTTTATTAATAAGACGAACGAATACATACATATGTAGGCACTTTTTCTATGTTTAGATTAAGTCGTTTCATTTAGCTCAATCTATCTATATCTATACATATAATAAAACTGTAACGGGACGAATTCTGTAACGAATTTTGAAAATTTTAATCGGAGGATGCTTTATTATCGATACTGAGCCCAAAACAAATTATTTTGAATTTTTTGTCTTTTTTTTTCTATGTATGTCCACCGATTACTCCGGGGTTTCCGATTCATCCAATTTTTTTTTATACAAAGAAACGCATTCTACATTAACCGTAATAGTAGAGTCGCGGATTATAGCTAAAGGCACTGGTTGTTCCTTGGGTATGTCCACGTTAAGCCTGTTAATTCTGAAAGTCTTATTTTCGCAAATATTTCGCTGCAGCACGTCGCATTACTGTCTCTATTAGCGGAAGAGGACACTGGAATAGCTGTTTTTTGCCAAAACTACAATCCGAGTTAATGCGATGAAAAAGTTATTATATTATACTCTGAGCTTAAACATTTAAGCTAGCTGACTGCTGAACCTTCCTTCTGTCTAAAACGCATTTGTAATTTTAGTAGGATTCTTTTTTTTTTAATCCGAAATAGGCTTACGCTTGACGACAATCAGTACTGGATAGCACTGATGAGGTCATGGTTGGAGCGCGCTTGCCTAGAAGATGCCTATTCACTTTTGCCTTGAAGGTACTCAAATTATAGGTGGCAGGAAACATAGATGCTTGAAGAGTGTTCCACCTTAGTGGTTCTTATCAGAAACGATGAATTAAAGCGTTTCGTTCGAGTAGGTTGGTCATCAGAAGAACCACGACGATGAGCATCGTATGTTTTTATTTCGACAATTTACTCAGTGTGTTATGGAAATACGAGCTTGCAAAACTGGAATTAAAATATTGAAAAATGCTTAAGGCGCGTGCCAAGAGCTCATAGCTGACTATGAGCACATTGACACAAGCGGTAGCGATAATAATAATTGCATGAAAAAACTTTCATATTCTTTATAAGTATTATTTTTATATATGTAAGTACTTTAGACCAACTTCCTTGGTGAACGTTTTGATTTTTTTATATAGAAAGAAACGTTTATTTTATAAATTGTGCCACATATCACCCAATAGGTATACCTAGATTAGGTTGTTTAGATTAGGTTGTCCCGGCGCCTCCACCATTTGAGCATTTTAAAGACAAAATGCGTCAAGCTACGTACCTAATATAACCATATTTAAGAAATCTCATCGACATAATGTATCTACTCGTCTTTTAATAAAATAAATCATATGAAAACGTTTACATTTCCCCCACGTACTCGTATGTCTCCATTCGTTTTGGCTCTTTCCCGCAAACACATATAAAACGTCCAAGACGGAGACAGAAATACATTAATCCGCTCTCTTGAGCGCGGTATACGCGGCTTAAGACTCTCCCACTTCCGTCTACCCAGATTAAAATACAAATTTACTCATTGAAAACGTTTTACAGCGAGATTACCTCCGTATTTATTTCTACCTGTGTATTCTTATCTACCGGGCCTAAGTTGTTTTAGGAATTTATTTAATTCGTATTCTTTTGTTTTGTGTAAAAGGTTTCCCAGGTGAAAAACTGTTTTGGGCTTATCCGTTTTAATAACAACCAGGATATAACTTAACACGGAGAAACGTTCCGGAAAATCGTGTAATGTTTACTTTGTTTTATTCAGATTTGCGAAAAATATTATGTACATACATAGCTTCAGGTTACACACGGGATCAAATTTTTTCTTGTACGTAAATCTGTAAACCAGTGAAGTTAAAACTTCATATTTTTACGAAAATCTCTAAATACATAAACACAGATAGTGGATTCAATAGCGTGACTACAAATTTTTTTGAATTTGGTTGGATAATATTACAACAAGAATCTTGAAACTCCAGACTTATCGCTGTTATGCATTATGGATTCTGGAAATTATAAAAACGGGAGCAAAATCCTAGAAGCTATTAAAGCTAAATGGATTATTTCAAAGTTTGCAGCGCAATAAAAAGCTCGTTGGATAGCTCCAACTTGGACCAGGTTCAAATGCTGCGGGCCTCCACTATCAAGGCCATTACTTAAACAGCTCTAGTTTAAGCCACGGATAAAGTATTCTATGGATCATGTATAAAAACTGACAGCTTAAGCATAATAAACGTAGATATAAAAAAAATATAAGATATCTGCTTCAAAATCGAGTTGCAAGATTCCACTCGAACGAACATAGTTACATACATACATACATTGCAAGTTAAATAAAAACTTGTAAATAAAAGAGACGCAGATTTGTGAAAATGTACAAGTGCAGGTGAGACACATTCTAGTTGTTCTATTTTGTCTCTTTCAGCGTATGCCATTTTTCTACCTACCAATATCAGCAAACAGGTATTGGGTGGTAGGCAAGAATTGCGAATTTTATTTTTTACTATTTTTGAAGCCTTTTACCGCATTAAATTTAGTAGGTAATACCTACTTATCTACTATACGTTATTATACAAAAAGATGAAATACGTAGAAAATATTTATTCAACATCTAATATACAAGTTACCAAGTTCTAAGCTTGGTTTGATAGCTCGTTGTCCTCGCCAAATCATACTCACCGAGGTGCGCGCGCTTTTATTAATAGCCAAGTAAGTAGAAAAGTAGTGTAACACACAATTTATGTTTTACTAATTTCAAACAAACTACTCGTACATACATATTTTAAGCTTTCTCATAATCAAAAAAAAAACTTGAGAGGTGTCAAGGGACACCCGGATGGAACGAAGTTCAATGCGAAATAGAAATGAAAATATCTGACTTGCTTTCTATAAGAGAGAGAGAGAGACAGATAGAGAAACATGCGACGAACATAGCAAAAAGTGTCGTGACAACTTTTCGTAAGAATTTTTTCCGTCTAGCCCCCTTTCACAACGTGCGATAAGGAACTTCGTTCCAAAAATTTGTATAAAAAAACGTTCTTGCGGAACTTAAGTTACAGTTGTCAATTATTTCAGTGTTTACGATTGTAAGAACTGTAATGAACTGTAATGAACGATTATTTTCAATCTCATTCGTTCAGCGTTCGCTGGTCCTATTACATACTTAATCTACGATTTAAACAAAAAACAAACATGAAAGTACGCTAACGAGTTTCAAAGTCGATAAAATATGTGGGTAGTTTTAAAAATAGCTTTCGACGATTTATGTCACAGCCGATGCCCGATAGGTTGTATATCGTCTGCGTCGAAGAACCGAATAAATCGTATAAGTTTCGAGAATTTTGTGTTTTTATTTTCAACTTGGATGTCGATTTTTCATGACTTGATATTGGTTTCATTTGTTAATCTATATCGAGAGTTCGTTAGACCTCAATAGCTATCTTACTAATATTATATTATATGCGAAAGTTTGGATGGATGGATGGAAGGATGGATTGATGGATGGATGGATGGACGGACGGAGGGATGGACAAATGGATGAATGGATGGAAGGATGTTTGTTACTCAATCACGCCGCAACGACTTGACTTTTTATCCCGAAAAATAAGAGAGTTCCTGCAGGAATTAAAAAACCTCAATCCAAGCGTACGAACATAGCGGAACTAGCTGATGCCGAATTCACGAGCAACAGCTAGTTCTTCTATATTTTATCGAAATCGGGTTAGTTCTTAGAGGTGAAAGACAGATAGATAGAGATCACTTTCTCATTTATATTTTTAGTACCATAGTATAGTTTGTGAAACAGTGAATAAATTAAATGCACCCAGGTTAATTCGCGCTGTAGTTACCATGTCTCATTATGCCGTGCGTTTAATTAAATTCAAGAGATAAATTTCCATCCAACACAGTGTAAAGTCTAATGGCGGTAAAGCGGAGTGCTCTAGCATCTTGAGGTAATGTGTGAGCTGGAATTTAAGTAAACTCGCCGTTAACCGTCACCGTCGAGTAATTAAAACGAAAGGTTGAGTTATGAGTAACGTACAACACTAAAGAAGGTGGGCAGACGACATAAAACGGGTTACAGGAAGCTAAGGGTGAAAACATGCCAGAGATGCCTCACTGCGATACCTCGCGGTCGCGGTTTAGCTCGCTACCTCGATGCCACCTCCATGTAAAACAAATGTATGCAAACAGACGAGCGCGAACATGTCGAAGATACCTCGCTGTACCGCGATGTATCGCAGTGAGGTATCCTGCATGTTCGCGCTCGTCTGTTTGCATACATTTGTTTTACATGGAGGTGGCATCGAGGTAGGATCTAAACCGCGACCGCGAGGTATCGCAGTGAGGCATCTCTGGCATGTTTACACCCTAATTGTTATCGGCGGTGCATGATCGAAGCCTGTGGAAGACTATGCAATGATATCTAACCTATTTGGTTCTATGTTTGTGAAACGAACAGACTGTTTCCTGCCACATAGGTATAACTTGAGTACAAGGCAAGAAAAAAATTAACCAAGTGTGAGATGGACTCGCACACGAAAAGTTCCGTACCATCCTAACGATTGTTAAGATCGAGCAAAAACGCAGTAAAAAATCACGTTTCATGTCTATGGGGACTTCCACTAATTTTTATTTTATTTTATTTTTACTGACATACACAATCTGGGAAAATTTCAAGTATCTATCTATTACGGTTCATGAGATAGATACAGCCCGCTCACAAACAGACGGACAGACTTAGGATCCCGTTGGTTACCCTTTGAAAAAGCATCTTCAAGCGCACTCCAACTTCATCAGTTCCATCGTTCCTTGATGTCAAATGCATCTCTATTCTACCATAATTACACTAATATTATATAGGCGAAAGTTTGTATGCGTGTGTGTGTGTGTGTGTGTGTGTGTGTGTGTGTGTGTGTGTGTGTGTGTGTGTGCGCGCGCGCGTGTGTGTATGTGTTTGGCTTTGGCAGCCGATTTGGCTGTTTTAATGAATATAGCCTTATTTTTAACCGACTTCCAAAAAGGAGGAGGTTATATTTTTTGTGATCGAAGGAGATAGCTCATACCCAGGTCTAACACAGGCTACATTTTATCCTTAAACAGTTCCCACGGAAATTAAAAAAATCACGTGGACGAAGTCACCGGCATCGTTTAGTAAAGTAATACTATGTTAAATGTTTATTAACAAGCTATTTACGATTTTTAGACAATATTTATTGTGAGCGCAAGATCTTTTATCCGAAAGTAAGTACAACAAGGTTTTATTGAATTTATTTTCGTACAAAATTATAAAGCATTCCCACTATCAATTTTCCAACGTCTCATCATCGTCGTCTCAGTTATTATGAGTAACGATCTCGCCATAGAAAACGATAACAAAGGCGCATTTACTGTAGACAATATTAATCAAGGTCGAATTTAATTTGTATTAAAGATGATCCGCGAGCCTACAAGTAAATATAGAAAGCGCAAGGAATCATTAATAATCCTTGAATTTTAAATATCTGACGGTGGAAATAAATAACCTATCTAAACCAAAATCTAGACAGATTGAGAGTTAACAAATTATTCCAGTTATCTTATAAAGGTATCTTATTATATTACATGCTTTATTGGTGAAGGAAAACATCATGTGGAAACTTTGTTACGTTCCCTGAAATATGGTTGAGCGAAGCAATGGCTGGATCATGCGTCATGCTCGTGAACGGGTGCCACCAACGGGAATGGGTCTGCTTTTGCCTGCCTGTCTTTACATGTATTGGATTGTTTTGCATTTTTGAAACTTCATTGTGGAAACACTGTATAATAGCTAGTTTTGTTACGTATTGTAAAAAAAAATTCTTTTTTTTTAAAAGAGCAACTGCTGAGTTTCTTACCAGCTCCTCTCAGCAGAATCTTCATTCCGAACCGGTGGTTTTATGACGTGTCATAAAAGCTACAAGTTAGCCAACATGAAATAAATAAATTTTGAATTTTGAATTTTGAAAACCTGCACGCTTGAAAGTTCTCCATAATGTTCTCAAAGGTGCTTGAGATCTGCCGATTTGCATCGAGACTATGGGACCTATAAACCTTTTCTGAGACGAGACCTTTGATGGGTTACCTACTTACCATGATGATGATCTTATAAAGTGTTTACTAGTTTGTGATTGGTAAAACAAATTTTAATCTCAAGCCGTGCATTGATAACGTTGATATGCTGCTCTACATAACATTATCATGTGGATAAAATTTTTAATAAGTCGTACATTTTTGATTTGATCGGTTATTAATTTATACGTACAGCGTTATATCTCTATATACTGTGTTTAGGCTTTCCCTATTTGCGACAGCGCATTTCAACGTAAACGACATCGATCCGAATCGATCAATGGATAAATACATAAACCGAAAGGGCAGAGTCTGAATTTGCTTTTACATATTCTCCGAAATCCTTAATCGATGAAAAAACAAAACTCGAAATCATACTCTCATTAGGATCACATTCTTGTTAAAATCACGTAATAACTGAAAGAAGACATGATCCAGAAATAAGAAATGAGGAAGAACACAGAGACAGACTGTAGCCATGTCTCCTTAAGCTGTACACCTTTAATTAAATTCAAGAGATAAACCATCTGACGCGGTGTAAGGTTTAATGGTGGCTGTGCAAGGTATCTACTCGACCATCTTGAGATAATGTGTGTTCTAGAATTTATACAAGCCCCAGTTTAATTACACGTAATTAGATGTTACTCAGGAACAATCGGCTTGGCATCCAGATTCCCGCAAGACAGTGTAGGTCATATAACTTATAACATTAGAATAGCTTTAATATTATCAACTTTTAAATCTTGAAATGATGTTTTTAATGTATTCTACTCTACATGTCACCGAATAATGGGGATGTTAACACTAATCACAAATTAATGTTAAGTGTTAATTTTATGATAGTTTGTAGGATTAGAATATCGAAAATCACATTTTTGTAATTTAATATAACTTAATAAATTTATTAAAAATGATTTTAAATGCTATATTTATAATCTGATGTCACGTGACTGCAAACGCCAAGAAGAGCTTGTGACGTCACTAGACGAACCGCGAAACAAACGGAGTGATTTATAGGTATAGTACGCGCCACGAAAGAAGTCCCGCGGCCATCAGGTGGAACTAATAGATTTTACATACAATAATTGCCTAGACATACGACTACTAGCGCCGCCTCTATGGGACTTCTTTCCTGGCGCGGACGGACCGATGACCTCATGTCAGTCAAGTGACAGTTGTAGAGTGTTTTAGCGGGAAAATTCAAAATTACTCTATTTATGTATATTTTCTCATCAAAAATACTAATATTTTTAAATAATATATATTTTTTTATGGTAAACAAGAGTCAATCTTCAAAATAAAAGCAATTCCGAAAAATTGTTAACATCCCTATTGTGAGAACTGTCTACGGTTAGTTAATAACTTTTTACTTTTTAACAAAAATTAAACCGAAAATAAATGCAACTAAAAAAAGAAAAATAAAATTAACCTTTTTATTACCACGTCACCCAGAAATAGAGAAAGATGCAGTTTTAATTGGACTTTCTGGAAATGCAATAAAGTCGATTTCGCAGAATGTGTTAGTTATTTAATTTTCCAACTACACCGACGATAATATGTTTCTTCTGAGCAGAATCGGCTTTCCGAACCAGTAGAGTCTTGAATTATCAAAAGAGCCTGAGAAAAAAAAGCCTAACAAATAAAAAAATTTTGATTTCGAACTGGCAAAAATATTATTGTATCTAGCTACTTATTAAATACTTGTAACTTTTTTGTTCGTGACAAAATCCATGCAACTGGGTCGAAATATCGACATCCCTCCGCAAATTAAGTTTATCGTGGTATTGACCCGTTGTTTTATACAAAACTGGCTGATTGCCAGTTTTGTATTTATAACATTTTCTGTATTTACGTCGACAAAAAGTTATAGCCTATGCCTTTTTCCGGAATGCAAGCTATCTTTGCGCCTTTCGTCAGTATCTGTTTAGTAGTTATAGCTTGAGGGATGGCCTTCAAGTTCCGACACAGTAGAAATCCAGTCTTCGCACAACGGGAATTAAAACGTTAAATTGAAACAGATACTTTTTAATTACATTAGTTTAAGTAGCAGACAAAAAATATTAACTCTCCTAAATATTATGCTGAGGGTTACTTTTAGAAAAAACGATAAAATTCTCTTTAGAATTTTTACAGCGAAAAACTTTTACATTAAGCCGAAAGTGAAAATAAATTCAAGATGGCTTCAAATTGAGGCCGCTCGCGACGTCCCTACATAAAGATTGCTTGACACTCATTCTGTTTTTGCATAATTCATTCCGACCTCCCACGCCTATTCAATCTCGGATCTTGTCTCGAGAGTGTGCTGCAATTAACCTAAGCGTCCACCGTTACAAAAAATATGTTTATAATCTGGCCCCACATCTAAAGCTTCGTCTATACTTGGCAAGCATGCATAACGAACAAAATTAGTGTAACGTACTTGCGAGCCTCGAACTAGCACTCCTATATCATGCCTCGAACGTTCAAATGGGGTCCACATGAGTGCATATTATTTATTGTTGCTTTTTGACGAAAAAAAAAATTCATTTCAATTCGTGGAGTTAAAACGAAACATATTTATGCCAAAGCATATTTGTGTCCCGTTTTGACTCGATCTTAAGTTTAAGCTAAGTCACAGCACGGCTTTATAGATCTCAGCGTAAGAGTTACTAATAACTTACTTGTGCCAATCGTAGCATCACAGTAGAGTGGTCTGAAGGATTTTGTATAAAATTAATTGTTTCTCGAAATCTTCTTTTGTTAGTCTCAAAAATTATGGATTGTTTTTAAATTGAGATGAATGGTAGTGTATGTTGTATCATATATAACTTAAAAGTTGGGCAAAAAATTCACCCATGCTCGTATCACGAATATACTGCGGAAAGCCACGTTGCATGTTCAAAGACAGTAGGTTGCTTCGTCAAGTGTAGAAGCAAATCGAGTCCCGTAAAGTTGTTATACACGTCCACACTAGATTTCACGTAAAGAAAGGCTCTGTTTGTGCGTAGCTCGCCAAGCGTGGACGCAGCTTAAGGAAATTAATAGCATACCACTTGTTACAAATAAATCTGATGTATAACAAGTTTATGAGTTCAGTTAATATTATAGATTCTTTAGATTCAGATTCAGCTTTCTTCAATGTTTAGTCTGCATTATAGTGCCCCATAGTATTTATTGCTTTTAAAACGTAAATAATTTTATCAATGTCACTTCTAATTTCAATTCAATGCATGATCAATTGATTATTATATTATACAAATTAATGTATCTACTTAATTAATTTTATGATCAACATTGTTTATAATACAATAACCACAATATTTTAGTGGTTAACAAAATTTAATTAAATACTCGTAATTCGCAATTTAACAAACTTCTCACAACAAGTGAATCAAATCCGTGATGCAACGATAGTGTTGCAAAAACATGTTGTTTTAATTTTCCTGTAATAGGACATTAATAAATTGATGACCAAACAAGATCTGCAGTGGCATAAATTATTCGAGAAACTTCTTTCAAATGTATCACTCAACACATAGAACTTTATGATTATTTGTTGAAAATCTCCCTAAATTAATGGCCTTGACATCTGAAAGCTGCCTCATTTGAACAGGCTCCAAGTTAAAACCATCCAACGAGACTTTTATTACGCTCTTAAACTTTTACATAATGCGCTTAGCTCTAACATTTTTATGATCTTTTTAATCATGTTCAGTGAAGTTTAAAACTTCAAATTCAATATTTAGTGTCAATTTCATAACACTAATGATACTGATAGTGTAGTGAAAGTGCTGCCTGAAAGAACCCATGAACAAAGTGTCTCTAAAGACTATTATAAAGAAAGACTAAGATGCGTCATTGGACAAAAGACAAAAGTTAAATGAAAATTGTTAATTAGTCAACTTAGTTAGGCTAGATTGTGATTGTACAAAACACGAATAAGTATGGTATAACCGCCATTGTGTTATTTTAATATAGAAGACACCCCTCTCAGCACTGCCGTGTTCCGTTCAAGAGAAGTTAATCATAGACACTACTAGACTAGGCTCCTTTCCGTGCGCCCCGCACTACGTCACGCGACACCCAGATGTTGTACGCATTATCTGTTCCAGTAAGTGAGTACCATAGTTAGTACACATAATATATGTCAATGTTAGTACATAATTACTCAATGATAACCGACGAGTTTTGACGTTTTGACATAATATAATTTATAAAACTGTCATACATTGGAAACAGGTCATACATTGTCATACATTGGGCGGTACTCTGAATATTCTGACTGAAGTGGAGTGTAAAATTGCCAATGTAAACGCAAAATTAATTAATTCAGGCACGACTTATGTTTTCTGATAAGCGCAAAGATACGAGAAGAAATAAAATGAAGGTTATCTCGCCTGTAAACGTTTTCAGTGTGTTTCGTATTTTAATCTGTGGAAAGGGGAAGTGAAACTAGGGTTGCCAACCGTACTATGTAGTGTTTTCCTGTATTTTGGGTCTGCTGTCTATATCTTGTAGATAGATAGATAAAAATACATTAATCCACTCAGCATGAAGCCACAGCAAGGTATGTATCGCTGGTTTTCAGGAGGAACATAAGTGTCAATAGACTTGATTTCGTAATCTAACTATATTCCATGTTAAATAAACTACAATTAAAGCTATACAAATTACATCCATCAGCTTACACAAAAAATAAATTGAAGAAGATTGTCGCTTAATAAAAGAATTAAAGATAAATTTTCATTTAGCAATACCGAAATTAATAACAATTATCTAATTGTTCAATTGTTTGTTGTTTTAAATTTTAAGAACGCACCTTAAGATTCACATTTTTATTTTTTACTTCTTTCGTTATATATTTTTTTAAGTAAGTAAACTATATTTTTATAACTCTTTCTCAAAAATGCCAATATAATAATAATAAGCCGAAGAAATGTTGACAACCCTAAGCCGGAGCTACCCTAAGCCACACATCCCGTGCTCAAGAGAGCAGATTAAAATATCTCCATCTCTGTTTCTTACAGGTATTCAGCTGAAAGAGATGAAATCTGTTTCCACGGAAATCATAGACGTGTAAGAGGTAAACCCATACCCATAGGTATTACTAAAATAAATCCGCTTTACTGAATTTCGACCATTTACGGGCAATCTCATCCGAGACGGAGATTATAGGCAACTACGCAGGCGATAATTATAGTGCATAAGGGATTATTTTTCTAGTGCTACGTACCAACGGGACCCTATAATTATAGGCTTAGTAATTACTAAGCCTCCACTGTCCGTCCGTCTGTCAGCGGACTGTATCTCATGAACCGTAATAAGTAACTACCAATGTATTTCTATTTTTAATTTTTTATTGAAGTGTTAACCTACACTTAAAGGAAATAACCTAATAGGTTTATGAATACATATCAAAAATTCCGAGGCCGGCGGGATTCGAACCCACATCTCTCTGGGAATCGCGCCCGAGTGTGTTAACCGTTACACCACGGCCGAACCAAAATTTCGTGGCTGACGTGTGGTTCGGCCGTGGTATAACGGTTAACACACTCAGGCGCGATTCCCAGAGAGATGTGGGTTCGAATCCCGCCGGCCTCGGAATTTTTGATATGTATTTATAAACCTATTATGTATTTCTATTGCCGGTATAACAACATACAATAAATATAACCGGTCAAATGCGAGTCGGACTCGCATATGAAGGGTTCCGTACCGAAAAACGCCGGAAAAAACACGTTTCTAGTAGGGGAGCCCTGAAGACAGCTTGCATTCTGAGGATGCATGATTGAAGGACAAACTAACAAAAAATACATCTTCGCGTGCATAATTAGTGTGATTACCTGAGTTACTAATACGAAGCACGTATCTATAAATCTACCGCGCACGCTGTTAGCGGGCTCCTAATTGGAAATTGGACAAATAAATATTTCATCGTGAAATGGCTGCTTGTTTATGTTTGTAAAGCTGATTTTACGATAACCAGGAGGCTTTTGTAGGATGTTGAGTAGATATAAATTGAATGAACTCTGAAAAGCAAATGTCTGTCCTTTTTTGTTGGTATTTTATAGAAACCAGAGTAAAAGATCATAAAGGTAAATACAAACAAATTAATAAATAAAATAGAATAAGAACACCCCACTGCATATCAACTGAAAATTTATAGCGTGTCGGAAGGTCAAGCAAAAAACGCCAAAAAAATCACGTCTCTTTTATGGGGACCCCCCCCCCTTTTTTATTTTATTTTAATTTTTTTATTTGTTGTTACAGCGGCAAAAGATATACATATTCTGTGAAAATTTCAAGTATCTATCTATTACGATTCATGAGCTACATGCCGCTAACAGACAGACGGACCGGAAGCGGAGGCTTAGTAATAGTTGACACCCTTTTAGTACGGAACCCTAAAAAGTGTCTTTTTTACAGTTTTGTTGCGTAATACAATGTAATATACACGTTTACATTTTTAGTCTACGCTATTTCCTACCAATCTTACTTCTACTCGTATACTATCAAGGCTCAAAACTTAATTAATAATTGTCTTCAAGTTCGTGATATCACGAACATGAAGACAATTATCTTCGTGTTGTGTTATTAATGATTAAACGAACTTACCTGTAAGTGAAGTTCTATCATTATTATACGAAGGCTTCGTACGAAGAGATTATTTATACTTGGTAGTACACGCAATGCTAGTGGTCACCGTTCACTTTATTGAGATTTATATATATTTTTTTTTAAAATAGGGTAGGTTGATATAATAACTATCCTGCTCCCGCGTAGCGCCTTACTCATTTAGTTTAGAGTTTAGCTAACCCTCCGCCTCATATTTTACGATTAAGGGTAAACGCATAACGTGAGGGTGGGAGGGTTATAATCTCTTCGTACGAAGCCTTCGTATAATAATGATAGAACTTCACTTACAGGTAAGTTCGTTTAATCATTAATTATACTTCATGCTTCGTACTCGAGATTATTTATACTTGGTAGACTTTTAGAGATAAGATTCGTAAAATATGAGTTGAATAGATTTTTTTTTTTTTTTAATTATTTAAATGTTATATGTAAATTATTTTTCATTATTTTAACAAAACTTGAACAAAATCATAAATATCTCTAATTGAAAACAAAGACTTTATTGGAATTAAATAACACAATTTATTTTCTTATGGAATCATTCTTAGTAGCCCTGGTAAAACATTTATTTTGGGCATTAATAGGCCGTTTAGAACTATTACTTGGTTTAGAAAGTAAGCATGGGAAGGAGAACATGAGCTCCCACCTGCAGCTTTCATAATTTTTTCCATTGAAACACCTTCCTGCAGCCGATGTGGCAACATGCCGGGTGCTATGAGCAAAATTTGGAAGTATCAATAATTCCGCTGTGGTTTAAGGTATTCTTTATCTAACGTGACAAAGTTTGTGAACCAACTAATTTAGAAAAATTAATAAATAATAATGAATTCTGCATTTTCTCAAAGTAATTTAATGATTTTAAGCATATTTTTTGAGGATAAAATATCTTATTTCTTTTTCTTTAAAAACGGAATGAATAACAAGGTTTGGTAGATGATTTAATAAAATCTGGGATTTTAATTTTGACACTGATTTTATAAACTTTACATTTGATAATATTTGCACTCTTTGTACAGTAACGAGTGCCAAAACCATAACAAATTTTTTTTTTTTTTTAGGAAATTGTTTGAAGACTTAGGGTCAAAAAGTTAGCTACATAACTTAAGACCAACGATAAATAATTAGTCAGTCTCATCTTACTTTGGTGGCGAAGGTCTAGAACACACTTAAAAAATCTTTTAGCATCTTCGTTCTCCGATTTATTTATTTTTTTATTATTTTTTTTTTTTTTTTTTTATTTTTTATTATTAATCAACACTATAGCTGACCGATATAAAATTTTTCATATTGTACCCTAAAAATAGTAAGTATAAACAAAAGTTAAAAAAGCTATCGTATGAGGGGATTGATACTTCATACTACGTATTCAATTTGCTCTCATTACAATAAATGAAGCACTTTTTGTAGCACCCTTCATTATGTTGTTTATAATTAGTGTTCTCTGACCGGGAGCCCATAACGATACCCAAAGGTAAATCTGAAATACTTCTTCGAATCATCGCCTCGCGGATAAGACTCCCGCCACCAGAGAAATTGAGTTGCACACGTGGAGGCGACTGCAATCATTTGATAAATTCATACCTGCGTCAACCTTAAACATAAACATTAACACAAACACACATTTCTGACACCAAAATGTAGTAAAAAATAGCTACAATGGCTGGATAGGTCAGTATGGAAATAATTTTACTTAACAATTTTAAACTATGACAAATGGAGGAAATGCATAAAGGTAAAGGTTAGAGTATGAAATATTAAAAACATTTACTGACACATCTAGATCTCTGAGACGCCATGGGCCCATGAGACGTATCTCGTAACTTTTATTATTCAATCAACTTGCAAATAAATCTGTGTTTGGAGAGCCAAACATGAGTACAATTTAATATTATGTCAATTACGTTCATCGTCACTTCATGAGTTCTCTGCTCCACAGGTTATACTCCACCCAGCCGTTGAGATATCAGAGAAAATTTCCAAGCCATAGTTTATCAATTTTAATTTTGCACACTGGCTGGTTAATAGTACACTTCCATCATTCAAATTTACGTTTTAATGTAAGTATAGTTATGAAATTAAATTTTGTAATTATTAGAACTTGAGACTAATAATTATTTCTATCAGTAAATTTTCTGTGTCAACTATACATAATATATCCTAAAGAATTGCAAGTTTTAGATGGCCATTAATTAAATTAATTTAATGGATAATTAAAATTACTTTTCTAATCTCTAAATATGTAACAAGAAATGACGACCGACGGATCCATCAACGACGGATCATCAGGTCAAACCACTGGATGGATCGGGCCAAATCCCGGCATACAGACAGCCACCTAATGGTAATGCCTACGTAATCGTAGGCATTCGCCAAGGATTTTTGAAAATTAATTTCAAAGGGATTTCAGGATTTTTAGGGGTTTATAAAATCGCACTCAACATGAGCAAAGCCGTAGGAAAAGGCTAGTTATTTCTAATAAAACCCCGATTATTTTATTAAGAAAGTTGCTGGATTGTTGAAAGTTTTGATAACATTTTATGATCATAGTTGTCTCCAATAAGACAAATTTAAATATCATCAAATTATATCTACATAAATATAGTAGACATGTCTGTATGTTTTCAATAATTTTACTACAGTTTTATAGTTTACACAAAAAACAGCAATATTTAAGCCGAAAGGCCTTTTTAAGGCTTTTTAAAGGGCTATTTAAGATCTTAAATTCATAAATAAACACTACACCAAGCGGTGTATAGATATTCAATCTGAAATAAACGTTACTATTATTATTATTATTATAAATAGAGTCATCAAACTGAAATCTGAGATACTTTAAGATATCCTCATGCATGTTAAATAAAAATTATGCGTCTTTTAAGTCTATTATGCGCATAAAACTCTTACATCTTACGATATTCATTTTAGTAAAGTTCTTACATCTTCGCTGGAAAAGACTCTTATCTAAAGATTTCCATTTTTCTTGCTTATTAAAAAAAAGAAAATAATAATAGCATTAGTTATTAATGGGATCCATAAAAAAATGTACACATTATTTCTAGATTGTGCACGATTGCTAGGAGGAATACCTCCTAAAAATAGTTTTAATTAATGTTCGTTAAAAATGAATTTCATCCTTTGATGTATTCGTATTAAAAACTTATGGTTTTTTATACGAATACATAAGGTCGTTAGCGGACATAGATTTTAAATAACCAAGGTAGCTAGCTTCCCAGCAGCCTTAATCATATTAAAAAATAGCGACGTTTGAAGCTCGATCGCTGCTTCTCGTATGAATTCTGTGACTTACAGGAGCAGCCTCGCAGACGCTGTCGAAGTCAGCGTCTTTGTGAGTCCTCTTTTCAGGTTCCGTCAGCTTGCGAGCCGGGCTCTGACCCTTCCAGATAAAATTCCATGGAGAATTTGTATTTTGTGTTGTGCGAGAATTTCGTATTTTAAATCATCGTGCTGAGGGTCTAAGATCTGTAGCTGTTCCAGAAGATCTTTCTTTACTGAACATAAGATTTCTTTATAATAGAGTCAGTGTGGAGACAATCGGAACACATCCGAGCTGCGACGGCGTGGACAGCATGATGGCTTCTCATACACAACAAAAAACTGAAGGCGTATTTCTATTGCTTTATTTGCTATATGATATATGAACCCGCAGTTTTAATTTGTGCGTCCAATATTGGCGGATTCATTAACTTGGAATTTTCCGTAGATTTACGTAATCATTTTTCATCCATTAACTCACTATCAAGAATTACAATCTTCTAATGTGGGTACACCCAATAGTTTTTCAGGACATTTTGACGCAGATTTTTTGATTGGAAAGAACCGCACTTAATGTATCGGGGATTAAAGGGTTCAGTTCCGACTCCTGTTGTTTTGAGACTCCGTGTGAGATTGGCGTGACTTCATTATTGTAAAATACATGTAAAAAGCGGACGTTAGGAAAAATAGCCAGTAAACAATAAATTTCGTTTTAACACTTCTGTCGCATTGTCCGCATACTGAGTCTCATATGTTGTTGAAACAGGAGTCTGTTATGTGAATCATGTCCAGTACGATGCAGTCCCAATTCAAAAGCAAGTACTGCCCACTAACTGACTTATGAACAGTAAGAAACAGTCCCAAGCAAAAGCAAGAACTGTCCACAATACTGTGTTTTGTAAGAAAACACTTTCAATCAGATTTATCCGCCATTACATGTTACCCCCTTAAGTGAATCATGTCCAGTACGAAGCAGTCCCAATGCAAAAGCAAGTACTGCCCACTAACTGACTTATGAAGTAAGAAACAGTCCCAAGCAAAAGCAAGAACTGTCCACATTACTGTGTGTTTTGTAAGAAAACACTTTCACTCAGATTTATTCGCCATCACATGTAACACCCTTAAGTGAATCATGTCCAGTACGAAGCAGTCCCAATGCAAAAACAAGTACTGCCCACTAACTGAAATATGACCAGTAAGAAACAGCCCCAAGCAAAAGCAAGAACTGTCCACAATACAGTCAGTGTGTTTTGTAAGAAAACACCTTCACTCAGGTTTATTAGCTGTCACGAGTAAAATAAACAGTAAGAAACAGTTCCAATGCAAAAGCAAGTACTGTTCACAATACTGTGTGTTTCGTAAGAAAACACCCACATAGATTTATAAACACATATCAAAAATTCCGAGGCCGGCGGGATTCGAACCCACATCCTCTGATTTAGTAGCTATCACGATTAAAATAAACAGTAAGAAATAGCCCCAATGCAAAAGCAAGAACTATCCACAATACCGTGTCCCTGCTAAGGGTTAATTATATCGTGTAATATCTTCGATCACAGAAGAACTAATAGCCATCTTATTTATAATTAGAAACAATCAAAAAACGACACTAATTTGTCGAGCACCAATAATGGTTTATTGACACAATTTCATAATACCGCATTATACGTATACCGCACCTTACCTTGATAATCCAACGGTGAATTTGGGATGTAGGTACCTGTGTAAAATCGACGTTGAATCAACACTCACTGTTACCCGAGTATTAATTATTGTTTTAAACTTTATATTTTCCACATATATCACTCTTACATTTAGGCATTATAAAAATGCTTTTAAATTTACTATTTCACAGTTTAAATATCACTTTAAATAACACTTTCAAAATTAAACTAGGCGAGAGCGTGGTGGAACGGTTGCGCACTAGAAAGCGAATGAGTAAGGCGCTACGCGGGAGCAGGATAGTTATTATATCAACCTACCCTATTTTAAAAAAAAATATATATAAATCTCAATAAAGTGAACGGTGACCACTAGCATTGCGTGTACTACCAAGTATAAATAATCTCGAGTACGAAGCATGAAGTATAATAAACTGTTAAGGTGTGGAACGCCCTTCCAGCTTCTAGCCACGTATAATGTGAGTACCTTCAAGGCAAGAATGAATAAGCATCTTCTAAGCAAGCGCGTTCCAACCTAGACCTCATCAATGCTTTCCAAGTCAAATGTCAAGCATAAGCCTATCGCACAAAAAAAGAAAGGTTACTAAAATTTACCTGACTATGTAAATAAAAAATCTAAGTAATTGGCCCTTCGAGCCAGATATTAAACAAAACCAATTAAATTTTTTTCATATGCGCCTTATAATAGAATTGGTATGAGGGCACAGCCGTAAACAAAATCTGGTACAGGGTACAGGGAATAAAATTTGTAATACCCTTCGTTTTTATTTCGTACGTAATGTAGGTAACGGTCTCAGAGCCCGTAGGAAATTTTGAATAGATGTTTGATAAAAGGTGTTCCGTTAGCAAATTAGACCTGCCAGCCGGTCTGTGGTGGGCTCACAATATTAGAATTTCACGAGGGCCCGCCAAGTATTTCTGTTTACCTCAATCAACCTCATACAATATGGCTTGAAACAGGTGCTGTTAAGATTCAATATTAATATTTTTCGTGTATTTTTCTGAAAACAACTTTAGACACGCCTGACACATATTAAGACCCGTTAGAATTAATAACCTACCATTTTGTATTAATATTCAATGAGATACTCTTACAAATACCTATGTATTTACATCACTTTTCTCCTAGACTTATTTTGTCAAATTTTATAGAGGCCCTCTTCAAATTAGAATATTGAGTCAATTTTGATTAAAATTCTTAATAACAGTTACCTATTGTATAAATTATGTTCCTGGTGAACCGGGTGGGATCACATAATCTCTTGTATTGAGACTAATATTATAAATGTGAACGTGTGTTTTTTTGTTGGTTTGTTCTTCAATTACGCAGCAACAATGCAACTGATTGACATGATTTTTTGCATGCGTAAGTATTCTTGACGAGTGACATACCTACTTTTTATTTAAAAAAAATAGGGATGAAGCACAAGCTACTTTTTCTATAACAGAGATGTTTTCCACAAGAACGTATTACGGATTTTTGTATAGATGCCTGTGATGCTGCAACGTGCGCTTTGCCAATGTTATAATGCAGAAGTCTAAGAATATAAGCTTACAGTTTTTATCAAGCACTTCCTCAAAACTTCCCACTGGCTCTAACTCCACAATACGATCCTCCGTATTCATTTATGTTTGCAATTACACCTAGCGGCGTATCATGCAATGGGGACTCGTCAAGTGTCCTAGGGGCGGCTTTGTGTTTCTGTGTTATGACGTTTTGAATTTTGTATTTCCCAATATACGTGGTAACCGCTAGTCGCGATTTAATTCCCTTACACTGTATTTGTACATGTATAGAGTAATTTGTAATCAATTCTAATATTTTTTATAAATGCTACAACTTGAGTGCTTTAAAATCAAGAGTGAATAGACATTTCCTAGGCAAGCGCACTGCATTTTAAGCTACATTTTCACTTACCATCAGGTGTTATGGCATTCATGTGCTAATCTATATATTTTACTAGCTGATGCCCGCGACTTCGTTCACGTGGATTGAGGTTTTTAATTCCTGCGGAAACACTCTTATTTTCCGGAATTAAAAGAAGCTGTTTCAGACTAATCTGTCTCTGTGCCAAATCAGTTCAGTCGTTGCATCGTGACTGAGTAACAAACATCTATCCATTCATCTATATATATAAAATTCAAAGTCCTGACTGACTGACTGAGATATCAACGCACAGCCTAAACTATTAAAGTTAGAAACTTGAAATTTTTACAGTTGGTTCCTTTTATGACGTAGGCGCACACTAAGAAAGGATTATTGGAAATTCCACCCCTAAGGGGTTTAAATAGGGGATGTAAGTTTATATGAAAGTCCGTCATTTTTCAAGCTGTTTCCATCAAAGTTGGTATTAGAGCTTTCAGTTAAAAATAAAGAAGTACGTGTGTCACAGTTTTTGAAAATTCCACCCCAAAATCTAATTCCACGCGGACGAAGTCGCGGGGGCAAAAGCTAGTTCATCCATATATCCAAACTTTCGCATTTATAATAATATTAGACGATAAGCAGGATTAGTAGGATTAAAGAAAGTTTGTTACTTTGTTGTTTTGCTTTTGTTTGTTTGTTTGTTTGTCCTTCAATCGTGCAGCAACAGAGCATTGGCTCAAGATCAATTTTTCATATAAAAAGCTCGACCACATTATAATAATTATTACGGTATGTTCGCTTACTAAAACAGTTAGGTACACTAGGCCCCAGACAATGTAACAAAGGCTTAACCTAATTTCAAGCTCTTACGTTTTCAGCGCGGTCTATTTATCAAAAAGTTCTTCTATTCGTCCCAGTTGTGTCATTTACCAGACAAAAGGTATGATTAATTCAAAATACCGAAGGTTTTCACTTAAATAATATTATTCTCAGAAGTAACATTTGCAAGGTGTTTTTATGTTGTGTTTTCTCTACATCTTTCTCTATTTTTTTTTTTTTTTTATTCGATGACAAGATAGCCCTTGACTGCGATCTCAACTGATGGTAAGTGACGATGCAGTCTAAGATGGTAGCGGGCTAACTTGAAAGGGGTATAGAAGTGTAAATTCAACCCATACCCCTAATCGGTTTCTACACGCCATCGTGCCGGAACGCTAAATCGCTTGGCGGCACGTCTTTGACGGTAGGGTGGTAACTAGCCACGGCCAAAGCCTCCCACCAGACCAGACCAGAGACAATTTAGAAATTATAAATTCCCGAATTGCCCCCGTCGGGAATCGAACCCGAAACCTCCCAGTTATAAGACCACAGCGCTCACCACTGCGCCAGGGAGGTCGTCAAAATCCTCTATGTGTCATTATCCTCATCGCTGATGGTCACGCCCCGTAACATTTTTTTTTATAAACCTTGTGTCCCTTTCATAAAATGGATCTTATTTTGCTGTTTCAATTTTTCCAGTTTAATTTTTAATTTGTTTTATTTTACGTTTTATAAAATGACACATCGATGTGTGTCATTTTAATTTCCATTTCATTATTCATTTTTCAAAGGTGTGGTCATTTTTTAAAGCTCGGAGCCGTTAGGATGGGAGGCTGTTCCGGCTTTTACGAGAAACAGAACATTTGAATTTATATACAAGTGCCATCTATATATTATGCCACAATATAAGAGGCACTATACATCTCTATCGGTTGTTCCATTGACCCATTACATTACCTTCATACCACTCTACTGAATGTAAAGTAGGTAAGATTTCGACTCTATTTTTTACTCTCACTTTTGTCAGCAATTTGGAGCAAAAGGCCGTAATCAAATTCCTTATCCTCTTCGCTGACTGTCGCGATCGATTCCATTAATTTTATTCAACTTCACTTGAGTAAAGAAGTTATATTATGATTTCAAATCAATTTTCATTCACTTACTTCAGCGACCATTGTCAAAATAGTAATCGAATTCTATCAATATTTCTAGCGTAGTTATCTTTTTCGCTGATTGGCGCGACCCATTCCATTATTTTAATATAATTCCACTAAGAGTAAAGATAAGATTTCAACTCAATTTTCACTCTCACTTTTGCCAGCAATCAGCGTCAAAATGGCTGTAAGCAAACCCCTTTAACTTGTCCTCGTCTACAACCTACCTACCAGCTTTTTCTTGGATCTTTCATCCGCATGGATTTAAATTGAAATAACTTTTTGTAATATCAATACAAAGTTTGTTAAATTGTTTCAGCGCACACAGACAAGATTGCGCATTTATAGCGAATGTATCACAACAAAGTTCCGGAAATAAGATTCATGCACTTTGTTGTTCTCAACAGTTTTCAATTTGTTTGCGGATATTAAATAAATTCATCACAAATATTATTATGTTCTTTTAGTTATAATGTTGTTATATAATTGTGCATTTCGTTCGCTTTAAAATTTTGCAATAAATTATTATGCATTTTGTAATAAAATAGTGCATTTCAGAATGAGAAAGACACTCATAATACTAACAGTGCTCTTCTCATTTTGAAACGAAACTCACGCTCAGTGGTTTAGATGATGGTATTTTGATGTAGATATTATACTTCACACACAACTGTTTTTGTATGGAAACATGCCCAGCAAGAAGTAAGAAAGCTAAACTTCTTCATACTTCTTCATATTTATTTAGTATGAAGAAATCCCAGGCGTGTAGGTTTCCTCACAAATTTTCCTTCACCGTCGAAGCATTGATATTTAATTGCTTAAATGCACATAACTCAGAGGATCAAACCCGAGGAGGAGATAGAAGAAGTACAGATTATGAAAATAAAATAAATAATATATCCCTTCCTTTTGCAGAACGATCCCTTTTTTAATCGACAAACCGTAAATCTACCCGCTCTGATCACACGTCGTCGATGAAAGTCACCACAAAGGAAAGTGTTCCGTCGACAAATCGCAGTTTATATAAGGATTGAAGGCTTTTGATAAAGATAACCAGATTACGCTCACAAATCCACGGAAAAAGCGAAATTGATACGGTATAATAAAACGTTGGTCTGGAAATGAAACATTTTATGGAAATAGTTATTTATCTAATCCATACTTAATATTATAAATGCAAACGTACATCTGCTATCTTTTCATGAAATTATAGGTTTAATATCATTGACTATGAATTTTCAAGTTACCGTTAACTTCCAAGTAGGTAAATCTGTTATTTAATAGGGAGATTTCAAATCATTACGTTTTTCCAAGGTTAATGTTCCAAAGCAGATAAATACTAGAATTACGCACACTTGCATCCTGGACTAAATCTTGGAATATCTTTTACATTTACAGTTTTAATTCTGAACCGATATTTCAAAAATAATGTGATTCGTAGAACTATTTCAATTAATTTCGCAATACAATCAACAATCAATGGCTATGTCAAAAGAAGAGCCAAAATGTTAAATCGTTAGTATGAGTCAGTCGAGAGAAGCACTCGAGAAAAGGAAAATTCTTGCCACTCCTTTTGTCCGAGCAAAGCGAAAAAGCCTATTGTATCGAGCTGAGGTATTATTGACTTCCTTTGAACTGTATCTTTGAAGGTTCTACACTAGAGGATCATGTTAGAAGATTTAATTAAACGATGGAAAACTCCATGATGAAGTGGAATGATGTAGTTACTAATAACAGTAATAGGTTATAGGTTAGTACCTTAGTTACTAATACAATTAACTTATAAATAACAGATCTTGAATGTTATTGACTAAGTATGCAATTTGGCCCTGCAGTAAGCATACCTACTAGTAGGATACTTTGATAAGTATCCTACGGGAATCATCCCGGAAAACAGAAGGATCCCGTGGGATTTTTAAAGACATACACAAAGTAGATGGGAGGCTTGTTATCATATATGACGATAATAAAATATTCCGTACCAATTGCATACCACAAATAAGTTCACAAAATTTTTCCAGCGATAAAAAATTATTCCGCCCGCAGATCTTTGGCTTCCAATTTTCCTGAGGTTTCTTTGATCTTTATTTACCTACGCATTACTCAAATTTGGAGCAGGAAGTAGGTTGTATGTTTTCAATCGTGCCTGATGAAAAATTGTGTGGTGGGGTAGATCAGAACATGGTTGGTTGAGACGCACTTATCTAGAAAATGTGGACACTTTCACTTGAAGTTACTCAAATAATAAAAAAAATATAATTAAAAAGCCGTTTATTATTATTATAAAAAATAACTGTGAATTAAAAAAATTGCACAGTTACGTTAGGTATTTTATTTTAAAGATGCCTCGCCCTTTCTGTTTTTTTTGGGACTCTGCCAATCCTTTTTCTACCTAGTCTCACCACTTTATTTGTGGATTTGAAGTAATTTATATTACTAAACGCTTGAATTATAAAGCTCTGACAGACAGACAGATAGTCGGACAAGCGGTAATTCACCTAAATAAACAGAGACATCACTTCCCGTGTTCAAAAAAAAGTCATAAGTAAAATTATGTCATACGCAAAGGTAGCAATATCCTGACGAAATTAGCTATCAATTCTATAAAGTGAACCCCGTATGTACTCGTATAAATATAAGCCACGATGGCGCAATCTGTTTCTTACAATAAAATATGGCTGAATACCGTCGTACGCCTCAAGATTTCTTGCACACTGTCGCTTATATACGCTCATTTTCAACGCGTTTACACTGCTGACTTAAGACAAAGACGAAATATAGGTTGGAAAACAAGGCAACCTTTTTCGAGGGTCTTTTTTTGTAATATAGTATCGCTGGTAATCCTCCGACATGATTATTGTACGCTTTTTATAGGTTAAAAAACCTTTTCGGGTTACAAAATACATGTATTCAAGTAAACTCGATATATTTCCATTTTGTGCGTTGACTTTTACCAAATTCTTGGCAGTAAAAGAGGATAATATATAGGAATATTACTGCCACAAATCTTCAATAGTAATATTTTTGATCCTACTGATTATAATATTATTAAAGGTTACTTTAGAAGGATCAAAATTACTTTATTTATTGTGCAGCGCCTGAACAAGTCAATGGAATTGAAGGTACAAAGAACTCAGGTTCTTTTCACCTTTAAGTCTCTAGGTAAATATTGTAATTTTTATGTAAATAAAGAATAAAGAATTAAAAAAAGAATTTCACATTAAGTTCATACAGTGAATTAATTAATTAAATTAAGAAATTTTAACAATATTATTAGTAATTGTTTTCTTGCTTTAAACTGAATTGGTTATGGGCCCAGCGCGCTTCCACATTCTGTCTTCCAAATAATAGTTAGTTTTAAATTCGTCTTAACTTTCTTTTTTGTCTTAAATTTTTGTCTTAAATCGCGCGTAAAAGCGCCAGTAAGACAGAAGGCTCAATACAAACAGCTACGGGAACAAACAACTAAAAACATGGCATCGGAGACGCCTGTTTTTAGATTTTCTCACTTTCATTTCTTTTTTGGGAGCGTATTTGTATCATTAATCTTTATCCCTGGAGGGAACTCCACTTACATTGCGTATATATCAAGGAAAATACAATTTATGAAAGCACAGTCGTATATACAAAAACTGAATCATTTATTTGCAGAACGGTGGCATGCAGATTAGTGTTTCAGACTTTCTCATTCATCGAATATTGTAATTTTCAAGGCATTTTAGTAATAAAAACACTTGAGTCTTCTTCTTTGTCGTATATGCTATCACTTTTGTCGTAGTTAACTCACTTTTGATATTATTGTTTTATTCGATGACCACGATCTCATCTGATGGTAAGTGACGATGCAGTCTAAGATATGGCAGTGTAGATTCAACCCATACTAGGTACTAATCGGTTTCTACATGCCATCGTGCCGGAACGCTAAATCGCTTGAGGGCACGTCTTTGACGGTAGGGTGGTAACTAGCTAGGTGCCTTAAAATGAAGAGAAACTAGTGAAAATAAAAGTAAAAATAAAACTTCATTTGTATCAAGCGCGCTTGGGACCCTCCAAGTGATACTTCTCAGGAAAACAAATCAAACAAGACTTGAAACTCTCATTCCACCAGCAAATTCGTAAATATTGCAAAATATTCCTTTAATTTCACCGCAGACCGTGCCGTCTCTGAGAAACCGCATCAAAGTATCTTGGAGCATACAAATTCGTCAAGTAATTCGGAGTTCGGTAATTAAGTTAATTAAATTCTTTAAAATTCCTACAGACGACGTTTCTTTTAATAAGGCGCCCTAGTCAATAAAATCGTCAAAAGAAGTTGACACGGAGAGATTGTTGATTTAATTTTTATTTATCTCTGAAAAGATATCCACTGACTGCGATATCATTCTGTTAGTAAATAGAGTTCAGTCTTAGGCTGAAATCTATAGACCGCACTCTCACTCCGCTCAGACTCAAGACAAAATTAAAACGAGACAGATTTATGTCAGAGCATATTTGTGTCTCGTTTTAACCTCTATCTTGAGTCTGAGCTGAGTCAGAGCAAGCTCTATGGATCTCAGATGTTAGCGGGTTGACTTGGGAGGGGGTATGGCAGGTTTTTAATTAATCCCTCCCTCATCTGTTTCGAAGCACCATCGTGCCGGAACGCTAAATCGCTTGGCGGCACTCTTTGACGGTAGGGTGGTAACTAGCTAGGTGCCTTAAAATGAAGAGCGGCAAGAGAGACGAAGAGAGAGAAATGGCACCTAGGAGGCAGTCTTGAACCTCTTTTTCAATCAAATATTGTAGATTTGAGATAAACTCACAGAATACAACGTGGAGTTCATAGTCATTAATATTTTCTAAAATTCAAACAATGACTACTGCAAATTCAGAGAGCGCAATGTGATTTCAATTTTGTGTATTTATTTGAGCTTAACTGGAAAGCCGCAGAAGGTATTGACAAAAAAATTATCACGATATATATTGTGGGATCTGATTTTTGCAGGATGAAGCTTCAAATTTTAGGGATTGAAAAGTATTTTTAGAATGAATTTTTTTTTATTAATTTCGCTTCGTTTTAGTTTGCCTTTTGAGAATTTGAAAGTTTTCCAGTGAACTAACACTTGTTAACAATGTTTTTCTTCGTTGTTTCTAAAGTGTATTATTATCTTTGTTTGTTTGTCATTCAATCACGCAGCAACAGAGCTACTGATAGGTACGCGTTTTATTATAAATAGTTGAAGACTTGGAGAGAGACCTTTTATCCCGGAAAAACAGAGGGTTCCCGCGGGATTTATAAAAAACGCAGACGAATCCACGGACAAAAGCTAGCACAGAATGTACAGGGTAACTAAATTTAAGCCACAAATTATTACACCACTTAATATGCAAAGTTGTGAAATCCATAGCTCTACATTTCAAACACGGTGTTTTGAGAATACTAAACGCCAGTGTAAGCCTCTTACAAATATTTTCTACGGCGACGCCTCAAAGGAATAGAATATCCAAGATAATCTGGCTGTGACATGGTTTTGAAATTAGGGCTGCGAAGACTTTGCCGACGACGTTTAAAGTAAATTTTGTTAAAGTAACTAGCAAAAAGTGAAAAGGAAAAATGGGCGGGGCACATTGTTCGGGTCACATAATAGTTCCCCCATTAGGTGAATCGACGATACGAGTCGCAGGGAACCACTGGATACAGGCGGTGCAAGACCGAGACCTGTGGAAATCCACGCAAGAGACCTTTGTCCAGCAGTGGACATCTATCTGTTGATAAGGAAGAAGAAGATAACTCGGCGCCCGTCTCTCTACTAACCCAATAATTGATGTGCCCCAACGGGGTTCCAATGTAAAAATAATGATTATGATGATGATGAATTTAGTATAAGAATCATTGTAAATACATATTAGAATGCAATTAATAAATGAATATGAATATGAGATATAATTCGGAGAATTTTTGAAAAACCAGACATTTATATAAATTCCATCCGAGCGAAGCCGAGGCATGTCGGATGGTAAGTAATAATCATTTATTCTAACTCTTTCATTAAAACATAAGTATAAGGCAAAGAATTAAATAGTTCTATCCAATCTACGTCCGCTCTCGTTAGTGGACTGCGAACTTTTTAATTTTAAGGAAACGGAGCGAAACGTAATTGAAATGGAGTCAACTGTTTTTTAGTCTATTAAAAAAAGTCAACTTAATTTAAATAAGTTTAACGTGTTACTGAATCGCTGCGAAAACTCGTTGGAAAATTTTATGGGCCAAGAGCCCGTGGGAGATTTATGTGTAGGTCTTTAGTAAATGCCGGAAGTTACTATAGTTGTTCTACGGCTTTGCCCATCGAGCTGACATGTACATGTAAATGCAATAAACTCTAAACTAGTCTTGAATTCCATTGCAGTTTAAATATTTATAAGTAGTTGACTTTATCATAAAGGTACAAATAAGAACCTACAAACTTTGACTTTACATACAAACTTTAAACTTTTAAAAAATTGAGCAAATTATATCAAAACAATGCATTGGTGCCTCAGGTGCTACAAATGTTCATGGGCGGCGGTAATCACTTAACATCAGGTGACCCGCCTGCTCGTTTGTTCGCTAAAAATAAAAAACATAAAAAAATTCTTAAGGCTCTTATACTATTATCTAGTCTACGTCAGTTTTAATAAAATATCTTAAGAATACTTCACACGGAAAATTTTAATTTAAATGAAAATGTTTCCATTTTAATAAACACCGTAGTTAGATACCAATTATTTTATATTTACATTTTGATTAAGTTACTTACTTAGTTGGTACTTACCAATGTAAGTCTTAAATAAATAATTCTACGAGGGAACTGAAGGATTTAAACTTTTTGTTTGGACAACTGTTGTATAAGAAACTTCAGGTTATCTTAAGATAATTATTCAGGCTATCTAAAGATAGAAAATCAACCCCTATTTTAACTT
Organism: Hipparchia semele; assembly: GCA_933228805.2. Classification (NCBI taxonomy): domain Eukaryota; kingdom Metazoa; phylum Arthropoda; class Insecta; order Lepidoptera; family Nymphalidae; genus Hipparchia; species Hipparchia semele. The sequence goes on from OW121719.1 coordinate 4,718,924, forward strand.
TAGTAGCTACTCAGGTTGATACAATATCCCTATTTTAGACGGTTCGCATCAAGTTAGTGTTGGGTAGGACATGACTTGAAAAAGAGTTTCTAAGAGTAGTCTCTTTTTTGTACTGAGCCAGTACATTGTCCCACTTCAAAAGAGGCAAGGCGTACTGAAGCATTGCATTACATTTGAAGTAATGAGTACAAATATGACATTTGATGTCACTACAGTCAGATTGAAGACATACTGAGTCGCTTCAGCCTCAAAAATATGAGAGAGAGGCAGGCGCGACAGAAAATATGAAGTAGTACCTACATTTTGAGCCGCTCTTTACATTTCGACGTCATGTACGGGACAAATGTACCGCCTCTTGTATGTCCTACTCAACACTACATCAAGTCAATATTTTTAGAGAAGGTTTTTAGTTTTTCATTAATTACTTATTTATTTTATCAATAATTATAATACATATAATTAAAAAAGCAACATAATTATCAATCAAAAATTATATTATTTTTACTTTAATCAAACTTCATCGATACAAATACAAAACCGAAAATATCAATATTATCTATTTATTAATTTTAAATTACCCAAGAATTCCTATTTCTACCCTAAAATAATGTACCCTGTTAAATATAGATGTTACGCAAAAATTAAACTTTATAAGTACTTAATCTTATTAAAATAATGGTCATACTAAAAGAGTTCAAGGCCGAAGATGGAACCTTTGTGTCTTATCTTTAGCGATAATAAACAGAAAACATTTTTCAGAAATTGTTTAGAACCTTTTTAGAACAGATAAAAGTTTAGCCATTGAATAAGTTTGGCCGTAAATAAAGTCAGAAAAATTTTCGTCTTATTTTCTGTCTTCCGGTTAGTGGCAAAATTTTAATATCGTATTTCCAAAACGACGTCGACGGAAACGGGATGTCTTCGTTAAAATGTTATATTTTTGTAGACATTAATCAGAACGGCATTACAGTTCGTTTGCGATACGTAAGGTATGTATGATATATGTGATTTTGTTCTACTTCTTATTTTCATGAAAATAAACACGGCCTTTGATATATTCTGCGCAACAAAAAATTGTTATCAAATGACCATTTAAATGGATCACCGTGCATTTAAAGCGATTGTGTGACGCTTGAAAAGCTACAACGCGATAGTTTTTGAATAGAGCGGAGTTTTATCTGTTTTGGGCCACAGCCAATCCCACTTACAAATGGTGCACCAATTTACTGTATGTCTATAGTTTTATATTTTGTTCTCAGAGGGATGCAAACTTGGCGTTTGTAAATAGATGTTTGCGCTTGACCGTGATCACACGGCAGTGATAAAATCTTTAGTTATATTTCCTCCAAGCCTAGAGGTCAACACTTCGGCCTTTTTTTTCAATCACATTTTTAAGCTATTGCATAGCTTCTATCGCGGGCCAGCGTGGAGAGCGAATCCAGAAATTCCGTAACGAAAATAACCTGACACGGGACTCCTCTACGGTGAGCCGCTAGATGGCGCATTTTTTGATCGCATTGGCGCAAAAGTGCTATGCAATAGCTTTACCGCGGCAGTCCCCGAGAGTTTTTTTTTTAAATCTAACCCCCAAGCGGGTTAAATAGGGGGTGAAAGTTCGTATGGAAATCCGTAATTTTTCGAGTAATATCCATGAAATTTGATATTTTGCCTTTCGATTAAAAATTCCACGCGAACGAAGTCGCGACGGCATCAGCTAGTAGGTATTCACAGGGTATTCAATATCTTTTTGACTTGTCGCAACAATATGAAATTTTTTCAATCGCATTTATCAGTGACATCATGGATTTTGTATGGTTAATCTGCTGAGAATGCTCTTGAGAACTGGCTGAAAAAAGAAACAGAGAAAAAACCAAGATGGCTGACGTATTTATGGCAATTAAAAAAAAAATTAAAGACCTGCGTTATAATACCAAAGCGTTAAATTGGAACGATCTTTTGATGGTGTGAGTTGTTAAGTGTATGAGACCGCGACCTCCCAATCCCGCGAGACTTGAGCCAATATTATCTTTTGTTAGTAATTTCTTACACTGCGACCTTATATTTTCATGACTCCAGGAAAAATATTTTGAAAAAATATCGACAAAATTTTTTCATAATATTTTTCTTTCTTTCTATAGACGCTAAAAAAATAAGCTCACCTTTATAATTTACTTGTGTGACATCAAACTATTTCTTAAACCTAGCCGTCGTATTTCGACATTGACTTAGTTTTGACTGAAAGGGATCCTTATAAACCCTAATGTAGGGTGGGCTAAGGACCCAGTGTATTAGGGTCAGATTCTTCGACAGTGTTATAAATGTAGCCCCGAAATAACGGTTCTAATAAGCTTCTTATTTATGAGAAAATCTTCAGTGGTAGTGATTTTCACTGACTTCATTCGTGACGAAATAGACAATATATTATAATATTATTGTTATTATGGCTGATCACTGGCATTAAGCACTCATTATACCTTTAGTACCTATCTACTATCTTTAAAGTCTTTGAATATTTAGTTGGCTTTAGTAGAATCGCTATAGTTTAGCTTTTTTAAAAAAAAATTCAATATCTTTTTGAATGGTAGAATTTCTTTGACTCTGTTAGAATATAAACCCTACGTCTTGACATTCCATGTACTGTACGGGCACTAAGCGCATTAAATCTTCATTCCTCATAGTATGCTCTTCCTAGATTTATTTTGAGTGACGCAACTTATTTATTTATTTAGTGCCATAAACTAAAAATAAAACGTAAACATTCAAAGAAAGTGCACAAGGACAGCTTGTCTCTAAGGAAGAGATTTCTTCAGAAGCCCTCGAATCTGACTTTCTTAAAAACAAGTGAAATCTTCTAGCTTAACGCGTTCTTAGGCATCACTTTCTACCAGGTGTGATCGTGGTCAAGCGTGTGTCTACTTATAATATATTTAAAATAGTTTTTATGTCTGGTTTCGCCGCTAGTTACCACCCTACCATCAAAGACGTGCCGCCAAGCGATTTAGCATTCCAGCACGATGGCGTGTAGAAACTGATTAGGGGTATGGGTTGAATTTACACTGCTATACCAAGTTAGCCCGCTACCATCTTAGACTGCATCATCAATTACAATCATCTTTTCATCGAATAAAAAAAATGTATAAGAAAAGACAGTTCTGAAACCAGTGTTGTTGTTACAAATACTGTCCAAGTGTCCACATTTTCGCCGCTATTAGTCTCCTGTTCGAGAGCCAGGCTACAACAGTCAACAATGTATATTGGAGCAGAACACTGTTTCCAAACGTGTAGTGGAAGCATTACACTTGTGCTGTGTAATGTGCCGTACATTACCTATTTGCAACGTGTACTTCTGCATATTGTATTGTATTTGTTTTCCCCGTCTGAATGCCTTTCTGGAGCAGCAATGTATGTCGACGTTATGTGGAACGCACTCCTTGTATTATTAAGCTGGGTAACGTTACATACTTTAACGAAATAACAACAGAGAAAATCCTTAGAAAATTTCTGCATGGAATTGTAGCGAGATGAGGTAAAATCCTCAGGAAATGTAGAGTCGTCACGAGCTAACGTTACCGTAGAAGTGGGAATTACTTGTGAGGAGATCTTTTCAACTTAATATGTTCGCAATGTATGAAAGATAAAATAAGTTTCTTTTCAACACACTTGCTCATAAAGTGGCTCCCGGTTCACCGCAACTAGGCACACAATGACACCTATAACTCAAACTGTGACTTTTATTACTATTATTCATAATGTGAGTTATAGATTTTTTTTAATTTTATTGGTTGAGTTGCTTTGTTCTTAAAAAAGTTTCTATTACAAAAAAGATCTTACCTATTGTTAAGATACCTATTGCTTGCTCATTTCATACAACTTCGTATTTAAATAGATAATTTCAACTTGTACGTGTTTAATAAATAAAACTGTCACTCAAATATAACTTTTGTTTTTCCTGTAATAAAGAAAACTTGAAATTCCCCATTTTGGATAGAGTCAGGCGTTACTTTGTACTGTTGGCGGATTACAGCAAAATAACTCTAACATTTTTTTGTTATTCCCCATTTTGTACGTGGCTATCCGAGAAAAGGCAAAAAAAAAGAAACCTCATTCTTTTAGTCTATGGCCATTAAAGGTGCGCGCGCATTCCGGAAAACTGATTAATTTTTCGCCATTGCGAAAAAATTTTCACAACTCGTTTTCACTGTTTTGTACCATAATGTCCTATTTAACCGACTTTTTAGTATTATTTTCTTCGCAAGTGTGTTGAAAAACGTCGTATGATACACGTGTGTATTGATGATTACCATCCTCGGCTACCTTAAGACCCTCACCTAATGGCTCGGGTCTCAATAGCGCCGCAGCGGTAATCACCAACTTTTACACTTGTAGGTACTATTCTTTCCAAAGCTTTTTAGCGGGCACCATCATAGATGACTGTGATTTATTTTCAAGTAAGAGAAAGACTTAACTTCGACGATAACGATATTTCCATATTATCATTTATGATTATACTAGCTGATGCCCGCGACTTTGTTTGCGTGGATTGAGATTTTTTATTTCCCGCGGGCTTTCCCTTATTTCCCGGAATAAAAAGCAGCCTATGTGTTATTCCAGACTATACTATATCTCTTTGCCAAACAGCCATATCGGTTTTGTCGTTGCGGTGTGATGGATCTATCCATCCATCTAAACTTTCGCGTTTATAATATTAAGTAGGAAGTAGGATTATTAATACTTAAATGTATTTATAACAGCGCTATAAAATTAACTACTTAATGAGCAAAGATTCCGAATCGGTATAGAAGGTATAGATAGGTATATATATAAATAATAGTATCGAACCGAGTCGAATTCTTTACTTGACAGGTACTTACTTTACAATTTAATGAACAGATGAAACTACTTGAAGTGAGCATTGTAAGGGACCTTACACACTACGCAGATACGAGCACGAGTGGCAGTCGCGGCAACTTATACGATCAAGCAGACGCTTAAGGCGAAGTTTGCTTGCAATAAATAGTCACGGCACGTCGTCGCTTTGTGCAGCCAGTTGGTCGTTGCTTGGATGCAATATAATAATCACTAGTTTTTGCCCCCGACTTCGTACCCGTGAAGATTTTAAAAATCCTGCGGTAAACCTCCATTTTTATAGGATAAAAGGTAGCCTATGTCACTCTCCATGTTATACCCATGCAAAAAATCACGTCGACCCATAGCTCCGTTGCAACGTGATTGAGGAACATACCAACCAACAAACGTACTTTCGCATTTATAATATTACTGGCTGATGCCCGTGACGTCGTTTACGTGGATTGAGGTTTTTCAATTCCCACGGGAACACTGGGATAAAAAGCCTATATCCTATTCCAGACTATAATCTACCTCTGTGCCAAATTTCAGCCAAATCGGTTCAGTCCTTGCGACGTGATTGAGTAACAAACATCCATCTATCCATACATCCAAACTTTCGCATTTATGCACGAATGATCTCAAAGTAAACACAAATACCTATATTTTAACTAACTTTATTATTTTAATTCTCTTAAGCACATCTTAAGTCATAACTACGCTCCTCTATTTCTCTCCCATACATCTATTTCTTTCACACATACATTCCGTTCCCATATTTAAATTATTAGTAGGATATAATACTATTATTCTTGCCCGTGTAGTGCGATAGTTCCCTTAAAAAGCTCGATAGTGAACACTTGGCCTCTTTGGCATATTCCCCTCGTTTCAGCGCCTCACTTAAAGCAACTTCTATACTTAGCTCCGAATCATTTTTCTTAGCTATTACCGATAATGGCGCTTGGACGTTATCATAACACAGAGAAAAATGCCAAGTGATTGCACTCGAGAACACAGAGAAAATCTTAACTGCGAGTTGCAGTTCACTTGGATGGCCTTCAGTCTTTAACTTTTGAATTGTCCGGTCTGGGAGCCTGCGGAAAATTGCCTCGAACAAGACTTACATAAGAGATCAAATACACGACTCCTGCAGACATGAATTTAACGAAATTGGACGATTTCAGTGTTAGGAAGCGTTAAATATTGGATAGTAGACAGGCGTTGCTTTGCGGAATTCCATGATGATAAGATAAAGTAAAATTTTGCTGTAATCCGCCAAACCAGAAAAAATCTTATGGCAACACGCGCCGCCTGCGCCGTACACCGTCGTTTCTCCAGAATAGAAGAAACCCAGAAACAACACAATACCAACTCGCAGCGTCACACAAAACTCATTCAAAACAAACTCGACGTATGTTTCACTTTGACACCGGAGCATCATCAGGAGATGTTGATTGCACAATTGCAAATGACTTTTATACTACACCTGCTCGGAAAGTACGTTCTGATTTGTGTCAAATCGCAAAAGAGCGAGAAAGAAAATACGTCATTACGTGGAAACAAATCTGCGGGCTGTCAAAATGTATGAAATTTCATTACTTAAGACGCGATTAAACGGCGCGCTATAACACGAGCCGAGCCTAGCTCGGCGCGTGGCTCGGCGCGCCACGCGCCGTGTAAACAACTACGCTCGGTGCGGCTCGGCAAACTTTGCCCAATAAACGAGCAGGCTTGCGTCCGCATTAAGCCGAGCCGCGCCTACACGGATGGTGCGGCGCGGCGCGGCTCGTGTTATAGCGCGCCGTTTAACCGCACCATTACGTGCTTCAGCGGGCTGAAAACTGTATGAAAATCCATTACTAACGTGCTTTTTTTTTAATTTTTGGTCAAGTCAGTTCAGTAATAACTTGAAAAACAATGAAATCTATTTCGACCTCTTTCGACAAATAGACTTATTATTTTCAAAGTAGTAGGTAAATATCTAATAAATAACGAACTAAAAATGTAAAAATAATAATAGTAACTAATAAATAACTAAATAATAATCTATTTAAGTAAATATAATAATTTCATTTCTTTGTTTAGGTCTACTTATCTATGGTCTAAGGTTATTTATTTACACATTCAAATTGTTGTTAAAAAAACAAATTGTTGCTGGCCGCTTGCATTTTCTTTAGTGAGTACATTATTTGAAAAATTAAAAAAAAAATCACGCGATTCGCTTTCTTTTGTTTTATCTAAATTTTCAATTTATAAAATTTAGCGATAGTGAAGATATTTTGATGACGCCGCCAGAATTAAAAACTATTACTTGCCGAAAAAAATATCACCCTAAGTTTTAATAATTGTTATGAATTTCAATATTTTCAATTAAATAATGTGTCTATTATTTTCCTCGTAGGTGTAGTATAAAGCACTATGCCTAACTCGGGTGTATCGTGGCCCTCGGCTTCGCCTCGTGCCTCAAATGACACCCTCGTATGTAATCGGCCACTTTCACCCCTTGTAGAACAATGTACTATTGCATATTGAGAAATGTTAGTTTTATTCGTAATATTTGCATTGTAACCGATTCTCAAAACCGAGAAATTTTGACGTTCTTACAGTTTTGGCATTGAAAATCTGCCAAAACATTAAAATTCCTAGGTTAAATGTTACTCGATGTTAAAATTGGTACTTACTACTAATTGGAAAACTAACAACTATTAAGTAGAAGTGTGTATGATTTTCGGTGTTACCATAATTTTTTTGACGTAGAGTTTTACACAATTTCACGACTATTTCAGGCTTAGAAAAAATAACCCATTTCTAAGAAATGGTACGCCATTAAATAAAATATTTAAAAAAAAATTTAAAACTGTAATTTAATACTTTGAAGCACTAAAACCAGTAAAAAGTCTTGCACCGTATGGGCCTAAAAGTCAGGTTTAATTGTTTCACGTTTAACTTCCGTATAATTAAAAAGTCCCGCCGTTTACTAACGAGACCCACATTTACTGCATTCGATAAAAAAATTCAACTCTTCAACCTCCAACCGAATTTAATTGAGCCAGAAAACCTTTGTGATGAGAGAAATATTACTATAATTTTATGGAGCGTAGCGTTAAATTATCACTTTGCATCAAAAACGAACCAAATATTGAACTAAAATAGACAATTTTGCAAATTCTGTTGTCTTTTTTTTCCTCTAAAGGCCTATCCATAATAATACCGATGGTATTCAATGTTCTAAAAACCTTCAATTTGAAATATTGTCTTATTTTTTCTTCTCCATTACATTATTATTATTTGCGTATTTGCCGTATGTCCTGTCTAATTTTATTTATTGGTCAATACTCATACCTACCCTTATGACTGGATTTGCCATGACTTCATACTTTCATACGAGTATATAGATGTGTGTGAGTAATAGTTCACAAGTTGCAGGGTAGCATAACCTTACACGGGTACCGAATTTCCATACATTCAGATAAACAAAAGTTTTATTTTTTAAATCACCCTAAAAGCCTCCCCCTTTCTGCTTTTTATTTATAGCTGCAGGACTGGTTAAAAATATTGTCCGCCGTACAATGCTCTAGCAGCAGAATTTTACTTTAGGTGTAAAAACTTCACGAGCCTAATTTCAAAACCATGTCGCCCGCAGATTATCTTGGATTTTCCACTCCTTTGGGCCGTCGCTGAAAGTATTTGTAAGGGGCTTACAATGGCGTTTAGTGTTCTCAAAACGTTGTATTTGAAACGTAAAGCTATGGATTTCACAATTTCGTGTTTTGAGAGAGTTCTGTTGCCCGCGGCATCGCGTGATTGAACGCGGATGTATGCTCGCGTTTACGTCGGAGCTTAATTATTACGATTCACGTTTCTGTTTCTGCTATTTCATTTCCGAATGTTTATAGAATTATACCATTTTTAGAGTTCTTTTTTTTATTCGATAACAAGATAGTCCTTGATTACGATATCACCTGATGGTAAGTGACGATGCCGTCTAAGATGCAAAACAAAAAACCTGTTTTGTGTCCGGTGTCATGCAACCTGTACTGGGCACAATTGCCGTGAAAAGTTATCGGTTACACCGAACACCGATTGTGAGTGGAAGCAACTGTACAGAAAAAGTGTCTTCATTAACGCAGTTGTTGGTTGATTTCATATGGATTGTATGAAAATAAAATATTCAATCTTGTGTCCGATACAAGACACTAATGTGTCCACGTTTGCGCAGCGCCTAATAGAGTCCCGTTGGCACCCTTTGGCTATAGAACCCTAAAAAGTAGTTAAATAAAATATTAGTTTATCTTTTAGGTCTGAACATACAAAACAAGAATTAACGGACTATATTGTAACTAGCTATGTTTTTGAAAGGTCTCTCTCTCTCGATTAACTTGTAGTCATTAATATTCGGGGCTAAACAAACTTTTGACTGCTGGACTTCTAGCCAAAGCGTTAGTGCAAACTTATTTCGACGTTGACCAAAAAACATTGGGTAAAGTTCGAGACTAGGGCTTTTTATAGTTAACGACAAATTATATTATCGGTAATTGGCGAGAGATAAATAAAAATAAATCGAAAAAAAATTGCCTAGCTAAGTACGAACTATTAGATGATGCCCGCGACTTCGTCCACTTGGCTTAAGGTTTTTTAATTCCCACGGGAACTCTTTAATTTACCAGAATGAAATGTAGCCTGTGTGCTTTTTTTTATTTTCGTTGAAGCCTTTGTGTTAATCCCGAGTATGAGCCAACTCCATTTCATGGAATGATCAACTTTCCAAGCTCCAGGGCTGCTGAGAATTTCTTGGTGGAAAAACTAAATAACTGTTTTTTTCAACCATATTACACAGCTAAAAATGAACTTATAGGAAGAATCTTTTGGGTAAATAATTCGTTTGGTACATTTTTTCGGCTGAAATATTGATCTGATTTTGACAAAAGGCAAAGAGTTGGAATCTTGTAGCGTCACTTTTTATCCAGGCAAAAACCTCGCGGGATTTCCAACCGGATCACAAACAAATCCGAGAAGAATTTTACTAGAAAGAACATCATATCGTGTATCAATATCGTATCGCTCTCGTATCGTCTAGGCAAACGATTCCATCGTATTATAAATTTATTATCGGCTTAACTTGAATATAGTATTGGAAATCCATTTCAATCAGAGGGGAATAAAAGAGAACATTATTAAAATAAAAAAAATAAAACTTTTGCTCCTAAACCACGATATCGCGAAAATTATTACAGTGAAAACTTTTCCGATGATGATAAAAAGCGGTGTGAATTTGTCCTTGTAACTTATTTGAAACTAGCTTTTGCCCGCGGTTCGATTGCTAAAATCCCCTATTTTACCATCTTAGGGGTTGAATTTTTAAACGAATTTTCGCGGATGCCTTCGTTATAAGCTATCTGTATGCCAAACAGCCCGATCCGTCCATTGGTTTGAGCTGTGCGTTGATAGATCAATCAATCACCTTTTCCTTTTATATATTCAGATATAAGTAAGTATTCCGTCCACTTTATGAATTCCTGGTAACTTTGAAAACCGTATAAGATCCGAAAAGTACCTGAAAAATCACGCGAATCTAATCTAAATAATTTAGCTAATTTATTAACATTTCAAAAGCATTGTCGTATTGAAATTTTACTACAAAATATCAAAATTTAATCGACGTTCTGTCCATAGTAAATAGATTTACAATTTGATACAATTTCGCCGCAAGCAAAATCGACGCTAGGTAAAAGATAAAATTAAACAAGTTAACATTGTCACAAAGCAGTAATATAAAAGTTAACACAGTTAATGCGAACAACGGGACAAACTACAATAAAACGTGGCAGAAGCACTTATGGCCGTGAATGTTTTCCGTGGAGAGTTTTAAGAACCATCGTGCCAAGAGTATTGCCAATAAAAACTTGAGTCCCATAACAACATATTCCCGTATTACAATCAGCTATTTTATGAAATGGAATAAATATAATCTACTAATACTCGTATTTTGACGACCTCCCTGGCGCAGTAGTCTTATAACTGCGAGGTCTTGGGTTTGATTCCCAGCGAGGGCAATTTTTGAATTTGTAATATCTGAATTGTCTCTGGTCTGGTCGGAGCTGGCTTCGGCCGTGGCTAATTACCACCCAACCGTCAAAAAAGTGCCACCAAGCGATTTATCGTTCCTGCACGCTGTCCTGTAGAAACAGATAAAGGGTATGGGTTGAATGTACACTGCCATATCCCTTTCAAGTTAGCCCGCTACCATCTTAGACTGCATCTTCCCTTACCATCAGGTCAGATCACAATCAACTATCTTGTCGTCGAATAAAATGATATAAACGTAAAAATTCTTTTTACAAAACTGACTTCAAACGTCACTACAAAGTATATCAATTGTGCCTATAAAATATGAAGATTTCCCTCGATTTCTCCAGGATCCCATCATCAGATCTTGACCTGATGACAATGGAATCACCTGGGAAGTATACCCTTTCAAACGAAAAAGAATTTTCCAAATCAGTCCAGGCGTTTTCGAATAATCGGGGAACATACATACAAAATAAAAGAGTAAATAAAAAAAAGATGCCAACAAATTGAGAACCTGTCCTTTTTTGGAAGTGGTTTAAAAAAGAAAACTAGGTAGGTACCTACTCGTTCATAATTTACGGAAAATTGCTTGGGTGCTTTATCGCTTTTCCGTAGCAAATATCGTAGAATATCGTAGAATATCGTAGAATATGTTCAACGTTAGGCTGCTTATCTCCTATCGGTTTTCTATAAGTTATATTTTATAAAGACTTCACCTACTTTACGAAATCGTTCCTCCCATACTTTTTGCGATCGCAATACAAGGCACCTTAGATGTTTCCGGGTGGAATAGAAATTCCACTAATACGTTTTTTAGGCATGGAATCCACGACTGGCATTCGATTTACTTACCTTAGCTGTGAGATTGTCTAACAGTGAGACGGTCGCAATGACCTCTTATTGGCTAGCACAATGAGTACATACCACTATATTTTGTTAAAATTCATTGATGCAGCAAAAATGCCATAAATTCAACCATCATGCTGCAACAATCATTTTTAGACAATGCCACAAAAGTTCAAAGCCGTTGTCAATATTTAATAGTTCTTTCAATTTACGAGGGCACGTGAGCTTTACTAGTGGTTACGTCGTGCACATGCACATTGCGTAAGTGTGCGTTCCTGTCCGGAGGCTAGGCGCAAGTAAGCTCTCGCTCCCACTTATATAGATACGACACACACAACCATAAACCACGCGCCCTCGTGAATTGCAAGAACTATACTATACATTAACAATTAGTAGTCACCGCTCATAAAAACAGCACGGTTATCTATATGCGTTCAAAATTTAAATATTCACAATCATGGTGAAAAAGGTAAAGTTTATATTAAGTATCTAACTTAAACTACAAATTCCTATACTTATTAACTTACTTAAACTATAATATCGTTTATATACATAAGTAAACTCATAAGCTTGTATACCCAACTTTATCAATCTAATTGAACTCGAAAACTATGGAATAATAATTATGCTTGTAAGGCGTGTATCCCAATCAAATCGATGAAAGATCATCAAAGGTTTAATTAACAGGAAATATTACGCCAAAGAAACATAAACTGATGAATTATTAATTGCATCGCATCGTGCTTAGGACGTAATTATACCGTATCCATTTTTACCCGGCCGGAACAGGCCGGATGTTACTGTAACCAGTTTCATTAATCCTTGATAAATTAAAATAATACTAGCCGACGCTCATGACTTCGTTTACGTGCCAGTTTTTTTAATCCTATCCTTGCTTAGTGTCACTCTCCAATTCCTGAAAAACTCAACTGAAATCCTGAAATTCCTGAAAAGATTGAAAAACAAACAAAGAAACACATAACTCCATGGATTTAGGTTTCAAAAAATTAAGGGGGGACACTCTGTTTTTCCGGGATAATAGCTTGGCATATCAGACCCATGTTGCATATTATACCCATGTTACATATTATACCCATGTTGCATATTATATATACCCTTGCAAAGTCTCGTTAACATTTTGATATTACTACTTAGTCTAACTTAAGTGGACCCCATAGAGCTTTTTGATCCTTTTTGATCCAAGAAACAGAATCGATTGATGCCATAAAAAGAAAACGTGAGAATTGCCTGTCCTTTTTTTCAAACCATTGCAGAAAAAGACAGTTTAAGTAAGGAGCATTCTCCGTAGCAATATAGTAGACAGGTAGAGGGCTACGTTAGGGGCAATAAAGCTATTTTCTATCCCGCGAAAATAAAGTTTCCAACCTTCATATTATGTAGATAGGTCTAAGTTAAAAAAAAACATCTGAGATTTTACCCTGGAAAAACTGATTATATTGGCATTATTACATCCCTAAATACCAAGAGCAAAAGCCTCGATAAGCAATATATGCCAATAAAATCAAATCATCTCGAGAAATCAAGTAAGTATTTGTTCTGGTAAATTGCCGATTTGCTACCCAGCTATATAATATGACCAGAGACCCATTTAATAAACGTTACAAATTGTAATGTACAAACTGAAATATATAATTACATAACTGTGACAGGCTACAATTTTACAAGTTCTTGTTTAATAAAAATTCAGTCATGGTGGAAAATTTACAAAATTGTAAAATTTACCTACTATTTCATAAAGATATCCACTTGACAGGTGACAATTTACATATTTGTTGGAAAAAGTGACTTAATTGTAATTACTTTATATCTATACTAATATTATAAAGCTGAAGAGTTTGTTTGTTTAAACGCGCTAATCTCAGGAACTACTGGTTCTAATTGAAAAATTATTTTTGTGTTGGATAGTCCATTTATCGAAAAAGGCTTTAGGCTATATAACATCACGCTGCGACCAATAGGAGCGAAGCATCATTAAAAAATGTTGCAAAAAAAAACGGAGAAAATTATCCATATTTAAAGTATAATATTCTTTTAAAAACTTCTTAACCGCGATCATAATAACAGAAATTGACGCGGACGAAGTCGCGGGCAACAGCTAGTATTTTATAAATTGTAGTACAATCGTGACAGGTAGTTTCACCCTATGTCAAAACGCATTACAATTTGAATTAATAAAAAAAATGTTTTTAATGAAACTTGAGAAAGATGCAAGCAAATAATTTTAAAAATCCAACTCGCTGACGATGTCATGGGAAACAGCCCGTCCTAGTCAACTAATGGGTACGTCGAAGCAATATCACATCTATGCGCCTCTCGATTACAAGCATCAGCTAAGTCATTTCCCGGCTAATAACGTGCTAATATACTGTTGTAACATGTTGCACAAGCACTGTGCATAATATTATTATTGACAGAATATATTAGTGCATGTTACACTTAAGCGGTTCATCCATCATCATTAATCACTTACTACATAATTATATTATCACTTCTCTATCTGTCTTGGATCATTAATGAACAATCCTTACTTCCTTACTAATATTATACATGCGAAAGTGTGTTTGTTTGTTGGTTTGTCCTTCAATCACGCTGCAACAGAGCAGTAGAGTGAAGGAGTATGAAACATACACACACATATTATGTACTCACGCGCACACACACACAAAAACTTTCGAAAAAAATATTACAGTTATAGACAGTATTAAAAAAATAGTAGAAGAAATGGACAACGGTATTCTAAGAATCTAGAGCTAAAGCTTCGAGTGAACTCTTCGGTGGAATTTACGTTAATCTATCAATTTGTATTGCGAACTAGAGCCTTTCTAGCGGTCCTCAAAGGGCACTGAGTTCATCTAACTCTAGTTAGTCTAGCAGAGAGTTGTCCCGCAATAAGTTTCACTCCAAGCTCTAGTAATTTCTATTGGCAAAACTAATCCGCTAAGCAATTTATAGAGTTAAAATCTTAAGGTCATCGTACAAAGGAGACGAATGGCAGTCAAAGAAAGAGTCGTAAGTATTTGCCGTAACTACGTGCAGTTTTAGTGGAGAAGAAATACAAATGACAGTCAATAAAATGAGTCTATTGCTATTAGACATTAGTTGCTATCTTAAGTGCTCTAAGGTTATATACGAAATGTTTGACATGTCAAACCTAGGTCAAACATTTCAATTAGTATTCTTCAAAGTGATCTCAACATGGATAAGGTCTAAATTGGATGAACCGAATGCGATCAAACGCTTCACAATTCTTTTGTTCGGAAATTATGCACCAATTTTAATTTTTTAATTGTACTATTTCAATTTGAAAAAAAATTCCACATCTATGTGATACATTTGTAACATTTTTGTTTTGAAAAGAGCAACTACTGAGTTTCTGGCCGGATCTTCCCAGCAGAATCAGCTTTCCGAACCGGTGGTAGATTCTCGACTTGTCATAAGAGCCAACATCTACATACAATAAATAAATTTGAATTTATTCCCCATAATTGCTAAAAGGCACATATTTTGTTCATTAAGCTATCGTGGATGATATAACTAATGGATCCCCTCCATGTTGCTCTCAGCTATTTGTCAGCTGATAGCCATTACGCCGGCAGTTGTCTGCTCATTACTGGCAACACGCGCTTTCACGTTTTTCATTAGCGTGGCTCACAAGATTAAATACAATTTCCCTTTCTGACTTATAATATAGGGCCAATTATACACTTTTAATGAAATCTTTGTTCATAATATTGCTCATATCTATCTACGCTTTCGTTATTCACTGTACTTGTTTACTGAACAAAAATTGTTTACCAAGAATCTTATAATTATTTTCTATCTATAATAATAACGAAATAAACCCACGGAAAACGGTATTTATATTTTAAGCTCCGAAAAAAATGTTTGTCATAAGTAGTTATGTATGTAGGTATTGCTGTAGTATAAAATTAGATCCATATAAATAATACTAGCTTTACCCCGCGGCTTCGCTCACGTTAAGTTCGAATATTCCAACCCCTATTTTATCCCTTTAGGGGTTGAATTTTTAAAAATCCTTTCTTAGCGGACACCTACGTTATAATAGCTATCTACATGCAAAATTTCAGCCTGATCCATCCAGTGGTTTCAGCTGTGCGTTGATAGATCAGTCAGTCAGTCAGTCAGTCAGTCAGTCACCTTTGCCTTTTATATATTTAGAAGATTATGTTACTCATTTCGTTGATTCTCAGAATTTTATTAAAAACAAAAATCAATATGTAGACTCATTAGAATCGTCAATTGTCTTCTGAAAAGTAGAGTTTAGTAGAGTTTATTATGAATCCAAGCTTCACAACGTGTTATAGTTCTTTCTAATCATGAGGGCGTGTGGCTCATGGTTGTGTGCGTGTCGTATCTGTATAAGCGTGAGCGAGCAACGACAAGTAAAGCTCACGCGCCCTCGTGAATTGCAAGAACTAAACCAAAATGTAAACTTACGAAAGTATTAAAATAATTAATAATCCTATAGTAAATTTTTTATTTACCCATTTTAACTCGCAGTTGTTAGTAGGCATTTAATATACACCATTACATTTACGAGTATACCTAATACAAACTTATCTTTTACTTCTTCTTCTTTATTAACCGATATAGACGTCCACTGTTGAACAAAGGTCTCTTGCATGGACTTCAACAGGCTTGCGTCGCCAGCATCTAGCGGCTTCCTGCGATTTGCTTGATGTCGTCGGTCCACCTAATTGGGGGTCTACTAACACTGCGCTTCCCGGTGCAGGGTCGCCCCTCCAGCTCCTGAGGACCCCAATGACCATCAGCTCTTCGAACTATGTGCCCCTCACATTTCCACATCAGTTTCACGACGCGCTGAACTCTTCTACGGCTCTTCTACGGATCTACTCATTTCTGATTTGATCTCGCAAGGAAATTTCTTACACAAGCAATTATTTTTCAAAGCAATGAATTTGAATTACAACGAACCCATTCATTTTATATCTAACACGGCAGTTAATCTTATCTTCGGAAAAGCAATAATCCCTTTGCCATTTAAATTCAAATTCCAAACAGATTTGGGCCGTACCTTTTTCACAGCTGTCAGTTAAAATCCCATAAAGATATTCGTATTCGATATAGAAAATCCTGTTTAAATGAGTTTTCATTTTCTTTTCGATGAATCGGGATATAAAGCGACCCATATAGTCAAAATAATTCGTGACAATTAAATTAAATAGTTTATAATAATAATATTACTTTCCATTCGATTAAACTTAATTTATGTGTGTGCGAACTATTTCAACTTCAATTGAGAGGATATGGAGTAGTATTTATCGAAGAGAATAAAGAAAAAAAGTAAAAGTTTATTTGAATAAAAAAATATTTTATTCTGTTCTGTTCTATTGTTTCTATGAACTAATTTAAAAAATATCGTTTGTAATAAAAAACTCAATTTAGGTAAAAAGGTGGTTTACGATAAGTCGGCGATCATGGCTCGGTAAAACTTGTAAACCGCGTTACTAAAATTGTATATCACTGAAAGTTACAAAGTCATATAGTTTTCACGTGTTAATCTATGTTGACCCAAACGCTGTAATGGCAGACCGCACTGCAAAGCATCGCGTTTCTAACATTGAGTGTAATTACTTTCACACATTAGTGCTACATGATACATACCGTTTTGGTACATTTGCGAGAAATAATATTAGGTACATTTGCTTTTTGACGTTTCTATGACGCCGATCATAAAGCTGACTCATAAATCTTTATGCGCTGGGGCCGGTAACACTAAAATTCTCTAAAATTGCACTTACACCGATTTTCAAATTTTTTATAAAACATTGATTGGTACATAGATTGTAAAAGTTTATTTGAATAAAAAATGATTCTATTGTATTCATAAAATAAAAAATAAAAAAATAAATACGCGTCGAACTGAGAACCTCCTATTTTGAACCGACTTCCAAAAAGGAGGAGGTTATCAATTCGGCCGGTATCTTTTTTTTATTTTAAAGTCTGTTAAAAAGTGGGTTATAAAGGATATAACTTATAACTATATAAACCTAATTTTGATTTTGTAGGAAAACTTCTATGTGACCGGGTCTTTATTCAGTAACCATCCCATTAGATGGGTACATAATTATTTACGGAACCTAGAGACACTTAAACTAAATAAGCACAACTTCCTTAACTGTGTGTGTTTAAAGGGTGAACAATCACACTTAAAGTAAGCGGTTCGTCTTATTTCCCTTATTTAGCTTGACTTAAGGCGGCACAAAACTAATATAAACTTTTAGCGTAGATTATATCTATATACCGTATGATTAAATATGAAGTTTAACATATAATGAATAAATAATCTAATCTAAATATATAAAAGGAAAAGGTGGCTGACTGACTGACTGATCTATCAACTCAGATCACTGAACGAATGAGGCTGAAACTTGGCATACATATAGCTATTAGGACGTAGGCATCCGCTAAGAACGGATTCTTCAAAATCAACCCCTAAGGGTAAAAAAATCGAACTTTACGTGAGCGAATTCGCGGGCAAAAGCTGCTTAAACAGCAATATTTAGTCGCGGGCATCAGCTACTAGCTGATGCCCGCGACTTCATCCGTGTGGATGACTTTTTAAAATCTCGCGGGAACTCTTTGATTTTCTTTGGGGACTTTGGGGATAAAAGGTAGCCTATGTCACTCTCCAGATCCTCAACTAGGTATAAAAAAATCTCGTCAATCTGTAGCTCTGTTACAGTGTGAATGAAGGACAAACTAACAATTAAACACACTTTCACATTTATAATATTACTAAGGTATTAGTAAGATAATCGGGCATGGTATAAGCGAATAAATCAATTCAACTGAATTCTATCAAATTAAACTACGACAGAGCTAACTTCTACGATATATACAATACGACTCGACTGCTGCTGAAGGATTGCCAGCGATGTTTTTTTCAGCTTCTATAATAAATTGGTATATCTGCATCTGGAATGTTTGAGGGAAGTGGACGAAGTTGGCAACCCTAAGCTGATGGGTACGAAATTCCGATCGTTGTTCGCAATGATTCGGGACCATTCAACGTTCGCAATGGAATGTGTAAGTGGTCAATTGTACCCCTGTTTATATATTTAGGGGGTTACTGGAATTTGTTGGTTATTGTTAGAGACGGGCGTAAGTTGCCCGTGAATTCAGGACTCGGTCGGATTCGGCCGTATTTATCGGAAATATTATTAGGGTATTTGATATACCAAAATACCTATAGAGGTTACAAGAATACCTCTTTTCTGTACTAGGTAGGTATATTATGTATTCAAATTCAAATTCAAAATTTATTTATTTCATGTAGGCTACCTTGTAGCTCTTATGACACGTCATAAATCTACCACCGGTTCGGAATGCAGATTCTGCTGAGAAGAACCGGCAAGAAACTCAGCAGTTGCTCTTTTCAAGAAATAAAATAATTTTGCAATAAGTAAACAAACTAAGCTATGTATACAGTGCTTCCACAGTGAAGCTTCAAAAATGCAATACATATAATCAAACACATGTCAACATGGGAAGACAAAGCAGACCCATTCCAAAATAGTAAAATATTATGTAGTAAATAGTATTATTTTGTATCGGAAACCTTTCAAAACATCAATTAGGTCGAATAAACAGTTAACTTTATTTTGCGATTGTGAAATAGGCTCATAATAAAATAAACCTTAATTCACTACTTCATGTACGGTAATAACAAATTGTTTCAATTTTTTGATCGAAGAACATAATATTAAATTTTATTGAGACCTTTAAGTGATAGGATATTTTTTATCACGGAAAACACAAAGTATAATCCCTCGGTATATTTAAATTACAGATCTTTAGTAGGTACCAATAGATAGTCTTTGCACTATGCTATGGACAGACGGATTGACTTGGCAAAACTGTAAGGGTTCCTTGTAGTCTTACTCCGGAACCCGGAGAACCCAAAACTAACTCCACGCAAAAGTAATAAGTAGAAATCTTGTAGAAAATGACCGTGCTTCGTCGCGTGACGTAAATCATTCAAAATTTCACGAAGACGTAGTCAGATTTTGTACCGAAATAACTATGATAAATATGTGAGGAAGCCTAGAGGAAGCAAATGTCAGAAACAAAACATTGGTGAGGTATGGTGGTATGTATTATGTTAGAGATTTCCCTTTGGGAATCCCAATGACCGTTTCCAATCAGGCCATATTGTATAAAACATATTGTGGTATTGATTACTGCGTATGTAGTGTTATGACTAAAGTTCAAACTGAAATGAAATATTTTTTGAAACTACCCTTTTGTATCAATGGAAAATAAAAAGTATCTTTTTTTAGTAAAGGCAAATGCACCTAGGCACTGTTTTGAATATCAAAATGTGGTGCTATTTTTGACCGACTTCAAAAAACGAGGAGGTTCCCAATTAAACATAAATTTAAAAAAAATAGTTTAAAAAAAGCTGAAAAATCGAGACATCAAAATTCATTTTTTGAGTATATCCTACACTAGCTTTAACCCGCGGCTTCGCTCACGTTAGGTTCGATTTTTTAACCCCCTATTTAACCCTCTTGGGGTTGAAATTTTCCAAAATCCTTTCTTAGCGGATCTCTACGTCCTAACAGCTACCTGTATACCAAATTTCAGCTCGATCGGTCCAGTGGTTAGAGCTGTGCGTTGATAGATCAGTCAGTCAGTCAGTCAGTCAGTCAGTCATTCAGTCAGTCACCTTTGCCTTTTATATATTTAGAAGATATAGGAATCACCACTTCGGATTATAAAAGATGACCGGAACGAAGCCGGGGGTAAAATCTAGTTAATAATAAAGAAATATAAGTCATAATTACTACGACTTAAGTATACCTATTTATTTTTACCATCATCGAGTAACATAACTTAGTACCAACCAAAGAGCACGTAATTTACTACTTTGTACCAACTGTACAGCAAGGACAGACAGCTAATGGCTCGGAAGCTTTTAATGACTGAATACATAATTGAATCCTACTACAAGTTAAACCTCTACTAGTTACCCCTTGGACATGCGTCAAAGCTGATTATATCGTAAGTTCATCGTACATGTTAGTCTCAACATTTTGGTAAGCTCCGTCAGATTCATCAAAGTTGTGTACTTATGAACAGTGAACACACTAGCTGATGCCTGCAACTTCACCCGCGTGGATTTTAAAATCCCGTGGGAACTCTTTGATTTTTGATAAAAGTAGCCTATGACACTCTCCGAGTCCTACACCCTTGCAAAAACCACGTCGATCGGTAGCTCAGAGCTCTGTCTGTTTTTAGGAGGTCCCATTGTCATCAGGTCCGATCTGATGATGGGATCCTGGAGAAATCGAGGGAGCTCTTCAAATTATATAGGCACAATTGATATACTTGGTAGTGGTGTTTTTCTGGTGGGAAGCTTTGACCGTGGCTAGTTACCACCCTACCGTCAAAGACGTGCCGCCAAGCGATTTAGCGTTCCGGCACGATGGCGTGTAGAAACCGATAAGGGGTATGGGTTGAATTTACACTGCTAAACCCCTTCCAAGTTAGCCCGCTACCATCTTAGACTGCATCGTCACTTACCATCAGGTGAGATCGCAGTCAAGGGCTATCTTGTCATCGAATAAAAAAAAAGCCTATGTATAAACAACAAAGAAAAACGTTGAAACCCTACCTAAAGCCGTCTCCAACCGCCCCTTATAACGGCCCCTGTCCTCACATCTAATCTATTTAACCACAACACGTCAGACAAACCACCATCTGAACGTGAGGGTAACTATCAAACATATCTAAGTAGGTATTTAATCAAATACACTCATCTAAACCTGCGGGTAATATATATTCGATTAGGGCGTGATTGCTATCACCGCCCGTCAATCAAATACAACGACCTAGACGCGGGAGCATCCAATAGCCGTATGAGTCTCTGGAAGAGACTGAATTAATAACTTCCAAAGCGCTGTATTTATACTAACGGCGCGGCGGCAGACCGGCGCCTACGTCGTCAACAAAGTCAAACTACCTACTACTAATTTTTATAAAACCACCTTCAATACCTACATTAAAGTTGTATATCTTTACTATTTCAATATATCGCTAACATATGACACTCTTCGAGTCCTACACCCTTGCAAAAACCACGTCGATCGGTAGCTCAGAGCTCTGTCTGTTTTTAGGAGGTCCCATTGTCATCAGGTTCGGTCTGATGATGGGATCCTAGAGAAATCGAGGGAACTCTTCAAATTATATAGGCACAATTGATATACTTTGTAGTGGCGTTTGAAGTCGGGTTCGTAAAAAGAATTTTTACGTTTATATTATATCACATCAACTGTTTGTTTTACGTAAACATAAAAATTTTAATGGAAGCTACAGAACATGTAAAATCAACAAAGAGAAAAATCAGATAAAGCCCAACGTTAACAAGAAAGGTGAAACTGATTAAAAGTGTCTTTAAGAGCCATTAAACAAAGTAGCGTCGACAACTGTTTAACATTAAACACCAGATAAGAAGTTTTAATGAGAAAGATAATGCATAAGAAAAATAAAATAAGAGATGTCTCAGGAAGGCTCTATCAACTTTGCAAAAACAAAAAGGGTATCTTAAGCACTTTTTAAAAAAACATTCTAAAGGAAGCAAAAGTCCTTTCTCTACTATAATATGACCTACTTAAAAGGTATAATTTTTTTTATTCGATGACAAGATAGTCCTTGACAGTCATCTCACCTTATGGTAAGTGACGATGCAATCTAAGATGATAACAGACTAAGTTGGAAGGGGTATATTCAACCTATACCCCTAATCTGTTTCTACACGCCATCGTACCGGAACGCTAAATCGCACGTCTTTGACGGTAGGGTTACCACCCTACCGTCAAAGACGTGCGATTTAGCGTTCCGTTTAGTTACCACTAGCCACGGCTAAAGCCTCCCACCAGGCAAAATTAATAATAGTAATAAAATTTTATGGCAAGTCATACCATTTTGATCTATCATGCTTTCAATAACTTGTTATGTAACCCATAATTTGAATACGCAACGTTCTTATTAGAAGCGTATGGAAATGAATGAATAAACATATATATTATGTGAATTTTCCTTTGCTTCAAGGACATAATTATGGCTATCGACATACAAGATTAATATTGTGAAAATCAGACTCTGGATATGTTTACAATCACGTTTAATAATTAACTTGTCCAGTTATAAATTCACATCACTTAGAGTTACAACGCAACACACTACAGATTTTAGGTTAGTTTCACATTTCCCACTTTATATCCACACGCGCAGACAGACGCCATGATGATTGTAGTCCCGCTGGCGCCGTATATCCGCTCACCGCGCCCGCGTGACGTCACACCGTACTCGTGGCGACATCTCTGTCCTTCACGTAACATCGCGTGCTTAACATCGGCCATCCTGAAAAGTGAATACCACCAGGTATTCACACACAGGCATTAGTGGAGAATAAGATTTTCAGATGCAGACCTAAATTGACTGAACCAGATCGGACTGAAGTAGGTTTTTAACTTTCTAGAAAATCTATTATATCCTGTGCGTCAACACTGTCCTTGTCAGAATCAGTTGCCGTAATTTAGTGAACTTCGGTTGCACCCATCAGCAGCAACCACCGCCACAATACTCTACAACCTTTCATTTCTTTACACCGCGAAGTTAAATCGACCATTCGATAGATCCCGCGTCAATTCGCACAACCCTGCTTACATGCACGCTGCACGTGTCGGCACTGTGCACCTCAGCACGCCTTTGATCACTATGTTTACCCATTCGCCTGCAAGCGAATAACAGTCAGCGCTAATATGTCCACCAGTGTCACAACTGTGCACTCCCAACCAAACATATAACAACTGCATGTATATGCCACAGTGAGCAAGCTAGTATACCTCTTATTAAGCACTCAGCCATTCAACATCATCCCAAAAGCACTTCCACCGGCGCCTGTCCCGGCACAAGGCTTGACACCTGGCGCGCAGAGCAAAGAGGAAACAGACCAGTGTTTTCAACTGTGAGTGGCGTCAATGCCAATACATGGTCCCAACTGGCATCACAATAACCTAATGAATTCTAGGGCCTTTAAGTAAGAACCTAGGCCATGGCATCGGAAATTTGGGAATACATCAAATCCAGAACCTCCTAGAAAGATGGAACTAAGAGAGCAAAAGCAACCTCAACTTTGAGATAGATGCAGAATAGTTGCAAACTACAGGGGCCTCAACTGTTCGGCCAAAATTGCTGATAAGATGATGAAACAGCAGGTACTACTCATTTAGTCTCAGAACTAAAATCGACACCCAACACTTCTACGAAGTAATCCAATAGTGACTCTCCTAATATGATAGCGGAAATCACCAAATTTCGTGATAGAATGCGTAGGAATCAAACCATGCAACTGGGAGGAGAACTGGAGGAGAAGAAGCGGAAACTGAATATGGTCACAAGGCCGGAAGTTGTGGCTCTTCAACGAATTACGACTAATTATTTTTTTTTAGAATTACTTTTCGGATGTGAGTTGAAACTTAAGTTCTTCTGGTGTGAACGTATCAGTGATTTCACTGTCCAGCAAATATTTTGCTAAGGGATTATAATTACTTGCTGCAAACTGATCGGAGATCAATACTTAAGGTGTCAAATGTATCAGTGTGCTTCATTTACGATTTCGGATGGAACTTAATCGTTGCAGATATAAGGCAACCAATGTTTGGTGCACACTTTTAACTTACTTGGATTTTAGTTGACCCTGAGGCACATAAGATAACAGATCAGTTAACAAATCTTAAGGCGGTAGAGCACACATATCAGAGACGAGCCAAATTTCGGTTTAAGCAGTTGATAGTATTTACCCATATTAAAGTCAAAGTATCTGGAACTTTAAACAATATCACTTAAGGAGGTTCTTATAATATTTTCAACAACAACATAGGAACAAACAGTTCTTCGGGTGCGGCCCCTACTTCCGGATAGACATAGTAAAGTTAAGATGAAGAATTTAAAATCAGGTGTGATCTTAATAGCCTCCGTTGCTAGGATAATTAAGTGGTAGCACTGTGCTAAGTCTAAACTAGTGTTTGCCGGGTAATTTCTCAACTTAGCATCACCAATGTTTGGCAAAAGGAACCTGTTCTTGACTGTTAAGACATTCAAAGCTCTGTACTCCGCACACAATCTACTATCAACATTTTCTTTGACTAAAAAACCGTTAACGCTGATCAGCTACGTTCTACAGTCCGCTCTAGTAAAGTCAATTAAAATAAAAAACATTATTAAGTTATACACATAATATGAACACATAATAATTTCGTAGATCAGAATATAATTTAACCATATTGTTCGTAAAAGGTGAACCAGAGTCAAAAGACATATTATTCTGAACCAGAATCGGATTTTGTCATGCACTTAAACAAATAAAATTGTAATTTTTTTTAAAAATATATTTTTATTTTCTCTACCAGGGGCCCCAATCATCAATTTTTAGATCGACGGACCTGCGGAAGCCTGTAAGACCCTTTTATCAAGCAGGAAATAAGCTGATGATATTTAACGCCTGTTCACTATTGATTAATCGAAAACCATCCTGATCACGTCAGCTTTCAAACAGAAAGTAACCGCGTCAAACCCATAATACTCGTATGAGGGTTAAAAATTATAGGAATAGGACAGAAGTCAGAACAGTCTCTACTTGGGTTCAAAATCAGAACATCATAATCAAAAATAAAAAAATAATTAAATAAAAATTAAAACAGATTAAACAGAATAAACAAAATGAACAGAATGAACATAATGAACAGAATAAACAGAACGAACAATATGAACAGAATGAGCAGAATGGACAAATTTAACAGATAAACAGATAAAAGAAATAATACAGATAGTACAGTATCATAGATAAAAGAGATAAAAGAGATAATACAGATAGTACAGATAGTACAGATAGTACAGATAGTACAGATAGTACAGATAATACAGTTAATAGAGATAAAGCAGTTACAGCAGATAACACAGATTGAACGGATAAAACTGATAAAAGATATAATACAGATAGTACAGATAAAACAGATAATACAAATAATACAGATAATACAGATAGTACAGATAATACAGATAGTACAGGTAATACAGATAATGCAGTTAATACAGATAATACTGTTGCACAGATGGTATCGCTGTTGATTACAATAAAATAAATAATAAATAAATAAATAAATACAGATAAAACAGATATAGCAGATAACACAGATTAAACGGATAAAACAGAATGAACAGAATGGACAGATTTAACAGATAAAGCAGACAGAACAGACAGGAAGACAGAACAGACAGAACGTACAGAACGCACAGAGCGCACAGAACGCACAGAGCGCACAGAAAGGACAGAGCGTACAGAACGTACAGAACGCGCAGAACGCGCAGAACGTACAGAATGCACAGAACGTACAGAACGCGCAGAGCGTACAGAACGCACAGAACGTACAGAACGTACAGAACGTACAGAACGTACAGAACGTACAGAACGCACAGAACGTACAGAACGTACAGAACGTACAGAACGTGCAGAACGTACAGAACGTACAGAACGTACAGAACGTACAGAACGTACAGAACGCGCAGAACGTACAGAACGTACAGGACAGGACGTACAGGATGGACAGGACGGACAGAACGGGCAGAATGGATAAAACGGATTAAACGGATAAACAGGAAAAAAAATTTAAACAGTTAATCAAGTAAAACGGATAAAACGGGTGAAACAGGTAAAATGGATAAAACAGATAAACAGATGATATGGGTAAAACGCATAAAACTTAAACAGGTGAAATGGATAAACGGATATAACAGGTAAAACGGGTTAAATGGATAAACGGATAAAACAGGTGAAACGGATAAACCGGATAAACTGGTAAACAGGTAAAACGGGTAAAACGGATAAACGGATAAAACAGGTGAAACAGGTAAACGGTTAAAACATAAACAGGTGAAATGGGTAAAACTGATAACGGATAAAACAGGTAAAACGGATTTAATGGATAAACCAGGTGAAATGGGTAAACGGATAAAACGCGTAAAATAAATAAACAGGTGAAACGGTAAAACGGATAAACCAAAAAACAGGTGAAATGGGCAAAACGGATAAGACGGATAAACGGATAAAACAGGTAAAACGCATTAAACGGATAAATGGATGAAACAGGTGAAACGGATAAAACGGGTAAACGGATAAAACAGGTAAAACGGGTAAAACGGATAAACGAATAAAACATAAAACAGGTGAAATGGGTAAAACGGATAAGACGGATAAAATAGGTAAAACGCATTTAACGGATAAATGGATGAAACAGGTGAAACGGATAAAACGGGTAAATGGATAAAACAGGTAAAACAGGTAAAACGGATAAACGGATAAAACATAAAACATGTGACATGGGTAAAACAGATAAACGGATAAAACAGATAACCCGAGTAAACGGATAAAACGGGTAAACGGATAAACGGGTAAAACAGTAAAAACGGATAAAACAAGTGAAACGGGTAAAATGGTTAAACGGATAAAGCATAAAACAGGTGAAATCGGTAAACCGGATAAAACGGATAAAAAGGATAAACGGATTAAACAGATTAACAAATTAACTGAACTGAACAGATCAGACAGAAAACTGAACAGATCAGACAGATAACTGAACAGATCGGTCAGAAAACAGAACAGATCAGACAGAAAATAGATGGTTAAAACCAACAGACAGATAAATAAAAATAAAAACTACGCACCTCAGTAATAACTGTGTCGGAAGAAAAGTCGATTTATCATCATCATCATGATCAGCTGCATTCTCTACGATATTCAGTCCCACAAACTTGATTCTTGTAGTAAAATCCATACGTCCAAGTATAACTCAATTTGCACTTAGTGTCAGACACACGTCAGACAAGTCAGTTTCATGAAAAGCATCTTTTTATAACATCACAGACTTCTGGGTAGCAACTGTTGAGTATCCCTTCGAGCAGATTACAGGTTGACCTGTAGGTATCTATGAACATCAGCTGGAAGTTTCATTCTGCAGCGGCTCGTTTTTTATTGTAAAACGCTTAGCAAACCGCTAATGTCACTGCTTTAACACCTCTCGAGTCGTCTCAATGAAAATCTAGTTTTACGTAACTTTGTCGAGATCCTTAAAAGACATCCTCTTCAACTCTTACAAAATCGCGTTCACATCGCGTTTTCCATACAAAAGTTTTATCGATAGCGACATTGACTGATTCCACATGAAATGTGCTGGCATTTGTCAGGGAAGCCGGAGTTAATCGGCATTTCTTAGTAGCCGCATGAATGCATTTTCTTTATTAGGCACTGATCTCTCTATATTTGGGTCCAATTTTCGTCGTAAATGCCACTTCTGAATGTGAAAATCAGACTCTGGATATGTTTACAATCACGTTTAATAATTAACTTGTCCAGTTATAAATTCACATCACTTAGAGTTACAACGCAACACACTACAGATTTTAGGTTAGTTTCACATTTCCCACTTTATATCCACACGCGCAGACAGACGCCATGATGATTGTAGTCCCGCTGGCGCCGTATATCCGCTCACCGCGCCCGCGTGACGTCACACCGTACTCGTGGCGACATCTCTGTCCTTCACGTAACATCGCGTGCTTAACAATATATTTTATGAATAACTGCTGCTCCATACCAAAATGCTGGCAAAACACATACAAAGCAATCCTACAAGAAATCATCAAAGCATTTCAGGTCTTAAGATAGTTTAAGGTATGCTTACTAGATAGCGGTACCAAAAACCATTAATTTGAAGAATTTAATGTAGGTGTTTCAAAAATCTGACGTGAAATAAAGTAAAGTAAGGATTATGGAAAAAAACATTTTTGAAAGACCTACCTAACTGGGTTTTGATATAAGAGCTAGAGCAACCACAGAGCATTTATAAACGGTCATAATTTTTTTATGGCTGCAACCGTAACGCAACTCGTGAGTGTACATACGACCTAAAATAACACAAATCCGCCCCGGCATCCTCACTGTTATTTTAACCTTCAAATTATCAGAAATGTACGGAAATTCTATGCCGTAGGTACCTACCAGAGTTTATGTTTACATGTGTATCGCTTAATACGCTTGTTCATACTGTATTCCCACGCACGGTCTCAATCCCTGTAAATTAAGTGCGATATACACGATACAACCTCGTTATTGGATTATGAGAACATACCTGATATAGCTTCTAAAGCAAAGTATATTAATAATTTTTTTTAAATACAATAATTCTTGGGAAGTTTTGACCACTTGAGATAATGCCTTGTAGTATGTCAATATTTATGTACAACATCAGCTAGATATTATACAGTAATTAGGATAGACTGAAATACGCAAAAAAACGCATTAAAATCAATATTTAGGTCGTATCTGAATGTTTTGCCTTGCAAGCTTGATTTGCATCTCGAAATTTTAATAATGCAATGCAATACTATAGTTCTTTCAATTCACGATGGCGCTTGAGTTTTACTTGTGATTACGTCGTGTACATGCACTTTGCGTAAGTGTGCGTGCTTGTCGGAGCCTAGGTGGGAGCAGCTCACACTTATACAGATACGACACACACACAACCATGAGCCAGGTACCCTCGTGAGTTGCAAGAACTATACCTAATTTTTAGGAACAAGACATTTACTAAAAAATAAAGGATGAATTTCAAATAATGGGCACATTACCGCAACTTGTTTTACTTGAAATTCGCAACGAATAAATAAACTTTGCTCGGTTTATAACGAAAACTTCTCATTAATATTAAAAGCCTGGGAAACTTTAACGCTGTTTCTTTTTAAAACCTTTATGAGTGAGACCTAAATAAATATAAACATCTGCATAATTTGAGTGCTTCTTTTTCTAGTTCTACTCTTGACCACTTATTCTTTACACTTAATTATTAAAAATAATAATTATCGTCAGTGCATATCGTATGCGACGGTATTATATAAACTGGAAATAAAATTATAAAGCTAAAATTATAAAGGGTTTCATACCTTATAATAAACTATATGAAGAGATCCGAACTTGTTATCCTTGTATGTCCACGCATACAAAAGATAGTTTCTCATTATAAACCGTGCAACGGAGGAACATAAAATAATACAATAAAGAAAATATTACTAGTATAAAAAATATGGGCAACAGAACTATTAATAACAAAAAGATCCTTACATATAATATTATAAATAACAATATAATTACGCTTGTTTACCACTATGATAACATAAATACTAACTGGAACGGAACAATTCATGATAGACTTGGCACTGAAGGGGTGCATATATCACCGATAATACTATAATGCCGGCATCAATGCTGCTAGACTAGAGAATTACTGATCTCTGCACAATAGGAATAGACGAGCGAACGTCGAAATATTTATTTTTGGCTTAATAATTTTAGAATTATTAAGCCAAAAATAAAAAATCATGAAATGTCCAAAAAAAAACTAAAAATCGATACGCAGATTTTTTTTATCTAAGCTCTGTCAAAACTTACCGTAGTATTAGTTTGAAATTAGAATTCTGGCGTTGCCTGGCAATAAATCTGGCAGTCAGTCGCGCAACAGTTTCATGTTGTCCATGTCCAAATATAAATTTTCAATGTCGCTGTCAAGTTTTGTATGTGAATTTTATAACGAAATAAAAATCGAAAGCCAGGTGAATGTAACAATTTTCACACTGCCATTCCTTTTCCAAGTTTACCCACTATAATAAAATTTAGACTGCACATCACATACCATCAAGTAATATCGCAAAGAGAAGCGACAAGAATCGACACACAATATTTTCATATATATATTTTCCTTCATAAAATACCGCAATCTTAGGTAGTGGGTATTCTGGCATTTTCTGGCAATAAATCTGGCATTCAGTCGCGCGACAGTTTCATATTGTGTCTACGACATTTCAATGCCGCTGTCAAGCATTAAATAGTAAAAATCGTCGCGAATTTCATATAGAAAGCCAGGTGGATGTAACAATTTTCAGCGCGATGTATCAGACACGCTGTGAAATTGACGTTTGAAATGTACACCGTGGGCCGCATTTGCAATCAGGGGTAGCGCGCTCGATCGTGCATACAAACCAGCCTTCAATAAATTCGATACCTATGTACATAATAAACATCAAAATAAAACTAATTGACATTGGAAATAAAGGCTTATTATTATTATTATGTACATAATAGTTGATTAAATTTTTGTATATGTTACCGGGAAATATGTGGAACCAAGGACTTGTATAAAATTCCTCAAAATTCATAAAATTTCAATTCCAAGGCGATATTTTTTAAATATGTTAATTATCTGCCGGAGATTCCTTAATATATTAACGGCAGATACTAATTTGTTTTTACTAAAAAAAAGGACATTGATTTTTGAAAAAAGTAAGGAACTCTTTCATTTAACTATTAAATAAAATTATAAACAGATGGCCATTACATTCAGTAATCTATAATTATATAAAAAGGCTTGTCATACAATAAATCTATAGATAACATAGTTAAATCGGCCAATGCCCCATGGTCCCACAAGAGTCCTACCGGTTTTGTAACATACACAAGTACAAGTAGGGATCTGAATGGCATGATGACGAGGAGCGTAACGGCCACTGGCACTGATACTCATTTGTTTGGTTCATAAAGAATCGACAAGTAGCGAGGTACGTCTAGCATTATAAAAATCTAACCTCCCCTAACAATACACACTTTCTAGGAAACAGGGAGCCATCAGTGAAGGTGAATGTAGAGAAATGTAGGTGACGAAGGAAGTTTTCCGGCGGAGCCCATTAAAAATTCATTCAATACCTACGTACTCTGCTTATACTTACTCTGCTGTAAGCAACCGAATTCCGAATTTAGCACTTTTCCGATAGCTGCTTATGAAGAGTGTGGAATGCCTAGGAAATGTATTTAATAAAATTAATTTTACATACCGTATTTTTAGGTAAGGTATTCTATACAATGACAGATAACCTGCATTTTCGTTAGTAATATTATGATTTAAACAACAATAAGTAAAATTGAAATATCTGTCTGTGATATCGAAATAACTGCCACTTATATTATTATGATTATTATTTGAACTATACCTTTACTTTGGTTTAAAATACCCGAAAACTGAACCCAAGACCCGAAAAGTGAATCCACAACAAATATGCTTACCATTACACCAGCGAGGCAATCTTTTATGAATAGTACTTACAATTGTGAACGATAAAATACCTATTACTATCGGATAAATATTCAGATAAAATATCTATGCCAAATAAAAAATCTATATGTTTGACGTATGAACCATAAAAAGAGTGATATATACCTGGAACACGAATTTCAATAGACTGAAACAATAGGAAAAAATGTATCCATGGTAATTTCTACGATAGGTACCAATTGAATTCCAAAAATCCGCTGCCATACCCGTATCACGAGTCGGATGTACCAATTTTCAGCGCGGGGTAACGATAGGTATACAGAGTGGTAAAATTGACGGATGAAATGCGCATTGCGGATTGCATATTTGCATCAGTTTTGTTAGTGTGGCTTGCTACTTCTAGACACATTCGCGGGTGCACCTTCCCGTTGCTTGCGATTCCGGAAACTATGACTAGAATAGAATAGAAATAAACTTTTACAAGTGATTTTGAATCGTCGATGAATCTACCACTGGTTCGGAATGCCCTTCCTGCCGAGAAGAGCCAGCAATAAACTCTTGTTTTAATGAAGCACTTTTGTTAATTTTTTTTTAATATTTCTCATTGGAATGTTCCTTATTTTTCTTTTTTTTTTTTTTTTGTTACTGTTTTACTAATGGATAATAGGAACTGGGTACATTAGACATACAAAAAGTCACCGTGTATAATAACAAACTAAAAGAAAAACCACAGGTGTCACCTGTTTAAGCATATAAGTACAAAATGACTATAGGCTATGCATTGTTTTTAGTTTGTAGAGTTTTTGAAGCTTAGCCCCACTAGGCTACTCTAGTGTAAGTATATAACTGGCCATAAGATTCGTTTTGAAGGCTTATAACTCAGAATTAGTTCAAAATGTACAAGTTTCTTCACTATATCTTGAAGGAACCTCCGGAATACTAATGTAGGTTTCTTCTAGAAAACTAACGCATGACCTACAATTGTAGGAATAGGTACTTTAGTAAACGACCTTGACAAGAAACCGCAGTCTTAACCACTTAGCTATCAATGTTACGAGGTACTTACGAGTATAGTGTTTAAATAATTGGCTATTTGACTCTTGCCAAAATGTGAATATTCATTAGATTATTACAATCCAAAATGTACCATGTAAGAATAACATTTGTAAAAACAGAAAATTAATCGGTCAAAAAACGAATAGGTAAGTTAGGTATAAGCTTTTTTACTGCTACAGTATCCGTCTCTTTCTCAAACGAAATTTTGCATGGAGAGTGTATGGAGCTACTGAATCGTGACGTCATGTTGCGATAGCGCTCTCTTCTTCTGTCAGGAAAATTAAAAGCTCTGTATTTTCAAGACTAATTAAGATATTAAAGAAGAAAAATGACATCGTGTTATAATATTAAAAGCCTTCATTAAATGTAGTTAAATACTCAATTGAGACACGGAAAATGTCTCAATTTACCCTATGCACAAAGTTCATCCACCTTTTCAACATGTCCCAATGTGACGTTGCTATTCCTACACAGCTGTGTACGTGCTATTCCCAACATTTTTCAATAATGCAGCGCGGAAGGTGGCGGAAGTATCTAACGGACAGGCCATGTGACATGTCTTGCTGCATAGTGTGGCGGCAACTATTGAATCAAAAATTCCTAGATCCCACAGTGTTTTGCCGAAAATAGCTGTATATCCCGAAAAAGCAAGAGAACATCTTTTGCTATTGGTACCTTTAAGTTCGATTTAGACCCTACTGGATCGTAGACCTATACTCTCTAGAAAGACTTGCTAATGTGGTAAAATGGGGTAAAATGTCAAGGTCGTTTAGTGCCACGCTCCGTTATGCCAACTTAACAGTTTTGGTCGCTTGCGTCCACATTGCGATGATATAAACAAAATTCAAAGCGAAAACCTGCGAAAATTCCATGACGCTAATTAAAGATTCAAACAAAAATATTCTTATAAAGTCTTAATAATATAGACACGGAAGTAGCCTCAATTTATTTTAAAAACACAGTTCATTCACCTTTGCAAGATTGGTGTCAACGTGACGTTGCTATTCCCAACATTTTTCAATAATGCTGCGCGGAAGGTGGCGGAAGTATCTAACGGACAGGCCACGTGACATGTCTTGTTGCATCGGCTAGTGACATGGAAGTATTAGTCCTACTTCCATGGGTAGTGGTGTGTCGAAACAACAATTGCTAAACCCTACAAAATAGCTGTCCGTTGCGTTTTGTCGAAAATAGCTGTATGTTCTGAAATAGCCAGAGAACATTACATCTACAATCTACATTTACTATTTGTTCAGGCCGCTCTGGATCACAATGTGACAATGGAATAAATTGTCGTTATTGTTTCAACAGATCGAGCACTCACAAGGATATAAGCACACGAAAAAGAAAACAAGAATATATTACATTAGCCTTCGCCTGCGCCTTCGCTGACGTTTAGTTCGATTTTTCAAACCCCTTTTTTATACTTTAGGGGTTTAATTTTCAGAAATCCTTTCTTAGTGGATGCCTATGTCATAATAATCTATGTGCCAATTTTTAGGCCTATTCGTTCAACGGTTAGAGTTATACGTTGACAGATCAGTCAGTCTCCTTTACCTTATATACTTGTATATAAAGTAAAATTGTATTTAGAGAAGATAATTTAAAATACCGATAACTTAAAATGACGCGTGCAAGGTCTTATTGCTAACAACCTTTGTGAGAGGAGTAAGTGAGGTATCGCCAATATGCAGCCCAGAGTGTGAACTGATTTGCAGCTCTGAGTTAGCCGGCGTACATAAATAGTACGCCGCTGGCTATAAGCTTGGAGTGAAAACATCCTTGTGGGCATGGATATAATCCAATCGAACAATAAGTGACAAAAGCCGCCTGCCAACTCGAACTGTATTACTGAATGGAGGACTCTTTAACAAACGAACAAAGCAAACGTCAGTATGCTCCCAATACTACCAGCGCGGCGTGTCTTTGAGCTATGTAAGAATTACAAGTGTAGTGCAACTTTGTGGTAGGTACCACTGATATTTAGATAGAAAGACCAAACTATGCATATTGCTTATATCTTCTTCTTCAACTTAAATCAGAATTTATGGGTAAATCTAAGATAAATTGATATAGATACCTACCTGTCTACATAAAATTAAATTTTAAATTTGCTGAAAATAGTTGAAAAAAGGAGTGCTTTATTAATTCTCTACCGGTGCAGTGTACAGGAGCACTCCTGTTACGTTTTGCTTTGTCATATATTTTTTTTGTCATATTTAACTTGACAAATAAAAGCTTGTAAAAAGAGCACTTTTCCTTATTTTGCTATACCTTTTCTTGGCCCATTTTTATAAAGAATATAAGCCAAGCAGTAGGTACTTGACTAATGTTCTCCCCTCCAAATAAAAAGAAACAAGCTGTGGGTATGTGGAGATATGTAACGTGTGGGGACGGTACCGTCGGCCTTTCAGTTTTAAGTACGCAAAACAACACATAACTATTTGTAGTATTTTTGTTTATTCAATTCTGAAATATCCCAAACCACAGAATCTACACTTATAATAATACCTAATAGTACTCGTACCTGCCCAAACGCCAAATTAGAAAATGTGTAGGAAAGCGTTATTTTTGATTCCGTTAATTTTAATTTAGACTACAGTTTTCTTATTTTTGATAAAAATTTAAACCTCAAGTTTATATTTACTAGACAGAATACATTTATGTTTTTTTTTAGATTTTTAAAAATGCTTAAGTATTCTTATTATGATTGCCGAATTTCTAAAATTTGGCGTTTGGAATATTTTAGAATTGAATAGACGTTTTTCTCTTCCGTATTATAATGGTACGCCATCTCTCTTGAGCATCGAAACGTGTTCAATCTTCGTCAGCAATATTCTTCCCACAGCGTTCGTACATCGCGTTAACTTTTAATGAGAATATAATGCATATATGTGATGGAGTAAAAGCTGTTCGAGCAAAGTTGGCCCATCAACAGACTTAACTGAAATAGATGATAATATACTCGTATCAACAAACAAAAACAATAACGCTTTTTCAACCAAGGTTCCATTGATACACTGATAACTTTGAGTACTGATAGGCACATAATAATGGCATTAAACTTGGCACTTGGCCCATATTCTGGTGCAACCGACACGTTAGCTATGCACAAACAGACTTATTTAGAGGAACTCCTACTCATTTATGTCTACGTGCAGAAATCGTTTGTGGCGTCCAGTATATACACTTTTGTAACATGATTCCGATATATTTTGATTCGCATCTAGAGTCATAACTTGTCATAATTAGCCGGAAGAGTATGCGATATAGTCGCTGCTTGCCGTCAGTAACTGTCGGATGTTTTCGTAGTTAAGTTAGTATTAAGTAGGATAAGTTTGTTGTTATTTAGGGTAAGTATCTTTTATACGTTTGGATGGGGTTGGCGTGCCAGCGGGTAAAAAACCCAAAAAAAAAATATAGATTAAAAAAAAAACTTCTCATAAGAGCCAAAAGGTAACTAACAGACTACTCCGCCTGGACAGAGGTAAGCTCAGGAAGGTGTTGGGAATTATAACGGGGCACAGCCCACTAAACAAACACCTCTTTATTATAGGTGTCACCAACAGTCCTCTGTGCAGAGCTTGCATGGAGGCGGATGAAACACCAGTGCACGTGCTCCTGGGATGCACGGGCGTAGCAGACCAACGCAAGAACCATCTAGGATAACCAGCCTCACTTCGAGAAGTTCTTGGCAATCTGGGCGACCAGAAAAACAGAGCTGGGATGGTTGGAGTGAAGAACGTTGAGTTGGTGCGTCACACACAACAGACCATTACTGGTTTACGCGTGGAAACTAGCTCAGCATTCTTGCTGGGCTAGTGGTTCTTCTGAAAGAAAGAAAAGAGCCAAAAAGCCACGTCGAATATTTATAAAATAAAATCTTTTTGCTAGCCGCCAGCAAGGTGCTGGCTTAACGAACCCTTACTGAATAACTCAGAGTTGGCAGAGCCCCACAACGTGGACCGACGACATCAAATGAGTCGCAGAGAGTTGCTGGATACTGACGGCGCAAAACCGAGGCCTTCGAAAGTTTAAGCAAGAGACTTTTGATCAGTAGTGGACATCTATCGGTTCATGAAGACGAAGAAATGAAATATTTAGAATTTTCAAGCACGTTCATAAAATCTGGTTGTACCTATTATAATATTCCAACAGAAGTTTTCACGATAAAGTTTCAACGCCATGATACACACGTATGCAATAAAACAAAAGCCATTCGAGCAAAGTTGGTCCATCTTTAACTTAAATCATACTACACCATTAGAAAAAGTTGGTTGACGGGCTGGAATAGTTTAATGTGCACATTTAAATGTTTTAAAATAACATAAGTACAGCAGATTCTAAAGTAAAAACCATTAATGGGATTTAATTTAATAAAAGAGCCGATGCCCACGACTTAAACCGCGTGGGCTTAGTTTTAAAGAATCCCGTGGGAATTCTTTGATTTTCCGGGATAGTAAAAAGTAGCCTATGTCACTCTCCATTATCCTCAACTGTACCCATGGAAAAATTCAAGTCGATCCGTAGCTATGTTGTGGCTTGATTAAAGTACAAATCAACAAACGAACACACTCGCATTTATAATAATTATAAATCTAAAATCAGCATTAATAAATTATACGAAACATCGCTGTGTACAAGTGGAACGAAACGTAGTGGCTTGAAAACGACTAATTAAACTCAGCTTTGCTTTTCAAACACATTGGTTCTCTAGTATAATATATTTTATGGGAGGTGTAGGTACGTAATTTACTTGAAATCCCTACTTAATATAAATGCGAAATTGTGTTTAACGTTTATTGGTTTGTTGATTTTTTAGTTTCAACTTCAATCACGCTGCAACAAAGCTACGGATCGACATTATTGCATAGGAATAGTTGAGAACCTGGAAAGTGACAGTGGCTACTTTTTATCCCGGAAAATCAAAGAGTACCCACCCACAGAATTTTTGACAACTACTCATAAGTAGTCGCGGGCATCAGCTAGTTTTAAATAATTTTCATCATCTGGCGACGTAATTAAAGTTCTCGTATCAAGTGTTTTAATAACTCTCTCTATGTCACTTCAAATTAATATTTCGAGCGACTGCATTATTCTTATTAAAAAAGAGACATTTTGTCCTCACAGCAAAACAGTTTTATTTAGTGTATTTAATTTTTTAACATAAAAAATTGAATGACTCATGAATACCAATTAACGTTTCTATCCTGTTCAATGTACCTAATATCTGACAATGTATAAAACAAATAGAACAACAAAATAAACGCGGCCTCTTTTCACTTCATTAAGTAAATACTAAACCACTGCTAACGAGCACAAACTCTCTAATGAAGTTTTCAACGCATTTTTGCCAACTTTGTAGGAGGTCGAATTATTTTCTCTGCCATGGAATAACACAGACATTTACCTACAAGTAGCAAAAGTATTTTATTAAAGACTTTAAGCGAATCTTTCACAACTTCTTGCAGAAATCAATTAGTTGTAACTCGCAGAAATTGACTTGACTAATCAAGTCAATTTCTGCGAGTTAGGTTTAAAGAATTTATTCTCCAAAGAACAGTTTGCTCTTCTTCTTCTTCTTTATCAACTAATGGACGTCCACTGCTGGACATAAGTCTCCTGCATGGACCTCCACAAGCCTCGGTCTTGCGCCGCCTGAATCCAGCGGCTCCCTGCGACTCGTTTGATGTCGTCTGTCCACCTAGTGGGGGTTCTGCCAACACTGCGCTTCCCGTTGCAGTTTGCTCACTTACAGAGAACTTAAGACTAAAATTAATATAAAAGTACAATCATTTGAGAAAACAAAAAATGGTGACTGATCGTAATAATTGATTGATTGAAATCTTTATTGCACACAAAGAAAACAATACACTACAGATAAAAGCTAGAAAAATTACAGTACGCAAAGGCGGTCTAATCGCTTGCGGTGATGTTTCCCAGGCAACCTTTACAGAGAGTACAATGGTGAGCAAGCTATATTGCAAACTAGCTGTTGCGCGCGACTTCATCCGCGTCAATTTTTGTTATTATGATCGCGATTAAGAAGTTTTTAAAAGAATATATTTGAAATATGTTGTGTAATTTTCCCCGTTTTTGCAACATTTTTCACTGATGCTTCGCTCCTATATGGTCGCAGCTAGACGTTATATAGCCTAAAGCCTTCTTCGATAAATGGACTATCACACAAAAAGAATTTTTCAATTCGAACCAGTATTTCCTGAGATTAGCGCGTTCAAACAGACAAACTCTTCAGCTTTATATATTAGTATAGATTACGTAACAAACTACGTACGTGCCATAGTTGAATTAAGCTAATGCTGCTACACAATGGTTTGGTGCTACAATTAGTTTTCATTTCCAAAAATTTTACTCCGTAAAGTATGTAAATAGATTTTAAGTAATTCGTGATTGGTTCTCACACTTTGACACTATCACATCCTATCCTAATCCTAATAATATTATAGAGGCGAAAGTTTGTGTGTGTGTGTGTGTGTGTGTGTGTGTGTGTGTGTGTGTGTGTGTGTGTGTGTGTGTGTGTGTGTGTGTGTGTGTGTGTGTGTGTGTGTGTGGATTAAAAAATAGGGTACATTTTTTCCCGGAAAATTAAAGAATCCCTACGGGAATTAAAGAAACCTTAATCCACGCGGACGAAGTCGCGGGCATCATCTAGTCATATTATAAAGGCGAAAGTTTGTATGTGTGTGTGTGTGTTTTCACATAAATAGTAATAAGGATTATTTTTAACCGACTTCCAAAAAGGAGGAGGTTATCAATTCGGCCGGTACCTATCTTTTTTTTCTATGTATGTCCACCGATTACTCCGTGATTACTGGACCGATTCGCCTGATTACGATCGCCTGATCTTTTTTACGTTTCGTATCAAAGTGTAAATAAGGATTATGTTTTACATTTTGATACGGAACGTAAAAAAGTGCTCTAAAGATAAGTTATAGTAGTTCAACATATCATCCTAGTACTACAACAGCGATTGCCTACAAAGACAGGAATTCCAAAAACGTAACTTTCTTTCCACAGGATAGGTGCAGACTCCCTCTCCGTTCAATATTCACGTTTCATTTAATAAAGGAGTTACCGATTACGTCAGCAACCGACTGTTACGTTACGCAGTTCATGGTTGACGTACAAAATAAATGTTTCCGCGCAATTTCGCTTCGATTTCGTTTAGAAATTGAGCGTACTAACACTGCACGATACAATGGAAAAGAGTTACTTAGTCATAATTTTTCTATTTTTAATCGACGAAAAAAAAGGAGGAGGTTCTCAATTCGTCGCGTATATTTTTTTATTTTTTTTTTCTTTGGTAGCACTGAAATCATTACCGGCCCCTATAGGAGTTGAATAATGCTTATGGTAAAATTCATCATCATCATCATCATCAACTTATGGACGTCCACTGCTGGACATAAGTCTCTTGCATGGACCTCCACAGACCTCGGTCTTGCGCCGCCTGAATCCAGCGGCTCCCTGCGACTCGTTTGATGTCGTCGGTCCACCTAGTGGGGGGTCTGCCAACACTGCGCTTCCCGGTGCGGGGTCGCCACTCCAGCACCTTGGGACCCCAACGACCATCAGCTCTTCGAACTATGTGCCCCGCCCATTTCCACTTCAGTTTCGCGACTCGCTGAGCTATGTCGGTGACTTTGGTTCTCCTACGGATCTCCTCATTTCTGATTTGATCTCGCAGGGATACTCCGAGCATAGCTCTCTCCATCGCCCGCTGAGTGATCCTGAGCCTTCTTATGAGGCCCATAGTTAGCGACCATGTTTCGGATCCATAGGTCATCACTGGCAACACGCACTGTTCGAAGACTTTAGTCTTCAGGCACTGAGGAATTTTGGACGAGAAGACATCTCTGAGCTTCCCGAATGCTGCCCAGCCGAGTTGGATTCGGCGGTTGATCTCTTTCTCGAAATTGGACCTACCTAGCTGGACTGTGTGTCCCAGGTATATATACTCGTCTACAATTTCGAGTGCAGAGTTCTCAACAATTACTGGGTGGAGCGAAGCATGAGCATTGGACATGATCTTCGTCTTGCTCATGTTCATTTTAAGGCCCACCTGTTGAGAAACCCTGCTGAGGTCGTTGAGCATTGTATTGAGGTCTCCGAGAGTCTCTGCCATAATGACTATGTCGTCGGCAAATCGAAGGTGAGTGATGTACTCGCCGTTTATGTTGATGCCAAGTCCGTTCCAATCCAGAAGCTTAAAGACGTCCTCCAACGCAGCGGTAAAGAGCTTCGGGGAGATAACGTCTCCCTGTCGCACTCCACGCTGCAATTGAATTGGCCTTGTAGTCTGGTCCTGTATACGTACTGACATAGTGGCGTTTTCGTACAAGCACTTCAACACTTGAATGTACCGATAGTCGATACGGCATCTCTGCAGAGACCTCAACACCGCCCAAGTTTCCACCGAATCGAAGGCTTTCTCATAGTCCACAAACGCTAAGCAAAGTGGCCTGTTATACTCTTCTGTCTTCTGTATAACCTGCCGCAGCGTATGAATGTGGTCTATGGTGCTAAAGCCTTTTCGGAATCCGGCTTGTTCGGGAGGCTGGAAGTCGTCGATGGTAAAATTAAATTATTTCAATTCAATTCATTTGCTTAAAACATGTGATTAGACACAGATATCCAATAATAACGGGTAGAAGAAAATGATTTTCCTAATAACAGGCATACAAATTAGATACAGGAATAAGATACAGGAGTCAATGGACACTAAAGCTATCGTTAGTAATGTCTAGGTAATAATTCAATTTAAAGTCGTACAACGTCATAAGTACTTATTTCATATCGTACTATTTAATTTCTATACAAAACTAGAAA
Organism: Hipparchia semele; assembly: GCA_933228805.2. Lineage (NCBI taxonomy): Eukaryota > Metazoa > Arthropoda > Insecta > Lepidoptera > Nymphalidae > Hipparchia > Hipparchia semele. The sequence continues at coordinate 4,760,815 of OW121719.1, forward strand.
TTATTTCTTACTGATTAGTTATTGAATAGAGAGTATTTCTAAATAAGTAGAAAACATTTGTGAAACACGATGCGTGTGCGCATTAACGCCTTTCGTAACGGACTGCACGTAATGATTACGAAATCGTGTACCGTTGCCATGGTAACTGTCCAAGGCAACACGAAATTTTGGATATAATACCTCTACATATTTTAAATATAATCAAATAAACTAAAAATGCATCAAGTGTTTGTGACGTCACAGTTCACTATTTCATACAAGCTACCATACTATCCAAGCGTTTTAACGTTTGATACGGAGTTGCTGGTTTGATAAGTGGGCAAAATCCTCATTATTCTACCACCTGTGCGAAAAGCAGATTCGTCTGAGAAGAGCTGGCACAAAATTCATTGTTTAAGTTCTTACTCTTTCAAAAGGCAATAAGGCAACATTATAACGAGAATATTAACTACGAAATATTATGAAGCTCTCTCAAATTTTACACTCCAGTGAAAGCTTTGTTATTGAACTTTGAAACGTAGAGGCGTTGTTTCGTTATATTGGAAATTCGCCGCTCTCGATATGTTTAAACGACTGCATCTAATCAAGCGATGTTTTGACGGCCGTTGCTGTGCAGTGAGTTGAAAGTCTATGAATATTAAATGAATTAACCGCAAGCCCAGCTTAGTTAATTATAATTGGCGTAGTTATTAAGGGGCTATCAAAATAGATGGCAATTATTGTCACTACTATTATAAATGCGAAAACATGTATGTCTGTCACAGCAACGAAGCAACCGAGCGACGTGATTTTTCTACGGGTATATTAGACGACTTGGAGCCCTCCACATAGGCTATACCTTTTATCCCGGAAAAATAGAAGGCTTTCGCGGAATTTTCAAAAGCTTAACTCCATGTACCTTTTTTTTTAACGAGGGGGAAATCTTCTTTAAAGATACCCGAAAACGTGGGGTAGGGTCCCGGGTTATGTGGGGATTTTACCCACTAAAACCCCCTCCATAGCAACCCTCAGCGCATAATGGAAGGCTCCGAGATCTCCTAAGAACAACCGGAGCCTTCCAGGCGCGACGCCCATTGGACTCGTCTCTAAGGATCCAGCTTCCCAGGGTCATGTGCAGGATGGAAAAATGAACGACTGGAGCCCCAATACCAGCCGCTTATGACCCCAAGGTCCCTACAGACTTAACTCCATGTACCTAGGTATGTTATTCAAGGGGTGTACCAACAAATTCCTGAAAAGCCGGCAACGCATTGGTAGTGCCTCTGGTACTACAGACGTGTTCATGGGCGGCGATAATCACTAAACATCACATGACCCGCTTGCTAGTTTGCCCGCTTTTCATATTATAATAAAAAAAGGTATTACCTACTTTCAACAAAAGTTAACTTTTATGCCACTTTGAAAGTTTTGCATACGCATATAAGCTCCACGATTAAAGGTAAGGACTGAAAACTGAAATGTCAACGGTTCAATTACCACCTAAAGCGCTATTAAGTATCGTATCCAAGCCAATCGAGTATCGAGGCCAATATAAGTCTCGTTCAACGTAGCGCATCCCACTAATATTATAAACGAAAGTTTGAATTTATGGATGGATGGATGGATGTAAGTTTGTTACTCAATCACGTTGCAACGACTAAACTGATTTGGCTGTGGGCTGTGGCACAGAGATCGATAATAGTCTGAAATTACACTTTTTATCCCGGAAAATAAAAGAGTTCTACGGGAATTAAAAAACCTTAATCCACGCGTACGACGTCGCGGGCATCGGCTAGTAGGTATAGATATTATTTTAAAAAAAATCTTTTAACGCTTACTGCGATACCCTAGTTTTATAGATTTTTATTTTAACCCAGTTTCCTTTGAGCTGAAATCGTAGCTCGGTAAAGTCTAGTTTAGCTTATAATATAGGTTCCACAGCTGAACCAGGTCAGTATTTGGATATGTTATTATAATATCAGTACAAACTCTACTGTAACTTATAACTGTAGTGGTCAAGGCAATTGGCATATTACGTAGTTAATATAACAATTGTTCGAATTCACAATTATTTCCTTAACTAACTCACCTAAAAATAGGTTCTGATTTTAGTTTTCTAACTAGCTTTTGCCCGCGGCGTCGCTCACGTTCAACACTACCATTCGTAATGTCGTAAGTTAAAATAGATGGCGCTAGCTGTAAGTTGGCACGCGATGGTTATTTCGTTAATACCTTTTATTAGATGCTGCTATAGCAAATGCTTTACATTTCAAGCACTTCAATTTTGAATTTTATTTATTTGTATAGATTTTATCATGCTGATACTGTGGGGATTAGATTCAGTCCATGTAAAATCTAACACAAGCTTTTATCATTAACTCAAAACATTAAATAAAGTACAGCTGGCTAATTTAATTTAAAATAAAAAAAAATTCCTTAAAACGAAAACTCGGAGGAAAAAAAATTTTGTGACTGAAATGCCTAGGTTATTATTTTCTAAAGCAAAAAGTTTATGAATCTTTTCATTATATTTATTAATCTTACCCGTGTAAACATAAGCTTATGAGTAACAATGTCAGCTGTGAACACTAACAGGCTTTTAACGAAAGCCATGGGAATTCGTTAGCGAAAATTTGGCAGCAAAAGTGATAGTTATGTAAATATATTATATCAATAGGGACCCTAAATTCTAGTTTTAACAATTCAAACTGATCAAATAGTCGGACAATTTGCCTAAAGTCTAACGCAGATGACCGCTTTTTGCTCTATACTAATTGTTATTCGATAACGGCTGGCTTTGGAGGCCTCTAAGCTTTTTATAAGTCAATCTTTAGAACAAAAGAACATTTAGTTCTAGCCTCACCTAATGACATAGCTCAGATAAATCAGCTGACTAATCCTTAGATATATTCGTAAGTTACAGGTAGCTTTCCAGATTTCTATAAAAATATGTTTTAAAATTTAATTAAATTAGTATCTATTAAAAAATTTAATGAAATTTTATAAAATTTAAATTCATAATATTATTTAACTACTGTAATTCATATTCAAATATGTATAAAATACTAATCAAACTTCACTTATATGAAGTGCAGAAGGAAAAATCTTTTCTTGAAGTCGAAACTGAAATACCCATAGTTATTAGTTCAACAAGATAGCAAAGTTCATTTTTGTTGCGAGTGCCTAGTTTGAACTCCGAGCGGGCGAAATATTCTAAGTTAGAATCTTGAGTGTAGTGAGGGATTCAAAGGCATGAAACAAAAACTTTGCTATCGTGTGATACATACAATTTTTCACCTCACTAGTTCAAAAAGGGCGCCTTTGCCTTCTAAAACCAGCGAGCAAAAGTCGTTTTGCTCACTCAGTGAGAAAGTGTTGAACTTTTCTTGAGACAACACTTTTCTCGCTGAGTGAGCAAAAATGACTTTTGCTCACTGGTTTTAGACAGCAAAGGCGCCCTTTTTGAGCTAGTGAGGTGAAAAAGTAGTTTGTTCGTTTTCAATGATTATAATATCGGCAGTCTGCAATAGGCACAAGCCTAATCAAACAGCCGCTCAGTTGGCCTAATTTCCACCAAAAACGGCATATTGGAATCGGAACCGTATGTGGTACGTACCTATCGAGTCAATTTATCTGGAACGCGATATTGGCCTTGTTTTCGCTCTCCATTGATATGGAATATGAAAAATTGTGGGCATGAAAATAAGGAATTATTAAACTAGCGGATGCCAGCGATCATACTGGACTCAGGGTAACCGCTTATATATTCTTTATTTATATATGTTAATACTTGTATGTTATGTGAATTAAACCCTTCCGTGAATTCGGTGTTCTAAAAAACTGCAGTGCAGCTAAGAAGCTTTTTAGTGTACTAGCCAATGCCCGCGACTTCGTTCGCGTGGAATGAGGTTTCTTAATTCCCGCGGGAACTCTCTTATTTTCCGGGATAAAAAAAAATTATAATATAGTAAACGGGAAAATCATCAGAAAAAGAAGAGATCTGTAATAGTAGCTCATAGAGTCGTGAAATTAAAGTCGCAATGGACGGAGCATAATATAGATAAACTAGCTTTTGCCCGCGATTTTGTTCACTTTAAGTTCGATTTTTCAAACCCTCTTTATTTAAAATTTCAAAAATCCTTTTAAAGCGGATATCTAAGTCATAATAGATATCCGTTCGCCAAACAGCATTATCTATAGTCCAGTAGTTTGTGCTGTCTGTTGATAGATCAGTCAGTCAGTCAGTCATCTTTTCGACACAGAGAGGCCATCGAACCATGGTGACGTTGGTGGTGAAGACCAACATACTCAGGGCACGATTCCACGAGAGGGTTCGATCTCTGCTGGTTCCGTACCTAATTTTTGGTATGTGTTTACAAATTCCTTCAAAATGAGGTAAACACTCTAATGAAATTATTAAATATCGTATAATGACGTTATTTCATTTTATAATTTAAACTCTATAAGATGCAACGTCATTAATTCTGTACTAGAACAATGAAGTCGATTTATCTTGAAAAGTTGCTTACGTAGGCTGACTTAATACATCACATTCAGTGCCGAGAAAAGTATTCCGTAAGGAACAATATTTCCAAGAACTTAAGAAATAAAATGTTGTGTTCACGAGTCTAATCATTCTTCCATGGCAACTTTCTCCCCATAATGTGGATGGTTTTTCCAAAATCACTATAGTGCATCTCTCATTCCACGCTCCCACACTTTTTGATTTTCCTACAATTAATTTGTTCTATTACTCTTTTTGTATTCTACTCAATTAAAATTGAATTAATAAATAATTAAACACGTATTCCAAAGTTTCCAAACAACATAATGACAGCATTTTCAATGCCGAAAGTTAAGGGTTCATTAACGAATAATTATTGGATTAATTTCCAATGCCGTATCAATAATAATTTATCTTTCATTGCTGATTTTGTGATGTTTGCTGTTTTTTTGCTTAACATTTTTGGGCTAAGTAAACTCAATGCATACGAAATTGAAAAGACCTACAGCAGATAAAAGAAAACTATTACAAATGCAGTACGTATGCATTACTCCCAATTTTTTTTTAAACTATCTGCTGTAAGATGTGACGTCACGCACTTTTTACAAAGCTACCAACTTAACATCGTGAAAGATCTATGATGGTGCTGCTTGTTATTTCATAGCTAATTAATGTAATAAAATATTTTCATAAGTTCTCCTGTTGTAATTTGAATATTACAACAGGAGAACTTATGAAAATATTTTATTACATTATTCAAAGTAAACATAATTAAAAGCTAGATTAGAAGGTTCAAACCGCAAAGTTTAAGCCTCACGTAATAACTTGAGGGATCAAACAATCTCATCTCATACCTCACCGAGTAATCGCAGCCCTAACGTCTACACTTTGGCACTTTGGGTTATTTGTTTGATTAATTTGATTAAAGTTGTCTTAAAATACGAAATTTTAAAGGTAGCGTCTGAAATACGAATTAACACGTAAATACACATACAAAGTTTTATTAATATAATACGCCTTTTAATGTATTACCTTGTCACCTTACTCGTCTGTAGTATTTCGCAGAATATAATTATTTTAATCATGTCGACGAGGAATGCTGGAATAACATTCCTCTATAATTACTCTGAACCAATTACAAAGTAAAAAACGTCACACCTACCTGCTGAAATTAAACATGCTTTAATGTTCTAGCTAAAAGCTTTCTACCGAAAATATAGAGCCTGATCCACCCTCAGTCCCTCATCAAAAAATCACAAAACTTTAAACACGGCACCTATGTTCATTAAGTACCAACTTCATCATGCTTGAATAACGTTTAACTGACAAATAAATTTGACGTTCTGACAGATTTTCAATACAAAAACTGTCAGAATGTCTAATTTATTGCTCGGTTGAACGTTAAACGGCTCGACATATACAAAGCTTTTAGAGCGAGTTTACACTTGATCTTTTGACCGATCACGATGGTATATCATCGTATCGAACGTTAAAACCCTCGTTTCAACCCTATCCTATCATTATCCCGATCATTCATCTATCCGATCGTATTAATACAATACTAGTTGGTAACCGCGACTTCGTTCGCATGGATTGAGGTTTTTTGGCAATGGTTAAATTATTTTCTTTTTTTTATTCGATGACAAGATAGCTGCGATCTCACCTGATGGTAAGTGACGATGCAGTCTAAGATGGTAGCGGGTTTTTCATGAGTTAGGTGGACTTTCCTTATTTATATTATTCTTTGCCTTCTGTTTATTTATTCATCTTATTAAAATTTTTACCTATTATGAAGCTTACAAAATAATTAAGTTGTCCAAGATAACATTTTAAAAATGTAAGCGAAAATTCCTTAGCAACTTTATACCAACTAAATATAATAAACCCTTTACCATTAAACCGTTTAAAAAAGGGCGTTCATGTAAAATGATTAATAAAGATAAGAAAAAAGCGGTCGAGTCGACAAAAAAAATCGACGCTATCAATTTAATCAGGCGGCAAAAAAATTCTTGGTGCCTATTATTTTGGTGAAACACTGAGTACCATCGCCTGCGGGTTTTGAAACAAGCGATAAGAACGAGGAAGGGAGCGAAGGAACAAGCGAAAAAGCAGGCCACGAAACCACAATGTTGGTCCGTTCCATCAAATATAAGATGCGAGCTTGTCCTTACTAATCTTTACTAATATCGACGCAAAAAAGCGGAAACGTAGTAACCCTCAAAATAGAAATTGTTCACCAGAGCCGAAAAACTTTTGACATTTCAGAAAAAAATTCATATCTACTTTATTACGAGTATTAAACCTACAAGTGCCATTTTTTTAACGCAAACTCTTTTTCTCATCCCTTATCAAGACAAATACCTAAAATTTACTAGAAGTTACTTTTGATCTATATTTCTGTGGGTTACAGCAATAGTACTTTTTTTTTTGTTATTCCGTAAAATGAAGATTTTCCGCAGGAACCAAAAAACCTTATCCACGCGGACGAAGTCGCGATCATCATCTAGTATTGTATAAAATAGTATATCTTCTAATCGTTAGCTTCGAAACCTTATATAATGATTAAGTTCTATAGGTAAATGTTTGTTTAATTAAAAAAAATTAAATATTCAGAATCCATTTGTCCAATGATTGGAATAATTTATTTAGTTTGTCAGCAGCGAAAATTGAAACTGGCGCTAAAAGTCATTTAAATCTAAATTGGTTTCGTCAACAAATCCGAGTAACTTGAAGTTATTTTGAAGGAAAGCCATTTTCATTGCTTCAAATTAGCACCAAAACATCTCCAGGCCCAAGTTAGTCCCCTTGCTGCTAACCAATTTAAAAATTTGTGATTTATTAACGCCAACTTGAAAAGCCCTTTCCCCTCAGTTTCTGTGTACGTACTGATTTACATCAAAGTTGGAGCTATGTTTATTTTAATAAAACTGAACCAACGATAATTTTTTTTGCTATATACAAATCTGGCGTCTACAAAAATTAGTAAGTTTTTTTTTATTCGATGACAAGATAGCCCTTGACTGCGATCTCACCTGGCGGTAAGTGACGATTCAGTCTAAGATGGTAGCGGGTTAACTTGGAAGGGGTGTGGCAGTGTACATTCACCCCTAGTTGGTTTCTACACGCCATCGTGCCGGAACGCTAAATCGCTTGGCGGCACGTCTTCGACGGTAGGGTGCTACGGCCAAATCCTTCCACCAGACAAAGTAAATAAATTATAAAAAAAAAACTCAATAACCTAACCGGTGGTAGAGTCATGACGTATCATAAGAGATACAAGTTGGCCTACATAAATAAATAATTTTGAATTTGACTTTGAATTTAACGGTTAAAGGTGAACCTGAAAAGTCTACGGTTCAATTCCCACTCATTGCAGTACTGTCGTACGTTTCACACAATTTTCCGCTAAGTCAGAGAGGAAAGGAAAATTTTAGTCAAATTAAGCTTAGCTAATTTCTTTTGTAAAAAAATTGAACATAACGCTTTATTCGCTTCAGAAGCTCAAATTAAATAGATTGTAATGCTCTTAATTAAAGACTCTTTTGATAAAATAAACTTTATGAATCTACTACTAACGATCGGCGCTGTAGAACAAAACAACTGATTAAATTAGGTACTTACATTACAAATACCAGTTCAAACATTATTAAAAGCTGACTATAAGTTAGAAGTTCCTCTAACTAAAATAAGATACTAACCTAATTATAGCATTACATTAACGCCTTTCCATTGTTAGCCTAGTAAATAGATTGAATAGGAGACACTGAAAAATTGGGGACAAAGTAGGGACACAGTCATCCTTTGTAGGCGCCGAATAGAACAAGACAATGGAAGATATACCTAAAGCGAAAACTGTCAAAGGAAAAGGTACGCATTTCGATACAATTTCGGAGCTAAGGAATTAGCTTTTCATTCGTCTCAACCTATCGCCGGTCCACTACTGGGCATATTCTGGTGGGAGGCTTTGGACGTGGCTAGTTACCACCCTACCGTCAAAGACGTGCCACCAAAGACAAGCGATTTAGCATTCCGGCACGATGGCGTGTAGAAACCGATAAGGGGTATGGGTTGAATTTACACTGCTATACCCCTTCCAAGTTAGCCCGCTACCATCTTAGACTGCATCGTCACTTACCATCAGGTGAGATCGCAGTCAAGGGCTATCTTGTCACCGAAAAAAAAAAAATGTCTCCTCTGGAATGAGAAGGGTTTAGGCCACTAGAATAGAATAGAATAATATACTTAGTCTGGCCATAAATATTGTTACAAATTAAAAACTTTTGATATAAATATTTTCTGAATTAAAATTTGGGACGAGTTTATTATGTTAGAAACTGCGATAGATTCTCAACACATATTTTTTTGAGGTAAATATTAATTTAAAATATGGAATGGGATGTTAAAGAAAACAGAAGTGCAGTGATTGCCTTGCATGAAGTGGGTATGGAGACGTCGGTTATTTTCAAGACACTTCAAAAGCTTAGTATCAGCTTATGTGTTCGTATATTGTACTGTCGACAGATAAAGCAACATTTCCTCTGTCGAAAGCTCGTAAATGATCGGGGGGGTCGCGTCCTATTGGGACAACAAGGGCTGGTAACCATTTTAAGGTCAGAATTCTCCGAAACCCCATAAGGAAACCAATAATCTTATTGCAAGTAAAGAAGATTCCTGCTAGGGTTCTTTCGCGTATTATTAAACAAAACCTGAGGTTTGGTGTTTATCGTCAATATACAAGACATGCCCTAAATCAATCCCTACAGTTAAAGAGAGTGTATTGATCAAAACGCATTCTGTCCCGATACGCGGGTGAAAGGCAGAGAAATATCCTCTTTCCTGATGGAAGATTTTTCACGATTGAAGAGCATAACAACAAGCAAAATGATAAAGTGTACGCTCATAGCTCTAAAGAAGCTTCGCAAGTGGTTGGAAAGATACCAAATGGTCATCATCCTGCGTCAGTCATGGTTTGGTGAGGGCTGTCTAATCAAGGAGTCACAAAGCTTCATTTTGGTGAAAAAGGCGTGAAGACTTCAGCCAAAGTGTATTAAGCGCTGTCTTAAATCGTGTTGTGGAACCTCTCAGCAATTCACTTTTTAAAAATGTGCTGTGGACTTTCCAACAAGACTCTGCACCTGGTCACAAAGCATGAAGTACCCAAGCCTGGCTCGAAGCCAGCGTTTCGGAGTTTATAAGGGCTGATGACTGGTTCTTATCTAGCCCAGGTTTGAACCCCTTGGACTAGAAATTTTGGTTAGTTTTAAAGGACATGCACTGCTCTAAACGATACACCGACATTGAGTTTCTTACGAAATTTCTACAGCTAGCAGTGGCTAAATTTCTCACGAAAACTGGTGCGTAATTCCATAGATCCATAGTCAGATAGATGAATGGCCTTTATCAAAGACAAAGGTGCTCATTTCGAATAAAATTATTTTCTAGTTATTGCTGAGACTTCAATAAATATGTACATATAAGTTTTATTAAGATTACATTGCTTCATAAAAAAATACATACATTTTCATTTGTAACAGAACTTATGGCCAGACTATAATTTTGTATTCAAATAAACTTTTAGAAAATGTTTTCGAATCGTCAAATGAATCTACCACTGGTTCGGAATGCCGTTCCAACCGAGAAGAACCAGCAAGAAACTCGGCGGTTGCTCTTTAAAAAAAAAAATAATACTGAGCTCTACATATATACCTACCTATTATACTGATACTGATTTCATTATAGTGCCTCTTATGTACCTCGTTGTGATTATTTAATTCATAGATAAATTATATTTTTTTTCTAATTTTTTTTTTTTGAAGGCTAGCCTTCAAAAAAAAACTAGTTGTCTGAAATAAATTAATAATAATAACAACAACAACAAATAAAAATAGTCGTACATAGGTATGTAAGTGACATAATAATGATATTAAGAGATAACTTGATCATTATCTTCTAAAAGAGAAAGCCATGCCCGATCTCCTCTACTTTTGAAGCCGGTTAAAAAGGTTACAAGTAATAAACAGTTCCCATTTATGAAAAATATCTCAAATTTGCTACCGCAAATATTACTCGGGGGCGGTCCGCTATAAAACAAAAAGAAATGTCGTCGTTTGAGTGATAAGTCTAGGGAAATGTAACATTGCGCGAGATAAGCGGTAGATGAAATCTGGGTGAAGAGACACTCCTGTTCACACATAGTGATCTTAAACTTTGTCAGACTGTTTCGTTTCTGTTTATTTTTAAATATTTTTTTTATTTCATGCCATGATATAGACTGCTTTCTCATCTGAAGGTAAATAACGGTGCAGTCTTAAATGGAAGCGGGTTAAACTTGGTAGGAGTTATGAGAATTTTAATTTAACCCAACTCTTATTCGGTTTCTATGGGACATCGTAATCGAAATCGGCTTGGCGGTATCTACGTCTTTCTTGGTTTTATAGTAACCCAAAGCCCCAATCAAAGAACAACCAAGCCGATTCGACCAAAGGCAAGAAATAGTTTAGAAATCATATTTTAGAATTTTCCTACATATTAATTGAAAGTGAGAGGGTAAGTGGTGCAAACGGTGCAAAGTGTATATTGCATGTTATACCGTACCTACAGATTTATCTTCTTTAGCGCATTATAACAAAGCTTGTTGCCTTTGTATATCATGGACTTTCGCAAAGCAACGCCGCCCTTATTTCCCTTTTTCTTTGTGTAAATAGCACGGAAACCAGAAGGTGAGTCCTTCACATTGTAATAAGATTAAGTTAACCACATGAAAGGGCGAATTTCACGTAGCGGCGAACGCTTAAACTCCCACATCAAACAAAGTAAAATAAAAATATTCGAGCGAAAATTGTATTCATGGCCGACTTACAAAGAAAAATAAGATTTACATACGCGGGTCGACGTACACATCCGGGTCAAACCCATAACACCCGCAGCTTTGTCGGACTGAGCCAGTATATTGAATAAGTTAAACTCGGCAGAAAACATACCGGCGGCAGTTTTATCAGTTGCTAGCAAATCCCTGCGATTGTCTACCTGAAACAAGTAAAAATAAAATAAAAAACCCCACTGCTTTAAAGAATATAAACAGATCATAAAAAACTAGCTGACGCCGGCGACTTCGTCCACATAGAGTTAGTTATGAAAATCGCGCGAGAACTCTTTGATTTTCCGGAATAAAAAGTAGCCTACGTCACTCTCCAGGTCCTCAGCTAGACCCATGCAAAAAATTACGTTGATCCTTTGTGTGATTGAAGGCCAAACCAATAAACCCACAAATCGAGAAACAAACACAGTTTCTAACTAGAAATACAGAACTAAACTTGCTCCGCTTGTTCTTTTTGTCAAGATCGGTTCAGTGATTGAGTCGTCAAAAAATAATAGATAGACAGACGTAATTTTGCATTTATAATATTAGCATGGAATTATGGATTAACAGAGATCGAAGAAAGATGAATGAAGAATGAATGAATGGTCGTTAGGGTCTCAAAGAACTGGAGAGGCGACCGCGATTTGGAGACCGACAACATCAGGCGAGTCGCAGGGAGTGGCTGGATACAAGTGGCACAAATCTAAGGTCCGAACTCCCTGAAGAAAACTATATTCAACTACAACTGTAACTTTTCAATATATTAGTCATATTATACTCTATTTCATCCACATTGTAGCAATGAAACAGAGACCAGGAGCAATCCAATTAACCCTGTGACCTTACCACAGTATACAATTTAGTTCCTAAAATATAGTTAAAAGCTCAATGGGAGGTTCGTCCGAAAAGTTTAAGCTCCCCGTAACGACTTCAAGGGATCAGTCCTTCGTCGAGAAATTACCGCCCGGACGTAATGCTGCCGGAAGTAATTTGGTATCCACTTTGATCGAATACACAATAGCGGGCTTGAAAAGAAACTATAGTGAACTGTGATACCATTATCACAGGTCGTCTCATTATAGTCAACGGCAGCAATGTTACCAGAAGATTATAAGTACGAATTTTATGTTCTTCCCAAAAGAGGTTTTCTACATTACATTCGATGACAATGTCCGTGAAGGACATTGCCATTGAATGAAATGAGGGAAAACCCTGCGATCTCATCTGATGGTGAGTGGTAAAATGGTAGCGGGCTAAATTTAAGTAAGGCTAAGTTTAAACCCATATACTTACGTATTCGTGTATTTTTGTGGTATATTTCATTACAGTTTATTTAGTTTTATTATAGTCTATTTTATTAGTTACGGAATCCCACCTATGGACAACTGGATGCCACCCTGAAAACCAGCGCTGCAGCTTGCTGTGGCCTCGTGCTGAGCGGGATGCCTTATTTTTCCACGGCTATTCTTTTAATTTGGTATTATCAATATCATAAACAAAAAGAGCATATCTCATAAACATAAAGTATCCAAAAAAAGTATATACAACGACGTTTCAATTTTAAAAAATCCTGTAATTTTCGATTGCTAATTGAACTCAAATTGTAACTCAAAAATAAGTTTTATTTTATACTAATACTTTAGAAATTAATTAGTTTTTTCATTTCCTGAACATTTTACATTTTCAGATTTGTGTCCTTTTTGAAATTGCATATTCTATTGTAGGAAGTTTAATAATACAATTCTTTTTATAAGAATTTTAATTTTGACATCGAAATAATATCCTGCGGCAGACGTGGCGAGATGTAAAAAGACACTTCTCGGCTATAACGCAGATTAAAAGTCTTTTAGCCCTAAGCATTAATGGATTAATCACAAAAATTGTGGACCATTTTTATTTTTTCCAACATTGAAGGGTTATCCTTTTTTAAAGATTATCATCCATTCTGATAGAGTCTATTCTGATCGGAGGTTTGATAGTAGGTTTTTACTATCTGTTCTATCGTTTGTTCTACTAATAGACCATATAGGAAAAAAGTTCACATTTGCACTACCAATCGAACAGATAAGACAAGAAATTCCTTGTTGTTCTATTAATAGAACAAGTAGGAATACTACCTTAGCCAACATGTATGTTTGCCCATTCAGCGGGGTAACATCCTGCTTTCTGGGTACATTCCCTTATTCCAATACAGTGTTTAGGATGATAATATTATTTAACTTCTAATTTTTACGTAGAGTTAAGAGGGATGACGATGATTATTATTAAATAAATCCGCTTGAATAAAAGAGAACGTTCTAGTTAATGCTTAATTACCGTATTTATTGGTCCATTATGCAGAACAGCTAGACGATGTCTGGCATTTTTCCCAAAACCGCCAGCTCGCTACGCTGGTATAAATTAGAATGGTCAGTTCAGCTCCAACTGAACTATATTATTTTTAGGTCTGGTCATTGCACCTCCAAATTATAATAAAGTATTCATTCCCGCATATACAGTACTTTACAGCTTTTACCCACAGCTTCGCTCACGTTAAGTCCGATTTGACAAAGGCCTATTTTACCCCCTTAGGGGTTGAATTTGCGAAAATCCTTTATTTTTTATTAGCGGATGTCTTCGTCTTAATAGCTATCTGTATGCCCAATTTTAGCCCGATCAGTCCCCGTGGTTTAAGTTGTGCGTTGACAGATTTATCAGTCAGTCAGTCACCTTTTCCTTTTATATTTAGGTAATAATATGAGTGTCTTTCTAAATAAATTTCGATCACGGCAATAAGGAAATATATTTAAATTATACACAGTGTGAAACGACTGGTATGCACTCTATTTCTTACTCTCTTTCTATGTCTCTTTTTTAATCTCTTTTCTAATTATCATTTGTCAAGTACCGTTAGTAATAAGTACCTTTTACTATTTTTTTTTAGATTGATTAGAAATATTTAACTGTTGTTGTTTTTAAATAAACCGTTCAACAATACAAGCCCATATAATAACATAAAAAATAAGCAGAATAATAATTTGAACGGTGAGGTTTTAGATTTTTTTAGTTTTAATATTAAAACTATATTAATATTACTTGTTCATTATTTAAAGATTTTTTCACACTTGTATTTAAAAAAGCAAAATTAATATCAGAAAATTAATACATATAGATACGCTGTATCAAATATGTAACACTACATTTTTACACTCGTCTGTTTTTATAACAACCAAAAAATAAGATTAAATCCTAAAAACCTTGTAATTGGGAATTATTACCAAGAAAATAAGTAGTCCGCAAATGAATTCCGAAATCTACTTAACAGAAATATTCATTCAAACGTGAAGACGGCTTCATATCAATTCCCGTCATAATGCTAATGGAGGGAGCCAAGTTAATCTTAGATACAATCTGAAGTGCCCAATTGAGTAATTTTAGAGAATGAAATTGGAGATTGGCTGGAAAATTGAGCCCTTTATGAAGAGTTTTATGGAACGTCCATACAAACCAAGTCTGTTTCTTACTTGAGTACAAACACCAATCCCACTAAATTAACATGGGGTTATTTAAATGGCGGACCAACAAATGCCTAAAAGCCGGCAACGCATTGGTGATGCTACAACTGTTCCTGGGCAACGGTAATCTTAAGTGATTATCAGGTGACCTGCCTGCTCGTTTGCTCGCTAAAAATATTTAATGAAAAAAATTAAATCAACTGCATACAAATCTTTGAACTCGTGTATCTTTTATAACCACAAACATAGGTAGGAATTAGATCGTATATTTATTTATTCTGTAAAAAGATAGCCTTTAACTGCGATCTCACCTGATGGTAAGTGACGATCCAGTCTTGTAGCAGGCTAACTTGGAAAAAGGTATGAGAGCTTTTATTAAACCTATACCGACCTAGGAGTAGGTATCGGTTATCGATTAATTCTTTGTGGAGTGAAGCAGTAACAAACACACACACACGCACACATACAAACATTCTATAATATTAGTAGGATAGGTCCATTTTACTCGTTATGTATGGCGTACCAATTTATAGATGCGAAAAGTTTTCCTTAGTTAAATTTTATCCAAATGTCCTCAAAGTTTTTGATAATAGTCTTGACAATCCGAGAAGTATATTAATCGGCCTTATCGTTAAAACATTTCTTCCAGGCCTGAACGGGATTACTCGTAACGGAAAGTTTATTTGCTTTAGCAATTTGAATTTTGAATCATTATTCCTTATTTAGATATTGTGGTACTAAGATTGTGGTACTGTCTAAACGAATTGTTTAAAGATTTGGATACATTAAAGGCGTGAAGAAAGGGCGGAAATGCGTTCAATCCTGCTTATAATCTAATATATAAAAATGAATCGCTTAATGTGTTGGTAATCGCATCACGCGTGAACGGCTGGACCGATTTCGCTAATTCTTTTTTTGTTGTGTTTGTTATTGTCAGGAGAAGGTTCTTATAAAAGAAAAAATTAATTTAGAAAATTTAAGAAAACTTAACCACCATATTAAATTATTTCTAATGTAACCGCTTTTACAATTCAAACTTTTTTGATGTAACCTTATGGCGTTTGACATAACATTGACAGAATGCGTGCTGCCAATTTCGTCAAAGAGTTTCAATATTCATAGTTAAGACAGGACAACGTCTGTCGGGTCCACAAACATATAAGAGTAAGGTCGGGTCCGCTAGTATTATTATAAATGCGAAAGTTTGTAAAGATGGATGGATGTTACTTTTCACGCAACTACTGGAATTTAATGAATTTCATATCATAGAGAGTTGTTTTTCGATATAAAAGAATGTGTTATTCTCCAGGTCCTCAACTATGTGGATGCAAAAAATAAAGTCGATCCATTGCTCCGACGCTACGTGCTTGAAGGAGAAACAAACATACTTTTGTAGGTTGATAGGATAGTATTGGAAATAACTGCTTCGTAGATCTGAAGAATAGGCTGAACTTGGCTGCGTCAGGTCAGGCTGCAAAAGGTTTTGGGCAGCGACGTTGTTTCACCCACATGCAGCAAAAAAACATACCAATCCTTTGCTGATCTGTGACCCGGATCTTTTCGGAAGTGTTAGTTTGCCCTGCGATTAAACTACGTAAGTGGGGGAATAAAAAATACATCTGTGTTTGCCTATTTACTTAACCATGATATATATCCTCAGTCTTTGGCTAATCTCATTTGGGAAAGATCCTCGAGACAAAATTAATCAGGAAAACAGTATTATTAAACTTTGACAGATCGGTTTGGTTCCAGATAAAAGCTTTATCCATACAGTCAATTATTAATCGAATGTCAGATTCACGGCGAACCTTCATTTCCAGTAATTAATGAAACTTGATAAATATTGTTTTGTTTGAAAATAACAGTTTTATTTACAATACCAGTTTTGTTTTGTTTATTTTAAAAAACTTTATTTTAAAAAACAGTTTAAGGGTTTCATACGGCGCGAGGCGTTGTCGGTTTTAGGTATATTTGCGCCAGCACAGACCGATCGGCGCGCTCGCTCGCACACCTATATGCTGCGCGGTGGGCAGTGAACTCGTACAAAACTTTCGCTTGACTATCATTTTTCGAAGTTTGGAAAAACTAGGTACCTACTACCTACCTATCCTTACTTATATTATAAATGCGAAAAAATGCGAAAGTGTTTGTTTGTTTGTTGGTTAGTCCTTCAAATACGCCACAACAGAGCAACGGATTGACGTGATTTTTTGCATGGGTATAGTTGAGGACCGGGAGAGTTACACAGGCTCCTTTTTATCCCGGAAAATCAGAGATAACTAAATCCACGCGAGCAAAGCAATGGCATCAACTAGTAGGTAGGTAAGTTATAATACTATAGTAATGAAATAAGTATACTAGCTAGTACAGCCATGTTTAGGACTGCTGTCTCCTAGGTATTCGGGGGGTCGCGGGTTCGATCCCGGTCACGCATTTCTGACTTGTCGGAGTAATCAAACATCCCTGAGAGGAGAGCTGCGCTCTGCACTGAGCTTTTGATGGGTGCTGATGGTTTCTATGGGATGATAATGAATAAAGCAAAACGCTGAAATAATAAGTACCTAATTAATTTTTAGAAATTTGTCTTTTTGTCTGTAATATATACCTACCAAAGGTTAATGCAAAAATGACTGTTTTGAATTCATTATACAGTGGATATTTTAAGATTCTGATTAGACTTAGATCCTGCAACATCCGAGTATTATTGTGACAATGTTATGATAATGATAAGTATAAAATAAATCGCGGACGAAATCACGGGAATTTATAAAACACAAAAGTGAGAGTAGGTAGGTAGGTACGATGATACAAGCTTGTTTGTTCAAATGATGGGCGCCCTATTTATCCGTTTTTACTCATGTCCAGGTATGCTCGGTAAATGAAACAAGCACCTAATAAATTAAAGCCATTTATTGTAGATTTGTACATACACTTTTAAAATTAAATGACATACCTACTTATACAAATAATAATTTAAAGTATTTTATTGTAGGTACCTACTGCTAATTTTCAAATGTTTGCTACATATTGACGCCAGTTACATATTAGTAATGAAAGAGCAAAATCAGAACTACTCACAACAAGAATCATTTCATTTGCATTTTGATTATCGTCGGGGATAGTACAAATCCGCGTAACTAGCATTGGTTTATTCCGCGTATCTGACAAATATACCCAATTTAAGATTTCACGGGCATTGTACGCAGGATCCTGATCGGCAGCTACGTCTTATACACCTGTTTCATTCGGTCAATAGAAAGCAAGGAATTGCCCAATAACAATACTGCGTATCTACTCCCGGCAAGTATCGAAGGCGCGTATGTGATCGGCGGTGACATTTTCTTATCGAATTGAATATCGTTATTGAATACAGTTTTAATTTATTTTGAGTTTTTTTTCATTTCTAACCTTGCTAATAACTACACTTTTTTACAAAAAATAACTAAATATTATAAAGCGAGCATGTGCAAATTACCCAGTTCAAATAAATACGTTTAATGAAACGGATACACGATGCTCGCCTGACTTTAACAAACGTGCCTCTCATGTGCCATCAGAAGGCGAGTGCCGCGCATCGGTTTCATCGTTTATATTTAAGCCCGTCCGACTTCAACAAACGTGTACAAACTAAAATTATTTTTATTCTTTGTAGTGACGTAAGAAGTCGGTTTTTTAGTCGGAGTATCCCTGCGAGATCAAATCAGAAATGAGGAGATCCGTAGGAGAACCAAAGTCACCGACATAGCTCTGCGAGTTGCGAAACTGAAGTGGAAATGGGTGGGGCACATAGTTCGAAGAGCTGATGGTCGATGGGGTCCCAAGGTGCTGGAGTGGCGACCTCGCACCGGGAAGCGCAGTGTTGGCAGACCCCCCACTAGGTGGACAGACGACATCAAGCGAGTCGCAGGGATCCGCTGGATTCAGGCGGCGCAAGACCGAGGCTTGTGGAGGTCCATGCAGGAGACTTATGTCCAGCAGTGGACGTCCATTAGTTGAAGAAGAAGAGAGAAGAAGATTTTTTTTTAAAATATTTACGAGTAATACTATTCTAATAAGGCAATTGAAATGACTGATACAGGCTGAATAGAATGTAAGAGTTAATTAAACTACGATTGATATTATCGTATTATCAGTCTTTATATTTCTAAAAGACATTAGAGAAAAGTTGCTTTTTGATTTTGTTTTATTTATCTAATTATGCTTTTGGAGATACATTCTTTTGAGTAGATTTGGAATGTCATGTTTTGTTTTGATTATTAAATTTTATTTTGTAACATTATTACTTGTTTGATTACAAAACCGCGGAACGCGGACTTAGACTCCATTTTCATACGTTTGTGGTTAAATCAGAACCGCGTAAGTGCCGTAGCGACTAAACTAATCACTTTAAAAGATATCTACTTTTATTAATACATAGAATACATGAATGAACACACTCTCTGTGTAAAAATTAGCCCATTAGCCGTAGAAATAAGAAACTTATAAAGTTTTAACCTTCCCCTGTTAAACTTGGTCTAGTGTAGATACGCGCCTTTTACCTATGGCACGTTCGCGGTTTTGCACTATTCCGGACGTTATACTGTTAACGTTCAAGGATTTGCTACATACTGACGCCCGTTACATATTCTTATTGTAAGAGCAAAATCAGCACTTTATTACTAACTTACTCACAATAACACTCATTTCATTTTCTATGTATGTCCACCGATTACTCCAGGATTTCTGGACCAATTCGCGTGATTTTTTTAATCGATAGAGGAAGCTTTTGAGGTGGTCCCATAATTTTTTTTACCTTCAACTCTTTAAGCCTGATGCTGCAGGGGTACTTTCCACCCAAATTGTGGGGATATAAAAACTATCGATTACGAATAGATATGCTTATCACAAAGCATAAACTACATCATGGAGTTTTGGGTTGTCCTAGCTCCTTAATTCTGATACTGCAGAGTAGTGTACTAAGTATAGAGTATAGACTACATTAGTAGCCTAGCGTTGGAGGGAAGGAAGAAAGACAGCAGGGACAAGCTACACTAAAAACCTTAAATAAAAATTCTTTTAAAAAAATTAACTTCTTACGCCACTACAAATTATATAAAAATAATTTTAGTTTGTACACGTTTGTTGAAGTCGGGTGGGTTTAAATAAAAACCATGAAAGCGATGCGTGACGCTTGGCTTCTGATGGAACATGAGAGTTAAAGTTGGGCAAGCATCGTGTATCGGTTTCATTAAATAAATAAATAAAAAAGCCTTTTATTTATCCTTAATCAGTTACATGAATATTAATACAATACATATAATTACATTTTACATTTTAAATTTTTACATTTTAAACATGCATTTAAATCTAATTAATTAATAAAATAATTAAGTTATTAAATTTTTAAATTGGCTACTTTATGATTAATGTTATGATTAAAAAATTAAAAAAAATTGTATTTTGTATGTCAAAAAAAACTTTAAATGTCAGGTCAATATACTACAAAATAATTAAGGATCTCTCATTGAGTAAAGACCTCCTCCAGATTAGTCCAAATTTTCCTGTCAATAGCCTTTTTTGTCCAGTCAATTCCTCCGATTTCTTTTATTTCTTTGTCCCAACTTTCTAATGGTCTGCCTCTTTTTCGTTTACCAACTGGACCACACCATTCTGTTACTGTTTTTGTCCATCTCTTGTCAGTATATCTAATTAAATGGCCTGCCCATTTCCACTTTAGCTTCATAGAATGTTTTAGAGCATCAATAGCTTTGGTTTTCTTTCTTATAGTAACATTTCTAGTTTTGTGTACTCTGCGCAGACCAAGGAGGCTGCGTTCCATTGCTCTCTGAGTAGTTTGGATCTTATTTTTCGTATATTTGTTGAAAATCCAGGTTTGGCTAGCATAAGTAAGGCAAGGTAGTAAACAAGAGTTAATTATTTTTGTTTTTAAATTAATCGGTAAATCTGACTTCAGTACGTACTTATATGCCCAAAATTTGTTCCATGTGATTTTAATGCGTCTTTCCAGTTCGTCTCTGTGTCTTGGTTTTTTAAATGAAATTTGTTTGCCAAGGTATATGTATTGTTGAACATATTCTAGTAGAGTATTTTCTACGCGTATCGGTTCCATTAAACGTATTTATTTGAAATGGGTAACTTACCCATTGCTTGCTTTATAATATTCAGTTATTTTTTGGAAAAAAGTGTAGTCATTAGCAAGGTTAGGATGAAAAGAAACCTCAAAATAAATTAAAACTGTATTCAATAATGATATTCAATTAAGAAAATGTCACCGCCGATCACATATCCGGTATCGGCACTTGCCGGCAGTAGATACGCAGTATTGTTTTTGAAACAGGCGTGAAAGAGGTCGCTGCCAATCGGGATCCTGCGTACCATGCCCGTGAAATCTTAAATTGGCTACATTTGTCAGATACGCGGAATTAACTAATGCTAGTTACGCGGATTTGCACTATACCCGACGATATGTTCCATATATAAAGTGATGATTTACATGAGTAAATCTATAAGAATTTCGATTTTCCGTTGATTAATTTAGTACAAAAATTAAAACAAATGAAGTAAGTACAAAATGCTTATTTATTTTTACACAAAATATACTGTAGCTGTATTCTAAACTATTTGAGCGGACGAACTGACGAATTATACATTCATATGTACATACATACATAAAAACATACACACACACAAATAGACACATACTCGCACACACATAAGCGCACACACACACACACACACACACACACACACAGATATAATTCGCTAATCCCTGGAACTACCAGTCTGTTATGAAAAATGCACATACATTTGATAGCCACTTTCTTTCTTGCGAAAGGTTATAGGCTACTATCAACATCACGGTATGACTCTTATGAAAGCCGAGAAAAAAGAAATGCTAAGTGGAAACGAAGTACCTAGGTACCTAATAGGGCGGGCGGGGAATTGATGCGGTGAGTCGGTAGCCGAGTCAATCGACGAACCCCCAATGATAGCCCAACCGATGGCTACTTTGTATTCCAAAAAATCAAAGACTTCTCATGCGGACGAAGACGCAGGCATCAGCTAGTATAGTACACCTACATATTCTATGACATTAGCGTCAAAGTAAAATGAACCCTAATTTCATTGCATTAGAGCTCAATCTTTCAATTTAATAATTCTTATACATCAAATTAAAATCAGTTATACTGAAATGTGACTTTATGTCCATACAAATTAGGTTCATTTTACTATAACACTAATGTCATCAAATTCTTATACGATAAACTATAGTAGGTACCTACTACATTTTGACGACCTCCCTGGCGCAGTGGTGAGTGCTGTGTGTGTGTGTAGTCTTATAACTGGGAGATCTCGGGTTCGATTGCCAGCGTGGGCAATTTAGGAATTTATAATTTCTGAATTGTCTCTGGTCTGGTGGGAGGCTTTGACCGTGGCTAGTTACCACCCTACCGTCAAAGACGTGCCGCCAAGCGATTTAGCGTTCCGGCACGATGGCGTGTAGAAACCGATATGGGGTACGGGTTGAATTTATACTACTATACCCCTTCCAAGTTAGTCCGCTACCATCTTAGACTGCATCGTCACTTACCATCAGGTAAGATCGCAGTCAAGGGCTATCTTGTCATCGAATAAAAAAAATTCATGTATGCATTCTTATACGTCAAAAGAGTTACGATACACTCCAACTTAAAATCAGTTGTACTGAAATGTGACTTTATGTCTATTCAAATTAGGTTCATTTTACTATAACACTAATGTCATCAAATTCTTATACGATATATTTAGGTACCTACTACATTTTGACGACCTCCCTGGCGCAGTGGTGAGCGCTGTGGTCTTATAACTGGGAGGTCTCGGGTTCGA
Organism: Hipparchia semele; assembly: GCA_933228805.2. Taxonomy (NCBI): domain Eukaryota; kingdom Metazoa; phylum Arthropoda; class Insecta; order Lepidoptera; family Nymphalidae; genus Hipparchia; species Hipparchia semele. The sequence continues at coordinate 4,783,517 of OW121719.1, forward strand.
TTGCCAGCGGGCGCAATTTAGGAACTTATAATTTCTGAATTGTTTCTGGTCTGGTCTGGTGGGAGGCTTTGACCGTGGCTAGTTACCACCCTACCGTCAAAGACGTGCCGCCAAGCGATTTAGCGTTCCGGCACGATGGCGTGTAGAAGCCGATTAGGGGAATGGGATAAATTTACACTCCTATACCCCTTCCAAATTAGCCCGCTACCATCTTAGAATGCATCGTCACTTACCATCGGGTGAGATCGCAGTCAAGGACTACCTATCTTGTCATGGATTAAAAAAATTTCATGTACCTATGCATTCTTATACGTCATACGAGTTACGACACACTCCAAATTAAAACCAGTTGTACTGAATATGCGACTTTATGTATATACAAATTAAGTTCATTTTACTTTGACATTAATGTCATCAGATTCTTACACGATCAATCAAATTAATTAAAATTTAGGTAGGTACTAGTCACACTACCATCAAATAAAAGTATGAAATTGATGATATAAAGTTAACACATTTGAGCAAATTATAAAACCTACTTATCTCTATTCCCTCACTCTCATAGCCCGATGGGACGGAAATCTGATACGACCATAGAACTCCGGGCTTATAGTTAGGTACCTACTGCGAATTTCTTGACAAAAAATCCAATAGGTAGGTACATTTTGTGACCCGACCCGAAAATCGAACCTGGGACCTCGTCTACATTACAAGTGCTGCGCTATAGGTAGGTACTACATTATATAAGTATAATAGTATATATAAAAACCTAAGAAAAAAACAAATTCAAAATTACATAAAAATACAAATATTCTTCCTCGATTTTGATACCTCTCCGTACGGATTCCACTATCAACATACAAATTCGCGCGTAAATAAACTGAGCTGCGTCGCGTGCGCCGAGAAGCGTCCTTCCACCTCGAAAGCCCGAAAGCGATTGACTTGCGGCCGCTTGCTTTGCCGAATATACCACTTCCCATACTAATTTGTAAGAGCGTTTTATGATTATATTTTTCAATAAATAATGAAAAGATGTAAGTCTAAAATAAAAATTGCTGAATATACTTTGATTCCTTTACTTTTGAAAAATAAATTATTTTTCTGGTTTATATCAGTAGAACATTTCACGCTCATGGAAATTCCAGAAGCAGTTTTTCTAGTAAAAGTGAGTTCTTAGTGATATTTGAAATTTTTTTTCTCAATAAGTATTATACTTGTATCATATATAAAGTTGTTGAATAAACTTCAACTATCGAAATAGCTACACAAATTTTTTTTTGTTGAAAATATATCTGTTTACTGGGTTAAACTATGGTAAGCAGAGAGCGTGTTTGGCGTAATGCCCCGTTAACGGCAGATAACCAGATTTTTCAAGAGCCGCGGGCAATGGGTATAATTTAATTATTAGGTAGGTACATTTATTATGTTCAAGTTAGCCTTTATGTTTTTTTTAAAGAGTACAAATTTTTCTATTGAATACACTTAAGTATCCGATAGGTATTGGTGAAACTTTTTTTTTGTTTTTTTTTTTTTTAATAATTTATGGTTGTTCAAGTTAGCCCTTATGTTTTTCTTAAAGAGTTTCTATCGAATACACTTAAATAGCCGATAGTTATTCGCGATTACGGTGAACCATTTGTTTTCGTTATTTTTTAATAATTTATGGTTTTATTTTTAATCTTTTACCAAACTTATTTTATACGTATACCTACATCTTCGATTCCACATGACGAGGCTTTCAGTGTTAATGGCTCCTAGACCGTAATAAAAAATTTGGACAAAAATGTTCGTACCTCTAACAAGAATTGAACTAAAGAAAAAAGCTTATTTTTTTTATCAACTCTTATTTTATGAATGCTTCTTCAACGAGCCCGTCTCGTTAGCATGCCTACGCTGTGCTCAGTGAAAAGTGTTTAATCCTATTAATTTCCTACAACGCTTCATTAGAACGCGCGACTGGCTGGGTGCCTCGTCAAGTGTTAAGTCAATTCGCCTGCTTCATTTTGATATACCTACTTAGTTATTTATTAGGAAAATTTTTCGGAAGACCCTAGGACCAAACAGACGTGAGGATGGCAGCTGGAGACAAAGAAAGATTTGAGAGATTGAGGAATTAGTGGCCGAACCCAATATTATTGGAGAATATAAATCGGCAAGACACCGCTGGCTCGGGCACCTAGAGAGAATGGGAGAGGATCGTGCTGTAAGGAGAGCATACTTGGGTCGCCCAATAGGAAAACGCCTATGTAGGAGTTGCCCAAAAGTTTCATCTTCAAGTGTTCCTTTAGCTAACTTAACCTAACTTCTTATCTAGTGTTATTTTCATCTTTAGGCGTTCCCCAATGGTTGGTGAAAACGAAATTGTCGGTAAGGGTTACCTAACTTAGCTTAGGTAATTCCTTAAACTTAGAGATCGTTGGTGAAAACAGGCATGATTAGAACTGTTAAGGAAATCGAAAGCCAAAACGAAACGAATTAGAACAATGACAAACAAATATCGAAATCCACTATTTTACTTTCCTGAATGAAATTGGTTTTGCAGCAATATTATCCTAGACATAGCAACGAAACGACATTGGCGTTGAAAAAAAGCCTCTACAAACCCGGTATGCAGGTTGTATTTTTTTTTAAATAGGATTCTCGCCGTACAAGTTAACGAGTTAACCGAAAAACGCTCGTAAATCCTGATTTTCAATTTTCGTTCAATCTTTTGATTTCTTTTTGATTTAATTTTCTCCCGCATGTGTAAGTATTTTATTTTTTATTTGTTAAAGCTTATAACTGCAGTTAAAAAGCACCATACACTTCTTCTTTATCAATCTGTTAGATGTCCACTGCTGGACATCTTCATCTATGTGGATTCTTTTGTGTGGACTTCCGTATGCTTCGGTCTTTTGCCACTTCTATGCAGCGGCTTCCTTCGACTCGTCTGATATTCACCCAGTAAGAGGTCTGCCAAAACTGCGCTTTTTGGTGCAAGGTCGCCTTCAGCACCATAGGAATATTGTTATACTATACATATTGTGCAAGTTATCAGGGCTCAACCACTGAACCGATTGGCAGAGAGATAGTTTGAATTCTGGAAATGAACATACCATATTTTTTGAATCAAAAATTTCAGGGGATTTTGGGAATTCAGCAAGGTTCGCAGCTCCGATTTCGCTTTAGTCTTGTAGAATTGCTTTCCCATAGTCTAGAGAGTGAGGAAATAAAACAAGCAAAGAGTGTATGTTCACACAGTTGCACATTATTAGGTATATATCTTGCATAGTTCTCTATTCTCCGTTAAACTTGCCCATCGCTATCAAAATTCGGTCACAAGAACATTAAAATTTATTACAGCTACCGCAGCCACCCCTGAAAATCTGGTTATATAGCAATTATAATTAATCCTAATCCTAAGCTTTAATATGGCCCAAGAGAATTCAATTTATTGAGCTCATAACATTCTTCTATCTAGTTTTAAAACGATTTTTTTTTTCAGTTTAGTTTTAACATAGTGAAAATATTTTTAGAGAACGAAACTATTCTCGATAGCTAAGCCAAAGTAAATTTCTACACGAAATTCTTTTTAAAAAAGTATTTAGGTTACGTCGTAATAACTGAGCAGCTAACTTTGGTAAACATTCCAGTCACGAAATGGGACACGCTATTTAAGGGGTGTACACAAATGTGGTTTTTCCTTTTTAGCACCTCTACGGCCTTGCTCTTTCCTTATGTAGCCATGGGATCTGGCAGGTCAATTATGATTATCAACTTACGATAATCTAAATTGTTGCGATTTGCTGAATTTACGACAGGCATTGTTTTTTATCATCCGCAGCACCTAAGGAACCGCCAATAGTTATCAGACGAATTCCTCTTTTTATATTTTTTCTGTAAAAATCTTACAATTACACTCATAGGTCACACTGTCGTTATCAACCCATCGACAGCCCTCGGCATGGATCTCGTCTCAGAATAAAAAGGATGAAAACCGTAGACTCAGACCTTAAAACCGGTTAAAAGTTACAGAAAATTGTGGTTACTTCATGGTTAAAAAGATTTTTCTTCAAATTACAGGTTGTTTCCCGGTTTCTGAGCTTTTTGGGCTAGTTTGTATTGGCAGACTTCAAAAACTTTCAGAAAACTATGTAAAACTCTCAGGCAGGTAGATGTTTTTCTTCCAAGTTAAAGCAAATGTGGTGGCGAACCCTTCTCTCACCAGATGAAGTAACCAACTTGTATTTTATTTATAGACTAGCGATTGACTGCGATCTCACGTGATAGTAAATGAAGATGCAGCCTAAGATGGTGCGCGCTTCTCTAGAAGATGCCTATTTACTCTTGTCTTAAAGATACCTACCCAAGTGGTAGTTAGTTGAAAAAACAGAAGCAGGAAAAGCATTCCAAATTTTTCCAGTGAAATATATATTTCTAAGACTACCGTGGCCCACGGCACTCCACAGCATGGCCAATTGGACGAATATTCTTAACACTCGATGAGAGAGATAATCTGAATTTCATCCCTGAGGAGGTGAAAGTTTGTATGAAAGGTCGCCATTTTTAAAGTTATATCCATGAAACTTGTTGCGTTTTTCACAGTTTTTGAAAATTCTACCCCTAAAGGCATAAATTTGGGGATGAAAGGTTGAAAATAAAAGTCCTTCTTTTCTCAAGTTTTAAATGTATTTATTGGCATTTTGGCTTTCGATAAAAATAAAGAAGTGCATGTTCCATAGTTTTTTAAAGTTTCACTCCCAAAATCTAATTTCACGCAGACAAAGTAGCGGGGATAAAGCTAATCAAACATGATTGCGATTTCAACAAAGCTTTCAAATTACACAAAACCTTACTAACTTTGAAAACTTATTGTTTGCAATCAAGCTAATAGCTTTCTAATTTTGCTTTCGCATAAAATCGCGTGTAACATTTTGGCGCGCAGGCACCGAATTTATTCCGGACTAGTGAACGCCCGCGACTTCCGGGTATAAGCTATCTCCATTCCAAATTTCAGCTAAATCGGTTCATTCGGTGTAAAATGAAGGAGTAACAAACATACACAGACACACACACATCGCCTATTCCTATCGCCTTTATAATATAAGTGTGAAGCGTGATGTAATTTTTATAGAAAAGCTCTGATTTAGCAACTCCAGAACAGACCACCAATATTAATTGGATTGGATGAAAGAGCATGCCTCCAGCTACGGCCGTGAAAGTATCAAAGTGAGGAAATTCTTTGAAATTTCCGGATTTTCCTTAAGTCCAGTCACTTTTATTGTCTCGTACCTACTGTTCGACGCCTACAAAGGATGACTTTGTGCCTTCATTTTTGAGCGTCCTCCATTCAATCTATTTATTAATAATGATAATGGCAACGGCGTGCCTTTGACTCTTTGTATTTTGTGTAATACGGACAGACAAGATATTCGCATTATTAAAATACTTTGTAGAGTGAATTTCCATTTTGACCGTATCTAAATAGTTCATGTTTTCGAACCATAGTAGGTATATGAAGTTCACAAACATACAATGAGAATATTTCTCATCATCATTGTCATCATAATCAGCAACCCGACAACGGCACACTACTGAGCGCGGGTCTCCTCTCAGAGAATGGGACATAATAGGTCATTGTCCACTACGCTGACATCAATGAAAATTGGAAAACTTTACACACTTTTCAGAACATATCCCTATACTAGCTTTTGCCCCCGCGACTTCATCCGCGTGGAATTAGATTTTGGGGTGGAATTTTCAAAAACTGTGACACACGTACATCTTTATTTTTAACTGAAAGCTCAAATACCAACTTTGATGGAAACAGCTTGAAAAATGGCGGAGTTAAATACACTTCCATCCCCTATTTAAACCCCTTAGGGGTGGAATTTCCAATAATCCTTTCTTAGTGTGTGCCTACGTCATAAAAGGAACCAACTGTAAAAATTTCAAATTTCTAACTTCAGTAGTTTAGGCTGTGCGTTGATATCTCAGTCAGTCAGTCAGTCAGTCAGTCAGTCAGGACTTTAAATTTTATATAAATAGATTGTAGAAAACTTTCAGGCGTGCAAGTTTGTATGTGATAAGTACCTATTTAATTGCTTAAACGCAGATAAATCCGAAAAATCAGTGAAGTGGTTAAGATTTCTGCAGTCTTCTTTTCATGAGATCCGAAGTTCGAAGCCCAGGAATTTAATTTTGTATAGTTTTAAGCATGTTTTAAGACATAACATCTTCTACTATATAAAAATGAGTCGGGTTTTCCTTCCTGACGCTATAACTCCAGAACGCACGAACCGATTTCCACGGTTTTGCATTCGTTGGAAAGGTCTCGGGCTCCGTGAGGTTTATAGCAAAGAAAATTCAGGAAAAATTTCAACAATTTAAGAACGCGGACGAAGTCGCGGGCGTCCGCTAGTGCTGTATGAAAACGGTGTATGAAAATATCGTGAGGAAATCCGCACGCCTGCGAGTTGTGATGATATTTAACCTAACTATACATTTGTGAGTCACATCACAACACAGTCAGCGTAACATAAGGAATCTCAATATTTAAGTCATTAACAATTCAAGTCTACCGCGGTTGCAGTTTCAAGGAAGCAAGGCAAGCAAACCTAGTGAGAATTTAAGCATATTAAACAAGCGAAATCAAACTTTGCTTTACTATTCTGATATATCACACACTGCGTCTAAGCATCCAGTAAATTTTTATTTATAGCCTTTTATTACAGACACATACAATATAAATTACACAAAATACATTTAAAAATTGGTTGACAATATACAATTTACATAAAATACTAAGTAACAATATTGATTTTTTTTTTTTTTTATTTATTAATTAATTTATATATTTTAAAGAACAACATCAGATCCCGCCTGATTTGCATCTGTTTGCCCTCTGGCAAAGGCCTCCTCTAACCCTTTCCACACAACTCTGTCTCTTGCCTTCCTAGTCCAAATTTTACCTGCTGTCCTTACTATCTCATCTTCCCATCTGATTCTCTGCCGTCCTTTTCTTCGTTTTCCTATTCTAGGTTGCCAAAGTGTTACCATTTTAGTCCAATTTTCTTTTCCCCTAATCATATGTCCCGCCCATTTCCATTTTAAAGTTCTTATTCTTACTGTAGCATCTTCCACTTTTGTAATATGCCTAATATGCTGCTTTGTCTTTCTGTCCGTGATTTTTATTGCTGACATACTTCTTTCAATTGATCGCTGGCAGACTTGAAGCTTATGCAGGTGCTGTTTAGTCATTGCCCAAGTTTGGCAGCCAAAAGTGAGGATCGGTAGTATGCATGTATCAAATAATTTCTTCTTTACAGACATAGAAATAGTTTTGTCTTTCATTATATTTTTTAAGGACCAGTAGCGATTCCATGCACTGGCTACTCTTTTATCAATTTCTTGAGTCATGTGGTTTTGGGTTGAAATAACTTGACCAAGATATATGTAGTTATCCACGTATTCGACAATGTTATTTTCCACTCTTATTTCGTTTTTTATCCCATTAGTCATAACTTTAGTTTTTTCTAAGTTCATACTTAAACCAACTTCCCTACTTCGACGTGCTAGGTCATTTAGCATTAGTTCTAGCTCATGAGCGTTTTTGGCAAAAAGTATTAAGTCGTCAGCATATCTAAGGTGATGCAAAGGCACTCCATCAATCAGTAACCCATAATCCTCCCAGTCCAATTTTCGAAATATTTGTTCTAAAACAGCCGAGAATAATTTAGGTGAGAGGGGGTCTCCTTGCCGTACTCCTCGTTCTATATTTATGACTGATCCCTTTTTTTCTAACTGTATTACTGCTGTACTCTTAGAGTAAATATTTTTTATTATTCTAATGTACTTGTTATGCACGCCTTGACTTCGAAGTGCTTCCCAAATTTTTGTTTGTATTAAAGAATCAAAGGCTTTACTATAATCTACAAAGGCGCAGTAAAAAGTCATGCTGTACTCAGAATATTTTTCAAACAACTGTCTTACCACATGTATGTGGTCTAGCACAGAAAACCCTTCTCTAAATCCAGCTTGTTCTCGTGGTTGACCACGAGAACATCCAGTAAATACAAGGTAACAAATATTATTACTAGTTATTTACTTGGTATACTTAATACATATAACTTGGTATGAACGTGTCCATGTAAATGAATGCTGCGTGATATTTTTTTTGCCTTGGCAATGTAATATTAATAGATTTTGTCTGTGACTTCCTCTGCGTGAAGTTAGGTCAGTGCAGGGTGTGCAACGCACACGGGCGCAGGGTTGTAGTGGGCGCCGCGCCGAGCCGCGCTTGCTTGCTTACCGACATCATTTAAAATTGCACCAGTTTTTGCACCTGAATTTCCTTTCACTGGTGAAAATATAACTGTAAGTGAAATGGTATTCTTGTATTGTAAGTATTCCATTTTGGCCGCGCGTCTTCTAGAGGGCGCCAAGATATTGATTGCACGCGGGCGCTACATAGGCTAGAGCCGCCTCTGAGTTAGATTTACAAATCTATGTCGCTTTCTAAGTCCTCTACTCTACCTGCTTAACCAAAACAATCACATTGATTCATTGCTTCGTTGCTGCCTGATTAAAGAACAAACATACAAATAAACACAATTTTGCATTTATATTAATAAGGTTTATAGTATTATACTTAAAATGCAGGCCTTACTACGAATGTATACCTAAATTTTCATCTGGTGGGATTCTTTGGCCGTGGCTAGTCACCACCCTATCGTCAAAGACGTGCCGCCAAGCGATTTAGCGTTCCGGCACGATGGCGTGTAGAAACCGATTAGGAGTATGGGTTGAATATATACTGCCACACCTCTTCCAAGTTAGCCCGCTACCATCTTAGACTGCACCGTCATTTACCATCTGGTGAGATCGTAGTCAAGGATTATCTTGTCATGAAATCAAAACAAAATTTATTTATTTCATGTAGGCCAACTTGTAGCTCTTATGACACGTCATAAATCTCCCACCGGTTCGGAATGCAGATTCTGCTGAGAAGAGCCGGCAAGAAACTCAGCAGTTGCTCTTTTCAAAAAATTTTTTTACAATTGTTAACAAAACTAGGCTATGCACACAATGTTTCCACAAAGAAGTTTCAAAAATGCACAACCTAACACATGTTAAGATGGGTAGACACAAAGCAGACCCATTCCCGTTGGTGGCACCCGTTCACGAGCACGACGCATGATCCAGCCATTGCTTCGCTCAACCATATTTGAGGGAACGTAACAACCCGCACCACACGACACCACCACAGAAATGTTTAAGTGAGCATGACATACTTAGGCTACCCATGTTAAGGCATCGAATTAAATACTAATATTAAGATACTCATTTTAAGACATAACTGAACATTAACAAAATACTAATAATAATTAATTGTATTTAGGAGAGTAGTATAACGTCTATAGTCCGAATGCACTTCGAACGTAGATCGTTCATCAGATTGGACTCAAGTTTTGATCAGATTAATCTTAGAGATAATTACGTTTCCGAATCGCAATGCGAGAGCTTCGCACTTGATGTCGATTTTGATGCGAAATGGAAATGACAAAGCTCATTAGCCTCGAACGGGTTGCGCGGGAACCGAGTCGTATAATTTTGTTGATAGCAAACGATACTCTAAAAATGAGTCAACCGAACGTTTCCGAGCCATTTATCCATGAGTCGCGATCTTGTGTTGAAATAAAAGACATTTGCGATTTTCTCTGCGTTTTTATTAATGTAATAAAAATAAACGAAAGTGGCCTAAAACCTTCCTATTCCAGAGGAGACCAGAGGAGATCGTCTAAAAATTATTGCTACAATGTGACTATCGCAATCGCCTCTGACCTGCAGACTCTCTCGCTATCGGCTTAAATGTAGTGTTGCACTAAAAATGACATAATTTCAGCTAGTGAGATTGTAGCAATGATTGACGCACTTTTACCTAATCGACCAGTAGGGGTCTGACGATGCGATGGCTTTAGATGAATTGAAACAGAACAATAAACTGATGAAAAACCAATGCCAAAAGTAACTTAATCTACGAGCTAATGCGTCCTATAATATTGGTTTATATACTCAAAGTATAATATTGAAGGTATATCTCGATAACAGTTCAAAAACAAAACTTTAAAAAATTCAATTTCAGATTAGTATTAGCGCTATCAAGACGCTATCTATCTATCAAAGTGATTGAAAAGTTTCGGTTACGAGAATAGCCAGGCAACCACACATTATAAAGAAAGAAGATTAAACTTTTAAAATGCTGTTTAATTCTGCTTTTAAAGTTACCAGTATAGACTCTTAAGTCGGAAGGAGATTCCGCATCTTATCGCATCGTATTAGAAACGCTAAAGCGCTCCGTATGCATTCATGGAATGTCAATTACGTAAGGATGCAAGCCTTCACTCCACAACTCCTTGTGATCTTATCACCGCCTTCGTATCGCAGTTTCAAAGCGAGCGTACACTTTCCGTTGAACGATTTTATTACTCCAGTAGCTTTTACCTAAGATTTCGCCCTCATAAATGTTAAAATATTGGAGAAGCTTTTTAGAATTTTCCTTAAAATTTCAGCTCCAAAGAGTACGTATCCCAGATCTTATCCACAGTTTCACAAATCTGATATTGAAATAGTGCACTTTAGTTTTATAACAAACTCGTAGTTCTTATTAACTTCACTTTGAACCAGTGAAATCGCCAATAAAATCTGGAATGAATTTTAGCATTAGTTTTATACTAGATGATGCCCGCGACTTCGCCCGCGTGGATTAAGGTTTGTTAATTCCCGCGGGAACTCTTTAATTTTCCGGGATAAAAAGTAGCCTATGTTTTAATCCTGGGAATAAGCTATCTCCATTCCAAATTTCAGCCAAATCGGTTCATGTGTTGTGGCGTGAAGGAGTAACAAACATACACACACACACACACACACACACACACATACAAACTTTCGCCTTTATAATATTAGTGTGATGTGATGTGATTATGCGATAATATTATGATCTGTTATTTGAAATATATTTTTTTAAAGAGTATTGACTAATATCCTCCTATCTCCTCCAAATAAGCGGAAAGCTTGTGTTAGGAGTGGATACGACAATAGCGCAACGGGTGGGATTCGAACCTGCGACCTTACAGTTTTCAGTCCGCACCTAACCTTTGAGCTATTGAGGCTATAAATATTGTATATAATATTGTGTACTTTATGTAGGGGTCACTTAACACCTAGCAATAAGCTCTTTGCTTTTTTCTGTACAAAGAGTAGTTTATATCACTCTCTAGGTCCTCTGCTATACCAGTGCAAAAGACAAGTCCATCTGTATAGTTCTTTCAACTCACGTGGCTTATGGTTGTGTGAGTGTCGTATCTGTATAAGTGTGAGCAAGAGCTTGCTCGTGCCTGACCGCTCCTACCCAGACTCCTGACAGGCACGCACACTCACGCAACGTGCATGTACACGACGTAACCACAAGTAAAGCTCACGCGCCCTCGTGAATTGTAAGAACTATAACCACCACGAACCAACACATGAACTCGTACTCGCATTTATAATAATAGTAAAGAAGTAATAATATAATATATACCTTTCGTAAGAATAAGTCTGTATTGTTTCATTTGATGACGGACACTTACACGATTTGCAGTGACTTCAATATATAAAGTGGGTCAAATGTTTCTTGTCATAAAGTTACTTAAGGCAGCAGGAAAATTCATGAAAATCGATACTCACGCCGTATGTGGTCCTTTTATTACCGAAGCCGAAGAAATATAGGCCGTCGTTGGTTATGAAACGTTACAAAAAGCTACAAAAAACTGTATGTACCATTATGGTGAACGAACCGCAAGATTTTGAGACAAAATGCAAATGATTTCGTCAATGCGCCTCGAACTATTGTAACGGGACTTAATCTCACGGGAAATAAGTTGATATCACGTAAAATCTCTTCTAAACATGGGTATGGGTGAGGGTATGCGTTGAATGTACACTGCCATACCCCTTCCAAGTTAGCCCGCTACCATATTAGAATCCATCGTCACTTACCATCAGGTGAGATTGCAGTTACGGCCTATCTTGTCATTCAATAAAAAAAATGTGGGGTATAAGCACATGAGTATTAGATTGCACCAAATGCAGCTATTTATACTTCCTGAATAAAATGGCAGTGATACACAGAAGCATAGATATGAAATAGAAAAAATTATAAGGAATCCTGTTTTTACTAAAGAACCTTAAAAACAAAACGAAGCGCTATAGACACTAGCGTGATTAAACAATCCTGTTAATGAAATGAAACATTTAAGGGGTGGAAATTCTCAGACTATAATTCCGTCTCGCTGGATGCATAAAGCATTTTATTGAGCCTCTTTGAGAATATTAAATTATGCACGGATGAGAAGTTAGCGTAAACGATAGAGCTACCGGTACAGATTATTAAAATTTATCGTACTTAATTGTTTAGAAATTTTAAAATAGATACTGAGTAGTATATCATTAAACACAATAATTGTCCGGGGAGACAACATAAATATCCTTACTTTATTACCTTAATTGTTTGTTTGTCCTTCAACACGCAGCAAAAAAGCAACGGATCTAAATTCTGGACCTGGAATAAACGTTGGTTTCTTTTTATCCCACAAATACAAAAGAATCTCGTGTTAAAAATTTAATTCCTTTCGGACGCAATCACGGGCAAAAACTAGTATTATATTATAAATGTAAAGTTATATTTATTTGTTTGTGTGTTTATCCTGCATTCACATAAGAATAGTTCTGCCATGATATTTTCTTAGGCGCGCCACACATTCTTCATAAGCGGAGTACCTACCTACTTGTTCGTGGTTATTCGTGGTTAAGTGTGTCATAGTAACTGTTTTAGGTTTTTATTCTGATAGCGGTTGTAAGAAGAAGGCGTGTGATTTACTAAACCTAATCAGATCAGTGTATACGTGGTATTCTTCACTCTACCTTGCCTACACCTACAAGTTTATCCAAGTTATAGTTCTTTCATTTCACGAGGGCTCGTGGCTCATGGTTGTGTGTGTGTCGTAACTGTATAAATGTGAGGGAGAACTCCCACCTAGGCTCCTGACAGGCACGCACACTTACGCAATGTGCATGTACACGACATAACCACGAGTAAAGCGCCCATAACTTCGTGAGATAAATGTACTATTCTAAGCATTTTGATCCAAGTATGTAGTCTATTGTCGTCAGTAAGACAAGAAATAAGTATGAGCAGAAAAATCTAGAAACAATGCACGAGTGACATTCCCTGTACGGGAAAAGGATTACATGCAAATATTTGGGTCAACGTATACATTTAGATCCGCCTCTAAACACGGCTTTGTCGACGGGAACCGTTCAAATAACTGCGCGTACAAAACAAACAGAAGAAATGCCCGTATGTGCTAACGGAATGAATACATGATGAGTTTTAGTTTTGAATTATTGTACTGAGAATTTGAGGAATAAGAAAGCGTGAAGTAGTAACATCATGATGTGGCATCAAGGGCGTGCCACGACGATCAGAACGCAACTATCTTATCGGATTGTGTGCCACAGCTGCATGGGTGGTGCGGCGTCCTAATAATAATATATTATGTTATGTATTATGTAATAGACCTTCTTTTGTAATTCAAACCCTTCCCTCCTCCTTTGCTTCCTCGTTCCTATACGCACTGCAAAAATTTGGAATGCCCTTCCGGCTTCCGTTTTTCCAACACACTATAATGTCTTTAAATCACGAGTGAATAGGCATCTTCTAAGCAAGCGCGCACCATCTTAGGCGACATTTTCATTTACCATCAGGTGAGATCGCAGGCAAGGACTATGTTGTCATCGAATAAAAAAAATCTTGAAAATGAGAATGACTTTTGTTCTTAAAATTCTAGTCTTCAATCTAATCTACAACTGATATCAATGCATTAATACTTATGAAACAGGCCTACCTATGTTCAGACTATTAAGCCTCTTTATTACCAATACTAATAAAAATGAAGCGCCTATTTTCTTCGGCAGAAGCTTTATTTAACATTGTTTGTTTCCTACGGAAACTTCAATAGTAAATATTCCCGATAAAAAGTTCGTCGACAATTCCGATTTCCATAAACTTCGCTCGCTGTTTGACTGCCCGTAGTTTTAGTAGAGGACACCTACTAGTGAACACTTGCAGCTTTGCTCGGGTGGAATTATGAATTGCAGAAATTTCGTTTATCCTACTCCACGGGGATTTGGGAAAATCCTGAAACACAACATCGCAAATAACTATTATATTTTGTGTTTTTGTGCTTATATATGTGCCAAAGTTGCCTAAAAAATCTATTTCTAAGCAAACGAAGGAGCAGGCAAATGTTTCTACTAATATTATAAATTCGAAAGTGTATTTATTTTTTGCTTTGATCGACGTAATTTTTTGCATCGTTATATTTGAGGATCTGAAGAATTACATAGGCTACTTTTTAGGCCAAAAAATCAAAAAGTTCCCAAGAACTTTTAAAAACGAAGTCCACGCATCCGAAGTCGCGGGCATCAGCTAGAAATTTAACAAATTACAATACATAAACCACCACTCTACCAAGTGATCAAGACGAATTATTCTGTCTCATTATGTCAATAGCAACGAATCCTGAAATGTCATTTAAAGCTAGATTGGCTTCGTCGGGGAATCTGATCGTAATGATTTGAAGGGCCTCCTTTCCAGCCTTTGAGTTATTTTGACGCTCATTTGTTGTTTCGTTCGAATTTCGAAATTGACTGTATCTTGAGATGTTTATTCCTTGAATCGATGACCTTCTGGCGTTGTATGTAGGCATATAGGACTATTCGCTTTCGACTTCTTTCACACGAAGTTAGGTTTTAAAAATACCGAGGGAACCCTCAGTTTTTCGGGATAAAAGATAGTCTAGGTCAGGCTCCAAATGCTCAACTATACGATGCACACTTTCGCATTTTTAATGTTAGTAAGGATTAGGTTAGTTGTAAAAATTAATTACGACGGGCGCTGGCTTTTACAACCGGAAAACTAGATGTATCTACTATTAAATTCGTCCAGAGTAAATATTTTCATAAAGATATTGCGTACAGAAGTATAGTATTAAGTATGTGAATCTATAAAAAAACTTATTCCACAAGCAATTTGAGTAGTTAGTGTGTTTCCATTTTGACGGCGTCGTAAGTTGCCATCGGTCAACAATCACCACTGCTTTAAACTTTTTCCTCGCCTCCTAAACTTATTTGATCAAAGCTCGACAATGATATTGCATCCTAACGAAGTACATAAGATACGAATAAAGCAAGTAAAATGAAGAAGATTAACATCAGGTATTTAGCAATAATATGGGCGACCGTCCGTAACAATGCAATTACTTAGTTACGCCATAGTTAATCAACCATTTAGTGATCGATCTAAGCCTTATCTTCGTGTAGAACTAGTGCTTGCCAATCAACTTAGTGCTATGTGTACTTACTAGACTTCAGTGTCTATCACTTTGGAGATTAAATTCAATTTCAGTGCATAGTGCGTACTTTTGAAAATGATTGTCTTAGGGGATAATTTAGGTGTGGTTGGTGAAAACGAGCATTAACGTATAGGACGCACCTTAATATTAAACTTAAGTATCATTACGTTTTTCATCAAAGCGCAATTTTCATTTTCCCGCTAGGTTTGATCGAGTGTTTTCGCAGAACTTCCCCCAGTTATAAGACTGCGTTACGTCACCAACTTGAATTGCTTGTGGGGAAAAAAATTGGGTCAGGCCCGGACGCGACAGTTTTGCTCGTCATCAGAGCTTTTCTAGCGCTGCGCAAACTTTGACCTTGATTAATTAGAACAGAAAAACTGATAGCTATCTTACTTTTACTAGCCGATGCCACCGACTGAGTGACGGCGTAGATTTCATCATCAACATCTCAACTATTCTGATAAAAACTTCGTTCATTTAATGCTACTACAATGATTTATCACAAAAAAGTAGTGATTTTAACAAGAATGCAGAAAAAATCCCCACTTCATGCTCTATGAAAACGGCATTAGTTGAAAAGTAAACTCATAAAAGACTACTATAAAATTGTCTTATTCTGATAGGAGATCGTATCCAGCAGTGAGTCGGTTATGAGTTGAGATGAATGATTGAATGATCAAAGTTGATTGATTGAAAAATATACTACTTATTACTAACCCCCGACGCAAAAAGACCAGGTTACATAAGTTTGACGTATCTGTTTGTGTGTGCGTCTGTCTGTGGCAGCGTAGCTCCCGAACGAATGAACCGATTTTGATTTTGTTTTTTTTTTTTTTGAAAGGTGAATTAGTCGGGAGTGTTCTTAGCTATGTTTGATGAAAATCGGTCCAAAATGGCCACCGCCACAAAATGGCAGATTACATATTTCTATTTTTACGATTACTAACTAGTGGTCAGGATGTTGTAACATGTCGGGGGTGTTTTAAATTGTTAATTTACACTTGTATATTATGTATACTGTATAGTGATTATAGCCGTAGTTAATATGTAATGAATATTACAACAAAAGATGAATACTTAATGATTACTAAAACCCCAGTTGACCGAAAATAAAATGGTCGATAAGTATTGCAGCGTTCAACGACGCCATTTTCCTTATTGTTCTATAGAGAGTAATAATATAGGCGTGGGTAAAAAATATCGGTAAGCTATTTATATTAAACTGTTTTTCAAATATTGATAATAATTTTATTAATCTTTTAAAGATTCGAATTATGAAAAATCTCTATTAATTTTGAAATAGAAAAGAGAATCGAGAAACATATTTGCAGTTTCAATGTTTCTCTCTATTTTGTACTCAGAAACCTTTTAGAAACTCACTCTTCAAAGTGAAGATAGGCATTAAAAAACATTCAATGTTTCAAGTACCGATATTGTAGTTAGAAATCGGTTCTACTTCACATTATCGATATAAATGTACTTATCGATATTGTTTTGACGTAACTCTCCTTTAAAGTATAAATTTTTGTAAAAATATCTACGGAAAAAGTTTAGTTCCTGCTAACTTTGAATTCGAGTGTTCGCTTTATCGTATATTTTCGACTTTTAAAGTTGAACTTTATAGAGCAACTACCAACGCATTATTTTCTATTAAACTTCAAGTTATACTTTCTACTGGCAACTTCTACTGCAACGTAACTTTGAGAGAGATACGAATATCTGTGGCTCAAAGTATGTAGGTAAATACAATCCATCGACAAAGAATTTTTAAAATGCTTTGAATTTTTAAAATAAAGTCTGATGCCCGCGACTTCGCACGTGGATTGAGTTTTTTCATTTTTTATTGAAGTGTTAACCTACACTTAAAGGAAATATCCTAATAGATTTATAATTACATATCAAAAATTCCGAGGCCGGCGGGAAAATTGTAACAGCATCTATAATTTCTTAAGTAGATCGACAACTGTGATGTGTCGCTACTAGATGTCGCTAACAGTTGCTATAAAAACTGATTGAAAAAAGTAGATGCATATCACTAATTTCGTGGCTGACGTGTGGTTCGGCCGTGGTGTAACGGTAAAATCAACAAAGTTGATTGAGAAGGAGTCTTCTTTATAGAGTACTAGCCTTTTTTACTATACATAATACCTGCTAATATAATAAAAGAGAAAGTGTTTGTTTGTTGGTTTATCCTTCAACAATGCACGAAAATCACGTCGATCCATTTTCTGCATGGGTATAGTTTAGGACAGTAGTTGTAGAATGACATAGGCTACCTTTTGTCTTTGAAAAAAGCCTCTGGCTTTTCGCGGGATTTTTAAAAACCGAATTACGCGTGGACAAAGCCGCGGCTAAAAGCTAGTTGTTCACATTTTTTTGTTCGATTTATTTTTATTAATAATAATCACGTACTTAATGAAAAAAAAATATTACGTTTATATTTTATTTATTAAACAAAAACGTCGTCAGCGAGAAAAAGTCAATTACGCGAGGATTCCACAAGCAAGGCCCGGAAAATCTGAGGCTCTAATGACTTGCCGGAACGGAGCCGCCTCACACTCCAGCGAGATGGAGTTAGTCTGATTCTACTTAGGAAGTTGATTCGAAAAGTTACACGTTTCGTAATAGTGACATAATATTTTCTTAATACCTACTCAACGCTACAAGGAGAGTTTAGTTGGTAAAATGTTCTAAGAGATGATTTCATATTAAAACACTGTGTATACCACACCATAGTTCGAAGAGCTGATGGTCGATGGGGTCCCAAGGTGCTGGAGTGGCGACCCCGCACCGGGAAGCGCAGTGTTGGCAGACCCCCCACTAGGTGGACAGACGACATCAAACGATCAAACGAGTCGGATTCAGGCGGCGCAAGACCGAGCTCTGTGGAGGTCCATGCAAGAGACTTATGTCCAGCAGTGGACGTCTATAAGTTGAAAAAGAAGAAGAAGTATACCATACATTATTACATTAATTATAATGTTATGTACTATTTTTAATATCGTAGCGTCTCTTAGGACATCTAACCAACTAATTTTATTCCTTGTAGTGCATTGAGTATTTTCAAACTTGACCGTCAATATAGCATTACTTGCGATATCGTCCGCGTGTATCTTGGTTTCTCAAAAATCTTTAAAAAAAAAGGTTTTAGAAACACATTTTCCATCCAACTTGTTTAAACCTTTAACTGATGTTTGTGTATTTTTTCAACTTTTATAAGCAAACTTTCTGCAGTAAATTAAAAGCAAAGAATTATGATAGAAAATAGGTTTGAAGTCCGATAGCGTGCATATTTAGTACATTATTGATTGAAGGATTCCTTACTAGGTGTACGAACCACACTATAATATTATCTCAATCTCCACAAGATAGTATAGCTTTTGATCATCTGTAGTATAAATAATTTTATTTATAAATGACTTTAACGTTCTATAATCGAATTAATTACGTAAATAAATATCCCGCGACGCACCGACCTATGTAAAGATTAATTAATTATTTACACTCTATCAAATTAAGTTTATATTCGGTTTATTAAATTAGCGAATTCATTACACTTTATCGTTTATAAGCATGCTGTATTAATCAACATTTTATTATTATTGGCATTCATTAAAATTACGAATGAGGGTAGTCCGGCCTACATTCTGTTACAATATGTAGAGCAAATACCTTTACCAATATAGATAATTACTAGTATAGTAAACAAATTCTGTAGTCGAATCATAACACTAATATTATAAAAACGAAAGTTTGTGTGTGTATGTGTGTGTGTGTGTGTGTATGTGTGTATGTTTGTTACTCCTTCACACCACAGCGAATCAACAGATAGCTCATACCCAGAATTAACACATAGCCTACATTTTATCCCGGAAAATTAAAAAGTTCCCACGAGAATTAAAAAACCTTAAACCACGCGGACGAAGTCGCGGCCATCGTTTAGTACAAAAATAAGGTGGTCAAAAACCAGAAAGGTATATAAACTGTCGTACGCTAACAATGTCCCAACATAATGTCATAGAATATTTATGTCATAAAGTCACATGCCTTCTATAGACTGCGTGGTATTGTCAAGTGACGTGAATAGTCTTTCTATCCCTGAATGGGATGACCATGATTACCAGCACTATAAGACTTTTGAACAAATTAAAGGGGAATAACAATTCAAGAAAAGCAAGGAAATCACTATGATTTGAAACCGCTAAAAATAAGCTACACCAAAAAATTTGTGTTCTTAAGATTTAAAGACCCATCACCTGGAATGGAATAGATCTTTGGAAAAACTACAATTTTTTTATCGACACTGCATATAATGCACACACGATTTATCGCGTCGCCGTCGCCTCGCAACCGTCTTACCAGCGCGGTCCTGATCTTAAGAGAAATAACACCAAAGTTATTATGTTAAAAGCTTTGGTTAAGAGTCATAAGTCATAAGAGCCACTGGTTGGCACACATGAAATAATTTTTATTTTTTTTGAAATTTTTTAACTAAGTTATTATGAAGTTTGAAGAGTGTGCTCAGGAACTTCACAACTTAGTTCCTCCTTCACCTTTTTATCATAGAACTGCGAGAAGTCGTGAGCGTTGGCATCCTTATGTGGTAGAAATCCAACCTACTCGAACGAAACACTTTAATTCAACGTTTCTGATAAGAACCGCTAAGGTGTGGAACACTCTTCCAGCACTCGTGTTTCCTGCCACTTATAATTTGAGTACCTTCAAGGCAACAGTGAATAGGCATCTTCTAGGTAAGCGCGCTCCAACCTAGACCTCTTCAGTGCTATCCAGTGTCGTCAAGCGCGAGCATATTTCGGATAAAAAAAAGAACTCACTGCCAACCTTCAGTTGCTGGAGAAATACCTGAAGATGGAGAAGTATCTCGGCCCTCGAACTTGTAAAGTGAATATTTGCCTCGCCAAATTAAAGTGATATTCCAAGTTCAGTCAACAATATTAATACCTCTGACTTTACCAAAAATAAATGTAGCAAACATGTTGAAAACGTGACATGAAAACATAACACAATATGCAAAACATTTGGTCACCCTGCCTTTTATCCGCTATTTGTATGAACGCAGGTAGGTCAGGTTTTTCAGCCTAGAAAAATGTTTTTCACCGTCAATCTATTAAATGCGAAGGTTGTATAAAAAAATATAGGCATTTTGGGAAAAAACAGAGATATAAGTATTTGTGTCTGAGGAATGACGCTGCCTTTGTGGCATTGTCCCGAAACAACGAGCATGTCTTTAACGGTTTAAGAGCTGGTGATCTGTTTATTGAAATTGAAGGGCATAGGAAAAGAAGGGGCTCATCAACAATTAGTATAATTCGAGAAAATTGCCAATTAAAGGTGACTTTTTAATATATGAAAGATCGTTTAAAATGGCGGCGCAATGAACGCGTTTTATAAATGTAATAGAAATAGAAATAGAAATATTTTTTATTCAAATAAACTTTTACGAGCACTTTTGAATCGTCAATGAATCTACCACTGGTTCGGAATGCCTTTCCTGCCGAGAAGAGCCAGCAAGAAACTCGGCGGTTGCTCTTTTCAAAAAAATAAAAAAAAATTACAATAGTTAATGAAACTATGCTATGTATACAGTGCTAATGTAAATTGGTAATATACTTGTCGGACTGTTTCCGTCCTATCAGATTATGAGAAAATAGAATGAGAAAATAGCGAGTGCTAGCGAGATAAAAATACAGTGAGAAAATAGAAAGTGCTCATGCTTTTGCACTATAATACCTCCCTCACAGATGACTAATCACTGTGGAGATTGACCACCGTGGTCGAAATTGGACGGAGGGATTATAGTATTATTTATTCTATTTTAGCCGATTTTAATCAGACCTACTATTCCGATAGTTACCTCTTACACAAATAGTCCACCAGTTCTCAGTCTATAACTTAAATATACGTGAATTTCGCAAAGAACAATTATTTTGATACAGTTCAACGGAACGAATGAAAAGCGGGATGTAGGTCAGATGAATATTGTTTTTCTTTCATTCGTATTTCGTTTCCTACTACTTACTAGTTTTGCATAATGCAGCTGAAAATTTCATGATATGCTCGTAACTCTGGACGAATTTAGACTGGATACGCTTTTGTGGAATTTAATTAGGGTGCTTGCAAAATGAATATAAATTTTTATCAACTCTACACTTGAGGATGCAGGCGCAAGGGTGAAGCGAGTGCGACGCGATAGCGTTTCGACACAAAATCTTATTAACACAATAACATTATGTTTATATTATACTAGCTTCTGCTCGCGGCTTCGCTCACGTTAAATTCGATTTTTTAAACCCCTATTTTACCCCCTTAGGGGTTGAATTTTCAAAAATCTTTTCTTAGCGGATGCCTACGTCATAATAGCTGTCTGGATGCCAAATTTCAGTCCGATCCGTCCAGTGGTTAGGGCTGTGCGTTGATAGATCATTCAGTCAGTCAGTCAATCAGTCACCTTTGCCTTTTATATATTTAGATTTTTAAAAATAATTATTATGTTTAACTATATGATTCTTTTCTTAAAACGATATTATAATTAGGTATCGAACACTAATATTTCTCAATTCTCAATTTTTTTCCCGATTCGGCGTCTTGAAATAGGAAAATAATAAATACGCTGTTGAATACCAAAATCAACTGAGATGAATTAATACTTGTTTGTAGGTAAAGCCCCTGAGAAGTGAGTTAATGACTTAAAAATATTACTGTTTTACTAGATGGAGACTATATTTTGAAACATTCATAATGTAATATATTTTTTGAGAAAACTTTTGAGATAGTGAATGCTATGTGTTCTTCTTAAAATTGTTTTTATTGGCACCAAAATTAAATTTAAAAATGGTTGCGTAAAATTAATTCGCCACTGCAATGTAGATACGGTCGCGTAGACTTCGCATCGCAATCGCTTTAGTAGTGTGGCCTTGACTTTAAAAAGTAAAACAAATGTAATACGATTAAAGAGACAATAAAAGGTAGTAGAAAGAAAAAAATAAGTATGTGAGTTAAATTAAAATTAAGCACACTTTATGCGCGTATATGTATGTGTCACGCAGAGGCGTAACTATACCGTTTGAGGCCCGTGGCAAAATTATTGGATGGGGCCCTCCCTCCCCCAATATAAAGAAGCTCAACTAACGAGATAGGCTATTCAGGCTGGGGGCCCGTGGCATTTTGCCGTCTTGCCACCCTGTAGTTACGCCACTGGTGTCACGACATACGAGTCTTGACCATAGATTTAGGATTGGTCGCTACGCTACTAGCGATTGACTACCAACATCGACTAAAATGGTCGTTACCCTTCGAATTTCAATCGTCCTATAGTTCTTGCATTTCACGAGGGCGCGTGAGCTTTACTTGTGGTTATTTCGTGTACATGCACATTGCGTAGGTAAGTGTGCGTGCCTGTCAGGAGCCTAGGTGGGAGCGGTCAGGCGCGAGCAAGCTCTCGCACACACTTATATAGATACGACACTGTGACGGGGTTGCCGCCAGCAGGTGATAAAGAAAAATCCAGGGTCGGGGTCTTAACAATTTAATTCCTCCACCTATCCACACGCAGCAGGTACAGATGATAAAAGGTTAATGCACTGGCCTGAGCAAGGCGCTCCCCACGCCACCGAGATCCAGCCAGGGGTCCAGGCGCCTCCCTCAGCACAGCACAGCACCAGTGGCCTCGTGACGTAGCGGCCACGAAGAGATGTCCTCCGATTTCGGCCTGAGGAACCGATCGGAGCCGTACAAAAAAACCTGGAACCCCAGAGCGGCAGGCATGAGGGACGTGGTGACGCCAACGTCTGCCGCAGCACTTGCCCAAGCCCAGCGACCGTGACAAGCACTACAGCAGCACAGAACAGTCTACAGAATGATTGTTTAATAAGATATAATATGGCAACTCACCCCAGCGGGTTTAAGCCGGTAACTTAGGAATGAGATTCGCACCACGTGCCCAGCCCAAAGGCACGAAGACACGTCCTTTTAAGACGAGAGCAGAGCTCGCAATTCGCGACTCCAGCGCCACACGTAAGCCGCCGTCGCCCGCCGCACTCGCACAAACCGGTTCCCTTACCAGGGTTCCGCGCGGGCGCTTGTAGGCGACTTCGCAATGTAATAAACGCCGCCCGGCCGCGAGGAACTTGCGAGGTTCCGTACTCGATAATTATTAAATTTTTTTATAAATTAGTAATATAAGTAATTGTTTTATTTTAGTAGTTTTTAATAGTTTAATTTTTTACAACGTTACAGTACCCCGCCAGAAAACGAAGGATTTTTCGTACTAAATACAAAAATCCGACTGACACCACTCTTCGAGAACACTATCCTCACATTCATACATCTTCATTCGCACTTCCATACCTCTCTTTCAAAGTTTCCTTATCGAATTGTCTTCTAGTCGGTAGTAAATTATGACCAAAGACCCTAGTACTCAAGAGTAAATATAATATTAGTTAATATATACTCAAGATAGCACTCCTTGAATATTGCACGTGAAAATGTGGTAATATTCGCAGTATAAGTGGATGGATGTTAAGCGCAATTAGCAGGTAAGTACGTAGAAGTAACTTAAATAGTTATTAAATAACAAAATTAGTAGTAAAACGATTAATTTATATAGTAATATTATTATTGTTTAGTTAGTTTTTAGGATTATGTGAAATTTCAACATAGTAAGAACCCTCATCTTTTTTATTTATTTTATTAATAATATGTATAGTATAAGTGTAAGTGTATATTGTGTAGTGTATAATTGGAATTATGAATAATGAAATTAATTAATTGTAGAATTTTGGTTAGTATTATCTATCATTGATTTAATCCTATATTTTTAAATTACTCTTAAATGATTTTAGATCTTTAATATGCCAGGTACCAAGATCCTCACCATTCATATCTTCTAACTTATATACCAGGGGAGATAATTTAGCAATTATTCTGCATTTAATAAACTTAGGCGCGAGTTTTTTACTAAAATAACGATCCTTATCGCTTTGAAAATAAGTGCGCTTCCATACGATGTCATTAACATAAAACTCAGTATCTTTTCTTCTTAGGTTATATTGGTTAGTATTTTTAACATGAGCATGCCAAAGTGACTTTTGTACTTCGTTAAATATTTTTGACAAATGACCGATGTTTTCACAGTAAACATCTCTAGGAAGGAATGTAATCTCATCATTTTCGTCCGAGTTAACATAAAAAGAACCGCAAGATAGTAGTTCTCTGCCATAGACCAAGAAATTTGGAGTATAACCAGTCGTTTCATTTACAGAGCTGTTTATAGCGAACTGGATTTTAGGCAAATTCACGTCCCAAGATCTATGATCTTTTTCAATGAACGACGATATACTTGTGATAACTGTTTTATTATATCGTTCGACCGTATTTATCTGTGGTGTATATTTTGGTGTAAAATGAACGTTTGGTATTTTATATTTATTGAAGAAAGACTGTAGATCTTACTACTAAAATAAGACGCATTATCCAGAAGAATTGTCTGCGGAATTCCATGGACTAAAAAAACATTATTTTCTAACATACGGATGACTGATTCTGAGGTAGCTCGTCTTACCGGAAACAACATAGTGTATTTAGAAAAACAGCAAACTACAACTAATAAATAGCTATGTTGCTTCCTGCTAGTCGGTAGTGGACCAATGAAATCTATAGATATCATCTGGAATGGCCGTGACACCTGTTTAGGTCTACCCATCTTACCAATAGTGCCGTGAGTAGACTGCTTGTAAGCTAAACAGGTATCACAGCTAGAAACGAATTTAGCTACATCCGCGTACATACCAGGCCAATAAAATCGGAGCGCTAAACGCTTGTAGGTTTTAAATATACCAAAATGTCCAGCCGTAGGTTCAGAGTGACATTCAGTTAAAATTCGTTCGCGTCGCTCTCTAGGTATGACTTCTTTCCATTCAAACTCCCTATGTAAGTCGCATTTAGCTTTCATAAAACGGTAAAGACGTTTATTTTCGACAGTATAGTTAGG
The DNA here is from genome assembly GCA_933228805.2 of Hipparchia semele. Lineage (NCBI taxonomy): Eukaryota > Metazoa > Arthropoda > Insecta > Lepidoptera > Nymphalidae > Hipparchia > Hipparchia semele. The sequence goes on from OW121719.1 coordinate 4,808,963, forward strand.
GAATGAAGTAGGAGAATTTTGACAGCCGTGAAATATGTTTAGGTACCACTGATCGGTACTATGAGTATCATCCAGCGATGTATTACTCACATCTAAAGCTGCTACGGGACAAGCACGAGAAAGCGCGTCAGGTATAACGTTATCAGCTCCGCGGCGATGTTTAATTACGAAGTTAAAACAAGATAATCTAACTCCCCAACGAGCTAGTCGACCGGTAGGGTTGGTTAAATTCAAGAACCATTTGAGAGCTGAATGGTCAGTATACACAGTAAACTGTTGACCATTTTCGAGATAGCATCTCCAATGCTCTAAAGCAACCAAGACAGCAAGCGCCTCCCTTTCGGTTATGCTATAATTACGTTCAGGAGGTGTTAGTGACCTACTCATGTAAGCTATAGGGTGTTCGGTTCCGTCAATAGTTTGAGCTAGTAACGCGCCCACACCATAGTCACTGGCGTCTGTGTGAACTTCAAACGGTAGTTTATAGTCGGGACAAGATAAGATTGGGGCTGAGATTAAGCACTCTTTTAATTTATTAAATGAGTCATCGGCTTCCTTTGACCAAATGAAAGGTTTAGCCTTTTTACCAGATGAAGTTAGTTGATTTAGTGGTGCAGCAATTGTGCTAAAATTGGGTACAAACCTACGATACCACGATGCGGTACCGATAAATCTCTTAACCTCTTTTTTGTTTGTAGGTTTTGGAAAATTGAGAATCGCATCAACTTTTCCAGGATCAACATGCAATCCCTTAGAGTTCACAACGTAGCCTAGATATTTTAACTCCTCGCGAATGAAAACCGATTTTGACAAATTTATACGTAGGTTTGCCATTTGTAGTTTTTTATAGACTTTTAACAATAGGGCTATATGAGAATCAAAATCAGGGGAAATTATTATAATATCGTCAAGAAAAACAAAGACAGAATTTTCAAATTCCGGACCATAGAATAACAAATCGACCAGTCGTTGTTGAGTAGCCGGAGCGTTAGTCAGTCCGAACGGCATAGTGACGAAACGAAAGGTACCGCGACCAGGAATATAGAAAGCGGTCTTATCGCGATCTTCCATAGCAATAGGAATTTGCCAAAATGCTTTAGATAGATCAATACTAGATAGATATTTCGCATTTTTTAGGTTATCTAGTATTTCTGCTACATACGGTAATCTATAGGCATCCTTACGAGTAATAGCATTCAGCTTTCGGCTATCTAAGCAGAACCTTAATTTACCGTCCTTTTTAGGTGTAAGTAATACCGGTGAAGACCATGGACTTTCACACTGTTCAACAACTCCTAGCTGTAACATATCATCCAACTCCTCGTTTAAGATTTTTTGTTTGTTAGGTGACATTCTATAGTACCGCTGGCGAATCGGTTCAGCATCACCAGTGTCTATATTATGAGAGATAAGATTTGTAACGCCAAGACCTTTCTGTTCAAAAGAGATGTCATTATACAATTTAATTATATTGTCAACTACCTGCTTTTCCGAATCAGATAAATTATTATAAGGCTGTATAAAAGTTTGGCTAGGGATATCAGTGGAATTGTTTAAGTTTTCATTTACCGTACGGACGCTATTAACATATTTTGGACAGAGTCGAAATTTCCTCCAAAAATCTATACCTAAAATGAGGTCGGGTTTAATCTCTGGTACTACAAAAGCCTGTAAGATATGCAGTTGACCTTCAAAATTTACTGGAAGGTTAATATAGCCTAGACTTTGTAAACGTTGGCCTCCAGCTGAAGAAATGGCTATGCAATTTTCTTTAATTAGTGGAAAACCGATATTCTCGAGTTTAATATGCAGTTCGTTACCTAAAATAGTTACATCAGAACCGGAGTCTAAAAGACCGGAAAGAGTAATTCCGTTGACCTGGACTGATACATAAGGCCTATTATCCGAAGTGTACTGTTTGTCGAGAATTGTGCGAATTTTATATGTTTTAAAATAAAAATGAATAGTTTTGAGCCAATTTTCCCATTCTTCGGAATTAAATTTAGGTTTCACACAATTCTCAACACTTAGTTTTTTGATTTATTATTAGTGGTAGATTTCAGTTTATTCTCACAATCCTTGCAATCTGGAAACTTTACACCTGGTTTTCCACACTTAAAACAAATAGGAAAACGTTCCACTTCACACTGACCCAAAGAATGATCGTTAGTACGACACCGAGGACATGATGTGCGCGCAGGTTTAGATACCTGTTGTACTGCATTGACCGATTTTGATCGTGTGGTATTTTCATGCTTAGTAGTGTAGTGATTTTCATGTTTAGTTGTGTAGTGATTTCCATGTTTAGGTGTGTAGTGATTTTTAGTGTAGTTGTATTTAGGTCCATAGGCTAAATCAGGAGCTAATGTGCTAGACGTCACTCTAGGTGGTTCTTTATAATGTGAAGTTAAACTTTGAACACTTTCATAATTTCTACACAAGGTACGCAACTTCTCCACAGAATTAATAGCAGTTGGGTTACTAGCTAGGACGTTAGCGTAACATGGTCGAATGTTATGCAACAAGATGTCGAGTTTTTCCTGCTCTGATAAAGATTTCGTTAGTCGTGAAAAATAGTCTGACATTATAGAAAAATATATCACTATATCCTCCGAATCGCCCTGAGTCCGATTACGGATTTCAGCTAACAATCTATAATCGTAGTCTAGCTTACTGAAGTCATTTAACAGCAATTTCGTGAGTTCGGACCACGTTTTAACTGAATCGCGTACGCTACGATACCAGTGTTTTGCCTTACCTGAGAAAAATAAGGGTGCTTGTGCAAGCATGCGATCAGGTGCAATATTTTTAACCGACATATAATCCTTAGCATCGTTTAAAAATGCCCGAACGCAAGTGGTACCATCAAACTTGGGTCTGATGCGATCCAGTTGGTGGTCACAATTCACTACAGTCGTAGGATGTACACTCTCGAAAGCGGGTTGAGCAGATGTACTAGGCGTAGGGGTACTGGGACGCTGTATGGTCGATAGGCGGTTATACAAAGCATTAAAATCTTTATTTATTGTTTTCACAGCGACACTAGGCTCCGTGTCGTCTATGCGCTTAAGCCTGTGATAAATATGATAACACAACGCACGTGAGCGCTCATAAAGACTGTAATCATATTTATCCTCTAATTGTTTAACTCGCGTTGCTAGTTCTTTTAGCGAATTAGCGGCACCAGCAAGATGCTCGGCCGGGTCTAGACCTGACTCTAAAATATCCGAGCTTGGTAGCGAAGGCGTTAGTTTTGCAATTTGTTTTTTTAATTCAATGACTGTAGAAGCGGGCTCTGCACCTCTTATTAGAACCTCGTAAGAAAGTTCGTTTTTATTTAACAAAAAGTATTTAATAGCGTGAGTTGCCATATTTATGCAAAAGCAAAACAAAAAAAAAAAATTAAAATAAAACAAAATCAAACACAGTAAATAATGATATCAATGAATGTAGGTACATGAAAATGAGCAACAAAAATATAAAACTAGTCTACAAAAAGATAATATAATGATATGGTACTATGAACTACGTACTAACAATATGGTAATAATACTACGATCATGTAAACTGTCCTTTACAAGTTACTACTTACAACTCGGTGATGGTGCGTAAAAAGCGGGTAAGATAAAAAAATAATATGAGAAACGTATTAATGCTTGAAGTCAAATAAAACCAATGAAACTATGCAAAATCAAATTAGATACGAACTGTTACGTTATATTTACAGTTTAATTAGGTATATTAGGAAAACGATTTCACAAAACAAAATTTTATGTTTTTTTTTAAATTAACACAAGTAGGTAGGTATTAAAATGTATGCATAAGTACACGTAACAGTTTATAATTTTAATTATTTGCTAAGCACAAACAAAAGAATAAGCGTAATAACTAACACGTACCAGTTCGTCGAGTCGATGTTGCATCACCTTATCGCTTACACTCTTCAGGATGACGGTGCCGTCTGTAGTGCTATGTACCTAAGTGAATTGCAGTGTGGAATGGTGGAAAGAAACACACGAGAAGGGCGCCACTGTGACGGGGTTGCCGCCAGCAGGTGATAAAGAAAAATCCAGGGTCGGGGTCTTAACAATTTAATTCCTCCACCTATCCACACGCAGCAGGTACAGATGATAAAAGGTTAATGCACTGGCCTGAGCAAGGCGCTCCCCACGCCACCGAGATCCAGCCAGGGGTCCAGGCGCCTCCCTCAGCACAGCACAGCACCAGTGGCCTCGTGACGTAGCGGCCACGAAGAGATGTCCTCCGATTTCGGCCTGAGGAACCGATCGGAGCCGTACAAAAAAACCTGGAACCCCAGAGCGGCAGGCATGAGGGACGTGGTGACGCCAACGTCTGCCGCAGCACTTGCCCAAGCCCAGCGACCGTGACAAGCACTACAGCAGCACAGAACAGTCTACAGAATGATTGTTTAATAAGATATAATATGGCAACTCACCCCAGCGGGTTTAAGCCGGTAACTTAGGAATGAGATTCGCACCACGTGCCCAGCCCAAAGGCACGAAGACACGTCCTTTTAAGACGAGAGCAGAGCTCGCAATTCGCGACTCCAGCGCCACACGTAAGCCGCCGTCGCCCGCCGCACTCGCACAAACCGGTTCCCTTACCAGGGTTCCGCGCGGGCGCTTGTAGGCGACTTCGCAATGTAATAAACGCCGCCCGGCCGCGAGGAACTTGCGAGGTTCCGTACTCGATAATTATTAAATTTTTTTATAAATTAGTAATATAAGTAATTGTTTTATTTTAGTAGTTTTTAATAGTTTAATTTTTTACAACGTTACAACACTCATATAACCATGAGCCACACGCCCTTGTGAATTGAAAGAACTATACCAAAATGATGAGGCCATTTTTTTTTCATTGAGGCTTAGTACAAAATTATACTTTTACATTCCGTGGTACCCTCAAAATGATTACTCAGACAGCCTCCAATACTTTCAAATAACTCTTTCACTGATCGTATAGTGTTAGGTACTCGTAGATGAAATTCGTGTTTATTTAGGGCCCCTCAATCCCTTTGGGCTCCACTACTGGTCCTTTCGCCGCTTAAGCCTTGAGTTTCCGAGCTTATAGGGGCTTAATTTAACTAGCGGCGGTCATGCGGAGCCTAACAAACATTCTTTGACCTTTAAGTTCATAGTCCCTGGTGGAAAAGGAGTGAGTTTGAAGCGTTTGTCTTTCTGTGTCTAGCGTTGGTTTGTGGTGATCTTTGTTGTAAATTTATTGTTAGTACCTCTCTAAAACGTAATAGTCCTCCCTATTACTAGTGCAAAATATTTTGGTTTGGATTGTCTTCAATCACGCAGCAACGGGAAATGGATCGACCTGATTTTTTGCACGGATATAGTTGAGTAGATAGCCTGGATAAGTGGACAGTGTCATAGATTCTACTTTTTATACTGGAAAAACAAAGGGTTCCCGCGGGATTTTTAAAAACCTAACTCCGTGCAGACGATATCGTTGGCAAGGCTACAAAGAAGATTTATTACCTACGCAGTTACCAATATTAAAAAAATATCTGAAACATCGAATTATAATACTTAGAAGCGCAGTAGTCGACGCAGCGGTGATAAGCCCTTTTAAGTAAGCCTTTAAAGGCCGACTTCGTAGTACATCGCATTAGTACGACGAGCAGAAAATTATTAAGAATTGACGTACTGTGATGTGACAGTGAAGTGTGAAATAACCAACACAAAACGTAATTATTACTACCAGTACCAGAATTTAATTACATGGCACTCACGCATTCATTGGTTGTATTAGCCTATGTTTGGAGCGGAACTTTGTTAGAGAATTCCGTTCTAAGCGTTACAATTCGATGATCCAGAAATAGAAAAAAATTCAATCTTATTTTCGTATTCCCAGTAGATTCCAAATACTGAAGGCGCAACACCAACAAAAGAATATTGTATTAATAAAAACCGCTCTTCTGGGAAGTATATACCTACCTATTTTACGGAAAAATGTAAATAAACCGTAGTTTGAGCCTGGATCCAAACGGCTAGAATAAAAATTAATGTGGACTGTAAACACAGGTATAGCCTCGGATTCAAATGACTTTTGTACGAGTAATGGTATTGAAATATACAAGAAAAGGTATTGATAATATATACAGGGAGCTACAATTGAAAACCCCCAATCTACGACTGAGTCGTCTTCTGGTATTGCCTAAGGCATAGGTTCTCTATCTTTTTTGCCCACTGCCCACCTTGAGAATTTTTTTCTAGAGCTCCCAATATTTTTTTTTTACTTTATCTGTGGCAAATCTATAACATATTTTTTACTATTTTTATCAAATGGCTTTTATCAACTTCATTTGTGTTTATATATAGGACATTTCACGTGAAATCGGAAGTTTTGAAATTTTTAATTCAAATTAAAAATTAAAAATATCCATATGGTCTATTTTAATGTAGATCTTAATGTAATGGATTCTTTCAGTTCAAATTTCATCCATTTCCTGAAATATCTGAATATTACAATACATACAATAACAAAAATTAACCTTATTAATATTTAATTTATATTTTTTTGAACTGCCCATACCATCCCATATACCATCTCAACACCCCCTAATTTTCTCTGGTTCTTTTACTGCCCCCATGAAAGTATTAATCATCCACAAGTGGGCGTAATCGCCCACGTTGAGAACCTATGGTGTAAGGGATTTCTACTCGTTTAGCTTTTCTACTGTAACAAAATACAAAAAAGACAATTGTGTGAATTTCGTAAGTTGATTGAAATCTCGACCATTCCTAAAGGTTGGTTGAAAAAAGACTCTATAAAGTACTCTATAAAGGAGACTTCTCTTCAACTTTGTTGATTTTATCGGAATTCTAACGTCACAAAACTTAATACCACCAGTCCACCACGTTAAGGAAAGAACTATTGAAATACAAAACTAGAAAATATTCGCGTTGGATAGGGATGAGTCGAACAATCGGCTAGAGCCGCACACAAAACACACAATGTTGATAATCCTACTAATATTACAAATACGAAAGATTGGATTTATGGATGGATGGATGTTTGTTACTCAATCACGCCACAACGACTGAATCGATTTGGCTGAAAGGCACAGAGGTAGAATATAGTCTGGAATAACACACAGGTTTTTTATTCTGGAAAATAAGAGTGTTCTCGCTGGAATTAAAAAACCTTAATCCTTAAAAAACCTTAATTAAATTAAGTCAATAGCCTGGAGGTTAGGACTGCGGTCTCCTATTCGGAGATATAGTACGATATTATTTAATTGTTTCTATCACCATCCTTTCTTTTCTAATACTATACCTACTCGTAAATGCGGAAGTGCGTTTGTTTGTTGGTTTGTACTTCAATCACGCCGCAATTTGTTGCGGCGGCGGTGGCAACGGATGCACGTGATTTTTTGTATGGATATAGTTGTGGACCTAGAGAGTCACATAGGCTCCTTTTTATCCCAGAAAATCAAAGAGTTCCCGCTGGATTTTAAAAACTAAATCCACGCGAGCGAAACCGCAGGTATTAACTGAGAGGGAACCTGTGTTTAATAGTGAACTGTTTATAGATGGCTGATGATGATAATGATCACTATTAACTTTTAAGGGTCGACAGTAAACAGTCTAGACTCTAGTGAAATCTAATCTGATTCTCTTATTTTATTCCGATAAGAGCATTACTTAGTTGAAACTTAAGTAGTAGGTAGTATAAAATAGCACTTGATACGCTGTCGTGAATTTTACTTTAGATTACGGTAGGAAAAAAAAAGATTTCACGAGATAAAGTTCAGCTGTATTGCTTACCATACTAGGATTCTCGGATAAACTCCGATGTACAAATAGCGAACTGTCGATGCGGGCCGATTCCTCGCGTGAAGTGACGGAATTGAATAGTAAATCGTTCCGGGAGCTAAGCGGATTTTCCACTGTAAAAATTAATCCTAAAGTGAATAGGTTTGAGCTGAAAGCCATAACTCGATGAGTTTCGAAGTTGAAGAGGCAATGGACGGCGCACATAGTTCGGAAGAACGGTGGACGTTAAGGAGACGGCAGACTGATTAATTTTAGCCACAGCGATTAGCGTTTTTATGGCTTTTTGCGTCGGCATCGTATTTTCGCGATTTTTGAACGCATTCTTATATGATTTTTGGCTGCTAATTTCTGCGTATCATATTAGTAAAGCGGCAGCGATCGGCGTTTTTATGGCATTTTGCGTCTACATCGCATTTTCGCGATTCTTGAACGCAGTTTTCTATGATTTTTGGTTGCTGATTCTTGCTTTTGATCTACAGTAGAGAAGCTGCGGCGATCAGCGTTTTTATGGCTTTGTGCGTTTGTGATTTCGCCATTTTTGAACGCTGATTTCTGCGATTTTCCGTCGCTGATTTCTAAGCCTCAAAAACGCCGATCTCTGCCTCTAAGTAGCCAGTCTGCTCTCTCTCTTAGAATATCAATATGCTAGAATGGCGACCCCACTTTAGAAAGTGCAGTGTTGGTATAATCTATTTATCTTAGCTGTCTTTAATGTAAACAAGTGGTCTCTCCCAGAAAGATGAATCGACGCGATAAGCTCAGCGGATAGGATATTCTTACGGCACTGAATATTTGAATCCATGCTGCAAATGAAAATCCAAACGCATCGCCGAAAAGTTTTCTGCCATTTATTTACCTTAAAATACAGCTAATGGCAAATAGATCATAGATTATAGACTAGTGAATCTCTACTACATGAATTAATATATCATCATCTCAAACCATAGCCTACCCAAGTGCCCACTGGGCACAGATTTCCTCTCAGAATGAGAAGGGTTTAGGCCATAATCCCCCACGAGTGCCAAAGCGGATTGACAAAATTCACACACCTTTAAGAATATTATATATGGTAAGATGGAAATGACGTTGGGTAAGAGCTACCTACGTAAAGAGGTAACTACTATTGAGGGGATATTAATGGTGAAAACGGGTAATTATATCTACTAATACTAGATGATGCCCACGATTTCATCCGCGCGGGTAAAGGTTTTTTGGTTCCCGCGGGAACTCTTTAATTTTTCAAGAGATTAAGATGTAATTTAATATAGACCATATTGTGTGGATCTGTATTTATTTAATATTCGAAATGGAGATACATTCCGAATTTCAATCAAATTGGTTCAATCGTAAGTGATATTTAATTGCTTAAAACACACGTAGCTCCGAAAAGTTTGAGGGATATCGAATCTGAAACCCCTTGAAAAGACTCAGCTGATAGTTGGAGTCGACCGGTAGAGTTATTATGAGTCTGAGACGAATAGGTTTGGTTCCAGTAGGTACGCCGCACGAGTCACGCAAACTTTTCGATTTGCGGAACTTCGATACGAGCTTACTTCGATGCTTCGTACATCCTACACGACCGGTTTTCAACAACAAGTTAGTTCCTGTTACAGTATAAAGAGACCGTGTGACGTTAGCAAAACTTTGAAGGTGGGCAGCGGTTTCGATAGAACGGAATCTTTCGAAGCTTAATAGTTTTCCTCTCGTCTGGAGTTGTACAAGTGCTCAGCCATGGACAAGTCTTTCGGTAAAACGCTTACTAAATACTTAAGTATATTTGATTTCTGCATTTTACAATAAGATACCAAATAATAGGTAACAAAAAATATGTTTAAAGAACTATCACAAACTTTATGATTAAACAGTAAGGTGTGGAATAATTTAAATATACGAGTATTTATTACATAATTAGAACATTTGTTTTTTTTATGTAATTAAAATATAAAAATACTATGTCTCTGAGCATAAAACCTGCGTGGTTTATGTGGAGGCTTTAACATGAACCTTGTAACAATTTCTCCTTTATGTTTTGGATAATAAAGATTTAAAAAAAAATTACAAATTATTTTGAACAATTGTTACAACTAAAATCGCAGAAAAGTCGTAACATCGTTAATCGTGCTTCCATCTCCGTCTAAAGCTGCATTCACAATTAAAGCGTTCCTGGCAAAAGATAGAATATTAAACGTAAAACCAAAAAGGGTCGCAGCCAGCGAGCACAGAAAAGCACAGCCAAGCGCTGCCGTGTCCTAATTGAATAATTCCGCTAACGAAATGAAACTGTTAAGGAGTGGAATTTCTCAGACAATTCCGTTTCGCTAGATGCATAAAGAATTTTATCGAGCCCCTTCCAGGATATTAAATTATATCTAGATGAGTGCGCCATTGATAAGGTGTCTTTGCCGCTTAAAAATAAAACGCTGAGCTCGCCAATTTGAAAAATCAAGTGCCAGCAACTTTTTGTGTAGTTCATTAAATTTTATTACTTACGGTAAAATAAGCTCTTATTTTTCTGCTTGAGTTACTACGATGAAAGCCACTTTAAGAAAAACACGTTGTGGGAGTTATTACCTCTTTTTTACACATATAATAATTAATCTGTGAGTTATTATAATAAAATAAAATCTTATTATGATTTTATTAATTAACACGCTCAATTATCTCAGGTGTTTGTAAAAATTCTACAGAGACAAATATATATTTCATCTTGCGCTCAAAAATCAAATAAGTTTTAAATGAAATACACAATGGCTTCTCAAAGCAAAGACTAGATGTTATATGAAAGTAGATATGAATTAAATTGGAGATATACAAAATGTAATGAATATGCTAACGGAAACTGAAACCTGATGGGATATAATATACTAGTTTTTTAATTAATTACTTACAATATGGAATCGTGTATCTCAACTTAATTGAAAAAACAAACAACAAATGAAAGATGCCAGTTCACTCGTAGTGTGAATTATTTGGAAACAATGAATGGAAATGGAATTTGGAACAACACTCAGACATGCAGGTTTCCTCGCAATGATCCTAATATTTATAGTAATGTGAACAAAATCCCGAATTCATTTTCACTAAAAATATGTACAGTTTAGAAGCTGCAAAGAAAAGCAAATTGTCATACAAATTAATACACGAAATCTTGTGACAACTGTCAAGCAAATAGGCTAACAAACATTCATTTAACAGCACAATTTCCAGAATTGTAATATAATTTCCATAAAGATTTCATTTGTTAGCGTCTCTCGTCTACTATCTCTTGTAACCAACGAATGGATTTAAATGTGGTTTTCATTATTCTTTGGAGCATTGTTTGACAAAAATTGCGATAGGTATTAAAACGGTAAATGAACGTTTTGTATGAAAATTAGGTCTGGCCCGCGGAAAACTTTGCTAATAAAAGTAATAACTATAATAATCCGTCTGGTGAGTTTTGAGCTGAACGCGTTTATTTCTTGGATCATTTTTTGTTTTTCTTAGCCATAAGGTTGTCTTTTTTTTTAATTCAATGACAAGATAGTACTTGACTATTATCTCACCTGATGACATGCGTTAGATTGGTGTACCTACGTATGCATTTTTGCATTTTTGAAGCTTTATTGTGGAAGCACAGTATACATAGCATAGCTTTGTAAAAAAAAAATTTTTTTTGAAAAGAGCAACTGCTGAGTTTCTTGCCGGCTCTTCTCAGCAAAATCTGTATTCTGAACCGGTGGTAGATTTATGACGTGTCATAAGAGCTACAAGTTAGCCTACATGAAATAAATAAATTTTGAATTTGAATTTGATGGTAAGTGACGATGCAGTCTAAGATGGTCGCGGGCTAACTTGGAAGGGGTATGACAGTGTACTCATACCCCTAACCGGCGGCACGTCTTTGACGGTAGAGTGGTAACTAGCCATGGCCAAAGCCTCCCACCAGACAGAATTGTCTGGAAGAGATCGCTTTTTAGCGATAAGAACGCTTTTGTGTACTGACATAATATATTCTGTTAAGTTTACTTTTTCTGTTTGTGATGCAATAAAGAATAAATAAATAAATATTTATTATTATATTTGCCTTGATCTACAATTTTGCTTGTACCTTTTGACTAGTTTATTGATACCCATCCTGTGAAAATACATCTTCTTCTTCATCTTCTTCTTTAAAGACGAAATGAAGTCCTGTCATTTTGACAGATTTTACAATATTTTCTTATATAAAAATCAATTGTTGTTGTTAGTTTGGCTATAACTCAAAAACGGCTTGACCGATTTCATTTTTTTTTTGTTTTGCATGCATCAATATTAATGTGGGGTGAAAATTAAAAAAAATAGGGAAAACCTAAAAGAACAGCAAAAAAATAGAAAAAATCAAAATTGATAATTTTGTATGAGAATCACCACTTCGGATTACTGTTAATGGATGGCGGAGCGGGAAAAGCTAGTTCTAAATAAAATATAACCCAATAATACCTACCCATAAAACGAGACAGAGTTTCATTTCTTATTGATAGTTTTTTTCGTGGGTAGGTTACCACTCTTGTGAAAAAAGAAATATTCTATTGTTTCTGCACACCGTAGGCCGTTTTATTTGGAACTATTGCCCCAGAGTATTACATGTTTAATGTACACAGCTCCCAGATCGAGTTGAATTTATAGGAGTCCGATTCTCGGGTAGGAAGGCGTTTCACGTTTCGCACTCTCTTGACTATTCAAAGCATAGGTATAAGTACGTTTATCTCACGAAGTTACGAGCGCTTTACTTGTGGTTACGTCGTGTACATGCACATTGCGTAAGTGTGCGTGCCTGTCAGAAGCTAGGGAGCGGTCACACTTATACAGATACGACACAGACACAATCATGAGCCGCGTACCCTCGTGAATTGAAAGAACATACAGAATAGATAATAATAGTGCTGTGGCGTAGACGTGCCATTGAATACTTAGGTACTTACGTCATGTTTTTCAATGTCACAGTCTTATTTCTTACTTTTGTTAGATTTTTAATACATATCGCATAAATGATTATCGCGAATTGCCATTATAGTACTTAGACCAAGTTTAAGTTATGTTTAAGTTGCGACAAGCGCTTTGATGTCATAAGAGCCAATTTTGAATTTGAATTCAATTGAAACGTTGAAACAAGTTGTTTCGTTGGTATGAAGTCCACGAGGTGTAAGCTCACCTTTGCATATACGAATATACCATGACGTCCATAGCTGGGCAACTCTACCAAGGATCGCCACAGAAAACTGTCACATGTTAAGGCAGCAGTGGACAAACGCCCTAAAGGTCACAGCACACATATCAACTCGGAAAGCAATCATTATCGTATCAACTCGAGCCATCCAGTATTCTTTGTATTAAACTCCTTACTGCAACGCATACTAATCTGAATCGTATCGTAATCGCCTCGCCTCGGGACAAGCTCACGAACCGCAGAGTGGTGCGTGGTCAACTTGCAGTTACGGCTAGGCGTCCCCGCGCTTACGGCTCTCCATACCCGAGCACGTCTCTTGAGTGATCTGGTGCCGCTTAGCTGTCAACCTGCGGTCGGCGAGCCGTAAGCGTGGCGTCGCCTAGCCGTAGCCGAGTCAACGTACCGAACCTGCTGACTTGCTTTTACATTAGGTTGACGCCTGGTTGACGGCGAGGCGAAAGGCGATACGGTGACGATCCCTTTCCGAGTTAATATATGTGCTGACTCCCTAAGAGTGGAATATGGTCTCATTTCCGACCGGCTTTTAGATAGGCGATCGTATCGACACAAGCGCATTGATGCATAAAATGAGTTTAATATCCCGAACAAGGCCCACGGGTCCGCGATATAGCCGGAATATATTGCAAATTAAGATTGAATCACTACAGCAATGTGTTACTTGATAGCAAAGACGTGATAGAGACTCGAGGTCTCGTCTCTACTATCAGTGTGGAGTGCAAATTATTATATGGGGTGTATTTTTTATTATCTCTCCCATTCCATTTGGTTTGATATAATTATTTATTTAACTACCTACGTGATATTTTACTTAAGATACGATAAAATCCAATATAAAGGAGATATGCCCGCCACATTTAATTCAAAGGAAAACATTTCTTTATTAAAAAAATATCACCAAAAACATCTTTAGAATTTCTAATATAATTTTGTTAATTAGAGCCCTTGAATGGAATAAGCAGATGCTTATGACATTTTTTTTGTTCGTTTGTTAACAAACGTACGCGATTCAGAAATATCCTTTAGACAACAAACTTTTCCATATATTATGTAAATCGTATTTTCTCGACAAAAATTATTGTTACTGTTTCAGAAACAATAATTTTTAAAACGATTTAAATTCGTTTTAACTCCGACATACCTACAAGCAGCTTGTCATTTTACTTGGTTATTTTAATTGTTTCCAATTTCCATTAATTTGTTAATACACAACAATAATAAAATTCTTTTTCTCTGTTAACCGATAGAAGTCCACTGTTGAACAAAGCTCTCTTGCGTGGACTTCCACAAGCCTCGGTCTGACGCCTTCTGCAACGCATCCAGCAGAGGGTCTGCCAACACTGCGCTTTCCGGTGCGGAGTTGCCACTCCAGCACCTAGAGACCCCAACGACCATCAGCGCTTCTATGTGCCCCGCCCATATCTACTTCAGTTTCGCGACTCACTGAGCTATGTTGGTGACTTTATTTCTCCTATGGATCTCCTCATTTCCAATTTGATCTCGCAAGGATACTCCGAACCCATCGCCCCCCGAGTGGCCCTGAGTCTTCTTGCCTATTTGAATAGAATAGAAATATTTCTTATTCAAATAAACTTTTACAAGTACTTTTGAATCGTCGATGAATCTACCACTGGTTCGGAATGCCCTTCCTGCCCAGAAGAGCCAGCAATAAACTCGGCGACTGCTCCTTTCAAAAAAAAAAATGTTTACAATAGGTAATAAAACTATGCTATGTATACAGTGTTTCCACAATGAAGTTTCCAAAATGCAAAACAATCCAATACATGTTAAGACAGGCAGACAAAAGCAGACCCATTCCCGTTAGTGGCACCCGTTCACGAGCATGACGTATGACCCAGCCATTGCTTCGCTCAACCATATTTGAGGGAACGTAACAACCCGCTTATACCGCCGCTATACCGCTATAATACTTATGTTGTTGCTTAATAATGCTCATCTAATCCGGCATAAAACAAAACCATATTCCCATTTCTCTTCAACTCACTCGGAAAGCTCGCAAGTGATAAAAACGAGGTTATACGCAAATTAAGTCCGTCTACATCAAAGAGCGTTTACCTTTGATAAGTCCGGGGAATCGCACTGCTCCTGGAAAAGAAAATAATTGTTTTAAAATTTTAATTTTCTGAGAATTTTTTCTAATTACTTAACGGGAAGTAAAATAGAACGCTGAAGTGGTTTAAGAATGTTCATTCATCTCAAGTCTCAAGCCATCGCTGGCCCACTTGGCGAGACCATCAAAGGCGTGCCGCCAAGCGATTTAGCGTTCCGGTACGATGGCGTGTAGAAACAGATTAGGGGTATATGTTGAATGTACACTGCCCTTCCCCCTTCCAAGTTTTAAAATTTTGTGTATTGTTTTAATGTAGATAATTACAATTTAATGTCATCATTTTTAATTCATTGTTATGACAAGATAACTTCATTTTCATAATCTATCCATCTCATATTTTTCATAAATTGTTTTAGCCCAGTACTCCACTACTACAGATTTTTTGTTCAAAACTCAAAGCAGCTTCGTTTCGCAATAACATTCGCAGTGTACAGATCCACTTCATGTATGAACATTATATAAAAGAGACTCATAAATAATATCAGGGTACATACAAGTAGACACACAATGATAAAACACATTTTTCCTTTAACTACTCAATGAAAATGCGAGTCCCTCTCACTCCGGCCATTGTCGTTAAACATGATTTATTACAGCATATTGCGTATCTCTTGTTTATATGATTCAAAAATTATCTCGTATTTCACACGAAAGGTTCGCGTATTTCACGGAAAAAGGGTTGGCTGGATTATAAAATCAACAGCAGCAATTTATTCAGTTAAAATTTGTTTTTTTTTTTTTTTAATTCGATGACAAGATAGTCCTTTACTGCAATCTCACGTGATGGTAAGTGATGATGCAGTCTAAGATGGTAGCGGGCTATCTTGGAAGGGGTATGGCAGTGTACTCATACCCCTAATCGGTTTCTACACGCCATCGTACCGGAACGCTAAATCGCTTGGCGGCACGTCTTTGACGGTAGAGTGGTAACTAGCCACGGCCAAAAATAATAAAGTTCATGAAAGGAAGGTTATCAGTGCAGTGAAAACTTGAATTAGGTAAAAATCAACGTTAAAAATAGAGAAAGTTCTGCATCGATTCTGTATTCTGTAACTCAGTGCCTATCACCGGCGATAGGCATTTTTTATCCATTGAAGGTTTGAAGAGAAAATGTCATTTACTATTTCATAGTAAACCTTCAATAGATAAAAATTATATGTCAGTGGCTTTAATTTTTTGATAGGCACTGAGCTACAGAATCAGGGGGCAGGTGAGATCGCAGTCAAGGACTATTTTGTCAACGAATTAAAAACAATGTAGTGAGGCCTATGTCCAACGATGGCATGGGAAGCAAAGAAGAGTAAAGCTTTTGCTATATTTAAAAGTGCACTTGAAATGTGTCCAATTTTTAACATAAGCAATCTAATTAAGCCACGGAGGCCAAACCCAGAGTTCTTTCTCCGTAAATTCGGTAACTTAAACAAAACACTTGAGTAGAAAGTTTGTTAGAAACGGGGAGTGCTTTAAGACGGAGTGGTCTACTTTACAAGGAGCACTTTGAAGAAAACTCTGCGGATTCGTACGGTACTACTAGTTTGAATTAATTCAAATTGATTAAGTAGGTGCTGAGCACTTAGTTACCTGTGGGTGGGTTGAAAAAAATATAATAAAGGTAGGTTTATAGAGTAACTTTACTCTTACTGAAAGACTGACAGCTTTCTCTGCTTCGTATTCCACAGATTTTGGGTATTCATTCAGGTTTCATATGTTTTCTAATTCTTTTAATATATATCAATATATTTATTCATACTAGTAGATGCCACAGACTCTAACTATATTAAAGTTTAATAGGTATATAATTGATCCATACCAGAAAATAAATTCAAAATTAATCAAAAAGTGCAACTATTTTATTTACAATCTGATAGACGAATGTAAAAGTTCTCTAGCTATCTAAATTATGAGCATTA
The DNA here is from genome assembly GCA_933228805.2 of Hipparchia semele. Taxonomy (NCBI): domain Eukaryota; kingdom Metazoa; phylum Arthropoda; class Insecta; order Lepidoptera; family Nymphalidae; genus Hipparchia; species Hipparchia semele. The sequence continues at coordinate 4,826,018 of OW121719.1, forward strand.
CTTTCTTCAATATCTGAAAATAAGATCTGAAAACTATTAATGAGAAATATCAATTCGATGGATTAAAGTGCTTTTTTAGAAAGTAGGTATCTAGATAAAATGTAACTTGCAGAAATCTATTAAAATATGATGAAGCTGCAAGTTGAAAGATATTTTCATTTAATTCCGCAGTCGACTCGAGCTTTTACGCGTTTCGCTTTTATTTTAATCATACTAAAGACGCGGCGGGCGAAATTTTTCACGTTTATAGTACAATTCAACATCCATTATGATTGTATAAACAGTAATTAGTAAATTACTAATCGAATAAGCTCTTAACTTTTTGAGGCAGTAGATTTTTTTCCAACTTCAAAAAAAGAAGGTTATGAATTCGACACGTAGCTATGGATATGTAACATTATTGGAACTTGAAAATCCTATTATTATTAATATTATAAATGCGAAAGTTTGTATGTTTGTTACACAATCAGGTCACAACGACTGTACCGATTTGGCTGAAATTTGGCACAGAGATAGATTATATAGTCTGGAAGAGGACATAGGCTACTTTTTATACCGGAAAATTAAAGAGTTTCAGCGGGAACAGAAAAACCTCAATCCACGCAAACGAAGTCGCGGGTATCAGCTAATATTCACATAAATGATAATCTATTAGGGCTTACAAACAAATATAAGTGCATAATTTTATAGCCTATCTCATCGCACAAACTTGGGTTGCAGCTAAGACACGGCCGAAGCCGACAGTTAAAATGATTGTAAGGTTCCAAATTACCCCTGCCGGATATCGAATCTGATACCTTTCACATATAAGACCACAGCGCTCACAAATTTGCCAAAAAAAGTCTTCAAAAAGGAAAATGCGATCTCAGCCTAAAATCGAGCTCCATTTCAAAATCAAATCTAATAAAAAATATTCGCCAACAAAAGCAGTAATCTGCGTTGGATTTAAAGCAAATTAAATTCAACATACGTGCACGTATAAACAGGAATAAGTATATTACGAATTAAATACAAATTAAAATAAGCTCTCAGCACTATTATCCCGATATAAAACATTTATTTATGAATAATGCCGCCTATTAATATAATCGAAAATCGATTAAATCCAGTAGGTATTACCATTGCATGATAGGTAGGCACGATACTTGGATCTCCATATTGCCCATCCTACTTCCCTAGTGGTTCGCCTCGAACTGAGACCTCGCGGTATCCCATAATTCCCAAAAGATAGTTTTAATTAATTAATATAATTAACTTTTATATTATTATTATATTAATTAATATAATTAACTTTTAACATTATACGTAATTACGTTCAGTAATTCAGAAGTTATAAAGCTCTGACAGACGGACGGACAAGTACAAATTCACTCAAGTAGACTCAGAGACCTCGCTTCGCTCGGTCAATTATTATTATCAATGCGAAAGTTTGGATATATGGATGGATGGATGGATGTTAACTTTACTATTACTCAATGTGTAATTGAGTAACAAAACAATGACTGAACCGATTTGGCTGAAATTTGGCACACAGATAGATTGTGGTCTGGAATCACATCACATCACATCACATCACACTAATATTATAAAGCCGAAAGTTTGTATGTGTGTGTGTATGTTTGTTACTCTTTCACGCAAAAACTACTGGACCGATTTGGCTGAAATTTAAAATGGAGATAGACTATACCTTGGATTAAAACATAGGCTACTTTTTATCCCGAAAAATCAAAGAGTTCCCGCGGGATTTTAAAAACTAAATTCACGCGGACGAAGTCGCGGGCATCATCTAGTAATACATAAGCTAGGTACTCCCGAAAAATACGAGAGTTCGCACGAGAATCAAAAAACCTCATATCTACCGCCCTTCATAAGATTCTCCCACGTGCAGTTGTTTAAAAAATAAGGCTTTCTTTTGTTTACCATATTTTGTAATATCCCTACTGATTGTCGACAATAACCGAATTTGTGTTTCGGACGCTCGTGGCAATTTAATCACGATAGTCAAAGAGACCACCGAAAAAAAAAATATTGGAAAATAATTTGGGGCTCTAAGAATAAAAGTCTCAAGGTCACCTGTGAGATGCCTAATTTGGCGAACAATTGGTGACTGGATCAGACATAACAAAAAAGTTTAAAAACTGTAACCCGACTACGAAAAATTGGTTCTACTATGAATAGATAGATATGTTGTTCTCAAGTAACATAGGTAGAAAGGAATATCGTGCTATACTTGTAAATATAGATAAAAATCTTCAAAAATTAGTATCGCATATTTTTGAAGAGACTATCTGAGGCAACCATTTTTGTGTCCGTTATCTCCTAGACTACAATCGCTGTGGTGACAAAAAGCCCATTATCTACTACTCCCCTCTTATCTTGTTAATGGCCACGCTTCCTTTTAACTTTGACTAAATCCGCTTCGGAGGCTTTTATTGATAAATTTCCGCGGCCTTTTGGAAATATACCAGCGCTAAGTGCTAGGCCGCACTACGGTTAACCGCGAGCCGTTTTTACCCACATGATTTTGCGATACAAAGTAATCGATACAAGCGGACGCACTAGCGTTTTTTTGCCGCGACTGATTTTGAACTCGCTAATGGCTCGAGGTCGAGGTGATTGCGATCGGAACATTGCACTGTAGCACTCATTTTTAGGGTTCCATATCCAAAGTAGTTGCGTGCATACAGCTGGGTAGGCATTAAGCGGGCAGATGATATAAAATGGAGAAAATCTCCAGTAGGAGGTATAAAAACTTAAGGGTAGGATTTTTAAAATTTGTACAATGCCTAACCTTAAGTTTTTATAACTCATACTGGATTTTTTTCCATTTTATATCATCTGCCTACCTCGTTATACATCCTATGCACGCCACTGACCCAGAGGGTGCCAACGGGATCCTACTATTAAGCCTTCGCTGTCCATTCATCCGTCGGTCCGTCCGCCCGTCTGCCAACGGACTGTATCTCATATAACCGTTATTGGTAGTTACTTGAAATTTTTACGGAATATGTATTTTTATTACCGAAATAATATCAACCGAAAAACATAAAGGTTAAAATTAAAAAACAAAAAATTAAAAATTAATATACAATAATATACATACTACATATTATTATTGTTACTTACAAGAAGCACACAATAAACTTTTGTTTTTGCTCGATCTTAATAATAGCTACAAATACGGTGGTAGGTACGGAACCGCTCATGTGCGGGTACGACTCGCAGTTGACCGGTTTTCACTACTACTGCACCAGTACTCAAAACCGAAGCAATTCAAATAATTTACAGAAATCTATACTATATTATTTTAATATTATAAAGCTGAAGAGTTTGTTTGTTTGAACGCGCTAATCTCAGGAACTACTGGTTCGAATTGAAAAATTCTTTTTGTGTTGGATAGTCCATTTATTGAGGAAGGCTTTAAGCTATATAATATTACGCTGCGACCAATAGGAGCGAAGCATCAGTGAAAAATGTTGCAAAAACGGGGAAAAATATCCATATTTAAAATATTATATTCTTTTAAAAACTTCTTAATCGCGATCATAATAACAAAAATTGAGGTGGACAAAGTCGCAAGCAACAGCTAGTATACATATATGCGAAATAATACAGTTATAACTGGAAAAGAATTGTGGTGTATGATTCCTGGCGTTACAAAGAACCTCATCCATCGGGGTTGCTTTGTCTGTGTCGAGAATACGGACTCGCACATTTGAAACTCTGAAGCCGAAGTTTCGAAACTAGAGAATCCGACACCGCCGACACGCGAACACTAAACTTTGCGACACACTTTCGTTTTCGTCTCACTACTTTGACCTGGCATTTTCACGAAGACTCTTACTGACAGGCGTACCTAAGTACCTGTGCACTCTAATGCTGAGATCAATAGAGCATGCTCTGACTTAACTCGGACTTAAGATAGAGTTAAAACGAGACACAAATATGCTCTGACATAAATCTGTTTCGTTTTGACTCTGTCTTGAGGTTGAGCAGAGTGAGTGCTGTCTATAGATTTCAGCCTAAGTAACCACATATTTTGACCTCTCTCTAATCGAATGTAATGTCCTCCCAACCGAATCCAGTCACGGCGGCCTGCCTCCTCAGAAATTAGCCATTAGGGAGGTATTATAGTGCACAAGTGTTTGCGCAAACATAAGTGCACTCTCTATTCCCTCACTCTCATAGTCCGATGGGACGGAAATCCGACACAACCGGAGAGAGGTCAGGCGCAGGAAAGACGGCTTTACATGCTCTCCGAGGCACGGGGATGGCTCACCGCCAGCTTCCTAGCTCCGGATATTACTGAGAATTTTTTGACAGCAAAACGCTTAACACTTTTTGGTCCGACTCAGGAATCAATCCTGGGACCTCGTCATCGGTAGTCGAACATGCTAATAACCAGAACGCACGTGCTGTCCTTTCGGCAGGGAAGCATGCTAAAAAAACTTCAGGAACCCCTGCTTTAGCGTTATCAATCGTAGAAAGAGACACCAAGTTTGTAATATGGCTAGAGGTGCCTGTATGGATGGACTCATTACGATTTCGATAAGTCTCAGTTCTACTTTGAATATTCATTACTGACCTTTTTAGATCAGTAATGAGATCCGCAGATTCCTTGCAGATTCACTGCCAGTCATAAAAATTTCCGTTTTGATCTGAAATTAACGAGAACCGATGAAAGTACCTACTCGTAAATGAAGATCACTATATTGAAATCATAGAAATATAGCAAGATAGAATGGAAAACTGGGTAGGGCAAGTGACAGCTTACAATACTCTTACATCATTTTAATTAATTTTATTACAATATTCCAAATAATAAAAAATAAAAGCAGTTGACAGTTAATCTCAAAAAAAGGTGGAAATTAATTTTTCAAGGGAGTGCTTATTTTGAACAAAAACGATGAACAAAAATAATATTGTCAAACAACAACGTGGTTTTTTCCAGAAATAAGAAAATACCGAAATTGCAAATCATACATAGCAGCAAAAATCCGTGTATAATTTTCCGTTAGATATTTCCGTTAGTAGCGACACATTACAGTTGTCGATCTACTTTTTTCCAAGACCCCATATTAGATCGACAACTGTAATGTGTCGCTACTAGATGTCGCTAACAGTTGCTATAAAACTGATTGAGAAAGCAGATACATATCACTAATTTCGTGGCTGACGTGTGGTTCGGCCGTGGTGTAACGGTTAACACACTCAGGGCGCGATTCCCAGAGAGATGTGGGTTCGAATCCCGCCGGCCTCGGGATTTTTGATATGTATTTAAAAATCTATTAGGTTATTTCACCAAATTATTAAATATGTCAACAAAAAATTTGTTCTTATATTTAATTTATAACTTCGGAAGCCTACGAGTGATTCAGAGTAATTCAGTTTATATCGGCATGAAACTGTTTCAGCCATGATTCTGTTTGTGTAAGATTAAATGAAAAGGGTTCGAGCAATTTAGAATTTTCCTTTGAAAATAAAAGCCTTGAGTGACGTTTCATTATTATTAGTTAAAAATCAAACAAAAAACATCAGAAATCCTCAAATTAAAGTTCAACACTTCAAGGTTTAGTTATGACATTCACGCTAATAAATCTATATATTAGTATAAAATATTAAAACTAAAAAATATTAAACTACTGCACAAAAATAATATTTTATTTGATATTCTAAATTACCTACTGCACTATACGTATATTTACGTTTCTTTTTTAATAAAAATAATGAGAATAGTCCTGAGAATATTGAGAACTCCCAAATTAAAATTTTAAACATTTGCTAAGTGTTGTTCAAAAGCACTTTGTAAAAGTTTATTTGAATAAAAAACTATTCTATCTTATTCTATTCTGTGTATGGATATTCCTGCTTACTCTGGCCGTGTTTGATCAATTATCATTATACATCTGTATCCACCTTTGAACTTAAACAAATTAAGCACAATTAATCTATGTTAATCAATCACTTTGCTGAGATAATGTCCACGTTACTAATGATAGCCATCAAATTGGGATTAATCCCAAATCCTAATCTGATAATCTTAATCTATTTCGTAGAAAAACGATATTAGTTAACAATTCGATACGTATATCAGATGGTTTGTACTAAATTGCCCAATCCGATGCTTCTTAAAGTAAGATTAACTCCCAAGTTTCAGCCTATCTAGTTATAGTTTGAAGCTTGGCGATCTTTTAAGTTTTATTTATCCGGGCTAAAAAGTAGTCTAAGATTCTCAAAGTCTTAATATATCCGTGCAAGAAATCAAGACGATCCAGATGATCCGATCAAGTTTTGTTTGTATGTCTTATACATTCGTCTGTCTGTAATATTATGTCTATTAAATAAAGACATTTAATAGAGCGACCGCAGACAATAATTTCAAGTTAGCCGACTATCGAACAACTAAATTGCGTACTTTCACAATTTAGTTGACCAACTAGATATATATGTGGTGTGTGCGTAATCGGAAGGGAATCTCAATTCCGATCTGATTGGTGTCCAATTATATACGTTGAACGATTTAGTTGGATAAGAAGTGCGGGCTACCTTAAGTCACTACGCCTATTAGTAAGTACACTTTGCGATTTAGTTGCCCAACTTGAAATTGTAAGTCTGCGGATACTCTAACTCCCATGTATACCTTGTACAAGTAGTAAATAGTGCGAACATTAAAATTTTCCGCTTTTAGTTATTGAACATCGCTGCCAAACCAATTTTTCCAGGTACCGTCGACATTTATTTAAACAAAAAACGTACCAAAGTGTTGATGCGTGTGTTGATAATAGAGTTTATCACGTCATAAAATGTTTTTCCCCTACATTTCACACGTTACACCGCCTGTATAGCGATATTTCGGCAATGATTGTTTTATTAGAAGTTTTATTAACGTGAATGTAGAATCCCACTAAAAGCGGAAGCGTGGTTTTCCTTCACTCACGCAGCAATACAGCAACGAATCGAAGTGAGTTTTTGCATAGGTTGAGGATTTGAATAGTGAAAACTCTCTTTTATCCCAAAAAAACAAAGGAATAAAGTCGCTGGAAAAAGGCAGTTAAATAATAGAAAGTCATATTAAGCTCTATTTAGTTTTCCTTGTTTTAATTGAATCAAAATTCCGTTTGATAAAAAATTCCGTACCATCACTATCGGATACGTCGAAACCAATTACAATTCGTGCACAACCTGATTCCGTTCAGGACCTTTCGTTTAATTTAATTACGTTACCGAGTAGTGTCATTCATTATTAAAAATATATTCGCAAAAGGGAATTAATATTTATTGATTCATTTATACAGTTTATACAAGATAAATAACTAAATATTGTACACGCGAATGAATTAATGGGAAAATAAATATCTAAATACGAAAACAATTCCTACCCTTTATAGTTAAAGCAGTTATTTATTTAGCAACACAAGTTTATTTGAATAAAAAAAAATTCTATTCTATTTTAAGCCGACTTCAAAAAAAGGAGGAGATTTTCTTTTCTATGCTGTATTTTTTGTGTATAATATAGGTTATGTGATATTTCCGCCGATTTTAAAGAGGTTTGTAGGGTTCTGTACCCGAAGGGTAACCAACGGGACCCTATTACTAAGCTTCAGCTGTCCGTCCGTCCGTCTGTTTGTCTATCAGCGGGCTGTATCTCATGATCCGTATTAGGCAAAAGGTTGAAATTTTTAAAAAATGTGTATTTCTGTTGCCGCTATAACAACAAATAGTAAAAAAAATTAAAAATTAAAGGAGGCTTCCCTACTAGAAACTTGTTTTTTTCTGCGTTTTTTGGTTCGGTTACTGGTTCTATGCGACCGATTATATTATTTAAAGAATAGGTAATAGGTACATATTGTCCTTTACAACGCAATTTTCCATCTGAGTGGACAATTAGGGGATGAAACCCACTTATTGAATTTCACGCGTCTAAAGTCAGTGTGTTAACACGCCAAAACATCAAAAATCAGTTCAGCAAAAAAAAAAACTTTTTCCTAAAACCATCACGTATCGACACGTTGAAACCATTTCCAATTTGTGTAAAACCTGATTGCGTCCAGGACCTTTCGTTTAATTTAATTACGTTATCGGGCACGTCCCGCCTATCGCTCCCCCGGGTCTTACCTGCCGTTTCATCCACGTCTTCTTTTTTACCTTAGAATAGCGGTTTTAGGATATAAAGGGCGGAAGGCAACTAACGACTCTTAGTACGTGATTTTACATAACACTGCTGTATTCTCTGGGAATCGCGCCCGAGTGCGTTAACCGCTACGGCCACGGCCGAACCATACGTCAGCCACGAAATGGCTGACGTATGGTTCGGCCGTGGTGTAGCGGTTAACACACTCGGGCGCGATTCCCAGAGAGACGTGGGTTCGAATCCCGCCGGCCTCGGAATTTTTGATATGTATTTATAAATCTATTAGGTTATTTCCTTTAAGTGTAGGTTAACACTTCAATAAAATAAAAAAAAAATTAAAAACTGCTGTATTGTCTAGTCAGCATTAGTATTGTGAAGTCGACATCTCTTGAGGATGCTCCGGTGTCGGGGCAAAACGTGCGTGCGAGTAGTATAAAAGGCTTGTGTGGTGGTGCATGTGAGTGGTGGTGGCATTGCTTGCTTGGGAACTTGGCTTTCTTGCTTGGTAGGGGAAGTAAACGGTGCTTAGCTTGTAACTGCATGTTTGACCATACAGATTTTTTCTGTTGGCGAATTACTTATAGCAAAATAATTCTAACTCTATACTTTTTTTGACGACCTAGCGTAGTGGCGAGCGCTGTGGTCTTATAACTGGGAGGTCTCGGGTTCGATTCCCGGCGGAGACGATTTGGGAATTTATAATGTCTAAATTATCTCTGGTCTTTTCTGGTCGAAGACATGCCGTCAAGCGATTAAGCGTTCCGGTACGATGGCGAGTAGAAACCGATTAAGGGTTGAATATACGCTGCCATACTCCTTCCAGGTTAGCCCGCTACCATCTTAGACTGCATCGTCTCTTACCATCAGGTGAGATCGCAGTCACGGACTAGGTATTTTGTCATCGAATAAAAAAATTAATAAAAAGAAACTTAATATAGAGCCCTTCCAATTGTTTACTTTTGTCAGATTTTAAAATGTAAGTATGGTAAATTTCGAGTTCAAAGATTGCCTATGGTGTGTTGGTTTGTCCTCCAATCAAACAGGAATGGAGCAATCGATCGACGTAATTTTTTGCATGGATAATAATAGTTAAGGACTTAGAGACTGATTGACATAAGCTAACTTTTATTCCGGAAGAAATAGAGAGTTCCAGCGGGATTTTTAAAACCTAGCTCAACGCGGACGAAGTCGTGGGAAAAAGTTAGTTAATAATGTTAAAGTTACTAATATTAAAGTATACCAGTTAAATGTAAATGAAAAATAAATTCACTGATGCTTCGCTCCTATTGCTCGCAGCGTGATGTTATATAGCCTAAAGCCTTCCTCGATAAATGGACTATCCAACACAAAAAGAATTTTTCAATTCGAACCAGTAGTTCCTGAGATTAGCGCGTTCAAACAAACAAACTCTTCAGCTTTATATATTATTAGTATAGATAGGTACCCCGAACGATCGATCCGACAGAATTCTATTACGAACTCAGTATAAAGAGCTCTCCACTTCTTATTGCAACCTTAGAACCATACAATCCAATTCGGGCTAAACTCGGATTACCTACATTCAGGAGATTTGGCGTAATTTAATTATAATATTATCATTCGACTCCGTATCGCGACGCTGAGCCCTCGCCGCCGTTTCATACACTCTCCCATTACACCTTAGCTATTTCAAGGTAAGGTGAAGTAATAACTGAATAATTGTATTACTGTTCGGTGTATTAAAGAAAATACGCAATGTATTTCTTAGAAAGCGAGAGTTGGTCATTAAACCCACCAATAGGAACGCTTCATTTTAATAGCTTAGCTTAACTTAGCTCCATTGGAAAGAGTTCTAGAAGTTAAGCGAATCTATGATTGCAAAAGAAAATAGGTTATTACGGTTTGAGTATTTATTCTAATACATATTTATCTACCTATAGAACGAGATGATCCCAATATAGGTTCCAACTTGTCAATTCTGATGCCCCAAAGGTACTATATACCTAAACCATGGGGAGTATTTACCCGAAGCTTTTGCCCGCAGCTTCGCTAACGCTAAGCTAAGTTCAATTTTTCAAACCCCTATTTTACCCCATGAGCTAAGCCAAAGGCAAAAGCTTAAGACTACTTAAACGTAAACGTTAAAGTATTAAAGCCATTTATATTCTTCAGTTGTGTTAATCATTTGATAGCTGTTCCCAAGCTATACCTAACCTATACCTAGCTCAAGTCAAAGAATAGCCTGGTCGCATATCAGGCTGCTTCTGGATCGGAGTTTCTCCTTCCTTAATATCACAGAAGATAATGGTAGATGATACAGAAGTATGTAACAGATCAAGTTATATAAACGTAAAAATTCTTTCGACAAAACCAACTTCAAACGCCATTATAAAGTATATCAATTGTGCCTATAAAATTTGAAGAATTCCCTCGATTTCTCCAGGATCCCATCATCACATCCTGACCTAATGACAATGAGACCACCTGGGAAGTATACCCTTTTAAACATAAAAGAGTTTTCCAAATCAGTCCAGTAGGGCTAACATGCGCGCCACGAGAAAATTTTGTCGACACTTTACTCGTGAATCTCTGTAGAGATTCACATAGAGACTACGAGTAAACGTGTAGACAAAACTTTGTCGTAGCGCGCATGTTAGCCCTACAGGTGTCTTCGAGTAATCGGGGAACATACATAAATTAATTTTAAAAAAAGATTCCGACGAATTGAGAACCTCCTCCTTTTTTGGAATTCGGTTAAAAATACACAACTAAAAACTATCATAAAAACTAAAGACTATCATAAAAATTGTAGATTTAAGGTAAGTTTATAGTAATTCTCCTTAAACTTTGCATCATAAATGAGTTTGTTTCCCAAACAATTTATTACGACCGCAGTTTTCATTAAACATAAAAAACAAACATTAAAAATCTACGTACAATTTAATGGGAAGCGAGCTGACACTTGACCTTTTTTGTCTACCATCTTTAATTTTTTCTTGAACTTCACTTGGAAATGAGTTCTAAGAATAGAAATGAATAGCATACGGTCACGGCCTAGATGTACCTACCTGTTTATATTAAAAGTATTTTTAGGTAAACCCAGACTTCTATTGAAAACTAATAATAGAGTTGTAATATATTGGTTTGGAATGAAATCTATACCTACCTACCAAATAAAATTGAAAGTAAGTACTTATATAAATAGTTATGAATTTTTTAAGCTTATATGATTACTAGCTGAAGCCCGCGATTTCGTCCGCGTGGATTTAGCTTTTAAACTCGCTCGGGAACTCATTGATTTTCCGGGATAAAAAGTAGCCTTCCACTCACTCTCCAGGTCCTCAACTACACCCATGCAAAAAATCACGTTGATCCGTTGCTCTGGTGCAGCGTGATTGAAGGACAAACCAAAAACCAAACACACTTTCGTATTTTAATATTAGTAAAGATAAGGACGTAAGAATTAAAATGATTACATAACTCAGACACGCGTTTTTTAAATTTTCGTATCTTGTCTGGGCGAATTATTGGAAAAACTGTCCACTGTTTTTTACAATCCCATTTGATTGTAAAAAACCTAAATGCACAGGACCAAGTTGCGAGCATCTGTCTAGATTCTAGACCAAGATGGCATGAATTTGAATACTAAACAGGCTTATTAGATATAGAATCCTATTGATACTGTACGTAAAAAAGCTAACAAAAACATAGTTTGAGTTAAAGACAAAATACCGCAACGCCTTATACTTTGTTGAGTTTTTCTTCAGCCCTCCGCAAATAACGACAAAAAGTTTGTGTTGAAGTCGGTCCCAGCGTACTCGGCTAGAAGTTATTACATCTCGACCAGCATCGTAAACATCTATGCGACAAGTACTTTTATTCTTAGTACCGAGCACCTCTACACAAACATTGCCTCAGTATTACGTGGTGAAAACTACATACGTGCCGAATTTATGTTCGTATAAACAGCGCATCGCTTCGAATTTACACTACACTAAGTGTTTCATAAATAGGCTTCTTTTTAACCGACTGCGCTACGCACAAGAGGGTAATGTGTTTATCAGTCTATATATGTATGGATGTATTTGGCGCTCTGGAGAGCAAACGCGTGGTTTTAATGATTCTTAGGTCAATCGATTTGTGTTAATCTTGGGTGTGTCATAGAAGTACATAAAAGTATTCAAAATTCAATATGTCAACCACCAGACGCCATATTATAAAAAAGAAAAAAAATTAAAGTCGACGATCTATATTTAGAGGGGTATCATTGAATAGATATTTAAAAATAATTATTAGGTTTCTTTTATCATTTTTAATTTTTAATGACCTTTTACGATATATGATATTTTGGTAAAGTTGATGGAAAGTCGAGTCTCACACACTCGTCCCACATAGTGGAAACGAAGTTGGATATACGATGTTGGGGCACTGGATTCGAGTCCCTTGACATCCCACGAAGTGGAAGCATAGAAGGTAAGTAGGAAGCGCGACAGCATTTTGGAATATTAACAATAGGGATCGGGTAAAGTATCCAGTACCTACGTAGCTGTACGCATGCTTAGACTACCGAAGAGATAATAATATTGACTCAGGAATTTTTCTATTGTCCTTACTAATACAAAATCGTAGTGAAGCTATAGTCGACTAAACAAAAAAGGGAATACAAAACAGATGTTTTCTGTGAATACAAAACGCCTACGGCAGAAACGCAGATCACGTAGAAAATAGAGAAATAAAAACGTCCACTTCACGCTTCATCCCACTTTTACAAAATTACAGACCCCATAAGGGATCCTATTCGATTTAAAATTTTTTCTTAAACAGCCCTTTCTGAGCATAAAATCAAAAAGATCTCTGGAGATTTAGGTGTTATTTTCTTAGTTAGTTTATATTTTTAATACCTCAAAAAGCGGTGTCGACTTAGGCCTTCCACCAATACTTCATTTCTATAGATTAGTTCATTTAAACTTAGGGTTTAGGGTTCAATGTTCAAGAAAGTTAACAAATCCTATAGCTTTTCCTATGCATTCTAACACATTAGTTTATTAAATACCACTTTCATCAATGTGCTTAGTTTGTAGTTGAAGTCGGTTTTGTAAATATACCATTAATAAAACCACTATTAGTATATGACTTCTCATAAATCTGTTTGAAATTTCGCGTTTCATTTGCAGATATCGGGGATTTAAAAAAAAATGAAAACGTTGATTTTAATTATTCCCGGTTGCTTTGGCGTCGTCCTAATGAAATATTATGAATGGACATCGGTTGCAGTCGAGCTTCATAAAAAACTCCATTTCCCCATTCCAGTTTGTATGCAAATTAATTTGCCACGCTAAAATACGACATAGACTGCTAATCTTTCAGATAATTATTTTAGCATATGGATTCTTTGGCCATAACAAAGTGTAAAGGATTACTTTGAAAATTGTTACAGTATAATATTATTGTGTAAATTATTTATGATTATTTATACGCTTAGAGGATAAACAGTGGTAATCCGAGCAAATGACACCGAAAGCCCCGGGGATCTCTTTAATTCTCTTAGTTAATTCTATGGCCAGGCAGAGTAGACTATACCCAGTAAATTTTTAATTGCTGGGATTTATTTTACCCAAAGGACCGGCAACTCTAACACTGGCGAATACTAGAATAGAACATAAAAGTTAATGCGCACAGATTAAAGTTAACCCATTTTATGGATGACTAACATTCGTGAACTAAGTATTTGCTTATTTTATGGATGACTAACATTTGTGAACCTAACTACAAATAGTTAGTAGTTATTTTTTGAACTACAAATTAATAGTTTTGGTCACTTTTGTTCGAAACTGTACGAGGACAATTTGATTTTTAAGGATTTAAACCCGGTTTATTTTGAAGGTACCGCATGACTTATTTACATATTATTATTATAACCTAGAAACTAATTTTATGAATCCGTGATATTACCTTATTAATTTTACATTACGCATTATTTTAGCTAAGGCTAATTACTTATATATCAATTGCCTAACTTTTATGGTCAATATTTCCTCAAATATGTACCTATTAAGAAATGAAAGAAAGAAAATCTTTGACATTGATACGTAACTTTTGTTGTGAAAAGATTTGAGGTAAGAGTGTAACTTTGTAACTAAGTAAATATTTTTACGAAAACCTAAAAACAACATACACAGATCTTAGTTTTTAAATCGTGTCTACAATTAGTATTGAGTTTAGTCAGAGAGCATATTTAGCGTAAGGAGTTCTTGATATATTTTCATTAACGATTGTAAATTTTTTTTTTTTTAAAAGAGCAACCGCCGAGTTTCTTGCTGGCTCTTCTCGGCAGGAAAGGCATTCCAAACCAGTGGTAGATTCATTGACGATTCAAAAGTGCTTGTAAAAGTTTATTTGAATAAAAAATATTTCTATTTCTATATCGAACTACGTTCCTAAAGGGCGCGTTCGAAGGTCGTCTCGTCTTTTGAATTTAAACTTTCAATAACTTAATAATCCAAAGCAACAGATGAAAATTAAATGTAAAATGTAACTTATTTTCATAAATAAACTTATACACAAGAATTTTTATCAATATGAAATAACGACTTATCGCCTAGCAAACACTTCAATCCCTGTTTACATTTAAAAGAACACGCCTCTCAAAGTAGCAAAAGATAGCGAAGTGCGAGAAAAATCTTGCTTTAGATCTACATAAGATTAGAATTCTAAGTAGATTGAAGAAAACAAGATTTCTCTACGGTAGCCGAGGACTCTTCTCTACGGTAGTTCAATTTTCCTTTGTAAAATGTTCTTGGAGTGTAGTTTTTGTTTGAGTTGGATATTTTTATTGTGCTTTGTAGTATTTTCTGTCTGTTGAGTCAGTTAAATTTTATAGATCATCAATTGCGACAGAGAAAGATCCAAGAAAAAATACGTCCACTCTTAAGATTTAAAATAGAGTTAAAATGAGACACAAATATGCTCCGACTTAAATATTATGTCTTGTTTTTGCTCTGTCTTGAGTCTGAGCAGAGTAAGAGTGTGGTCTATAGATTTTAGCCTAACAGGACACTGGACACAGGTGGTGCAAGACCGAGGTCTATGGAAGTCCATACAAGAGACATTTGACCAACTGTGGACGTCAATCGGTTGATGAAGAAGAAAAAGAAGAAAACGGATCCGCGGACGATGTTCATTTTGGTACAGAAACCTAAAAAGATTGTCCCAATCCTTTTTTATTAATCTAATTTTGCGCATCTTTAAGCAATATTACTGTACACAATTAAAATTTTCATCGAATACAATTTCCCCGGGCTATTTAATTCTTAAAAGGGTTCTCTGAGTTTTACGTGTCGTTTCCTCGGGTTATTGGCTTTTTTACCGCGTCGCCTACACAATGACACGCTACCCTATTTTAAATTGTATGTACCGCGCCGAAAGCTCAAATAAAGCTATTGTTGTGTGGAGTTTTACAACGGAACGAAGTATGTATGTGTATTCGTGTCCATTGCACAACCTTATTTCTCTGAAATTTAATTAATTAATTTTTTTAATTTAACATTAGGATTTCTTTTGAAATTTTTGCTTAAAATATGCAAAATATTTCCTAATAATACTATTAATATGAAATTAAGAAATATCTCAATTGTTTTATTACATAGTAAATATTTGCATGATGTTTCTTGTAAATTAAGTCTTGTAATTCTTCCAGCGATAGGAAGCTACATTATTCCTGATAGCATAATATATTTGTTATTTGTGATTGTTTCAATAAAGCCATAACGCATTTGGAACCCTGATGCAACCACTAAAAAAAGTAACAACTATCACTAACTTTTGAGTGCTAATCAGTATTTGTATTCAAAAAATTCAAACTTAGTTAAAAATATTTTTTATAAGGCGAAAAGCAAATTTTGCTTTTCGCCTTATAAAAAACAAAAGTTTTCGGAGCCTTAAGGCTACAGATTAAAATTATTAGTTAGATGATTCAGCTAGTACTCATATTATATGAGAAATTCAGACAAACAAAACGCAACAAACAAAAGTTTTTTATAAGGCGAAAAGCAAAAGTTGCTTTTCGCCTTATAAAAAACAAAAGTTTTCGGAGCCTTAAGGCTACAAATTAAAATTATTAGTTAGATCATTCAGCTAGGTAGTACTCATATTATATGAGAAATTCAGACAAACAAAAAGCAACAAACAAAATTACAAGTTCTATTCACAATTCATATAAGGCATCTCAAAGAGCAGTTGAAAAGTTTGAAAGTCTCCTTATCAGATTCTTTTAAAGCTTTCAAAGTTCGATGAACGTTTTCGCATGGCTTGTGGATTAATTTTCCTTTAAGTTTGAACTTAGCGAGCCATGTTTGATGCCGAGCACGGTGTGGAAACTCCCCGAGTACTCTCCGAACTTTTATTTTTACGTCGAAAGGAACATCGACAATAATACCTATTTTTAAAATATTTTATGTTGTCATGTAATTGCAAAAAAGTTCAATCAAAAGTTCTCAAAGCCCACAACGAACTGTAGCGCTCCTATAAATTGAAACCTTTTCTAATACAAGTTGAATGAATGAACACACTTTATTGTACACCACATTAGATAGAAACAAAAAATAGAATAAACTTAAAATAAATTATATAAATGAGAGCACAAATTGCGGTAATAAGTTCTAAGGTAGGAATACGGTAGTTAAAAAATAGGAGCAAAATCGGTCTGGTAGCGTTTCAGGAAAATGGTACTAATTAGTTAATTGCACTAAAAAAATTAAAACACAATTGCAATGCCCTCTTGTGACCTATTACACAGGCCATAGCCGTAAAACATCTAAAAAAGTTAAGTATATCGATATTCTTTGAACATTGTGACAGATGAGAAAAAAAATCCTGATAGTCACACACTCGTCTGAAAATCTGGTGTGGCTATGAGTTCGCAATCAAAAATCTACGCAGAAGTAGATATATACTAATATATACCTAAGGCCCGCCAGTTTTCCAGGAAAATTAAAACAAAGTAAACGTACACACCCACTGCGCTGCTTTCGTTCCTTCGCGAACAAAAAGCATATTTTCCAAAAATTAAATTCAGTCCCCTCCCAAAAGTCAAAAAACCAATATTTTCTTGATAGCGCTCCAAAAATAGCAATTTTTGCGCGCATAATTTTTTTATCGGAAAGCTCTCTGCGGATACAAAATAACATTTTTCGCCGAGAGTTATTCAGCTGCCGTCCCGGACCGATTTTCCCGGTTACCTTCGAAATTAATTTAAATAAAAACACGTTGTACGTGTTAGTGCTGAGTGTTCATTCAAACGGGGTTTATCACGCCGTATAAAATATTTTTACCACGCCATCGCATGTCGCACACTACCATAAAAATCATATTACACGTAGACGTAAGATACGGCGAAAATATTACGTACTCTACTATGTACGTACGATAAACCGTCGTGAGTTAGTTAACTTAATAATTATATTTCCAAAAAGTGGGATTTGGACCCGCACACAAAGGGTTCCGTACCATCGCACAAGATTTAACACTAGCTAAGACCGACAAAAAAAATTATTGTACTCCTTAATTTTTAACTTTATTTTTTTATTATTTTATGATAAAGCGGCAATAATCGTATAAAAATCATAATTTATTCTCTGAGTAGACTCAGAGTCAGACCAGTTAACGTAGGTAAACCGTAACAGCAACCCATCAGACAATGTTTCAACCATTGACTAACTATTCAGTGTTTCACACATAATCATGTCTACCATTAGGTACATACGAGAAAATAATTTTAAATGAAATACATCGTGGCAAATTAATCATGCATTTCTCCTACGACATGAATACCCCATTTGCCTAGAACTTTGGGATTACCATATTTGCTTTATTGTATGACAAACAACAAAATGATACGAGACCCTTAGTACTCTGAATCTGAACAAATATTTACCAGTGTCTGAAGTCAACAAGCATGAAAATTGTTTGATATATTCTGGGCTCCTGGCACATGACGATCTCATTGGTAAAAAGAAATTATTACTTTAATATTTGACATCTCAAAACAAATTGAAATAATGCTGCTATATGCGTTGGTAGTTTAAAATTCAAAAAATTCAAAAATATTTATTTCATGTAGGCCAACTTGTGGCTCTTATGACAAGTCGAGAATCTACCATCGCGGCATTGGTTCAAGATGCTGATTCTGCTGAGAAGAGCCGGCAAGAAACTTAGCGGTTGCTCTTTTCAAAACAAAAAATAAATAAATAGGCCGTATGGTCTGGCTTCGGCCGACATTCATCGAAAACAATAGTATCTAATTATTATCCTAATAATAAATATTAGTTACTACAATATTAATACGAGTTACCTAGACAAATTATATTTTTCAAGTTTTTTTTTAGCCGATGTTTAATCACATGCAGAGGTCGATAAATGATCCAAAACAAAAAATGTTTTTCTCACTATTGGGATCTTTAAAAATCCTTTCAGTTAGATCTCTATCCAAGTATATTGAAATCATCCTGGTTACATTCAAATTTAGAAAACCATTTTTGGACAACACCTTTTCGTGGCGTTAATTATGTCACCTTGGCAACATGAACTGCGGTAACGAGTAAGATACTACATGAATTTTATAACAACAGCAGAGTTTAGGTGGAAAGAAAAAGGTCTGATGTTAAACCGTGAAATAAAACAAAAAGCCATTTGCACTGAAAGCGAATCAGCCCGGCACCAGGCGACAACGCACAGGACAGCACTTCAATCACATTTAGAGCCGAGGAATCTCATCCGACATTTTGTCCGGGTCTGCGGACATGCAAAGAAAGTCCTTGGCCCGAGAGATGATCGACAATTTTCAGAAGATGCTTAATTATATTATAAATGCGAAAGTATGTTTTTTGTTTTGAGATTTTGTTGGTTGATTGGTTTGATGAAACAGATCGACGAGCTTATTTCATGGGTAAAATTATCATATTATGCAGTGAAGTAAATAGCTACTACGTCATTTTTAAGGACTTGAAAAGTGACATAAGCTACTTTTTAACACCGAATACAATGGGTTCCCAATTGAGTTTTAAAAACGCTAGTCTTTGATAATCATCAACATCGTCATCTCATCATCACGCTACAATATGTACTTCGAAAACTTAACTATAAAGGAACGGACTAAAATCTAACAGTTTGACGATAAGTTCCACCCATGTATCATACCCACTGTAATAAATACTTTATTAAATAAATCATGTTTGGCTTTCGTAAATATTATTATTTTAACGTTAAAAAGTCATCTTAAGATCCTAATTCAATAAATAATTTTAATTTCACGTTTGTAATATGGTTCTTCTAAGTAACCTAGGTTGGGAAACGTACACTTTATGCATAAATTTTAGTTTTGAAATAGAACTTGAAAACATCATCACTTGTTAGTGACTAATATGCAGTTATGGTCATTGGTCACATATGAAATAACTACGAATATTTTTGTTGCTACTGCGCAAAAGAAGCTGTATAACAACAGCAACGTAGGATAAAGAAATCAAAATGTGTACAGACTTTATTATCAAGCACGTATTCAAAATTGGCCATCAGCTCTCGCAAAAGGCCTCGTTTCCGCAGATCTGCATGATACCTACTGGATGGTCGTTCAATTTTCTTTGTAAAATGAGCTAGCTTTTTTTCGTTTGTTTTTTTAAATTCCTCGCCTACATTGATCATTCTCTTTTGTGTACAAACTTTGCCTGAAATTGTAAGCATCTGCTGGGAATTAATTTATTTTTGTTATTATAGTGTAATTGAGTTGACGATAAACTTCGGTGTTTTTCATATTGATAGAAGTCCCGATCTCATTGGCAGATATTGGTAAAGAGGAAACCGACCGCTTGTTCATAACAACGTATTTTTATGTTTTCTTGGAGGATAATAACAGTAGAGGAAATGTTTTTGTACTTCAAAATCGATATCTATCTGCGTTGTTTTGCTTTCAGGGTACGGTGGGGCTGAAACGACTTTTTCAATTACCTACTTAATTAATTATGAAAACAAGGAACAAGCCAAGCCCTGTTTTGCCACCATGAATGTTTTACTCCCAGTATCAGACATCCTAACAAAGACGAACATAAAATAAGTGTAAATCAAAAATTAGATTTTTAAAAAACAAGCTTTTAGTAGCTGGGATCGTCATACCCTGAATATCACCTAGAACCAGAGTACTTGTTAGAACGAATCGAACGAGGCCAAACTAGATGGGTTTATGTCGTTTTATTACAGAGTTCCCATTGCCGCCTTCCAGCTCCATCATCAGACCCTGGATATCATCTAGGACCACAGTACTTGTTAGGACGAATCGAACGAGCTTAAACTTGATGGGGTCACGCCGTTTTAATACAGAGTTCTTGCAGCTATCTTTCAGCTAAATCATCAAGTCTATGTCACAACAATATTGCATTGTCATCCGATTTACATATACATGCAAAATTTCAGCTCAATCGGAAACCGGGAAGTGGGTCTAATTCAGCTTGCGAGATTTGGCCCGAAACAAACATAAGTACATACATACAAACATGTACATTGCATTGCATTGTATCTAAATATATAAAAGGCAAAGGTGACTGACTGACTGACTGACTGACTGATCTATCAACGCACAGCTCTAACCACTGGACCGATCGAGCTGAAATTTGGTATACAGGTAGCTGTTAGGACGTAGACATCCGCTAAGAAAGGATTTTGGAAAATTTCAACCCCAAGAGGGTTAAATAGGGGGTTAAAAAATCGAACCTAACGTGAGCGAAGCCGCGGGTTAAAGCTAGTATATATATAAAATTCAAAGTCCTGACTGACTGATTGACTGACTGAGATATCAACGCACAGCCGAAACTACTGAAGTTAGAAACTTGAAATTTTTACAGTTGGTTCCTTTTATGACGTAGGCGCACACTAAGAAAGGATTATTGGAAATTCCACCCCTACGGGGTTTAAATAGGGTATGGAAGTTTATATGAAACTCCGTCATTTTTCAAGCTGTTTCCATCAAAGTTGGTATTAGAGCTTTCAGTTAAAAATAAAGAAGTACGTGTGTCACAGTTTTTGAAAATTCCACCCCAATACCTAATTCCACGCGGACGAAGTCGCGGGGGCAAAAGCTAGTTTTAAATAAAAGCTTGTAAAAACATATCTAACGACATAGGTAGCTAAAGTTTTTCTGGAATTATTTTTGTGATTTAACTTCATAAAATTATTTTATGAAATGGGGTGACCCATTTCAGATATTAATCCGACGTACCTATAGTTCCCAAATTAAAGCAAAACTACGTATGGAAATTCAACCTTATTGGAACATAATACGGAAAGAAATCAGACACACTATGTAAGACGCGTAGGACCTTCTCGCCGCGAAGTATCAATGAAATTGTGATACAAGTGAAAACCCAAAGTTTAAAACTAACATAAGCCCTGGAAAGAACGCTTGCATTTGTTCGGGAAGTTTTCTACGATATGTTTACCTTTTAACAGTGCGCAGAATGCCAGAAAAAAATTAGATTTCAGCCGCGCCATAGATGATATAAGGCAATATTAATATAGGCATAGTACGTTTATCTCACGAAGTTACGGGCGCTTTACTTGTGGTTACGTCGTGTACATGCACATTGTGTAAGTGTGCGTGCCTGTCAGGAGCCTAGGTGAGAGCGATCAGGCGCAAGCAAGCTCTCTCACACCTATACAGATACGACACACGCACAACCCTGAGCCACATCGTGAAATGAAAGAACTATAGTTTATAGTGTTTTTTGATTGGCGCGAGATATGAGTTACTAGTTGATGCCCGCTACTTCGTTCGCGTGGATTAAGGTTTTGTAATTCCCGCGGGAACTCTCTTATTTTCCGGGATTAAAAGTAGCCTATGTGTTATTACACAGTATAATCTATCTCTATGCCAAATTACAGCCAAATCGGTTCAGTAGTTTTTACGTGAAAGAGTAACAAACATCCATCCATACTTACAAACTTTCACGTTTATAATATTAGCAGGGTGACTGAAAAAGTTTTTGCAAACAATAATGCTTAAGCGAAATTCTTTTCAAAATGGGGTTTTGTGATGTGGCTTAAAAACACAAAATTACATATGAGTATCAAAAACGTCGTAGTAATGCTACTGTACTTGGTGTTTGGCTTAGGGCTGTAAAAGACAGAGAGTTGTTGTAATTCTAGAGCGTGCAATGTGCCTAAATAACCTCATATAGACAGCTCAAGAGACAAATCATTCAGGCAACTGGCACTCTATCTTAATCAATTATAATATGTTTATCATTATGAAACAACTTCGGTAATGTAATACCTAACAGTAAAAATGTGGATATAATAAAAATGATTATTAATTTCAAACTTGTCTGTAAACAAAAGTGTTTGTATGAAAGTCCGTCATTTTTTAAGTTATATCCACCTGGTATTTTATCATTCGATTAAAAATAAAGAAGAACCTGTTTCACAGTTTTTGAAAATTTCAATTTTGGCTCTGTAATATGCAACACATTGAAAAAGAATGCAAATTGGTTAAAAATTAGACCTAATATCGCGTTTTTTTTTTGT
The DNA here is from genome assembly GCA_933228805.2 of Hipparchia semele. Taxonomy (NCBI): domain Eukaryota; kingdom Metazoa; phylum Arthropoda; class Insecta; order Lepidoptera; family Nymphalidae; genus Hipparchia; species Hipparchia semele. Next base: position 4,848,696 of record OW121719.1, read on the forward strand.
GGAACTTTCATTATTTTATGTTTCTACTCAGTATCGTCCATCGGAAATATGATGTAATTTTTGCCTGTTTTTTTTCGGTTAGTTAAAACTTTATCTACTGCTGTAAAAATCAAATATGCATATGAAAATTTACCATTACCTTAACGTAGGTGTAGGTACTGTAGTGCCGTGACTGACTTGGTGGCCATTATAACACAAAACGTGTATGGGCAGATTCCACTAGTAGATAATAATAATCAGTTCGTTTATTATATGACAAGATAGTCCTTGACTGCAATCTAACCTAATGGTAAGTGACGATGCAGTTTAAGATGGTAGCGGACTGACTTGGAAGGGGTTTGGCAGTGTATATTCAACCCATACCGCTAATCTATTTCTATGCGCCATCGTAACAGAGCGCTAAATCGCTTGGCGGCACGTCATCGACGGTAGAGTGGTAACTAGATACGGTCAAAGCCTCCCACCAGGCAAACGTTTTTATGGAACATCGGGTGTGTGGAAGAGGATTGCTCCTTTACAAACAGCAGCTCAGTGGTAAAAAAAACAACACTGCAGTGTATAAAACATGAAAATGTATTCGCTAGAACGTGTAGCCTCTCCCGAGACATGATGCTATGAGCTTTATGACCATTTTCATGTGAACCCTCCAAGGGATCGCAAATGTTGTTTTTCCACTCACAATTATGTTATTTACTTATCACGAGTAATATTTTGTTGGTTTGCGTTGTAAATTCGTATTGCGACCTCATATTTGATCGTTTTATTTTGTTTTTTCAATCCTCGTTAATTTAATTGAAGCATAATCTCTTCTTAGCATCTGTGTTAATTTCTATGCCAATAGCGACGTAGTGTCGGCCAATCAGAGGTGATTGGAAACTTAGCACTGTAGCTATCATTTTTAATAAATCCGCATATGATGTTATGTCACGCAAATAATCTCCGTAATGGGATTGTTCCGTTGAAGCGAAGATGCGCTTCAGTTGGTAGGAAGCCTTAGAAAATGATGAATGTTTGCGTAACCAACTTCTGGAATATTTCGTGGTCCATCAATACATATTGAGGCCATTAAAATACAATAATATTTTGTAATTTGTTCACTGTTTTAAGTCCATTTCGATTCTAGAGCTAGATATCCATAATATATCGCAATGAACCGAGCCAAGCAATACCGCTATTTGTGAAATAATTCCCCATCGCGAACTTTCTAAACCAAACAATACACAGCGTTGAACGGTTACCAACTATTTCAGAAGCCTGGATACTATCCTTTTGTATACGAGAAACTTTCCTCAATAGAACTTGTTATTTGTTCCGCGTATTGCTGGGATTTCTATACGTGAACCGGGCAAGAGATTCAAGTTTTTTTTAATAGTTTTCGCAATTATCGTAAACTCTCCATATGGAAATCCTTAACGACCTGTATGGTGCAATAGCCTCGGTATGACAAAATAGCAACTTAGAAATCTTATACCTACTGTAATGACTTAAACAAGGATGAAAATTATAAACTTTTTTTTAATTCAATGACAAGATAGTCCTTGACTTCGATCTTACCTGATGGAAAGTGACGATGCAGTCTAAAATGGTAGCAGGCTAACTTGGAAGTGGTTTGGCAGTGTACCTTCAGCTCATACCGCTGTTTCTACACGCAATCGGCACGTCTTTGACGGTAGGGTGGTAACTAGCCACGGTCGTTTGACCACTCCCTCTCGACCAGAACAGAGACAATTCAGAAATTATAAATTTCTAAATTGCCCCCGCCAGGAATCGAACCCGAGACCTCCCAGTTACAAAACCACAGCGCTCACTACTGCGCCAGGGAGGTCGTCAAACTGTAACCCGACTACAGAAAATTGTATGTAATTCATGCAATTTGGTAAATCTAATAAAAGAACAAGGAAATCTGTCCGGCCACACAATTTGCACTGCACACATTAGCTTGTAGAGCGCGCCTACACAACATGGTATAAGTGATGAGAAAAAGAGGTTTGACATTTGATCTTTTTCATCAAAATCAGCTGTAGTTTTGGTGCCACGGTGAAATATTCGTAAATAGTTATATACATACTCGTACATACCTACATAGACAGCTAAAATCATAAACCTTCTTTTTGGCTTCGCCGAAGACGGAAAGCCTTCTATGTTAGGAAAAAGAAGCTCTGGCAAAACCGTAAAGTGTGCTTACATAAAGGAGCTAATTTCCACGAAACCCCAATACGGGTTATATTCAAAAAGGAGGTCGAGGTGCCACAGAAGATTCCGCCGCATTAAGCCTCTTAGAGCTCAAGGAAAAATATTAATAAGGATTCATTAGCACTGACGTCCTTTTATAATGACCGATAAAAGGAATTTTTATACGAACATAACGGTATTTTTCCGTGTCTTATTAAATTCTGCAGACAAATTACGTAATGGGTCCCTAACATCTTTCTTGATCCCTACGTTTATTTACATTTAAACTTACTAATCTTATCTTACTTCTTACTAATATTATAAAATAATGTGATAATTTATGAGGATGTGTATTTGTTACTTCTTCACGCCACAACGAATGAACCGATTTAGCTGAAAGGAATGGAGATAGCTCAGACCCAGAATTAACACAAGGGCTACTTTATATCCCGGAAAATTAAAGAATTCTTGCGGGAATTAAAAACCTTAATCCACGCAGACGAGGTCGCGGACATCGTCTAGTTATTTATAAGGCTGAAATCACATCGATTCGGATTTCGCGTATGATTTCAGACACACTTATACGCATCACGTCGAAAAGATGCTTAAGTGTACGCATGCAAAAGGATCCTTACTGAGAGTTACACGTATACGAATTTGAGTTACAAAAAATGCGAAAGCCGAATCGATGCGTACACAACTCTATACAAAGTAGCACTTTTATATGGACAAAATGCGAATCGTTGCGCACAGGTGTGATTTCCGCCAATGCGGAACTCTATTGCAGTGGTGGGACTTTGTGCCTTGTAAACAAGCAGTAGTGAGACTATGTATTGGGTATCTCCTTAGAAACCGAATACCTTAGGCTACTTTTTATCTCGGAAAATCAAAGATTTCCCGTGGGATTTGAAAAACTAAATTTATACGGATAAAGTCGCGGGCATCAGTTAGTTTTATCTAAATTACCTAAAAGGAAACGGCGACGTACTGACTGACTGACTGACTGACTGACTGATCTATCAACGCACAACTCAAACCAATCTGAACAGTCAGGCTGTTTGGCATATACAGATAGCTATTATGACTTAAGCATCCACTAAGAAAGGATTTTTCCCTTAGGAGAAAAATCGAACTTAAAGTGAGCGAAGCCGCGGTCAAAAGCTAGTTAATAATAAATGTTATTTCGATTATTGCAATCAGTAACCCAAACGTTTGCACAAGGATTTGCAAGCGTATAGCAATATAATTATACTAAGAAGATCCATACCATTGTGATTGAGATGAAAAAGAAATATTAATTATATCTTTTCCTCGGCTGGTAGGAGTTTATCTTTACGCGATCATAACAAATGAACGCGTATGGATAAAATTATGGCCTGTCATGGGCCAATGAAACAGAATAATGTTATCTAACAATTACTGTTTTTGTTTTTCCTAACACTGAACGATAGCAGCGGACAGCCATTTTCTTGATAGAAAAATAATTTCCAGCTATCTATCCATCAATGACAGGAGAGTGATACGGGGACGAGTCTGAGAAAAGTAATAAAACTTTGAGAAATGAAAATATTTCTATGAAACATTTCTACTGAACTACCAAATTTACTAACTTTCGTCTGGTCAAAGATTCACGATGGGCGTCGAAATGAAATAACTTTTAAGCCAAGTGCTATATCTGGATATCGTCAACGCCTAACTTTTATCGAAACAATTTATGAGAGGCTAATTCACTTTGTTACAATCTATACCTACTTACAAATTTTCATTTTCCATGTCTGCGAACTGTAAAGTACAATTCAGATTAGACGCGGCGCGTTGGGTTTAAAAATAAGGAACTCAACGCTCGCGCATTACACTGCGTAATACACTATGTAATATGTCGCGTGGATAACTGTAGTCAAATTAATCAAACTATAAATGATCAAACTAGGGTCAAACATATCAGCTTAGTTTATTGCAATACCGCTGAAATTTGAAATTGAAATTGAAATTTTGTATTCAACCGAATACAAGTGTGACTCGTGCGGCATGGTTTTAATTTAAATAGGGCTCAATTTCTCCTATAGATTGTGCTGTGTGGTGCTTTTTCTATTAAGTAGTATGTACGAAATCAAGAAGTGTAAATAAATTACTAAATTTTCGCACGCAATATACGGTATACCATTACAGTAACGAATACCACTACGTTATACTGTGTGTCACGCAAAAAAGCTTTTTATATTATTATGTTTTCGTCATGGTATACGATCCATTATGAAAAAATGCCAGACCTGTCTCATAACACTTAGTTAAGTCAGCAGTATAATACATTCACAAGTTTCCAACTAAGTTTTAGAAACCGAAGAGCGAGCGTACGTACACGTTTGTTGACTTGATGTCTGAACTTATTGATATTTTAGAGTGGGAAATATGCCAAAAGTGTTACAGTACCCGTCCAGATAATATATCGCCGGATTCGGAAAATATGTTTACAAACATATTATTATGAAAGTTACAATATGCTTTTTAAGATTCCGTGTGTGACACACCAAAAGTGTGTCAATTTTTTTTATTATTTTATTATAAACCAGATGATGCCCGCGACTTCATCCACGTGAATTAAGGTTTTTTAATTCCCGCGGGAACTCTTTAATTTTCCGGGATAAAAAGTAGCCTACATGTTAATCCTGGGTATGAGCTGTCTCCGTTCCCAGCCAAATCGGTTTATTCGTTGTGACGTGAAGGAGTAACAAACATACACACACACAAACACACAGACAAAATTTCGCCTTTACATAACTGAGGTATAAAGCCAATGATCCACCAACTTATTTGTTTTGTTTAATTAGTTAATAGTAATTTGAAAACAACAAAGATGAGGTCTTTGTTGTTTTCAAAGACTTGACTGCGAAATAACATTTTAAAATAGCGGGCCTAGTATCAATTTTTTCCACCTGAAAATATACGATTAACTTGATGGCACTGTCATTGTTTACATCGAGATTTTCCAATCCCTTCCAACTTTCCAATTGGAATCTTATTAAAAAGTCTCTCCTATTCATTTAAATAGCCTCTTTGCTAAAAAACAGTGGTTGAGTTTCGACTCTATTTGTTCGAAGCAGTTAAACGTCTCAAGCACTAAAGAAACATTTTAAAAAGTTAAGTTTAAGGCATGCGACTTTGGTATCCGCAACAAGACATTTTAAATAGATAGTAAGCAAAGTAATAATTAGGTATTTTACTGTTGTCGAAATGTGGATATTCAATAATTACAATCGAAAATGTAACATTTGTAAAAACAGAAAGTAAATCGGTTAAAAAACAAATAAGTTATAAGCTATTTTACTGCGACTGTATCCGTCTCTTTCTAAAACGATATTTCGTATGGACAGTATATGGAGCTACTGAATTTGTGACGCCACATGTCAGTAGCGCTCTCTCTATCTAAAATGATACTTTTAAGCTCTATATTTTCGAGACTAGTTAAGATATTAAAAAAACAAAAATTACATTATGTTTTAATATTAAAATAAAGTTTATTTTAACTCTATAAAAATTTAGTGGAATACCCAATTACAATTACTTCGGAAATAATGAAGCCCGTATGGAATTTGGTAGAGTGTAGCGATTATGCAAACATGTAAATGGGCTTCGCTTCGGCTTATAGATTCTCTGTATAAGCACGTTTAATGTTTAATTACGTCTTGTGTTGCGTGTTATCTAATTAGCAATTTTAACTGGAAAGCTTAGGTTATGCAAATAACCTATGCTTTCCAGTTAAAATTGCTGTCGGGTGTTTGAAATCGCACATTAGGGGATACTTTAGTTTTATCCTGCTAAAATCTAAGGCGGGATAAAATAGACTCGATTATAAGCCATTTTTACTAAGCCTTTAAAGGTCGACTACGCATTATCTTCGCGTTAGTACGATTAGCTCGCAGAAAATTATTAAAAAACTAGCTTATGTCCGCGGCTTCGCTCACGTTGAGTTATATTTTTCAACTCCCTATTTCACCCGCTTAGGGGAAGAATTTTCAAAAATCCTTTCTTAGTGGACACCTACATCATAATAGCTATTTGTATGTCAAACTTCAGCTCTATCCGTCCAGTGGTTTGAGCTGTGCGTTGATAGATCAGTCAGTCAGTCAATCAGTTACCTTTTCTTTTTATATATTTATAATATGATGTGCTGTGAAAAGGTTGATGCCACAATTTTATTTTATTTTATTTTATTGGATGACAAGATAGACCTTGACTGCGATCTCACCTGATGGTAAGTGAAGATGCTGTCTAAGATGGTAGCGGGCTAACGTGGAAGAGATATGGTAGTGGACATTCAAGCCATACTCCTAATTTGTTTCTACACGCCATAGTACCTGAACGCTAAATCGCTTGGCGGCACGTCTTTAACGGTCCCACCAGGCTAGACCAGAAACAATTTAGAAATTATAAATTCCCAAATTGCCCCCGCCGGGAATCGAACCCGAGATCTCTCAGTTATAAAACTACAGCGCTGACCACGCGCCAGGGAGGTCGTCGAAATCATCACAATAACCATCAAAAACGTAATTATCAGTAAAAGTATAGAAAAATTCATTGGTTGTTTTAAGCCTATGTGGTCGGAAAGGAACTTTGTTAGAAACTTCCGTTCAAAGCATTATACTTCGATGATTCCTAATTATTGAGTTTTGTTTGTTGTTACTTAGAAACATGCGAAGTTTCGGGAACAATTAGGCCTAAAATCTGTCTCAAAGCTATCTGCCATATTAGCATACAACAAGGCAAGGCTCTAATAGGCATCCACTAGTTAAGCCAGTTCTAGCATAGGCCGATCACATATTACACAACGGCCCGCAAAAAGCCATACGTATAAGATCCGTAAGAGCCCTAAGAAGTGCAATATTCTAAAAAGCTCAGGCATTTTCCATTATTAAAATTAAAAAAAAAATCAGAAACAAAATTATTTATTTTATATAGCCACAAGGCTATATTACAAGTAAAAAGACTCTACCACCGTTTTGGAAAGCAGATTCTGCTGAGAATAGTTGGCAAGAAACTATTTTTTTTAGTAAAAAACCCTAGGAAATTCTTTAATTTTATCGGATAAAAAAATCCTAGATTACCCCTTGTATAATCCTGTTAAAATCGTTTCAATCAGTCCGGAAATAAGCCTAAACAAAAAGACAGAGGAACAGACAAAAATTATAAAACTTGTGTTTAATGCTATTCTTCAAATAAATTATTTATCAGCAATAAGAGTTGTGTTAACTCTATGCAAAATTCTTCGGAGGATTTGATGCGGTTAGCTCCTGCTGCCGACGTCATTTTCATTCTCAGTCCCGAAAAAAAGGTGAGGCTTTCAAGCTCTTGGCGTCTTTTGTCTCTTGCGCTTTTTGCAGCTATTACTGTTCATGCAGGTCGTTTCTTACGTAATGTGCCATTACCTTTACTGTGCTCAAATGCGTTCTATCTTTGGCTACATCAACGCTTTTAGTTAAGATTCATTTAAGCAAGCACAAATGCTATTTAAGCTACTAGATAGGTATATACCTAAAGGGAATTGGGTAATTTATGACTAGTTGGCTGTGAAGTTATGGTCAAAGAGCTGAGTAAATTTTGCCGAAGTTTTTGATTAAAGCTGAAACTTGGTTGATTTTACTTACCGCCAATGGGAACGGCACGATTAATTATACCTATCCTATGCTTTTAACATTATATAAGAGTGCGTTTACCATTATCGTGAAAATCTATTAGGCCCATTTCGACGCAGTTTTTCTATTGCAGAACAACTTCTCAAATGCGTTTTAAGATTGCATGGAAAATTTTGTGTCGAACATTTTGAGACAAATCTGTGCATAAATTGAAAATACAATGACAAAATTTTTTTTTTGTTAAATTTCGATTTTTTTGCTTGTTGCTTCATATTGATGACTATGCAAAAACTTACTAAACGTGTATTGCCCTCCCATCAAACTGAGAGAAGAGTTCACCTGTAGTTTTGCACACAATCGAAAACTTTAAGTCTAATTATTTGCTTGGTGAAATTATATACGTATTTTGTGTAGAGTCAGAACTTTAGAGAGCCCTTTGTAAATGTAATTCAGAGGTTTAACAATATCCCCATAACCCTGTGCAACCTCAGCTTTGTTGATTTTAAACTCTAAAATTACTTACTTGGGGGAATGTGATTTATCTTACAAGATAAATACGAGTATAATGTCATACGTAGAACATATTACGCGAGTCTGTTACACCAGCCCAGAATTCATTACTGTAACAAGACTGTAACTGCAAACCAAGTTTAATTATTTCTATAAATCTCTTAGTAGAGTAAACACAAGTTTCTTGTTGACACTGATTATAAGCAATGTCGTCCAAATTCTAGATGGATTACAGAAACAAAAATGGAAATTTAGCTTTTTTCGTTTCCTCTACTAGCAAATTGGGGAATTTATTGAGAGTGCGTGAAATCTTTAGGTAAGTATTCCAAATACGTATTCCTGCCAGAGGCTTATAATAAAAAATATTTCAAAATAAAAAAAATTATATAAGTATTAAAAAAATATATATTTTTCTCGCAACTATACGTCCAGCGAGAAATGGCGGCTCGCTAAACTCTATACTCTATGCTAATTTGACAACTTTATTTTATGAGATTTTATGAACTTACTGATTAGAAGCTTGCGCTTATTTGACTAACTCTAACTCATTACTATAATCTGCAAAATAACTTCGAATTTCTGAAATTCTAATTGAAAGGGCCACTCCCTTTAGCACAATTTTCTTGTTTTTCGTTGACATAGATGCCGCGATGCCATTTCCAAATAATATTTACTCGCAGAATAGGTACTCAGCCACGCAGCATAACGTACACTGAGTTTAGAACATCGACATAGATACATAGACATAGACATATCATAGATAGATAAATGGGGTGTAAGTGGCCCGAACAACACCTTTGTGGCCAAAGTCAACCTCACCTGCCCGCGGTGCACCCTGCCAATTTGCAAACGAGGCTCTGACGCTCCCAGTCCCCTCTATGGGTCGCCGTGTCTGATACCACACGACATAATCTCGACGGTATCCTTACTTTGTGGTAGGATTTTATCCCAAATCCGCCTGGCTAGCGACCACACTCCAGTCGTAGTCAGTCACAAAGCATTCGTGCATTCCGACTGTGAGCTGAAGAGCCAGAGAAACCCTCGCCATCCCCCCGAATGGTGCAGTGCTTGTGGTCTCTGGGTCCTTTCTTTGACCTAGAGAACACCGCCATTGCACCATTCGCTGTCCCGTTACCCCCTTAGTTTAGAACCTCCTGAAAAGCCGGCAACGCATTGGTGGTGCCTCTGGTACTACAAGTGTTCATGGGCGGCGGTAATCACTTTACATCAGGTGACCCGCCAGCTCGTTTGCCCGCTATTCATATAAAAAAAAAGACATGAACATCAGAACACAATTGAAGAAATTTTTTACATTTCAAAATGGCGCCATACAGCTATATTGAATTTTTTCATACACTTACTCTTGATAATGTAAAGATTCTAAAGATGCCCCGTAAAAAGTTGTTAGCAAGTGATTGAAATCACAGTTTGCAACTCTAGTGTGAGAATTTCTAAAAAAAAATATAATAGTCACCTCTTTCACTTTGCCTCCAATATGTTTTTTTTAATTTTCGTTTTCATCAACCTATCTTACAGATCGCTCCCTTTTTTCGTTATCGCTCTTTCGTTCTGATAGTTTGGATTAAGTGCAAATAGGATGTTATCATGTTTGCTCTTACTATATCGATGTTAACATCTATAGTTTAGATTTTTAGGGTTCCGTACCAGAAGGGTAACCAACGGTACCCTATTACTAAGCCTCTGCTGTCATTCCGTCTATCTGTCTGTCAGCGGGTTGTATCTCATGATTCGTAATAGGTAAAGAGTTGAAATTTTCAGAGAATGTGTATTTTTGTTGTCGCTATTGTAATAAAAATAAAAATTAATTAAAAATTAAAGGAGGCTTCGTAGCTAGAAACGTGGTTTTTTTCGGCGTGTTTTTGGTACTGAACTCTTCACATTTGACCAGTTATATTCGATCTGGACTAAGGAACGTATTTCACTAAGGGCATAGAGAGCGTCTAGGGCTACAGTTTTTTTGTTTAGTAAAAAATAATAGCCAAGCTAATCTTGATTTATATTCTCCTCTTCTCGAGAGATTGTTGGAGAGCAAAGGTGATACATAATGAGATACAACTCGCTGATAGACGGTCGGACGTAGTCGGACAGCGGGGGTTAGGTGATAGGGTCCCGTTGGCACCCTTTTGGTATGGAACCCTAAAAAAGACCAGATAGAGAGGCAGGCCTTACGTCCATGATCTTCAACAATAAAGTAGGTAGGTAGCACCTATGTGACCAAAAACTTAATGAATATATAATTCTTTCATTTCGCGAGGGCTCGTGGCTCATGGTTGTGTGTGTGTGTGTCGTATATGTATAAGTGTGAGCGAGAGCTTGCTCGCGCCTGACCGCTCCCACCTAGGCTCCTAACAGGCACGCACACTTACGCAATGTGCATGTACACAACGTAACCACAAGTAAAGCGCCCACATATAGCTATGGCAGTAGATAGTTCGCTAAAGTTGTCTGTCAGTTTAAACTCTCGGTAGGGATTGTCAACCACAAACAAATTAACTCAAAACATTCTGCAGTGCTCTTTGTCAAAGTTACACCCAACTTGGAGGATTGTTCAAAACTCGGCAAACATGTGTCGTACTCGAATTTCAGTAACATGTCGCTGGGTAATTAATGTAACATCTTGTTGTAAGCCACAAAGAAATTGTAAACCTGAACAGTTTGTTCCTCAGTAACAATTCAATAGTTAAACGGTTAAACTTGCGGACTGAAAACTAAAAGGCCGCAGGTTCGAGCCCCACCCGTTGCACTATTAAGGTACCCACGCCTAGCACAAACTTTTCGCTTATTTGGAGGGGATAGGAGGATATTTAGCCATTAGTCAATTTAGATATTAGTCAACTTCAGCTTGGCTAATATTCTTATTAAATTATTTCTTATCATGATAATATTAGACCAGAGTAATTAAGAATTCTTCTTTCGATAAATTCGCGGAAAGCAAGATTTTCTCGATCTTCCTGGTGCGGTGGTACAGAATAGATAATAGTACAGGTACAGAAGATTCACTCCACAAAATCATTTACATAAATAGCGACTCTTGCATAGGTATAAAGCACTTATATTTCATACATTGAGTTTCGGGCTTTTACTTTTTTTTTAATGAACTCTATACTTAACGTTCTTTTACGTAATTCTGTATACACTTTATTTATATTACGTAGAAGAAATTTCATACACTCGTACTTTATATTTTAATCCCTACATTACGAAGCTCTTATGAGAGCTTGCGGTTGTGGTGACCTGAGACCATGACCTGTTCGCGGCCGTGACCTCTGTTGACATTTAAATACGTATTTGAACACACATCATTATAAAACGGTTTGAATTGCTGTTTCAATTAATGGGAAATTAATTTGAAGTAATTTTATTAAATAACTAGCTGTTGCGCGCGACTTCGTCCGCGTCAATTTCTGTTATTATGATCGAGATTAAGAAGTTTTTAAAAGAATATATTTTAAATATGAATAATTTTCCCCGTTTTTTTGCAACATTTTTCACTGATGCTTCGCTTCTATTGGTCGCAGCGTGATGTTATATAGGCTAAAGCCTTCCACGATAAATGGACTATCCAACACAAAAATAAATTTTCAATTCGAACCAGTAGTTCCTGAGATTAGCACGTTCAAACAAACAAACTCTTCAGCTTTATAAATTAGTATAGATTTAATGAAAACTACGTTTATAAAAATTAATGAAAACTGCATGTGAAAATCAAAGAGTTCCCGCGGGATTTTAAAAACATTTCATTTCAACGAGGACGAAGTCGCGGGCATCAGCTAGTTCCATAATATATTCTTGGAATAACTGCTAATCTCTAATATTGAGTGATAGTGAAATTGGATACTAATGATATAAAAATACATAACATGTAATAAGAGGTCTAGAAATTCCAAAGATAAGCATAATCATGCGAATAATCCGATATCTTTGGCAAAATAAAACGCCTCAAAGAATAAATAAAGGTCGCAAATAAAGGAATTAGAACAGTCGAAGTCGAAGATAATGAAGTGAATAATTCAAGAAGTTTTCGCTTAGCCTTTCTACCTTTTAAGTAGTTAAGTACCTAATAAGTAATTCAATTGGGCTCTCTGACTCGATACCTAATAGATACTACAACGATACATAATTAGGCAGATTTTAGATTACATTGACGCGAAGCGAATGTTGGCTTTTTTTTTACAAAAAAATAGACCTTTTATAAACCTATTTTACTTTTTTGCCTCCTGGTAATTTCGGCGCAATGGTGAGCGTTGTGGTCTTATAACTGGGTCTCGGGTTCGATTCCAAGCGGGGCAATTTAGGAATTTATACGGCTTTGGCCGAGGTTAGTAACCACCCTACCGTCAAAGACGTGCCGCCAAGCGATTTAGCGTTCCAGCACGATAACGTGTAGAAATCGATTCGGGGTATGAGCTGAATGTACACTGCCATACCCCTTCCAATTTAGCCTGATACCATCTTAAACTGCATCGTCACTTACCATCACGTGGGATCGCAGTCAAGGACTATCCTGTAATCGAATAAAAAAAAATAAAAAAAATGGTGCTAGTACACACCCTGTGGTCTTATAAGCAAAAATACCATACGCTTTCTGAGTTAGTGTGTTCTCATCGTGAAAATAATCGAGATTATCTAAAAAACAAACTAGCGTTTAGTATAATTTACTTAAACATGTTTGCTTTCATAAAATTCAAAAGTAAAAGAGATGTGGTCTCAAACAAGTTATGTTCTTAATCTAAAAGCTTCTTGGACTGTAAAATAAGAGTCCTACGTTCTCTGGAGCTAGATTTCACACTCGCCTTAGAAAGCGCTCGCTTTTGTATGCGCAGATATGTGAGCTAATAAAGTCAAAAGGTAGAATGGTCACGATCAAGCAGAGAACCTTGGTTTCGAATGAACTAAGCTATGCTTGCGACTTTGTCCACGTGGAGTTAGGTTTTTAACAATACCGCAGGAACAGTTAGTTTTTCCGGGATAAAAGGTTTTTCTTTCAAGAAATTCTCAGTACCAGCCTGGGTTATAAAGTTTGCGGTGGTCACCCCCGTACCTCGAAGAGTACGTTAAGTCGGTCGTCGGAAAGTGCACGTGTGTTGGCGAACACACTTTAGCACTATAATATTTCCCGCGCAGATTGCTAATCTCTGTGGAGATTCTCCGCAGTGGCCGGATTTGGTCAGGAGGGCACTTATTTTCTTAGCAGCTTGTTGGAGTTGAGAGAAGTGCAACTTATGCAATATAATATCTCCTGCGTAGTTGGCTTGAGATTGGTTACCTTGGCTGAAAGTTGACCAGCACTGGTAGCATGGGCAGGAGTTAAAAGTTTTATCCCCCGATTTTATCCACTGACAGGGGATAAAATTATCTATTTTCCCTATGCTAAAGCATGGCGACAGAGGAGAAGGCGATGTATATTTCTATAAGTATATCCACTGAGTGTTATTTCCACCGCTGTGCCCATGCTCGACGGGTGGATAAAGCTAAGCGAGGGGATAAACGTTTTATCCTTTTCCCGGGGATAAAATTTCTCCCGCCCATGCTACCAGGGCTGAAGAAAATAATTATAACAAAGACAGACTAATTGAATTAAGCGGCAAACTGAGCAGTAATAGGCCTATGTAACAGTGCTCTTTAATATGACCGAACAGTAAATGGCATTACGAAGTTTGTCAAACTCCTCGAGTCAGGTCCGTTCTGTAGTTATGACGACTTCGCTAATGTTGTTAGTGACACGGAATTTGTTCTATTTCTTTGGGATACACGCCGATCTTTTGAAGGTTTCCCACAATTTGGCAACTTTTTCTGTTGTTGTTAGAACTTAACTTTTTCTTGGCGTTGTACAACAGGCTTAGTCCACAGGGTGTACCAACTTACAAAATGGGATTGTTCTCAATATTATAGCTTCGCTCTTCATTATCTCAACCTATAGCCGCCCATACTTGGGCACGGGTTTCCTCTTAGAATACTGAGCCACACACACTGGCCAAGTGCGGATTGGCAGACTTCACATACAAGGCACATTTGGCAGAACACAGACACGCAAAATCCTTCACGTTCTTCCTTCATCTTAAAGTAATCACTTAAAACACTTGATTTCAACAAAACCTTTCAAAAAGAAGGCAGAAGTCGATTACCACTAGGCTATTGCCACTTTTCCTCTTACTCGTTGCTCCAAAGTTAAAATTAGAATAGAATAGAATAGAAATATCTCTATTGGTAGCAATAAACACAAAAATATACAAAATAAATAAAAATTAAAAACATAGCTATGATAGGTATTGAAATGAAATGAAATGAAAATGAAATGAAATGAAATTGGGGCTTGTGCTGGGGCTCCTAGCCTCAGAGACTTAAAACTGGCGAAGTTTCAAAGCTGTGGAAATTACCATTATGGTGTTATGAAACATTAAAAACCTTCTTTGAGAGAGAGCATGTCTCAGTAAACTCAATAATTTTCCCTGACATGACTGACGTAGGCATACCCTTATTTATAATTCAGATCGTTTCTCAGAAAACCCCTGCACTCTACCGTTTTAATAGACGTGTCCTTAAACTTTCCCCTTTCCTTGTATTGAATTAGACTGTGTAATTAATTCATAACATTAAAACACAACTGAATGAGAAACTTCGCGAATATTAATCACTTTATCGTCCGGAAGACTGCACTTGTTATCTTTGTTTTATTGGTTGTTTGTTTCTATTGGACTTCTTACTTCTAACAATCCCTAAAGTAATTTTTTTTATAGCTTCATAATAAAGAATGATAATGCTTAGAATTTCTGAGCCCTTTATCTTTTATGAGTTCACTTATACAAATAATAAAAAGAGGAATTCAACTCTTTATAGCTGATTTCCAAAATAGGAGATTCTTATTTCGGCGTGTATACTTTTCTTTAATAAAATATTCTAAAGTTATAGATTTTGTTTGCGATTTAGTTTATGAATAACTAGCATTTGCCAAGTTTGCTTTTGTTGAGTTCATTTTTTCAAACCCCTATTTTACCCCCGAGATTGAATTTTCAAAAATCCTTGCTTGGCGGATGCTAACGCCAAATAACTATCATAATGCTTAGTGTAATAAAATATTCTATGTTTATGTCTATATGCAAAATTTCAATCCGGTCCGTTCAGTGATTTGAACTATGTCAATCAGTCACCTTTTTCCTTTTATATGTGTAAAGATTGATAAGCATTAAGTGGCTGAAAATTGGAAATGCACTGAGCGAAAACCGTTCCTGTAATCTTATTTGGAAGAATAGATAACGTAACTAAATCATTTCAGCAATTATTTATTAATGTAGTAACAAATTAACACCTCTCTACGATATCTCATCTCTTCGTAGCCAGTTTGGGACGGTTTCAGAATATCTTCTTTCGCAATAACGTCTTAAATTCCTTTCATAACGAAGACCTTCGTTAAAACTGTCTCGGGTATCGAGTCTGACTATCTAATTCAATTACTATACCAGTTTGTTTAAGGTAAACTCACCTAAGAGATAAAAAGGCGGTGGGCGGGAAACTTTTCGAGTTGTTCTCTGAATTAACGGCTCAGCCACGCCATTTGTAATTCCTTTATTTACAATGTTCATTTATACCTTTAAGCGTTTATATTAACGTTTAGATAGCTAAACCAAAGATTTCATTTATTTCAGAAATCTGGTTTGTTTGACTGAAATAATTTTATTATTTCTGAATAATGATCTATACTAATAATAATAAATATAATTAATCTCACTCGCTTGAAACTGATGCGCATAGTGCTACTAATAATTGTAACATACTTAAATAATTTCCATACATACATACCTATATACATATCTGCCCTGAAATGTACCTCACACACGCAAAAGTCTGTGCATCATAATGAGCTTGCATGTGTGTGTGAATATAGACTATTTTAACACGTTTTTAAAGCAGCATAAATTAATGAGCATAACCTAACAAGTTATGCTCAGTAATTTATTTTTCTCCCGCATGGAAAACGTTGACACAGAGATACCCGTACAAAAATCACCAAGAGTTAAACCTGCCATATTACCCTAGTTTAGAATTCAGCCCGAGTTTCAGAAAGAATATCTATCTGAACTCTAGCGATCCGGCGGAAAACTTTATAATGAAGGTATTCGTTAACCCGAAGCGAATTGAGTTACCGACGTTAGTTGCTACAAGACAAATCTACCCAGGTAAAGTGAGGGTTTTAGGTTGCTTAGCTTACTTAAACCTACTTAGTTTATTGCCAGTCTTGGCCTGTCCTGAACACTAGTTAATTTAGGATCTTGTGAGCTCCTTATTAAGTTATTTGCTTCTATAGTTTTGCGGAGATTGCTTTTAGTGTACTTCTTACTAATATTATAAATGCGAAAGCGTGTCTGTTACCAAATTCTACCATAAACTAAAAAAAGAAATCTACCTACGACGAATTTCAGAAACTACAGATTCAATTAAAACTAACCAGTAATAATTTTCCCAAATAAATGTTTCCCAAAGTCTGATCCTTTGCGAAATATCTTCTCAAATAAGTAAGTATATTTTACGTGACGCAATTTATCTTATGATCCAGAAGGCTCGCTCCAAAAAAGTAATCCCCCGGAAATGTAGATCTTAAATTTGTATTAAAATGAACGTCTATCTTTCGTTAAATCGCATTGGATACCGAATCCGTACTCCTCATTGAATGACTTATATCTTAAAAGGAAGAGTTGTTTGAGGGAAATGTAAAGAATTAATAATGTTTACGTTCAAAAAGAGAAAATTGTGTACCTACTACCTAATCGGAATGAATAAAAAACGGTCTGAATTGTTGGCAAATTTTATTCGGGTTGAAATTAAATATGTTTTATTCAAGACTTTTACAAACCCGTTTGAATGGTCAGATTTGTCAACCCATGATTCAGCATTGTAGCTCAAAATTGAGTTCGTTAAAAAGACTGGCATAAAGCCTCTCCATGTTTAGCTATATATAATTAAAGTACACTTCAAATATCTTTTATTTATTGATGTGGAATGAGCTTCGATGAGATAATTTTATTTGATCTTAATTTTCGCTAATAATCTCTATAATCATAATATTATGGAAAGCATTCATAAATAAAATTTATTAAGTTATTAGAGTACAGCGAACACTTTAAATCGTGATTTGAAGCTTGTATACAACCACAGTGTAGTTAAGGTATATTACTAGCAGAATTATATTAAGGATGGGTTGAATGACAGGCGATTAGGGTAAGGTTATCGGTTAGATTTAATATTCTGTGCTTCTTTGCTAATTTTTCTGTAACTGTAACTTAAATTTAATCGCCGTACCTACGTGCAACTGACACTAGCTGTCAAAAAAACTAACAATCAGTAAAATTGCCCTAACCGTATGACTCGCAACCCACCCGAAGGCGCTAATAGAATGACTTACCGGTACGTATAAGGAAAACCAACGTAAAAGGTGGAAAGGCAAGGAGCTTCTTGAATTATTCACTGAATTATAGACAAGGTCGCGGCGTTTCTAATCCCTTTATTTGCGTTCGCCGAGCGTTTATTTCTTCAATATTCGAGGGGTTTATTTGACGTTCTTTCTCAAAGCTATATTTTTGGACTAAGGCCATAGAACTTAGAAGAGGAATTTGTTTGATACAGCAATACGAATACTAATAATAAACTATAGTATAGTAATCATAATCGTAGTCTACTACCTGTTTGGGTGACTTTCTTTACACCATACTTGCGAGAAAAAAAGATTAAAAAAAAACAACTATAATTAAACTGAACAAAACATTTATTTGACATGTCAAAAAATATTCATATTAGTTGTAATATATTTAAAATATGTTGAAGTTGAAAAATATCAATCAATATATCTATACATATCTTAAATAAAGTAAACTAAAACCTCAATAAAACTAAATTTAATCTAAAAATAATGAAATAAAAGTATACTAAAAAAATCAAAAATTCAGAATGATTTATTTCATTTAGGCCAACCCGCTCTTATAATAATAATTAAATAGTAGGTAACTACATAGTTTGGAAAATATATTATGTTAGGTGGACGCCATGTTTTGTTTTGATTGTAGCTTATAATATTGATTAAATATTGTTTTCATCATTATTCAGAAAGGTTTAATATTAGTCTCGTTCAAAGTTGGTATGTATTTGTGAAAACAAGATCCAATCTACAAAACTTTTCAAATTATGTAAATACCTATAAATTCAGAATCAAGGTCAAATTTTGCCTAAATCGATCCATTTCATCTTAACAGCTTACAATGTAATATGAAAAGCAATTTAACTACTATCCAAATATTACGAATAGGTACTATGAATAAAATGATTTTGTAGGAATGTAGAGTTCTAATAGAGTACATGAAAAATATGACTGTTTTGTGATCTTAATATTTAACCTAGAAGGTTAAAATTGCAGGAGTTCCTACTGGCTAAGGGCACTGTATATAAAATGTATTATAAAGTCTTTACTATACTCCTATACTTAGGGACTGAACAATTATCAAGCATTATTTTCGAAAACTCTAGAAAACTTAGAGCTTTCAGCGCGAAAGCTATTTGCTTAAATATGCCCTAAAATAAACAAAAGGTGGCTATATAAATTTTCCTTGTTCAAAAGTTAACAGTAACCTTCAACATACAAGTACGTACCAGCTGTAAATGTTATAACAACCGCAGTCAGTCCAACTCACACAAACACTAATTACAATGACTGTTTCGTTCTACTAAAGACAATATAAAAACACTAAAAACATATTTTATAGGAGTAGGTAACTGGTTTCACACATTTTTAGGAGTACTTAATTGAAAATCACTACAGTACTAACACTGACACATTATGTTTTACACACTAACGGTACCGCAATAGTTTCGTATCGCGTGTTTAAGAGGTTATTTTACAGGAAAATGGAATACACTTTACGCGTATTTTCAAGCGGGCGGTTCGCCAAGCACTGAAATTGCGAAGTAGGGAGAAATATTCTCTATCCCTCTCGCACAAACGGAGCCTTCTTTGAACTTGCAATAATATTTATAACGCGATTAAGAGAATATAATGCGGCGAAATTTACGGAATTTCAGTTCCCACAAACTGAAATATACTATACCTAAACTGTTGAAGCGTAGGGCTACTGCTGACTAGTAACTTTCAGGTTAATTACATTCGTAACTGCAAGCGTAACAAGCCAAGTACTATCAAGATGCTTGCACAAAATCATCTTACAGACGCTCAAGCACGCTTGCACAAAATGTTTGTTCATATATACTTACGCTTGTACGTACCTTACGTATGTAGTCAACTTTACGTGTCATATAAAGGTCATATACTATGCAAAAATCTGCCATGGATGGTCAAATGTGCAAGGCCATAATGAACAGTATATGACCATCATAATGAGGTATTATTAAAACATATGGATTTAAGTGAGCAATGTCCTAAAACTGTGATTTAAAGTATGAACCGTTTTGATTTGTCATCTAAACGATGATTTTACGATGATGAATGAAACTTAATGCGCTAGTAAATAACTCCTGTCTGTCTGTCTGCTTGTTTTGTACTTAATTTGTCATGCTTTTTACCCGACTTTCAAAAGGGAGGATCAATTCGGCCGGTATTTTTTTTTTGAATCTTTGAAAACTTACACTGGAGTTTAGGATCTACATTTTATTTTCGCCACGTTTACGTTTAACGTCAATCATTATTACTATGTACCGTAAGGCTGGGAGCACACGACTTCTGAAACATCGTGGGTTCGTGACAGGAATGCGTGTTTCATTGGTATAATGCGGTCGCCATTATACATGAACAAAATAGGTATGTTTTATGTTTTAGGTACTTAACTTGCATTGTAATTTTCTTTTATTGTTTACACTTTTTAATAAAGGATACTTTAAGAAGACTTGTTTGGCTGTCATTTCCACCGAGCATCTTTTTTTTAATTTATGTTTTTTTTTAATTTGATGACAAGATAGCCCTTGACTGCGATCACACCTGATGGTAAGTGACGATGCAGTCTACGATGGTAGCGGGCTAACTTGGAAGGGGTATAGCAGTGTAAATTCAACCCATACCCCTAATCGGTTTCTACACGCCATCGTGCCGGAACGCTAAATCGCTTGGCGATACGTCTATGACGGTAGGGTGGTAACTAGCCACGGCCAAAGTCTCCCACCAGACCAGACCAGAGACAATTTAGAAATAATAAATTCCTAAATTGCCCCCGCTGGGAATTGAACCCGAGACCTCCCAGTTATAAGACCACAGCGCTCACCACTGCGCCAGGGAGGTCGTCGTTTATGTTTATAAACTTGCACTGATGATGCTCTTTTTTTTTATCTGTTATGCAATGTTTCTGTGTTATCTAGGTTGGAGCGCAACGATTCACTTTTGCCTTGAATGTTCTCAAATTATAAATTTTTATTCAAGTTACATCGATCGATTCGATCGATCAAGCATTTGGATAATATTATTTTATTTTATTCGAAATAAATATGCTAAGGGCCTGTTGCCCGTGCAATTGACGCCATAAAAATGTATGCCTCGTAACGTCGTAGTCACCGTAACAAGTAGTAGTCGTAGTCGCCGCTATGTTCACGCCGTAGCGCTACGCGCTACAAAGCGACGTAGCACTTGTAATCCATGAGAAAGATATTATTATGATTGTAATGTTTATAAAAATGGAAATTTCATAAATTACTAGCTTTTGCCCCCGCGACTTCGTCCGCGTGGAATTAGGTTTTGGGGTGGAATATTCAAAAACGGTGACACACGTAGGTACTTCTTTATTTTTAACTGATAGCTCAAATACCAACTTTGATGGAAACAGCTTGAAAAATGACGGAGTTTCATATAAACTTCCATCCCCTATTTAAACCCCTTAGGGGTCGAATTTCCAATAATCCTCTCTTAGTGTGCGCCTACGTCATAAAAGGAACCAACTGTAAAAATTTCGAGTTTCTAACTTCAGTAGTTTAGGCTGTTCTTTGATATCTCAGTCAGTCAATCAGTCAGTCAGAACTTTGAATTTTATATATATAGATTATTAAGTTAGTTTTTGTGTTGATTTAGGATTCTAATTTATACGATTTAAATATCCTTTATTTTCCAGGATGAAAATACCTAGAGACAGTCGGATCAATTTCAAAATTAATTGCTAATTAGTTATTGAAAGACACGTATCAAATTAACAACAGACATTCATTATAACGAAAATATCTATAACAGTCCTGATTTTTGAGGTGGGTAAGAATTTGAGGGTTAGAGACTTCGAACGAATCGGAGCTTGGAAATATTATGAGTGCCGCGTTCTTAAGTATCTCATTGTCATTTAACACTTAGAACGTTGTACGGAATGATGATTTATCCCCTCTCTGAGTGTCGTCATTCAAAGGTTAAGAGACAGCAGTAGGTATTTATTTTAACCTGACTACAGAAATGTGATTAATTAAAATCTTACTAATCCTATTATCCTATTTTTAATATTATAAATGTGAAAGTTTGGATGTGTGGATGTTTGTTACTCATCAATCACGTCGCAACGACTGAATCGATTTGGCTGAAATTTGGTACAGAGATAGATTAAAGTTTGGAATAGCACTTAGGCTGCTATACTTTTTAACCCGAGAAATAAGATAGTTCCCGAATAAAAAACCTTAATCCACGCGAATGAAGTCGCGGGCATCAACTAATATTCTTTAAAAAAGCAAGACGATTGTATAGCGGCTATACAATTACTCAATCACATATAAATTTCCTAAAAATGTAGCTCATTTATGAGCGTTCGTCGCCCGTAAAGGGTTGCGTGCCTTGGTTTGAGAAAATAATTATTTTTGGCTACGACATGCTACGGAAAATAGGTTTTTTTCATTATTGGGTGCTTGACCCCGCCTTAGCGTAGCTACGACAGAAAAGTTCTACATACAGGTGAGTATAATCTATCACTGTGCCAAATTTCAGCCAAATCACTTAACTTGTTGCAGCGTGATGGAGTAACAAACATACATCCATCCATCCATACATCAAAATTTTCGCATTTATAATATTAAATAGGATTGGCTATGCTAAATTCGACTTATATTATCCTCTCCCTTCTAAATAACCCTAAAGCTTGTGTTAGGAGTGGGTATGAAAATATTACCAATAGTGGTTAGAATTAAAACGTCGACATTTCGGTTTTCAGTTTACTAGACGTACGAGTAACTGTTGAACTTTTGATTTCTTTTAGCATCCGACGCAAGAACGACGATTTCCGCCGAAATTAAAAGATTTTTCAAAAACTTAACGACGCGGAGTCGAGTGCATCAGCTAACTATTATATGTAAACTACTGTACTTACTTACATATTTTTAACCCTCGACGCAAAAACGACGGGGTTTTATAAGTTTGACATGTGTATGTGTGTCTGTGGCATCGTGGCAGCCGAATGAATTAACCGATTTTGATTATGTTTTTTTTGTTTGAAAGGTGAATTAGTCGGTGTTCTTAGTTATATTTGATGAAAATCGGTTCAAGATGGCCGCCGCCACAACTCCCTCAATATGGGTATCTAATGAAAGGGCTTGTCTAGTAGAATACTAACACACTAAGATAAATATCAAATCCAAGATGGCCGCCACCATAAAATGGCGAATTACATATTTTTTTTAATTTTATATTTACACTTGTTTATCGTGGGGATTCTTGAGCTTTATCGTTAGTAAGATGCAATTTTATAGCCCATTTATTATGCTCGCACGTAATTCATTGCTCCTTCTATATTGCAAGAAAAGATAAAGTACTTGCTAATGCAAGCGACTTCGTCCGCGCGTAGTAATAATAGTTTTTTAAATCCCGCGCAAATGCTTTAATTAATTGATAAAATTTAAATAAACATTGTAAAGTTTCATCAAAATACATCCAGTAGTTTTTGCGTTAAAGAGTATCCACCCTCACCAACTTTCGCATTCATGTATAATTACAAGTAGTGATCAACTTTAACTTGACTATCTCCTAATCTTGTACTTCGACACTGCAAAATAGACATTTTTCTTACTAAAGAAATCCTTATCTAAGTACACAGTTGTCGACAGTTTCAATTACTTCAATCACAGATTGTAGAATCGTCCTTGTTGACTAAATAAAAATTTCTTTACAAACTGGCCAAGGGAAACTTCTGGCGATTCATGATCAATGATCATTGATCATGAGTTTATTAAAGTTTTCTTAGTCGTCGTCGCCTGTCAGTGTACTAATTGTATTACTAGATGATGCCCACGACTTCGTCCGCGTGGATTAAGGTTTCTTGATTCCCGCGGGAACTGTTTACTTTTCCGGGATAAAATGTAGCCTATGTGTTAATCCTCGGTACGAGCTATCTCCATTCCAAATCGCCAAATCGATTCATTCGTTGTGGTGTGAAGGAGTAAAAAATAACCAAACACACACACACACACACACACACACACACACACACACACATACAAACAAACTTAAGTACATTATAATATTAGGTAGTATCATTACGCATGTGGACGCCGCACCGGGGGGACTTCAAAATATTCCTCCCGTCCATACATCTAGTGCGTAAAGGCGACTCTACTGAGTAGAAACTTTATGGTTTCGATCGAACTAATAGCTATATCATGCAGTCTGCAAAACTCATAAACCCTGAAACTTTCCGACTCCGAACGCAGGTAAAAATTGACATTATCTGTCGAATTTAGGTTAGGTACTACAATGAGTCCCAGTTAAAGCGTCAGGAAATTACTGAGGCGAATGGAGAACTGAAAACTAACTGCACTTGGTACTGCTAAGTTTCAGGTCTTGTTAAGTCCTCTCCATAGTTATAATGACTTTACTTATATTGTTACTGTCTATTCACGGAATCGTGGGCAAAATGGTTAACTTTAGAGGAGTGCATGAGAGATTCACCTGAAATTATTTTAGTCTACGTATCTAGTATCTGAGCTACTTCGACTTTGCGCGAATAACCGTAGTAGTGTAGGTAACCTTAGTACATAGATAAATCTACCCTTTGACAGAGGTGGGCGCTGTCTGACTGATCTGACTTATCAGAGGGAGGTCCCTGGTTTGGTTCCCTGTACGGGCGATTTGAGAATTTATTTCCCCATTTTCTCCAGTTTAGTATGGGAGGCTTTGGCTATGTTTTTTATTAGCACCGTTCCACGTCAAAGACGTGACGCCAAGCAATTTAGCGTTACGGCACGGTGTCTTAGTAGTTTTTTTCCTTTTTTATGGTATAAGTCAGGTGTAGCAATGCAAAGTAAACTTTCTATTTTTTGAATTATTAGATATCATATCTTTGTAAATATTTATTGTGATAGCTCTTAGAAATCGTTGCTAGAAGTCTCTCTTGAAAATAATTAGGTTAAATGAAGGCTTTTTCGCTAATATAATCGACTTAGTGCTTCTTCAAACGTTAATATTAAAAAATATGACCTTTTAGTATTAATGTAGGTAGGTACTTACCTACTCTAAGTATAAGAAAGTGAACACTTAGGGCTGATGTGAGGTATTCCCTCAGGTTCTCTTGAAACTTAGGCCCAGTAGTAACAGTACAATACATATAAAATAAGAAAAAGAAAGATGGTGGAAACGCTCTGACAAGAAATCTTACCTCTATAAGAGATCTCTGTACCAGTGACTCAAGGCAGTGGGTATGTTTGCCATTTTGTCAAAGCTAGTTACATCTTGTAAAGCATCTTTGTTAACTCATTAAAAATTCAGACTTTTTCACAGTAAAGCTGCGTTCAGAGAGTGTGCCATCGCGGCGCAGCAAAGTCTTTCCAGCAGTAGTTAGTTACCTAAGGACAATATAAAAATAATCGTATATAGTCTAAACGTTAAAAATACTCGTATATAGTCTAACCGTAAGAGAATCCGGCGAATGGCGATCCATCAACTACATCGAGATAGTGTACTTTATAAGTAGGTTCATAGCAGGCATGTATAAAGTATTGTAATACAGTCTATTTTTTCCTGACTTTGGCAAACCCAAAAGGGTTACTATTTCAGCAGTCTATGTATGTATTTAAGTACGTTTCACAATAGTGCCTAAACTCCTAAGCCGATTTTTATGTAAACAAAATCAATATGTAGATACTTATTATGACGAATTTAATATCCAAGTGTTCGTAGTCGGGTTACAGTTTTGAATGTTTTTTTCTTGACCTTGTTGAATTTGAGCGAAAACACACGAGCCATTTTGTCTTCAAAATAATGCGTAGGTACATATCAGCTTTGAGGAGCATCGAAACGGATTGCCACGCAACTAGCTGATGCGATGTGTGTTCGTGTGTATTGTGTACCCGACTATTAACGCGCAGGTATATATCTGCTCCGATCCTTACACAAGCTTTCACATAAATAATTTACTTTTGGGTTAGGTCACTTTACCTTTACTTTCATAATAACCTTGAAGAAAAAGGAAAGCGTTTGACTCTAAGTTCGGTCACTTACTTACTTTTCTTTTCGACATGCAATCATAATATGAGAAGCTTTTTCTAAATTTTGGCTCGCGTCACATTGGTCAGACAAAGATAAAAGAAAAAGCATTTTTCTCCACCAAAATAGAAAGCCACTCGAGTCACGAAACATAACATGTGGCCTTACGATAGCCAATTCGGCTTCCCTTCGGCCACTCAATTAATCGTCGGAATTGGGACTGAGCTCTGGGTTGAAGGATCTCTGGGGGTTGAAGTACCCTCGTATGTTTCTACTATGTACTTAGGTACTTACCTACTCGTACCCACTTGAACCTCGACACAAGGCAAATGGGTAAGTGTATCGCTTTAGAAAGCGTAAGCGAAGGTCGGATCAATGGATTAAAAATATTATTAGGCAGGTAGCTACTTACATTTATAAGTGTGTATGTAATAATAATTAAAAAGAGCTCATATAGGGGTAGGTTAATTAAAGTCCGTATTCAGCTTGATGACGCTATACCTATTAGCGTAAAAAACACGAAATTAACATACCAGACAACACTCATTGAGCGTGCGTCACGCGTAGCGCGAACCAGGGTTTACAGGCGCGTGCGCAACCGACTTATATCTACCGTGAATCGAAGTTTAGTTGGCACGAGTAAACGCTTAGAAACAAAATTAATATCAAAGAGGAGTTTACGGTTTACAGAAAATACTTAATTTAATAACATAACATAATCAAAATCAAAAATAAAAATTTATTTATTTCACGTAGGACAACTTGTAGCTCTTATGACACGTCATAAATCTACCACCGGTTCGAAATGCAGATTCTGCTGAGAAGAGCCGTCAAGAAACTCAGCAGTTGCTCTTTTCAAAAAAAAAATTTTTTTACAATATGTAACAAAACTATGCTATGTATACAGTGTTTCCGCATTGAAGTTTCAAAAATGCATACGTAGGTATATACAATCCAACGCATGTTAAGACGGGCAGACAAAGCAGACCCATTCCCGTTGGTCGCACCCGTTCACGAGCATGACGCAGGATCCAGCCGTTGCTTCGCTCAACCATATTTGATCCACATTTGATCATAACCTTAATCCATGTACCTACCTACAACTTATCTAGGAACCGACATAAAATTCTAGAGGTCTGTAAGGGGCGGCAAAATTTGAATTGTCTACTGGCGGCAAATGTGTAAATCCACCACTGATCTATTGCACGATTTTAATAACACAACCCCCAGTACCTAAATTTAATTTAGGGCAACAGAATAGCTCTCAAAACGCGCAAACTGTACACACTCCGAGCAGAGCGTGTGGGGCAACTCACTTTGTTTGATAATTGTTGAGCAAACTGGTATGCAGAGTCGCCCGTCCTTTGCAATTAAGTGCAACACAATCATGGGTTGCACTTGCATACAAGTTCTGAAATTCGCAATCTGCAAATTGTCTGGATATTGTTCGAAACTTCGAATATGTCTTGCTCGCTCTATCTCGTGTTCCGGTACTCACCTTATGTTAGTAATGGTGGGGGTAAAAGCGGTGATAGCCTAGTGGTGCAACTCGGTCTTTATTTCACGGGGTCCCTGTCTCTGACAGATTCGGAGTCATTTGAAATATATTATTTCGATGAAATATAGCGCTAGTCTATATATTAGAAAAACATATTTATTTATATGTATATAAATATTCGAACAAACTTTCATTTCCCATTTAACCGCCTTAGGGCCGATTTCAACAACATAGAATGTCTTATCTCAGCGTTTGGATATTTTGGCAGATTTCAACACAAAAACTTTCAAAATACCACGCTCGGAATTGCATGGACCTCTACAGGCATCGGCCTTGCGCCGCCCGAATCCAGCGGCTCCCTGCGACTCGTTTGAAGTCGTCGGTCCATCTAGTGGGGGGGTCTACCAACACTGCGCTTCCCGGTGCGGGGTCGCCACTCCAGCACCTTGGGACCCCATCGACCATCAGCTCTTCGAAATATTTTCATTACCTACTGGAAAAACTATTGCATGCGACTCTCGCACATTATCCAGCTTTTGCCTGTGACCTCAACCGCATAGTTAAGTTTTTAAAAGGCGCATGGGAACCTGCATAAAAGGTAGTCTACGAGTATGTCAATCTCAAGATCCTCAACAATACCCATCCAAAAAATCACGTCCATCTTTTACTCCATGATTAAAGGACAAACAAACACACTTTAATGTAAGGATAAGAGCTGCAAAGGATGCAGATGTCTTGGTTGCAACGTAGATATTATTCGGTTTGGTTTGTTTCTATATTTAATGTTCCTGTCCACATTGAATACATAAGAAAACAGTTAACTAATTTATACGGTTTTAATTTTTTTTAAACATATTAATCAATGTTACAGAATAATGTAAAAATCACAGAATAATGAAGCTTACATATTTTAAAACTGAATTAAATTAATAATTGTATATAGTTTTCAACATAATAATTACTTCTCTTTTCAACATAATAATGGCTTTTTTCAGTGCCAAGCCAGCACAATGCATTTCGCCAATGTCAAGTAGTTGATCTTTATTTTATTTAAATAAAAATATTATGCAACATTATTTGTTTCAATTAATATTTAATTGTAAAACAAAATTCTGAACAATAATTACTTAATGATTTATGTCAAGTTGACAGTTAATAACTTAATTAATGCTGTAAAAAGAGAGCAGCGACAAAAATTCATTTATTCTTTTAAAAATAAAATATTGCTTTAAAATATACATACGTAGGGTGTTCAGTAAATCTTGTCGTACCACTTATTTTTAAGGGTAGCAGTAAAACTAATAGTATGTTTATGAAGTGTTATTTTCAACAAAACATTACCAGTTTGTTTTTTTGCTCTACGAAGTATAACTTGGTTGCAGTATTTTTTTAATTAATTTAACTATGGCGTCTTTGATTATCGCGTAATTCCGTAGTACAATTTCAAACGTGGTTTAAGCAAACAAGAATGTATGGATGAGATGATTTCCGTATTTGGTCAAGAAGCACCATCCTCAAGGACTATGGAACACTGGTATCTGCAATTCAAGCCTGGCGAATTTGGACTCGACGATGATTCTTATCTAGGCGGACGCTTCGAACTGACAGTGCCAGAAACGGTAGCTCGTGTGGAAAAAGCTATATGAAAAAACAGTCATATAACCTACCGGCAATTAGAGCAGCTTTAAAACTATCCTATAGCTACGTTACACAAAATTGGGACTGAACATTTACATGTAAAAAAGCCTTGTACGCTTTGGGTACCCCTTACGCTAAACGCAACAGCAAGAGCAACGTCACGTCGAATGGTGTAAAATCGTGTTATTTTTTGCCAATGGCCAATCTAAGGACATAGCTTCGATTGTGAATGGCGACGAAACTTGGATGTATTATTACGAGGTACCTACTAAAACCACAAAGCAAGATATTGGTAATTGATTGTGAGGAGCACCCAACTCAACCTCTTCGAAAAAAAAATTATATTTAATTTCTAAATAAAAATGGGAGGACTGGATTGATGATTGGTTTAAGGATATGATGAAATGTAGTAATAGTCAATGACATTAGTTTGACAAAATATAATTGTACAACACTACACGACAATAATTATTGAACATCCTACGTACAATACTTTTATACCCCTCAAAATTAACTACAGTATTCATATCAAAAATTGGGCACACCTCTTCATATAGCAATATATCTAACTGGCAAATCATTACTCATATTTCTATAGAATAAACCATTAATACCGCTTGTAGGTGTAAAATATCTTCTCAACACTTCTCTAACCTCGGCCACTGTGATAGCAGGAACACCTTCGTATCCAGATTTAATGTAAACAGCATTATTCAAACTCTGTGGGTTGCAAAAGTAACCTCCTTCAAACTTACTGAAAGGATCTCCACTTTTCTTTTTACTATCCTGTCGTATCAAAAATACTGCATCAACTATTTCAGCTACTGTCTCATATGCGAGAAAACATAATACCTCTAAGGCTAAAATTGTTATTTTCAACTCTTTAGTGGGATTTATCCAACGTTCTAGTTTCACGAATCCTTTACTTAAGCCATATCCTGATCGAAACGAAGCACATCTCGCTTTGTGATATGCTTCATATTTCTCAAATGACATAGACTCTGTTATCTTAGCAGCTCTAACCTTTCTTAAATATTCAATAGCATCAAACTTAACCAAACTTACTTCATCTGCTTCATCAATTTCTCTTATTATGTTGGTGTGTGTGCGTTTCTTTTTTACTCCTTCTTTATCCTCTTCTATAATAATTCCTGATAATAAAGCGGTCGGATTTGTGACAATAGGGGCCCGTGTTGTGTCAATATGGTCCATTTTTATCTGATAATTGTAAAGCCTTTTCAGTTTCACTGGGTTTTTTCTCATTAAATAAATAATATCGTAATTCGATATGGCTTTCCCGCCCCTTAATATTGAGTAGTTCAAAGCTTCTTGAAGCATTGATCGCAGCTGTTGAAGTACTATGTCTTCAACTAACACCACTGTAGCGGCATTTGGATTCGGATTGTCACCAAATCCATGCATCATATTAGAGATTTCTTTCTGAAAGTTCGTGTTCTCGCCGGTAGCATCGATTGTAAAATAGGAAACCATTACGACTATGATAGTAAATTACGTAATTATCGGACGAGAGTTTAAAAAATAATTCAATTTCAATCCAGTTTATGGAATTATGATCAAATATAGGTATCAATTATTTAATTATTCAAAACAAAACATCTTCTTTCTTTCCTTTGGTGAATGGAAAACAAAACATCAAAAAGCAAAACAAAACACAAAGTCTACAGACCACAAATAACAGCTGCTGTATGGCTGCTGTCACAGGCTGCTGTTGAGTCACAGACGGCACCACAGATTAGGGCACAGACCGTCACAGACACAGATTTTGGCGTGTTGAGTGTTGTCTACACAAAGATTTTTTAGCTCTGGGTTCGAGACCTCTTGAACCTTGTCATTGTTGTGTTGTTATGATATAATGTAGGGTGACCGACCCAATTATTAGCACTTTAAGAGTTTATCCAATTTCAAATAAGTTTTTTAAATAAAAATCTAACCAAATTCTTTAAGCGCTCTCTCTAATCCTAACCAAATTCTTTAAAAAATTGTGTTCATAAGGTTAGGTAGGTACTTGTTTAGTAGGTACCTATAGTAAATCCATGGTTTTGTCGTAATTATCCATAGACTATGAATAGTCTATCGACATAAAGACTATCGATATGCAACACTATGGTTATTGTCACAAGTTATTAGCTGATAGCTCTGTGGTTATTAAAAAAAAGTAAAATGTAAATATAGGTACAAAAGAAAATTTTAAAAAAGCGATTGCGAATATTAATGTATATTTTACGTAATTAAATTACGTAAAGATCAAATTTGGATGACCTTTTGGTATAGTGTGTAATGTGACGTAAAGTACTAACTACTAACTAGGTATTTACTAATACGACTGGCGGCATTTGCATAGCCTTATTGAAAGTTTGAAAAAAACTAGTATTTGAATATCATGATTCTTGGAAGGTTTTCATGGCTTATGGGACCAAAAATTAATCTTACCACACATTTAAGATACATTTCATGTTGGTCGTGTGGAAAAAATGACTCTAATTTGCTTTCTAACCTGTTTTGTCCAAACTGCAAAGCATTACAAAAGCCTGACAAATCAGAAAACTATTTTGGAATACTTGGTGTGAAAGAAACTTATGATTTAGACGAGACTGAATTGGCAAAAAAGTACAAAAATTTGCAGAAGCATCTACATCCAGATAAATATGCAAATAGGTAAGATTTTACTCCACTTACTGGTCCATAAGTTTAGATCCCTTTTATGTCTATTTATAATTAATATTATATTAATAACTTCTTATAGAAACAAAGAAGAGCAAGAAATATCAGCACAATATTCATCAATGGTTAATGATGCATATAAAACTTTATTGGAACCCTTAGCAAGAGGTATGTCAATATTTCTTTGAGGAATACATTAGTTTCAAATACATATAACAATAAATAAATACAATCAGTTGCTGACTTTAAGTTACCTTTATTTCAGGTATTTATATGCTGCGTCTAAGAGGTAAAGAAATTTCTGAAAACACTGAAGCAGATCAAGAATTTTTAATGAAAATCATGGCAAAGAATGAAGAAGTCGAAGAAGCAAGTACAGAAGAAGAAATAATGAAACTAAATAAAGAAATTAGTGCTGTTATCAAAGATTTACAAAAAAAATTGTCAATAGCTTTCTTTGATGGAGATCTTAAAAGGGTGACAAAGTTACTGACTTACATGAAATATTACACTAGTATTGACAGTCAAATACAAGCAGCTATTAGAAATAAAGGCATTATTAGATAATCCCATTTATTTAAGGTGTTACATTCTGGGTTTCTTTTTTGTAAAAATATTGCATTATTTATAAATCCAATTGAAACCCTTTGGTATTCCAAGATGAAAAGTAGCCTAGGACTATCCTTATATAATCCTCTACTTTTCTGTTCAAATCTTGTCAAAATCAGTTCAGACATTCACAAAATTAACCTAGACAAACAAACAGACAGATAATAGGTAATTTTTTTCTTAAAGTAAGTGGATTATGCTTCAGCATAATAAATAATAATTGTGAGCAGTTTATCAAGCTCATAATTTAGATTCATAATAAAAGACACTGAATATGAGATATTTATATAGATATTTAAAAGATAGTTACCTAGTTTTCGAAATATAAAGTTGATGTTAAAAACAGTTTTTTTATTTAAGTACTAAAATTTTCCATAAAAATATATTATTTAAAGATAATATATCAGGCTTTCCTTTAGGTAGGTACCTATTATTATAAAATCGCAATTCGACCAACGGTCTTTGAGATTTCATTAACAACCAACCTCCTTGAGTTTGACTAATGACTGTACAGTACACCCTATTATATTACCTGTAGATAGTTTAATTGCAGAGTAGTAACTTTGTAATTAATTAACTTCGGTAACCGCTATTCGTAAAACAAGTTAAATCATTAGCTGCTTACGACTGTTTTACAGGTCAATCCTCTCTCGTTAGAGTGAATTATATTCTATGGGTCAATCTCTGGAGCATCGCACCTTGCACCTTTAAAGACAATTGGTGGAAGGTCCTTATTTTGAGGTTACTATTCATACCTACTATTTTAGGTACTCCGACGTGTTTGGATACATCCTCGAAGTCTATTAACTTACAAACCCTACTGTACGGCTTAGTACTAGTGCAGATCTCGACAACGTTGATAGTATTCGACTACCGAAACACTATATACCTACGTACATTTGTAACTAGTTTCGGCTGAAGCTTCCAACTAGAGCTACCCAAGGTAAAAAATTAGAAATGTCCAAAATTGTTCGGCCAAGCTTTTTAAGTTTTTATAAGACCTTTTTATATACCTACCTGCCTACTTTACGCAAAGTAGGTAACAGTCAGACAGTCAGAAATGATTGATTAATACCTACGCTTTAACAGCTAATCTATTTAACTTCATTGGACTTCTCATAGTTCAACTGATAGATCTTGAAATTTGAAACTAAGAAAAGTCAGCAAGCTTTGACTAACAGGCTTCCCGTAAGACCAGAAAATTAAGGCTTCCGGCGAAATTAAAAGATTTTTTAAAAAAATTTAACGACGCGGAGTCGAGAGCTTCAGTTAACTAGGTACCTATATAATATTTATACACTAATTACTTATTTTTATCGCATTTAAACATTTGTAAGAAAAAGGATTAAGGAACCATAATTTCATATAAATTATCTAGGTACTAACTCCTTCAAAATTATATAAAAACGAACAAAATATAGATACGCAAAAGTAAGCAATGCTCAAAAAGTCTAAATCGCACTACGCCGTAAACTTTCCATACAGTTATTTGAGCTTACGATGGCCTAGCTACAACAAAATTACAAGTTAACATTTCGAACCTTCAACCGTCAGTACAAATATTATTTGCGAAGTGAATGAACATTTCGCAAGATCTGATCGTTGTTGCGAGTTTTATTTAGCTAGAGGAAAATGAACTGTGCTTTATATATAACCATAGCATTAACATGTTATTTAAAAGGTGAGTTTTCAATAAATATTACAATTCTATTCAAATTATGAAATTAATTTACGAGGCTTGGTAGGTACCTACCTACCTAGTTTTTATTCGACACTGAAAGCTTCTATTTATTAATTAGTGAAATAAATGGTAGGTATGTAAATTAATTGATCAACTACGTATTAAGTATTTAATAACTTTTTTCAGTTACACAAATCTGAAAATATCTTCACCCGCTATTGGTTGTTTCGTTTCTGGAATTGGCTTCTGCTTTTTATGAGCTATTGGATAGTAAATAACATAAGGTTCTAGCTGTTATTATATTTTAAAACATAAAGCAACAAGGCTTGTTTTTCATTACAATGGCTACCTATTAGTCAGAGTAATTTTTTGTGTCGACAACGAGAAAACTTTAATTTATTTAATTTTAAACAATGCATGTATGTATCAAATGCATTTTTTTAATCAGACAGATTTTCAATATGTACCAAAACATGAATTTAAAATAATATCAGTTAGCTGTTGGTCTTGTTTTATCAATGGTTGATCGTGTGTTCGGACGGCGGGTGTGACGTAATCCGACGTGATCATAGACTATGAACGCTAGAATAAACATTAAGGTGATATGAAAATGAAAAAAAAAAGGTTTTTTTTATTTTTAGACATGAAACAATAATTTTGCTTTTTATTTCCATTGACAATATTAATCGCGTTTCTAAAGTTTCCTACATTCACTGTTATATTCAAAAGATAAAAGTTGAATTAAGTAAGTGATAAGTTATTTTTTATTTCAGTAAATGCGCAATATCCATTTTTGCGGGTATTGAACGGATCACCAACGTCTATTCAACAGTATCCTATTCTGGCACAATTGTTGTTGGACGCGTGGGGCAACCAACAGTATGTCCAACATTGTGCTGCCGTCATACTTACGACTCGACATCTGATATCTACAGCACATTGTTTTCAGTACAATCAAGAGACGGGAAGAAAGTAAATTGGTTTTTCTTAGTATAGAATTCATGAACTGAAAGTTTTATAAAACTATGCATGTAATCTGAGCTCATTAAACGAATATTATATTTATTACCTAGTCATCTCTTTTCATCTTTATGTAACAGGATAATAGGATGTAACCCTAACTCTGTGCCAAATTGGGCTATGGAAAGGTTGAGAATAAAAAATACTATATTGCCAGATTCAACGTCTTAAATAAAACATAGCTAAGAATTGTAATTTTAATGTTTGTTTATTTCAGTTACTCGATACCACAGTACTGGAAAGTCCGTGTTGGTTCAACTTACCGTACTAGAGGAGGAGTCTTGCATAAGATAAAAACCATAATTCCACATTACGGCTTCGACCTAAACTATTATACTAATGACATAGCAGTTCTTGTTGTAGCTAAAAAGTTTACCATAGGCAACTTAGTGAGACAGGGTACAATTATAAAGCCACGAAGTGAGCTAATACCTAATTCAGTCTGCACATTGGTTGGATGGGGCGCTACCGAGGTATATAATTTTTTCTTATGTAAAATAGTTAAGCATACTTAGTTACTTTAAATAATACAGAAAGGTATACTCTAATAGGTCTAACGGCTAAAAATGAATGTGAAATAACAATCTGAGTTTGGATCAAAGACTGCAATATATTATACTGGTTCGGACCAGCATTGTACCCAGGCATTAGTGAGATACGATGCTGGAATCTGTGGTCGTGCGATTGGTTCATCAATCATCAGTCAATCTTTTGTAGGTAGGTAATACATTTTGTTTTCCATTACAGAGAAATGGTCCGCAACCAGACCAAGTACAACAAACAATGATGCTAGTAATAGATCAAAGATACTGTAAAGCACAATATCAAACAATAGGCGCTGTTATAACTGACTCGATGCTATGTGCAGGCCGCATGGATGTGGATGGCGTGGATGGATGTTTCGGTGACTCTGGTGGACCATTACTTTACAAAGGCGTTGTGGTTGGCCTTGTATCATTTGGCTATGCCTGTGGAAATAAGTATTATCCTGGAGTATATACAAAAGTATCGCATTATACAGATTGGATTATACGAACAATATCGAGCAATAAATGAATAACATGTGCCAGCTAAAAATTCAGGAGTCACTTTAAATTAATTGATGGTTCCTCTGTTTACTTCGTACACCTATTAATTATCTCAGCGCGCGATAACCAGATTGGATATAGATAAGCATACATTTTAATCTAAAGTTCTTTATTTTTAATTCAAAATGCAAATAAACTGATTTTTGTAATATTTTTATTTTAATCATATTAAAAGTAAAATATTAACCAATGTTACCCACTAGTTCCGTACCAAACGGAGTGATTACATTATCTTGGTACGTACCTATATAGTAATCTATGGCAGTGGTACTTTAATGGGCCCGTAAACGGTCAAACAAACGTGTTTAGCAAACGGAAACGGACGGAGTTTGATCGTTTGCGCTAGGGTTTGATGACCTTGTTCAAACAAAACCGTAACAAAAACGTAAAATTTGACAAACATGTTTGACTGTGTATGGGCCCCATTAGTCTTCCTTGTACCGTACTCTATGACATAGCTAGACCACAAACATAGCTAGACAGTTCCACACCTTTGTCGTTTCATTACTCATTACACACAGTTCTTGTTGTTTGCAGTGGGTATATTCTCTTGGGTTGTTTGCTTGTTTATAGTCTGTGGTTCAATGTTTGGTGAAAAAAAAAACTGCGAGCAGTTTTCTTAGTTTTCCAAATTTTTATTTCCATTAAATTAAAAAATTCAACTGTAAAATTTGGCTCTTTTAACTGTTTCATATATAATGGGCAAAAAAGGATTTACTGCTTTCATCAAAGATTTCTACAACGACCCTTTTAAATGGTGAGTTTAAATAACCTCAAAATTGCATTATCAATATGCGCAACTGTGGATGTGTGATATTGATCGAAATTACGGTAGTATCCAATGATATCTTAAAATTCTAGATATGTTCCATCTGTACCGTCCTACATATTGACTATTTACCCTGTGATGCTACTCGGTAAAATAATAAAATTGATATCTGTATTACATTATTAAACCTTTTTAATTAGTAAGTAATATATTTTTATTTTAGAAATTAAACCTAGTTGTATGGGAAAACACTGCAATTTGGAGAATAGGAAAACACGTTAGTTGCTTAGAAAACAGGCTATATTTAAATCACATACAATAATCACGATTCCAATAATGACAACTGGTAGCCAACTATTGCAACTGACTGATATTTTAAAATCCTCATTATTTATTACAGAACTTATTTCAAGAAATCTCAAATACCCTGAATAATTCAATCTTAGTTGTAACAGTATTCTGAACCAGTGGTAGATTTACTTGATGATTCAAAGCACATTGTAAAAGTTTATTGGAACAAAGTTTGAAAAAATTTGAAATATGTAGTTATTTTTTTCCTTTTATATTCTAAGTTACCATAACTTGTTTATAAGTAAAAAAAAATATAAAGTAGTAAAAGAAAGTAAAAGATTTGAAGCTCTATAGATTTATCCCAAATTATTTTATTTTTTGACATTAAAATGTTTGTGATAATTTTTTCTACCATATTGAATGTTTCATGGCATCATAATATGTGTTATTAACCACTGAGAGACAGCCAATGATATACTATAGTCTGGCAATAATAATTGCCTAATAAGGATTCTGATAAACTGTAAACAAACATTTTTAAACAAACCTACAACTGTGGGCTTGTTGTAGTAGGGGAGATTGATTTTATCTATAGACCTATTAATTATTTCACTGGGTTTAAGGGAGTTGGTAGGAGTTGAGGGAGATCCATCCTACCCCATCTTGCACTGCCTCAGTTAAATAGATGGCTTAAAAATATTGAGAGGGTTGAAATGATTTTCAAAAAAGTTAGCTGTTATTGTGAGATGTAATTTAATAAACTTACACACTTTAACACCATATTTAGTAGTCAGACTTACTGATTAGCATTATCTGAAAACTATGACCTTTAATTGTAAATATGTGTAATTTTATAATTTATTTAACACGTTGATAAATTATGATTTCATAAACTATTATACAAATTTTTATATACTACTGACGCCTGTGACTTTGTCCACATAGATATATTTTTTAGAATCCTGCAGGAACTCTTAAATTTTCTGGAACAAATGAGCCCATATTACTCTCCAGGTCATTAACTATATTGATGCAAAAAATCGATCTGTTGCTCTATTGCAGTGTGATTGAAGGACAAACCAACAAACACACTTTCACATTTATAGTATAAATAAGATTAGATTTTGAGAATCTTCACTCTTCACTTCACTTTCTTCTTCTTCTTTTTTGAGATCTCATAAGATCCTCATTTGATATTAAAGTCAATAAAAAGATCTGATTTATCTCTGCTTGACTTTTTTTCTTGTATTTTTTTAAAGTATCATAGATAAAAATAAATACAAACATAAATATGTGTTCCCATATAAGTGTCAACCACTTTATAAACTTACTAGCTGAAACAGGTGACTTCATCCGGGTAGATTTAGATTTTAAAAAACCCATGAGAACTCTTAGATTTTCCGGGATGAAAGGTATCCTGTCAATCTTCAAGTTCTCTACTGTACTCATGCGAAAACCTGTACCTCCTATGTGCCTCCATTGATGTGATGGAGGGACAAACCAATAAACAGACAGACACACTTTAGCATTTATAATATTAGTAAGGACTAGCTGATTCCCGCGACATCGTCTGCGGGGAAAAAGTTTAGAGTGACTTGCTACTATCCGCGATAAGTTATGTCCTCTTGAGGCAAAAAGTTCAAAAAATCTTATTTTGGGCTCAGTATCGATAAAGCATCCTCCGATTAAAATTTTCAAAATGTATTTAATGTACAGAATTTGTCCCGTTACAGTTTTATTATAAGTATAGATTGTAGTCAGACAAAAAGTTGATTGATCCCTTACATTATCTTCCAGGTCAATTGTGAAGAGCGTCGGATTTTTCACAATCGGCGTAGTGATCGCGAGCGAATGCACGGGCCTCGAAGTCATGCCCGCTGTGCCCCAATAAAAACAACATTCAACACAAAACAACATTAAACAAAACGTTAATCAACATTACAAAAAAATGTTAAATTATTTGTTGTTCTCGTTTTTGTTCACACACGTTGTGTGCCAAGAGAAAAGGCCCAATTTCGTCGTCATCTTAACCGACGATCAGGATGTCGTTTTGGGAGGGATGGTTAGTAAAATAGAATAGTTAGACCTATTTAATTGATGGTTAAAAAAAAGTTGTGATGAAATAAATTGTTTAGTGAAATAAACTGTTGTTTTATTTTATTTTCAATTTTCATTTTCAGAACCCAATGAAGAACGTGCGTCGCTTCATCGGTAATGAAGGGACTACTTTTACTAACTCTGTAAGTTTGATTTGAACCCATACTAGTATACTATGAATGCAACAACAACAAAGTAACTCAGTGCATAATATGTTTGTTGCCTTTTCACGGCTCAACCGCTGAACTGAAGTTGGCTAAATTGATACACGGATACTTTTTATCCCGCGAAATCAAAGAATTACTGCGGGATTCTAAGAGCCCAGTGGAGGATAAATTGCCCATACAAACGTAATACCAAAATAATTTGTAATTGGAGAATATTTCCATCATAATTTGGATTCAAATTGTATTTATCTAGGGACCTGGATAATATATGTTTTCAAAATAGTTTACTAAAATGAAATATAAGCAAATTGCGTATTGTATGCAATAGATAAGACAGGTAAGCTAAACTATAAATGGTAACTAGTTAAAAGAGGAACAGTCATTTTAGTCTGGTTGAAGGCTTAGACCGTAGCTAGTCACGCTACCAAAAAACTATTGACTTTCCTATCATTAATAAAGCAAAAATTACTAGCAAATATTATTATTGTATGGTCTTTTTGTAAAGACCGTGCAAAATGTAATACATATTTTAGTAGGCTTTACTTCGGGTCGGTTATTTACTCATTGTGCTGAAAGTTTGGAACAGTCCATGCAAAACCGTGTTTATCTCGAAGTACGTGACGTCACCCATCTGCTGCCCGAGCCGCGCCAGCCTGCTGACAGGCCTGCACGTGCACAACCACATGACGTGGAACAACAGC
Organism: Hipparchia semele; assembly: GCA_933228805.2. Classification (NCBI taxonomy): domain Eukaryota; kingdom Metazoa; phylum Arthropoda; class Insecta; order Lepidoptera; family Nymphalidae; genus Hipparchia; species Hipparchia semele. Next base: position 4,888,695 of record OW121719.1, read on the forward strand.
GTGCACGGGGGCTGCTACAGCCGCACGTGGAGGAAACTCGAGACGCGCACCTTCGCCAAGGCGCTGAAGGACTCCGGGTACAACACGTTTTACGCGGGGAAATATTTAAATGAGGTAAGTGTGCGATCACCCCTAGACTAGTGGAGGCATAATAATAGCGTCCCGTTGGGCGCCCTAAATCCTATCTTAGCGGATGCCTACGTCATAATAGCTCTTAATTAATCTATATGCTTTTAGCCTGATCCGTCCAGTAATTTGAGCTGTGCTTTTGAGTATTTTGACACATCAGTTGGTCATCTTTTCCTTTTATATATGTAAGATGGATCGTTATTAATTTTACTAATCCTATTATCCTATTACCTATTAATATTATAAATGCGAAAATTTGGATGTATGTTTGTTATTCAATAACGCCAAAACGACTGAACCGATTTGGCTGTTTGGCACAAAGATAGATTATAGACTGGAATGGCACATAGATGGGCTCGTCGTCGCGGGTATCAGCTTGTAAATATAATAAACGTGAAAGTTACATAAGAAAAATTAATTGAACGTTGACTGGTTTGTCCTTTAATCACGAAGCACCGGATCGACGTAATTTTTTGACAAAGTCGCAGGCAGAAGCTAGTAGCAGAGTTTTAAATCCAAACATGACATATTTTTTTTGTAGTATGGTACGCCTGGTGCGGGAGGTCCGGAACAGGTGCCGCCCGGATGGACGGAATGGCACGGGCTGGTCGGCAACTCTGTCTACTACAACTATACTATATCCAACAATGGTGTACCAACATACGCGACCGATTTGTACCTCACTGATATTATTGTAAGTTCAAATTACATTTTTTTTTTTTCATCAGTTTCAACCACACAAGTTTTTTTTTTTTTTCAAAATATTAGCCATACTGAAGATAGATAAATATTCCCCAAATAGGTACTTACTCTGAATTTTCAACTTTATAAACTTTAATGTAGGTAAAATATGAGTCTTTTCTACTTACCTTACAAAATTTCAGTTTTAAAATTATTTTAAGCAAGTGTAATTGGTTTATCAAAATAAATCAAACGAAATTGATTCGATACGATTTCGTTTGATTCTGTGGCGATGAAAATTTAAAATAAATCCCGACTAAGTTTGTTGTCTCTGTTTTAGGCTCTTCTCAGATCAGGGACTGTTGAGAACCTTAGTTTTAATTTTAAATTTTCGTTGTGTTCATTCAAAAAGAGTAGTTTATACATATTAGTTTTGCCTATTAATTGCCAAACTCCAAAAGATGGCAGAGAACTTCGATCACAGAAAAATAAGTGGATATCGCATGTTAGTCCGATTAGTGTAACCACTAAATATGAGTGCAGATCATTTCGCTAGCTAGTCTGTCATCGAACATTGACGTGAAGCAGTTATTTCAGTGTCAAGGAACAATGATGCATTTGAATAATAGTTGAAGTATGAAGTGCTGAATCCCCTTATTTTTCTATGATCGAATGCAGAGAATGTCTATGGCAGATGGTGTGTTAAACAAGTGACCTTGTTTTCCAGCGAGACCTGAGCCTTAACTACATTGAAAACCAGACGGATATCCAACCATTCCTCATGATGCTAGCTCCGCCCGCGCCACATCAGCCCTTCACGCCCGCGCCACGTCACGACGGCGCATTCGCCAACGTCACCGCTGTTAGACATCCTAACTTTAATCTTGCTGTTACGGTAAGGGATTATATTATGAGTATTGTTTTTTTTTGTTGTTTATGATTCATAAACAACAAAAAAAAAACATAAATTATGAAATACCTTTCGTAGCTAGCGACACGTCGCCTGCATAGAAATACATAAAAACATGTAGTGTCGCGGCAACACGTCATCTGCTGTTACTTAATGCTGTTGTACACAATACCTTAATTGACAAGTCTTACTCTATCGCCATCCTTTTCCGCAGGGAACGTTTTGAAAGAGATAGACAGATAAATAGACCTGTCAATTTATTTAAAGATACCTATTTTGCTATGGTTCAGGACAAGCACTGGCTAATAACAATGCCGCCAACGCCATTGCCGGGCACAATGATACCAGAGTTGGACCGCGTGTATCGGTCCCGCTGGGAGAGTCTGCTGGCCGTCGACGAGCTGTTGGCAGATGTGGTCGAAGCGTTGGACACTAGTGCGTTGCTGACCAACACTTACTTGATCTACACATCTGATAATGGATACCATATTGGTACGTAAGTGTGATGTTTAGCAAAATTATACTATACAGCGTGAAATTTTAATGGTTGTTTTCCCACAGTAGAACGATTTGCTATCACGACAACAAACGTTTGTAAAAGCTCAACTACAAGCTTTTTTTTTTTTAAGCATGGCAGTGAGATTGCTTTAAAATTTATTATTCATCTAGTAGAGTTGATAATAAATATAAAATAATTATAATTTATCAACACCGAAAGCGTGAGAAACAATAGTATGTAATTCACTAGACATGACGTGAAGAGGGATTCCTTAATGTTCAGAGGAAAATAAGCTCTCAGTGCTTTTTTTTTGCATTGGTTTATTTACGTTTTTAATATCCCATGAGGAGAGCATAGTATGTGTTAAATAAAACCAAAATAGTTTCAAATGAAAACTTTGACCTTTTTTCTATTCTTTCATTTTTGTAAATTAAGTATATAATATTAAAAAAAAAATGTTACAATACAGGTCAGTTCTCCCAAGTATATGACAAGAGGCAGCCATACGAGTCGGATATCAAAGTACCACTCATAATCCGAGGTCCGACCGTACCCAAGAACACCACAGACGACCAACCAATACTCAACATCGACTTAGCTCCGACCATAATGGCTTTAGCTGGCCTAACTCCCCCCCAAAGTATGGACGGACGAAGCATAAAGTTTGAGAAAAATAAAGATGCAGATACAACGAAGAGTACTGGTGTGCATCCAATAGAATGGCTCGATGGGAATAGGGATATGGAGAGGAATATGCTTGTAGAGTATTACGGCGAAGGCAGGGATGGCACGGTTGATGAGAATTGTCCATGGAAATATGACAGTGATAATCTTGCTGTAAGTATTCATTCATTGCATTGATATTGGATACAGTAGAAACTGTTTTCCGAACCGGTGGTAGAGTATGTACAGTGAGTCAACGGTCAAGCTAGAATAGACACTAGCAGTGACCATAGACGACATGGAGGGTAACTTTAGACGTGGTATAAACCATGTTACGAAATCAATCAAAACAAACAAGGTTACCCTCCATGTCGCGACCTTGAATCGGGCGCGACATGGAGGGTACATTAAAAAGGAACTTATTAATGTTTTTTTGTAGCAATGTTACCCACAATACGACTGCAAATGTCAAGACGCAAGGAACAACACTTACGCGTGTTTGCGACACATTGCCAAGCGGATCAACGTAAAATATTGCAGTTTTGCTGATTCTAAGGTAAATGTGTATTTCTGAACTTAAAAAGTGATTGTATTGTAATATAATGATTAGGTCACCGACGGAGGGATATGAGTTAGGCATTTCCTGTCTAAAAGAAAAAAGAAATGGTGATTCATCGATAGCCGACATTCTGGATGTTGCGAATTCGTCCGCAGGGATTTAAATGTTTAAAAATCCCTATGACTGTCTTTAGGTTAATAATTATAATATTAGTATGGATGAATAATAATATTCTTCTAAAGTTACTTGACATTCAAAACGTGTACACTGTTATGTTGAAGATAAATATTTTTTGCATGTACTTTCCATTTATGCCTCGTTAACTAAATTAAACGTTCAGAGAAAAACTTGAGATTGAACTGTCATTGGTTGCAACCATTGAAATAATTGAGATCCTTTTTAAGTTTAGTTTTTTTAATTTTCAGGAATTCATCGAAATGTACGATCTAGCGAACGATCCGTACGAGCTGACTAACATAATCGATCAAGTGCTGCCATCTGTGAAACACTGGTACAAACTAATCCTCTCGCAAATGTTGACGTGCAAAGGTTTTCGAAATTGTGATAATCCCTTGGAAAATCCAAAAATTTATGGTTAATAATTTATTATTGTAAATATAAAATATTATATAAGCATCATAATAATATATAAGAGTCGCATGCGACATTCGATTTCTCATCAAGAATCATGCGATTAGTCGTATGACATAATGTCGATACGACAAACTGTTGCACGTTTAAGATTTTAAAGCTTTGCAAAAATGTCTAAGCGGTTAATTGTTACTGTAGTAAAATGTGTCAAAATTGTTATTATTATTAAGTTTCGAATTCAAATAAATGTGATAAACATAACTTATTGGTGTTTCAGTAATAAGTAAAAATTTAAATCACCTCTCTCTAGTGGAATTTGGCGTGGAATCAATGCTTGGTCTATGGATGCTAAGAATAGTTAGGATAGAGTAGACTGGTTTAATAGAGTTGAAAACCTGTTGACCTATCTACTCCATCACACCACATCTATTAACCAAAATAAATGAACCCAAATAAGATACATCCGCTTTAAGTTGTTGAGGAGTTAGGTAGTTCGTATTTTGATTGCCGCATCTACCTACATCATTTACGTAGATAGGTCTATAAACGGAAGAAATCGGTGTACGTAGATAGAAAACACACCTTTTTTGAAATTAAATTGAGAAAGTAACCTCAGTCTACCTCAGGCTAGTCTACTATATAAAAATAAGTCGGGTTTTCCTTCCTGACGCTATAACTCCAGAACGCACGAACCGATTTCCACGGTTTTGCATTCGTTGGACCTTTCCAACCCGAAACCTCACGGAGCCCGAGACCTTACTCGGGCTCCGTGAGGTTTATAGCAAAGAAAATTCAGGAAAAATTGGAATCTAATTCCACGCGGACGAAGTCCCGGGGGCAAAAGCTAGTCCTTTTATAAAGTTAAAGCCTGCGAACTTGATTCACCCGTTTCGAAGATAAAAAAATATTTAAAAACATGTCTTTATGCTTAATGTTAAAATTAGAGGCAGTTATTTCAAAATCACAGACAAACACTTCAATTTTATTTATTTGTAAAGAGTGTTTATTTTTTTCTTGTGTTATTTTCTTAGTATTTTCTATTCATCAAATTCAACCACTTACCAATCGGCTCGTTGGTCTAGGGGTATGATTCTCGCTTTGGGTGCGAGAGGTCCCGGGTTCAAATCCCGGACGAGCCCAAGCAATTTTTATTTTTTTAATAAATAATACATAATACTCAAATCGCTAGTACCCGTTCGTGTTACTTCTCTTCTGGATAAGGAAATTAATCTAATAATTTAAATGAAACTATCAAATCGAAAGACATTGAAAAATAATTTATTAAACTTTGTAAAAAAACAATCACATAAACATCTAACATCACAAACATCTCATATCACAGTCTAATATGGCTGCTTCATATAACGTTTTGTACCTGAAACAAAAAAAAATTGTTAGAATCAAACCTAGAAATGTACCTATACGTTGTCCAAGCCTTTATTTTCTTTTTGGCATCTGCCAAATACCCTACGCCTATAAATTACCGCTTTTTTGTTTTCGGAATAATGTACTAAAATAATGTCGTACTTTATTGACGTTTAGTGAAGTGCCCTGTGCATAACAAACAACCACAGAGTATAACACAGTTCTTGAAAGATGATAAATCATTCACGATTATGATAAAAATAATTTGACTTTGTGTAAGTATTGTTTCTGTAAATTTAATAAAAAAAGGAAATAAAAATAGTAACTATGACTCCAATATTGAATATTTGCAAGGAATTAAGTTGAAATCTTGGAATTTAAGTTCAAACCAAGAGTAAAGAAATTTTTCTTTTCATTTATTTATTTTTTGACGGCTGCCTTAAAATGTAACTATGCACGCGTTAGTGAAGTGAGTTAACTTCAAAACGCGTGGTTAATAACGTCTAAACCAAGTTTAAATCAAGAGTTATGAGCAAATATACTTGGAAAATCACATACCTAGCTACTTATTTATTTAACAAACTAGCTACGTAATTGGGTATACAAATGAAACAAGTAAAATTATTAAATACTAGCGGCTCGTCCTGGCTTTGCACGGCTGGACATTTATTTTTTAAACATTTTGGCATAAACGTACAGTAAATGCAGGACAACTGACATCAACGCGTAATTTTTAAAAACATTTCACTGAGCAATTTTATTAAACTCGTAATATGTTTCGAATGGAATGTCCGATTTTAATAAACTAAAAAGTAATTTACAGGTATTTAAACTGCCTTGCTTGAGAAATCATTTATTTAGGTAAGGATTAAGGCAAAGGTATAAATAACTTGATCTGATTTATATACACTATACAATTTAAATTAATATCGGAGTTATCAGAAAATGAATATTTCCGCGTGATAAAATAATAAAATGGTGCCAGCCGGTGCGGCGGGGCACGGTGGCAGGTATCGGCGCGGAAGATTCCTGTGGTTCCTGTGGTGATCTTATTAACAATCGTTTCCTATAAGAAGCTCTGTGCGATCGCAGCCCCGTAAAAACAAATATTTAATATTTCAACCCAGACGAAGTCGGGGCAGGTCGCTAGTTAAACATAGAAAAAAATAATAAGTTGATTTGGGTTCTTTATCGATAATAATAATAATTAAGGTTTTCTTTCAAAATATTATTTTGAAAGAAAACCTTAATTATTATTATTATCGATAAAGAACCCAAATCAACTTATTATTTTTTTCTGTTTGTCTGTACCGCAAACATATGTCAAATTAATTTATCTAAGTGATTAAAAATATATAATAAAATATAAGTACGTTAAATCAAAATTAAAAAGTATTTCATTAAATCGATTGAAAGTTCTTCTTAAATAAAATCGATTATTACTTCAAATCGAATCGGTAACGTGTGAAGGCGTCACTAAAGTCAAAATTTCTTGATCTGCCAAAAAGAAAATAAAGGCTTGGACAACGTATAAGTCACTAATTACAGCCACAGGACATAATAATTCTGTTCTACAAAATCGCTAAAGTAAATCTAATTGACAGAACTAAATACAGTACTATCCTTTTCTGTAGGGAGCATCGATTTACGAATCTAAAGATTTAGCATCGCCCACATAATCCATAGACAAACGCAGCTATAGATAATATACACTGAGACAAAAACAGAGTCACAAAAATGAACCATATCTATACATATAATAAAATTGTAGAAAAGTGGTGTCTGTACAATGGAAATATATAAAAAAAGATAGCAGGGGTTGTTGTTATATCGATGCCGAACCCGAAATTGTAATTAATTTTTTTTTTGTCTGTTTGTCTGTGTGTTTGTGCACGCTAATATCAGAAACGGCTTATTCGATTTAGATACGGTTTCCACTAATATATTGTAGTAAGCTTCACTTAACATTTAGTGTTTATTTCATGTCAATCGGTTCATAAATAAAAAAGTTATGTCAATTTAAAGAATCACGGCGAACATTTTTAACGTACAGAGTACGTACTACACGCCTCGCGCCTGAGCGTCCGTGGCTATATAAAGCGCCCCGAAAAGTCACTATTCCACGCGAACGAAGTCGCGGGCACAGCTAGTACTTAAATATTAAGGTTCAGTTTTGTAAACATTAGCATTAGAGTTTAAACTTACTTGCATGGTGTTTCAAGTGACGGCAGTCCCCGGCTGTCGACTCTGTATGCTGAAGAAGTCCGTCAGTCTACTCTGGCACTGGATATAGTCCTTGTTCACCAACGGACACGGGAAATATTTCTGCGAACGGTACAAAGTTGTTCACATTTTTTGCTAACCATACCTTCTGGCCGAGCAAAAAGAGCCCCTAACACCAACGGTTAAAGCACATAGTGTTATTTCAATATTGTTTTGAACAATAACGTCCTTATGATACTTACTTTAAGGTAGTTATTGTATTAAGTGCCTATTTCACCACCTTCAAGTAAACTTTAACTGACAAATAAAAATGACTTTTTGACAGTTTTTGTATGGGCAATCTGTCAATACGTCTTTATTCGTCAAAGTTTACTTAAAGGTGGTGAAATAGGCACTAAATGTCAAAAAAATATTGAAATAATACTGCTTTAAGCGGTTGTGGTAGGCATCCTGAAGGGGGAATATAATATTATTAGTTTTCTAGTTTTCAAAAAAGGTCTTCTTCATCAATCACGTCCAAGGCTGAACAAAGCTGTCTCTTGCATAGACTTCCACAGGCTTCGGTCTTAGGCCGCCTGTATCCAGAGGCACCCTGCGATTCGTCGGATGTCGTCGGTCTACCTAATAAATATTACTATATCAAAACGAAATAAACCAGCTACAGGTAAATATTATATCAAATCGAACCAGGTACAGGTAAATATTATATCAAATCGAACCATGTACAGGTAAATATTAAATCAAATCAAACCTGGACGGCTTTGATGCCTCCTGAGATGTCAACTGTGGGAACAACTTGCTTTGGTTTGAGGAACTTCACGAACCGGATCAGCTCTGAGAAGCTGGAGTGCTCGCTGTATGGTATTCCTGTAACACGTCAGGTATTTCTCATTTCAAATACATAATTATTTTACTTACATATGTTGAAATTAACTTAAGACTTCTGAAAAAGGAAATGTTAACCCTAGAATAGCGCTCATTTGCGGCAAAATTGACGATGAGAGAATTCTCTCGTTACAGAGTAATGTTTTGTGGATGCTACGGTCTCGAAACAACACAGCGGCCAACAAAGCGACAGAGCATTAAGTCACAATCTCTCTCGCTCTTATTTTTTTGTGCTTAGCGTAATGTTGTTTTTAGAGGAAAAAGTATAAATTTTCGACACTAAAATTGGTGAATTTGGAATTATGTCACCCTCGTCGCAAATGAGCGATTTGTTTTGTACTAAAAATAAATGTGTTCTTAAATGCCTACTAACCTGTACCTATGGCGTACCAATTATATAGGATTTTTTTTTATATCTTTTATGCTACAGTGTAGGATTTATTACAATATAGAAAGTTAGCAGTTATTTAAATCAAGTGACAATGCAATGCTTTCGCTTTGAGATTTTAAACAGCACAGGCGTGAATATTACCAATTTAATAGTATTTGTATGCAGTACCGTGTATGGTTACAGAGTCCTTTTCTTCTGAAGAGTTCTTGCCATTCTCCCATCCGCTCGGCTTGAATGCGACCACTTCGCTAAACGTTCCCTGCATACTGTCCAAGTAGCTGCGTAATTTCTGTGAATAATATTTGAATATGCAGTTTCGCTTTGTGGGTAGCTCGAATTTCAAGTAATCAACGCCGAATCCAACTCGGCTGAGCAGCGTTTGGGAAGCTTCGTGATGTTTTTTTATTCGTTGACAAGATAGTTCTTGACTGCGATCTCACCTGATACTACCTGATAACTTGGAACGGGTATGACAGTGTAAACTCAACCCATACCCCCTAATCGGTTTCTACACGTCATCGTGCCGGAACGCTAAATCGCTTGGCGGCACGTCTTTGACGTTAGGGTGGTAACTAGTCATAGCCATAGCTTCCCATCAGATAATGCTGGCAGGCTAACGTGAGAGGCTGTATAAGACAAGAGAAACAAAAGCTGGAAGTGCGTGCCATACCTTAGTCCTTCGTTTCAGGAACGTTGAACTGAAGTTGACTGAGCGTTTCGATGATGATACAAGTGAAGACTTTGGTCTGGTTTGGTTGAAAAAAAAAAAAAAAGATGGCAACAAGTGTTTAACCCACCTCGTGCGTCAAGTCCCTCATGGGCACGACGTGCAGCTGGCAGGCCTGCGGCGAGGCGCGGCACAGGCTGTGGCTCTCCACGGCGCGCAGCACGCGGTCCTTCTCCGGGCACGCCCACACCGAGCAGCCCACGCGCCGCGCCATGCCCAGGAAGAACTTCTCTTTACCTATCAACAACAACTATTTACAGGGTTCTACTGTAAAACACGGTCAAAGGGTCAATATGAGCGGTAAAAATTATATGAATAAAATAAGCTTGGTAATTTTTTTTTTTTTTTTGAGAAAAAAATATTAAAAAACTTCGGTTGGTAAATTTCGGTACTCGGTAGGCGTGAAAAAGTAACATAATATCGATAAATTTCTTTCGCATTTAGGCCAATATTACACTATACCATTTATAGGATCCTATTTTGTACCATAGATTATCATCTCATATTAATTCTACATAGATCCTCATATATATTTCTAGGATGATAAATAATCTAAGGTAAGAAATAGGATCCTATAAATAGTAAAGTGTAATATGGGCCTTCGTATGATTAATAATTAAAATAGAACACACCTATAGTATAAGTGCCACAGACAATGAGAACGGAGGAGAACTTTTTTCCGACTTTTTCAAGCGCCATCTTCTTTTGTCGCAAAATGTACAGCGCCATCTCTAAACTGTCGTCTTGAGTTGGAAAGTCATAGCGAGGGTTACAATAACTGAAAATTATTTTTTTATTATTAATTTAAATTAAATATAACTTTTGGTAGCGGTCTACTCGGTTTCTAGACTGTCGTACCGGAACGCTAAATTGCTTAGCAGCATGTCTTTCACGCTAGGGTGGTAACGTTAACTTAAAACGACCAAAGCCACCCGCTAGACCAAACCAGAGATAATTTAAAAATTATAAATTTCTAAATTGCGTCTGCCGGGAATCGAAATCAAGACCTCCCACTTATATAACATAGCGCTCACCACTGCCCAAGAAGGTCATCTAAAATTATTATTAATTTGTTAACTTGTTCTAATTTTTGTAGGTATTTTCACTTTTGTTTCTATTGCAGTTTCGTTTTCCTTCAAGAAAGCTGCAATTGCTTATAAAATGTTCCTTTATATTACGTAATGTTGAATCCACTTTACTATCTGTATACCAGTTTAACGAACTTAATTAAAAAAAACTTTTATTTCAAACCAGATGATACGTCAGGTGGACCGACGACATCAAACGAGTCGCAAGGAGCCGTTGGATTCAGGCGACGCAAGATCGAGACCTGTGGAGGTCCGTGCAAGAGACCTATGTCCAGCAGTGGACGTCTATAAGTTGATAAAGAAGAAAATACGACTTCAGGGAATCTTCCCAACGTGGTAAAGAAACATGTCAAACTCACGTAGTGTCAAGGTATATGGTGTGAATATCCTTGTTCCAAAACACAGGAGAGGACTCCATGGCGGGCGACGCGCGAAAATCGCCCGTGTGCAGCAAGCTTTTACCGTTCGGCAGCGTGAATACCAGCATTATAGCGCCTGGACAACTGAAATAAATGACAGAAAACTTGGAAAACTTGTTCTTGACACGTAGGCTAGTTATGCAAGGTGAAAAAGCAGTAAAGCACGAGGTTAAATAGTAGTAATGCGCTTGTTATGAAAAGCTACGTGGAAGGCGTAAAGCTGTAAAACGCATGGTGGAAGTGAATCGCGAGTGAAATAGCAGTAATGAGCTTCATATGCAATGTGAAAAAGTAGTAAATCGCTAGGTGAAAAAGCAGTAAATTACTAAATGGACAAGCAAAAGTTGAAGCAGTAAATCAACTGGACAAAAAGCAGTAAGTCGCTAAGTGAAAAGGCAAATCCCTAGGATTTTAACCGATTTTTCTAGTCGTATAAAAATTGGTCATCAAATAAGTATTTATACTTTTAAGAGTTGCATAAAAATACATTATACAAGTCAGGTCTATAAAAAGCAAAAGTTTAATTGCTTACTGATTAGCATCTACCACTGAGACTTCAACTCCCTCGATTTTTATGGTTTCATCAATGTTTATCACTTGAATATATTTTGAGTTCACTCCTAAACGTGAAGTGCATAATTCCGCTAAAAAATTAAAAAATAAATAAGAACAGTCTTTTTTTTATTCGATGACAAAATAGTCCTTGACTGCGATCTCACCCGATGGTAAGTGATGATCCAGTTTAATATGGTACTGGGCTAACTTGGAACAGGTATAGCAGTGTAGATTCAACCCATACGCCCTAATCGGTTTCTACGCGCCATCGTGCCGGAACGCTAAATCACTTGGCGGCACGTCTTTGACGGTAGGGTGGAAACTAGCCACGGCTAAAGCCTCCCACCAGACCAGATCACAGATAATTCAGAAATTACAAATTCTCAAATTGACCCCGCCGGGATTCGAACCCGAGGCCCCCCATTTATAAGAGACCACAGCGCTCACCACTGCGCCAGGGAGGTCATAACAAAAACCTGTTGAGGAACAAGTTATATGGAAGGATGCGTAGCGAGGAATGCGGTTATTATTGATCAGCCTGATTCTGTAGCTCAGTGCCTATCTAAAAATGACAGTCACTCACATATATTTTTTATCCATTGAAGGTTTACTATGAAAATAGTAAATGACATTTCTCTTCAAACCTTCAATGGTTAAAAAATGCCTATTGTCGTTTATATGTAGACTCTGAGTTACAGAATCAGCCCCCAGAACAGCGACATAAATTGGCCAACCAGAAGTTAGTGACAAATAGATACGCAATAATGTACTATCTACTATTGCAAACCTATTTTCAGCTAGAAAGCAACGAGAACCAATGCTACGGTGTATTTAAAAAGTAGTAAAAACTAACATAGGTTTGGAGAAGAATGAAAGAAACTAGGTAAGTAGTAGGTAGGTAATTTTGCTCATTTCCGGTTAATGAAGACTTATTGGTCACCAACTTTTTCCTAATTAGATCCTGCATAGCAATGACTCCATCTTCACTGATATTATAAATGCAAAAGTGTTTCTTTGTTAGTTTGCTCTTCAATCTTCACCAATAAAGCAAAGGAGGAGGCATTTTTTTTTTAAAGAACATTAGCCAAGCTGAAGTTGACTAATATCCTCCTATCCCCTCCAAATAAGCGGAAAGCTTGTGCTAGCAGAGCTTTAAACCGGAAAAGTGTGGTTTCCCGCAGGATTTTTAAAAACTCAAGTCCATGCGATCAAAGTCGCGGTCAAAGGCTAGTCGATGGATAAATCAAAGCAGTGAATGAAGGAATCATTGAGTAAAAATGAACTTACCAGTAATTTTAGAACACAGCAACAATTTGTTGAAACTCTTCTTGAGTCCTGAATAATGATCTGAATGGAAATGCGTAAGAAAGTAATGTTTGACGTTGGGAATTTCCCCGTACGAAAATGCGTCCACCGCAAAGTGGGTTCCTGTAAACACAATAGATATTAGAATTCGAGCGACATTAAAGTGCACAAACTTTTAAAACACAAACTTGTAAAGCACAAACGCAAACGCTTTTCATTCTCATTATACGGTTGAACGGCAAGTCGACATGATCGGGGAGAGATTAGCCGTGAGATTATGTAAGAAAATCCGTTCGCATTCATTTGCCAACTTTGCATGGTTTATTTTATCAGCTCATAATATCTCGCAATCGTCTCTCATTGGCAGAAACTCTATTAATAGGCTAATATTATTAGCCTAAATGCAGTGAGAATACAATGAATCCAACAAATCACAAAAATTGCGATTGTAGCATTATCACACGATAATAATTATTATGGGGCACATCGGACATGACATGACATCGGAGGTAATTTTTTATTCGAAGACAAGCTGGACTGCGATCTCACCTGATGGAAAGTGACGATGCAGTCTAAGATGGTAGCGGGCTAACTTGGAAAGGGTATGGCAGGGTATATATTCAACCCATACCGTCCCCATACCATACCATCCCATACTGTATACCCATACCATACCATCGTGCCGGAATGCTAAATCGCTTGGTGGCACGTCTTTGACGGTAGGGTAGTAACTAAGTAGTCACAGCCACAGCTTCCCATCAGACAAAGCTGGCAAACTAACTTGACAGGCTGTCAAAAACAATTTACATCAATTTAATATAACATTTAAAAAGAATCATTTTTACCTGCAACAATTTTATAATAAGGTATATTACATCGTGGAGCTATCGAATTTTTGTTCGATTTAGACTTTATTGGTAGGCTAAATTGTAGAGATTCAGTTGGTCTTTTAGGTGAAAATGACCCAGAACTGTCTTTTTTAGATCTCGGTGAGGTGTTCCGTGGCACATCCGACATTGAAGCCTTGAGGGCCGCTTTGGGCGACGCGAGTCGCTGTACTTGACGAGGTGATTTCGTCGATTCATTCCGACTTGACTTGTAACACGTACGTCCATCGAATTTAATGTCGACCACACCCGAGTTCTTATTCATCTCCTGTGCGTCATCACGCACTAATCCTTGAGCTTTACAATCTTTCCAATCATTACTACTTCCCAATTCAACAGCACTTTCCTCCTGCGGTCGCTTTGTTTTCAAAACATTTGTACTTCTAAAATACGTGTCAATAGATTTCTGCTTTAGATGGCAATCTTTAACACTAATTATAACATTCTTTTCAGATCCGATTACAGATTTTCGTTTGCTGTTTTCAGCTTTATTTTTATCATGAATTTTCCGTTTCACTAATTTATAATTTGGTGGCTGAACAATGACATGTGAAAGCTTCTCAATGGCATTTGTTTTTAAAATAAGAACTTTGTCTGTACTCTGGTCCCCTGTTGTCAACTTCTGCTTTTTTATTTCCAAGTTGATAGCGGCGGCACTCCTTTTTCTCGGACTCTTTGGTTTATTTGAAAAATCGTTACTATCTAAAATGTTTTCATATTCAGCTACCTCTGATAAGTGAGAACCTTCAACTATTTCACAGTCTAAACTCATTCCAGATTGTTCGTGTTCTACGGATACCATCTTTATATTACTTTTTTTTGAGCTTATGTCTACTTTATTACAATTGCTTACAGAAAATGAAATAGAAATAACTGGTCGTTCATCACAAATAATCGTTTTGTCACTAACTTCGCTAGGTGCGTCCTTTGATTCGGTATTAAATGTTACACTCAATATGTCATTATTTACAATTTCTTCTGTATGTTTCGTACAGTCTTTGGCTTCAAAACTAAACGGATTGGATTGTGCTTGATTATTTTCACTTATGACTATATCTGAGGATCCTAAATGATTGCTTTCTGGGACTTTATGTAGAGATATAGTATTGTTTTTTTCTGTATGTTTGTCAACGAATTCTATATCTTCAAAACTTATCGTATCGAACACTGTTTGATTATACTGTCCAGTATCTACTATATCCGAGAACTGTAAGGAATTGTTTTCAGTAGTTTTGTGATGCGCTGCAGTTTTGGTCTGAGGTGCAATAATTATATTTTGCGTATGTTCTAAATTTTCTTTATCCGGAAAATCAATCTACAATAGAAACAAGTAAATTGACTTAAAAATATGTAGAAGTAAAAGAATAAAAAATTGTCCAGTAAAAGCTGTAGTTGTTATTATTATCTTATATCTATCTTGGATGAATTTACGTCCATCTTTAATCTTAAAGCTACTTATCAATAAAACAGCAAACACTCACAGTATTTAAATCAATGATTCTTTGGTCGTTAACTCGCGAATTTTTCAAATTCTCTTTGGGTTTAAATCCCTAAAATGAAAAATTTTCATAGTGTTGATATTATATCGCAAAAAAAGTGGACCCAAAAACACTGCACACAGACAAAAGGCAACATGCAAGTAGAAAGAACAAACCTATATAATGTCCTCCCAACCAAATGCGGCTACGGCAGCCAATCTCTACAGAGATTGCCTAACTGTGCGGGAGATATTATAGTGGACACGTGTGTGCGCAAAACAGCTGCACTCTCTATTCCCTCACTCTCATAGTCCGATGGGATGGAAATCCAACACGATTAAAGAGAAATCAAGCACAGGACTTACAGCTTTACGAGCTCTCCCAAGCATGGGAGTGTACCGCTTACTTCCTAACTCCTACTAATACAAAGAATTTCTTAACAGAAAAACAAAGTACATTTTTGATCTGACCCAGAAATCGAATAGAATTTGGAGTTGGACATGCTAACCACTAGACCAACAATATTGTCTTGTTGATCTATAAAAAATATAAGCCCCTGTCTTGCACACTCATATAGGTGAATAAGAGAGTGAGGAAATCAGGCAGCTCTAGCAGTCTCACTCATTCATACTGTTCACAACAGCACCAATAATAATGCCAATGAAAGCCAATGAAATTACTTTTATCACCACACCATATCACAGGCACAGCTTATTTCGTAACTCACAAACCAACTTTCACCACAATCAACAAAACTTTTCAAATGGATTTATATTACTGTTTTTATTATTAAAGAAAACTTATAAAATTGTCAGAATTATCAAAGTACTAGTACTTGCCTACAACAATATGACTGTTCCATAGAACAAAGGCTCATCTGCTAAATTCATAACTTGAGATTTGAGCCTTAGAAGTTTTAGTAAACTATAAACATTTTAGATGTAGTTTACAAAAACTTTTAAGGCTCAAATTTCAAGTTGTGAATTTAGCAGATGGAACTTTGTTCTACATAACAGTTGAATAGGAATCTTGATTTTAAGTACAAGCTTTACATTCCAGGACAAACACGGCAATTTGGTGAAGCTCTTCTCATTTGAACAGCTAGTTGCAGATATTTTTCCTTGATCTAGACTCTAGAGTAAGTGAAGCAATGAACTCTGTTCTATTTAATGATACATACCTCATTTAAAATTTTCACACTGTCGTTATTGTTACTTCTTTTTAAGGATAAGGAACGGCGACTAGCAATGGAATTCTAAAAGGAAAAAAAAACGGAATCTTAAAAAAACTGTAAATAATAAAAATTAACATAGCAGTGCTGTACCTGATAGCAAATTCAGCCACATGAATTTAAATTTAAAAGTTATTTGTCCATACAAACGTTACTACATTCAGGGCTGATTGCTAACTAAAGTGAAAGAGAAGGTCCATTCCACTACATCAATGGTTAACTGCCAAGATTTACTAACTCAAAATGCCAAAAGTTAACACAAAAGGCACAAAAAACATTATATATTTTTTGTTTGAGTGCTAGTATGGTTGAAATTAAACAAAAATATTTTTTAAATATTTACAATAGGTATTAACTTTATGCAGAAAAATGATTGAAATAAATTCATTTAATAAATAATCAACTCCAAAAGCTCAAGTATTGGGTTTAATAGTATTTTGTCAATCCACATTAGGCAACAGTAGTTGTCATGCTGAGACATAATATATTGTTCTCCAACTTGGTGCATACCAGAGAGATTTAAAATGAGACCCAAATATTTCCTGACACATTTTAACTTACCTATCTTGAGTCTGAGTTGAGCACAGGAGCTGTGGGAAAGTGCAATCCATAAATTTTAGACCTAAGTACAGAGCTAAGATCGGGTACCTATACCTTGTTGGACGTAATTAGGTGTCGTGTTTACCGAGGAAGCTTACTAAAGTATAACAGGTAAATACGTCTTACCTAACCTGCAAGCGTATTTCTCATACTTCATCAATGCTTCATCATGCCATCTACTATATAAAAATAAGTCGGGTTTTCCTTCCTGACGCTATAACTCCAGAACGCACGAACCGATTTCCACGGTTTTGCATTCGTTGGAAAGGTCTCGGGCTCCGTGAGGTTTATAGCAAAGAAAATTCAGGAAAAATTCCACGCGGACGAAGTCGCGGGGGCAAAAGCTAGTACTTATTAAAAATAACTGTTCTTTCATACCTGCGTTAGAGAGAAATTTCCTTGGACTTTTCTGATAGTCCTCGGTCTTACAATTGATGGCACAAAATCATTAATATCGTCATTATTCATCTTCTCTTACGAAATACAGAAACACCCATATTTTATTCAATAATATTTATATTAATTATTGTAAATGAAATTTAACAAATTCACACCAATGAACGCATTATTGAATTCATTCAATAACATCGTAAATGACAAATAAATCACAATAACATAATCACAAGAGTGAGAAGTCAGCCGTCAGGACTGGACACGAATGTCGAATTGACAGTTGAGTCAGTGTTGTTCCTGACAAATTTAGAGTTGCCGTATTCTAACTCTAAAATTTGCCGTATTTTTAGGGAAAATTAAGAAAATTGCCGTATTGTACAAAATTAAAAAAAAAAAAACATGAAATACATGTTGTTTACAAATATTGCACTAATTTTCAATTAAAACTTAAAAAATATTCGTAAATTAGCTTTCACTGATAGATCGTACCAGAGACTACGAACACTAGGTACTGGATCGTATATAAAGCAAAACAAAGCATTAATGATTAAATTACAGAACCACAATAGTTTATCTATAATATAATATATTATATAGTGCACAGTAACAATTATTCCGGGGATTCCCCATATATCCTAGAACATACCCGAGTAAAGTTGAGGAACCTACTAGAATGAAGAACTAAAGATTTCAGACATTAATTTCTCAGGGATAAGGTTGAATCTATTTGAATACTGTTAACGTTTGACGTTTCTAATCGTGGCGCTTCAACTTTATCTGTGGCGAAAGTACTCGTTAATCTATGGTTCACAAGTTGGTGCGTTCCATTATAGGAATTTTTTTTTTGTTTACTTAGGCAATTGCCGTATATTTCAATACGGTAATCAAGTAGCTGCCGTATACCGTTTTTTGTTGCCCAAGAGACCTGAATGCCGTATATTACGGCAATTGCCGTATCAAGAACAACAATGAGTTGAGTTGACACGATTCAATGCTTTCATTGCTTTGGGGCCCATTGGGGCCCATACACGGTCAAACATGTTTGTCAAACAAATTGAAACGGAGGTGTTTGATTGGGTGCGCTGGTGTTTGATGACGTTGATCAAACAGCTCACCCAATCAAACACCTCCGTTTCCGTTTGTTTGACAAACATATTTGACTGTGTATTGGACCCCCTAATGAATATTGAATATGAATAAAGGTACTGACACACATGCTTAAAAAAATCATGCGAGGGCCCGTACACGGTCAAACATTGTCAAACACGTAAAATTTTACGTTTTTATTACGGTTTTGTTTAAAAAGGTCATCAAACACCAGCGCACACAATCAAACTCCATCCGTTTCTGTTTGCCAAAAACGTAGTTTGTTTGACAAACACGACCACAGACTATCAAATAATTTGACAAACTTGTAAAAATGATACATGTTTGACAAACACGTTTGACCGTATACGGGCCCTCTAAAATTAGCATGCTCTGTAACTATTCACATTTGCTCGCAAAAAGTGTGCTTGTTTTGAGCATACTCATACTAAAGCATGCTCAAAGCAAATAATCGGACACAAATACTATTTAAGCGCTGCCTCTCAGAAAAAATGGAAGTTTTGCAAAAAAAGTTCAGACGCGCTCGAAGCACTTCCCCTTTCACCCCCGCCTCAGGCAGCACGCTGAAAAATCAAACGATTGTTGATTTTTGAGCATACTCGAAATAAGCATGCTGAATTACTAGCAACGTTTCGACACACATGCTACTAAGTAGCAATTACTCAATAGTGGCATGCTTTCGTGCTAGTTATAAGCATGTCTGTCCGTACCTAGCTTTAAAAACTTATAATACCTATACTCTAGAACACAGATATACAAAAACCTATTTTTCATTACTCATACACGGAAAGTAGGTCTGAAGTTGCCTGAAAAGCGGGTTGAAAGTAATACTTTTCAGCCCTAGGGAGAATCGTTTTCAACTGACAGCTGTCAAATAATTAAAAAAAACTAGTTGTCACATTTTTATTGGAATTCAAATGAAACACGACATACCCGAGTGCATCCATAGACAAGAAGAAAGATAGACTTTATTCATAAAGTAAAGACAACTGATTCATAGACATTCATAGACAATCATAGACAATACTTAACTATTAAAAAGCTAAATGCATAGCCCGCCGGCTAGGCCAAAGAAAAAAAAAAGGCGGTAAAGTTCACTCAATTTTCTTTAGCTAATTTCTATTTTTATTTTGACTTTCCTTATATTCGTAATGAAAAGCACAGTGTTTACCTCGGGATAAAGACTTATTTAGTCCCTCGAACTATAGGCCCCCTCGCTACGCTCGGGCGCCAAACCCCGTCTCGGGACTAAATAAGTTACTTTCATCCCTAAGGTAACAATGTACTATTGTGTATTACTAGCGATTTTTCGTCTATGGCATGAAAACACGTCACACGTCAGTACCATAGAACAATAATACACTAATACCTACTTAGTATGAAAGTTTATTGCCATCCTAATATTTTTTCCCATAAACTTAGAAAATTTTGTTTTGTTAGGCAAAAAAATAAAAATAAAAGTATCCATTTCATGAAAATTATTACGCTAGAAGAATAACAAAAATTGATCCTAATTTAAAAATTTGGTTATAAGTAATAATTGAGGTTTACCTGACTTTTTTATCGTTTAATTTTAACAATTTTTTATGCGGAATTCTATTTTTCGAGGATGGCTACAAAAAGAAAAAATTAGTCTCGCGATAAATTTTGTAAAGGAGTGTGTTGTTGTAATTAAAAATGAAATTCCATTAAAATTTGTTTAGACTAAGTAAAATAATATTATTAAAAATTGTTTCTATTGTAAGTTCTTTAACTGGATTTATTTTGGATGTGAGTATTATTTATGTTATCAATTTTAATTTTGTTAGGTTAGAAGTTGCATCAGTTGCTGACTGTTCCGAATGATTTCTAATAATTTAAATTAAGCTTGTTTCTTTAGGGGCTGTCAGTGGCTTTTTGTTATATATATGCCTAAACAACTGAGCCTTTAATTGTAATTATTCTAATACACTGCACTGGATCGGACGTCGGTAAATCGATACTGTAATTAAAGGCAGTACGCGGATCAAAATTGAAACATTGTACTTGGGTCTTAAATTTAGTTATAATGCCCTAAAATGAAAAATCACATTAACGTTTCTTACCTAAATTTATTTTACTGAGTATTTTATTTTTTGGATTTAAATACGTATGCTTATAATTTTTTAACGTATCTGTGCAAATTATATTTAGTTGAGTATGTGTTTACCTATGGAGTCTTCAAGGAGGAAAGGCAACAATTTATAGACTATATTATATTGACTTTGAACGCTGTAAACCAATATAGTGCTTGAATAGTGAACTGTTTAGAATAATGACCAAATTGGCCAGCACAAGACGTGCACGCAACCAGGCTTCGTCTCTTGCTATACCTCGTCAGAACTCATTAACTGATAATGGCAAGACCCGCCAAAATCTAAGCCCTGAGACCCTGGGGTGTATGAATAAGGAGCAACTCAGAGCGGAATGCAGGAAAAGAGGCCAACGGACTACAGGCAACAAAAATGAGCTGGTATAATTCAGTTTGAGAGTGTCTTTGTGCTTTGTTTTATGTTCATTTGTTATTGCTAATTATGATTGTAGTACTTTACCTGGCAGTAAATATAGAACAATGAGCCCAATTTAATGAAACAATTGCAAGCCTTGCCTGAGAATTGTTTGTGTCACTCATACCTATATTGTGATGTTTTGTTGCTTATCGTGACTGACACCCAAGCTCAAAGCTAAGATAAAACAACTAACCTTTTCTAAAGTCTGATGATATTTACAGCGAGGTACTGTACAAGGGTTCCCAACTTGTTGATGTTACTGGTTAATGGTTATATATGTCTAGACTATAGAGGCGTGAAAGGTCTGACAATACAGCAGGAGAGTGATCACAGGAATTTAGTTGGATTAGTCTCTCAATGTATAGTTGTTATACAAATTGCTTAACAGTTATTGTTAATGAAGCAACAGACATGTACATCAATCAAACTTACCTGTCAATTTCACATATCGGAGGTGTTTTAAATTTTAAATTTAATTTACAATTTTTTTAGGTTTTCTTTTAGAGTGGGTCAAAGAATATCTAGAAAAGTGATTTTGATTAAACTTAACAAAGTTTGTAAGTCAGACTATATCCTTCAGGCAATAGCATTATGCACACAAAGACAAAATATTACAGTTCAATTTCACTATGATCAATTTAATATAATTGATTGTTACAAGTATGTATTATCTTTTTCTTGTTCCTAATTTCTGTATTGCTATTTTTATATCCTTACAACCAAATAATTTGGGAATCCTTATTGTAGAATGTCAGTATATAGATATTTTTGTTATGTTAGCTAATGAGTCCAAATCCAAATGTATAATATCAAGAAAAGGACTCACATTTTTATTTGGCTCATTTTATTTATTGTTTTTATTTACATACCAAGTTTTTTATTTTGTATTTAAGCTCAATAGAAAGTAAATAATTAGAAATTCACAAACTCTACTTTCATTGATCACTTACCACATCACTTCAAAAGACAAACACATTTTATTATATTTTTTTAATTGTATGTGTAATTGCATGTATGTTTTGTGTGTAAATAAATCGGTCACTAGGGTAAACATTGTTTTATTGTAAGTAAAAAGGCCTGAAATCGAAGAGGTTGCAGATATAAAACCCATTTATTGGATTGTTGAACATAGTTACATATTCCTACACTGTGAAATCACTAGTATTGTTATTTTAGAATGCAACCTTGCAAGATCAGTTTGTTATCGCGGACACAGTAATCTAACACAGCAAAATGACTTCATGGCCATGAAGGCATGGTTAATTAATAGTTAATATCAGAACTCAAGATACTCCACCTAGCCTAGTAATAAATGGAGAGAAGCCGAATCAATTCATTTTGTGGTTTCATATCAATGCAGTTAGTTAGTTAGTTTAAATTAGGGCAGCTTTAGGTGATCATAATGCAATATACTGTCTCAGATTGAAGCAGAATTTATAAGGTAGGTTGGTAATTGTAAGGAAATTGGAAGTAAAATTCATTTTTCTCCAACTCTCCCAGCTAACTTAAGTTGCCCATTTTAACTTTATTTTTTTTAATTTACCTCCATCAGTTTGTTTAAAAACACTCCATAGGTTCAGAGTTACCACTAAGATAAATAATCTTATTAAGTTGCAAAGGACCAATATACATTTTAACTCAGTATCTATGATATAGTGTATGTATAAAAAGAGGCTCAGTATGAACATCTCTTGCATTTCGTTTTGTTTGCGGAAATGATAGATATCACCATTTGCTGTTGTATCAATCTAGTTTGGTTTTAGACTTTGTTTGCAACTAAAGAACCTGAATAGCCCATCGGTTTAAGATGCGGACTGATAACTGAAAGGTCGAAGGTTCTATGCCCACCTGTTGCATTATTGTAGTTCCCATTCCTAACCTAGTTATTTGGATTGAGAGAAGATAATCAAATTCAGCGTGACTAATATTCTTAATAAAAAATATCAAATTCAAAAGATTAGCATAATGTGTGATTAAATAAATATTTTTTTTAAATGCCGTAGATTGTATGTGAAGCACCGCTTTATGTACTAGAGGCGGTTTTTATAAGATAGTTTAAAATATATAAGTTGTAACTCTGTTAAAAGATTTTACGATTTTCGATATGGTCAGTAGGCACAATGTAACAAGCAGGATGTAAACAAATCGTGTCACCAATACACAGTTCTTTGTTTAAGAAGTCAAGAAACACACTCGCGCAGTTTTAGTTTCCCTTCCTTTGTATCTTAAAATAATTTTAATGATCTCGCACAAACTTTATACCTACTAATGATTCAGATTCAACTTGTTATTAGTATGTAATATTATGTACTAAAATCAAATGTTTTATTTATATTTTATAACTATTGCCCCCGAATTATAATATTTATAGCTTTTGCCCGCGACTGCTCTCACGTTAAGTTCGATTTTTAAAATTTTTCAAACCCTTATTTTACCCCCTTAGTGGTCTAATTTTTGAAAATTCTTAGTGGATGCCTACGTCATAATAGCTGTCTGTACTTATACTTTTCAGGCCGATCGTGTAGAGCGGTGCGTTGATAGATCAGTCAGTCAATCAGTCGGTCACATTTACTTTTTATATATTTAGATAGATTTAGATATTTAAAATTCCGTGGGAACATGTTATATGTCGCTTCTTTAGAGGTACCTATGCAGAAAATCATTTTGAAAATAGTGCAATGGGATTTTTGTACGTTTGATAATCAATAATATTGCAATGCATAAGAATGCATATAATACGTTTCATACTGAAATGGAAAGTTAGAGAAAGTTATAGGGTGACTTCGCCGGTTACGCGACCAGGGTCAGTTACGCGACCACTAACAGGACCTACGGCATTAAAACGAAAATAATAAGAATTCTATTCTTCTTTTCCAAATGAAATTCACTTAAGTAAAGAGGGGGATAGACCTATTAGTTTTACCTACAATAGTTGGCAGCTTTGTGTTTACCCGAAAGCAAACAAATCTTAGTTCAATCCGCCGCTCATACTTTCGGCGCGTACACGTTCCCAAAACAACGAAAAAAATAGTGAGTAAGTGATGCGTTCGAGGTAAGTAGATCGTGATGTATTTATTTGAGTCAATTTTTTAATGTTCTATTAAGTGGATATATATATGTTTTACGTTATTTGTACATTTATTACATGTAATATACAAAATCAGGTAAAAAAATTGAATGGTCGCTAACTGAAATTGGAATTAGCCAATAACTTCAGTTGGCGACCACCTGGCCGCCAATAGACATTTAGAAAGAAAAACATTTATTTTTATTTTTTATAGACTACAAATCTAATTCGGAATTTAATCACTTTCAATTTAATTTGTTTATTTTTATCCGTGTATCTTTTAGTTTACGACCACCAAATTATTATTATAAAACATCTTAAAATGTATGGGTATCAAGTGGTCGCCAACTAAAAATGAACAAATTAATATGTGGGTTTACGACCATTTGCAATCACTACTTATAATCTTATCTGTTTTTTGCATAATGTAGATGTTTAATATATAATATTTTCATTACAGATGTCCTCCACAAACCGTATTAGAAAATAACACCGGCTTATTCCCAAAGAGATCTGGAATGTGCTTTAAAAATATAAGAGAAGGAGGACACGGTATTAGAAAGAAATGTAAAATGTATAACATCCCGAGATCTGATGATCTGATGATTTGATTCTAAACTTTTGTAATTGTTGTTTAAAGTGATATTTTTAATTTTGTACTTGTGTAGGAAAATGTATTATACTTGCTAAGATTCATTTAAGCTTAAGCTTGAATATTAAAGTGTACCTTTGATCTCATGAAAAAATGTGTTTTAATAATTTATTATAATGTATGAATAATAAAGCATGAATAATAATTATTTTTTAAACATTAAAACGTTCATATTTTTTATTTTTAATCAATCAAATTTAGTTTTCCCTAGCAAATCGAGAGGTCGCCAACTAGATAAGGGGGCAGTCGTCAACTAGCAAAAGTGGTCGCCAACTAGCATTTCACATAGTTTTTAAGATTTATTCAATTTAAAATGTTTTCACAACTGTAATTCTTATTTTTTTAGTTTTAAATATAACTTGACAATATCTAGGACCCCGTCATATAACTTTAATACATGTGCTATGGGTGCAACATACTTAAATATTGACGTAAAGTTGAATATCCCGCTAATCGGTCGCCAACCGGCGAAATCACCCTACATAGCGTCCAAAAAGAAAGACCTTTGTAGGGTAGCCATATTTCGATAGGCTTTCGTTAGGATGCTTATAAAAAATATCTTAATGTAAATCATAAACAGGAATAGTGAGAAAATATTAAGTTATTTTAAAGTATTATTTTCTTTTAAAATACTGTTAGTCCCAAGTTCAACCTGCTAAATTCTTTAATTTATTTAGTTAGTAGTAGTAGGTAGTACAATTTTTCAGAAGGCTATTGAGCAGTAACGGAAGGGGATGCTTAACTCGCGCAAAAATCGGTTTCATGTTCTACCAAATATCTATGTAATTAAAGTAACCTCAATAAGTAGAGTTTCTTGCTGGTTTTTCTCGGTTGGAACGACATTCCTAACTAGTGGTAGATTCATTTGATGATTCGAAAGCACTCTGTAAAAGTTTATTTGAATAAAAAATCATTCTGTTCTATAATAAAAGAATAATGCTTTTTATCATTTCTTAATAGCGTTTTCGATTTCAAACACTTTTAAAAAGGAACCTGACTATGTCATTAAGTCTTTGAAAAGTCAGGACGGATGGCCAACCGAGCCCTATGCATCCAATTTAAAGTGAACACGGTTCGCCGCGTCTTTGATTATAGCCCTAGTGTTAAAACCCATCATTACGCTCCGATAGATTTGTGTGTTTTCAAGCCATATAGGGAATGTTTAGTTATAGACACAGGAGTAAGACAGGATATTTTATATATTTCTAGAAGAAAAGCATGAATTAGCAATTTAAAATAACCGATCAAATGTGAGTCGGGCTCGCATACATAAGGTTCCTTACCCAAAAACGCCGAAAAAAACACGTTTCTATTAGTTCCCCTTAATTTTTAATTTATTTTTATTATTTGTTGTAACAAAAATACACAATCTCTGAAAATTTCAACTTAACCTATTACGGATCATGAGATACAGCTCGCAGACAGACAGACGGACGAACAGAGAGCGGAGACTTAGCCCCATCCGATGAATTTACCACGGGCCTCAAACGGTATAATTACGCCACTGGTCAAAACACCGCTATAATTTAGCAATGTCCTTATTCCAATTAGTTAACTCACTTGAAATAATTTTTGTTTAAAGTGGACATAGCCAAGGTTTGAATAGCTAAACACTAAAGTTCTCTTTACTTCTGTTGAACGAAGTGCTTTTGATCTTCACGCCGTCATTTAAACTTTAATTTAGATTCAGTAGGATTTTTGGAAAGGCAAACCTCTGTACGCCTTTTGATGTTCCACTAAAAGTAACTACATATGCCAATTGGCGACGCAAGAAATAGAACAGAATGATTGGATCTAACAGATTAAAACTGATTATTCCTGTTAAAAATCTTTTTGCCCTTAGGCCTTTTGCACATTATAAGAAAATTTCTGGTGTCTTATGAGAAATGTCTTATAAGAAATTCAGTCGCATTGGTTGTTATTGAGACCATACATATTACAAGATATTTTTTTGTTGTCTTGTAGTACGTATGGTTTCTTAAAACAACCAATGCGACTGAGAAGACATTTTTTTTTTTAAATATATAGACTAGCGCTTGACTGCGATCACACCTGATGGTAAGTGAAGATGCGGCCTAAGATGGAACGCGCTTGCCTAGAAGATGCCTATTCACTCTTGATTTCATACATTTCTCATAAGACAAGAAATTTTCTTATAATTTGCAAAAGGCCTTCCTCTCTTAGTTAAGACTCAATTCTTTCAGGAAGCAGATTGAATGTGTTGAGAAAAGATCAGTGTAAAATAAAAACCATGTAAAAATACCGCTTTTCTATATTGTCGGTAGTTTAATTTCTTTCATTTTACTTGTATGCATCTATGTCATTATGAGATTATAATGAATGCGATCCAACAAAGGTATTTCAATGGAGATTGACGATGCTCAGGCCACTGTTATATTATAATATGGCTAATCTGAATTAGAAATTCTTTTTGTGTTAAGAAAATAGAGAATTTATGCGTCTACAGCGCTGGTCTTTACACCATGTTACTAGTTAAAAATTGGAATGTCGATTTCATACAATCAGTCAGCCGTTCAACCTATCATAACCTTGGTTTTGATAACGCAGACAAGGAACAAGTGATATTATGTAAACACTATCTTATTATACGTTCTTGACATCGAAGTATGTCAGTGCGTGGGAAATCAAAGTTGGAAATCTGTCTGTTGTCTGCCTATCTTTCTATCATTATTATCTTCAATCCATTTCTTTTTCTTTAAATTCACTTAAGCTTTCTCTGTATTTCGCTGTATACATTGGATACAAAAAATAATCTTCAGTCTGATGAATCTAACAAAATTGATAGAAAAAAAATATGTATCTACCGATATGTAGATTCTTAGATTTCATCAAAAACAATTTTTTGGAGAAGTGTTGAAATTCAAGCTAATGGCATGTTCAAGGGATATAAAATTTCACGTTTCAGATTTCCTTGTCAGTTTTTTTCTATTTCAAATAAACGACCACTTTAACGTTATCATATTGCGAGTCTTCATGATTGCCAAAAGCTCGAGATTCTACAAGTAGTGCCTATAAACTCAAGTGGGGAGATTTGAGCCAAAATGAACTATGTACTTAGTTATTTGTTTATGACCAGAGTGATATTTCAATTACACAAGGGAGCAAGGGTTAGGCAACCGGAACAGTAATCATATATTTTTGTAGTCCTACCCTCACCTTCTACGCATCAAGTCATCAAAATATTGTGACAGGTCTCATATCAATTTTATTTAAAGTTACATAATTCGGCCATTAGTTCTTACAAATACAATAGCTTATTAAAACAAAAATGAAATGTCTAAAATATTACGAAATATTTGTGTTATTATATCGAGTTAAGTTAATACAAATGTTTTGTGCATAAAAATACTACCCGCATTTTCTTAGAAAAATCTCAATGTAATTTCTCAATTCACATACGACCATATCGAGACACACATATTTTACATTCCTGGAATGTAAAATGCTCATCCTGCGGCTCCTTTGTGAAAAGACTACAATTAAGCTTAAAAGCTATACAATAATACGGTCAGCAACAGCACATATGAACAGCTTGCTACTCTCGTGAATATTCTGAAGTCGTAAAATTGTAACACATCATAACTCCCCCGACGTCACTCAAGCGCTGTTTTAAAATTCATGGAACTTGTAATTTTTCTCCTCAACTGAAAGAGTTCTCTAGCTAGATCGAGGTGAGTTGGAGTAAAATGTACCTACCCGACGGTTGGTATATTATAGGAAAATTGTGGAGCACTGACTTAAATAGGACTACGCGTATACAACTTCTTTCGTTACGGATTTTTATAATTTTTCCTAGTGGCTCGATGAATACTAAATGATTTCGTCGTGATGAATTTTTAAATTCGTACCGTATCGTTCGTTCGTATCGTTCGTTCGTTCGTATGTTCGTAGGCTCGATTTTTCATATTACATCACATTGTACCTGCATTTTTGTGAATAAATTATCTATCTATCTATCTACCTATCATAATCGACCATTCCTAAATCCTTGTTTTAAGTGGGCAGTAGTCAGTACCACTGCAGCATCAAGATTGAGGATTTGGAACCGGTTCATAATATGTATTTCGAAATCACAGTCACACTTCCATTTTATTTTTATTTTCATAGATATCTACGATACCTAGTGCTTCGTGACTACGATTAATTATTTATCATAATAATATTTACGACCTACCTACTTCTGTAATGCATCACAAAGAAATAGATGCTTAGGTAAGCAGTTACCATTTCCCAATATGTATATAAGCATAGTTGGGAATAATCGCTAACTCAGTAACAAAATAAATGAAGCATGAACCTTCATCATTGAATTGCGGGTCACTAGACTGTGTACGCCACGCGACGATCACGCCACCTCGTTTCATAGAGTACGCTATTTCCGTAAATCGACCTAGTCGTGCCATAAAATAACCAACTTTATTGCCTATAGCGTAAGATTAATGATTCACTAACACCATACCATTAGGTGTGATTGAATTAATGTCGGCTCTATTACCGGCGTGTTAAAGTATACGTGGTATTACATTGTTGAACCACGTTGTCTTGCAAACGTCACAGAGTAGAGACGTAGTTAAACGTATAACTTTGAATTGGCTAAATGCCATGGTATCGTCAGCTGTTTGTATTGATTAATTAAAGATTTACTATTAGTGTATCTGTCAACATTGTTAGAGAACTATAGTACCATTGTGTTTTTTATGTATCAAGCCGGGTATTCACAAGGATACAAAACGCCCTCTTCATCTGCCTCTTAAGATATCGCGAATGTCGCTCGACAAGTCTGGTAACATCGAACGCGATGTTGCCAGACTTTCCGAAAACCTTTAAAATATTCCAAAGGATTCGCGTTAAATTAGGTGATTAATGATCCATTAAACACACCAAGATCTTTCTTCTTTTTTTGTAATTGTACATAGTATTAGGGCAGCGAACTACAACGACAAGCGACACGATGGATGGATGGATGGATGGATGGATGGATGGATGGATGGAAGGATGGATGGATGGATGGATGGACGATAATATAGTGTGACCCACGACTCGTGAGATTAGTCGTCTGGCGAATGTCTCAAAAGACGCGCGTCGCTCGTCATCTGTCCCCTACTGAATACTCGGCTTTATGTTCTTGTATAAGGTACATTGTTGAAGCTTTGGCAAGTGAACCACGAACAGAATTTTCACTCGTTAATTTCAACGCACTTCGGATTAGCTGTCAACCAATAGATACCCACTGCTGGACAAATCGTTTCAACTTTCAACCCATTGTTGTTGATTTACTATTCAAAAAGACATTTCGATGGTTATTTCCCTTCAATCCTTAACTATGTAATTTTATGCATGAGTATAGTTGAGGACCTGTAGAGTATGATAGGTTACTTATTCTCCTGGACAAACAAAGTTTTAAACAACTTTACTCCACAGGAATGAAGTCTTGGGCAAAATAATACAGGTAACAAGTGTAAATATTACCTTTCTTCCATATTACTATTGTATTAACCTTGCCCGTCGTTTTATATCAAGTCAAATACAATAGATAAGAAGTTGTTTAAAATCAGTTCACAATTAATTTTCCCGACACTAGCGATACGTTAAACTTCTATAATTAGTAGACACTTTGTTGGCGACCGGCCTTCTTTGTAGCTATTAGCTATATTGTTCCTGATCTTTGTCTAAAATCTTACTTTTCTTATGTAAGTATAACTTTTACAAGCTTAATCGGATAAATAGGTATACTTTAATAAAACTATTGAAGTAGATATAAATTTAGTATATTTTTAGGTAGTGTTGCTATTAACTCGTGTATAGTTTTCTTTGTCATTTTCTTCTAAAGCATACTTCAATGATACCTACTTATTTATGAGCGCCTTTGTTCTCTACAATTTCATATTATTTCTCTGGAAATGAATGTCTATGCTGGAGACAGATCTCTTCCTAGGATTCCCACAAACATTATTTATTATTTTCAACTAATGAAGAAATATGTAGTACATCTATAATAATTAGTTTGTTTTTATTTTGTATTTATACATACTAAACTGTTAATCTGTATTTACTTCTTCACGAGACACAGCAGGTAGGTACTTTTTATCGCGAGAAACTAAAGAGTTCCCACGGCATTTTTAAACAACGTAGATATGCCTACGCGAAGCCGTTGACATCATCTAGCAACTAATAAAAAGCACCAGAATCCTATAACCACAAGTTACCTTGACCTACAGCGTATAGACAGCGATTGGCCTCTAACGAGACTGAGAGTGGAATGGAATAAGAGAGAGCGAGGTGCAAAACCGTTTTTGAAAGTGAAACGCTTTCTGTATTAGCGCGACTGTGATGTCATAGTTCGGTCATGTCTCCTCTGATGGGATAAACGTGTTCCGCGGCAACCGTGAAACGCTGTAGCAATAAAATTGACATTTTATCGCGTAGTGGCAATATCGTTGCGAGAAATCGTTGAAAATTACCCCTGTGTGTTATTAAGTGCTAAGTTAATACCTATTGCTGTTAGCGGCTTTCAGCTGTTTGTATTCGATTTTACTGAATTGGATGCTTTTTTTTTAATATAAAGACTAGCAAGAGACTAGCGCTTGACTGCCATGTCACCTGATGGTAAATCGAGATGCAGCCTAAGATGGAGCACGCTTGCCTAGAAGATGCCTATTCGCTCTTGATTTAAAGATGCCTATTGATTTCTAATAGCGGTGATAGTGGTTAATATTTCGTTCTTTTCGTCGGGGTTCGAATTCTAGGCACGCACAGCTTTTGTTTTCGGAGTTACGTGCGTTTTAAGCAATTAAATACTTAAGTTTAAATATTTTGCTTTAACGGTGAAAAATATCATCTTGAGGAAATCTGCATTTTTTGAGAATTCTCAAAGGTGTGCGAAGTCTGCCAATCTGCACTTGGCCAGTATGGTGGACTGTGACCGAAACCCTTCTCATTCTGAGAAGAGACCCTTGCCCGATACTGGCCCGGCAGTGGCTTGCGATAACGATGATATCTCATGTCTGATTTGTGTTCTTCATTGCCGCGATACTCGTCACACCTTTCTTTAATCACATACCTACCTATTAATTATTATTATCATTTAACAGTCTTGAATGCTAACAGGCGCTGTTTTGCTTCTTCTAGTGTCACTTATGCCCGTTTTCATTAACCATCATAAATCATCCCCTAAATAGGAGTCTCTTTACGTAAGTAGCCCCTAAATACAATCCTTTACCCAAAGTCATTTTTACCTTTAGGTAGGTTGGTACCTACGCCCTAAAGGTTCGTGACAACGAAATTGACAGAAAGCGTCGCCTAATTTTGCCCCGTAAAAGTTGGGGAACGTTGGTGAGAACGGGCATTATACCTGCTACTAATATTGTTAAAGTTAGTAAAATAATAATGTAACGTCACAGAAAATCTAAACCAGAACCTTGCATGCGTTAATCACATCGATACCTATCTTTTTATTTATTCACATCAATTATAAGCACGTATTTTATGATTGGTTGATTGCATATTAGCACTTTAGATAATCGTATAGCATGAAGTCTTACCTATTAAGATATATGTATATGTAGATGTAGCATAGTTTAATTGCCAAGCATAGCGGATGCGAGCGTCGATATAATTTTACTGAATTTTCTGTTCTAAAATTATGATACTGGAGTCTGGACCACTTGAACTCTCTTAATAATGCGAGAGAGTTACGAAACTATGGTATGAAGAAGACATAAAATCAATTGGAAAAGTCTAACGGAAACCAGCATGGCTAAAAATCGAGTGCAAAAAAAAAAATTTTGCACAATAAGAGCGTTTGTGCACTTATTCGTATTCGTAAAAATACAATTCGAAATGATCGCCATATTTTATATTGATTCGTATTTATAGGGCTCCGTCAAAATATGAATCGAAAGAGAAAGAGTACGTACTAAGGGTAGTTATATTTTGTATGGGGACCATTTCGAATTGTATTTGTACGAATTCGAATGCCCCCAGAATTTTTTAGACTTTTAGTACTCGTATATTATCAAAAATTAATTAGTGTAAAATTCTACCCCGTCAATGTGAAAATTACTTCCAGCTACTACCATATTATAATCCCTATCGAACTTCATCTCCATTCTCATGTACCTACAATGCACGTACCTACTCGTAATTTACAGAATGTCTTTTCTCATTGTGCATTTTTACACTTGGCGCGGATGTTGTGAATAAAACGAGCATTTGCCGTGAACTGTGGGGTTAGTATGAGATTTAATTCAATTGATCGTATTCGTATACTTACCATTAGCGTCAAAGTAAAATGAACCATAACTACATTGATTTAGAGCTCAATTTCTTGTATGCATTCTTATACTTTTACGTATACGGATACGCTCCAAACTAAAATCGGTTGTACTGAATTTGTGACTTAAAATCTCTACAATTAAGGTTCACTTTACTTTGACGCTAATATCATAGTATACGAATACGATCAATCGTGTTAAATCTTATACTAACCCCACTGGTGTTTTATTATCACACATACCGACATATACGAGTACATTAAATAAAATATCACATCATTTCCCTTCTATTTGTATGTTAATGTATCCACTCTATCACAGCTCGCCCGACTCGGGTACTACAAGCTGGCGGCGGCAGAGCAAGTAAAAACGGAGCAGCGCACGCGCAACGGGTTGCACCACGTCCATCCCAAAGAAATCAAGTTAGTATTACGAGTACTTACCTAGTGTCATTGTAAATGATGTGATAACTTGCATTGGCTTATAAAGCTTAAACAAGTGATTTCTAATATTGGATAGAAGCAGGCGTTACTTTGCGGAATTTTATGATAATACTAAAAGAAAGAGTAATATTTGCAATTGTGCATTGTGGAGTCGACATCTGTTGCTTCGGTGTTGGAGCGAAACGTACCTCGTATCGAGTGTGTTTTGAAGGAGTTTGTTCGCTCCGTGTTGGTGTTGTGCTATGCCTGTGTTTCTTCTATTCTGGAGAAACGACGGTATAAGGCGCGGGCGGTGCGTGTTGGGATAGATTTTTCTAGTTTGGCGGATTACAGAAAAATATAACTTTTTCTTTCAGTATTAAGTGGTTTCTCTCAGAAAAGCGTAAGCGTCGCTCTAAGCACATAGGACTTTCTTAAAGCACTGAAAATGTAATCCTCAATAGCCCAACAGTAAGCCTCAATAGCCCAACGGTTAAAGGTGCGGACTGAACCGAAAGGTCGCAGGTTCGAATCCCACCCGTTGCACTATTGGTCGTACCCACTCCTAACACAAGTTTTCACTTATTTTGAGGGGAGAGGAAAACATCAGTCAAGTTCAGCTTGGCTGATATTCTTTAAAAAAAAAAAAATGTAAACGAGCTACAAGTGAAAAACCAAAAAGAACGTGGTAAGCGCTCCCGGCTACCTTCGTCGGTTACGTGTTTTTAAGAATCGTTTTCTGTAATTTGTTTACCTTTTATGAGAGAAAGCGATTTGTCTACCTTTAGGCAGCTAAGAGAGAAAATAGATTACATAATAGGTACAGGTAACGATTTTTTACGGTTTTGAGAGTATTAAAACAATAATGATACGTTTTTTGCTCTTATCATGATATCGAAAATGTGTATTGGAATTTGGAACCGTAACATTTTTATCCATCAACAAAGGATGTCACCATTAAGTTAAATTAATTTATTTGGGTTACACCAAAGAGCAATGACCTCTTCATAAAGGGGAACTTGACAAGTTGACATCTCGTCACCTAGAATAGCTACATCTATACTAATATTATAAAACTGAAGAGTTTGTTTGTTTGAACGCGCTTATCTCAGAAACTACTAGTTCGAATTGAAAAATTATTTTTGTGTCCATTCATCGAGGAAGGCTTTAGGCTATATAACATCACGCTGATCATAATAACAGAAATTGACGCGGACGAAGTCACAGGCAACAGCTAGTATCAAATATAAGAGTTCTAGATGCTACCCATGTACCTTATCCGGTCATATAATCCGACCTGATTTTTAAACGCCTTCCAAAAAGGAGGAGGTTCTCAATTCGTCGGAATCTTTTTTTTTTTACTTTTACTTACCAAGGTGGTCCCATTGTCATCAAGTCAGGATCTAATGATGGGATCCTGGAGAAATCGAAGGAATTCTTCAAATTTTATGACGTGCCGCCAAGCGATTTAGCGTTCCCGCACGATGCATGTGTAGACGATTACGACCTAATCGATTTCTACACGATGGCGTGTAGAAATCGATTTCTACACGATGGCGTGTAGAAATCGATTAGGGGTTTAAATTAATTTACACTCCATACCCCTTCCTCTCAGACCGCTATCGTGTTAGACTACATTGTCACTTACCATCTGGTGAGATACCAGCCAGTGTTTCGATTGGCAGTTTTTGAGAAGTATTTTTTCTTGTCGTTTACAGAAGTAAAGTCGTACCAATGGACACCGAGGGCCTGGTGCTGTGGCGAAAACCTTTGACAACTCTCGAATACTTTTTCCGAGAACTGTTTATATTATGTTCCACTGGACTTAAAAGGTGAGTATTTTCTTTTAATCTGAATATCTTATTTCTGATCCGATTTTTTTATTCAATAGTTCATGAATGTTTTGTAATAACTTTAATCTACTTATACGTACTACCAAATTGTGGAAAATTGTGGAATCATCTTCGACGGTGTTCCCACTTAATTACAATACGGGGTTATTCAAAGGGCAGACCAATGAATTCCTGAAAAGCCGGCAAGGCGTTGGTAGTGCCTCTGGTACTAGAAATGTTCATGGGCCGCGGTAATCACTTAATATCAAGTGACGCGCCTGATCGTTTGCCCGCTATTCATTAAAAAAAATCATTCAATTCAAAAAATTGTAATTGATTTGTTTCAGATTATTAGCGTACAAATTACTAGCAGTAGCAGTAGTAGTATTGATCTCGGGCACGGCTGTGTCGTATTATATCGGTGGACCCCACCAACCGTATGTACAGGTAATTAATGCATTTCTATCTATTAAGTTATTATTTTCGACTGTTTACCTTTAATGCATACTTTTTCTAATGAACCGGAGCGGAGCGAGCTTCGTATGGACTCCGTTCATCACGCAGAGGAAAACTACATACATGCACTTTCACTAACAAAGAGTCAACAAAGAGTCCTGTTTCACTAACAGAACAGAGCAAAGAGAGTTCGAAAAGAAGACATTTTAATGAGCAGTGGGGTTAGTATAAGATTTAATTCGATTGATCGAATTCGTATACTATGACATTACCGTCAAAGTAAAATGAACCTTAAATGTATCGATTTAAAGTCACAAATTCAGTACAACCGATTTTTGTTTAGAGCGTATCCGAATACGTAAAATTATAAGAATGCATGCACGAAATTGAGCTCTAATTTAATGTTGTTATGGTTCATTTTACTTTGACGCTAATGTCATAGTATACGAATACGATCAATCAAATTAAATCTTATACTAACCCCACAGTGCAAGTGGCATTAAGGCAACTGTCAAAACTCCGTTGGAGGAGGTGTAAACCTATTTGGTATGCACAGAATCCGTCCCGTTTAGCCATTTTCCGTTTCGTTACTTTTTTGAACGAACTTTTTTTTTTCTTGTTTCAGGAAATAGTATTAACGCTAGCTTGGTGGGGCTGGTGGGTGATACTAGGTGTGTGCAGCTCTGTGGGGCTCGGCACAGGGCTGCACACGTTTTTGCTGTATCTGGGCCCACATATCGCGCGCGTCACACTCGCCGCTTATGAGTGCGGCAGCTTGGACTTCCCCTCGCCGCCTTATCCTAATGAGTAAGTACTACTACACACTACACACGAGTACACTTGTGTGGTGGGGCTGGTGGGTGATAGTGGTGCTGCATACGTTCCGTACGTGAGGGTAGTTATCAAAAATATCAAAGTATTGTTTAATCAATTACACTCATCTAAATGTATAGGCAATATTTATTTGATTAGGGCGCGATTGCTATCGCACTCCCTCAATCAAACACAACGACCTAGACGCGGGAGCATCTAATCGAATGAGTCTGACAGAGACTGACGCGCAGCGTCAAACCCGCCGTATACTAATAGTTCACGATGGCCCACCAGACAGCGCGCCCACGCCGTCAACAAAGTCAAAAATCGTTTTAATCAAACTACCTTCAATAAATGAAAGATCAATTTTAAACATGAACCTAACAATAATAATTTTCTATTTAGGATCGCATTTGTTATCACTTATCTCACTTTTTAAACCGTATCGGTTGTGTTTACAGCATAGTGTGCCCGTCAGAAGTGGCGGCCGGCAGCGCGGTGTCGATATGGAGCATCATGGCGAAGGTGCGCATCGAGTCGATGCTGTGGGGCGTGGGCACGGCGCTGGGCGAGCTGCCGCCCTACTTCATGGCGCGCGCCGCGCGGCTGTCGGGCGGCAGCGTCGCCGAGCTGGCCGACAAGGACGACTCCAGGACTGGCAGGTGTGTTGGTTTACAGCATAGTGTGCCCGTCAGAAGTGGCGGCCGGCAGCGCGGTGTCGATATGGAGCATCATGGCGAAGGTGCGCATCGAGTCGATGCTGTGGGGCGTGGGCACGGCGCTGGGCGAGCTGCCGCCCTACTTCATGGCGCGCGCCGCGCGGCTGTCGGGCGGCAGCGTCGCCGAGCTGGCCGACAAGGACGACTCCAGGACTGGCAGGTGTGTTGGTTTACAGCATAGTGTGCCCGTCAGAAGTGGCGGCCGGCAGCGCGGTGTCGATATGGAGCATCATGGCGAAGGTGCGCATCGAGTCGATGCTGTGGGGCGTGGGCACGGCGCTGGGCGAGCTGCCGCCCTACTTCATGGCGCGCGCCGCGCGGCTGTCGGGCGGCAGCGTCGCCGAGCTGGCCGACAAGGACGACTCCAGGACTGGCAGGTGTGTTGGTTTACAGCATAGTGTGCCCGTCAGAAGTGGCGGCCGGCAGCGCGGTGTCGATATGGAGCATCATGGCGAAGGTGCGCATCGAGTCGATGCTGTGGGGCGTGGGCACGGCGCTGGGCGAGCTGCCGCCCTACTTCATGGCGCGCGCCGCGCGGCTGTCGGGCGGCAGCGTCGCCGAGCTGGCCGACAAGGACGACTCCAGGACTGGCAGGTGTGTTGGTTTACAGCATAGTGTGCCCGTCAGAAGTGGCGGCCGGCAGCGCGGTGTCGATATGGAGCATCATGGCGAAGGTGCGCATCGAGTCGATGCTGTGGGGCGTGGGCACGGCGCTGGGCGAGCTGCCGCCCTACTTCATGGCGCGCGCCGCGCGGCTGTCGGGCGGCAGCGTCGCCGAGCTGGCCGACAAGGACGACTCCAGGACTGGCAGGTGTGTTGGTTTACAGCATAGTGTGCCCGTCAGAAGTGGCGGCCGGCAGCGCGGTGTCGATATGGAGCATCATGGCGAAGGTGCGCATCGAGTCGATGCTGTGGGGCGTGGGCACGGCGCTGGGCGAGCTGCCGCCCTACTTCATGGCGCGCGCCGCGCGGCTGTCGGGCGGCAGCGTCGCCGAGCTGGCCGACAAGGACGACTCCAGGACTGGCAGGTGTGTTGGTTTACAGCATAGTGTGCCCGTCAGAAGTGGCGGCCGGCAGCGCGGTGTCGATATGGAGCATCATGGCGAAGGTGCGCATCGAGTCGATGCTGTGGGGCGTGGGCACGGCGCTGGGCGAGCTGCCGCCCTACTTCATGGCGCGCGCCGCGCGGCTGTCGGGCGGCAGCGTCGCCGAGCTGGCCGACAAGGACGACTCCAGGACTGGCAGGTGTGTTGGTTTTTTTATTCGACGACTAGATAGCTCTTGACTGCGATCACCTTCGATCACAGAAAAATAAGGGGATTCAGCACTTCATACTTCAACTTTTATTCAAATGCATCATTGTTCCTTGACACTGAAATAACTGCTTCACGTCAATGTTCGATGACAGACTAGCTAGCGAAATGATATGCACTCATATTGAGTGGTTACACAAATCGGACTAACATGCGATATCCACTTATTTTTCTAGGATCGAAGGCGATCACACAAATATAATATAATATAATATAATATAATAAAATAATATAACAATTTGTTTTAAAACACTTCATACTATCTTGTGGGCTTACTAGACCTTTGCTTACATGTAACTTTGTCATTAAGAAATTCATTAATTGCGTAGTAATATTTTAGGCCTCGACTTAGTACAAGATGTGTTTCTACACATAGTTTAATTTTTTTATTATTATTACTATTATAGGGGTACCTGATGGTAAGTGAAGAGTGCTCTTTGGTTTTTAGCATGCCGGTCGTAGGTCAGCCATGAGTTTTGACGAAGCTTGTCCAATCAAAGGTGAAAGATCGGGCGGGCTTAACTAGAAACGATGAAATCGATGTACGACACTCACCTTATGATGACATCTAAGAGACACATTTATTGAAGTCGAGCGAGCATCGCGTATCGGTTTCATCGTTTTTATTTAATCCACCCGACTTCAACAACGTACAAATTAAAATTATTTTTATACTTTGTGGTGGCGTTTGAAGTCGGTTTTTTTTGAAAAGAATTTTTATTTTAATTGTTTCCAGCTTTCCGTAATCTAATTTGACAGTTATAACTTATAGGACCTAATTCGCGTACGATCTTAATATAATTTATTTTCTATTTTAGGGCAAAAGTAATGGTCCAAAAACTAGTCCAGAAGGTGGGTTTCGCGGGCATCCTGGCGTGTGCGTCGATCCCGAACCCTCTGTTCGACCTGGCCGGTCTCACGTGCGGCCATTTCTTGGTGCCTTTCTGGACGTTCTTCGGAGCCACGGTGCTCGGGAAGGCGGTGATCAAGATGCACATACAGAAGATGTTTGTCATTATCGCTTTCAATGAAAGCCTTGTTGGGTGAGCATCTGTATTTTGTGACATCCATATTATACAATCCACGACACACAGGCACGCAAACCAAAATTCAAAATTTATTTATTTCATGTAGGCTACCTTGTAGCACTTATGACACGTCATAAATCTACCACCGGTTCGGAATGCAGATTCTGCTGAGAAGAACCGGCAAGAAAGTTCAGCAGGCTCAGCAGTTGCTTTTTTCAAAAAATTCACAGGCACGCAAACCAATTGAGCAACGCAACGCAAGAGTAGATTATCTATACTTGGTTGTCCCGGTGCCTTCACCACTTGAGCATTAAAGACAAAAGGCATTATGTGGGTAGTTTTAAAATTTTAACAACGTTTTCAGACAAGCCCTTACTTGGGTAGAAAGGATACCCTACATCGGACCAAAACTAGAGGCGCCTCTACTGGAGTTCTTACGAAACCAAAAGGCGCGTTTACACAAAAAAGACTCAAACTTACCCGAAAACCAAGGCTCCATGCTGTCGAGTCTTCTGGAGAAGTTCGTACTGGCGATGGTGCTATACTTTGTGGTGTCGATAGTGAACGCGCTGGCGCAGAACTACTGTAAACGAGTGGGCAAAAAGAAGGGCAAGAAGAAGGAATAGGGCACGACAACGCCGGGCGATGCGCATTGTGGTCTCGGTGAGTTTATCTACTATATAAAAATAAGTCGGGTTTTCCTTCCTGACGCTATAACTCCAGAACGCACGAACCGATTTCCACGGGTTTGCATTCGTTGGAAAGGTCTCGGGCTCCGTGAGGTTTATAGCAAAGAAAATTCAGGAAAAATTTCAACAGAAAAGCGGGAAAGTCTTTTTTCACATACAGCGCCATCTCTGATACATAGCATGTACTACAAACCATCTCATCTGGTGGCGAAACGGAGTTCGCCGGGTTTGCTAGTAATGATTTAAATTTAACAAGAAATCGGTTTTAAAACTCTACCCCGACTTCGCAAAAGTGGATATCGTCGTGTATCGAACAACAGCGCACAAGTCGAAAATGCCTATGTTACCCGGACCATAACAATGAATCGATCGACGCCTCATTCATCAAAATCGGTTTAGTAGTTTAGGCGCCACGGTTACACATTCGTCGTAACACATACATATAGATTATAGACTGCTGCTGTTTGATGTCCACTGCTCGACATATTATAGTCTCTGGAAATGATTGTCACAGACCACGATCCTGAGCCACCTGTATCCAGCTACTTGCCTGAGATAGTCTGTCCACCTAATAGCACATCACGGTGCAGGGTCGCCGTTCCTAATTCCTGACTGAGTAGTTTTTGAGCAATGTATGGACAAATTGGTTAATGTTTCGCGATGAATAAGGTAGTGAGTAGCACGATGTTAGGACTGTCGATTACACTTATATATTAAGTTAATTAACTAATTAATTAAGTTATGGATTCATATTTTTCTCACGCAGCGCGGCGTCGGTCAACGCGTACGCGCGCGCGGTAGTACTGCGACAGCGAGTTGCCCGCGCGTGGGCCGCGAGATGCCTTAACACCAAACACCTGTCCATGGAGTCTGTTGCTTATTAGCTAATAATAAAATGTTCGCGGGCCACCATGAAGCTGTACACACATTAGCACATTCACACATGGGCCGTTTAAAATTAAATTCCTTTTAACGCCAACGCGACCGATCACGTTAGCACATACGAAGTCTCAATAGCCTAACGGTTAAAGGTGCGGACTGAAAACTGAAAGGTCGACAGTTCGATCCCACCAGTTGCACTATTGTAACACACAACTACGAGCCACGCACCGTCATAAATTGCAAGAACTATAGCATTATGTGCCAACGTGATCAGTTACGTTGGCGGTGTAAAACTGATCTTCTCATGTGAGGATAGGCATACTGTGTTGCGAGGTGTCGCGATCAACCAAACCCTGTTGCAGCGCGACACAGTAATGTGTTTGCACCCTAGTTACACATCAATTCCTGGCCAGCCTTGCCTTTGATTTTGCTTGTACGATATCACATTGGCTGAAATGTTTAATACGACAAAATCAAAAGCACGATGTCTGTTTGGATTGTCATGTGAATTAGGTACTTAAGCTGATCACATATTACGTGACGAACCGCAATCTACGCATTTTGCAGTACTGTAAACACGTGCTCATAACGTCGTTCGCGTTTTATTGGTTAAATTTCGAAGTTGGTATAAACAATTCGGCTCGGCTGTAATGTGCTATCAGCATAAGCGTGGTGGCAATTAGTTAATAGGGGTATTGTTTTAAGGATTTCTAATCAGCAAACTACAAGACGAATCAAGATAATTAAGGGAAAAGGTTGCCTGATAAAAGCGGATGACGTCATCAGCATGCGCCGCATTTATTCAATGAGTTTGGGGCTATGGGCAGATTTTGTTTAGCTTCTGACGTCATCCGAATTTTCAGTGCTAAATAATGCATTGCGTGCGGCTCTTGCGGCATGGGTGCAATATGCGAATACCATGACAAGAGTGGTACAAATTCTGTTGTATGCTAAACTCATTAATCTTATGATATACTCGTAGCAATGCTATCCTTTTTCGCAGAGAAATTTTTGAAAAAGATAATATTCTTAGAGCTGCCCATTTAGTTATAGGTTGTGTACAGCAGAATTAGCACCATTATTGTGCAAAAGACCGGTCCTGAATTACCTCTGAATTTGAGGGTATATCCAAAACAAATACTCTGATTTATATTGGTCGAAATTGGGTGGATCGTCGAAAATAAGAAAAATGTAATTATGTATAATGTTAATGATACTTCATGGTTACCAACTAATATTAATTACTAAGACACATGGCGCTATAAAAACTAAATTTAACAGCCTTTGCACGTGGTGACTGTCTTTCGAACGCCCTAACAGTTAACACTCGAAAAACAACCTGCACTGGTAGCATGGGCAGGAGATAAAAGTTTTATCCCCCGATTTTATCCACTGACGGGATAAAATTATCTTTTCCCTATGCTAAAGCATGACGACAGAGGAGAAGGCGATGTATATTTCTATAAGTATATCCACTGAGTGTTATTTCCACCGCTGTGCCCATGCTCGACGGGTGGATAAAGCTAAGCGAGGAGATAAACGTTTTATCCTTTTCCCGGGGATAAAATTTCTCCCGCCCATGCTACCAGGGCTGTTATTAAATTATTAACGGCGCGGATTGAAACAGATCGCTCTGTAAACTGTATATTATATCAATGCAATATAATGAGAGACTAATTGGAGCTAATTCTGTTGTACGCAATGTCTAAACTAAATTGAAAGTTCAAAAGTTAAAGCTACCTTTTTCCGAACGGATGCTGTGAAAAGGATAGCACTATCTATAGAACTGTCAATTTTGAGATTGTGTACAACAGAATTGGTACCAATGTCTTGTGACTATTGACCCTTATAAGAGCCAATAATGACAACTGTCATTTTAATAGCCTGGTACATAAAAGTACCTAATAATTACAGTCATTTTCTAGGGATTTATTTTA
Source organism: Hipparchia semele (assembly GCA_933228805.2). Taxonomy (NCBI): domain Eukaryota; kingdom Metazoa; phylum Arthropoda; class Insecta; order Lepidoptera; family Nymphalidae; genus Hipparchia; species Hipparchia semele. The sequence goes on from OW121719.1 coordinate 4,932,013, forward strand.
ATTATTTCAAAATACATACTTAACTTATGCACTATGTCATTACATCAGTAATAATTAATTATTAATTAATTAGTATAAGGATTAGCGATAAACAAGTAGCAGCTATCGCACGACAGTGTTTATCTTGCCCTTAATGATTGTAATGTTGTGTTACAATACTGTAAAGTAAGTGTACAGTTGAGTTGATGCATTTTTGCGTGTGTGAGTTGGGCTGTCCAAATGAAACTTGTATGTAGGCGTGATTAATAACTACGAAGATCTATAAAGGTACAGACACATTACTGTGTTGTGGTGTGTTGTGCGTCAGTTCACTTGAGCTCCAAGATTATTTATTTCTTGAATCTGTCCACTAAGCTGGATTACCTTTCCGGCATACGCCACCTATACTTACTTTTTCGGATCTTCTGCATCAAATTTTTTGAGTTACGATGCGCTTACGATGTTTAACCAGCGATTTTGAGCGTTTTCTTGGAAGGTGGCAAGGTTTAGTTCCAGGGACGGCCATGTTGCGACATCTAGATCTATTATTACCCACGTTACTTTGTGTTTTTTTGCTAAATCAACATATCATGTAAACAGGCTTCTTGTAACTTGTCTTTAATGTCCCGAACACTAATTAGTATGCCGCGAACGTGATCGTTACGTTGAATAGGATAGTGTGCACAACCTGTCACAACACAGTAATGTGTTTCCGTCTTTCTAACTTCGTTATGTATTTTGTTTTATTTTAGTCCATGTACTTTGATGTGACATGTTATACAAATAACAGTAAAGATGGAACGCAACCGCACGCACGCAAAAGTGTATGAAAATTTCATAAGTGTTTAAATTATATCGCTCAAAATATAGTTTGAATAAAAGTGCATTATTTTTGCTGTACATAGTATTATAATAATACTTAATTATAATTATTCTTTGGTCAACTAGATATTACTTTGATTTCTTACATAAAAACTTACAACCAAAAACGTACAACTTTTTAAGGATATAAATTTTTGGCTATGGTTTTTCCAAATAAATTTTAATAGATTGTTTCAAAAGCCTGCGCGGCGTATCGGCTTCAACTCTACATAAATCAAATGTGCCAAAAATTGGTTACCAATTTAAAAAATATATATTTTATTTATTGGTGATGTTACTTCTAAATAATATTGGTGCTGTTCCTATTTTGTTTTTATTTTTACACTAGTATATATTGGGGATATATACTCGATAGAAAATCACACCTAGTCCACTGAAATAAACTTATTTATTTTGATGTATTAACTTTTAACAAATATTTAGTGTTAGATGCTATATATGATATTTTTTTAAATTGGGTTTTGTTGGAAATTTGCCTTTGTTAAATTATATTTTATTACAAAATTTTGTTTATAATAATAATATTAATGGGATTATATGTATGCATATAATATGTATGCTAAGTTTGACTGTGAAGAATAATGTTTTAAATGAAATCGTCATCTTTTTCATTTAAATACATATAAAAAGAAACCGATAAGAACGAACTGTCATAAGTATATTAAAGTTGACTAACTTTAGTTTAAAAATGCAAGTTCTAAAGACATTTTATCTGTTATACCTATTGTAAGGAGTGCTTAGAAAAATACGTTTATAGCGATTAAAGTCCAGTATTACTAAGAAGTTTAATTTTAGAGTGATTGCAGTATGGTTATAACAGGTTGTTTGCATTCCTTTATATTATTTTTGTATAAATATAATATTATTTCTGTATTCCTTAGCAATTATTATCTGTATTCTTATATAATAGTTCATATAATAATAATAGTTACAAAAAAAAATTAAGCATGCATTGTCTAAAATATATTGCACATAAATAGATCTAACATTGATTTAACAAAATGGTAACTTAAAATTCTAAAAAGTTTTCCATATTATATTAATTTATTAACTCTGCTCCTCTGATGGTCTTATTACTATTTTTTAAACTTGTTTCATACTAAAAATTACAAACATCAAGTAAAAATAAAAGATGATAAACACATGAATACTTAGATACATTTTGTGGGGCAGTTAAAAATAAATTTGTAAGTATATAGATTCTCTATTTGTCTTATTTAATTGTGTCACTTGTTTAATGTATGGGACACGTGTTTTACATTCCATGTAAGTGTAAACAAAATTAAAAGTGATTGTACCAAAGCTACAAAAAGCTAATGAAAAAAACCAGATCTACTTACTCTTTTCTTTTGTTATCGTGAGTAAGATTTGGCTTGTGTATTGTAAATAAAATTTATGTATTTAAGTGTTATGCACTTCTTTATTCATTACTTTGTTGCAGGGTTAACTGAGATATGTTTTATCACAAAAATTCTAAAATAACTAATTTAAATTTAAAAATTAAATACTTAAATAAAAATTTCCATAGTGAATAGAAGACAAAAATCAGCATATGAGTTTTCTAGGGGTTTTTTTTTTAATTTATTTAATAGAGTTTTTTTTCAGCAAAATTATCATGTTGCAAATAGTTTTATTTCGTATGACTTATATATAATTTTAGAGGTGCACCAAAAATATGTGGTAATAAATTCAGTCATGTGGAGTGGGTACATTCAGTACAAAGTCTACTAAGGATAAAAGAGTTTTATCATAATATTTGTTTGCGTTTTCCTAATCTGAAAGCAATAATAAAGAATGGTTATGAAAACGGATATGAAGTTTTTTTTGGAACCTACACCAATAAATTTTGCAAATTTTTCCTTTCAAGATTTGCCAACTAAGATGAGTTTTCATTTAAGTGAAGCATTCTATAATCTTGGCCGAGCAGATGGACTACTTTTGAACTGCATGATGGTAGTAGTCTGTATAATGAGTAATGAACTAATGACAAATTCAATTCAGTTATTTGCTGTTAACTGCTTCATTTGTGTTACTACATCCAAACGTGATCCAAACAGCACAAAGTAGTGTAGTAACCTAGACTTGATAGCTTGATAGTGTTCTGTGATTCAAACATTTAATAGGCTCCTTGTCATGGATCTTTGCCTATCCCGAAAAGGGACGAATGAAGAACAACAATTATAGACTATGGCTATCACTGTCATTATCTTGACACTTTAAATGTCGTTGTCAAATACATTTGTCTTTGTCATGTTACAATTTACAAATCAAAAGTAAGGTTAGAAATTTATTTATTTTTACTGTTTTCTTCTTTGTGCATTTCATAAATGCACAAAACCATGTTGCGACGAGCTACGTCGTTAATTATACAAAATCGCGGGGTTAACCAGCTAGTGAAACCCTTGGTAAATATAAAATGGACAAGACCGGAGGCTGTGCCTGCTTATAAGCCAGAGAGGTCGGGGGATTTGGAAGGGCTCCCACAAATACCTAGCAATTCATTGGGCCAAGAATACAGTCTATGCGAAGAAATAAAAGAGTGAGTAATTTTTTTTGCAGAGCATTATTTATTACTACTAAACAAAGTTTAAACCTACAGCATATTTTATCGACTGACTGAGGAGTCCACATAAGTTTTGATTTTGCAATCTAGTTAGGCAGTTGCCTAGATCAGGGATACTCCTACCAGGATATCACTAGATTTGATAGCAGCTGATTCACATGGGCCTTTGGGATTATTAATGAAAAATGTTAAGTGTTTTTTCAGATACCTACTGATTACAAAAGTGTTATTCATTTGATGCAAGTAGTATGGGTTTACTTGAGCAATTAATATTACCTAAAGTAATGTCACTTCTTTCAAATGAACTTACCTAAGAGATACACTCAAGAATTTGTTTTTACATATTATCAGTCAAAGATTTGGCTGGGCTACTTATAAACCATACTCCACTGCATGCATTACTTGATCTGTTGGTATAAACTGACTGAATTCTTGATACAAGCTAAGATCTACTAGATTGTATACTTTAATTTATTCTTTGACTGTTTGAAATTTTTTCAGTGCACCTGAGTCAGTAAAAAAGATATTCTCTGTGGAGCATCTTGGGAAGAAAGAGTACAATGCCCTTGTTCTAAAAGAGCTAATGGACAGAGTCAGGAGGCATGAGTATGATGAGAGGACTGCTGAAACTAGAAGTATGTATAATTTTAGTTACCAATGTATTTACTCCTGGCCCTCTGCTTTATCATCAAGATTGTGGTCCTGAGGTGCTGAAGTTGAGAGATCTTGCTTCGAAAGATGCTGTGTTGGTAGACCTGTCATTGGGTGACTAATATTAGGTGTGGTGCAGCTGGATACAAGCAGCATAAGACTGAGGCATGTGGAAGTCTCTACATAACTGTCTAGCTGTGTGTTTGTTGATCATGACATAGTATACTTCTGAATTGAGGAAGTCTAACATTGCGTCTTGTCACCAACCTACTTAAAAAAAAATTAAGGAATCACTTAAAGCAATTCTTACCTAATTATTATATATTAATTGGTCATACCATAGCCCAATATTCACTTGGCAAGATAATAAGAACATGCTTTAATAAAATGTACTTACATTCTTTCAGTTGCCAGGTTAACAGGCCAAATTAGATGCTTGCAAGATACCATGGAGAAGTTTCCTAGAAATGCTAAAGCAAAGGTTGGTTATTTCAATATCAAACTTATTTCTTTGAATTTTAAACTAAATTAATTAATAAAACTATTCCACATAGTTAAAAAATAAAGAAGTAGAAGTAACATAAAGTCCATTTCCTTAATAAAAAGGTTTGTCTTCACTGAAACATGAAAATAAACACATGCACACATCTTCAAGACATCATAATTGACATGCACCATTTTTATGCCTGGACTATGTCTGTGTGTTTGTGTGTGTAGTTTTTGATAAAATTTTATAGTAGTTATACCAGGTCTGCTATGTATAATGTTTGTGAATTGAAATTATACTATGTTTTATTTTTACAGAAAACAGTTCAAGAGCTAATAGACAAAAGGAAGAAGTTGTTAAAGTTCCTGCGTCAGTATGATTACAAGAAGTTTGAGTGGCTGTTGGAGAAACTTAACATTGAATATAAAGCACATCCTGAGTAAGAAAGATTTTAAAATAGAATATGAACATTGCCATTGACAAACACATTTTTTAGTGGTTGTTATATTGGGTATTGTCCAATTTTGGAGGATGTATACAATTTTATGTAAAATTCATTGATAAAGAGTTTGATCTAGTACTTGTTGTCGTAGTCTAGTATGGGTGGAAAAGGGATAGAAAAAAAGCTGCATCTTATCTGTTCGTTCTGGATACCTATCCACCTTCACTGGCTGTGATGATTTAATTTTAATTTATTCTTTTAGGTCATATCACAAATTAACGCGGAAGGAATCCTTACGTAAATTAACTGAAATGCATTGTGAAAATATACGCCAAAGCAAACTGACCGACTACAGAAACTTGCTAGAAAGTCAGCAGGGGCCATTTCTAAGACAAAAGTTGGATGCACTCAAATTTATTAGGAGCGAGCAAATTGAGTTGCAACTGCCCATTACAGTAACTGAGCAAGATATTAAGAAAGTTGAGGAACAGTTGGAGGATTGGAAAGCGAAGGATGAGTTAAAAGAGCAAGCTAAGAAAAAGAAGAAAAATATACTTTTGGATTGAAAGCAATGATAATATATTAAGTTTTAGTTGCTGAAAATGTAAATAATATTACAGTCCCAACCAAAATATCATTGCTCTTTTTCTACTACACTCATGCAAAAATTACGTGGATTCATTGCTGCTTGATTTAAGGACAAACCAAAACACCTTCGTTTTACAATATTCTAGGAGACATGCTCGCGACTTCGTCTTATTATCACGATCGATTCAAGTGATAAGCCGTAAATAGGTGTAATATTAGAATGAATTGCAAAAAAAAGTTATAACTATTACACAAGATCCTATTGACAAATAAAAACAAAAATAAAATGCAATATTTGAGTAAAAAAAAGTATTTTATTCATAATAATTAACCTTAATCAATATAATACCCAAAGTATAATTTCGTAACAGTCAATTTGGACGGAGAATTTACAATAAATGCTAATTTATATCATCAGACCTTACAAATATTGAATACCTAATTCTAACTTCTAAGGAAGACTAATTTATTGTACACATTTTATCAGCGATATAAAATAATTATTTATCATCAATTCAAATTATAACAAAAGTAAAAAATAGTAATTTCAGGCCAAAAAATGACAATTTTTGTCTCGGTTTCTGAACAATTTATGTTCCCAGTTCAAACACTTAACACAAGTTAGTGACTTTCTTTTAGTTTAAGGTGTATGACAAACTTAGGACGAGTCGCATGATAGGCGATAAATATTAAATATGTGTTCATATTTGGTGTTCCAAATAAGAAACAAAGTGGGTTGCCTAAGTCAGTATATGTATCATGGTTAAGGTTAAAGGTCAAGTATTTGTTAAACGAACCCTGACTTATGCAATACAAGGTGGCTTTTTCATTTTATGTAACTATTTAATCGCGTGATGTGCAATTTAACCTTATAATAACATTTTTGTAAGTAATTGAATTACTTTTACTATTATAACAATAATTATGAAATGAAGGATCTACCAATTTATACAGTTCGATTCAATCTTCTTGACAGTCAAGAGGTGAGCTCAAAGTCTGGAAGTGTGGATGCTCACAATGAACGTGTGCATTAAATATGTACTATAGAGATATGAGAAGGGTTATAACTTATCACCACTGGTTTTCTAAGGACAAAACTATGCAGTTACTGTTGTTTGAAAATATTTTTGTCTATGCCAAATTTGTTCATCGTTACGGCGTGATTGAGTAACAAACAGCCATCCATCCATCCATCCATACATCCAAACTTTATTAATAGGATGACGCACTTGTGACAAATTTCTCAAGCGTCAGAGGGATAGAATCGACCTGTAACACAGCACTTGTGGGATAAACTATACAACAGCTTCACAGTGACGTAGTGTGCGGCGCGCGCGCGTACGCGGTGGGAATGAAGCCGGAGCGCCGCGACTTGGGCGCGTGGGCCCAAAGCCAGCCCTCCACCGTCTGCTGCGTCAGGTCCGCGTACACCCACTCCCCTCGCTTCACTGACAAATCGTCGGGGGCTTGTGCCTAGAAAAGAAAAATGTTTAACAGATCTTTTTTTTTTTCTTCTCTTCTTATTAACAGTAGACAACCACAGCTCGACAATAGTTATTTGTTCAACAAGATAGCATGAGTGTAGTGAGGGATTCAAAGGTACAAGAAACAAAAACTTTGCTATAGTGTGATAAATACAACTTTACACCTTACTAGTAGTAGTAGTAGTTAGTTTATAATGTACAGAATATAAATACATAAATAGTTCAAAAAGGGCAACTTTGCTGTCTAAAACTAGTGAGCAAGAGTCGTTTTTTGTTCACTCAGTGAGAAAAAGTGGTGTTTCAAGAAACGTTAAACAGTTTTTCTCACTGAGTGAACAAAAACAACTTTTGCTCACTGGTTTTAGACAGCAAACCGCAGGTTCGAACCCCATCCGTTGTACTATTTACTGTCGTACTCAGCCCTAGCACAAGCTTTACGTTTATTTGGAGGGGAGAGCAGAATAGTCAAGTTTAGCTTGGTTAATATTCTATTTAAAAAAAAATTACCTTATAATCATAGAGCATGACTAGCTCAGTCCCATGATACCTCCCATCATTTTCCTGTTGTATTGTGTTGTTAATACTGTTGTTGTTAGACAACATCGTGTTGCTTGGGTTTGTTGTTGTTGGAGGGTGAATCTGCTGTGGATTGTCCTGTTGTGTTGCTGGAATAACATTATTTTCTATTTTAATTACAAATCAATGTTGAGGAAATATTATTTAGGTAACAAAGTATTGGGTCAAGTAGGCTATAGCCGTTTTGCATGATACTAATATGTTACTAATATTATTAATTCGAAACTGTGTTTGTTTTTTGGTTTGTCCTTCAGCCACGCAGCAACAGAGCACTGGATCAATTTTTTTTACATTTACATGGATATAGTTGAGGCCTCCAAGTGGAGACCTTTTATCTCGAAAAAACCAGAATATTAATGAGATTTTAAAAATCTAGTTTGTAAATAATTGTTAAAATCATTAATGCGAAAGGTTTGTTTGTTGGTGTGCCTTTTAACCACTTATACATACTTTTACAAGGTGTTAGTTAATGTCCCTATCCTACCGAAACCCATAAGTTGGGGTCGGTGTATAGATACATGAAAAAATATCATGAGACGTGTAGCTCATATCCTGGCCAAGTTATGAGGACTTCAAAAATTCACCATAAATGTTTAGGTGGCAACCTTTAAAACAGCTGATTCAATGGCAATGAACTGCCAACGATAAAACTATGAATGGATGTTTGTAGGCCTACAACGTACTACTTGCTATGCTATAACGTTGCGATAAAATATTCCAGATGCGATACCTAACCATTAATCGGCATGCAATTAAATCTGTAAACCTGTAGTATTGTTCAGTAGAGTGAAAACCGATTAGAAATCTCGTATTTTTGCAAGAATATTCCCGACTACTTTCGGACTCCATAAGTTAAAGTCCGTACCTACGTAATCCATAAAGTGACTGCCGCCTCTTTATTTGCAGGTAATTAATATCTCGCGTCGTGGTTTTGATTAACAATGACTGTATGTGAATGAACGAATGAATGTGTGTGATATTTTTAATAATAAATCAATTGCAAAACGATACAATAATTATTATTATCGCTTGCAGTACAGTGCAAGCATATTACTAGCATTTGTAGTCGAAAGCGAGCGGTGTCCGGCGTAGTGATTTGCACCGGCGGCGCGGAGAAGTGATTTTTCACCGGAGAATCACCGGTGACTCTCCGGTGAAAGTAATCGGTGTTTAACCGATTATTATTGAATCATAACTCAAGTAATTTAATTTAAATAAAAAGAAGTTTGTTGAGGAACATTGTTAATTATTAACTTAATAACATTTATTCAAATACAATTACTTTATCATTATTTCCTACCTCCTTAAATAATAATTATCATAATAAAGTAAAATATTTTTTTTCTTAATATTTTTTTTATTTAAAACCTTTACAATACATCTAATATAGACTTGCAACGAATAGTATATTCGGCAGTATACCGAATACCGAATATTCGGCGAGGCCCGTGACCGAATAGCCGAATATTAGGCAAAAGTATTCGGCTGGATTTTAGCGCCAAAAACTTGTACAGACGTGATTGTTTCGCGTTCCTTCGTTTTGTTCTAATGTACTCATATCGCCCGCGCGCCCGCTGTTGCTCTGCGCGTTCTGTTTGTAAGTGTGATAGTGTGAAATTTAACAAATAAACAATTAAATTTATTAATTACGAACGTACTTTAATAATAAAAAAATCGATTATGGACTTTAAAAAAATCGCCTATATGGGCATACTTCGAGGTAAATGATAATATGAATATATGTATACGTAATCAATCGATTTTAATTTTTCAATTTACCAATTATTTCTCTATGACAAAATATATTATTTAAGTATTCGGTATTCGGCCGAATAATATGTAGATATTCGGTATTCGGCCGAATATAATAAAAGCAGCCGAATAGGCCGAATACCGAATAGTAACCGAATATTCGTTGCAAGTCTAATCTAATATCATTTTGAGTTCACACAATATCGATGCGCTTAAAATTCCTGTGCATTGTACTAGAACATTAACAGTCAATAACATTTTAATTGATGCTAAATCTGTATTCGAATTCACCGGAGATCTCCGATGAATCTTCGGAGAATGGCAAATCACCGGTGATTTTCACCGGTGCTCGAAATTCCCCGCTCTAGTTCCGGCCCCTCCCAAAGCCGCGTACGTGCTTTGAATATTAAATAGGTACGTCGAACACCGTAAGGGCGAGCCCTCACTGGAGTGCGACATCGCGTTGTAAAAATCATAGACGTAGCGACCACAACGCACCGTGGAAATGTCCGCTGTGCACCGTAAAAACGGATGATTGATTAATTGATCAAGATGATTAATTACGATATCGATTATCTGATTTACTTGATTCAGGATTGTCCTGTCCTTTGGGAGAAACCAACGGAAGATTGATGCGTCTTAAGCCAAGCAGAAGTAGTACTTAGTGCGGTCCATGTCTCATTAGAAATTAAACTAATGGACAGAGTTTTCTCGTACTATGTCCTATGCGATGTAATTTTTCGTTGCGCAAACGCAACCGCAAGTCTTGCTTGTAGCCTCGCCTTTACCTCGAGCGGCGCGGTCAAAGTCATTCTTGGAATTACTACTACGGAAAGGGATTTATGTGGCGTATTGTTATTATGTCTTCAGTTAGGGTTTCCAAAATGTTTTTTTGTTAATTAATTAATTTTGTATGAAAGTTTTTGATAATTAATTTTCACTTTTTACCACCGCCATTGTGTTTATGGGGTCAAAGTGCATGGGTGGTTGCTGGTAAGTTATACACATTAACAAACACCTTGTATATTCCATGCAGACTAGGTTGAGCAAAAGCTAAGTAAATTAAAATATTATACCTTGTGCCACTGCAGGATAAACAAAACCAGAGGGAATAAATCCTTCTTGACCATCACTCCTCACAATCCAATACCAATCTGGGTCTTCTCTATTTAAAACTGAAAAAAAAAAATACAAAACAGATTTTTAACATTCTTTGTACACTACTATTTCAGATATTACAATATTTCAGACTTAAAGGTCTTTATATCAAACTTAAATTTGGACAATTACTACATTGAACGTTCATGAACTCCTCTGTCAGTCAATCAATTTTCAAAAATGGTGGGAGGCTTTGGCTGTGGCTAGCTACCACCCTATCGTCAAAAACGTGCCGCCAAGCGATTTAGCGTTCCAGCACGATGACATGTAGAAACCGATTAGGGGGGTATGGGTTGAATGTACACTGCCATACCCCTTCCAAGTTAGCCCGCTACCATCTTAGACTGCATCATCACTTACCATTAGGTGAGATCGCAGTCAGACTATCTTGTAATGGAATAAAAAAAAATTTCAAAAAAAAGAGTCAATTACAAAATGTACCTGTCACAAACTCGCCTCGTTCCACATCCACATCGTTTTCGTCCCTCGCAGTGAATGTGTACAAGACAACATATCTTCCCGAGGGATCCTTACTGAACGGGCAGGCTTCGCCCTCACTGCCCATTTCAGAATGGCCATCATTTGTCGCTGCATCCGACAGAGAGAGCCTATTGAAAAATACTTGTTTAATTGGGAAAATTTAGATATTCCTTAATAACAATTGGAAATGTTACATGTAAGAATAACAATTGTAAAATAATTTAACCAAAAAATAAATGTTTATGTAGGCCCAAATAAAAATTCAATATAGCTAAATGTATAAAAAAAGACGTGTGGCACTCGTGGACTGCCGCGGTAAAGCTGTTGCATAGCATTTTTTATCAACGCCATCTAGCGGTGAGAGGAGTCCACGTCCGTGGGGTCTTAGGTTATTTTCGTTACGGAATTTCTGGATTCGGTCTCCACGCTCAAAGCCCACGATAGAAGCTATGCAATCGCTTAAAATTTGATTTAAAAAAACTTACTGTGAGACATCTCTATGTGCTAAGTCGGTAGGTGACCGACTTCTTGGCAGTTTCTTTTTTAAATCATGATGATCGCATGGAGCACAATATGAATGTGGTATGAAACCCTCTCGCCTAGACTCCGTCACTATTACATACACCCAGTCATTTTCCCGATATAATACGTTGACAATTTGTCCTCTTTTTACCTGCAAAATAAGCCAGTGATTCCAATAAATATAGCTACATACTTTCATAAATCTAATCTTTTTTACTAAGAAATTAAGGCAAAAATATAAGCATTTAATGTCAATGTCCATCGAAAATGTTTTTATAGATTTTTTTTTACATTTTTGTACTTCAACTGTAAAAGGAATCTTTGGGAGTGGATGTCTATAAATCAGTTGAATCACAGCGACTTAAAACAAACAGATGTGATGGGCTTTCTTTTATATTAAATTACAAAATTTTTGAGTGCATGTTATGCAGTTAAGCATAGTTAATTGCCAGGAATAAGTACGTCATTCTTACCTCAAGTTCGTCATCAACACAAGGTGCGAAGTCATGTAGCACCACCATTTTAGAGTCTGGACTAAGTCCATGTTCTTTTTCTATGCCTACTCTCACCAACGTCTCAATGCTAGCCGAGCCTGTGATGCGGCCCATTCCAGGACTCAAGCCTGATCCTGGACGAGACAGCTCTTTGTCTGAGTCACCGCTGCTGGCTACAAAATAATGACTTATGTACGTATAAAACGGTAGACTGTGACTGACTGATCGACAGATGACACAAACCATAAACTAGTGAACCTAAAGAGTTGATGAAAATCACTGATTATTAATCAATTCATTATGAAAATATTCCTTGAGTAGCCTGGGGGTTCAATAAGAAGGTTCATTACACTTTTTGAACTTCCATACCTAGCTCAGCCTGAGGTTCTTGGGAGATAAACTTAAAAACCTAACATGTCAACAAAGTCACAACTAATAAAATATAAAAATTTGTATACTTAATGTAATTTATATAATTGTCTGATGTTGATCAATGAATATACTTACTATTTATTTCATGTTGAGTTTTGTTTTTAAAAAGAAATCTGAAGACTGGTCCCATATACAACTTAGAATAAACAATTGATCATTTTTATTCAATTAGAATTTGCAGCATATCGAATACCTATAGTTTCTAATTATTGTAGTCATCGTACAGGTGCAGCTTTTTGCAGGTTTAACATGAATTAACGAGTTTTATTTATAGTTATGTAGAAAGTTTGAGGTCATTGACATGAACTTTTCACATAAAAAGTTGCAAAGTTACTTACATTTCTTCTTCTTCCCCCTTCTTATTCGCACAGGGCAAAGAAAAGCCATAGTTATATACAAATTAAATCATATTATCTATTAAGAAACCACTGAAACTTTATTTAACATTTACAAGACAAAATTTAAAATCGCAAGGCAGGCATTTGATACCACAGACGAATAACTTATAAAAAAGTCACCACAGACTACGGACACTAGAATGTTTGGGAACACTAGGACAATGATGAATATACTCTGTGATTAGGATCTTGGGTCACAGTCTAGGTCACAGTAATTTAAAGTTGGTATCACTGGCGTTGCCACAGACGAATGATAGTTTACTTGTTTACATTGCCGCCTCCTTCAAAAAAAGGTTTGGATCGATTTGGATGGTTTGGTTTGGATCTGCGATCTCCTACTCCAAAACGAGTGCAAAATGCTGTTCAGTGTTGCTGTCGAAATTCGAATTTCGCAAAAAGTATTAAAGGCTAGGTTCCTTCTCCAAATAGAGAGTCTATCTAGGCTAGGTATACACAACTATTAAAAAGAAATAAATTAAATTATTCAATGAAAAAAATATATTCTGTTTTTTTTCACATAACTACCTATCATTTAAACATAAATACATATTATATTATCATAAATATCTTTCTACGTAACGTTCGTCGAAACTATTTTTTAAAAGCTATTGATAATAACAGACAACAATACCCACTTAACTTAGCATAGTAGGTACCTAATATAATTAATCAATATTATAACAAGAATATAAAAATCTTTGGCACGGTTTAATTTTAATACTTAGTAGAAGGTACATACATAAAATGGATAGACGGTCGTAACGAAATTATTAGGATATAATAAAATATTATCTATTAATAAGTATTGTAAAACCCAAAAATGACTGCTATAGATACATGCTTATTTTAATAATGTTATGGTGAATTTTTTTTTTAATTATTAAGTTATAATATAAATTTAACTTTACCTATTTAAACATTTCAAATACATTTATTATAATTATGTATTTACCTATTGTATTTTTATTTTTTACCTATAAGAAAACTCCTCTTTACGGTACCTATGTATTATACAACTAAATTATAGGTAGGTACAAAAAAATAGTTGATAAGAATTAATTGTGATACCTACTTATAAAATAACAATAAAATAGTACCTTGGTAGCTAGTTTTTTAGTTTCAGGAATTTTTGGAAAAACTTGTCAGTAGTCAAACTTAAGTTAGTGATTGAAATTTACAAATGTTGCGTGTCAGTCAAAGAGTGCCACTGTTCATGCTTATGATCAGGGAACTTTATACAGTCCATCCAATGTTTTAACCTCCTCCCTTTACTGCTCGCTCCCAGTACCAAGCTGCCAAGAAAGTCGTTAGGTTTCCCGTAATCCTTGTCCCAGACAGCCACTGTCAAGTTCTGACGAGAAAGTTCGGTAGGTCGCGTTTCAAAGAGGAACTCCTCATTCCAAACTGGATTCAAGTTGCGCCATTTGATTGATGTCTTGTGCTTTTTGTGGTACGGATCAGGGTCTAGGTATCTGAAAGTGTAAATTTAAGTTAAGCATACAATGCTCTTTTTGCTTGGTCATGTCTGTTGTAGTTCAAAAGGACATTTTCGATGATGTGGATATCACACTTTGTTTCTGGGGATTATGATATGTATATTTTTTCTCTTTTAAGTACCTACCAGAGCCGTAAAGCCGTTAAAAATGAATCTATCTATCTAAGTATCTCTACCTCCAGTAGCAAAAATTTTCCAGCGAGACTGCAGTAAATTGCTTCATTGACAAGTGACAGAAAGACTGGCTCATTTTTTGCGTAAAGTATGCAGATATGCAGCATGGAAATGCAAAGATGCTTTAGTAGTAAGTAGAGACCCTATGCCAGGTATACTATATCACTGTACCTAAGTAGTTGCATATAACGAAATCTTTTTCGTCAATCGATAGACCCATCGATCCTTCAGTGGACATAGGTCTCTTCTAGGAACTTCCATATGCTTTGGTCTCGTGCCGTCTATATCCAACGGATCCCTGCGAATATTAATCCGACGTTCCACCTAGTGTTTTGTCTGCCTATACTGCGCATATCGAAGAATCTACTCACAATTTGACAAAAGGATCCGAATAACCATTACTGTCCAGAGGAGGCAGTTCTGCGGCTCTGCAGATGGTGACCACTAGTGCTCTTCTCTTCGTGCTATAGCACAACGCCAGCAGCAGTCTCGGTCCGCTGGGCTCAGATCCTGACGCGCCCGAGAGCGCCAGTCGCAACTGAGCCGGAGCTTTGAGACACTCCCTAAGAGCTACTGTCGCTGATCCCATTTCGTCACATCCGTACCTGTGGTAGTGAAAAATTAGTTGTGAAAATATTCACCAACTCCTGCCCTACGTTAACCTTACGTCACACTGGGAAATTTTTACTTAAAGAACGTAGCTTTAGTTTTAAGTTTGTCAATACTACTAATAATACGCATAATAGAAAGTAAAAAAGTCGTTCGACTTTCAAAAATGGTGTAGGTAAATTAAAAAAATTGAGTGTCATGCTCTATTACAGTAATCTATTTTGAGTTTAGAACTTTTGTCACGTCGGGTATAACCTCGGAGGAAAAAAAATTTTGGGGCTTAATCCTCCTAGGGTATAACCTACTTATTACACATGATTTACGCTTTGCCGGTCGGAGCTAAATCGCAGCTGCCCTATTTTCAAACAATAAAGTCTAGACAGACGGAAGCCGACTGCTAAATTGCAGTTTGAATGCAGTTCTATTGCTGTAGACAGTTTCTTAAGTACTAAAACTGCACGCTAACGCACGCTTATCGCGTGCGAACTGTGCGCTCAATTGTAATAACTGCATTCGAACTGCAATTTTCTTGCTTAAGTTGACGAGACCAAACAGAGACCAAGAGAATTAACTTTGAAAGTCCATAAATGTGACACCCACACTATACTTTTTTTGGCGACTGACGATTAATAGGCCACCTTTATAAGATTTCGTAGACATTGCTACGAGGACAGCTACGGCCGATTTCGAGCGTAGGCGATAAAAGCTAAGCGCAAACCGCGCTCTTAAAATAGTTTTCTAATCTCGAAAAGTTTTAAGGCGTTCGATTTGTGAGTTTCGATTTGATTTTACTTAGAACTTCAAGATTCAAGATTTATTTACTTCAGAATAAATTGTCCAAAACTTAAATCGTACCTAAATTCTCTGCTACCGATTTATACTTTACAAAGTGCTTCTGTTAGGGCTGTTGTCTGTTATGGCTGTTTAGAATGATTTCGAAAGATGTATAAGTGCGGATTAATCAGATTCAGTAAGTAGTCTGAACATTTAAAACAATATAATAATAATAATAATAATACGGTCTTATAGCCAAGAGCCTCGACCAACATCTTTCGAGGCTCTCATTGGGTAGCTGGGTCAAGAGCCAGATCCAGAAGGCTGTACTCCTGGACACGGCCCGCATCGTCAGGAGGTTCCTCTCTCTGGGGCCCTGACCGCCGGTTTCTTGGACCCTGTTCCCGAGACCGGTGGACCGCTATTTTTTATATTTTTAAATGTTTTTTTTTATTTCTATATTTAAATATTTAAAAATTTAAAAAATATGAAAATAATAAAATAAAAATAATAATAATAATAATAATAATAAGCCTTTATTGCTGATTTACATTGTTAATTACATTGGTTAATTATTTTATTCTTCACTTGCACTTTAGTTAATCCGCAATCAGCGCGTCCTGTGACGCGTAGGCCTCCTCCAGGTGTTTCCAGGTGTCTCGATTTTTAGCGATTCGTGACCAAAGTGTTCCAGCCGTCTGCTTAACATCGTCGATCCATCGCTTCCTCTGTCTACCTCTCTTTCGTTTCGAGCCGTCTCTAACTTCCCACTCTGTGATCAATTTGGTCCACTTCTCAGTTTTTTCTCTAAGCATGTGCCCTGTCCATCTCCACTTTAGCTTTTTCGTTTGAAGAACTGCATCTTCGAGTTTCGTGATTCTTCTTAAATCCCTGCATCTCTTCCTATCCCGTCTAGTATAGCCCAACATGCTGCGTTCCATACCTCTTTGACAGGTTCTAATTTTATTAAGGGTTTTCTGTGTCAGCGCCCATGTTTGGCATCCATAAGTCAGGGCAGGAAGTATACAGAGATTAAAGAGTTTTCTCTTCGACGACATTGGATATTGGCAGTTCTTCATTACCTCCTTCAGTGACCAATATCTTCGCCATGCATTAGTTACTCTTCTATCAACCTCTTGATCCATTTGTTCAGTAAATGAAATAAGTTGTCCAAGGTATATGTATGACTTTACATATTCGATATGTTCGCCTTCCAACGATATCGTGTCTGTATTGCCATTGGTTAAAATCTTCGTCTTTGTTTTATTCATTGTGAGTCCCACTCGCTTACTGATAACTGAGAGCTCTTCTAGCATTTTCTGGAGTATTGTGTGGTTATCAGCAATGAGTACAAGGTCGTCCGCGAAACGTAGGTGATTTAATAGAGTTCCATTTATATTGATTCCATATTTCTGCCAGTCCATGTCTCTAAAGACTTCTTCTAACACTGCTGAGAAAATTTTTGGTGACAATGGATCTCCTTGTCTCACGCCTCTGCAGATTGGGAATTCTTCTCCTAGTGTTTCTAATTTTATTTGGGCTGAGCAATTATTATATATGTTTTTGAGAATCCTAATATACTTATTGGCTACTCCTTGGTTTTTTAATGCATTCCAAATACTATTATATTCCAATGAGTCGAAAGCCTTAGCGTAGTCCACAAAGGCTAAGTATACAGTTTTATTATATTCTTGGCATTTTTCGATCAACTGTTTGATCACATGCATGTGATCTGTTGTAGAATAGCCTGCTCTGAATCCTGCCTGTTCTCTAGGTTGTTGCTCATCAAGCTGAGCTGTGAGCCTTTTTAAAATAATTTTGGAAAATACTTTATACAGATTTGACATTAAACTGATTGGTCTATAGTTGCCTATATCATTTTTGTCTCCTTTTTTGTAGATTAATACTATTATGCTCTTGACCCATTGCTTAGGAACTTCTTCTGATGCTAGGATTTCATTAAAAAGCTGTGTTATCATTTCCAAATTTTCAGGTAACGTTAATTTAATAATTTCGTTAGATATATTGTCAGGTCCAGGGGATTTACCGTTTTTTTGTGTTGCTACTGCTAGTTCAATTTCGCTTTTTAAAATAGGTGGTATATCTTCCTCGTGGTCTTGTTCGAAGGGTAGGTTTTCAGATTTAGTTTCTTTACTAGAGTATAGGTTGGTATAGTATTCGGTAGCTATGGTGATGATAGATTTTCTTTTAGTTTCCTGTTCTCCGAGATTGTTTTTCATGTGTGGGATCCAATCTTTTTTGTCATTCAATTCTTTTAATGCTTTTTTGATTCCACCTGTTTTCGCAATATGTTTATTTATACAGTTCATTCTTCGTTTTAAATTGTCCTTTTTAAGGTTGTGACTGATTTTTTTGCTTATGAGCGTAATACATTTCCGGGTTTCTTTATCTTTTTTACTTTTTAACATTTCTTTCCTTTGTTGAATAAGATTTCTTGTTGTTTCGCTAATTTTAGCTTTATTATTGTGTTTAGTTTTCCCTGGTTGATGTAATTTTTGAATTAATGAGTCATAGATTTTTTGAACTTTATTTACGTCTATGCTGTGTTGTGATGGTTGAGCTAGGCTAAGTAGTGAGTTTGGAATTTTTTTTCCGAAGATGCTTCGCGATTTATTAGGCTCTTTTACAAGAAGCTTCGCCCGGACCATTCTATGGTTGGTATTGAAATTCAGGTTATGTATCACATTTACGTCACTGAATATTCTGGGCTTATTCGTTGCTATGTAATCTATTTCGTTTCTATATTTGCCATCAGGTGAGGACCAAGTCCATTTATTTTGGGGTTTTTTTTTGAAAAAACTGTTCATATATGATAAATTGTTTTCAAATGCCATATCTATCATTCTTTGTCCATTGTTATTTCTCATTCCAATACCATGTTTTCCTACTATGCGTCCTTCGTTTTCCTTTTGCATCCCAACTTTGCCGTTAAAGTCTCCCATCACTATTAAATTTTTAAATGTTCCTTGAAGAGTTAAGTTTAGTTCGTTGTAGAATGAGTCTTTGTCAGATTTGGTTGCCATTTCTGTTGGGGCATATATTTGCACAATTGACCATTCATTTTTGTGTCCTGGTAACTTTATATTGAGAACAGCAATTCTTTCTGATACACCTTTTAATTCTATTATATATTCCTTCAAATGTTTTTTTATTAGAAACCCTATCCCAAACATTCCTTTGGTTATCCCACTATAGTAAAAAATAAAGTCTTTGTATTCCTCTATGTTACTTCCACTTCTTCGAACTTCACTTAGTCCCAGTATGTCCCATTTAATATTCCTTAGAGATAATTCTAGCTCTTGAAGTTTTTCTGGCGTTCGTAATGATAAGGTATTAAGTGTAGCAATATAAATGTACTGGCTCTTTTTATTCGTTTTAGAAATGTTAATATTAGAATTATAATTATTTATTATGTTGTTCCTTGGAGGGTGTTGGTCATTGCCCCCCACGGTGACCAACCGGGTTGGGGGTTTTGTGTTATGGCTAATATGTATTAATTTTGTTGTATTATTAAGTTCTTTGATCCGGTTACTAAAGTGCGCTATTTCCTATGCTTTACTTTCTTCCGACAGAGATTGTGACCTAGCTCTGTACATTTTTTCAAAAGCATTAATTTTGTTAAGTTTTTTGGGTGCAGCTTTCAATACCTCTGAATCAATAGCCTGGGCAGTAGGAGAGGAGGAAGGTTCTCGCTTCCTTTTGTCGCGGTTTTGATCTTTTGCCTCTTTAACAATTAATTTATCCTCTTTCAAGTAAGCAATACGACCATTTTTCCTTTCTTCCTGTAGTTTTGGCATAAGTTCTTTCCTCTTTGCCAGTGTTTCCTTACTAAAATCTTCACTTATAGAAATTCCTTTCGGAAGTTTCTTTTTATTTTTCAAAATCTCGTTTTTCCTCCAGTTTGTCGTTAGGCTGATCAAAACTGGCCTTGTTGTTCCTTTCCATAATCCTAATCTATGGGCTTTTATGATTTCGAGTTTTTCTAATTTTATATTAAGTTTTTCATCTAGTAAAACTCTTACGCTGTCAATTGGTTCAGATTCTGGCCTTTCTTCTATCCCAAAAATAATAAGGTTATTGCGTTTGCTTTCTATCTCCATATTTTTTACTTTATTCTTGAGTTGGTCAATTTCCATCTTCAAATTTTCGTTTTCTTGCCTTAAGGGTTTTAATTTTTCATCAATAAGTTCTATTATGTTCTTTGTTACTGCATTGGTAATTGTAGTAGTTTGTTTATCCAATTGATCCTTAAGTTTCCCTAGCAAAATTTCCATTTGGCCCTCCATTTAAAATATTTAAGTGTGGCAATATTAATTTCTAGGGAATTTCAAAATTTTAGTATAGCAACCCTCTAGCTGTCAAAAACTGGAGAAATTAGTCTGTGTTTAATACTTTTCTTATGTTGGTAGTATTGGACTTTCCTCTGTTTACTGTTTGGTTTTGACAAGTCGTGTTAACATTTAAACCGTTAAATTATATCTTCAAATATCTAGGTCGGCATGAATTATCGTAGATATTTTACTCACAGTGGTGTAATTTCCAGTGTTTTCATTTAAATTGTTCGTCACAATGTATAAAGTAATGAAATCTCACTTTCTTAGTTGTTAGTTGACCGTAAGTTGCACCAAATTTATTAAATTTTCGGAGATCGATTAAAAACAAGTTCACTCATCGGCGTACCGGAACCGGAAATTTAAAACAATATACAAATAGTCAAATACCCACAAAAACCACCAATTGCCTAAACCAAACCAGATTTGAGCTGAATGGGATGTTTTATTTTTCCGCATCTTTACTTTCTTTATAAGCATATTATATTAATTGTAAATGATTGGGGGATAAATGGAAAAATATCTAGGTATCTAACTTTTTATAAAAGCTTACTTGTCGTCATCAAATACAACAATCTCCAAAGATTTCGCCGATAAGTCAGATTCGGTGATGCCAAAAAAGTGGACAGTCTCGTTGAATTCTGGATTTTTCGTCTTATGTACAGTCTTTGTTCGTAGCCTGTTTGAATAAGTGCCTTCTGAAAACAAAACAAAGAACAGTAGCTTGGACATTGAGTTATATACCAAAGAGATACAGACGTCATTACCACGCACCAAAATATATCGCTACCAAACGACGACATTAATACAACTTCAAAGTAAAACTTAAATTTTTTTTTAGTAGTGAGTTGTTGATGGTTTTATATTTTTAAAGCCATCAACAACTTAATTTAAACACATACCCCTAATCAGTTTCTATGTATATGCCATCATACTTGACCGCTAAATTGCTTGGCGGCACGGCCAAAGCCTCCCACCATTCATATCTCAAAGTAGTCATATTATTATTATATTATCTTTTAGTTACTATACCTACTATCTTTAATGCTAATAGGCACGGTTCTGCGCCTCTCGCTAACATAATTTGTTACATACATTATATAATTAAGTACCTACCTATGTGAGTGAAGTTAGAGAAGTCAAGCCTTACTTAGCCTGTATTTGAATATGGAAATAGCGCTATTGACAAAGTTTATTTACTGAATGCTGAAAGATAAAAAGCACGCCTTGTTTACTTATCGGTTCAACATTCAGGTCGAGATCGTTTTGCGTTATACATCACCACCTCTAGTATATCGCATCTCTTTCATTTTGCCTATTTTTTCACGTTTCACAAAACATTTATAAGTACAGGAAATTCCACATCAATGTTAACAAAGGTTAAGTAAAAAAAATGTACAGCAATATTTCTTTAAACATGAAAAATATGTAGGTACAAAGGAAAATAAAGTCCGAAACAAAGGCTACGCGCGACGACGGTTTGTGTGGCACAATGGCCATGTATATCAGGCTTTGAGTATTATTAATATTCAAAGATATCAGTACTGAAAGCGGACGTACCCATCGTCGTCATCTCAACTAATAGATGTCCACTGCTGCGCGTAGTTTTCTTGAAAGGATCGCCACAGAATACGATCTTGAACCGACATACGCTTGATTTTATATCCAGTGGCAGGTAATCGTGCGAAATAGGCCATTCGTCTAGTGGGAGTTTTGTTCTTCCTAGTACTGGACCCCAGGTCCACCATCATTGGACCCCAACGTCATCCGGTTCTTCGAGCTATGCTCCCAGAGCTATAGCCAGAGCTGCACATGTGTATATGTGTAACTCTGGTTCTATTACCGATTTCCTCATATTTTATCCAACAAGGATACTCTATGTGCAATAGCTCTCTGTATCGCTCGTTAAGTTGCCCTAAGCTTTCTTTATGAGGCCCATCGTTAGCGACCATGTTACGGAACCATAAGTCGTCATTAGCAAAACGCGTGTGTAGGTATAACCGACGTTTAGGCTTTGGCTATTGCTGACTGTCGGCTTAAATTTTGTCGACATGTAAGTTCGCAATCCAGTGCTAACTAGTCAATGCAAAGAATAACTTCAACTCACCTCGTGGTAATATTTCTAACCTACAAAACGGATCAGAAAGTCCGGTCATATCCATGCCTATCAGCCCTCTAGCTCTCAATACTGTCACAGCCAATGAAGACGTCCCATTGTCGTAGGCCAATTTTATTTCCAAAGTCCCGAATCCGGAGTCTGGTATGGTAGGAGGTCTCTCTACTTGAGTAGGTTTTGGCATTTCTTTTCTCATACTTCGGAGGCTGTAGGCACTACCTTTGCTGCCAGTACGTTTTAGCCCTAATGGTCTCTGGTTGAGACTATCTGTTCTGTGAAGACTTAGCCCGCTTACTCCGTGAGATAAGATGTCTGTTTCGCTCCAATCTTGGTCCTGTAATAAAGGTTCATAATTTTTCATCACTATCATATAAAATAACACTTTCGTCTTTTCCTAAAAATTACGTAGCAACCCTGTGTCTTATTTCGGTTAGTAATTATTTAGTAGTCTTGCATACTCTTTTCCCTTCCTACTCCTTACTTAATATAAGTATATATATAGTTGTATTTTTAGTTCATTTTGAAATTCAATCTGAATCTAAAGTTTCTATAGGACTTACAAGAAGTAATCTGTTTATAGGTACAAACTGGTGCAAACAATAAAGACTATAACTAGTTATACATAATATATTTCCCAAGCGGGCCATGAAAACCTTTCCCCCTCCCCCCTTGTTGGACAAAACTTCCCGGAGGCATTCTCTTTGATTCATTACTCATTAGTCGCTTGTTTTAAATTCAAGATAAAAGGTATCCCGTTCTTGCTCAATATTATTTAGAAAATAAATCCAAAAGTGTTTCTGTCAAAGTGTAACTACTCGACCCAACAATATTAACACTAATAATGTAGTTATACACATCGAGAAGTACAGTAGGTATACCTATGCGATACAGGGGTTCTATCACCAACGCGTAGTACTATTTCAATAGGTATTGTTGTCGTCATTGTAAGACAATAGATCGTGGTAGGGACCCTGGCCAGTGTACCCCTTATGTAACTAACTACTGCATGCTTTAACTAACACAGTAGATAGGTATACTCCAGTATGGGAGGACATGCCCGTGCCACGTCTGTGTCACTCGCAGCTTCTGTACCTTGTATTATCTAGAAAAATACAGACGAAATATATATATACTGCTTGAACCTTGCTACCATTGGCTGCTACGATATACGTTGTATGAAGGTTGTATGTAAGTATAAGTTTCAAAAATTAATATTGTCGTTTCACAAAATGCCGTACCTAGATACATTTCAATAAAGCTCGTGAGTAGGTACTTACAAGTAAGTACATATAATCAAAATTCCACGAGAAGATTAAGGCTGGAACACACACAGCGAGAGCTAAAGTGCCTGGTAGGAAATTATCTACTTGAGTTATAAATATTCACATCAAAGTTGTCACTCTTCACGTAGATAATAGATTAAGGAATAAATAGAAAATAAAAGATACGGATTAAGAGATTAATAGCATTTCTACGAAATTTCGCTGAGATGGTTATTTTCAAGTCACTACCTAGTATCTACTCTTCCATATAATACAATACTATACAAGTACTTAAAAATACTATACAAGTAGTTAAAAATGTTACCAAACTACTGTTCGTAAATTGTCGTGACCACGGTCCATGCAACTGGATCGAAATATCGACAGTTCCAACTAAAACATTTATCGTGGTTCATACTTGTATAAATTACAATTTTTTTTTAAATATTTTTAGCAAGGTTGAATAACCCCATGTTTAGACCCATGTTGTTATGTCCTTAAACCACTAATGTAGTCTAAAATCTACTATTCCTAGTTTCATACTTAATAAATTTTTTATGAATGCATTTTTATGCATTAATGCATTTATTTTTGTTCTTCTACCACCATGCCAGAACGAAGGAAGTAGGAGATGTTTCACGTTGCATGTGTTTCAGGCTTAATACTTTTTATGGTACGTTATTTGATTATATCCTTTTCATCATTTTCGGCACAAGAAGAAGTAAAATGAGAAAGCATTTCGTAAAATTTCTCAACAAACAATAAGTAATCCAAGACAGTGATTTCAATAGCTTTGTCAACTTAAACGAGACAGGCTCAAGGCAAACTTTGGTAAAGTTGACGTTATGCGAACTCGTCGATTTATCCGACTACTACGACGCGATATAATATTATAAAGTTAAAGTAATGTGTTAAACTGTCTGTGACAGAACTACTGATGATGATCTTTGAATAATAATATCTTTTAATCCTTCTTCCTACTATAATCCTATTAATATAATAAATGCGAAAGTTTGGATGTTTGTTACTCAATCATGCCGCATATTCACGCCACAACAACTTTAGTTGTTGCGGCGTGAATATGCGGCAAATCGCCAAATCGGTTTACCGATTTGGCTGAAATTTGGCACAGAGATAGATTATAGACTGGAATAGCACATAGGCTACTTTTTATCCCGGAAAATAAGAGGATTCCCGCGGAAATCCATAAAAACCTCAATCCACGCGAACGAAGTCGCGGTCATTAACTAGTATCTAAATATATAAAGGCGAAGGTCACTGACTGATTGATTGACAGATATTTTTCCTGAAAGGTATTTTTTACCTCTCAAAAAGAAAATCAGGCTTAGAAAATGTTTCGGAGAAACGCGTAACCGATCGACGTAGCCGAACGCTTACGACGTTCTTAAGTTTGGTTATTCACTTGTAGCACTGTTTCATTGTCAGTGCGATAAGGAGGTCTTATGCGCTGTATTTAGTGCGTCGCTTACGTCTTTCTGCGAAAAACAACTTGTTTACTATATTTATATAAAATAAATCATATTATGTGCCACTGTGGTGTCAGCCTTATAAGGCCGGTGATAGATGACGTGTCATTGGTTTTGTGATCTATGAACGTCGCGAATTGAATGACGTCATGACAAATCTAATATGGTGGATATGAGGAAAGAAAATGCCAAGAAAAAATAAATCGGGCAATGCATGAAAGCTTGTGTTAACGAATGAAAGGCCATGAAAGGTCTCATTATGTAGATTCCGAACATAAGTAATAATAATTTATACAGGAAAAACACCGTTATAAACGTTCTCCGGTGGTGCTGTTTTAAACAAAGGTTAGTTTTTAGGATTCCGTACTCAAAAGCAACCCAAGGGAACCTATTACTAAGCCCCCGCTCTCCTTCTGTCCGTCCGTCTGGCAGCGGAATGTACCTATCTCATAAACCATAATAGAATAGAATAGAATATCGTTTATTCATTGACATGGATGAATACAAATGAAATAGGTACACTTAAGACTTAGACATTACAATTTCTTAAAATGTAACTCAACTAGTAGGTATCTACTATGTATCATGCCAATGAAAGGGTCCTAGCTCAGCTCAATGCTGTGGATACAAACATGTAACCACAACGCTGTTATTCTGCTAGGGCCCGCCCGAGGGAAGTTCATGACTAATTAAATAAGTACATAAAAAGCGAAAGTGTATTATTATCCTAAAATACTATTAAAATGTTCTTTACTTTTGGAAGGTTTTTTATTTTTAATTAAATTTTACTTTTAATTTAATAGGTAGACAGTTGAAAATTTTACAGAGTGTGTATCTATTGCCGCTATAATATCAAATAATAAAAATTAAAAAAGAAAAAATTAAAACGGACATATCTTGTACGACTTCGCCCGTTTGAATATAGGATTTTAAAAATCACATGTTTTCAAAAATCACACTTTGATTTTCAGAACTAAGAAGTTCCTATCTTATATCTGTCGACGGATATAATATGTATAATATATATTAGGGTATTACTACTCGCTGGTTGCAAGTCCGGCGCGCGTGTACTATATGTACCATGTAATATTTCTATGCAAGACGTCGCCGCACCGTCACGTCGCGTCGCCGCAAAGCATCGTGTGGACTGGCCCTACCAAGTTAGAGGTAAAGCTCTACTATATTGTTTAAGTAAAGTTTTTAATTACCCGTAGTTGAACAGAGAACTTAAAGTGAGAGCTTGCTTGTAGAGTAAACTTGAACCTTGAATCCTTGAAGCGCTTGTGTAAATTGTTAAGATATTTGATCCTAAAGATAAATATTTAGATTTATAGGTAGGTACGTAGATCGAAGCGACCGTTCTATAGAACAAAACCGGCCCACTGATTCTGCCGGCCAAATTGATCAAATGATCAATTCGAAAATGCTAAAATAGATCTGTTTATGCCCCAATATTTGCGTTCGCTTAAAGGCCTTTAGGACGTCAAGGAAATTCAATAATGACGTGGCAACGTGGCAAGACTGGTGGTAACCAATCATGATATATTATTATTTATACAAAAAAAAATATAGCTTCCCTGCACAAGTGCAGTGTTCCAAGTTCGGGTCGGATTTTCATAGAAAACAACAGACAGGCAAATTGGCGCCGATGTTCCAGACTTTGAACAGCGATTCGTCTATTGTTTATTACGTATAGTAACCCTCCCCATTGGACAAATTTTCGTCTCGCTGGACTGCGTTTGTATGTGTATTTAACAATAAAAGACCAACAAGGCCACGATCATCGCAAACGAACTCACAGATTTTAATATCCACATCACATCGCATCGGCCCACACATTTCAAAAGGTTCTACGTAGGAATGACGTAGCGAAGGCGTAGCGACAACGCGACTACGCGACTACGCACCAACCTATTTATTACATTCGTTATGCTACGAGAGTAATGGGGTTGATTCAGGCGCAGTTTAGCAAACATACAGTCAAGGGACAAAGGCTACAACCAATCTGAATTTTTGCAAAAATATGGTCGTGAACCGATCGTTTTAACTACTACATAGTATGTACAAGTAGGTACATCGTGTCCAAAAAATACGAGTATTATTATATAATATATACATAAATTGAAGTAAAGATTTCATTATCTTTGCAAGTAATTTAATTTTCATAAATTTAATATTACATATTATGTTTCTTGCTTTCTATCTCAAAGTGCAATTTTATTCATTTATTTAAATAAAAATATAAAACTTGATTGCTTTCCGGAGAAAAGGAGTCGAATTCCTAAAAATTATTTTGAAACTAGGATTTTTAATTTTTGTTCTATCCAAAAAGTATTTTATTTATTTATTTATTTTATTCTTTACACACACCACAAGCAGAAATTTTTTCTAATTTTAAAAAACAATTTAAATATTAGTATCTAATTTTTAGGGTACTTATTAATTATATTTGGGATTAGTTATTTATATAAATATTTTAAAGTTGTACAAGTTTTGAAGTTAATGTTTGAAATATAATTTAATTTTTAAGCAATATATCAATTTACAACTTTAGTATATTCTGACTATTTATGGTTACTAAACATTGGCTTGGACGTCTCGCTCTGTTGGGAAATTGGGCGTAATTAATGTTCAATTTGTCCCTCCGCCAAGAATTGAAATAAAATGCTACTATCGTCTTAATTTAAATGGCTACAACTTTATATTTTACCCCCTGAATAGTTAAGGAAGTCTTATTTAACTATTTAGTTATTTTACGTCTTTTGTTTTAAGTTTGAATTTACTTTCAGTCCTAGTGGACAGAGTGCTTTCCAATGGCCCATGGGCTACATTTCTCTTTAGTCATCAGCCCATATAGCATAGGGTGTCAACATTCATGCATTTCACTGTAGTGAACACCGAAATACATGAATTTCTAGGAATTTTCTTTGTTAAAGGTCAATCCTTTACTAATGAGAAAATTTTATGATCGATGACCAACAACTTAAAACATCCAAACGTAAAATATCTTTATTTATTTTATTTGAGTACTCGTACCACGTTACGGCACCAGTACATAGTGACCCAATAAGTTCAGTAAGTGGTGACCAATATGTAAACCCAGCTTGTGAATTGCAACAAGATCCTTTGAAGTTTGTATCAAATCCAACAAAAGTTGTTATACTGCCATTTGTACGATATATTTCTAGGAACCGGCAACGCACTATTTAGATAGGTACGCCAAGTAGGTAGTGACTTTATACACTTTTTCTAAGTAGGTGCATTTTCCAATAACGTCGGGTCAATATTAAGTACTCTCTAGTCTCTATAAATATCATACTTTGATCTTGAATTACTTTACTTTGAAATACAAGGACCTAGTTAAATTAAAACACTCAGGCAAAATAAAACTTTGCTCGTTAAAATAATAATTTTCATGGTGTTTCTCAGAACACCGTACAGCTTGTTTTATAAAAATAAAGAAATCTAAAGTACAAGTTACATTGACGTTACATTTCGAGTATGGCTACATAACTAAATAACAGCTTAGCGACGTGCGACTGTAAACATGTCCACTTATGGACAAAACTGTTGGACAGCTCGACCAGTGGACAAGCTCAGATTCTATGCGATTACTGAGTGCAATCACTAGTTTTGTGCGATGCGATTCGTTTAAGTTTTCACTTACGTTTTTTAAAACTTATAACAGTCAAGTGTTCAAAGTTTTCTGTCATTTAGATTTAAAAATAGATTTGTCCTTCATTGATCTTCCCCCTCTCCTGTGCGTTTCGCATGGTCTTCAGACGCTTTAACTCTGGTTGAATGGCGGTAATTCTCTTAGTAGAAATCTTGTTGAAACGCATAGTGTGAATGATAAATATCTTACTTTAGCTGAGCTTATGGACTTTCTGCTGTCGGCGTTGCTGGGTTGTCTGGAGAACGTCGGCGGTTGGACACTGAGAGGCGAACCCGGCTCAGAGTCTGTTTTCCCTTCGATGCTACTGTTGCCTGCTTCCTAGACAAACATTACAGTCATTTTACTTAAGAAAAGTCTTATGTTGTGCTTACAAGCACATCATACAAGCAGTGTTTGACTTGTTTGAGTCTTGTTTGCATACCAGCTGTTGCAGCTGTTGTAGTGTTTAAAAATCCTGGAACAATATGGAAACCCTTTTATCTTCCGAGATCCCTGGAGAGTGACCTCTCCAAGTCGTCAACTATACCCATGCTAAGAATAAATGGCTATCGTCGATCCGTAGGTCAAATAATTAACGTGATTATTAAATCAACTGTTTATCAAATTATATTTTATGAATTGAGTCTTGTTTATTTTATCTAACTCCAACTATTTTTAGTATGAATTAAGATAAAGTAATTAATTCATCAAATTACATAACAAAAGAACCTAGTTAATAGGAATACTAATAATAGAAAGCGACTCTTGGTACAAATATAATACGTTTATGTAAGTTTTATAAACTCTAGCAAAAATACCTGCTGGAAGAATCTTCAGCAGGATTATAATAAAATTTATGTATGTAGGAGGTTTCATAATTATTTTGTTTTACAGGTTTATCGAAAAGCAAACTTCATCAATTATACAATATTGATTTAATCTAAAAATACACGTAGGCATAACATATTCCTACTTACACCTACCGCTCAGGTACCTATATAAAACCATACCTCTACATTCAATCTAAATCTAAAAGCTCGCATTTCGGAAACTTTTATTAAAAAACTTAGTTTTACAAAACCGTTGCACTTCCTAACTTTATGCACGTAGCAGTGAAAATTGCAGAATTTTGAATAACTTTCCATACGTATATAGGTACTTTAGATATACTGTCCTGCTTACCTACTTATACCTATTTATAGTACTTATAACACACAAAGTCGCATATCTACTTATTTGTAGTTTCTAGCAAATGTTTGTAGCAAACTATGTTCTACGAGAATGCTAGGCTTAACTTTTGCAATATAACTTTGAATCGCTTTGTATTGTTTTAAAATGTTTGTCAATATACCTATGTACACATGTATGTTTAGTATTACTGTTGTATCTTTATGTTATGTGTACTGAATTAAAATTATCTTTATCGCCATAGAAATATAAAATTATATATTTTATAGTTTGTATAAAGAAAAATACAATGGAATATTTATTTCATATGTCACATTTAATTATTTTAAAACAGAAGAATCTTAAAATAATGAGCAATTAAACTAAAACTAATTAAAAATCTAAAACCTCATCCATGTCACCGCAGCGCGGTATAGGACCAAAAATGCTGATTGCACTTTTGGATGGCCAAAATAAAATAGAATAGAATAATTTTTTATTCAAATAAACTTTTACAAACTCATTCTTTGGCCCAAGTAGCTACCAGGTCTTGGACCCCCGGTAGACTCGATGGTCTTTTTTGAAAGCTCTTGAATATAATTGAAACTTAAATCTAGCAGATGAAGTCTACGCAACTATCAACATTCATAATCACTCCATCACTTTCCACGAAAAGCATAATATGAGCGGCCTAGCGCGATAAAATCCCCTCTATTACGTCAGAGGTTAAAAATAGCTTTACTGCCCTTTTAGCTTGCAATGTAATTGGAATTTAAAACGTTATTTTATTGCATGTCGTTTCTGGGAGTAACAAAGTGACTAAAACAAATAAAGTTTAAATAACGCAATGAAAATCTAAAAGTTGACGGTTCTAACCCACCCATGAATACCCAATTGCACTGATGAGCACGGTTTGGGTATACGTAGTCTCCACTTTAGAACACGTCTGCTCAGCAACCATCGGTTCCTTCTGTCACCTTCATCTAGCTAATACGTAGCTATTACTTAAAAAAAATCTCTTCTTTATTGACCGATAGACGTCCAATATTGGACAATGTATCTTGCATGTACTTCTACGGACTCAGTCTTACGTTACGTCACGAGTTCGTTGAAGTATCCAGTGGCTCTACGCAGCTACACTAGATCTACCTAGCGGGACTATTGAAGTCACTTTATCTGGACGCTGCGGCCTCCGCTGTGGCTATATATAAAGTATTTTTTTCTAGCTGTCTTAAAAGATAAACAAGTGATTTCTAGCAGAAAAGCGTAAGCGACGCGCTAAACACGGCGCATAGGACGTTCTCAGGGCCGTGAAACCTGAAAATCAAACCGTGCTACAAGTGAAAACACAAAAACAACATCGGAAGTGTCCAGCAACGGTTGTCGATTACGCGTTTCTTTGAAACGTTTTCTGCGACTTGTTCACCTTTTAAGACGGCTAAGAAAAATAGATTATAGTGCGCTTGTCACTTTACCTGCAGTGATTTGGCTAGTTCCGTTTCGTTGTATCGTCCCGTGGGTCTCCTATCTGGCAAGACATATTTGGGTAAGGATTTGAAGAACCACGCGCCCGACTTTTTCCACATCTCGCGGGTTTCAGCGCAAAGGTTGCACATGTACTGTTCTCTTCTTGAATATATTGGAGATCTGATTAAGAAAATTGCCTTCATTAGTTCTAAAAAACATGCACATAGGTACACTCATACTCGTAAGTTTATTTTTTTTTATTTTTTGCAACTACAAATATGTTATTAAAATTTCGCATCCAAAAATTCTTGCTGCCTCTTGGAAAACTTTCGACTACAACCATCTATTTTAGGAAAAACCTTAAACTGTATAACATGGCAAAAGTCCTAATCTAAACTCGAGTTGAATGGCTGAATGGCGTAGGAATATCGGCTCCAAAAGTTCCTAGAAAAAGTGATTTGCTAGACCTCCTCATCTGAAAGTGCACTTCGCTTGGCTCCAAAGTTTGTCAGTGTCAAGTAGTTTGCCATGTTTCAGGAAAGCACGCTCCAGTGAACTGCTTAATTTTCCATCCTGTTATTTAGAACGTTCTGATAAATAATAAAAGGTTATTTTATAAACAAAAAAAACTGTAACCCGACTACGAAAAATGGAGTACCAGCCAATCGGAATCGATTGAGATCGTCAATCTTTATTTTTACCTGTGGGGAGGTGTGTCAATAACACATTTAGGACAGGCGGAGTTTTGGCACATGGAACAGGTACGTAGAGGAGCCAATAACTTGGAAGTCTCTCCACACAGCAGACAGCTGCGGGGCGCCGGACCTTGTGCTGATCGACGCATTCCTGAAAAGGATGTAAGCTCGTACAACCAAAGCTTGGCTACGAATGCCGAGTGGTTGGGAAAGTCTTGGTTCTTGATAAGCTGCCAAGGTAGGCAACACTGAATAGGCATTTTCTAGGCAATTGCGCTCCAATCTAGACCTCATCAATGCTTTGCATTGTTGGTTGCTGGAGACGGCAATTAATCATGTACATAATGCAAGGCAATTATTTTATTTTAAAGAGCAACCACCGAGTTTCTTTCTGGTTTTTCTCGGTCGGAACTGTTTCCAAACCAGTTTTAGATGAATTCGTACAATAAAACCAATTCGGCATTTTCCTCACTTACTAAATGTCATTAAATAAAGTAATTGGACTTCTCCTAAAGCAATGTGTTCCACATAATTTCTTACGCGTAGACTATAAATCTTCAAGTTTACCGGTAAGTTTTTCAGTTGTTATCCCCTGATTAATACTTAAACTTGTTATCTATTTAGCTCGGCGCTTTCCAAGGATTTAAGTACCATAATAAATTTATATCTATTGTATTTAGCTGTATCGTCGAACAATTGCCATTAAATAGAGTACCTACTGAGCGTTGACTGCTAGTTAATCAATTAAAGAGACATCCAGACCAGCGGGAGGCTGTGCCGTTACAACCAATCTACTCAGTAGTAACATAATATTATGTCCTTGCTAGCCAGTGTGAACTGTCAGTTAAAACATGGTTAAAACTCGATTCAAAAAAGTAATTGCGTAATCATACTGTTCATTGTTTTTTTATAGTTGAATACTAGAAATAAAAAAGGGTCTAAGTGCCGAAAATTTCGTTTCGGTTTTTATTACTTTATTATGTAGTATGTTCCCTCGCTAATAACCTAAAATAAGAACTAAACGACTAGCGTTGTAAAGAATTTTATTGTAATAATAACCATGTGAAGTTTAAAATAAAAGAAACATGTTGTTAAAAAGATTTATTAATTGAAACAAAAAATGCCTGCTCTTTTTTGTTTTGGCACTTAGACCCTTTTTTATTTCTAGTATTCAGTTCTACAAAAAGAGCTCGAGCCTCAACTCCAGGCCCCACGAACAAACAAAGATCTAACAAAAAATGTTAGAATTATTTTGCTGTAATCCGCCATAAACCATACCTGTTTGACCATACAGATTTTTTCTGTTGGCGGATTACAGCAAAATAATTCTAACATTTTTTTGTTAATCTTGAACTTCCGCAAAGTAACGCCTGATTCTATCCAATAAACAAAGATCTATTTATATATTAATATACGTATTTAATTACTTAATATCCGTTTTATATGTTGTGACGTTACACATTGGGGTATTACACATTTTCTCGGGAGATTCCAGTATCAAACAAAATATAGGATCATAATCTTATTGCCTTCGAGAATATCGAATCATATTACTAATTAGATAGGAATGGTACAACGAAGGTAGCTTCTACTCATATAGAAATAGGACTTGATTAGATTTGGGCTTGGAGTATAAAGCCAACGGTTTGGGTAATAGAATTAATAGAATTCGATATAGATATTTTACTTTGGAATCTATATTGGCTCTTCAGGGTTTTGGTAGTACAACAAGGAACTCTTATAGTTTCGCTAAGTCCGTCCATATGTCCGTCTGTCCGTCTATTAGCGCAGAGACTATTAGACTATTGGTTCTAGCCGTAACTAATGACTTGGATGTTGGAAAAAACTATATTTTTATTATGAAGACGTAATAATAATTTTTTGCCATTTTCAATGCCAATTGCATTAATTTTATTTTGAAATGAAATATGAAAACGAACTACTTACCTATTTCTCAAAAAAAAAAAATACACTGAAAATAATTTATAGTCTCTACCTATTGTTCGTTTATTTTGAAACTAGCTAATGCCTGCAACTTCGTTCGTGTGCAGGATTTAGATTTTAGAACTCTTTGTATTTCAGAAGAAAATGTAGCCTTTGTCACCCTACACAGGTCCTCAATATACCTATCCATGCAAAAATCACGTCGATCCGTAGCTCTGTTGAGGCGAGATTGAAGGGCAAATCAACACACCTTCGCATTTATAATATTAGTAAGGATATTCAAAAGCTCACCTTCAAGTCTTGCAACTAGTCGACCAACGCGTCGAGCCTCTACTTCATCCACCTTCTCGGCTCTCTTGACCACGGCTGCGATGGCTTCCCGCTCGTTTTGAGTCAAAGGTGGCTCACTTCTTGCAGCACTCCAACCAGTTCTCAATCTGCGAATAAAACTTCCGTCAATCCCCGATTATGGGTAGGTCATAAATATCAATCACATCACACTAATCACACTAATAATATAGGGGGGGACAGGGGTGTTGTATGTGTGTGTTTGTACGCGTGCGAGAGTTTGTTATCGGTTTCCTCATTGTTACCACAAGTGTAAATTAAGAATTTTCAAACACCTCTGACATGTGGTACTATGGCCGAATGATGTATGATATAAGACCTACTCAATATCCTGTTACCCAGTCCGACACTCTCAGAAACTCCGCGATCCTCGATCATCAACACCACAACACAACACCTATTAATTTAGACCATTCTAATGGGCCCAAAAAGAAAAGCCTCAATAGCCCAACGGTTAAAGGTGCGGACTGAAAATTGAAAGGTCGCAGGTTCGAACCCCACCCGTTGCACTATCGTCGTACCCACTCCTAGCACAAGCTTTCCGCTTATTTGGAGGGGAGAGGAGGATATTAGTCAACTTCAGCTTGGCTAATGTTCTTTTTAAATAAAAAAAAAAAAAAAAAAATCCCTCTGGTGCAGTGCTGAGCACTGTTATTTTATAAGTGGGTGGTCGCCGATTTGTTGCCCGGTTGAGGCAATTTTGAATTCATACCGGTCTAATTTATGTATTACTTCTGATCTGGTCTCATGAGAACCCTTGGCACTGACAAGCTTCCACCCTATGTTAAAAATAAATTTTTATTAATCCTTTCCGATTCCAAATTAGAGGGTTGTCCAAATTAAGCAAGTTAGTTTTAAGTGTGATAACCATTTAAAATTATAGAATGACGTCACAGTTCACTATTTCAACCTGCCGTACTATGCGCCCATTTTGACGTTGATACAGTTGCTCGTTATTCCTATTAAAGACATACAATACAACGTACAATGAAACAAACGTGCACAAAGGACAACCTATCTCTACTGGAGAGTTTTCTTACAGCAAAAACCTAATATATTAAGCGCTAATATTTGTTTGTACTTTTACAACTTAGTTATATTTGGAAGGTCAGATTGCGACCATGTGCTCCCTACAGGCAGTCTTCTGTCCCGTCGAGCCTTGGTGGAAGTGGGTTTTTGAACCGAGTAACCCTAGGCTTACTTTAATGTTGAATTACTAAAAGGCTTTTGTTGTAGGTAGAAAGTTACATAGTGTTGCCTACTTATACTTAAAGAGACCAATATCAGTAGTACTGGTTTGAAAGACTCTAATTTACCGCCAGCACAAGCTTCACGCTTAGGGGGAATGTCGAAGAAGGGGAAAGAATAAGTCATGTTCAGCAAACTAATAGGTACTAGTCTTTTTTTTTAAAGGGATACGTTCTTTTAAAAGGCATCTATTACAAGTCAGTTCTTGAGGCATCTTAGTTAAATATTTACTTATATTCATACTTTTTTATCTCATTCTCTTCTATATCAGGAGAGTTTGATAATACTTGTATGAAAATCGCTGTATGACGCACATGACGTCCTATGGAAACACCCTTCCTGGTTCCCATCATTATCCCATTTACATTTCTTATATAGAGACGATTAGATACAAAACTTCGAAAGCTGTTAAAAAAGTAGCAATTGGGATGTTGCCTAGCTGTGTTAAAAATAGATTATTTATTAATTTTTACTGATTATTAAATAATAGAGGGCCTCCCAAAATAAATACACGTCCACTGTCAGTTTTAAGTTTGATAACCCTTATATAGATAAAATAAAAGATGTGATAAAAATCTTCAGAGATAGAGAGCGGTTAACAGTCCTTAAATTAATTGCGATCGAACAGTTTAATTACGGATAGATTATTTAATCATTAGTACCTACCAGAGGCGTAACTATAGGGTGGCATGACGGCAAAATGCCACGGGCCCCAGCCGGAAGGGGCCCCGGTCAGAGAAGGCCAGAAGCACAAGATGATCCTAAGATTTATAGCCATTCCTGTGACTACGGCTAGCCAAATCAATCAATCAAGTTTATATCAATTTTAATTTCAAAATTAAAATTGATATAAACTTAACCCCAATAACAATGACTAAATAGTTGGTAGGGCCGACTTTAACAGTTAAAGTCGGCCCTACCAACCCGCCGCACACCCGACATCGTAGTTAAAGTTTAACTACGATGTCGGGTGTGCGGCGCATATAAGCGCAGGGTCTCAAGCGCGAAAAGTACAGGACTAAATGGCGTAGTGCAAAATAAAAAACGTTGTTGGTGCCAAGTATGGACTACTAAGTGCCGTAATGCAATCGTAAAAAATTTGGCGCTCGCTTCTCTCTCCAAAATGTCGCTTTTACGTTTCTATTGTACTCGTAGGTGCCCAAGTATGGACTACTAAGTGCCGTAATGCAATCAAAAATTTTTGCGCTCGCTTCGCTCGCGAAAATGTCACTTTTACTTTTCTATTGTAGGTGCCAAATATAGACTACTAAGTGCCGTAATGCACTTAATAATAAAAAATTTCGCACTCGCTTCGCTCGCGAAAATGTCGCTTTTACATTTCTATTGCAGATGCAAAAAATGGACTACTAAGTGCCGTTATGCAATGATAAAAAATTTCGCGCTCGCTTTGCTCACGAAAATGTTGCTTTTACGTTGCTATTGTAGGTGCCAAAAATGGACTACTACGGGCCATAAAGGAATTATAAAAAGTTTCGAGCTCGCTTCGCTCGCGAAAATAACATTTTTGGTTAATATGTCATTAACAGAATTCTATTCTATTCTATTCTAACACTTTTGCTGAACAAAAAGCCAGAAAAAAGGAATTTTAATCTTTGTTTGACACTAATACAAAAATTGTGACATACAGTTCAATGCGCTCTGAATTAAAGGTTATTAGAAAATCAAGTACTTAATTATAAATGCGTTTGTACGTACCTACTTCACGTAGTGATATATTATAAAATAAAAAAAATGCTATCTCATTGGTTGAACTTCTTTATATTGGGGAAGGGAGGGCCCCATCCGATGTATTTGCCACGAGCCTCAAACGGCATAGTTACGCCTCTGGTACCTACGTAGCTAATACCTGTAAGATCCAATTAGGTAGGTAAATCGATTTAAGCTTGTGGCTCGGCTTAGATAAAAGTAAATGGCTTGTTCAGGAAAGCTTTTTAAATGAGGAACTATAACTAGTATTAAGTATGTTGTATTGATTAAAAGTGAAACAAGATAATGCAACGCTTCCCGAGGGGTAGATTACAGTAAATTCTCATAGTAGGTATACATTAAAGCGATCGTAATTGTTGTCTGATAATGATCTTACTTGGAACCACAATAAATCTATCTTCTTTATTAATAAAAATGAAATGCATTAAAAAGTGCGTCACTTGAGAATATCTGGACTGAAAAGAGACAAAAAGCCCAACTATTTTTTATTTTAATGGTGTTTGTAATAGTCCAAATTAGGTTTTTATGCAAGGAAAATTAGAAAAATTGAACGGATTTTCAACTTTGGGCAAACTTCCTTTTTCTATTGGATTGTTGTATGAAATTGTAATCGTTTCATGAAAATAATTTCGTTTTATCTGAAACCTATCTGAAACACTTTAGAAATAATATTGCGAGTTCTCGGTTTGAAAACGTAAACACAGAGCGATTTGAAATTGACCGGAAACGATTATCACAAACGTTCAGTCGTTCAGCAAACGAAAAGAGAAATATTATTTAAATTAAAAAAAAACAGCAAGGCGTAAATTATTTCCTAGGCAGGTTGACTTTTCATATGTGCTAGGTATAATAAAATATTGGAGGCCAAACAAAGTTATTATATCTGCAAGTTAGACTTAAAGCTAAATAAACTAGCGAGCTTTCAAGGATAATGAACAGACCTTCATAAATGTCGGGACTCGGGAAAATATACTAGATTGAACACAAAAGAGTCGGGAATGGACCATAGATTACTACGAGTACTTATACAATATATAAAGAGTTGGACCATGACAGGACACACGCTCAGTTCATCAATGAACAAAAGCAAGCTCAGTAAAAGAGTGTAACATACGTGTACGTTTTCTCACTTTTGTCTAATGGAGCCCCATTAGACAAAAGAGAGAAAACGTAAAAGACGTACATTTTCGTCAACAGAAAAAACTTTAATTTGTGTGAATTAAAAATGATGTTCTAGAAAAATGTTGTTTTTATATAAAAACATAATATTATATAATGCATTGTAGCCCGCCAGCATGTAAACCTTCCCCCTTATCTCCAGCCGGGCGCATTTACTAATGAGATAAGAATATTTTCTTCCCAAGGAATTCAACTCATGGTATGGGCTTATAGGCCAACAACTCGCAAAATATCAGTCATAGCTTTAAAATCGGGTAGATTATAACACCACACAGTGACTGGTAAAACTGAAGGCCATACCATCATCCTTAGCATCTACAGAAGGCTACAATTTTTCGTAGAATAAATAGGTACAATGTATACAATAGCTTTTGTTCTTGAAAGTTTTCTATTGATCTAATATCCTCACACTTATTGTGAAAGTTTTAATTATCTACAAACACTATTTTCACTTGGCCCCAAAGGTCTAAGAAAGTAAATAAGAAGTTTCTTACGCTATAGCCCCGCCACACGATAAGGTTGTGTATTTTGTAGCGGATTTATCTAGTAGTCCGCTCTGTACAAGATTCGATGGTTATCGCATAGTCCATTGGACAAAGTCATAATTTCTGGAGTAAATAATAAGTGATTATTATATTATCTTCAATTATCTTCTTTTATAGTTCACGAGATAATATTATGTATCTACTCTTATAAAAATAAACGGCCACGCGCAGTGTAGGGTTCCGTATTTGCCTGCCTGGCTCATTATTTGGACCAACATTGGCTGTTCACCGCGTAGATAAGTAACTATAGGTATTTTCAGAACAGAACTGAGGATTCTGCGAGTTTTTGTATTGAAAATCTGCTAAAAAATCAAAACGTTCGAATAAGACTTATTTTACGTTGGTGAAATTAGCCCTTAAGTAAATTATTATATTTGACTTTGAGATAATGTGTAATAAGTGTGTAATATCGGTATGTTCTACCTACAAATTAAAAGTGAACAGTTTTGTTAATTTGGTCATGAATTTCTGTGAATGAACAAATTTCTGAAGTAGGTATGTTTTTGCGATCCCTTGTGATTTACTTAGCTTCAGACCTAGCTCCAAGCTAACTCTAGTAACAGGTTTATGTAGTGCGTGGGTAGGTAAAATTAATTATACCTACCTGTTGATTTATTGTTTCAAACAACTTTATACGACTTCTGAATTTTTAGGTTCGGTTTTTGTCTTGTTTTATAATCTAAGTTTATAATGATTCCCTAAAAATCTAAATATGTAGATGTATAGATACCTACAATAGGTATAAAAAAAACGGTCAAGTGCGAGTCCGACTCGCGCACCGAGGATTCCGAACATTGTAAGCCAGGATATTTCTGTCCATTATGATCTCGTATTGTTCGATTTTGTGAAGAACAATAATATTTTATACACCAATAAACAGTAAAAAAACTTTTGCAAGATTTTAACAGCTTTAAAGTTAGTTTAGTCTTTGTACAAAATATGGAAATTACCTACTATGAAACTAAAAATTAGATCGACCTATACGCAGAATAGAGTTACTTCTGCAAAATCCCTACTTTACAGGAGAGCGATTTGAAGTTTGTCTTGCCTGTAACTTTTTTCGTTATTTTTCTAGAGATTTGATTCTCATAGTATACTTTTGGAACATTATTATGCATTGATTACTATCAATAAACTCAATGCAAAACCCATAATTTGGAATTTAGGAGGTTCTATATGCATATGTGACGATTTTTTGCGGATGTCTCCATGTTCTATATGTATATGTAACCTTATACTTGGGAAAAGTGTTCGTACCATGTCTATATATAACTTTTTTTTATGGAAATACTAATCTTCAAACGGTCTTATTTGCTGTAAAGGATGAAATATAAATACAAAATAAACAGTGTTTCTTATTTCATAATAACACATTTATTAGTAAAAAAAATTCAACATAATTTGACTAATTTTTTTAATTACTAAGCATGTACCTACTATAAAATTGTCTTACAAAAAAATGTAAAAATTAATAATAAAATAACTGAAAGTACTTTGTATTTTATATAGGTAATACTAGCTTTTGCCCGCAACTTTGCTCACATTAAGTTCGATTTTTCAATCCCCTATTTTACCCCCTTAGGGGTTGAATTTTCAAAAATTCTTTCTTAGCGGATGCCTACGTCATAATAGCTATCTGTATGTCTTTCAGCCCGATCTATCCAGTGTTTTGAGCAATGTGATGATGATGAGTCAGTCAGTCAATTAGTCACCTTATCCTTTTATATAT
The DNA here is from genome assembly GCA_933228805.2 of Hipparchia semele. Taxonomy (NCBI): domain Eukaryota; kingdom Metazoa; phylum Arthropoda; class Insecta; order Lepidoptera; family Nymphalidae; genus Hipparchia; species Hipparchia semele. Next base: position 4,972,875 of record OW121719.1, read on the forward strand.
TTAGGAAATTAAATTTAGGAACTATTGTGTAAACATGTAAGTAGAATGTATTAATAATCCTACTATAGAAACCTCAAAATGAAACTAATAAATAACTAATATAAAACATAAACATAAATAACGTATTAGGAACTATTATTTAGCATTAATAATAATCCTATTATAGAAAACTCGAATAAAACCAACGAAATAAAATTGCTACAAGGACAATATATAAGTTCTTTCAGGAGTTTTAAAAATAATACAACCGAATATTGGCAAACAAAAAGGTTTAAAAACATTTTCTCTATTTTCCACAATTTTTCTGTGCGATTTATTATTGGCAATCAATAAGAAATCAATCATACCTAAGTTCTTCTTCGACTGAGCGTTATCCCACTAGGTGGGGTCCGCTTTCCGGCATGCTTTTGCCCACTTTGCCCGGTCTTGTGCATCCAATTTTCTTAATTTATTGGCTCTCATATCGGCGCCTACGAGGTCCAGCCAGCGCTTTCTTGGACGGCCGCGAGATTTAGCTCCAGGGACGGCGATGTTAAAACATCTATTACCGACGTAGCTTTGTGGTTTCCGTGCTACATGACCATACCATCTTAGACGGGCTTCTTGCAGCTTATCTCCGATGTCACGGACACTGAGCCTGCCGCGGATGTGATCGTTGCGTTGCCGATCGCAACGTGTAACATATCTAAGTTATTTATGTCTATATTATTAATATTTTAATTGAATAGATATTTTAAATCACGAAGAAAATAATATTGTGGTGGCAGAGATCCACTGGGTACCGCGCAAAATGAAAATTTTAAATTAATCAAAATAATGAATTTGTAAAGAAGATGCGGGACATCATCATCTCTAGAGTCATTAGGTGCACTGTAAGAGTTAATTGTAGATGGTGATTGCGTCCAGTGATCATCATATGGTTAGAATAAAAGGCATCACGACAATTTATGCGTATTTAACGGAGAAGGCATGGGAGTCGGTACACATTTTGGTGATGATATTCAAGACAAATTCCCAAAGCTAACAGCAGGGGAATTTTCAAAGTTGGACCGAGTTAAAAGTGTTAGGTCTAGTTGTTGCAATTGCAGGCGACGGTAGACATTATTTATTATCTTTTATAGAATTTTCAGCAACATGGTGCAGCCTTATGGCTAGTTTTGTCAGTAGCAAAAACTGGTATTTATCATTATATGCCGGCTGCAGTATAGATAATCGACTGTCTCTTACAGTTCCATCTGATATATCAATCTTCCCATATATCAGGGACCTCTTGCCTAATTTTTTCAGCTCCCTGTGGTAGTGCTGTTATTGTAAAAGCTCCACTACTGACACTGCCATTTTCTGAAAACAAAAATTAACATCATTAAAACGTTAAAGCAATTAACTACAGAAAACAGGTCTAAATAGTTTTATGTAGTTTTTTTATAAATACTTAACATAAAAAAAATTATTAATTTTAGGCTTTTATGGTAGTTTTCAGTTGAATAAGGATATATATCTCAATGTGAAACCAAGAATAAAAGAACATTTACACATATACCTCATAATTTCAAAATAATTTCCCTCGAACAAAGTAACTTGTGCACATTGTCCCAATATTTTTTACATGATTTCCGAATAATAAAGTAGTATGGTAAAATAATTAATATTATTGATTACTTATTAAAATGTATGAATTAATGTTTAATAGGTGTAAAGAATTGATATTTCTTTTTTTGATTGTTTTTTGTAGTAAAATCTAACATTCCGAGGTATAATGTTCTATATGAATGTGGAACCGTTTAACTTAATTATTTAGCTTTAAAAATATATATCTGTAAAAATTATTATATACAACTATCTAAGAGCAATCTATGTAATATAATTACAAAGCTGAAGAAAGAAAATTCCATTCACTTACCTGGAACATCCATTTTTTTTTTTTTTATCTCCACGGCATTTGTCGTATTACTATATTCAATTTTTTTTGGCTTTGAAGAAGGGAAGATCATATGTTTTGAGCGTGTATTTTTAAGTTTGAGCACATATAGTAAAAAATAATAACAAAATTAACACGAAAATAGCAGATAAAAGTGTGAGCGTGTGCACACTATCATTTCGGAGAACATGAATACAACTGCAGATGGGACCCTCCGATCGCGCTGATCTGGACAGTGAATACTGACACTTGTGCTGTCGGGCCCTTCTTCTTTGGGGAAAATAAACTACATGTACCTTTATTCGACTGGTATCTTTGGATCTACATAACTTTTTAAAATTTTGATTTCACTAGTAAATATTAGAGATCTTTTTAGGCTTAAAAATGCAATAAAAAATTTTTGTGCCATAATCATATATAACTCTATTCTACGTATAGGTCGAGATAAGTATGGAAAAGAGATTTTTCGAAAGATGTTCGTTGTGTTTTGATAATGATAATGAGACAGCTGCGCTTTGAAAGAACTTTCACTGAGTTAAACTAAATAGAAACTTGAAATTTTCAGAGATCATTAAACTTTATATTCAGTACAAACGACTTAGTATCTTACGCAGTTTCGAGAAAGAGTCTTGACACACGGACAGACAGATGGACAACAGAGTAAGCCTATAAGGGTTCCTTTTTTTCGGAACCCTAAAAAGCGAGACAAAACTGTCTATAAGTAATAGGTACCTGGTACGTACTACCTCCCTACTGTGTTCTGCGCTAGTTCTACGCACACTTATTGTACAGGGAGTTAGGCTGCCTATGCACTAGAGATGTGCTACGTTGCTAAGCAACGAATGTGTGCCAAACATTTCCAGGTCCACGAAGCCTTGCATGTCGCAAAAAATCGAGGCACATGGCGCGACATCATCTACAAAAGAGTCCTTGGTGGAATGGGTCACGACCCTCAGTTATGGGGAACACGTCGCAGAGAGAGAGAGTGAGCGAGAGAGACAGAGCTTTGCCCTGGTTGAAAAGTGTAAAGTGAAGTTAAGGTTTTTGCATCTCAGTTGATGCGAGGGATGCGAGCTTAGGATGCAATTAAGGGACGGGAGCTAAGGACGAGAGCTAAGGCTGCGAGCTAGAGATGAGCGAAGGGTGTAAAAATGGGAAGTAATAAGTAATTCAGTATAACTGTGTAGGTACTTAGACGACGTATTTACTACTTAGAAAGAGCGCGTGCGTTGTTGAATGTAGACATTGTCATCTTCGTGGAAGCAAAAAGCAAGCAAAAATTTGTTTATGTCACAAACTCTGCGCATCGGGCATCTTCGTGGCTCATAGCTCAACTCTCTCTGCGCTCATGTACACTACTTAGCTTTAGTGGAAATACATAGTTTAGTAGTTTAGCTTTAAACTTGCACACTGCTTAGCTACATCGCAAATCGCTGGTGGAAAGGCAGCCTAAGAGACCATTAGACACATAATAAAATTGTGAAACGGGTCAGCCTGTATCTGTACCATGTCAGGTCGCTGTAATTTATTGTAAGAAAATGATACGGTAAAAATACTTTTCCAATTTAGCTATTTAAGTATACACATTATTCATGCCCGCCTTATATCATTAAAAACATTAGGTAGGCGATTTTAAATTAGTCGAATGCGTCTTTGGCTAGCTTGTTTGTTTTACCTTAAATTACTTTGTTGTTTATTCATTTACCTGCTGATGCCCACGACTTCGTACGCGTGGATAAAGGTTGTTTTTAATTCCCGCGGGAACTCTCTTATTTTCCGGGATAAAAAGTAGCCTATAATCGATCTGTGCCAAAGAGCCAAAACGGTTCAGTCATTGCGGTGTGATTGAGTAACAAACATCCATCCAAACTTTCGCATTTATAGTAAGTAGGATTTACTAGCTTTAATTTAGATACCTACCTACTAGCCCGCGAATTTGTCCGCGTGGAGTTACTTAGTTAGGTTTTTAAAAATCCTGCGTTAAACCTGTTTTCCAGGCATCCCTGTAAGAACTAAACACACTGGAAAAAGCCATTCACCAAAGAAGAAGAAGAACTAAACATTCTAAACATCGTCGATGTACCTACCTGTTATGCCCTTTAACCTTCAACTACCATACTTATATCTTTGTAAACAAAAATAGCAATGCCAATAGTGTGTAGGCAGTAGGCAAATAAGTGACTGAGTTTTAATGAAAATAGCGTCCGGAAGAGGATGTAGCAGGGAGATAGTGAACGATGTACTTTAGCAAGGACGCCGCAACCTCGACTAAGTTATTTTTAGACATTTAAATTCTACGATCCTTTTTCCTGAAGCCATGACGGGGGAAGCCACTTAGTTTTTATTACAATAGAATAGAGTAGAAATTCTTTATTGGAAAATGGAATAGATTTTCAAATCGAAAAGCCCACACGTTGTCCCATACCTTTTAATTTCTTTAGATGATTAGGTACCCTAAATCTCCATCAAAGAATCGATTTCAATACTTAATTCTTTTTTAGGGTTTCGGTACCCGAAGGAGGAAGGATGGAATAGACTGCACTTACGCGTAGGTACTTCAGTTCTCGGTAATATCCCAGTTACAAAAAGGAAAGCGATAGGTTAGATCAGCAAGTGGTGTAAATATTTGTATTTTTGTGGTTGTGTGATGGGGTATACTAAGCATGCCTTTACTATAGACTAAATTTGAATAATTTAAGTTATTCTATTACCTTCATTTATGTCTTTGCTTTATGCCTTATTGTTAGTGCCAAACCAGCACAACGCCCTACCCTAATGTCACGTGTTTAAATAAAATAAATCGACCGTAGCAATTAACATAGTCGTATGTGAAAAATCACTACTTTAGGGAATGGCCGTTCAAAGTTTCAAATATGTATAAAGTGAAGAATAGTCAATGTATCTACTTTTTGCACTTGCAAGAACCAACGATGGTTGGTTGATTTTAAAAATTTCATTATTGGTGGGGGCATTTCTATTCTTATTCTAAGACCTTTAATGCAATAAAATGAAAATCGCTAAAATGTAGATCCGACAATGTTAATTGCTACGGTCGAAATGTTTAAAGTAAAATAAAAGTTTAAGTTCGAAGTAAAGCTCAGAAATTATATACTGTAGATTTTTTCATTCGATTTTTTCCGATGGATCGGACTGATTCAGCGAAAACCACCACTTACCATCAGGTGAGACCGCAGTCAAGCGCTAGTCTATATATTTAAAAAAAAAAGGTGTATGTGTAAAGTTTATAAGATTTAGTGTATATCTAATGCAAAAAAAGAAAGCTCTCAAGGAGTCGGACTAGTAGACAATAAATACATTAACACAATGACAAATAATGCTATCGACTAGTGGAAACCAGATGAAAATCCCTACATTATTAGTTTTTGAGATAAGCGCGCACAGACTAACTCGGCGGTGGGATTTTGTGTCTTATAAAATAAAATAAACACATAATATATAGTAATAACATAATCATGAGTAAGTACAAACCTAATTATGGTGATAGTGAAGTTTGGAAATACCATTCTTTTATTTTCTATACTTATAATATGGTTCAATAGATATTTTTAGACTCTACAACACATTTTAAAAAGAGATAATAATATGAAACGTTTCTAAATCACATTTCGTATTTTTTTGAATTTTATTCTTTTTACTGTGCTTATTAATTGCTTTATTACTTGCTTCCGTGAATTAATATCGCTAAATCCCTCGAAAATCATTGAAGCAGAATGTTAATAACACCAAAATAATATAGATAGAGGCGATTAAACCAAACTTTAGTGAAACACTGAATACTCACTTTGATCGTAACGAAAGCTGACGGTCATTTGGGCACACATATTTGTTGGCTTTGCTTTGAAAGTTCATCATAAAATAAACAAGATAAAATAAACAATCTAATTTCAATTTTCGCGGGTGAATAGAGTAGGGTCGCGCGTTCCCGCCTGTTGATTTCTTCCAACTGTTGCGTGGACCGTCGCGCGTGGCGACTAGTAATAATCGATATGTTAACATCGCTCTTGAAAACAATGAATCATGTCATCCCTTATCAGTTAGGTAGATGAATAATATTAAGATTATATCTAGGTAATAGCAGCCAAAAAAATTGGGCGCTCTTTGACGAATATACCTAATATGCAAGCTATTCAAACGAATAACTAATATTAATTTGATACCTATCGAATTATGTAGGAGTGTAAGATGAGGTTTCATCTACAAGTACAAATAAATAAAACTGAAGTATCTTTGATTTTAAATAGCTTGCTTTTATAACTTTTTTATTAAGCTAAAATGACTAATTTTATTCTATTATGTAAGAATCTTTTTTCGGGTTAATTTTTGGAATAGTAAAAAATAAAAACTTTATTCTTTGAAAAAATATATTTTATCCTGGGAAAACAACCGATTTTTAAAAACTTAGACATGGTAGGCTAAGTAAGACTCGACCGAATCCACACACAACGGCCAACCTCCTCAGAGATTAGTGTGCGGGAGATATATGCACAAGTGGGTGCGCAAACACAGGTAAACTCTCTATTTCCTCACTCTTGTAGTCCGATGCAGAGAGTAGAGACAACATTGTATTGTCTCTACTCTCTGTCCGATGGGACGGGAATCCGACACGACCGGAGAGAAATCAGGCGCAGGACCCATAGATGATACACTAATTACAGTATCATCCTGCAGGACCGATGCGACGACTTTACGTGCTCTCTGAGTCTCCGAGTAAGCTAACCATTTTATAATTTATACTCTTTGAACACAACATGGTTAATTTTTTGTATTTTGGAATATTTCATATCGGTATGGAATATTTGATGTTACCTGTAGGACTCGGGGTTCTAATAAAATACAGGTTGTATTTACACGGAACGCAGAGTATGCAATGCATCACATCGAGTGCTTGACTCAGACTGAATACCCGCATTCGCTACATTCCTTCTTTATTTCAATTTTAAATGTATGTAACAATGTAACTCATAGAAAATATACTTCTGCACAATAATTAATCAAATTGGGGCCAACTTGTGGCTCTTGTGACAAATCATAATTCTACCACCGGTTCGGAACGCAGATTCTGCTGAGAAGAGCCGGCAAGAAACTCAGCAGTTGCTCTTTTTAACAACAAAATGTTACAAAGTGTTACAAATATTATATAGCTACCACAATGTAACAAGTTCTTGTATTCAGCTGAAAACAAAGCTGATTGCAACTTTGTCAACAACTGCATGTTAATTATTTGGCTTAGTAACTAAAATTATATAGACAATATTGCATAAACAACTTAAGTATAACATCTTAATATTTCAATTAAGAATAGAAAACAATTTTAATAAACCAAATATATCAGAACAAATGTTATTACATCTGAAATAATTTAACTTTATAAAATGATTTAACTACCAATCAACAAGTCAACCAGAGACGGACACTTCTTATTCTAGTTATGGTTCGATTATGACGGGACCTCACTTGCTTGGTCGGCTATGTAAGATGAAACATTTATATTGAAAAATTGCATTAACATCTTGTTATAAAATGTTTAAATTCCTTCCTCCATCCTCCTTCCTTCTTTTCAACTCAGGCCGACTGATTTCAAGTTTTATGAGGTATACAAACATAATAGTGCTGTAAGTAATTACCATTATAGCGGGTATGACTGCAGGATAGATGAACTCGGAAAATATATCTAAGTGTCTGTTTCTGGTATATTCTTTATAAAAATTAGTATTTCAGTAAAAGAAGAATAATTTTGGCTAGGCAGTGGGCTTAAAACAATCACAATTTCTACTTTTTTTTTTTTAAATGTGACCACTTTTGACCTCATTTCATGCATCAGATAAGATTTAGTAGCATTAGAATCAAACTATAAGATGCAATATTTTATTGATTAATAAAATCAATATTTTATTACCACACTGACATAAGTGAATATATATTTTTTATTTTATCTATTTATTTATAACAATTTTTACAAGGTTATTACAGCTTGGTGTAAACATAAACTCATTCGAGTTTTTCCGTTCACCATCGTCGACATTGATACATATAATCTAAAGCTAAACGTAGGTACAATTTAATAATAATTAGATACTAATTACAATGCTTATTAATAAACCAACGAGTTTCTTTCGTTCAGTTAATCGATTATTAAAATAATATTATGCTTATAGTCTTTTACTATTATGCAGATGTAAGGTGCTTTCAATTCGGCTCCATATTTATGGGCTGTCTCACAATAACCTTACGTAGATTTGATTTGTATTACTTCCATAATTTTAAAAGGTTATTCTAGTTTATTCTGTACATAGAGCAATTAGTATAGAATAGAATAGAATAGAATAGAAATATTTTTTATTGATATAGAATAGAAATATTTTTTAGTTCTAAGATATTGTACCTAATTAATAACCACTCGTGTTATATTCATTATAATTTAATTTTGTTATAACTATTTATCCAAATCGTTTTATTCATAACTGGTAAGAGCCTACAATATATCCATAAGCACCCTCATGTGGATTATTTCCACATATTATCTGGACCATTACAAGAAATGCTTTGAGTTAGCGCTGCTGGTCTTTCTTAATTTATTATATAAAGGATTATGGCATAAACCCAGGCAAAATACTTTTAGGCTAGGCATGCTTTTCCTAGTAGATTTTCCCGTACGGAAAATAAAGATAATTCTAAATGCCTCTTTTATTTTAAAATGGGGTATTAAGGAACTTCTTAAAATATATAAAAATTTAACCTTTAGTACTATCGTGGCAATATTAATGTTTATAATTACATTTAATTCATAATAGACAAATAGTTAACAATTTATCATAAGGAATCGCCGAGAATAAATGATTGAATAAAACCTATTGCAAACTATGCATTATGATCTGTAATCATCAGTAAAGTTACTGTGGTACCCTACAAGCATCTCAATTAGAATTGTCCGAAAGGTGTACTATTCCACAAATCTATCTATCGTGGGTAAATACAAGAAATTCCAAAAGTCTTCCTTTTATATCAGAGCAAATAAACGCACTAAAAGTAGTAATGTAATTTTATCTAATCTGGAAAAACTTAGTCTTAGTAATATAACTTGACGAAAACTCGTTTATAACACGGAGCGAATGGTTTTCCCTAATTATTGCCTAATTGTCTCTTATCACGATGAAATATATCAAATCTCTCCGCCAAATATACAAATTCAAGATCGAACTTCCTTTGGCTAGTTCGTTCAATCATACAAATATAATTCATTAACATGAGGGCCCCCCTTTTTTTTTTACTTCTATCTGAAGAAAATAAAAACTATTCCGATAGTTATTATTTGTTAGACAGGCTGTTATGGTAAATAATTCACCCCCAGCCATTGTTTATATTGCCACGTTGTATGAAATATCCCTATTTTTAAATAAATACCGATTTGTTAAATTCACCACCCAACAGTGGGTAGGTCACAAAATAGACTTTCAGTGAAGTTGTTCATTTCTGAGTTTTAGTAATGTACGCACATTGACAAATTAGGTTATTAAAACATCGCCCATCTCTCTGTTGTGGTAAACACAACGTACATATACCTAAGCAGTTTACAATTTTATTAATATTAGGATTTACCTACTTATTAATCATAATTAAGATTCTCTACATGTAACAGCAATCTAACATATTGATTGTCATTTTAAATTACGAAGCAAGGTAGTAACATAGTTTTAAAATTTATTTTATTTTTCGCATATTTTAATATGTAATATGGGTAGTTTGATAATATATAATATAGGTTATTTTAAAGTTAATCGTGTCATATAAATTATTTCTCCGCCCACATACATTGTAAAGGCTATTTCAATTTATTGAAAATAAGTTATTCTCAATTTATGATTAAAGGAGTTATTCAAAATTTGTCTTTTCGACGAATACAATACAATGTTATTAATAATTATTAACATATCCTTTTTGTTCTTTACATTGGAAAAGTATATACCTATATAATGATTTTAACTATGTTAATAGTAACTACGCCTTTTAATACTATTTGTTTCTTCGAATTCGGGTAAAAATACAACAATCTCACGGTTCTTTTAGTGATACCACAATAATACTTATGACGAAAATATATGGCTCGCTTTTTCCAATTATGATATTTCAAAACATAATATAGACTTTTCCATCGCAAATCGACAGCTAAATCACCAATTGCAATAATTATAAAAGTCTAAATAACAATTTGTGGTGTGGTTTTTTCAACAACAATATCTACTTATGGATATTTTGATTGTTTTGTATGCGTGGCTTTTTGCTTACATGTTAAGCAACAGTATTTTAAGTTCTTAACCGCATAGCCCTGAGATACGATTATTTCGTACGTGGCTCTTTGCTTACATTTTAAGCAACAGTATTTAGCCCTGAGATATGATTATTTTGTGCGTGGCTCCACATTTTAGTACTAGTATTGTAACTGCATAGCCTTTTCGTATCAAGCATGATCTTCTCATTTTATTATTAGTATTAGCGTGATCATTAGCGTGAGCACATTGGCTCATTCATAGGTTGATGTGCTTACCTATTAATATATTTGCAAATGTTCTATTTGTATTTCTATCATATTTAATACTTAATATTAATATGTTATTAGAAGGTAGCTGAATAACAGAATGCAAAATCAAATACATTTTGTAGGAATAGACACTAAAATTTACAATTAATAACATATAAAATGATAACAACTGGTTGATTGCGGAAAAATTTAAGCAATCATTTTTATTTATTGCATCTCATTTGTAGTGATTGACTGAGTTTACCAGATATGGTAATTTTAATAGATTCAACCACATATTTAGAGTATAGATCCAACAAATTATTTTGACCGATGTCACAGCTGGTATTCATTGTATAAGTGCTTGAAATATTTTTTTAAAATCTATGCATAGCAACTTTGCGAAAATATTGAAAAACTTTCAAACGCCCTAACAGCGCCATCTAGCGGGAATTTGTCCATGAGAAGACCGTGTCTTCATCCTTAAGATATAAACTTTTGAATTAGATATTTACTTGTGTTATTATAGATTGAGATTCATCAATAAATCAAATTAACAGTGGGTATTTGAAGTGGATAGTATTTGTACTTCCTCACTTTTTCTCACTTTGGTGAGATCCGTTAATACAAATTACGGGGTAAAATGAATAAAATCAATAAAAATAAAACCTAGGACTTACAAAGTTATTAAAATAACTGTACTCTACGATTGTACCCACTTTTGTGTTTTTTGCTTTTGTTTGTTAATGCATTGACAGTAGTTAATCTCTGCACAAAATATTTGGAAGCACAATAATTTCGCATAGTTTTTTAATTTCTTTCAATACTTTCCTAGACTTAATTAATTAAGCTCATCGAGATTTCCGTTATATGCATTAAATACGTATCCCCTTTTTTTTTTTTATATATCAGGGATTTTTTTTTTATTTTTTTTTTTTTATTTTTTTTTTATTTATTTTTTTATTTTTTTAATATTTATTTATTTATTTTTATTTTTTTATTATTTTTTTTTTTTATTTTTATTATTATTATTATTATTTTTTTATTATTTTTTTTTTGTTTTAAGTAATTTATTGTTAAGTTTATTCCCTTACTATGTAGGTAGGTACTCATATTCAACAAACTAACTTCATTAGATTTTTTGAAAACCTCCCGTTGTATTACTATTTATTGAGCTATTTTAACTTTGTTATCCGAACAGTACTTTGCCTTATTATTGTTTACGCCCAAAACTTATAAAATGGGCGATAAACTATATACACAAAATATTTGTGTCGGTAGGCACACAACAATTGTTATGCCAATCAATACTTTAAGGTGGGTAGGCATTTAAATTACTTGCCCAAGATGTTATGCTAAAACGTATGAAATTATAATTTATAATTATCTACTTCAATTGATTCCATCATTGCAATAAATAGTTAATTATTGTATGGGAAATAGGAATACAACTGTTCGAACAAGTAAATGTAAACAAGCAGTCTTTCTTTGAAAAACTGATCGGTATGTACTTTCTCATTATGTTTTTTTTTTTTTTTTTTGCAAAATAATATTTTATTCTACTCACGTTTTATCCCGTCGCCACTTTGTAGGACTCGGGGTTCTAATAAAATACAGGTTGTATTTACACGGAACGCAGAGTATGCAATGCATCACATCGAGTGCTTGACTCAGACTGAATACCCGCATTCGCTACATTACCTACCGAAAATGAAAGATAGAAAGAATAAATGTAAAAGTTATGTAAATGATGTACATGCCATGCACAGCCTGGAATCGCATGGAGAATAAACGTATTTTTGTACCTACCTAGCTACCTAGGTACCTAATTTTTGAATTCCTACGCGATTTTCAAAACTTCTCGTGCCACAGTCGCGGGAAAAAGCTAAGCTAAAATTTAAATAAAAGTTGCTAACCCGCGTGGTTGTAATAATATTGAGCGTTATTACTACCTACATTTCAAAACAAGGAAAACATTATAACGCAAATAATTAAATAAATAGTATTCAAAAAAAGAAAATAACCAGAGATAAAATATTTCAAATACACTTCGTGTATCCGATTTTCTGGTCTATGTATCCGATCACACACTGACCTTCACAGATAATGAATAGTTAAAGCTAGAGAAGTGGCCTGTCGATTCTGAATTAATGCTAAATAGAAAACAAAACCAAATCGAAATCGTGAATAATCGAATATTTTCTATAAGTGCATTATAGTATTATTACATATCTTAAAAATAGAAAAAAGAGCTCACAAACATGTCGTCCACCAGGATCCCTTAGCCTGATCCCTGTGAACTCTTCTGTTCATCAGAATCCCCTTTAAATAAAAGTTAGTATAAAAAGATAAAGGAGGTAAAATAATCACAATATACACAACGTGTTTGTCCAAGTTATTCACGATGTACACAGGCCTATTTTTTAAAATATGTTTAAGATAAATGTAAATGTATTATCAAGGTTTCATTAATGTTTATTATAAGTTCGAGCTAGGTGTGTAATAATTAAATTTCAGACGTTTGTCTAAGATTTAGGTATCCTACTAACTTGTCTTGGTACCTATGTACCTATCAACTTACTATCAGGTATTCGTTTATTCCATATTGATTCCAAATATGAATGGAATGATTTAAGTTTTAATTTATTCTGTTTTTTACAGAAAAAAAAATTATGCATGTGGGGTAATGATGATAATTGTAATAAACTTAAAATGAAATCTACAAAGGTTCCAAACGCGCTCTGGTCTAAGAAGATTCCAATGTTAATCATTCCCAAGTTTAGTATCGATAAGCATGCTTCGATTTCCACATCGAGTAACAAGCACATCACTATATTGCAAAGTGATTTCGTCGTAATGACGTTTCTCATTTTAGATCTTTCTGTCTTCCTTCAGTAATAATGGCGCACCTGCAAAAGGTGGATAGTTTTCTGTAATAAACGATTTATTGTGAGTTGTAGTGAAAACAAGGTGATAATTAATGCCGTACCGCAGGCGCTTCTCCGCAAAAATGCCGGATTTCGATGACGAGGTGACCGTCGTCGATGTTTACGATCTGGCGTCCGACATTGGAAAGGAATGCGAAATTATCATCGAAAAATACGGCCCTGAGGCCGTGACTGCACTGTTGCCGAAAGTGATAAACGCTCTGGAACTATTGGAAAACTTGGCCGTGCGTAATGAAAAGGAGAATCAGGCGTTGCACGAACTGACGGCGAAGATATCACAGTTGGAAAATGATAAGATCGAGAAGGCGGAGTATAGACAGCGTTTCGAGAAGGTATGTGTTAGGGGTCTTGTTATTTGGTGATTGAATACGTAGGTACGTGCAAAAACACAATGCTGAAAGTAATTACAACATCTATGAATTGGTACAAATTACAAATGAATATGTTTTTCTGACGGATATTAGCCGACATTGACATCACTATCGGTCTTTGAAGTCGGTAGTAAGTTACCTACCTACTACAGCGTTGTTATAAAGTCTATTTCACATAAATAATGTATTGCACATAAATGCAACTGTATGTAGCCGCCTGCAGTTAACATAAAATTTTATAACATTTGTAGGTTCAGTTTCTATTGTAAAGTTTAGTTTCATACTGAATCTCAAAGACTGTTAATTAATAATTATTATCATAACATTTTCAATGGAACTCACTGATCATATGAAAATCAGTATTTAACTCCACAGATGTCCACTGTGTCAAAAATTAAGAGTACAGCAGTGTTATAGACATACAAGTATCTTCATCCAATAGTCTCAATTGAATAATTGGCTTGTCAACACCACAGGTCTGTAGACAAGCCGGTTGTTCATGTTATCTTTTAATCTATTTTCCATTCTCTGATGAACTAGTTCCTTTTTAATGTAGTTAGCTGTTGCGTTGTCTTAAAATGATTGCTACAGTGTGATTATCACAATCAATTCTGATTGGCAGACACACTCCCAATTGGCTTAAATATATTGTTGCAGTAAGAAAGCTATTGATTCAGCCAATCACCACAAATCAATGAAATAAACCAATTCTAGCTTACATGTATACAAGTCTGCTACATTTAAATGAGTATGTTACTCTCCAGGTCCTCAACTATCATCTTCATCTTTTTGTGTTGCTGCTATGCAGGTCACAAGGCCCCGTAGCATGTTGACCATCGCAATCTCTTGTGCTCAGGTCCTCAACTATACTCGTGAAAAAAAAACCATGTCAATTCTTAGCTCTGCTGCAGAGTGATTGAAGGACTACTCAACAAACAAACACACTTTTTCATTTATAGTATTTGTAACGATTAGTCCAAACAAACACTAACTTAGTGTAATTTGGTTACATTATTGCAATTTTTCTAGGGACCTCTAATTTTTGAAAATAAAATATAGCCTATGTTCTTGCTTATAATGTAGTAGCTTTCTAAAAGTGAAAGAATTTTTAAAATCAGTTTAGTAGTTTCTTAGTTTATCCATTACAAACAAATTAGTATAGATTAGGATAGATATGGCTGTAATGTATTTCTAACATAATATCTACAAATTATTCTATTTGTTGACTAAAGTCTTATGAACTCATTTTCCGTATATTATGCATGCCAGTCATTTACAAAGACTTTGTTTAAATTGTTTGTTATGCTAAATTTAACTTGTGTGCAATAAATGTAAACTTCCTTCTTTACTTTATATTGCAAATAAAAGAAATTAAAACAATATGATTATACTTTAGAGTTTTAATAGTATTATACTATACACTTTAAATAATACGAAAAGAATTACACATCCATGAAAAATTACAAAAAATGCCACTCTCCCCATTATGTCTGAAGTTTGACAGGTGAAAAACCTTATTATAGAATTGCCGGCAATTTCCCTATGTTTCAGATAAAAATTATTTTATCTGAAACATAGGCATAGGCCATGCAGACTCAAAAAAAGTGATTTATTTTTGAGACAGTGGAATAATGAAATCAAATAACTATCATTCCTAGCAACCAATCTATGGAACCCTCAATTGAAGTCTGACTTGGCAGATTTTATTTACAGTGGTCTTAAGTCAGTAAGTAGTCAGTTAGAAATTTTAGATATGAAATAACTTAGTCTAACATACTTAGAACTTATTTAATAATTATCAAAAAGTATGAATGTACTAAAAAAGTGATATTTTGTAACAATTTTTAAAGGAATATAATAAGTCGACCAACAAAATTTATTTTTTGGCATCAAAACCTAGCTTCTAATTTAATAACTCAGCAACGGGAAAATGATGAAGCTTCTAATATACTAACTCGGCTTCTTCACAATGGCCACAAAATATTCCAAAGAAAGCATCAAATAAAGAGCCACTATTTTTATTATTGTCCACTGCCACTGCACGATTTGGTGCGAGTGAGATGGATACGACTGGCCATTTGCACGATCTCGTTGGTGCGAGTGAGACGGATGCAACTGGCAATTTGCACAATCTCTTTGGTTATGGCTATTTGCACCAATCAGAGAGCGCCATTCAAAACATGCATTTGTTTTTTTTGTTGTTCTGTTGTTAGTGTGTTAATATTGCAATTATTTTTGTATAATTTTTTCTTTAAACTAAAGTTAGGTTAGGTTAGGGTTATACATGAATATTCAGGTGCCCGGCCGAAGGCCGGGCACTTATGTTCTGTTGGGATCGTAAACCTACCTAAAACTAAAAAAAAAGTTGAAAAAAAATTTGATTTTTTTTTTTCAAAAGTGTTATAATGTAGGTATGTATGTTATAGTGTAGGTATTTATCTTGAGTTAAATTTAAAAACAATTGTTTTTAATTTCATTTTATCAAAAAAAAAACGTTTTTTTATTTAGTTAGAAACATTTTTTTATTTCATTTTTCTCACAAAAAAAAAAAAAATTAAAAATGTGGTTGAAGATTTGGTGTATTATTTGATGCTAATATTTAAGTATTTTAGGAGTTCACGGTTTGAAGCTAAGTTATAAATATAGATGCTAAAATTATATTTTTTAGAGGCTCACTAGTTGAAGCTGACTTAGTAATTTAGAAGCCAATAATGGTATTAAATAGAAGCTCGTTTAATTACATGCCATTTTTAAATAGATAAAAAAAGCTTTAATCGATTAATAAAGTTGATGTTATGACAGTTTTTGTAGTGGCAATCTGTTAAAATGTCACATTCATTACTCTGTTAAAGTTTACTTGGCAAAGGTGAATTTAATAGGCCATTAAATTTATTATTTTATAGTTATGATACTAATAAATCTCAACAAACAATCAATATTACTTTCTTAATGAATTATCATAACATAAAAATATATGAGTAATAAATATACTTAGGATGCTAATAAATCACAAAAATATTTTATATTACTTATTTAATGAATTAGTATCACAACATAAAATAATATATGAGTGAGATACTTATAAATCTGAAAGTGTGTTCATTTATTGGATTGTTAGTTTTTCTTTCAATCAGACAGCAACAGATGGAGTTGTTTTTTGTATGGATATAGATTATAGGCAAAGAGCTAGAAGGTAACATAGGAGTTAGGGTACATTTTAACATGGGAATACAAACAGTTCCAAAGAGATTCCCCCATGCAGCCGAAAATGTAGGCAAAAGCTAGTAACAAATATGTGGCTCTAGAAAACGAATCAGATCAAGATGTGCCTATATGAATTTGTATTCTAAAGTAATTCGATAATATGTAACCACCTTGACCAATATGTACTCATATAATGTTCACAAACTACTGAAGGAATTGCCTTGTTATTATTAAATCTTTAATGAACATGCTCATTCATTCACTATTAAGCATTGTACTATTTAAGATTATTGAAATTTTTGCATTAATTGCTTAACTCTGACTCTGCGAAAGGGAATTGCTGCATTAGGCTTAGACTACTTTTTATTTTGGAAATATTTAAGTGATACTTTAGGTACTACCCGTCCACGTCAAGTTGGCCGCTTTTTGAATGCTTTCGTTAACTTTAACTTAACTTTAACTTTGATTACGATTATTAGCATATCGTTTTCAGTAATACCTATGTAAGAAATCTTGGGGGGCTGGGCTAAATCTGATAAATCAAGAAATAAAATAGACAGTTGAAAGATTTGGAACTGATATAAGCTTTTCACTGTCTTCTTTATTTCATGTTTTATAATAACAGATTTTTGCTATATCAATCCTTGCTAATATCCTAACTAATATAATAAATGCGAAAGTGTGTTTGTTTGGTGCTTTGTCCTTCAATCACGCAGCAATGGATCGACGTGATTTTTTGCGACGGGTATAGTGACATGGGCTACTTTTATCCCGGAAAAACAGGGTTCCAGTGGGATTTTTAAAAACATAAGTCCACGTTTATGTAGTCGAGGGCATGCTAGTAAAACAATTATCGAACTGAACCGATCTTGATGAAAGGAGCAGTGATATGGGCTTTTACAGTCTATCCCAGTAAATCTAAGAGTGCCCACAGGATTTTAGAACTCTACCTCGCGGACGACTATCTAGTTGGTACATTCACTCCAAAAACAATATTTTTGTTCTCAATGATGAGCTCATACTTTTTATGCTAATTAAATAAATAGAATAGTAATGTGAGTAATTTTCACAATGGACTTAATACACGCCAGCCGTAAAATTCTGGGTATATAAAGGTAAAGACAGGTCATGCATGTGTAGGCATAGTACCTACGCATATGTGAGGCTTCCCTGATTAACTTACCGGCTCGCTATCAAAGCGGTCAATGTAGTTATCTCGAACACAAATAATATGTAGATAGACTATGACGATATTCGTGCAGGATTTTGGGAAAGCCGACAAGAAAATAGCTGTATGTCAAACGTCGTTAGCTGATAGACGTTCATAGACGACCTAGGCTTTTAGGGTTTTCCCTTCTTGCGCCGCTTGTATCCAGCGCCTCCCTGCGTTTTAACTGATTTGAACGGTGGACAGAGTGGGGGTCTGCCAGTACCATCTACGGACCAAAACGGCTATAGGTTCTTCGAATGTAAAGTCGTAGATAAACCTACTATACATACACCCGTGACACCTAGAGTCACTTAATAAGTGTAAGAGTTTTCTGTTAATATCTATGATATGTTATGTGCCATACAGAACTACAGTACCTGTGCCGAATTCGCACTAATTGGAATCTAAAGCATTTCTGATTACAAATTGACTTTGTATAAATAGAGGTCAGTGACCTACGTCCCCTTGTGAGACATTGTATGGATGGCTATCAGTTACTTTACTAGTTTGTTATTTGTTTAGGAAATAGAAGCGATCGAGGAGCAATGGAGGACGGAATCAGCCGAGCTGGTCACTGCGGTCTCCAGGCTCCAAGATGAGAACAAGCGCCTTCGACGGACGATCAACTCGCCTGCGGACGGTGAGTTTTGGAAATGTATGTTTTTTAAATGTTACAAACGGGAATCCCGACTAATCCTGTCAATATTATAAATGCTAAAGTTTGGATGTTTGGATGTTTCTTACTCAATCACGTCGTAACAACTGAACCGATTTGGCTGAGCACAGAGATCTAAGATTATAGTCTGGAATAACACATAGACTACTATTTTTGGATGGGGTTAACCAAGATGCAAAGCGTCTTGGTGTGAGAAATTGGAAGACAAAAGCAAGTGACATAGATAGATGGAGGAAGCTTCTGGTGCCGGCCCGGGCTCACAAGGACCGCTGATGATGATGACTTTTTATTTCGGAAAATAAGAGATTTCCCGCGGAAATTGAAAAACCGCAATCCACGCGAACGAGTCGCGGGCATCAGTTAGTAATATTATAATGCGAAAGTGGATTTGTTCGTTTGTACTTCTCTCATGCCGCAACAGTCGCTATCGCTGTAGTTGAGAACCTGGAGGACTTTTCTGTGTCTCAGCTATCGAAAGTTGCTAGGAACTGTCAAATCCGCAGTTTTGCAAGACGAAATGCGGCCTTGACATTTCAACTTTCAATTGTTTTTCATTATCGGAAAAGAAAACGGCAGCTAGAGAGCGACATAAGCCACTAATACTCCGGAAGTTTACGGGATTTTCAACAAGTAAATCCACGCGAACGAAGTCGCGGACGTCAGCTACTAGCTAATCGTTTCTAAACAATCCAATATTACACATTTTTTCTATTATTTTATTAAGCTTGGACGATAAATATAAAACACAATATTTTACATAAACGAAGGTTGCTGCTTCGTTTAAATGCTACGTGAATCCTACTTCGATTTCAATTCATTTGATTTACACAGATTGAGTAAAAAGTCTTACACAATTTCACCCTGTGCCGTAGAATGCTTCGTGATTTACGATAATGTCAGTGCCAAAAATTATAAAGTATCTGTTAATAAATCTTGAATTGAATAGTTTTTAATTATAAAATCTAAAATTGATGTTCGTATGATGTAACATTTAAATATTTCAGTCGACTAATAATGCGAAGTTATGTGCCTATTACGCAATTAAGTATCACATGCTTTAACGGCGAAGGAAAATATAGTGAAGATCTCTGCATACCTGAGAGTTCTCATAACTGTGTGAAGATTGCAGATTGGTAGACTACACAAATTGTTCAAATAAAATAAAACACTTGTTTTATTGTTTGGAACTATAATGTCGCACGCGTCTTGCTTACATCCTTACGAACTGGCACTAAAGACAGATAAGGTGCACACATACTTCAGCCAGTATGGTGGATTATGGTTGAGTGAGGAGACTCTTGCATAGTAGTGGATAGTAGAGTAACCTCAACTGCTAACTGTATCTGTGGATGTCAGTTGAGGTTATGCTGCTGTGCTTATTGATGTAACAGCTTAAATGTATAAGTAAGAACAAAAAAAAACAAACAAAATTGTCATGTCTATTGTCTGTATGTCTATCCGCAATCGGTACGGTGGAACCGATTTTGATGAAGTTTTCTTAGACTGAGATACAAAGAAACTTAATATGCGTACAAGGAAAGTAAGTATAATATTGTGTTGTAGGCAGTAGCGCTCCGCCGTCACCGGCGCGGGAGCACGACCAAGAGGTGCTCTCGCGGCTGAGCAGCACGGCCGAGAAGCAGAGGTCCACTCTTCGACACCAGGAGCTACAACTGCAAGAGAAACAGCAACTTATAGAAAGTGTGAGTTATAATAATTAATATTTTATTAAAGACACACATGCAAACACGTACGCACGCACGCACGCAAACCCATACATACGCATAGATGCACACATGAATATTTTTAGTCAACTGTAAACAATGTTATAAGGATTTAGGTACTGGTTTTAACAGTAAGTACATACCGTTGAAAACCCTAGCCGAACTTCTCAGCACTTCAAATAGATGTACATTTAGTTTTAGTAAGCAAGGAGTTACTTTTACTTTTTGTTGAATAACTCATAGTTGTATAATACAATAATCACTTGCATCTCATAAAATATTGTAAAATTTTGGGCGAAATAGTTTTTTTTCTTAATTATGTAATTTTGGTTACTCAATCGAGTGAGTCGAGTCTACTCTATAGAGAAATTAACGTTTTATAATACTTGTTATCGCGATTTAGTTTCCGTACATCTAGTTCAAATTACGACGTCGGGTGTACTCGTACATCGATTCACTTTGCACGATAAATTGCTACAATGTCAAACGTTCTAATTGGCTGAATTTATGATATTCTTGTTGCAACGCTGAATTTAGGCAATAGTGAGAGAGCGTCAACCAATCAGAGGCAGCATTTGAAAATCGGGGAAACGAATTAAACGGTTTCGACTTCAGTTGAGATTTCGGTTTTGTCTGCTTAGTAGGATTGTCTAAAAATAATCGCCTCAGAATGCCTGCATTTAAGGCATTCTTGCTGCATCAACGCATTTTAACCAATAGCGAAAGAGTACCAGAAATCCCATTCGCTTGTCCGGTTGGCCAGCCTGTTTTACAACCTTATAGCTGCTATAATATAAGATTAAAAAAGAGCTCTAGGTAATTCCGCTATGTCTGCGAATGTTTACGCGAATTTGAGCACAGGGCAAAACGTAAAATTTTGCTGTAGCTAATTTTGCTGTTACTAATCTTGAAACGGATAAAACGCAAAGGAAATAAAGTTCACTCGCAAACGATTTTTTTTTTCTTGTGTAAAATATGAATAATACTGTATTGTAACATCTAAAATTACACACAAACGCAAATAAACGCCAGTCTGATGATCTCATTTTGTATTACACATTACATCACCTTTTTACCTAAGAGTGACACAGGCGACCTAAAATTTTACGACGCGCATCACCTTTGCTTAGCTATTCCGGTGACGTCGAAACGACGAACAACCCCCGCCAAAAGGTTAATCCAAAAGGGTACCTAAATGTTTATAACGCTATAAAGTTCTCCGGCTATTAAAGATAAAAAAGATAAAGCAATCGAGCTTGAATATCGGTATAAAATAGATAATAATATATGATATCAGTTCCAACATAAATACTGTTTGCTGCTGTTTTCTTATAAAATAAAGCTGATGCCCGCGATTTCGTCGCTTGGATTAAGTTTTAATAAACCCGTGGGAATTCCTTTATTTTCTGTTTCTTCGGGTGACCTCCCGCGGCCACCGATTTACCGCATCGCATTGCTCGCTCGCGCTATTCATTATTTTTGTTTGGCTTCTAAGGGTCGTATCGTGATGTTGAATGTCTGTAACCTTCCTCAAGAATT